>CM057339.1:804071391-806855140 GCA_030015575.1 Agapanthus africanus | reverse complement strand
TCCAGCAACACATAACATCACATGTCATCAACGTAAGTAAATATGCGCATTCCAATTGTCGTTGACATATAGCAACGAAACCGGCGATATCACATATTACACTTACGGTCGCAGAAAAGAAAGTGTAAAACTACAACATTTGGAATCCAAAATCTCTTTAGACATCGTAAATCCGAAATATCACATATTTCGCATTTCATGCCTAACTGTATGAATTCCACATATTGTATCACATTCCAGATAAATAAACAGTATTAAACTTTCCGATCGAATAATCAAATACCCAAGATTTCCATAATAGCTCAACACTTGAGCGGAGTTCAAAAAATTCCAGAATACGTCACAGTAGCAACGGTCGAGCCGTAGAAGGGTCAAGCCAACGCCTCACATGTGGCACGCCGTACTGCCCCAAACCCTAAGGTTCAAAAGGCAGTTCAAGACGGTCACATAATCGAGTTAAGGTTTGTTGTCTTCTAGAGGGTCCATCACATTACTTGCACGTTTTTCCGAAAGATTTAAAACCGAGAAAAATTCAACACTTGAAAGTTTTTCGTGCCGGGAAAAATTGAGTTAATGATATCCGTTCGAACATTTTAATACTTTCTAAATTATCCGGAAAACAATTAAACGAAGTTAAAATATCCGATCGAATCAACGAGTCCCTAAAACACCCCAGAAAAACCCAACACTTGAGTATATTTAAAAGTACCTAGAAACATCAGGAAACACATACGGATGAAACTATACAAAATTGAAACCCTAACTCTACTGTTGAGCCGCGGAACTGCCGCCAATGGCATGTCATTGCCGCGGTTCCGCGGCCGTTTAAGTGAGTTAGTGTCTCGTTTTTCACATATGTCCATAGAATTCCCTGCTTATTTTTTTGAGTATTTTTAATTTGGAAAAAATCACATTTTCAGAAAATGTCCAGAGAGGGGTGTAATTTGACGTATCGGGGTTCGTTCGGAGTTTTAACTTCGTAAACACATCGCCTAATACTCTAGCTAGGCTCTGATACCACTGTAGGGTTACTAGGCACTCTAATAAGGTTCAACAAGGCATCAACCATGCCGGATTAAAATTTTAGCCGTGCCGATTAACCCTAAACAAGATCGTTGCTAGAAAATTAGGGTTTCATATGCTAGTAAACTACGTTTACGACTAAGTGAATACGAAATACAACCTTTGTAGATCGGTCCTTCACTTCTTTAGCTCCTTGTTGAAGTCCCTTCGCTGCGATCGTGGTTCTCCCGGACCCTTGCATGGCTTCACGAGGCGAAAGACGCGTCCTTGCTTGAAGTCTTCGAGGCCGAAGATGATCTACGTCGAGGGGATGCCAACTCAAGCTTCTACTTCACTAACTTGAGAATTAGTGAAGCAAACACCCTAAACTAAAGTGCTAGTCTAGTAGAGGATGGAGAAATAGGAAGTGGGTTCTCTTTAGAATTTTATTTCTCACAATCTTTCTCACTTTGGATCAAACCCTAGCAAGCTTTTTCTTTTTTAACAATGAAGAAGAAGATGAACAAAAGAAAGAGATGAGGATAATGATCAAGTGAGAAAGCTAATCATGGTGAGTGAGTATCATATACTAACTCTTGTAGAGACATAACTATGGGTAATTGATTATGGTTGGGTTAACAAATATCCATAGTAAAAACAAACTTAGTGGACTTAGTCAATGCATCCACAAGCTTCCACAAGCTTCATGCATTGTGCTAATCCTCCACTAATTTTGTAATTACTTAAAATATAAAAACCCAACATAATAAATAGCATGGTGTAAGTCTCATACATCCAAATCATGTGTATCATCAACCATGATACAAAATGAAAACACATTTTTAATATATATCACATATATATTAAGTTTGTGCACATGTGAGAAAAATCCTTAAGTGGACAAGTGTTAGTTAATGTAAACTAGTATATCTAATATACAATTATACACTAAATTATTAAATCAACACTTGACTTAATAATCCGGTCATATCTCATATAACCGACTAACATCCATTGTATCGACTTATCGAATCAACACTTGATTCGATAACCCGGCTATATCACATATAACCTCGCGATACAAAAAGTCGCGAGAATAGAATACGGTATCACATACACGCATCATTCTCTGTCTCGCACATATCACATATGCGCTCCTATTTCGTTTTGCCGAGCCAGTAAAACCTCTGTGTAGGACTCTAAAGACTCGTCAATACGCCGACAGTAGGTGATGATCACATCAAGCACCCACAAGCCGTCAGCAGTACTAGCTGGACGTAACGGCTACCCGGTTATTGAGCGATCAGAAGATCAGCAAGGAAGCCCGATCCAACTCCTGTAAAAGCCTGCCGGTAACACGTCCCGTACAGTCCGGTCTCCTCGTCTGATATGTCGCATATCAAGTCTAGGGGTGGTAAACGTCAGACCTCAATAACCGATAAGTCGTGCCGATATGAGGATCATAACGGGTCGAGAAACTACTGGTAACACTTACCAGTAAATCTCTAAATCAGCCCTGGCCAGGGACTTCCCTGTCACGGCCAATCGAGCACAGCGCAACATCAACCCCCAATACCGGGAGAGACGAAACCCCTCCTATCGCTCATTGCCTCCATGTGACTCAGGACTGTACCCAAAGACCACCGTTTTGCACGCCCTCATGGACGTGGTAGGGTGGAAATCAAAGCACAGTGGGAATCACGCAAGACTCTATGACGATCTTGGGTCTACAGACTAACCTGCACAAGTGTCACCAGAGAACTGCCATCTGACATAAGGTATAATACCATCTGGGAGTTCTCTACGAGTCCGTCCTGTGTACCCAGTCTCCACTGAGCACCCGTATACCATCTCTAATGTCAAACACCAATGGATTTGGGATAATCTATCGCCCATCTCATGGGTCGAGAAGCGTATACGCTAGCCTACTCTGGTATATCGATGCCCCATCTCGATACACCCACGACTAGGGACCTTGAAAGATGTACTTATGGACTACCATGTCCCCACTAGTATGATCCGGATCATAGTCCAGGTAGTCAAGTACACATCCTAAGGGCTTTACCAACATGTAACTATAAGACAGTATAAAGAGACAAGTATACATGTTAAGATAAAGAGCAACCTGATAGCATACTATCATGTCGAGCAAGAAAGTCCTCTCTCTATATGTCCAAGCATCCAATATAATATACATCATCTGTACAATACTGGCCTCTAGGGCATACATACAACTAATAATCTCCCACTTGCACTAAGGCCAGCTGCTGTAGTATCGCATACCTAGCATCCCGAAGAGTCTCTCAAACTGTATCTGGGGAATGGCCTTCGTGAGTGGATCCGCAGTGTTCTTCTTCGTGTCAACCCTCCTGACCTCGATCTCCCGGCGATCAACTATCTCCCGGATCAGGTGATACCGCCTCAGAATATGCCTGGATCGCTGATGGGACCTGGGTTCCTTGGCCAAAGCCACTGCTCCATTGTTATCGCAATACAAAGGTATTGGATGTTCAATGGATGGAACCACCCCAAGTTCAGTAATGAACTTCTTGATCCGGACAGCATCTTTGGCAGCATCGTTGGCAGCGATGTGTTCAGCCTCCATCGTCGAGTTTGCCACGGTTTCCTGCTTGGAACTCTTCCAGCTAACCGCCCCTCCGTAGAGGGTAAAGACAAATCCCGACTGCGACTTAGAGTCGTCCTTATCACTATGGAAGCTCGAATCGGTAAAGGACTCTACTTGGAGTTCTCCGTTACCATACACCAAGAGCATCTCTTTAGTCCTTCGCAAGTACTTGAGAATGCTCTTCACAGCTGTCCAGTGACTCTCTCCAGGATCAGCTTGATACCTACTCACCACACTTAGTGAGTATGCTACATCGGGTCTGGTACATAGCATCGCGTACATGATAGAGCCTACAGCCGAAGCGTAGAGTATTCCTTGCATGCGAGGTCTCTCCAAATCAGTCTTGGGAGACATCTCTTTGGAGAGAGTGAGCCCTGAGATCATGGGTAAAAACCCACGTTTGGACTCTTCCATACTAAACCTCTTTAGTATGGTGTCAATGTACCTGGATTGGGACAATCCCAGTATCCTTTTAGATCTATCTCTATAGATCATAATTCCCAGTATGCAGGAGGCATCACCTAGATCTTTCATTGAGAATATTTGTGATAAGAAGAGCTTGACCGATTGCAGCATAGGAATGTCATTTCCTATCAAGAGTATGTCGTCCACGTACAATACGAGGAAGACAACCTTACTCTCTGCCACCTTCGTGTAGATATAAGGTTCATCTACGTTTTTGACAAAATCAAACTCTTTGATAACGACGTCAAAGCAGATGTTCCAACTCCGCGATGCTTACTTTAATCCATAAATGGATTTAAGCAGCTTGCACACCTTCCTGCTGCTCCACTATCTACGAAGCCCTCTGGCTGAGTCATGTACACGCACTCTTCTAAATCACCGTTTAGAAAGGCGGTCTTAACATCCATTTGCCAGATTTCGTAGTCATGATATGCAGCGATGGCAAGCATGATCCGGATGGATTTAAGCATAGCCACTGGAGAAAAGGTTTCGTCATAGTCCACACCTGGTCTTTGACGAAAACCCTTTGCAACAAGTCTAGCTTTGAAAGTCTCCACTTTCCCATCTACACCAAGTTTTTTCTTGAAGATCCACTTGTTCCCAATGGGTTTTACCCCTTCAGAAGCATCTTCCAAAGTCCATACTTTGTTGGTGTACATGGATTCCATCTCGGACCGCATTGCATCCAGCCATTTCACTGAGTCCCCACTCGTGATGGCCTGCTCGAAGCTATTTGGGTCATCATCAACCATGATGCAATCCTCACTCCCACCATCCATGAGAAAACCGTAGTATCTCTCAGGTGGGTGATGAACCCTACTAGATCTGCGGAGTGGCCGAGGTTCTTTGGGAATTACCGAATCCTCTGGTTCCACTAAATCTTCAGTTGCAGTTTGTGTATCTGGAACTTCTTCCAGCTCTACCACTTTGCCACTAATTTCTTTTACAAGAAATTCCTTTTCTAAAAAGGTGGCATGTTGAGCAACAAACACCTTTTGTTCTTCACTGTGGTAGAAAAAATACCCATATGAGTTCTTTGGATATCCGACAAACTTGCAAAGAACTGACCGTGCCTCGAGTTTGTCCGGATTTTGTCTTTTGACATAGGCCGGACAACCCCATATCTTAACTCGTTTAAGATATGGCCTCTTCCCACTCCATATCTCATATGGTGTGGTAGGTACAAATTTAGATGGAACTTGATTCAATAGGTATGCTGCTGTCTCCAGTGCATACCACCAGAAGGAAATAGGTAACTCAGCTGTGCTCATCATAGAGCGCACCATATCTAATAGGGTGCGGTTCCTCCGTTCCGATACACCGTTGTGCTGTGGTGTATATGAAGGAGTCAGCTGAGAGAGATTCCCATTCTCTTTTAGGAAGTCCAGGAATTCATTGCTCAAGTATTCACCTCCTCGATCAGATCGAAGGATTTTAATACTTTTCCCGGTTTGGTTCTCGACTTCTTGTTTATATTCTCTAAATTTCTCAAAAGCTTCTGATTTGTGTTTCATCAGGAACACATATCCGAATCTAGAGAGATCGTCAGTGAATGTAATGAAGTACGCAGAACCATTCCTGGCATGTGTAGATATGGGGCCGCATACATCACTATATACCAGTCCCAGGAGTTCCGTAACTCTCTCTCCGTGTCCCGTAAATGGAGTTTTGGTCATCTTGCATTTGAGACATGACTGGCAAGTGTCATAAGATGAAAATTCAAATGGATTCAAATATCTATCCTTATGCAACTTAGCTAGTCGTGTTGCATTGATGTGACCCAGTCTACAATGCCACAAGAAGGATTCGTTCATTTCTGAACTCTTCCTCTTGTGTGTGTTTGTTATGCTCAGAACTGTTGATTGATTTAGAACATAAATGCCATTGCACAGCGTGCCTGATCCAACCAACTTTTGGTTAAGGAAAATGTTCATAACATTATCCTGTAATACAAAATTATATCCCTCTTTACTCAACAAAGAAACCGATATAATGTTGCATATCAGGTTCGGCATGTAATAGCATTCGTTCAGAATCAATGTATTACCAGTTGGCAATATAAAGTGATATTCCCCGACGGTTTTAGCTGCAACAATTGCACCATTTCCAACCCTTATGTCTTTATCACCTTCTCCAAGTTCTCTACCTTTCCTAAGCCCATGTAACTGATTACATATATAGGATCCTGACCGGTATCTAATACCCAGGACGTCGAGCAAATGGAGAAACAGTTCTCTGTAACGAACACACCTGAAGAAAATGCATCAACATGTACTTTCTTCATTCGGGTGGCATGGGAATCCTGGTATTCCCCTATATCCTGTTCAGTCCTATAACTCTTATAAGAAAGAACGGAACCAACGTTCCCCAGCACAGTATAACATGCGGGTTCGGTCAATATATCCATATTATTATCTTGATTAAGACATGATATGGTCGCTACCTGGAGAGAGAGAGAAGAAAACACTTTAGCGTATGCTCTTGCAAGATCAGATTGGTTATTATTTTATCTAATCAGGATGGCTCCCACTGTTTTTATCAAATCTTTCTTCAAACCCTAAAAGGAAAGACTAGCCGGGTTTAATTACACCCTACAATTTCGCCAATCTTTCAGCCAGGCCAGTGTCGGTACTTTGAGGGAGGTTCTCCGTGCTTTCGCACGGACCTAATTAAAGTAAACCTCGTTTTCCCAGAGGCGTAACCCCGTTGACACCTTTCTAGACACCTACTTGATCGGCTAATTGTCCTGTGTAAAACTCTCCCAGGAGTAACAATTACTCGCAGTGGGTATCGGGATCCAACTATCTTATAGAAGGTATGCAATCTCATTGCAAATTTCAACACTTGAAATTCCCGATAATATTTTGCCTCAAACGATCTATGACCTTGACAAGGTCAACAAACCATAAACCGTAAGTCAAGTTCAACCCGTCATTTCTTGATTGAATTAAACCCACCTGCACGACCCTTGACAAGGTCAACAAGGCCGTACGACTACCCTAAAACAATCTGCATCATATGCATAAACAGATAAATACTGGTCAGCTACCGCACACTACGCCTTGACAAGGTTAACAAACGCAGCACGAATACTAAGCAGAACTTATCTGAAATGACGGAGGGCTACCACAGGTTTTTCTGAAAACCTATTGCGTATCGAACTTGATATCGTTGTAGAATCTTGTGAATTTTGAAATGGAGTGATTTTGAGACTTTCATTAGTTTTGCTAAAGAGGTCACTCCCGGTGAAGGGATCTCGGCTCTTTCCTCATCGAATAAGGTGCAGGATATATCATATATATCGCTATGCAAAGCAAAACTCCAAAAAGCAATCAAAAGACAAACCGAGTGTTATAGCATCTGCCAATTTTGCTAAAGAGGTCACTCCCGGTGAAGGGATCTCGGCTCTTTCCTCATCGAATAAGGTGCGGGATATATCATATATATCGCTATGCAAAGCAAAAACTGTAGCTACCCTTTTTGAAAAATTTGATTCTACAACATCTTTTAGGTTTCTTTTCTTTCATTAATCACATTAATGAAGTCCCATCATTTAAGTCACCTAAACATCAGAGATAAATACGACGTACACTTATGCCATCCGCATTCGCCTCGATGTCCCCTCGTGCACCGTTAGGTTAGGTAACTAACGGCAGAGCGGGGCAGGGCTAGCGAGGGTGTAAAACATAAGTAACGTCTATATAATATATCATATATACTATATACAGTATTTATCACGGCACATCAAATGATCACATCACAGATATCGCAGCAGAAGAAACTTATGAAACATTGGATATACTAGGACGTCCGTGTTTTATTTTGAGCTTCTATAAAACACGGATTCCACGGTCGCGATGAATAGCCAAACCCACACCCCTAGACCCCTACGAGAGCGGCAAGCAACCCTACTAATTCTAGAGCTAGGAGACCCGGACTCGACTCCTCGAGTTGGTCTCCTACTGGACTCTAGAACCCGGTTACTTATGCTCTCCTCCTTGGGTCTATCCTAGTGCGGAAAAGTAAATAATATACAAATGGTGACATCAACCTCATCCCGGAAGTGCCCCAATAAAAGAATATTACAAACATTTAAATTTACATGAATGAAAATAAAAACCCTCATCTCACATAAAACCCCCGGCTATTCAAAACGCGACGATCCAATATAACATATCCAGCAACACATAACATCACATGTCATCAACGTAAGTAAATATGCGCATCCCAATTGTCGTTGACATATAGCAACGAAACCGGCGATATCACATATTACACTTACTGTCGCAGAAAAGAAAGTGTAAAACTACAACATTTGGAATCCACAATCTCTTTAGACATCGTAAATCCGAAATATCACATATTTCGCATTTCATGCCTAACTGTATGAATTCCATATATTGTATCACATTCCAGATAAATAAACAGTATTAAACTTTCCGATCGAATAATCAAATACCCAAGATTTCCATAATAGCTCAACACTTGAGCGGAGTTCAAAAAATTCCAGAATACGTCACAGTAGCAACGGTCAAGCCGTAGAAGGGTCAAGCCAACGCCTCACATGTGGCACGCCGTACTGCCCCAAACCCTAAGGTTCAAAAGGCAGTTCAAGACGGTCACATAATCGAGTTAAGATTTGTTGTCTTCTAGAGGGTCCATCTCATTACTTGCACGTTTTTCCGAAAGATTTAAACCCGAGAAAAATTCAACACTTGATTGTTTTTCGTGCCAGGAACAATTGAGTTAATGATATCCGTTCGAACATTTTAATACTTTCTAAATTATCCGGAAAACAATTAAACGAAGTTAAAATATCCGATCGAATCAACGAGTCCCTAAAACACCCCAGAAAAACCCAACACTTGAGTATATTTAAAAGTACCCTGAAACATCAGGAAACACATACGGATGAAACTATACAAAATTGAAACCCTAACTCTACTGTTGAGTCACGGAACCGCCGCTAATGGCATGTCATTGCCGCGGTTCCGCGGCCGTTTAAGTGAGTTAGTGTCTCGTTTTTCACATATGTCCATAGAATTCCCTGCTTATTTTTTGAGTATTTTTAATTTGGAAAAAATCACATTTTCAGAAAATGTCCAGAGAGGGGTGTAATTTGACGTATCGGGGTTCGTTCGGAGTTTTAACTTCGTAAACACATTGCCTAATGCTCTAACTAGGCTCTGATACCACTGTAGGGTTACTAGGCACTCTAATAAGGTTCTACAATGCATCAACCATGCTGGATTAAAATTTTAGCCGTGCCGAATAACCCTAAACAAGATCGTTGCTAGAAAATTAGGGTTTCATATGCTAGTAAACTACGTTTACGACTAAGTGAATACGAAATACAACCTTTGTAGATCGGTCCTTCACTTCTTTAGCTCCTTGTTGAAGTCCCTTCGCTGCGATCGTGGTTCTCCCGGACCCTTGCATGGCTTCACGAGGCGAAAGACGCGTCCTTGCTTGAAGTCTTCGAGGCCGAAGATGATCTACGTCGAGGGGATGCCAACTCAAGCTTCTACTTCACTAACTTGAGAATTATTGAAGCAAACACCCTAAACTAAAGTGCTAGTCTAGTAGAGGATGGAGAAATAGGAAGTGGGTTCTCTTTAGAATTTTATTTCTCACAATCTTTCTCACTTTGGATCAAACCCTAACAAGCTTTTTCTTTTTTAACAATGAAGAAGAAGATGAACAAAAGAAAGAGATGAGGATAATGATCAAGTGAGAAAGCTAACCATGGTGAGTGAGTATCATATACTAACTCTTGTAGAGACATAACAATGGCTAATTGATTATGATTGGGTTAACAAATATCCATAGTAAAAACAAACTTAGTGGACTTAGTCAATGCATCCACAAGCTTCCACAAGATTCATGCATTGTGCTAATCCTCCACTAATTTTGTAATTACTTAAAATTTAAAAACCCAACATAATAAATAGCATGGTGTAAGTCTCATACATCCAAGTCATGTGTATCATCTACCATGATACAAAATGAAAACACATTTTTAATATATATCAGATATATATTAAGTTTGTGCACATGTGAGAAAAATCCTTAAGTGGACAAGTGTTAGTTAATGCAAACTAGTATATCTAATATACAATTATACACTAAATTATTAAATCAACACTTGACTTAATAATCCGGTCATATCTCATATAACCGACTAACATCCATTGTATTGACTTATCGAATCAACACTTGATTCGATAACCCAGCTATATCACATATAACCTCGCGATAAAAAAAGTCGTGAGAATAGAATACGGTATCACATACACGCATCATTCTCGGTCTCGCACATATCATATATGCGCTCCTATTTCGTTTTGCCGAGCTAGTAAAACCTCTGTTTAGGACTCTAAAGACTCGTCAATACGCCGGCAGTAGGTGATGATCACATCAAGCACCCACAAGCCGTCAGCAGTACTAGCTGGACGTAACGGCTACCCGGTTATTGAGCGATCAGAAGATCAGCAAGGAAGCCCGATCCAACTCCTGTAAAAGCCTGCCGGTAACACTTCCCGTACAGTCCGGTCTCCTCGTCTGATATGTCGCATATCAAGTCTAGGGGTGGTAAACGTCAGACCTCAATAACCGATAAGTCGTGCCGATATGAGGCTCATAACGGGTCGAGAAACTACTGGTAACACTTACCAGTAAATCTCTAAATCAGCCCTGGCCAGGGACTTCCCTGTCACTGCCAATCGAGCACAGCGCAACATCAACCCCCAATACCGGGAGAGACGAAACCCCTCCTATCGCTCATTGCCTCCATGTGACTCGGGACTGTACCCAAAGACCACCGTTTTGCATGCCCTCATGGACGTGGTAGGGTGGAAATCAAAGCACAGTGGGAATCACACAAGACTCTATGACGATCTTGGGTCTACAGACTAACCTGCACAAGTGTCAGCAGAGAACTGCCATCTGACATGAGGTATAATACCATCTGGGAGTTCTCGGCGAGTTCGTCCAGTGTACCCAGTCTCCACTGAGCACCCGTATACCATCTCTGATGTCAAACACCAATGGATATGGGATCATCCATCGCCCATCTCATGGGTCGAGAAGCATATACGCTAGCCTACTCTGGTATATCGATGCCCCATCTCGATACACCCACGACTAGGGACCTTAAAAGATGTACTTATGGACTACCATGTCCCCACTAGTATGATCCGCATCATAGTCCAGGTAGTCAAGTACACATCCTAAGGGCTTTACCAACATGTAACTATAAGACAGTATAAAGAGACAAGTATACATGTTAAGATAAAGAGCAACCAGATAGCATACTATCATGTCGAGCAAGAAAGTCCTCTCTATATATGTCCAAGCATCTAATATAATATACATCATCTGTACAATACTGGCCTCTATGGCATACATACAACTAATAATCTCCCACTTGCACTAGGGCCAGCTGCTGTTGTATCGCATACCTAGCATCCCGAAGAGTCTCTCAAACTGTATCTGGGGAATGGCCTTCGTGAGTGGATCCGCAGTGTTCTTCTTCGTGTCAACCCTCCTGACCTCGATCTCCCGGCGATCAACTATCTCCCGGATCAGGTGATACCGCCTCAAATATGCCTGGATCGCTGATGGGACCTGAGTTCCTTGGCCAAAGCCACTGCTCCATTGTTATCGCAATACAAAGGTATTGGATGTTCAATGGATGGAACCACCCCAAGTTCAGTAATGAACTTCTTGATCCAGACAGCCTCTTTGGCAGCTTCGTTGGCAGCGATGTATTCAGCCTCCATCGTCGAGTCTGCCACGGTTTCCTGCTTGGAACTCTTCCATCTAACCGCCCCTCTGTAGAGGGTAAAGACAAATCCCGACTGCGACTTAGAGTCGTCCTTATCACTCTGGAAGCTCGAATCGGTAAAGGACTCCACTTGGAGTTCTCCGTTACCATACACCAAGAGCATCTCTTTAGTCCTTCGCAAGTACTTGAGAATGCTCTTCACAGCTGTCCAGTGACTCTCTCCAGGATCAGCTTGATACCTACTCACCACACTTAGTGAGTATGCTACATCAGGTCTGGTACATAGCATCGCGTACATGATAGAGCCTACAGCCGAAGCGTAGGGTATTCCTTGCATGCGAGCTCTCTCCAAATCAGTCTTGGGAGACATCTCTTTGGAGAGAGTGAGCCCTGAGATCATGGGTAAAAACCCACGTTTGGACTCTTCCATACTAAACCTCTTTAGTATGGTGTCAATGTACCTGGATTGGGACAATCCCAGTATCCTTTTAGATCTATCTCTATAGATCATAATTCCCAGTATGTAGGAGGCATCACCTAGATCTTTCATTGAGAATCTTTGTGATAAGAAGAGCTTGACCGATTGCAGCATAGGAATGTCATTTCCTATCAAGAGTATGTCGTCCACGTACAATACGAGGAAGACAACCTTACTCTCTGCCACCTTCTTGTAGATATAAGGTTCATCTACGTTTTTGACGAAATCAAACTCTTTGATAACGACGTCAAAGCAGATGTTCCAACTCCGCGATGCTTGCTTTAATCCATAAATGGATTTAAGTAGCTTGCACACCTTCCTGCTGCTCCACTATCTACGAAGCCCTCTGGCTGAGTCATGTACACGCACTCTTCTAAATCACCGTTTAGAAAGGCGGTCTTAACATCCATTTGCCAGATTTCGTAGTCATGATATGCAGCGATGGCAAGCATGATCCGGATGGATTTAAGCATAGCCACTGGAGAAAAGGTTTCGTCATAGTCCACACCTGGTCTTTGACGAAAACCCTTTGCAACAAGTCTAGCTTTGAAAGTCTCCACTTTCCCATCTACACCAAGTTTTTTCTTGAAGATCCACTTGCTCCCAATCGGTTTTACCCCTTCAGAAGCATCTTCCAAAGTCCATACTTTGTTGGTGTACATGGATTCCATCTCGGACCGCATTGCATCCAGCCATTTCACTGAGTCCCCACTCGTGATGGCCTGCTCGAAGCTATTTGGGTCATCATCAACCATGATGCAATCCTCACTCCCACCATCCATAAGAAAACCGTAGTATCTCTCAGGTGGGTGATGAACCCTACTGGATCTGCGGAGTGGCCGAGGTTCTTTGGGAATTACCGAATCCTCTGGTTCCACTAAATCTTCAGTTGCAGTTTGTGTATCTGGAACTTCTTCCAGCTCTACCACTTTGCCACTAATTTCTTTTACAAGAAATTCCTTTTCTAAAAAGGTGGCATGTTGAGCAACAAACACCTTTTGTTCTTCACTGTGGTAGAAAAAATACCCATATGAGTTCTTTGGATATCCGACAAACTTGCAAAGAACTGACCGTGCCTCGAGTTTGTCCGGATTTTGTCTTTTGACATAGGCCGGACAACCCCATATCTTAACTCGTTTAAGATATGGCCTCTTCCCACTCCATATCTCATATGGTGTGGTAGGTACAGATTTAGATGGAACTTGTTTCAATAGGTATGCTGCTGTCTCCAGTGCATACCACCAGAAGGAAATAGGTAACTCAGCTGTGCTCATCATAGAGCGCACCATATCTAATAGGGTGCGGTTCCTCCGTTCCGATACACCGTTGTGCTGTGGTGTATATGGAGGAGTCAGCTGAGAGAGAATCCCATTCTCTTTTAGGAAGTCCAGAATTCATTGCTCAAGTATTCACCTCCTCGATCAGATCGAAGGATTTTAATACTTTTCCCGGTTTGGTTCTCGACTTCTTGTTTATATTCTCTAAATTTCTCAAAAGCTTCTGATTTGTGTTTCATCAGGAACACATATCCGAATCTAGAGAGATCGTCAGTGAATGTAATGAAGTACGCAGAACCATTCCTGGCATGTGTAGATATGGGGCCGCATACATCACTATATACCAGTCCCAATAGTTCCGTAACTCTCTCTCCGTGTCCCGTAAATGGAGTTTTGGTCATCTTGCCTTTGAGACATGACTGACAAGTGTCATAAGATGAAAATTCAAACGGATTCAAATATCTATCCTTATGCAACTTAGCTAGTCGTGTCGCATTGATGTGACCCAGTCTACAATGCCACAAGAAGGATTCGTTCAGTTCTGAACTCTTCCTCTTGTGTGTGTTTGTTATGCTCAGAACTGTTGATTGATTTAGAACATAAATGCCATTGCACAGCGTGCCTGATCCAACCAACTTTTGGTTAAGGAAAATGTTCATAACATTATCCTGTAATACAAAATTATATCCCTTTTTACTCAACAAAGAAACCAATATAATGTTGCATATCAGGTTCGGCATGTAATAGCATTCGTTCAGAATCAATGTATTACCAGTTGGCAATACAAGGTGATATTCCCACTGTTTTTATCAAATCTTTCTTCAAACCCTAAAAGGAAAGACTAGCCGGGATTAATTACACCCTACAATTTCGCCAATCTTTCAGCCAGGCCAGTGTCGGTACTTTGAGGGAGGTTCTCCTTGCTTTCGCAAGGACCTAATTAAAGTAAACCTCTTTTCCCCACAGGCGTAACCCCGTTGACACCTTTCTAGACACCTACTTGATCGGCTAATTGTCCTGTGTAAAACTCTCCCAGGAGTAACAATTACTCGCAGTGGGTATCGGGATCCAACTATCTTATAGAAGGTATGCAATCTCATTGCAAATTTCAACACTTGAAATTCCCGATAATATTTTTCCCCAAACGATCTATGACCTTGACAAGGTCAACAAACCATAGACCGTAAGTCAAGTTCAACCCGTCATTTCTTGATTGAATTAAACCCACCCGCACGACCCTTGACAAGGTCAACAAGGCCGTACGACTACCCTAAAACAATCTGCATCATATGCATAAACAGATAAATACTGGTCAGCTACCGCACACTACGCCTTGACAAGGTTAACAAACGCAGCACGAATACTAAGCAGAACTTATCTAAAATGACGGAGGGCTACCACAGGTTTTTCTGAAAACCTATTGCGTATCGAACTTGATATCGTTGTAGAATCTTGTGAATTTTGAAATGGAGTGATTTTGAGGCTTTCGTTAGTTTTGCTAAAGAGGTCACTCCCGGTGAAGGGATCCCGGCTCTTTCCTCATCGAATAAGGTGCAGGATATATCATATATATCGCTATGCAAAGCAAAACTCCAAAAAGCAATCAAAAGACAAACCGAGTGTTGTAGCATCTGCCAATTTTTCTAAAGAGGTCACTCCCGGTGAAGGGATCTCGGCTCTTTCCTCATCGAATAAGGTGCGGGATATATCATATATATCGCTATGCAAAGCAAAAACTGTAGCTACCCTTTTTGAAAAATTTGATTCTACAACATCTTTTAGGTTTCTTTTCTTTCATTAATCACATTAATGAAGTCCCATCATTTAAGTCACCTAAACATCACAGATAAATACGACGTACACTTATGCCATCTGCATTCGCCTCGATGTCCCCTCGTGCACCGTTAGGTTAGGTAACTAACGGCAGAGTGGGGCTAGCTCGGGTGTAAAACATAAGTAACGTCTATATAATATATCATATATACTATATACAGTATTTATCACAGCACATCAAATGATCACATCACAGATATCGCAGCAGAAGAAACATATGAAATATTGGATATACTAGGACGTCCGTGTTTTATTTTGAGCCTCTATAAAACACGGATTCCACGGTCGCGATGAATAGCCAAACCCACACCCCCAGACCCCTACGAGAGCGGCAAGCAACCCTACCAATTCTAGAGTTAGGAGACCCGGACTCGACTCCTCGAGTTGGTCTCCCACTGGACTCTAGAACCCGGTTACTTGTGCTCTCCTCCTTGGGTCTATCCTAGTGCGGAAAAGTAAATAATATACAAATGGTGACATCAACCTCATCCCGGAAGTGCCCCAATAAAAGAATATTACAAACATTTAAATTTACATGAATGAAAATAAAAACCCTCATTTCACATAAAACCCCCGGCTATTCAAAACGCGACGATCCAATATAACATATCCAGCAACACATAACATTACATGTCATCAACGTAAGTAAATATGCGCTTCCCAATTGTCGTTGACATATAGCAACGAAACCGGCGATATCACATATTACACTTACGGTCGCAGAAAAGAAAGTGTAAAACTACAACATTTGGAATCCACAATCTCTTTAGACATCGTAAATCCGAAATATCACATATTTCGCATTTCATGCCTAACTGTATGAATTCCACATATTGTATCACATTCCAGATAAATAAACAGTATTGAACTTTCCGATCGAATAATCAAATACCCAAGATTTCCATAATAGCTCAACACTTGAACGGAGTTCAAAAAATTCCAGAATACGTCACAGTAGCAACGGTCGAGCCATAGAAGGGTCAAGCCAACGCCTCAAATGTGGCACGCCGTACTGCCCCAAACCCTAAGGTTCAAAAGGCAGTTCAAAACGGTCACATAATCGAGTTAAGGTTTGTTGTCTTCTAGAGGGTCCATCGCATTACTTGCACGTTTTTCCGAAAGATTTATACCCGAGAAAAATTCAACACTTGAATATTTTTTGTGCCGGGAAAAATTGAGTTAATGATATCCGTTCGAACATTTTAATACTTTCTAAATTATCCGGAAAACAATTAAACGAAGTTAAAATATCTGATCGAATCAACGAGTCCCCAGAACACCCCAGAAAAACCCAACACTTGAGTATATTTAAAAGTATCCAGAAACATCAGGAAACACATACGGATGAAACTATACAAAACTGAAACCCTAACTCTACTGTTGAGCCGCGGAACCGCCGCCAATGGCATGTCATTGCCGCGGTTCCGCGGCCGTTTAAGTGAGTTAGTGTCTCGTTTTTCACATATGTCCATAGAATTTCCTGCTTATTTTTTGAGTATTTTTAATTTGGAAAAAAATCACATTTTCAGAAAATGTCCAGAGAGGGGTGTAATTTGACGTATCGGGGTTCGTTCGGAGTTTTAACTTCGTAAACACATCGCCTAATGCTCTAGCTAGGCTCTGATACCACTGTAGGGTTACTAGGCACTCTAATAAGGTTCTACAAGGTATCAACCATGCCGGATTAAAATTTTAGCCGTGCCGAATAACCCTAAACAAGATCGTTGCTAGAAAATTAGGGTTTCATATGCTAGTAAACTACGTTTACGACTAAGTGAATACGAAATACAACCTTTGTAGATCGGTCCTTCACTTCTTTAGCTCCTTGTTGAAGTCCTTTCGCTGCGATCGTGGTTCTCCCGGACCCTTGCATGGCTTCACGAGGCGAAAGACGCGTCCTTGCTTGAAGTCTTCGAGGCCGAAGATGATCTACGTCGAGGGGATGCCAACTCAAGCTTCTACTTCACTAACTTGAGAATTAGTGAAGCAAACACCCTAAACTAAAGTGCTAGTCTAGTATAGGATGGAGAAATAGGAAGTGGGTTCTTTTAGAATTTTATTTCTCACAATCTTTCTCACTTTGGATCAAACCCTAGCAAGCTTTTTCTTTTTTAACAATGAAGAAGAAGATGAACAAAAGAAAGAGATGAGGATAATCATCAAGTGAGAAAGCTAACCATGGTGAGTTAGTATCATATACTAACTCTTGTAGAGACATAACCATGGCTAATTGATTATGGTTGGGTTAACAAATATCCATAGTAAAAACAAACTTAGTGGACTTAGTCAATGCATCCACAAGCTTCCACAAGCTTCATGCATTGTGCTAATCCTCCACTAATTTTGTAATTACTTAAAATATAAAAACCCAACATAATAAATAGCATGGTGTAAGTCTCATACATCCAAGTCATGTGTATCATCAACCATGATACAAAATGAAAACACATTTTTAATATATATCACATATATATTAAGTTTGTGCACATGTGAGAAAAATCCTTAAGTGGACAAGTGTTAGTTAATGTAAACTAGTATATCTAATATACAATTATACACTAAATTATTAAATCAACACTTGACTTAATAATCCGGTCATATCTCATATAACCGACTAACATCCATTGTATCGACTTATCGAATCAACACTTGATTCGATAACCCGGCTATATCACATATAACCTCGCGATACAAAAAGTCGCTAGAATAGAATACGGTATCACATACACGCATCATTCTCGGTCTCGCACATATCACATATGCGCTCCTATTTCGTTTTGCCTGAGCCAGTAAAACCTCTGTGTAGGACTCTAAAGACTTGTCAATACGCCGGCAGTAGGTGATGATCACATCAAGCACCCACAAGCCGTCAGCGGTACTAGCTGGACGTAACGGCTACCTGGTTATTGAGCGATCAGAAGATCAGCAAGGAAGCCCGATCCAACTCCTGTAAAAGCCTGCCGGTAACACTTCCCGTACAGTCCGGTCTCCTCGTCTGATATGTCGCATATCAAGTCTAGGGGTGGTAAACGTCAGACCCCAATAAACGATAAGTCGTGCCGATATGAGGCCCATAACGGGTCGAGAAACTACTGGTAACACTTACCAGTAAATCTCTAAATCAGCCCTGGCCAGGGACTTCCCTGTCACGGCCAATCGAGCACAGCGCAACATCAACCCCCAATACCGGGAGAGACAAAACCCCTCCTATCGCTCATTGCCTCCATGTGACTCGGGACTGTACCCAAAGACCACCGTTTTGCACGCCCTCATGGACATGGTAGGGTGGAAATCAAAGCACAGTGGGAATCACACAAGACTCTATGATGATCTCGGGTCTACAGACTAACCTGCACAAGTGTCACCAGAGAACTGCCATCTGACGTGAGGTATAATACCATCTGGGAGTTCTCGGCGAGTCCGTCCAGTGTACCCTGTCTCCACTGAGTACCCGTATACCATCTCTGATGTCAAACACCAATGGATATGGGATCATCTATCGCCCATCTCATGGGTCGAGAAGCGTATACTCTAGTCTACTCTGGTATATCGATGCCCTGTCTCGATACACCCACGACTAAGGACCTTGAAGGATGTACTTATGGACTACCATGTCCCCACTAGTATGATCCGCATCATAGTCCAGGTAGTCAAGTACACATCCTAAGGGCTTTACCAACATGTAACTATAAGACAGTATAAAGAGACAAGTATACATGTTAAGATAAAGAGCAACCAGATAGCATACTATCATGTCGAGCAAGAAAGTCCTCTCTATATATGTCCAAACATCCAATATAATATGCATCATCTGTACAATACTGGCCTCTAGGGCATACATACAACTAACAGTCGGGGCCACATGGCTCAAACCGAACAGATACATTCGCCGGCTGTACCTCAATCCTTACAATCTCCGGGAGCAAAGGCAAATTTACTTTGATGATTGGGCACTTGTAAGGTCCCACCACCCGGGTCAACCTCAACTAGATGTATTGAAAGAGGGTAATTTTAACTTGGCAGATAGGGACATCGCTTATCTCTATTCGATTCGTCCTGGCCTTTTAGTGTACCGGCGGGGTGATGATGTCGCTTACAGGCCTTATAGTCCCTATCGCTTCTCCCGGCACTTTGGATACAATCAAGGCGTTCCGCTCTAAGCTTTTTGTTATGAGCCTGTTTATGAGAGGGAGTCGGCCAAGAACGCCATTCATCATTTTATGAGGCTGGGCACCGGATCCCGCTTTGCGATCCCCGACCCGAACCGCGTCCCTCGATTATTGTCAACCTTTCGATCATGGTCTCATCATCCATGGCCGGGGTCATCGATCAAGAGAAGCATGTCTTCCTTAGTCGTCGGCGTGCTATGAGGGCATCGAAACCCAATTTCCTTTTGAGACCGAGGTCGGTTATTCTTCCCTCCTTGCCTAGAGAAGGGACACTGGCAGCTTCTTCCACTGTCCGAGAACTTAGGACAGCTTGCGCTTTCAGGAGTGTTCAGCCAGAACTTGTTCCTGGCACTTGGAAAAGAACGGTGGCGGGTAGGAAGCGAGCTCCCTCACCCATTGCCTCTGGACTTTCCGGCAGGCCACGTCATACTGGTGGCGTTTTGCCTGCTGATGACCCTGTCCTAGAACCGGAAGTGAGGTCCTCTGCCGAAGATGACATCGCGGGTGACTCGCCATCTAATTCAGAGATTGGGAAGCGTTAGCTGAGGGAACTATTAAGTAAGAAGAAGGTCTTCCAAGCCAGTGCTGGCTTCCGCAAGAGGCGAAAGGCTTCTTTTATAGCTAGCTCTGCAGCTTCCTCGACCCAGAACATCTTTAAGTATGGGACAAATATTGACGTCGTCTTTCTAGAGTCATCCACTGCGGATGCTGTTGATCTTGCAGTAGCTGTTGTTGAGTCATTAGCAGAGGATGACGATGCTGATCTTTAGGCAGCGTTATCCGCTTATGCATAATTAGCTGTGAAAGAAGCGGAGAAGTCACGGGCGCTTGCGGCAATTGGTATATTTCTTCTAATTTTCTTCAAGTATTTTTTTGTAGACTATATTACGTGTCTAATCTTTTTTCTTTTTCTGCAGCAACGTCTACTAAAGAAGCCATCCGAGCATCTCTTGATTCATATAAGGAAGAAGTGCGCCTGAGGTAACGAGCCGCCCAGGGTTCTGGTGAGATCCATTTTCCTGATGTTCTATGCGCATAATGCACCATTTTAACTTGTACACTTAATTTTTTTAATAGGTGCTAGGGAACGAGCGTCCGACATTCATATATCAGATGTCCCACGTTCTTCGGGGTTGCCGGCTTTTGCTCAAGGTCTCTCCTGACTGTTATGGGAAAGAACGCTTAAACAGCCGATGTCCAGTGCTATCGATGCCGAGTCTATTGATGATGAGGAGATTCAACTGGTGCATGCCCGGAGAAGATTGCTTCGAATGGCTCAGGCGGAGTCAGTACGCCGTCTTCGAGAGGAAGCCGTACTTCAGGCTTCTTCAGGTAAAAAGATCTTCTTCTCAATTTTTCTGAGCCCGGGCAATTACTTTACTAACCCCTTGGTGAATGCTTTTTACAGCTGGTGCTAGCTCCAGCAATCAGGCCTTTGCTGATGCCCCTGAAGAAGGTGAAATCCCTTTAGTGGAGGTCCCTGCGCTACCTGCGGAGCCGACGAATGACGACCAAACTAATCCTTATATGGACGAAGTCGATTACTCTGGTTCTGATATACAAGATCCTGTTGCTCCTGAAGTCACAGCCTCTGTTAGTGATTCGCAGACATCCGGCGGGGTTCACGGCGTGGTGACAGGGCTGTCGACTCATGAGCTTCAGTTCCTTCTGACTCTGCGATCCAAAGCGGTTCTATTAAGACCGGCGTTGAGGTTAGCAGCACTTGGGGAACGTTTGCGGTCCCTATCCCAGTGACTCCTGCAGAGCCGCTTGGTATTTTGCACTGTATTTACCTTACACTCCTTTTTATCTTCACCAGATATACTTGCTGATGCATTTTCTTTTGGTTTCAGATGTAGATGAGCCGGTAACTTTGTCATCCTCAGTATCGAGAGCCGCCCCTCTTGTGACTTCCGACACTCTATTCAGTGAGGAGGCTGGCATTATGACTCGCTCCTCTTACTTCTTCTGCGATGGCGACGGAAGGTATTTTTCTATTCTACCGTTTACCACTTTTTATTATTGACCCCATGCTTATGTTGTCTGATGTTTCAGTGATGGGTCTGATGGTATCCTAACTCGCCAGTGCTATTTTGGCAAGGCTAGGTCGCATCTCATCTTCTCGCCCAGCACTTAGATCCAGTGTCGGTAAGTTTAATCTTTAGACCATTCTTTTCCAGTTCCTTTGCAAAGATTAATCATTCAAAATGATTTGTGATGCAGTCCTGGAGCTCATATACAATGAGAATGTAAAGGAACCTGCTGCACTTCCCACCCTGACAGATCTAGTGGACTTGGTCCATTTCGAATCCCAGGTCGTCATGCCTGTGGGGCCTTTTGCTTGACGCGCATCTCTGATATTGGCAACAAGCAGCTTGCAGTCATTGATGGCTCTCATTGCAGAATTGAACGACGGAGTCTTGTATTCCGTAGAAGAATTCGCTGAGGTAGTCAATCTCATGCTAGGCATTTTTAGCATTTATCATGAAGAATCCCGGGTCCGCACTTAGGTTGACTACTTCCGGCAAATAGAAGCCTGCCTTCATGATATTGTGTTTAAGTATCTTACCACTGAAGCATAATTGTTAAGGGCTCAGCTTAACGAACGCGTCGAGCAATGTGTCGCTCTTATCAAGTCCGAGGAGCAGAAGTTAATTTGGAAGAAGTCAGAGGGTAAGGCGGCTTCCCGTGAGCTCGGATGCTTACGAGGGGATCGACGAACCACTGCTAATAAGGTGTTTGTACTCCGCAGAGCACTTGCCCAAGCTATGGCCCGAGAACTGGCCTTGGATAATGAGGTTGCGACCATGGAAGCAGTGGTGGAGAACCACGTCACAGAGAAGCGTGCCATGGATAGAAAGCTAGTCGAATGCCGTCGCCAAAAGGAGGAGACCGAAGCCATGCTACCCACTTTGGAGCAAAGAGAAAAGGGGTCTGAAGAGAGGAGCCGATATTTTGCCAACCTACTGGGAGCTCTGCCTTCTTAATACGCAAATATACATATTATATTTTTTTTCTTACAAATTGTATCATTTAATCACTTTGGTTGATGAATAAAAGATATATATTTTTTGTACTCAAATCTCCGTGTCTCTTAATTACCCCAATCCGGCATGAACTAGTTTATTTACTCATTTTGGAGTTTCTAGTTTATTCACTCATTTTGGTGTTTCTAGTTTTTTCACTCATTTCGGAGTGTTTTTAGTTTACCTCCCTTAGGTTTACAGGAAAACTCACCTTAAAGTTGGATGTAGATAACCCCCACTCTTTTATGATAGGGGTCCGTTAGGTTTGTGGTACTAGGTTTAAGTCTATTATACCGTCGCGTTGGCTGATGTATTTCTCGATATGCAGCCCCTTAGGTTGCTGTTCGAGTAGCCCCGCGTCTGTCGTGTCTCTGATCCTTTCTGAGGCTGGACAAGACGTCTTCAAGTAATCTTCTTAGGTTGGAATATCCGTATTACCATCGAAAAATCAAGTGTTAGGTAGTGCTATGGCGCTTTTTACTTGAGGTTAGGCTTAATTTGAAGTCCCGGTGAGTTATAACCGCATTTTTCTGGGGTGGGATGATCTCCAATGGTCTCTAGGCTTGCCGTCAAGACCGAAGCTAGGAACATGCCATCACTTCGTTTTTTTTCTTTTAGTGTCGTACCAATTCTTTGCTGAAGTAAGGTAGACATTCGAATGATCTCTCTGCTGTATATATCGCGGTCGAGATCTGGAGCTAGAATTTTTTCGCCACCCTACTTTTATTTGACCCTTGGGTCTTTATTGACGTCGCGTCTATACTTTGCTGCTGCAAGAAGGATGTTCAAATAGTCTCTAGGCTGTAGATGTGCCGTCAAGACTCGGTGGGAAACTATGGTTCTCTTTCTTTCACTTGCGCCCATAGATTGTATACAAGAGTCGCTGTGGATCCACTTGCAGGGCAGAAAAAGTTTTATTCATTTATTATTATTTATTATTATTATTTCTTTATTTTTCCCATGATTATTTATCTTTTCAGCTTTTTATACCGCGAAAGTCGCGATTGCCCAATCATTTCGGCTATTTTATTTACGGTGCCAAATCATTTCGGTTATGCCATCTTTTTGTTTTTTACTCGCTACTTTTTATTACGATTGAACATTTAGAATCTGATACCAATCTTGGTATCAGTATCGCTACAACTGGGATATTGTCAGGAGCGAATCATCATTTGCCTTGATTGATTTGGACAAAGGTAGCTTAGCAAACAGGGTTAGGATCCTATTGACTAAGGCTTTTGACTTTACGAGCCGTAAGGGTCTCATAAAGGTATTTCTCCCTATGAGTCATGAGGATCTCATAGGTGTGTTTTCTCCTTAGGATTCATAGGGATTTCTAAGTGTGTTTTCTCTTGTAAGTCATAAGGATCTTACAAGAGTATTTTCTCCTTGTAAGTCGAAAGGGCTTACAAATGGTTATTCACCATATGAGGATGTTTTTCGCCATTGGTGAGACTTGATTGGGAATATATTTATTTATGCCCGTGGATTGTATACAAGGGTCAATCTTGACCTTCTTGTAGGGCAGAAAAGCTTTGGGGGGGGGGAGGGATTTTGGTGGCTTAAGAACATGTTCAGATCTTTGTAACTTAAGGCTTTTGTATTCTATAAGCAGTGAGAGTCTTATAGACGGTATATTCTCCTTACGGGTAGTGAGGATCTTGTTAGTGGATTTTCTCCTTAGGAATCATGTGAATTTCTATGTGTGTTGCTCCTTTGTGGGTCGTAAGGATCTCACACAGGTGTTTTCTCCTTACAAAGTCGTGAGAACTTTGCAAGTGAATCTTTTCCTTTTTTTAACGAGTTTGCGCCCTTTCGGGTTTTCACAAGCTCACCGGTAGCCCTGCCGACCCGGCACCTTTTCGTGTTTTCATCCGTACCCATTTCAATTGTAGACATACTTTTTTTGTAGGCGGCCAGTAGGTAACGTACTATTAGCTGTAGGCCCCGATCTTTTTGAAGGACCGCATCATGTAGGATGTGGGAGAGGTATGGATTGTTTATGCCGGTGGATTGTATACGGTGATCAATATGGGGATCCACAGTAGGGCTAAACGTATTAGTTTAGGGACATGACGGTCCATTATCACCGTATTTTGGGGCGAGTATTAGTTTACGAATATTTCGGTCTATCATTCCTGTGTTTGGGGACAAAATTTTAGTTTAAGGACTTCTCAGTCCAAAGCCAGATTAAAGACGTAGGGGTCCATTATTAGTGTAAGGACTTCTCGGTCCATTTTTAGTTTAAGGAGATTTCGGTCCATTATTAGTTTAAGAACATTTCAGTCCAACATTCCCGTGTTTGGGGACGAAGTTTTTTTTTGGTACTACTTTCAGAGTTCTGACTCAGGAAGATGGCGAGCGGACACAAGCGTCGTCATTGTTCCCCGCCGAAATACAGGGACGCGACCGCGTAGGTCCGTCTTGCCTCAATTTCGGGGCAGATGCTATTTGGTGCTATCCGTCCACCTCTCCGAAGATGCCATGTTGATTTATGGCACTATGTATCGAAGGTTTACACGGATGCGGCCGATGTAGCAGACTTCGTCAGATTCCCCCTCACTTGAGGGGTTTTTGATTGTGGGGACGCTCTTCCCTGTAGGCGCAAGCCCCAACAGTTAATTACGCTACCGCATCGCGGTAACCACTTTCTCCTTTTCCAGATGGTCACTTCATGTCGTGTGTGTTTGTTTTGTTTTTGGTTGCCCGCGGATTGTATACGGAGACTAATTTATGTTGTCGCCCGTAGGGCGTGGATTAGTCCAAATCCGTATTTTCTTATATTTGGGTTTGGGGTTAGGTTTAAGGATACACTAGTCTCATTTAAGACTAAGATCAACTTAAACGTTAGTTAAGGATACGTTAGTCTAATTTTAGACTAAGATCAACTTAACGGGATCATTTAGATCCAACAAAAGAGCATTTGGGCTCCATTGTTTAGTTTAAGGACATTGCGGTCGATTAGTTTAAGGACATTGCAGTCCAAGTTAGTTTAAGGACATCTCGGTCCATGGGATTAAAGGGACCCCACAGTCCGAGGTTAAGGACATCATAGTCCGTGGGTTTAAAGGGACCCCACAGTCCGAGGTTAAGGACATTATAGTCCGTGGGTTTAAAGGGACCCCACAGTCTGTAAGTCCACGTTACCTCTCCCGGTACTTACGGGCTTGCGGAAATGATGAAAAACGATTTTTCTAGAGGTGGTAACATGGACTCAAAATACGGATCTTTGTTAAACAACCATCTAACAATCCTAACTAAGAGTTTTACCTACTCGGTTAGGGGGTTATACCTTTCTTGAACTCCTTCGTCTTCAACTCTTTGCGGTGTACGGATCGGCCTCACCTCGTCGTCTCCTCGCGCCGAAGATGGATCCACCCGAAAGCTTCTACCTTTTGGCTTCTACTTCGAACTTGAAGAAACTAGAACGCTTGGTTTGCTAAACCTTGTGAACTAGGATGAGTAGAGGAGTGTGATGGGATTTATCTCTATGGTTCTTGCTTCTCAACACATGAGACAAGTGAACCATAGACTAGAAAGAGAGCAAGAGGAAGAGGGAGAGCTCAAGCAAGAGAGAGAAAGCAAATGAGAGAATAAGCAAGACTTTTCTCAACCTCTCTCTCATAATCCAGAAAGAATAATAATAATAATAATAATTGAGTATTATGTGATGGTTCATATCATGTCATATGGCAATATCATTTCATGCACTCATTTTGTAAAGAATAGCAAGCAAGCAAAAGTCTTTGCATGAAAATGACAACCATTGTAATGATGATGGTCAACTAGTCCAATCTAGTCAACCGGTCAACCAAGTCAACAAGTCAACAAAGTCAACCTTTCAACCCAACCATGGCACAATAATACTTAATTAATATTATCATTAATCATATCTCAAATTCTCATTAGGGTTTAGCAAAAGTCAACAGTCAACAACCCTAATGAGAATCCTTTGCCTCTGTCAACTGTGCATACACACCCGTATCCATGTTCCGGGGAACACGAATACAACCGAGATAAAACCAACCCCAAAACGTATACTAAGATCTGGCTTAAACCAAAGCCCGCTAGTAATAACTGCCCGGACACTAAACGTGCACAAGTGCGCGGATATGACCGAACCCTGTCGCAAAACCATGCGACCTGTCGCAAAACCATGCGACCTCTACTCTTTTGCCTAAAGGCGAATAGCTCTCTGTGTGGGACTCTAAAGACTCGACACTGCGCTGGCAGTAGGTTTAACCACAGACCGCAAGTGGCACTAGCTGTGCGTAACGGCCCCCAGGTAGATGCCGATAAGAAGACGGACGAGGTGAAACCCATCTGAACTCCTACTGAGCCTGAATGTGACAGTCTCCGTACAGTCCAGTCTGTTCGTCTGATATATCGCATGGCGGGCCTAGGGGGCGGAAAACGTCAGTCCGCTAATAGCGGTACAAGTCGTATCGGAGTGTAGCCCAGAACACCCTGAGATAACACTGGAAACCTACCAGTATATCTCGCTTGCCCTGGCCAGGGACTACTTGTGTAATTGCTCTCCTAGACACAGCGCGATGTCAACCCCCAATACCGGGAGAGACGAATCCTGTCTAACCGTCACTGCCTCCAAGTGTTTCGGGACTGCACCCAACTACTACCTGTTTGCACGACTTCTCTGAGCCGTGGTTGGGTAGTAATCAAAGCACAGTGGGAACACACTCGAGGCGAAGTGACAGTGTCAAGTCAGCGGACTAAGCTGTACTCATGTCACCTGGGAACTGATAACTGACGATAGGTATAATACCAACCAACAGTTCCCGACGAGTCCCGTCCAGTGTACTCATAACCTAACGAGCACCCGCATACTATCTCAAGTACGACGTACTGACGGCTGTGGGACAGACCGTCTCCCCTGCTGGGATGAGAAGCGCATATGCTAGTCTACTCCGGAGTATCGATGCCCTGTCTCGATAGTCCTATGACTAGGGACCTGTATAAGGATGAGCTTGTGGATTACCCAGCCCCCACGAGTGTGACTGCCATCACAACGCTGGTAATCAAGCAAAGATCCTAAGGGCTCTACTAATATGTATAAGCAATATGCTAAAAGAAACACATGCACATATTAAAGTAGAAACAAACCAAGTAGCATACTACCATTTTGAGCAAGATTGTCAATACAAGGTGAATATCCCAAGCTTCCATTAAGTAATATATAAACTAGTATGATACAGTAATGGCCTCTAGGGCATATACACTAACACACTCCGAGGTTAAGGACATCATAGTTCGTGGATTTAAGGACCCCACAGTCCATGGAATGATTGGTTATCGGGACAGAAACTAAGTCCATCTTCTCGTGCTGCCTCTGGTATGCACCATCAACTGAGGCTAACACGAGGCACTTGGATTTCGCACAGTCTTTTTCCGATGTCTTACGGATATCACTATCCATGACAGGGGAAACTGGTCCTGAGACGGCAGGGGTTTGATTAGTTATGAGGTGTCCCAGTTTGTCAGGGGCAATGGACATCTGAACAGACCTTTGCCAATCATAAAAGTCAGGTTCAGTCATTTTATTATCTAGATTTAACCTACGTGTGGTCACTGGGTCGCTGCAATTAAGAGAGAGAGAAGAAAACACTCAGCATGATGCTTTTGCAAGTTTAGATTGGTTTTTAATTTATTTAAACAGGATGGCTCCCACTGTTTCTCGAATCCTTCCTCAAACCAAAAAGGAAGAATTAGTCGGGATCAATCTCACCGTACAATACTTGCTTAACCGTTCAGCCAGGCTAGTGTCGGTACTTCGAGGGAGGTTTTCCAATGCTTTCGCGAAGTTCCTTAATTTAAGAACCTCTTTTCCTTAGGGGCGTAGCCCCGCTAACACCTTTCTAGACACCTACTTGGTTGATAGCATTGATCGTTAAGTGAGAAATTTCCCGAGGAGTAGCATATACTCACAGTAGGATCGGGATCCAAATACCATTGCGTGACAAAACTGAAGGAATCCTACCAGAATCATCACACCCCAAATGGTATGCAGCGCTAGCAAGTTTAAGGTTTTTTGAAACTCCCGATGTGGATTTTTGCCCCATGCTCTTATGACCTTGACGAAGGTCAACAAATCATAAGTCACATGTCAAGTTCTACCCTTCGTTGTCCAGGTTAATTTGAACCCACCCGTATATACCCTTGACGAAGGTCAACAAAGTAATACGACTGTCCCAAACCAACGCATCTATCTATGCTACATATGAACACCCAACAGCTACCAATCACTATGCCTTGACGAAGGTCAACAAACATAGCTTGAATACTATTGAATATTCATACGAAACGACGGAGGGCTACGAATGGTTTTGGCGAAATCTTGAACGTAGTGAACTTGATATAATCGAAGGAACCTTGATAGCTTTTAAAAGGAGTGGCTTAAGCTCCGCGTTTAAAAGTTGTTTTTGAAAAGAAACCGAGTGGGTTTTGAAAGTGTTCCAACGACTCAACTTTGGTTTATTTTCTTGCACTAATTTTAATGCGTCCCATCATTTAATCCTACCATTGCAGAAAACAACCAAAATATGACGTACGCTTATTCCATCCGCATTCGCCACGGGGCCCCGTCATTACCCGTTAGGTTACTTAACTAACGACAGAGTGGGGGCTGGACTAGCGCGGATGCAAAACATAAGCAACACCAAAATAGATATCATATATAGATATATTGCAATGATAGCCATTCCAGATTACAGATGAACTCATTGAATATACTAGGAATCCACAATTCGTACGAGCCTGTAACAAAAAGCGGATTACACGGTCGCGGTGAATAGCCAATACCCCACCCAAGACCCCTACGAGTGCGGCAAACTACCCGCCAAGTACCCGAAGCGAAGCAACCCCCCTCAGCACCGTGAGTAGGCCACTCAGCACTTCGAGATACCCGGTAGTTTGTGCACCCCCTCCATGGGTCTATCCTAGGAGCAAAAACAGTAAAAGAAATTATACAATGATGGCTACAACCTCACCCCGGTTGTGCGGCCAAATAAATAATATTACATCAATTACAAATTTTACATGAATTGAAAGAAAAGAAAACTCTCATCTCACAATCCCCCGGCTATTCACCCGCGACAATCCAATGAATTCATATAGACATACCATCAACATTACAGATCACAGATATGTATAACCCCCACTAATCGACGTATAGCGATTAGCAGACGTTCAATACATATATCACATCACAGATATAAACCCGTTAGCTTTAGTCTTTAGAAGTTCGATCAAAATACGGATTTTTAAGCCCCAAAAACAAATTATGCTTTCTGGAAAATCTGGGCTGAAAAAACATATTGTAAAAATCCCAAAACACCCCTCTGAACAAACTCCATGAAAAATCCCCCACGGCCGAGTCAACTCGGCCGCGGATCCGCGGCGCGTTGATCGACTCAGTGGACCATTTTTCTGCAGATTCTTCTAAAAACCCTGAGCCGAATTTTAAGGTAATATTTATTGGATTTTGAACAGGAAAAAAAATCGGCAGAAAGTATGCATTTCGGGTGTGTTTCGCGACTTTTTCTCCGATCGAACTTCTAGTTACTTTGCTAACATGTTAGATAGTGTTTAACTAGGCTCTGATACCACTGTAAGTCCACGTTACCTCTCCCGATACTTACGGGCTTGCGGAAATGATGAAAAACGATTTTTCTAGATGTGGTAACATGGACTCAAAATACGGATCTTTGTTAAACAACCATCTAACAATCCTAACTAAGAGTTTTACCTACTCGGTTAGGGGGTTATACCTTTCTTGAACTCCTTTGTCTTCAACTCTTTACGGTGTACGGATCGGCCACACCTCGTCGTCTCCTCGCGCCGAAGATGGATCCACCCGAAAGCTTCTACCTTTTGGCTTCTACTTCGAACTTAAAGAAACTAGAACACTTGGTTTGCTAAACCTTGTGAACTAGGATGAGTAGAGGAGTGTGTTGGGATTTATCTCTATGGTCTTGCTTCTCAACACATGAGACAAGTGAACCATAGACTAGAAAGAGAGCAAGAGGAAGAGGGAGAGCTCAAGCAAGAGAGAGAAAGCAAATGAAAGAATGAGCAAGACTTTTCTCAACCTCTCTCTCATAATCCAAAAAGAATAATAATAATAATAATAATTGAGTATTATGTGATGGTTCATATCATGTCATATGGCAATATCATTTCATGCACTCATTTTGTAAAGAATAGCAAGCAAGCAAAAGTCTTTGCATGAAAATGATAACCATTGTAATGATGATGGTCTACTAGTCCAATCTAGTCAACCGGTCAACCAAGTCAACAAGTCAACAAAGTCAACCTTTCAACCCAACCATGGCACAATAATACTTAATTAATATTATCATTAATCATATCTCATATTCTCATTAGGGTTTAGCAAAAGACAACAGTCAACAACCCTAATGAGAATCCTTTGCCTCTGTCAACTGTGCATACACACCCGTATCCGTGTTCCGGAGAACACGAATACAACCGAGATAAAACCAACCCCAAAACGTATACTAGGATCTGGCTTAAACTAAAGCCCGCTAGTAATAACTGCCCGGACACTAAACGTGCACAAGTGCGCGGATGTGACCGAACCCTGTCGCAAAACCATGCGACCTGTCGCAAAACCATGCGACCTCTACTCTTTTGCCTAAAGGCGAATAGCTCTCTGTGTGGGACTCTAAAGACTCGACACTACGCTGGCAGTGGGTTTAACCACAGACCGCAAGCGACACTAGCTGTGCGTAACGGCCCCCAGGTAGATGCCAATAAGAAGACGGACGAGGTGAAACCCATCTGAACTCCTACTGAGCCTGAATGTGACTGTCTCCGTACAGTCCGGTCTGTTCATCTGATACATCGCATGGCGGGCCTAGGTGTTGGAGATAGTGCCCTCAAAGTCAATTATTGGATCACAGGTATGCGATTGCAATGATTGAGGAAGGACCTATACTGATATGACAGTCTTGCTCGAGATGATAGTATGCTATCTGGTTTGTCTTTATCATAGTATACATGCCTTAGTTCGCTATTGCATGATTGATAGAGCCCATAGGATTCTGCTTGACAGCCAGCAGTATGATGGTGATCATATACGTGGGAGCTGGGGTCTATAAGCACATCCTTAAAGTGTCCCTAGTCGTGGGAGTTTTCGAGACAGGGCATCGATACTCCAGAGTAGACTAGTGTATACAGTCGAGACCCCGACGAGGGGCGGTGGCCGGTCTCACAAGCCACTGGTGTCAGTTGAATCACCTGAGATGTATACTGGTGCTTATTGAGTTATGAGTACACCGGACAGGACTCGCCGGGAATATGCTAGTTGGTATTATACATATCGTCAGATAGCAATTCCCTGGTGACATGTGTACAGGTTAGTTCATCGACCTGAGATCGTCGTTTGTCTCATGTGAGTTCCCACTGTGCTTAGATTACTACCCTACCACGCTCAAAGGAGTTGTGCAAACAGGTTTTAGTTGGGTACAGTCCCGAGCCACATTGGAGGCAAGTGAGCGGAACTCGGGGATTCGTCTCTCCCGGTATTGGGGGTTGATGTCGCGCAGTGCACGGGTGGCCATCACTAGGAATCCTCGGCCGAGGTAGTGGAGGATTACTGATTTGGATCAGTAGTTTCTCAGGTGGTGATGGGCTTCATGCCGACACGATTTATCGCGTTATTAGGGGTCTGACTTTATCCACCCCCCTAGACTCGATATGCGATACTCTTTAGACGAATGGACCGGACTGTATATACATTGTCACTGTCAGGCTCAGTAGGGTTAATAGATGAGTTCGCTCGTCAGCTTCCCTTCCAATCAATACATAGGCAAAACGTTACGTGCAGCTAGTACCTCTGACGTGCCAGGGGTTATACCCAGTGCCAGTAAGTTGATGAGTCATTAGAGTCCCTCACAGACACTTTCCCAAGTTCGGGCGAAACGTTGTAGAGGCCGTATGGTGATATGGCAAGGTTCGGAAAAAACACGTGCATTTTCGCACGTGTCGTTTTTCGGACAGATAATACTGGTAGGCTTTGGTTTAAGCCGGAACCCAGTATTATACTGTGTAGATATAATATCTTTGTCTCAGTTGCATTTGTATTCGGTCGTGATACAAATACGGGTATGTTTATACTAATACGGGGTTATCCTGAAATTCGTTTCAGGATCACTTTTGGAAGTTGCCAGTTTCCAGTTTTCTATCAGCCGTCTTTTAACATTCGGTTAAAGATGGATTTATCTTTTCTTGGATGAGTGTGGAAGTTTCTAGAAGCATCTAGAAGGTGGTGACAAGGCTTATGACTCACTTGTTCATTATTGGTTGCTTTCTTTGTGTTCACACTTTGTGTTCACACTTTGTGTTCACACTAGATATTTTGCTTATTGTCACCTCCTAGCTCCTACACTCACCTCCCTCCTCTCCTATAAATGGCCGGCCCCTCCCCTCTCTCTCTCACTCACTTGATGATGGTTGTTGTTCACTAGAAAAAGATTATGATAGATTCGGGTTCACGAAAAATAGATAGCCTCTTTCTCATTTCACCCGATCCAAAAGGCAACTTCCATATCCGTTCGTCCGTGACCTTGGACGTAACGAGACAAAGTGTTCTACTTATTCTCTACTTCATCTTGGTCGTCTCTTTTAGCAAACTTGACGATCGAGTTGCCTCGGTTCAGAGGCGGGAGCCCGTTTAAAGATCCGTCGACGTGGTGCCACCTGGACGACAAGATTGGAGATTCAGGAGATCAGAGCAGCCGCAACAAAGCGTGGGATGATGGTTAAAGACCGAAGGACTCGGATCATTCGGTATAACATTTCTACCCCTTTGTAGTTTGTTAGTTTAGCTTTAATGGCAGATCCGGGTTACGGTACACGATAGCGCCAGTTTCGTAAAAAGTTTTTTGTTCCGCATTTGGCGTCTGTTAGACTGCCGGGGCGCTACCGTGGACTTACAGTGGTATCAGAGACTCACCATTAAGCTATACTAACTTGTGCTAACACGTTTAAAAGATCGATCGAACGGATTTCGCAAAATTACATTTTTCAGGCCACTGAGTTTCTGTTGATTTTAAACAGTGTCTAAAAATAATTCTACATATCACAGAAAATTCAGCAGGGATTTCTAAGCTCACCGTCAAAATTTGGTCACGTGATCTCACAAGACCGCTGCGGAATCGCTGTCAAACCTAGGGTTTGACCGCGCTTCCGCGGCCATTCTGTGAGATCAGTGCACCAAATTTGCACAGTGGCTTTTTTACTGGAAATTGGGGTTTTTGGTATATTTTTTTTGGGCCCAGATTTTTTTACTGTACAGCAGTTGTTCGTGGGGCCCATTTCGGGAAATTTAGTCGATTGAAATTTTAAATTTGTTAGTTTACAGTATTTACATTATATCTCCGACCGGGAATGTCATTTGATCGGTAAACCGCGTCTGATTGCTATAGTTCTTTTAGACGGGTTTGCGAACGTGACATTCGCGTTGATGTTCTGTGTTGTGCTGTGATGTTGCGGATATGTCGTGGTGGATAGCAGGGTGCAATGATAGTGCAGTTTGGATTTATTTGTACATATGATATTGCGGGGCGAGCATCCAACAGGTGGATTGCCGTCACTGCCTGTTTGTATAATATTCTTTTGGGGCACGACCAGGTTGCGGTCGATGTACCTGTTGTACTATTTTTAATTCTGTACTAGGTTTATCCCGCGAAGGAGTGCACGGATAGCTGGGTTTTGGAGGGCAACGGGTCCGTATCTCATGGCATTGAGAGGCAAAGGGACATCACTCTAGAATTGACAGACTATTCACCGCACTCGTAAGGGGTCCAGGTTGGCCCAAGGAGGGGTGCTCAATTTACCGGATTCCGTGAAGTGCCGGGTGTTCCATTCACTATGTTGTGGGGACTACCTCGCTTCAGGTTTTGGCGGGTAACTTGCCGCACCCGTAGGGGTCTAGGTTTCATTGCACAGGCTATCCACACGACCAGGGGAATGTCGGGTTTCAGTAGCGGCTCTGTGAAACTCGGGGATCCCAGATTATCTGTATTGTTCTGTGATGCTTATTACTTTTCTGTAATGTTGCATATTATCACGCCTGGAGCGATTATTGTATATTGGTATATATACTATTAGATGTTGTATATGTTTTACATCCGCGCTAGTCCAGCCCCCGCTCTGTCGTTAGTTAAGTAACCTAACGGGTGATGACGGGACCCAGTGGCGAATGCGGATGGCATATACGTACATTTTATTTTCGTTCTTTTCTGGTGTGATTGATTGATGGGACTGCATTGATTCTTATCAAGCATAAAACAAACCTATATTTGATGTTGTTGGAACAAATTTTAAAAGGTGTTATTACAAAAATGTTTCCTTTTGTTTTGCATAGTGATATTCAGTTGGAATATCCCGCACCTCATTCGACGAGGCAAGGGCCGAGATCCCTTCACCGGGAATGACCCTTTGGGCATAAGTTTACGTCAGGGTAATAACTTTAATATAGTCGATTACAAGTTGCTTTGCATAGTGATATTCAGTCAGAATATCCCGCACCTCATTCCGCGAGGAAAGAGCCGAGATCCCTTCACCGGGAGTGACCTCTTTAGCAAAGGTTTTCGCCACTATATTTTTATAAAAAGCTATCAGGTTCCTTCAACGAGATCAAGTTCATTACGTTAAAGGTTTTTCGCCAAAAACCAGCCGTAGCCCTCCGTCATTTCTTATGGATGGTCAGTAGTATTCAAGCTATGTTTGTTGGCCTTTAGTCAAGGCATAGTGTTTGGTAGCTGCTGGGTATTCATTTGTTGCATAGATAAATGCGTTGGTTTGGGACAGTCGTATTACTTTGTTGGCCCTTAGTCAAGAGTATGTACGGGTGGGTTCAAATTAACCAGGACAATGACGGGAAGAACTTGACACGTGACTTATGATTTGTTGGCCCTTAGTCAAGGTCATAAGAGCATGGGGCAAAAATTACATCGGGAGTTTCAAACATAAAGCAAACTTGCCAGGCATGTGCATACCTTCTGGAGTGTGATAACTTGAGTGGTTTCCATCACGTTATCATGCGATGATAGTTGGATCCTGATTCTCACTAATGAGTTGGTTTACTCTTCGGGTGATCCCGACTAATTCTTCTTTCTGGTTTGGAGGAGAATTTGAGATAACAGTGGGAAGTTTCCTGATTAGATAAATTGATAACCATTCTGATCTAGGTAAGAGTGCACGCAGAGTGTTTCTTTTCTCTCTCTCTTTTTAGCAGCGACCTTTGACCGACCCTAGACTATGACTCAGTGACCAAGTTGACCGAACCTTCTTATAATACTGGCTTTTGGATTGTCCGAGTTGCATAAGTCATTGCCGCTCCTTCTTTTACCCTTTTGAATTTCTCAGAACGCCCCGTATTACTACGGACATCCACTTCCATTGGATAGATCCATCGTATGGTTATATACGAACTCAAAGAGACTTCTTCGAGGATGGATCCAGGTTCAGGAGAAATAGAATTGGATTATTCAGTTGTCTTTTATTATCACCTTCTCTCAGGTTGCGAGAGCTCCTTAGCTTAGGAGAGTATACCTATTATGCTTATTGGGCAGTCTTATTCCAAACCATAGGCTGGTGCCGAAAGGTAGGGAATGAAGAAAACCAATTAGCCTAAGTAGGGTGTACAGAAGGTAATATGTAAAGACAAAATGAAGGGATTAGAAAAAGGGCAAAAGTAAATTGCGACTGTTATCATTCACGACCAAACCGCGTACTTCATCGCCACTCCTATTTCACCTTTGTTTTTTTTCCCCGGTTCGGGAGAAATAGAATAAGGTTTTATTCGGTTGTCTTTTATCATCACATTCTCTCAAGTTACGAGTACTCCTAGGATTAGGAGAGTACACCTATTATGCTTACTGGATAGTCTTCTTCCAAACCATAGGCTGGTGCCGAACGGTAGGGAAGGAAGAAAACCATTTAGCCTAATGATGGTGTACAGAAGGTAACGACTAAAGACAAATAAAAGGATTTTGGAGAGATGGCAAAGAGATATACGGCTATAGTCATGAATCGGATTATGGAAGAGGCATTACTAGGAATACCAGGATACCCCTACGAAACATTTTCATGTTGCACTGTGCATTGTTAAAGGAAAACTGATTTCCCAATTAGATGCTTACTCCAGGGTATGTATTTACCGGTTCATTCTCATATCTGTATAGTTTTACAGATGATGAGTGGGAGTAAGTTATTGGGGATCAGGTGATCATCCTCATTATATCGGAATTTGTTGTAATTGGTGATATTTGAGGAAATCGCCTGGGTACAGTTTTCAACCTACGATGCACAGGTTTTGAGTTATTCAACTCAGCGGACTTATACAGAGTATTGTATGTTGTCCAGTGTCCATCAGGACAAAGGGGTAGGTCCTCATACTATGTTCTGTTTACTTGTGACTTCTCTAGTTTTTAGACAAGTGTTTCGTAGAAATACAATGTCTAAGTTTTGAGAAGTTGTTGGTATAAGAATAAAGTAGAGAACCAGATGTCGCAAGTATCAGGATATTTCAAAGAGATTGAAGATATAGATTCTTGTGATTAGTATTCAGATGATAGTAATGGTTTTGAGAAACTTGTTTCTCTTTCAGGTTACTCATAATTGGATGGATTCCTAAGTTGAGTAATGCTGATTAGCCTTTTTTCCATTAAGTTGTTATGCACTGGAGACAGCTGCATGATTTGAATCTGGTTCCAACTAAATTAGTGCCTCTGTTTCTATATTAGATATAGAATGGTTCATATCTTAACGATATTAAGATACGGGGAGTTGTCCAGCTTATGCTTAAAACCAGACACTGGGTAACTCAAGGCACGTTTCTGTAATGGCAGTTTGTGGGTTGACCCTGGCTTTGACGAGGGTTGACATTTCTACCATCTGGAAGATCAATAGTGATATTGTTCTTGACTTGCCACAGTTTTAGTAAAATGGATTTTTTCAGAAAAATAGTGGGAGTATAGTAGAACTGGAAGTGATTCCAGAACCGCAAACGATTACGGAAAATTTAATAGAACCTATACATTCAATCAGGTTTGACATTCCAATAGCCACTCCGCAGATATGGTGGGTAACCTTAGACACCCGAGAGGTACTCGGGTAGTCTCAAGGACGGTGACGGTGAGGTTCTTGTTTACCCAAACTTGACACTACTGTTGTTCCAGACTATGAGATCCGGCAGAAGGATAAGTATAGCGTCGTTCTAAACTAGTTTTAGAAGTACACGTATATATTATTCTGCCAGAGGGTTATTGTAGTCAGTGGGAGCAGCGGAAGCAAAGTGGGCAAGTAGCTTATGTCTATTTATAGACTTAAGTAGATATAGTGGAGATAAGATCATCTAATTTTGATGTGACAGTCATAGGTTTGACTTCATCAGAATAAGGGAAGGATCTGTTAAGAAGGTAGTAGGGTATGATGTCCTGGTATTTGGATGACATACACAGAGTAGGAAGTAAAATTCCTGTACTACGATCGGTTGTACTGTGGTTGTTACACAGTTGTTTCTTCACAAAGGACATGGATATAATATCAGACATTCTGGTTACTAGATCTATGGTATTAGATCTAGATTTGGGCAGTTTTCCAATGTGGGTACTTTGACAATATTCTAATGGTATTTAAAATAGCTGACTCCTGGCATGGTGGTGTACCTGCAGGTGATGGAGTCACCCTCTCTAAAGGTGTCTTATAGACTAAAGCAGAGAGGGATGTGCATGATTGGCAGATCATTTGCTTAGGCAATTGAGTCGATCATGAAATGTCAAGTACCACACCAAATGTTGTTTTTGCACTAGATGCGATAAGTTTATATTAATCCAATCCTGAAGAAACATAATGAAGCAGTTTTAGAACATAAGTGCATGTTCTACGGATTTGATGACGGCAGCCTCCTTCGGGAGACGGTTATCATTCCAGGCTTCAGAGGTGACATGGATGACAGAGTGATTGTCAGAGTTATAGTTTTCCCTCTGACAAGGGACAGTATTATGGACAGGTAGTCCAAGAGGATACTGTGGGAGACATGGTGCTGGAAACTGATTAGGTTCAGTTATTGAAACAGTCTAAGAAGTTTGGATTTGGAGTTCATTTATGAACGAGGTCCCATCAGATATCCAGACATATTCTAAGACAGGTATTACTCAATTCGGGAGATGGCTTTCTCCGCGAACTTGAGATTGAGAGGGATATAGAAAGAAACATTAGGGCGGAACCACTCACTGAGGCTATTTCTCGAACACAAGAGTTTTACAAACTAGCTTTGTGAAACTGATTAGTAGAGGAGTTGGATGTTCGGTATCACACGGGCTGTGAGTATGCGACATCGCAATAATTAGCCTTGAGTGCAAGTGGGAGATTGTTGGAGATAGTGCCCTCAAAGTCAATTATTGGATCGCAGGTATGCGATTGCAATGATTGAGGAAGGACCTATACCGATATGACAGTCTTGCTCGAGATGATAGTATGCTATCTGGTTTGTCTTTATCATAGTATACATGCCTTAGTTCGCTATTGCATGATTGATAGAGCCCATAGGATTCTGCTTGACAGCCAGCAGTATGATGGTGATCATATACGTAGGAGCTGGGGTCTATAAGCACATCCTTAAAGTGTCCCTAGTCGTGGGAGTTTTCGAGACAGGGCATCGATACTCCAGAGTAGACTAGTGTATACAGTCGAGACCCCGACGAGGGGTGGTGGCCGGTCTCACAATCCACTGGTGTCAGTTGAATCACCTGAGATGTATACAGGTGCTCATTGAGTTATGAGTACACCGGACAGGACTCGCCGGGAATATGCTAGTTGGTATTATACATATCGTCAGATAGCAATTCCCTGGTGACATGTGTACAGGTTAGTTCATCGACCTGAGATCGTCGTTTGTCTCATGTGAGTTCCCACTGTGCTTAGATTACTACCCTACCACGCTCAAAGGAGTTGTGCAAACAGGTTTTAGTTGGGTACAGTCCCGAGCCACATTGGAGGCAAGTGAGCGGATCTCGGGGATTCGTCTCTCCCGGTATTGGGGGTTGATGTCGCGCAGTGCACGGGTGGCCATCACTAGGAATCCTCGGCCGAGGTAGTGGAGGATTACTGATTTGGATCAGTAGTTTCTCAGGTGGTGATAGGCTTCATGCCGACACGATTTATCGCGTTATTAGGGGTCTGACTTTATCCACCCCCTAGACTCGATATGCGATACTCTTTAGACGAATGGACCGGACTGTATATACATTGTCACTGTCAGGCTCAGTAGGGTTAATAGATGAGTTCGCTCGTCAGCTTCCCTTCCAATCAATACATAGGCAAAACGTTACGTGCAGCTAGTACCTCTGACGTGCCAGGGGTTATACCCAGTGCCAGTGTGTTGATGAGTCATTAGAGTCCCCACAGACACTTTCCCAAGTTCGGGCGAAACGTTGTAGAGGCCGTATGGTGATATGGCAAGGTTCGGAAAAAACACGTGCGTTTTCGCACGTGTCGTATTTCGGACAGATAATACTGGTAGGCTTTGGTTTAAGCCGGAACCCAGTATTATACTGTGTAGATATAATATCTTTGTCTCAGTTGCATTTGTATTCGGTCGTGATACAAATGCGGGTATGTTTATACTAATATGGGGTTATCCTGAAATTCGTTTCAGGATCACTTTTGGAAGTTGCCAGTTTCCAGTTTTCTATCAGCCGTCTTTTAACATTCGGTTAAAGACGGATTTATCTTTTCTTGGATGAGTGTGGAAGTTTCTAGAAGCATCTAGAAGGTGGTGACAAGGCTTATGACTCACTTGTTCATTATTGGTTGCTTTCTTTGTGTTCACACTTTGTGTTCACACTATGTGTTCACACTTTGTGTTCACACTAGATATTTTGCTTATTGTCACCTCCTAGCTCCTACACTCACCTCCCTCCTCTCCTATAAATGGCCGGCCCCTCCCCTCTCTCTCTCACTCACTTGATGATGGTTGTTGTTCACTAGAAAAAGATTATGATAGATTCGGGTTCACGAAAAATAGATAGCCTCTTTCTCATTTCACCCGATCCAAAAGGCAACTTCCATATCCGTTCGTCCGTGACCTTGGACGTAACGAGACAAAGTGTTTTACTCATTCTCTACTTCATCTTGGTCGTCTCTTTTAGCAAACTTGACGATCGATTTGCCTCGGTTCAGAGGCGGGAGCCCATTTAAAGATCCGTCGACGTGGTGCCACCTGGACGACAAGATTGGAGATTCAGGAGATCAGAGCAGCCGCAACAAAGCGTGGGATGATGGTTAAAGACCGAAGGACTCGGATCATTCGGTATAACATTTCTACCCCTTTGTAGTTTGTTAGTTTAGCTTTAATGGCAGATCCGGGTTACGGTACACGATAGCGCCAGTTTCGTAAAATGTTTTTTGTTCCGCATTTGGCGTCTGTTAGACTGCCGGGGCGCTACCGTGGACTTACAGTGGTATCAGAGACTCACCATTAAGCTATACTAACTTGTGCTAACACGATTAAAAGATCGATCGAACGGATTTCGCAAAATTACATTTTTCAGGCCACTGAGTTTCTGTTGATTTTAAACAGTGTCTAAAAATAATTCTACATATCACAGAAAATTCAGCAGGGATTTCTAAGCTCACCGTCAAAATTTGGTTTTTAATTTATTTAAACAGGAAACTGGTCCTGAGACGGCAGGGGTTTGATTAGTTATGAGGTGTCCCAGTTTGTCAGGGGCAATGGACCCCAAAAACAAATTATGCTTTCTGGAAAATCTGGGCTGAAAAAACATATTGTAAAAATCCCAAAACACCCCTCTGAACAAACTGCATGAAAAATCCCCCACGGCCGAGTCAACTCGGCTGCGGATCCGCGGCGCGTTGATCGACTCAGTGGACCATTTTTCTGTAGATTCTTCTAAAAACCCTGAGTCGAATTTTAAGGTAATATTTATTGGATTTTGAACAGGAATAAAATTCGGCAGAAAGTATGCATTTCGGGTGTGTTTCGCGACTTTTTCTCCGATCGAACTACTAGTTACTTTGCTAACATGTTAGATAGTGTTTAACTAGGCTCTGATACCACTGTAAGTCCACGTTACCTCTCCCGATACTTACGGGCTTGCGGGAATGATGAAAAACGATTTTTCTAGAGGTGGTAACATGGACTCAAAATTCGGATCTTTGTTAAACAACCATCTAACAATCCTAACTAAGAGTTTTACCTACTCGGTTAGGGGGTTATACCTTTCTTGAACTCCTTCGTCTTCAACTCTTTGCGGTGTACGGATCGGACTCACCTCGTCGTCTCCTCGCGCCAAAGATGGATCCACCCGAAAGCTTCTACCTTTTGGCTTCTACTTCGAACTTGAAGAAACTAGAACACTTGGTTTGCTAAATCTTGTGAACTAGGATGAGTAGAGGAGTGTGTTGGGATTTATCTCTATGGTTCTTGCTTCTCAACACATGAGACAAGTGAACCATAGACTAGAAAGAGAGCAAGAGGAAGAGGGAGAGCTCAAGTAAGAGAGAGAAAGCAAATGAAATAATGAGCAAGACTTTTCTCAACCTCTCTCTCATAATCCAAAATGAATAATAATAATAATAATTGAGTATTATGTGATGGTTCATATCATGTCATATGGCAATATCATTTCATGCACTCATTTTGTAAAGAATAGCAAGCAAGCAAAAGTCTTTGCATGAAAATGACAACCATTGTAATGATGATGGTCAACTAGTCCAATCTAGTCAACCGGTCAACCAAGTCAACAAGTCAACAAAGTCAACCTTTCAACCCAACCATGGCACAATAATACTTAATTAATATTATCATTAATCATATCTCATATTCTCATTAGGGTTTAGTAAAAGTCAACAGTCAACAACCCTAATGAGAATCCTTTGCTTCTGTCAACTGTGCATACACACCCGTATCCGTGTTCCAGAGAACACGAATACAACCGAGATAAAACCAACCCCAAAACGTATACTAGGATCTGCCTTAAACCAAAACCCGCTAGTAATAACTGCCCGGACACTAAACGTGCACAAGTGCGCGGATGTGACCGAACCCTGTCGCAAAACCATGCGACCTCTACTCTTTTGCCTAAAGACGAATAGCTCTCTGTGTGGGACTCTAAAGACTCGACACTACGCTGGCAGTGGGTTTAACCACAGACCACTAGTGGCACTAGCTGTGCGTAACGGCCCCCAGGTAGATGCCGATAAGAAGACGGACGAGGTGAAACCCATCTGAACTCCTACTGAGCCTGAATGTGACAGTCTCCGCACAGTCCGGTCTGTTCGTCTGATACATCGCATAGCGGGCCTAGGCGGCGGCAAACGTCAGTCCCCTAATAGCGGTACAAGTCGTGTCGGAGTGTAGCCCAGAACACCCTGAGATAACACTGGAAACCTACCAGTATATCTCGCTTGCCCTGGCCAGGGACTACTTGTGTAATTGCTCTCCTAGACACAGCGCGATGTCAACCCTCAATACCGGGAGAGACGAATCCTGTCTAACCGTCACTGCCTCCAAGTGCTTCGGGATTGCACCCAACTACTACCTGTTTGCACGCCTCCTTTGAGCCGTGGTAGGGTAGTAATCAAAGTACAGTGGGAACACACTCGAGGCGAAGTGACAGTGTCAAGTCAGTGGACTAAGCTGTACTCATGTCACCTGGGAACTGATAACTGACGATAGGTATAATACCAACCAACAGTTCCCGACGAGTCCTGTCCAGTGTACTCGTAACCTAACGAGCACCCGCATACTATCTCAAGTACGACGTACTGACGGCTGTGGGACAGACCGTCTCCCCTGCTGGGATGAGAAGCGCATACGCTAGTCTACTCCGGAGTATCGATGCCCTGTCTCGATAGTCCTACGACTAGGGACCTGTATAAGGATGTGCTTGTGGATTACCCAGCCCCCACGAGTGTGACTGCCATCACAACGCTGGTAATCAAGCAAAGATCCTAAGGGCTCTACTAATATGTATAAGCAATATGCTAAAAGAAACACATGCACATATTAAAGTAGAAACAAACCAAGTAGCATACTACCATTTTGAGCAAGATTGTCAATACAAGGTGAATATCCCAAGCTTTCATTAAGTAATATACAAACTAGTATGATACAGTAATGGCCTCTAGGGCATATACACTAACACACTCCGAGGTTAAGGACATCATAGTTCGTGGATTTAAGGACCCCACAGTCCATGGAATGATTGGTTATCGGGACCCGTCACCTCTCTGAAGATGTTGAAGGATTACAACGAAAAATATCAGAGGAGTGAAGAGATGTACCCTTGAACTAAAGTTGATTGGGAAATCTGTAGTCCAATTTGGAACTAAGATCAATTAATTAGATTATGAGCACATTGGTTCAGTTAAATCTGAATTGAGGACTTATGGCCAACTTGAGCTAAGTCCAACTTGATTTGTAATGTTGGCCATTTGTTGGACCGTTGAACATTTGTCTGGGTTCAGCCCACCATTATTTAGCAATGCTAAACATGGGGTTTGGGTTCTGATCATATCTTTATCTTTTATTGAGTGCTGAGCACTCATATACCATATGAGATGATCAACCTTGGAAGACAGGGGTATATTTGAGGCTCAGTCGAAGAGGAGTCTCACCTCTGGAAAAACTTAGCCAATTTGGGCTAAGATTGGTTTTAAAATAGTGTTAAACACTAGCACATATTTGGTGATCACGTGCTCCCACGTGATGTGCTGAAAATAGTGTTAAACATTGTTTCCCCAATCAGAGCAAAGTTCTGTTCAAATTCCAAGGTTTGAAATGAAGCGACGCTTCTGCTCCCCCTAATCAGAGCAAAGCTCTGTTCAAATTCCAAGATATGGAATGAAGCGACGCTTCCTTTTCCCCCAATCAGAGCAAAGCTCTGTTTCAAAATTCAAAATTTAAATTGAAGCAACGCTTCAGATTCTGCACGCTGCGCGCCACGTGACAAACACAAGTGCGCTAGCGCAGTTGCGCTGCGCTCTGCGCCACGTGTCAAACAAGATGTGCTAGCGCAGTTGCGCTGCGCGCCAAGTGTCAAACACGGGTGTGCTAGCGCAGTTGCGCTGCGCGCCACGTGTCGAACGTAGGTGCGCTAGCGCAAGGTGCGCTAGTGCAAAGTGCGCCAGCGCTGGAATCAAAATTCCCCCACCGACAGATCAAAAGATTTACTAATAATAAATTATTAATTAATTAGAAACTAAAGTTCTGTTTTGGAGAGATTTTTTAATTTTATTAAAATAAGAAGATTATCTTCTGTAAGACAGAAGCCTTAGGATCAAAGATCCAACGGTGGGAAATATTCCCAAATCAATCAAAGAAAGATCTCTTTAACTGATTTAACAAATCATTTTGCCCTATATAAAGGACCCTAGACTTCAAGTCTAATATACAGAATAGAGAATACAGAGAAGAAGAGAGAAAAACCCTCTGCAAAAGAAGAGAAAGCTTTTAGAAAAAAGAAGATTTTTCTTCATCTTCAAGGTAAAAAAAAAGAGAGAACTATGTTCTTGAATAATAGAGATGAAACCATCTCGTAAAAAGAAGAATCATCTTCTAAAAAGATCAGAGATCTGAAAAAAAGACCAAGGTCTTTAATAAAAAGGAAAAGATCAAAAGATCTAATCATAAAATAATAAAAGAAGTACTTTTACTTCATTCACAGATCTTTTGATCTATAAAGGCAGAGCCTTTTATAAAAACAAGAACTTTTGTTCTTGGATCTTAAGGAAAAAGCCTCCTTTGAAGAACATAAAAGTTGTTCTATGATCTTAAAATTGATCAGATGCGCTTTGCGCTATTGAAAAGTGCCTTGCACTCATGAACTGCGCCCTTACGCTCCTTGGATCGGCGCTCAACGCCAAAACTTGCCGCGTGTCAACCATAGACACCACTTGCGCTTTGCGCTTTTAAAACAGAGCGCTGCACTCATAGACTGGCACTCGGCGCCATACGCGCCACATGTCCCTCGCTGGCGCGCTAGCGCAAAGCACTCATAAATGGAAAGCACAAATGTGCTAATGAACCAGCGCTTAGCGCTGAGCGCGACACGTGTCATCTTCGCGTGCGCTAGCGCAATGCGCTCTTTAATTGGTGCAAAGCGCCTGACGTGCCACGTAGCGCACTATCAGAACGTGCTCTGTTCTAATAAAGACAAAATGACAGAGCCCAATACTTAGCATTATTAAAAAGGGCCGAGCCCAAATAAAGGCTTAATAGCCATAATAAAAAATAAAATGTTAAACATTTTTTTAATTGGACTTAGCCCAATTCTGGCCATAAGTCCTCAACTTATGTTGAACTGAGCACATTTGCTCTTTCAACCAACTTACCTTGGTTCAAGGGTACATCTCTTCATTCCTTTGATATTTGTTGTTGTAATTCCTCAACGTCTTCAAAGCGGTGACGGGTTCCGACAACCACACATTTCATGGACTGTGAGGTCCTTAAACTCATGGACTATGATGTCCTTAACCTCGACCGTGATGTCTTTAAACTAACATCGGACTGCGGGGTCCGTAAACTCATGGACTATGATGTCCTTAACCTCGACTGTGATGTCTTTAAACTAACAACGGACTGTGGGGTCTTTAAACCCATGGACTATGATATCCTTAACCTCGACCGTGATGTCTTAAAACTAACAACGGACCGTAGAGTCTTTAAATCCACGGACTATGATGTCCTTAACCTCGACCGCGATGTCTTTAAACTAACAGTGGACCGAGTATGTCCTTAAATTAACAATGGACCATAATGTCCTTAAACTAATTATCGACCGCAATGTCACTAAACTAAACAATAGAGCCCAATTGCTCTCTTGTCGGATCTAAATGATCCCGTTAAGTTGATCTTAGCCTAAAATTAGACTAACGTATCCTTAACAAACGTTTAAGTTGATCTTAGTCTCAAATGAGACTAACATATCCTTAAATCCAAACCCCAAACCCAAATCTAAGAAAATACGGATTTTGACTAATCCACGCCCTACGGGCGACAACATACATTAGTCTCCATATACAATCCACGGGCAACCACAAACAAAACAAACACACATGACACGAAGTGACCATCTGGAGAAGGAGAAAGTTGTTACCGCAATGCGGTAGCGTAATTAACTGCAGGGGCTTGCGCCTGCAAGGAAGAGCGTCTCCACAATCAAAAACCCCTCAAACGAGGGGGAATCTGACGAAGTCTGCTACATCGGCCGCATCCGTTTAAACCTTCGATACATGGTGCCATAAATCAACTTGGCATCTTCGGAGAGGTGGACGGATAGCACCAATTAGCATCTGCCCTGAAATTCAGGCTAGAGGTTCACCGCGTCTTCGCCGCGTCTTTCGGAGGGGAACAGATTCTGGCACGCCCTGTGGGACCTTTTCCTCTTTCCACTCCACACTTCGTGTGTCGTTTTCGCGAACGAATCGCGGTTTTCTAATGGTTGCCCTTGGGTTTCGAGATACTAAGGTTTGGCGTTTTGCTTGGTGCAGAAAGCAAAGGATCAATGGCGTTCACCTGCTCAAAGTGTTCCATATGCAACTGCAACCCACGTCCTGCCTCAACTGGGGGCATAGCCTATGGGCCCCAAGCGGCTTCCCTGTTCACGATGCTCGTAGAACAGGTCACTCAAGCCACCACGGGATTGTTTTTCGGAACCATGCTTCCGCCGTTGAGCTTCAGCACCCCCGTGCTTGTACCAGAAGCTCCCAAGAAGTCGGTCTTTGATCGGCTTACAGCTACCGTGACCCCTCTTAACGGGTCGTCCAGCACCGGCGCCTCAGTCTTCTCCAGATTGGGCCAAAATTCCTTGGGCCCACAATGAAGACTGCAATTCCAGAGAAGGTTATTCCGAAGAGAGTAACCAACCCTGCTCTTGAAGTTGTCAAGGCGGCTTCTCCTACCAAGGGGTCGGTCTTTACAAGACTGACTATCCCAACTCCCACTCCCGCTCCTGCTACTCAAAGGACATCAGTCTTCAACAGGCTGACACCAGCAACAGCCCCTCACCTGAATAGGGGGCAAGACAAAGCCATCCCCATCACCGAGCCAACTCCATCAGCTCAACACGCTCGACGTCGCCACTGGCGCCGAGTAAGGAAGGCCGGGGGCAACTCTCCTTCTGGGCTAACTCCACCAGCTCCGACGGTGGAAATTAATGCTGCTGTTCCAACCGGGAACAGTTTTGATGCGCAGGAATTCTCCTACCGCCGTACTGAAAAGATCCTCTCCATCCATGGAAAATGTTGTGGAAGCAAAGCCAGAACAGTCCCCTCAGCGGCTGTCCTCCAAAATCTACAAAGTTTGGTGGCAGGCTCGGAACTTAGTAGTTGATCAAGATTACCCTCGCCGACAGAAAAGGGCGAAGGTTCAACAAGAAGAAAGCCATCCTGTCAAGCCACGAAAAGCTATTTGGGTGCCCACTGCAACGGCCCCCCCTCTACTTCAACCGTTCATAAGAGGAGAAGGCCGGAGAAAATCCCCATGTCTGCGACAAATATCAAAGGCACTGAGCCCAAACGCCCTAAGTCTGGGGGCATGGTGGTGCATACCATCTATATGACATCCGAAAAAGAGGATAGCCGTATCTCCATGGGTCACCGACCGCTTACGCGATCAGTGAGTAAGGCTCAGGAGCAACAACAACAAAAGCTCTAAGAGATGTTAACAACTATGGCCTCACTCACAGGACCGAAGGCAAGCCCAGAGGCATCCTCGGAGCAACGCCATGAGCAGGAAACTGACGCTGAATTCTATCGGAGAATGCTTGAAAAGAAGGACAAAGAGGCCGCGGAACAAGCGGCCAATATAAAACGAATGACGCTTCTCTTCCAAGACATGGTCGGGATGATGGTACAGCCAGATCCTCCAGCTGAAGACCCTCCGATCATTATTGAAGATGACCGAGCGGAGACGTCAAATCCCCTTCCGGCTTGTTCAGCAGCCAAAGAGGAGACCATCTCAAAAGCTGCGCTCGATGATTATATTGCTCAGCAAATACGAGCTCACCAGGCAAATGAAGTGGCCAGCCAAGTCGTCAAAACTGGGTGACCGTATCCAGGCTGGTATGATCAGATAAAGTGCCCTCCGGGCTACACGATCCCCAAATTCCATGTGTACAAGGGGACAGACAATCCCCATCAACATGTCAATCAGTTTAGGGCTCTTTGCGGCAACACCGGGGGCGATGATAAACTTTTTCTTCGTCAGTTCGTCGGCAGCTTGGCGGAAACGGCCTTCGAATGGTATTCAGAGCTTCCCAACGACTCTGTCAAAACATTTGCAGAGATGGAGCTGCTGTTTACACAGAGATTTGCAAGCGCTAGCGAGCGCACCCCAATCACCGCATTGATCAACGCCAGAGTAAAGCCAGGCGAAACATGGGTTCAATACGCAATATGGTGGCGAAACTTATGGTCGAAGTGCGAACACCGCATCGAGGAAGCGCCGGTAGTGGGCATGTTCGTGGGCACTCTGGACCCTCATGCAACTATTTCCCAGTTCATGATGTTTTTCAATCCGACTACTTTCCAGGCCTTGATTGACAAGTTGGCCCAAATGGACCAGATGGGTCATAGACCGTCTCCTCCAAAGACGTACTCTCGAAATGAAAAAGGGAAAGGAAAAACAACTTTTGTCGCCAATACTCAACAACAGCCGAGTAACTTAAAGCCGGTTGTCCGCCAAAACAATATGCGTCCATGCCCATCCCTTGAGGAAAGACTAGGACGTCCTTACTCGTTTCCTTAAGACAAAACGAGAAGACTGTTCGAGCTGGCAGTGCGCAACGAACTCATTAATCTGCCGGGTCCAAAACGTCCGTTGCAGCCAGGCGATCTCAACAATCCTAATTACTGCCCTTACCATCAAGCAGTAAGCCATCCAATCGAAGATTGCTTCGTTTTCAAAGGCTGGATTGAGGACCAATACCAACAGGGCAAGTTCGCATTATCCGAAAACTGGAAGGTGAACCCGCCACAACCTCATGCTCCTAGAAAGGCGGATACGCCGGGGGCATCGTGCTCTTTTATCGAAGAAACTCCGTGAGAGATCGCTTTTTCAGCCAAAACTAAAAGAATGCTGAAGGATCTCTAAATGTGCCCGGCAATCAGGTGGAAAAATCCACTGGAACCCGAGGTCATCGAGGGAATGCTGAAACCGCGCCCAACTACAAAATCCGGTGGTGATGGTCAAAGCGCTCGCACCCAGCCGTCAAAGTCTTCGAAGAAGAAGAAGAAGACCCAAAAGCCCGTGAAGTTTGATAGCAAGCGCATGGATCTGCAAGAACATATTGACGCACTGGAAGAATATAATCAGAAGGCATGGACCCCAGTCACACTCCGAGAATTCCTCAGCCACATCCTTGAGGACGGAGATGATGACAAAGACTCGTCGGATGAACCTAAGGATTATGTGGCAAGCTGCCATATGATCTCTCACTCGTCGATAGACGATGAAGAAGCTCCTCGCACCGAGAGACCGGGGGAAGATCCCGAGCCGGAACTTCTAGGGCCATTAGAAAAAACAATTGACGCATTCCTGAATGAAGCCCGTCTAAAAAGCAAAGCTGATCGGGAGCGCGAGATGGCCATATTTGAAAAGGCCAAATGCCGGCGACTGGACAAAAGGGTCAAAACACTCCCACCAGATCAAAGTGCATCTGCCGCAATTAAAAACAGGATCAAGACAAGGAAATAATTTGCCAAAGCCATATCGATGGGGATGAAGCTGCCCTCTTTCAGAGAAAATTCTCCTAGCGGTATACATCTTGATGAAGCGGATGTACATCCTAACTTCTGCTTATATCATCAGAAGATCGCACCCCACTGAGGAATGCAACGCTTTTAAAAGATGGTGGCAAGGGTATGTTGCTCACCGGCAACATTTTAAGCGGATGAAATGCAAAACTCGTCGGGAGCGAAGAAGTACGACCGAGGAGCATAAAAGAACTGCCGGCAACTGTCGCGTGGTCAACGCTGGGGGATCGCAAGTCCTCACCTTCGGAAGTGACTTTGACGAAGAGATGACTTTTGGCCCTCTATTCAAGGAATCCACCTCAGGAAAGGAGGGAGAATCGAAGACCTGCGAAAATATCCAGCTGCGCAATTGTACGCTTCCAGAAAAAAATCTCGGACCCAAAATAGAAAAGATAAGGGAAAAGAAAAGGTCTCTGAGGATATCGCCCTAGATGACCAAGTCATGAAAGAGCTGACCGCCAAGGACCCGCCAAAGAAAGGTAAGATGGACTACAACGTTCTGGCGCACTTGAGGAAGTTACCCTCGCAGCTCAGCATTCTCGACGCCTTTTTACTATAAAAGAAGCAAGAGATTCATTGATCAAGGCGCTACAAGAGCCAGAGCAATTCCAAGCTTTCCTCGCCGAAGAAAGGATGAAAGACGAGATGGAAGAAGTACACACAGCCGATATTACCTTCGGCGATGAAGATCTCCTCCTTGGGACGTGCGAACATAATCGTCCCCTTTACGTCTCCGGATATTGTCACGATATCAAGATAGGCAAAATCCTGGTCGACAATGGGTCTTCCTTCAATCTCCTCAACGTGCGAGTGTTGAAGGAAATCTGCATGAGCATTCAACACCTTGCTTGCGATAAAATCACCATCTCCGGGTTCGACTCCCAGTCATCACGGATGCTTGGGTCCGTAATACTGATGTTACGCTTTGGGCTGCTTGTCACGGACATCAAGTTCCATGACATTGACGCCAAGACATGCTACAATGCTTTGCTCGGCCGGCCCTGGTTACACGAGTACAACATCATCCCCTCTACACAACATTAGTGTATGAAATACTTCAAGGATGGTCTTGAGTATACCGTAACAGGAGAGTTGAACCCATTCTCCGTAAACGAAGTCCGAAAGTACGAAGATGCGAAATACTTCTTACCAGACTTTGAAGACATGGAGAGATATTACAAGCCGAAGGACAAAGCTATCCCTATCATTCCGGTCTTCGGGAGTGATACCGAGGAGGGGGAAGAGATAGTTCATTCAGGTCCGCCCCAGTACAACAAGCCGGGACCCTCCGCTCCTATGCTTATCTTCGGCAGCGATTCAGAAGATGAGGTCAACGCCATATTCTCTGCTCGGCCATCAATACAAACCTTCGCTGATGAAGAGCAAAATTTGCGAGTTGCCATGGTTCCGCCTAAACATCATAAAGAACTAGACGCGCTTAATACCTACAGTGTGGAAGAGCTGCAGACGTTCTATGTCCCTCCCAGGCGAGAAGGTGAAAAGGCGATCATATTCTACCGATCCGGGGAAACTAAAGTGGAGAAGGAAATCTGGCACGGCGCGGATTCCACACTCGACAGGCTCCAGCCCATCCGTTTGCCCAGATATTACACAGACGGACTAAGGAGACTCTTGAGACGCCAAGGTGTACCCCTTAAGCAAACTGCTCAACAAGCATGGTTCTATAACAGGATCTAGAACGTCCCTGGAACTCAGCGGAAATTGTCCAACGGGAAAATGGAAACGACCGGGCTTGGGTATGTTCAATCCAAGAAACGGGAACTACTCCGCGACTGCTACGTCATACATGACTTTGATGAAGAGGGAGATGCTTTTTGGGAAAATGCTAACCCTGAACCAGAACGAGCTCCCGCCGTGAAAATGCCCAGTCTATCGTTCGAAAAACAAATGGACAAGCTTATAAGGGAAGCGGGTCAAAAAGTTCGAGATGACCATAATCGCGAAATGGCCATCTACAAGAAAGCCAGGGCGCAATGCCTTCTTCAACAGGCTGCGAAAGATGAAAGTGCCCTTCCCTGTCAACCCGTTGTACAAAAGGCACGACGCAGAGGCAGAAACAAACCAAAGAACGGGAAAAGCGTTCGACAGCAACAAAGCCGGTCCAAGAAGCCACGCGATCGGGAATCGAGTAATCCAGATTCGTCTCTTATAAAGAAGATGAGTCGAGCATATTCTTTTTCTCAGAACAAAACACGGAAGATACTTGATCTTGCTATAAAACATCAAATGATTATCCTCCCGGAGTCCAAGCACCCCGAACAAGCTGGCGAAGTCTCTCATCCGGATTATTTCTCCTATCATAGAGCAATAGGACACTCTCTCGAAGACTGCTTCACCTTCAAGAATTGGGTCAAAGACCAATATCAGCTCGACAGGTTCGCTTTATCCAACAGCTGGAAGGTAACTCCGCCATAGAAGCATGAACCCAAATCCACGAGGGTAGAACCAGATCAACATAGGTCTTGGAAGCGAACTCGTACCTGTCATATGATAACGCTATCAAAAGAAGAGCCCGAGGGTATGGATGACCTCCCCTGGTGCTTCGAAAACAATGACGACGAGGCGATCTCAGAGTTTCCACCGGCGCCGAAAGAGCTGGAGGATGGAATACATACTACTACAGATAATCTCAAGAAAATCGATCTGGGGACGACAAGCGACCCGCGGCCGACATTCGTTAGTGAGTTGCTGTCTGAAGGACGGGTGGCCACATTAAAGGACGTGCTCATGCGGCATAAAGATTGCTTCGCATGGAATTATTCCTAGATGCCAGGTCTAGACCCAAAGATTGCGGTTCACAAACTGGCCATATCCCCAGACGTCAAGCCAATCAAACAAGAACCAAGAAGGATGCGGCTCGAGCTTAAGATGAGCATCAACGCCGAGGTCAAGAAGCTGATCGACTCTGGCTTCATCCAAGAGGTTCAGTATCCTGACTGGATCGCCAACATCGTCCCGGTAATGAAGAAAAATGGGACAGTGCGCATATTTGTGGACTTTCGGGATCTCAATAAAGCCTGCCTGAAAGAAGACTTCCCACTACCGGTTACTGAGCTAATGATAGACAATACATCCACCCACGAAGTCTTCTCCTTCATGGACGGATCGTCAGGATATAATCAGATAAAGATGCATCCCGAAGACCAGAAGCACACCACTTTCAGGACCCCTTTGGGTATATTCTGCTACAAAGTGATGCCCTTCGGTCTAAAGAACGCCGGTGCCACCTATCAGAGGGCCATGACGAAGATCTTCGATGACCTCATACATGAAATCATCGAATGCTATATCGACGACCTCATGGTGAAAAGCAAATCATACGAGGAACATCTAGAGCATCTGAAGATCGTGTTTCAATGCCTTCGGCAATACAACTTGAAGATGAACCCTCTCAAATGCGTGTTCGGTATTTCCTTAGGCAAATTCCTAGAATTCATCGTCCGACACCGAGGCATCGAGATAGATCCGTCAAAGATCAAGGCAATTATGGAGATGCCCCCGCCAAGGACTCTCAAGCAATTGCGGTCTCTCCAAGGGAAGCTCACGTATATTCGGCGATTTATAGCCAATCTCTCAGGCAAGTGTCGTCCTTACAGTCACCCGATGAAGAAGGGAACCCCGTTCGTTTGGGATCACAAATGCCAAGGCGCACTGGACGGAATCAAGCAATACCTGCAGAATCCGCCAGTACTGGCCGCTCCGGTCAAGGGGAAACCTCTCGTTCTGTACACAACCGCCCTCGAAGGTTCTTTAGGTGCGCTATGGGCATAAGAGAATGACCAAGGGAAGGAGAGAGCGCTCTACTATTTGAGTCAAGTTCTGCTGGGGTAGAAAGCAATTATTCTCCCATCGAAAAACACTGCCTGGCATTGATCTTCGCGATAACGAAGCTCAGGGACTATGCGTTGGCGCATGAAGTCCGCCTCATATCGAAAGTGGATCCTCTCAAGTATTTGATGTCAAAGGCCATATTAATGGGGCGACTCGGTAAATGGGCCCTGCTCTTGATGGAGTTCTCAATAACTTATTAGCCTCTTAAGGGAGTGAAAGGTCAGGCCATCGCCGACTTCCTCGCTGAGCATCCGATACCTGCCGATTCTCCCCTGAATTGCGAACTGCCAGATGAGCATGCATTTGACACGATTAACGGGAGTGATACCCGGTGGGAACTTTACTTCGATGGAGCATCTTCCATGAAGAAACGCAAACAAAACACCCTCATAATCAAATCGGGGATAGGCCTCATCTTCGTAACTCCACAAGGAGCGATAATGCGCTTTGCCTTCTCCTTAACAGAGCCGAGGACAAACAATGAAGCCCAGTATGAAGCTTTGATAGCAGGTCTCGAGATCGCCATCGATATGGGGATTGAAAACCTCCTCATATACGGAGACTCCCAGTTGGTCGTTAGTCAAGTAAACGACGACTATCAAACGTGCAAACCAGAACTGGTAAAGTACGGCGAGAGGGTACAGCAACTGCTGACCCAAATACATTCCTACATCTTGGAAAGCATATCGCGTGCAGAAAATAGCAAAGCGGATGCACAAGCTAAGTTCGCTAAAGAACTCGCCGACGAGAACCTCGATGACGCGAGAATCGTTGTGCAAAGCCGTCGGGTTCTTGCGCCGGCGGAAATATCTCCGGAGTTGTCCGAAGAAAAGGAGCGACTGAGCAAATGGCTATGCAAATAAAAGACCAGGAAAATGCTGAGGATTGGAGAGAAGTCTTTATAGACTACTTCAAATCCCGTCGAACGCCTGAAGATGCGTCCTCAAAACATCAGCTCATGAAGCGAGCCCTATCTTTCGCCTTCGTCAATGATACCCTGTATAAGAGATTGTTTCGCCCAATCAGAGCAAAGCTCTGTTGAAATTCAAAATTCAAAAATTCTGAAGCAACGCTTCAAGTCTCGGGCGCAACGCGCCACATGTCAGGCGCTGATACGTCAGCGCAGCGCCCAAGAAGGCGCACCCAATCAGAGCAAAGCTCTATTAAAGGAAGCAACGCTTCGGTTGCGCAGGCACTGCGCTGCGCGACACGTGTCAGCGCAGATGCGCTAGAGCAGTTGCGCTGCGCTGTGCGCTGCGCGACACGTGTCACGCGCTGGGGCATCTGCGCCAAACAGAATTAAAATTTTTAAGAAATCTTTTCTGTTCTTGTTAAAACAAGAAGATTTTCTTCTGCAAAGCAGAAGCCCTTAGATCAAAGATCCAACGGTGGGGAAAACTCCCCAAATCACTCAGAGAAAGATCTCTTTAACAAATTTAACTAATTTATGGGCACTATAAAAAGGACCCTAGGCCTCAATTAAAAGGCATCAACATCTTTCTAAAAAAAAAAAGAAAAGAAGGAGAGAAAAGAACTCTGAGAAACTCCTCAAGAATAAAAAAGGTAAAAACCTTTAGAAAAAAGAGAAAGTTCTCTTAGGAACAGATCATAGATCTAAAAACAAGATCAATGATCTTTAATAAAAATAAAATAAAAATAGTGCTTTGCACTTTTCATGAACCTTTGGTTCTCTGAGATAAGAAAAACAAGAAAAAAACATATTTTTCTTTGATCTAAATTAGATCAAGAAATCAAATAGTGCTTTGCACTTCTGTTCTTGAATCTAAAAGATTCTTAGTGCTTTGCACTTGCAAACTGCGCTGTTGCGCTCTTGGGAGCGCGCCACGTGTCAGCAGCGCAACAGCGCAGCGCACTAGCGCAGCGCACTGCACTGTTGCGCTTGCGCTCACCAGAGCGCGCCACGTGTCAGCAGCGCAACAGCGCAGTGCACTAGCACAGCGCACTGCACTGTTGTGCTTGCGCTCACCAGAGCGCGCCACGTGTCAGCAGCGCACTAGCGCAGCGCACTGCACTGTTGCGCTTGCGCTCACCAGAGCATGACACGTGTCTTCACCATAAGCGCTTGCGCTCAGTGAGTGGCGCAAAGCGCCTAACAAATGCAATGCAGGGCCAAGCCCAATTAAAAGACCAAACAGGCCTAATTAAATTGATGCTCTGCATCATTTATAAATGGGCAAAGCCCAAACAAAAATAATAAAATGCTATGCAGATGCCTTGCAGAGCCCAAAATAAATTGATGCTCTGCATCTTTTATGGGCAGAGCCCAAACAAGAAAATAGAAGTAATGCAATGCAATATTTAAGTATGGGCAAAGCCCTAGCACAGGTCTAATGGACTAAAAATAAATAAAATGTTGAACATTTTCAACTGGACTTAGCCCAATTCTGGCCGTAAGTCCTTAAATTAAATTGAACTGAGCACAAATGCTCTCTCAAATCAATTTATATCCGGTTCGAGGGTACATCTCCGAACTCCTTTGACATCCATCGTTGTAATTCCTCAATGACGTCAAAGAGGTGACGGGTCCCAACGACCACACATCAATACGGACTACGGGATCCTTAAACTCGTGGACCGAAACGTCCCTAAACTAATATTGGACCGAAACGTCCCTAAACTAATGTTGGACCGGAAAGTCCTTAAACTAATGTTGGACCGAAACGTCCCTAAACTAATGTGGACCGAAACGTCCCTAAACTAATGTTGGACCGAAACGTCCTTAAACTAATGGTGGACCACCACGTCCCTAAACTGGAACATGGACCACTACGTCTCTAAACTGGAATAATAGAGCTCCCAAATGCTCTTTTGCCGGATCTAAACGGTCCCGTTTAAGTTGATCTTAGCCCCAAATACGGCTAACGTGTCCTTAAACATTTAAATGGACTATAAAACTCCAAATCGACTTTGGTTCAAGGGTACATCTCTGAACTCCTCTGACATCTGCCGTTGTAATCCTTCAACGACGTTAGAGAGGTGACGAGTTCCGATGGTCAGATATTAAATGGATTATCACGTTAAGTTGATCTTAGTCTCAAACAGGACTATTGTATCCTTAACGAACGTTTAAGTTGATCTTAGCCGCAACGCGTCTAATGCATCCTTAAACTAAAAACACCAAACCCAAATCTAAGTAAATACGGATTTGGACTAGTCCACGTCCTACGGGCGACGGCATTATTCAGTCTCCGTATACAATCCATGGGCAACCACAAACAAAACAAACACACACGACACGAAGTGAAATTCCGGAGAAGGAGAAAGTGGCTACCGCGATGCGGTAGCGTAATTAACTGCAGGGGCTTGCGCCTGCAGGGAAGAGCGTCCCCACAATCAAAAACCCCTTTAGCGAGGGGGAATCTGACGAAGTCTGCTACATCGGCCGCATCCGTCTAAACCTCCGATACACGATGCCATAAATCAACTTGGCATCTTCGGAGAGGTAGACGGATAAAACCAAATAGCATCTGCCCCGAATCTCAGCGTCAGGACACATCGCGGTCCTGTGCGCCGTCCATTCGGAGGGGAACAGATTCTGGCACGCCCGGTGGGACCTTTTCCTCTTTCCACTCCACGCTTCGTGTGTCGTCTTCGCGAACCAGTCGCGGTTTGTTAATGGTTGCCTTCGGATTTCAAGTTACTAAGATTTGGTCTTTTGCCTGGTGCAGAACACAAGATTCAATGGCCTCTAATTGCACCAACTGCTCGAAGTGCCGCTGCAACGGACGCTCCACCTTACTGGGAGGTGTAGCATATGGGCCCCAAGCGGCTTCCTTCCTCACTCTGCCAGTAGACCAGGTGACCCAAGCCACCACTGGCCTGTTCTTCGGGACCATGATCCCACCTACAAGCTTCTCTGAGCCAATACCTGCACCGGAAGTGAACAAGAAGTCGGTCTTCGACCGGCTTACTGCTACGACGGCCCCTGTCAACGGGTCTCCCACTACTAAACCGACAGCCTCTGTTTTCACCAGGATAAATCAGAACTCTAAATTGGCTGTCTCAAGGAAAGCAATAACTGCTGCTCCAGAAGTCGTCAAGGCGGCTTCCCCTGTCAAAGAGTCAGTCTTTTCAAGACTGACGATTCCTGCTCCTACCCCTGCTCAAGGATCCGTCTTCGGCAGGTTGAATACCACCCCTCAGAAGACAACCTCAGTCTTTAAGAGGTTAACATCGGCGGCGCCTCATTCAGACAGGGGGCAAAAAGAAACTATCTCAATCTCTGAGCCAATCCCAACGGCTCGCCGTGCTCGACGTCGTCATTGGCAACGAGTGAGGAAGGTAGGGGGCAACTCTCCCTCAGGGCTGACTCCACCGGCTCCAGTGGTGGAAGTCAACGCTGCTGTCCCAACCGGGAATAGCTTTGAACTGCTGAGGAGGGTACGGAAGAACTCTCCAACCGCTACACTGAAGAGATCTCCTCCACCTGTGGAGAGAGTTTCAGAAACGAAACGAGAACAGCCCCCTCAACGGCTGTCCTCAAGAATTTATAAAGTTTGGCGGAGGGTTCAAGACTCCATAATTGACCCAGGTCACTCTCGTCACCAGAAAAGGGCGAAAGTGCAAAAAGGAAAAGACCATCCTATTGAACAGCGGGGGACAGCAGCTGCAAGGCTGCCCCTTTCAACAGTTCCTTCAACCTCAACGGCCCACAAAAGAAGGAGGCCAGAGAAAACTCCCGCGTCAGCGGCAAAAGTTAAAAATGGTGAACCTAAACGCCCCAAGTCAGGGGGCATAACAGTTCATACGGTTTATGTGGCATCGGGAAAAGAAGATAGCCGCATATCAACAGGTCATAGACCGCACACGAGGTCAGTGACCAAGGCTCAGGAGCAGCAGCAGAAGCTCCAAGAGATGATGAACGCTATGGCCGCACTTACAGGGCCAAAAGAAACCCCTGAAACATCCTCGGACGAGCGTCAAGAACAAGAAACGGACGCAGAATTCCTTCGTCGCGTACTGGAGAAGAAGGATAAAGAAGCTGCAGAGCAGGCAGCCAACATAAAGAAAATGGCCCTCCTGTTCCAGGATATGGTGGGTATGATGATTCAACAAGATCCACCTGCTGAAGATCCCCCGATCATCCTTGAAGACGATAGGGGAGAGACGTCGAATCCTCCGCCAGCTCTATCAGCAGTTAAAGAAGATACAATCTCCAAAGCTGATTTGGATGAATACATAGCCCAGCAAATACGGGTTCATCATGCGACTGAAGCGGCCGGTCAGGTCGTAAAAATGGGGCGGCCATATCCAAGTTGGTATGATCAAATCAAGTACCCACCCGGTTACACAATTCCCAAGTTCCATGTCTACAAGGGGACGGGCAATCCTCACCAGCATGTTGCCCAGTTCAGGGCACTCTGCGGCAACACCGGCGGTGATGACAAGCTGTTGCTTCGCCAGTTTGTTGGAAGCTTATCAGATACGGCGTTTGAATGGTACTCTGAGCTCCCGAACGACTCTATTAAAACCTTCGCGGAGATGGAGCTGCTGTTTACTCAGCGTTTTGCAAGCGCCAGTGAACGTACCCCGATGACAGCACTGATTAACGCCAGGGTAAAGCCAGGCGAGACGTGGGTTCAGTACGCTATACGATGGCGGAACTTATGGTCAAAGTGTGAGCAGCGCATTGAAGAAGCTCCCGCGGTGGGTATGTTTGTGGGAACCCTCGATCCACAAGCAACCATCTCGCAGTTTATGATGTTTTTCAAGCCGACTACCTTCCAGGCCTTGATTGACAAACTAGCGCAAATGGATCAGATGGGCCATAAACCTCCCTTTCCAAGGCCGGACTCCCGAAATGACAAAGGGAAGGGAAAAGCGATCGTCGTCGCTAATGCTCAACAACAACCGAGCGACCCGAAGCCAGTGGCTCGTCAAAATAATATGCGCCCTTACGTGCCCCTTGAGGATAGGATGGGACGTCCTTATTCCTTTCCCCGCGATAAAACGAGGAGGTTATTCGAGCTGGCGTTGCGCAACAGACTCATAAATTAGCCGGATCCAAAACGTCCGTTACAACCAAGTGACGTCAACGAACCTAACTACTGTCCTTATCATCGAGTACTAGGCCATCCGATCGAAGATTGCTACGTTTTCAAGAATTGGCTTGAAAACCAGTACCGACAGGGCAAATTTGCGTTATCTGACAAATGGAAGGTGAATCCCCCGCAGCCCCATACCTCTAAGGGGACGAATACACAGGGGGCAACATGCTCCATCATTGAAGAAGCTCCTTGGGAGGTTGTATTATCAACCAAGACAAAGAGGATGCTAAATGATCTTCAGACATGTCCAGCAATCAAGTGGAAAAGCCCGTTGGAACCGCAAGTCATTTAAGGGATGTTGAAGCCACATCCAACTCCAAAAACCGATGGTGGCGGTTCAAGCACTTGCAGTCAGCCGTCAAAATCTTCGAAAAAGAAGAAGAAGAAATCTAAAAAGCCCGTGAAGCCTGGCGACAAGCGCACGGACTTACAAAAGCAAATTGACGCGCTGGATGAATACAACCAAAAGGCACGGACTCCAATTATGCTCCAAGAATTCCTCAACCACGTCTTTCAAGAGGAAGGTGAGGGAGAAAGTTCGTCAGATGAAGCTGAAGAATGCGTGGCGAGCTGTCATATGATTTCCATTTCGAATGATGAGGAGACCCCTTGTACTGAAACGCTGGGGGCAGATTCTGAACCAAAAGTTCTGGGGCCATCAGATGAAGTAATTGACGCATTCCTTAATGAAGCTCGGTTGAAAAGTAAAGCTGATCGGGAGCGCGAGGCGGTTATATTTGAAAGGGCCAAGCGCCAGCGACTTGATGAAGGAGCTGAGACGATCCCGTTGGAGCTGAACATCTCCGCTACCAACAAAAGCCAATTCAAGATAAAAAAGAAGTTTGCTAAGGCCATGTCAATGGGTATGAAGCTACCATCCTCCGAAGAAGAAATTACCGGTGAAGCGAAAATGCGCCCGTCTTATTGCTTGTATCATCAAAAGATTTCGCACCCCACTCAAGAGTGCAAAGCTTTCGATAAATGGTGGCAAGGGTATGTTGCTCATCGACAATGCTTTAAGCGGGAGAAGCGTAAAACTCATCGGGAGCAAAGAAATACGACCGAAGGGCTTAAAAGAACTGCTGGCGATTGTCACGTGGTTAACACCGGTGGATCACAAGTGCCTACATTCGGGAGTGATTCTGATGAAGAACTAGAACTTGCCCCTCTCTTTAAAGAGTCCGCTTCGAGAACAGAAGAAGAACCGAAGGTTTGCGAAAATATCCGGCTACGTAATCGCACGCTGCCCGAAAAGAACCTCGGACCCTCGAACAGGAAAGATAAAGGGAAAGAAAAGGTCTCTGAAGATATCATCTTAGATGACCAAGTGGTGGAAGAGCTAGCTGCCAAAGATCCACCAAAGAAGAATAAGGTGGATTACAACGTCTTGGCACATCTGAGGAAGCTGCCCTCACAGCTCAGCATTCTTGACGCCCTTTTACTATCAAAAGAGGCGAGAGATTCGTTGATTAAGGCGCTCCAAGACCCGGAACAATTCCAAGCATGCCTGACCGAGGAAAAGATGAAGGATGAATTAGAGGAAGTGCACACGGCCGATGTCACTTTCGGCCTATCCGTCTTCCCAGATATTATACAGAGGGTTTGAAGAAGCTGCTGAAACGCCAGGGGATATCCTTCAAACAGACCGTTAGAGAGGCCAAATTCTATGACGGGGTCTGGAACGTTCCCGGGACTCAACGCAAACTGCCTAGTGGGAGAATGGAAACAAAAGGGCTTGGATACATCCGGTCAAAAAAACGAGAGTTACTACCCGGCTGCTACGTCGTGTATGACCTTGATAAAGAAGCGGATACTCAATGGGAGGACGCTAATCCTAAGCCAGTGAAAGTTCCAAATGCAAAGGAACCCAGTCCGTCGTTCGAGGAACAAATGGACAAACTTATAAAGAAAGCTGGTCAAAAAGTCCGAGATGATCACAACCGCAAGACGGCCATCTACGAGAAAGCCAAGACGCAACGCCTTCTCCAACAGGCCGTAAAGGATGAAAATGCCGCTCCTTGTCAACCTGTTATAAAGAAGGCTCAGCGCAAAAGCAGAAATAAGTCGAAAGGCCAAAAATGCGCTCAACAGCAACAAAGCAGGGCTAAGAAGCCACGCAAACGGGAGGCGAGCGTTATTGATCTATCCCTCATGAAGAAAATGAGTCGAGCATACTCTTTTCCTCAGGATAAGACGAGGAGGATATTTGAGCTTGCTCTAAAACATCAGATGCTCACACTGCCGGAGTCCAAGCACCCCGAACAAGCAAGCGAAGTCTCTGACCCAAACTATTGCTCTTACCATCGAGTAATAGGGCACCCGCTCGAAGACTGCTTCACCTTTAAGAATTGGGTCGAAGATCAGTACCAGCTCGGCAAGTTCGCTCTGTCTGACAACTGGAAGGTAACGCCGCCACAGAAGCACGAGCCTAAGGCCACGAAAGAAAAACCGGTTCCACATTGGGATTGGAAGCGAATTCGTACCTGTCACATGATTACAATATTAAAAGAAGAGCCCGAGGACATAGATGAGCTCCCTTGGTGCTTCGAAAACAGCAGCGACGAGATAATCTCAGAATTCCCACCAGCGCCAAAAGAGCTGGAAGATGGAATCCATACCACTGCAGATAACCTCAAGAAGATTGAGTTGGGGACGGCAAACGATCCACGGCCGACATTCATCAGCGAGTTACTATCTGAAGAAAGGGTAACTGCGTTAAAGGATGTGCTTCTGCAGCATAGAGATTGCTTCGTGTGGAACTATTCCGAAATGCCGGGACTAGATCCAGAAATTGCTGTACACAGATTGGCGATATCCCCGGACATCAAGCCAGTCAAACAGGCACCAAGAAGAATGCGGCTCGAGCTTGAAATAAGTATCAATGCTGAAGTCAAAAAGCTGATCGACTCTGGCTTCATCCAGGAGGTTCAATATCCGGATTGGATCGCCAACATTGTCCCGGTGATGAAGTAAAATGGGACTGTGCGCATATGCGTGGATTTTCGGGATCTCAATAAAGCTTGCCCGAAGGATGATTTCCCAGTGCCAGTCACCGAACTGATGATAGACAACACGTCTACTCACGAGGTTTTCTCCTTCATGGATGGCTCATCAGGGTATAATCAAATAAAGATGCATCCCGAAGACCAGAAGCACACAGCCTTCAGGACTCCTCTGGGTATATTCTGCTACAAAGTGATGCCCTTCGGTCTAAAGAACGCCGGTGCCACCTATCAGAGGGCCATGACGAAGATCTTCGATGACCTTATACACGAAATCGTTGAATGCTATATCGTCGATCTCGTGGTTAAAAGTAAATCATACGAAGAACATCTCGAGCATTTGAAGACCGTATTTCAACGCCTTCGGCAATACAACTTGAAGATGAACCCTCTTAAGTGTGCATTCGGAGTTTCCTCAGGCAAATTCCTGGGATTCATTGTCCGACACCGGGGTATCGAAATAGATCCGTCCAAGATCAAGGCGATCATGGAAATGCCTCCGCCGAGGACTCTTAAACAGTTGCGGTCTCTCTAAGGGAAACTCGCATACATACGGCGATTTATAGCCAATCTTTCAGGCAAGTGCCGTCCTTACAGCCACCTGATGAAGAAGGGAACCCCGTTCGTCTGGGATCAAAAGTGCCAAAGCGCACTAGACGAGATCAAACAGTACCTGCAAAACCCTCCAGTGTTGGCTGCTCCGGTTAAGGGAAAGCCTCTCATTCTTTATACAGCCGCCCTCGAAGGTTCTTTAGGCGCATTATGGGCACAAGAGAACGATCAAGGGAAAGAAAGAGCACTCTACTACTTAAGTCGAGTTCTACTGGGGGCAGAAAGCAACTACTCCCCCATCGAAAAACACTGCCTGGCGTTGATCTTCGCAATAACAAAGCTCAGGCACTACGCGTTGGCGCATGAGGTCCGTCTCATTTCAAAGGTGGACCCCCTTAAATACTTGATGTCAAAGGCCATATTGACGGGACGACTCGCTAAATAGGCCCTACTCTTGATGGAGTTCTCGATCACGTACCAACCTCTCAAGGCAGTGAAAGGCCAGGCCATCGCCGACTTCCTCGCTGAGCATCCCATACCCGCCGATTCTCCTCTAAACTGCGATCTTCCAGACGAACATGCGTTTGATACGGTCAACGGTGATGGTACTCGATGGGAGCTTTATTTCGATGGCGCATCTTCCATGAAGAAGCGCAAACAAAGCACCCCTATAATTAAAACGGGCGTAGGGCTCATCTTTGTAACTCCACAAGGAGGGATAATGCGCTTTGCTTTCTCCCTAACAGAGCCGAGGACAAACAATGAAGTCGAATACGAAGCTCTGATAGCAGGCCTCGAGATCGCCATTGACATGGGAATTGAAAACCTCCTCATATACGGGGATTCTCAACTGGTCGTTAGTCAAGTAAACGGCGACTACCAAACATGCAAACCAGAACTGGTGAAGTACGGCGAAAAAGTGCAACAATTATTGACTCAAATTCCCTCCTATACTTTGGAAAACATACCGCGCGCGGAAAACAGCAAAGCAGACACATTGGCCAAACTTGCTAAAGAACTGGCTGACGAGAACCTCGATGACGTTAGAATCGTGGTGCAAAGCCGTCGGGTGCTTGCCCCAGCAGAAATATCTCCGGAATCATCCGAAGGAAAAGGAGCGAGCGAGCAGACGACCCTGCAAGTAAAAGACTAGGAAAATACCGAGGATTGGAGAGAAGTCTTCGTAGATTACTTCAAGTCCCGCCGATTGCCTGAAGAAGCCTCCACAAGACATCAACTCATGAAACGAGCTCTATCTTTCGCCTTCGTCAATGATACTCTATACAAGAGGTCATTTGATTCTCTGTGGCTGAGATGCCTAGGACCAGACGAAGCGAGAAGGGTCGTCCAGGAAGTTCATGACGGACTCTGCGGTTCTCACCAAGCAGGCCCAAAGATGAAGTTGAAGATCAAACACATGGGCTACTACTGGCCCACGATGATTCAGGACTGCCTCGAATATGCGAAGCAATGCCACTCATGCCAAATCCATGGGGACTTCATCCATCAGCATCCAAATCCATTACATCCAACGGTGGCTAGCTGGCCATTCGAAATGTGGGGGACTGATATAGTCGGCCCCATCGAATCAGCATCATCTAGAGGACATCGTTTCATCCTAGCGACGATTGACTACTTCTCTAAATGGGCAGAGGCAATACCGCTGAGAGAAGTTAAGACGGAGAATATCCTCCGCTTCTTCAAAACGCACGTCATATATCGGTTTGGAACTCCGCGACGGATCATCTCCGATAACGGGCCAGCTTACAGAAGCCACAAGATCAGTCGCTTCGCGCAACAACACAATATAGATTGGAGATATTCCTCGGTTTATAATCCACGAGCTAACGGTCTAGCTGAGGCCTTCAACAAGACCTTGACGAAGATCATGAAGAAAACAGTGTCGCGAAATAAGAAAGACTGGCACGAAAGACTGCAAGAGGCTTTCTGGGCATATCGAACTACATTTAAAACGGCCACAAACGCAACACCATATGCGTTAGTATTCGGGACAGAAGCAGTACTCCCCCTCGAGATAGAGTTACCCTCTCTACGAGTGGTAGTCCATTACGAGCTGACGGACGAAGAAAATGCTCACCTTCGGCTTGAGGAGCTTGACGTCCTTGAAGAAACACGGCTCATAGCGCAACAAAATCTGGAGGCCTATAAAGCAAAGATGACGCCCTCATATGAAAGATTGACCCGACCGAGGACATTCCGCCAAGGCGAGCTTGTGCTAGTGGTCAAAAGGCCTGTGATCCCCAATCGCGCCAAGCGGGGAAAATTCGAGCCAAACTATGAAGGCCCGTACGTCATAGATAAGGTCTACCAGGGCGGGGCCTATCTACTCATAGATATGCACGGTGAAAGGCCTTTCAGGCCAATAAACGGTCGCTTCCTAAAGAGATACTACGCTTAATGAGCCACAGCCTAGGTCAATGATAGATGACAATGACCATGTCCGCTCGCTATCTTCCTAAGCTCAAACTCTATCAGCAGTAACCAACCTTCTCAAAGTCGGACCGAAATGTCCCTAAACTAATAGCAGACCGAAACATCTTTAAACTACTACCGCAGCATCTTTAGACTGATAAGATAAAAAAAAAGAAAAAAAAACATATAAAAATAAAATAAAAAAAACGCTATGTCCATAAGCAAAAAGGGCACGGATGAAAACCCGAAAGGGCTCCGTGAGTAAAAACAGCAGGGCTACCGGCGAGTGTTCGTGAAAACCCGAAAGGGCACGACCTCGTAAAAAAAAATATAAAAATAAAAAGAATAAAAAAAAAACGGTACGTCCATAAGCAAAATGGGCACGGATGAAAACCCGAAAGGGCTCCGTGAGTAAAAACAGCAGGGCTACCGGCGAGTGTTTGTGAAAACCCGAAAAGGCGCAACCTCGTTAAAGAACACTTACAAGATCCTCTCGACCTTGTAAGGAGAAACCACCCGCGTGAGATCCTTAAGACTCACAAGGGAGCAACACACTTAGGGATCCCCATGATTCCTAAGAAGAAAATACACTTGCGAGATCCTCACGACTCGTAAGGAGAACTCTCTTATGGGACCCTCACGGCTCATAAGAGTTGGAAGTCTTAAGTTACAGAAACCTAAACCTGTGCTTAAGCAACCCCCACAACTTTCGATATTGCCCTACAAGTGGTCCAACACGGGCTCTTGTATACAATCCACGGGCACGAATAAACATTTCCCTAATCAAGTCTCATCCGAGACTGGGGATATATTCGCATGATGAACAACCCTTATAAGTCCTCTCGACTTACAAGGAGAAAACCCTCTTGTAGGATCCTTACGACTTACAGAGGAACATACACTTAGGAATCCTCACGATTCCTAAGGAGAAAATACACCTACAAGATCCTCACAACTTGTAGGGAGAAATACCTTTGTGAGACTCTTACGGCTCATGAAGTTAAAAGCCTTAGACGACAAGACCCTAACCCCGGTCGCTAAGCCACCTTTGTTCAACATCGACAGAGGCAGATGATGATTCGCTCCTGGGCAATATCCCAGTTGTAGCGGTGCTGATGCTGAAATCGGTGTCTAATTCCAGGTTTACGGCGGAAAGCCAGTAGGCCGCACATGCATACAAAATAGCCGAAATGATTGGGCAACTTGCAATAAAAAGCAGCAAGTAAAAATGTATGCATGCAAAATAGCCGAAATGGTTGGGCAACTTGCAATAAAAAGTAGCAAGTAAAAAGGTATGCATGCAAAATAGCCGAAATGATTGGGCAACTCGTAATAAAAAGCAGCGAGTAAAAATAAAATAAATAGCCGAAATGATTGGGCACCGCGAAAAATAGCCGAAATATTGGGCAATCGCGACCTTCGCGATAGAAAAGCTGAAATGATAGAGCATCGCGGAGATAAAACAAAAAAAAATAAAATAACTTTGGCCCTACAGTTAAGATCACATCGATCCCTGTATACAATCCAAGGGCGTAAACAAAGAGGGAACCATACTTTCCCAACAGGCTCCGCCAGAAGGCGAAGCCAAATTTCGACGGTTCAGTCCAATTCCGAAGAAACCAATGTCTTCAGTAAATTCCTCGACTCACGGATACAAACACTCCTTGACGAGAGCCTCCTAATCCGCGTCGAATCGCAGAGCCACCAGTGCCTCCGTGGGAAATCCTCGACTCGTTTCAAACCCCAAGGAAACAAATAATCCTTGGCGCTGGGGAAACAAATAATCCCTAGCAAACTCCTCGACTCACAGATACAAACACTCCTTGACGAGAGCCTCCTGATCCGCGTCGACTCGCAGAGCCACCAGCGTCTCCGTGGGAAATCCTCGACTCGTTTCAAACCCCAAGGAAACAAATAATCCTTGGCGCTGGGGAAACAAATAATCCCTAGCAAACTCCTCGACTCACGGATACAAACATTCCTTGACGAGAGCTTCCTGATCCGCGTCGACTCGCAGAGCCACCAGCGTCTCCGTGGGAAATCCCCGACTCGTTTCAAACCCCAAGGAAACAAATAATCCTTGGCGCTTGGGAAACAAATAATCCCTAGCAAATTCCTCGACTCACGGATACAAACACTCCTTGACGAGAGCCTCCTGATCCGCGTCGACTCGCAGAGCCACCAGTGCCTCCGTGGGAAATCCCCGACTCGTTTCAAACCCCAAGGAAACAAATAATCCTTGGCGCTTGGGAAACAAATAATCCCTAGAAAATTCCTCGACTCACGGATACAAACACTCCTTGACGAGAGCCTCCTGATCCGCGTCGACTCGCAGAGCCACCAGTGCCTCCGTGGGAAATCCCCGGCTCGTTTCAAACCTCAAGGAAACAAATAATCCTTGGCGCTTGGGAAACAAATAATCCCTAGCAAATTCCTCGACTCACGGATACAAACACTCCTTGATGAGAGCCTCCTGATCCGCGTCGACTCGCAGAGCCACCAGTGCCTCCGTGGGAAATTCTCGACTCGTTTCAGACCCCAAGGAAACAAATAATCCTTGGCGCTTGGGAAACAAATAATCCCTGGCAAACTCCTCAACTCACGGATACAAACACTCCTTGATGAGAGCCTCCTGATTCGCGTCGGCTCGCAGACAAACTGTGTCTCTGCGGGAAATTCCCGATTCGTCTCAACATGCAAATGAAGCCTCAGGCAGCAGGGACTAAAAAAACTTGCTTCTTGAACAATGGGACCCTGCAAGTCAATCCAAAATGGTCTCTTGCATACTATTCACGGGTCTCACTCTCCAAAGTCGAATTTCGACGAGGAGGGAAACAACCGCTTGTGGGTCCTCTCGACTCGTAAGAGGGAAAAATTCTCTTATAGGATCCTTACGACTTGTAAGAGAAAACAACACTTAGGAATCCTCACGATTCCTAAGGAGAAAGCCCACCTACGAGATCCTCTCGATCCGTAGGGAGAAGAATCTCTATGAGACCCTCACGGCTCATGGAGTTGAAAAGTCTTAGGCAGCAGATCCGAACCTGCGGCTTAAGCCATCGCTATTTCTTAAAAAAAAAGTCAGGATACTCGTTCTAATCATCCGTCAACCATGTTTGCTAAAGTGATATGCTGATAGTAAAAGAAAGAGAAGACGGAGAAAATGACACATGACAAAAAAGGTGTATCTTTTATTCATGAACTTGATCGGGTACAGGATACATTATGTCAAAGAATAAAAAAATATATATATACATTCTTTTACCTACAAGTACGAACGATACAAAGATGGATAGCTACTGAGGAGGAAGTGTCTTTAGTAAATCCACAAGCCGCTCTCGCACTTCCTTCAGCGCCTCCTCCTGAGCGGCTGCCGCGGCCACCTCCGCTTCCACCTGGGCCCGCTGCTGCAAGAAGGATGAAAGTTGCTCCTCCGCCGCCTTCTGGGCTGCTTCCTGGCTGGGTGCAGCTCGCTCGACAACGTCAAGTTTTTGCCTCAATGATAACCCTTCGGAAAGATATTGCAGAAGGCCCTCAAAGATAACCTTCAGCCGTGCGGTGTTGGCCTCCACCCGAGCATGCAGTTGAGCAGACTTGCTCGAAGTCTCACCACGCTCCTTACGCCTTGAAATGACTTCTTGTTCGAGATGGCGGAAGTAAGGAGCGCTCTGCTCAATCCACGCTGTTCTTTGATTACTGGCAGCCAAGGTCTCGGGAGCGGGATGCAGCGACTCCAACTGATATAGGCGACCCTCGATCTCCTTACAATGGTTAACCCAGGATGCAACGATGCCCTCATCATGAAAGTTCACGAGTATCGCTAGCATCGGGTTAACCACCATAGCGAAGTCTGCGGCAGATGTAGGAGTTTCAACGTCGAGTTCCTCGACGTAGTCACTCAACATGCGCAGACTATGCGCGGTGCCTTTTGAAGACAGACTCCTCAGATAAGGACCCGCCGGCATTATAATGCGAGGCTCGAAGGGCGCCGAAGCCAGAACGACAGCTGAAAAGAAACAGGATGCGATCAGATAACAATACAGAAAATAAAGAGAGGAAAGTTACCAATGTGATGGTCACTGTACCAGTTGAGACAGGTGGCAAGGTCGGAAGGGCTGGTGGCGCAGCTGATCTTTTATCCCCTCCTTCAATCTGTAGCACTGCAGTTGAGATGAGAAAAAGAGGTTAGAGGTAATTCCATCAATAAAAAAAAGAGGAAGGATGTCAACGGAAATCATACTCACCAACGCCACCAGAGGAAGAAGCAAGCTCGGATGGGAAAGAAAAGTGTGGGAGCAACATCTGATATACATGATCAAAAAGCACTCCTGGAAACACAACAGTGTGACTTTAGTACACAAATTATACGTCTAGAAGATAAGATTAATAAATCGTAAACACATACCTTCCAACATCTTCGAGGGTATAAGAGAGGGTTGAGAGGTGACCACCGCCAAGGCAGTCATTGAAGGCGCTCCCTCGAGCAGTGGGGCATCGGCGCTGGCTGCACCTGCGTTACAAGAAAGGTGAACTTGTCAGAAAGGATTGTAAAATAAGAAAGACAGTAACCTAAGGTTTACCTGAGGAGCTCCCGGCCGAAACAGAAGCGACTCCCTCCTCTATCGACATGAGGCCACCGCCCGTAGCCTCATCACCCGACTCGATGGGGACCGTCGTCGTGCTACCGCGACCAGGAGACGGCAGGAGATCGTAAGCAGGGAGGGCAATGATTGGAGCGTTGCCGGATTCTTGGAAGGAAGCGGCTGACTCTTCCCTGAGAGTCGTATCCATCTCACCTGCAACTATTTCGAGCCCCGCCGTCTCCATCGGCTCATCCACTGTCACCACGAGGTCGCCGGCCTCAAGCGCCTCGTCCACCACCACCCTCAGTTCAGTTATAATGATCATATCATCTGCCACCGCCTCAGGTTCGGCATCAATGACCTTCTCGGCTGCAGGCCCCTCGACCTCCACCTCAGGCTCCAAAGCCACAACGACGTTGCCCACCGTCGGCTCGAGTTCGGCAGGTACCGCCTCCTCTGTTTCTTTGGGATCAACGGTTTCCGCCTCCCCCTCGATCGGACTCAGCCCTGCAAGATAAGAGATATAAGGACCAATGACATTAAAAATCCTTATAACAAAAAACTCTGAGAGAAATATTACCTGAAGCGGATCTACCGTTTGCGCTCCGAATTACGCGCGCCACCTCTCTGCGGGCAGTAGATAGGGCGACATGGGCCTCTTCAGATGGAGTATCAACACGAGGGGCGGTGCTGGGACCCGCTCCCATAGCCAAGGCAGCCATGCACGCCTTCGCCTCACGCCTCAGCCGCTTCCTTTCCTCCCGGGCTGTCGCGATGGACCTTAGTGACGCCTTCTTCAAGGCGTCGTCATCCTCGTTCAGGGATGCCTCCAGAGCCTTTAAGGCATCCTTCATCGGCTCTTCAAGACGAACCTCCTGCGGTAGCCCAGAGGAAGCGGGAACATCGGCAGCTGGTAAAACATCTGCGTCGCTTGGTAGGAACGGCATTGAGGTTTCTGCAGTAAAAGGGAAAGGTTAGATCGACCATAACGCAAGGAAAATGAAAACTTGATGAGTCGAAACTTACTAAGGCCCATAGATGCTCTAAGACGTTCCTCCTCCTGGAAAGTCTTCAGAGAAGCGGCAATGGCTTCTTCGTCAGTGATGCCTGTCGAAAGGAAAGAAAGAAAAGCGTTAGTCAAAGGCAATGAAGAGGATATGTTGCAATAAAGAAAAGGCGACTAATAGTTACCTGATTACGCAAGCTTGGCCAGCCACGCGTCACGCTTTGCCAACCACGCTGAAGTTTCGAGAGCGGCTTCCAAGTCTGTATCGTCCGGCGGCGGAATCACTAGTCCTTCGTTCGTCCCGTATTCGATCAGGCCCTCGGCATAGGGAGCATGGGGTTCCTGACCGAACACGACGTCCGCAGCGAAGAGCGACTTCTTTTTCTTTTGCCCTCCGACCCTAGGCTCACGGGGGATCGACTTCCGTTTAGCAGCCACTTTGGGACGATGGGTCCCGATGTCCGCACCCACGCCAGACTCCGGCGAGGGTACAACCACTGTCTCCACTGGAGCACAGGGTGCGGGAGGTGCATCTGTGATATCAGGGAGCGGCAACTCACGTGGAGGACTTTGTGCACGCGAGGGTCCGGCTTTGGCATCTTTTAAAGGGGGGATTACCGGGGTCCTTGGCACCAGAGGAGCGTTGCGATCGCTACCTGGAGGTGCACCCTTACGGTCGATCAGCAACCGCCTTTCCTCCTTTATGACCGCTCCCGTCGAATGACTATACCATTCTGTGTATACCCTAAGAAGTCGGGGGGCGCAAGCCGGCTCACTGATGAAGAAGTGAGAGCCCGTGTTTAGACGCATGAAGTGATGCAGTGCCCTCTCCATCCCTTCTTCAGTCGTGGCAGGTTCCGATAAAAAAGCCTCCAGCGGTACCTCTTGATTATAGCTCAGCTGTTGGGCGAAACGATGCGGGTTATATCTCATGAAGATCGCTGCCCCGTCCTGCCTAAACACCAAGAAGCCCGGTCTGATGGAATATAGGTGAAGGGTCTCCCGGGCCGTTAAAACTGAAGCTCCATCCATGAAAGTGTCTTGCAATGGCCGCACTGCGGTGGTGGACGTTTTTCCAGTAGTCAACACCTTGTCAATGAAAGACACACCGGTTCCAACGGTGTGGGAGCGAAGGAGTAAACACCTGGCATCTCGTGGCGATGGATTTACAATTGATGCGCCGATCAACTGTAGAATGCGAGGAAAACTGCACCTTTCGTAGAACGAGGGCCTTTTATGCATGCCGAAGACACCCGCTGTATGTAGCTCGAGCCATGACATAAAGTAATGCATCAGGAAGACCACGTGCAACACCCCAGGCTCATTAGCATCCGCTGCTCGACTGAGGCCATGATACAAGTGCGCCAAGCCGGCGATCCCAACGGCCACCTTTACCTCGATAGTCATTCGGTGGGCCGGGTAAAAAACAGAGGGCCGCATGCGGTGAGAGTGCATTGGGAGCGCAAACCAACTCAGCCAAAGCCCAAGAAATCCTAAAAAGAAGGCCTCCTCGTCCATCTCAGGGGCTGCGACTTCTGCAAAAGACATGGTTGGGGAGTGAGGAAGAAAAAAGTTCTTTTGGTCTATGTCTTTCGCTGGCAGGTTATCCAAACCTAAACCAAAAGGGTCCTCAAGGTTGGCAAACTTGGCAGCTTCCGCCGAGAGGACGTTTGGATGAAGGAACCGAGCAATGAAATCCTCAAAATTAACTCCGCGGCTCCCACGCTCAATGAAAAGGGCCTTGTAGATGTTCAACACCTTGATCAGACTTGGAAATTGATGTTGAACAGCGTTCTCCGGCATGAGCCCTCTTATCACCGGCTTAGCACCAAAGACATACTCATCCGGCGGGAGCAACTCTTCATAATGTTCCCCCATGACCGGTAGACCGGATACCTCCGTAAACTCTTCCAAAGAGATTGACACTTCCCGATCCATGGCAAGGAAAGTGTGGGTAGGAATGTTCCACTGCTCCAGGAAGGCCTTGAACCACCAGGTGGGGAGCGTGGGATACTGGAAAAGAGAGACGTAGACCGCGGTGTACAGTCCTAATCTTATCAACTGCGACTTCTTCGTCGACAGGATGTACCGGGCCTACGGTAGATAGCCAATCGGGTGGCGGGGGATCATACCAAGGTTATACGATTGCCCCCAAGGTCGTGCTTCACCCTGACAGATACGACGCCCTAGGATGTCCAAAACCATAGGACGCTGAACCGGTATCGCATCTATAGCGGGATGTAGAAAGCCCTTCGATGTCCAATCAACCATCTCCACGGCGTACTGCACCGGGGGTGGGCTGGCGTAATGAATCGCCGTTATGGGTTCTGACGGCACCGCGCATGTGAAGCTCCGTCGGCCCATGATGATCTGATTATACCACGACCCCCAAAGGTGGAGACTCTTGTGTTCCGGGTCGTACTCCTTAATCATGGTCAGGACTTCACGGTCCAAGGGCGCCTCGAGAAATCCCTCCTCCGAGCGGACGAACGGGAATGAAGTGTCTAGAGACATGATCGCTGCAAAAGAACAATTTAGCCGTTAGTGTTGTAATTCCAACGTTTGGCGTATAAAAAAAAGGAAAATGCATTTATTAAATTAAATTAAAATTAATTAATTACACCACACAACAGTGCAGTGAGCAGGAGACCAAAGAGGGACCCACAAAATCTAGATGACAGTACGTCAGTTAAAAAGACAATCTCATCATTGGATGAGATTGTCAGTTGGTCCCCAGGAAAACATTTCCATTTATAAAAAAAGGGGGGAGGGAAGAATCCCTAGAGACAAGGAGAAAATCTCCCCTTTCAGAGCAAAGCTCTGTCACAGAGTGACACTTGTCAAACTCTGGCCCCAGGGAAATAAGATTCCTTAAAAAGAGCACAGCTCTATGGTAATAATGGAAAGGTCCATCAGAAAATGTCTACACCTAAAAGAATTAAAATTTTTGAAATCTTGGAAAATCCACGAAAAACTTGTGAAATTTTTTCATTTTATCAGATCTAAAAGATCCACAGATGATCTATGAGCAAAGCTCTGTTCATGGGTTAAAACCCATGAACAAGATCCCTGTAGATCTGCAAGTTTTTGAGAGCGAAGCTCTGTTTATAAAATCCCAATGGGGATCTCTTTAGATCAAAAGATCTGTAAGAGCAAAGCTCTATTAGTTAATTAAAATATTTAATTTAAGATTAATTTTACCTAAAATTTTCTAACGTGGAAAATGAGAGCAAAGCTCTAAAGTTCTGGAAACGAGAGAAAAGCTCTGGAGTTCTAAGCAAGAGCAAAGCTCTGGAAATCAAAATCTAGAAAATGGTGAGATTTTTCTAAGGGCCAGAGGTCCTATTTATAAGGCGCTTGCGCCCCTTGAGCTCACCCCTTGATCCAACGATCAGGAGTTTGCCACCGCTGCACTCACGTGTGCGCCACGTGAGCGCAACGGTGGGGGGGGGCATTTGTTTCGCCCAATCAGAGCAAAGCTCTGTTGAAATTCAAAATTCAAAAATTCTGAAGAAACGCTTCAAGTCTCGGGCGCAACGCGCCACATGTCAGGCGCTGATACGTCAGCGCAGCGCCCAAGAAGGCGCACCCAATCAGAGCAAAGCTCTATTAAAGGAAGCAATGCTTCGGTTGCGCAGGCACTGCGCTGTGTGACAGGTGTCACGCGCTGGGGCATCTGCGCCAAACAGAATTAAAATTTTTAAGAAATCTTTTCTGTTCTTGTTAAAACAAGAAGATTTTCTTCTGCAAAGCAGAAGCCCTTAGATCAAAGATCCAGCGGTGGGGAAAACTCCCCAAATCACTCAGAGAAAGATCTCTTTAACAAATTTAACTAATTTATGGGCACTATAAAAAGGACCCTAGGCCTCAATTAAAAGGCATCAACATCTTTCTAAAAAAAAAAAAGAAAAGAAGGAGAGAAAAGAACTCTGAGAAACTCCTCAAGAATAAAAAAGGTAAAAACCTTTAGAAAAAAGAGAAAGTTCTCTTAGGAACAGATCATAGATCTAAAAACAAGATCAATGATCTTTAATAAAAATAAAATAAAAATAGTGCTTTGCACTTTTCATGAACCTTTGGTTCTCTGAGATAAGAAAAACAAGAAAAAAACATATTTTTCTTTGATCTAAATTAGATCAAGAAATCAAATAGTGCTTTGCACTTCTGTTCTTGAATCTAAAAGATTCTTAGTGCTTTGCACTTGCAAACTGCGCTGTTGCGCTCTTGGGAGCGCGCCACGTGTCAGCAGCGCAACAACGCAGCGCACTAGCGCAGCGCACTGCACTGTTGCGCTTGCGCTCACCAGAGCGCGCCACGTGTCAGCAGCGCAATAGCGCAGTGCACTAGCGCAGCGCACTGCACTGTTGTGCTTGCGCTCACCAGAGCGTGCCTCGTGTCAGCAGCGCACAGCGCAGCGCACTAGCGCAGCGCTTGCGCTCACCAGAGCATGACACGTGTCTTCACCATAAGCGCTTGCGCTCAGTGAGTGGCGCAAAGTGCCTAACAAATGCAATGCAGGGCCAAGCCCAATTAAAAGACCAAACATGCCTAATTAAATTGATGCTCTGCATCATTTATAAATGGGCAAAGCCCAAACAAAAATAATAAAATGCTATGCAGATGCCTTGCAGAGCCCAAAATAAATTGATGCTCTGCATCTTTTATGGGCAGAGCCCAAACAAGAAAATAGAAGTAATGCAATGCATTATTTAAGTATGGGCAAAGCCCTAGCACAGGTCTAATGGACTATAAATAAATAAAATGTTGAACATTTTCAACTGGACTTAGCCCAATTCTGGCCGTAAGTCCTTAAATTAAATTGAACTGAGCACAAATGCTCTCTCAAGTCAATTTATATCCGGTTCGAGGGTACATCTCCGAACTCCTTTGACATCCATCGTTGTAATTCCTCAACAACGTCAAAGAGGTGACGGGTCCCAACGACCACACATCAATACGGACTATGGGATCCTTAAACTCGTGGACCGAAACGTCCCTAAACTAATATTGGACCGAAACGTCTCTAAACTAATGTTGGACCGAAACGTCCCTAAACTAATGTTGGACCGGAAAGTCCTTAAACTAATGTTGGACCGAAACGTCCCTAAACTAATGTTGGACCGAAATGTCCCTAAACTAATGTGGACCGAAACGTCCCTAAACTAATGTTGGACCGAAACGTCCTTAAACTAATGGTGGACCACCACGTCCCTAAACTGGAACATGGACCACTACATCTCTAAACTGGAATAATAGAGCTCCCAAATGCTTTTTTGCCGGATCTAAACGGTCCCGTTTAAGTTGATCTTAGCCCCAAATACGGCTGACGGGTCCTTAAACATTTAAATGGACTATAAAACTCCAAATCGACTTTGGTTCAAGGGTACATCTCTGAACTCCTCTGACATCTGCCGTTGTAATCCTTCAACGACGTTAGAGAGGTGACGAGTCCCGATGGCCAGATATTAAATGGATTATCACGTTAAGTTGATCTTAGTCTCAAACAGGACTATTGTATCCTTAACGAACGTTTAAGTTGATCTTAGCCGCAACGCGACTAATGCATCCTTAAACTAAAAACACCAAACCCAAATCTAAGTAAATACGGATTTGGACTAGTCCACGTCCTACGGGCGACGACATTATTCAGTCTCCGTATACAATCCACGGGCAACCACAAACAAAACAAACACACACGACACGAAGTGAAATTCCGGAGAAGGAGAAAGTGGCTACCGCGATGCGGTAGCGTAATTAACTGCAGGGGCTTGCGCCTGCAGGGAAGAGCGTCCCCACAATCTAAAACCCCTTTAGCGAGGGGGAATCTGACGAAGTCTGCTACATTGGCCGCATCCGTCTAAACCTCCGATACACGATGCCATAAATCAACTTGGCATCTTCGGAGAGGTAGACGGATAAAACCAAATAGCATCTGCCCTGAATCTCAGCGTCAGGACACATCACGGTCCTGTGCGCCGTCCATTCGGAGGGGAACAGAGATCATTTGACTCTTTATGGCTAAGATGCCTGGGACCTGAAGAGGCAAAGAGAGTCGTCCAAGAAACTCATGACGGACTCTGTGGTTCTCACCAAGCCGGGCCGAAGATGAAGCTGAAGATCAAACGGATGGGTTATTATTGGCCCACGATGATCCAAGACTGCCTCGAATACGCAAAGCAGTGCCACTCGTGCCTGATTCACGGGGACTTCATCAATCAGCACCCGAATCCGCTACATCCGACAGTGGTTAGCTGGCCGTTTGAAATGTGGGGGACTGACATAATCGGCCCCATCGAACCAGTATCGTCCAGAGGACATCGATTCATTTTGGCGACAACTGATTACTTCTCCAAATGGGTAGAAGTAGTACCGCTGAGGGAAGTAAAGACAGAGAATATCCTCCATTTCTTCAAGACACACGTCATTTATCGGTTTGGAACTCCACGACGGGTTATCTCCGATAATGGGCCAGCCTACAAAAGCCACAAGATCAGCCGTTTCGCACAACAGCACAACATAGACTGGAGATACTCCTCAGTTTATAATCCGCGAGCTAACGGTCTAGCCAAGGCTTTCAACAAGACCTTGATGAAGATCGTGAAAAAGACGGTGTCCCAAAATAAGAAAGACTGGCATGAAAGACTGCACGAAACTCTCTGGGCGTACCGAACGACATTCAAAACAGCCATGAATACAACGCCGTACGCATTGGTATTCGGTACGGAGGCAGTACTCCCCCTTGAGATAGAGCTACCCTCTCTACGAGTGGCAGTTCGTTACGAGCTAACGGACGAAGAGAATGCTCACCTTCGCCTTGAGGAGCTCGACGCCCTTGATGAAACCCGGCTCATAGCACAACAAAATCTAGAGGCTTATAAAGCAAAGATGACGCGTTCATATGAAAGATTGACTAGACCGAGGACATTCCACCAAGGCGAACTCATGCTAGTGGTTAAAAGACCTATGATCCCTAATCGCGCCAAACGGGGAAGTTCGAGCCAAACTATGAAGGCCCGTATATCATAGACAAAGTCTACCAGGGCGGAGCCTATCTACTCATGGACATGCATGGTGAAAGACCTTTCAGGCCAATAAATGGTCGTTTCCTGAAGAAGTACTACGCCTGACGAGTCACGGCTTAGGTCAATGATAGATGACGACGATTATGTACGCTTGCTATCTTTCTAAGCCCAAACTCTATGAGTAGTAACCGGCTTTCTTTACGACGGACCGAAACGTCCTTAAACTAACGACGGACCGAAACGTCCTTAAACTAACGACGGACCGAAACGTCCTTAAACTAACGATGGACCGAAACGTCCTTAAACTATCCGTTGACCGAGATGTCGATAAACTACGGTGGATTGCAGCATCCCAAAGCTGATACAAAGAAAGAATAAAAAAAAGAAAGAAAAAAAAAGAAAACTGTATGTCCATAAGCAAAATGGGCACGGATGAAAACCCAAAAGGGCTCCGTGAGTAAAAACAGCAGGGCTACCGGTGAGTCTTGTGAAAACCCGAAAGGGCACAACCTTATTAGAATAAAGAAGAAGAAGAAGAAAAAACAACGGTATGTCCACAAGCAAAAAGGGCACGGATGAAAACTCGAAAGGGCTCCGTGAGTAAAACCAGCAGGGCTATCGGCGAGTGTTTGTGAAAACCCGAAAGGACGCAACCTCGTTAAAAGACACTTGCAAGGTCCTCTTGACTTTGTAAGGAGAAATCACCCGCGTGAGATCCTTACGACTCACAAGAGAGCAACACACTTAGGGATCCCCACGATCCCTAAGGAGAAATTACATTTGCGAGATCCTCACGACTCGTAAGGAGAACCCTCTTATGAGACCCTCACGGCTCATAAGATTTGAAAGTCTTAAGCTACAGGGATCTGAACCTGTTCTTAAGCAGCCCCCACAACCTTCAATACTGCCCTACAAGCGGCTTAGTGCTGACCCTTGTATACAATCCACGGGCGTGAATAAACATTTCCCTAACAAAGTCCCATCCGTGACTAAGGATATGTCTGCACGGTGAACAGCCCTTATAAGTCCTCTCGACTTAGAAGGAGAAAACACTCTTGTAAGATCCTTATGACTTATAAGAGATCATATGCTTAGGAATCCTCACGACTCCTAAGGAGAAAACACACCTACGAGATCCTCACGACTCGCAGGGAGAAAATTCTTTATGAGACCCTTACAGCTCATAAAGTTGAAAAGTCTTAGTCGACAGGATCCTAACCCTGTTTACTAAGCCACCTTTGTTCGACATCGATAGAGGCAAATGATGATTTTCTCCTGGCAATATCCCAGTAGTAGCGGTGCTGATGCCGATATCGGTGTCTAATTCCGAGCTTGCAGCGAAAAGCCAGCAAGCCACACATGCATACGAAATAGCCGAAATGATGGGGCAACTTGCAGACAAAATCAGCAAGTAAAAATATATGCATGCAAAATAGCCAAAATGATTGGGCAACTCGCAATAAAAATCAGCGAGTAAAAAAAAAATAGCCGAAATGATTGGGCACCGCGAAAAATAGCCGAAATGATTGGGCAATCGCAACCTTCGCGATATAAAAGCTGAAATGATAGAGTATCGCGGAAAGAAATAAAAAAAATGAATGAAATTTATGCCCTACAGGTGATATCACAGCAATCCCTGTATACAATCCAGGGGCGCAAACAAAGAGGGAATCACACCCTTCCTCCCCAAGTTTCATCAGAAGGAGAGGCCAAATCTCAACGGTTCACAGATAGCCTAGAGATCATATCAGCATTCGTCTCATTGCAACAGACACAACATCAAGCAAAGTGGAACAGCGGCAACTCCCAGTTCTATGACTCGGCAGTGCACAAACGACCGAAAGTCAAAGCCCAACTCCGTGAAATACGGATATAATCAAAAAATTCCTGGATACGTGGAACGCGAATTATGTCACTTCTGACCCCGTGGAAAACGTCCAGAGCGGATCCTGGTCCTCGCAGAGCACGGCAGTGAACCCGTGTGAAGTATCCAGAGCGGAGCCTGGTCCACGCCGAACACGGCAGTGAACCCATGGGAAGCATCCAGAGCAAAATTCCTGGCTACGTGGAACACGGATTATGTCACTTCTGACCCCGTGGAAAACGTCCAGAGCGGAGCCTAGTCCTCGCCAAACATGGCAGTGAACCCGTGGGAAGCATCTAGAGCAAAATTCCTGGCTACATGGAACGCGGCTTATATCACTTCTGACCCCGTGGAAAACGTCCAGAGCGGATCCTGGTCCTAGCAGACCACGGCAATGACCCCATGTGAAGCATTCAGAGCGGAGCCTGGTCCTCGCCGAACACGGCAGTGAACCCGTGGGAGGAATTCAGAGCAAATTCCTGGCTACGTGGAACGCAGATTATGTTACTTCTGACCCCGTGGAAAACGTCCAGAGCGGATCCTGGTCCTCACAGAGCATGACAATGAACCCGTGTGAAGCATCCAGAGTGGAGCCTGGTCCTCGCCGAACACGGCAGTGAACCCGTGGAAAGCATCCAGAGCAAACATTGGACTGTGAGGTTTTTAAACTCATGGACTTTGATGTCCTTAACCTCGACCGTGATGTCTTAAAACTAACATTGGACTGTGAGGTCCTTAAACTCACGGCTATGATGTCCTTAACCTCGACCGTAATGTCTTTAAACTAACATCGGACTGTGGGGTCCTTAAACCCATGGATTATGATGTCCTTAACCTCGACCGTGATGTCTTAAAACTAACATTGGACTGTGAGGTCCTTAAACTCATGGACTATGATGTCCTTAACCTCGACCGTGATGTCTTAAAACTAACAACAGACTGTGGAGTCCTTAAATCCACGGACTATGATGTCTTTAACCTCGACCGCGATGTCTTTAAAATACTGTATCCTGGAAAACATCCAGAGCGGAGCCTGGTCCTCGTAGAACACGGCAGTGAACCCGTGGGAAGCATCCAGAGCAACTCCTGACTCCGTGAAATGCGGATAAGGACAACTTCACCCATCACTTGCGGGTCCTCACGACTCGTAAGGTAGTAAATTCTCTTGTGAGATCCTTACGACTTTCAAGAGATAACACACTTAGGAATCCTCACGATTCTTAAGGAGAGATTACACCTACGGGATCCTCTCGACCGGTAGGGAGAAAATTCTTTATGAGACCCTCACGACTCATAAAATTGAAAAGTCTTAGGTGACAGATCCTAACCCTGTTTTCTATGCCATCACTACCTTACAAAGAGCACAAGATGGACAATTATATGTTATCTACAGGCCACACTTGCTAGAATCAAATGGCAGCAACACAGCAAGGAGAAGAAAGCGACAAGGAGAACATTTAATTCGCATTTAATTAAGCGTTCAAGGCATACCCGTTCATGCATGCGCAAAAGATTTAGTATGTAAAATAAAACAAGCTGAAATGAGAAACTTGCCATTCATACTGCGAAAAAGTTCTTACAATTATGAAAGCAGTAAATAAAAACATTATCCAAACAATTACGATGGCAAAACCTCAGATCCGGGGCATGGATTGAGGAACTCAAAAGTGACTTTGTTCAGAATTTTCCAGGCATTTCAAACCATCCTAGTATGCTTTCTTTCACGATCACAAGCGTCGGGATCCCCACGGATGTCCTCCACCCTCCGATAGGCAGCAAGTATGGCCGACTGTTGAAAAGCTTGATGCAGGAGATCGATAAGATTGTCTCGCCTTCTCTTCGGGATTAGGCTCATCAGATACACCGAATGTACCTTATCCTCGGCGGCATCCAATGCCCTAAGCGGCATGCCAGTACAGAATAGAGGAAGCGCTTCCCAGATCGCTCCCACAATAAACTTCAGGAGAGAGGAGCGTCGAGGAAGCAGTTGACCATTGTATGCGTTAAAGCGGCTCATAATTTCGGCACACTCGGCGTTTGTGAATTCTCGATTCTGAGAATGGCCGAGTGAGCGGATGTCTCCGTAGAAGATAATCTCGTCGAGATCATACATGTGAGCGTCCATTACTCCTGAAAAAGAAAATCAATAAAATTAGCGGACAGACTGATTAAGCGAATTCTTATTAAAAACAGGCACAGGAAGTTAAACTCCTCGAGAGCAATGCTTTACAGACAGGAGTGACACCTGTCAAAATCAATTATGAGGGAATTTAAAGAAATTCCCCGAGAACAGTGAGGGCCTTGCTCTGAGAAGATGATATAATTCATTAAAGATAAAATTCCATTTTTAATCTTCAAGATCCATGAAAAACTCTTAAGAGTTCTTTTATATGATTTGAAAGGAGCAAAACTCCATTAATGAATTAAGAAATCATGAGTAAAATCCTTTTGGAGAGCGAAGCTCTATTAATGGAACCCTAAAAGGGTTCTCTTTAGATCAAAGATCCATAGAGCAAAGCTCTGCTAGTGAAACCCTAATGGGTTTTCTGTAGATCAAAGATCTATTAAGAACAAGGATCTGTTAATGGGTAAAACCCTAACTCATTAAAATTTATTAAAATTTTTACCTAAAGTTTGAAAAAAATATTTACTCTTGTGAAGTTCTTAAACAAAAGAGCTGTGCTCTGAATAAAAATTCTCAGGAAAGAAGATAATAATCATCTGAGGACCAAAGGTCCTATTTATAGGCGCTAAGACGCCTCTTCAACTTCTGAGTTGATCCAAAGGCTCAGATGTGGTCACCGCTGCGCTCATGTGTGGACCACGTAAGTGCAACAGTGGGGGGGGGCATTTGTTTCCCCAATCAGAGCAAAGCTCTGTTCAAATTCCAAGGTTTGAAATGAAGCGACGCTTCTGCTCCCCCTAATCAGAGCAAAGCTCTGTTCAAGTTCCAAGATATGGAATGAAGCGACGCTTCTTTTTCCCCCAATCAGAGCAAAGCTCTATTTCAAAATTCAAAATTTAAATTGAAGCAACGCTTCAGATTCTGCGCGCTGCGCGCCACGTGTCAAACACAAGTGCGCTAGCGTAGTTGCGCTGTGCTCTGCGCCACGTGTCAAACAAGATGTGCTAGCGCAGTTGCGCTGCGCTCTGCGCCACGTGTCAAACACGGGTGCGCTAGCGCAGTTGCGCTGCGCACCACGTGTCGAACGTAGGTGCGCTAGCGCAAAGTGCGCCAGCGCTGGAATCAAAATTCCCCCACCGACAGATCAAAAGATCTACTAATAATAAATTATTAATTAATTAGAAACTAAAGTTCTGTTATGGAAAGATTTTTCAATCTTATTAAAACAAGAAGATTATCTTCTGTAAAACAGAAACCTTAGGATCAAAGATCCAACGGTGGGAAATATTCCCAAATCAATCAGAGAAAGATCTCTTTAACTGATTTAACAAATCATTTGGCCCTATATAAAGGACCCTAGACTTCAAGTCTAATATACAGAATAGAGAATACAGAGAAGAAGAGAGAGAAACCCCTCTGCAAAAGAAGAGAAAGCTCTTAGAAAAAAGAAGATTTTTCTTCATCTTCAAGGTAAAAAAAAAGAGAGAACTATGTTCTTGAATTATAGAGATGAAACCATCTCGTAAAAAGAAGAATCATCTTCTAAAAAGATCAGAGATCTGAAAAAAAGACCAAGGTCTTTAATAAAAAGGAAAAGATCAAAAGATCTAATCATAAAATAATAAAAGAAGTATTTTTACTTCATTCACAGATCTTTTGATCTATAAAGGCAGAGCCTTTTATAAAAACAAGAACTTTTGTTCTTGGATCTTGAGGAAAAAGCCTCCTTTGAAGAACATAAAAATTGTTCTATGATCTTAAAATTGATCAGATGCGCTTTGCGCTATTGAAAAGTGCCTTGCACTCATGAACTGTGCCCTTGCGCTCCTTGGATCGGCGCTCAACGCCAAAACCTGCCACGTGTCAACCATAGACACCACTTGCGCTTTGCGTTTTTAAAACAGAGCGCTGCGCTCATAGACTGGCACTCGGCGCCAAACGCGCCACATGTCGCTCGCTGGCGCGCTAGCGCAAAGCACTCATAAATGGAAAGCGCAAATGCACTAATGAACCAGCGCTTAGCGCTGAGCGCGACACGTGTCACCTTCGCGTGCGCTAGCGCAATGCGCTCTTTAATTGGCGCAAAGCGCCTGACGCACCACGTGGCGCACTATCAGAACGTGCTCTGTTCTAATAAAGACAAAATGACAGAGCCCAATGCTTAGCATTATTAAAAAGGGCCGAGCCCAAATAAAGGCTTAATAGCCATAATAAAAAATAAAATGTTAAACATTTTTTTTGGACTTAGCCCAATTCTGGCCATAAGTCCTCAACTTATGTTGAACTGAGCACATTTGCTCTTTCAACCAACATACCTAGGTTCAAGGGTACATCTCTTCATTCCTTTGATATTTGTCGTTGTAATTCCTCAACGTCTTCAAAGAGGTGACGGGTCCCGACAACCACACATTTCATGGACTGTGAGGTCCTTAAACTCATGGACTATGATATCCTTAACCTCGACCGTGATGTCTTTAAACTAATATCGGACTGTAAGGTCCTTAAACTCATGGACTATGATGTCCTTAACCTCGACCGTGATGTCTTTAAACTAACAATGGACTGTGGGGTCTTTAAACCCATGGACTATGATGTCCTTAACCTCGACCATGATGTCTTAAAACTAACAACGGACTGTGGAGTCTTTAAATCCACGGACTATGATGTCCTTAACCTCGACCGCGATGTCATTAAACTAACAGTGGACCGAGATATACTTAAACTAACAATGGACCGTAATGTCCTCAAACTAATTATCGACCGCAATGTCACTAAACTAAACAATAGAGCCCAATTGCGCTCTTGTCGGATCTAAATGGTCCCGTTAAGTTGATCTTAGCCTAAAATTAGACTAACGTATTCTTAACAAACGTTTAAGTTGATCTTAGTCTCAAATGAGACTAACGTATCCTTAAACCCAAATCCCAAACCCAAATCTAAGAAAATACGGATTTGGACTAATCCACGCCCTACGGACGACAACATACATTAGTCTCCGTATACAATCCACGGGCAACCACAAAAAAAAAAAAAAAACACACACGACACGAAGTGACCATCTGGAGAAGGAGAAATTTGTCACTGCAGGGGCTTGCGTCTGCAGGGAAGAGCGTCCCCACAATCAAAAACCCCTCAAACGAGGGGGAATCTGACGAAGTCTGCTACATCAGCTGCATCCGTTTAAACATTCGATACATGGTGCCATAAATCAACTTGGCATCTTCGGAGAGGTGGACGGATAGCACTAATTAGCATCTGTCCCGAAATTCAGGCTAAACGTTCACCGCGTCTCCGCCGCGTCTTTCGGAGGGGAACAAACACTAAGGACAAAGCACTTAAAGTAGTATTAAATACTAAAATTGAATTGGTCACGTGGGGTCACGTGAGGCATCTGAAGATGGGGCCAGACTCTCAAAATCTGCAAATAAGTGTTAAACACTTAGCCTCTGTGATCATCACGTGTGGGCGTGATAGTGCCCATGTATTGGGTATTAATTCTTTTATTTCCCCTCATTTACCCTTTTAAAAAGGTGCTAGTCAGGGGTCACGTGGGGATACGTGAGGCGCCCTGAATCAGTATTGCCTTTGGCTTTATTTCCTTTAGTTTTGAGGGTCACGTGTGAGCACGTAAGGTATTGCCTCCAAGATTTTTCTTTCTCATTTTGAGGAGCCTGTTTGAGGGTCACGTGGGGGCACGTGACCATGTCTCATTCGTTCTTTTCTGATCATTAAAGGAAGGGTCACGTGTTGCCACGTGACCACGTTTACGTGCATGGATAATTTAAGTCCTTTGTTTGAGAATTAAATTCTTTGGTAGGGTTAAACCCTAATTCTGTTTTGAGGAATTAAATTCCTATATGTATGGAAGAATTAAATTCTTATGTAGGGTTAAACCCTAGTTTTATTTAGAGGAATTGAATTCCAATGAATTTGGGAGAATTAAATTCTCATATAGGGTTAAACTCTAGTTTCATTTGGAGGAATTAAATTCCTATGAATTTGGGGGAATTAAATTTCTTAAACTCAATTCTCTCTCTAAGTTTTGGATCTGCATGGCAGAATCTCTCCGATGAGAATTAAATTCTCAACTTTTGGGGAGATCTGCTTCTGCAGATCTTCAACCAAATGAAGAACTATGTTCTTATTCAGAAGTGTTAAACTCTTAAATTGAGAATTAAATTCTCTTTGTTTTATGGAGCTTAGATCTCTTTCCCTTTCTCACATAGGTTTTTTTTTCTCTTCTGAAGAAATCTTCTTTTCTCTCTGTTGTTGTATCTCTCTAAAAAAATTTCCAAGGATCCTTCTCTTCTCTTCTTGGGTCCTATTTATAGGAGAAAGAAAAGAATCAGTTTATTTAGTCAATCTTTCATTGAAAGATTTTGGTTGTTTTTGTAACCAATATGATCTTTTAGATCATCCAGTGAATTTTATTCACCATTGGATTTTTAATCCAAAAGATATTCTGTTTGTTATTCTTGGTGAATTTCAGGAAAATCTTTGCTTGTATAGAATCTTTCTATAAATTGGTGATTTTTAATCACCATTGGATTTTTAATCCAACGGTGCTCCCCTTTACAGAGCACAATCTTTTTTTTGTTTGGAAAGATTTAGAGAGATATTTTCCAGTTAGGGTTCTCAATTCCTTCTTAATTAGAATTTAATTCTATTAGTTCAGCAGGCTTAAAAGCCTATCACGTGTTGGCACGTGATCCCATTGTTTGATCATTCAAATAGAATTTAATTCTATTAATTAAAGAGCTTAGGAATCCATCACGTGTTGGCACGTGACCCCCTTGATTAACATTTTAACCAGAATTTAATTCTGCTGTTTTAAGGAACTAAGGAATCATCACGTGTCAGCACGTGACCTTTGGTCACGTGTGAGCACATGATGCCCCATTGGGGGTTTTCCTTGCTGTTTTATTATACCTTTTAATTCCTTCAGTGGGTTTTTAAAGGCCCATCACGTGTGGACACGCGACTCCCCTGATTGATTGTTTGATTAGAATTTAATTCTTATTTCAACAGAATCCCCAGGAAACCATCACGTGTCGGCACATGACCCCTGATCACGTGTGCGCACATGATGCCCCATTGGGGTTTTTCCTTGAATTTTATGAGGGAGCAAATGCCCCCACAGCGTTGTTCTCACGTGTTTGCACGTGAGTGCAACGCTGTAACTTTTGTGGCCGTTGGATCTGCCCAGGGAACAGGGAAGATGAACCGCTTTCCATCACATCCTATAAATACAGGAGTCTTTTCAGCAGTGCATCCACTCCTTCATCTTCTTTCTTCCTTGTTCTTTCCTTGAGAATTTAATTCTCTTTCTCAGAGCTCAGTTCTCTGTTATGTATGTGCAGTGCCGCTTTATCTTCCAATCAAGGCTTGTGCTCACGTATTGCGCATGCGGGGTTCTGCTTGATGGGGACGTTTCATTTCCCTGATCTGATTTCAATGCTCCATTGCTTTTCATTTCCAACGCTATCCCCTTTTTTCCGGGTTTTGAGAATAGTTCCACCATGCACAACATTTTTTGTGCATAGCATTAAATGCTACCTTTTATAACCTGAAACCATGCCTTTCTTCCTTTCCTCACAGAGAAACTCATTTATACCTTAAGGTGATCATTTTTAAGAAACCGATCAATTGCTATGGCTTGCAATCGTCCCCACGCTCGTCGACAACCATGGGAGGTGCCTATTGAGGAGCTAATCCCTCGCTTTGCTGCGCGGCTGGCAGATCCCATCCTCACCGACGCTCAATGTGACGCGGTGATGTATGAGTTTCTGACTCGTCGGGGCTCTCCTCTTCCCATGGGTTCCATTTGGCTCCGGATGATCTTGCTGTCTGTGCTTGCCGATATAGCCCCTCATCCGGCGGAGATGACTTCGGCGATCCTTGACGCGGCGGAGGACAAGCTCGAGTGCTTTTACGAGGCTTGTCTAATCACTCAAGCTCTGAAGGATCATTCAGTTTATATATTGAGTCAGATAAGGGCCCGATGGGCCGTCATGTCTGCTTTCGCTGATGAGCACGGCGCCAACCGATGGGGAGCGACTCCTCGCGAAAACCGTCATTTTGACGTGCTGGAGAAAGCGGAGAGGGAGCTGGAAAATTTTGTGTTTTGATTTGTTAACCCTTGTATTTCTGATTCCTTGTTTGGCGATTTCTTTCCTTTAGAGTAATATCAATGTATTTTCTCTTATCATTAATCGTTGAATTTTCTCTGTTGGCTTTTTCTGCTTGATGTGTATTTGTACGTGCATCCCACCTGTGTACATAAGCTTCATACTTGACCCCTGAGAATTTTCTTTAAGTACGAACACGAAAACTTTCCTTGTTGCCAGAAAGAGAAAATAGCTTGTGCGTGTTTTGGATCGAGGATTGGCGTCGAATGGAGGTCTGTTTACATGATCTCAAGTGCACACGCCTTCCCTCATAGGTCGTAGCTGCAAAGACGAGCTTGTGGGGGCTGATTGAACGGTGCGCCGCAAATCTACAATCATATGAGAAGAGGCTCAATCAAAAGTTTTCGGAAAGGGAGCTGGCTTCCAATGCGCTGGGGGAATTTCAAGCTGAACTTACGGCCAAGACCACTCGTGCGTATGAACTTTGGCGAATGCTTCAAGAAGCTATCAGGGAGGTGGTAGCCATTGATAAAGCCATCATTTTCACTCGAGAAATGGTCGAAGCTCATAAAGTTGCCGAAAAGGAGCTTGAAGGTCGGCTTGCCTCGTACCAGGCCCAGCAGTCTCAAGCGGAGGCCCGTTTCTTAGCGATAATGAATCATGAAGCCGAGGCCCAGCGGAAAAAGGATGAACTGGCAAATCTATTGAATCGTCCGCCGGCTTGAAGAATTATATATTTTTATTCTACTTTTGTACATACTCTTGAATGAGAGTATTTTTTGATTCTTTCATAAATTGTACTTTGTATTCATTTTGATTAATGAATAAAAGACATATTTTGTTTCATGATGGTGTGTCCCTTTTAATAAATGCATTTTGTAGATAATCTATTTCGATATCCTTATAGGACAGCGATGGCTTAGGAGTCAGGTTCAGATCTGCTTCCTGAGGCTTTCCAACTTTATGAGCCGTGAGGGTCTCATAAAGGTATTTCTCCTTATGAGTCATGAGGATCTCGTAAGTGTGTTGTCTCTTGAGAGTTGTAAGAATCTCACGAGAGAGTTTTTCTTGCTTACAAGTCGAGAGGACCCGTAAGTGATTATTTCTTTTCTTGTCGGAAAGGGTGGCCTGCAGAAAATCTACCTTGACTTCTCTGCGAAGCAACGATGGCTTGGGAGACAGGGTTAGGATCTGCCTCCTAAGACTTTTCAATTTTATGAGCCGTGAGGGCCTCATAAAGAATTTTCTCCCTACAGGTCGAGAGGATCCCGTAGGTGTAATTTCTCCTTAAGAATCGTGAGCATTCCTAAGTGCGTTTTCTCTTGAGAGTCGTAAGGATCTCACAAGAGAATTTTCTCCCTTACGAGTCGAGAGGACCCGTAAGTGATGGATGAGGTTGACATTATCCGCATTTGACGAAGTCAAGGGTTGCTCTGGCCATTTCCCACGGGGTCAAGATTGACTTTAGCTGTGTTCTATGGGACCAGGATTTGCTCTGGATGCTTCCCACGGGGTCAGGATTGACATTAGCCGTGTTCCGCAAGGACCAGGATCCGCTCTGGACGCTTCCTACGGGGTCAGAATTGACATAAGCCGTGTTCCACTGGACCAGGATTTGCTCTGGATGCTTCCCACGGGGTCAGGATTGACATAAGCCGTGTTCCGTAAGGACCAGGATCCGCTCTGGACACTTCCCATGGGGTCAGGATTGACATAGGCCATGTTCCACGTGACCACGATTTGCTCTGGATGCTTCCCACGGGATCGGGATTGACATAAGCCGTGTTCCGCAAGGACCAGGATCCGCTCTGGACGCTTCCCACGGGGTCAGGATTGACATAGGCCGTGTTCCACGAAACCAGGATTTGCTCTGGGTGCTTCCCACGGGGTCAGGATTGACATAGGCCGTGTTTCGCAAGGACCAGAATCCGCTTTGGACGCTTCCCACGGGGTCAGGATTGACATAAGCCGTGTTCCGCATGGACCAGGATCCGCTCTGAACGCTTCCCACGGGGTCAAGATTGACATAATCCGTATTCCGCAAGGACCAAGATCCGCTCAGGATGCTTCCCATGGGGTCAGGATTGACATAGGCCGTGTTCCACGTGACCAGGATTTGCTCTGGATGCTTCCTACGGGATCAGGATTGATATAAGCCGTGTTCCACAAGGACCAGGATCCGCTCTGGATGCTTCCCACGGGGTTAGGATTGACAAAGGCCATGTTCCACATGACCAGGATTTGCTCTGGATGCTTCCCACGGGGTCAGGATTGACAAAATCCGTATTCCGCAAGGATCAGGATCCTCTCTGGATGCTTCCCACGGGGTTAGGATTGACATAGGCCGTGTTCCATGAAACCAGGATTTGCTCTGGGTGCTTCCCACGGGATAAGGATTGACATAGGCCGTGTTCCGTAAGGACCAGGATTTGCTCTGGATGCTTCCCACGGGTCAGGATTGACATAGATCGTGTTCCATGAAACCAGGATTTGCTCTGGATGCTTCCCACGGGGTCAGGATTGACATAGGCCGTGTTCCGTAAGGACCAGGATCCGCTCTGGACGCTTCCCATGGGGTCAGGATTGACATAGGCCGTGTTCCATGAAACCAGGATTTGCTCTGGATGCTTCCCACGGGGTCAGGATTGACATTAGCCGTGTTCCGCAAGGACCAGGATCCGCTCTGGACGTTTCCCATGGGGTCAGGATTGACATAGGTCGTGTTCCATGAAACCAGGATTTGCTCTGGGTGCTTCCCACGGGGTCAGGAATGACATAGGCCGTGTTCCGCAAGGACCAGGATCCGCTCTGGACGCTTCCTACGGGGTCAGGATTGACATAGGCCATGTTCCACATGACCAAGATTTGCTCTGGACGCTTCCCACGGGGTCAGGATTGACATAGGCCATGTTCCACGTAACCAGGATTTGCTCGGGATGCATCCCACGGGGTCAGGATTGACATAAGCCATGTTCCGCAAGGACCAAGATTTGCTCTGAATGCTTCCCATGGAGTCAGGATTGACATAAGCCGTGTTCCGCAAGGACCAGGATCCGCTCTTGACGCTTCCTACGGGGTCAGGATTGACATAGGCCATATTCCGCAAGGACCAGGATCCGCTCTGGACGCTTCCCACGGGGTCAGGATTGACATAGGCCATATTCCGCAAGGACCAGGATCCGCTCTGGACGCTTCCCACGGGGTCAGGATTGACATAGGTCGTGTTCCACGAAACCAGGATTTGCTCTGGATGCTTCCCACGGGGTCAGGATTGACATTAGCCATGTTCCGTAAGGACCAGGATCTGCTCTGGACGCTTCCCACGGGGTCAGGATTGACATAGGCCATGTTCCACGAAACCAGGATTTGCGCTGGGTGCTTCCCACGGGGTCAGGATTGACATAGGCCATGTTCCACGTGACCGGGATTTGCTCTGGATGCTTCCCACGGGATTAGGATTGACATAAGCCGTGTTCCGCAAGGACCAGGATCCGCTCTGGACGTTTCTCACGGGGTAAGGATTGACATTATTCGTGTTCCACGAAACCAGAATGGGTTGACTCTCGGTTGTCTGTGCACCGTCGAGTCATGGAACTAGGAACTTCGCCACAGCTCCGATTTGTTGATGTTGCGTCTGTTGTAATGAGACGAATGTTGGGATGATCTCCAAGCTGTTAGTGAACCATCGAGATGTGGCTTCTTTTTCTGACGGAGCCTGGTGGGAAGGTATGGTTCCCTCTTTATTTGTGCCCCTGGATTGTATACAGGGATCGGTGTGATCTCACCTGTAAGGCAAAAAGTTTCATTTTATATATTTTCTTTCCGTGATGCTCTATCATTTTAGCTTTTATATCGCGAAAATCGCGATTGCCCAATCATTTCGGCTATTTTTCGCGGTGCCCAATCATTTCGGCTATTTATTTTATTTTTACTCAATACTTTTTATTGCGAGTCGCCCAATCATTTCGGCTATTTGTATGCATACATTTTTACTTACTGATTTTGTTGCAAGTTGCCCCATCATTTTGGCTATTTCATATGCATTTGTGGCTCGCTGGCTTTTCACTGCGAATTTGGGATTTGACACCAATTTCGGCATCAGCATCGCTACAACTGGGATATTGTCAGGAGCGAATCATCATTTGCCTCTGTCGATATCGAACAAAGGTGGCTTAGCAAACGGGGTTAAGATCCTGTCGACTAAGGCTTTTGACTTCATGAGCCGTAAGGGTCTCATAAAGGTATTTCTCTCTACGAGTCGTGAGGATCTCGTAGGTGCGTTTTCTCCTTAGGAATCGTGAGGATTCCTAAGTGTATGGTCTCTTATAAGTCGTAAGGATCTTACAAGAGTGCTTTTTCCTCATAAGTCGAGAGGACTTACACGGGCTGTTCACTGTGCAAACATATCCCTAGTCACGGATGGGACTTTGTTAGGGAAATATTTATTCGCGCGCCGTGGATTGTATACAAGGGTCCGCATTGAACCGCTTGTAGGGAAAAATTGGAGGTTGTGGTAGCTTAAGAACAGGTTCAGATCTCTGTAGTTTAAGGCTTTTGAATCCTATAAGCCGTGAGGGACTCAAAGGGGAATTCTCCTTACGAGTCGTGAGGATCTCGTAAGTGTGTTTTCTCCCTAGGAATCATGGGGATCCCTAAGTGTGTTGCTTCCTTGTGAGTCATAAGGATTTCACGCAGGTGGTTTCTCCTCACAAGATCGAGAGGACCTTGCAAGTGTCTTTTAACGAGGTTGCGCTCTTTCGGGTTTTCACAAAACTCGCCGGCAGTCCTGCTGTTTTTACTCACGGAGCTCTTTCGGGTTTTCATCCGTGCCCATTTGCTTATGGACATACCGTTTTCTTCTCTTTTTTTTTATTTTTTTGTGTCAGCCTTGGGATGCTGCGGTCCGTAGTAGTTTATCGATGTCTCGGTCAACGGCCAGTTTTAGGACATAATGGTCCGTCGTTAGTTTAAGGACGTTTCGGTCCGTCGCCAGTTTTAGGACATATTGGTCCATTGTTAGTTTAAGGACGTTTCGGTCCGAAAGACGGCTACTACTTATAGAGTGTGGGCTTAGGAAGATAGCGAGCGGACATAGGCGTCGTCATCTATCGTTGACCTAGGCCGTGACTTATCAGGCGTAGTATTTTTTCAAGAAGCGACTGTTTATTGGCCTGAAAGGTCTTTCACTATGCATGTCCATGAGTAGATATGCTCCACCCTGGTAGACTTTGTCTATGATATACGGGCCTTCATAGTTCGGCTCGAATTTCCCCTGCTTGGCACGATTAGGGATCATAGGTCTTTTGACCACTAGCACGAGTTCGCCTTGGCGGAATGTTCTCAGCCTAGTCAACCTCTCATATGAGCGCGTCATCTTTGCTTTATAAGCCTCCAGATTTTGTTGCGCCATGAGCCGGGTTTCTTCGAAGGCGTCAAGTTCCTCAAGCCGAAGATGAGCATTTTCTTCGTCTGTTAGCTCGTAGTGAACGGCCACTCGTAGAGAGGGAAACTCTATCTCGAGAGGGAGTACCGCTTCTGTGCCGAATACCAATGCATATGGCGTTGTGTTCGTGGCTGTTTTGAACGTATTTCGATATGCCCAGAGAGCTTCATGTAGTCTCTCATGCCAGTCCCTCTTATTTCGAGACACCGTCTTTTTCACGATCTTCGTCAAGGTCTTGTTGAAAGCCTCAGCTAGACCGTTAGCTCGGGGATTATATATCGAAGAATATCTCCAGTCTATGTTATGCTGTTTTGAGAAGCGGTTGATCTTGTGGCTTCTATAGGCTGGCCCGTTATCGGAGATAATCCGTCGCGGAGTGCCGAACCGGTAAATGACGCGTGTCTTGAAGAAATGGAGGATATTCTCCATCTTCACTTCTCTTAGTGGTACTGCTTCTGCCCACTTAGAGAAGAAATCGGTTGTTGCCAGCATGAACCGATGTCCTCTGAACGATGCCGGTTCGATGGGCCCGATTATGTCGGTTCCCCATATTTCGAATGGCCAGCTACCCACCGTTGGGTGTAGTGGATTTGGATGATGGTGGATAAAGTCCCCGTGAATCTGGCACGGGTGGCACTGCTTCGCGTATTTGAGGTAGTCCTGGATCATCGTGGGCCAATAGTATCCCATCCTTTTGATCTTCAGTTTCATTTTCGGGCCGGCTTGGTGAGAACCGCAGAGTCCGTCGTGAGTTTCTTGGACGACTTTCCTTGCCTCTTCAGGTCCCAGGTATCTTAGCCATAAAGAGTCAAATGATCTCTTATACAGAGTATCATTGACGAAGGCGAAAGACAGAGCTCGTTTCATGAGCTGATGTCTTGAGGACGCATCTTCAGGAGTTCGACGGGATTTGAAGTAGTCTATAAAGACTTCTCTCCAATCCATAGCCTTTTCCTAGTCTTTTACTTGTAGGGTTGTTTGCTCGGTTGCTCCCTTTTCTTCGGAAAATTCCGGAGATATTTCTGCTGGTGCGAGAACCCGACGGCTTTGCACAACGATCCTTATGTCATCGGGGTTCTCATCGGCCAGTTCTTTAGCTAGCTTGGCTAATACATCTGCTTTACTATTTTCCGCACGCGGTATGCTTTCCAGGTGTAGGAAGGAATTTGAGTCAGCAGTTGCTGCACTCTCTCGACGTACCTTACCAACTCCGGTTTGCACGTCTGATAGTCGCCGTTTACTTGGCTAATGACCAGTTGGGAGTCTCCGTATATGAGGAGGTTCTCAATTCCCATGTCGACGGCGATCTCAAGACCTGCTATTAAAGCTTCATATTCGGCTTCATTGTTCTTCCTCGGCTCTGTTAAGGAGAAGGCAACGCACATTATCCCTCCTTGTGAAGTCACGAAGATGTGGCCTACCCCTGATTTGATTATGGGGGTGCTTTGTTTGCGCTTCTTCATGGAAGATGCTCCATCGAAATAGAGTTCCTATTGGGTATCATTCTCTCTTCTCTCCCCGTTGATCGTGTCAAACCCGTGTTCATCTGGCAATTCGCAGTTCAAGGGAGAGTAGGCAGGTATCGGATGCTCAGCGAGGAAGTCGGCGATGGCCTGACCTTTCACTGCCTTGAGAGGATGATAAGTTATCGAGAACTCCATCAAGAGCAGGGCCCATTTAGCGAGACGTCCCGTTAATATGGCCTTTGACATCAAATATTTGAGGGGATCCACCTTTGATATGAGATGGACCTCGTGTGCCAATGCATAGTGTCTGAGCTTCGTTATCACGAAGATTAACGCCAGGCAGTGTTTTTCAATGGAGGAGTAATTGTTTTCTGCCCCTAGGAGAACTCGACTCAAATAGTAAAGGGCTCTCTCTTTCCCTTGGTCGTTTTCTTGTGCCCACAGCTCGCCTAAGGAACCCTCAAGGGCGGTTGTATACAGAATGAGAGGCTTTCCCTTGATTGGAGCAGTCAGCACCGAAGGATTCTGCAGGTATTGCTTGATTTCGTCTAGTGCGCTTTGGCATTTGCGATCCCAGACGAAAGGGATTCCCTTCTTCATCAGGTGACTGCAGGGACGGCACTTTCTAGAAAGATTAGCTATAAATCGCCGGATATACGCGAGCTTCCCTTGGAGAGACCGTAGTTGCTTGAGAGTCCTTGGAGGTGGCATTTCCATAATCGCCTTGATCTTTGACGGGTCTATCTCGATGCCTCAGTGTCGGACGATGAATCCCAGGAACTTGCCTGAGGACACTCCAAACGTGCACTTGAGAGGGTTCATCTTCAAGTTGTATTTCCGAATGCGCTGAAACACGATCTTCAGATGCTCTAAATGTTCCTCGTATGATTTGCTTTTAACTACGAGGTCGTCGATATAGCATTCGACGATTTCATGTATGAGGTCGTCGAAGATCTTCGTTATGGCTCTCTGATAGGTGGCACTGGCGTTCTTTAGACCGAAAGGCATCAGTTTGTAGCAGAATATGTCCAAAGGGGTCCGGAAAGCGGTATGCTTCTGATAATCGGGATGCATCTTTATCTGATTGTATCCCGATGAGCCGTCCATGAAGGAGAAAACTTCATGAGTAGACGTATTATCTATCATCATCTCGGTGACCGGTATTGGAAAGCCGTCCTTCGGGCAAGCTTTGTTGAGATCCCGAAAGTCCACACATATGCACACCGTCCCATTTTTCTTCATCACCGGGACGATGTTGGCGATCCAGTCAGGATACTGAACCTCTTGGATGAAGCCGGAGTCGATTAGCTTCTTGACTTCGGCGTTGATGCTCATTTCAAGCTCGAGCCGCATTCTTCTCGGTGCATGTTTGATCGGTTTGATGTCCGGAGATATTACCAATTTGTGCACAGCAATCTCTGGATCTAATCCCGACATCTCGGAATAGTTCCATGTGAAACAGTCTTTATATTGCATGAGCACGCCTTTGAGCGTAGCCACCTTTTCTTCAGACAACAGTTCACTGACGAACATTAGCCGTGGGTCATTTGCTGTTCCCAAGTCGATTTTTCTAAGGCCGTCTGCAGTAGTATGTATCCCATCTTCCAGCTCTTTTGGCGCCGGTGGAAACTCTGAGATCACCTCGTCATCATCATTTTCGAAGCACCAGGGGAGGTCATCCACATTCTCGGGCTCTTCTTCTGACAGCGTTATCACATGACAGGTATGAGATCGCTTCCAAGACCGATGTTGATCCGGCTTTACTCTCGTGGCTTTCGGTTCATGCTTCTGCGGTGGGGTTATCCTCCAACTGCTGGATAGAGCGAACCTGCCCTGTTGATATTGGTCTTCGACCCAGTTCTTGAAGGTGAAGCGGTCTTCGAGAGGATGTCCTATTGCTCGATGATAGGAACAATAGTCTGGATGAGAGACCTCGTCTGCTTGCTCGAGGTGCTTGGACTCCGGGAGTGGCATCATCTGATGTTTTACGACAAGATTGAATATCTTCTTTGTCTTGTCTTGGGGAAAAGAATATGCTCGACCCATCTTCTTTATAAGAGACGGATCCCGGCTGCTCGACTCCTGATCGCGCGGCTTCTTAGACCTGCTACGTTGCTGTCGAACGTTTTTTCCATTCTTTGGCTTATTTTTGCCTCTGCGCCGGGTCTTTTGTATGAGGGACTGGTGACGAAGAGCATTGTCATTCTCCACGGCCTGCTGAAGGAGGCGCTGCGTCCTGGCTTTCTCATAAATGGCCATTTCGCGGCTATAGTCATCCCGGACTTTTTGACCTACCTCCCTTATCATCTTGTCCATCTTTTCTTCAAACGACGGACTCGACATTTTCATGGCGGGACCTTATTTTGGTTCAGGGTTAGCGTCTTTTAACAGAACATCTCCTTCTTCATCAAAGTCATGTATAACACAGCAGTCATGGAATCGTTCCCGTCTTTTGGATTGAACATATCCAAGCCCGATCATTTCCATTCTTCTGTTGGGCAACTTTCGTTGAGTTCCGGGGACGTTCCAGATCCTGTTATAGAACTGTGCTTGTCAAGCAGTTTGCTTAAGGGGTACACCTTGGCAGCTCAATAGCCTTTTCAAGCCTTCCGTGTAGTATCTGGGCAGATGGATGGGTTGGAGCTTGTCAATTGTAGAATCGGCACCATGCCAAATTTCTTTTTCCACTTTGGTCTCCGTTGATCGATAAAAGAGGATCGCCTTTTCATCTCTTCGCCTGGGAGGGACGTAGAACGTCCGCAGTTCCTGCACATTATAGATATCAAGTGCGTCAAGCTCTTTGTAATACTCCTGCGGAACCATGGCAATTTGCAAACTCTGATCATCGCTAGCGAGGGTTTGCATTGATGGCCGAGCGGAAAATACAACGTTGACCTCATCTTCCGAGTCACTGCCGAAGATCAACATAGGGATGGATGGTCCCGGCTTGTTGCATTAGGGCGGCCCTGAATAAACCATTTCTTCTTCCTCCTCGGTATCACTCCCGAAGACCGGAATAGTGGTGATAGCTTTGTTTTTCGGTTTGTGACATCTTTCCGTGTCCTCAAAATCTGGTAAGAAATATTTTGCATCTTCGTACTTTCGGACTTCATTCATTGAGAATGGGTTCAGTTCCCCTGTCACGGTGTATTCGAGACCATCCTTGAAATACTTCATACACTAATGTTGTGTAGAAGGGATAATGTTGTACTCGTGTAGCCAAGGCCTGCCGAGCAAAGCGTTATAGCAAGTCTTGGCGTCAATAACATGAAACTTGATGTCCGTGACAAGCAGCCCAAAGCGTAGTGTCAATATTACAGACTCAAACGTCCGTGATGACTGGGAGTCAAATCCGGAGATGGTGATCTTATTACGAGCAAGGTGCTGAACGCTCATGCAGATTTCTTTCAACACTCTTACATTGAGGAGATTAACGGAGGACCCATTGTCAACCAGGATTTTGCCTATCTTGATATCATGACAGTATCCGGAGACATAAAGGGGACGGTTATGCTCGCACGTCCCGAGGAGGAGATCTTCATCGCCAAAGGTGATATCGGCTGTGTGCACTTCTTCCAGCTCGACCTTCATCTTTTCTTCGGTGAGGAAAGCTTAGAATTGCTCGGGCTCTTGTAGTGCCTTGATCAAAGAATCTCTTGCTTCTTTTGATAACAAGAGGGCATCGAGAATGCTTAGCTGCGAAGGTAGCTTCCTCAAGTGTGACAGAACGTTGTAATCCACCATGTTTTTCTTGGGCGGGTCCTTGGCTGTCAGCTTTTCGACAACTCGATTATCGAGGGCGATATCCTCATGGACCTTCTCTTTCCCCTTATTTTTTCTATTTGACCCACTGTTCACGGGCCCGATATTCTTTTCGGCCAGCGTATGATTGCGCAGCTGAATATTTTCACAGGTCTTCATTTCTTCCGTCTCGGATGTGGGTTCTTTGAAGAGAGGGCCAAGGGCTATTTCTTCATCAGAATCGCTCCCAAAGGCGAGAACTTGCAATCCCCCAGCATTGACCATATGACAGTTGCTGGTAGTTCTTTTACACTCCTCGATCGTATTTCTTTGCTCCCGACGAGTTTTGCGTTTCATCCGCTTGAAATGTTGTCGGTGGGCAACATATCCCTGCCACCAGCTTTTAAAAGCGTTGCACTCTTCGGTGGGGTGCGCAATCTTTCGATGATATAAGCAGTAGCTAGGACGTATATCCGCTTCATCAGGAGTGTTTCCCTTGGAGGGTGGCAGCTTCATTCCCATCGATATGGCCTTGGCGAACCTTTTCCTCGTCTTGATTCTACTTTTATTTGCGGCGGATGCACTTTGATCTGGCGGGAATGTCTCGACCCTTTCGTCCAGTCGCTGGCGTTTGGCCTTTTCAAATATGGCCATCTCGTGCTCTTTATCAGCTTTTCTTTTCAAAAGAGATTCGTTTAGGAATGCATCAATCATCTCGTCTGATAGTCCTAGGAGCTCCGTTTTGGGACCTGCCCCCAGCTTCTCTGCAGTCATCATCTCCGTCCTCAAGGACGTGGCTGAGAAATTCTTGGAGTGTGACTGGGGTCCGTGCTTTCTGGTTATATTCTTCCAGCGCGTCGATATATTTTTGCAGGTCCGTGCGCTTGTCATTAAGCTTCATGGGCTTTTTGGTCTTCTTCTTCTTCTTCAAAGACTTCGATGTCTGGGTGTGAGCGCTTTGACTATAACCACCAATTTTTGAAGTTGGGCGCGGTTTCAGCATTCCCTCGATGATCTCGGGTTCTAGTGGGCTTTTCCACCTGATTGCCGGGCATGTTTGGAGATCTTTCAACATTCTTTTAGTCTTGGCTGAAAGAACGACCTCCCATGGAGTTTCTTCTACAAAAGAGCATGATGCCCGCGGTGTGTCCGTCCTTTTAAGAGCGTGCGGCTGAGGTGGACTTACTTTCCAATTCTCGGACAGGGCGAATTTGCCCTATTGGTACTGGTCCTCAATCCAGCCCTTGAAGACGAAGCAATCCTCAATTGGATGGCCTATCGCTTGATGATAGGGACAATAGTTGGGATTATTAGCCTCACCAGGTTGTAGTGGGCCTTTTGGATCTGGCAAGGTGATGAGCCTGTTGCGAACTGCCAGCTCAAATAGTCTTTTCGTTTTATCCCGGGAAACGAATAAGGGCGCTTCAGCTTCTCATTAAAGAATCGCTTCCTATCTTACTGGCGAGAAATTAACCTTGAACTACCGGGTTGCTACCGAGCATTGGCGATGAAGGTCGCTTTCGCTTTTCCCTTTTCATTTCGAGATTCCGCCTTTAAAGAAGAAGGTCTGTGACCCATCTGGTCCATTTGGGCCAATTTATCAATCAAGGCTTGGAAGGTGGTGGGCTTGAAAAACATCATGAATTAGGAAATAGTTGCTTGAGGGTCAAGAGTGCCCACGAACATGCCCACTGCCGGCGCTTCTTCGATGCGCTGCTCACATTTCGACCATAAATTCCGCCATCGTATTGCGTATTGAACCCATGTTTCTCCAGGTTTCACCCTGGCATTGATCAATGCTGTTATTAGGGTGTGTTCACTGGCACTCGCGAAACGCTGGGTGAATAGCAGCTCCATCTCTGCAAAAGTTTTGACGGAGTCGTTGGGAAGCTCCGAATACCACTCAAACGCCGTTTCCGACAAGCTACCAACAAACTGGCGGAGCAGAAGTTTATCATCACCTCCGGTGTTGTCGCACAAGGCTCTGAATTGAGCGACGTGCTGATGCGGATTCCCCGTCCCTTTATATACATGGAATTTAGGGATCGTATATCCCGGCGGGTACCTTATTTGGTCATACCAGCCTGGATAGGGTCGTCCAGTCTTAACGACCTTCCCAGCCGCTTCATTCGCTTAGTGAGCTCGTATTTGCTGAGCAATGTAATCATCCAGAGCGGCCTTGGAGATGGTCTCCTCCTTGGCTACTGAAAGAGCCTGAGGAGGGTTCGATGTCTCCCCTCTGTCGTCTTCAATGATAATCGGGGGGTCTTCAGCTGGAGATTCCGGCTGTAACATCATCCCGGCCATGTCTTGGAATAAAAGAGCCATTCGTTTTATGTTGGCCGCCTGTTTCACGGTCTCTTTTTCTTTCCTCTCGAGCATTCTTCGGAGGAAATCAGCATCAGTTTCTTGTTCCTGACGCTGTTCTGAGGTCTCCGGGTTGTCTTTCGGCCCAGTGAGTGCGGCCATTGCAGTTAGCATCTCCTGAAGTTTTTGCTGCTGCTGCTCCTGAGCCTTTGTTATCGATCGAGTAAGCGGTCAATGACCCGTGGAAGCACGACTTTCCTCTTTTCTGGAAGCCATATAAACGGTATGTGTTACCATGCCTCCAGACTTGGGCGTTTAGATTCAGCATCCTTGCGGTTAGCCACGGTTACGGGGGCTTTCTCCGGCCTCCTTCTCTTGTGAGCGGTTGAAGTTGAGGGAGCCGTTGCAGCGGGCACCCAGACAGATGACATCTTCTGTGGTACCACGGGATGGCTCCTTTCTTGTCGAGCTTTAAGATTCTTTGGCTGGCGAGAGTAGTCCTGGTCAATCACCGATTCCTGGACCTGTCGCCAGACTTTGTAAATTTTGGAGGACAGCCGCTGAGGGGGCTGCTCCGGCTTCTTTTCTGTAGCAATCTCCATAGGTGGAGGAGATCTTTTCAGCACGGCAGTCGGAGAGTTCTTGCGAACCCTCCTAAGCGGTTCAAAGCTGTTCCCAGTTGGAACAGCAGCATTGATTTCCATCATGGGAGCTGGCGGAGTCAGTCCGGAAGGGGAATTGCCCCCAGCCTTCCTTACTCGGCGCCAGTGGCGACGTCGAGCGTGTCGTGCGGATGGGATTGTCTCAGCTGTAGGGGTGACTTCATCACGCCCCCTGTTTTGGCAAAGGGTTGTCGCCGGCGTCAGCCTCTGAAAGACCGATGTCCGTTGAGAAGTAATGTCCAATCTGTCAAAGACAGACCTCTGGGCAGGGGAAGCAGCTTTGAGGACTCCGCCCGGAGCGGGAGCCGGAATGACCAGCCTTGTGAAGACTGACTTCTTGGCAGGAGAAGCCTCTCCGATGATTTCGTCCGTTTGAGCCGGGATGGCTATCCGCTTCGAGATGGCTGCTTCAGGTATCATGGGCTTGTCGACGTTCTGCTCCAGTCTATTGAAAACTGAGGCATTGAAGTTGGGTGACCCGTTGAGAGGGGCCGCGGCAGTGGTAAGTCGATCAAAGACCGACTTCTTTAGGGCTTCTTGCGATAACAGCGGGGCATTAAAACTCACCGGTGGGATCATAGTCCCAAAGAATAGCCCAGTGGTGTCCTGAGTCACCTGGTCCACCGGCATTGTAAAAACAGAGGCCGCCTGAGGCCCGTAGGTCACTCTTCCTGCGGGGACGGAGTACGAGTTATTGCCATTGTTGCAGCTCGTGCAGTTGAAAGCCATTTGATCTTCTTTTTTCTGCACGGGAGCAAAACCAAATCTTAGTACCTCGAACCCAAGGGCAACCATATTAAACCGCGATTCGTTCACGAACACGACACACGAAGTGTGGAGTGAAAAGAGGAAAAGGTCCCACCGGGCATGCTAGAATCTGTTCCCCACCGAAACATGGAGACGCGACCGCGTAGGTCCGTCTTGCCTGAATTTTGGGGAAGATGCTATTTGGTGCTATCCGTCCACCTCTCCGAAGATGCTAAGTTGATTTATGGCACCATGTATCGAAGGTTTAAACGGATACGGCCGATGTAGCAGACTTCGTCAGATTCCCCCTCACTTGAGGGGGTTTTGATTGTGGGGACGCTCTTCCCTGCAGGCGCAAGCCCAGGCAGTTAATTACGCTACCGCGTCGCGGTAACCACTTTCTCCTTCTCCAGATGGTCACTTCATGTCGTGTGTGTTTGTTTTGTTTTTGTTTGCCCGTAGATTGTACATGGAGACTAATTTATGTTGTCGCCCGTAGGGCGTGGATTAGTCCAAATCCGTATTTTCTTAGATTTGGGTTTGGGGTTGGGTTTAAAGATATGTTAGTCTCATTTAAGACTAAGATCAACTTAAACGTTAGTTAAGGATACGTTAGTCTAATTTTAGACTAAGATCAACTTAACGGGATCATTTAGATCCAACAAAAGAGCATTTGGGCTCTATTGTTTAGTTTAGGGACATTGCGGTCGATTAGTTTAAGGACATTACGGTCCAATGTTAGTTTAAGGACATCTCGGTCTATGGGCTTAATGGGACCCCACAGTCCGAGGTTAAGGACATCATAGTCCGTGGGTTTAAAGGGACCCCACAGTCCGAGGTTAAGGACATTATAGTCCATGGGTTTAAAGGGACCCCACAGTCTGAGGTTAAGGACATCATAGTCCGTGGGTTTAAGGACCCCACAGTCCATGGAATGATTGGTTATCGGGACCCGTCACCTCTCTGAAGACGTTGAAGGATTACAACGACAAATATCAGAGGAGTGAAGAGATGTACCCTTGAACCAAAGTTGATTGGGAAATCTGTAGTCCAATTTGGAACTAAGATCAATTAATTAGATTATGAGCACATTGGCTCAGTTAAATCTGAATTGAGGACTTATGGCCAACTTGGGCTAAGTCCAATTAGATTTGTAATGTTGGCCCTTTGTTGGACTGTTGAATATTTGTCTGGGTTCAGCCCCCCATTATTTAGCAATGCTAAACAGGGGTTTGGGTTCTGATCATATCTTTATCTTTTATTGAGTGCTGAGCACTCATATGCCATATGAGATGATCAACCTTGGAAGACATGGGTATATTTGAGGCTTAGTCAAAGGGGAGCCTCACCTCTGGAAAAACTTAGCCAATTTGGGCTAAGACTGGTTTTAAAATAGTGTTAAACACTAGCACATATTTGGCGATCATGTGCTCCCACATGATGTGCTGAAAATAGTGTTAAACACTAAGGACAAAGCACTTAAAGTAGTATTAAATACTAAAATTGAATTGGTCACGTGGGGTCACGTGAGGCATCTGAAGATGGGGCCAGACTCTCAAAATCTGGAAATAAGTGTTAAACACTTAGCCTCTGTGATCATCACATGTGGGCACGTGACAGTGCCCATGTATTGGGTATTAATTCTTCTGTTTCCCCTCATTTACCCTTTTAAAAAGGTGCTAGTCAGGGATCACGTGGGGAAACGTGAGGCGCCCTGAATCAGTATTGCCTTTGGCTTTATACCCTTTAGTTTTGAGGGTCACGCGTGAGCACGTGAGGCATTGCCTCCAAGCTTTTTCTTTCTCATTTTGAGGAGTCTTTTTGAGGGTCATGTGGGGGCACGTGACCATGTCTCATTCGTTCTTTTCTGATCATTAAAGGAAGGGTCACGTGTTGCTACGTGACTATGTTTACGTGCATGGATAATTTAAGTCCTTTGTTTGAGAATTAAATTCTTTGGTAGGGTTAAACCCTAATTCTGTTTTGAGAAATTAAATTCCTATGTGTATGGAAGAATTAAATTCTTATGTAGGGTTAAACCCTATTTTTATTTAGAGGAAATGAATTCCTATGAATTTGGGAGAATTAAATTCTCATATAGGGTTAAACCCTAGTTTCATTTGGAGGAATTAAATTCCTATGAATTTGGGGGAATTAAATTTCTTAAACTCAATTCTTCCTCTAAGTTTTGGATCTGCATGGCAGAATCTCCCCGATGAGAATTAAATTCTCAACTTGTGGGGAGATCTGCTTCTGCAGATCTTCAACCAAAGGGAGAACTAAGTTCTTATTCAGAAGAGTTAAACTCTTAAATTGAGAATTAAATTCTCTTTGTTTTATGGAGCTTAGATCTCTTTCCCTTTCTCACCTAGGGTTTTTTTCCTCTTCTGAAGAAATCTTCTTTTCTCTCTGTTGTTGTATCTCTCTAAAAAAAATTCCATGGATCCTTCTCTTCTTTTTTTGGCTCCTATTTATAGGAGAAAGAAAAGAATCAGTTTGTTTAGTCAATCTTTCATTGAAAGATTTTGGTTGTTTTTGTAACCAACATGATCTTTTAGATCATCCAGTGAATTTTATTCACCATTGGATTTTTAATCCAAAAGATATTCTGTTTGTTATTCTTGGTGAATTTCAGGAAAATCTTTCCTTGTATAGAATCTTTCTATAAATTGGTGATTTTTAATCACCATTGGATTTTTAATCTAACGGTGCTCCCCTTTACAGAGTACAATCTTTTTTTTTGTTTGGAAAGATTTAGAGAGATATTTTCCAGTTAGGGTTTTCAATTCCTTCTTAATTAGAATTTAATTCTATTAGTTCAGAAGGCTTAAAAGCCTATCACGTGTTGGCATGTGATCCCATTGTTTGATCATTCAAATAGAATTTAATTCTATTAATTAAAGAGCTTAGGAACCCATCACGTGTTGGCACGTGACCCCCTTGATTAACATTTTAACCAGAATTTAATTCTGCTGTTTTAAGGAACTAAGGAATCATCACGTGTCAGCACGTGACCCTTGGTCACGTGTGAGCACGTGATGCCCCATTGGGGTTTTTCCTTGCTGTTTTATTATACCTTTTAATTCCTTCAGTGGGTTTTTAAAGGCCCATCACGTGTGGACACGTGACTCCCCTGATTGATTGTTTGATTAGAATTTAATTCTTATTTCAACAGAATCCCCAGGAAACCATTACGTGTCGGCACGTGACCCCCGATCACGTGTGCGCACGTGATGCCCCATTAGGGTTTTTCCTTGAATTTTATGAGGGAACAATCATCTATCATTGACCTAAGTCATAACTCTTCAAGCGTAGTACTTTTTGATGAATCAGCCGTTTATTGGCCGGAATGGTCTTTCACCATGCATATCCATGAATAGGCAGGCTCCACCTTGGCAAACTTTGTCTATGATGTACGGGCCTTCATAATTTGGCTTGAACTTTCCCCGCTTTGCACGATTGGGAATTATCGGTCTTTTGACAACCAGCACGAGTTCGCCTTAGCGGAATGTTCTCGGCCTGGTTAGTCTTTCATATGACCGTATCATCCTTGACTTATAAGCTTCTGGATTATGCTGAGCTATAAGGCGGGTTTCGTCGAGAGTGTCGAGCTCCTCGAGCCTAAGTTGAGCATTTTCTTCTTCTGTCAGTTCGTATTGAACCGCCACCTGTAAAGATGGGAATTTTATCCCCAGTGAGAGTACTGCTTCCGCGCCAAACACTAGTGCGTATGGTGTTGTATTTTTGGCCGTCTTGAACATTGTTCGGTACGCCCAAAGAGCTTTATGCAGCCTTTCGTGCTAGTCTTTTCTGTTCCTGAACAACGTCTTTTTTATAATCTTGGTCAAGGTCTTATTGAAGGATTCAGCTTAACCGTTGGCCTGAGGATTATAAACCGAGGAGCATCTCCAGTTTATCTTGTGTTGCTGTGCGAAGCGGATTATTTTATGGCTTCTGTAAGCTGGTCCATTATCCGAGATAATCTGTCGCGGAGTCTCGAACCGATATATGACATAGGTTTTGAAGAAGTGGAGGATATTATCCGTTTTCACCTCCCTTAGCAGTATTGCTTCTGCCTAATTAGAGAAGTAGTCGGCTGTTTCCAGTATAAACCGCTGTCATTTGGATGATGCCGATTCGATAGGACCAATTATATCGGTTCCACACATTTCGAACGACCAGCTGGCCACTGTCGGATGCAGCGGATTTAGGTGCTGATGTATGAAGTCCCCGTGAATTTGGCACAAGTGACACTGCTTCACATATCCGAGGTAGTCCTGAATCATCGTAGGCCAATAGTAGCCAATTCTTTTTATCTTCAGCTTCATCTTTGGACCTGCCTGAAGGGAGCCACAAAGTCCATCGTGTACTTCTCGGATGACTTTATTTTCTTCCTTTGACCCCAGACACTTTAGCCATAGGAAGTACAATGATCTCTTATATAGAGTATCATTGACCAAGGCAAATGAAAAAGCTCATTTCATGAGCTGATGTCTAGACAACGCATCTTCGGATGTTCGTTGGGACTTGAAGTAGTCTATGAAGACTTGCCTCCAGTCCTTGACCTCTCCTTCATCCATTATTTGAAGGACCACTTGTTTGGTGGTTTCTTTTCCTTCAAGTAGTTCTATCAGGTCTTCCGAAAATGTATCCGCTGGCGAGAGAATCCTGTGGCTTTGTACAATGATCCTTACGTCATCGAGGTCTTCGTCGGCTAATTCTTTAGCCAACTTGGATGACGCATCCGCTTTACCGTTTTCTGCTTGCGGTACGTTTTCCAGGATGTATGAAGGGACTTGGGTCAATAGCTGCAGCACTCTTTCGCCATACCTTATTAGTTCTGGCTTGCATGTTTGATAATTGTCATTTATTTGACTAATGATCAGCTGGGAATCTCCATATATGAGGAGATCCTTGATTCCCTTGTCGATAGCTATCTCAAGACCGACTATCAAAACTTAATATTCCGCTTCATTATTAGTCCTGGGTTCTGTCAAGAAGAGGGCGTAACGTAATATTCCTCCTTGCGGGGTCATGAAGATAAGACCCACCCCGACTTTGATTATGGGAGGGTTCTTCCTTCGCCGTTTCATGGAAAATGCTCTATCGAATTAGAGTTCCCATTAGGACTCATTTTCTTCTTTCCCTTTTTCGAGTGTGTCGAACGCGTGTTCATCCGGCAACTCACAATTTAAGGGGGAGTCGGCCGGTATTGGATGTTCCACGAGAAAGTCGGCGATGGCTTGTTCTTTCACCATCTTGAGGAGTCGATACGTTATCGAGAATTCCATCAGTAGGTGTACGACTCTGAAATCACTGTACATAAATTTCTTGTTATTGTACAGAAAAATGTATTATAGCCTGTGTAAGAGTTATAAGTTAGATTTGTTTAATAAAAACATGAAACAACTTGTAGCTCACTGGTAAAACCTCTACACTGCTGTGACGTAGCCTGTGTGTTTGATTCCCATCAGACACAATTATTTTTTTTCTTTTTCTTTTTTAATATTTGGAAGCCCAAGAGTTGCACGTGCAATACACGGGGAAATGAAAAGTTTCAGAAAAATCAAACATGCGCAAAATGGAGTAAACACAGATATACCCACGTGGCACGAATCTCGAGGCAAAACCTCAAGATCCGACTGCCTATTCTCCTCATCTGGCCGGCGCCGACGGTCAAGATGAGCCCAATTGGCTCCGTGCTTTACACACACACCCTTTCGACTCCCCTTAACTCTTCTGCACTGTTTAATTTCCCTGCAATCAAATAGAGACCCTTCATTTCACCATTTAACATCTTTTTAATACATTTTAATCCAAAATTTTAATTTCCATACCCTAATTCTTCACTATAAATACCACCCATGCCTTAGCTCTTCACCATTCTGAAATTCTAGCAAAAAATCTCTCAAAACTCTCCAAGTGCCAAGTGAAGTTAAGCCCCTCAAGTGGGTAGCGAGTCAAACTCGACGACCGGAGCAACTCCGACGAAACCACGACCTACGAGAGCTTCTTCAACCTTTTATTAACCTTCTAAAAACTGTAATTCCCTTCATCCCTCTCTCTTTCTATCTCAAATAACTTTTTAAAACAAACTGACAAAAGAGGAGTTATCTCTGATATAGTTTTCTTTTTAACATTTGTAAGCCATGCAATAAGAAAACGAGATCAAATTAACATGCTACACTAATTCTAACCTTATTCACATCAATTAGTTTTTAGCTGTAACAAATTTTCATATGAAACAAACATACAAGGAACTTTTTTTCATTAAAATACCATGAATTTTAGTGTAAGCTCTTTTCGATATCTAGTATATCCAAACCCTAGAACCTTCACGGGATAATGACCTACCCCCCCAAACTATAGTTTTATAGCACGGTATTCTAAGCATAAGGTTAATTCAAAGTAAAAGAACCTTTTCATTAAAATACCACACCGTTTCAAAACGGGTTTCTTTAAATCGGTATTTCGAAATCCTTGGCAATTACGTCTCTACAACCCTCGTTAGGGGACCCGCTAATGCATGGTGCAGATTATCGCACATCCTTGGGACAGTAGAGCGAGATGCAGAACTCCTCACGGAGTATTCAGTCTCAAAAGAAATAAAAAAATACGGTTTTTAAGAAACGTGACTTTTCTAATAAAAAACTAATTTTTGGAAAAAATATATAAAATTATGAAATTCGTATTTTCAATAAAAACAAATTAAGAAACTATATATTTAAAATGAAAGATTAGAATCTGTTAATAAAATACCACCAAATTTCCAAAAGAACTAGTTTTCATAAAAATACCACAAACTTTCAAAAAAACTAGGTTTTATCATCAAAACACCACAACAATTAAAATACATGTTCATGAAAAACCCTAAATGTTATAAATCACCCTCGTGGTTTATTTTCAAACTATATTAAAGTATTTTTCATAAAACCCCCTCGAGATATGCAAACAATATTTTAAGGACTTTAGATAAATATAGGTTTAAGCGAGATCAATTCTCTTGAGCCCCAGGGAGATGAAGAAAGTGAGTTCTTGCCTATTCAGGTTAGACAACTTAACAGAGTTATCAATGGCAATTGTCTTGGAAAAAGATAAATCCTGCCGTCCATCTGCTGCAGTTGCCAATTTCTTCCGAACATAAGATTTTAACAATTTACATCAATTCACATGAAAAAACATGAACTCAAATTCAAATTCAAATCTAAACTCGAACTCGAAATCGAAATCGAATACAAACTCAAATCTAAACTCGAATATGTACTCGAATCCAATCTACTCGAACCAACTTGACTCGAACCCATATTGCAATCGTCATGACTCACACATTACTCGACTCACTTGAATACAATCTACACCTTTTGCAATATAAGGTTTCGGTCAAGACATGTCAATCAATCAATCAAATTAATCAAATATATTAGCCAGTTATATATATTATACACGAGGGGTTTGGAATAGTTTCTTGTGTGAATCCAACGAAGCTTCAGAAGTCCCATATTAACCTATTTTTTTATTTTACTCAAATATCAGTCGGGTTGACTAATCCACAGCCTAGAGCCTCAATGGTAACACATAAAATAGGCCCATGTTTCCTTGCTCATGGGGCTCCACTCTTGAGCTCGTGAATACTTCTACGGCTGCGTTGACATTCATATATAAAACTTTACGTTAACATAGTGACCATCTAGAGACCTATAGTATATATTTACCCATGTTCATATACTCTTATTCGTAATATTTATATTCTTCTCTTGTCATTTTCTTTAATCTTACCTATCTTTGGGACTTACCGAGCGCTAGTTCGCTGACGGGTATTCCACCCATTTTTCTTCTCTTGGAATGTTCGTCAGATACGGTTGAGACGGAGAAGGTTGAAGCCACAGAGGAGGACTACAACCAGATCTCTACTCAGAACTAGCTTAGCTTCACTTTTTCTACAGTTTATGTATGCCACTTGTTTAGGTATTTTTCTTGTTGTATTTACTTTCCAGCATAAACTCTTGTATTTGTAAATATTGGAAGTTGAATTTAAATAAAGTTGTTTGTTGAAAAATTTTACAGTCTCAATTTATTCCTGCATTGTGTATTATTGTTTCAATACGCTTAGTATATTTATTTAGGGAATGACCTTCTCTGGATAAATATGCCACGGGCTTGCCACGTCATCGTTTCCGTTTACTGGGAAACGGGGCATGACAAGTTTTATTGGTGGCCCATGTAGGTCAGTTCTGCATGAAGTCGTAAACAATATACCACAAGAATTAATGAGTTCAACAAATATTTACATTCCTTGCATTTCAAATTCCTTGAATCTATCCTAACCTATCTTTTATATCAAGGTGATGGACTCTCCGAACAATATCAGCACAAACGTTAACGGCAATACTCTACCGCCTACACTACCACCACCACCTACCGTTGCAGCTCCTATCAATAAGCAAACGGTACTGCTTGAGGCTATCAAGAGCCTATTGGAAGGTCAGCAGCAGCAGACTGTTATCCTCATGCACCGCCCCAAAACCGAAGCAGCCGGAGTTAAGCAGTTTTGGGCACTGCACCTAAAGCACTTCTCGGGAAAAGAGAGCCCACTTAAGGCAGAACAATGGGATCAAGCGATCGAAGATGATATAGTAGCAGCTCAGGTGCCAGATATTGCCTGGGTGAGAGTTGCTAAGTTGCAACTGACCGATAACGCCAGAGTTTGGTGGAAGGCTGAGGAGAGCCATCTCGCACAACCGATAGAATGGAGAACATTCCGAGACCTCTTCGATATTAAGTACTTCCTTGAGACTACCCGTTTTGACATGGAGCAGCAGTTCATCCATCTACAGCAGGGCTCGATGTGGGTCAAGTCTGTGGATGAATATGATGCTGAGTTTACCATGCTCAGCCGGTAAGATATTGTCTCAAATTCAATTTTTTGATCTCACTCACTACACTGTTAACACAAGGTCGTAACAGGTTCACTGCACACCTTATTCCCACTGTTGAGATCCGGGCACGACGATTTCAGCAAGGGTTGGACCCTGAAATCTAATCTGCACTCGCTACAGGGGATTTCCCAACCCATGAACTTGCTTTGAAGGCTGCCTGACGCTATGAGGCAGTTGTGAAGAAGAAGGGCAGGCCGCAGACTGCCGGTGTGAAACGCCCTGTGTACCAGATCACAGGAGGCGCCTTTTCCAGGCCATCTTTTAACGGACCATCTCGGAGGCCAGTAGGTTCGTTCGCCAACAGCAGGCCAAACTTTTGCATCTACTACAAAAGAATAGGGCATCTTGTAAATAACTGTTGCAGGGCGAACAACCTGTGCCTGATCTGTGGGTCTTCTACTCACGCCATTGGAGCATGCCCACAGAACCGAGGATCTAACAACCCCCCAGCTAGACCGAAGATCCAAGCTCCTCCTACCTGGTTAGCTCTACTAGCTCCAGTTTCCTGCACCCAGACCACTCAACCCGTGTTTAACCAGGCACAGAGGAAAGTGCCGCGATGCCAAGCATTCACCATGTCTGTCGAAGAGGCCGAAGCTACGGGTCAAGTTATCACCGATAAATCCTTTCCCTATTCTCTTTCAAGTCCTTTCAATTCATAGCCATCTTATATTTGTTATACCTAAATCTATCCCACGCGACTTAAGTACAATCTTAGTAGCCTCCCTACCCGCTCTAGTGCTCTTCGACATTAGGACATCACATTGCTTTATGTCTCAACGGTTCGTCCGAACTCCAGCGATCCCAGTTAAACCGCACGTATCCAGTTGGAACGTTAGTTCAGGGAACGGCGTTCTAAAAGCAACTTTGGGATACGATATGTGTCCAGTGGTTGTCTGCAGTCGAGAATTTTATGCGGACTTCAAGGTGCTGGACATACCAAACTTCGACGTCGTCTTGGGAATGGACTGGCTGGTAACTTTCTTCGCTACCATCGATTGTCGCCAAAGGAGGGTAGTGTTTGAAATACCAGATCATCCAGTGTTCTATTTCAAGAGTGGAGACCGAACCTTAGAGCCCAGTATCTACCGAGCAAAACTAAAGAAGGCAGAGGTTGCAGCGTTGCAAGCGGAAGAATCGAAGCCAGAGGTAGTTCGAGAGTTCGAGAATGTATTTCCGGAAGATATATCAGGTTTGGCTCCCGATCGAGCTCTTGAATTCAGCATCGATTTACAACCCAGTGCACAACCAGTAATAAAAGCTCCGTACCGATTAAGTCCGGAAGGATTGAAGGAGATCCGCATTCAGTTGGACGAACTCCTGAAGAAAAGTTGGATTCATCCCAGTACTTCAAGCCGGGGATCTCCGGTGCTACTGGTGAAGAAGAAGGAAGGTTCCTACATGATGTGTGTGGATTATCGAGCTCTGAACAAAGTGACAATTAAGAACAAGTATCCACTACCGCGCATTGATGACCTTTTCGATCAGTTAAATCGGTCTTGTGTCTTTTCAAAGCTAGATCTTCGTTCGGGTTACCATCAGGTGAAGGTCAAAGAGTTCGACATTCCGAAGACAGCGTTTAGGACTCGTTATGGTCATTATGAAAATCTCGTAATGCCATTTGGAGTGACCAATGCACCTGCCATCTTTATGAACCTAATGAACCAAGTTTTCCGAGAGTACCTAGACAAGTTTGTTGTCATCTTCATCGACGATATCCTAGTGTATTCAAAGAATCAGAAAGAACACGCTGAGCACTTACGGATTGTTCTTGAGACATTACGATAATATCAGCTTTACGCCAAGTGCAACAAGTGTGAATTTTGTGTTGGATATGTATGCGCTAGAGGCCACTATTATACATTATATTGGACATCAGGGACATATGTATGCAAAGAATAATCTTGCTCAAAATGATAGAGTACTATCTGGTTTTGACTTTATCTTAACGTGTATACATTTACATCTTGCTCTTAGTTATACATGTTGATAGAGCCCCTAGGATCTTTGCTTAACTACTAGGGCTATGATGTCGATCATACTAGTGGGCCCTGGGTAGTCGATAAGCACATCCTTAAAAGTTCCTAGTCTTAGGGGTATCGAGACAGGGCATCGATATTCCAGAGTAGACTAGTGTATACGTTTCTCGACCCAGTGTAGGGTGATGGTTGATCCCACAACCATTGGTGTTTGAAACCAAAGATTGTATGCGTGTGCTCATTAGAGACCGAGTACACCGAACGGACTCGTCGAGAACTCCTAAATGGTACTATACCTATCGTCAGATAGCGGTTCTCAGGTGACACATGTACATGTTAGTCTGTAGACCTGAGATCGTCATAGTGTCTCATATGGTCCCCACTTCACTTAGATTACTACCCTACCACAGCCTTAAAGGGCTGTGCAAACAGGTAGTGGTTGGGTACAGTCCCGGATCATGTGGAGGCAATGAGTGATCGGAAGAGATTCGCCTCTTCCGGTATGAAGAGTTGATGTTGCGCCATGTAATACTAGCTATAACCATAAGTCCCTGGCCAGGGCAAGCGAGTTTTACTGATAAACGTTATCAGTAGTTTCTCAAATGGCTAGGAGCTTTATACTTGCACGATTCATCGGTTTAGTGGGAGTTTGACGGATACCACCTCCCAGACCCGATATGCGACATTCTCAGACGAAGAGACCGGACTGTACGGTAAATGTCATAGATTGGCTCTGTAGGGTACATGCAAGTTTTCTTGTCGACCTTTCATTTGTTCGATACCTGGGTGGCCGTTACGTACAGCTAGTACCGCCGACGTGCTTGTAAGGTAAGTATGTAATCCGACAACTTACTGCCAGCGTGTTTGTCACGCCCCGGTTCCCAGTGTACGGGCAGAGGACGCGACGAGGCTACTATGTATTTACTCTGAAGTAAATATGCTAAGCGTAACTAAGTAATATAAGAATAAATGCATAAGAGGCAAAATATAATAAAACAACAATTTTATTTATTAACATTCTTGTTTACCCCAATCAGAGCAAAGCTCTGTTCAAATTCCAAGGCAGGAGATGAAGCAACGCTTCTGTTTCCTCCAATCAGAGCAAAGCTCTGCTTTGACATTAAAATTAAAATTAAAGAAGCAACGCTTCAGATTCCTTGCGCTGCGCGCAACGCGCCACGTGTCAAAATCAGGCACGACAGCGCAAGGAGCGCAGCGCCCAAGGCAGCACACCCAATCAGAGCAAGGCACTGTTTAAAATCCAAAATTTAAATAAAGGAAGCAACGCTTCAGATGGTTTGCGCTCTGCGCTGCGCGACACGTGGCAGAGCAGTTGCGCTGCGCTCTGCGCTACGCGACACGTGTCAAGCGCAGGTGCGCTTGCGCCAACTGTGCCAGCACTAAAGCAGAATTAAAATTCTGAAGGATATTTCTGATCTTATTAAAACAATAAGATTCTCTCCTGTAAAACAGGAGCCCTTGGATCAAAGATCCAATGGTAGGGAAAAATCCCTAAATCACTCAGAGAAAGATCTCTTTAACTAATTTAACAAATCAAATGGCAGTATAAAAAGGCCCCTAGACTTCAAGTCTAAAACACACAGAGATATCCAGAACTCCTCTAAAGAAAATTTTGAGAAAAAGCTCAGAGAAAAGAAAAAAGGTAAAAACCTTTAAATAAAAGAAGAACTTTCTTCTATAAAGATCAATGATCTAAGAACAAGATCAAGATATTCAATTAAAAAGGAAAAAAGATCAAAAAGATCTAATCACAAAAAGATAAAAAAAAAGTATTACTTCACAGATCATTTGATCTACATAAAGACATTGCCTTTTGATGAACCACTGGTTCTTGAAAACAAGAAAAACTTGTTTTCTTTGATCTAAATTTGATCAAGAAATTAAACAGTGCCCTGCACTTGAAAAATTTGTACTGTTGCGCTCTTGGGTTGGCGCAAGCCACCAGAGAGTGCCACATGTCAGCCCCAGAACAAACTGTGCCGTGCGCTTCTGAAAATGAGCATTGCGCTCTTAGGCTGGCGCAGCTCACCAGAGCGCGCCACGTGTCAGCAGCGCAGCGCGCTGCGCTTGCGCTCACCAGAGCATGACACGTGTCGCCCCCGCATGAATTTGCGCCTTGCGCTCCTCAATTGGCGCAAAGCGCCTGACAAACCACGTGGAGCGCTGTCAGGACATTAAATGCAATGCATTATTAAAGGAGCAGAGCCCAAACAAAGGTCTGTCAGACCCAAAACAGATGCTGTGCATCATTTAAAAAAGGGCAGAGCCCAAATAAAGGTCTAATAGACCAAACAAAAATGCCATGCATTATTAAACAGGGGCAGAGCCCTAGTAAAGGCCTAATAGGCCAAATGCAAATAAAATGTTGCACATTTTCAACTGGACTTTGCCCAATATTGGCCGTAAGTCCTCAAAATAAATTGACTGAGCACGACTGCTCTCTTAATCAATTTACATCCGGTTCAAGGGTACATCTCTGAACTCCTCTGACATCCGTCGTTGTAATCCTTCAACGTCGTCAGAAAGGTGACGGGTCCCGACAACCATACATTGCTACGGACTTAAGCGTCTTTAAACCAATTCATGGACTTAAGCGTCCTTAAACCAACCTACGGACTTAAGCGTCCTTAAACCAATTCAATGGACCACCACGTTCTTAAACTGGCAATGGACCACTATGTCCCTAAACTGGAACAATAGAGCCAATTGCTCTCTCGTCGGATCCAAACGATCCCGTTAAGTTGATCTTAGTCTGGAGATTAGGCTAACATATCCTTAACAAACGTTTAAGTTGATCTTAGCCTCAAATATGGCTAACGTGTCCTTAAACTAATATCCGTCTCCAAAATGGGAATGTTAGACCACTATGTCCCTAAACTGGAACAATAGAGCCCCCAAATGCTCTTTTGTCGGATCTAAACGATCCCGTTTAAGTTGATCTTAGCCTCAAATATGGCTAACGTACCCTTAAACCTTCAAACAGACTTTAATCCCAAATTGGACTATAGATCCCCCAATCAACTTTGGTTCAAAGGTACATCTCTGAACTCCTCTGATATCTGTCGTTGTAATCCTTCAACGTCGTCAGAGAGGTGACGGGTCCCGACGGCCATACATTCAACGGACCACTATGTCTCTAAAATGGAAAAATAGAGCCTCAAATGCTCTTTTGTTGGATCTAAACGATCCCGTTAAGTTGATCTTGGTCTCAAACTGGACTAACGTATCCTTAACAAACGTTTAACTTGATCTTAGCCTCAAATACGGCTAACGTATCCTTAAACCAAAACCCCAAACCCAAATCTAAGAAAATACGGATTTGGACTAATCCACGTCCTACGGGCGATGACATAAATTAGTCTCCGTATACAATCCACGGGTAACCACAAACAAAACAAACACCTACGACACGAAGTGAAATTCTGGAGAAAGAGAAAGTTGTTACCGTGATGCGGTAGCGTAATTAACTGCAGGGGCTTGCGCCTGCAGGGAAGAGCGTCCCCATAATCAAAAACCCCTCGAACCAGGGGGAATCTGACGAAATCTGCTACATCGGCCGCATCCGTCTAAACCTCCGATACATGGTGCCATAAATCAACTTGGCATCTTCGGAGAGGTGGACGGATAAAACCAAATAGCATTTGCCCCGAATGTCAGGCAAGACGTACATCATGTCTTGGCCGCCATTCGGAGGGGAACAGATTCTGGCACGCCCGGTGGGACCTCTTCCTCTTTCCACTCCACACTTCGTGTGTCGTGTTCGCGAATGAATCGCGGTTTGCTGTGGTTGCCGGTGGATTCGAGGTACTAAGATTTGGTGTCTTGCTCCGTGCAGAAAACAGAAGATCAATGGCTTCAAACTGCACTACCTGCAACTGCAACTCTCGCTCTGTCCTTGCTGGAGGAGTGACTTATGGGCCCCAAGCGGCCTCCCTTTTCAAGATGCCAGTGGAGCAGGCAACTCAAGCTACCGCTGGACTATTCTTCGGGACCAAGCTCCCACCGATGAGCTTCAATGCCCCAATGACGTTGCAAGAATCCCTAAAGAAGCCGGTCTTTGATCGACTTACCACTGCCGTGGCCCCTCTCAACCGGTCGCCCAACTTCAATACTTCAGTTTTCAACAGACTGGGCCAGAACGTCTACAAGCCAACGATACCCAAAGCTGCCATCCCAAAGCGGATAGCCATCCCGGCTCAAGCGGACGAATCATTGGAGAGGCTCCTCCTTCCGAGAAGTCAGTTTTTACAAGGATGGCCATTCCGGTTTTTGCTCCAGGAGAGGTCCTCAAAGCTGCTTCCCCTGCCCAGAGGGGGCACGAAGAAGCTTATCCAACAACGGAGGTGATCTCATCCGCACGACATGCTCGACGTCGCCACTGGCGCCGAGTGAGGAAAGCTGGGGGCAATTCCCCTTGTGGACTGACTCCGCCGGCTCCAACGATGGAAGTTGATGCTGCTGTTCCAACCGGGAACAGCTTTGAACTACTTAACAAGGTGCACAGGAATTCGCCGACTGTTGTGCTGAAAAGATCCCCTCCACCTATGGAGAAATCCCCAAAGGCGAAGCCGGAGCAGCCCCCTCAACGGCTATCCTCTAAAATTTACAAGATCTGGTGACAGGTCCCGGAGTCAGTGATTGATCAAGACTATCTCCGCCGACAGAAAAAGATGAAGGTTCGACAGGAAAATGATTACTCTGTCAAGCCAGAAAAATCAACAGCTGGCTGGGTGCCCACTGCAACGGCCCCCTCGACTTCGACAGCTCAAAAAAGAAGGAGGTCGGAGAAGATCCCTGTGTCTTTGGCAAATCACAAAGACACTGAAGCTAAACGCCCCAAGTCTGGGGGCATGGTGGTGCACACCGTTTATATGGCTTCCGGAAAAGAGGATAGCCGCGCTTCGACGGGTCACCGACCGCTCACCCGATCCGTGACAAAAGCTCAAGAACAGCATCAGAAGCTTCAGGAAATGATGACTGCGATGGCCGCACTTACCAGGCCAAAAGAAAGCTCGGAGGTATCATCAGAACAATGGCACGAACAAGAAACTGACGCTGACTTCTTACGCAGGGTCCTCGAAAAGAAGGACAAAGAAGCTGCAGAGCAAGCGGTTAACATAAAACAGATGGCGCTCCTCTTCCAAGATATGGTAGGGATGATGTTACAGCCGGACCCTCCAGCTAATGACCCTCCAATCATTGTTGAGGACGACGGAGGGGAGACATCTAATCCTCCCCCGGCCCTTTCAGCAGCCAAGGAGGAAACTATCTCCAAAGCTGCACTAGACGACTATATAGCTCAGCAGATACAGGTTCATCAGGCAACTGAGGCGGCTGGGAAAATTGTTAGAACCGGACGGCCCTATCCGGGCTGGTATGACCAAATCAGTTACCTGCCGGTATATACGATCCCTAAGTTCCATGTATATAGAGGAACGGGGAATCCACATCAGCATGTCGCTCAATTCAGGGCCTTATGCGGCAACACTGGAGGCGACGACAAACTGTTGCTTCGCCAGTTCGTCGGTAGCTTAGCGGAGACGGCTTTTGAATGGTATTCGGAGCTACCTAACGACTTATCAAAACATTTGCGGAGATGGAGTTGTTGTTTACTTAGCGTTTCGCGAGCGCCAGCGAACGTACTCCAATAACGGCGTTGATCAATGCCAGGGTGAAACCAGGCGAGACGTGGGTCCAATACGCGATACGGTGGTGGAACTTGTGGTCAAAATGCGAACAACGCATTGAAGAAGCGCCAGCGGTGGGCATGTTTGTGGGTACCCTAGACCCTCAAGCAATTATTTCCCAATTTATGTTGTTCTTCAAGCCGACTACCTTCCAGGCCTTGATTGACAAGCTGGCCCAAATGGACCAGCTGGGTCATAGGACTTCCTCTTCAAAGACGGAACCTTGGAATGAAAAGGGCAAAGGGAAAGCAACCTTCGTCGCCAATACTCAACAACAGCCGAGCAACTCAAAGCCGGTTGTTCGCCAAAACAATGTGCGACCACGCCCATCCCTCGAGGAGAGACTGGGACGTCCTTACTCGTTTCCTCAGAATAAAATAAGGAAACTGTTCGAATTGGCCATGCGCAACAGACTCATCAATCTGCCGAGTCCAAAACGTCTGTTGCAGCCAGACGATCTCAATAATCTAAATTATTGCCCTTACCACCAAACGGTAAGTCACCCGATCGAGAATTGTTTCGTCTTTAAGGGGTGGATCGAGGATCAGTACCTACAAGGCAAACTCACGCTGTCCGAAAACTGGAAGGTGAGCCCGCCACGACTACACACTCTAAAGAAGATGGACACGCCGGGGGCAGCTTGTTCTTTTGTTGAGGACGAAAACGATGGAGAAGACTCATTAGATGAATCCGAGGACTACGTAGCGAGTTGTCATGTGATCTCTCACTCATTGATAGATGATGAAGAGGCTCCTTGCACCGAGAAACCAAGGGCGGGTCCTGAACCAGAACTTCTGTGGCCATCAGATGAGATGATTGATTCCTTCCTGAATGAGACTCGCCTGGAAAGTAAAGCCAAACAGGAGCGCGAGATGGCCATATTGGAAGGAGCCAAACGCCGGCGACTAGACAAAAGAGTCGAAGCACTCTCGTCAAATCAAAAGACATCCGTTGCGGATAAAAACAAATTCAAGACGAGGAAAAGGTTTGCTAAGGCCATATCAATAGGAATGAAGCTACCACCCTCTGAAAAAACACTCTCGATGGAGTAGAGATGCATCCTAACTACTGCTTGTATCATCAGAAGATCGCACATCCCACTGAAGACTGCGAATCCTTTAAGTGTTGGTAGCAAGGGTATGTCGCTCATAGACAACACGTCAACAGAATAAAGCGGGAAGCTCGTAGATAGCGAAAGAATACGACAGATGAGCATAAAAGAGTTGCCGGCAATTGTCATAGGGACGAGCCCGGGGAATCACGAGTTCTCACCTTTGGGAGCGACCCCGACGAAAAAATAGCTTTCAACCCTCTCTTCAAGGAATCCATCTCTGAAGAATTATGAGAACATTCATCCGTGCAAGAGCATACTACCCGGAAAGAATCTCGGACCCGCAAACAACGGAGCGAACAAAAAGGATAAAGGAAAGGAAAAAACGCCCTTCGTCGCCAACACTCAACAACAATCGAGTGGCTCTAAACCGGATGTTCGCCAAAACAACAAGCGGCAACCCCTCTGTGAGAGGTTGAAACGTCCTTACTCATTTCCCCGTGATGAAACAAGGAGGCAGTTCGAAGCGGCAGTGCACAACAGGCTTATCACTCTACCGGAGCCGAAATGCCAACCACAACTGAATGATGTCAACAATCCTAATTACTGCCCTTACCACCAAGTATTGGGCCATCCGATCGAAAACTGCTACGTTTTCAAAAACTGGGTTGAAGACCAATACCAACAGGGCAAGTTCGTATTGTCCGAAGACTGGAAGGTGAGCCCGCCACAACCACATGCTCCGAGAAAGATGGATATGCCGGGGGCATCATGCTCAAAGCCCCATAGACCGAAAAGTCAGTAAACTAGAGATTCGCCTCAGATACGGCGACGGCGGACCGAAACGTCCTTAAACTAACGATGGACCACTACGTCCTAAAACTAGCTGACGACCGAAACATCTTTAAACTACTACCGCAGCATCCTCAGGCTGACGAGATAAAAAAAGAATAAAAAATATAATAATAATAAATAAATAAATAAATAACGGTATGTCCATAAGCAAAGTGGGCACGGATGAAAACCCGAAAGGGTTCCGTGAGTAAAAATAGCAGGGCTACCGGCCAGTGTTCGTGAAAACCCGAAAAGGCGTGACCTCATAAAAAAAAGAAGAAGAAGAAAATAATAAAAAGAATAAAAAACGGTATGTCCATAAGCAAAATGGGCACGGATAAAACCTGAAAGGGCTCCGTGAGTAAAAACAGCAGGATTACCGGCGAGTGTTTGTGAAAACCTGAAAGGGCACAACCTCGTTAAAAGACACTTACAGGGTCCTCTCGACTTTGTAAGGAGAAACCACCCGCGTGGGATCCTTACGACTCACAAGGGAGCAACACACTTAGGGATCCTCACGATTCCTAAGGAGAAATTACACTTGCGAGATCCTCACGACTCGTAAGGAGAACTCTCTTATGGGACCCTCACGGCTCATAAGATTTGAAAGTCTTAAGTTAAAGAGACTTGAACCTATTCTTAAGCAAACCCCACAACCTTCGATATGGCCCTACAAGTGGCTCAGTACTGACCCTTGTATACAATCCACGGGCGCGAATAAACATTTCCCTAACCAAGTCCCACCCGTGACTAGGGATATGTCCATATGGTGAACAACCCTTATAAGTCCTCTCGACTTATAAGGAAAAAACCTTTTTGTAAGGTCCTTATGACTTACAGGGGAATATACACTTAGGAATCCTCACGATTTCTAAGGAGAAAACACACCTACGAGATCCTCACGACTCGCAGGGTGAAATACCTTTGTGAGACCCTTACGGCTCATGAAGTCAAAAGTCTTAGCCGACAGGATCCTAACCCTGTTTACTAAGCCACCTTTGTTCAACATCGACAGAGGCAAATGATGATTCGCTCCTGGAAATATCCCAGTTGTAGCGATGCTGATGCCTAAACCGGTATCAAATTCCAAACCCTTTCATGGCAGATGATGATTCGCTCCTGGCAATATTCCAGTTGTAGCGATGCTGATGCTGAAATTGGCGTCAGATTCTAAATTCCACACCCGCGATAAAAAAAAGCGAGCCATACATGCATACGAAATAGCCGAAATGATGGGGCAACTTGCAATAAAAATCAGCAAGTAAAAATACATGCATACGAAATAGCCGAAATGATGGGGCAACTTGCAATAAAAATAAGCAAGTAAAAATACATGCATGCGAAATAGCCAAAATGATTGGGCAACTCGCAATAAAAAGCAGCGAGTGAAAATAAAATAAATAGCCAAAATGATGGGGCAACTTGCAATAAAAATCAGCAAGTAAAAATACACGCATGCGAAATAGCCGAAATGATTGGGCAACTCGCAATAAAAAGCAGCGAGTGAAAATAAAATAAGTAGCCGAAATGATTAGGCAACCCGCAATAAAAAGCAGCGAGTGAAAATAAAATAAATAGCCGAAATGATTGGGCACCGCGAAAAATAGCCGAAATGATTGGGCAATCGCGACCTTCGTGATATAAAAGCTGAAATGATAGAGCATCGCCGAAAGAAATAAAATGAAAAATATATATAACGAAATTCATGCCCTACAGGTGATATCACAGCAATCCCTGTATACAATCCAGGGGCACAAACGAAGAGGGAACCATGTCATCCCACCAGGCTCCATCAGAAAGAGAGCCAAGTCTCGACGGTCACATCTGCATCCCAGAAGACCAACAACAGCATTCCTCCTTATGCCAGCAGGGCACGGACGCAACACCAACAACGGAGCCATGGCAAAGTCCCTAGTTCCAAGCTTCGACGGTTCATCGACAACCTAGAGACCATCTCGACATCCGTCTCGTTACAGCAGACGCAATGTCAACAACGACATTACTTTGCAGTCCAGCGGGATGCAGATGCAACGTCAACGAAAGACCCCATGGTCAAACAAGCAGAGTAACGGCAAAATCCCAGCTCCACCTCGGCATTCGTCTCGATACAGCAGACGCGATGCCAGCAAATGAAGCGAAGGCCAAATTCCTAGCTTCAGGGTCTTAACGGCAAGTCATATAAAGCCTGAAAGACAATCGGAGATTATCTTGCACCAGTGCGGAGTGGTCACCACCTCGACGTTCGTCTCGATACAGCAGACGAGATGTCAGCCCAGCGTTCTTCCTCCAACAGGACTCGGACGTGACAAAACAAACGAAGCGAAGGCCAAATTCCTAGCTTCAAGGTCTTAACGACAAGTTATATAAAGCCTGAAAGACAACCGGAGATCATCTCACACCAGTGCGGAATGGTCACCACCTCGACGTTCGTCTCGACACAGCAGACGCAACATCATCAAACAGCGGAGCCACGGCAAATTCCCTAGTTCCAAACCTCGACGGTTCACCAACAACCTAGAGACAACCGCGACATTTGTCTCGATACCGCAGACGCGATGCCAGCAAATGAAGCGAAGGCCAAATTCATAGCTACAAGGTCTTAACGGGAAGTCATATAAATCCTGAAAGACAATCGGAGATCATCTTGCACCAGTGCGGAGTGGTCACCACCTCGACGTTCGTCTCGATACAGCAGACGAGATGTCACCCCAGCGTTCTTCCTCCAACAGGACTCGGATGTGACAAAGCAAATGAAGCGAAGGCCAAATTCCTAGCTTCAAGGTCTTAACAGCAAGTCATATAAAGCCTGAAAGACAACCGGAAATCATCTCACACCAGTGCGGAATGGTCACCACCTCGACGTTCGTCTCGACACAGCAGACGCAACATCATCAAACAGCGGAGCCACGGCAAAGTCCCTAGTTCCAAACCTCGACGATTCACCAACAACCTAGAAACAACCGTGACATTCGTCTTGATACAGTAGACGCGATGCCAGCAAATGAAGCGAAGGCCAAATTCCTAGCTTCAAGGTCTTAACGGGAAGTCATATAAAGTCTGAAAGACAATCGGAGATCATCTTGCACCAGTGCGGAGTGGTCACCACCTTGACTTTCATCTCGATATAGCAGACGAGATGTCACCCCAGCGTTCTTCCTCCAACAGGACTCGGACGTGACAAAGCAAACGAAGCGAAGGCCAAATTCCTAGCTTCAAGGTCTTAACGGCAAGTCATATAAAGCCTGAAAGACAACCCGAGATCATCTCACACCAGTGCGGAATGATCACCACCTCGACGTTCGTCTCGATACAACAGACGCAATATCACCAAAAGGAGCTACGGCAAAATCCCTAGTTCCAAACCTCGACGGTTCACCAGCAACCCAGAGACAACCGCGACATTCGTCTCGACACAGCAGACGCAATGCCAGCAAACGAAGCAAAGGCCAAATTCCTAGCTTCAGGGTCTTGACGGTAAGTCATATAAAGTCTGAAAGACTATCGGAGATCATCCCACACCAGCGCGGAGTGGTTATGACTCATCGGGGCTCTCCAAAATGAGCCTAAGCTCAAGCAAAAAGCGGCATGGCAAAATTCCTAACGCTTGCTCTTTCGACGGTCAAACTGCCTAGGAGGATTGCTTGAAAACGTCTTGTCCAGCCCCCGAAGGGATCAGAGACACGGCAGTCGCAGGGCTACTCGAACGGCACAATTGCCTATCGAGGGATATATCAGCTAATGTGATGGTACGACGGGCAAAACCCTAGTACCACAGACCCTAACGGACTTCTGTCGTAAAGAGCAGAGGTTAACTGTGACGTTAGGATATACTTACGAGAAATGCTCGATTCGTCTCGACTCGTGAGGAGATTGATGTCTTTGCGAGAACTTCTCGATGCGGCTCGACTCGTAAGATAAAGCCTTAGGCAGCAAGGATCAAAAAACCTGTTTCCTAAGCACTTGGACCCTGCAAGTCGGCCCAAAACGGTCTCTTGCATACTATCCACGGGTCTCACTCTCCAAAGTCGAATCTCGATAAGGAGGGAAACAACCGCTTACGGGTCCTCTCGACTCGTAAGAGGGAAAATTCTCTTATAGGATCCTTACGACTTATAAGAGAAAATACACTTAGGAATCCTCATGATTCCTAAGGAGAAAATACACCTACGAGATCCTCTCGATCCGTAGGGAGAAAAGTCTTTATGAGACCCCCACGGCTCATAAAGTTGAAAAGCCTTAGGTAGCAGATCTGAACCTGCCGCCTAAGCCATCACCACCTCTTGAAGGAGCTAAGACAGGATGCTCGCTCTGTCATCTATCGACCATGTTTACTAAGACAACATGCCGATAATCAAAGAAAGAAGAGAGAACATCCGATTTGCATTTGATCAAGCGTTTGAGACACACTCATTCATGCATATGCAAGAGACTCAGAACGAGAAATAAGACAAGCTGGAATAAAAAAATTTCCATTCATATTGCCAAGGGTTCTTACAATCATAAAGAAATAAACAAAGACATTATTCAAATGATTACAACGGTATGACCTCAGATCCAGGGAACGGATTAAGGAATTCGAAAGTAAGGCCATCTAGAGTTCTTCTGGCCTTCCTGATTATTCTCGTGCGCAGCCTCTCGCGCTCACACGTGTCAAGATCTTCGGCAAGGCCCCCCATCCTTCGATAAGCAGCGATTATCGTCGTCTGCTGAAAAATTTGATGCAGAATGTCGATGAGGCTATCTCGCCGTTTCTTCGAGATTAGCCCCGACAAATACACTGAATGCACCTTGTCTTCGGCATCATCCAGTGCATTAAGCGGCATGGCCTCGTGAAACCCCGGGAGTGCTCTCTAAATTGCTCCCAGCACGACTTTCAAGAGAGCAGAATGGCGAGGAAGCAACCAGCCAACGCGCGCGTTCAGACGACCCATAATCTCCGCACATTGGGCATCTGTAAACTCTTGGTCTTGGTGACGGCCCTGTACGCGGATATCCTCATAAGTGATGAATTCGTGCAGACTGTATAGATGAACAACCATAATGCCTGAAGGAAACATCATTGGAAGATTAGCAATAAAAAAAGACATAGAAAGTAAAACTTCTCGAGAGCAATGCTCTGCAGACAGGAGTGACACCTGTCAAAATTAGTTATGAGGAAAATTTAAAGAAAACCCCCTAAGAACATGAAGAGCTCTGCTCTAAAAAGATGATATAATTCATCAAAAATAAAATTCCATCTTAAAACCTCCAAGATCCATGAAATAGCATCTTAAGAATTCCTTTATATGATTTGGAAGGAGCAAAACTCCATTAATGAAATGAGAAAATACAAGGAAAATCTTTTAGAGAGCAGAGCTCTATTAATGGAACCCTAATAGGGTTCTCCTTAGTTCTCTTTAGACCCCTTTAGAGCAAAGCTCTGCTAAGTGAAACCCTAAATGGGTCTTCTTTAGATCAGGGATCTATTGAGAGCAAGGCTCTTAAAATTGATTTAATTTAATCCAAATTAATTTTTACCTAAAGTTCTCTAGAGTTTGAACTTTTAAAAGTGCTTAAACAAAAGAGCAGGGCTCTGAACAAAATTCTTATGAAGAGATGAAAATCATCTAAGGAACCAAAGGTCCTATTTATAGCCATTGAGAGCCTTTTCAACTTCCAAAAGTTGCCGCAACGGTTGGAATTCTGCCACCGCTGCGCTCACGTTTGGGGCCACGTAAGCTCAACGGTGGGGGGGAATTTGTTTACCCCAATCAGAGCAAAGCTCTGTTCAAATTCCAGGTGGGAGATGAAGCAACGCTTCTGTTTCCCCCAATCAGAGCAAAGCTCTGCTTTGACATTAAAATTAAAATTAAATAAGCAACGCTTCAGATTACTTGCGCTGCGTGCAACGCGCCACGTGTCAAAATCAGGCACGACAGCGCAAGGAGCGCAGCGCCCAAGGCAGCACACCCAATCAGAGCAAGGCTCTGTTTAAAATCCAAAATTTAAATAGAGGAAGCAACGCTTCAGATGGTTTGCGCTCTGTGCTGCGCGACACGTGGCAGCGCAGTTGCGCTAGCGCGGTTGCGCTAGCGCGGTTGCGCTAGCGCGGTTGCGCTAGCGCGGTTGCGCTAGCGCGGTTGCGCTGCGCTCTGCGCTGCGCGACACGTGGCAGCGCAGTTGCGCTAGCGCGACACGTGGCAGCGCAGTTGCGCTGCGCTCTGCGCTGCGCGACACGTGTCAAGCGCAGGTGCGCTTGTGCCAACTGTGCCAGCACTAAAGCAGAATTAAAATTCTGAAGGATCTTTCTGATCTTATTAAAACAATAAGATTCTCTGCTGTAAAACAGGAGCCCTTGGATCAAAGATCCAATGGTAGGAAAAAATCCCTAAATCACTCAGAGAAAGATCTCTTTAACTAATTTAACAAATCAAATGGCAGTATAAAAAGGCCCCTAGACTTCAAGTCTAAAACACACAGAGATATCCAGAACTCCTCTAAAGAAAATTTTGAGAAAAAGCTCAGAGAAAAGAAAAAAGGTAAAAACCTTTAAATAAAAAAAGAACTTTCTTCTATAAAGATCAATGATCTAAGAACAAGATCAAGGTCTTCAATTAAAAAGGAAAAAAGATCAAAAAGATCCAATCATAAAAAGATAAAAAAAAAGAAGAAGAAGTATTACTTCACAGATCATTTGATCTACATAAAGACATTGCCTTTTGATGAACCACTAGTTCTTGAAAACAAGAAAAACTTGTTTTCTTTGATCTAAATTTGATCAAGAAATTAAACAGTGCCCTGCACTTGAAAAATTTGCACTATTGCGCTCTTGGGTTGGCGCAAGCCACCAGAGAGTGCCACGTGTCAGCCCCAGAACAAACTGCGCCGTGCGCTTCTGAAAATGAGCATTGCGCTCTTAGGCTGGCGCAACTCACCAGAGCGCGCCACGTGTCAGCAGCGCAGCGCGCTGTTGCAGCGCACTGCGCTTGCGCTCACCAGAGCATGACACGTGTCGCCCCCGCATGAATTTGCGCCTTGCGCTCCTCAATTGGCGCAAAGCGACTGACAAGCCACGTGGAGCGCTGTCAGGACATTAAATGTAATGCATTATTAAAGGGGCAAAGCCCAAATAAAGGTTTGTCAGACCCAAAACAGATGCTGTGCATCATTTAAAAAGGGGCAGAGCCCAAATAAAGGTCTAATAGACCAAACAAAATTGCCATGCATTATTAAACAGGGGAAGAGCCCTAGTAAAGGCCTAATAGGCCAAATGCAAATAAAATATTGCACATTTTCAACTGGACTTAGCCCAATATTGGCCGTAAGTTCTCAAATTAAATTGACTGAGCACGACTGCTCTCTTAATCAATTTACATCCGGTTCAAGGGTACATCTCTGAACTCCTCTGACATCCGTCGTTGTAATCTTTCAACGTCGTCAGAGAGGTGACGGGTCCCGACAACCATACATTGCTACGGACTTAAGCGTCTTTAAACCAACTCATGGACTTAAGCGTCCTTAAACCAACCTACGGACTTAAGCGTCCTTAAACCAATTCAATGGACCACCACGTTCTTAAACTGGCAATGGACCACTATGTCCCTAAACTGGAACAATAGAACCAATTGCTCTCTTGTCGGATCCAAACGATCCCGTTAAGTTGATCTTAGTCTGGAGATTAGGCTAACGCATCCTTAACAAACGTTTAAGTTGATCTTAGCCTCAAATATGGCTAACGTATCCTTAGACTAATATCTGTCCCCAAAATGGGAATGTTGGACCACTATGTCCCTAAACTGGAACAATAGAGCTCCCAAATGCTCTTTTGTTGGATCTAAACGGTCCCGTTTAAGTTGATCTTAGCCTTAAATATGGCTAACGTACCCTTAAACCTTCAAACAGACTTTAATCCCAAATTGGATCAACTTTGGTTCAAGGGTACATCTCTGAACTCCTCTGATATCTGTCGTTATAATCCTTCAACGTCGTCAGAGAGGTGACGGGTCCCGACGGCCATATATTCAACGGACCACTATGTCCCTAAACTGGAAAAATAGAGCCTCAAATGCTCTTTTATCGGATCTAAACGATCCCGTTAAGTTGATCTTGGTCTCAAACTGGACTAACGTATCCTTAACAAACGTTTAAGTTGATCTTAGCCTCAAATACGGCTAATGTATCCTTAAACCAAAACCTCAAACTCAAATCTAAGAAAATACGGATTTGGACTAATTCACGTCCTACGGGCGACGACATAAATTAGTCTCCGTATACAATCCACGGGTAACCACAAACAAAACAAACACCCACGACACGAAGTGAAATTCTGGAGAAGGAGAAAGTTGTTACCGCGATGCGGTAGCATAATTAACTGCAGGGGCTTGCGCCTGCAGGGAAGAGCGTCCCCACAATCAAAAATCCCTCGAACGAGGGGAAATCTGACGAAGTCTGCTACATCGGCCCCATCCGTCTAAACCTCCGATACATGGTTCCATAAATCAACTTGGCATCTTCGGAGAGGTGGACGGATAAAACCAAATAGCATCTGCCCCGAATCTCAAGCAAGACGTAGATCATGTCTTGGTCGCCATTCAGAGGGGAAAAATTCTTTTTGTACAATGCATAGAGAAGTAAATACATCTGAATGAAAGCAATGCCTAAACAATGACATATCAGAAAATGGAAAATACTGAAATTAAAGTGTACAATGTAGCTTGAGCTCTGGATCGTAAGCAAGCTGGTCCAAGTCCTCGCTGGTAAGCTTAATCTCTGGAAGATCCGAATCACCTGACGACATTCAAAGAAGAAAGAAAGAGAATGTCGTCAGCGAACAAATCGCTAAATCGCTCGGTAAGTCCTAAGGATAAAGGAGAAATAGAATAGACAGAGGGAGAAAGTAGCTTTTAAAGTTGTATTATATTGTTTTAGTGTTAACGCTGTTGTTTGTAGCTTGGTACAGAAGGATGTCAGTGTATAACGAGAGGAGTCTCTATATGCCAGAGACTAGAGGCAAGTGTAGTATAAGGAACCGTTTATGCCATGTTACAATAGCAAATGGATTCAGGTTAGGTGTATTAATGGTTGCTGTCTCGTGCTACATCTAACACCTTCCATACCAATCTACCCCTTAAACTCCGCGAAGTATTGATTGTATTGTTTGTATTGTAACTTGTATTGTCTTGTAATATAGTTTGTATAATTGGATGACTTGCCAAAATCATGATATCAGTAAATGGATGTAACTGGAGAATCATGGATGTAACTGAAGAATCATGTAAATGGAAGTATATCCATGGTTCGGTTCAGTCAATATAAATTGAATAGATTGAATATATGGATTCATGTTGAATTGTAATATTATAGATTTTACTTGAATCATATTCAAGTCAGATTATTAAAGAGACTCAGTCTGAGTCAGACAATTAGAAAAGTAAATTGAAGTCCTGATTGTTTTGATGTTATCGGTAACCGCTGCACATGGGTGGCAGGATTTGTGTCTTTTTCAAAGACGATTACCGTGTTGATAACACCGTTGTTAAGTTGTCTACCTTAAATAGGCAAGCACCCACTTCTCCGGCTCCCTGAGGCTCAAGAGATTGGTCCCGCTTAAACCTATGTTTACTAGGGTCCTTAAGGTAATTTATAGAACTTGAGGGGGTTTTATGTAAAAATACTTTTGTATAATTTTCAAAATACACCCCAAGTATTTAATTATCGTCTTTAGAGTTATCATGAATGTAGATTTTATATTTGTGATATTTCTAGTGAGAAATAACCTAATTTCATAATATAGGGTATTTATTTGTAATATTGAACTTGTATGGAATTCATGATATTTTAATGTAAAGTGCTTCTTATGATTTTAGAAAGAGTTGGAATATTTATAATATTATAAAATAGATATTTTGATGTTACATATATCTATATATTTATATAAAAATAATTTTTAATATATATATTATATTTCTAGAAATCTCATTTTCTTTAGATGTTCGTATTTTAAATCTCTCGAGACCGAATGCTCCTTGCGGAGGTCTGCATCTCGCACTACTAAGCTCGAGGATGTGTGATAATCCACGCCATCCCAAGCGGGTTTCCCAAATGGGTTGTAGCGGCGCTTTGCAAAGATTTGTAAAATACTTAATCTTTTAGAAAACGGTTTTTGATAATAAGTGGTATTTATTTGAAAGGTTTCATTTTCCTGTATTCTATGTTCCCGAATGTTTTGTGCTATATTACATATGAGTGTTGTGAGGAGGTAGGTCATTACCTCGTGATCTAATTAAAGATATAGCAAGATTGTGATGGTTTAAATGTCGAAATGACACTACATGGTATTTTAATGCAAAAGAGCGGTAATAGTTACAAAATGAAATATATTGTCATGAAACTTGTTCAACATGTTTGTTAATGTTTAGTAGTCAACATATAATGGTTTAACATGATTGTATTAAAGAAAAGTGAGAGTTTTAAGAAGAACCGAATCGGAAATCGGATTTGCTTCGATTCCGTCAGGTTTTAGAAATACGTATTTTAGAAAAGAGTAGAGAAAGGAGGAAGTGAGACTTATGGGTTTCAAACTTAGAGGAGAGGAAGAGGGAATGGTAGACTTCGTCGGTGCGTCGTTTCTTAGCCGGGAACTCCTAGGGTTGTCGCCGGAAAAATCGCCGGAGCTCCGCCTTTCGCTACTTCAAAAGTACACCAAGGTTCTAGGAAATTTCTTGAGAGTTTTGCTCAGAATTTTGGAGTGAGGGGGTGTGTTTAGGGGTTGTATTTATAGGGTAAGGCTAGGGTTAGGGTAGGTGAAAGGTTAAATAAAAAATGTGATAAATTGTATTAAAATGGGGTAATTAGGGTTTTAAAGAGGCTCGGGTACTGGTCCAAGAATTTAAAGTATGCAGGTGTGCAGGGAAGTCCAAAAGGAAACATTTTCAAGTTTACAACTCGGCGGTCCAGCCGGGTCCGGCCGGCGTCGCCGGCCGATTCAGCCGATCCCGGCCGAGTCGGGGGTAGTCGGGGCTCCTCGTCGTTTCATTATCCCCCTATTCCAGTTTTTTTTGGGTGTAGTGGAGTTTTTGTGAGTTATGCACGTGTAAACCCTTAGTATTCTAAAAATTCAAAATAAAACAATATTAAAAATAATATGGGGTATGCGATTTGAACTCTGGTGGCTTGGTTCAGCGGTGCAAGGTATTACCAATGAGCTACAAGCTCCTTCTTATAATTAAAGAGTGGATTAATTGCTTATAGTAATCATAGTAAATGCAAATACCCCAAGACATTACTTTTTAAGCAAATTTTTGTACACTAAAATTTGAGTTGTTACAGCCTACCCTCCTTACAAAAATTTCGTCCTCGAAATTTACAACTTTTATTTGAGGACTAGTTTACAAAGAGGTGAGGATATCTTGCACTCATTTCATCTTCCCTTTCCCAAGCGGACTCTCCTGGAGTGTCTTTTCTCCATATCACTCGGACCAAGTTAACTTCCTTGTTCCGAAGTGTCTTCACTTTCCTGTCCAGGATCTCCACAGGTTGTTGTTCATAAGATAAGTTGGGCTGTATTGTGAGCTCGGAATGATCAAGAACATGGCTGGGGTCACTCACATACCTTCTGAGTTGAGATATGTGGAACACATTATGCACTCCTTCCAATGAAGGTGGAAGCGCTAAGCGGTATGCCACTTCACCGACTTGTTCGAGTATGTCGAACGGTCCAATATATCTCGGACTTAGTTTTCCCCGTCTTCCAAATCGGATCACTCCGCGGTTCAGAGATATCTTTAAGAACACGTGATCTCTTGGCTGAAACTCCAAGTGATGTCTCTTTGCATCAGCTCAGTGCTTCTGTCGATCTTGGGCTATGCGCATTCTTTCTCTGATAGTACGAACCACATCAACAGTCGCTACTATCATCTCAGGTCCAAGAAGTTCCTGTTGGAGATAGTGCCATCAGAGTCAATTATTGGATCACAGGCACGTGATTGCAATGATTGAGAGAGGACCTATACCGTTAGAACAGTCTTACTCAAGATGATAGTATGCTATCTGGTTTATCTTTATCATCGTGTACTGCTTTAGGTGACCTTACAAGTCACTATTGCATGTTGATAGAGCCCTTAGGATTCTTGCTTGACTTCCAGCAGTATGAGGGCGATCATATACGTGGGAGCTGGGGTCTATAAGCATATCCTTAAAAGGTCCCTAGACATGAGAGTTTTCGAGACAGGGCATCGATACTCCAGAGTAGACTGGTGTATACAGTCGAGACCCCGACGAGGGGCGGTGGCCGGTCTCACAAGCCACTGGTGTCAGTTAGTTCACCTAAGATGTATACAGGTACTCATTGGGTTATGAGTATACCGGACAGGACTCGCCGGGAACATGCTAGTTGGTCTTATACCTGACGTCAGATAGCAGTTCCCTGGTGACATGTGTACAGGTTAGTTCATCGACCTGAGATCGTCATTTGTCTCGTGTGAGTTCCCACTGTACTTTGATTACTACCCTACCACGGCTCAAAGGAGTCGTGGAAACAGGTTTTAGTTGGGTACAGTCCCGAGCCATATGGAGGCAGTGAGCGGATCTTCAGGGGTTCGTCTCTCCCGGTATTGGGGGTGAGGTCGCGCTGTGTCTAGGAGAGCCATTACACGAAGTCCTTGGCCAAGGCAGAAGATTTACTGGTAGGTATTCCAGTAATATCTCAGGGTGTTCTGGGCTACACTCCGACACAACTTGTACCGCTTTTAGGGGTCTGACTTTTACCAACCCCCTAGGCCCGCCATGCGATGCTCATAGAAGAACGGACCGGACTGTATGGATATTGTCACTGACAGGCTCAGTAGGGTGTCAGGATGAGTTCGCTCATCGACGTCTCTTTTGGTCGATGCCTGGTAGCCCGTTACGTATGGCTAATACCTCTGACGTGCAAGTGGTTAAATCCACAGCCAAAGTATTGACGAGTCTTTAGAGTCCCTCACAGACCGTTTCTCAAGTTTCGGGCGAAACGCTGTAGAGGCCGTATGGAGATATGGCAGGGTTCGATCTTATCCGTGCGGTATTGCACGGATCATGATCGGACAAATAATACTAGCGGGCTTTGGTTTAAGCCGGATCCTGGTATTGTACAGTGTAGATTTTGTCTCATTGCATTTGTATTCAGTCGGAATACAAATGCGGGTATGTATATACAGTTGCGGGGTTTTCCTGTAATTTATTATGGGATCGTCTTTTTGAAGTTGCCAGTTTGGTTTCCGTTTCGGCCGTTTTTCCTTTGTTCCTTCATGGCCGGATTTTTGTGAGGAGAGGGGCTTATTTGCAAAGTGGCATTTTAGCATTGTGGAGGGAGTTTATTTGTAAATGGAGGCTTCATGATACTTCTAGCATCTTTTGATGCTTTTCTTATTCTCATTATGGTTTGCATTTAATGTGATGGAATTTGGATTGGATATGAGGGTGACCATTTTATCTTGTGATCACACATTACTTTCCCTCTGGTTTTTCTCTCACCTCCCTCATTTCACAACATGGCCGGCCACTATTTGGTGGGAGGGAGATATACATTTTGGTGTGAGGATTTTTGGTTGATATTCATTGCAAAAGAAAAATCCTCTTGCTCATTTTTCCTCTTCTCCTCTATCTACAATGGCAACTTCAATCACCCCATAGAGACAAGCTATTCTACACTTCGCTTACAGCATCGTTGGGCATGTCGGCTCGCTAACTTCATGCCCGAGTTGCCTCGGTCCAGAGGTGGGAGCCCGTAAAAGAACCCGGCGATGTGGTGCCCGTTCCGACGAGGAGACGAAGACCGGAGATTCCGCGAGGAGATCGGGGTGGAGGCCAAAGACCGAAGGACATGGATCGCTCGGTATAGCATTCTACCCATTCTCTAGTTTGCTAGGAGTAGGTTAATGGCCCGATCCGGGTTTATAGTACGCGGTAGCGCCGGTTTTTAAAGTTAAAGAAAAGTTTCGTTTCCGCATTTTGGCCTCGGATTGACGGCCGGGGTGCTGCCGTGCACTTACAGTTCCCTATCTCCGATGTCGTCCCAACTTAATGGCGATCGACACTTCCTTCCATACAGTGCTGCAAAAGGTACCATACCTATGCTTGCTTGGTAGCTGTTGTTGTACGAAAACTCCATAAGATGTAGGTGATCTTCCCACGATCCTTTGAAGTCTAACATACATGTTCTGAGCATATCCTCTAAGATCTGAATAGTTCACTCAGACTGACCATCTGTTTGTGGATGATAAGCCATGCTGAAGTTCAGACTTGTTCCCAAGCTTGCTTGCAGACTCTGCCAAAATTGCGATCTGAACCCGGTGTCACGATCGGAGACAATACAGACCGGTACTCCATGAAGTCTCATAATTTCCTGTATGAGTTCATGGGTATCAGAGATAGTACATATTTAAAGAGTTTAAATCTTAAGTAGATTATTACCTCCATGTACTTCTTTGCTAATGTCTCAGTTGATTGGCCAACTCGAAATGGGATGAAGTGAGCCGACTTTGTGAGTCAATCCATAATGACCCATACTGCATCGTTACCCTTTGTGCTGCGAGGAAGAGCAGTCACAAAATCTATCGTGATGTGTTACCACTTCCATTCTGGGATTGGTAACGGTTGAAGTAATCCAGCTGTCCTGTGATGTTCAGCCTTTACTTGCTGACACACCAAACATTTTGCGACGCTTCTGGCTACTTCACGCTTCATTCCATGCCACCAGTAATTCTGACGTAGATCTTTGTAAATCTTTGTACCTCCAGGGTATACTGAGTAGGGAGAGCTGTGAGCTTTTTTCATTAACTCTTTCCGAACATGACATTTTGGTACACACAACCTGCTGCCGTATCTCAAAGATCCGTCTTCATAGACGATGAAGTCTGTTCTGAGTCCATTCTCCACTTGTTCTCGGATCTTTTGCAACTTAGCATCACTTACTTGAGCTGCTTTGATCTGATTGACAATTGTTGACTGAACTTGTAAATTCATCAAACTTGAAGTGTTACCTGGCATGACTACTTCAATCTCCATCTGATGCAAGTCTTGTTGTAGCTTCCACTGAGCGGTGAGATGCATTGCTAATGGTTGACAACTAAGAGCATCCGAAACCACATTCACCTTCCCTGGGTGATATTGCAGGTTGATGTCAAAGTCCGCCATGAGTTCTAACCATCGTCTCTGCCGCATATTCAACTCTTTCTGAGTAAACACATATTTCAGACTCTTGTGATCTGTGTATATGTTCACTCGTTCACCAAGAAGATAATGGCGCCAAATCTTGAGAGCAAAGATGACGGCTGCCAATTCCAAATCATGCGTAGGATAATTGCGCTCATGAGTCTTCAGCTGTCTTGAAGCATAAGCCACAATCTTACCGTATTGATATAGAACACATCCTAATCCCTTTCCGGATGCATCACAATGCACTTCGAAACCTCAAGATTAGTCCGGTATAACGAGAATAGGCGCTGATGTCAACCTTGACTTGAGTTCTACGAAAACTTGTTCCCATGCTTCTGACCACACAAATTCTTCATCTTTACATGTGAGCTTGGTCAGGGGTGTTGCTATCTTTGAAAAGCCTTCAATGAACCTTCTGCAATATCCAGCTAAACCCAAGAAACTTCGAATGTCCTTCACTGATTTTGGTGTCGGCCATTCGCTTACTGCTGAAACTTTCGCTGGATCCACAGAAATTTCTTTGCCTAATACGATATGTTCAAGAAAACCAACTTGATTTAACCAAAACTCGCACTTGCTATACTTGGTATAGAGTTGATGTTGTCGAAGAGTTTCCAGGACAATTCGTAGGTGCTCGGCATGTTCTTTCCGATTATTGGAATACACCAGGATGTCGTCGATGAAGATGACAACAAACTTGTCTAAGTACTCCCGGAAAACTTGATTCATCGGGTTCATGAATATTGCTGGTGCGTTGGTCACTCCAAATAGCAATACTAGAAATTCGTAATGGCCATACCGAGTTCTGAAAGCCATTTTATGAATATCAGCTTCCTTGACCTTCACCTGGTGATAACCTGAACGAAGATCTAATTTAAAGAAAACACAAGATCCACTTAGCTGATCGAATAAATCGTCGATGCGTGGGAGTGGATACTTGTTCTTTATCGTGACTTCGTTCAAGGCTCTATAATCGATGCATATTCTGTATGAACCTTTCTTCTTCTTCACAAGTAGTATTGGTGATTCCCAACTTGAAGTGCTGGGACGAATCCATCCTTTCGCCAATAATTCATCCAACGGAGTTCGTACTTCCTTCAAACCTTCCGGACTTAAACGATAAGGTGCTTTGATCACCGGTTGTGCTCCTGCTACTAAATCAGTACTGAATTCAAGAGCTCGATCGGGAGGCAAACCTGATATATCGTCAAGAAATACACCGTTGAACTCTCGAACCACTTCTGGCCTTGATTCTTCCTCCGCTTGAGTTGCTGCAATCACTGCCTTCTTTGGCTTCGCTTTGTATGTACTTGGCTCCAGTGTACGGTCTCCACTTTTAAAATAGAAGACCGGATGGTCTGGAATCTCGAATACTACCCTCCTTTGATGACAGTCGATGGTAGCATAAAAAGTTCCGAGCCAATACATACTTAGAACCACATCGAAGTTCGGTATGTCTAGCACGTTGAAGTCAGCGTAAAATTCTCTGCTGCAGACGACTACTGGACACAAGCTGTATCCTATTGTTGCCAACAAAACTCCATTCCCTGAACCAACATTCTAACTGGTTACAAGCGGTGTGACTGGAATCACATTGGTTTGGAAGAACCGTTGCGACATAAAGCAGTGAGATACTTGTTCATAACATAATATTGCATTTTGTATTCCCCATTCTTATGCATTTAAGAATAAAAACAAGTGCTTTTGACCCATGTTTGCTACATGTTACAGGTTACAGGTTCTGGGAGCAAAAACAGTGAAAAACACAAAAGACGACACAAAAGAAGGATTTTTGACCAACAAATAGGAAGATCTTAGTAAAGCCTAGAAGAAGAATAGTTCACAATCAACAAGGCAATGCAAGATCCAAATTGTCAAGGCAAACGGTTAAAAGATCCATTGCAAAGTGTTCACTGAAGATCTGGAATCAATGTAGAAGCCCAAATGGAAAAATAACTAAAGAATGTAAAAGCCCAGAAGAACCTAAAGAAGCCCAGAAAATATTGTTAGCTGACCACACTAAAGGGCCGCGGAACCGCGGCCCAAGCGCTCCATTGCCGCGGTTCCGCGGCCATAAGAAGACAAAAGAGGGATTTATTTTTACCATAATTTCGTGGCGGCTCTGAAAGATTTCCTAAGGGCTATTTTTGTAATTTCGGACATGCGAAACAAATGTAACCCTAGGGTTTCCTATTCTTTATAAATAGGAACTCTAATCATTGTAATTCCCTATGCCTCCCTTTAATGAATAAAATTTAGAAATCTTTTGGAGAGCATCGATGCCTCCATGCATACACGCACATACCGCGCCCTACGGCATCTACCCCTCGAGGTAACGGTGACACTGTAGTATTAAGGCCCTGTTGTGCGTGTTTTCCATGGGGGTTAGGGTAATTATCGATAAAGGAAGGATAAGAATCTAGAGGAAGAAACATATTCCCAAAAGATTCTAATCCACTTTATTGATAATTACCACAACATCTACAACATCTAATAGATCAAAAATAGGGCAATGAAAGCGGTGAGGAAACCTTTAATCTCCAAACTTCCCCTAAACCTAACCCTAGCAAGACTTTAATTTAGATTAATTTAGTTTAGTGATAGATCTAGTTTTTAGATTTAATCAATCCAATAAAACATTTGGAATCAACTCGTAAAGACACATTAAGAAAACTACCTATCTCTGTGGATCGACCCGTACTCACCGGCTAACTGCAAAGCGACGCCTTTTCTGATTGCGGTAAATACAAATTTTTGGACTTAATCAAATGGCGCCGTTGCCGGGGATGGCGTAGAAATTTCCTTTTTGCAATTTCAGGTTAATCTAAAAAAAAATCTGAAAAATCACAAAAAAAAAAAAAAAATATCATCTGTTATTTTTGGAAGGGTATTCTTGTTTGAATTTTGCAGGATTTGCACACAAATTTGGATCTGGAAATCTACAGAGATCAAAACAGCAAATATCAAATCCGAACAAACAGAAGATCACAACAACCGAGGAACAGAAGAAATTTGGAGGACCGAGTCAACAAGAAGAATCACGGTGATCTGGTCCAAAAAAAAAACGTCCGAAGCTACCAAACCGCGGCGGAACCGCCGCGCGAGCCCCCTTCCGGCCGCGGAACCGCCGCGGCCTGGTCGATTCAGGGCTTGAAAAAAGGCTGAAGCGCGATATAAAAAAAAACAGTTCCGCCACTGCAAATTTCTGTGAGTTTTCTCTCTCCTCCTCTGCAAATCTTGATATATCTTCTGTAAATTTGCCTGCAGAATTTTTTTGCGCTCAAAAATCTTTTCCCTTCCAAATAACAATCTTGTGCAGGATTCTTTGCGCCGCGCAATAAAATAAAAATTGATTGCAAGTGATTTTTTTTTCTGTTTTGCATATTTTTAACCGGACTTTAAGGGGCTTTTTTACCAATTCAGATTGGGTGGGGATTTCATCACCCTTCACAGGACCCCAGAAATCACATAAGGCATTTGCATTGACCAATCTTTAATTAAAAAATACTAGACTCAGCCCTAAGGACTTCGAGCTTAATAGGACAGAGGACTAGTATAGGCATCGGCCGTTTATCCTAACCTGACTTTGCGGTGCCTAGGCAAGTGTGTCAAAGGCTAGTGGTTTTTAATTAGGCCCACTACTGTGGTTCCTTCCCACTTACCTGGCACTTACCTGACCGCAATTGGCAGTGAAGAGGCGGTTTGAGGTCCTATCTCTAGCCCTTTGGAACAGTTAAGAGCTGTCTAGATGACCTAGGTGACCCTAGATCTAGGTCTGATTGTGCATTTCTGGTTGATTACAATTGTGTCTAAGCCATTTATCGAAAAAAAATTCTGCAAATAGTCTCAAATAAAGAGAAAAAGGAAAAAAGGAAAATTTTTATAAAAACTTGCAAAAATTTTGTCGCTAAGAAATACTTACACCCCACTTGCACCACCTACCTTCTTTCTTTTCTCATTCTTCTATCATGGGTACCCCACATCATAAATATCTTGCCGAACTTTGGTATCCCGAACCTAACTTTGCGTCGTTCGTCAATTGTTTCGGTCAATTTAAAGACGATCCTTCCATGCCCAAAATTTCGTTGAAAGATCAGATAGAAACGTCAAGGAGAAACAGTTTGACTTTGCAACCCACTTTGTGTCAACCAAGTCAACCTTTACCACCTACATATGTTGATACCACTTTTTCAAGTCATTCTGTCACTCCTAAGCCAATGTCTATTGCTGAGCATATTGCTCAATCTCGATCTTTCACCCCTCTCCACATATCTAGTTCTAGGGATCCACACGATTATTCACCTTTTATCCATATGTTGACCCTACCCCTGTCCAGCCACCCACTTCCTACCAGTCCTACCCGACTTTCCCACCTTCACTAGACACCGTTTCTACACAGCCTGTTGGGAGTTTTGCATATCCACACCATTTTGAATCTTTCACCGAAACCTCCTCACCACCTAAGTCTAGTTTGGAAGAGTCGTTGGAGGCGTACATTGCAGCAACAAATAAAATGACTAGGAATGTGGAAGCGTCCGTGGCTGCCCTTATACAACCTAGTGAACCGGTAGCTAGTTTCCCGCTAGCTCAAAAATTTTTAACGTATAACGAGGCGGTTGGACAGAGTGAGAATGAGAGAGGATTTTCAAATCAAACCTACCCATACCCAATTGAAGCCCACAACTCCTGTTTTCCATCGATTGCCCTAAATAGTTCACCTGTTGAAAATAAAAATGAGTTGTGTGATTTTGTAGTGCTTGATTTGCCAAATTGTGAAGAACCCCTTTCGAGTGAAACCACACTTAATCCTTTCGATCTTTACACCTCCACTCTAGAACCTACATTGATAAACATCCATGCTTTTGAAGAGGTGTCTAAAGAAATTGATTTTCACTTGATTGAGGATATAGACGCCGGGAATATTTCGGATGATGAACCTGTCGATTTAATTGAAATTTTATATTCAAATCATCATCCTGAGTTATTAAATGTTTCTCCCGAATCTCATATGCATCTAGATTTTGATGATAATGGCATGGATGAGTTAAATATTGAGGATAGTATTGAGGAGAGTCTTGAGGATAATATTAAGATTGAATCATTTTTGTTTGATGTGTTTGATTTTCCAATTCATCCTCCTGAACCTTTGACTGTTATATCACCCTCCCTCCTTCCCATCGTTCCGACCCCGCTTGAAGACTGTGAGCTTGAAACATTTTCCTTTGAATCTGACACAGTTCTCACAGACGATAACACCTACGAGTGTTTCACTTTTTCGGACGATGCTGATGACTCACCGCCCGAGTTTGAGTCCTTTATATTTTCAGATGATCCATCAGACTCGGTTGATTATAGTAGTTTCGAACCATTAATGGAATCTTTCAAGTTCGAAACAGTTTACTACGGTGAGAAAGATACTATCCCTAATTCACTCCCTTTCGTCTCTCCTATTGTCCCGACCGTACAAATGACCGTTACGCTTTCATCTCCTATACCAAGTTCGGCGTACCCATGTTTTCTTGAGAATCTTGAGGGATTTGACCCTATTTCTCGATGGGTTGATAGGTTAGCGCAATCGCTTTTAACACATCGGTCATCACACATTGCGCTAATTTATTCACTCAATTTACACCCTCAAATCGTACTCCACTTCTTTCTTCTTTCCGCCATTCTTCTCCTGCACCGAGACCATCTTCCATTCTTCTTTCCACACGGTCTCGCGTGTTTCTCATTTTCTTGCACCAACTATACCATTACCACGATAAGATTTTTGAATGGTTGGTGCTAACCTTTGGCTTGTGTAAGGCCAAGCTTAAGTTTGGGGGGAACCTTTGTATATATGTATATATTTTTGTTTTCTTTTTCTATAAAAAATAAAAAAAAATTCAAAACATTAAAAAAAATAATTAAAAAAAATTGTAAATAAATAAACAGGGAAGTGCCGACATTTTGACCATCTTGGCTTAGTATGACAGTGAGGACACTGTCAAGTTCAAGTTTGGGGGTATGCTCGGTACGTCTTCTTTCTTCGCATTCATTTGTACATATTTTTGCACTTGCATACTTATTTGAAAACCCATAAAAATTTGAAAAATTTGAAAAATTTGAAAAATCATTGTATTCAATTTTTGCTTTATTTGACTTGAGTTTGACAGATAGGTTAACTAGTTAGGAACAACTAGATCTTAAACTTAGTAAATTAAAAACCCTAAAAATAACATTCCTTAAAGTTTAACGGTAGAAAGTATATGCCTTGTAGTTTATTTAGAAATAGGCAAAATTTTGGGTTCACTTCTTGGGCTAAGTCGAAACAAGGGAAGAGTATTGATGTTCTTATTAGAGTATAAGTTTGAAAAATAGTTCCTACCTTAAGTCTAGATTCTGAAAACGTAAACCCTACAATTTGCACAATCACGCACCTTGAAACTTGGAATAGTAGAAGAGACCTTGAAATGCTTTTGTCTAAAGTCCTTAGTACAATGAAAATGAAAAAAAAAATATATAAGTGTGAATAAAGAATAAAAAAAATGGACACTGGTTTTTGTGATTACTTAAGGCTGCAAAAAATAGAAAAATATTTAGCAAGGGTGCTTTCATCACCTAGTGCCTTAGACCAACTGGTTTGGGAGTCACTGCTAAAAGCCTTGGGTATTACAAGACTAGGAATTACGCTTTAATGTGCAAACACATCTTGTAATCGGTTGTTGGTACCTCAAGAAGTATTAACGGTCGCATGAAGGATGTGTAAGCAAAATTCAATTAAAAATTCACCTACTAATAAGTGCTATGGACAACGGACGAGAGTACGATTGCTTGATTTGAATTTCCAAGTGTAGGGGTGATCTATACACACACGTAGGGGTATGTAATTAGAGTTTAGATGAGAGAAAGGAATAAAGAATAGAACTTGTATCTTTAGTAGAGTTGATAGAAATTCCTAAGTGGAGATGGAATCCTAGAAGGAAAACTTAAGAAATGCCGAAAGCTAAGTAAGTCTATAGGATATATATAATCTTAAGTTAGATGATGAGGAAGTGTGAAGAATATGGGTGGATAATTTACGGGTCGACGATAATAGAATTCCTTGTTAGAAAACCTAATTGGAGAAGAAAAGTCAATGGGCCGAATTGATAGGATTTTGTGGGTGTAATCCGCTGAAAACCCTCAGGAGACAACACCCCTCCTACTAGGGACACCTAGAGGTTTAACGGCTTGTTGCACGTGCTCAGTGCAATCGCGTTTCCCTGCGAAAGTGCGGCTATGTTAGATTTTTATTGAGAATAAAATAATAAGTTTGCTCGAGGACGAGCAAAAGATAAGTTTGGGGGTATTTGTTCATAACATAATATTGCATTTTGTATTCCCCATTCTTATGCATTTAAGAATAAAAATAGGTGCTTTTGACCCATGTCTGCTACATGTTACAGGTTACAGGTTCTGGGAGCAAAAACAGTGAAAAACACAAAAGACGACACAAAAGAAGGATTTTTGACCAACAAATAGGAAGATCTTAGTAAAGCCTAGAAGAAGAATAGTTCACAATCAACAAGGCAATGCAAGATCCAAATTGTCAAGGCAAACAGTTAAAAGATCCATTGTAAAGTGTTCACTGAAGATCTGGAATCAATGTAGAAGCCCAAATGGAAAAATAACTAAAGAAATGAAAAGCCCAGAAGAACCTAAAGAAGCCCAGAAAATATTGTTAGCTGACCACACTAAAGGGCCGCGGAACCGTGGCCCAAGCACTCCATTGCCGCGGTTCCGCGGCCATAAGAAGACAAAAGAGGGATTTATTTTTACCATAATTTCGTGGCGGCTCTGAAAAGATTTTCTAAGGGCTATTTTTGTAATTTCGGACATACGAAACAAATGTAACCCTAGGGTTTCCTATTCTTTATAAATAGGAACTCTAATCATTATAATTCCCTATGCCTCCCTTTATTGAATAACATTTAGAAATCTTTTGGAGAGCATCGATACCTCTTTTCATTTCACAAATTCAGATCTGACAACCCTGCGTTGATGTTTGGAGAGAACCATCTGTAAGTAATTTAATTTCTTGCCCTTGTGTAGATTTCAATTCCTTGCCCTCGGTAGATTTAATTTCATGCCCTAGGAACTTGTTTAGGGTTTAGCTTTGAGGAAGGATTTTGAGAGATGAGATCTCTCATCCCTTTCTTACCCACCAAATATTTACAATAGGATTCCATGCATACACGCACATACCACGCCCTACGGCATCTTACCCCTCGAGGTAACGATGACACCGTAGTGTAAACGCCCGGTTGTGATGTTTTCCATGGAGGTTAGGGTAAGGATCTCTAAAGGAAGGACAAGAACCTAAAGGAAGGAACACCTTCCCGAACGGATCTAATCCCCTTTATTGATAATTACCATAACTCCTCACAGATCTTCATTCGGGTATAGAAAGCGGTGAGATTTAATTACATTTCCAAACCATCCCTAAACCTAGCCCTAGCAAGAGTAGATCTAGATAATTGCCCTAGGTTAATTAGGTTTTTAGATTTAATAATCAATCCGACCATAATCGGAATTAACTCGTAAGCGCGACTAGGAAATTCACAAAATCCCTGTGGACCGACCCGTACTCACCGGCTAGCTTCTTGCGACGCCGTTCTTGATTGCGGTTTAGAAATAGTTTTTGGCATACAAATCAATGCTCCAGTATCGAACAGTGCTAGTGCAGATAGTGAGGCTACTAAGATTGTACCTAAGGTATATGGGATATGTTTTAGGTATAGGAAAATGTATGTAGATAAATAGCCAAACTGAAAGAAAGGTTTGAGAAGAAAAGTTTACCAGTGATAACTTGGCCAGTGGCCTCAGCTTCTTCCACGGTCATCGTGAAAGCCTGGCGCCGTGGTACATTCCTCCTGGCCCGAGGAGCATTTCTCGGAACGTTCCTTTGAGCTTGATGGAACTGACGAGGAGGAGGTGCAGCTTGTGGTCCTCTACGTAGTGGAGCAGGTAGTGCAAGTCTTGGAGCAGGTGCTTGGATGGCTGGGTGCTGTAGGTAAGTGCTTGCTGGCCTGGGTGCAGCATACGAGTTTTGTCTATGAGGACAAGACACAATATCGTGAGCAGCTGAGCCGCAGACTAAGCAAAGGTTGTTCGCACGTCGACAATCTTTCGCCAGATGCCTATTTCTCTTGCAGTAGTTACAAAAGGCTGGGCCGGGCCTGTTGTTTGGTACTCCCGGTCACCTTGGCACAAAAAGTGGCCTGGACGAGGCTCTTCCTATCATCTGGTTGACATGGTGCTTAACTCCTGCAGACTGAGGTCTGCCCCTCGCCTTTATCACTACCTCATAACGGTGGGCGGCTTTCAGAGCCGATTCATGAGTCGGAAAATCTCCTGTTGCTAGTGCAGCCTGGATCTCCGAATCCAAACCCTGTTGAAATCGACGGGCTCTAATCTCGTCCGTCGGTATCAAGTGTGCCGCAAATCTGTTTAAGTATTGTGTTAGCTGTGTAATATGTGATATTTAAAAATTCAATTATTGAGACATGTCTTACCGACTGAGCATGGTGAACTCAGCGTCATACTCATCTACCGACTTGGTCCACATCGAACCTTGTTACAGATGGATGAACCGCTGTTCCATGTCGAACTTGGCAGTCTCAGGGAAGTACTTTGCGTCGAACATATCGCGGAAAGTCTTCCATTCAATGGGCTGTTCAAGACGGCTTTCTTCCGCCTTCCACCAGTTCCGTGCATTGTCCGTGAGCTGCAGTTTCGCAACACGGACCCAAGCTATTTCTGGCACTTGTGCCACTGCCAGATCATCTTTTATACTCTGAGCCCATTCTTTGGCTTCCAGTGGGCTTCCCTTTCCTGAGAACTGTTTGGGATGCAAAGCTCTGAATTGCTTCACCCCAGGTGCTTCAGCCTCGGGACGGTTTAAGAGCTGCTGCTGTCCCTCTAGGAGGCTGCAGATCGTCTCAAGCAGAACCGTTTGCTCGTTGGGTGAAGCAGGAACGGCAGGTGTGATTGGTAGTGGAGGTGGAGTGTTGTTGAAGTTGGTGCTGGTGTTGTTTGGGGAATCCATAACCTTGAAGAAAAATTTGGGTTAGGACAGATTCAAAGTATATGAAATGATAAGATTCAAGGAGCATGAATTGTAAAGAATGTTTTAGTTGCTGGTTCTTGTGTTATATTGCTTAGGTTGTTTACGCAGAACAGAACTGCATGATAGAGTTTCATATAGCTCGGACCTGCATGGGCCACCAACAAAACCTGTCATGCCCCGGTTCCCAGTGTACGGGCAGAGGACGCGACGAGACCGCTATGTATTTATTCTGAAGTAAATACGCTAAGCGTAACTAAGAAATATAAGAATAAATGCACAAGAGACAAGATGCAATAAAACAACAACTTTATTTATTAACATTCTTTTTGTACAATGCATAGAGAAGTAAATACATCTGAATGAAAGCAATGCCTAAACAATGGCATAACAGGAAATGGAAAATACTGAAATGAAAGTGTACAATGTAGCTAGAGCTCTGGATCATAAGCAAGCTGGTCCAAGTCCTCGCCGGTAGGCTCGATCTCTGGAAGATCCGAATCACCTGACGACATTCAAAGAAGAAAGAAAGAGAATATCGTCAGCGAACAAATAGCTCGGTAAGTCCCAAGGATAAGGGAGAAATAGAATAGACAGAGGGAGAAAGTAGCTTTTAAAGTTCTATTATATTATTTTAGTGTTAATGTTGTTGTTTGTAGCTTGGTACAGAAGGATGTCAGTGTATACGAGAGGAGTCTCTATATGCCAGAGACTAGAGGCAAGTGTAGTACAAGTAACCGTTTATGCCACGGTACAACAGCAAATGGATTCAGGTTAGGTGTATTAATGGTTGCTGTCTCGTGCCACTTCTAACACCTTCCGTACTAATCTACCCCTTAAACTCTGTGAAGTATTGATTGTATTGTTTGTATTGTAACTTGTATTGTCTTATAATATAGTTTGTATAATTGGATGACTTGCCGAAACCATGATATCAGTAAATGGATGTAACTGGAGAATCATGGATTTAACTGGAGAATCATGTAAATGGAAGTATATCCATGGTTCGGTTCAGTCAATATAAATTAAATAGATTGAATATATGGATTCATGTTGAATTGTAATGTTGTAGATTGTACTTGAATCATATTCAAGTCAGATTATTAAAGAGACTCAGTCTGAGTTAGACAATTAGAAAAGTAAATTGAAGTCCTGATTGTTTTGATGTTATCGGTAACAGCTGCACATGGGCGGCATGATTTGTGTCTTTTTCAAAGACGATTACCGTGTTGATAACACCGTTGTTAAGTTGTCTACCTTAAATAGGCAAGCACCCACTTCTCCGGATCCCTGAGGCTCAAGAGATTGGTCCCGTTTAAACCTATGTTTATTAGGGTCCTTAGGGTAATTTATAGAACTTGAGGGGGTTTTATGTAAAAATACTTTTGTATAATTTTCAAAATACACCCCAAATATTTAATTATTGTCTTTAGAGTTATCATGAATGTAGATTTTATATTTGTGATATTTCTAGTGAGAAATAACCTAATTTCATAATATAGGGTATTTATTTGTAATATTGAACCTGTATGGAATTCATGGTATTTTAATGTAAAGTGCTTCTTGTGATTTTAGAAAGAGTTGGAATATTTATAATATCATGAAATAGATATTTTGATGTTACATATACATATATATATATATATATATAAATAATTTTTAATATATATATTATATTTCTAGAAATCTCATTTTCTTTAGATGTTTGTATTTTAAATCTCTCGAGACCGAATGCTCCTTGCGGAGATCTGCATCTTGCGCTACTAAGCCCGAGGATGTGCGATAATCCGTACCATCCCGAACGGGTTCCCCAAATGGGTTGTAACGGCGCTTTGCAAAGATTTGTAAAATACTTAATCTTTTAGAAAATAGTTTTTGATAATAAGTGGTATTTATTTGAAAGGTTTCGTTTTCCCGTATTCTATGTTCCCGAAAGTTTTATGCTTTGTTACATATGAGTGTTGTGAGGAGGTAGGTCATTACCTCGTGATCTAATTAAAGGTATAGCAAGATTGTGATGGTTTAAATGTCGAAATAAAACTACATGGTATTTTAATGAAAAAGAGTGGTAAAAGTTACAAAATGAAATATATTATCATGAAACTTGTTCAACATGTTTGTTAATGTTTAATAGTCAACATATAATGGTTTAACATGATTGTATTAAAGAAAAGTGAGAGTTTTAGGAAGAATCGAATCGGAAATCGGATTTGCTTCGATTCCGTCTGGTTTTAGAAATACGTATTTTAGAAAAGAGTAGAGAAAAGGGAAAGTGGGACTTACGAGTTTCAAACTTAGAGAAGAGGAAGTGGGAATGGTAGACTTCGCCGGTGCGTCGTTTCTTAGCCGGGAACTCCTAGGGTTGTTGCCGGAAAAATCGCCGGAGCTTCGTCTTTCGCAACTTCAAAAGTACACTAAGGTTCTAGGAAATTTCTTGAGAGTTTTGCTCAGAATTTTGGAGTGAGGGGGGTGTGTTTATTGGTTGTATTTATAGGGTAAAGCTAGGGTTAGGATAGGTGAAAGGTTAAATAAAAAAATGTGATAAATTGTATTAAATTGTATTAATGGGGTAATTAGGGTTTTAAAGAGGCTCGGGTACTGGTCTAAGAATTTAAAGTATGCAGGTGTGCAGGGAAGTCCAAAAGGCAACTTTTCAAGTTGACGACTCGGCAGTTTGGCCGAGTCCGGCCGATTCGGCCGATCTCGGCCGAGTCGGGGGTGGTTGGGGCTCCTCGTCGTTTCATTACCCCTCTGGTCCAGTTTTTTTAGGGTGTAGTGGGGGTTTTTGTGAGTTATGCACGTGGAAACCCTTAGTATTCTAAAAATTCAAAATAAAACAATATTGAAAATAATGTGGGGTATGGGATTTGAACTCTGGTGGCTTGGTTCAGCAGTGCAAGGTATTACCAATGAGCTACAAGCTCCTTCTTGTAATTAAAAAGTGAATTAATTATTTATAGTAATCACAGTAAATGCAAATACCCCAAGTATACATTGATTTTTAAGCAAATTTTTGTACACTAAAATTGGAGTTGTTACAGTATTGACGGGTCTTTAGAGTCCTATACATATGTTTTGTCCACTCGAGCGAAATAATGTATTGCGCGCATGGGATTCATGCAGGGTCCAGTTAGACATTCGTCTTTAACCGAACGAGTTATGATACTAGTCGGATTATTGAGATAAACCAGGTCATTGTATTAATTGTTAATTCAATGGCAAGTTTAATTATATGTTATTATGTAATAATGCATGTAATTAACCTAATATCATAAATTTCTCTCTCTCTCTCTCTCTTTATTGTTCCATGTGATGTGAACATTTTCTATTTTATCATGGCTAATATATATTTTTAACTATGATAAATCTTTTTTTCCTTTCATCATTTTTTCTTTATCTCATTTGTGCATGACCAAGGGTGATGTGTAACCATTTCACATACCCTAGGACATGTGTTAGGATGATAGAAGAGAGAGGTGGATGGCTTAGGTCATGAGAGCATGGTGAGTGTGACCATAACCTAACTCTCACTTTCTCTCTTCTTCATACTTGAAAATTCCATGAGAAAAAGAAAAGGATAGAGAAAAAAAAAGAGAGACAAGAGAGAAACCCTTCACCATTTACAAATTTCCATACTTCTCTTTGCTACTTAGCAACTAGCAAAGAAGAAAGGGTAGCTCGAGTTGCCATTCATCGCCGTGGATTATTTTCGACGGAAAGGGCTGATTAGGAGACTCAAGCTGGTGAACTCTAGGAGACCAAGCTAGGAGTTCAATACAAAGGAGCCAACTTCCCACCCATCTTGGAGCTTGAAAGAAGAAGTATCATAAGTAGTATGATTTTTCCATCTTAGCTCTTACCTTTTTTTAGTTCTTGCATGTTGTAGTTTTAGGATGATCACTACGGTAGTATGCCATGCTTGCTAGAAAATTCTAATTTTACCATTCCGCATCGTAGTTTTCCTCTAGCCAAATGTATGATATACTTACATGGTATCAGAGCCCGCCCTCGAACTACAACTTGCTTTTTTCGACGTTTTGATTTCGAATCATCAAGTTTAGTCCGTTTTTCTAGTTTCTATTAACCGGTCTCTGTCCATTTTTTCAATTGCTTTAATTTTTTTTAAAATAATACCAGAGGGGTATGCAGGGACCACGGAGCATCCACCTGAAAGCTGGGGGCCCAGAACCCAAGAAAAATCATCGGTGGCGGGAAACCGACGGTTCTTCTTGCTCTGCTGGCCGCCAATTTCTTAGTGTTGCTCCGTTATTTTGAAACTAGTAAATTGGTTTGTTTGTTTTCCCCCAGGTGTGTATTTGGTAATCTGGGATTGTTTTGGTTTTTACGGGTAAACTTAATGATCAAAATCAAATATATCTTTATTGTTCCACATTGTGTTAAAACATTTTTAAACGTTATGTAACTGCTATAGTTCGGTTAGAAGGGGTTGCGTAGTCAACAAATCACGATGAAGTTGTTATTGTTGTTATGATGGTGAGACGAATTTTCGTGTGAATAGCCGGTTATGTAATGTTTTATATGTAATTCATTCAAATGTAAATTTTTAATATTCTTTTATCGGGGCACTTCCGGGAGTGAGGTAGTTGCCACCGAATGATGTATATTTGTATTTTCTTTTCTACATTTAGGAGCGACCCACGGAGGGGTAAATAATTTATCGGATTCTAGAATTTAGTGGGTGACCATCTCAAGGAGTTGAGATCCGGGTCACCCAATTCTAGGATTGGCGGGTATATTGCTGCACTCGTAGGGGTCTAGGATAGATGTGGTTGTGGCTATTCGCATGAATATGGAATTTCGTATTTCGGTTGATGGCTTGATCGAAAGCGTTATTTCCTAGTATATCCGTTTCTCTATTACTCTGTGATATTTCTGTAATGCTTATATCTGAGACGAATGCTATATTTATATATGATATAAATAAATGCTATTTATGTTTTGCGTCCGCACTAGCCCTGCCCCCGCTCTGCCGTTAGTTAAGAAACCTAACGGTGCATGATGGGGCCCCGTGGCGAATGCGGATGGCATAAATGTGCGATCTATTTTCGTTTCTTTTTCTGGTGTCGATAGTTTTTAAATGACGGGAATTCATTAATGAGATTAATGAAAAGATATAAACCATATAATGATGTTCTAAGAACCACATTTGAAAACTACTCGGTTTTTCCTATCAAAATCTAAACTTTTTCAAATGCGGAGATTAAGCCACTCCTGTTCAAATATCACACGGTTCTAACAATGATATCAAGTTCACTACGTTAAAGGTTTTCATCAAAACCAGCCGTAACCCTCCGTCGTTTTAGATGCCTACCATTTAGTATTTGTACTATGTTTGTTGGCATCCGTCAAGACATAGTGAACGGTAGCTAAATGATACTTATCTAAAGCATGAGATGCGATTGGTAGGGACACTCATACAACTTTGTTAGCATCCGTAAAGAGTATGTGTTGGTGGGTTTGAATCAATCAAGAAATGACGGGTAGAGCTTGAATAGCAGCCTATGATTTGTTGGCATCCGTCAAGGTCATAGGTTGTTAGGGGTAAATACAATATCGGGAGTTTTGGGTAAGAAATTTTCAATGAGATTGCATACCTTCTATATAATACTTGGGTCCCGATTTCCACTGGGGGTAAGCGTTACTCCCGGGAGATTTTTTCACTTTGTAATTAGCTAAATCAAGTAGGTGTCTAGAAAGGTGTTAATGAGGCAATGCCTCTAGGGAATAGAGGTTCTCTGTAATTAAGGAACTCGGTGAAAGCATTAGAAAACCTCTCTCGAAGTACTGACACTGGCCTGGCCGAACGATTAAGCGAACTTGTAGGGTGCAAATTAATTCCGGCTAATCTTTCCTTTTAAGGTTTTAAGGAGGATTTGATAAAAACAGCGGGAGCCATCCTGATTAAATAAGATAGTAAACCATTATAATCTTGCATGAGCATACGCTGAGCGTTTTCTTTTCTCTCCCCCTAACAAGCAGCGACCATGACTGGACTAAAACTATATGAGAAAAGAATACGTTGACCGGTCCTAATTACAAGGACTGGCTGAGGAATGTCACCATTGCCCTCACTTATGACAAAGTGGCATATGTCCTCACCGTTAAAGCACCCCAGACCCCAGGTCCCAAAGCTACGGTTGCGGACATTAAGGTCCATAAAACATGGGATGAAGATTGTGTGAAAGCCAAGTGCATTGTGCTGGCTTCAATGAATAATGAACTTCAGAAGAAGCATGAGAATATGGACGTACAATCAATATTCCTCCATTGCAAAGATTTGTATGGAGAGCACTCTTGTATCGCAAGATACGAGACCTCAAAGAAATTGTTTCAAATGAGAATGGCTCCCGGATCATCAGTGGGAGAACACGTCTTAAAGATGATCAGTCTTATTGAAGAACTTGCAAACCTGGGGTTCGTGTTAGAAAACGAGTTATACGTTGGCTTAGTTCTACAGTCCTTTCCTTCCTCCTATACTCGGTTTGTATTAAATTACAATATGCACGCTATGGAAGTCGATCTTCTAAAGCTTCTCAATATGTTGAGAGTAGCTGAGAGCACCTTAAAGAAGGAAAAATTACACATTCTAGTTATTGGGAATTCTTCTTCTTTCAGGTCCAAGGCTAAAACCAAAGGAAAGAAGAAGAAGAACCCTACCAAACCGAAATGTGGTGTCAAAAAAGCGAAAGGCAAGGACAAAACTGGGGTTGCGGAATCAGTGAAAGGAGAATGCTTTCATTGTCACAAGCAAGGACATTGGAAGAGAAATTACAGGGCTTATATAGCCTCACTCAAGGATAAGAAGCATGACGATATTTCATCTTCAGGTGTGTTTGTAACAGAAAACTGCTTTTTCATTAACTCTGCTTTCTGGGTATTGGATATCATGTCAGGATCTCACATCTATAACTCTTTGCAGGCGTTGAGAAATAGCAGGGTGTTGAAGAAAGGAGATACGACCCTCAGAGTTGGAAATGGTGCAAACGTTGAGGCTATAGCTGTTGGGGATTATTATCTTGGATTACCAAGTGTCAACTTTTTGATTTTGAAGAACTGTTATTTTGTACCAACTATGATGTGTAATATTATATCAATTGCTTTACTAGATAAAAAAAGGATATAGTTTCACATTAGAAAGCAATGTTATGAACATTCACCTTAATCAAATGTTTATTGAGACTGGTACACTTAATAACGGAATATATACTTTAAATCAATACTCGGTTTTCAACATTCAAAACACTAACAAAAGAAAGTCTTCAGATATAAATAAAACTTTTTTATGGCATTGTAGACTTGGTCATATAAATGCAACAAGACTGAATAAGTTACATAAAGATGGGTATTTATATCCGTTTGAATATCAATCTTATGAAACTTGTCAATCTTGTCTAAAAGGAAAGATGACCAAAGCTTCGTTTACTAGACACAGAGAAAGAGCTACCGAGCTCTTAGGCCTCATACATAATGATGTATGTGGACCAATGTCTACACATACACGAAGCAGAGATTCCTACTTCATAACTTTTGCTGATGACTTCTCAAAGTATAGACATGTGTTCTTATTGAAACATAAGTCTCATGCTTTTGAAAAATTCAAAGAGTATAAAAATGAAGTAGAAAAACAAATAGGAAAAAGTATCAGAATACTTAGATCAGATCGAGGTGGAGAATACTTGAGTACCGATTTCCTTGAGTTCTTAAAAGAGAATGAGATTCTCTCTCAGCTTACTCCTCTATAGACACCACAACATAATGGTGTATCGGAGCGAAGAAAACACACCTTATTGGATATGGTGCGCTCTATGATGAGTATCGCTGAGTTGCCACTTTCCTTTTGGGGTTATGTACTGGAGACAGCAGCATACCTATTGAATAGGGCTCCAACCAAATCCGTGCCTACCACTCTATATGAGATATGGGAGGGGAAGAGACCATACCTAAACTTCATGAAGATATGGGGTTGTCCGACCTATGTTAAAAGACAAAATCCGGACAAACTCGAGGCACGATCAGTATTGTGTAAATTTGTAGGATATCTAAAACATTCAATGGGATATCTGTTCTACCACATCGAAAAACAGAAGGTGTTTGTTGCTCGTCACGCCACTTTTTTGGAAAGGGAATTTCTTGCAAAAGAAATTAGTAGGAGCGCGGTAGAATTGGAAGAAATTCCGGGACCACAAGCAGTTACTGAAGATTTGATAGAACTACTGATTCAGAAACAAACCGACAAATCTCAGCCACTCCATAGATCTAATAGGCAATCTCATCCGCCCAATAGATACTGCGGTTTTCTTATAGACGGTGATCGAGAGGATTGCATCATCAATGATGATGAGCCTACTAGTTTTCAGCAAGCTATCATGAGTAAGGACTCAGTGAAGTGGCTGGATGCTATGAGATCCGAATTGGAATCCATGCACACCAACAAAGTTTGGACTTTGGACGTTGCACCTGTTGGGGTAAAACCCGTTGGATGTAAGTGGATCTTCAAAAAGAAGATTGGTGTTGATGGACAGATAGAAATCTATAAAGCTAAACTTGTTGCAAAAGGCTTTCGTCAAAGACCAGGTATGGACTATGATGAAATCTTTTCTCCAGTGGCTATGCTTAAATCCATCCGGATCCTACTTGCTGTTGCTGCCTTCCACGACTATGATATCTGGCAGATGGACGTAAAAACCGCTTTTATAAATGGTAATTTAGAAGAATGTGTTTATATGGATCAGCCAGAAGGTTTCATTGACAGTGGGAGCAGTGGAAAGACATGCAAGTTGCTTAAATCCCCTTATGGATTGAAGCAAGTATCGTGGAGTTGGAACATATGCTTCGATAATGCAATCAAAGAGTTTGATTTTATCAAGAATGTGGATGAACCTTGTATTTACAAGAAAATTTTAGGGAGAGCCATTGTTTTCTTCGTATTGTATGTGGATGACATTCTCCTGATGGGAATGACACTCCCATGCTACAATCAGTCAAACTTTTTCTGTCACAAAAATTCTCAATGAAAGACCTGGGTGATGCCTCCTATATACTAGGCATTAAGATCTATAGGGATAGATCTAAACGACTTTTGGAATTGTCCCAATTAAGGTATATTGACACCATACTAAAAAGGTTTAGTATGGAAGATTCCAAGCGCGAAAATGTGCCCGCTTGTCATGAAATCACCCTCTCCAAAGAGATGTCTCCTAAGACCGATGAAGAGAGGGATCGCATGAACATTAAACCCTATGCTTCTGCAGTCGGGTCTATAATATATGCGATGTTATGTACTAGACCAGATGTAGCTTATGCACTTAGTGTAGTAAGCCGGTATTAATCAAACCCAGGAAAAAAGCATTGGACAGCCGTCTAAAACATACTTAGGTACTTGAGAAGAACTAAAGATACGTTCTTGGTGTATGGTAACGATGACCTCAAAATAGAGGGATTTACTATTGGGTTATGGCAGCGCCCTGGGCATCTACCTTGACCATTTGCGGAACAAAATTTTTATAAACTGCCGCTAGAACAAGCCGATAACCCGGATCTACCATAAACCTATAAGCTAGCAAACTAAAGAGGAGTTAGAATGGTTATACCGAATGATCCGTGTCCTTCAGTCTTCTACCATCTCCATAAGCTTCTTGAGGCGTCATGGATCGAGTTTGGCCTTCGGTCACCCTCCATCGAAGATGATCCACCTGAGGATTTGTAGTTCGAGCTCCAACCTCAAAGCCGAGGTAACTAGGGTACCTAATTCGCTAAACTAGATAGCCTAGAGGATGTAGAGTCTAATGATGGATTAATATGTCTCAAAATACCTTAGGTTTCTCAATATATGAGACATTAAGGGTTGGGGAAGAAGAAGGAAGCTTGAGGCAGTGAGAGTGTAGAGCATGAAGCAATCATGGAAAAAATGGCTAAGTGTTGTGAACTATATCTTGAAGCAAACCAATAATTCACTTCACAAATATCAAGCATGTCACAATAGTAAACCATGAGTCACCAAGTGAGCAATGCATCATTTAATGCCACAACACAACCCATCCCTCCACCTCATTTAACCATTTAACCAAAATGATTAAAACTAAAATGAGGTGTTTTCTTCTAGAAGCACCTTGTAATAAATTAAAAGAACACCCTTCACCGTATATACATACCCGTATCCGTATTTCAAAAAATACGAATACAAAGAGACGAAATGTCACGCCCCACTTTCCGGTATAGGGGCGGAGGACGTGACTGGTCTGCGACGTATTTACTGTGAAGTAAATACGCTAAGCGTATCTAAGCAATATAAAAGTAAAAGCACAAGAGACAAGATATAATAAAATAGCAACTTTATTTATTCACATTCTTTCTGTACAATGCATGAAAAAAATAAATACATCTAATGAAAACAATGCCTAAATATTGGAATAACAGAAAAGGAAAAGTACTCGAATGAAATGTGTACAATGAAGCTAGAGCTCTAGGTCTTCAATAATCTGGTCTAAGTCCTCGATGCTGGGCTCTGTCTCCAGAAGGTCCGAAACACCCGACGACATTCAAAGAAGAAAGAAAGAGAATGTCGTCAGCGAACAAATCGCTCGGTAAATCCCAAAGATAAGGGAGAAGTAGAAAACAAGAAATAGAGAGTGTAGCTTTTAAAATTGTATTATATTGTTATAGTGTTAATGTTGTTGTTATCGTAAGTTCAAGGGTGAATGTCAACTAATATCAAGAGTGTTCTCAAACCCAACAGGCCACAGTCCAGGGGTAGGGAACCACGGGCCCGAATGATATGTTAGTAGCGGGACTTCGAACGTCGCCGAAGTATTCCAAACTCAACAGGCCACAGTCCAGGAGCATGGAAACACGGGCCCTCATGATTGCTTGCTTGTGTTAGTAGACATGGATTCATGATCTAGGGGGACTCTTGAGATTCTGTTGGATTCACGAATGAACTACCCCAATACCCCGTGTAGTTATTGTATTGATAGTATTGTATTGCATTGTAATGTCTTGTAAATTGAATTGTATAATTGGATGACTTGCCGAAACCATGATATCAGTAAACGGATGTAACCGTAGAATCATGTATGTAACTGGAGAATCATGTAAACTGGATGATCATGTAAATGGAATGTATATCCATGGTTCGGTTCAGTCAAGTTGTATAGACTGATAGATTGAATATATGGAATAATGGATTCATGGATTCATGTTGAATTGTAATATTTTAGATTGTAATTGAATCATATTCAAGTCCGATTATATAGAGACTCAATCTGAGTCAGACAATTAGAAAAGTAAATTGAAGTCCTGATTGTTTTGATGTTATCGGTAACCGCTGCACATGGGCGGCAGAATTTGTGTCTTTTTCAAAGCCGATTACCGTGTTGATAACACCGTTTGTTAATTGTCTACCTTAGATAGGCAAGCACCCACTTCTCCGGCTCCTTGAGGCTTAAGAGATTGGTCCCGCTTAAACCTATGTTTACTAGGGTCCTTAGGGTAATTTATAGAACTTGAGGGTTTTTTATGTAAAAATACTTTTATATACTTTTCAAAATACTCCCCAAGTATTTAGTTATCGTCTTTGAAGTTATCATGAATGTAGATTTTATACATGTGACATTTCTAGTAAGAATGACCTAATTTCCATAATATATGGTATTAATTTGTAATATTGATCTTGCATGGAATTCATAGTATTTTAATGTAAAGTGATTCTTGTGATTTTTGAAAAGAGTTGGAATATTTATATTATTTGCAAAATATATATTTTAATGTTACTTATATATATATTTATATAAAAATAATTTTAATATATATTTATTATTTCTAAAAATCATATTTTCTTAAAATGTTGTATTTTAAATCTCTCGAGACCGAATGCTCCTTGCGGAGGTCTGCATCTCACTCTACTAAGCCCAAGGATGTGCGATAATCCGCACTATCCCGAACGGGTTCTCCAAATGGGTTGTAGCGGCACTTTGCAAAGATTTGTGTAAAGTACTAATCTTTTAGAAAAATGGTTTTATTAGTAAATGGTTTTATTTGCAATGTTTCGTTTTCCCGTATTCTATGTTCCCGAGGGTATTGTGCTATGTTGCATTTGAGTGTGTGAGGATGTAGGTCATTATCTTGTGATCTATTTAAAGGTATAGCAAGTTTAAGATGGTTAAATGTCGAAATGAAACTACATGGTATTTTGATGAAAAAATACGGTAAAAGTTACAAATGGAATTAGATTGTCATGAAATTTGTTCAACATGTTTAGTAGTGATTAATAGTCAACATGTAATGGTTTAACAAGATTATATTAAGGGAAAAGTGAGATTTTATGAAGAAACCGAATCGGAAATCGGGTTTTCTCCGATTCCGTCGGGTTTTGTAATTCCGTATTTTTAGAAAGAGTAGAGAAGGGGGAAAGTGGTACTTACTGGATTAGGACTTAGAGGAGAGGAAGAGGAGTCGGAAGGAGGCACCGGTGCGTCGTTTTGTCGCCGGGATCTCTTAGGGTTGTCGCCGAAAATTTGCCGGAGCTTCGCCTCTTTGCTCACTTTCAAGACACACTAGGGTTCTAAGAATTTTCTTGAGATTTGGCTCAGAATTTTGGAGTGAGGGGGTAGTGTGTAGGGGTAGTATTTATAGGGTTAGGCTAGGGTTAGGATAGATGAAGAGTTTAATTGAAAAAAATGTATTAAAAATATATTAAAATGTAATAAAAATGGAGTAATTGAGGTATTAAGAGGTCTCTGGAAATGGTTTGAGGATAAAATTTTGCAGGTGTACAGGGGAGATGAAAAGTCACATTTTTCATGTTGGGGTAGTCGCCGGAATCGGCCGACTCGGCCATGACCAGGCCGTGACTCGGTCGGAAGCCTGAGTCGGCCGACTTGGCGGATTTCCGGCCGAGTCAGGCGGCCTGAATCCCCCCCGACGGTTCATCTATCCTCTAGCAATGTTACATTTTTTGGTGTAGTGGGGTTTTTGTGAGATATGCACGTGTAAACCCTTGGTATTCTAAAGGTTTAAAATAAAACAATATTAAAAATAATGTGAGGTATGGAATTTGAACTCTTGTGGCTTCATTCAACAGTGCAAGGTATTACCAATGAACTACAAGCTCCTTCTTGTAATTATGGAGCTAATTAATTATTTAAAGGAATAACAGTAAATGTAAATACCCCAAGTATACATTAATTTTTAAGCAAATTTTGTACACTAAAAATGTAGTTGTTACATTATTTTAACTTATAAAAAAAGCAAATTAATTACTTATATCTTGTGCTCAGGCTAACATACCCCTTTCTGGATTTTTGAAAAAATTATACAGAAAATTGTACAGGAAATTTAGGGTTGTTACATTCTACCCTCCTTATAAAAATTTTGTCCTCGAAATTTGTAAAAGGAAAGTGTAACAGATTTTAGGAAATTTGGTGACTGGAGTACTTGATAGTATAAAATAACAAGGTGGTACAAGGGTTTGAAAAGGTTGATGAGAATTATCCGGGTTATCCTGGCCAAACGTCACAGCTTCTATGGCCGCCAAATTGTAAGCATGGTGTCTCGGCACGTTTCTTCGTGCATGCTGGTACAATGCTGATTGTCGAGGTAAAGGTGGTCCATGTGGAGATGGTGTAGGAAAAGTTAACCGAGTAGATGGAGCTTGGATAGCTGGTCTAGCTGCGGAGTTAGGATTAGTTCGGTTGTGTGGGCAAGTTCCTATGGTATGTGAGGATGATCCACATATCAGGCAAAGACCATTTGCTCATCGGCAAACCTCCATCAGATGTCCATCTCTCTTGCAGTAGGTACAAAAGGTTGGGTTGGACCTATTGATTGGTACTCTCAGTCTCCTTGGTACAAATGATGGTCCTGATGCGGCTCCTCCTGCCATCTGGTTGGCAGGACGCTTCACTCCTTTAGACTGAGGTCTGCCCCTCACCTTTATCACTACCTCATAACTGCGGGCAGCTATCAGAGCCTCTTCATGAGTCGGAAATTTCCCTGTGGCTAGTGCAGCCTGAATTTCCGTGTCCAAACCTTGTTGAAATTGACGGGCTCTGATCTCATCCGTCGGTATCAGGTGTGCCGCAAATCGACTGAGCATGGTGAACTCAGCGTCATACTTATCTACTGACTTGATCCACATCGAACCTTGTTGCAGATGAATAAACTGCTGTTCCATGTTGAACCTGGCAGTCTCAGGGAAGTACTTCGCGTCGAACCTATCGCGAAAAGTCTTCCATTCTATGGGCTGATCAAGACGGCTTTCTTCCGCCTTCCACCAGTTCCGTGCATTGTCCGTGAGCTGTAATTTTGCAACACGAACCCAAGCTATTTCTGGCACTTGTGCTGCTGCCAGATCATCTTTGATACTTTGTGCCCATTCTTCATCTTCTAGTGAGCTTCCCTTTCCTGAGAACAGTTTGGGATGTAATGCTCTGAATTACTTTACCCCAGGTGCTTCAGTCTCGGGACGGTTCAAGAGTTGCTGCTGTCCCTCAAGGAGGCTGCGGATTGCCTCAAGCAGAACCGGTTACTCGTTGGGTAGGGCAGGAACAACAGGTGTGATTGGTAGTGGAGGTGGAGTGTTGTTGAAGTTGGTGCTGGTGTTGGTTGGGGAATCCATAACCTTGAAAGAAAATTTAGGTTAGGACAGATTCAAAGTATATGATTCAAAGAATATGAAATTTTAAGATTCAAGGAACATGAATTGTAATGAATGTTTTAGTTGCTGGTTCCTGTGTTATATTGCTTAGGTTGTTTACGCAGAACAGAACTGCATGATAGAGTTTCATACAGCTCGGACCTGCATGGGCCACCAATAAAACCTGTCACGTCCCGCTTCCCGATATAAGGGCGGAGGACGTGACTGGTCCGCGACGTATTTACTGTGAAGTAAATACGCTAAGCGTATCTAAACAATATAAAAGTAAAAGCACAAGAGACAAGATATAATAAAATTGCAACTTTATTTATTCACATTCTTTCTGTACAATGCATGAAAAAAATAAATACATCTGATGAAAACAATGCCTAAACATTGACATAACAGAAAAGGAAAAGTACTGGAATGAAATGTGTACAAAGAAGCTAGAGCTCTGGGTCTTCAATAATCTGGTCCAAGTCCTCGATGCTGGGCTCTGTCTCCAGAAGGTCCGAAACACCAATGGCTTGTGAGACCGGCCACCGCCCCTCGTCGGGGTCTCGATAAGTACACACTAGTCTACTCTGGAGTATCAATGCCCAGTCTCGATACTCCCTCGACTAGGGACATTTAAGGATGTACTTATAGACCACCCAGCTCTCACGTATATGATCACCATCATAATGCTGGTAGTCAAGCAAGAATCCTATGGGCTCTATGAACATGTAATAATGATCTATAATACCACATATGCATGTACATGATGATAAAGGCAAACCAGATAGCATACTATCATCTTGAGTACGACTGTTCTATCTGTATAGGTCCTCCCTCAATCATCATAATCACCTGCCTGCGATTACAATAATTACCTTGAGAGCAATATAGCCAACAATCTTCCACTTGCACTTAAGGCTAATTATTGCGGTGTCACATACCCACAGCCCGTATGATACCGAACACCCAACTTCTCTACTAATCAGTCTCACAAAGCTCGTTTGTGAAACAATTTTGTTCGAGAAATAACCTTATTGAGTGGATCCGCTCCAATGTTTCTATCTTTATCTCTCTCTATATCTCAATTTCGCGGAGAAAGACTATCTCTCTAAATGAGCAATACATGTTTTAGAATTTGTCTGGATATCTGATGGGACACAGTTCACATATGAACTCCAAATCCAACAAACTTCTTATACTGTATCATGCATTGAATTTAATCAGTATCCTGCGCCATGTCTTCCACAGTATCCGCTTGGACCACCTGTCCAACATACTGCCCCTCAATAGAGGGAAAACTATAACTCTGACAGTCACTTTATCATCCAGGTCACCTTGGAAGCCTGAAATGATAACCGCCTCTTGAAGGAGGCTGCTGTTACCATATATCAAGAACATTATCTTATGTTTATAATTGCTTTCCAATGTTTCTCCAGGATTGGATTAATATATACTTATTGCAGCCTATGCAAAATCAATATCTGGTATGGTACTTGATATCTCATGATTAACTCAATTGCAAAAGCAAGAGATATGCCAATCATGCAAATCTCTCTTCTCATCAGTCTAGAAGACATTTCTTTAGAGAAGGTGACTCCATCACTTGCGGGTACACCACCACGCCAGGAGTCGTCTATTCTAAAATATTTTAGAATAGTGTCAAGTACCCGAATTGGGACACTTCCCAAATCTAGATCTAAAACCATAGATCTAGTCACCAGAATTCCTGATATTTTATCCATATCCTATGTGGAGAAACCAGCTTGTGACAAACACAGTATAACCGATCGTAGTATAGGAAGATCTCTTCCTATTAAGTGCATGTCATCCAAATACCTTGATATCACTCCCAACTACCTTCTTACCAGATCCATCTGTTATTCTGATGAAGTCAAACTCTACGACTGTCACATCAAAACTAGATGATCTATCTCTGCTATACCTGCTTTAGTCCATAAATAGACTTAAGCTACTTGCCCACTATACTTCAGCTGCTCCCACTGACTATAACAATCCTCTGGCAGGATCATATACACGTGCACTTCTAAAGCTAGTTTAGAACGACGTTATACTCATCCTCCTGCCAGACCTCATAGTCTAGAACAACAATAGTGACAAGTTTGGGTAATCAAAAACCTTCCTATCACCGTCTTTAAGGATACCGAAGTACCTCTCGGGTGCCTGAGGTTACTCACCAAATCTGCGGAGCGGCTAATGAATCGTCGAAACCAATTGAATTCTCAGGTTCTATTAAATTTTCAGTAATCGTTTGTGGTTCTGGAATCACTTCCAGTTCTACCATACTCCTACTAATGTTTTATGAAAAGAATCCATTTTACTAAAACAGTGGCAAGTCGAGAATAATATAACTATTAATCTTCCAGATGGTAGAATGTTAACCCTCGTCAATGCCCGGGATAACCCACAAACTGTCATTACTAAAACGTGCCTTGAGTTTGTCCAGATTCTGGTTTTAAGTATCAGATGGACAACTCCATACACCTTAATATCGTTAAGATATGAATCCATTCTATATATCTAATATAGAAACAAAGGCGTTGTTCACCGCCGAAATACGCGACCGGGACGTTAGGACGTCTGGCCTGAATTTTAGGGGCAGATGCTATTTGGATTTATCCGTCCACCTCTCTGAAGATGCCAAGTGAATTTATGGCACCATATATCGGAGGTTTGGACGGATGCGTCCGTTGTAGCACACTTTGTCAGATTCACCCTCGTTTGCGAGGTTTTTTTTATTGTGGGGACACTCTTCCCTGCAGGCGCAAGCCCCTACAGTTAATTACGTTACCGCATCGCGATAACCACTTTCTCCTGCTCCAGAAGTTCACTTCGTGTCGTGTGTGTTTTTTTTATTTGGGCTAAGATTGGGTTTCCATAATTGCCCAACAGTGTTAAGCATTATGGCTGTATATGAAGTGCTAAGCACTTTGTATAGCACCCACGTGAGGAACGCGTGAGGCACTGGGAGCTGCCCTTTGGGTTTTATTTCCCTTTTTGTATAAGAGCTAATCACTTGGTTCTCGTGGCGCTCATGTGAGGTGCCCTAAATATGGGCACTGCCCTTTGGTTTTATTGCCTCTCCCTTTTACAGAAGTGCTAAGAACTTGATTGGGGGTCGCGTGCAAAACACGTGACTGCCTTAGGATGTGCTCCTTGCTCCTTTTTTAAGCATTTGCATAGGAAACACGTGGGGCGGTCTCTGCCGCTTCTTTTTGTTCATTAGAATTACTCACGTGGAAAACACGTGAGGTCTCATTATAGTGTTAAACACTAACGAAACACCAGGCTGTCTTTCTGTGTTCTTGGAGATTTTGATCTCTTATTAATGACATTTCTAGTCATTAGGCTTTGGGTTTGGAAGGTCTCAAATTATTGTCATCGTCTGAGGGATCAAGTTCTCCTCTTGTTCGTGCAGGAATCAAATTCTTTATATAGGGTTAAACCCTAGTGTTCACCGCCGAAAGACGCGACCGGGACGTTAGGACATCTCGCCTGAATTTTAAGGGCAGATGCTATTTGAGTTTATCCGTCCACCTTTCCGAAGATGCCAAGTTGATTTATGGCAAGGTGTATCGGAGGTTTGGACGGATGCGGCCGTTTTAGCAGACTTCGTCAGATCCCCCTCGTTTGCGAGGGGTTTTTTATTGTGGGGACGCTCTTCCCTGCAGGCGCAAGCCCCTGCAGTTAATTACGTTACCGCATCGTGATAACCACTTTCTCCTACTCCAGAAGTTCACTTCGTGTCGTGTGTGTTTGTTTTATTTTTGGTTGCCCGTGGATTGTATACGGAGACTAATTTATGTTGTCGCCCATAGGGCGTGGATTAGTCCAAATCTGTATATTCTTAGATTTGGGTTTGGTTTGATTTAAGGATCGTTAATCTCGTTTGAGATTAAGATCAACTTAAATACTTGTAAAGGATACGTTAGTCTAATTTTAGAGTAAGATCTACTTAACAAGGTTTTTGGGATCATTCAGATCCAACAAAAGAGCATTTGGGCTATATTGTTTTAGTTTAAGGACGTTGCAGTCAGTAGCTAGTTTAAGGACATTGCGGTCTGTTGTAGTTTAAGGACGTTGCGGTCCGTAGCTAGTTTAAGGATGTTGCGGTCCGTTGTAGTTTAAGAACGTTGCGGTCCGTATTGGGATGTGCCCATCGGTTTGGGAGTGCACCAAAGAGTTGTTGGTTTTCGGGACCCGCCACCTCTCTGAAGACGTTGAAGAATTACAATGACATGCATCAGAGATGTGGAGAGATGTACCCTTGAACCAATTACCAGATTGAGGGGAGATGTGGGATGAATATCCGTCGGAAGATCATTAGTCGTGTTTGGGACTAGGATCAGTTTAGGAAGACATGGGCATGGGGGATCGATCTATTTAGAAATCGAAGATGTTTTAATCTCAAGAAAACTTAGCCAACTTGACGTTGGAGTTGACTTCCCATAGTGTTAAGCACTAGTATACGTTCAACACTCACGTGTTCCCATATGAGGTTCTAAAGCACTGTTAAATACCGAATTCTTGTGGCACTCATGTGTGGCACATAAGGCACCTTAAAGCTGGCGCTGTATATTGGGTTCAAGTCCCCGTTTATATATAAGTGTTAAACACTTAATTCTTTTGGCACTCACGTGTGAGCACATGAGGCGCCCCAAAGTTGGGCACTGCCTTTTGGGTTTTACTTCCTTCTTCTTTTATAAGTGCTAAGCATTTAGCTCACGTGTGAGCACGTGAGGCGCCCGAAATAGAAACTGTTCTCTGGATTTTATTTCTCTTTCTTTTATAAGTGCTAAGCACTTGGACCTTGTGGTGCTCACGTGCAAACACATGAGGCGCCTTCAAAATGTGAGCGCTGTTTTTGGGTCTATTCCCTTTTTCATATAAGTGCTAAGCACTTGATTGGGGTCGCGTGGAAAATACGTGGCAGTCGTAGGAGGCACTTCTTGTTCTTTTTAAATGCTCACATGTGAAACACGTGACCCGGTCTCAGCCATTCTTTTTTGTTCATCAGAAGTGCTCACGTGGGGAAACACGTGAGGTTTCGTTATAGTGTTGAACACTAATGAATCACCACTCTTTCCTTCTATGTGCATGAAGATTTTGATCTCATATTAATGATGCTGGGATCTGAGTTTAGAGAATTTCAATTCTCTTGTTTTATAAGAATTAAATTCTTATAACAGGGTTAAATCTTAGTTTTATCAGAGGAATTAAATTCCTATATATTTTGTAAGAATTAAATTCTTCGAACTTAGTTCTTTCCCCTAAGTTTTGAATCTGCATAACAGAATCTCCCTAATGAGGATTAAATTCTCAATTTGTGGGAAGATCTTCTTCTGCAGATCTCAACCAGAGGAAGAACTAAGTTTTTTTTGAAGGGTTAAACCCTTTGTTTGAGAATTAAATTCTCTTTTGTTTTTGTGGGAGATTTTTTGGAAAGCTTATGGGGTGGTCTCCTCCTTTTAGAGAATTAAATTCTCTCTGTATTTTTCTTCCCCTCTCACTGTGTGTTTCTCTTTCTCTCCTCGTTCCTATTTATATGAGAAGAACAAGAATCAATTTGTTAAGAAAATCCCTCATTGAGAGATCCTGATTGATTCCATGATCTTTTAGATCAATCGGTGAATTTTATTCACCGTTTGATTTTTAATCCAAATTTTCTCTGTGTAACAGAGAAAATTTCTTGTTTGTTTAACAAGATTACGAATATCTTGTTAGTTTTAACAAGATTAGAATTTTATTCTATCATATCTTTTTAGTTTAACAAAATCAGAAATATATTTTCTTAATATAGAATTTAATTCTATCATATGGATATCTCATTAGTTTATTATAGAATTTTATTCTTATCATATGAATATCTTATTAGTTTAACAAAATTAGGAAAATATTTTCCTATTATAGAATTTTATTCTACCAGATGATCACCGTTGGATTTTTGATCCAAAGGTCCTCTATTTAAAAGAAAAGATCTTTCTAGTTTGAGGAAGATCAGGAAAATATTTCCTAAACAGAATTTAATTCTAGAATTTGATAGGAACATTTTAAATTGGGGAGCTCACATGTTTAACACGTGACCCATAGTGTGGGTTTTAGCCTGTTTATTTTCAGCGCTCATATGAGCATATGAGCGCTCACGTGTTTAACACGTGAGGCCTGTTTGGTCATTGGTTATTTATGTTCAGCGTTCATATGCTTTGCATATGAGCGCTCACGTGTTTTATACATGAGGCCTGTTTGGCCCTTAGTTATGTGTTTTCAATTCCTATATGCTTTGCATATGAGCGCTCACATGTTTAACACGTGAGGGCTGTTTGACCATTAGTTATTTAGGTTCAGTGCTCATATGCTTTGCATATGAGCACTCACGTGTTTAACACATGAGGCATGTTTAGCCCATAGTTATTTGTTTTCAGCACTCATATATTTTGCATATGAGCGCCCACGTGTTTAACACGTTAGGCCAAATTTTAAGGACTTTCCACCCTTTTTTTATAAGGGAACAAGTAGCTTTTTGCCAAAAAATTTGGCGGGAACAAATGCCCCCCACTACTTTGCTCATGTGAGTATGTACGTAGGTGAAGTAGTGCAAAGTTATGCATGACCATAGAATTGATGGCTTAGGAGACAAGTTTAGGATCCTTGTAGTCTAAAGCTTTTTCATCTACCTGAGCCGTAAGGGTCTCAAGAAGGTTTTTCTCCCTACAAGTCGAGAGATCCCATAGGTGCATATTCTTCCTAGAAATTATGAGGATTTCTAAGTGTTCATCACCTCCGTGTGTCGTAAGGATCTCATTCGGGTATTTTTCCTTACGAATCGTGAGGACCCATAAGCAGCTTCTTCATTTCATTGGTGAATGTGGCCCGTGGATAGTGTACAAGAGTCAGTTTGGACCTTCTTGTAGGGCGGCGATGGCTTAGGAAACAGGTTTGGATCTGCCGCCTAAGACTTTTCAACTTTATGTGCCGTGAGGGTCTCATAAAGGGTTTTCTCCCTACGAGTCGAGAGGATCCCGCAGGTGTATTTTCTCCTTAGAAGTCGTGAGGATCTCCTAAGTGTATTTTCTCTTGAGAGTCGTAAGGATCTCACAAGAGAATTTTCCCCCTTACAAGTTAAGATGACTCGTAAGTGGTTTTTTTCCTCCTTGTAGATATTCGACTTTGGAAAATATGTCCCGTGGATAGTATACAAGAGCCAGTTTGGACATGCTTGTAGGGCCACAGTGCTTAGGAAACAGATTGATATCCCTGTTGCCTAAGGCTTTTCACCTTCATGAGCCATGAGGGTTTCATGAAGATGTTTTCCCTGCGAGCCGAGACGAGTCAAGAAGTTATCACAGGAACACTGTTTTCCCTACGAGTCAAGACGAGTCAAGAAGTTCTCGCAAAAATATCCTAACTTTATAACCCTTTCTCTTTACGACAGAAGTTCGTTAGGTTTTGTGGTACTAGGGTTTTTGTCCGTGGTACCGTCGCGTTGGCTGATGGATTCCCCGATATGCAATCTTGCTGTTCGAGTAGCCCCACGACTGTCGTGTCTCTGATCTATTCGGGGGCTGGACAAGACATCTTCAAGTAATCTCCCGGGTTATATTACCGTCGGAAGGGCAAGCGTTAGGGATTTTCCATGCCACTTTTTACTTGAGGTTAGACTCAGTTTGGGAGCCTCGATGAGTCATAACCACTCCGCGCTGGTGTGGGATGATCTCCGATAGTATTTCAGGTTTTATTTGAGTTGCCGTCAAGACCTTGAAGCTAGGGATTTTCTTTTGCTTCTTTTGTTGGCATTGCGTCTGCTGTAACGAGACGAATGTCGAGATTGTCTCTAGGTTGTCTGTGAACCGTCGAGGATTGGAACTAGGGACTTTGCCATGGCTCCGAGGTAGTTTCTAGGTTGTTGGTGAACCGTCGAGGCTTGGAACTAGGGACTTTGCCATGGCTCCGAGGTTTTGACCATGGGGTCGGTTGTTGACGTTGCATCTGCATCCTGCTGGAGTTGAGAAGGAACGCCGGGGTGACATTGCGTCTACTGTATCGAGACGAACGTCGAGGTGGTCTCTAGGTTGTTTGTGAACCGTCGGGACCTAGAACTAGGGACTTTGCCATGGCTTCGAGGTAGTCTCTAGGTTGTTGATAAACCATCGAGGCTTGGAACTAGGGACTTTGCCATGGCTCCGAGGTAGTCTCTAGGTTGTTGGCGAACTGTCGAGGCTTGGAACTAGGGACTTTGCCATGGCTTCGTTGTTTTGACCCTGGGGTCTGTTGTTGACGTCATGTCTGCATCCTGTTGGAGTGAGAAGAAACGCCGTTGTTGATCTCTTGGCTGTATGTGGACCGTCGAGATTTGGAACTAGGGACTTTGCCATGGCTCCGTTTTATTGACGTTGCATCTGCATCCCGTTGGAGTGAGAAGAAACGCCGTTGTTGATCTCTAGGCTGTCTGTGAACCGTTGAGATTTGGAACTAGGGACTTTGCCATGGCTCCCTTTTATTGACGTCGCGTCTGCATCCTGTTGGAGTGAGAAGAAACGCCGTTGTTGATCTCTAGGCTGTCTGTGAATCGTTGAGATTTGGAACTAGGGACTTTGCCATGGCTCCGTTTTATTGACGTCGCGTCTGCATCCTGTTGAAGTGAGAAAAAACACCGTTGTTGACACTGCGTCTGCTGTAGAGTGATGAGTGTCGAGATGGTCTCTAGGTTGTTCATGCTATAGAGAGATGGGTGTCGAGATGGTCTTTAGGTTGTTCATGAACCATTGAGACTTGGCTCTCCCTTTGACAGAGCCCGGTGGGGAAATGTGGTTCCCTTTTCGTTTTTGCCTATGGATTGTATACAGGGGTTGATGTGGGCTCACTTGCAGGGAAAAAGTTTCATCATTTTTTTATTATTTCCTTCCGCGATGCTCTATCATTTCAGCTTTTTTATATCGCGAAAGTCGCGATTGCCTAATCATTTCGGCTTTTTATCGTGGTGCCCAATCGTTTCGGCTATTTTTCTTTTTAGTCGCTGCTTTTATTGCGAGTTGTCCAAACATTTCGGCTGTTTTTATATGCATATATTTTGCTCGCTGATTTTTATTGCGAGTTGCCTCATCATTTCGGCTATTTCATATGCAGAAATTTTTCTCACTGATTTTTATTGCGAGTATGGAACTTGAGATCTGATCCCAATCTTGGCATCAGCACCGCTACGACTGGAATATTGCCAGGAGCGAATCATCATTTGCCGTGAGAGGACTTGGAATTGACACATGTTCAGGCATCAGCATCGCTGCGACTGAAATATTACCAGGAGCGAATCATCATTTGTCTTGAAAGGACTTAGAATTTGATACCAATTTAGGCATCAGCATCGCTACGACTGGAATACTGCCAGGAGTGAATCATCATTTTGCTTTGCTGATTTGAACAAAGGTGGCTTAGTAGACAGGGTTAGGATCCTGTCGACTAAGACTTTTCGACTTTATGAGCCGTAAGGGTCTCATAAAGTTATTTCTCCCTACGAGTCGTGAGGATCTCGTAGGTGTATGTTCTCCTTACAAGTCGTGAGGATTTCTAAGTGGTGTTTCCTCTTATAAATTGTAAGGATCTCATAAGAGTATTTTCTCCTTATAAGTCAAGAGGACTTACAAGTGTTATTCACCATATAGGGACATTTCTTGCCATTTGTAGAACTTAGCAAAGAAATATTTATTCGTGCCCGTGGATTGTATACAAGGGTCAATATGGATAGCCTGAAGGGCAATTTGGGGGATATGATGGTTTAAGAACAAGTCCAGATCCCTGTAGCTTAAGGATTTTGAATCTTATGAGTCGTGAGGGTCTCATAAGGGGAATTCTCCGTACGAGTCGTGAGGATCCCATAAGTGTAATTTCTCCTTAGGAATCATGAGGATTCCTAAGTGTGTTGCTCCTTTTATGAGTCGTAAGGATCTCACGCAGGTATTTTCTCTTCACAAGGTCGAGAGGACCTTACAAGTGCACATGATTTTTTTACGAGTCCGCGCTCTATTCAGGTTTTCACAAACTCACCGACCGTCCTGCTATTTTTACTCACAGCGCTCTTTCGGCTTTTCATCCGTGCCCATTTTTCTTGTGGACACACCATTTATTCTCTCTTTATTATTATTTTTTGTAACAGCCCTAAATTTCCTATACAAATTTTTTTCAAAATATTTTTTTCAAAATCCATAAAGGGGTATTTTAGCCTGAGCACAAGATATAAGCAATTATTTTGCTTTTCAATTACAAATTAAAAGAATGTAACAACTCCATTTTTTGTGTACAAAATTTGCTTTAAAATTAATGTATACTTGGGGTATTTACATTTTCTGTGACTACTTTAAGTAATTAAATAGCTCCATAATTACAAGAAGGAGCTTGTAGCTCATTGGTAATACCTTGCACTGCTGAACCAAGCCACCAGAGTTCAAATCCCATACCCCACATTATTCTTAATATTGATTTTTTTTAAAACCTTTAGAATACTAAGGGTTTACACGTGTATATCTCACAAAAACCCCACTACACCCAAAATGTAACATTGCCAGAGGATAGATGAACCGTCGAGAGGGATTCCGGCCATCGGACTCAGCCGGAAATCGACCAACTCTGCCTCGACTCGGCCGACTCAGTCCTCCGACCGAGTCACGGCCGAGTCACCCCCGAGTCGACCGATTCTGGCGACGACCCCAACATGAAAATTGTGTCTTTTCACATTACCTATGCACCTGCAAAATTTTAGCCTCAGACCATTTCCAAAGCTCTTTTAAAACCATAATTACTCCACTTTTAATACATTTTTAATACATTTTATCATATTTTTCATTTTAACCTTTCACCTACCCTAACCCTAGCCTAACCCTATAAATACCACCCCTACCCTCTACCCTCTCACCCCAAACTCTGAGCCAACTCTCTAAAATTCTCAAGAACTCTTGTGTGCAATCGAATTGAGCGAAAGGCGAAGCTCCGGCGAATTCTTCGGTGAAATTCCCGGCAAACTTCCGGCGATCGTTCTAAGAGACTTCGACGACGAAGCGACGCACCGACGATTCCTCTCCTTCAATCTCACTCTCGTTATTGTCCAAAACCCGTAAGTCCCCAAATTCTACCTCTCTTTTCTTTTCTAAAATACGGATTTACAAAACCCGACGGAATCGGAACAAATCCGATTTCCGATTCGGTTTCTTTACATAACTTCACTTCTCGTTAATACAATTATGCTTAAACTCTATCATGTTGACTATTAAACACTAATCAACCAAATTGATCAAGTTTCATATCACAAAATAATTGCTAGTTCCTTTTACCGTATTTTTTTCATTTAAATACCACATAGTTCCTTTTGCGACATTTAAACCATTAAACTTGTTATACCTTTAAGTAGATCACGAGGTAACGACCTACCTCCTCACACACTCATATGCAATATAGCACGATACCCTCGGGAATTTAGAATACGGGAAATCGACATCTTTACAAATAAATAATCTTTGAGCTAATAAAAAAAATATCTAGACTCAGCCAATTAAGGACTGTCGCGCTCATTAGGACAGAGGAAGATTGTGGGTATTCAATCGTTTATCTAAACCCGACTTTGTGGTGCCTAGGCTAGACAAGTGAAAAAGGTAACTTTAAAAGGCCCGTCTCACGGTAATTCGTGAGCGGAACCCTCCTTTCTTCACTTGTACTTACCTGGCCACAATTGGCGGTGAAGAGGCGATTTGAGGGATATCTCACAACTTGTCGCTTTGGACCAGTTAGGAGCAGTCTAGTTAACTTAGGAGACCCTAGAACATAGAATACGGGAAATCGACAGCTTTACAAATAAATACCATAATTAATAAAACCGTTTTTCCTTAATAATTGGTATTTATACAAATCTTTGCAAAGTGCCGCTACTACCTATTTGGGGAACCCGTTTGGGATGGTGCGGATTATCGCACATTCTCGGGCTTAGCAGTGCGAGATGCAGACCTCCGCAAGGAGCATTCGGTCTCGAAAAATTTAAAATACGATATCTTAAGAAAACGAGATTTCTAGAATATTATATATATACTAAAATTATTTTCATATAAATATGTGTATATGTAACATAAAAATATCTATTTTGAATTATTAAAAATATTCCATTTTTTCTAAAAATGTCACAAGAATCATTTTTACACTAAAATACCATGAATTCCATACAAATCAACATTACAAATAAATACCTTTATTTATGAAAATAGGATATTTTCACTAGAAATATCACAATATAAAATCTACATTCATTACAACTCTAAAGATGATTAATAAATACTTGGGATGTATTTTGAAAACTATACAAGTGTATTTTTACATAAAACCCCCTCACGTTCTATAAATTACCCTAAGGACCCTAGTAAACATAGGTAAGCGGGACCAATCTCTTGAGCCTCAGGGAGCCGAAGAAGTGGGTGCTTGCCTATCTAAGGTAGACAATTAACAAACGGTGTTATCAATATGGTAATCGTCTTTGAAAAAGACACAAATCCTGCTGTCCATGTACAGCGGTTATCGATAACATCAAAACAATCAGGACTTCAATTTACTTTTTTAGTTGTCTGACTCAGATTGAGTCTCTCTATAATCTGACTTGAATATGATTCAAGTACAATCTACAATTTACAATCTATAAAATTACAATTCAACACGAATCCATGAATCCATTATTCCATATATTCAATCTATCAATCTATACAACTTGACCGAACCGAACCATGGATATACATTCCATTTACATGATCATCTAGTTTATATGATTCTCCAGTTATATACATGATTCTCCAGTTATATCTGTTTACTGATATCATGGTTTCGGTCAGTCATCCAAATATACAATCTATACAGTTTACAATACAATATAATAATACAATCAAGATAACACGGGGTTTAAGGGGTAGATTGGTACAGAAGGTGTTAAAAGTGGCACGAGACTGCAAGATTAAGACACCTACATTGAATCCAATTACCGTTGTTCCGGGTTGTATAACGGAGCATTGTACTTCTATTTGCCTCTAGTCTCTAGCATATAGAGACTCCTCTCGTATACACTGGCATTCTTCCGTACCAAGCTACAAACAACAGCGCTAACACAACATCATAACAATATAATACAACTTTAAAAGATATCTTCGTATTCTATCTATTCTACTTTTCTCTTATTTTTGAGACTTACCGAGCGATCTGTTCGCTGACGATATTCTCTTTCTTTCTTCTTTGAATGTCGTCAGGTGATCTGGACACATCAGAGATCAAGCCCACTACTGAAGACTTGGACCAGTTCAGTGAAGATCCCGAGCTCTAGTCATTGTACACTTTCCATTCAGTACTTTCATTTCTGTTATGCCATTGTTTAGGCATCGCTTTTTATTCAGTTGTATTTACTTTTCATGCATTGTACAAAAGAATGTTAATAAATAAAGTTGTTGTTCAATTTATATCTCTTGTCTCTTGTGCTTACTTTTATATTGCTTAGATACGCTTAGCGTATTTACTTCACAGTAAATACGTAGAGGCCCAGTCCCTCCCCCTTCGCCGTATACCGGGAAGCGGGGTGTGACATTTTTTTTAACGAGATCGCGCCCTTCAGGGTTTTCACAAACTCGTTGGCAATCTTGCTGTTTTTACTCACGGCGCCCTTTCGGTTTTCATCTCTGCCCATTTTTCTTGTGGATAAACCGTTTTTTTTGCGAACGATGAAACTCTCGAAAATAGTTTCACCGCAGGTGACCCATCTGTTTGCCGGTGGGACTTGGGGGTGGCTTCATTGCTGGAGTAGCTGTGTAGCTAGTAGGACTTGAGTGGCAATCTTTGCCGTTAGGACTTCGATTGCAATATAGATCTCAAGAGAGGATATCGCCGTATTTGGGGCGATGTGCCATATTTGAGGCGACACACTAGTTTAGGGACGTTTCGGTCCATTATCGCCATATTTGAGGCGAATTTATAGTTTAAGGACTTTCCAGTCCAACATTCTCATTCGGTCGCGAAGTTGCATAATTCACCCCTTCCAACTCTTGTTTGCTGAGACGCTGCTGCTTGTCCTTTGTTTGCATGGACACTTCACACCTTAGACTATTTTTTCCTTCTTGGACTTCTTCATCTATCATCGTACCAATCGGGTTGTTTTGCAGGAAGTGCTGGGCATTTTAAACAGCACCTTCCCCCTGCTTATCAATGTTGCTTTCCGATACTGATGGAGCGTCTTCTTCATATATAAAGGAACGAGATACCACGTCATTCCTTCTACCGAGTCTTCCTCTTCCTTGGAAGAATGAATTTGACTTGGGGTTTTTTCCTCATTGTCTGATTCGGAGTGGGACATGGGTTTCACATCCCTCCCATAGTTTTTTGGTTCAAGTGGGATATTCCACTTGATTGCAGAACCCGCTTGTAAGTCCCTTGATATTCTATTTGTTCTTTGAGAAGAAAGGACCATCCTAAGTAGAGATTCTTCCGTCAGTGAGAAATATGCCCCCTGTGTATATCTCGGGGGGAGTGAGTACCCACGCCATCGCTATTTTGGCGACAAGTTACTTCAAAGCCACTCATTTTTTGTTGAGCGTTGGCGACAAATGCCACCTTACCTCCGCTTTTCATTCATCTTCATCGGATGATGAAAGGTCTTGACCCAGCTGATCCAATTGAGTCATTTTATCCATGAGCTCTTGGAAGGTTGTCGGCTTGAAAAGGGCCATAAATACGAACAACTTTTGAATTTGGGTCAAGGGTGGCTATGAACATTCCCACAGCTGCAACTTCGTCGATACGTTGCTCGCATTTTGACCAGAGATTTCACCATCGGGTAACATATTGAACCCAGGTCTCATTCGGTCTAACCCTTTCATTGACCAACGTCGTTACGGTAGTGCGTTTATTCACACTAGTGAATATATGACAGAAGAGCATCTCCATCTCATCGAAGGTATTCACGGAGTCATTCAGGAGTTCCGCATGCCATTCGAAGGCAATGCCCGCCAGACAGCTGATGAACTGTCAGAGGAGAAGTATATCATTCTCTTCAGTGCTATCACACATGGATTTAAATCGCGCAATGTGCTGGTGAGGATTCCCGTTTCCTTTGTATATGTGGAGTCGGAAGTATGTATTTTGGCGGGTACTGTATTTGATCGTAGCACGCCGGATACGGTCGACCAGTCTTGATTGGCCTATTGATGCTTCATTGGCATAGTGAGTTTTGACTTGCTGAGCGATATATGTGTCCAGCTTTTCTTTTAGGAATCATTTCCTCCTCAGCCGTTGATGAGGTTTGCAAAGGATTTGAAATATCATCCTTATCTTTAAGACCGACTACCGGCGGTTCATCTGCCAGTGGTTCCGATTGAACCATCATCCCAGCCATATTCTGAATCAGAAGGGCCATCTGGTTCATTTTAGTGGACATTTCTGCTGCTTCTTCATCTCTCCTTTTCAGAGCGCGCTTTAGGAAATCAATATCCGACTCCTTCTCTACTCTTTCTTTGGGTGCGTCATCGGGATTTTCCTTAGGCAATGGATTAGCGTTTGCTGCCGCCTGAGCGAGCATCTCCTGCAGCTTTTCACGTTGCAGTTGAACTTTTGTCAGGGACCGAGTTTGAGGTCGGTGACTAGTAGAAGCTCAAACTTCATCTTTGGAATTCACCACATAGACTATGTGAACTACCATGCTCCTAGGCTTAGGGTGTTTGGAGTTTTGGCCTTTGGAGTTTGCTTCGGGCACTTGAGCTTTATTAGGCCTCTCTTTTTTGTGAAAAGCCGCTTTGGTTTTGGGAGGAACCGCTGTATCAGGATCCGTCTTGGGATAAGTCCCCTTCTACTTGAAAGGGGATTTATTAGAATATGGCTGACGTTTAGAGGAAGAGCCGCAGTTGATGACTTAGTTCTTCATCTGCTTCCACACTTATATATAGACGAGGAAAGTTCTTTTAGGGAGCGAAGTGGTTTCCGCTCTCGTAGGATCTTCCTAGGCTGCAGAGTTTTCTTCAATACCGCGGTGGGAGAATTTTGTATGACCCTTTGCAGCAGTTCGAAGCCGTTCCCGGTTGGAACAACAACATTCATCATCAGAGTTGAAGCAGGTGGAGTCAATGCTGATGGAGAACTGCCCCCGGCTCGTTTTGTATGACACCGATATCGATGTCGACCGTTTCTTACGGCCGGTATTTGATTAGCCTCAGGATTTTGCTGAGCCTGCCCTCTGTTTCCTTTGAGAGTTTGAATATTCTGCCCCTTGCGTCGACCTTGGTCCTTGGCTGGTGCCTGTGGAAGACATACTTCCTCTAGGCTTTCTCCTTCGGTGTTGAGGCACTAAGGGTGGGAGGTGGGAGTATTGACCTAAATCGAAGCCCGTTGATTTCTTGAAGAGCCAGATTGCAGAGATTTGAGGCTGCAAGTGACCCATACTTGACTCCGCCAAATGTGATAGAGCCTGAGTTGCGGTGAGTGAAAGCAAACGTCATTCTCGGAAAAGACAAAACGCCAGCTTCAGTATCTCATCACCCAAGGGCAACTATAAACATATACACCGCGTTTATCTGATCACGAGAAAAAAACGACACATGAAGTGTGGAGTGGAAAGAGGAAGAGGCCCCACCGGGCATGCCAGAATCTGTTCACCGCCGAACGACGCAATCGGGACGTTAGGACATCTCGCCTGAATTTTAGGGGCAGATGCTATTTGGGTTTATCCATCCACCTCTCCGAAGATGCCAAGTTTATTTATGGCATCGTGTAGCGGAGGTTTGGACGGATGCGTCCGTTGTAACAGACTTCGTCAGATTCCCCCTCGTTTGTGAGGGTTTTTTGATTGTGGGGACTCTCTTCCCTGCAGGCGCAAGCCCCTGCAGTTAATTACGTTACCGCATCGCGATAACCACTTTCTCCTGCTCTAGAAGTTCACTTCATGTCGTGTGTGTTTGTTTATTTTTTGGTTTGGGTTGCCCATGGATTGTATACGGAGACTAATTTATGTTGTTACCCGTAGGGCGTGGATTAGTCCAAATCCATATATTCTTAGATTTGGGTTTGGTTTGATTTAAGGATCGTTAATCTCGTTTGAGATTAAGATCAACTTAAATATTTGTTAAGAATACGTTAGTCCAATTTTAGACTAAGATCTACTTAACAAGGTTTTTGGGATCATTCAGATCCAACAAAAGAGCATTTGGGCTCTATTGTTTTAGTTTAAGGACGTTGCGGTCCGTAGCTAGTTTAAGGACGTTGCGGTCTATTGTAGTTTAAGGACGTTGCGGTCCGTAGCTGGTTTAAGGACGTTGCGGTCCGTATTGGGATGTGCCCATCGCTTTGGGAGTGCACCAAAGAGTTGTTGGTTGTCAGGACCCCGCCACCTCTGTGAAGACGTTGAAGAATTACAACGACATGTATCAGAGGTGTGGAGAGATGTACCTCTGAACCAATTTCCAGATTGAGGGGAGATGTGGGATGAATATCCATCGGAAGATCATTAGTCTTGTTTGGGACTAGGATCAGTTTAGGAAGACATGAGCATGGGGGCTCGATCTATTTGGAGATCGAAGATGTTTTAATCTCAAGAAGATTTAGCCAACTTGAGGCTGGAGTTGACTTCCCATAGTGTTAAGCACTAGTATACGTTCAACACTCACGTGTTCCCATGTGAGGTTCTAAAGCAGTGTTAAACACTGAATTCTTGTAGCACTCACGTGTGGCACATGAGGCACCTTAAAGCTGGCGTTGTACATTAGGTTCAAGTCCCGGTTTATATATAAGTGTTAAACACTTAATTCTTATGGCACTCATGTGTGAGCACGTGAGGCGCCCCAAAGTTGAGCGCTGCCTTTTTGGGTTTTACTTCCCTCTTCTTGTATAAGTGCTAAGCATTTGGCTCACGTGTGAACACGTGAGGCGCCTGAAATGGGAACTGTTCTCTGGATTTTATTTCTATTTCTTTTATAAGTGCTAAGCACTTGGATCCTGTGGTGCTCACGTGCGAACACGCGAGGCGCCTTCAAAATGTGAGCGTGTTTTTGGGTCTATTCTCTTTTTCATATAAGTGCTAAGCACTTGATTTGGGGTCGCGTGGAAAACGCGTGGCTGTCCTAGGAGTCATATCTTGTTCTTTTTAAATGCTCGCGTGTGAAACATGTGACCCGGTCTCCGCCATTCTTTTTTGTTCATGAGAAGTGCTCACGTGGGGAAACACATGAGGTTTCGTTATAGTGTTGAACACTAATGAATCACCAGTCTTTCCTTCTATGTGTATAAAGATTTTGATCTCATATTAACGATGCCGGGATCTGAGTTTAGAGAATTTCAAGTCTCTTGTTTTATAAGAATTAAATTCTTATAACAGGATTAAACCCTAGTTTTATCAGAGGAATTAAATTCCTATATACTTTTGTAAGAATTAAATTGTTTGAACTTAGTTCTTTCCCTTAAGTTTTGAATCTGAATAACAGAATCTCCCCGATGAGAATTAAATTATCAACTTGTAGGGAGATCTGGTTCTGCAGAGCTCAACCAGAGGAAGAACTATATTTTTTTTGAAGGGTTAAACCCTTTGTTTGAGAATTAAATTCTCTTTTGTTTTTGTGGGAGCTTTTTTGGAAAGCTTATGGGGTAGTCTCCTCCTTTTAGAGAATTAAATTCTCTCTGTATTTTTCTTCCCCTATCTCTGTGTGTTTCTCCTCTTCTCTTCGCTCCTATTTATACGAGAAGAACAAGAATCAATTTGTTAAGAGAATCCCTCATTGAGAGATCATGATTGATTCCATGATCTTTTAGATCAATCGGTGAATTTTATTCACCGTTGGATTTTTAATCCAAAGGCTCTCTATGTAACAGAGAAAATTTCTTGTTTGTTTAACAAGATTATGAATATCTTGTTAGTTTTAACAAGATTAGAATTTTATTCTATCATATCTTTTTAGTTTAACAAGATCAGAAATATATTTTTTTAATATAGAATTTAATTCTATCATATGGATATCTCGTTAGTTTAACATAGAATTTTATTCTTATCATATGAATATCTTGTTAGTTTAACAAGATTAGGAAAATATTTTCCTATGATAGAATTTTATTCTACCAGATGATCACCATTGGATCTTTAATCCAAAGGTCCTCTGTTTAACAGAGAAGATCTTTCTACTTTGAGGAAGATCTGGAAAATATTTCCTAAATAGAATTTAATTATAGAATTTGATAGGAGCATTTTAAATTAGGGCGCTCACATGCTTTGCATGTGAGCGGCAAGAGAACTCACGTGTTTAACACGTGACCCCTAGTGTGGGTTTTCGCCTGTTTATTTTTAGCACTCATATGAGCATATGAGCGCTTACGTGTTTAACATGTGAGGCCTGTTTGGTCATTGGTTATTTATGTTCAGCGCTCATATGCTTTGCATATGAGCGCTCATGTGTTTTACACGTGAGGCCTGTTTGGCCCTTAGTTATGTGTTTTCAATACCTATATGCTTTGCATATGAGCGCTCACGTGTTTAACACATGAGGGCTGTTTGGCCATTAGTTATTTATGTTCAGCGCTCATATGCGTTGCATATGAGCGCTCACGTGTTAACACGTGAGGTATGTTTGGACCTTAGTTGTTTGTTTTCAGCGCTCTTATGCTTTGCATATGAGCGCCCACGTGTTTAACACGTGAGGCCAAATTTTGAGGACTCTCCCCTTTTTTTATAAGGGAATAAGTAGCTTTTAGCCAACAAATTTGGCGGGAACACCTAGTTTTCAGAGGAATTAAATTCCCATATGTTTTTGTAAGAATTAAATTCTTTGGACTTAGTTCTTTCCCCTAGGCTTTGAATCTTCATGACAGAATCTCCACAATGAGAATTAAATTCTCAACTTGTGGGGAGATCTGCTTCTGCAGATCTCAATCAGAGAAAGAACTAAGTTCTTGCATGAAAGGTTAAACCTTTAGAGAGGCAAAGAAGGAATGAAACAATCTTTGTGTTTTTTTCTTCTTTTTACCTAGTATGTTCTGACGAAACAAATCTTCGCTGAGAATCAAATTCTCTTTTTTCTGTCTGTACTTCTATCATCCCTCTCTGTGTGTGTGTCCTCCTCCCTTCCTTTTGAGACTTGAAATCTCTGGCTCTTTATATAGTGGAGAGAAGTTTGTTTAATTCTCAGAAAATCTCTTATTGAGAGATCTCTATTGATTTAATTGGTTTCAGAATTGATCTGGGGAATTTTACCCACCGTTGGATCTTTGATCCAAGGACTTCTGTTTTTATAGAAGATATTGTTCTTGTTTTTAAGAAGATTGGGGATATTCTCCCATATATAGAATAAAATTCTATCGAGCGGCGACATTTTAATCACCATTGGATTTTTAATCAAAGGGTGCTCAATTTAACGGAGTATAATCTTTCTCTGTTTAGGAAGATATAGGAAATATTTTGGATCTTTGATCCACTAACTCTCTGTTTAACAGAAAATATTCTCTCCAATAGAATTTAATTCTATGTTTAATCACCGTTGGATCCTTGATCCAATGGTTTATTAAGTTATCAAGTAGAATTTAATTCTACGCAAGGAGGTGTCCTCACGTGTTAACTCATGAGGTCTGTGGTTTAATTGCAGCGCTTAGGCGCTCACGTGTAGGCACGTGAGGCTGGTTTGTAGTTTAATTGCTGCGCCTATTTATAGGCGCTCACGTGTTGGCACGTGAGTTTTGTTTAGCCTTCTTGTAGTTTAATTGCAGCTTCTATTTATAGGCGCTCACGTGTTGTCACGTATTGCTTGTTTAGCCTGCTTGTAATTTAATTGCAGCGCCTGTTTATAGGCGCTCACGTGTTGGCACGTGAGACTTGTTTAGCCTTCTTGTAGTTTAATTGCAGCGCCTATTTATAGGCGCTCACGTGTTGCCACGTGAGGCTTGTTTAGCCTTATTATAGTTTTAATGGCAGCGCCTATATACCTTTCATATAGGCGCTCACGTGTTTAACACGTGAGGCTCGAATAGTGGGGTGTTTCCCCATTTCTTTCTCTTATCTTCTACTTTTTTTATGAGGAAACAAATGTTCTCACAGCGTTGGTCTCACGTGGCTTGCACGTGAGTGAAACGCTGTCCACTTTTACAGTCGTTGGATTGCTTAGGGGAACGGGGAGATGAACCGCTCCTATTATGTCTTATAAATACGAGGGCTTGGCTCTTGAGATGGCCACTGTTTCTTCCTCTTCTTCCTTAGCCTTTCTCTTGAGAATTTAATTCTCCTTTCAGAGCTCAGTTCTCTGCCCGTTGAAATTTCAGAGTTAAACTCTATTAAAAAAAACTCTTTTAAGTAAAGATCTTGAACAACAGTTATCTCTTAGTAACAAGAAAATGCCTTTTCTCTAATTTTTTCTGGATTTTAAATCCACCGCAAGAGCTTTGCTCTCTTCTGGAACCGATCTCTCAGAGATCCAAAAAGACATAATCTTTTGTGTAGTAAACCCTAATGTCTTCGAAGATCGGGCGTTTCTCCTCTGATCTTTGAGGTTCTTTCAAATTTTAATTCCATTTTTTCGTTTCCCATCATGGGGTTTCTGGAATTTAATTCCCTTGTTTAAAAGGAATTCGATTCCTCATCAAAGAGCTTAGCTCTGAAAGATCAAGAGGTCCTTTTGGGAAATTTATTCCCTGGTGTTCTTGAGCATATTTTCATTATAGGGTTTTACCCTTATTTTCACAAATTTGAATTTGTTGGGTATTTTAACAGAACTCATTTTTCTTTGAGGATGTCAGGAGTTGTTTAAACTCTAGTGTTTATTTAATGAGAATCCTTTTTAATTCTCGCAATGATTATCTTGTCTTATTATTGGTGAGCCGCCATATTGATTTTGTGGAGTCCATTGGTTTTGCAGCCAGTGGTCCCGTGAAACAAACATCACGTTTTTTTATTTTATTTTATTTTATACTATTTTATTTATTTTTTATTATTTTTTTAAAAAAATGGGGTTTTCTTTTTCCCTCTTAACGATGGCCTCACTTCCTGACTTTCCTTACACTCGCTCAGAAGTCGCTTTTCCGCAATCGCCATCGGACGAGAAAGTTATGGCGACGATTAGGGCGCATGTCAAGGACCATACGAGTCTTCTCTTGTGGGGTGTGTGATACGGTCATATCATCAAGGGCCACCGTAGCTTTACTTGTGAAGTGCCAACATAACCTATCCACTCGATGTCATTGATAGAGCGTCCGCGCACGGCTTATGCAGTGAAAGCGGTTAATTGGACTCCCACGGGCCGACTTGAGCCGTCAACGACTGGGATACCTAATCAACCTATGATGGCCATTGATATCTTGGGACGTCGGATATGCCGAGGCGAAGCTCGACCCTGGCGGTAGGTGTATAAGGTAGGCATTACCCCGCGCCATCCATGTTTCCCCCAATCAGAGCAAAACTCGGTTTGAAATTTAAATTTCAAAATTGAAGCAACACTTCAGATGCAGCGCCAAGTGCGCTGCGCCCTAAGCAGCGCACCATGTGTGCGCTAGCGCTAGGTGCGCTGCGCTCCGAGCAGCGCACCACGTGTCAAACACGGGTGCGCTAGCGCAGAGTGCGCTGCGCTCCGAGCAACGCACCACGTGTCAAACACGGGTGCGCTAGCGCAATGTGCGCTGCCTTTTAAGAAGCACACCACGTGCAAAGCACGGGTGCGCTAGCGCTGGAATTAAAAAACTCCCCACCGTTAGATCAAAGATCTAATAATAATGATAAATCATTAATTAATCAGAATTAAATTCTGTTATGCAAAGATTTTCCAATCTTGTTAAAAACAAGAAGATTGCCTTCTGTAAAACAGAAGCCCTAGGATCAAAGATCCAATGGTTGGGAAACATCCCCAAATCAATCAAAGAAAGATCTCTTTAACTGATTCAACAAATCAGCTTGCCCTATATAAAGGCCCCAAGACTTCAAGTCTTGCATAGAAAACCCCTCCATAAACTTTGAAAAAAACTCAAAGATCAAGAGCAAGCTCTTGCAAGAAGATTTTTCTTCAAGGTAAAAGTGATAATGATGAACATAGAGATGAAATCATCTCATAAAAGAAGAATTCATTTATTTAAACAGATCATAGATCTACAAGACAAAAAGCCTTTCACAAAAGAGATCAAAAGATCTCATCATAAAATAAAAAAAGAACATGATTCTTCTCACAGATCATGGATCTATAAAGGCAAAGCCTTTCATCAACATGAGAGATTGGAAATATCTCCTGCAAAAATAAGAACTGTTGTTCTTAGATCTTGAGACAAAGTCTCTTTTAAAAGAACATAAATTTGTTTTTCCAGATCATAAAATTGATCAGATGCGCTTTGTGCTCTTGAACTACGCTTTTGCGCTCTCTGAACTGGCGCTCAGCGCCAAATGTGCCACGTGTCAATCACGTATGCGCTAATTAACAACTTGCGCTTTGCGCTTCTGAAATAGCGCACTGCGCTCTTGGGCTGGCGCTCAGCGCCAAGCGCACCACGTGTCACTCACGTGTGAGCCATTAAACTGAAAGCGCAATGCGCTCCGGGATTAGCGCTCAGCGCTCATAAACTGGCATCATGCGCTCATCATCTGGCGTCTAGCATTGAGTGCGACACGTGTCCCTTACATGTGCGCTATTTGGCAGAAGCGCACTGCGCTTTTTGATTGGCGCAAAGCGCCTAGCGCGCCACGTATTGCGCTGACAGAACATAAATTGTTCTTTAATAAGCCCAGAGCTCTGATGAATGCTCAGCATTCAATAAAAGACAAAGACATTGTCAAGATATAAATCAATGCTCAGCATTGTTGAAAGGGTCAAGCACAAATAAAGGCTCAACAGCCCAAAATAAAATGTTAAACATTTATTGGACTTAGCCCAATATTGGCCATAAATCCTCAACTTATATTAATTGAGCCCATCTGCTTATAAATATTTTAACAGATCTTAGCCCCAAATTGGACTACAGATCTCTCAACCAACTCACATCGGTTCGAGGGTACATCTTTTTACTCCTCTGATATTTGTCGTTGTAATCCTTCAACGTCTTCAGAGAGGTGACGGGTCCCGACAACCAAACATTCTACGGACTATGAGGTCTTTAAACTCACGGACTATGATGTCCTTAATCTTGACTGTGAGGTCTTTAAACTCACGGACTATGATGTCCTTAGCCTTGACTGTGAGGTCTTTAAACTCACGGACTATGATGTCCTTAACCTAGACCGAGATGTCCTTAAACTAACGCTGGACCGTGATGTCCTTATACTAATCGACCGCAATGTCCTTAAACTAAAAAATAGAGCCCAATTGCTCTCTTGTTGGATCTAAACGATCCTGTTAAGTTGATCTTAGTCTAAAATTAGACTAACGTATCCTTAACAAACGTTTAAGTTGATCTTAGTCTCAAATGAGACTAACGTATCCTTAAACCCAACCCCCAAACCCAAATCTAAGAAAATACGGATTTGGACTAATCCACACCCTACGAGCGACAACATAAATTAGTCTTCGTATACAATCCACGGGTAACCAAAAACAAAACAAACATACACACGACACGAAGTGACCATCTGGAGGAGAAAGTGGTTACCGCGACGCGGTAGCGTAATTAACTGCAGGGGCTTACGCCTGCAGGGAAGAGCGTCCTCACAATCAAAAACCCCTCATCAATTAGGGGGAATCTGACGAAGTCTGCTACATCGTCCACATCCGTTTAAACCTTCGATACATGGTGTCATAAATCAACTTGGCATCTTCGGAGAAGTGGACGGATAACACCAATTAGCATATGCCCTCGGAATTCAGGCCCAAACGTCCCAACGTCCCGATCGCGTCTTTCGGTAGGGAACAGATTCTGGCACGCCGGGTGGGACCTCTTTCTCTTTCCACTCCACAGTTCGTGTGTCGTGTTCGCGAACGAATCGCGGTTTGATATAGTTGCCCTTGGTTTCGAGGTACTAAGATTTGGTGTCTTGCTCTGTGTAGAAAACGAAAGATCAATGGAGTCTGCCTACACAAAATATTCCAGCTGCAACTGCAACTCCCGTTCCACCCTATCTGGGGGTGTAACCTACGGCCCCCAAGCAGCCTCTCTTTTCACGATGCCGGTAGAGCAGGTAACGCAGGCTACCACCGGGTTGTTCTTCGGGACCATGCTCCCACCAGTGAGCGTTAACATTCTGCTGCCGTAAGAAGCGCAGAAGAAGTCGGTCATTGATCGGCTCACTACCACCACGACCCATCTCAACGGGTCATCCAATGCCAAGCCGACAGCATCAGTCTTCGATAGGCTGAGCCTGAACTCCAATGGACCCGTCAAGAAGCCCACGATACCTGAAGCGGCCATCCCAAAATAGATAGCCATTCCTGTTCTCGAGGTCACTAAAGAAGCTTCTCCCGTCAAAGGATCAGTCTTTACGAGGCTGGCCACTCCGGCTCCCGTTCCTGCTCAAAGGACTGTCTTTGACAGATTGGATACTGCTACTCAACGGACGTCGGTCTTCAAGAAGCTGGTACCAGCAGCGCCTGACCAGAACATGGGGCATGACAAAGCCATCCCCATAGCTGAACCAACACCATCTGCGCGACATGCTCGCCGTCGTCATTGGCGCCGAGTAAGGAAGGCTGGGGGCAGCTCTCCGTCTGGATTTACTCCACTAGCTCCAACGGTGGAGATCGATGCTGCTGTTCCAACCGGGAACAGCTTTGAATTGCTTAACAAGGTGCGCAGGAACTCTCCTACTGCAGTGCTGATGAGATCTCTTCCACCCGTGGAGAATGCACCGATGGCGAAGCCGGAGCAGCCCCCTCAGCGGCTTTCTTCCAAAATTTATAAAGTCTAGCGACAGGTCCAGGAATCGGTGATTGACCAGGACTACTGTCGCCGACCAAAGAAGCTCAAAGCTCAGCAAGAAAAGAGCCGTCTCGTGGTACCACAAAAGACATCATCCGTCTGGGTGCCCGCCGCAACGGCCCCCTCAATGTCAACTGCTCAAAAGAGAAGATGGCCAGAGAAAGCCCCCATGAATGCGGCAACCCGCAAGGATGTCGAATCTAAACGCCCCAAGTCTGGGGGCATGATGGCGCATACTGTTTACTCAATTAAATGGCTTCCGGAAAAGAGGAAAGCCGTGCTTCTATGGGTCATCGACCGCTTACCCGATCGATAACGAAGGCTCAGGAACAATAGCAGCAGAAACTTCAGGAGATGCTGACTGCAATGGCCGCACTCACTGGGCCAAAAGAAAATCCAGAGACCTCGGAGCAGCGTCGGGAACAAGAAACTGATACCGAGTTCCTCCGAAGAATGCTCGAGAGGAAAGAAAAAGAGGCTGCGGAACAGGCGGCCAACATAAAACGAATGGCTCTCTTGTTCCAAGACATGGCTGGGATGATGTTACAACCGGAACCTCCAGCTGAAGACCTTCCGATCATCATTGAAGACGACAGAGGGGAGACATCGAACTCTCCTCTAGCTTTTTCAGCAGCCAAAGAGGAGTCCATCTCCAAGGACGCTCTGGATGACTACATTGCTCAGCAAATACGAGCTCACCAGGCGAATGAAGCGGCCGACCAAATTGTTAAAACTGGGCGACCATATCCAGGCTGGTATGACCAAATAAAGTACCCGCCGGGATATACGATCCCTAAATTTCATGTATATAAAGGGACGGGGAATCCACATCAGCATGTCGCTCAATTCAGAGCCTTGTGCGGCAACACCGGGGGTGATGATAAACTTCTGCTCCGCCAGTTTGTTGGTAGCTTTTCGGAAACGGCATTCGAGTGGTATTCTGAACTTCCAAACGACTCTGTTAAGTCATTTGTGGAGATGGAACTGCTGTTTACGCAGAGATTCATGAGCGCTAGCGAGCGTACCCCGATTACCGCATTAATTAACGTCAGGGTGAAGCCAGGCGAAACTTGGGTACAATATGCAATACGGTGGCGAAATTTATGGTCAAAATGTGAGCAGCGCATCGAGGAAGCGCCGGCAGTGGGCATGTTTGTGGGCACTCTGGACCCTCAGGCAACTATTTCCCAATTCATGATGTTCTTCAAGCCGACCATGTTCTAGGCCTTGATCGACAAACTGGCCCAAATGGACCAGATGGGTCATAGACCGTCTCTTCCAAAGCCGGAGCTGCGGAACAAAAAGGGTAAAGGGAAAGAGACCTTCGTTGTGAATACTCAACAGCAGCCCAGTGGCCCAAAAATGACTGATCGTCTAGACGAGAGGCGGCAATTCTATAATGAGAAGATGAAGCGCCCTTGTTCGTTTCTCTGGGACAAAACAAAGAGGTTGTTCGAGCTAGCGGTGCGCAACAGGCTCATCAATCTGCCGAATCCAAAACGACCGTTGCAACCCAGCGAGACCAATAGTCCCAATTATTGCCCCTACCATCAAACGGTAAGCCATTTAATTGAGGATTGCTTCGTCTTTAAAGGTTGGATTAAAGATCAATACCAACAGGGTAAATTTTCCCTGTCTGGGAATTGGAAGGTGAACCCACCACAGCCACACGCTCCTAAGAAGATGGACACACCGAGGGCATCATGTTCTTGTTGGATATAGTGCTCTCAGAGTCAATTATTGGATCACAGGCACGTGATTGCAATGATTGAGGGAGGACCTATACCGATAGGACAGTCTTACTCAAGATGATAGTATGCTATCTGGTTTATCTTTATCATCGTGTACTGCATTAGGTGACCTTATAGGTCGCTATTACATGTTAATAGAGCCCTTAGGATTCTTGCTTGACTGCCTGCAGTATGATGGTGATCATATACGTGGGAGCTGGGGTCTATAAGCACATACTTAAAAGGTCCCTAGTCGTGGGAGTTTTCGAGACAGGGCATCGATACTCCAGAGTAGACTAGTGTATACAGCCGAGACCCCGACGAGGGGCGGTGGCCAGTCTCACAAGCCATTGGTGTCAGTTGGTTCACCAAAAATGTATACAGGTGCTCATTGGGTTATGAGTACATCGGATAGGACTCGCCAGGAACATGCTAGTTGGTATTATACCTGACGTCAGATAGCAGTTCCCTGGTGACATGTGTACATGTTAGTTCATCGACCTGAGATCGTCATTTGTCTCGTGTGAGTTCCCACTGTGCTTTGATTACTACCCTACCACGGCTCAAAGGAGTCGTGCAAACAGGTTTTAGTTGAGTACAGTCCCGAGCCACATTGAGGCAGTGAGCGGATCGGCAGGGGTTTCGTCTCTCCCGGTATTAGGGGTGAGATCGCGCTGTGTCTAGGAGAGCCATTACATGAAGTCCTTGGCCAAGACAGGAGATTTACTGGTAGGTATTCCAGTAGTATCTCAGGGTGTTCTGGGCTACACTCCGACACGACTTGTACCGCTTTTAGCGGTCTGACTTTTACCAACCTCCTAGGCCCGACATGCGATACTCATAGACGAACGGACCGGACTGTATGGATATTGTCACTGACAGGCTCAGTAGGGTGTCAGGATGAGTTCGCTTATCGACCTCCCTTTTGGTCAATACCTGGTAGCCCGTTACGTACGGCTAGTACCTCTGACATGCTAGTGGTTAAATCCACAGCCAAAGTATTGACGAGTCTTTAGAGTCCCCCGCAGACAGTTTCTTAAGTTTCGGGCGAAACGATGTAGAGGCCGTATGATATATGGTAGGGTTCGATCATATACGTGCAGTAGTGCACGGATCATGATCGGACGGATCATACTAGTGGGCTTTGGTTTAAACCGGATCCTAGTATTAGATTTGTTGGATTACTTTAGTCTCATCGCATTCGCATTCAGTCGGAATGCGGATGCAGGTATGTGTATACAGGTGAGGGGTATCCTTGTGATCCGTCACGAGTTTACTTTAGTAGATGCCATTCTCTTTTTATTGTTGCAAACATTTGGATTAATATTTGCATATGGAAATAATGAACTAGAAATCATCATTAAGAGCATTAATTGTGACACATGCACAAGTGATGACTCATGGTCTCTTTCTTTGTGCATGTGTCACATTTTTGATGAATTTGAGTGTTGAAATGAGAGGGAGAGAGAAAGAGGGCTGCCATATGATAGTTTGGTCTTGCATTTTTTATTCTAACATTCTCTCTTATTTTATCACAAGAACACAAAAAGAAAAAGAAAGGAAAACTTCTTCCTCCTCCTCTTCTTTCTTGAGCTCATTATCTTCTCACTAATGGCATCCACTAAATCCTCAAGAGACAAAGTGATGACACACATTCTCTACTTCATCTTGGACACGTCGGCTAGCTAACTTCGTGTCCGAGTTGCTTCGGACGAAGCGGGAGCCCGTGAAAAGACTCGAAGATGTGGTGCCCTTTCCGACGAGAAGACCGGAGATCGGAGATGCCGCGGGGAGCTTGGGTTGGTGGCCAAAGACCGAAGGACACGGATCGATCGGTATAGCTTTTCTAACCCTTCTCTAGTTGCTAGTTATAGGTTAATGGTTCGATCCGGGGTTTAAAGTATACGATAGCGCCAGTTTCAAGTTTTGAAAAAGTTTTCGTTTCCGCATTTTGGCCTCGGATAGACGGCCGGGGCGCTACCGTAGACTTACATGGTATCATAGCCACGCCATTAACCTTTACTAGCTTGCTCTAACGTGTTTAGAACTTCGATCGAACGAAATTTTCCAAAACCGCATTTCCAATTCTGCAGTTTCTGTCGATTTTTTTTGTGGTCTAAAAATTATTTTGAGTGCGTCAGAAAATCATGCAGGCTTTTCTTAGAACACTGCAGAAAATTTGTAGCATGAGCTCACTGTAGCGCCGCGGAACCATGGCCGTCCCCCCGTTTTGACCGCTGTTCCGCCGCAGTACTGTAGCATCAGTGCACCAAACTTTCTGCAGTGGTCTCTGAATTGGAATTGGGGTTTCTGGTAATTTTATTTTTAGCCCAGATTATTTTGAGTACCGGGTATTGTGCTTGGGGCCCACTTCGGGAAATTTTATCAATCGAAAATTTTAAACATGTTAGTTCACAGTATTTACATTATATCTGTGACTGTGAATGTCATTCGAGCGGTAAATCTTGTCTAATTGCTATAGTTCTTTTAGACGGATTTGCGAACGTGACATTCACGTTGATGTTCTGTGTTGTGCTGTGATATTGCGGATTTGTCGTGGTGGATAACCTGGATGCAATGGTAGTACGGTTTGGTATTATTTGTACATTTGATATTGTGGGGCGAGCGTCCGACATGTGGACCGCCGTCACTGCCTGTTTGTATATTATTCTTTTCGGGCACGACCGGGCTGAGGTCGATGTACCCGTTGTATATTTTTACTTTCTGTACTAGGATTACCCCGCGGTGGGGTGCACGGATAGCCGGGTTCTAGAGGGCAACGGGACCGCATCTCATGGCTTTGAGACGGAGGGGGCTTCACTCTAGAATTGGCGGGCTATTCGCCGCACTCATAGGGGGTACAGGTTGACCCAAGGAGGGGTGCTCAAGTTACCGGATTCCGTGAAGTGCTGGGTTGTCCATTCACTTTGTTGAAGGGGGCTGCCTCGCTTCAGGTTTTGGCGGGTAACTTTCCGCACCCGTAGGGGTCTAGGATTTCATTACACAGGCTATCCACACGACCAGGGGAACGTCGGGTTTCAGTAGCGGCTCTATGAAACCCGGGGATCCCAGATTATCTGTATTGTTCTGTGATGCTTATTACATTTCTGTGATGTTGCATTTTATCACGCCATGAGTGAATATTATATATTGATATATATACTAGTAGATGTTGTATATGTTTTACACCCGTGCTAGTCAAGTCCTCGCTCTGTCGTTAGTTAAGTAACCTAACGGGTGATGACGGGACCCAGTGGCGAATGCGGATGGCATATACGTACATCATATTTTCGTTCTTTTGTGGTGTGATTAATTGATGGGACTGCATTGATTCGGATCAATGCAAGCTAAACAAACCAGTTTTATGTTGTTGGAACATTTTTCAAAAAGCTGTTATTGCAAGGACGTTCTCTTTTGTTTTGCACAGTGGTATTCGGTTATGAATATCCAGCACCTCAGTCGACGAGGCAAGGGCCGAGATCCCTTCACCGGGAGTGACCCCTTGGACAGAAGTTTGCGTCAGGGTAATAACTTCGCTATAGCCGATTGCCTTTTGCTTTGCATCGTGGTATTCAGTTGGAATATCCTGCACCTCATTCTACGGGGAAAGAGCCGAGATCCCTTCACTCGGAGTGACCCCTTTAGCAAAGGTTTTCACCACTATATTTTTATAAAAAGTTATCTGGTTCCTTCAACGATATCAAGTTCATTACGTTAAAGGTTTTTCGCCAAAAACCATTCGTAGCCCTCCGTCATTTCAGAAAGGTAGCACTTAGTATTCATGCTATGTATGTTGGCCTTCGTCAAGGCATAGTGTATGGTAGCTATTTATTACTTTTCTGCTGCATAGATAGATGCGTTGGTTTGGGACAGTTGTACTACTATTTTGGCCTTCGTCAAGGGTATGTACGGGTGGATTCAAATTAACCTGGATAATGACGGGTAGAACTTGACATGTGACTTATGATATGTTGGCCTTCGTCAAGGTCATAAGAGCATGGGGTAAAAATCACATCGGGAGTTTCTAAAGAAACTGAAACTTGCCAGATATGCGCATACCTTCTGGAGTGTGATAACGTGAGTGGATTCCATCACGTTATCATGCAATGATAGTTGGATCCCGATTCCCACTGATGAGTTGGTTTACTCTTCGGGTGATCCCGACTAATTCTTCTTTCAGGTTTTGAGGAGAATTTGAGGTTACAGTGGGAGGTTTCCTGATTAGATAAATCGACAACTATTCTGATCTAGATTAGAGTGCACGCTGAGTGTTTCTTTTCTCTCTCTCTTTGGCAGCGACCATGACCCGACCCTAGACTATAACTCAGTAACCAAGTTAACCGAACTTTCTTACAAACACTGGCTTTTGGACTGTTTAAGTTGCATACCTCATTGCCACTCCTACTTTTACCATTTTCTCCATAACACCCCGTATTACTACGAACATCCACTTCCATTGGATAAAACCATCATATGGTTATATACGAACTCGAAGGAACTTGTTCCAGATTCGAGGATGGTTTCTAGTTCTGGAGAAAAAGAATAAGACTATTCAGTTGTTTTTTCCTTTTATCTTCTCTCAGGTTACGAGTGCTCCTTGGATAAGGACAGTACTCCTATTACGCCAATTGGATTGTCTTCATCCAAACAATAGGTAGGTGCCGAACAGTAGGGAATGAAGAAAACCATTTAACCTAAATGGTGTACAGAAGGTATTAAGTAAAGACAAATAAAGGGATTGGTAAGAGGGCAAAGTAAATTGCGACTGCTATTTACGACCAAACCAAGTATTTCTTCGCCAATCCTACATCACCTTTGTATTTCTCCAGAACACTCCGTATCACTACGAAAATCCACAGTTATTTGGATACTCCATCGTATGGTTATATACGAACTCGAAGGAATTTGTTCCAGTTCGGGGATGGAATCTGGTTCAGGAGAATTAGGAATAAGGTTTTATTCAGTTGTCTTTTATCTTTACCTTCTCGCGGGTTGCCAGTGCTCCTAGGATTAGGAGAGTACACCTATTACGCTTATTGGATGGTCTTCTTCCAAACCATAGGCTGGTGTCGAACGGTAGGGAAGGAAGAAAACCATTTAGCCTAACGATGGTGTGCAGAAGGTAATGACTAAAGACATATAAAGGGATTTGGAGAGATGGCAAAGAAATATACGGTTACAGTTGTGAATCTGATAATGGAAGAGGCATTACCAGGAATACCCGGATACCCCTTCGAAACATTTACATGTTTTAGTTTCACTGTGTATAGTTAAAAGAAAACTGATTTCCCAATTAGCCCTTACTCCATGGTATGTATTTACCAGGTTTGATTCTCATATATGTATGGTTTTACAGATGATGAGTGGGAGTAAGTTATTGGGAATTGGGTGATCATCCTCATTATATCGGGATTCGTTGTAATTGGTGATATTTGAAGAAATCGCCTGGGTTGTTTGCCGGACGGCAGATATTTGGTTTTGAATATCCGTTGTTATGCACCAATTTCAAATTGATATATCTGTACGTTTATTTTTATAAAGTGAGATATAACTTTTTGAAATTATGTCTATGACATTTACCTATATCAGTGGATGGTTAGGTAAGAAGCATTAAACAGCGGTGTAATTCTTCTTAACCATAAGTACATTTTTCAACCTACGACACACAGGGAATGAGTTATTAGACTCAGGGGACTTATACAGAGTATTGTATTTTGTCCAGTGTCCATGAGGACGGAGGGGTTGGTATTCGTACTACATTCTGTTTGCTTGTGACTTCTCTAGTTCTTAGACATGTGTTTCGTAGAAATGTATGGTCTAAGTTTTGAGAAGTTATAGGTATAAGAATAAAGTAGAGAACCAGGTGTTGCAAGTATCAGGATTCTTCAAGATGATCGAAGATGTAGATACTTGTGTATGGTATTCAGTTAATAGTAATGATTAAGAGAACTTGCTTCTCTTTCAGGTTACTCATAATTGGTAGCACTCCTAAGTTGAGTAATACTGATCGGCCTCTCTCCATTTAGTTGACATGCACTGGAGACAGCTGCATGATTTGAATTTGGTTCCAATTAAATCAGTGCCTCTGTTTCTATATTGGATATAGAATAGTTCATATCTTAACAATGTTAAGGTACGGGGAGTTGTCCGGCTTATGCTTAAAACCAGACTCTGGATAACTCAAGGCGCGTTTCTGTAATGGCAGTTTGTGGGTTGACCCGGGCTATGACGTGGGTTGACTTTCTACCATCTGGAAGATCAATAGTGATATTGTTCTTGACTCGCCACAGTTTTAATTAAAATGTTTTTTTTTCAGAAAACAGTAGTGGGAGTATGGTAGAACTGGAAGTGATTCCAGAACTGCAAACGATTACTGAAAATTTAATAGGACCTAAAGATTCAATCTGGATTGACATTCCATTGGCCACTCCGCAGATATGGTGGGTAACCTCAGGCACTCGAGAAGTACTTCAGTATGCTCAAGGACGGTGACAGGGAGGTTCTTGTTTACCCAGACTTGCCATTGCTATTGTTCCAGACTGTGAGACCCGGCAGGAGGATGAGTATAGCGTCGTTCAAAACTAGCTTTAGAAGTGTACGTGTATATGACTCTGCCAGAGAATTGTCGTAGTCAGTGGGAGCAGCAGAAGCATAGTGGACAAGTAGCTTATGTCTATTTATGGACTAAAACAGATATAGCGGAGATAGATCATCTATTTCTGATGTGACAGTCATAGGTTTGACTTTATCAGAATAGAGGATGGATCTGTTAAGAAAGTAGTAGGGTGTGATGTCCTGGTATTTGGATGACATACACAGAGTAGGAAGTGAAATTCCTATACTACGATCGGTTATACTTTGGTTGTCACAAAGTGGTTTTTCTACATAGGATATGGATATAATATCTGACATTTTGGTTACTAGATCTATGATTTTAGACCTAGATTTGGGTAGTTTCCCAATCTGGGTACGTAGACAGTATTCTACAGGTATTTTAGAATGGACGACTCCTGGCACGGTAGTGTACCTGCAGGTGATGGAGTCACCCTGTCTAACGGGGTCTTACAGACTAAAGGGGAGAGGGATGTGCATGATTGGCAGATCACTTGCTTAGGCAATTGAGTCAATCATGAGATGTCAAGTACCACACCAGACGTTATTTTTTGCACTAGATGCAACAAATTGATATTAATCCAATCCTGGAGAAACGTTCGGAAGCAGTTTTAGAACATAAGTGGATGTTCTAGGGATATGATAACAGCAGCCTCTTTTGGGAGACAGTTATCATTCCAGGCTTCCAAGGTGACCTGGATGACAGAGTGACTGTCAGAGTTGTAGTTTTCCCTCTGACGAGGGGCAATATTTTGGACAGGTGGTCCAAGCGGATACTGAGGGAGGCATGGAGTAGGATACTGATTAAGTTCAGTTGACGATACAGTCTAAGAAGTTTGGATTTGGAGATCTTTTATGAACTAGGTCCCATCAGATATCCAGACATATTCTAAGACAGGTATTGCTCATTTCGGGAGATGGCTTTCTCCGCGAACTTGAGATAAAGAGAGACATAGAAAGAAATATCAGGACGGATCCACTCACTGAGGCTATTCCTCGAACGGAATAGTTTCGCAAACGGGCTTTGTGAAACTGATTAGTAGAGGAGTTGGGTGATCGGTATCACACGGGCTGTGAGTATGCGACATCACAATAATTAGCCTTGAGTGCAAGTGGGAGATTGTTGGATATAGTGCCCTCAGAGTCAATTATTGGATCACAGGCACGTGATTGCAATGATTGAAGGAGGATCTATATCCCGGTAGGACAGTCTTACTCAAAATGATAGTATGCTATCTGGTTTATCTTTATCATCGTGTACTACTTTAGGTGACCTTACAGGTCGCTATTACACGTTAATAGAGCCCTTAGGATTCTTGCTTGACTTCCAGCAGTATGATGGCGATCATATACGTGGGAGCTGGGGTCTATAAGCACATCCTTAAAAGGTCCCTAGTCGTGGGAGTTTTCGAGACAGGGCATCGATACTCCGGAGTAGACTAGTGTATACAGTCGAGACCTCGACGAGGGGCGGTGGCCGGTCTCACAAGCCATTGATTTCAGTTGGTTCACCTAAGATGTATACAGGTGCTCATTGGGTTATGAGTACACCGGACAGGAGTCGCCGGGAACATGATAGTTGGTATTATACCTGACGTCAGATAGCAGTTCCCTGGTGACATGTGTACAGGTTAGTTCATCGACCTGAGATCGTCATTTGTCTCGTGTGAGTTCCCACTGTGCTTTGATTACTACCCTACCATGGCTCAAAGGAGTCGTGCAAACAGGTTTTAGTTGGGTACAGTCCCGAGCCACATGGATGCAGTGAGCGGATCGGCAGGGGTTTCGTCTCTCCCGGTATTGGGGGTGAGATCGCGCTGTGTCTAGGAGAGCCATTACACGAAGTCCTTGGTCAAGACAGGAGATTTACTGGTAGGTATTCCAGTAGTATCTCAGGGTGTTCTGGGCTATACTCCGACATGACTTGTACCGCTTTTGGGGGTCTAATTTTTACCAACCCCCTAGGCCCGACATGCGATACTCATAGACGAACGGACCGGACTGTACGGATATTGTCACTGACAGGCTCAGTAGGGTGTCAGGATGAGTTCGCTCATTGACCTCCCTTTTGGTCAATACCTGGTAGCCCGTTACGTACGGCTAGTACCTCTGACGTGCTAGTGGTTAAATCCACAACCAAAGTATTGACGAGTCTTTAGAGTCCCCCACAGACAGTTTCTCAAGTTTCGGGCGAAACGTTGTAGAGGCCGTATGATATATGGCAGCATTCGATCATATACGTGCAGTAGTGCACGGATCATGATCGGGCGGATCATACTAGTGGGCTTTGGTTTAAGCCGGATCCTAGTATTAGATTTGTTGGATTACTTTAGTCTCATCGCATTCGCATTCAGTCGGAATGCGGATGCAGGTATGTATATACAGGTGAGGGGTATCCTTGTGATCCGTTACGAGTTTACTTTAGTAGATGCCATTCTCTTTTTATTGTTGCAAACATTTGGATTAATGTTTGCATATGGAAATAATGAGCTAGAAATCATCATTACGAGCATTAATTGTGACACATGCACAAGTGATGACTCATGGTCTCTTTCTTTGTGCATGTGTCACATTTTTGATGGATTTGAGTGTTGAAATGAGAGGGAGAGAGAAAGAGGGCTGCCATATGATAGTTTGGTCTTGCATTTTTTATTCTAACACTCTCTCTCATTTTATCACAAGAACATAAAAAGAAAAAGAAAGGAAAACTTCTTCTTCTTTCTCTTCTTTCTTGAGCTCATTATCTCCTCACTAATGGCATCCACTAAATCCTCAAGAGACAAAGTGATGACACACATTCTCTACTTCACCTTGGACACGTCGGCTAGCAAACTTCGTGACCGAGTTACTTCGGACGAAGCGGGAGCCCGTAAAAAGACTCGAAGATGTGGTGCCCTTTCCGATGAGAAGACCGGAGATCGGAGATGCCGCGGGGAGCTTGGGTTGGTGGCCAAAGACCGAAGGACACGGATCGATCGGTATAGCTTTTCTAACCCTTCTCTAGTTGCTAGTTATAGGTTAATGGTTCGATCTGGGGTTCAAAGTATACGATAGCGTCGGTTTCAAGTTTTGAAAAAGTTTTCGTTTCCGCATTTTGGCCTCGGACAGACGGCCGGGGCGCTACCGTAGACTTATAGTTCTTTCGTAGAAGAAGCTCCGTGGGAGATCGCTCTTTCAGCCAAGACAAAAAGAATACTGAAAGATCTCCACACATGCCCGGCAATCAGGTGGAAGAATCCACTGGAACCCGAGATCATCAAAGGAATGCTGAAGCCGCACCCAACTCCAAAAATTGGTGGTGATATTCGAAGCGCTTACACCCATCCGTCAAAGTCTTCGAAGAAGAAGAAGAAGACCAAAAAGCCCGTGAAGCCTGATGACAAGTGCACGGACCTGCAAAAATAGATTGACGCGCTGGAAGAGTATAACCAGAAGGCGCGGACTCCAGTCACACTCCAAGAATTTCTCAGTCACGTCCTTGAGGACGGAGATGATGGAGAAGACTCGTCGGATGAATCTGAAGATTACGTAACAAGTTGCCATGTGATCTCTTACTCGTCGATAAACGATGAAGAAGCTTCTTATACAGAGAAACTGGGGGCAGGTCCTGAGCTGGAACTTCTAGGGCCATCAGACGAAGTGATTGATGCATTCCTGAACGAAGCTTTTCTTAAAAGCAAAGATGCTCGAGAGCGTGAGATGGCTATATTCGAAAAAGCCAAACACCGGCGACCGGACGAAAGGGTTGAAACATTCCCGCCATATCAAATTGCATCAATCGCAAATAAAAGCAGGTTCAAGACAAGGAAGAGGTTCGCCAAAGCTATATCGATGGGAATGAAGCTGTCACCCTCCGAAGGGAAGCTCTTGGTGAAGCGGAGATACATCCTAGCTACTGCTTATATCATCGAAAGATTACGCACCCCACCGAAGAGTGCAACGCTTTTAAAAAATGGTGGTAGGGTTATGTTGCTCACCGACAACATTTCAAGCGGATGAAACGCAAAATTCGTCGGGAGCAAAGAAATACGACCGAAGAGCGTAAAAGAACTACCGGCAACTGTCATATGATCGACGCTGGGGGATCGCAATTTCTTACCTTCAGGAGCAACTCTGATGAAGAAATGACTCTTGGCCCTCTCTTTAAAGAATCCACCTCGAGAAAAAGGAAAAACCGAAGACCTGTGAAAATATTCAGCTGCGCAATCGTACGCTGCCCGAAAAGAATCTCGGACCCACGAATAGTGGGTCGAATAGAAAAGATAAGGGAAAAGAAAAGGTCCCTGAGGATATCATCCTTGATGACCAAGCCATCGAAGAACTGACAGCTAAAGACCCGCCAAAGAAAAGTAAGGTGGACTACAACGTTCTGGCACACTTGAGAAAGCTACCTTCGCAGCTAAGCATTCTCGACGCCCTTCTGCTATCCAAAGAGGCGAGAGATTCATTGATCAAGGCACTCCAAGAGCCCGAGCAATTCCAACCTTTTCTCGCCGAAGAAAAGATGAAGGACGAGCTGGAAAAAGTGCACACAGCCGATATCACCTTCGGCAATGAAGACCTCCTCCTCGGGACGTGTAAGCATAACCGTCCCCTTTATGTCTCCGGATACTGTCATGACATCAAGTTAGGCAAAATCCTGGTTGACAATGGGTCCTCCGTCAATCTCCTCAACGTGAAAGTGTTGAATGAAATCTGCATGAGCGTTCAGCACCTCGCTCGCGATAAAATCACCATCTCCGGATTTGACTCCCAGTCATCACGGACGCTTGGGTCTGTAATATTGATGCTACGCTTTGGGCTGCTTGTCACGGACATTAAGTTTCATGTCATTGACGCCAAGACATGCTATAATGCTTTGCTCGGCAGGCCTTGGTTACACAAGTACAACATTATCCCTTCTACACAACATCAGTGTATGAAGTATTTCAAGGATGGTCTCGAGTATACCATAACAGGAGAGCTGAACCTATTCTCTGTGAACGAGGTCCGAAAATACGAAAATGCAAAATACTTCTTACCAGATTTTGAGGACATAGAAAGATGTCACAGACCGAAGAACAAAGCCATCACTACTATTCCGATTTTCGGGAGTGATACCGAGGAGGAAGAAGAGATAGTTTATTCAGGGCCGTCCCAATACAACAAGCCGGGACCGTCCATCCCTATGTTGATCTTCGGCAGCGACTCGGAAGATGAGGTCAATGTTGTATTCTCTGCTCGGCCGTCAATACAGATCTTCGCCGACGAAGATCAAAGTTTGTGAGTTGCCATGGTTCCACAAGAGCATTATAAAGAGCACGATGCACTTGAAACTTATAGTGTGCAAGAACTGCAGACATTCTATGTCCCTTCCGGGCAAAAAGGAGAAAAGGCGATCCTATTCTACCGATCCGGGGAAACCAAAGTGGAGAAAGAAATTTGGCATAGTGCGGATTCTACACTCGACAGGCTCCAGCCCATCCATCTGCCTAGATATTACACGGAAGGCTTGAAAAAGCTATTGAAGCGCCAAGGGGTACCCTTCAGACAGACTACTCGACAAGCTCGATTCTACAACAAGATTTGGGACGTCCCTGGAACTCAGCGAAAGTTGCCCAACAGGAAAATGAAAACGGCCGGGCTTGGATATGTCCAATCCAAGAAACGGGAATGAGTTCATGGTAGGTACATCATACATGACTTCGATGAAGAAGGAGACGCCCTGTTAGAAGACGATGACCCTGAACCAAAACGAGATCTTACCATCAAAATGCCGAGTCCGTCGTTTGAAGAACGGATGGACAAGCTAATAAGGGAAGCGGGACAAAAGATCCGGGATGACCATAACCGTGAAATGGCCATTTACGAGAAAACCAGGATGCAACGCCTCCATCATCAGACCATGGAGAATGACAATGCTCCTCGTCGCCAGCCCGTCATGCAAAAGACCCAGCGCAGAGGCAAAAATAAACCAAGGAACGGGAAAAACGTTCAACAGCAGCCAAGCGGGTCTAAGAAGCCATGCGAGCAAGAGTCGAGCAGCCGGGATCCGTCCCATATAAAGAAAATGGGTCGGGAATATTCTTTTCCCCAAGATAAGACAAAGAAGATATTCAATCTCTTCGTAAAGCATCAAATGATGACACTCCCGAAGTCCAAGCATCCCGAGCAAGCGAACGAGGTCTCTCACCCAGACTATTGCTCTTACCACCAAGCAATAGGGCATCCTCTCGAAGACTAGTTCACCTTCAAGAACTGGGTCGAAGACCAATATCAACAAGGCAGGTTCGCTCTATCCAGCAGCTGGAAGGTAAGCCCGCCACAGAAGCATGAACCAAAAGCAACGTGTATAACGAGAGTAGAACCAGATCAATATCAATCTTGGAAACGATCTCGTACCTGCCACGTGATAGCGCTGTCAGAAGAAGAGCCTGAGAATACGGATGACCTCCCCTGGTGCTTCGAAAACGACGATGACGAGGTAATCTCAGAGTTTCCACCAGCGCCAAAAGAGCTGGAAGATGGAATACATACTACTGCAGATAACCTCAAGAAAATTGATTTGGGGACGGCAAGTGACCCGCGGCCGACGTTCGTCAGTCAGCTGTTGTCTAAAGAAAGGGTGGCTATGCTAAAGGACGTGCTCATGCAGCATAGAGATTGCTTTGCATGGAACTATTCAGAGATGCCGGGACTCGATCCAGAGATTGTTGTCCACAGATTGGCGATTTCTCCAGACGTCAAACCGATCAAACAAGCGCCGAGAAGAATGCGGCTCGAGCTTGAAATGAGCATCAACGCCGAGGTCAAGAAGCTAATCAACTCTGGCTTCATCCAAGAGATTCAATACCCTGACTGGATCGCCAACATCGTCCCGGTGATGAAGAAAAATGGGACGGTGCGCATATGTGTGGACTTTTGGGATCTCAATAAAGCCTGCCTGAAGGACGACTTCCCAATACCGGTCACCGAGCTGATGATAGATAACACATCCACTCACGAAGACTTCTCCTTCATAGATGGCTCGTCAGGATACAATCAGATAAAGATGCATCCCGAAGACCAGAAGCATACCACTTTCCGGACCCCTTTAGGCATATTCTGCTACAAGGTGATGCCTTTCGGTCTGAAGAACGCCGGTGCCACCTATCAGAGGGCCATGATAAAGATCTTCGATGACCTCATACATGAAATCGTCGAATGTTATATCAACAACCTCGTAGTTAAAAGCAAATCATACGAGGAACATCTAGAGCATCTGAAAATCGTATTTCAATGCCTTCGGCAATACAACTTGAAGATGAACCCTCTCAAATGCGCGTTCGGAGTTTCCTCGAGCAAATTCCTAGGATTCATCATCCGACACTGAGGCATCGAAATAGATCCGTCAAAGATCAAGGAAATTATGGAAATGCCTCCGCCAAAGACTCTCAAGCAACTGCTGTCTCTCTAAGGGAAGCTCGTGTATATCCGGCGATTTATAGCCATTCTCTCCGGCAAGTGCCGCCCCTACAGTCACTTAATGAAGAAGGGAACTCCATTCGTCTGGGATCACAAATGCCAAAGCGCACTGGACGAGATCAAGCAATACCTGCAGAATCCGCCAGTATTAGCCGCTCCCGTTAAAGGAAAACCTCTCGTCCTGTACACAACAGCCCTCGAAGGTTCTTTAGGCGTGCTGTGGGCACAAGAAAACGACCAAGGGAAAGAGAGAACCCTTTATTATCTGAGTCGAGTTCTCCTGGGGGTAGAAAGCAATTACTCTCCCATTGAAAAACACTGCCTGGCGTTGATCTTCGCGATAACGAAGCTCAGACACTATGCGTTGGCACATGAGGTCCATCTCATATCGAAGGTGTATCCTCTCAAATATTTAATGTCAAAGGCTATATTAACGGGACGACTCACTAAATGGGCCCTTCTCTTGATGGAATTCTCGATAACTTATCGGCCTCTTAAGATAGTGAAAGGTCAGGCCATCGCCGACTTCCTCGCTGAGCACCCGATACCCGCCGATTCCCCTTTGAACTGCGAATTGCCAGACGAACATGCGTTTGACACGGTCGACGGGGATGACACCCGGTGGGAACTCTATTTTGATGGAGCGTCTTCCATGAAGAAGCGCAAACAAAGCACGCCAATAATCAAATCAGGGGTAGGCCTTATCTTCGTAACTCCACAAGGAGGGATAATGCGCTTTGCCTTCTCCTTAACAGAGCCAAAAACGAACAATGAAGCCGAATATGAAGCTTTGATAGCGGGTCTTGAAATCGCCGTCGACATGGGAATTGAGAACCTCTTCATTTATGGAGACTCTCAGCTGATCGTTAGCCAAGTTAACGGCAACTATCAAACGTGCAAGCCAGAGTTAGTGAAGTACGGCGAGAGAGTACAGAAACTGCTGACTTAAATTCCTTCCTATACCTTGGAAAGCATACCGTGTGCGGAAAATAGCAAAGCAGATGCGTTAGCCAAACTCACTAAAGAACTGGCTGACGAAAATCTCGATGATGTGAGGATCATTGTGTAGAGCCGACGGGTTCTTGCACCGGCGGAAATATCTCCAGAATCACCCGAAGAAAAAAAAGAGACCGAGCAAACGACCCTACAAATAAAAGACCAGGAAAAGGCTAAAGATTGGAGAGAAGTCTTTATAGACTACTTCAAATCCCGTCGAACGCCTGAAGATGCATCCTCAAAACATCAGCCCATGAAACGAGCTCTTTCTTTTGCATTCGTCAATAATACCCTGTACAAGAGATCGTTTGACTCTCTGTGGCTAAGATGCCTGGGACCTGAAAAGGCAAAGAGAGTCGTCCAAGAAACTCACGATGGACTCTGCGGTTCTCACCAAGCCGGCCCGAAGATGAAGCTGAAGATAAAAAAGATGGGCTACTATTGGCCCACGATGATCCAGGACTGCCTCGAATACGCGAAGCAATGCCACTCGTGCCAGATTCTCAGGGACTTTATCCATCAACATCCAAATCCACTGCTTCCAACGGTAGCTAGCTGGCCATTTGAGATGTGGGGAACTGACATAATCGGCCCCATCGAACCAGCATCGTCCAGAGGACATCGATTCATTTTGGCGACAACGGATTACTTCTCCAAGTGGGCAGAAGCAGTACCGCTGAGGGAAGTGAAGACGGAGAATATCCTCCATTTCTTCAAGACACACGTCATTTATCGATTTAGAACTCCGCGGCGGATTATCTCCGATAACGGGCCAGCCTACAGGAGCCACAAAATCAGCCGCTTCACACAACAGCATAACATAGACCGGAGATACTCTTCAGTCTATAATCCTCGAGCTAACGGTCAAGCAGAGGCTTTCAACAAGACCTTGACGAAGATCGTGAAAAAGACGGTGTCTCGAAATAAGAAGGACTGGCACGAGAGACTGCATGAAGCTCTCTGGGCGTATCGAACTATGTTCAAAACGGCCACGAACACAACGCCGTACGCATTGGTATTCGGCACAGAAGCGGTACTCCCCCTCGAGATAGAGTTACCCTCTCTACGAGTTACCGTTCACTATGAGCTAACAGACGAAAAAAATGCTCACCTTCGGCTTGAGGAGCTTGAGGCCCATGACGAAACCTGGCTCATGGCGCAACAAAATCTGGAGGCTTATAAAGCAAAGATGACGCACTCATATGAGAGACTGACTAGGCCAAGAACATTCCGCCAAGGCGAGCTCATGCTAGTGGTCAAAAGACCTATAATCCCTAATCGTGCCAAACGGGGGAAATTCGAGCCGAACTACGAAGGCCCGTATATTATAGACAAAGTTTACCAGGGTGGAGCATACCTACTCATGGACATGCATGGTGAAAGACCTTTCAGGCCAATAAACGGTCGCTTCCTAAAGAAATACTACGCCTGACGAGTCACGGCCTAGGTCAACGATAGATGACGATGCCTGTGTCCGCTCGCTATCTTCCTAAGCCCAAACTCAATAAGTAGTAGCCGGTTTTCGGACCGAAACGTCCTTAAACTAACAACGGACCGAAACGTCCTTAAACTAACGATGGACCGAAACGTCCTTAAAACTAACAATGGACTACTATGTCCTAAAACTGGCGTTGGACCGAAACGTCCTTAAACTAAGGATGGACCACTATGTCCAAAAACTAGCTGTTGACCGAGACGCCGATAAACTACTGTAGACTGCAGCATCCCAAGGCTGACACAAAAAAAAAAGAAAAAAAGAAAAAAAAAGAAGAAAAAGAAAACGGTATGTCCATAAGCAAAATGGGCACGGATGAAAACCCGAAAGGGCTCCGTGAGTAAAAACAGCAGGGCTACCGGCGAGTTTTTATGAAAACCCGAAAGGGCGCAACCTCGTTAATAGACACTTGCAAGGTCCTCTCGACCTTGTGAGGAGAAACTACCTGCGTGAGATCCTTACGACTCACTAGGGAGCAACACACTTAGGGATTCCCACAACTCCTAAGGAGAAATTACACTTACGAGATCCTCACGACTCGTAAGGAGAACCCTCTTATGAGACCCCCACGGCTCATAAGATTCAAAAGTCTTAAGCTACAGGGATCTGAACCTGTTCTTAAGAGGCCACCATAACCTCCAATGCTGCCCTACAAGCGGCTCAATGCTGACCCTTGTATACAATCCACGGGCGCGAATAAACATTTCCCTAACAAAGTCCCATCCGTGACTAGGGATATGTCTACACGGTGAACAGCCCTTGTAAGTCCTCTAGAACTTAGAAGGAGAAAATACTCTTGTAAGATCCTTACGACTTACGAGAAGCCATACACTTAGGAGTCCTCACGATTCCTGAGGAGAAAACGCACCTACGAGATCCTCACGACTCGCAGGGAGAAATACCTTTGTGAGACCCTTACGGCTCATGAAATCAAAAGCCTTAGTTGACAGGATCCTAACCCTATTCGCTAAGCCACCTTTGTTCGACATCGACAGAGGCAAATGATGATTCGCTCCTGGCAATATCCCAGTTGTAGCGGTGCTGATGCCGAAATCGGTGTCTAATTCCAAGCTTGCAGCGAAAAGCCAACAAGCCACACATGCATACGAAATAGCCGAAATGAAGGGGCAACTTGCAGACAAAATCAGCAAGTAAAAATATATGCATGCAAAATAGACAAAATGATTGGGCAACTCGCAATAAAAAACAGCGAGTAAAAATAAAACAAATAGCCGAAATGATTGGGCACCGCGAAAAATAGCCGAAATGATTGAGCAATCGCGACCTTCGCGATATAAAAGCTGAAATGATAGAGCATTGCTGAAAGAAATAAAAAAATAAAATTTATGCCCTACAGGTGATATCACATCAATCCCTGTATACAATTCAGGGACGCAAACAAAGAAGGAATCACACCTTTCCTCCCCAGGCTCCATCAGAAGAAGAAGCCGAATCTCAATGGTTTACAGACAGCCTGGAGATCATCTCAACATTCATCTCATTACAACAGACGCAACATCAAGTAAAGCGGAACCGCGGCAATTCCAAGTTCCATGCTCGGTGGTGCACAGATGACCAAGTGTCAAACCCCGACTCCATGAAATTCCAAGTTCCTTTCCTGGTCACGTGGAACACGGCCTATGTCAATTCTGACCCTGTGGGAAACGTCCAGAGCGGATCCTGGTCCTCGCAGAACACGGCTATGACCCCGTGGGAAGCATCCAGAGCGGAGCCTGGTCCTCGCAGAACACGGCTTTGACCCCGTGGGAATCATCCATAGCAAATTCCTGGTCACGTGGAACGTGGCTTATGTCAATCCTGACCCCGTGGGAAACGTCCAGAGAGGATCCTGGTCCTCGCAGAACACGGCTATGACCCGGTGGGAAGCATCCAGAGCGGAGCCTGGTCCTCGCAGAACACGGCTATGACCCTGTGGGAAGCATCCAGAGCAAATTCCTGGTCATGTGGAACGCGGCTTATGTCAATCCTGACCCTATGGGAAACGTCCAGAGCGGAGCCTGGTCCTCGCAAAATATGGCTATGACCCCGTGGGAAGCATCCAGAGCAAAATTCCTGGTCATGTGGAACACGCATGAGCGCTGTATATCTTAGTGCTTAGCACTGCTGGGTAGTATAGAAACCCAATCTCATCCCAAATTGGCTAAGTTTCCTGAGGTAAACCTCTTTGATTTTAAATCAACCGAGCCCATATACTTGCGATTTCCCAACTGATCTTAGTCTCAAACATAAATAATGATTTCTCATTGATGATATCCAAAATGATATTCATCCTATATCTCCTAAGGTAATTTTAGTCTCAAATATGACTAACGATTCATAGGTGCACCACAACCCATTTTTCCCTCAAATACGGGATTTGGTTCAAGGGTACATCTTTGCACACCTCTGATATATGTCGTTGTAATTTCTCAACATCTTCAGAAAGGTGGCGGGTCCCAACAACCAACAACAACTTCTCGTCCCAACTTGATGTAAAATTTCATCAAGATAGGGAAATATACACCCCACATTGATGCACTTCCAAACTGACGTGCACACCTCAAATCGGATCGCACCCCAAATTGGGTGCATTCCATGTCACCATCGTTCACTCTGCCACATAACAAATACACATGCGCGCAAGTTGAATGCTAGACCGAAATGTCCTTAAACTAACATTCGTCCCTAAAATAGGAATGTTGGACCGAAATTTTCTTAAACTAACATTCATCCCCAAAATGGCAATGATGGACCGAAATGTCCTTAAACTAACATTCATCCTAAACAGAGAATGTTGGACCGCGACGTCCTTAAACTAATATGTTTTGCACTGTGGACTGTCTCCATAATGATTATCGTATACTATCTATGGGCTATTCATATATGATCTAATGATCAGTTGAGCCCATATGCTCACTGCTCATAAGTCGATCTTAGTCTCAAATATGGCAATGATTCTTAGATCAAACCCAAATATCTCATAAACCGATGGACCTCACAAATGTGAGATTTGCGTCCTAAGTTCATTCCCGTTGGTAAACCAAGATACCAACGTGGGCCTTGTTAAGCAAATTTTTTATCTAAACCCAAATCTCAAACATACGGATTTGGACTAATCCGCGCCCTACGGACGAAGACATAAATTAGTCTCCATATACAATCCATGGGCAACCCAAAATAAAAAAAAAAACACGATACGACACGAAGTGAACTTCCGGAGCAGGAGAAAGTGGTTATCGCAATGCGGTAAAGTAATTAACTGCAGGGACTTACGCCTGCAGGGAAGAGCGTCCCCATAATTAAAACCCCTCACAAACAAGGGGGGATCTGATAAAGTCTGCTACAACGGTCGCATCTGTCCAAACCTCCGATATATGGTGTTGGTTGTCGGGTTTCAGAGATCATCTCTCTGTTTCTTTGAAATTAAACCCATCAGATATACTGAATGCACATTGTCTTCAGCATCATCGAGTGCCTGGAGCGGCATGGCCTCGGCAAGCTCGGGTAGAGCTTTCCAGATCGATCCAACGACAATCTTCAAAAGGGCAGAGCGGCGAGGGAGTAATCGACCGTTGTAATCATGGAAGCGACGCATCATATCATCGTTTTAGGCGGCAGTATATTCTTGGCCTTGAAAGCAACCTTGAATGCGAATTTCTTTATAGGAGATAATCTCCTCGATGTCATACAAATGATCAGCCATTGTACCTAAAAAGGGGCAAAAGAAGCGTCATCCAATGGACATGAGTTCATTTTATAGAACTAGTGGCGGCTCATTAATGATTGGAACATATGCCCAATAGAGAAATCTAAAAAGATTCTCTATGGCTGGTTTTAATAATAATAAAGTTTCAGAGCTAAACTCTGTTTTATAACAAATGGTATAAAATACCAAAGATTTCCCCTAAAAGAAAAACGATCAAGATTTGGGCACAACTTTATAAAATAAATCGAGTTAAGTCTTAAAAATCCCCAAACAGGAGATTTGATTTGATTAATCTCAGAGCAAAACTCTGCTGAATAAAGAAACCTCAAGAAAATCCCCAAAGAGGAGAAAAACTGAAATTAAAATCAGAACTAAGTTCTGTGATAATAAGTGAAGTTAAAACTTCAAGAAAATCCTCAAAGGAGAGACAATTTAAGATTGAAAATTAGAACTAGGTTATGTGATCATAAATGAAGTCAGAAATTCAAGAAAATTTCTTGAGCTAAGCTCTGTGACTAAAAATGGAGTCAATCTTAAAAAAAATTAAGGAAAAATGTTCTAAAGGTAAAAGCTAAGCTCTGCTGAAGAAAACTCTTACCAAGAAAATTTTGGTAAAGTGGGTCTACAATATAAATCTGTGAAAAAGAATAAAGAACTAAGTTTCAAGAAAATAGAGCTAAGCACTAATGGAGAATAAAATTCTCAAGGAAGAAAAAAGATGGAGGCGCAGCTGTTGCCTAGGGCTTGAAGCCCTATTTAAAGTGATGGAAGTCGGTTAAGATTCTCCGAATCCCAAGATGGATCGGATGGCTCAAAGCTGGACACCGTTGCACTCACGTATAAGCCACGTAAGAACAACGGTGGGGGGCATTTGTTCCCTCGTATAAAAATTATTATTGTTTAAAAACAATAAGGCAGTGCCTCATGTGAAAGGCATGTGAACGCCGGCGCTAGTTTTTAGTAGGATTAAATCTTATGCCAGCACCTCATAAGAAAGGCACGTGAGTGCTGGCGTGCAAAGCACATGGACGCTTGATTGAGTCCTAGGACCAGCGCCTCACGTGAAAGGCACGTGAGCACCGACGTCCAAATTAAAACGGGTCTGCTTGGGTAGAATTAAATTCTACATGGAAAATATTTTCAGAAAATATATTCTGTTAAACAGATCCGTTGGATCAAAGATTTAATGGTGATTAAAAATCATCAAAAGATAGAATTAAATTCTATATGGGAAAATATTTCCCTAATCTTTCTAAACTAGAAAAACATACTCTGTTAAACAGAGAACCCTTGGATTAAAAAATCCAATGGTGATTAAAAATCATCGTTTGAATTAAAGGATAGAATTAAATTCTATGCATGCGAAAATATTTCCTTAATCTTGTCAAAAACAAGAAAATATATTCTGTTAAACAAAAAATCAATGGATCAAAGATCCAATGGTGGTTAAGCTTTCCCGAATAATCTTTGAGACCAATTAAATCAATTGGTATCTCTCATAAGAGATTTTCTCAAAATTGATCAACAGTTTGCAATCCATATATAAAGGACTTGAGACTTTAAGTCTTAGGACAAACACATATATAGAGAGACTCCCCATAAGCTTTGGAAGCTACATCTGAGAATTCAATTCTCTTACTGAAGAAAGTTCCTTCTCCTTTCAAAACCCTTGGTAAAGAAAACCGAGATCAAAATATCTCTTTTGCCTAACACACAAAAATATACAAGGGTTTAACCCTCTGAAAGAACTTAGTTCTTTCTTTGGATCTGAGATCCGCAAGGCAAATCTCACATAAGTTGAGAATTTAATTCTCATCGGGATGATTTTGTTCTTCAGACTCCACATCTAGAGGAAAGACTAGGTATGAGAAAAGAAATAAAAAAAGAAGAAGAAAAGAGATGTAAGCTATATTCGAGGAATTTAATTCCTCTAAAAACAGTGTTTAACCCTATATGAAGAATTTAGTTCTTACAAAAAAAAAGAACTTAGTTCTCAAAGAAAATCTGATCCCCAGATTCTCAAAACAATGATCTCAGTGATCATTAATGGCCAAAACGCTATTAATAGAAGTTTAACTTCTTTTCAAAAGATAAACAGTGAGTAAATCTCTAAAGGACTCAGCGCATCACGTATTTCACACGTGAGCGCCCAATGCTTAAAAAACTCAGCGCCTCACATGTTTCATATGTGAGCATCCAAAAAGAAAACCAAGCGCCGGCGTGCATAGCACGTGAGCTCCAGAAAGCAAAAAAGATCAGTGCTTAGCACTATTGCAGCGCCGCATGTTATAGCAGCGCCTCACATGAAACACACGTGAGCGTCAAGTGACTCAATGCCTCACGTGGTAATACATGAGCGATGAACAAAAGTGCTTAGTACTCTATATATGTAGTCAAAAGACCAAGTGCTTAGCACTACAGAATGAGGGAAAAACCCAAGACTGAGCCCAAATTGGCTAAGTCTCTGAAACTTCTTTACAGCCAAGCCCATATGCTATGTTGATGGATCTTAACAAAATTTAATGATCCCCAAACATATTTCTAAGTTGATCTTAGTCTCATATAAAGATTAACATATTCTTAGGTAAAATAAATTGAGCCCATATACTTATATATTTAAGTTGATTCTTAATCTAAAACCAGATTAATGGTCCTTAAATAAAATAAAATATTTTTTGAACCGACGGAACATACAATCTAAGTTCAAATCCAAATCAAATATATACGGATTTGGACTAATCCGCGTTCTATGGGTGACGACATAAACTAGTCTCCGTATACAATCTACGAGCAACCTTAATAAACAAAAATAATACACGACACGAAGTGACCTACCGGAGCAGGTGAAAGTGGTTATCGCAGAGCCTGCGTCTGCTGGGAAGAATTTCCCCACAATTAAAAACCACTCACAAACGAGGGGGAATCTAATAAAGTCTGCTATATCGGTCGCATCTATCCAAACATCCGATATACGGTTTCATAAATCAACTTGGTATTTTCGAAGAGGTGAATGAATATGTTCAAATAGTATCTGCGCCCAAATTCAGACAAAACGATCAATCCCAGTTCATCTCTGTATTCGACGGTATATAAGGGGTCCCGCCGTCTCTGTATTCCAAGGGTCCCGCTTTCAGAACCCCCCTTTCCAAGGGTCCCGCTTTCGGAATCCCCCCAAAAGGGGTTCTCGCTCTCGAAACTCCCCAAAAAGGAGTTCTGATTGATGTGAAAAATTGTGTTTGTAGAATAACCACAATCAATAACGGTGTCGCGTGTAGCTAGACCGAGATGAGTACGGGTCGTCCTCTAGGAAACGTAGAACTTTTTAATCTTACTTTAGGCATGTTGAGAAAGGAGGAAGAATAAAGAATGGTGAAGAATGGTTGTAACATCTAGATCTACGTTAAACACGGATGCAAAATATAGATCTAGATTAACTACGGATGTAAGTTTATATAAGAAGAGGGCTTGTAGGGTTCATTAGGATTTAGTAGTTATGGATGATTAATTAAAGATTACTCTTTCTATCCTTTAATAGATTTAAAACTAGAACGACAGTGATGCATGTAGATTAGGGTTTCTGGAGGGAAAAGAAATCCCACTCTTAACCCCTATCTCGACACGGAAATCCGTTCATATCTAGCCTTTACCAAAACAATCATTAATCTAATCTCTAATCGCGGTCGAGACTAACAATGAATTGGTAGCGCGCCCGATTAGGATGTTAATGATTCTTTTGATAAAATTTATAAACTTTATAAGACGTAAAAAGAGTTTAGGTATTTTCATCATCCATTAACCTACCCTAATCCTACCCTAACAAGCGGAGAATTACTTGCGCATGTTGGGAGAAAAAGAGATGGAGAGACAATTCATAATGAAACTATAAAGAAATAGAATAAGAAAAAGAACTACCTTTATTAATCAACAAAACTCATTACACATTGTTTCCTTAGATAATGATTACAAATACTAGTTTGCTTCTCGATCTCTTCTAAGGAGGTAGATGAACCGTTGATGATCAGCCTGGATGCGTGAGCCGTCTTGGATTTCGTGATCTCGTTGACTTGATGATTTTTCCAAGAGGCTCTCGGTCCTTATTTATACTCCAAAACCCAGAACCCTAGCTTCCAAATTTGGAAGCCAACGGTTAAGATTCTCCCACCCAAATCGCAGCTCACAAGTCTTCCAAACCGCGGCGGATCCGCGGTCAACAGGTAGGTTTGACCGCGGATCCGCGGCCTTGTGTACGGGTCATTGGATTTTGTCTTCTGGGATTTTCTCCTTATGACACGTGGCGATCTCTGGAACCTTTGGAAATTGGAAATCTTTTCTTTATTTCTGCCACACTTGATTTCTTAGTTTGCTTTCTTAATTAGGCAGGTTTGCTCTTAACAACTTTGATTCTCTTGATTTTTAGCCCTGAAAAATTCTGCACAATCTCAACAAATAATATTAGTGGAGTTTTGTTTTATTGAGATATTAATTTCACCATTAAGATTTGTTCAATGGTATCTTTGCATACATTTTCCTACCAAATGTTAATTATAATATATCAACACATGAAAAATAGTATTTTTACAGATAAACCCTCATATGTATCATATATTATAATAAAATCCTTTTCAAGTATAGAAATAGTAGGAAAAATGTAATAACAAATGTGCAGTTTTATCAACTGAACAAATACCCCCAAACTTATTTTTGATCGTCCCGAGCAAACTAGTTTATTCAAGAGAAGAAGAAAAAGAAAGGAGAAAACTAAGCACACTTTCGTAGGCAATACGATTGCACTGAGCACGTGCACCAAGCCGTTAAACCTCTAAGTGTCCCTAGTAGGAGCAGTGTTGTCTCCTGAGGGTTTTCAACGGATTACACCCACAAAATCCTATAATAAAAGAGAGATGGTGAAATTTACATATAAAGATAAGAACCATAAAAGAAATACTTTTGAAAATTTAGAGTTTCCAACTACACTAGCTTTTCAGTTGTCATGAGCCCTATCTTAATAGTCATGAAAAGATGTTAGAAATCACATCATTCCTCAATAAAACATCGTCTTTATTCTTCATTCCTACTTTTCATCCAAACATCGATCATATAACCCTACGTGTATGTAAAGAACATCCCTACACCCGGAGAATTCAATTCAAGCTATCACACTCTTGTCCATATGCCTCGGTACTTTTTACTTTGATGAATATTTAGTTGAATTTGCTCACATAATTTTCATGCGACCGTTAATACTTCTTGAGATACTAACCGACCGATTACTCATGTTCTTGCTTATTAGGTGTTTTCCTCGTCTTGTACCACCTAAGGCTTACCAGTGACTCCCAGACCAGTTGGTCTAAGGCACTAGGTGATGAAGCACCCTCGCTATATTTTTTTATTGCTGCCTTGGCGATAACAAAACCAGTGTTCATTTTTTTCTTCTTCACCATTTTATATTTTATTCATTTTTTTTATTTCCTTCATACTTTGGCTTTTAGACAAGAGCATTTCAAGGTATCCTCTACTATCTCGAGTTTCAAGACATGTGTAAGTGCTTATAGTAGGATATCAACATTCAAATGTTTGGCTTTCAGAATAGAAACTATTTTTCAGACTTATTTTTATCCTCAGATTAGTGACTTCCTTCATCTTACTAACCCTTGGGACAACAGCTCATAACTACTTATTACTAGTTCGTTTAAGAAAACTTCTAATTTTCTTGGTTTTCTTAAATTTTTCCTATTTTTTGGATGTAATTTTTCAAGAAAATTTTTAATTTTTTTTGAAAATGTTGTGCTTATGCAAAATATGATGCAAATTGATGTGTAAATAAGCACAAACCTCCCCCAAACATGTTTACAGCAGTGTCCTCACTGATGTCATCCGTTAAGCTCAAAAACCTGTAGACTTGGGAGGAAAAAGGGGACAAGAAATAATGCAAGTGAAATCCTCCCCCAACTTATTTTTGGCTCACAATCTTATAAAAATTCTTTTTCTTTCAAGAGCCAAAATATACCCCCCCCAAAACTTGAGTTAAACAATGTTAATCTTTTAAAATCACACGAGGGGGTCAAGGTTATTGGTCAATGCCAAGTTTTGCAAAGACCGAAGGTCAACACCAACCATTCAAAAATTTTATCGATGAAGCACCAAGGTTGGTAGAAGAATATGTCACCTTTCGACGTGAAGAAGTGGGGAAGTGATAAGAGGTGTAATGGAAAAGGATTGCGTCTCAATTTGGAGAGACGACACAGTGATAGTAATGATGGATTGCTCGCATTATCATGATTGTCCAGAAGAAGGGGTGGAGGTTCGATTTCTTTATCTTGGAGTTGATTCATCTCAACACCCATATCTTTTAAAAATGCGAGTTCATCAGCGAAAATTTCCTCAAATCTTTCATCGATACCCCGAAGTATAATGTCATCAGGAAAAACAGGGTGATCGTCAGACTCTATAAAAAGTTCCTCATCAGCGTTAGATGTTGACCCGGACAACTCGGTGGAAGAGTACATGGTTGGGTCAAACAACAACATATGAAAAGAGTCAGTATCATGAGGTTGATCAAATTCGCTGCTGTCGACATCCATTAATTCGACAGAACACACATGAGCATAGGGTTCGGAGGGTTCACTTTCCAACTTGTAAATGTTAAGCCCAATTGACTTCTTTCCAAAGGATAGGGTCATAGAGCAGTTTCTACAATTGATTACTGCGTTGGAAGTGGCCAAAAAGGGTCGACCGAGAATCACCGGAATTTGGTTCCGTGGGTTCGCTACAGGTTGTGTATCTATAACGATAAAGTCCACAGGGAATATAAATTCCCCGACTTTGATTAACACATCCTCTAGCTTACCCCTGGGTTGGGTGATAGATCGATCGGCCATCTGAAGAGTGCAATCCGCCGGTTTTAACTCTCCGATCCCTAATTGCTCATAAACAGAATACGGAAGCAAGTTAACACTAGCACCTAAATCGAGTAGAGCACGATTGATATTTTTACCCCAAATAGAAATAGAAATTGTAGTACTTCCGGGGTCCTTTCGTTTCTTGGGTAGTTGTTGTGTAAAAGCAGTGCTCACATTACTCGCAAGGAAAACTTTTTTAGGTACTTGAAGTTTTCTCTTCCTAGTGCACAAGTCCTTTAGGATTTTCGCATATGATGGAACTTGTTGAATAGCATCTAGGAGAGGAATGTTTATGTTAACTTGCTTAAAAATTTCCACAATCTTCTCCATTTGTGGACTTGGTCTGTTGCCCCTTAACCTGTTTGGATAAGGTGCTTTATCAATAAGGGTTTGGTCCAACATTGGAGAGGATTGTGGGGATGGAGTGGATCCCAGAATTGGAGTGGGGATCGTTTTAGGTAGATTCGAGAAAATGGGCGAAGGGTTTGAGCCTTGGGGAAAACGGAGAATTGGCTCGGATGAAGGTGGGAGACTAGAAGAATTAGGGGAAGAAGTAGAAGCTGGGGTATCATTGGTGTCACTAACATCATCACATTGCTCACCCACTCGGTTATTCAGCACTTTTCCCGATCTCAACGTAGTAACGGCACTCACATTATAACTTTGTGAGTGGTCAGGATTAGGTATGGGTTGAGATGGGAGTTTCCCTTTCTCTCTCGCACTCATTGCGGCGTTCAACTGTGCAATTTGGTTTTCTATTGATTTAATACTCTCACCGTGGGAGGCGGAGTCTTTCGTTAGGGTATCAATAGAAGACTTCATATCAGCCGACATTTGCATGGAATGTTTCATAAACAAATCCAAAGTTTGTGCGAGTGAAGAGTTATCAGTACCGGCCAATTTTGGTACAGAAGTGTTGGCCAGATTTTGAAAATTTTGTGACTGAAAGGGGTGCTGACTTTGTGGTTGTGGTTGCTGTGGAGGAGATCTTTGATAATTGCTTTGGAACTGATTTTGATTTTGGGGTTGGTTTTGGTTCCAAGCAAAATTAGGATGATTCCTCCATCCTTGATTGTACGTAGAAGAATAAGGGTCGTTTCTAGGTCGCTGCTGAAAAGCAGCATTAGTTTGCTCGTGACCTTGAAACGATGCATTCATAGGACATTCTTCCGTTAAGTGTGAAGGATCTGAACAGCAACCACAGACGGTCTTGGGTAGCGTAACCTGGTTTAGGGAGGCTAATGAAAATTTGTTCTCAATAGCGTCGAGTTTCTTCTGCATCGCTGCCATTTCAGTTTTTACTGCGATGGAAACATCGAGCTGGTGAATACCTCCCCTAGATGAAGGTGGTCTTACGCTTTCCCACTGCAAAGTGTTTTCAGCGAGATCTTCCAGATATTTCTAAGCTTCGCCATCGTCTTTGGACATGAAATTGTATTGACACGTTATTTCAAGCATCTGCTTTGTCCCTGGATTAATGCCCTCATATATAATTCGGCACAAATCCCATCTTTGTATTCTATGATGAGGACATTGGACAAGCAGATCCTTGAAACGTTCAAAACACTTCCAAAATGGTTCATTAGGAAGCTGGGTGAACTGGTTGATCTCGCTCCTAATATGGGCAGTCTTATGGTTTGGGTAAAACTTCTTAAGAAATGTTATTACGAATTCATCCCAGTTAGTGATAGAGTGTGCGGCAGTATTATAAAGCCATTTTTCTGCCAAGTCGCACAGAGTGAATGGGAGAAGACGTAAGCGCATAGCATCCACAGTCAATTGTGAAGTACCCATCATTGCGCATACGTTTTCGAATTTGGTGATGAAAACGTACGCGTCTTCCGACTCAAGCCCGTGAAATTTGGGCAACAGATCGATGTAGTGGGGTTTAATTTCAAAATTATCCCCGTTAGCTGGTGGAATAGATAGACAAGTAGGAAGGGGACCACAGATAGGATAGCATCTCTCTTGGAGAGAGATGCGCGGTGGATTCTGCGCACCTACGGGCGGTGGCAGCGTGGTGTTATAATCTGATGGAGTACCGGCCATCTCGGTCGTGGTGTGTGGTGGGGGAAAAGAACGCGGACAAGACGGGCACTAGAATCCCGTGTCCAGCCGAGCATGCACTAAGCGGGTTTAGTGCAAGTGGCAGCGTGTGTGTGCTTTAAAATTGGTCTGTTTTGAAAAAAGTGGGACTTAAGACAAATCACACAAAAATACACAAACAACCGTAGAACTAAGGTTACCTAGGTCAGTCTCTAGACCGCTCCTAGACTTCCAAAGGACAAGCCGTAGGATCAATCCTCTACCGCCTCTTTACTACTCTTGTAGCCAGGTAAGTGCCAGATAAGTGGGAGGTTGTCCACTACGTAAATAGTAGTCCTAATTAAGTAACCACTTACCTTAGACACACTTGCCTAGACACCATAAAAGTAATGCGGATAAGCGATAGATTACCCACGACCTTCTTCTGTCCTTACTGAACGCGACAGTCCTTAGAGTCCGGTCTAGATATTTTTTAAATTAATGTAGGGTTGATGCAGATGCTCGGTTTGTGATTTGTGGGGCTTAGGAAGGGTGATGAAATCCCTACCTAATCTGAATTTGGTCTTGCCCCTTAAAAATCCGTATTAAAATATGCAAAAACAAACCGCAAAACATAACTTTGCAAAAAGATTTTTTGAGCGGCAAAATTTTGCAAAGAATTCTGCAGAAAAGATATTTTATTGGATTTCAGAGGAGAGAGAAAGAGTTTAGAATCTTACCAGAGAAGTTTGGAACCATAGATCCTCAATTGTGCCGTGCTTCTGCCGCCAATACGCTCCTTGTGCCGTGGTTCCGCCGCGAGAAAGAGGGATCAGGTGATGATTTTTGCTACGTGGCCTCCTGTACTCCTCTGGATCTCTAAGAATGTCTCTGTCTTCTGTTTCCTTAAGTCTGTAACTCCAGATCTCTTTGCAAAATTCACACAATAATCGTTAAATATACAATTTGCAGTTTTGTTTTAATTATGATATAGATCGAATAAGAATTCAACACAAATAGTAAGAAAAAAATTACGCACGTATCCCCGGCAACAGCGCCATTTGATTGGTCGTGAAAAATTGTGCTTGTAGAATAACCGCAATCAATAACGGTGTCGCGTGTAGCTAGACCGAGATGAGTACGGGTCGTCCTCTGGGAAACGTGGAACTTTTTAATCTTACTTTAGGTGTGTTGAGAAAGGAGGAAGAATAAAGAATGGTGAAGAATGGTTGTAAGATCTAGATATACATTAAACACAGATGCAAAATATAGATCAAGATTAACTACGGATGTAAGTTTATATAAGAAGAAGGCTTGTAGGGTTCATTAGGATTTAGTAGTTATGGATGATTAATTAAAGATTACTCTTCCTATCTTTTAATAGATTTAAAACTAGAACGACAGTGATGCATGTAGATTAGGGTTTCTGGAGGGAAAAGGAATCCTACTCTTAACCCCTATCTCGACACGGAACTCCGTTCATATCTAGTCTTTACCAAAACAATCATTAATCTAATCTCTAATCGCGGTCGAGACTAACAATGAATTGGTAGCGCGCCCGATTAGGATGTTAATGATTATTTTGATAAAGTTTATAAACTTTATAGGACGTAAAAAGAGTTTAGGTATTTTCATCATCCATAAACCTACCATATTCCTACGAACCCTAACAAGCGGAAAATTACTCGCGCATGTTGGGAGAAAAAGAGATGGAGAGACAATTCATAATGAAACTACAAAAAAATAGAATAAGAAAAAGAACTACCTTTATTAATCAACAAAACTCATTACACTTTGTTTCCTTAGAAAATGATTACAAATACTAGTTTGCTTCTCGATCTCTTCTAAGGAGGTAGATAAACCGTTGATGATCAGCCTGGATGCATGAGCCGTCTTGGACTTCGTGATCTCGTCAACTTGATGATTTTTCCAAGAGGCACTCGGTCCTTATTTATACTCCAAAAGCCAGAACCCTAGCTTCCAAATTTGGAAGCCAACAGTTAAGATTCTCCCACCCAAATCGCAGCTCACAAGTCTTCCAAACCGCGGCGGATCCGCAGTCAACAGGTAGGTTTGACCGCGGATCCGCGGCCTTGTGTACGGGTCGTTGGATTTGGTCTTCTGGGATTTTCTCCTTGTGACACGTGGCGATCTCTGGAACCTTTAGAAATTGGAAATCTTTTCTTTATTTCTGCCACACTTGATTTCTTAGTTTGCTTTCTTAATTAGGCAGGTTTGCTCTTAACAACTTTGATTTCCTTGATTTTTAACCCTGAAAAATTCTGCACAATCTCAACAAATAATATTAGTGGAGTTTTGTTTTATTGAGATATTAATTTCACCATTAAGATTTGGTCAATGGTATCTTTACATACATTTTCCTACCAAATGTTAATTATAATATATCAACATATGAAAAATAGTATTTTTACAGATAAACCCTCATATGTATCATATATTATAATAAACACATTTTCAAGTATAGAAATAGTAGGAAAAATATAATAACAAATGTGCAGTTTTATCAACTGAACAAGTTCCCTCCTTTGAAACCCCCTAAAAGGGGTTCCCGCTACCGTGTTCCACCCTAAAGGGGGTTCTCGCTCTCGGAACTCCCCTAAAGGGAGTTCCCTCTTTCGAGATCCCCTCCAAGGGTTCCACTCTTGGAACCCTCCCGAAAGGGGGTTCCCGCCGTCGGGACTCCCTTCCAAGGGTCCCTGCCTTTAGGGCCCCTCCCCAAAAGGGAGTTCCTGCTTTCGGGACCCCCATTTTCTAGGGGTCCTTCTTTTGAGACCCCCCAAAGGGGGTCCCGACTACCCCGGGAGGCCACCAAAGCGCTCTCTCTTTCCCCGTAAACTCTGTGATGCCCCCGATATGTCGAAAGCACCCTCAAAATCATTTTCAAAACTCAACATATGCATATTGTACACTGAGTTTACATGACCTATACGATCCGTTAATCGGAGGTTCCCTCACGTCAAGAGTGAGGGGTAATTAACAGTTGTTTTGCCCACGGCTGCTAGAGAAAGGATCCCCACAATTAATAAACCCCTGTCTACCCTAGGCAGGGGGAATCTGTACACGCCTAAGGCACGTGCGCATCCATCTTGATAGGTGATGAAAAACACTCTACAGCGCTTACGTGGCAATGGAAAGTAAGATTGAGATGTTTGGTTAACATTTATAGAAAAAGAAAAGTATGAGAGAGAAATAGAAAGTAGAATTAAAAAATAATAAGTCATTTTCTTTCCCCTCACTTTCTTACACTTTCTAACATTTTTGATAGAAAGTGAATAGGGGGATCAGATGACGTGAATGGAAAGTGAGAAAGTACTTTCTAAGTTCTTTCTTTTTTGGTAGAAAAAGTATTTTCCCAAACATGCCCTTGATTAGGGCATGTTTGGTATCACGACCCGAAAACGTCATGTGACCGACACTTAAATCACGCGACGTTTAAAAACGTGACACAATCTAAGTAAGCCAAAATTCAATAAAAAAAAACCTTAGCTTTTCATAACTAACAATCTAAAAACTTAACAAGATCGGATTTTACCTTAACTTGTGGGAATAAAGAGATGATCCATGCTTATAGGGGACTACAAAGGGACTTGAGTGGCTCCACATGAAGAATTTGTGACCAAAATCCATGTTTGGTGTAGGATTCTTTGACGCTAAAGAAAACTTAGTGTATGTTTGTGTGAATTTGGGAGTTGAAAAATTTTGAGGAGAAGATTGAGAAGAAGAGGAAATGATGTAGAGAATTATGAGGAGCGAGAGAAAGGAGATGAGGCCTTAACATACCATTCCTTCACCATTCCTAATATTAAAAGAAAACACATACTTTCAACCATTCTCATTTGGTTAATATAAAACCCTTACCTCCAACCATACTCTCCATGTCTCCCTCTCTATACAAATTTAAAATACCACATAGAAAAAGAATTAAGATAAAGAAAAAAGTTTAATTTGCCATGACACATAAAGTATGTTTAATTAAATCTTAAGCTAATTTTTATAGTAAAAGACTTAACTATTATATATATGTGTGCACTAAATATTTTAAAAGAAAACCAATTTAATTAAAATCCATATAATTAATAAAACTTAATATCACTAATTTATAAAAATCTAAGTAATTAATTTTTCTCATATATAACTAGTTCATTTTATTAACAATTAAATTTAAAGTAAACATTTACATTTTCGAAATATTACAATATCGTCCCTTAAGAAAATTTGGTCCTGTAATTTAAAATTTTAATCCCAAATATTGAAAGCATCTTACTAAATTTAATCAAAAAGGGTTCTGAAGTCTCAAACCAAAATAGAAATACTGTCGAGAAGGTGTGTGCAAGAAACAAGGGGTGATACACGGTAACTAACGCATAAGAGTCGAAATAACATAAACATCGCACCTTCTTCAATGTCGGTAGGTGCCGAAGCACCCTGAGCCATCATAGCAAAGATTCTCGCTTGTCCTCTGCCCACGGTCGGGTGTCCTCTGCTTTTAGGTCCCTGTCCTCTCTGAGCAGAACCATCATGACCACGGCCTTCTGTACATCCGCCTGGTGCAGAGTAGCGACGAACGAAGGAGGCAATGCCATTGGAGGACAAAGTGGTAGGGATAAAGCAGCCTGCGGAACTGTCGTCTTGCCTAAATACATCTAGGAACAAGCCTTGGCAAAATGACCTAGTCTCCCGCATTTGTAACACACCGGCGGCGGTCTCTGACCATCTGGATACAAACCGTACATCTGGCCCTTGGTCCATCCCCTATCACTATCGCTCCCTAGAAGGAACCCACCACGGTCTCCACCTGTATCTCTTGTGCCGAACAGTCCGAAATCGGGAACACCAGTATGAACCCGCTACGGTTCCGGAATAGCTGCCGTCTCATTCAAATGCTCCTCCACTTGTATCACCGCGTCTATAGCCTATTCATATGTATCAAACTGTTGAGAGCTAATGGTAAGGAAAAACTGCGTATCAAGGCTCCTCATAAATCTCTTCACCCTAAGCTCTATTAGAAATATGTATGCCCTAGAGGCCATTATTGTATATTATAGTAGATGCTTGGACATATATATAGAGGACTTTCTTACTCGACATGATAGTATGCTATCTAGTTGCTCTTAATATTAACATGTGCACTTATTTTAGTTTATTATCTTATTGATACATGTTGATAAAATCCTTAGAATGTTGGCTTGACTACCAGGACTGTGATGCAGATCATACTAATGGGGCTTGTGTAGTCCACAAGCACATCCTTAACATTTCTTAATCGAGGGAGTATCGAGACAGGGCATCGATATTCCAGAGTAGACTGGTGTGTATGTTTCTTGACCCTGTATGGGGCGATGGTTGATCCCATAACCATTGGTGTTTGACATCAAAGATTGTACATAGGTGCTCATTAGAGAATGAATACACCAAATAAGACTCGTCGAGAACTCCTAGATGGTATCATACCTATCGTCAGATAGAAGTTCTCTAGTGACACTTGTACAGATTAGTCTGTAAACTCGAGATCATCATAGTGTCTTGTGTGGTTCCCACTGTGCTTTGATTTTCTCTCCACCACGGCTCAAATGAGTCATGCAAACAGGTGGTTTTTGGGTATAGTCCCAAGTCACATGGAAGCAGTGAGCAATAGGAGGGGTTTCGTCTCTTCCGGTATTGGGAGTTGATGTTGCGCTATACTTGATTGGCTATAAAAACAAGTTCCTGACCAGGGCTGATGAGATTTACTGATAAGTGTTATCAGTAATTTCTCAAAAGGTTATAATCCACACATCGGCATGATTTATCAAGTTATTGGGTCTGAAGATTCCACCCCCAGACTCGATATGCGATATATTAAACGAAGAGACAAAACTGTACGGTAAATGTTACTTATAGGCTCTACGGGTGTAACAACCCTAATTTCTTATACACTTTTTTCCTATACAAAATTTTTCAAATATTTTTTTAAAAAATCCACAAAGGGGTATTTTAGCCTGAGCACAAGATTTAGGTAATTATTTTTGTTTTTAATTACAAGCTACAAGAATGAAATAACTCCATGTTTAGTGTACACGAATTTACTTTAAAATTTAATGTGTACTTGGAGTATTTACTCTTGCTGCTATCATTTTAAGTAATTAAATAACACAATAATTACAAGAAGGAGCTTGTACCTCATTGGTAATACCTTGCACTGCTGAACCAAGCCACCAGAGTTCGAATCCCGTGCCCCACATAATTTTTATATCATTTTGTTTTAATTTTTATTAGAAGTCAAATGGTCAAACAGCCATAACTCACAAATTAATGCAAATTATAAAAAATAAGCTATACCAAAATCTCCCCCAAACCAAACCCCACCCATCGAAACCCGACTCGGCCCTGACTCAGCCGAATCGGCCGGTCGGCCGAGTCGTCAACACGAAAAATTTTCGTGTTAACCTAGTCAAACCCTCTGTATAGTCTATTTTCTCTGTACTGTTACACAATTTTCATTAAATCTCTTTTAAGTCCAAAATTAATGAATTTTTAATGAATTTTACATTTTTTTAAAATATTTTTTAATCCTAACCCTAACCCTAGCCTAGCCCTATATAAAGGCCCCTATCCTCTACCATTTCACCTCACCACTCTAAGTCCACTCTCCTAAATTCTCGAGAACTCGGTGCAAAGAGCGAGAAGCGAAGCGCTGCCGAAACCGACGACGGATTCCGGCGACCGGATCAGAACCTTCGCGACGTTTTCGACGCATCGACAATCACCACCTTCTCTAGCCCCCTTAGCTTGTCCAAACCCGTAAGTCCCATCTCTTCTATCTCTCTTTTCTTTAATGTAAAAATACGACTTTCTGGAACCCGATGGAAATCGGAACAAACCGATTTACGATTCGGTTTTTCTATAAATTTCCACTTGTCACCTAATACATAACACCTACCTATATTCTTGTTGACTATTAATCACCCATAAACCAATTTAAACAAACTTTCTCACATGAAATGATAGCTTCTTTACAATATCGTATTCTTTTCATAAAAATACCATGAAGTTCATTTTTCTTCGTTTAATTAATTCCCCCACTCCTAAATATGTTTATCTTGATCACTAAACTTGTAGAAATCAATTTGAATGAAATTTCACACATGAAATGATAACGTTTTCTAATACCGTAATCTTGCGCTTTAATACCTTCAAGTTTAACATAACATGTTTAACCTCTAATCTTCATCAAAACTTAAAATAAGTCATGAGGTAATGACCTACCTCTACACACACTCAGATATAACCCTAATTGATATATGTCAAAACATAGAATACGACATTACAGGACTTTTCACTAAAATACCATAATCTTTATAACCTTTATTGAAAGCTTTAAGTTGTAAACATTTCTAAATAAAATCTTTTAATAAAATGAAAGCACGATTGGTCATGGACATCGATCGTTTATCTAAACTGTCTTGTGGTGTCTAGACAAGTGTGTCTAAGGCTAGTGGTTTTTAATTAGGCCCACGACTGTGGTTTCTTCCCACTTACCTGGCACTTACCTGGCCGCAATTGACGGTGAAGAGGCGATTTGAGGCTTCTAATGACTCATCGTTTAGACCTTAGAAATAGGCTAGTTGGGTTAGGAAACCCTAACAACTAAAATACGGAAAACTATACTCTTTTGCAAATAAATACCTTATATTTATAAAACCGTTTTCCTAAATGAAAAGTATTTATAAAACCTAAGCAAAGTGCCACTACAACCCACCTTTGGGGAACCTGTTAGGGATAGTACGGTTCATCGTGCACCCGCAGGCTAGTAGTGTGAGATTCAGACCTCCGCAAGGAGCATTCGGTCTCGAAAGGTTTAAAATACGACATTTAAGAAAAATGAGATTTTTGAAAATAAAATATTCATTTAAAATTATTCATGTGTTTATATATATATAATTATCATTTAAACACCTATTTTATCATAAGATAAAGTTTCCATTTTTTTCTAAAATTAAAAGATTAAAAGTTACATTAAAATACCATGAATTTCAGATAAAACAATTAATACTTTTATTAGGATATATTCACTAGAATAACACAAATAAAATTCATATTCATTATAACAATAAAGACGATTATTAAATACTTGAGGTGTATTTTGAAAACAATACAAAAGTACTTTTTATATAAAACCCCCTCAAGTTTTACAAATTACAATAAGGCCCCTAACCAATATTGAACTTCGAATTATCTCTCTTTTAATCTGACTCGCGTTAGAGTCTGACTATTTCTGACTTGAATATGATTCAAGTCAATTTATATTCTTTTATATTCCAACACAATTTGAATACATGAATTCCTGAATCCAGTTAACAAAATATTCATTTTGACTGAATCAAACCATGGATATTCATCCATTATCCTGATATTCCATTTACCTGATTATACAGTTACAATATGTTTACTGATATCATGGTTTTGGTCAGTCACCCAACTTACATATTCCAATACTACAATACTGTTAAAACACAACGGGGTTTAAGGGGTAGATTGGTACGGAAGATATTAAAGGTGGCACGAGGTGGTCAGATTAAGACACCTAACCTGAATTCTATTGCTGTTGTACCGTGGCATAACGGTTCCTTGTACTTTCATTTTGCCCTGATCTCTAGCATATAGAGATCCCCCTCGTATACACTGGCATCCTTCTGTACCAAGCTACAAACAACAGCGTTAAACAATGTTCCATAATATTCAACAATATAATACTTTAGAAAATACTGTTACAATGTCATTCTCATTCTTCTTATTCTTTGGGACTTATCGAGCGACCTGTTCGCTGACGACATTCTATTTCTTTCTTCTTTGAATGTCGTCAGGTGCGTTGGACCAAGCTGAGATCGAGCCCACCGGTGAAGATTTGGAACAGTTCCACGAAGACCCAGAGCTATAGATATTGTACCTTGTTCTTTCCAGTACTTCCATTTATTGTTATGCCACTGTTTAGGCATTGCTTTTCATTTCAGTTGTATTTTCTTTTCATGCATTGTACAAAGAATGTTATTAATAAAAGTTGCTGTTATTTCTATATCATTCGTCTCTTGTGTTTTACTTTATATTGCTTAGCTACGCTTAGCGTATGTACTTCTGAGTACATACGTAGCGGACCTTGTCACGTCCACTTCGCCGTACACTGGGAAGCGGGGCATGACAGGTTTTGTTGGTGGCCCATGCAGGTCAGAGCTGTATGAATCTCTGTCATGCAGTTCTGGTCTGCGTGAACAACCTAAGCAATATAACACAAGAACCAGCAACTAAAACATTCTTTACAATTCATGTTCTTTGAATCTTGCAAATCTCTATTCCTTGAATCTTATCATTTCATGTATTTGAATCTGTCCTAACCCAAATTTTTCTTCAGGATTATGGATTCCCCGAATAACATCAGTACCAATGTCAACAACACACCTACACCTCTAACACTACCTCTCACGCCTGCCGTTTCTGCTCCACCCAACAAGCAGACGGTTCTGCTTAAGGAAATCCAAAGCCTCCTGGTTGGACTGCAGCAGCAGACTGCTATATTATTGAACCGACCAGAGCAGGAGCAACCGTCAAGAAACGCACTGCCACCCAGATGGTAAGAGGAACCTACACTACACAACCTGCAAAACCCAAGAGACAGAAGGAAACAATTAACCAGTCATGTTCAGGATTTTGCTACTACTGCCATAGGAATGGACACTTGTGGAAGGACTGTAGGCACGCAAAAGGCCTGTGCCTAGTTTGCGGCGCATCCGATCATAGAATTGGAGACTGTCCCTATAAACGCAACTCAGCCCACACACCCAATATCTACCCGAAGCAGCCAGCTATCCAGACTCTTGCACCTAGTCTTACACTCCCAGCACCACCTCCACATGGACCATCCCTATCTAGTCAGGCATCGATGTATCGGCTTACACAGAAAAATGTGTCGAGACGTCAAGCCTCCACCTTAACAGCCTTAGAACCTGAGACTAAGAACCAAGGTAACCCAGGTAACTCCCTCACTTTGATCAAACCATTTGCAATATTTCTTCCTTCTAAATATTTTCATACACTACCAGTAGTTCTGCCACCAAACTTCTTTGCACTATTACACTTTCCTTTTACAAATTTCGAGAACGAAATTTTTATAAGGAGGGTAGAATGTAACAACCCTAATTTCTTATACACTTTTTTCCTATACAAAATTTTTCAAATATTTTTTTTAAAAATCCACAAAGGGGTATTTTAGCCTGAGCACAAGATTTAGGTAATTATTTTTGTTTTTTATTACAAGCTACAAGAATGAAATAACTCCATGTTTAGTGTACAAGAATTTACTTTAAAATTTAATGTATACTTGGAGTATTTACTCTTGCTGCTATCATTTTAAGTAATTAAATAACACAATAATTCCAAGAAGGAGCTTGTAGCTCATTGGAAATACCTTGCACTGCTGAACCAAGCCACCAGAGTTCGAATCCCGTACCCCACATAATTTTTATATCATTTTGTTTTAATTTTTTTTAGAAGTCAAATGGTCAAACAGCCATAACTCACAAATTAATGCAAATTATAAAAAATAAACTATACCAAAATCTCCCCCAGACCAAACCCCACCCATTGACACCCGACTCGGCCCTGACTCGGCCGAATCGGCCGGCGCCGCCGGCCGGACTCTGCCGGTCGGCCGAGTCGTCAACACGAAAAATTTTCGTGTTAATCTGGTCAAACCCCCTGTATAGTCTATTTTCTCTGTACTGTTACACAATTTTCATTAAATCTCTTTTAAGTCCAAAATCAATGAATTTTACATTTTTTTAAAATATTTTTTAATCCTAACCCTAACCCTAGCCTAGCCCTATATAAAGGACCCTATCCTCTACCATTTCACCTCACCACTCTAAGTCCACTCTCCCAAATTCTTGAGAACTCGGTGCAAAGAGCGAGAAGCGAAGCGCTGCCGAAACCAACGACGGATTCCGGCGACCGGATCAAAACCTTCGCGACTTTTTCGACGCATCGACAATCACCACCTTCTTTAGCCCCCTTAGCTTGTCCAAACCCGTAAGTCCCATCTCTTCTATCTCTCTTTTCTTTAATGTAAAAATACGACTTTCTGGAACCCGACGGAAATTGGAACAAACCAATTTCCGATTCGGTTTTTCTATAAATTTCCACTTGTCACCTAATACATAACACCTACCTATATTCATGTTGACTATTAATCACCCATAAACCAATTTAAACAAACTTTCTCACATGAAATGATAGATTCTTTACAATATCGTATTCTTTTCATAAAAATACCATGAAGTTCATTTTTCTTCGTTTAATTAATTCCCTCACTCCTAAATGTGTTTATCTTGATCACTAAACTTGTAGAAATCAATTTGAATGAAATTTCACACATGAAATGATAACGTTTTCTAATACCGTAATCTTGCGCTTTAATACCTTCAAGTTTAACATAACATGTTTAACCTCTAATCTTCATCAAAACTTAAAATAAGTCACGAGGTAATGACCTACCTCTACACACACTCAGATATAACCCTAATTGATATATGTCAAAACATAGAATACGACATTACAGGACTTTTCACTAAAATACCATAATCTTTATAACCTTTATTGAAAGCTTTAAGTTGTAAACATTTCTAAATAAAATCTTTTAATAAAATGAAAACACGATTGGTCATGGATATCGATCGTTTATCTAAACTGTCTTGTGGTGTCTAGGCAAGTGTGTCTAAGGCTAGTGGTTTTTAATTAGGCCCACGACTGTGGTTCCTTCCCACTTACCTGGCACTTACCTGGCCGCAATTGACGGTGAAGAGGCGATTTGAGGCTTCTAATGACTCATCGTTTAGACCTTAGAAATAGGCTAGTTGGTTTAGGAAACCCTAACAACTAAAATACGGAAAACTATACTCTTTTGCAAATAAATACCTTATATTTATAAAACCGTTTTCCTAAATGAAAAGTATTTATAAAATCTAAGCAAAGTGCCACTACAACCCACCTTTGGGGAACCTGTTAGGGATAGTACGGTTCATCGTGCACCCGCAGGCTAGTAGTGCGAGATTCAGACCTCCGCAAGGAGCATTCGGTCTCGAAAGGTTTAAAATACGACATTTAAGAAAAATGAGATTTTTGAAAATAAAATATTCATTTAAAATTATTCATGTGTTTATATATATATAATTATCATTTAAACACCTATTTTATCATAAGATAAAGTTTCCATTTTTTTCTAAAATTAAAAGATTAAAAGTTACATTAAAATACCATGAATTTCAGATAAAACAATTAATACTTTTATTAGGATATATTCACTAGAATAACACAAATAAAATTCACATTCATTATAACAATAAAGACGATTATGAAATACTTGAGGTGTATTTTGAAAACAATACAAAAGTACTTTTTATATAAAACCCCCTCAAGTTTTACAAATTACAATAAGGCCCCTAACCAATATTGAACTTCGAATTATCTCTCTTTTAGTCTGACTCGGGTTAGAGTCTGACTATTTCTGACTTGAATATGATTCAAGTCAATCTATATTCTTTTATATTCCAACACAATTTGAATACATGAATCCCTGAATCCAGTTAACAAAATATTCATTTTGACTGAATCAAAGCATGGATATTCATCCATTATCCTGATATTCCATTTACCTGATTATACAGTTACAATATGTTTACTGATATCATGGTTTTGGTCAGTCACCCAACTTATATATTCCAATACTACAATACTGTTAAAACACAACGGGGTTTAAGGGGTAGATTGGTACGGAAGGTGTTAAAGGTGGCACGAGGTGGTCAGATTAAGACACCTAACCTGAATTCTATTGCTGTTGTACCGTGGCATAACGGTTCCTTGTACATTCCTTTTGCCCTGATCTCTAGCATATAGAGATCCCCCTCGTATACACTGGCATCCTTCTGTACCAAGCTACACACAACAGCGTTAAACAATGTTCCATAATATTCAACAATATAATACTTTAGAAAATATTGTTACTCTGTCATTCTCATTCTTCTTATTCTTTGGGACTTACCGAGTGACCTGTTCGCTGACGACATTCTATTTCTTTTTTCTTTGAATGTCGTCAGGTGCGTTGGACCAAACTGAGATCGAGCCCACCGGTGAAGATTTGGAACAGTTCCATGAAGACCCAGAGCTCTAGATATTGTACCTTGTTCTTTCCAGTATTTTCATTTATTGTTATACCACTGTTTAGGCATTGCTTTTCATTTCAGTTGTATTTTCTTTTCATGCATTGTACAAAGAATGTTATTAATAAAAGTTGCTGTTATTTCTATATCATTCGTCTCTTGTGTTTTACTTTATATTGCTTAGCTACGCTTAGCGTATGTACTTCTGAGTACATACGTAGCGGACCTTGTCACGTCCACTTCGCCGTACACTGGGAAGCGGGGCGTGACAACGGGAGTTTGGACAAGTTTGCTTGTTGATCTTCTATTTGTTCAATACCTGGGTAGCCGTTACGTCCAGCTAGTACCGCTGACGGCTTGTGGGTATCTGATGTGATCATTACCTACTGTTGGCATATTGACGAGTCTTTAGAGTCCCACATAGAGGTTTCTTAGCTCAAGCGAAACGAAGTAGGACACATATGGAGATATGTGCAGGAGCTTGATTAAATGCGAGTATATGATACTGTATTCAAATCTAGCGTTTTTGATATCAGCCGGGTTATATATGATATAACTAGATTATTGAATAAGTGTTGATTCAATGATTTATATATATATATATATATATATATATATATATTTGATATTAGCAGGGTTATATATGATATAACCGGATTATTGAATCAAGTGTTGATTTAATAATTTGATATATATTTATATATATATATATGATATATATATATATATTAAATAATATTAAATATTATCCGGTTATATATGATATAACCGGATTATTGAATCAAGTGTTGATTTAATGATTTGATATATATATATATATATATATGATGTTAGCCGGATTATATATGATATAACCGGATTAATAAATCAAGTGTTGATTTAATAATTTAATATATATATATAAACTAATATAAAGATCACTTAATTCTTTTCTTCTAATTATATATATTTGATATATATGCTTTTTTGTATCATGGTTGATGATACATAGAAGTAGGATATGTGAGAATCACATTAGAGGAAAGATGAGAAGATAATAACTTACATATATGAATTAAAGAAAAGAAGAATGATTCATTATTCTTGGGTTGCTTTGAGAAGCATGGAGAAGCCATGACTCATCCTTTTTCTTTATTTTATTCATAGATATTTGTCATTTGAAGGGTTCTCATCTTATCCTCAAGGTTCACTCATACTTCCAAGTTCATCTTCTTCATCTCCTCTCTAGTTTTTCTAGGTTGAGAAAAAGAAAAAGAAATAAAGATTTTTAGTGAGCAAAATTCCTACTTTATCAACCTACACTACTCTAGAAAATTAGTATAGGTTGTTCTCTTCACTAATGCCTTGATTAGTGAAGTGTGAGCTTGAGTGTGGGTTGCCTCAAGGTAGATCATCTTCGACGAAGAAGATTTCGAGCAAGCTCGTTCCATCCTTCAAATGGAGTCAAAGAAGAGTTCTAGGACTACTACTCAGAGCATTTGAAGTGAAGGACTAGATTACAAAGGTTGTAGTTTCTCTTCAGTTAGTTTAGAACATGTTTTGCTCATCTTTGAAACCTTAATTCTCTAATTCGATTCTTATTTAGTATACTTAGCCCTCTAGATTTTTTAAAATTGCATACTTAATCCTTATAGAACCTTAGTAGAGGTGCTAAGACATACTTTCATGGTATCAGAGCCAAGTTAGAGGCTTAAGAGTGCTTTAGACGAAGTTAAAGTGTTCGATCGACGTTTTAAACAAAAACTTTGCTAGTTTCTGTCCATTTTTTCAAACTTCATTTTTTTCAAGATTAAAAATGCTCAGAAAATCGTGCAGGTAATTTTATGGAGGCATAAGAAATACGAGCAAATAACTTTATAAATTGGCATCGGAACCGCCGCCTATACCATGTATTGGCCGCGGTTCCACCGCCCAATTATGGAGTTATGAGCCCAATTTTCTTGTGCTGCTTCATTTTCACATTTTGGATTTTCTGGATATTTTTAATGAGGCTCAAGTGGTTGAGATCTCTGTGAATTTTTGTTGTTTGAAACATCGATCGAAATGTTTAACATCGTCTATATTGCTTTGGTTATGTGATACAATTTTTAGAATCCACATTGATTAGTTTTGCGAAAACTAATTATCGATTTGTAAATCTTGCATTTTAGTCTCAAATGATGGATTACCATGGAGTTTGGATTTGGATCGAAACTCCGTCGTAATCTCGTATCGTACGCGAATACTCACCGGGAGACACTAATAGACAGCCAGACCCCTTTGCCTCGACCAAGTGACTATAGAAGAACCCCATGGCCAAGAGCATTAACTCGGGTGCTCGTGACCACTGTGTTCCGCCCAAGTCCACCTCGTTTGACGGCCTCGGAGGTGCGGCTATCCACTAAAGTACCCGACAAGCATTTGATCTTTTAATCGGGAATCTTGTTGAATTTCCCAGCTTAATTTTTGAAAAGGATTTTCAATTCGAGACTTAAATGTTAGGTTTATAATATTAGGCATGAAATTCGGAATATGTGATAATCCGGGCTTATGATATCTACAAATGCGGATTCTAAATATTGTAGTTTTCATTTCTTTTCTACGACCGTAAGTGTAATATGTAGCAGTATCCCCGATATCGTTGCTATACGACAACGACATTAGGGATACGCATATTTACTTAGGTTGATGACATATGATATTATTGTGTTGCTATCGATAAGTTATATTGGATCGTCGTGACAGAATAGCCGGGTTTTTTTTTATGTAAGATGAGAGTTTTACTTTTTCATTTTTTTTCATTCATGTAAATTATTGTATGTAAAATTATTTTATTGGGACACTTCCGGGTTGAGATTGTTGTCAACATTCGATATATATTATTTACTTTACCGCATTAAGATAGACCCAAGGTGGAGAGCACAAGTAACCGGGTTCTAGAGTCCAGTGCGAGGCCATCTAGAGGAGTCGAGACCGGTTGCCTAACTCTAGAATTGGCAGGGTTGCTTGCCGCTCTCGTAGGGGTCTAAGGGTGTGGGCTTGGCTATTCATCACGACTGTGGAATCCGTGTTTTTCGTTACTGGCTTAATCTAAAACACGGACTTCCTAGTATATCTTATATTTCATATATCTGCTTCTTTTGTTCTGTGATATGATGCGATCATATAACTGTGTGAGACGAATGCTGCTTATATATATAATATATTAGTAGACACTGTATATGTTTTGCATCTGCGCTAGTCCTGACCCCGCCCTACCGAAAGTTAAGTAACCTTACGGTAAAGACCCGGGTCTCTGTGGCGAATGCGGATGGCATATATGTGTATTTTATTTTTGTTTCTTCTATGATATTTAAGAAACATAATTGATGGGACTTCATTAATAAAATTAATGAAAAGAAAAGAAACCTAAAAGATGTTGTAGAATCAAATTTTTCAAAAAGGTAGCTCTAGTTCATGCTTTGCATAGTGTTATTCCATTATGAATATCCAGCACTTCATTCGATGGAGAAAGAGTCTAGATCCCTTCACCGGGATTGACCTCTTTAGCAAAAACTAGCATATGCTACAACCCACTCGGTTTGTTTTGAAAACTACTCGATTTTTAAAGTGGAGTTTAAACCACTCCTTTTCAAATCACTAAGTTCTACAACGATATCAAGATCATTACGTTAAAGGTTTTCTTCAAAACCAGTCGTAGCCCTCCATTATTTCAGATATGTACTATTTAGTATTCATGCTGCATTTTTCGACCTTATCGAGGCGTAGTGTTTGGTAGCTAATTAGTGCTTTTCTGCCGCATGATGATGCGATTGGTTAGGGCAGTCATTCGGCTTTGTTGACCTTGTTAAGGGTCGTGCGGGTGGGTCTAAATCAGTCACAAAATGACGGGTTGAACTTGACTTGCGATTTATGATTTGTTGACCTTGTCAAGGTCATAAGCCGCATGGGGTAAAAAAATTATCGGGAATTTCAAGTGTTGAAATTTGCAATGAGATTGCATACCTTCTATGTGATAGTTGGATCCCGATACCCACTGCGAGTAAGCGTTACTTCTGAGAGAGTTTTCCACTTTACAATTAGCTAATCCAGTAAGTGTATAAGAAAGGTATTAATGGGGTTATGCCCCTACGGAAACGAGATTATTTAATTAGTTTCATGCGAAAGCACGGGGAGACTCCTTCAGAGTACCAACACCAGCTTGGCTGACCGATTAGCGAACTTGTAGGGTGTAATTAATCCCGGCTAATCTTACATTTTAGGGTTTGAAGGAAGATTTGATAAAAATAGTGGGAGCCATCCTAATTAGATAAGATAATAACCAATCTAATCTTGCAAAAGCGCACGCTAAAGTGTTTTCTTCTCTCTTTCTCCAAGTAGCGACCATGTCACGCCTTAATCAAGATAATAATATGGATGTATTAACCAAACCTGCTTATTATACTGGGCTGGGGACGTTGTTTCCGCTCTATCTTATGACAACTGTCATAAGTTTGGGCAAGGAATAGGGGATTGAAACGATTTCCATGCAACCTTAATGAAGAAGAAGCATTCTAATGCATTTTCTTCGGGTGTGTTAGATATTGAGAACTATTTCTCAGTATGCTCTACGTCCTGAGTATTAGATACTGGATCAGGATCCCACATTTGTAATCCGTTACAAGGGTTTAAGAAAAGTAGAGAACTGGGAAAGGGTGATATGTCTCTCAGAGTAGGGAATGGAGTAATTGTTGCTGCCGAAGCTGTCGGCGAATATCACCTAGTATTGCCTGTTCCTCGCCGAAACATGGAGACGCGACCGCGCAGATCCGTCTTGCCTGAATTTCGGGGCAGATGCTAATTGGTGCTATCCTTCCACCTCTCCGAAGATGCCAAGTTGATTTATGACACCATGTATCAAAGGTTTAAACGGATGCGGCCGATGTAGCAGATTTCGTCAGATTCCCCCTCGTTGAGGGGTTTTTGATTGTGGGGACGCTCTTCCCTGCAGGCGCAAGCCCCTGCAGTTAATTATGCTACCGCATCGCGGTAACCACTTTCTCCTTCTCCAGATGGTCACTTCGTGTTGTGTGTGTTTGTTTTATTTTTGGTTGCCCGTGGATTGTATACGGAGACTAATTTATGTTGTCGCCCGTAGGGCGTGGATTAGTCCAAATCCGTATGTTCTTAGATTGGGTTTGGGGGTTGGGTTTAAGGATATGTTAGTTTCATTTGAGACTAAGATCAACTTAAACGTTTATTAAGGATACGTTAGTCTAATTTTAGACTAAGATCAATTTAACGGGATCGTTTAGATCCAACAAAAGAGCATTTAGACTCTATTGTTTAGTTTAGAGACATTTCGGTCGATTACCAGTTTGAGGACATGGTGTTCCAATATTAGTTTAAGGACATTTTGGTCCATAGTTAGTTTAAGGACATCTCGGTCCAAGGTTAAGGACATCTCGGTCCATGGGTTTAAGGACCCCACAGTCCAAGGTTAAGGACATCATATTCCATGAAGTTTAAGAACGTCATAGTCCATGAGTTTAAGGACCCCACAGTCCATGGAATGATTGGTTATCGGGACCCGTCACCTCTTTGAAGACGTTGAGGGATTACAACGACAAATCTCAAAAGAGTGAAGAGATGTACCCTTGAACCAAAGTTGATTGGGAGATCTGTAGTCCAATTTGGAACTAAGATCAATTAATTAGATTATGAGCACATTGGCTAAGTTAAATCTGAATTGAGAACTTATGGCCAACTTGGGATAAGTCCAATTAGGTTCGAAATGTTGGACCTTTATTTGGACTGTTGAATCATTTGTCTGGGCTCAGCCCCCCATTATTTAGCAATACTAAACAGGGGTTTGGGGCTTTGACAACATTTAATCTTTAGCTGAGCACTAACCATTCATTATAGCTATGGACTTTACTTTGCATATCATATGAACTGATCAATTTTGAGGTTTAGTTGGAGGGGAGTATTGCCTCTGGAAAACTTAGCTGATTTTGGGCTAAGACTGGTTTGAAAATAGTGTTAAACACTAACACATATTTGGCGGTCACATGTTCCTACGTGATACACTTTAAAACAATGTTAAACACTGGGGACAAAATGCTCAAAATAGTGTTAAACACTAAAAGTGGGGTGGTCACTTGGGGTCACGTGAGGCGCCTAAGAATTGGGCCAAACCTCCTTTATTTTACCCTCAAATCTGCAAATAAGTGTTAAACACTTATCCTTCAGGCCATCACGTGTTGGCACGTGAGGCATCTGAAGATGGGGCCAAACTTCCTTTATTTTGTTCTCAGAATATTCAAATAAGTGTTAAACACTTTTGGTTTTTAGGCCATCATGTGTTAGCACGTGATGGGTATCCATGTATTGATTATTAAAGTGTTTATTAAGGGTCACATAGGGACGTGTGAGGGCGCCCAAAATTGATTCTGCCCTTGGCTTTGTTCCCTTTATTTTGAGGGTCACGTGGGAGCACGTGAGGCATTGCCTCCAAGTTTTTCTTTCTCATTTTGAAGAATCTGTTTTAGGGGTCACGTGGGGGCACATGACCTAGTCTTGTTCTTTCTTTTCTGATCATTAAAGGAAGGGTCACGTGTTGCCACGTGACCACGTTTACGTGCTGCCACGTGACCACGTTTACGTGCATGGATAATTTAAGTCCTTTGTTTGATAATTAAATTCTTTGGTTGGGTTAAACCCTAATCTTGTTTTGAGGAATTAAATTTCTATGTATATGGAAGAATTAAATTTTTATGTAGGGTTAAACTCTAGTTTTATTTGGGGGAATTGAATTCCTGTGAATTTGGGAGAATTAAATTCTCATATAGGGTTAAACCCTGGTTTCATTTGGAGGAATTAAATTCTTGTGAATTTGGAAGAATTAAATTCTTATATAGGGTTAAACCCTGGTTTTATTTGAAGGAATTAAATTCCTGTGAATTTGGGAGAATTAAATTCTCTAAACTCAATTCTCCCTCTAAGTTTTGGATCTGCATGGCAGAATCTCCCCGATGAGAATTAAATTCTCAACTTGTTGGGAGATCTGCTTCTGCAGATCTTCAACCAAAGGAAGAACTAAGTTCTTATTCAGAAGTGTTAAACTCTTAAATTGAGAATTAAATTCTCTTTTTGTTTTATGGAGCTTATATCTCTTTTCCCTTTCTCACCTAGGGATTCTTTTCTCTGAAAAGAACTTCTTTTCTTTCTTGAGAATTAAATTCTCCTTTTTTTCTCTGTTGTTGTTTTTTCTCCAAAAATCCAAAAATGATTCTCTTCTCTTCTTGGCTCCTATTTATAGGAGAAAGAAAAAAATCAATTTGTTTAGTCAATTTTTTATTGAAAGATTTTAATTGATTTTGTAACCAACATGATCTTTTAGATCACTCGGTGAATTTTATTCACCATTAGATTTTTAATCCAAAAGATATTCTGTTTGTTATTCTTGGTGAATTTCGGGAAAATATTTCCTTAAATAGAATCTTTCTATAAGTTGGTGATTTTTAATCACCATTGGATTTAATCCAACGGTGCTCCATTTTATAGAGCACAATATTTTTCTTTTCTGTTTGGAAAGATTTAGAGAGATATTTTCCAGTTAGGGTTCTCGATTCCTTCTTAATTAGAATTTAATTTTATTAGTTCATAAGGCTTTAAAAGCCTATCACGTGTTGGCACGTGATCCCATTGTTTGACCATTTAAATAGAATTTAATTCTATTAATTAAAGATCTTAGGGACCCATCACGTGTTGACACGTGACCCCCTTGATTAACATTTTAACCAGAATTTAATTCTATTGTTTTAAAGAACTAAGGAATCATCACGTGTCAGCACGTGACCCTTGGTCACGTGTGAGCACATGATGCCCCATTGGGGTTTTTCCTTACTGTTTTATTATATCTTTTAATCCCTTTCACTGGGTTTAAAGGCCCATCACGTGTGGGCTCGTGACTCCTGTTGATTAGAATTCAATTCTATTATAATAGAGTCCCCAGGAAACCATCACGTGTCAGCACGTGACCCTTGGTCACGTGTGAGCACGTGATGCCCCATTGTTGTTCATAACATTTTTCTTTCCCGAAATTTTATGGAGTAATTGTTACTGCCGAAGCTGTCAGCGAATATCACCTATTATTGCCAAAAGGTAATACATTGATTTTGAACAACTGTTATTTCATACCGTCAATGATGTACAATATAATATATGTTTCTTTATTAGATAAAGAAGGATATAACTTTGCATTAGAGAAAAATGTTATGAACATTTTCCTAAATCAAGTGTTGATTGGGTTTGGTACGTTGTGTAATGGTTTATATGTTCTAAATCAAAATACAGCTCTAAACATACAGAACACACGCAAGAGGAAAAGTTCAGAAATAAACAAAGCCTTCTTGTGGCACTGTAGACTTGGTCATATCAATGCGACCAGACTAGCTAAGTTGCATAAGGATGCATATTTGGAACCGTTCGAATTTACATCTTATGAAACTTATCAGTCATGTTTCAAAGGAAAGATGACCAAAACTCCGTTTACGGGACACGGCGCAAGAGCTACTGAATTCTTGGGATTGATATATAGTGATGTATGTGGTCCTATGTCTACATATGCCAGGAATGGTTCCCCGTACTTCATTACATTCACCGATGATCTCTCAAGATTCGGACATGTGTTCCTGTTGAAATATAAATCTGAAGCTTTTGAGAAATTCAAGGAATATAAGAGCATAGTAGAGAACCAGATAGGTGAAAGTATTAAAATCCTTCGATCTGATCTAGGAGGTGAATATTTAAGCACGGAATTCCGAGATTATCTAAAAGAGAATGGGATTCTCTCTCATTTTACTCCTCCGTATACACTACAGCACAACGATATATCGGAGTGGAAGAATCGCACCCTATTAGATATGATGCGCTCTATAATGAGTACTGCTGAGTTATCTATTTCCTTTTGGAGTTATGCACTTGAGATAGCTGCATACCTATTGAATCAAGTTCAATCAAAATCTGTGCCTAAAACACCATATGAGATATGGAGTGGAATGTCACGACTCGAAATGGCACGTGACTGGCACTTGAATCATACGAAGCCTATAGGACTCCACCTAATTCAAGTAAGCCAAAAGCCCGGAAATCTAAACCATTTAAAAGAAGAAGTGAAGGAAAAACTTAGTTTTAAAGCAAGTGTTTTAACAAATAGGCCGTAGTAAGCATTTTTAAAACATCAAGTCCTTTCCAAAAATTTCGGCAGAGTTTCCTTTGTAAATACTGGCCCTAAACGGGTACAAACATGAATAATATACAAAATGAATAAAGGCATCCCCAAGCGGGAGCTAGCTCTTAGCCAATTGGCGGACACAACCACGCAAACAATGTAACATAATATACAATACTGAAGGGCGAGGATCAAAACTCAGAAGGAAACACCAACATCTTCAAGAAAACAAGGGAAAAATCATAATAATACAAGCGCGACTCAAAGGTCGAAAGAATATACAACTAGTCTTCTAAGTCTATGACATAATACAAGTCTGTTTGATGGAGTTACCAGATACAACTGAAATAAATATAAATACTACGGTGGTCACGATACAAGTGAACCCACCTACCAAGGCAATCACCCGGAAGGAAGTAGAGTGCCAGCAAAGCCGCCAAGAAAACCTGTACGGCAAAACCTGCAAGAAACTGTAGCACAACGGGGGTGAGTTGCCAACTCGTGAGTAGAAAACATCACCGAGAAGAAATCGCATGTATGACTCTATCCTAGGTCATATAATAATATCCAGATAATATATCCTCAATATACTATATCCTGAAGCATCTAATAGTGGCGAGGTATACATCTACTATAGTGTAGTACCAAATGCTTGTGTCAGTGCCTCAGGTAGCAACATATCACATATATGATGTATGAATGCATTACAAATGAAAACAGAATACATCATGAATGAGAAAACTGTTTTCTTAATTTAGTCAGATTTCTGTATATAAAAATCGAGGTATCATCAATGAAATCAACATAAAATCCATGTCAAGCATCGACACAAAACATATATCCCAATATCTAATATCTCGGGCTCCGGCAATCCGGATTAGCCCCTATCATAAATCTCAATATCTCGGGCTCCAGCAATCCTGACTGGCCCCTGGGCTCTAGCAATCAGGACTGGCCCAAATCATCAAATCTCACGACAACGTCGGTATCCTCCGAATATCCACCGCGTCATAAATAACCGGTCGGTAGTGCTCCCCTGCTAGGCTCAACGCCATCATCTGGGATCATCTTGCCCCGGGGTACCGCACCGGGTCCACCATGCACCCGGAGACGGTTCCTCCTCCTCTTCGAATCGGGTGTATGATACTGCTCAAGAGCCGAGAAAACTTATGGTGGACACCTCTCAAATCATATCACGAGAAAACCGCAAATTTCAATCTTTAAAATGATAATGAGTTTATAAAATCCTTGCGGTTTCTCCAAATCCAGAAATCTCATGGAAATCCAAATCCAATCTCAAGAGTAAATAAACAGTGAATTACCGGCATAAAGCCCCATAACATTGCATGACAATGAATATGTATACAGGCACGGGTATCTATGTAAAGAATGCAATATCTAAACTAGCACAGTAATAATATATCGGAAATATCAGCTAACAAGCGATATCAATAAGGTAATATTCTATAAAGTGTACGTGACATGGCAATTACCGATGATGATGTGTGTGAGCCGGCAAGCAAGTGTTCGTGGACATACGCATCATCGGTAATAGTGCTGGTGTCCTGACAGTATTGGTTCATAAAAACAATAAAACACATTTAAGCATGCAATGCGATGCGAACAGCAAGAATATACGGAAAATGAATAGTAAACGCAACAATAAAGAATCTACATTATATATACGAGTCATACAGTTTTGGCATTTGAAATAGCGCGAATCGTGGTGTTTAGAAAATAGGGGCTACGGAGTTTTTAAGAAAAGATACGTCCTTTAAAATATCCGTAGTATCCCTTGGTCTGTCTTTAAAATACTCATGATTCGTTAGTTTTGAAAATAAGTATGACTCGAGCCCAGTCTAACATCTACTAAGTAAACTACAGGGCAAAACTAAGAGACTAATCAAAAGGGTAAGGAAAACCACCTAAGTCCGAGTCGATATATCTAGTAGTCGGTGATCCCGCCTCAATAGCATCATGTACGATAAAATATATATATAATACGACATTCTCGAGTCATGATTGCGGATCTATCATAATTTTTATATCTCGTACGGTAAATCCCTCGTACGGCATCCCAAAATCGGGGTATGGGTCGAATATCACATATAACACATTATTCATATGGTATCAGAGTCGGTCCGTCAAAAGTAGGTCTATGGTTCGAGGACGAACCATTGTTCTACATTATATATACGAGTCATACAGTTTTGGCATTTGAAATAGCGCGAATCGTGGTGTTTAGAAAATAGGGCTATGGTGTTTTTAAGAAAAGGTATGTCTTTTGAAATATCCGTAGTATCCCTTGGCCTGTCTTTAAAATACTTACGATTCGTTAGTTTTGAAAATAAGTATGACTCGAGCCCAGTCTAACATCTACTAAGTAAACTACAGAGCAAAGCTAAGAGACTAATCAAAAGGGTAAGGAAAACCACCTAAGTCCGAGTCGATATATCTAGCAGTCGGTGATCCCGCCTTAATAGCGTCACGTACGATAATATATATATATATAATACGACATCCTCGAGTCATGAGCGCGGATCTATCATAATTTTTATATCTCGTACAGTAAATCCCTCGTACGGCATCCCAAAATCGGGATACGGGTTGAATATCACATATAACACATTATTCATATGGTACTATCATCATAATAACATAAACTAGGGTTCTGATCTAAAGTCTAGTACATACCGATACTATCCAACATATATCTGCGTGTGAATAAAATCATATCGCCCATTCAATCCGCTATAACAACATGTCGTATCTCATAACACGACCCAAAACACATCACCGATCTCACGGCATCATGCCAATCACATCGACTCATCTTCAAGTATCATATACTATCCTCATCATCCGTGTATACGTATATGTATACGTACCAACACAATCCACACACACACACACACACACACACACACACACATATACATATAAACATATACACACAAACATATCCCGTGTGTGTATGTGTGTGTGTGTACACCTATACTCTAGGGTTCACGACTATGAAACTATACAATAAGCGCTATTCCAAATTACACTAAACTAATCCGTGAACACCTAAGGCCTATCTTGAAAATCATCCACGTTTCACAAAAACACATATAAATATATAACATATCATATGCTACACTACGAACTGCGGGGGTGCTATACGCCATCCAACCGACTTCCCCCGTAGATATATATCTACTCACTTTGATCTTTGCTTGTCGAAGTCGATATCGCCATTCTCTTCCTCATTGTCCGAAGTCCGCGTGATGGTGCCTACATATAAACATATAATATCGTAAACCGAAATCGCGCATAAAATCTAAAACGGCACACGAAACGCACATAGGTTAGAACCTATGGTCTACGCAGGCAAGAATAACCAAACAACCCTCGAGATTGACGTGCAAACGTCACACCACCGAGTCAAAACCCAAATACTAAAATCCAAGTCATAAATAGTCGCAAAACCAAAGTAGCAACATAAAAAAACACTTCCAGATTTTGTTTCAGGTGAAATTAGCTAATTTTGCATATGTGGAGGGTCTAGTTTACTGAAAATGGAGCCATGAACCAAACACGAATCCATTCACCCCTACCCTGGCCGCAATTTGCGGACAGAAAGAATTAATTTGCGGCTAAGGAAGATGGTTGGGGTCTCGGGTCTTGGGGTTAGCTTCTAGGTTGCCTGCACATCTCTCAGTCCTTGCTAAATGATTTTCAGGGCCTCCGGGTGAGAGCAGATCTCAAAACTACACCAAAATTCCTACACAAATCCGATATCGGGGATTTTTAAATTTTAGTCTTGGGTTTAAATCTCTTGTTATAGTCTAATATACTATCACTACAGGGGTTGTAGCCAAGATTAACTCTCAATTACTCCTTCACAAACCAATTCATGCCCTAAACCTCATCTTGGAATTTTTCAAATCTCACTAAACCTCACTTAAACACTTCTAAACTAACAAGGATGCTAAAGAGAATGAATTACTATTCTAATAGTGAAGGAAATACCTCATTTGGCAACTTAGGAAAATTCTTAAGTTTCCCCAAGTCTTCAAAATCCCAACTTTCTTGGTTCCCCATACTTGTAGTGAGCGTGTGCATGCTTTTTGTGAAAGGAAAAAGGTTTTTTGAGGTGTTTTTGGTGGTGTTGTGAGGAGGTGTAGGTGGTAGAGGGAAGAGGGCAGCCAAGGGGTGAGAGAGGAGAGGGAAATGATGAAGATAATGAAGGATAAACAAATGGGAGCCATGGTCAAATGACCCATCACCTCTCTCTCTCTTCTCTCTCTTGCCCATACTTCTTTCTTTATTCTTTTCTTTTCCTTTTTCTTTTCTTTTTTAAAACTCCAACAAAACAAAAACCAAATAACAAATGAAATGGTGCATGGTTTTCAAACAATAAAAGAAATGTAACAAGTACTATGCAACATATCATGTTGCATGTCATACACATATCATACTTAATGAAAAATTAGTAACACTAATCGAGTTTAATAATAACCCATATACAATTAACTTTATAAATTTTTATAAAGTGTCTAAATCATATAATATTCTTTCAAAAAATCAACATTCAAATGTGTTTTCCAATATTTCCCAATTTATCGGTATTTAATTATACCATATCATTAAAACTAATTTCCACACATTAAAATATTCATAATATTTATTATTTTAATTATTTAATTTCTCAAAAATAATATTTTATTTTTCTGAAATATTACAGTCTTCCCCCCTTAAATAAATTCGGTCCCCGAATTTAAATTTAAACCCCTCAAATACTAAAACATTTCAGTAATATGATCAAGTCGTCGGGACTCCGAAATCATAAATACATAAAACACATCGTAGCGCAATGCATGCGCATGGAAACGAGTATATAACTCAAAATCAAAACTCCGTCAAGCATCACGCAATCATCAGAGTTAAGGTGAAGATGCCAATGTCAAAGTCCAATACGAAAATCAGCATGAAATACATCAAAACTATAACCTGTACATAGTATGCATCGTTGTAAACTCATCAAAATATCTAAAAAGAAATACATGTCAAACCCTTTGCAAGTTGCTGTGCGATGCGCGTATCACGACACAAGTAACGGACGTTTATTGTAAGAAAATAACTTTACATACATATATATACTTTGTTTAACATACACGTCCTGCCATTTTGAAAGTAATTTAGAAGGGTTTCCTTAATAAAATGTGCATGTCATCTCGGACACATAGGAAAAATATCGAGACTGTAGCTCCTTTTTGAAAATCCCTTCGATAACTATCAATGCATGCAAAAACACCTAGGTACTGTTCTCAGAACAGTCCTGCTCGGCTACTAAACCAAATAGTAAATATCATAAAAACGTATTGCTAAAAAAATCGTGCTCAATAATACATGTAACAATGCCACGTGCGTCTGGTGCACGCAGAAATCGAAATCAATGAATGTGCCATACATGTGCACAGAAACAAAATCTAAATGCAACGGGTGTGCACGAAAACACCTGTCAAGAGCAACGAGTGTGCCTAACAACAATATCAGGTGCATCTGATATGCACAAAGAATCCCGATTTAGTGCATCTGGTGTGCACCGAAATCACATCAAGCGCGTCAAGTATGCGCAAGAATCCAAATCAAGTGCACAAGGTGCACGAAAACAATATCGAGTATCACAATCGAAATCGATGGTATACAACATACCTCAATCCAAATTAGGTATACCGTGATATAAAATCTCACATCCACGTGCATCAGCGTGCACAAAAATCGAATCAAAGTACTAAAAGTGCATGAAAATAGTTAGTTATATGTATGCCATAGAGGCCATTACTGTACATCGATGTATATTGTAGTGGATGCTAGGACATATATAGGGAGGACTTTCTTGCTCGACATGATAGTATGCTATCTGGTTGTACTTTATCTTAACAAGTACTCTGATTGTCTCTATATTATATGTTGATAAAGCCCTTAGGATATGTACTCGACTACTAGGACTATGATGAGATCATACTAGTGGGGCCACGGTAGTCGACGAGTACATCCTATAACTGTTCCTAGTTGAGCGTGTATCGAGACAGGGCATCGATACACTAGAGTAGACTAGTGTATACGCATCTTGACCCATATGATGGGCGATAGATGATCCCATATCCATCGGTGTTTGACATCAAGGATGGTGTACGGATGCTCAGTAGAGACTGGGTATACTGGACGGACTCGCCGAGAACTCCCAGATAGTATTATACCTCACGTCAGATGGCAGTTCTCCGGTGACACTGGTACAGAGTAGTCTGTTGACCCGAGATCGTCATAGAGTCTTGTGTGATTCCCACTGTGCTTTGATTTCTATCATACCACATCCAAGAGGGCGTGCAAAAAGGTGACTTTTGGGTACAATCCCGAATCACATGGAGGCAATGAGTGATAGGAGAGATTCGTCTCTCCCGGTATAGGGAGTTGATGTTGTGCTGTGTTCGATTGGCTATAACCGGAAATCCCTGGCCAGGGTTGCTGAGATTTATTGGTAAGTGTTATCAGTAGTTTCTCGAACTGTTATAGACCTCATATCGACACGACTTATCGAGCTACTAGGGTCTGACGTTTACCACCCCTAGGCGAGATATGCGACATATCAGACGACGAGACCGGACTGTACGGGAGTGTTACTGATTGGATTCACAGGAGAATGTACAGGCTTGCTTGTTGATCTTCTGAGCGCTCAATACCTGGGTGGCTGTTACGTTTAGCTGACCGCTTGCAGCTTGTGGGTGTTTGATATGATCATCACCTACTGCCGGCGTATTGACGATTCTTTAGAGTCCTACACAGAGGTTTCTTGGCTCAGGTAAAACGGAGAAGGAGCACATATGTGATATGTGCGGGACCGAGGATAATGCGGTATGTGATACCGTATTGGATTCTCGCGATATGAGATATCGGCCGGGTATATGTGATATAGCCGGGTCATCGTATTAGTCAGTTATATGCGATATAGCCGGATTATCGGATCAAGTGTTGATTCGATAATTTAATGTATAATAATATATATGATATATTAAATTACATTAACTAATATTAGCTCACTAAAAGATTCATTTTCTCACGGGATAATACATTGATATATATGCGATATATGTTAATTGTATTATTTTCTATTGTTACAAAATATATTGTATATGTGATATATAATATTATAACATGTTAGGGTTACAAATTTAACAATGGTTTAGGGTTTAAACTTGGTTAGGGTTTGGATTAGGGTTAGCTTTTGTATGAAGCTTCCATGAAGCTTCATGAAGTTTTGACTTTGTGGTTGCTTGATATTTTATGAAGATATTATGTTAACCCAATCCAAACCATTAACTCTAGTTAACTCTCTACAAGGGTTAACTCTTTCATTCTTAACCCTTAGTTAGATTTGTAACCACTACAATAATTCATTGTTCATCACAAAAGAAAAGTGATTATTCATTCTTCTTCTTGCTTGAGTTTCTTCTTGAAAAGCTTTCTAGTTTTGCTTTTGTGGTGAAAGTGAGTGAGAAAAAGATTATAAATGAGAGCAAAAATCCTACTTCATCATCCTCATCTATCCTTGCCATTTAGATGAGGGTGTTCACTTCATATTATGAGTGTTAGCTTGTGTTAACAAAACTTCAAGGTAGATCATCTATGTTATCGAAGATCGGAAGCAAGGTTGCATCATTCTCTTCGTGAACCCTCTCGAGAGTCCGGAACACGATGATCGCAGCGAAGGGACCTCAACACGGAGCTTAAGAAGTGAAAGACCGGATCTACAAAGGTTGTAATCCCTCTCACTTAGTGTTAAAGTGTTTAACATGTTAGTTTTCGCCTAAACCCTAGTTTACAGATCCGGCTTTGGGTTGTTCGGCACGGCTAAATTTTTAATCGGGCATGGTTGATACCTCGTAGACCCTTGTGCACGTGCCTAGCAACCCTACAGTGGTATCAGAGCCAAGCTAGAGTTTTAGGCGAAGTCTAGACGAAGTTTAAAATCCGATCGAATTCGGAAACCCCGACACGAACCCTTCTCTGTACATTTTTTGAAAATGTGGTTTTTTCAGTATTAAAAATACTCAGAAAAACAAGCAGGAAAAACTAAGAATTACTGTGAAGTACGGTCCACTAAGTCAATTATTTGACCGCGGAACCGCGGCCAAACCAAGAGTTTGGCGGCGGTTTCGCGGCCAAAATTGTGACTTAGTCCCTGGAATTTCATGTAATTATTCTTAGGTCCTTTATTGTTATTTTTTTCTGGGAATTTTTTAATTCCACTCAAGTGTTGAGTTTTCTAGGGTTGTATTTGGGACTCGTTGATTCGATCGGATGATTTAACTTTGTTTAGTTTGTCCGGGTAATTTTTAGAAACTGTTAAAAAGTTCGAACGGATATCAATAACTCACTTTTTCCCATGTCGGAAATTTTTTCAAAAGTTGGATTTTTTCTCGAGTTTAAGAACATTCTAAGTCATGCAAGTAACGCGGTGGACCCTCTAGAAGACAACAAAGCTTAACTCGATTATGTGACCGTCTTGAACTGCCTCTAAACCTTAGGGTTTGGGGCAGTACGGCGTGTCACATGTGAGGCGTTGGCTTGACCCTTCTACGGCTGGACCATTGGTACTGTGGCATGTGATGGATATTTTTAAACTAATTTCAAGTGTTGAGATATATTGGGGAAATCTTGGGTGTTTGATTATTCGATCGGAAAGTTTAACATTGTCTATTTGTCTGGAACGTGATACAATATTTAGAATCCACAGGTAGTTATGAGATAACTAATTTGAATGTTATAAATCTAGCAGTTCAGTCTCAGATGATCGGTTGCCACGGAATTTTGATATGATCAAAAGTCCGTCGCAATCACGTAGCGTACGCGGATACTCGCTGGGTAAACTTAATAGACAGCCACGCCCCATATCCCCGACCAAGTGACTGTAGGAGAACCCCGTCGCTAAAAGCATCCGTTCGGGTGCTCGCGGCAGCGGTGTTCCGCCTTAGTGCACTTCGTCGACGGCATCCGGGGTGTGGCCGTCTATTAAAGTTTGCGACGAGCATTCGATCAGGATGTCGGGAATCTTGTTGAATTGCCCGATTTGATATTGAAAAGAGTTTTCGATAATGAGACTAAAATGCGGGGTTTATAATTGTTAGGCATGCGATGTCTAAGGAATTCATTTGGTTAGGCATGCGATGTCTAAGAAGGTTGCGGATTCCAACTGTTGTAATTTTACACTTTCTTTTCTGTGACTGTAAGCGTAGTATGTGGTGTATCGCCGGCTTCGTTGCTATACATCAACGACAATCGGGATACGCATACTTGCTTACGTTGATGATATGAGATATTATGTGTTGCTGTGATATGTTATATTGGATCGTCGTGTTTTGAATAGCCGGGGGTTTTATGTGAGATGAGGGTTTTATTTTCATTCATGTAAAATTCATTTGTATGTAATATTCTTTTATTGGGGAACTTCCGAGCTGAGGATGATGTCACCATTGTATATTATTTACTTTTCCGCATTAGGTAGACCCAAGGCGGGGAGCACAAGTAACCGGGTTCTAGGGTCCAGTGGGAGACCATCTCGAGGAGTCGAGACCGGGTCTCCTAACCCTAGAATTGGCAGAGTTGCTTGCTGCTCTCGTAGGGGTCTAGGGATGTGGGTTTGGCTATTCATCACGACCGTGGAATCCGTGTTTTATACAGGCTCGTATTAAAACACGGACGTCCTAGTATATCCAATATTTCATATATGTTTCTTCTGCTGCAATGTTCTGTGATGAGATCATATTACTGCCTGAGACGAATGTTTATATTATATATATGCGATATATGTTATATTGCAGATTTCGTTTCAAATATGATGCTTGTGAAGCATAATAAAATAGGACTTCATTAATGAGATTAATGAAACTAAAAGAAACCTAAAGATGTTGTAGAAACTTGTTTAAAAACTGGTAGCTCTAGTTCTTGCTTTGCATAGCGGTGTTCCTTGTAGAACATCCAGCACCTTATTCGATAAGGAAAGAGCCGAGATCTCTTCACCGGGAGTGACCTCTTTAGTGAAACTAGCAGATGCTACAAACTCGGTTTGTCTTTTGATTGCTTCTATAGTTCTTGCTTTGCATAGTGATCCTGCACCTTATTCGATGAGGAAAGGGCCGACGATCCCTTCACCGGGAGTGACCCCTTTAGCAAAACTAGAAAAGCCTCAAAAACACTCCATTTAAAATCACTCGATTCTACAACGATATCAAGTTCATTACGCAAAAGATTTTCTTAAAAACCTGTCGTAGCCCTCCGTCATTTCAGATAAGTACTAGTTAGTATTCGTGCTACGTTCGTTGACTATGTTAAGGCGTAGTGTGCGGTAGCTGATTAGTGCTTATCTGTATAAGCATATGATGCGATTGAATTAGGGTAGTCGTGCGACTTTGTTGACTATGTTAAGGGTCGTGCGGGTGGGTTTAATTCAATCAGGAAATGACGGGTTGAACTTGACTAGCACATATGATTTGTTGACTATGTTAAGGTCATATAGCTGCTAGGGGTAAAATATTATCGGGAATTTCAAGTGTTGAAATTTGCAATGAGATTGCATACCTTCTATGAGATAGTTGGATCCCGATACCCGCTGCGAGTAAGAGTTACTCCTGGGAGAGTTTTACATATTACAATTAGCCGATCAAGTAGGTGTCTAGAAAGGTGTTAACGGGGTTATGCCCTTGGGAAAACAAGGTTTACTTTAATTAGGTTCGTGCGAAAGCACGGGGGACCTCCCTCAAAGTGCCGACACTGGCCTGGCCGAAAGATTGGCGAACTTGTAGCGTGTAATTAATCCCGGCTAGTCTTTCCTTTTAGAGTTTGAAGGAAGATTTGACAAAAAAAGTGGGAGACATCCTGATTAGATATATTAGATAACCAATCTAATCTTGCAAGAGCATACGCTGAGTGTTTTCTTCTCTCTCTCTCTCCAGGTAGCGACCATATCACGCCTTAATCAAGATAAAAATACGGATGTATTGAACGAACCCGCTTGTTATACTGAGCTGGGAAACGTTGGTCCCGCTCCAACTTATAATTGTTATAAGACAGAGCAGGAAATTGGGGAATACCAGATTTTCCGTGCCGCTCAAACGAAGAAAGTGCATGCTGATGCATCATCTTCGGGTGTGTTCATTGCAGAGAACTGTTTCTCAATATCCTTTACGTCCTGAGTATGTGATACCGGATCAGGATCCCGCATATGTAATCTGTTACATGGGCTACAGATAAGTAGAGAACTGAGAACGAGTGATAAGTTTCATGAGATAGAAACGGTGCAAGTGTTGCAGCCAAGTCTGTTGGTCACTATCACCCTGTATTACCAGAATACATTGATTCTGAACGAATGTTATTAGATACCGAACCTGATGTACAAGATCATATCAGTCTCCTTATTAGTAAAGAAAGGATAAAATTTTGTATTGTTGGATAATGTTTTGAACATTTCCTATATCAAGAGTTAATCGGTTCAGGCACGTTATCTAAAAGCATTGACGTTCTAAATCAAACTACAGTTCTTAGTATATAGAACACACACGAGAGGAAGAGTTCGGAAATGAACGAATCCTTCTTGAGGCATTGTAGACTAGGTCATATCAATGCGACCCGACTAGCTAAGTTACATTTAGATGCATATTTAAATCTGTTTGAATTTACATCTTGTGAAACTTGTCGGTCATGTCACAAAGATAAGATGACTATAGCTCTGTTTATTGGAAACAGAGAAAGAGTTAGTGAACTCTTGGGATTGATACATGCTGATGTATGAAAGTCTCCTGTCTACACATGCCAAGACCGGTTCTTTGTACTTCATTACATTCTCTGATGATCTCTCAAGATTCAGACATATGTTCCTGTTGAAACACAAGTCCGAAGCTTTTGAGATATTCACAGAATATAAGTTAGAAGTAGAGAACCAAAAACGGGTATAAGTATTATGTCCTTTGATGAGATCAAGGAGGAGGATACTTAAGCACGGAATTCCTGGACTATTCTAAAGGAAAATGATATTCTCTCTCAGCATTACTCCTCTGTATACACCACAATACGTCGGTGTATCGGGGCGGAGCAATAGCACCCTATGTGATATGATGTGCTCTATGATGAGTACTACTGAGTTTCCTATTTCCTTCTGGGATTTATGCACTTGAGAAGCTCCATACCTATTGAATAGGGTTCAAATCAAATCAGTTGCCTACCACTTCATATATGATATGGAAAGGGAAGAGCCCATATCTTAAGTTTGTTAAGATTTGGGGTTGTCCAGCCTATGTCTAAAAGCAAAATCCGGACAAGCTCGAGGCAAGGTCTGTTATGTAGAACTGGAAATGTTCCAGCTATACAAACTGCAGCTGATGATTTGGTAGAACCAAAGGATTCAATAGTTCCAACGAACCTCAGCCTCTCCGCCGATCTAGTAGGGTTCCTCACCCACCTGAGAGATACTTCGGTTTCTCTATGACAGTGGGAGCGAGGATTGCATCATGAGATGATGACCCAACTAGTTTCGAGCTGGCCATCAGGAGTGGGACTCTGTAAGAATGGCTGGATGCTTATCGATCTGAGATGGAATCCTTATACACCAACAAAGTATAGACTTTAGTTGCTTTATCTGAAGGGTTAAATCCCCATCAGGAGCAAGTATATCTTGAGAAGATTACTTGGTGTACATGGAAAAGTTGAGACTTTCAAAACTATGCTTAAGTCCATCCAGATCCTACTTGCCATGGCTACATATCATGACTATGATATCTGGCGGTTGGGTATCATGACAGCTTTTCTAAATGATGATTTAGAAAATAGCGTCTATAAGTACACAGCCAGAGGGCTTCATAGACAGTGGGAGCAGTGGAAACGTGTGCAAGATGTTTTATGTGATAAAACAGGCATCGCGGAGTTAGAACATCTGTTTTGATGTGGTAGTCAAAGAGTTTGACTTCATCAAAATGGTAGATAAACCTTGTATATACAAAAAGGTAGTAGGGAGTATGGTGGTGATCTTCATGGAGTACGTGGATGACATACTCTTGATAGGGAAGGAGTTTGCTATGCTACGCTCGGTCAATCTCCTCTTATCACAAGGATTCTCCATATAGGATCATAGTGATACCTCCTGAATCCTGGATTTTGGATCTATGAGATAGATCTAATTGGATGTTAGGATACTCACTAGTTATAGTGAGATGGTATCAATCGATCCATAGGAGAATCACTGGAAAGGTTCCAAGGTGATAAGGACGACTGAATGTCAGTCGCAGGCTTGTCTATACCCTCAGTGGATAGACGGTATGTTGGAAGAGTTCCAAGCTAGATACCGTGACTTACTAGACGATTAAAGGCAAGATACATCTTTACCAAGGATGCTACCAAAGAAGCAGTCTGGATATATATAAGTTCATGAGATGAACTTCGTTCCTACCATTGTGTGACAATGGAGTTGTGGCTTTAGCCAAGGAACTACCGTCCCATCAGAAATCGAGATATAATTCTTAGGCAGTATCACCTGATCATGGAGATGGTTGATCTCCAGGGAGATCGAGATTAAGAGAGTAGACACAGAGGACAACACCGCGGATCACAAAGGCCTTTTTCCCAGTAGAGACTTTTTCATGGGATGGTTGAGTATGAGATACTTCAACCGCAGCTAATTGTTGGGTATGTGATACCACAACAGATGGCCCTAGTGCAAGTGGGAGATTGTTAGTTATATATATGCCCTAGAGGCCATTACTGTACATACGATGTATATTGTAGTGGATGCTAGGACATATATAGGGAGAACTTTCTTGCTCGACATGATAGTATGCTATCTGGTTGTACTTTATCTTAACATGTACTCTGATTGTCTCTATATTACATGTTGATAAAGCCCTTAGGATATGTACTCGACTACTGGGACTATGATGAGATCATACTAGTGGGGCAACGGTAGTCGACGAGTACATCCTATAACTGTTCCTAGTCGAGGGTGTATCGAGACAGGGCATCGATACACCAAAGTAGACTAGCGTATACGCATCTTGACCCATATGATGGGCGATGGATGATCCCATATCCATCAGTGTTTGACATCAAGGATGGTGTACGGGTGCTCAGTAGAGACTGGGTATACTGGACGGACTCGCCGAGAACTCCCAGATGGTATTATACCTCACGTCAGATAGCAGTTCTCCGGTGACACTGGTACAGAGTAGTCTGTTGACCCGAGATCGTCATAGATTCTTGTGTGATTCCCACTGTGCTTTGATTTCCATCATACCACGTCCAAGAGGGCGTGCAAAAAGATGGCTTTTGGGTATAGTCCCGAATCACATGGAAGCAATGAACGATAGGAGGGGATTCGTCTCTCCCGGTATAGGGAGTTGATGTTGTGCTGTGTTCGATTGGCTATAACCGGAAATCCCTGGCCAGGGTTGCTGAGATTTACTGGTAAGTGTTATCAGTAGTTTCTCGAACTGTTATAGACCTCATATCGACACGACTTATCGAGCTACTGGGGTCTGACATTTACCACCCCTAGGCGAGATATGCGACATATCAGACGACGAGACCGGACTGTACGGGAGTGTTACTGATTGGATTCATAGGAGAATGTACAGGCTTGCTTGCTGATCTTCTGAGCACTCAATACCTGGGTGGCTGTTACGTTTAGCTGACCGCTTGCAGCTTGTGGGTGTTTGATATGATCATCACCTACTGACGGCGTATTAACGATTCTTTAGAGTCCTACACAGAAGTTTCTTGGCTCAGGCAAAACGGAGTAGGAGCACATATGTGATATGTGCGGGACCGAGGATAATGCGGTATGTGATACCATATTGGATTCTCGCGATATGAGATATCGGCCGGGTATATGTGATATAGTCTGGTCATTGTATTAGTCGGTTATATGCGATATAGCCGGATTATCGGATCAAGTATTGATTCGATAATTTAATGTATATAATATATATGATATATTAAATTACATTAACTAATATTAGCTCACTAAAAGATTCATTTTCTCACGGGATAATACATTGATATATATGCGATATATGTTAATTGTATTATTTTCTATTGTTACAAAATATATTGTATATGTGATATATAATATTCTAACATGTTAGGGTTACAAATTTAACAATGGTTTAGGGTTTAAACTTGGTTAGGGTTTGGATTAGGGTTAGCTTTTGCATGAAGCTTTGACTTTGTGGTTGCTTGATATTTTGTGAAGATATTATGTTAACCCAATCCAAACCATTAACTCTAGTTAACTCTCTACAAGTGTTAACTCTTTCATACTTAACCCTTAGTTAGATTTGTAACCACTATAATAATTCATTGTTCATCACAAAAGAAAAGAGATTATTCATTCTTCTTCTTGCTTGAGTTTCTTCTTGAAAAGCTTTCTAGTTTTGCTTTTGTGGTGAAAGTGAGTGAGAAAAAGAATATAAATGAGAGCAAAAATCCTACTTCATCATCCTTATCTATTCTTGCCATTTAGATGAGGGTGTTCATTTCATATTATGAGTGTTAGCTTGTGTTAACGAAACTTCAAGGTAGATCATCTATGTTATCGAAGATCGGAAGCAAGGTTGCATCATTCTCTTCGTGAACCCTCTCGAGAGTCCGGAACACGATGATCGCAGCGAAGGGACCTCAACACGGAGCTTAAGAAGTGAAGGACCACATCTACAAAGGTTGTAATCCCTCTCACTTAGTGTTAAAGTGTTTAACATGTTAGTTTTCGCCTAAACCCTAGTTTACAGATCCGGCTTTGGGTTGTTCGGCATGACTAAATTTTTAATCGGGCATGGTTGATGCCTCGTAGACCCTTGTGCGCGTGCCTAGCAGCCCTACAAAAACTACACCGAAAGCACAAGTCAAATCACATACATGCCATAGGCATGAATCAAAATCAACCATCTCGAATGACATGAAATCGAAATCGAGTGCAACTGTGGTGCACAAAAACTCAATCATGCAAATAAATCGCCCAAAATAACGGACACATGATATTCGAATCACCAAATCGCAAATCGTAAACAATGTCGTCGATGTGTCCTTCCTTCAAAGTCGAGAAGGTGTCTGTGCATTGTTCAGTTGATAAAACTGCACATTTGTATTACATTTTTCCTACCATTTTCATATTAAAAAAGGACTTTATTATAATATATTATACATATGAGGGTTTATGTGTAAAAACATTATTTTCCATGTGTTAATATATGTTAATTATCATTTGGTAGGAAAATGTATGCAAATAATATTATTGATCTAATCCTAGTAGAACAAAGTCTACTAAAATCTTATTTGAGTTGTTGTGCAGAATATTTCCAAGTTGTTATGAAGAATTTATCAAACAAATCAATTTGTTGAAGAAAACTTGCCAAATTAAGAAGCAAAACTTGGAGACCAAGTCTGGAAGCAACCGAGAGAAGATTTCTGAATTATGAAGGTGCCTAGGATTGACACTTGTCACAAGAAGAAAGCACAAGAATTTTGATCAAGAGATCTCACCCGTTGGCCGCGGATCCGCGGCCTTAGCCCCCATTTGCCGCGGCTCCGCCGCAATATTATGGAGTTAGAAGGCAAGATTTTTGGGTATCAATCTTTGGTGAATTTTACCAAGTTTCCAACTAAAAGATTCTGGCTTTGCACTATAAAAGAGCACCGAGAGCCTCTTGGAAAAGTTATCAAGCTGAAGAGATCACGAAGTCCAAGACGGCTCACGCATCCAGGCTGATCATCAACTGTTCGTCTACCTCCTTGGAAGAGATCGAGAAGCAAACTAGTCTTTGTAATCATTTTCTAAGGAATCAAAGTGTAGATTGTTCAAGTTGATTAATAAAGGTAGTTATTTTATTTAATTCTTTTGCATTATGTTTTCCCTCTCTGTCCTTTCATCTTCTTCTCCCAACATGCGCGAGTAATTCTCCGCTTGTTAGCGTTCGTAGGATTAGGGTAGGCTAATGGACGATGAAAATAACTAAACCCTTTTTAAGTCCTATAAAGTTTAGGAACTTTATCAAAAGAATCATTAACATCCTAATCGGGCGCGCTAGCAATTCTTTGCTAGTTCCGACCGCGATTAGAGATTAGATTAATGATTGTTTTGGTAAAGGCTAGATAATGAACGGAGTTCCGTGTCGAGATAAGGGTTAAGAGTGGGATTCCTTTTCCCTCCAGAAACCCTAATCTACACGCATCACCGTCGTTCTAGTTCTAAATCTATTAATAGATAAAAAGGGTAACTTTTAATTAATCGTCCATAACTACTAAATCCTAACGAACCCTACAAGCCTTCTTATTATATTAACTACATCTCTAAAATAATCTAGATCTATATTTTACATTCTTTTTAACGTATATCTAGAAACCATTCTATAAAAATTCTTTATCCCTCCTCTCTTTCTCAACACATCTAAAGTAAAAGTAAAAGGTTCCACGTTTCCCTGAGGACGACCCGTACTCATCTCGGTCTAGCTACACGCGACACCGTTATTGATTGCGGTTAACTACAAACAAACACTCTTTCGTAACCAATCAAATGGCGCCGTTGCCGGGGAAACGTGCGTAATTTTTTATTTTTACTATTTGTGTTGAATTCTTAGACGAGTCATATCATTATTAAAACAAAACTGCAAATTGTATATTTAACGATTATTGTGTGAATTTTTGCGAGGAAATCTGGAGTCACGGACTTGAGGAAACAGGAGATCTAGGGTTCACACTTCTCTGGTAAGATTCTAACTCCCTTCTCTCTCCTCTAAAATCCAATAAAATCTATTTTCTGCAGGATTCTTTGCAAAATATCGCCGCTCAAAAATCTTTTTGCAAAGTTTTGTTTTTCGGTTTGTTTTTGCATATTTTAATACGGATCTTTAAGGGGCAAAGACCAAATCAAGATTAGGTGGGGATTTCATCACCCTTCCTAAGCCCCACAAATCACAAACCAAGCATATAGATCAACCCTTCATTAATTTAAAAAATATCTAGACCAGACTCTAAGGACTGTCGCGCTCAATAAGGACAGAGAAAGGTCGTGGGTAATCTATCGTTTATCCGCATTATTTTTGTAGTGCCTAGGCAAGTGTGTCGAAGGCTAATGGTTTTTAATTAGGCCCACGACGTGGTTCCTTCCCACTTACCTGGCACTTACCTGGCTACAAGGGTAGTACGGAGGCAGTAGAGGATTTATCCTGCGGCTTGTCCTTTGGAAGTCTAGGAGCGGTCTAGAGACTGGACCTAGGTAACCATAGTTCTAGGGTTGTGCATTTTTTATGATTTGTCTAAATCCGTCTCTTTTTTAGAACAAACCAATTACTTTCTCTCCTTTTTACCCCTTCCCCCTTCTTCTCTTCTTATAATGGGTAACATAAACAAAAGAACACTTGCCGAGCTTTGCTGTCCACAACCAGATATCTCTTGTTTTCGAAATCCCTTCGGTATACCGTCAGGCTCTTCCATGTCCTTAAGAGATCATATAGAACAAGCAGGAAGAAACAGTTGGCCACCTCAGTCTAGGTCTTATCAACCGTATCCTAATCCTACACCTGTTTCAGTTCATACCCAGAGTGAGGAAGCCCCTAGACGAATGTCCATTGCTGAGCACATAGCTAGGTCTAGAGGCCAAAGTTTCAACCCGGACCAATATCAACCATCACCACCACTGTCCGGAGAAGAGTTTGATATGCGGTTTGTATATAGCCAACCAACCAACCCATATCAATATTCTTCTTATCATAATATTGATCCTGCTCCTACCCAAGTTCAGCAACCATTATGTTCCTATCAATCCAATCCGACTTTTCCACCTACTCTAGACAGTTCTTCTAATCAGTCATTTGGGAGTTTTAATTATCCACAGGAATTTCAATCTTATACTGAAACCCCTTATCAACCCAAGACTAGTCTGGAGCAGACATTAGAAAAATATATAGAACTGACGAATCAAATTATGAAGGATTTGCGTAGTAAGACAGAACTGTACACCCTTCCTAATCAAACCTCCCCATTCCAAACTGAACTCCACAACTCCAGTTTCATAGATTCATCAAGTACAATGTCTGATAAGTTGTGTGACTTTGTAGTGTTTGATTTACCCAACTGTGAAGGGTCCCTTTCAAGTGAAACCATACCCAACCCTTGTGATCTCTACACCTCCACTCTTGAACCAAAACTGATTGAAAACCATACTTTTGATGAGGAGTTTGAGAATTTTAACCTTCACTTGAATGAGGTGATTGACGTTGGGGATATTTTGATTGATGAACCCGAAATTTTGGATAATTTTATCCCACCAATTCATCGATTCTTTTCACTTCCTTGTGGTCATCATCTTGAGCCTTTAATTCTTCCCGAATCCCAAATATGTCTTGAAATTGATGATAAAGGTATACCCGAAGATCAGATCGAAATACAGCCTCCATCTTCCACATCTGGTTCAGCAACACTCGACACACCAATTTGTTTACCCATTTCACCTTCTACTTTCTCCGGTTCTTCTTTTGTTCCTATAGTTTCAGTGAGTTTTGATAAATCACAATCCGTTAATTCAAGTTCAGTAATACCAGAAATTCAGCTTGATTTGGATATTTTTGAAAAAGAGGTAGATGAGTTTTTCGAGTCCTCTACCTCAGTGATTTTTTATGAATCAAGTAGAATAAATTCTGGCATAAAACTCTTTGACAGCAAAATGTTCAATCACACCATTGATAAAAGTTTTGAAGAACTTTTTGCTGACGAACTTGAATTTTTAAACATTAAGGATTTTGTGATTGATCAATCTCCACCTCTAGAGGTTGAAGCGTCACCATTCCTTCTTTCTAATCATTCACATTCATCCTCATTCTTTCTTTTCTCTAATTTCAAACCCTTTCCAAACCACCTCTTATCCCTTCCCCACTTTTTCTTGAGTCGATACAACACATTCTTCCACCAACCTATACGATATACTGATAAAATCTTTGAATGGTTGGTGTTAACTTTTGGTCTTTGTAAAGCCTTACTTTGACCAAATGACTCACCCCCTCTTAAAATGCTTCATATTGTCTAACTCATGTTTGAGGGGGGTATATTTTTGGCTCTTGATCATAACTTTTGTCCTCAAATTTGTGAGCCAAAAATAAGTTTGGGGGAGCATTTTCACTTTCATATATTCTTGCCCCCATTAATAATGTCCTTCCAAGCTTACAGGTTTTTATGATCCAGCAGACAGCAACAGTGAGGACACTGTTGAAAACAAGTTTGGGGGAGGTTTGTGCTTATTTACACATACTTTGCATTATACTATATATAAGCACAAAAATTTTTTTTGATAACAAAAGAATAGAAAGTGAAAAATTACATCCAAAAGATAGGAATAGTTTAAGAAAACCAAGAAAATTAGAAGTTTTCTTAAACGAACTGGTAATAAGTAGTTATGAGCTGTTGTCCCAAGGGTTAGTAAGATGAAGGAAGTCACTAATCTGAGGATAAAAATAAGTCTGAAAAATAGTTTCTATTCTGGAAGCCAAACATTTGAATGTTGATACCTTACTATTTGCACTTACACACGTCTTGAAACTTGGGATAGTAGAGGATACCTTGAAATGCTCTTGTCTAAAAGCCAAAGTATGAAGGAAATGAAAAAAAAAATAAAGAAAATATGAAAATGGTAAAAAGAAAAAAATGAACACTGGTTTTGTTATCGCCAAGGCAGCAATAAAAAAATATAGCGAGGGTGCCTCTTCACCTAGTGCCCTAAGGCCAACTGGTCTGGGAGTCACTGCTAAGCCTTAGGTGGTGCAAGACGAGGAAAATATTATCACCGAGTTTGCAAGCACATGAGTAATCGGTCGGTTAGTACCTCAAGAAGTATTAACGGTCGCATGAAAAGGTGTGAGCAAACCTAAGTATTCATAAAATTAAAAAGTACTGAGGTAGATGGACAAGAGTATGATAGCTTGAATTGAATTCTCCGAGTGTAGGGATGTTCTTTACACACACGTGGGGTTATATGATCAATGTTTGGATGAAAGGTAGGAATGAAGAATAAAGACGATATTTTATTGAGGGATGATGTGATTTCTAACATTTTTTCATGACTATTAAGATAGGGCTCATGACAACTGAAAAGCTAGTATAGTTGGAAACTCTTCTTTTCAAGGCCTTTCTTTTATGGTTCTTATCTTTATATGTAAATTTCACCATCTTTCTTTTGTTATTGGATTTTGTGGGTGTAATCCGCTGAAAACCATCAGGAGACAACACTCCTCCTACTAAAGACACCTAGAGGTTTAACGGCTTGTTGCACGTGCTCAGTGCAATCGTGTCTGCCTACGAAAGTGTGCTTAGTTTTCTTTTTTCTTTTTCTCCTCTTAAATAAACTAGTTTGCTCGGGATGATCAAAGATAAGTTTGGGGGTATTTGTTCAGTTGATAAAACTGCACATTTGTATTACATTTTTCCTACCATTTTCATATTAAAAAAGGACTTTATTATAATATATTATACATATGAGGGTTTATGTGTAAAAACATTATTTTCCATGTGTTAATATATGTTAATTATCATTTGGTAGGAAAATGTATGCAAATAATATTATTGATCTAATCCTAGTAGAACAAAGTCTACTAAAATCTTATTTGAGTTGTTGTGCAGAATATTTCCAAGTTGTTATGAAGAATTTATCAAACAAATCAATTTGTTGAAGAAAACTTGCCAAATTAAGAAGCAAAACTTGAAGACCAAGTCTGGAAGCAACCGAGAGAAGATTTCTGAATTATGAAGGTGCCTAGGATTGACACTTGTCACAAGAAGAAAGCACAAGAATTTTGATCAAGAGATCTCACCCGTTGGCCGCGGATCCGCGGCCTTAGCCCCCATTTGCCGCGGCTCCGCCGCAATATTATGGAGTTAGAAGGCAAGATTTTTGGGTATCAATCTTTGGTGAATTTTACCAAGTTTCCAACTAAAAGATTCTGGCTTTGCACTATAAAAGAGCACCGAGAGCCTCTTGGAAAAGTTATCAAGCTGAAGAGATCACGAAGTCCAAGACGGCTCACGCATCCAGGCTGATCATCAACTGTTCGTCTACCTCCTTGGAAGAGATCGAGAAGCAAACTAGTCTTTGTAATCATTTTCTAAGGAATCAAAGTGTAGATTGTTCAAGTTGATTAATAAAGGTAGTTATTTTATTTAATTCTTTTGCATTATGTTTTCCCTCTCTGTCTTTTCATCTTCTTCTCCCAACATGCGCGAGTAATTCTCCGCTTGTTAGCGTTCGTAGGATTAGGGTAGGCTAATGGACGATGAAAATAACTAAACCTTTTTTAAGTCCTATAAAGTTTAGGAACTTTATCAAAAGAATCATTAACATCCTAATCGGGCGCGCTAGCAATTCTTTGCTAGTTCCGACCGCGATTAGAGATTAGATTAATGATTGTTTTGGTAAAGGCTAGATAATGAACGGAGTTCCGTGTCGAGATAAGGGTTAAGAGTGGGATTCCTTTTCCCTCCAGAAACCCTAATCTACACGCATCACCGTCGTTCTAGTTCTAAATCTATTAATAGATAAAAAGGGTAACTTTTAATTAATCGTCCATAACTACTAAATCCTAACGAACCCTACAAGCCTTCTTATTATATTAACTACATCTCTAAAATAATCTAGATCTATATTTTACATTCTTTTTAACGTATATCTAGAAACCATTCTATAAAAATTCTTTATCCCTCCTCTCTTTCTCAACACATCTAAAGTAAAAGTAAAAGGTTCCACGTTTCCCTGAGGACGACCCGTACTCATCTCGGTCTAGCTACACGCGACACCGTTATTGATTGCGGTTAACTACAAACAAACACTTTTTCGTATCAATCATGCATCCAAAACTAGCAGAGCAAGATATCTAATTGCCTCATGTTCATAGCCTGGCGCCTGGTGCCTTTTAGGCTCTCGTCTCTCACTGCGAATTGCTAGTTACATAGCTCCTCGACTCAGCGGCCCAATATGGAACGATAACGCAAACAGTTCCGCTCTAGCACATCCTCTAAAGATCTCCAGCCAACTATCATGGTCACTCATAACATGTCTCGTCGATGATGCCGAACTTTGGCCTACTAGGTGTGCGTAATACGACCGATCCTGGGTCCAAGTATTCTCGTTTAGTAATTCCAGAAAGATCTTGTCGGAGTCTCTCCCAAATCTCGTTTCTGCCGAACTGCCCGGAAGTTATCACCTTTTACTAAATCTATTTCTTGTTCCGGAACGGCTGCATACTCATTACGACTCCTTCGGGAAGATATATCCATATTCAACGCCTCTGCATGTGTATCACATCTCTGATGTCAACGGAGTGGAACGTCATCTCATCAAAATCTCGTACAAACCTCTTACTCCACTTTTCTCTAATGTCGACTAATTCGGACTCGTCTCTTCATAGCTGTATGGACTGCGCTACAACGGCTATACTCATATCTAGAGTCTCTCAAGTAATGTATCACATTACATGATGTCCGGACGATGTCGAACTTTTCGATCGATTCATCAAAGTCCCATAATTTCCTAAGAGCTCAACGCTTGAGCACAATTTAATAATATCCAGTACATGCCACAGTATCTATGGACCAGCCGTAGAAGGACAAACCCAAGCCTCATTAATGGCACCGCGGAACGGCCGCAAACCCTAAGGTTCAAAAGCGTTCCCATAGTCATTATGTCGAGTTAGGGTTTCATTCTTCTAGAGGGTCCACAGAATTACTTGCATGTTTTTCCAAATACCTTAAACTTGGAAAAATGAGTATCTGACATTCATTTGTTTTTATCGACTCTCAACGTACCTGCGTGAAGTCTTCTCTAGCTGAAATCAATCAATCTGATGACCTCGCATCGGGGTATGCAAACGAACCACATGTCCTAATCATTCATCCTTGGGTGACTAGCGATCTTTTATCACATCTCTAAGTACAACTCGTGCTGCAATTGCTTCAGACATCTGGGACGGTATCTTGTCAGTCGCAGCAATATTTAGCTCATTCGTCCGCACGCTAAACAGTGCCTCCATCATCAAGAATAAACGGTGCATTGACGGTCATCACATTCTATCCGGCCTCTAGTAGTGGCCTAATCCTCTCGTGCTGATATGCACGTTCGAGAAGTTTTAGTAAAAGCAATCTATCAAACGCTCATGGCGCGAAAAACACAATAAAACGACACATATATGCAATAGTGTGTCCGTAATTACGCCCTGGTCAATCCTCGTCCAAGACGAGCTCATGCTGACCACAACTCTAGCCGCAGCTCTCTCTACCTATGCAATCGTGGTAACAAAACCACCAACCAATATCGATGAGGATAGATCATAGGAATGAATATAATACAGTGCAAGGAAATGTAACTCATAAGGCTTCTTAAGCGGAGTAGCGTATCGTAAGTATGCCGCGGAACATACACACGGTACGTCACTCTACTTAAATCACCTACTCCATCAACCAAGGTCAACCAATGCGACGAAGGTTCGGGTCTAGTACCCCCTCGACCAAGTCTAACTTCCATAAGGTCAAGCCTAGGTTCCGAATATATATAAACGCCCTAGACTCTGCATAGTCAAACATAGACTCGAAACAAGGTTAAACCTAGCGCTCTGATACCAACTTTGTCACGACCCGAAATGGTACGTGACTGGAACTTGAATCATGTGAAGCCTATAGGACCCCACATAATTCAAGTAAACCAAAAGCACAGATATCTAAACCATTTAAAAGAAGAAGTGAAGGAAAAACTTAGTTTTAAAGCAAGTGTTATAACAAATAGGCCGTAGTAAGCATTTTTAAAACATCAAGTCCTTTCCAAAAATTTCGGCAGAGATTCCTTTGTAAATACTGGCTTCAAACGGGTACAAACATGAATAATATACATAATGAATAAAGGCATCCTCAAGCGGGAGCTAACTCTTCGCTAATTGGCGGACACAACCACGCAAGCAATGTAACATAATATACAACGCTGAAGGGCGAGGATCAAAACTCAGAAGGAAACACCAAGATCCTCAAGAAAACCAGGGAAAAATCATAATAATTCAAGCGCGACTCTAAGGTCGAAAGAATATACAACTGGTCTTCTAAGTATATGAAATAATACAAGTCTGGTTGATGGAGTTACTAGATACAACTGAAATAAATACAAATACTACGGTGGTCACGATACAAGTAAACCTACCTACCAAGGCAATCATCCGGAAGGAATCAATGTGCCAGCAAAGCCGCTAAGGAAACCTGTACGGCAAAACCTGCAAGAAACTGTGGCACAACGAGGGTTAGTTGCCAACTCGTGAGTAGAAAACATCACCGAGAAGAAATCGCATGTATGACTCTATCCTAGGTCATATAATAATATCCAGATAATATATCCTCAATATACTATAACCTGAAGTATCTAATAGTGGCGAGGTATACATCTACTATAGTGTAGTACCAAGTGCTCGTGTTAGTGCCTTAGGTAGCAACATATCACATATATGATGTATGAATGCATTACAAATGAAAATAGAATACAACATGAATGAGAAAACTGTTTTCTTAATTTAGTCAGATTTCTGTATATAAAAATCGAGGTATCCTCAATGAAATCAACATAGAATCTATGTCAAGTATCGACACAAAACATATATCCTAATATCCAATATCTCGGGCTCCGGCAATCCGGACTGGCCCTTATCATAAATCTCAATATCTCGATATCTCAATATCTCGGGCTCCGGCAATCCAGACTGGCCCCTAGGCTCCGGCAATCCGGACTGGCCTAAATCATCAAATCCCACGACAACGTCGGTATCCTCCGGATATCCGCCGCGTCACAAATAACCGATCGGTAGTGCTCCCCTGCCAGGCTTAATGCCATCATCGGCGACCATCTTGCCCCGGGGTACCGCACCGGGTCCACCATGCACCAGCAGACAGTTCCTTCTCCTCCTCGAATCGGGTGTATGATACTGCTCAAGAGCCGAGAAAACTCATGGTGGACACCTCTCAAATCATATCACGAGAAAACCGCAAATTTCAATCTTTAAAATGATAATGAGTTTATAAAATCCTTGCGGTTTCTCCAAATCCAGAAATCTCATGGAAATCCAAATCCAATCTCAAGAGTAAATAAACGGTGAATTACTGGCATAAAGCCACATAACATTGCATGACAATGAATATGTATACATGCACGGGTATCTATGTAAAGAATGCAATATCTAAACTAGCACAGTAATGATATATCGGAACTATCAGCTAACAAACGATATCAATAAGGTAATACTCTCTAAAGTGTACGTGACATGGCAATTACCGATGATGATGTGTGTGAGCCGGCAAGCAAGTGTTCGTGGACATACGCATCATCGGTAATAGTGCTGGTGTCCTGACAGTATGGGTTCATAATAACAATAAAACACATTTAAGCATGCGATGCGATGCGAATAGCAAGAATATACGGAAAATGAATAGTAAACGCAACAATAAAGAATCTACATTATATATACGAGTCATACAGTTTTGGCATTTGAAATAGCGCGAATCGTGGTGTTTAGAAAATAAAGGCTACGGTGTTTTTAAGAAAAGATACGTCCTTTGAAATATCCGTAGTATCCCTTGGCATGTCTTTAAAATACTCACGATTCGTTAGTTTTGGAAATAAGTATGACTCGAGCCGAGTCTAACATCTACAGTCTAACATCTACTAAGTAAACTACAGGGCAAAGCTAAGAGACTAATCAAAAGGGTAAGTAAAACCTCCTAAGTCTGAGTCGATATATTTACTAGTCGGTGATCCCGCCACAATAGCGTAACGTACGATAAAATATATATATAATACGACATCCTTGAGTCATGAGTGCGGATCTATCATAATTTTTATATCTCGTACGGTAAATCCCTCATACAGCATCCCAAAATCGGGGTACGGGTCGAATATCACATATAACACATTATTCATATGGTATCATCATCATAATATCATAAACTAGGGTACTGATCTAAAGTCTAGTACATACCGATACCATCCAACATATATCCGCGTGTGAATAAAATCACATCGCCCATTCGATCCGCTATAACAACATGCCATATCTCATAACACGACCCAAAACACATCACCGATCTCATGGCATCATGCCAATCACATCGACTCATCTCGAAGTATCATATACTATCCTCATCATCCGTGTATACGTATATGTATGTGTATGTGTGTACGTACCAACGCAATCCACACACACACACACATATAAACATATACACCCAAACATATCCCGTGTGTGCATGTGTGTGTGTGTGTACACCTATACTCTAGGGTTCGGGACTAAGAAACTATACAATAAGCGCTATTCCAAATTACGCTAAACTAACCCGTGAACACCTAAGGCCTATCTTGAAAATCATCCACATTTTACAAAAACACATATAAATATATAACATATCATATGCTACACTTCGAACTGCAGGGGTGCTATACGCTATCCACCCGACTTCCCCCGTAGATATATATCTACTCACTTTGATCTTTGCTTGCCGAAGTCGATGTCGCCATTCTCTTCCTCATCGTCCAAAGTCCGCGTGAATGTGCCTACATATAAACATATAATATCATAAACTGAAATCGCGGATAAAAACCAAAACGGCACACGAAACGCACATAGGTTAGAACTGATGGTCTACGCATGCAAGAATAACCAAACAACCCTCGAGATTGACGTGCAAATGTCACACCACCGAGTCAAAACCCAAATACTAAAATCCAAATCATAAATAGTTGCAAAACCAAAGTAGCAACATAAGAAAACACTTTCAGATATTGTTTCAGGTGAAATTAACCAATTTTGCATATGTGGAGGGTCTAGTTTACTGAAAATGGAGTCATGAACCAAACACGAATCCATTCACCCCTACCCTGGCCGCAATTTGCGGCTAGAAAGAATTAATTTATGGCCAAGGAAGATGGTTGGGGTCTCGGGTCTTGGGGTTAGCTTCTAGGTTGCCTGCACATCTCTCAGTCCTTACTAAATGATTTTCAGGGCCTCCGGGTGAGAGCAGATCTCCAAACTACACCAAAATTCCTACACAAATCCGATATCGGGGATTTCTAAGTTCTACTCTTGGGTTTAAATCTGTTGTTTTAGTCCAATATACTATCACTACAGGGGTTGTAGCCAAGATTAACCCTCAATTACACCTTCACAAACCAATTCATGCCCTAAACCTTATCTTGGAATTTTCAAATCTCACTAAAGCTCACTTAAACACTTCTAAACTAACAAGGATGCTAAAGGGAATGAATTACTATTCTAATGGTGAAGGAAATACCTCATTTGGCAACTCAAGAAAATTCTTGAGTTGCCCCAAGTCTTCAAAATCCCAACTTTCTTGGTTCCCCATGCTTGCAGTGAGCTTGTGCATGCTTTTTGTGAAAGGAAAAAAGTGTTTTGAGGTGTTTTTGGTGTTGTTGTGAGGAGGTGTAAGTGGTGGAGGGAAGAGGGCAGCCAAGGGGTGAGAGAGGAGAGGGAAATGATGAAGATAATGAAGGATAAACAAATGGGAGCCATGGTCAAATGACCCCTCACCTCTCTCTCTCTCTTCTCTCTCTTGCCCATACTTCTTTCTTTATTCTTTTCTTTTCCTTTTTCTTATCTTTTTAAACTCCAACAAAACAAAAACCAAATAACAAATGAAACGGTACATGGTTTTCAAACAATAAAAGAAATGTAACAAGTATTATGCAACATATCATGTTGCATGTCATGCACATATCATACTTAATGAAAAATTAGTAACACTAATCGAGTTTAGTAATAACCCATATACAATTAACTTTATAAATTTTTATAAGGTGTCTAAATCATATAATATTCTTTCAAAAAATCAACATTCAAATGTATTTTCCAATATTTCCCAATTTATCGGTATTTAATTATACCATATCATTAAAACTAATTTCCACACATTAAAATATTCATAATATTTATTATTTTAATTTTTCTGAAATATTACATGGAAAGAGACCATATCTTAAACGAGTTAAGATATGGGGTTGTCCGGCCTATGTTAAAAAACAGAATCCAGACAAACTCGAAACACGATCAGTTCTTTGCAAGTTTGTGGAATATCCAAATAATTCACATGGATATCTATTCTACCACATTGAGGAACAAAAGGTGTTTGTTGCTCAACACGCTATCTTTTTAGAAAAGGAATTTCTTGTAAAAGAAATTAGTAGTAATGAAATGGATGAAATTCCAAAAACACAAACTGCAACTGAAGATTTAATAGAACCGGAGGATTCAATAATCCCCGATGGACCTCAGCCACTCCGCAGATCTAGTAGGGTTTCTCATCCACCTGAGAGATACTACGGATTTCTCATAGACGGTGGGAGCGAGGATTAAATCATGAAAGATGATGACCCAACTAATTTTGAGCAAGCCATCACAAGTTGGGACTCTGTGAAATGGCTGGATGCTATGCGATCTGAGATGGAATCCATGTACACCAATAAAGTATGGACTTTAGAAATTGCTCCTGAAGGGGTAAAACCCATTGGGAGCAAGTGGATCTTCAAGAAGAAAATTGGTGTAGATAGAAAAGTTGAGACCTTCAAAGCTGGACTTGTAGCAAAAGGTTTTCGTTAATGACCAGGTGTCGACTATGATGAGACATTTTCTCCAGTGGCTATGCTTAAATCCATCAGGATCCTACTTGCCATTGCTGCATACTATGACTATGAAATCTGGCAGATGGACGTCAAAACCACTTTTCTAAATGATGATTTAGAAGAGAGAGTGTATATGACACAACCAGAGGGCTTCGTAGACAGTGGGAGCAGCGGAAAGGTGTGCAAGCTGCTTAAATCAATCTATGGATTAAAACAGGCGTCGTGAAGCTGGAACATCTGTTTTGATGTAGCAGTCAAAGATTTTGACTTCATGAAAAACGTAGATGAACCATGTATATATAAAAAGGTTGTAAAGAGTAAGGTCGTATTTCTCGTATTGTACGTGGATGAAATACTCTTGATAGGAAATGATGTTCGTATGCTGCACTCGGTCAAACTCTTCCTATCACAAAAGCGTTGGCTATAGTGCCCTCAAGTCAATTATTGTAATCGCAGGCACGCGATTATGATGATTGAGGGAGGACCTATACGAATAGAACAGACTTACTCAAAATGATAGTATGCTATCTGGTTTGTCTTTATCATCATGTACATGCATTATGTGGTATTACAGATCACTATTACATGTTGATAGAGCCCATAAGATTCTTACTTGACTACCAGCATTATGATGGTGATCATATACGTGGGAGTTGGGTGGTCCATAAGCACATCCTTAAATGTCTCTAGTCGAGGGAGTATCGAGACTGGACATTGATACTCCGGAGTAGACTAGTGTATACTTATCGAGACCCTGACGAGGGACGGTGGTTGGTCTCACAAGCCATTGGTGTCAGTCAGTCACCTAAGATAGTATACAGGTGCTCATTAGTTTATGAGTACACTGGACAGACTCGCCGGGAACATACTAGTTGGTATTATACCTATTGTCAGATAGCAATTCCCAGGTGACATGGGTACTGGTTAGTCTGTTGACCTGAGATAGTCATTTGTCTCGTGTGAGTTCCTACTGTTCTTTGATTACTACCCTACCATGGCTCAAAGGAGCCATGCAAACAGGTTTTAGTTGGGTACAGTCCCGAGTCACATGGAGGCAATGAGGGGATCGTCGGGGATTCGTCTCTCCCGGTATTGGGGGTTGATGTCTCGTGGTGCACGGGTGGCCATCACCAGAAATCCTTAGCCAAGATAGACGAGAATTACTGATTTGGATCAGTAGTTTCTCAGTGGGTGATGGGCTTCATACCGACACGAAATATTGTGTTATTAGGGGTCTAACTTTATCCACCCCCTAAACTCAATATGCGATACTCTTAGACGAACAGACCAAACTGTAAGGAGATTGTCACTGATAGACTCAGTATAGGTTCGGATGAGTTTGCTCGTCGGCTTCCTTTCGCTCAATACCTGAGTAGCCGTTACGTACAGCTAGTGCCGCTGACGTGCTTGTGGTGAAACCCACTGCCAGCGTATTGACGAGTCTTTAAAGTCCCACACAAAGGTCTTCCCTGGTTCTGGCGAAACGATGTAGTAACCGTATTGCATACATGCAGGGTTCCGATCGATTGATTGTACTATGTACCAGGACTTTCGATCGGATAGTTGATAATACTAGCCGGCTCGGCTTTGAACCGGATAATTAAATCAGGTATTGATTTAACAATTTACATATGTGTATTTCGATATGTATATTCTGGTATTATGTTCTTTATGTTATTCTATCTCTTCGGGTATCCGTATTTCGGTACGAATACAGGTATGTATATGTAGTAGAATGTAATTCGTATTTATACGGATAACATTCTAGAAGGTGGACACCTCATTTTGGATTTGACCATTTATTTTAAACGGATAATGAGATGGATAATTGAGGAGGGTATGGTGAGAACCATGCTTGCATAGTGTGCACAAATGAATTATTAATTCATTTGTGCAAACTATTCAAGCATGGGCTTGATATTATATTGAAAGAATTGGTTTTACAAAACCTAGCTTCTCATTTTCTCTCTCCATGGATGGCTCATTCTCACTTGAGTTTTTTTCTCACCATCATGTTTCACCCCCCTCTAGATTTCGTGAGTTTCCTCCACCTTCATCTTCAACCTCCTTTCTACCCTCTCATATGTTGAGAATTAAGAGAGGAGGTGAGGTAAAGATACACATAGAACACTCCACTACATCCTAAGCATTCTAGACTAGCCATCTAGAATCCCTAGTTGCTTCACTTGATCTTTTATGTGTAGCTAGAGCCATGAGCTACATCCCTCGGGTGGATCATCTTTGACGGAGGAAAATCGGCGTCCAAGCTCGATTCAAAGGACCTAAAGGAGCTAAGGCAGATAGTGGAAGACCGAAGGACATGGTTCGTTCGGTATAATACTCTATCTCAGTAGTTAGTGCATCTTGTAGTTTGCTAGTGTAAGTTTATGGTTCGATCTAGACGGTTTCGTTAGCGCCAAGTTTTTTTAAACGTCATTTTTGTTCCGCATCGGCCACGGTAGATGGCCGGGACGCTATCGTAACCCAACATGGTATCAGATCCACCCCATAAAGCATTACTAGCTAGTTTGCACAAAATTAAAATATCGATCAACCAATTTTTCCGAATCATATTTCCATTTTGGTCATGCTTGCTGTCGTTTTTTAAACCTGTTCAAAAAATATTTCAGAGTGTTTTAAAAATACGTGCAGGCATTTATAGGGCAGCAGAAGAAATTTGATCACTTGAACCCATAACATTGTCACGGAACCGCCGCATAACATGCGCATTGGCCACGGTTGCGCGGCCGTTTTGTGGTAGTTTTTTGCCAAATTTCATCTGACACTCTATTTCATGGAAATATGATTTTTGTGATATATGGTTTTGGTCTAGATTTGTTTGAGTGCTGGTTTGCATTTGGGGCCAATTTGGAAAAATTTTAGTCGATCGAAATTTTATGTGTATTTATCAGTGCATGTGAATATATCTGCGACCGTGAATATCATTGAGCGGTACAACCCGACTAGTTTCTATATATTCGACTAGACGGGTTTGCGAACGTGATATTCACGTTGATGTTCTGAGTTATGCTGATATTGTGGTTGGATTGTCATGGTGGATAGCCTATGGTGCAATTGCAGTAGCACAGTTCAGATTCATTTGTATATTCGATATTGCGGGGCGAGCGTCCGACATGTGGACAGACGTCTCTGCCAGATTGTATATTCTTTTATTGGGGCACGACCGGGTTAAGGTCGATGTCGCCATTGTATATGTACTTTTCTTTTCTGTACTAGGATTACCCCGCGATGGAGTGCTCGAATAGCCGGGTTCTAGAGGGCAACGGGCCCGCATCTTATGGCGTTGAGACGGAGGGGACCTTACTGTAGAATTGGCGGGCTATTTGCCGCACTCGTAGGGGGTATAGGATGACCCACGGAGGGGCGCTCAAGTTACCGAATTCCGTGAAGTGCTGGGTGGCCCATTCACTTTGTTGATTAGGGTTTCCTCACTTCTGGGATTGGTGAGTAACTTGCCGCGCTTGTAGGGGTCCAGGTTTTCATTGCACGGGCTATCCACACGACCGGGAACGTCGGGTCTCATTTGCGGCTCAAATGAAACCCGAGGCTCTAAGATTATCCACCGTTCTGTGTTGCTTGTTGATGTTCTGTGATGTTGCTTATATCATGCCTGGGACGAATGTTATACACACACACACACACTAGTAGATGTTGTATATGTTTTGCATCCGCGCTAGTCTAGCCCCCGCTCTGCTGTTAGTTAAGTAACCTAACGGTGCATGACGGGGCCCCGTAGCGAATGCGGATGGCATATACGTACATTGTATTTTCATTCCTTTTTCTGCTGTGATATGGATTAATTGATGAGACCGAGTTAACTTTGATTAATGCAAGGAAAAACAAACCTAAATGATGTTGTTGGAACCAATTTTTGAAAACTATTATTACAGACATTTCGTTTTGCTTTGCACGGCGGTATTCGGTTCTAAATATCCAGCACCTCATTCGACGAGGCAAGAGCCGATATCCCTTCATAGGGAGTGACCTCTTGGGCAAAAGTTTGCATCAGTATAATAACTTCACTATAGTCGATTATTTTGTTTTGCATCTTGGTATTCAGTTAGGAATATCCTGCACCTCATTCGATGAGAAAAGAGCCGAGATCCCTTCACAGGGAGTGACCTCTTTAGCAAAAGTTTGCGCCACTATATATTTGTAAAACCATTCGGTTCCTTCAACGATATCAAGTTCATTACGTTAAAGGGTTTTTCGCCGAAAACCCAGCCGTAGCCCTCCGTCATTTCAGATAAGTAGCAGTTAGTATTCGTGCTATGTGCGTTGGTCTTTATCAAGGCATAGTGAACAATAGCTAAATGTTACTTATCTGTTGCATTTTTGGATGCGATTAATTAGGACAGTCGCATAGCCACGTTGGTCTCTATCAAGGGCTTATGCAAGTGGGTCTAAATTAATCCAAGACAATGACGGGTTAAACTTGACTTACGACTTATGGTGCGTTAGTCACTATCAAGACCATATGACGCTTGGGAAAAAACCACATTGGGAGTTTCAAACATACAGGAAACTTGCCTGGCATGCGCATACCTTCTAGAGTGTGGTGAGTTGAGTGGCTTCCATCAAGTTATCATGCGATGATAGTTGGATCCCGATTCCCACTGATGAATAGATGTTACTCCTCGGGTGATTTTAGATGATCCTGACTAATTCTCCTTTTAGAGTTTGAAGGAGAATTCGAGGAAATAGTGGGAACCATCCTGATTAGATAAAGTGATTAACCAATCTAATCTAGGTTAGAGTGCACGCTGAGTGTTTCTTTTCTCTCTCTCTCTTTGACAGCGACCATGACCCGACCTTAAACTAAAACTCATGAACCAAGTTAACCGAACCTTCTTAAACACTTTGGCTTTTAGATTGTCATTAAGTCGCATATATCATTGCCATCCTACATCCCCTTTGCATTTCTCCAGAACACTCTGTATCACTACGAAAATCTATATTTCTTGGATATTCTATCGTATAGTTACATACGAACTCGAAGAAAATTGTTTCAGTTCGAGGATGGATTCCGGTTCTGGAGAAATTGAATAGGATTATTTGGTTGTCTTTTCTCTTTACCTTCTCTCAGGTTGTGAGAGCTCCTAGTATTAGGAGAGTACACCTATTACGCTATTAGGTAGTCTTCTTCCAAACCACAGGCAGGTGTCGAAGGATAGGGAAGGAAGAAAACCAATTAACCTGAGTGTGGTGTATAGAAGGTAATAAATAAAGACGTATAAAAGGATTAGAGTAAGGGCAAAGGAAATTGCGACTACTATCATTCAGGACAAACCCGCGTATACTCCTGCCACTCCTACTTCCCCTTTGCATTTCTCTAGAATACTCCGTATCACTACGAAAATCCATATTGCTTGGATATGCCATCGTATAGTTACATATGAACTCGAAGAAACTTGTTTCTGATCGAGGATGGATTCAGGTTCTAGAGAAATAGAATAGGATTATTCAGTTGTCTTTTCTCTTTACCTTCTCTCAGGTTGCGAGGGCTCTTGGTATTAGGAAAGTATACTTATTACACTTATTGGATAGTCTTCTTCCAAACCTTAGGCTGGTGCCGAAGGATAGGGAAGGAAGAAAATCAATTAGCCTAAGTATGGTGTACAATAGGTAATAAGTAAAGACATATGAAGGGATTGGAGTGAGGGCAAGGAAGTATACAGTTACTGTCATGAATCTGGATAGTGGAAGAGGCATTACTAGGAATACCTAGCTACCCCTTCGAAACATTTTCATGTTTCAGTTTCACTGTGCGGTGTTAATTGAAAACTATTTTCCCAATTAGATTCTAACTCCAGGGTATGTATTTACCAGATTTGATTCTCATATCTGTATGGCATTACGAATGTTGAGTGGGAGTAAGATATTGGGAATTGGGTGATTACATCCTCTATATATCGAAATTCTTTGTAATTTATGATATTTGAGGAAATCACCTGGGTTTTGCCTGACGGCAAATATTTGGTTTTGAATATCCGTTGTTATGCACCAATTTCAAGCTGATATATCTGTACGTTTATTTTATAAAGTAAGATATAAAATTTTGAAATTATATCTATGGCATTTACCTATATCAGTTGATGGTTAGGTAAAGAGCATTCAACCGCGGTGTAATTCTTCTTAACCATAACACAGTTTTCAACCTACGACGCATAAGGTTTTGAGTTATTAAACTCGTTGGACTTATACAGAGTATTGTATGTTGTCCGGTGTTCATTAGGACAAAGGGGTTAGTACTCGTACTATATTCTGTTTACTCATGATTTCTCTAGTTTTAGACAAGTATTTCGTTGAAATACAAGGTCCAGATTTTGAAAAGATATAGGTATAAGAATAAAGTAGAAAACCATATGTTGTAAGTATCAGTATTCTTTAAGGTGGTCGAAGATATAGATACTTGTGTTTGGTATTCCGTTGTAAGTAATAGTTTTGATAACTTACTTCTCTTTCAGGTTACTCATGCGTGGGTGCATTCCTTGATGAGTAATGTTGCTTGGCCTCCTTCCATTAAGTTGATATACACTGGGAACGGCTGCATGTATTTTTGAATCTGGTTCCAATTAAATTAGTACCTTTTTGTTTCTATATTGGATATAGAATGGATTCATATATTAACGATGTTAAGGTATATGGAGTTGTCCGGCTTATACTTAAAACCAGAATCCGGATAAACTTTGGGCACGTTTCAGTAATGGCAGTTTGTGGGTTATCCCGGGCTTTGACGAGGGTTAACATTTTACCATCTGGAAGATCAATAGTTATATTGTTCTTGACTCGCCACAGTTTTAGTGAAATGGATTCTTTTTAGAAAACATTAGTGGGAGTATGGGAGAACTAGAGGTCATTCTAGAACCACAAACGATTACCGAAAATTTAGTAGAACCTAAAAATTCAATTGGATTCGACAATCCATTAGCCACTCCGCAGATTTGGTGGGTAACCTCAAGCACCCGAGAGCTACTTCGGTCTCTTTAAAGACGGTGACAAGGAGGTTTTTGATTATCCAAACTTGCCACTACTGCTGTTCTAAACTATAGGATCGGGCAGTAGGATGAGTATAGCATCGTTCTAAATTAGCTTTAGAAGTGTACATGTATATGACTCTGTCAGAGGGTTGTTATAGTCAATAGGAGTAGCGGAAGTATAGTGGGTAAGTAGCTTATGTCTATTTATAAACTAAAGCATGTATAGCGAAGATAGATCGTCTAGTTTTGAAATGACAGTCATAGAGTTTAACTTCATCAGAACAACAGATGGACCTGGTAAGATGGTAGTTAGGAGTGATGTCCTGATATTTGGATAACATGCTCTTGATAGAAAATGATATTCCTATACTAAGATCGGTTATACTGTGGTTGTCACAAGGTGTTTCTCTACATAGGATCTAGATAAAATATCAGGGATTCTGGTAAGTAGATCTATGGTTTTAGATCTAGATTTGGGAAGTGTCCCAATTTGGGTACTTGACACTATTCTAAAGTGTTTTAGAATGGACGACTCCTGGCGTGGTGGTGTACCCGTAGGTGATGGAGTCACTCTCTTTAAAGAGATGTCTTCTAGACTGATGAGGAGAGGGATTTGCATGATTGGCATATCACTTGCTTAGGCAATTGAGTCAATCATGAGATATCAAGTACCACACCAGATATTGTTTTTTCACTGGCTGCAATAAACATATATTAATCCAATCCTGGAGAAACGTTGGGAAGCAGTTATGAACATAAGTGGATATTCTTGGTATATGGCAACGGCAACTTCCTTCGGGAGGCGGTTATCATTTTAGGCTTCCAAGGTGACCTGGATGACAGATTGGCTGTCAGAGTTATAATTTTCCCTCTTTTGAGGGGCAGTATGTTGGACAGGTGGTCCAAGCGGTTACTGAGGAAAGTATGACGCAGGATACTGATTAAATTCAGTGGATGATACGGTCTAAGAAGTTTGTTGGATTTGGAGTTCATTTATGAACTGTGTCCCATCAGATATCCAGACAAATTTTAAGACAGGTATCGCTCATTTCGGGAGATAGTCTTTCTCCGCGAAGTTGAGATATAGAGAGATAAAGATAGAAACATTGAAGCGGATCCACTCACTGAGGCTATTTCTCGAACGCAATAGTTTTGCAAACAGGCTTTGCGAGACTGATTAGTAGAGAAATTGGGTGTTCGGTATCACACGGGCTATGAGTATGCGACACCGCAATAATTAGCCTTAAGTGCAAGTGGGAGATTGTTGGCTATAGTGCTCTCAAGTCAATTATTGTAATCGCAGGCACGCGATTATGATGATTGAGGGATGATCTATACAGACAGAACAGTCTTACTCAAAATGATAGTATGCTATTTGGTTTGTCTTTATCATCATGTACATACATTATGTGGTATTACAGATTACTATTACATGTTGATAGAGCCCATAAGATTTTTGCTTGACTACCAACATTATGATGGCGATCATATACGTGGGAGCTGGGTGGTTTATAAGCACATCCTTAAATGTCCCTAGCCGAGGGAGTATCGAGACTGGGTATCGATACTCCGGAGTAGACTAGTGTATACTTATTGAGACCCCGATGAGGGGCAGTGGTCGGTCTCACAAGCCATTAGTGTCAGTAAGTCACGTAAGATAGTATACAGGGTGCTCATTGGGTTATGATTACACTGGACAGACTCGCCGAGAATATGCTAATTGGTATTATACCTATTGTCAGATAGCAGTTCACAGGTGACATGGGTACAGGTTAGTCTGTTGACCTGAGATCGTCATTTATCTCGTGTGAGTTCCCACTGTGCTTTGATTACTACCCTAGTATAACACAAAGGAGCCGTGCAAACAGGTATTAGTTGGGTATAGTCCCGAGCCATATGGAGGCAGTGAGCGGATCATCGGGGATTCGTCTCTCCCGGTATTAGGGGTTGATGTCGCGCAGTGCACGGGTGGCCATCACCAGAAATCCTTGGTCAAGGTAGACGAGAATTATTAATTTGGCTCAGTAGTTTCTCAGTAGGTGGTGGGCTTCATACCGACACGAAATATCGCGTTATTAGGGGTCTGACTTTATCCATCACCCTAGACTCGATATGCGATACTCTTAGACGAACAGACCGGACTGTATGGAAATTTTCACTGACAGGCTCGGTAGGGGTTTGGATGAGTTTGCTCGTTGGCCTTCTTTTCGCTCAATACCTGGGTAGCCGTTACGTAGAGCTAGTGCCGCTGATGTGCTTGTGGTTAAATCCACTGCCAGCAAATTAATGAGTCTTTAGAGTCCCACACAGAGGGCTTCCCTGGTTTTGGCGAAACAATGTAGTAGCCGTATTGCATACGTGCAGGGTTTCGATCGATTGATTGTACTATATACAAGGACTTTCGATCGGACAGTTGATAATACTAGACGGCTCGGGTTTGAGCCGGATTATTAAATCAGGTATTGATTTAATAATTTACGTATGTGTATTTCGATATGTATATTCCAGTATTATGTTCTTTGTGTTATTTTATCTCTTCGGGTATTCGTATTTCGGTACGAATACAGGTATGTACATACAATAGAATGTAATCCGTATTTATACGGATAACATTCTAGAAGGTGAACACCTCATTTTGGATTTGACCATATTTTTTAAATGGATAATGAGGTGGATAATTGAGAGAGGGGGGTATGGTGAGAACCATGCTTGCATAGTGTGCACAAATGAATTATTAATTCATTTGCGCAAACTATTCAAGCATGGGCTTGATATTATATTGAAAGAATTGGTTTTACAAAACCTAGCTTCTCATTTTCTCTCTCTATGGATGGCTCATTCTCACTTGAGTTTTCTTCTCACCATCATGTTTCACTCCCCCTCTAGATTTCTTGAGCTTCCTCCACCTTCATCTTCAACCTCCTCTCTACCCTCTCATGTGTTGAGAATCAAGAGAGGATGTGAGGTAGAGACACACTTAGAACACTCCACTACATTCTAAGCATTCTGGACTAGCCATCTAGAATCCCTAGTTGTTTCACTTGATCTTTTATATAGAGCTAGAGCCATGAGCTACATCTCTCGAGTGGATCATCTTCGACAAAGGAAGACCGGCGGCCAAGCTCAATCCTGTTGGGTTTTCCCGGCGCCCCGACCATCAAATCGTGGCCAAATACGAAACAAAAACTTTTAAAACTTTGGTGCAAACAAAACCCGCACAAGATCGAACCAAAAACCCTATACTAGCAAACATGCAAAGAGAAGTTTGGAGAGGTTATACCGATCGAGCCTTCGGTCTTCAACCTCTTCCCAAGCTCCTCGCGGCTGCCCCAAACATGTTCGCTCTCCGGTCTCCCTTGTTGAAGAGGCTCCACTTCGAGAATTCTTTATATGGGCTCCCGCTTCTAAACCGAAGCAACTTGGACATCAAGTTTGCTAACCGAGATGTCCAAGGTGAAGTAGAGATAGTGTGTGATTACTTTGTCTCATAACACTCTAGGATTCTCAACACATGAGTAGGATAGAGTGGAGGTTGAAGAAGAAGCCATAGATGGAAGTTGTGAGCTCAAGAAAAAGGTAGTGAAGAAAATGAGCTTGCTTATTGTGTGAGATAAAATGTGAGAGCTCTAATAAAATATCAAGACCAATCCTTTTCCTCTAGTGGCTGCCCTCTCTCTCTCTCCACAGTTAATCCCATACAATAATCAATCAAGAAAATAGACATGACACAAGAAAACACACCATGAGTCACCAAAAATGCACATGCCATATTTAATGCTCTTTGTCAAAACTTGCACTCACAATTTCCACATAATCAAACATTAAACTAAATGTTTAATCAAAAAGAGAATGGCAACTTCTAAAATAAACTCATGACGGATCACAAGAATACCCCTCATCTGTATATACATACCCGCATCCATATTCCAACTGAATACGAATACTACGAGACAAAAATAATCCAACAATCTAATACTAGGATCCAGCTTAAACCAAAACCCACTAGTATGATCCGTCCGATCATGATACGTGCACAAGTGCACGTACATGATTGAACCCTGCCATAAAACCATATGACCTCTACAACGTTTCGCCCGAACTTGGGAAACTCTCTGTGCAAGACCCTAAAGACTCGTCAATATGCTGGCAGTAGGTTTAACCACAAGCACGTCAGTGGCACTAGCTGTACGTAACGGCTGCCCAGGTATTGAGCGAAAGGGAGGCCGACGAGTAAACTCATCCTGAAACCCTACTGAACCTGACAGTGACAATATCCGTACAGTCCGGTCCGTTCATCTATGAGAAACTACTGGAATACCTACCAGTAAATCTCACTTTCCCTGGCCAGGGACTTTGTGTAATGGCTCTCCAGACACAGCGCGATCTCACCCCCAATACCGGGAGAGACGAATCCCCTGCCGATCCACTCATTGCCTCCATATGTCTCGGGACTGTACCTAACTAAAACCTGATTGCACGACTTCTTTGAGCCGTGGTAGGGTAGTAATCAAAGCATAGTGGAAACTCAAACGAGACAAATGGCGATCTCAGGTCGATAGACTAACCTGTACACATGTCACCAGGGAACTGCTATTTGACAATAGGTATAATACCAACTAGCATGTTCCCGGCAAGTCCATCCGGTGTACTCATAACCCAATGAGCACATGTATACGTCTTAGGTGAACCAACTGACACCAATGGCTTATAAGACCGGCCATCGCCCCTCGTCGGGGTCTCAATCCGTATACACTAGTCTACTCATGGAGTATCGATACCCAGTCTCGAAACTCCCACGACTAGGGACACTTTAAGGATGTGCTTATAGACACCTAACTCTCATATATATGATCGCCATCATACTGCTGGTAGTCAAGCAAGAATCCTATGGGCTCTATCAACATGTAATATTGATCTGTAATGTCACCTGAAGCAAGTACACGATGATAAAGATAAACCAGATAGCATACTGTCATCTCGAGTAAGACTGTCCTACCGGTATAGGTTCTCCCTCAATCATTGCAATCATGTGCCTACGATCCAATAATTGACTTGACGACACTATATCCAACAATCTCCCACTTGCACTTAAGGCTAATCATTGCGATGTCGCATACTCATAGCACGTGTGATACCGAACACCCAACTCCTCTACTAATCAGTTTCACAAAGCTCGTTTGTAAAATTATTGCGTTCAAGAAATAGCCTCGGTGAGTGGATCCGCTCTGATGTTTCTTTCTATGCATCTCTTTATCTCAAGTTTGCGGAGAAAGACATCTCCCGAAATGAGCAATACATGTCTTAAAATATGTCTGGATATCTGATGGGACCCAGTTCATAAATGAACTCCAAATCCAGCAAACTTCTTAGACTGTATCGTCAATTGAATTTAATCAGCATTCTGCGTCATGCCTCCCTCGGTATCCGCTTGGACCACCTGTCCAAACTACAGCCCCTCTAAAGAAGGAAAACTAAAACTCTGACAATCACTCTGTCATCCAGGTCACCTTGGAAGCCTGGAATGATAACCGTCTGCAGAAGGAGGCTGCCGTTATCAAATCCCTAGAACATCCACTTATGTTCTAAACTGCTTCCGAATGTTTCTTCAGGATTGGATTAATATAAACCTATTGCAGCTAGTACAGAAACAATATCTGGTGTGGTACATGACATCTCATGATTGATTCAATTGCCTAAGCAAATGATATGCCAATCATGCACACCCATCTCCCCTTTAGTCTGTAAGACACCTTTAGAGAGGGTGACTCCATCACTCGCAGGTACACCACCATGCCATGAGTCGTCCATTCTAAAACACCTTTAGAATGCTGTCTAAGTACCCAGATTGGGACACTTCCCAAATCTAGATTTAAAACCATAGATCTAATGACCAGAATGCATAATATTGTATCCATATCCTTTGTGGAGAAACCACTGTATGAAAACCACAGTATAACCGATTGTAGTATAGGAATATGACTTCCTACTATGTGTATGTCATCCAAATACCAGGACATCACACCGTACTACCCTCTTAACAGATTCATCTCTTATTCTAATGAAGTCAAAGCCCATGACTGTCACATCAAAAATAGATGATCTATCTCCGCTATACTTGCTTTAGTCTATAAATAGACATAAGCTTCTTGTCCACTATGCTTCCGCTGCTCCCACTGACTACAACAACCCTCTGGCAGAGTCATATACACGTGCACTTCTAAAACTAATTTAGAACGACGTTATACTCATCCTCCTGCCGGGTCTCATAGTCTGGAACAACAGTAGTGTCAAGTCTGGGTAAACAAGAACCTCCCTGTCACCGTTTTTGAGAAAACCGAAGTACCTCTCGGGCGCCTGAGGTTACCCACCATATCTGCAGAGTGGCTAATAGAATGTCAATCCTGATTGAATCTTTAGGTCTTATTAAATTTTCAGTAATCGTTTGCGGTTCTGGAATCACTTTCAGTTATACCATACTCCCACTACTGTTTTCTGAAAAATTTCATTTTACTAAAACTGTGGCGAGTCAAGAACAATATTACTATTGATCTTCCAGATGGTAGAAAATTAACCCTCATCATAGCCCGGATTAACCCACAAACTGCCATTACATAAACGTGTCTTGAGTTGTCCAGAGTCTGGTTTTAAGTATAAGCCGGACAACTCCATATACCTTAACATCGTTAAGATATGAACCATTCTATATACAATATAGAAACAGAGGCACTGATTTAATTGGAACCAGATTCAAATCATGCAGCTATCTCCGGTGCATGCCAACTAAATGGAGAGAGGCCGATTAGTATTACACAACTTAGGAGTGCATCCAAATATGAGTAACCTGAAAGAGAAGCAAGTTCTCAAAACCATTACTATCAACTGAATACCAAACACAAGTATCTACATCTTCGATCTCCTTGAAGAATCCTGATACTTGCAACACATGGTTCTCTACTTTATTTTTGTACCTATAACTTCTCAAAACTTGGACCTTGTATTTCTACAAAACACTTGTCTAAAACTGGAGAAGTCACAAGTAAACAGAATATAGTACGAGGACCAACCCCTCTGTCCTAATGGACACTGGACAACATACAATACTTTGTACAAGTCCACTGAGTTGAATAACTCAAACCCTGTGCATCGTAGGTTGAAAACTCTACTATGGTTAAGAAGAATTACACCGTTGTTTAATACTCCTTACCTAACCATCAATTGATATAGGAAAATATCACGGACATAATTTCAAAAGGTTATATCTCACTTTATAAAATAAACGTACAGATATATTAGTTTGAAATAGGTGTATAACAATAGATATTCAAAACCAAATATCTGCCATCAGGCAAAAACCCAGGTGATTTCCTCAAATATCACCAATTACAACGAATTCCGATATAATGAGGATGATCACCTAATTCCCAATAACTTACTCCCACTCATCATCTGTAAAACCATACAGATGTGAGAATCAAACCTGGTAAATACATACCCTGGAGTAAGAATCTAATTGGGAAATCAGTTTTTCATTAACAACGCATAGTGAAGCTGAAACATGAAAATGTTTCGAAGGGGTATCCGGGTATTCTTTGTAATGCCTCTTCCATTATCCAGATTCATGATTATAACCGTATGTCTCTTTGACATCTCTCCAAATCCCTTTATTTATCTTTACTCATTACCTTTTGTACACCACACTTAGGCTAATTGATTTTCTTCCTTCCCTACCGTTCGGCACCAGCCTATGGTTTAGAAGAAAACTATCCAATAAGCGTAATAGGTGTACTGTCCTAAACCTAGGAGCCCTCGCAACCTGAGAGAAGGTAAAGATAAAAGACAACTGAATAATCCTTATTCTATTTCTCCTGAACCAGAAACCATCCTCGAACTGGAACAGGTTCCTTCGAGTTCATATATAACCATACGATGGGTTATCCAATAACTGTGGATCTTCGTAGTGATACGGGGTGTTCTGGAGAAATCCAAAGGTGAAATAGGAGTGCCGATGATATATGTAACAACTCCAATTTTTGTATATATAAAATTGATTTAAATTTGAAGTATACTTGGGGTATTTAATATTGTTGTTACCACTTTAAGTATTTATTTTCCCACAATAATTACAAGAAGGAGGTTGTAGCTCATTAGTAACACCTTCCACTACTGAACCAAGCCACCAGAGTTCAAATCCCCTGCCCCACATTATTTTTATATTGTTTTTGTTTTAAATTCTTAGGAAGCCCAACAGTCCACACACTATAACTCCCAAAAGATGAACTGTACCTGAAGAAGTAAAAGTACCAGAGGACCCACCTGAAGACTCCCTACCTTCCGACGTCCCGACTCGGCCGGGATCGACCGAGTCGGCCGGCGGACCGGCCGACTCAGGCCGGCGCCGCCGGCCGGACTCGGCCGGACAGCCGAGTCCCCAACATGAAAGTTGGGGCTCTTCGTCTCCTGTACCCTCCTGTATACTTTAAATGTCTGGATCGGTTCCAGAAACACAATTATACCTCATTTACTCCATTTTTAATTATTTTTCCTATATTTTTTATATTTTTATTTAAAAAGACCCTTCACCTACCCTACCTCTAGCCTACCCTATAAATACACTCCCTACCCTCTACCCTCTCATCCAAAAATTCTGAGCCCACTCTCTCAAAAAGTTCTCAAAAGTTGTGTACTTTGAAAACAAGTTCGCGGCGAAGCTCCGACGAAATTCCGGCGGAAATTCCGGCGACGTTTTTAGGAACAACCGGCGACGAAGCAACGCCTCGGCAACCCCTTTAGTCCCCCCTCACTCCTTTGCTTAATCGAAACCCGTAAGTCCCATTCTATCCCTCTTTCTTATTCTCTAAAATACGAAATTACAAAACCCGACGGAATCGAAACAAATCCGATTTCCGATTCGGTTTTCTATAAAATATCACTTCTCACCAATTCAATCATACTTAAACATCTTATTGTTGACTATTAAACATTTAACAAATAATTTGAACAAGTTTCATCACATGGAATGATAGCCTTTCAATTTATCATATTTTTCACTTAAATACCACAATATTTTGATTTCACATTTAACCCCCTTAACCTTTCTATACATTTAAAGTAGAACACGAGGTAATGACCTACCTCCCCACACACGCAAATACAACCCTAAACGATATCATCAAAAACTTAGAATACGATAAAACAATACTTTCATTTAAATACCATATTCTTAATAAAACCATTTCTAAAAGTTTTAACTTTGATACACTTTTAAATAAATACCTCTTATTAGGAAAACACGATAAGTTGTGGACATCGATCGTTTATCTAAACTTGACTTTGTGGTGTCTAGATTAGGCAAGTGAGAAAGGTAACTTTAAAAGGCCCGTCTCACGGTGATTCGTGAGCGGATCCTTCCTTTCCTCATTTGTACTTACCTGGCCACAATTGGCGGTGAAGAGGCGATTTGAGGCATCTAACGACTTGTCGTTTAGACCATTTAGAAATAGGCTAGTTGACTTAGGAAACTCTAGAATCTAAAATACGGAAAATTGACATTTTTACAAATAAATACCTTTTACTTTATAAAACCGTTTTCTAAAGGATTTAGTATTTTACAATCTTTGCAAAGCGCCGCTACAACCCATTTTTGGGGAATCCGTTCGGGATGGTGCGGATTATCGCACATTCTCGGGCTTAATAGTGCAAGATTCAGACCTCCGCAAGGAACATTCGGTCTCGAAAGGTTTAAAATACGATATCTTAAGAAAATGAGATTTTTGGAATATAAAATATTTATTAAAATTATTTTTGTATAAAAATATGTATATTTATCATTTAAATATCTATTTTATTATAATATAAATATTCCACCTTTTTCTAAAAATCACAAGAATAAATTTTACACTAAATTACCATGAACTTCAAATAAATCAATATTATAGATAAATACCTTTATTTATAAAAAACTAGGATATTTTCACTAGAAATGTCACAATATAAAATCCACTCTCATTACAACCCTAAAGACGAGTAACAAATACTTGAGGTGTATTTTGGAAAAGTGTATAAAAATATTTTTACATAAAACCCCTTCAAGTTTTATAAATTACCCTAAGGACCCTAGCAATTATAGGACTTTGATTTACACTTCTAACTGTCTGACTCGGGTTTGAGTCTGATTAATCTGACTTGAATATGATTCAAGTCAATTTACAATCTACAATATTCCAATTCAATATGAACACATGAATCCATGAATTCAATCTATACAACTTGACCGAACCGAACCATGGATATATTCCTTTTACATGACCCTACGGTTACAACCGTTTCCTGATATCATGGTTTCGGTCAGTCAGTCAGTCAATCTTACAATCAATACAATTTACAAGATAACAATAAAAATCAAAACACTACGGGGTTTAAGGGGTAGATTGGTACGGAAGATGTTAAAGGTGGCACGAGATGGTCAGATTAAGACACCTAACCTATATTCCGTTACTGTTGTACCGTGGCTTAATGGTTCCTTGTACATTCTGTTTGCCCTGGTCTCTAGCATATAGAGACCCCTCTCGTATACACTGGCATCCTTCTGTACCAAGCTACAAACAACCGCGTTAACACAACATCACAACAATAGTATACAACTTTAAAAGATATCTTCTTATTCTGTCTATTCTACTTTCCCCTTACCTTTGGGACTTACCGAGCGACCTGTTCGCTGACGACATTCTATTTCTTTCTTCTTTGAATATCGTCAGGTGATTTGGACCCGGCAGAGATCGAGCCATCTCAAGAAGACTTGGAGCAGTTTGCCGAAAACCCTGCACTTTAGTTTCATTGTACACTTTTCCTTTCTGTACTTTTCAATTCCTGTTATGCCACTGTTTAGGCATCTTTTTATTTCAGTTGTATTTCCTTTTCATGTATTGTACAAAAGAATGTTAATAAATAAAAGTTGTTGTTTTTTTATTTCTTGTCTCTTGTGTATTTATTTCATATTGCTTAGATACTATAGCGTATGTACTTCTGAGTATATACATAGCGGACCTCGTCGCGTCCCCTTCGCCGTACACCGGGAAGCGGGGCGTGACAGGTTTTGTTGGTGGCCCATTCAGGTCAGAGCTGTATGAATCCCTATCATGCAGTTTTATTCTGCGTGAACAACCTAAGCAATATAACACAAGAACCAGCAACTAAAACATTCTTTACAATTCATGTTCCTTGAATCTTGCAATTTCATATTCCTTGAATCTTATCATTTCATGTACTTGAATCTGTCCTAACCCAAATTTTTCTTCAGGGTTATGGATTCCCCGAACAACACCGGCACCAATGTCAACAACACACCTCCAACTCCAGCACTACCTCTCACACCAGCTGTTCCTGCGCCATCCACCAAGCAAACAGTGCTACTTGAGGCGATCCGCAGCCTTCTTGAGGGACAGCAACAACTCCTGAACCGTCCCGAGACCGACGCACCGGGAGTAAAGCAATTCAGGGCTTTACATCCTAAGCAGTTCTTCGGAAAGGGAAGCCCACTTGAAGCTGAGGAATGGGCACAAAGTATAGAAGATGATCTGGCAACAACTCAAGTGCCAGACATAGCTTGGGTTCATATGGCGAAACTACAGCTCACGGACAATGCTCGCAATTGGTGGAAGACGGAAGAAAGCCGTCTTGTATAGCCTATTGAATGGAAGACTTTTCACGAGAAGTTCGACCCGAAATACTTCCCTGTGACTGCCAGGTTTGCCATGGAGCAGCAGTTCATTCATCTACAACAGGGTTCGATGTGGGACAAATCAGTAGATGAGTACGACGCTGAATTCACCATGCTAAGCCGGTAAGATATGTCACAATAGTTCAATTTTTAATTATCACATACTACACAGCTAACATAATCTCTAAACAGATTCGCGGCACATTTGATACCGACGGACGAGATCAGACCCCGTCGCTTTCAACAAGGTCTGGACACGGAGATTCAGGCTGCTCTAGCCACGGGAAAATTTCTGACTCATGAGGATGCTTTGGAAGCTGCCCACAGTTATGAGGCAGTGATAAAAGCAAAGAGCAGACCTCAGTCTGCAGGAGTCAAACGCCCTGCCAACCAGATGGCAGGTGGAGCCTCGTCCAGGCCACCTTTTGTGCCAAGGCGACCCGGAGTACCGAACCATTGCCCCAGCCCAGCCTTTTGTACCTACTGCAAGAGAGCTGGATATATGATGAAAGACTTCCGGCGAGCCAATCGTCTTTGCTTAGTCTGCGGCTCAGCTACTCATGATATCGGGTCTTGTCCCTAAAGGAAAAATCCAGTTGCTGCACCCAGGCCAGCAAACAATTACCCACAGCGCCCAGCCATCTAAGCATCCGCTCCAAGACTTGCACTACCTGCACCACCCAGAAGACTACAAGCTGCACCACCTCCTCGTCAGTTCCATCAAGCTCAAAGGAACATTCCGAGGAATGCTCCTCAGGCCAGGAGGAATGTACCAAAGCGCCAGGCTTTCACGATGTCCGTGGAAGAAGCTGAGGCCACTGGCCAAGTCATCACTGGTAAACTTTCCTTCTCAAACTTATCTTTTAGTCTTGGTTATCTACACACTTTTCCTATACCTAAAACATATCCCACATACCTTAGGTACAATCCTAGTAGCCTCACTACCTGCACTTGCACTGTTTGATACTGGAGCATCCCACGGCTTTATGTCGCAACGGTTCATCCGAACCCATGCGATTCCAGTCTCACCGCTTGTATCCAGCTGGAATGTCAGTTCCGGAAATAGCGTTCTAAAAGAAACCATGGGATACAGCTTTTGTCCAGTCGTCGTCTGCAGCAGAGAGTTTTATGCTGACTTCAAAGTACTGGACATACCGAACTTCGATGTGGTTCTAGGAATGGATTGGCTTGGAACATTTTATGATACCATCGAATGTCATCAAAGGAGGGTAGTATTCGAGATTCCAGACCATCCGGTCTTCTATTTCAAAAGCAGAGACCGTACCCTGGAGCCAAGTTCCTACAAAGCGAAGCCAAGAGAAGCAGTAGTTGCAGCAGCTCAAGCGGAAGAAGAATTAAGACCAGAGGTAGTTTGAGAGTTCGACGATATATTTCCTGACGATATATCAGGTTTGCCTCCCGATCGAGCTCTTGAATTCAGTATTGATTTAGTACCAGGAGCCCAACCGGTAATCAAAGCACCTTATAGACTGAGTCTGGAAGGTTTGAAGGAAGTCCGAACACAGTTGGACGAATTATTGGTGAAAGGATGGATTCGTTCCAGCACTTCAAGTTGGGGAGCACCTATACTACTGGTGAAGAAGAAGGAAGGTTCATACAGAATGTGCATCGATTATAGAGCCTTGAACGAAGTCACTATAAAGAACAAGTATCCACTCCCGCGCATCGATGATTTATTCGATCAGCTATGTGGATCTTGTGTTTTCCCTAAATTGGATTTTCGTTCAGGTTATCATCAAGTGAAGGTCAAGGAAGCTGATATTCACAAAACAGCTTTCAGAACTCGCTATGGACATTACGAATTTCTAGTGATGCTATTTGGAGTGACCAATGCACCAGCAATATTCATGAACCTAATGAATCAAGTTTTCCGGGAGTACTTATACATGTTTGTTGTCATCTTCATCGACGACATCCTGGTGTATTCTAAGAGTTGGAAAGAGCATGCAGAACACCTACGAATTGTCCTGGAAACTCTTCGACAACACAAGCTCTATGCCAAGTATAGCAAGTGCGAGTTTTGGCTAAAGCAAGTTGGTTTTCTTGAACATATCGGATCAGGAGAAGGAATTTCTGTAGATCCAGCAAAAGTTTCAGCAGTTAGCGAATGGCCTACACCAAAGTCAGTGAAGGATATTCGGAGTTTCTTGGGTTTAGCTGGATATTACAGAAGGTTCATTGAGGGATTTTCAAAGATAGCAACACCCCTGATCAAACTCACACGTAAAGATGAAGAATTTATGTGATCAGAAGCATGCGAACAAGCATTCGTAGAACTCAAGTCAAGGTTGACATCTGCACCTATTCTCGTAATACCGGATCAATCTGGAGGATTCGAAGTGCATTGTGATGCATCTGGTAAGGGATTAGGATGTGTTCTATATCAGCACGGTAAGGTTGTGGCTTATGCTTCAAGACAACTGAAGACTCATGAGCGCAATTATCCGACGCATGATCTAGAGTTGGCAGCCGTCATCTTTGCTCTCAAGATTTGGCGCCATTATCCTCTTGGTGAACGAGTGAATATCTACACAGATCATAAAAGTCTGAAGTACGTGTTTAATCAGAAGGAGTTGAATATGCGGTAGAGAAGATGGTTAGAACTCATAGCGGACTTTGACATCAACTTGCAATATCACCCAAGGAAGGTGAATGTAGTACCTGATGCTCTTAGTCGCCAACCATTATCGATGAATCTCACCGCTCAGTGGAATCTTCAACAAGACTTGCATCAGATGGAGATTGAGGTAGCCATGCCAGGTAATACTTCAAGTTTGATGAATCTACAAGTTCAATCAACCATTGTCAATCAGATCAAAGCAGCTCAAGCAAGTGATGCTAAGTTGCAAAGGATCAGAGAACAAGTGGAGAATGGACTCAGAACAGACTTCATCATCCATGAAGACGGATCTTTGAGATACGGCAGCAGATTGTGTGTACCAAAAGGTCCTGTTCGGGAAGAGTTAATGAAAGAAGCTCACAGCTCTCCCTACTCAGTACATCCTGGAGGTACCAAAATGTACAAAGATCTACATCAGAATTATTGGTGGCATGGAATGAAGCGTGAAGTAGCCAGAAGCGTCGCAAAATGTTTGGTGTGTCAGCAAGTAAAGGCTGAACATCACAGGACAGCTGGACTACTTCAACCGTTACCAATCCCAGAATGGAAGTGGCAACACATCACGATGGATTTTGTGACTGCTCTTCCTCACAGCACAAAGGGTAACGATGCTATATGGGTCATTGTGGATCGACTCACAAAGTCGGCTCACTTCATCCCATTTCGAGTTGGCCAATCAACTAAGGCACTAGCAAAGAAGTACATGGAGGTAATAATCTATTTAAGATTTAAACTCTTCATAATATACTATCTCTGATACCCATAAACTCATACAGGAAACTGTGAGACTTCATGGAGTACCGGTCTGCATTGTCTCCGATCGTGACACCAGGTTCCGATCGCAATTTTGGCAGAGTCTGCAAGCAAGCTTGGGAACAAGTCTGAACTTCAGCATGGCTTATCATCCACAAACAGATGGTCAGTCGGAACGAACTATTCAGATCTTGGAGGATATGCTCAGAGCGTGTATGCTAGACTTCAAAGGATCGTGGGAAGATCACCTGCATCTTGTGGAGTTCGCGTACAATAACAGCTACCAAGCAAGCATAGGAATGGCACTTTTTGCAGCATTGTATGGAAGGAAGTGTCGATCACCATTAAGTTGGGACGACATCGGAGATAGGGAACTTCTTGGACCAGAGATGATAGTAGCGACCGTTGATGTGGTTCATACTATCAAGGAAAGGATGCGTATAGCCCAAGATCGACAGAAACATTGGGCTGATGCGAAGAGACGACACTTGGAGTTCCAGCCAGGAGATCATGTATTCTTGAAGATATTTCCGAACCGCGGAGTGATCCGATTTGGAAGACGGGGTAAATTGAGTCCGAGATACATTAGACCGTTCGACATAGTCGAACGAGTCGGTGAAGTGGCATACCGCTTAGCACTTCCGCCCTCATTGGAAGGAGTGCATAACGTGTTCTACATATCCCAACTCAGAAAGTATGTGAGTAACCCCAACCACGTTCTTGATCATTCCGAGCTCACTATACAGCCCGACTTGTCTTGTGAGCAACAACCTGTGGAGATCCTGGACAGGAAAGTAAAGACACTTCGGAACAAGGAAGTTAAGTTGGTCCGGATAATATGGAGGAAAGACACTCTAGGAGAATCCACTTGGGAAAGGGAAGATGAAATGCATGCAAGATACCCTCACTCTTTGTAAACTAGTCCTCAAACAAAAGTTGTAAATTTTGAGGACGAAATTTTTGTAAGGAGGGTAGATTGTAACAACTCCAATTTTTGTATACATAAAATTGATTTAAATTTGAAGTATACTTGGGGTATTTAATGTTGTTGTTACCACTTTAAGTATTTATTTTCCCATAATAATTACAAGAAGGAGCTTGTAGCTCATTGGTAACACCTTGCACTGCTGAACCAAGCCACCAGAGTTCAAATCCCCTGCCCCACATTATTTTTATATTGTTTTTGTTTTATATTCTTAGGAAGCCCAACAGTCTACACACCATAACTCCCAAAATTTGAACTGTACCTGAAAAAGTAAAAGTACCAGAGGACCCACCTGAAGACTCCCCACCTTTCGACGTCCCGACTCGGCCGGGATCGGCCGAGTCGGCCGGCGGACCGGCCGACTCGGGCCGGCGCCGCCGGCTGGACTCGGCCGGACGGCCGAGTCCCCAAAATGAAACTTGGGGCTCTTCTTCTCCTATACCCTCCTGTATACTTTAAATGTCTGAATCGGTTCCAAAATCACAATTATACCTCATTTACTCCATTTTTTATTACTTTTCCTATATTTTTTTAATTTTTATTTAAAAATACCCTTCACATATCCTACCCCTAGCCTATCTTATAAACACACCCCCTACCCTCTACCCTCTCATTCCAAAATCCTGAGCCCACTCTCTCAAAAAGTTCTCAAGAGTTGTGTACTTTGAAAACAAGTTCGCGGCGAAGCTCCGACGAAATTCCGGTGGAAATTCCGGCGACGTTTTTAGGAACAACCGGCGATGAAGCAACGCCTCGGCAACCCCTTTAGTCCCCCCTCACTCCTTTGCTTAATCAAAACTCGTAAGTCCCATTCTATCCCTCTTTCTTATTCTCTAAAATACGAAATTACAAAACCCGACGGAATCGGAACAAATCCGATTTCCGATTCGGTTTTCTATAAAATTTCACTTCTCACCAATTCAATCATACTTAAACATTTTATTGTTGACTATTAAACATTTAACAAATAATTTGAACAAGTTTCATCACATGAAATGATAGCCTTTCAATTTATCGTATTTTTCACTTAAATACCACAATATTTCGATTTCACATTTAACCCCCTTAACCTTTCTATACATTTAAAGTAGAAAACGAGGTAATGACCTACCTCCCCACACACGCAAATACAATCCTAAACGATATCATCAAAAACTTAGAATACGATAAAACAATACTTTCATTTAAATACCATATTCTTAATAAAACCATTTCTAAAAGTTTTAGCTTTGATAAACTTTTAAATAAATACCTCTTATTAGGAAAACACGATAAGTTGTGGACATCGATCGTTTATCTAAACCTGACTTTGTGGTGTCTAGGCTAGGCAAGTGAGAAAGGTAACTTTAAAAGGCCCGTCTCACGGTGATTCGTGAGTGTCACGTCCCGAAAGTACGGAACATGACCGGAACTTAGGCTACGAACGTCCCAAGGCGTACGTGCTCTAAGTAAGCTTAGCCCAGAAATCCAAACCAAGAAAAGTAGTAGAGTATAGGAAAAACCATATCAAATCAACCAGTATGCAACATAATATACAACGCCCAAAGACGAGGATTACAACAGAAAAGGAAACTCCAACAGCATGAAATCCACAGAAATATAATACGCGACTCTAAGGTCGAAAGAATAACATCACTGGTCTCTATCTCAAATAAGTACATGTTTGGTTGATGGAACTTCTAGATACAACTGAATATAATATACAATGTATAATGATGGGTGCGATACAAATAACCCACCTACTAGCAAGTCACCCGAAAGGAACAGTGCCCGCAAAGCCGTAATGAAACATGTACGGCGAAACCCGCAAGAACTGGGGCACAACGGGGGTGAGTTGCCAACTCATGAGTAGAAAAAGATCTACGAACTGAAAATCGCATGTATGACGCAATCCTAGGTCATACGATCAATATATATAATCCTTAAGTATATAACCAGCAATCTATAACCAGACTAGGGTAAATATCTAACCCAAGTGTAAACCCATGTACCCGTGTTAGTGCATCAGGTGGCAATGTATCATATGAATGATGTATGAATGCATGAAACAGAATGCGTGTACTAAAGAAAACTGCTTTCATAAAGTTGTGAGATTTCTGTATTTTTAAAATGAGGTATCATAAATGAAATCAACATGAATGGTGCCTAGCATCGGCACAAAACATAAATCCCAATATCTCGATATCTCTGTATCACAATCTCTGTACCTCAATATCTCAAATCTCAATGTCTCAATCATAAAATCCAGGGCGCCGTCAGTCCAGATCGGCCCCTACCATCTATCTCATGACTACGACGGCATCCTCCGGATATCCGACGAGTCGGGTAAAATCACCGGTCGGTCGTGCTCCCCTGCCAGGCTCAACGCCATCTCCTGCGATCTTCTTGCCCCGGGGTACCACACCGGGTCCACCATGTACCCGCAATCGGTCTCATCCGCCTCCTCGAATCGAGTTTCACATGTCGCTCTCAGCACCGAGAAAACACATGGTGGACGCACTGAAATATCATATCAAGGGTAACCGGGTTTTTAAAACAATTTCATAATCTCTTTGAAATATCCACGGTTCCCAAATCCAGAAATATCATAGAAACAACATATCTCAATGCGTATAATCAGGAAACATGATGTATGTGACATATAAATGAAATGCAAGTATAGCAGTATATCATGCAACATGGAATAATAGTATGCACATACAAGGGTCATATCCTGATGCGATAATACTACAGTGTAGTGACATGGCAATTACCGATGAAGATGTGTATGAGCTGGCAAGTAAGTGTATGTGGAACATACGCATCATCGGTAATGGTGCTGGTGTCCTAACAGCATGATATCAATAATGAAATATGAATCACAATAAGTATGCGATGCAGAGTAACAACAATAATATGCGGGAGCTGAATGCTAAACCCAAGATAGCTAAACTGCATCTAATATCATAAGAGTCCTGTAGCTACACCAACTATAAGGCTGAGATAATAGGTTAACTGCAGGTAAGGTAAACCGCCTAACCTCTGAGTCGATACATATATATACATATATAGAGAGAGTCGGTGATCCCGCCTTTATAATATCACATCCGATAACATATCTCTATAATCAGTTATTCCCAAATCAAGAGTGCGGATTAAACATCAATTTATAGCTCGTACATAAATCCGTCGTACGGCATCCCCAAATCTGGGTAGGGGTCAATATCACATCCTTCATATCATTCATCTAGTATTCTCTCTATCAAGATCATTATCTGGGGTACTGACCTACGTCTAGTACAATACTAAAGTCATCATTATAACCCTGATCTGACTACTGATCAACAGTCTCGTATAAATCGATATCATCATCATATATCGTCAATATAATCATAATCCGGCTTTCGATTGACAGCCTCTAGCAAAAACGATATCATCAGCACATATCATCTCAAGGAGTATACATTGCCCTAGGCGGCCTATCATAATTATCTGGTCATATCATATCATATCTCGTATCATTATCACTTATCGCTCATTTACATATATATGTCACTATTCTTATGGCATCATCATCCCAAATCCGCTAAAGCATCAAGACGTATCTCAAATACGAACTTACTATATCACCGATATCATAACCTCAGATCAAACTCATAGACTCATCTCAATCCCATGTATCATCCTCAAATCCGTATGTGAACACGTGGTCCCATACCCATATGAACACATATCTATATAGAATCTCGTCTATGCACATATGAAGTAAGGATGTATGCAAGTATGTATGTGTGTATATGTATGTGTAGTGCATCCACTACTCTAGGGTTTCGCGACACTAAGTCATCCAACACACTAATGTCCATCCTAAACATCCAAATAAATCCCAAACAACATATATTAATTGTTAGTGTGTATACGCATCCGTATACAACACTACGAACTGCGGGGGTGCTATACGCCATCCACCCGACTTCTCCCCGTAGATATAAATCTACTCACCTTTCTTTATGCGTGCCGGTGCCGATGTCTACATTGCATCTCCAACGCCTCGACACCACGTGAGTACCTACAAGAATATCACACGCTAAAACACATGAAAACCATGTCGGAAACCAAAACGGTGCACGTTACGCCCATAGGTAAAAACCTATAGCCTCGCGTGCAAACACAGTCAATATCCACTGTCGTTGATGTCCAAACGCCACCCGACAGAAACGAATCATCGAATACCAAAATCCATACGAAAGCAAGTCGTAAATCATACGCCAACTCATAAAAATTAACCCAGATTCTATCCTGGTTGGAACCAGACAAAACTAGACATACCCAGGGTCAAGTTTATAGGTAAAAGAGCCGTGAACGCAAAACGAGGGGATTCCCTACTGTTCTGGCCGCAAATTTCGGCCAGAGGGAATTTATCTGCGTCCTGGTATGGGAGTTGGGGGCTAAGGCTTTGTGGGATGGTTCCAGGATGCCTGCACAGCTTACTGCCAAGTCAATTTTATTTTAGGAGGTCTCGGGTTGAAGCAGATACCAGAAAGGTCACAAAATCGACAAAATCGCTAAAATACGCCAAGTTGAAACATTCAGGTAACTTACTGGAAATCTGGGGTGTTCTGGGGTTAAGTGGTCTCAAACACACTTAATAAGGTTTCCCTAATCATCACAACCAACACTTGGCCAAGTCTCACTCAAATTTATCTAAACTAGCACTAATCTACTTAATAACACTAAGTTTCAGCCAATGATCCATAACTTAACAAGATAGGAGTTGGGTTGCGAGATTATACCTCAAAGAATCTTAGATGAGGGAGAAGGGAAGAAGGAAGAACTGTGCTGCATGCTGAGCTGCTCCTTTGTGGCTCTTGTTGCAGTTGCAACAGATGCTGATGCTGGTTCTGTAGCTGCTGCTGCTTGCAAATCCCTTTGTTTTTTCTTCTGCTATTGCAGCAGCTGCTATGGCTGTGGTTTTGTGGTGGGGGGGTGAAGTTGAAGTATATGGTGGTGTGGTGGTGTTGTGCTGATGTAGTTGTTTTGGTGGCTGATGTTGCTTCAGCTGCTGATGCTGAAGCTAACTTGTTGTTGTTTTGTATTGTGAAGTGTTGGTTTGTGGTGGAGTGAAGTATTTGCTGAAGTTAAGGGTTTTGAAGCAGTTGTTGATGATATTTGATATGGGTTGATGGTGTTGCAGCTGATGTGATAAAAATTGGGCTGATGTTGTGATATTGGGGGCTGAAGTTTGACATTGGGGGCTGAAGTTGTTACATCAGCTGCTGTTGCAGCAGTTGATGTGGCTGTTGCTTTTGTTTGGCTGAGGTTGCTGCTGTGGCTGATGTAGGGTGTGTAGGTGTTGAGCTATGGTGTTAGGAGCAGGTGTAGGGTTGGCTGAAGTATTGTTTCAGCTGCTGATGTTGGCTGATGTAGCAGCTGATGTGTTGCTATGGGGGCTGAATTTGGAGAATTTGGAGCTGATGTGTGAGAGGGGGTAAAAGAACACAAGGGATTATGAAGTGGGATGGATCATGGCACACCCTAACCACCTCTCTCTCTCTCTCCAAAACAATGCTCACAAGACACAAAGCCATCATGGCTCACTTTCTCCCTACACAAGTCAACCTTAATCTTAACCAATTCTTAACAAAGCTAACCCTTAACTAACCCACTTAATTTAACCAAATGGTTCAACCCACCAAGGTCATCTAAAAATGGTTCAACCCTAGGCCACCATAAGTCCATAACATGAGACAGGTGTGGAAAATGTTATGTGCACATTTTGCACAGAAAGCCAAAAATCCAATTAGCGATTTTTTATCGCTATTAACACTAAAGTCGCATATAACTCATCATAAAAACTGTAAAATGGCATATTTCCACAAAATAACCTATTTTAGAATTTCCATAATTTTCCCCAGAATTTTCTCCATTTATCGGTATTTAATTATACCGACTATTAAAATATTCATTAAAAATTAACATTGAATTTTGAAAATTCCCAAAAATAATATTTTATTTTTTTGAAATGTTACAATCTTTCCCCCTTAAAGAAATTCGGTCCCCGAATTTAAATTTAAACCCCCAAATTCTAAAACATTTCAATAAAATGTCCAAGTCGGCGGGTCTCCGAAATCATCAATACCTAAAAGGCATCATAACGCAATACATGCGCATGAGTAACGATCAGATAACTCGAAATCGAAACTCCATCAAGCATCTCGCAATCATCGGAGTCAAGGTGAAAACACGAATGCCAAATCCAAGACAAAACCGATATGCTAGAAATCGGAACTATACATGTAAATATGTGAAGGAAATGCATGCCAAATTCTTTTAAAGTCGATGCGCAATGCGCATAACACTGCACAGTGGCGGACGTCTCTATAAGAAAATATCCATATACGTATATATATTTTGTTTAATATGCACGCTCCGCCGCTTTAAAAACAATTTAGAAGGGTTTCCTCATTTTAAATGTTTCGTGTCATATCGGACACGTATGTAAATAATGATACTATAGCCCGCTCTTGGAAACCCCTTTGAAATCTATCAGTGCATGCAAAACATACTCAGGTGCGCTGTCATCTAACTAGTCCTGCTCAGTATGAAAATAAATCGCAATATCATAAAAATGTACTACTCCATAAGAAATCAATCCCAAAAGTGCATATGAAAACCCTGTGCGTCCGGTGCGCACGGAAATCAAAATCCATGAATGTGCCATACATGTGCACAGAAACAAGCTCAAGGTGCAACGGTTGTGCACACAACATCGGTCATAGGCAACGTGTGTGCCCGACAGCAAAATCTGATGCATCTGACATGCACGAAAAATCTCGATTTAGTGCATCTGGTGTGCACCAAATCTCATCTCATAACATGCGCCCAACATGTGCTAAAAATCCAAATCCGGTGCATCCATCATGCACGAAATCATGAAATCCAATATCAAGCGTCGAACACGCACAATTCCAATCAGGTGCATAAGGTGCACAAAGCAAATATCGAGCATCACCATCGAAATCGAAGTCCAGTGCAACTAAGTGCACAAAATACGAAACACTGCACTGCAAGCATATGTGAACTATACCGAGTGCAAAAACCAAATCGTGTGCGTGCATACGCACGAAATCAACTCAAATGTATGAAACCCATGAAATCATAAACATGTGAAACCAAGGCACGAAAACGATATCAAATGCAACAACTGGGGGACAATCGTAAATACTCAGTAAGTGCACTCATAGTGCATGAAAACACGTATCATGAAACCCAATCATCAAAACCAAATCGTGTGAATAAATCGCCCAAAATACCGAAATCAAGTATGGCGGAGAAGTTCCGCTCAAGCACATCCTCCAAGAATCTCTGGCCAACTGTCGTGATTACTCATAGTATATCTCGTCGACGATCCTGAACTCTGGCCTGCTGGTGTGCGTAACATGACCACTCCTGGGTCCAAGTCTTCTCTGTGGATTACCAATCTCATGATCCATCGGCTAATCGGCCCTGTCAGACGTGCTAACTGGGACGATTCCGTTCTGGCACTTCTCTGGTCATTTCTCGGTCAATCATCGCGACCACTCGTAAGCAGCATGTCACTGACGTCGGCCTCCGACTCTCTGAATGCACGTGACACATCCGATCCTAGGTGCAAATATCATTGCAGCAGTGTCCTGGAAGGAATCCTGCTCAAGGTCTCTTCCAAGTCTCATCTCTGCCAACTGTCCGGAAGTCATCGTCCTTTACCATATTTGCTTCTTGCTTCGAAACGGCTGCATACTCATCACGACTCCTTGTGGAAGGTATATCCAGTACTCTGCCTCGGCATGCGCATCGCATCTCTGATGTCCGCGAAGTGGAACGTCATCGTATCCATATTTTGTACGAACATCTTACTCCACTTTTCTCTAATGTCGACTGCTTCGGACTCGTCTCGTCATGGCTGCATGGACTGAGCTCCAACGGCTATCCTCGTATCTGGAGTCTCCCAAGAAGTGCATCTCACTATCTAGCATCTGAATTAAATCGAGCCATCCGATCGATTCGTCAAAACCTCATAATCCCCCAAGAGCTCAACATCTTGGGTACAGTATAATAGTATCGAGTACATACCACAGCATCGGTGGTCCAGCCGTAGAAGGGCAAACCCAAGCCTCACTAATGGCGCCGCAGAACTGCCGCAAACCCTAAGGTTCAAAGGCTTTCACACGGTCATTAAGTCGAGTTAGGGTTTCATTGTTCTAGAGGGACCATAGAATTGCCTGCATGTCTTTCCGAATACCTTAAACTTGGAATAATAGGTTTCTGACATTCGATCGTCTCTGTCGACTCTCAACGTCTCTGCATGAAGTCGTTTCTAACTGGAATCAATCTATCTGATGATCTCGCATCGGGGCAGCGAACGAACTACATGTCCTAGTCATTCATCCTCGGTGACTAGCGACCTTCTCTCATCTCTTAGCACAACTTGTACTGCAGTAGCTCCAACATCTAGGGCGATATCTCGTCGTCTATAGCAACAACTGGCTCACTCGTCTGCACGCTGAACAGCGCCTCAATCATCAAGGGTAAGCAATACATCAACGGTCATCAAAATCTGGCTGGCCTCTATCAGTGGCCCAATCCTTTGGTGCTGATCGGCACGTCCGACTAATCTCATACAGCGATCCATCAAACGCTCTTGGCACGAAAACACCATCAAAAGACACATCTCGGCAATCGTGAGTCGCCGGAATTACGCTCTGGTCAGTCCTCATTCGTGATGAGCTCGTGCTGACCGCAACTCTAGCCGTAGCTCTCCCGACCCGTAATCGTGGCAGCAAATCCATAACTGGTACCGATGAGGCTAGATCAGGAATGAATATGATACTGAACAAAGAAATGTACATCCTAAGGCTCCTTAAGTGGAGTGGCGTATCGTAAATATGCCGCGGACATACCCACGGTACGTCACTCTACTTTAGTCACCTATTCCATCAACCAAGGGTCATCCTATGCTTCGAAGGTAAAACCTAACGCTCTGATACCAACTTTATCACGTCACGAAAGTACGGAACATGACCGGCACTTAGGCTACGAACGTCCCAAGGCGTACGTGCTCTAAGTAAGCCGAGCCCAGAAATCCAAACCAAGAAAAGTAGTAGAGTATAGGAAAAACCATATCAAATCAACCAGTATGCAACATAATATACAACGCCCAAAGGCGAAGATCACAACAGAAAAGGAAACTCCAACAACATGAAATCCACAGAAATATAATGCGCGACTCTAAGGTCGAAAGAATAACATCACTGGTCTCTATCTCAAATAAGTACATGTTTGGTTGATGGAACTTCTAGATACAACTGAATATAATATACAATGTATAATGATGGGTGCGATACAAATAACCCACCTACTAGCAAGTCACCCGAAAGGAACAGTGCCCGCAAAGCCGTAATGAAACCTATACGGCGAAACCTGCAAGAACTGGGGCACAACGGGGGTGAGTTGCCAACTCGTGAGTAGAAAAAGATCTACGAACAGAAAATCGCATGTATGACGCAATCCTAGGTCATACGATCAATATATATAATCCTCAAGTATATAACCAGCAATCTATAACCAGACTAGGGTAAATATCTAACCCAAGTGTAAACCCATGTGCCCGTGTTAGTGCATCAGGTGGCAATATATCATATGAATGATGTTTGAATGCATGAAACAGAATGCATGTACTAAAGAAAACTGCTTTCATAAAGTTGTGAGATTTCTGTATTTTTAAAATGAGGTATCATAAATGAAATCAACATGAACGGTGCCTAGCATCGGCACAAAATATAAATCCCAATATCTCGATATCTCTGTATCACAATCTTTGTACCTCAATATCTGAAATCTCAATGTCTCAATCATAAAATCCAGGACGCCGTCAGTCCAGATCGGCCCCTACCATCCATCTCATGACTACGACGGTATCCTCTGGATATCCGACGCGTCGGGTAAAATCACCGGTCGGTCGTGCTCCCCTGCCAGGCTCAACGCCATCTCCTGCGATCTTCTTGCCCCGGGGTACCGCACCGGGTCACCATGTACCCGCAATCGGTCTCATCCGCCTCCTCGAATCGGGTTTCACATGTCGCTCTCAGCACCGAGAAAACACATGGTGGACGCACTGAAATATCATATCAAGGGTAACCGGGTTTTTTAAACAATTTCATAATCTCTTTGAAATATCCACGGTTCCCAAATCCAGAAATATCATAGAAACAACATATCTCAATGCGTATAATCAGGAAACATGATGTATGTGACATATAAATGAAATGCAAGTATAACAGTATATCATGCAATATGGAATAATAGTATGCACATACAAGGGTCATATCCTGATGCGATAATACTACTGTGTAGTGGCATGGCAATTACCGATGAAGATATGTGTGAGCTGGCAAGTAAGTGTATGTGGAACATACACATCATCGGTAATGGTGCTGGTGTCCTAACAGCATGATATCAATAATGAAATATGAATCACAATAAGTATGCGATGCAGAGTAACAACAATAATATGCGGGAGCTGAATGCTAAACCCAAGATAGCTAAACTGCATCTAATATCATAAGAGTCCTGTAGCTACACCAACTATAAGGCTGAGCTAATAAGTTAACTGCAGGTAAGGTAAACCGCCTAACCTCTGAGTCGATACATATATATACATATATAGAGAGAGTCGGTGATCCCGCCTCGATAATATCACATCCGATAACATATCTCTATAATCAGTTATTCCCAAATCAAGAGTGCGGATCAAACATCAATTTATAGCTCGTACGTAAATCCATCGTACGGCATCCCCAAATCTGGGTACGGGTCAATATCACATCCGTCATATCATTCATCTAGTATTCTCTTTATCAAGATCATTATTTGGGGTACTGACGTACGTCTAATACAATGCTAATGTCATCATTATAACCCTGATCTGACTACTGATCGACAGTCTCGTATAAATCGATATCATCATCATATATCGTCAATATAATCATAATCCGGCTTCCGATTGACAGCCTCTAGCAAAAACGATATCATCAGCACATATCATCTCAAGGAGTATACATTGCCCTAGGCGGCCTATCATAATTATCTGGTCATATCATATCATATCTCGTATCATTATCACTTGTCGCTCATTTACATATATATGTCACTATTCTTATGGCATCATCATCCCAAATCCGCTAAAGCATCAAGTAGTATCTCAAATACGAACTTACTATATCACCGATATCATAACCTCAGATCAAACTCATCGACTCATCTCAATCCCATGTATCATCCTCAAATCCGTATGTGAACACGTGGTCCCATACCCATGTGAACACATATCTATATAGAATCCCGTCTATGCACATATGAAGTATGGATGTATGCAAGTATGTATGTGTGTATATGTATGTGTAGTGCACCCACTACTCTAGGGTTTCGCGACACTAAGTCATCCAACACACTAATATCCATCCTAAACATCCAAATAAATCCCAAACAACATATATTAATTGTTAGTGTGTATACGCATCCGTATACAACACTACGAACTGCGGGGGTGCTATACGCCATCCACCCGACTTCTCCCCGTAGATATAAATCTACTCACCTTTCTTTATGCGTGCCGGTGCCGATATCGCCATTGCATCTCCAACGCCTCGACACCACATGAGTACCTACAAGAATATCACACGCTAAAACACATGAAAACCATGTCGGAAACCAAAACGGTGCACGTTACGCCCATAGGTAAAAACCTATAGCCTCGCGTGCAAACACAGCCAATATCCAATATCGTTGACATCCAAACGCCACCCGACAGAAACGAATCATCGAATACCAAAATCCATACGAAAGCAAGTCGTAAATCATACGCCAACTCATGAAAATCAACCCAGATTCTATTCTGGTTGGAACCAGACAAAACTAGACATACCCAGGGCCAAGTTTATAGGTAAAAGAGCCGTGCACGCAAAACGAGGGGGTTCCATACTGTTCTGGCCGCTAATTGCGGCCAGAGGGAATTTATCTGTGGCCTGGTATGGGAGTTGGGGGCTAAGGCTTTGTGGGATGGTTCCAGGGTGCCTGCACAGCTTACTGCCAAGTCAATTTTATTTTAGGAGGTCTCGGGTTGAAGCAGATACCAGAAAGGTCATAAAATCGACAAAATCGCTAAAATACGCCAAGTTGAAACATTCAGGTAACTTACTGGAAATCTGGGGTGTTCTGGGGTTAAGTGGTCTCAAACACACTTAACAAGGTTACCCTAATCATCACAACCAACACTTGGCCAAGTCTCACTCAAATTTATCTAAACTAGCACTAATCTACTTAATAACACTAAGTTTCAGCCAATGATCCATATCTTAACAAGATAGGAGTTGGGTTGCGAGATTATACCTCAAAGAATCTTAGATGAGGGAGAAGGGAAGAAGGAAGAACTGTGCTGCATGCTGAGCTGCTCCTTTGTGGCTCTTGTTGCAATTGCAACAGATGCTGATGCTGGTTCTGTAGCTGTTGTTGCTTGCAAATCCCTTTGTTTTTTCTTCTGTTGTTGCAGCAGCTGCTATGGCTGTGGTTTTGTTGTGGGGGGGTGAAGTTGAAGTATATGGTGGTGTGGTGGTGTTGTGCTGATGTAGTTGTTTTGGTGGCTGATGTTGCTTCAGCTGCTGATGCTGAAGCTAACTTGTTGTTGTTTTGTGTTGTGAAGTGTTGGTTTGTGGTGGAGTGAAGTATTTGCTGAAGTTAGGGGTTTTGAAGCAGTTGCTGATGATATTTGATATGGGTTGATGGTGTCGCAGCTGATGTGATAAAAATTGGGCTGATGTTGTGATATTGGGGGCTGAAGTTTGACATTGGGGGATGAAGCTGTTACATCAGCTGCTGTTGCAGCAGTTGATGTGGCTGTTGCTTTTGTTTGGCTGAGGTTGCTGCTGTGGCTGATGTAGGGTGTGTAGGTGTTGGGCTATGGTGTTAGGAGCAGGTGTAGGGTTGGCTGAAGTATTGTTTCAGCTGCTGATGTTGGCTGATGTAGCAGCTGATGTGTTGCTATGGGGGCTGAATTTGGAGAATTTGGGGCTGATGTGTGAGAGGGGGTAAAAGAACACAAGGGATTATGAAGTGGGATGGATCATGGCACACCCTAACCACCTCTCTCTCTCTCTCCAAAACAATGCTCACAAGACACAAAGCCATCATGGCTCACTTTCTCCCTATACAAGTCAACCTTAATCTTAACCAATTCTTAACAAAGCTAACCCTTAACTAACCCACTTAATTTAACCAAATGGTTCAACCCACCATGGTCATCTAAACAAGGTTCAACCCTAGGCCACCATAAGTCCATAACATGAGACAGGTGTGGAAAATGTTATGTGCACATTTTGCACAGAAAACCAAAAATCCAATTAGCGATTTTTGATCGCTATTAACACTAAAGTCGCATATAACTCATCATAAAATCTATAAAATGGCATATTTCCACAAAATAACCTATTTTAGAATTTCCATAATTTTCTCCAGAATTTTCACCATTTATCGGTATTTAATTATAACGACTATTAAAATATTCATTAAAAATTAACATTGAATTTTGAAAATTCCCAAAAATAATATTTTATTTTTTTGAAATGTTACAGTGAGCGGATCCCTCCTTTCCTCATTTGTACTTACTTGGCCACAATTGGCGGTGAAGAGGCGATTTGAGTCATCTAACGACTTGTCGTTTAGACCATTTAGAAATAGGTTAGTTGACTTAGGAAACCCTAGAATCTAAAATACGGAAAATTGACATTTTTACAAATAAATACCTTTTACTTTATAAAACCGTTTTCTAAAGGATTTAGTATTTTACAATCTTTGCAAAGCGCCGCTACAACCCATTTTTGGGAAACCTGTTCGGGATGGTGCGGATTTTTGCACATCCTCGGGCTTAGTAGTGCGATATTCAAACCTCCGCAAGGAGCATTCGGTCTCGAAAGGTTTAAAATACGACATCTTAAGAAAATGAGATTTTTGGAATATAAAATATTTATTAAAATTATTTTTGTATAAAAATATGTATATTTATCATTTAAATATCTATTTTATTATAATATAAATATTCCACCTTTTTCTAAAAATCACAAGAATAAATTTTACACTAAAATACCATGAACTTCAAATAAATCAATATTATAGATAAATACCTTTATTTATAAAAAAACTAGGATATTTTCACTAGAAATGTCACAATATAAAATCCACCCTCATTACAACCCTAAAGTCGAGTAACAAATACTTGAGGTGTATTTTGGAAAAGTGTATAAAAATATTTTTACATAAAACCCCCTCAAGTTTTATAAATTACCCTGAAGACCCTAGCAATTATAGGACTTCGATTTACACTTCTAACTGTCTGACTCGGGTTTGAGTCTGATTAATCTGACTTGAATATGATTCAAGTCAATTTACAATCTATAATATTCCAATTCAATATGAACACATGAATCCATGAATTCAATCTATACAACTTGACCGAACCGAACCATGGATATATTCCTTTTACATGACCCTACGGTTACAACCGTTTCCTGATATCATGGTTTCGGTCAGTCAATCAATCAATCTTACAATCAATACAATTTACAAGATAACAATAAAAATCAAAACACTACGGGGTTTAAGGGGTAGATTGGTACGGAAGATGTTAAAGGTGGCACGAGGTGATCAGATTAAGACACATAACCTATATTCCGTTGCTGTTGTACCGTGGCTTAACGGTTCCTTGTATATTCCGTTTACCCTGGTCTCTAGCATATAGAGACCCCTCTCGTATACACCGGTATCCTTCTGTACCAAGCTACAAACAACTGCGCTAACACAACATTACAACAATAGTATACAATTTTAAAAGATATCTTCTTATTCTGTCTATTCTACTTTCCTCTTACCTTTGGGACTTACCGAGCGACCTGTTCGCTGACGATATTCTATTTCTTTCTTCTTTGAATGTCGTCAGGTGATTTGGACTCGGCAGAGATCAAGCCATCTCATGAAGACTTGGAGCAGTTTGCCGAAGACCCTGCACTTTAGTTTCATTGTACACTTTTCCTTTCTGTACTTTTCAATTCCTGTTATGCCACTGTTTAAGCATCTTTTTATTTCAGTTGTATTTCCTTTTCATGTATTGTACAAAAGAATGTTAATAAATAAAAGTTACCGTTTTTTTTATTTCTTGTCTCTTGTGTATTTATTTTATATTGCTTAGATATGCTTAGCGTATGTACTTCTGAGTATATCATAGCGGACCTCGTCGCGTCCCCTTCGCCGTACACCGGGAAGCGGGGCGTGACAATATACGCGGTTTGGTCGTGAATCATAACAGTCGCAATTTACTTTGCCCTCTTTCTAATCCATTTATTTGTCTTTAGTTATTACCTTCTGTACACTATACTTAGGCTAATTGGTTTTCTTCCTTCCCCACCTTTCGGCACCTGCCTATGGTTTGGAAGAAAACTATCTAATAAGCGTAATAGGTGTACCCTCTCCTAATCCTAGGAGCCCTCATAACCTGAGAGAAGGTTAAAGGAAAAGACAACTGAATAGTCCTATTCATTTTCTCCAGAACCGGAAACCATCCCCGAATCTGAAACAAGTTTCTTCAAGTTCGTATGTAATTATACGATAGTCATATCCAATAAAAATGGGATCTTTGTAGTGATACGGACTGTTCCGGAGAAAAGCAAAGGGTAAAAGTAGGAGTGGTAATGAAGTATGCAACTCAGACAATCCAAAAGCCAGTTTTTTAAGAAAGTTTGGTTAACTTGGTCACTGAGTTATAGTTTAGGGTTGGGATATGGTCGCTATTAAAGAGAGAGAGAAAAGAAACACTCTGCGTGCACTCTAACCTAGATCAGAATGGTTAATCACTTTATCTAATCAGGATGTCTCCCACTGTAACCTCAAATTCTCCTCCAAACCTGAAAGAAGAATTAGTCGGGATCACCCGAAGAGTAAACCAACTCATCAGTGGGATCGGTATCCAACTATCATCGTATGATAACGTGATGGAATCCACTCACGTTATCACACTCCAGAAGGTATGCGCATGCCTGGCAAGTTTCCTGTATGTTTGAAACTCCCGATGTGATTTTTACCCCATGCTCTTATGACCTTGACGAAGGCCATCAAATCATAAGTCACATGTCAAGTTCTACCCAACATTGTCCAGGTTAATTTGAACCCACTCGTACTCTCCCTTGACGAAGGCCAACAAGGCTGTATGACTGTCCCAAACCAACGCATCTATCTATGCAACAGAAAGGTAACAAGCAGCTACCATACACTATGCTTTGACGAAGGCCAACAAACATAGCATGAATACTAAGTGCTACCCGTCTGAAATGGCGGAGGGCTACGAATGGTTTTTGGCGAAAAACCTTTAACGTAATGAACTTGATATCGTTGAAGGAACCAGATAGCTTTTTATAAATATATAGTGGCGAAAACCTTTGCTAAAGAGGCAACTCCCGATGAAGGGATCTCGGCTCTTTCCCATAGAATGAGGTGCAGGATATTCCAACTGAATACCGCGATGCAAAGCAAAAAGTAATCGACTTTAGTGAAGTTATTACCCTGACGCAAACCTCTGCCCAAGGGGTCACTCCCGATGAAGAGATCTCGGCCCTTGCATCGTCGAATGAGGTGCTGGATATTCATAACCGAATACCACTGTGCAAAAAAAAAGAGAACGTCCTTATAATAACATCTTTTTGAAAACTGTTCCAACAGCATCGAATAGGTCTGTTTTCCTTGCATTGATCTGAATCAACGCAGTCCCATCAATTAATCACACCACAAAAGATCGAAAATATGATGTACGTATATGCCATCCTCATTCGCCACTGGGTCCCGTCATCACTCGTTAGGTTACTTAACTAACGACAGAGCGGGGACTGGACTAGCGCGGGTGTAAAACATATACAACATCTACTAGTATATATATAACAATATATAATAATCGCTCCAGGTGTGATAAATGCAACATCACAGAAAAGTAATAAGCATCACAGAACAATACAGATAATCTGGGAGCCCCGGGTTTCCTTTGAGCCGCAAGTGAAACTCAATGTTCCCTGGGTCGTATGGATAGCCTGTGCAATGAAAACCTAGACCCCTACGAGCGCGGCAAGTTACCCGCCAAAACCAGAAGCGAGGCAGCCCCCTTCAGCAAAGTGAATGGGCCACCTGGCACTTCACGGAATCCAGTAACTTGAGCACTCCTCCTTGGGTCAACTTGTACCCCCTACGAGTGCGGCGAATAGCCTGCCAATTCTAGAGTGAGGCCCCCTCCTTCTCAACGCCATGAGATGCGAACTCGTTGCATTCCAGAACCCGGCTATCCATGCACTCTATCGCAGGGTAATCCTAGTACAGAAAAGAAAATATGTACAACGGTGACATCGACCTCAACCCGGTCGTGCCCCAAAAGAATAATATACATACAGGCAGTGACGGCGGTCCACATGTCGAACGCTCGTCCCGCAATATCAAATGTACAAATAAAACTAAACTGTACTATCATTGCACGCAAGCTATCTACCACGACGAATCCGCAACAACCATAACCATATTTATCCACAGAAATAAGTAACCGAATCAAGTGTGTAACCCCGTCTAATTGAGCATATAGTAATTAGACAACGTTACCAACACATCAACGCATGCAAATGAAGTCATGGCATTAGAATTCCAAATCAAAATTAGCGCACATCGCAAATATACTAAGGATCAAAAACCAAGTGCACTAAACATCCAAAAAAGTCGAGTTTTGAGCCAATTCGGAGGTCCGAATCAAAACGAAATGTGCCCAAACTTTCGCGGGGAGTTAGAGCACAAAATTAACTTCGAGTCGGGAGTCCTAGAAGGCGTACCCCATCCCCGAGGCCACCATGAGGTAGCCAGAGGGTGAGGCAGACCCGAAACTGCCCATGCAAGGGCAGCTTCGGGTCCCCACTCCCAAGACCACCTTGTAGTGGCTTGGGGAGTGCGCCCAGCCGTTCGGTCCCCCCCTCGGGTCTCCCCAGGATGCCCACGCAGCACCCCGCGGCTTCTCGGTTCAAACCGAAAGCCCGCGGGGTGTGCAAACATCTCAAAACTAAAAAATTCGGGACTGTTTTTTCGACAGTTTTCGATGCCCAAAAAAACGTGAATTCTAATGTCACAATTAGCTAGTTTAAGGTGTTTTGGTGGCTCTGATACCATGTTGGGTTTTTCCGGCGCCCCGGCCATCAAATCGTGGCCAAATGCGGAACAAAAACTTTTAAAACTTTGGCGCAAACAAAACCCGCACAAGATCGAACCAAAAACCCTATACTAACAAACATGCAAAGAGGAGTTTGGAGAGGTTATACCGATCGATCTGTGTCCTTCGGTCTTCAACCTCTTCCTAAGCTCCTCGCAGCTGCCCCAAACATGTTCACTCTCCGACCTTGCTTGTGTAGGGTTACTAGGCACAGTCATAAGGGTCTATAAGGCATCAACCATGCCCAATTTAAAATTTAGACGTGCCGAACAACCTAAAGCAAGGATCTTTTCTAGATTATTAGGGTTAAACATGCAAGTAAACATATTTACAAATAAGAAAGAGGGATTACAACCTTTGTAGTCCGCTCCTTCGCTTCATAAGCTCCGAGTAGTAGTCCCTTCGCCGCGATCCATGATCTTCCGGACTCAAGAGAAGCTCCACAACCCGAATGATCCATGCTTGCTTGAAGTCTTCATTTTCGAAGATGATCTATCTTGAAGTTTTTTTAACTCAAGCTCTCACTCACTAATCAAGTATTAATGAAGTGAACACCCTAATCTAATTAGCTAGATTAGATGAGGATGATGAAGTAGGATTTATGCTCTCTTTTATTATCAAATTCTCACACTAATCCATCACAAAAGAAAAACCTAGAAAGCTTTTCAAGAGCTCAAGGAAGAAGAAGAAGAATCATTCCTTTTGTGATGAATAATGAATTGTTCTTATCATTACAATTGCAACCATGGTTAAGTCAAGAAAGACTTAACCATTGTAGAGATTCAACTAGGGTTAAGGGTATGGGTTGGGTTAGGAAAATATCTCCAAAATATCAACACATAATATCTTTGCAAGAAACAAAAGAAAAGCTTCTAGAAAAGATTAACCCAAATCAAACCCTAACCATGTTTAATCTCTACTAATCATGTTGCATTTGTAATCATAACTTGTTACAATATTATATATCACATATATAATATATTTTTATAACAAATGAAAATAATACAATTAACATATATCGCATATATATATATATCAATGTATTATTCGGTGAGAAAATGAATCAATAAAGCGAGTGAATATTAGATAATGTAATGTAATATATCACATATATAATTATACATTAAATTATCGAATCAACACATGATCCAACAATCCGGCTATTTCTCAAATAACCGACTAATATAAACTGTATCATTTCATCGAATCAACACTTGATCCGATGACCCGGATATATCACATATACCCGGCCGATTTCAAATATCGCGAGAATAGAATACGGTATCTCATATCGTATTATCCTCGGTCCCGCATATATCACATGTGTGCTCCTACTCCGTTTTGCCTGAGTCAAGAAACCTCTGTGTGGAACTCTAAAGAATCGTCAATACGCCGGCAGTAGGTGATGATCATATCAAACACCTACAAACTGCAAGCGGTTAGCTAAACGTAACAGCCACCCAGGTATTGAGCGATCAGAAGATCAACAAGCAAGCCTATACATTCTCCTGTGAATCTAATCAGTAACACTACCGTACAGTCCGGTCTCTTCGTCTGATATGTCGCATATCTGGTCTAGGGGTGGTAAACGTTAGACCCCAGTAACCGATAAGTTGTGTCGATGTGAGGCTCATAACAGGTCGAGAACCTACTGATAACACTTACCAGTAGTACTCAATATCCGCCCTGGCCAGGGACTTCCAGTTATAGCCAATCAAACATAGCACAACATCAACTCCCTATACCGGGAGAGACGAAACTCCTCCTATCGCTCATTGCCTCCATGTGATTCGGGACTGTACCTAAAAGCCACCGTTTTTCACGCCCTCTTGGACGTGGTAAGGTGGAAATCAAAGCACAGTGGGAATCACACAAGACTCTATGACGATCTCGGGTCTACAAACTAACCAGTACCAGTGTCACCTGAGAACTACCATCTGACGTGAGGTATAATACCATCTGGGAGTTCTCGGCGAGTCCGTCCAGTGTACCCAGTCTCCACTGAGCACCCGTACACCATCTTTGATATCAAACACCGATGGATATGGGATCATCCATCGCCCATCATATGGGTCAAGATGCGTGTATGCTAGTCTACCCTGGTGTATCGATGCCCTGTCTCGACACACCCTCGACTAGGAACAGTTATAGGATGTACTCGTTGACTACCCTGGCCCCACTAGTATGATCTCATCATAGTCCCACTAGTCGAGTACATATCCTAAGGGCTTTATGAACATGTGAGAGCAAGACAGTAAACTAATATAAGTTAACATGTTAAGATAAAGTGAAACCAAATAGCATACTATCATGACGAGAAAGAAAGTCCTCTCTATATATATCCAAGCATCCACTATAATATACATCATATGTACAACAATGGTCTCCAGGGCATATATATAACTAATAATCTCCCACTTGCACTAAGGCCAGCTGTTGTAGTATCTCATACCCAGCATCCCGAAGAGTCTCTCAAACTGTGTCTGGGGAATGGCCTTCGTGAGTGGATCCGCAGAGTTGTCCTTCGTATCAACTCTCCTGACCTCGATCTCCCTGCGGTCAACTATCTCCCGGATCAGGTAATACCGCCTCAGAATATGTCTGGACTTCTGATGGGACCTGGGTTCCTTGGCCAAAGCCACAGCTCCATTTTTATCACAATACAAAGGTATTGGATGCTCAATGGACGGAACCACGCTAAGTTCAGTAATGAACTTCTTCATCCAGACAGCCTCTTTGGCAGCATCGTTGGCAGCGATGTATTCAGCCTCCATCGTCAAGTCTGCAACGGTATCCTGTTTTGAACTCTTTCAACACGCCGCCCCTCCATTGAGGGTAAAGACAAATCCCGAGTGTGACTTAGAGTCCTCCTTATCACTTTGGAAGCTTGAATCGGTAAATGACTCCACCTGGAGTTCTCCGTTACCATACACCAAGAACATCTCCTTAGTTCTTCTCAAGTACTTGAGAATGTTCTTCACAGCTATCCAGTGACTCTCTTCAGGATCTGCTTGATACCTACTCACTATACTTAGTGAGTATGCTACATCGGGCTGGTACATAGCATCGCATACATGATAGAGCCTACTGCCGAAGCATAGGGTATCCCTTGCATGCGAGCTCTCTCCAAATCAGTCTTGGGAGACATCTCTTTAGAGAGAGTGAGTCCGGAGATCGTGGGTAGGTTCCCACGCTTGGATTCTTCCATACTAAACCTCTTTAGTATGGTGTCAATGTACCTGGATTAGGACAATCCCAGTATCCGTTTAGATCTATCTCTATAGATCATAATTCCCAGTATGCAGGAGGCATCACCTAGATCTTTCATTGAGAATCTTTGTGATAAGAAGAGCTTGACCGATTGCAGCATAGGAACATCATTTCCTATCAAGAGTATGTCATCCACGTACAATACAAGGAAGACAACCTTACTCTCTGCAACCTTTTTATATATACAAGGTTCATCTACGTTTTTGATGAAGTCAAACTCTTTGACTACAACATCAAAGCAGATGTTCCAACTCCACGATGCCTGCTTTAACCCGTAGATGGATTTAAGCAGCTTGCACACCTTTCCGCTGCTCCCACTATCTACGAAGCCCTCTGGCTGAGTCATGTACACGCACTCTTCTAAATCACCATTTAGAAAGGTGGTGTTAACATCCATCTGCCAAATTTTGTAGTCATGGTATGCAGCAATGGCAAGTAAGATCCGGATGGACTTAAGCATAGCCACTGGAGAAAAGGTTTCGTCATAATCCACACCTGGTCGTTGACGAAAACCCTTTGCAACAAGTCTAGCTTTGAAAGTCTCAACTTTTCCATCTACACCAAATTTCTTCTTAAAGATCCACTTACTCCCAATGGGTTTTACCCCTTCAGGAGCAACATCCAAAGTCCATACTTTGTTCGTGTACATGGATTCCATCTCAGATCGCATTGCATCCAGCCACTTCACAGAGTCCCTATTCGTAATGGCCTGCTCGAAGCTAGTCAGGTCATCATCTTCCATGATGCAATCCTCGCTCCCACCATCAACGAGAAAACCGTAGTATCTCTCAGGTGGATGAGAAACCCAACTAGATCGGCGGAGAGGCTGGGGTTCGTCGGGAACTACTGAATCCTCTGGTTCCACTAAATCTTCAGTTGCAGTTTGTGTCGCTGGAACTTCTTCCAGTTCTACCTCCTTGCCACTAATTTCTTTTGCAAGAAATCCCTTTTATAAAAAGGTGGCATATCGAGAAACAAACACCTTTTGTTCCTCAGAGCGGTAGAAGATATACCCTCGCGAATGCTTGGGATATCCAATAAACTTGCACAGAACAGACCTTGCCTCGAGCTTGTCCGGATTTTGTGTTTTTACATAGGCCGGACAACCCCATATCTGAATAAAATTAAGACATGGCCTCTTCCCATTCCATATCTCATATGGAGTGGTAGGCACTGATTTAGTTGGAACTCTATTCAATAGGTATGCTGATGTCTCAAGCGCATGACCCCAAAAGGAAATAGGTAGCTCAGCAGTGCTCATCATAGAGCGTACCATATCCAATAGGGTGCGATTCCTCCGTTCCGATAGACCGTTGTGTTATGGTGTATAAGGAGGAGTAAGCTGAGAGAGAATCCTATTCTCTTTTAGATAGTCCAGGAACTCATTGCTCAAGTATTCTCCTCCTCGATCAGATCGAAGGATCTTAATACTTTTGTCCGTTTGGTTCTCTACTTCGTGCTTATATTCTCTGAATTTCTTAAAAGCTTCAGACTTGTGTTTTATCAGGAACACATGTCCGTATCTTGAGAGATCGTCAGTGAATGTAATGAAGTAGGAAGAACCGTTCCTGGCATGTGTAGACATAGGACCGCATACATCACTATGTACCAGCCCTAAGAGTTCCTCAACTCTTTCTCCATGTCCACCAAACGGAGTTTTGGTCATTTTACCTTTGAGACATGAATGACAAGTATCATAAGATGATAATTTAAACGGATTCAAATATCTATCCTTATGTAACTTAGCTAGCCGTGTCGCATTGATATGACCAAGTCTACAATGCCACAAGAAGGATTCGTTCATTTCTGAACTTTTCCTCTTGTGTGTGTTTTGTATATTAAGGACTGTATTTTGATTGAGAATGAATATGCCATTATGTAATGAGCCTGATCCAATCAACTTTTGATTCAGGAAGATGTTCATAACATTATCCTGTATTACAAAATTATACCCTTCTTTACTTAATAAAGAAACTGATATAATGTTGCATATCATGTTCGATATATAATAGCACTCATTCAGAATCAATGTATTACTACTTGGTAATACAAGGTGATATTCGCCAACTGCTTTGGCTGCAATACTTGTATCATTCCCTACTTGTACGGAATGATCACCCTTTCTCAGTTCTCTACCTTTACGTAGCCCACGTAACAATTTACATATATGGGATCCCGATCCGGTATCTAATACCCAGGACGTAGGGTGAACTGAGAAACGGTTCTCAATAACTAACACACCCGAAGAAGATGCATCAACATGCTTGTTCTTCGTTTGGGCGGCGTGAGAATCCAGATATTCTCCTATTTCCTGTTCAGTCTTACAACACTTATAAGAAAGAACAGGACCAACGTTCCCCTGCTCAGTATAATAAGGAGGTTCAGTCAATACATCTAAATTATTATCTTGATTAAGTCCTGACATGGTCGCTACCTGGAGAGAGAGAGAAGGAAACACTTTAGCGTATGCTCTTGCAAAATTAGATTGGTTATTATCTTATCTAATCAGGATGTCTCCCACTGTTTTTATCAAATCTTCCTTCAAACCCTAAAAGGTAAGATTAGCCAGGATTAATTACACCCTACAATTTCTTCAATCTTTCAACCAGATCAGTGTTGGTACTTTGAGGGAGGTTCCCCGTGCTTTCGTACGGACCTAATTAAAATAAACCTCGTTTTCCCAGAGGCTTAACCCCGTTAACACCTTTCTAGACACCTACTTGATCAGCTAATTGTCCTGTGTAAAATTCTCCCAAGACTAACTCTTACTCGCAGTAGGTGTCGGGATCCAACTATCTCATAGGAGGTGTGCAATCTCATTGCAAATTTCAACACTTGAAATTCCCGATAATGCTTTTACCCCTAGCGTCTTATGACCTTGACGGAGGCCAAACTACCCATAAGGCGCTAGTCAAGTTCAACCCGTTATTTCCTGATTGAATTAGACCCACCCGCACGACCCTTGACGGAGGCAAAACAATGACGTACGAATATCCTAATCCAATCGCATCTCATGATCAGGTAAGTACTAAATCAGCTACCGTACACTACGCCTTAACGGAAGCCAAACTACTGTAGCACGAATACTAAAATAGCACCTATCTGAAATAACGGAAGGCTGCGCAGGTTTTTCAGAAAACCATGAGTATAATGAACTTGATATCGTTGTAGAAACAAGTGATTTTTGAAAATGAGTGTTTTTGAGGCTTTTCCAGTTTCGCTAAAGAGGTCACTCCCGGTGAAGGGATCTCGACTCTTTCCTCATCGAATAAGGTGCAGGGTATATCATATATACCGCTGTGCAAAGCAAGAACTATAGAAGCAATCAAAAAACAAAACCATGAGTTTGTAGCATCTGCCAGTTTTGCTAAAGAGGTCACTCCCGGTGAAGGGATCTCGGCTCTTTCCTCATCGAATAAGGTGCAGGGTCTATCATATATACCGCTGTGCAAAGCAAAACTGTAGCTACCCTTTTTATAAAGTTTTGATTCTACAACATCTTTTAGGTTTCTTTTCTTTTATTAATCTCATTAATAAAATCCCATCAATTATGTTTCCTAAGTATCACAGAAGAAACGAAAGCTGTAATATTTATCTATCATATATATATAGTATAAGCATTCGTCTCAGGCAGTAATATGATCTCATCACAGAACATTGCAGTAGAAAATAACATATGAAATATTGGATATACTATGATATCCGTGTTTTACATCGAGCCTTTATAAAGCACGGATTCCACGGTCGCGATGAATAGCCAAACCTACATCCCTAGACCCCTACGAGAGCGGCAAGCAACACTGCCAATTCTAGGGTTAGGAGACCCGGTCTCGACTCCTCGAGATGGCCTCCCACTGGACCCTAGAACCCGGTTACTTGTGCTCCCCTCCTTGGGTCTACCTAATGCGGAAAAGTAAATAATATACAATGGTGACATCATCCTCATCCCGGAAGTGCCCCAATAAAAGAATATTACATACAATGAATTTTACATGAATGAAAATAAAAAAAAACCTCATCTCAAATAAAACCCCCGGCTATTCAGAACACGACGATCCAATATAACATATCACAGCAACACATAATATCTCATATCATCAACGTAAGCAAGTATGCGTATCCCAACTGTCGTTGATGTATAGCAACGAAGCCGACGATACACCACATACTATGCTTACGGTCACAGAAAAGAAAGTGTAAAACTACAACATTTGGAATCCACAATCACTTTATACATCTTAAATCCGAAATATCACATACTTCGCATTTCATGCCTAACTATATGAATTCCACATATTGTATCATATTCCAGATAAATAGACAATATTAAACTTTCCGATCGAATAATCAAATACCCAAGATTTCCAAATAGCTCAACACTTGAGCGAAGTTCAAAAAATCCCAGAACATGTCACAGCCTCAGTGAACCAGCCGTAGAAGGGTCAAACCAACGCCTCACATGTGGCAATAGCCAAATTACCACAAACCCTAGGGTTCAGTGGAAGTTTTGATGGTCACATAATCGAGTTAAGGTTACGTTCTTTTAGAGGGTCCACAGATATGTTTGCATGTTTTTCCGAAAGTTTTAAACTCAAGAAAAATTCAACACTTGAAAGTTTTTCGTGTCGGGAAAAAGTGAGTTATTGATATCCGTTCGAACATTTTAACACGTTCTAAATTATTCGGAAAACACTTAAACGAAGTTAAACTTTCCGATCGAATCAACGAATACAAAAGATCTCCAGAAAACTCAACACTTGAGTAGAATTAAAAATTCCCAGAAGCATATACTTACACCTACGGATTGACCATACAAATATGACTCCCTGATTCCCAAGTACAGCCGTGGAACCGCCGCGCAAAGCATGCTCCTGCCGCGGTTCCGCGGCGACTTCAGGGAATTAGGGTTTCGTATTTTACAGTAATCCTTAGAATCGCCTGCTGAATTTTCTGAGTATTTTTAATGCAGAAAAAATCATACTTTTAAAAAATTTGCAGAGAGGGGTCAAATTTTGATATTTCGGGGTTCGATCGGACTTTTAACTTCGTATACACGTCGCCTAATACTCTAGCTTGGCTCTGATACCACTGTAGGGTTACTAGGCACAGTCACAAGGGTCTATAAGGCATCAACCATGCCCGATTTAAAATTTAGACGTGCCGAACAACCCAAAGCAAGGATCTTTGCTAGATTATTAGGGTTAAACATGCAAGTAAACATCTTTACAACTAAGAGAGAGAGATTACAACCTTTGTAGTCCGCTCCTTCGCTTCATAAGCTCCGAGTAGTAGTCTCTTCGCCGCGATCCATGATCTCCCGGACTCAAGAGAAGCTCCACAACCCGAATGATCCATGCTTGCTTGAAGTCTTCCTTTTCGAAGATGATCTACCTTGAAGATTCTTTAACTCAAGCTCTCACTCACTAATCAAGTATTAATGAAGTGGACACCCTAATCTAATTGGCTAGATTAGATGAGGATGATGAAGTAGGATTTATGCTCTCTTTTATTATCAAATTCTCACACTAATCCATCACAAAAGAAAAACCTAGAAAGCTTTTCAAGAGCTCAAGGAAGAAGAAGAAGAATCATTCCTTTTGTGATGAATAATGAATTGTTCTTATCATTACAATTGCAACCATGGTTAAGTCAAGAAAGACTTAACCATTGTAGAGATTCAACTAGGGTTAAGGGTGTGGGTTGGGTTAGGAAAATATCTCCAAAATATCAACACATAATATCTTTGCAAGAAACAAAAGAAAAGCTTCTAGAAGCTTCTAGAAAAGATTATCCCAAATCAAACCCTAACCATGTTTAATCTCTACTAATCATGTTGCATTTGTAATCATAACTTGTTACTGTAGGGTTCCTAGGCACACTAATGAGGTCTCACAAGGCATCAACCATGCCAATTTCAAAAATTACAAGTGCCGAGAAACCCTAATACGGATCGTTGACTAGAGTTTAAGCGAAACATGCAACTAGTTAACAACTTAACTAAGGGAACGGAAATACAACCTTTGTAGATCCGGTCCTCCACCTCCATAGCTCCATGATGAAGTCTCCTTGCTGTCCAAATCGAATCCCGGGCTCTAGCGTCGGCTTCATCGGAAAATGGGCGGGCTTGGTCGTCGGCTTCGATGCCGAAGATAATCTACGTCGAGGCAACACAAGATCAAGCTCCAACTTCACCAAGTCATTAAACTTGTGAAGAAAACACCCTATACTACTTGGCAAGTGGTAGAGGATGAAGAAATAGGAAGTGGGTTCACTTTAGAATTGGATTTCTCACTCTTTTTCTCAAGTTGCCATTGATGGAGGCAAGCTTTCTTTATTGTTGAAGAAGGAGAAGAAGAAGAAGATCATATGATAAGTATATCTCAAAATAGAAAATAAAAGGAATACTTATCATATAGCAACCATGGTCAAGTGTAGAGAATGAACTAGGGTTAAGTGGAATGGTTAGGGTTAAGCATGAAAACAAAAAAGGTCACTTAGTCAAAGTTTCATGAAGCTTCAACTAGCAAACAAAGAAAGCCTCCATTCATTTATTTTGCAAAAATAAATAAACAAAATAAATGAATAAGTAAATCAAAACCCTAACCATTACACAACCATGGTTTAATCATACACTTAACAAAGTATGCATGTATCATCAAACATGATACAAACAAGTGCACAAAAATATATCACATATACAATGTGCACATCAAGTGAGAAAATCCTTTTAAAGTGAACCTATACTAGTTAACGCAAAGTAATATATCAAATATATAATTATACATTAAATCATTAAATCAACACTTGATTTAACGATCCGGTCATATCGCATATGACCGACTAATATCCAATGTATCGGCTTAGCGAATCAATCCTCGATTCGATAACTAGGTTATATCGCATACAACCAATCGATACATTTATCGCGAGAATAGAATACGGTATCACATACACGCATTATTCTCGGTCCCGCACATATCTCATATGCGCTCCTATTTCGTTTCGCTTGAGCCAGGAAACCTCTGTGTAGGACTCTAAAGACTCGTCAATACGCCGGCAGCAGGTGATGATCATATCAAACACCCACAAGCCGCAAGCGGTCTGCTAAACGTAACGGCCACCCGGGTATTGAGCGATCAGAAGATCGACGAGCAAGCCCGCTCACACTCCTGTGAATCCAACCAGTAACACTTACCGTACAGTCCGGTCAGTTCGTCTGATATGTCGCATATCTCGCCTAGGGGTGGTAAACGTCAGACCCCAATAGCTCGATAAGTCGTGTAGATATGAGGTCTATAACAATTCGAGAAACTACTGGTAACACTTACCAGTAAATCTCAGCAACCCTGGCCAGGGATTTCCGGTTATAGCCAATCGAACACAGCGCAACATCAACTCCCTATACCGGGAGAGACGAATCCCCTCCTATCGCTCATTGCCTCCATGTGATTCGGGACTGTACCCAAAAACCACCGTTTTGCACGCCCTCTTAGACGTGGTAAGGTGGAAATCAAAGCACAGTGGGAACCACACAAGACTCTATGACGATCTCGGGTCAACAGACTAACCTGTACCAGTGTCACCAGAGAACTGCCATCTGACGTAAGGTATAATACCATCTGGGAGTTCTCGGCGAGTCCGTCCAGTGTACCCAGTCTCCACTGAGCACCCGTATATCATCTCTGATGTCAAACACCAATGGATATGGGATCATCCATCGCCCATCTGTATGGGTCGAGAAGGTATACTCTAGTCTACTCTGGTATATCGATGCCCTGTCTCGATACACCTACGACTAGGGACCTTGAAGGATGTACTTATGGACTACCATGTCCCCACTAGTATGATCCGCATCATAGTCCAGGTAGTCAAGTACACATCCTAAGGGCTTTACCAACATGTAACAGAGAGACAATCAGTGTACACGTTAAGGTAAAGAGCAACCAGATAGCATACTATCATGTCGAGCAAGAAAGTCCTCCCTATATATGTCCAAGCATCCACTACAATATACATCCTATGTATAGTAATGGCCTCTAGGGCATATATATAACTAACAATCTCCCACTTGCACTAGGGCCATCTGATAGCAGTGGTTGTAGTATCTCATACTCAACCATCCCATAAAAGTCTCTCTCTGGGAAAAAGCCTTTGTGAGTGGATCCGCCGTGTTGTCCTCTGAGTCTACTCTCCTAACCTCGATCACCCTGGAGATCAACCATCTCCATGATCAGGTGATACTGCCTTAGAATATGTCTGGATCACTGATGGGACGGACGTTCCTTGGCATAAGCAACAACTCCATTGTCACACAATGGGAGGAACTAAATTCATCTCATGAACTAATATACACCCAGACTTCCTCTTTGGTAGCATCTTAAGTAGCGATGTATCCAGCCTTTATCGTCTAGTATGCCACGGTATCTAGCTTGGAACTCTTCCAACATACCGTCCCTTTACCAAGGGTAAAGACAATGCCTGTGACTGATATTCAGTCGTCCTTATCATCCTGGAACACTTCCAGTGATTCTCCCCAGGATCGATTGATACCATCTCACTACAACTAGTGAGTATCCTAACATCCATTTAGATCTATCTCATAGATCCAAAACCCAGGATTTAGTAGGTATCACTTTGATCCTATGTGGAGAATCATTGTGATAAGCGGAGATTGATCGAGCGTAGCATAGGAAACTCCTTCCCTATCAAGAGTATGTTATCCACGTACTCTACGAGGATCGTCACAATACTCCCCACTACTTTTTGTTTATACAAGGTTCATCTACCATTTTGATGATATCAAACTCTTTGACTAATCCATCAAAACAGATGTTCCAACTTCGCGATGCCTGTTTTATCACATAAAACATCTTGCACACGTTTCCGCTGCTCCCACTGTCTACGAGGCACTCTGGCTGTGTAATTATAGACGCTCTATTCTAAAACATCATTTAGAAAAGCTGTCATGACACCTAACCACCAGATATCGTAGTCATGGTATGTAGCCGTGGCAAGTAGGATCTGAATGGACTTAAGCATAGCCACTGGAAAAAGGTTTCATCATTATCCACGCCTGGTCAATGACGAAAACTTTTAATAAGTCTAGCTTTGAAAGTCTCAACTTTTCCATCTACACCAAGTAATCTTCTCAAGATATACTTGCTCCTGATGGGGATTTAACCCTTCAAATATAGCAACCAAAGTCCATACTTTGTTGGTGTACATGGATTCCATCTCAGATCGCTAAGCATCCAGCCATTCTTACAGAGTCCCACTCCTGATGGCCAGCTCGAAACTAGTTGGGTCATCATCTCATGATGCAATCCTCGCTCCCACTGTCATAGAGAAACAGTAGTATCTCTCAGGTAGGTGAGGAACCCTACTAGATCGGCGGAGAGGCTGAGGTTCGTTGGTAACTATTGAATCGTTTGGTTCTTTCAAATCATCAGCTGCAGTTTGTATAGCTGGAACCTTTCCAGTTCTACATTACAGACCTTGCCTCGAGGTTGTCCGGATTTTTCTTTTAGACATAGGCCGGTCAACCCTAAATCTTAACTAGCTTAAGATATGGGCTCTCCTCTTTCCATATCACATATGAAGTGGTAGGCAACTGATTTGATTTGAACCCTATTCAATAGGTATGCAGCTTCTCAAGTGCATAACTCCCAAAAGAAAATAGGTAACTCAGTAGTACTCATCATAGAGCACACCTTATCACATAGGGTGTTATTGCTCCGCCCCGATATACCATCGTGCTATGGTGTATACGGAGGAGTAATACTGAGAGAGAATCTCATTCTCCTTTAGAAAAGTCCAAGAATTCTTTGCTCAAGTATTCTCCTCCTTGATCACATCAAAGGACATAATACTTATACCCTTTTTGGTTCTCTACTTCTAACTTATATTCTGTGAATATCTCAAAAGGTTTGGACTTGTGTTTCAACAAGAACATATGTCTGAATCTAAAGAGATTATCAGAGAATGTAATGAAGTACAAAGAACCGGTCTTGGCATGTGTAGACAGGGGACCTTACATACATCAACATGTATCATCCCAAGAGTTCACTAACTCTTTCTCTGTTTCCAATAAACAGAGCTGGTGTCATTATATCTTTGTGACATGACTGCCAAGTTTCACAAGATGTAGATTCAAACTGATTTAAATATGCATCTACATGTAACTTTAGCTAGTCGGGTCGCATTGATATGACCTAGTCTACAATGCCTCAAGAAGGATTCGTTCATTTCTGAACTCTTCCTCTTTTGTGTGTTCAGTATACTAAAGAACTGTAGTTTGATTTAGAATATCAATGCTTTTAGATAACGTGCCTGAACCGATCAACTTTTGATATAGGAAATGTTCAAAACATTATCCAACAATACAAAATTTTATCATTTCTTTACTAATAAAGAGACTGATATGATTTTGTATATCAGGTTCGGTATCTAATAGTATTTGTTCAGAATCAATGTATTTGTAATACAAGGTGACAGTGACCAACAGACTTGGCTGCAACACTTGCCCCATTTTCTGCCTCATTAAACTTATCACCCGTTCTCAGTCCTCTACCTTTCTGTAGCCCTATGTAACTGATTACATATCTGGGATCCTGATCTGGTATCACATACCCAGGACGTAAAGGATACTGAGAAACAGTTCTCTGTAATAAACACACCCGAAGATGATGCATCAACATGCACTCTCTTCGTTTGGGCGGCACGGGAAATCTGCTATTCCCCAATTTCCTGCTCTGTCTTATAACAATTATAAGTTGGAGCGGGACCAACGTTCCCCAGCTCAGTATAACAAGTGGGTTCGGTCAATACTTCCATATTATTATCTTGATTAAGGCGTGATATGGTCGCTACCTGGAGAGAGAGAGAAGAAAACACTCAGCGTGCGCTCTTATAAGAATAGATTGGTTATTATTTTTATCTAATCAGGATGGCTCCCACTGTTTTTATCAAATCTTCCTTCAAACCCTAAAAGGAAAGACTAGCCAGGATTAATTACACACTACAAGTTCGCCAATCTTTCAGCCAGGCCAGTGTCGGTACTTTGAGGGAGGTCCCCCGTGCTTTCGCACGAACCTAATTAATGTAAACCTCGTTTTCCCAGAGGTGTAACCTCGTTAACACCTTTCTAGACACCTACTTGATCGGCTAATTGTAGTGTGTAAAACTCTTCCAGGAGTAACTCTTACTCGCAGCGGGTATCGGGATCCAACTATCTCATAGAAGGTATGCAATCTCATTGCAAATTTCAACACTTGAAATTCCCGATAATATTTTGCCCCTAGCAGCTATATGACCTTAATATAGTCAACAAATCATAAGTGCTAGTCAAGTTCAACCCGTCATTTCCCGATTGAATTAAACCCACCCGCACGACCCTTAACATAATCAACAAAGTCGCACGACTATCCTAATCCAATCGCATCATATGCTTATGCAGATAAGCACTAATTAGCTACCGCACACTACGCCTTAACATAGTCAACAAACGTAGCACGAATACTAACTAGTACTTATCTGAAATGACGGAGGGCTACGATAGGTTTTTCTGAAAACCTATTGCGTAATGAACTTGATATCGTTGTAGAATCAAATGATTTTAAAATGGAGTGTTTTTTAGGCTTTTCTAGTTTTGCTAAAGGAGCCACTCCCGGTGAAGGGATCGTCGGTCCTTTCCTCGTCGAATGAGGTGCGGTATATATCATATATATGACTGTGCAAAGCAGAAACTATAGAAGCAATCAAAAAGACAAACCGAGGGTTGTAACATCTGCCAGTTATTGCTAAAGGAGTCACTCCCTGTGAAGGGATCTCGGTCCTTTCCTCATCGAATAAGGTGCAGGATATATCATATATACCGTTGTGCAAAGCAAGAACTGTAGCTACCTATTTTATTTTGAAATTCGATTCTACAACATCTTTAGGTTTCTTTTATTTCATTAATCACATTAATGAAGTCCCATCATTTAAATACCTAAACATCACAGATAAATACGACGTACACTTATGCCATCCGCATTCGCCTCGATGTCCCCTCGTGCACCGTTAGGTTAGGTAACTAACGGCAGAGCGGGGCAGGGCTAGCGCGGGTGTAAAACATAAGTAACGTCTATATAATATATCATATATACTATATACTGTATCTATCATAGAACATCACATGATCACATCACAGATATCGCATCAGAAGAAACATATGAAATATTGGATATACTAGGACATCCGTGTTTTCAATACGAGCCAGTATAAAACACGGATTCCACGGTCGTGATGAATAGCCAATCCCACACCCCTAGACCCCTACGAGAGCGGCAAGCAACCCTACCAATTCTAGGGTTAGGAGACCCGGACTCGACTCCTCAAATTGGTCTCCCACTGGACCCTAGAACCCGGTTACTTGTGCCCTCCTCCTTGGGTCTATCCTAGTGCGGAAAAGTAAATAATATACAAAAGGTGACATCTTCCGCAACCTGGAAGTGCCCCAATAAAAGAATATTACATACAAGTTTTTACATGAATGAAAATGAAAAACACTCATCTCACATAAAAACCCCTGGCTATTCAAACACGACGATCCAATATAACATATCCAGCAACACATAACATCACATGCTATCAACGTAAGTAAACATGCGTATCTCAATTGTCGTTGACATATAGCAACGAAACCGGCGATATCACATATTACACTTACGGTCACAGAAAAGAAAGTGTAAAACTACAACAGTTGGAATCCGCAACCTGCTTAGACATCGCATGCCTAACCATCTGAATACCTTAGACATCACATGCCTAACTATTATAAACCCCGCATTTTAGTCTCATTATCGAAAACTCTTTTCAATATCAAGTCGGGCAATTCAACAAGATTCCCGACATTTTTGATCGAATGCTCGTCGCAAACTTTAGTAGGCGGCCGCACCCCCGATACCGTTGACGAAATGCACTAAGGCGGAACACCGCTACCGCGAGCACCCGAACGGATGCTTTCGGCGACGGGGTTCTCCTACAGTCACTTGGTCGGGGCTATGGAGTGAGGCTGTCTATTAAGTTTACCCGGCGAGTATCCGCGTACACTACGTGATTGCGACGGACTTTTGATCACATCAAAATTCCGTGGCAACCGATCAAGTAAGACTAAATCGCTAGATTTATAACATTCATTCAGTTATCTCATAACTACTTGTGAATTCCAATTATTGTATCACATTCCGGATAAATAGAAAATGTTAAACTTTCCGATCGAACATTCAAACACCCAAGTTTTCCCGAAACAGCTCAACACATGAAACATGTTTAAAAACATTCACTTCATGCCTCAGTACCAACGGTCCAGCCGTAGAAGGGTCAAGCCAACGCCTCACATGTGGCACGCCGTACTGCCCCAAACCCTAAGGTTCAAAGGGCAGTTCAAGACGGTCACATAATCGAGTTAAGGTTTGTTGTCTTCTAGAGGGACCATCGCGTTACTTGCACTACTTAGAACGTCATTAAACTACGGAAAGATCCAACACTTGGAAATTTCCCGACAGGGGAAAAAGTGGGTATTTATATCCGGTCGAACTTTTTAACAGTTTCTAAAAATACCCGGAAAGGCACATAGACAAAGTTCGAAATTTCCGATCGAATCAACGAAGCTCCAAAACACCCCAGAATATTCAACTCTTGAATAAATATTAAAAAATCCCAGAAAATCCAGAACCAAAATATAGGAGTTACTGTGCAAAAATTGAAGAGTGATCACATAATTCGGCCGCGGAACCGCCGCAGAAGCCAAGCTTCTGCCGCGGTTCCGCCGCACTTTAGCAGCATCACTTGGTCAATTTTGCATCGTAATTCTTAGAATATCCTGCTGAATTTTTTAAGAATTTTTAATCTGGAAAAATCCCAGTTTTTGAAAAAAGTCCAGAGAGCATTTTGGAGTTAGGGTTTCGGTTCGATCGGAATTCTAACTCCGTCTACGCATCGCCTAAGGCTCTAGCTAGGCTCTGATACCACTGTAGGGTTCCTAGGCACACTAATGAGGTCTCACAAGGCATCAACCATGCCAATTTCAAAAATTACAAGTGCCGAGAAACCCTAATACGGATCGTTGACTAGAGTTTAAGCGAAACATGCAACTAGTTAACAACTTAACTAAGGGAACGGAAATACAACCTTTGTAGATCTGGTCCTCCACCTCCATCGCTCCATGATGAAGTCTCCTTGCTGTCTAAATCGAATCCCGGGCTTTAGCGTCGGCTTCATCGGAGAAATGGGCGGGCTTGGTCGTCGGCTTCGATGCCGAAGATAATCTATGTCGAGGCAACACAAGATCAAGCTCCAACTTCACCAAGTCATTAAACTTGTGAAGAAAACACCCTATACTACTTGGAAAGTGGTAGAGGATGAAGAAATAGGAAGTGGGTTCACTTTAGAATTGGATTTCTCACTCTTTTTCTCAAGTTGCCATTGATGGAGGCAAGCTTTCTTTATTGTTGAAGAAGGAGAAGAAGAAGAAGATCATATGATAAGTATATCTCAAAATAGAAAATAAAAGGAATACTTATCATATAGCAACCATGGTCAAGTGTAGAGAATGAACTAGGGTTAAGTGGAATGGTTAGGGTTAAGCATGAAAACAAAAAAGGTCACTTAGTCAAAGTTTCATGAAGCTTCAACTAGCAAACAAAGAAAGCCTCCATTCATTTATTTTGCAAAAATAAATAAACAAAATAAATGAATAAGTAAATCAAAACCCTAACCATTACACAACCATGGTTTAATCATACACTTAACAAAGTATGCATGTATCATCAAACATGATACAAACAAGTGCACAAAAATATATCACATATACAATGTGCACATCAAGTGAGAAAATCCTTTTAAAGTGAACCTATACTAGTTAACGCAAAGTAATATATCAAATATCTAATTATACATTAAATCAACACTTGATTTAACGATCCGGTCATATCGCATATGACCGACTAATATCCAATGTATCGGCTTATCGAATCAATCATCGATTCGATAACTAGGTTATATCGCATACAACCAATCGATACATTTATCGTGAGAATAGAATACGGTATCACATACACGCATTATTCTCGGTCCCGCACATATCTCATATGCACTCCTATTTCGTTTCGTTTCGCTTGAGCCAGGAAACCTCTGTGTAGGACTCTAAAGACTCGTCAATACGCCGGCAGCAGGTGATGATCATATCAAACACCCACAAGCCGCAAGCGGTCTGCTAAACGTAACGGCCACCCGGGTATTGAGCGATCAGAAGATCGACGAGCAAGCCCGCTCACACTCCTGTGAATCCAACCAGTAACACTTACCGTACAGTCCGGTCAGTTCGTCTGATATGTCGCATATCTCGCCTAGGGGTGGTAAACGTCAGACCCCAATAGCTCGATAAGTCGTGTCGATATGAGGTCTATAACAATTCGAGAAACTACTGGTAACACTTACCAGTAAATCTCAGCAACCCTGGCCAGGGATTTCCGGTTATAGCCAATCGAACACAGCGCAACATCAACTCCCTATACCGGGAGAGACGAATCCCCTCCTATCGCTCATTGCCTCCATGTGATTCGGGACTGTACCCAAAAACCACCGTTTTGCACGCCCTCTTGGACGTGGTAAGGTAGAAATCAAAGTACAGTGGGAACCACATAAGACTCTAAGACGATCTCGGGTCAACAGACTAACCTGTACCAGTGTCACCAGAGAACTGCCATCTGACGTAAGGTATAATACCATCTGGGAGTTCTCGGCGAGTCCGTCCAGTGTACCCAGTCTCCACTGAGCACCCATATATCATCTCTGATGTCAAACACCAATGGATATGGGATCATCCATCGCCCATCTGTATGGGTCGAGAAGGTATACGCTAGTCTACTCTGGTATATCGATGCCCTGTCTTGATACACCCACGACTAGGGACCTTGATGGATGTACTTATGGACTACCATGTCCCCACTAGTATGATCCGCATCATAGTCCAGGTAGTCAAGTACACATCCTAAGAGCTTTACCAACATGTAACAGAGAGACAATCAGTGTACACGTTAAGGTAAAGAGCAACCAGATAGCATACTATCATGTCGAGCAAGAAAGTCCTCCCTATATATGTCCAAGCATCCACTACAATATACATCCTATGTATAGTATTGGCCTCTAGGGCATATATATAACTAACAGTTACAATATTATATATCACATATATAATATATTTTTGTAACAAATGAAAATAATACAATTAACATATATCGCATATATATCAATGTATTATCCGATGAGAAAATGAATCAATAAAGCGAGCGAATATTAGATAATGTAATGTAATAGATCACATATATAATTATACATTAAATTATCGAATCAACTCTTGATCCGACAATCCGGCTATTTCTCAAATAACCGACTAATATAAATTGTATCATTTCATCAAATCAACACTTGATCCGATGACCCGGCTATATCACATATACCCGGCCGATATCAAATATCGCGAGAATAGAATACGGTATCTCATATCGTATTATCCTCGGTCCCGCACATATCACATATGTGCTCCTACTCCGTTTTGCCTGAGTCAAGAAACATCTGTGTAGGACTCTAAAGAATCATCAATACGCCGACAGTAGGTGATGATCATATCAAACACCTACAAGCTGCAAGCGGTCAGCTAAATGTAACAGCCACCTAGGTATTGAGCGATCAGAAGATCAATAAGCAAGCCTGTACATTCTCCTGTGAATCTAATCAGTAACACTACCGTACAGTCCGGTCTCTTCATCTGATATGTCGCATATCTGGTCTAGGGGTGATAAACGTTAGACCCCAGTAACCGATAAGTCGTGTCGATGTGAGGCTCATAACAGGTCGAGAACCTACTGATAACACTTACCAGTAGTACTCAATATCCGCCTTGGCCAGGGACTTCCAGTTATAGCTAATCGAACACAGCACAACATCAACTCCTTATACCGGGAGAGACGAAACCCCTCCTATTGCTCATTGCCTCCATGTGATTCGGGACTGTACCTAAAAGTCACCATTTTGCACGCCCTCTTGGACGTAGTAAGGTAGAAATCAAAGCACGGTGGGAATCACACAAGACTCTATGACGATCTCAGGCCTACAGACTAACCTGTACCAGTGTCACCTGAAAACTGCCATCTGATGTGAGGAATAATACCATCTGGGAGTTCTCGGCGAGTCCGTCCAGTGTACCCAGTCTCCACAGAGCACCCGTACACCATCTTTGATGTCAAACACCGATGGATATGGGATCATCCATCGCCCATCATATGGGTCAAGATGCGTGTACGCTAGTCTACCCTGGTGTATCGATGCCCTATCTCGACACACCCTCAACTAGGAACAGTTATAGGATGTACTCGTTGACTACCCTGACCCCACTAGTATGATCTCATCATAGTCTCAGTAGTCGAGTACATATCCTAAGGGCTTTATGAACATGTGAGAGCAAGACAGTAAACTAATATAAGTCAACATGTTAAGATAAAGTGAAACCAAATAGCATACTATCATGACGAGCAAGAAAGTCCTCTCTATATATATCCAAGCATCCACTATAATATATATCATATGTACAATAATGGCCTCTAGGGCATATATATAACTAACAGCTTATCGAAGAGGCTCCACGTCGAGGATTCTTTATACGGGCTCCCGCTTCTAAACCGAAGCAACTCGGACATCAAGTTTGCTAGCCGAGATGTCCAAGGTGAAGTAGAGATAGTGTGTGATTACTTTGTCTCATAACACTCTAGGATTCTCAACACATGACAGGAATAGAGTGGAGGTTGAAGAAGAAGCCATTGATGGAAGTTGTGAGCTCAAGAAAAAGATAGTGAAGAAAATGAGCTTGCTTATTGTGTGAGATGAAATGTGAGAGCTCTAATAAAATCTTAAGACCAATCCTTTTCCTCTAGTGGCTGCCCTCTCTCTCTCCACAATTAATCCCACACAATAATCAATCAAGAAAATAGACATGGCACAAGAAAACACACTATGAGTCACCAAAAATGCACATGCCATATTTAATGCTCTTGGTCAAAACTTGCACTCACAATTTCCACATAATCAAACATTAAACTAAATGTTTAATCAAAAAGAGAATGGCAACTTCTAAAATAAACTCATAACGGATCACAAGAATACCCATCATCTGTATATACATACCCGCATCCGTATACCGACTGAATACGAATACTACGAGACGAAAATAATCCAACAATCTAATACTAGGATCCGGCTTAAACCAAAGCCCACTAGTATGATCCGTCCGATCATGATACGTGCACAAGTGCACATATATGATCGAACCCTGCCATAAAACCATACGGCCTCTACAACGTTTCGCCCGAACTTGGGAAACTCTATGTGTAGGACTCTAAAGACTCGTCAATACACTGGCAGTGGGTTTAACCACGAGCACGTCAGTGGCGCTAGTTGTACGTAACGGCTGCCCAGGTATTGAGAGAAAGGGAGGCCGACGAGTAAACTCATTCTAAAACCCTACTGAGCCTGACGGTGACAATATCCGTACAGTCCGGTCCGTTCGCCTATGAGTATCGCATATCGGGCCTAGGGGGTGGTAAACGTCAGACCCCCAATAGCGGTATAAGTCGTGTCGGAGTGTATCCAAGAACACCCTGAGAAACTACTGGAATACCTACCAGTAAATCTCACTTGCCCTGGCCAGGGACTTTGTGTAATGGCTCTCCAGACACAGCGCGATCTCACCCCCAATACCGGGAGAGACGAATCCCCTGCCGATCCGCTCGCTGCCTCTATATGGCTCAGGACTGTATCCAACTAAAACCTATTTGCATGACTCCTTTGAGCCGTGGTTGGGTAGTAATCAAAGCACAGTGGGAATTCACACGAGACAAATGACGATCTCAGGTTGATAGACTATCCTGTACACATGTCACCAGGGAACTGCTATCTGACAATAGGTATAATACCAACTAGCATGTTCCCGGCGAGTCCGTCTGGTGTACTCATAACCCAATGAGCACATGTATACGTCTTAGGTGAACCAACTGACACCAATGGCTTGTGAGACTGGTCACCGCCCCTCGTCGGGGTCTCAATCCGTATACACTAGTCTACTCATGGAGTATCGATGCCCAGTCTCGAAACTCCCACGACTAGGGACACTTTAAGGATGTGCTTATAGACCACCCAACTCTCACGTATATGATCGTCATCATACTGCTGGTAGTCAAGCAAGAATCCTATGGGCTCTATCAACATGTAATAGTGATCTGTAATGTTACCTGAAGCAAGTACACGATGATAAAGATAAACCAGACAGCATACTATCATCTCGAGTAAGACTGTCCTACCGGTATAGGTCCTCCCTCAATCATTGCAATCACGTGCCTGCGATCCAATAATTGACTTGAGGGCACTATATCCAACAGATCCAAAGGACCTCAAGGAGCTAAAGGAGATGGTGGAAGACCGAATGACATGATTCGTTCGGTATAACACTCTATCTCAGTAGTTAGTGCATCTTGTAGTTTGCTAGTATAGGTTTATGGTTCGATCTACACGGTTTCATTAGCGCCAATTTTTTTAAACGTCATTTTTGTTCCACATCGGCCGTGGCAGATGGCCAGGGCGCTATCGTAACCCAACAAAAAGTTCTCCATGAAAGATCTGGGTGATGCCTCCTACATCTTGGGGATAATGATCTATAGAGATAGATCTAAAAAGATGTTGGGACTGTCCCAATCCAGGTACATAGATACCATACTAAAGAGGTTTAGTATAGAAGATTCTAAGCATGTTAATTTACCCGCTTGTTCAGGAATCACTCTCTCCAAAGAGATGTCTCCCAATACTGATTTGGAAAAGGCTCGCATGAACGTGATACCCTGTACTTCTGCAGTTGGGTCTATCATGTACGCGATGTTATGCACCAGACCGAATGTAGATTATGCACTAAGTGTGGTAAGTAGGTACAATCAGACCCAGAGGAGAAGCACTGGATAGCTGTGAAGAACATTCTTAAGTACTTGCGAAGGACTAAAGAGATGTTTTTGGTGTATGGTAACGGAGAACTCCAAATAGAGTCCTTTACCGATTCGAGCTTCCAAAGTCATAAGGATGACAGCAAGTCTGTCTAGGGCTTTGTCTTCACCCTTAATGGAGGGGCGGTATGTTGGAAGAGTTCCAAGCAAGATACCATTGCAGACTCGACGATGGAAGGCGAATACATCGCTGCCAAAGAGGCTGTCTAGATGAAGAAGTTCATTAGTGAACTTGGTGTGGTTCCATCCATTGAAGATCCAATACCCTTGTATTGTGATAACAATGGAGCTGTGGTTTTTAGCCAAGGAACCCCGGTCCCATCAGCGATCCAGACATATTCTGAGGCGGTATCACCTGATCCAGGAGATAATTGATCACCGCAAGATCGAGGTCTGGAGAGTAGACACGAAGGAGAACACGGGGGATCTACTCATGAAGGCCCTTCCCCAGACACAGTTTGAGAGACTTTTTGGGATGTTGGGTATGAGATACTACAACTATAACGACTCTGTTTTTAATGTACAGAAATTTGTTTAAAGTTATAGTACTAAATGGAGTATTTGCAACCCTGAGTATGCTATAAGTATTTAATTTGTTTAAGAACAGCAAGAAAGCACTTGTATCTTATTGGTAAAGCCTTGTACTGTTGTGACATAGCCCCTGTATTCGAATCCCATCAGCCACATATTATTTTTATGATTTTTCTTTTAAACTTTTTGGATGCCCAAAAGTTTCCACGTGCAATTCACGTAAAAATGAAAAGTCAGATTAATCAAACATGTGGAAAATGTTGTACAAACAGCCGAGAACACGTGGCAGCAATCCAAGCATCCAACCCCACCAAATGACCGGCGAAGATGGGTTTTGGGCCGGCGGCGCCTGTTGAAACCGTGGGAAATGCTTCAAAAATTGGTTGGCCTCCACCCTTAACCCCAGTACTGTTTAATTTTCCTGCATTTATACAGAGAGTGTAATTTCACTCTTTAATTCTATTTTAAATGCATTTTTAATTCCTTCTTCACTTACAAAACCCTAATTCTATCCTATAAATACAACACCACACCCTAGTCCTCTCCATTCTGAAACCTATTATCAAAACTCTCAAATTTTTCCAAGTCAAATTAGTTGTACAAGTGGAGTTAGCCCAAGGTCATCTTCCGGCGACGACTCGGGACAAATCCGGCGACACCGCGACTCCATGAAGCTCTCAAACCCTTCCTCTACCTCCACCTCTCATCTAATCCAGTAAGTCCCCTCTCATCTCCTCTTTTCCTATTTTAAAAATATCTATTTTCAAAACTCGTCAGAAGTGGAGTTATTCCGACTTCCAATTCTAATTTTGTTAAAAACACAACTTTTCTTAATAACCAAACACCTATATTGATACATCTTGTTTAGTAATCATAAACAAACATTTAGAACAAGTTTCAATTCAAAATACCATGCTATGCAACTTGTATTTCATTTTTACGGTTAAATACCACAAAATTTACTTACGGCATCATTTCATCATACTTGCTCATATTACCTTTAGAAATCTCATGAGGTAACAACACTCATCTTGACATAGCACGATTGCTTGAAAACAATATCCTTGGGACAAATACGACTTTACATTAAAATACCATAAACTATTAAAAAATGTATTCTTTAAACTTGTATTATATACATTCCTTGCGATTAAGTCTCTGCAACCCATTTTGGGGAACCTAATCGGGATGGTGCGGGTTATCGCACATCCTCGGTACTAGTAGAGTGAGATGTAGACCTCCTCACGGAGCATCCGATCTCGATGGAATTTTTAATACAACTTTTAAGAATAATGTGATTTTCTATTTAATAAATAAATTCTATTTTTAATAATTATATATATATTATCAAAATATCTATTTTAAATATATATAATAAATTCCGTGTTTTCTAAACAAAGGAATCACAAATTTCATGAATATACCATCACAAATCCATACAATTCCAATTTACACTAAAATAACATATACTATTCAATCTAGGTTTATATTCATTAGAATACTGCACTTTTAAAAAATTACATCCATGAAAACCCTAAATACGACTAATAAATACTTGAGGTTTATTTTGAAATTATATCAAAACTATTTTTCATAATACCCCCTCAAGTTTATTAATTTACAATAAGGACCCTAGTAAATATAGGTTTAAGCGAGACCAATTCTCTTGAGCCTCAAGGAGCCGGAGAAAGTGGGTGCTTGCCTATTTAAGGTAGAAAATTAAAACGGGGTTATCAATGGTAATTGGCTTGGAAAAAGTCACAAATCCTGCCGTCCATGTGCAGCAGTTACCGATAACTCCAAAACCTAATTCAGGAATCAAATTCTGTATAAGTGTCTGACTCAGACAGAATCTAAGTCTAATCTAAATATAATTCCAATCTACATACAATTCAAATATAACTCCAATACAACTTGAATCCATATATACTGAAACTTGAACATGAATACCAGAATACTATATCAGTATCAACATGACTTGATCTAACCGAACTATGGATATACTTTGACTTGTCTACATGACTATCCGTTTACATCCTTATCCGTTTACATGGACAATCTATATCATGGTTTTGGCAAGTCTTATATCTACAAATCATTGAAAATCAATACAAAATATATTACGGGGTTTTAAAGGGGTAGACTGGTACGGAATGTGTTAAAAGTGGCACGAGACCGTCGCTTTAATACACCTAACCTGAATATCCATTGCCGTTGTCCCGTAGGTTTTGACGGGGCCTTGTACTCTATATACCATAGTTCACGGGGTAAGTTGGACTCCTCTCGTATACACTGGCACATTTTGTACCAAGTTACAAACAACTACGTTAACATAACAAACATACATATACCAGTTATATTTTCTTATCTGTCTATTCTATTTCTATATCTCTTTGGGACTTACCGAGCGATTGTTCGCTGACGATATTCCTTTTCTATTCTTTCTTTGGAATTTTATCAGAAGGATCCGACTATCTGGAGATAGAGCCCAACTCAGAAGATTTGGAGCAGTTTATTGAGGACCCCGAGCTTTAGTTCGCTTGTATATATTTTTACTTTCAGTTCATGCGATTGTTTAGGCATTGCTATCCGCATTGTATTTACTTTCCAGTTGTATTGTAAAGAATGTTTAATAAATAAAAAGTTGTTGTTCATTTACATCTCATGTCATTCTTTGTACATTTATATTATATTGCTTATTTACGCTTAACGTGTTTACTTCTGAGTAAATACGTCGCGTGCCTCGTCGCGTCTCTTTATCTGTATACTGAGAAGCGGAGCGTGACAACAACAACTGGCATTAGTGCAAGTGGGAGATTGTTAAGAATATGTATACCCTAGAGGTCATTATTGTATATTATAGTGGATTCTTGGACATATATATAAAGAACTTTCTTGCTCGACATAATAATATGCCATCTGGTTGCTCTTTATCTTAACATATGCACTTGTTTTACTTTATTATCTCATTGATACATATTGATAAAGCCCTTAGGATGTTGTCTTGACTACCTGGACTATGATGCAAATCATATTAGTAGGGCTTGTATAGTCCACAAGAACATCCTTAACGGTTCCTAATTGAGACAGTATTAAGATAAAGCATCGATATTTCAGAGTAGACTAGTGTGTACGTTTCTTGACCCTGTATGGGGCGATGGTTGATCTCATAACCATTGGTGTTCAACATCAAAGATTGTACACAAGTGCTCAATGGAGAATGAGTACATCGAACAAGACCCGCCGAAACCCCTAGATAGTACCATACCTATTGTCAGATAGCAGTTCTCTGGTGACACTTGTACAGGTTAGTCTGTAGACCCGAGATCATCATAGTGTCTTGTGTGGTTCCCACTGTGCTTTGATTTCTTCCCTACCACGGCTCAAATGAGTCGTGCAAACAGGTGGTTTTTGGGTACAGTCCCAGGTCACATGGAGGCAGTGAGCAATAGGAGGGACTTTGTCACGACCCGAAGGTACGGAACATGACCGGCACTTAAATTACGAAACGTCTAGAGGCGTAACGTAATCTAAGCAAGCCGAAGCCCAGAAATCTAAACCCTTTAAAAGAAGAAGTAAAGGAAAACATGTTTAAAAGCAACATCAAATTTTCTCAAAAATTTCGGCAGAGTCTCCTTTGTAAAAACTGGCCCCAAACGGGTACAAGCAAGAATATATACATAAGCAATAAATAAAAGGCATCCCCAAGCGGGAGCTAGCTCTACGCCGAAATGGCGGAAACAACCACACAATGCACTATAATAGACAGCGCCGAAAGGCGAGGCTCAAAACTCAAAAAAAAACCAAATCCAACAGAAAATCATAATAATACAAGCGCGACTCTAAGGTCGAAATAAAAACAACTGGTCTTCTAAATCTACCAATAATACAAGTCTGGTTGATGGAGCTTACTAGATACAATTAAAATAATAAAAGTACAACGGCGGTCCTGATACAAGTGAACCAACCTATCAAGCAAATCATCCTGAATGAAATGATGTGCCAGCAAGCTGCCAAGAAAACCTGTACATCGAAACCTGTAAGAAAATTTGGCACAACGGGGGTGAGTTGCCAACTCGTAAGTAGAAGACATCTGCGAGTAGAAATCGCATGCACGACAATCTCCTAGGTCACAATAATATACTTAACATGATGCTAGCCATCTAGTAGTGGTAGGGTAATAACCTATGCGTAAGTGCAATACTCAGTGCTCGTGTCAGTGCCTCAAGTAATAACATGTCATGTGTATGAGTATGCATGCATCATGAATGTAAAACAATCAATCATGAAATCTGGACATATCTGTATAAGAAAATCTTAACTTTTATCATAGTAAAATTTGTATGATAATCTGAACATCATCAATGAAATCCATGGAAATCCGTGTCAAGTATCGACACAAAACATATACATCTCAATGTCTCAATATCTCAAAGTCTCAATATATCAGGCTCCGTCAGTCCGGATCGGCCCATATCATCAAATCTCAGGACAACGGTCGGTATCCTCCAGATATCCGCCGCGCTAGACATCACCGGTAGGTAGTCTTCCCCAGCCAGGCGCATCGTCATCCCCACAAAAACACTCTCGCCCCGGGGTACCGTACCGGGCCCACAATGTACCCGAGACGGTTCCTCCACTCCTCGAATCGGGTCTCGAAATCCAACAGAAAACATGAAAACTCATGGTGGACGACCCATACATCACGAGAAAACCGCAACTTACATTTTAAAAATGATAATAATAAGCTTTTATTAAATTCTTGCAGTTTTCCCCCAAAATCCAGAAATCTCATAAAAATCCAAAATCCCAAAATCATGAGTAAGTAAATAATGAGTATTGGCATAAGCCCCACAATACTGCATGATAATATGAATATGTGAATGCATGAAGTGTCTAAGTAATAAATGCAATGTCTAAACTAGCACATGAGAGTAATCACACAATATTATATTGGACTAGCATTTAGCTGATTATATCAATAAAAAGATAATATGTTCTAAAGTGTACGTGACATGGCAATTACCGATGATGATGTGTATGAGCCGGCAAATAAGTATACGTGGATCATGCACATCATCGGTAATGGTGCTGGTGTCCTAACATGCAGAGTTTCATATTAGCTAAAGAAACATATGTATGAATATGCAATGCGATGAATACAACATGAATATAACGGTGAATGTATAGTAAACGCGCAACTAGAGAATACATACTAATTATGAGTTATATAGTTTGTTGTTTGAAAAAGCACGAACCGTGGTTTTTAGAAAATTAGGGGCTACTGGGTTATTAAGAAAAGATATGTCCTTTGAAAAATCCGTAGTATCTCTCAGGCTGTCTTTAAAAATGCGCATAATTCGTTAGTTTTGAAAATAAGTATGACTCGAGCCTAAACTAAGATCTACCTAACCAACTATGTAACTAACTAAAGACAATAGTCGAAAAGTAAGAAGAATCCTCCTAAAGTCTGAGTAGGTATCTCTAGCAGTCGGCGATCCAGCCTCAATAGCGTCACGTACATAGTACGACTTTCTCGAGTCAAGAGTGCGGATCAATCATCACATCTATGCCTCGTATGGTAAAATCCATCGTACGACATCCCAAAAATCGGGGTACGGGTCAACTATTACATATATATACATCATCGTTCGTATAGTATCATCATCAAACAATATCATGATTAAGGGTACTGTATTATAATCGCATACATTCCAATATCATCAAACATATATCATCGTCTGTGTAAATATACATCGTCAAATGATCCACTAAAATATCATGCCATATATCATATCGTAATTAAGTCACATATTACGATCTGGGTTTTTATTCTAGAGTCTCGTTTATTTCAATGTCATCTACACATATCATCGTTTATATATTTCCTCATTACCCAACGATCCGCTAATATCGTAACATATTTCATATCATATCTCGATCATATATCCAATATCTCACATCATGCCCGATCATATCGACTCATCCCCAAGCATCATATAACATCTTCCTATCGCGTGTATATGTTGTGTGTGTGTGTGTGTGTATATACACATATAGAAACCTACACACATTCATAGATATATATATATATATAGACACACACACACATACACACACCCCAAGTCAAGTGTGTGTGTGTGTGTGTGCGCGTGTGTGTGTCTACATGAAACCTACGAATTCTCTGCAGGGCAATCATCCTCTGGTTAAGTCTTTCTAAATCAGTCTAACCCAACCTAAAGTTTTCAATAGTACCCTACTCGCCAAGAATCTAAGATCACGTCCGACTTCCTAATAATAGTACATAATATCCTGATTCAACATTTGCGGGGGAGCTATACGCCATCTACCCGACTTCCCCCGTAGATATACATCTACTCACCTGGTCCTTGTTTGCCGAAGTCAATGCCGCCATCCTCTTCTTCATCGTCCGAAGTCCACATGAGAGGTACCTATATGCAAACATATATAATATTATAAACCGAAATCGCGGATAAAACCAAAATGGCGCACGAACACGCATAGGTTAAAACCTATGACCCGCTCATACAAAATAACCAAATAACCCTCAATATCGGCGTACAAACGTCGATTGTTCGAGAAAAGCCCAAACACACCAATCGTGGTTTCACAAATCACTAATTATAATATGAAATAGATTGCAACTCATCAAAACCTCAAAATAAATCAAATCGATTTATTTACGAAAACCTAGAAAGCACCAAATTTTCTTTTTAATTCGAAACTTGATGTTTTAATAAAACTAATATCCATAATATTCACTAAATATCATAATTAAGTCATACAAACCATCACCATAATTTAATCTCATCAATTTGTATTAAATCCAAAATTCTAGTTTGCAAAAATATCAAATTTTAACACCTTTTTAAAGCAAAATTCACAATTCAACAACTAAGCTTGGTTTTGCATGAACTAAAGTATAAAACTACAATTTAAAATGTTGATAATGCCATAAAAACTCTAATTGGATTTTAATCTCAATTATTTAATCAATTTCCAAAAACCTAGTTTGCAAAAACTAGCATAATTAGCATAATTTCCAACTAACAATTTGAAACTAGTAACTAGATTAACTTTTGCATTCAATTAATATGTTAATCTACCCATTAAAATCATAAATAATTGATAAAAATTCTCACTAGAATTTTATATCACCTATATACATATTCTACAAAAACCTAGTTTGCAAAAATTTTGCAATTCGGACAATTTAATTGTAACAATTTACAATTTAGCTTCTAAATTAGGTTTAACATTACCTAAAATGTTGAACTACACATTAAGATCAATATCCAATGATGAAAACCCTAATTTGATTTAATAACCCATTCTTGAATTTTGAATCACAAAAATTAAAACCATAATTACACTTCTAATTAGCTTAATTTGAAGTATTATAACAACAATTAAACACTTGGGTTAGAATTATACCTCCATAACAAGAAACCCAACATGCAACCTAGTCTCCAAAGTGCTAATTTTTCTCTAAGATCCAAGCTTGATTGGTTAATGGAAAATGGGTAGAGATTGGATTAGCAATTTGTGAGGTTTTTGTTTTGATTTTTGATGAATTTTTGAAAAAATTTGGAGAGGAAATGAAGTGGGGAAAATGGAGAATGGCACCACCTAGGGTTCGGCCAGAACTTGGTGAGAGGGGAGAGAGAAAAAGAAATGTGTGGGGGTGTGTAGAAACTTCATAAATCAATGCCTCTTTTTAGTCTTTTCTTTAATTATTTTATTTTATTTCATTTTCCAACCTAGAAAACTCTAGAATTTTGGAAACAAATTAAGAAGAGAGAAGCATGCTACACACTAAATTCTAAGATGTCATGGTTCACTTTTTCAAATTAACTCATTTCTAATTTGTAATTTGCACTAATTTAATGTATAATTAAAAGCTTATATTAATATTTGAATTTAATTAATTACGAAAAATATTTTAGTAAACTAATAATTTGTAAGTCACTAAATAAACACCATTTACTAGTAATTACATAGTTAAAATAGGCGTATTTAAATTTATATTGAAAAATAACTGTAGTTGAGTTTTACGGAAAATACGGTTTATTTTACCGATTATCAGAAAATTCACCTAAAGGATTTTTATTTATTTATTTATTTATTTATTTATTTATTTATTTATTTTTAAAACGTTACAATCTTCCCACCTTAAAGAAATTCGGTCCCCGAATTTAAATTAAAACTCCCTCCAAATAGTAAAACTTTTAGCAAAACACTCAAATCGTCGGGGCTCCAAAATCATCAATACATAAAACACATCTTAGCACAATGCATGCGCATGAAAAACAAGTACATAACTCAAAATCAAAACTCCGTCAAGTATAACGCAATCATCGGAGTTATAGTGAAAATACAATGTCAAAGTCCAATACGAAAACCAACATGATATACATTAAAACTATAGCTTGTACATATAGTACGCATCGTAGTACAATCGTCCAAACGTCTGAATAAAGATGCACGCAAAAACCCCTTTTTAAAATCGCCGTGCGATGCGCGTGTCACGGCATAAGTAGCAGACGTTCATTTTAAAAAAATAGCTATACATATATATATCTTTTATTTAACATACGCATCCCGCCTGGTTACTAAACCAAATAGTAATTATCATAAAAACGTGTTGCTCAAAATAAAATCAATCTCAAATACAGTATACAAATACCTCATGCGTCCGGTGCGCACGAAAATCGAAACCAAATACAGAAGCCACAAATATGCATAGAAACAAAACTGAGTGCAACGGATGTGCACCAAAAACATTTGTCAAATGCAACGGGCGTGCACGACAACAATATCAGGTGCATCTAATCTGCACAAATCCCGATTTAGTGCATCTGGTGTACACAAAATCGCATCAAGTGCGCCAAGTGTGCGCAAGAATCTCAATCAAGTGCACATGGTGCACGAAAACATATACCGAGTATCAAAATCGAAATCACGGTACAAAAAATGCATGAAAACTATGCCGAAGCATACGTCAAAATCATGTGCAACCCATATGCACAAAATCAAATCAATATCTCAAAATGTATAAAACCAAATCGAGTGCACTGGGTATGCATAAAACAGCATCAATACAACTGATATATGAAACACGAATAGAGTGTAATGAATGTACACGTAGGAAATACCAATCATAAAACGAAATCATCAAAATACCAGAATCCAAACAACGGAAATGTGATATTCGAATCACCAATCGTAAATCGTAACACTGACGTTGATGTGCTCCTCTTCCCTCTGGTGTCGACTGATTCGAACTCGTCTCTTCGTAGCTGTATGAACTGTGCTACAAACGGATATACTCATATCTAGAGTCTCCCGAATAATGTATCCCATCACATGATATCCGGGCTACGTTAAACTTTTCGATCGATTTATCAAAGTCCCAAAATCCCCCAAGAGCTCAACACTTGAGTACAGTTTAAAAATATCCAGTACATGCCCCAGCATCTGCGGACCGGCCGTAGAAGGGCAAACCCAAGCCTCACTAATGGTACCGCGGAACTGCCGTAAACCTTAAAGTTCAAAGGCGTTCTCATGGTCATTCTGTCGAGTTAGGGTTTCATTCTTCTAGAGGGTCCATAGAAATACCTGCATGTTCTTCCGAATACCTTAAACTTGGGAAAATGGGTTTCTGACATTCGTTCGAACCTTTTAACTTCGTCTAGACGACATGTGAATACCCTTCGTCCGCACGCTAAACAATACTTCAATCCTCAAGAATAGACGATACCCTAACGGTCATCGCATTCGAGCCGCGGCTCCCTCTGCCCGTGCGACCGTAGTAACAGAAACCACCATCCGACATCGACGAAAATAGATCAAAGGAACGAATAGAATATGGTGCAAAGAAATGTACATCCTAAGGCTTCTTAAGAAGAGTAGCGTATCGTAAGTATGACGCGGATCATACCCACGGTACGTCACTCTACCTAAGTCACCTACTCTATCAACCAAGGTCAACCTAGACTTAGACAAGGGTTAAACCTAGCGCTCTAATACCAACTTTGTCAAGACCCGAAGGTACGGAACGTGACCGGCACTTAAATTACGAAACGTCTAGAGGCGTAGCGTAATCTAAGCAAGCCGAAACCCAGAAATCTAAACCCTTTAAAAGAAGAAGTAAAGGAAAACATGTTTAAAAGCAACATCAAATTTTCTCAAAAATTTCGGCAGAGTCTCCTTTGTAAAAACTGGCCCCAAACGGGTACAAGCAAGAATATATACATAAGCAATAAATAAAAGGCATCCCCAAGCGGGAGTTAGCTCTACGCCGAAATGGCGGAAACAACCACACAATGCACTATAATAAATAACGCCGAAGGGCGAGACTCAAAACTCAAAAGAAAACCAAATCCAACAGAAAATCATAATAATACAAGCGCGACTCTAAAGTCGAAATAAAAACAACTGGTCTTCTAAATCTACCAATAATACAAGTCTGGTTGATGGAGCTTACTAGATACAATTAAAATAATAAAAGTACAACGGCGGTCCTGATACAAATGAACTAACCTACCAAGCAAATCACCCTGAATGAAATGATGTGCCAGCAAGCTGCCAAGAAAACCTGTACATCGAAACATGTAAGAAAATTTGGCACAACGGGGGTGAGTTGCCAACTCGTGAGTAGAAGACATCTGCGAGTAGAAATCGCATGCACGACGATCTCCTAGGTCACAATAATATACTTAACATGATGCTAGTCATCTAGTAGTGGCAGGGTAATAACCTATGCGTAAGTGCAATTCTCAGTGCTCGTGTCAGTGCCTCAAGTAATAACATGTCATGTGTATGAGTATGCATGCATCATGAATGTAAAACAATCAATCATGAAATCTGGACATATCTGTATAAGAAAATCTTAACTTTTATCATAGTAAATTTTGTATGATAATCTGAACATCATCAATGAAATCCAAGGAAATCCGTGTCAAGTATCGACATAAAACATATACATCTCAATGTCTCAATATCTCGAAGTCTCAATATCTCAAAGTCTCAATATCTCGGGCTCCGTCAGTCCGGATCGGCCCATATCATCAAATCTCAGGACAACGGTCGGTATCCTCCGGATATCCGCCGCGCCAGACATCACCGGTAGGTAGTCTTCCCCAGCCAGACTCATCGTTATCCCCACAAAAACACTCTCGCCCTGGGGTACCGTACCGGGCCCACCATGTACCTGAGACGGTTCCTCCACTCCTCGAATCGGGTCTCGAAATCCAACAGAAAACATGAAAACTCATGGGGGGTGACCCATACATCACGAGAAAACCGCAACTTACACTTTAAAAATGATAATGATAAGCTTTTATTAAATTCTTGCGGTTTTCCCCCAAAATCCAGAAATCTCATAGAAATCCAAAATCCCAAAATCATGAGTAAGTAAATAATGAGTATTGGCATAAGCCTCACAATACTGCATGATAATATGAATATGTGAATGCATGAAGTGTCTAAGTAATAAATGCAATGTCTATGTTTCCCCAATTAGAGCAAAGCTCTGTTCAAAATTCAAATTTTGAATTAAAGCTGCGCTTTTATAAAAGCGCTGCGCTACAACTAGCACATCCCGTGCAAAGCGCATAGGTGCTAGCGCTAGATGCGCTGCGCTCCAAGTAGCGCACCATAGGCAGAGCGCATAAGCGCCAGCGCTGGAACTAAATGTTCCTCACCATTGGATCAAATATCCAACGGATATGATTAAATCATCAATTAACAAGAAAAAAATTTCGTTGAATCTTTCCAAACAGAAAAGATTGTGCCCTGAATTTAGAACACCGTTGGATCAATGATCCAATGGTGATTGAAAATCACTAAAATATAGAACAAATTCTGTAAAGGGGAAAGATTTCTCAATCTTGTTAAAACAAGAAGATTATCTTCTGTAAACCAGAAGCCCTTGGATCAAAGATCCGACGGTGGTGAAATTCCCAAATCAATTAGAGAATAAATCTCTTTAACTGATTCAACAAATCAGCATCCCCTATATAAAGGACCCAAGACTTCCAGTCTTATACAGAGGAACCCCCCCATAAACTTTAAGAAAATCTCAAGAAGAAGAAGAAGCTCTCGGCAAAAGAAGACAATTCTTTTTCAAGGTAAAAAGAATAGAAAGGCGAAATCGTCTCAATATAAACAGAAGTATTTACTTCTTTCACAGATCATAGATCTATAAGACAAAGTTTTCTTTCACAAAAGAGATTATGAACATTTCATTATAAAGGGGGGAGAATTATTCAATTCTCTTAGGATCACAGATCCATAAAGGCAAAGCCTTTCATCAAAAAGAGATTGAAATATCTCCTGTAAATTAAGAACTTTATTCTTAGAATCTTGAGACAAAATCTCTTATCAAAAAGAAGATAATCTTCAGAGCGCAAAGTTAACCTAAGAAGAGCCTTAGCGCTCCTAATTTAAAAGTGCCTTAGTGCTCTTCATCTAGCGCAAAGCGCTGCAGTGCCATAGCACTTCAAACAACAGCGTACTGCTCTCATTGGCCAGCGCTCAGCGCTAAGCACGCCATGTGCTCTTCACGTGTGCGCTGCATTATTAAAAGCGCTTTGCGCTCATTATATGGCACCAGTGCCAAGCGCATCAATGCTTCAATTATAGCGCATCAGCGCTCTACATCTAGCGCAAAGTGCTAAGCGCATCAGCGCTCTTCATCTAACGCAAAGCGCCAAGCGCATTAGCGCTTCAACCATAGCGCACCGCGCTCATCGACTGGCGCTAGTGCCAAGTGCGCCACATGCTTTTATGTGCGCTTGGGTAGAACATAAATTGTTCTTTAATAAGCCCAGAGCTATGATGAATGCTCAGCATTCAATAAAAGACAGAAATAATGTCAGAACTCTAAATCAATGCTCAGCATTATTAAAAGAGCTAAGCCCAAACAAATGCTTAATAGCCCAAAATAAATGTTAAACATTTTAAGTTGACTGGACTTAGCCCAAAACTGGCCATAAGTCCTCAGTTCAGATTTAACTGAGCCCATGTGCTCATAATTTAATTAATTAATTTTAGTCCCAAATTGGACTACAGATTTCTCAACCAAAATTGGTTCAAGGGTACATCTTTGAACCCCTCTGATACATGTCGTTGTAATCCTTCAACGTCTTCAGAGAGGTGATGGGTCCCTACAACCAAACATCTCACGGACTATGATGTCTTTAACCTTGACTGTGAAGTCTTTAAACTCACGGACTATGATGTCCTTAGCCTTGACTGTGAGGTCTTTAAACTCACAGACTATGATGTCCTTAACCTTGATTGTGAGATCTTTAAACTCACGGACTATGACATCCTTAACCTTGACTGTGAGGTCTTTAAACTCATGGACCGAGATGTCCTTAAACTAACGCTGGACCGTAATGTCCTTAAACTAATCGACCGTAATGTCCCTAAACTAAACAATAGAGTTCAAATGCTCTCTTGTTGGATCTAAATGATCCCGTTAAGTTGATTTTAGTCTAAAATTAGACTAACGTGTCTTTAACAAACGTTAAGTCGATCTTAGTCTAAAATTAGACTAACGTATCCTTAACAAACGTTTAAGATCTTAGTCCCAAATGAGACTAACGTATCCTTAAACCCAACCCCCAAACCCAAATCTAAGAAAATACGGATTTGGACTAATCCACGCCCTACGGGCGACAACATAAATTAGTCTCCGTATACAATCCACGGGCAACCAAAAACAAAACAAACACCCACGACACGAAGTGACCATCTGGGGAAGGAGAAAGTGGTTATCGCGACGCGGTAGCGTAATTAACTACAGGGGCTTGCGCCTGCAGGGAAGAGTGTTCCCACAATCAAAAACCCCTCAAATAAGGGGGGATCTGACGAAGTCTGCTACATCAGCCGCAACTATTTAAACCTTCAATACATGGTGTCATAAATCAACTTGGTATCTTCGGAGAGGTGGACGGATAGCACCAATTAGCATCTGCCCCGAAATTCAAGCAAGACGGACCCGTGCGGCAATGTCTCCGCGTTTCGGCAGGGAACAGATTCTGGCACGCCCGGTGGGACCTTTTCCTCTTTCCACTCCACACTTCGTGTGTCGTGTTTTTCCCGCGATCAGATAATCGTGGTGTGTATGTTTATGGTTGCCCTTAGGGGAGTGGATACTGAAACCGGCATTTCGTCTTTTCCGAGAATAGCGTTTGCTTTTACTCACCCCAACTCAGGCTCTGTCATATCTGGTAGAGTCAAGTATGGGCCACTTGCAACCTCAAATCCCTGCAATCTGGCTCTTCAAGAAATCAGCAGGCTTCTCTTTAGATCGGTGCTCCCACCTCCCACCCTCGGTGCCTCAACGCCGATGGAGGAAGCCCAGGGGAAGTCTGTCTTACACAGGCTGGTTCCCCGAGCTGCAACTTTGCCAACGAAATCAGTCCTCAAACAACCGGCACCTGCCAAAGACCAAGGTCGACGTAGGGGGCAGAATATTCAAGTTCTCAAAGGAAATAGAGGGCAAGCTCGACAAAATCCTGAAGCTAATCCCGTCCGTAAGAAATGGTCAACGTCGATATCAGCGTCATGCAAATGAGCTGGGGGAAGTTCTCCGTATGGTCCTGTTTCAACCCCAGTGGTGAATGTTGTTGTTCCAACAGATTCAAATTATTGTGAAGGGTCAGACAAAGTTCTCCTACCGCAATATTGAAGAAGTCTCTGCAGCCCATGGAGATCCCACAAGAGCAGAAACCAGTTCACTCCCTGAGACGACTTTCCTCATATATATATATATATATATATATATATATATATATATATATATAAGGTGTGGAAGTAGGTGAAGGGGACTTACCCCAATACGGATCCTGATACATCGGTTCCTCCCAAAACCAAAGCGGCTTTTCACAACAAGAGGCCCAATAAAGCTCAAGTGCCCAAGGGTATGGCTGACCTCTCTTGGTGCTTTGAAAACGATGAAGATGAGTTGATCTCAGAATTTCCACCGGCGCCAAAAGAGCTGGAAGATGGGATACATACTACTGCAGATGACCTCAGAAAAATCGACTTGGGCACGGCAAACGATCCACGGCCGACGTTCGTCAGTGAACTGTTGTCTGAAGAAAATGAGGCTATGCTTAAAGACGTGCTCATGCAGTATAAAGATTTCTTCGCATGGAACTATTCAAAGATACCGGGACTCGATCCAGAGATTGCTGTCCACAAGTTGGCGATTTCTCCAGACGTCAAGCCGATCAAACAAGCACCAAGAAGAATGCAGCTTGAGCTTGAGATGAGCATCAACGCCGAGGTCAGGAAGCTAATCGACACTGGTTTCATCCAAGAGGTTCAGTATCCTGACTGGATCGCCAACATCGTCCCAGTGATGAAGAAAAATGGGACAGTGCGCATATGTATGGACTTTCGGGATCTTAATAAAGCTTGCCCAAAGGACGACTTTCCAGTACCGGTCACTGAGCTGGTGATAGATAATACGTCCACTCATGAAGTTTTCTCTTTCATGGACGGCTCATCAGGATACAATCAGATAAAGATGCATCCCGAGGACCAGAAGCATACCGCTTTCCGGACACCTTTGGATATATTCTGCTATATGGTGATGCCTTTCGGTCTAAAGAACGCCGGTGCCACCTATCAGAGGGCCATGACGAAGATCTTTGATGACCTTATACATGAAATCGTCGAATTCTATATCGACGACCTCGTAGTTAAAAGCAAATCATATGAGGAACATTTAAAGCATCTGAAGATCGTGTTTCAACGCCTTCGAAAATACAACTTGAAGATGAACCCTCTCAAATGCGCGTTCGGAGTTTCCTCGGGCAAATTCCTAGGATTCATCGTACGACATCGAGGCATCGAGATAGACCCGTCGAAGATCAAGGCGATCATGGAAATTCCTTCGCCAAAGACTCTCAAGCAACTGCGGTCTCTCCAAGGAAAGCTCGCGTATATCCGGCGATTTATAGCCAACCTCTCCGGCAAATGCCATCCCTACAGTCACCTGATGAAGAAGGGAACCCCTTTCATCTGGGATCGCAAATGCTAAAGCGCACTAGACGAAATCAAGCAATACCTGCAGAATCCTCCGGTGCTGACTGCTCCAACCAAAGGAAAACCTCTCATTCTGTATACAACAGCCCTCGAAGGTTCTCTAGGCGCATTATGGGCACAAGAGAACGACCAAGGAAAGGAGAGAGCCCTCTACTATTTGAGTCGAGTTCTCCTGGGGGCAGAAAATAATTACTCTCCCATTGAAAAACACTGCCTGGCGTTGATCTTCGTGATAACAAAGCTCAGACACTACGCGTTGGCACATGAGGTCCATCTCATATCAAAGGTGGATCCCCTCAAATATTTGATGTCAAAGGCTATATTAACGGGACGACTCGCTAAATGGGCCCTACTCTTGATGGAGTTCTCGATAACTTATCGTCCCCTCAAGGCAGTGAAAGGCCAGGCCATTGCCGACTTCCTCGCTGAGCATCTGATACCCGCCGATTCTCCTTTGAACTGCGAGTTGCCCGACGAGCACGCATTTGATACGATCGACGGTGAGAGAAGAGAGAATGATACCCGGTGGGAACTTTATTTCGATGGAGCATCTTCCATGAAGAAGCGCAAACAAAGCACCCCCATAATCAAATCTGGGATGGGCCTCATCTTCGTCACTCCACAAGGATGGATAATGCGCTTTGCTTTCTCCTTAACTGAACCGAGGACAAACAATGAAGCCGAGTACGAAGCTTTGATAGCAGGTCTTGAAATCTCCGTCGACATGGGAATTAAGAATCTCCTCATATACGGAGACTCCCAGCTGATTGTTACTCAAGTAAACGGCGACTATCAAACGTGCAAACCAGAGTTGGTGAAATACGGCGAGTGAGTGCAGCAATTGCAGACTCAAATCCTTGCTTATGCCTTGGAAAGCATACCGCGTGCGGAAAATAGCAAGGCGGATGCATTAGCCAAGCTCGCTAAAGAACTGGCCGACGAAAATCTCGATGATGTGAGGATCGTTATGCAAAGCCGTCGGGTTCTCGCACCGGCAGAAATATCTCCGGAGTCGTCTGAAGAGAAAGAAGCGACCAAAGAGACAGCCCTACAAATAAAAGACCAAGAAAAGGCTGGGGATTGGAGAGAAGTCTTTATAAACTACTTCAAATCCCGTCGAACGCCTGAAGATACATCCTCAAGGCATCAGCTCATGAAACGAGCTCTATCCTTCGCCTTTGTTAATGATACTCTATATAAGAAATCATTTGATTCTCTATGGCTAAGATGCCTAAGACTCGAAGAGGCAAAGAGAGTCGTCCAAGAAACTCACGACGGACTCTGCGGTTCTCACCAAACCGGCCCGAAGATGAAGCTGAAGATCAAAAGGATGGGCTACTATTGGCCCACGATGATCCAAGACTGCCTCGAATACATGAAGCAGTGCCACTCGTGCCAGATTCACGGGGACTTTATTCATCAGCATCCAAATCCGCTACACCCAACGGTGGCTAGATGGCCATTCGAAATGTGGGGAACTGACATAATCGGGCCCATCAAGCCGGCATTATTCAGAGGACATTGGTTCATATTGGCAACCACCGATTACTTCTCCAAGTGGGCAGAAGCAGTACCACTAAGAGAAGTGAAGACGGAGAATATCCTATATTTCTTCAAGACACACGTCATTTATCGGTTTGGCACTCCGCGATGGATTATCTCCGATAACGGGCCAGACTATAGAAGCCACAAGATCAGCTGCTTCACACAACAGTATAACATAGACTAAAGATATTCATCGGTCTATAATCGCCGAGCTAACGGTCTAGCTGAGGCTTTCAATAAGACCTTGACGAAGATCGTGAAAAAGACGGTGTCTCAAAATAAGGACAGGCATGAGAGACTGCATGAAGCTCTTTGGGCGTATCGAACTACGTTCAAAACAGCCACAAACACAATGCCGTATGCATTGGTATTCGGCACAGAAGCGGTACTCCCTCTCGAGATAGAGTTACCGTCTCTACGAGTGGCCGTTCACTACGAGCTAACAGACGATGAAAATGCTCACCTTCGGCTTGAGGAGCTCGATGCCCTTGATGAAACCCGACTCATGGCGCAACAAAGTCTGGAGGCTTATAAAGCAAAGATGACGCGCTCATATGATAGATTGACTAGGCCGAGAACATTCCGCCAAGGCGAACTCGTGCTAGTAGTCAAAAGGCCTATGATCCCCAATCGTGCCAAGCGAGGGAAATTCGAGCCGAACTATGAAGGCCCGTATATCATAGACAAAGTTTACCAGGGTGGAGCCTATCTACTCATGGACATGCATGGTGAAAGACCTTTCAGGCCAATAAATGGTCACTTCCTAAAGAAATACTACGCCTGACGAGTCATGGTCTAGGTCAACGATAGATGACGACGCCTATGTCCGCTCGCTATCTTCCTAAGCCTAAACTCTGTAAGTAGTAGCCGGCTTCCTTTTCTTGGACCGAAACATCCTTAAACTAACAACGGACCGAAATGTCCTAAAACTAACAACAACGGACCGGAACGTCCTTAAACTAACGACAGACCACTATGTCCTAAAACTGGCTGTTGACCGAGACATTGATAAATTACTACGGACCGCAGCATCCTAAGCCTGGCTAAGCAAAATGGGCACAGATGAAAACCCAAAAGGGCTCCGTGAGTAAAAACAGCAGGGCTACCGGCGAGTTTTTGTGAAAACCCGAAAGGGTGCAAGCTCGTTAAAAGACACTTGCAAGGTCCTCTCGACCTTGTAAGGAGAAACCACCTGTGTGAGATCCTTACGACTCACAAGGGAGCAACACACTAAGGGATCCCCACGATTCCTAAGGAGAAATTACACTTGCGAGATCCTCATGACTCGTAAGGAGAACCCTCTAATGAGACCCTCACAGCTTATAAGATTCAAAAGTCTTAAGCTACAGGGATCTGAACCTGTTCTTAAGCCATCACAACCTCCAATTTTGCCCTACAAGTGATTCAGTATTGACCCTTGTATACAATCCACGGGCACGAATAAACATTTCCCTATCAAAGTCCCATCCGTGACTAGGGATATGTCTATACGGTGAACAGCCCTTGTAAGTCCTCTCAACGTAGAAGGAGAAAATACTCTCGTAAGATCCATACGACTTACAAGAAGCCATACACTTGGGAATCCTCACGATTCCTAAGGAGGAAACACACCTATGAGATCCTCATGACTTGTAGGGAAAAATTTATGAGACCCTTACAGCTCATGAAGTCAAAAGACTTAGTCGACAGGATCCTAACCCTATCTACTAAGCCACCTTTGTTCGACATCGACAAAGGCAAATGATGATTCGCTCCTGGCAATATCCCAGTTGCAGCGATGCTGATGCCGAAATTGGTGTCGAATCCCAAAACTCGTGGCAAAAGCCAGCGAGCCACACATGCATACGAAATAGCCGAAATGATGGGGCAACTTGCAAACAAAATCAGCAAGTAAAAATATATGCATGCAAAATAGCCGAAATGATTGGGCAACTCGCAATAAAAAGTGGCGAGTAAAAATAAAACAAATAGCCGAAATGATTGGGCACCGCGAAAAATCGCCGAAATGATTGGGCAATCGCGACCTTCACGATATAAAAGCTGAAATGATAGAGCATAGCGGAAAGAAATAAAAAAAAATTTGAAAGAATGAAACTTTTGCCCTACAGGTGATATCACATCAATCCCTGTATACAAGCCAGGGGCGCAAACAAAGAAGGAATCACACCTTCCCTCCCCAGGCTCCATCAGAAGAAGAAGCCAAATCTCAATGGTTCATAGACAGCCTTAAGATCATCTCAATATCCGTCTCATTTCAACAGACACAACATCAACAAATCGGAGCTGCGGCAAAATTCCCAGTTCCACGACTCGACGATGCACAAACAACCGAGAGTCAATCTTTGCTGGTCACGTGGAACACGGCCTATGTCAATCCTGACCCCGTGGGAAACGTCCAGAGCGGATCGTGGTCCTCGCAGAACACGGCATATGTCAATCCTGACCCCGTGGGAAGCATCCAGAGCGGAGCCTGGTATTGAAGTCGAAAATTGCACCCCGGTTGACCAAGTCAAAGTCAAAGTCAACCTCAAGCCAAGTGGGCCCATGCCCAGGTCGAGTCCGAACATGAAGCGGCCGGCCCTCCCCCATGCCAAAATATAGATCATGTAATAAACAATTTTTATGTAATTTTTTATGCATGAATGTATGCAAAATAGGCATAAAGCTAAATTTTTGTAAAGCCCATGGCTTATGTGCAAAAAGAAATGGCACATGAGCCATGGGATGGGAAAAATGCCATTTTGTAAAGCCCAAAGGCCTATATGTAAATATGTAAGCCTATATAAGGCAACATGATGAAAATATCTAATAGACTTTTCATTCCCCTCAAAACCTAGAGTTTGTACCTCCTTCCCCTTTCTGAAAGTTCTAAACCTTCTTCTTTCTTTTGAATTAAATCAAGAGTTTTACTCTTCCTTTCCCAAAACTAAATAGTTTTTCACCACAAAACCCACAAAGGGGAGCTTAGATCTCCCATCAGATCACAAAAAGAAATGATTTTTAAAATCTCACATCTCTTGATTTTCAAGATCCTGCCAACAGAGGAGGAAGAAGGAGGCTCATCTCCGAAAACCCCATTTTTGGGAAGACCCAGGGCTCCAAAGAAGAACCCCTTTCATCAACTCCAAAACATCTTAGGAGTTTAACTCCACTCTAAATCCTCTTTTGGGATTTTAAATCCTATTTCTAGGGCTAAAATCCCCTTTTCCTCGCCAGCGCCCGAGCGCCTAGCGCCCCAAGCGTCCAGCGCCCCAAGCGCCCAGCGCCCACATGCCGAGCATGTGGTGCGCTAGCCCTTGAGCGCCTTGCGCTCAAGCGCCAAACGCCCACGTGCCGGACACGTGGTGCGCTAGCGCTCAAGCACCTTGCGCTCAAGCGTCCAGCGCCCACGTGCCGGATACGTGGTACGCTAGCGCTCGAGCGCATAGCGCCCACGTGCCGGGCACGTGATGTGCTAGCGCTCGAGCGTCCAGCGCCCACGTGTTGGACACGTGGTGCTCTAGCGCCTAAGCGCACAGCGCTCGCGTGCTAGGCACGTGAGGCGCTGGCCCCACACGTCCTTTGGCCGCTTTCCCCCTTTATACACACACACACACATACTCTACAACACTGTCCCTCTCAAAAAAAAATTTGGGCCGGGACGCTGCCCCGCACCCCGCAAGGGGGCTGCTAGCCCCCTTGACCCCTAGCCCGCTATCCGGGTAGTGGGACCCCCGTAAAAACTCTGTGTGGCTCCCGATATATCCAAACCCTCCTCCAAAACAAAACACACGTACACTGCACATTAAGTTCGCATGACCAGTTTAACCCGTCAATCGGAGGTTCTCTCGCCCTAAAGGCGAGGGGTAATTAACGGCAGCTTAGTCCGCGGCTGCCGGAGATTCGGATTCCCACAATCAATAAACCTCCGCCTACCCTAGGCAGGAGGAATCTGTAGTATGCCTGATAAGCGTGCGCGCATTCCCATCTCAATGGGGTGACGAAAAACACCCTACAGATTCTGGCACGCCCGTTGGGACCTATCACTCCTCCCATATTTCGGGTTAAACGTTCAGGCGAACTATCAATATACATATCTTTATTTACACTAAAATAATGCTCTTTCATGCAGGTTTTCAAGCAATCACTTTCCAACAATGTCTCCAAGGACAAGCTTAGCTCTCAACACAAATCCCGTCTCCTACACGATGAAGATGGACTCCAGAACGGTCCTTCTGGCCAGTCTTGGGCGACAATGGGAGCAGGAGCCGCTACCATTTGGCTCTATTATGTTCCTGTCAGCTAACGTCGTCCCAGCTCCTCAAGCTCCGGTAACAGACAAACCGGTCTCAAAGGGGAAAGGCCGAATGTCATGGTCGCGAGGGCGCCCCAACACAAACGCAAGTCGGTGTTTGAACGATTTTCATTGGCCCCAGCTGGAGGCAAGGCCATCAACACCAACAAAGCAACAAGGCATCTCGGGCAAGCTCCAGCGACACCTCTGACAACTGCTCGATTGGGTGTCTTCTCAAGCCTCCCCATCACTCAGCCTATGGTGGCTTCCCAAAGAGCAGAAGCCTGCCAAGCGCTCAAGGCAGAGAAGCTGAGGTAAAAGCGGCTCAGATACAGAGCCAACAAAAGGGCTAGGGCTCTGGCATGTTAAAATTTATGAATTTCCAAAGCCCGGACCACTCCGCGAAATCAGCCGCCAAAGATAAGGAGATGGCTGGGTATGTGGTCCACACTGTCTACATGGTCGGACATGAAGAAATGAATCCTCCTATTCTTCACAGCCATGGTGATGATATGATTGATGCTACCCAGCATCGGCTCGATCTAAGTGATGAAGAGCCCACTCAGGCCGATAAGCCAAAGGAGCCCATGGTTCCTGCGGAATTGAGCTTAGGCAATAAGGATGACCCGGTTGTCATTTCCGGAACTACAGAACAAGCGTTATTCCAATGGCTTCAGAGGCAGCTTCAGGACAGGGATGAAAAGTTAACCAAGGTACAGTCCAAGGTCGACGAATTGGCAAACGTCGCGGCAGATCTCGCGACCCAAGTCACCCGATTGCAATTATAGCAGAATCAAATTTTGGTTCATGAGCCAGGGATTGATACCCGGGGGCAGCCAACTGATACCCCCTTCAACCTAAGAGCGGAGCGCCTTCATGAAAAACGGCCGCGAGCAGCCTCCAATCCCTCCGATACATACACCAGAGGAGAATCTCCACTGAAAGAGAAGCTGGATAAGGTCTATTCCTTCAGAAGGGAAAAAATCCGTAAAATATTCAAAGACGCCCTGAGAAACGGTCTACAACTGCCAGAATCAAAAAGACCGCAGGAAGCGAATATGACTGACGACCCCAAATACCGCCCCTATCATAGGGTGATAGGTCATGCTATTGAGGACTGCTTCGTCTTCAAAGATTGGGTCGAAAGGCAATACAAGACGGGAGAGATAGAACTGTCTAAAGGCGTGTTAACAAACAGTCAACCTACGACCGCCGATTTCATACAAATGGAGACCGAAGCCTTTCGGGAACCTAATCCTCCCAGACATGTGCCATTATCTGAAAAGGGCGAACGAAAGACTGATCGGCCTCAAGGACCAGCATCAGTGAGGGCATCTACTCTAATGGAGAGAAAGAAGAAGGTGTACTCCTTCAGGAGGGTTGAGGTCCGCAATATATTCGAGGAAGCCTTGAACAACGGTCTGCAATTGCCTATTCCGAAAAGGCCACATGAAATGAATATGACAGGCAATCCCGTATACTGCCCATACCATAGGGTGGTGAGTCATGCCATTGAAGACTGATGTGTTTTTAAAGATTGGGCAGAGGACCAATACAAGCTTGGAAAAACCTCACAGTCCTCGGATGTATCGGCAAGCCACAGAGCTATGGTAATCAATACAGCTCTGCCAAGATCAAAATTCAAGGAGCTGGGATAAGTAAAGATGACCACCACGTCGTTAAACTAGGAATAATCGACCTCTAAGTCGTTAAACTGGGAATGTAAAAAAAAGTATATATATATGTAAATAAACAAATAAAAATGTGTAAATAAAAGAAAAATAAAGAAAAGCCAAAATGATGGAGCAACTCGCAATAAAAATCAGCAGGTAAAATAAAGATGAAAAATAAAGCTAAAATGATGGGGCAACTCGCAATAAAAATCAGCGAGTAAAATAAAGCCGAAATAATGGGGCAACCGCGAATAAAAGTCGAAATGATAAGGCAATCGCGATCTTCGTGATAAGAAAAGCTGAAATGATAGAGCAATCGCGGTAAAACCAAAAAAAAACAAAAGCAAAAACAAAACAAAAAAAACAAAACAACGGCGAATGATGAGTCTCTCCTGGTACCATATTCCAGTGCAGCGATGCTGTAACACCCGGGCCTTTTTATACCAAGTCCGTATTTTGTTATTTTAAAATTCCATTTATTTTATTTATAATTTTAAGTGTTTTATATAAGAAATTAATTATTTATCATAACCTCTTCTTTAAACCCCAAACCCTATTTCTCTTCTAATTAAACCAATCTCCCTAACTAATTTAAAAGCTCAGCCCATTCATTTTTAATTTAATCCTCTCTTCTATAAACTCGGCCCGGCCCTCTACTAATAACTAAAATCCTTCTTCCTTTACCCTAGCCCCTTTTCTTTTATCAAAATTCTAACCCAAAGCTTAAATTCTTATATTCCTAAATTATTCCACAGCCCAAATTCCAAGCCAAGAACTTTAATTTCACCTTATTATAAATTCTCTTAACCCCTTTGATTTCCTTCAGCCCAACTCAGCCCGGCCCCCATTTCATTTATTTTGTTTTCTTTTTAAAATTTCTTGTTGGCCCGGCCCGTGACTTTCTTTTCCCTTTTTAATTTATTTTCCTTGCAGGCCCAGCCCACTCTCCCTCACCCGCGCGCCTACCCAACCCGACCCCGCTACTGTTCATCTTCTTTTAAAATCCCCAACGGTAACGCGCGATCGCATTTCTTCGCCGCAGTTCACGCCCGTTTCCTCCGCTCGCGCCCACGCTGTGCTCGTGCGCCGTTACTCCTCATCGCGATCCGCTTCCTCCGCCGTCGTCCCCGCTCTCGCGACGTTACACCCACGACGCGCGCGTTTTCTCCTTCCCATCCCGACTCCACCCTCGAACCCACACTTCTCTTCTCTCGATGACTCCCAGTTCACACCCCTCGCCGACGAGCTCCGCCACCACCGTCGAGCCCTTCCTTCCCTCCTCCTCCTCTCTTCCTCCACTGCCTCCCCGAGCGCCTTCGCCTGCACCCCCGAACACCCGAGCCGACCCCCCCGCACCATCGTTGTCGTCGTCGTCATCATCGTCGTCACCGCCCCAACCCAACTTCATCACCTTTTCCCCCGCCTCACCAACCTCACTACCCTCTAACTTCCCAACACCACCCACAACGTCGGCTAGCACTCCGCCACGTCTCGTCGACCACCTCTCTCCCCTCATTTTCTCGCCGCCGGCTGCCTCCTCCTGCTCACAAACTCCCCAAATTGCAACATCCCTCTCTTCCTCACCCTCTCTGTCTCTAACCTCTGTGTCCCCTCTCTCTAACAGATCTCGCTCTATCTCCCCTCAGATCCTCTTCCTTTCACTCTCTCTCTCTTTCTTTCTCTCTCTAAACTCTCTCTCACTCACTGTCTCTCTCTCTCTCTCTCTCTGTAACTCTCTCTCTAACTCCCTCTCATTCACTATCTCTCTTTCTCTGTAACATCTCTCTCTCTCTCTCAACTCCTCTTCACAAGAACCTTGGGCCAAACCTAATCCAACATTCACGAGTCGAGCCCCGGCATTCCGTCGAGCACCTACAGTGATCGTCGTTGCCACTGCCGTGCATCACCATAACGTCTCCAGGCAAGTTTTCACTTGCTTACATGCTATTTACTTATGGTATAATCACTAAATACGTAGATTATAAAGTTACAAATTTAAACTAATTATGTGCCATACATGTTCGACGCGTGTTCCCAAAGAAAATACTTTTCTAAATTGACGGAACTGGATTGATTACATTGGCCCTTGCTGTGATGAACATCTTGTGCAAAATTTCGTTTGATAATATGACTACTAACGACTAAAATTGATACCCCCAAGTAAGCCATTAAAACCATAATTTCCTCGTACCTGAAAACAAATAAATTCATCATAAATTGTATACATATTAGAATGGTGCGTTCGAGGGCTCAAATCGAAGCCAACTCGACGAACTTTAACCCTATACCAGTTTCCGGATATACCTGTACCGAAATTGTAATGATATTCCGATCGGAGAGCGACTCTGGACTGCAGTCCAGAGCGACTCCAGTTATTGGTTGCTGTTCCGTAATGGGTAACACAGGATTTAGTTTACTCGTAGGTTGCGGAACTCCGCTTTTTATTGTAAGTAAACCTGTTATCTAGACAACACAATTGGTTTCATTCTGTTTCGTGACCATTTTTTATTTATTCTATAATTTAAAAGATCGGGACGCATAACAGTCCCGACAGAATCAGAATTGACATATTAGGGTTAAAAATTGTATATCTCCCGACGTACAGATGAGATTGAAGATCCGTCTATTGCGTTGAAAACCTTACTGAAAACTCTAGAATTCATCCAACTGTAGCGTCGCTAAAATCTGATCCCAACTGGGGTTAAAATGCGTTGCGAAACGGACATCTGATTCTGAAACCGGATTTCCAGCCGCGAGTGCTTGAAATGAAATGGTTATAATTAATGATCCTGGAACCCGATTGGCTTGAAACCAAATTTGATGGATGGACAACTGAACATACTAATTACTACCTGTTTATCGTTTCGCTAAATTATATATGTACGTTTCATGATAAATCGTGCCAGTGATAAAATACTGTTTTTATGACACCTTAATCGTGTTTATATACTGTTCACACATCATATTATACCCATATTCATTGTAGTGATAACTTAGTGATATCGTGCATTTACCCAGTGTTAGATTTTAGTGATGATTGTGGCAAGTACGTCAGTGTTCGTGTATCCGTGATTAAGTGAAAGTGATACGTACTTGTACACAATCAGTGACCCTATTATTCTATTGCATTGTCGACGTCTGTGGGATGCGTGTACGTGTGACTATAAGTGGTATGGGACACTTATGGAAGCGCTTGCACGGGTGTCACAGATAAGGCATCCGACACTGCCATTTATCTTAGATATTAGTCGGGACGTGCTTGATGGAGGTCCTGCCTCCAGTTCTCGCGCGGACATGTCACGGATCGATTAGTATTTGGGGTTATGGTTAGCGTTTGATGTAGACCACGGGGTGTGGGGTAGTTTAAGTGTGAATTCAACAGAAACTCGGGAGTCCCATGCCGGCTTATATATTTAGGGAGTTATATGGAGATTTACAGGGTATGTGATATACACCGTGATATACATGTTACATGTTGGGCCCGTGGTCCCTTACCCTTGGGTTCTACCCTTGGATGGAGGACACTCGCGAGTGGTTGATTCTCACACTTGGACTGACGATAGGCTTAGTGACCTGTGCAGTGAGACTTAGAGACTGATAGGGATACTGGCATTTATATTCCTTATATACTGTGTTGACATATGTGACATATCGTTCTACTGCTTTACTGTTCCGCTGCATTGATTACTGCATATGCATATTCATGATGTCATTGATTTACTGCTTCACATATCTATTATCACTGTTAGAACTGTCACTCGATTTTATACATATTATATTGCTATTGTGTCGCTCTGACGACCTGAGTATGCATGCTCAGTGTGAGGAGAAGATTTAGCTTGGACCAGAACTAGACGTGCATCACAGACTTCTTGACTTGCCATTCCGAGTTACATTCGTTTGTTCCACTTCAGGTCAGTTTATATTATTGTTTCTTTCAGTTACTGCATTTCTCATTACCTGCGCATCATTTACTGTTTACCATGAAAAACTAGAAGCCGAAGTGTGACTACGGCAGGACATTTCCTTGACCGTAGGAGCATGGCTGGCCTTGTCTACCCCTCGTATTCCGTATTTTGGGAAGTGGGGCGTGACATGGTTTAGTTGGTATCAGAGCCCAGGTTTTGCATCGATTGGGATTGCAGTTTTTCCGTGCATAGTTTGGCAATCTAAGACATTCCTCGGTCTAGGTTGTAAACTTGTCATTCTTGATCCATATTCACATCGTGCGTTCAGCTATCCATTCGCTATGGTTTCGGGTGACTTGACAAGGTTACGTAGTTGCAATTGCACTACCGTACTCTATTCAAGTGACTTAAAGTCATGCAGTTGATTCCCCACTTGTAATAAATTCATCATCTCTGATACTCTTGAATCTTGTCCCATCCATAGTATATTTTGATTAGTTTGGCTTGTGACTTATATCATTCTCAAAATTGTTGTCCCAGGATCATGTCTTCCAACGACTCTTCATCTGTTTCCGCCCCCCAGAATCAGACCGTTGAGATTCTGAGTGCACTGCGAGGTCTAAAGGAAGCCCAGGAGCGAACAAACGACTTGTTGGCTGAAGGACTGAGAAGACAGGTGAATCAGGCACCAACGGGAGTCTCCAATCATAAAGGGATCCCCGTTAGACGAGGAAAAGAGAAGAAGATGAAGCGCCAATTTGTTTCTCCGCGACAGAAGAAGCAGAAGACCCCTTGTTGTGGGTATTGTAAGAGGCCAGGACACCTTCAGAGGGATTGTCGCCGAACCCAAGGGAAATGTCTGATTTGTGGATCCAGCGAACATCTCATCAACGGTTGCCCAGAAAGGAAAGAACTACAAGGAGGAAACTCGTCCACACTCCCCACTTCTGCCAAGTGAGGATTATCGCGTAGTTTGGACTTCGACGATAAGGCGGACCAAACGCAAGATTCAACTCACGCGACGAGAATGCAACGTTATAGTAGTCGAAAAAGGATTTTTTTCATGTTATCTATTTTTCAGTAATAATGTTGTCATCTTCTTATGAATATTTCTTTCAGTTGAAATCTTGTATCCGCTGAACTCTTGATCGAATACAATAAAACTTGAATCATAAAATATGTATCATTCTCTTGTCATTTCCCTTGTTCTTACTGTTCATTAGCAAAATGTTTTAATCTTGATTTTTCAGCTTCCTGCCACCGCATATCTTTCTATGCTTCGTACACTTAGCTATTCTTCTTGATGTATTCCACTGCCTAATCATGACTCTTTCTTTCAGGCTATGGCTCACCCTGGAGCAGCGCCGCATCTAGATGAGGATGCACAGTCTTGCATTTCCTTAGACCGCGCGCTGATGAGTTCTGACGACGAGATCAACGGTCCCCAAGTCAACTTCGGAAACAACGATTCAGAGGATGAAGGAGTAGCCGCCCCAGAGTTTAACGTGTTAGCTGATTCCGACGAAGAAGAAGGAGATCCTGAAGAGAACCCTATAGAGGAAGACCCGATAGAGGAAGATCCCGATGAGGACCCGATAAAAGAAAATCCAGTTGAGGAAAATCCCGTGGAAGAAAATCCAGAAGAAGAGAATCACATGGAATCGGACCTCGATGAAGAAGCTCCATCCGAGGAAGAAGGACCAGAAGATCAAGACCCTACTGTTGAAGAACTTCCAGCGGCGATGCCTGCGAGGCGATATGGAAATGGACGCCCCTACCTGAGTGCGCGAGCCTCCCGCAACCTACTGAATCTCCACAACCGCGACTGACGGAATTTCTTTTGATGTTGTCTTCTGGCCAAATAAAATGTGTATAGTTGGGGCCACTTTTCGCCTTTGGGAATGCCTTGTTTCAAATTTTCTTGAATGAAATAAATCTTCTGAATTCGTAAACCTTTTGATTATTGGTTCGCTTAATACTTGTTTATTGCCCATATCCATTTATTTTCTGCTGAGATTCCTGACTGTCCACCCCTACTCATTGTATAGTTTTCACCCTCGTTTCGACTAGAAAGTACCGCACCCTGATCCTTGGAATGAGCCACCATTCATCCTTCGTCTGTACCCTGTTTGAGAACCTTCTGGGAGGAGGACCTTCCTTATGAATTACCGAGCTATCTAACTTTTCAAATTCTTGATTCATAGGATTTACCGATCGTCAGTCTCCCCCATATTTTTGCCTTGTAGTCCTTTCGTTGCTCACCATTACTTTCTGTGCTGACCCGATCCCAGTCTCCTTGATCTTCAGCATAAAGCCGACACACTTCAACCTTCTGATTGAGCCACACTTCCTTATAATCATTACCCTATCTAGCCCTATACCAATGTGTGTTCTTCTTATTACCCTAAATATATATATAGGGACTCTCTTATTCGAAAATTTAGTTTTCAGTATTTTGTATTTATCAAAGAGTACGTGTTATTGATTACTCCGTTTTATGTATTGTAAGTGCATTACTATTATTCTCATTTTAGTAGCGCAACCTTACACCGCGCATACTTTTGGTCTATGCTTCTTAATTTCACTATAGCAATTTTCTAAAATATTTTAAACCTATTTTATCGATACCGTACCCTAAACTGTTTTAACCTACCGACTAAATTTTTTCACTACTTTATTAGCGTTACTCTATTTTCGAGAATTGTGCCTATGGTTACCATTATAAATGGTTGAGCCTTATGCTTATTTTTCTGTTTGCTTTAATAGACTTAGATGTGCATATATGTGGGTTTCGACCTTCATCGAACATACTTTGATTATTATTGTTCGTTATTGATACCTACATTCTCGTATACTCGTAGTTGCCCTCATAGTTATTATTGTTTTATACCTAGTTAGACCTACTTTCCGTATGTTGTTCTTACTTATATATATATATATATATATATATATATATATATATATATATATATATATATATATATTTTAAATTTTCTTCGTCCACGTATTTCTAGTAAATGTTTAAGTGTTAGTTTGCAATATAATAGCTTTCGCGTATGTTTGTATAACTTATCTTTTATTTTAAATTTCGAGGACGAAATTTTTGTAAGGGTGGTATGATGTAACACCCGGGCCTTTTTATACCAAGTCCATATTTTGTTATTTTAAAATTCCATTTATTTTATTTATAATTTTAAGTGTTTTATTTAAGAAATTAATTATTTATCATAACCTCTTCTTTAAACCCCAAACCCTATTTCTCTTCTAATTAAACCAATCTCCCTTACTAATTTAAAAGCTCAGCCCATTCATTTTTAATTTAATCCTCTCTTCTATAAACCCGGCCTGGCCCTCTACTAATAACTAAAATCCTTCTTCCTTTACCCTAGCCCCTTTTCTTTTATCAAAATTCTAACCCAAAGCTTAAATTCTTATATTCCTAAATTATTCCACAGCCTAAATTCCAAGCCAAGAACTTTAATTTCACCTTATTATAAATTCTCTTAACCCCTTTGATTTCCTTCAGCCCAACTCAGCCCGGCCCCCATTTCATTTATTTTGTTATCTTTTTAAAATTTCTTGTTGGCCCGGCCCGTGCCTTTCTTTTCCCTTTTTAATTTATTTTCCTTGCAGGCCCAGCCCACTCTCCCTCACCCGCGCGCCTACCCAACCCGACCCCGCTACTGTTCATCTTCTTTTAAAATCCCCAACGGTAACGCGCGATCCCATTTCTTCGCTGCAGTTCACGCCCGTTTCCTCCGCTCGCGCCCACGCTGTGCTCGTGCGCCGTTACTCCTCATCGCGATCCGCTTCCTCCGCCGTCGTCCCCGCTCTCGCGACGTTACACCCACGACGCGCGCGTTTTCTCCTTCCCATCCCGACTCCACCCTCGAACCCACACTTCTCTTCTCTCGATGACTCCCAGTTCACACCCCTCGCCGACGAGCTCCGCCACCACCGTCGAGCCCTTCCTTCCCTCCTCCTCCTCTCTTCCTCCACTGCCTCCCCGAGCGCCTTCGCCTGCACCCCCGAACACCCGAGCCAACCCCCCCGCACCATCGTTGTCGTCGTCATCATCGTCGTCGTCACCGCCCCAACCCAACTTCATCACCTTTTCCCCCGCCTCACCAACCTCACTACCCTTTAACTTCCCAACACCACCCACAACGTCGGCTAGCACTCCGCCACGTCTCGTCGACCACCTCTCTCCCCTCATTTTCTCGCCGCCGGCTGCCTCCTCCTGCTCACAAACTCCCCAAATTGCAACATCCCTCTCTTCCTCACCCTCTCTGTCTCTAACCTCTGTGTCCCCTCTCTCTAACAGATCTCGCTCTATCTCCCCTCAGATCCTCTGCCTTTCACTCTCTCTCTCTCTGTCTTTCTCTCTCTAAACTCTCTCTCACTCACTGTCTCTCTCTCTCTCTCTCTCTCTCTCTGTAACTCTCTCTCTAACTCCCTCTCATTCACTGTCTCTCTTTCTCTGTAACATCTCTCTCTCTCTCTCTCTCAACTCCTCTTCACAAGAACCTTGGGCCAAACCTAATCCAACATTCACGAGTCGAGCCCCGGCATTCCGTCGAGCACCTACAGAGATCGTCGTTGCCGCTGCCGTGCATCACCATAACGTCTCCAGGCAAGTTTTCACTTGCTTACATGCTATTTACTTATGGTATAATCACTAAATACGTAGATTATAAAGTTACAAATTTAAACTAATTATGTGCCATACCTGTTCGACGCGTGTTCCCAAAGAAAATACTTTTCTAAATTGACGGAACTGGATTGATTACATTGGCCCTTGCTGTGATGAACATCTTGTGCAAAATTTCGTTTGATAATATGACTGCTAACGACTAAAATTGATACCCCCAAGTAAGCCATTAAAACCATAATTTCCTCGTACCTGAAAACAAATAAATTCATCATAAATTGTATACATATTAGAATGGTGCGTTCGAGGGCTCAAATCGAAGCCAACTCGACAAACTTTAACCCTATACCAGTTTCCGGACATACCTGTACCGAAATTGTAATGATTTTCCGATCGGAGAGCGACTCTGGACTGCAGTCCAGAGCGACTCCAGTTATTGGTTGCTGTTCCGTAATGGGTAACACAGGATTTAGTTTACTCGTAGGTTGCGGAACTCCACTGTTTATTGTAAGTAAACCTGTTATCTAGACAACACAATTGGTTTCATTCTGTTTCGTGACCATTTATTATTTATTCTATAATTTAAAAGATCGGGACGCATAACAGTCCCGACAGAATCAGAATTGACATATTAGGGTTAAACATTGTATATCTCCCTACGTACAGATGAGATTGAAGATCCGTCTGTTGCGTTGAAAACCTTACTGAAAACTCTAGCATTCATCCAACTGTAGCGTCGCTAAAATATGATCCCAACTGGGGTTAAAATGAATTGCGAAACGGACATCTGATTCTGAAACCGGATTTCCAGCCGCGAGCGCTTGAAATGAAATGGTTATAATTGATGATCCTGGAACCCGATTGGCTTGAAACCAAATTTGATGGATGGACAACTGAACATACTAATTACTATCTGTTTATCGTTTCGCTAAATTATATATGTACGTTTCATGATAAATCGTGCCAGTGATAAAATACTGTTTTTATGACACCTTAATCGTGTTTATATACTGTTCACACATCATATTATACCCATATTCATTGTAGTGATAACTTAGTGATATCGTGCATTTACCCAGTGTTAGATTTTAGCGATGATTGTGGCAAGTACGTCAGTGTTCGTGTATCCGTGATTAAGTGAAAGTGATACGTACTTGTACACAATCAGTGGCCCTATTATTCTATTGCATTGTCGACGTCTGTGGGATGCGTGTACGTGTGACTATAAGTGGTATGGGACACTTATGGAAGCGCTTGCACGGGTGTCACAGATAAGGCATCCGACACTGCCATTTATCTTAGATATTAGTCGGGACATGCTTGATGGAGGTCCTGCCTCCAGTTCTCGCGCGGACATGTCACGGATCGATTAGTATTTGGGGTTATGGTTAGCGTTTGATGTAGACCACGGGGTGTGGGGTAGTTTAAGTATGAATTCAACAGAAACTCGGGAGTCCCATGCCGGCTTATATATTTAGGGAGTTATATGGAGATTTACAGGGTATGTGATATACACCGTGATATACATGTTACATGTTGGGCCCATGGTCCCTTGCCCTTGGGTTCTACCCTTGGGTGGAGGACACTCGCGAGTGGTTGATTCTCACACTTGGACTGATGATAGGCTTAGTGACCTGTGCAGTGAGACTTAGAGACTGATAGGGATACTGGCATTTATATTCCTTATATACTGTGTTGACATATGTGACATATCGTTCTACTGCTTTACTGTTCCGCTGCATTGATTACTGCACATGCATATTCATGATGTCATTGATTTACTGCTTCACATATCTATTATCACTGTTAGAACTGTCACTCGATTTTATACATATTATATTGCTATTGTGTCGCTCTGACGACCTGAGTATGCATGCTCAGTGTGAGGAGAAGATTTAGCTTGGACCAGAACTAGACGTGCATCACAGACTTCTTGACTTGCCATTCCGAGTTACATTCGTTTGTTCCACTTCAGGTCAGTTTATATTATTGTTTCTTTCAGTTACTGCATTTCTCATTACCTGCGCATCATTTACTGTTTACCATGAAAAACTAGAAGCCGAAGTGTGACTACGGCAGGACATTTCCTTGACCGTAGGAGCATGGCTGGCCTTGTCTACCCCTCGTATTCCGTATTTTGGGAAGCGGAGCATGACATGGTTTAGTTGGTATCAGAGCCCAGGTTTTGCATCGATTGGGATTGCAGTTTTTCCGTGCATAGTTTGGCAATCTAAGACATTCCTCGGTCTAGGTTGTAAACTTGTCATTCTTGATCCATATTCACATCGTGCGTTCAGCTATCCATTCGCTATGGTTTCGGGTGACTTGACAAAGTTACGTAGTTGCAATTGCACTACCGTACTCTATTCAAGTGACTTAAAGTCATGCAGTTGATTCCCCACTTGTAATAAATTCATCATCTCTGATACTCTTGAATCTTGTCCCATCCATAGTATATTTTGATTAGTTTGGCTTGTGACTTATATCATTCTCAAAATTGTTGTCCCAGGATCATGTCTTCCAACGACTCTTCATCTGTTTCCGCCCCCCAGAATCAGACCGTTGAGATTCTGAGTGCACTGCGAGGTCTAAAGGAAGCCCAGGAGCGAACAAACGACTTGTTGGCTGAAGGACTGAGAAGACAGGTGAATCAGGCACCAGCGGGAGTCTCCAATCATAAAGGGATCCCCGTTAGACGAGGAAAAGAGAAGAAGATGAAGCGCCAATTTGCTTCTCCACGACAGAAGAAGCAGAAGACCCCTTGTTGAGGGTACTGTAAGAGGCCAGGACACCTTCAGAGGGATTGTCGCCGAACCCAAGGGAAATGTCTGATTTGTGGATCCAGCGAACATCTCATCAACGGTTTCCCAGAAAGGAAAGAACTACAAGGAGGAAACTCGTCCACACTCCCCACTTCTGCCAAGTGAGGATTATCGCGTAGTTTGGACTTCGACGATAAGGCGGACCAAACGCAAGATTCAACTCACGCGACGAGAATGCAACGTTATAGTAGTCGAAAAAGGATTTTTTCATGTTATCTATTTTTCAGTAATAATGTTGTCATCTTCTTATGAATATTTCTTTCAGTTGAAATCTTGTATCCGCTGAACTCTTGATCGAATACAATAAAACTTGAATCATAAAATATGTATCATTCTCTTGTCATTTCCCTTGTTCTTACTGTTCATTAGCAAAATGTTTTAATCTTGATTTTTCAGCTTCCTGCCACCGCATATCTTTCTATGCTTCGTACACTTATCTATTCTTCTTGATGTATTCCACTGCCCAATCATGACTCTTTCTTTCAGGCTATGGCTCACCCTGGAGCAGCGCCGCATCTAGATGAGGATGCACAGTCTTGCATTTCCTTAGACCGCGCGCTGATGAGTTCTGACGACGAGATCAACGGTCCCCAAGTCAACTTCGGAAACAACGATTCAGAGGATGAAGGAGTAGCCGCCCCAGAGTTTAACGTGTTAGCTGATTCCGACGAAGAAGAAGGAGATCCTGAAGAGAACCCTATAGAGGAAGACCCGATAGAGGAAGATCCCGATGAGGACCCGATAAAAGAAAATCCAGTTGAGGAAAATCCCGTGGAAGAAAATCCAGAAGAAGAGAATCACATGGAATCGGACCTCGATGAAGAAGCTCCATCCGAGGAAGAAGGACCAGAAGATCAAGACCCTACTGTTGAAGAACTTCCAGCGGCGATGCCTGCGAGGCGATATGGAAATGGACGCCCCTACCTGAGTGCGCGAGCCTTCCGCAACCTACTGAATCTCCACAACCGCGACTGACGGAATTTCTTTTGATGTTGTCTTCTGGCCAAATAAAATGTGTATAGTTGGGGCCACTTTTCGCCTTTGGGAATGCCTTGTTTCAAATTTTCTTGAATGAAATAAATTTTATGAATTCGTAAACCTTTTGATTATTGGTTCGCTTAATACTTGTTTATTGCCCATATCCATTTATTTTCTGCTGAGATTCCTGACTGTCCATCCCTACTCATTGTATAGTTTTCACCCTCGTTTCGACTAGAAAGTACCGCACCCTGATCCTTGGAATGAGCCACCATTCATCCTTCGTCTGTACCCTGTTTGAGAACCTTCTGGGAGGAGGACCTTCCTTATGAATTACCGAGCTATCTAACTTTTCAAATTCTTGATTCATAGGATTTACCGATCGTCAGTCTCCCCCATATTTTTGCCTTGTAGTCCTTTCGTTGCTCACTATTACTTTCTGTGCTGACCCGATCCCAGTCTCCTTGATCTTCAGCATAAAGCCGACACACTTCAACCTTCTGATTGAGACACACTTCCTTATAATCATTACCCTATCTAGCCCTATACCTATATGTGTTCTTCTTATTACCCTAAATATATATATAGGGACTCTCTTATTCGAAAATTTAGTTTTCAGTATTTTGTATTTATCAAAGAGTACGTGTTATTGATTACTCTGTTTTATGTATTGTAAGTGCATTACTATTATTCTCATTTTAGTAGCGCAACCTTACACCGCGCATACTTTTGGTCTATGCTTCTTAATTTCACTATAGCAATTTTCTAAAATATTTTAAACCTATTTTATCGATACCGTACCCTAAACTGTTTTAACCTACCGACTAAATTTTTTCACTACTTTATTGTCGTTACTCTATTTTCGAGAATTGTGCCTATGGTTACTATTATAAATGGTTGAGCCTTATGCTTATTTTTCTGTTTGCTTTAATAGACTTAGATGTGCATATATGTGGGTTTCGACCTTCATCGAACATACTTTGATTATTATTGTTCGTTATTGATACCTACATTCTCGTATACTCGTAGTTGCCCTCATAGTTATTATTGTTTTATACCTATTTAGACCTACTTTCCGTATGTTGTTCTTACTTATATATATATATATATTTTTTTTTTAAATTTTCTTCGTCCACGTATTTCTAGTAAATGTTTAAGTGTTAGTTTGCAATATAATAGCTTTCGCGTATGTTTGTATAACTTATCTTTTATTTTAAATTTCGAGGACGAAATTTTTGTAAGGGTAGTATGATGTAACACCCGGGCCTTTTTATACCAAGTCCGTATTTTGTTATTTTAAAATTCCATTTATTTTATTTATAATTTTAAGTGTTTTATTTAAGAAATTAATTACTTATCATAACCTCTTCTTTAAACCCCAAACCCTATTTCTCTTCTAATTAAACCAATCTCCCTTACTAATTTAAAAGCTCAGCCCATTCATTTTTAATTTAATCCTCTCTTCTATAAACCCGGCCCGGCCCTCTACTAATAACTAAAATCCTTCTTCCTTTACCCTAGCCCCTTTTCTTTTATCAAAATTCTAACCCAAAGCTTAAATTCTTATATTCCTAAATTATTCCACAGCCCAAATTCCAAGCCAAGAACTTTAATTTCACCTTATTATAAATTCTCTTAACCCCTTTGATTTCCTTCAGCCCAACTCAGCCCGGCCCCCATTTCATTTATTTTGTTTTCTTTTTAAAATTTCTTGTTGGCCCGGCCCGTGCCTTTCTTTTCCCTTTTTAATTTATTTTCCTTGCAGGCCCAGCCTACTCTCCCTCACCCGCGCGCCTACCCAACCCGACCCCGCTACTGTTCATCTTCTTTTAAAATCCCCAACGGTAACGCGCGATCCCATTTCTTCGCCGCAGTTCACGCCCGTTTCCTCCGCTCGCGCCCACGCTGTGCTCGTGCGCCGTTACTCCTCATCGCGATCCGCTTCCTCCGCCGTCGTCCCCGCTCTCGCGACGTTACACCCACGACGCGCGCGTTTTCTCCTTCCCATCCCGACTCCACCCTCGAACCCACACTTCTCTTCTCTCGATGACTCCCAGTTCACACCCCTCGCCGACGAGCTCCGCCACCACCGCCGAGCCCTTCCTTCCCTCCTCCTCCTCTCTTCCTCCACTGCCTCCCCGAGCGCCTTCGCCTGCACCCCCGAACACCCGAGCCGACCCCCCCGCACCATCGTTGTCGTCGTCATCATCATCATCGTCACCGCCCAAACCCAACTTCATCACCTTTTCCCCCGCCTCACCAACCTCACTACCCTCTAACTTCCCAACACCACCCACAACGTCGGCTAGCACTCCGCCACGTCTCGTCGACCACCTCTCTCCCCTCATTTTCTCGCCGCCGGCTGCCTCCTCCTGCTCACAAACTCCCTAAATTGCAACATCCCTCTCTTCCTCACCCTCTCTGTCTCTAACCTCTGTGTCCCCTCTTTCTAACAGATCTCGCTCTATCTCCCCTCAGATCCTCTGCCTTTCACTCTCTCTCTCTCTCTGTCTTTCTCTCTCTAAACTCTCTCTCACTCACTGTCTCTCTCTCTCTCTCTCTGTAACTCTCTCTCTAACTCCCTCTCATTCACTGTCTCTCTTTCTCTGTAACATCTCTCTCTCTCTCTCTCTCAACTCCTCTTCACAAGAACCTTGGGCCAAACCTAATCCAACATTCACGAGTCGAGCCCCGGCATTCCGTCGAGCACCTACAGAGATCGTCGTTGCCGCTGCCGTGCATCACCATAACGTCTCCAGGCAAGTTTTCACTTGCTTACATGCTATTTACTTATGGTATAATCACTAAATACGTAGATTATAAAGTTACAAATTTAAACTAATTATGTGACATACCTGTTCGACGCGTGTTCCCAAAGAAAATACTTTTCTAAATTGACGGAACTGGATTGATTACATTGGCCCTTGCTGTGATGAACATCTTGTGCAAAATTTCGTTTGATAATATGACTGCTAACGACTAAAATTGATACCCCCAAGTAAGCCATTAAAACCATAATTTCCTCGTACCTGAAAATAAATAAATTCATCATAAATTGTATACATATTAGAATGGTGCGTTCGAGGGCTCAAATCGAAGCCAACTCGACGAACTTTAACCCTATACCAGTTTCCGGACATACCTGTACCGAAATTGTAATGATATTCCGATCGGAGAGCGACTCTGGACTGCAGTCCAGAGCGACTCCAGTTATTGGTTGCTGTTCCGTAATGGGTAACACAGGATTTACTTTACTCGTAGGTTGCGGAACTCCACTGTTTATTGTAAGTAAACCTGTTATCTAGACAACACAATTGGTTTCATTCTGTTTCGTGACCATTTGTTATTTATTCTATAATTTAAAAGATCGGGACGCATAACAGTCCCGACAGAATCAGAATTGACATATTAGGGTTAAACATTGTATATCTCCCGACGTGCAGATGCGATTGAAGATCCGTCTGTTGTGTTGAAAACCTTACTGAAAACTCTAGAATTCATCCAACTGTAGAGTCGCTAAATTCTGATCCCAACTGGGGTTAAAATGCGTTGCGAAACGGACATCTGATTCTGAAACCGGATTTCCAGCCGCGAGCGCTTGAAATGAAATGGTTATAATTAATGATCCTGGAACCCGATTGGCTTGAAACCAAATTTGATGGATGGACAACTGAACATACTAATTACTACCTGTTTATCATTTCGCTAAATTATATATGTACGTTTCATGATAAATCGTGCCAGTGATAAAATACTGTTTTTATGACACCTTAATCGTGTTTATATACTGTTCACACATCATATTATACCCATATTCATTGTAGTGATAACTTAGTGATATCGTGCATTTACCCAGTGTTAGATTTTAGCGATGATTGTGGCAAGTACGTCAGTGTTCGTGTATCCGTGATTAAGTGAAAGTGATATGTACTTGTACACAATCAGTGACCCTATTATTCTATTGCATTGTCGACGTCTGTGGGATGCGTGTACGTGTGACTATAAGTGGTATGGGACACTTATGGAAGCGCTTGCACGGGTGTCACAGATAAGGCATCCGACACTGCCATTTATCTTAGATATTAGTCGGGATGTGCTTGATGGAGGTCCTGCCTCCAGTTCTCGCGCAGACATGTCACGGATCGATTAGTATTTGGGGTTATGGTTAGCGTTTGATGTAGACCACGGGGTGTGGGGTAGTTTAAGTGTGAATTCAACAGAAACTCGGGAGTCCCATGCCGGCTTATATATTTAGGGAGTTATATGGAGATTTACAGGGTATGTGATATACACCGTGATATACATGTTACATGTTGGGCCCGTGGTCCCTTGCCCTTGGGTTCTACCCTTGGGTGGAGGACACTCGCGAGTGGTTGATTCTCACACTTGGACTGATGATAGGCTTAGTGACCTGTGCAGTGAGACTTAGAGACTGATAGGGATACTGGCATTTATATTCCTTATATACTGTGTTGACATATGTGACATATCGTTCTACTGCTTTACTGTTCCGCTGCATTGATTACTGCACATGCATATTCATGATATCATTGATTTACTGCTTCACATATCTATTATCACTGTTAGAACTGTCACTCGATTTTATACATATTATATTGTTATTGTGTCGCTCTGACGACCTGAGTATGCATGCTCAGTGTGAGGAGAAGATTTAGCTTGGACCAGAACTAGACGTGCATCAAAGACTTCTTGACTTGCCATTCCGAGTTACATTCGTTTGTTCCACTTTAGGTCAGTTTATATTATTGTTTCTTTCAGTTACTGCATTTCTCATTACCTGTGCATCATTTACTGTTTACTATGAAAAACTAGAAGCCGAAGTGTGACTACGGCAGGACATTTCCTTGACCGTAGGAGCATGGCTGGCCTTGTCTACCCCTCGTATTCCGTATTTTGGGAAGCGGGGCGTGACAGATGCAGACGCCAACCAAAATCCAGTTTCCCAAAATTCTTTCGGCCCTACGGTTAGTCCCCAAATTGATTACCGTATACAATTTATGGGCTCAAATAATTCTCATCATACCCATGCCCCACCGTAATCACCAGTTATGCGGCTGGTCTCCGCCCTTAGAATTATGGTCCGTTGGGAAGACCCACTCATGTGTCCTCACGATACATGAGGAGAAAAAACCTTCGTGGGATCCTTACGACTCATAAAGGAAAAACACACTTGGGAGTCCTCACGATTCCTAAGGAGAAAATACACCTGCGGGATCCTTACGACTCGCAGGGAGAAAATGCTTTTATGGGACCCTCACAGCCCATAAAATTGATAAGCCTTAGGTGATAGGGATCTAAACCTGTCTTCTAAGCCATCGCTTCCCAATAGGCAACGGTGAATGATGAGTCGCTCCTGGTACCATTCCAGTGCAGCGATGCAGACGCCAGCCAAACCCAAACCCTCAAGTAGCGAATGATAAGCCGCTCCTTGTACCATATTCCAGTGCAGCGATGCAGACGCCAACAAAATTCCAAATGCCATACCCCAAGTGGCGAATGATGAGTCACTCCTGGTAGCATATTCCAGTGTAGCGATGCAGACACCAACCAAATTCCAAATCCTAAAACGGCGAATGATGAGTCGCTCTTGGTACCATATTCCAGTGTAGCGATGCAGACGCCAACCAAATTCCAAATCCTATACCCCAACGGCGAATGATGAGTCGCTCCTGATACCATATTCCAGTGCAGCGATGCAGACGCCAACAAAGTCCCAAAAATTTTTCGGCCCTACGGTCTGGATTATACATCCTGCAAAACCGTATACAATCCACGGACGTAAAACAATCTCAATCTCTCCCAAGTCTTGCCGGTGAGACCACATTCAAAGTCCCACCGGCGGTAAAGATTTAAAAAAAGGCTATGTCCACAAGCAAAATGGGCACGGATGAAAACCTGAAAAGGCTCCGTGAGTAAAAACAGCAGGACTGCCGGCGAGTTTGTGAAAACCCGAAAGGGCGCAAACTCGTGAAAAATAGATGAAATACACTCACAAATACCTCTCAACTTTGTAAGGAGAAAATACCCGCGTGAGATCCTTACGACTCACAAAGGAGCAACACACTTAGGAGTCCCCACGACTGCTAAGGAGAAAATACACCTACGGGATCCTTACGACCTGTAGAGAGAAAATGCTTTGTGAGACCCTTACGGCTCACAAAATTGAAAAGTCTTAGGTGATAGGGACCTAAAACCTGTCTCCTAAGCCATCGCTTCCTGATAAGCAAGTGCAAATGATGATTCGCTCCTGGTACCATATTCCAGTGTAGCGATACTGATGCCAAGCAAAAACCAATTCCCAAATCCACCCGGGGCAAATGATAAGTTGCTCCTGGCATTATTCCAGTGCAGCAATGCAGATGCTAAACAAAAACCAAAATCCCAAAATCCTCTCAAAGATAGATGATGATTCGCTCCTGGTATCATATTCCAATATAGCGATACTGATGTCAACCCAAATCACAATCAACAAGTCAACTTCAACTCTGACACCGCAGAAAGCGGAGCAAGTCAGAATCCAATCTCGACACCGCAAGAAGCGGAGCAAGTCAAGTTCACCCCTGAACTGCAAGAGGCAGAGCAAGTCAAATCAAGCGTCGACCGTCCATGTCGCAAAAAGGGCAGTGCAGGCTTCCAACAAATCGGGAACCAAATCGCTCCGGATCAGAGCGCAGACCATCCATGTCGCAAAAAGTGCAGTGCAGGCTTCCCACAAATCGGGAACCAAATCGCTCCGAATCAGAGCGTCGACCGTCCATGTCGCAAAAAGGGCAGTGCAGGCTTCCCACAAATCGGGAACCAAATCGCTCCGGATCAGAGCGTCGACCGTCCATGTCGCAAAAAGGGCAGTGCAAGCTTCCCACAAATCGGGAACCAAATCGCTCCGGATCGGAGCGTCGACCGTCCATGTCGCAAAAAGGGCAGTGCAGGCTTCCTACAAAACAGGAACCAGATCACTCCGGGCAAGGGAAAAATCTACCATGGACACTCCGTCTCGGAGACGCGTCAAGCGTCAACCGTCCATGTCGTAAAAAAGGCAGTGCAGGCTTCCCACAATCGGGAACCAAATCGCTCTGGATCAGAGCGTCGACCGTCCATGTCGCAAAAAGGGCAGTGCAGGCTTCCCACAAATCGGGAACCAAATCGCTCAGGATCATAGCATCGACCGTCCAAGTCGCAAAAAGGGTAGTGCAGGCTTCCCACAAATCGGGAACTAAATCGCTCCGGATCAGAGCGTCGACCGTCCATGTCGTAAAAAGGGCAGCGCAGGCTTCCTACAAAGCAGGAACCAGACCATTCTGGGCCAGGGAAACGTCTACCACGGACACTCCGTCTCGGAGACGCGTCAAGCGTCGACCGTCCATGTCGTAAAAAGGGCGGTGCAGGCTTCCCACAAATCGGGAACCAATCGCTCCGGGCCAGAGAAAATTCTACCACGGACACTCCGTCTTGGAGACGCGTCAGAGCGTCGACCGTCCATGTCGCAAAAAGGGCAGTGCAGGCTTCCCACAAATCGGGAACCAAATCGCTCCGGATCAGAGCGTCGACCGTCCATGTCGTAAAAAGGGCAGTGCAGGCTTCCTACAAAGCAGGAACCAGATCACTCCGGGCAAGGGAAACGTCTACCACGGACACTCCGTCTCGAATACGCGTCAAGCGTCGACCGTCCATGTCATAAAAAGGGCAGTGCAGTGTTCAGTTGATAAAACTGCACATTTAATATGACATTTTTCCTACTATTTCTATATTAGAAAAGGTGTTTTTTATAATATATGATATATATGAGGGTTTATCTGTAAAGATACTATTTTCATGTGTTTATATATTATAATTAACATTTGGTAGGAAAATAAGCATAAATACCATTGACCAAAACTTAATGGTTAAGTTAAATATCTCAATAAAACAAACTCTACGAAATATTATTTGTTGAGTTATTGTGCAGAATTTGCAGGGTTGAAATCAAGGAAATCAAAGTTGTTAAAACAAACCTGCCTAATTAAGAAAGTAAATTAAAGAAATCAATTCTGGCTGTGATATAGAAAAGATTTTTAGTTTCCAGATATTCAAAAGATCACCATATATTACCAGAAGAGCCCACAAGAAGATTGAGCCCAAGATGTCACTATTTGGCCGCAGATCCGCGGCTAAATAGTGACATCTTTTGGCCGCGGATCCGCCGCGGTTTTGACGAGTTAGGAGTTGGGATTTTTCTGTTTGGATCTTAACTACTAGTTTCCAATTTTGGCATCTAGGATTCTGGCTTTGGGACTATAAATAAGAACCGAGAGCTTCTTGGAAAAATCATCAAGTCGACGCGATCACGAAGTCCACGACGGCTCACGCATCCAGACTGATCATCAACGGTTCATCTACCTCCTTAGAAGAGATCGAGAAGCAAACTAGTATTTGTAATCATTTTCTAAGGGAACAAAATGTAAATGAATTTTGTTGATTAATAAAGGCAGTTGTTTTCTTATTCTATTTCGTTGTAGTTTTAATATGATTTCCCTCTCCATCTCTTCTTCTCCCAACATGCACGAGTAATTCTCCGCTTGTTAGGGTTCATAAGATTAGGGTAGCTTAATGGATGATGAAGATCCTTAAACTCTTTTTAAGTCCTATAAAGTTTATAAACTTTATCAAAAGAATAGTTAACATCTTAATCGGGCGCGCTACCAATTCATTTTTAGTCTCGACCGCGATTAGAGATTAGATTAACTATTGTTTTGGTAAAGGCTAGATATGAATGGAGTTCCATGTCGAGATAGGGGTTAAAAGTGGGTATCCTTTTCCCTCCAGAAACCCTAATCTATATGCATCACCGTCGTTCTAGTTTTAAATCTATTAAAGGATAAAAAGAGTAATCTTTAATTAATCATCCATAACTACTAAATCCCAATGAACCCTACAAGCCCCTTTTAATATTAAAGCTACATCCGTAGTTAATCTAGATCTATATTTTGCATCCGTGTTTAACGTAGATCTAGATCCTACAATCATTCTTCACCATTCTTTATTCTTCCTCCTTTCTTTCTCAACACGCCTAAAGTAAGAATAAAATATTCAACGTTTCCCAGATGACGACCCGTACTCATCTCGGTCTAGCTACATGCGACACCGTTATTGATTGCGGTTAACTACTACAAACACATAAAATTCCAGACCAATCAAATGGCGCCGTTGCCGGGGATACGTGCGTAATATTTTTTTTCTTACTATTCGTGTTGAATTCTTATTCGATCTATATCATAAAAATAAACAAAACTACAAATTGTATATTTAACGATTATTGTGTGAATTTTGCGAGAGAATCTGGAGTCACAGATTTGAGGAAACAGAGATTCAGAGACAGTCATCAAGATCCAGAGGAGCAAAGGAGGCCACATAGCAAAAATCTTCATCAGATCTTCCTAGTCGGCGGCAGAACCGCAGCACAAAGAGCCTATTGGCGGCGGAACCGCGGCTTATTGGGGGATTTAGGGTTGCAAACTACTCTGGTGTTTTTTCTATATCTTTCTCTCTCCTCTGAAATCCAATAAAATATCTTTTCTGCAGGATTCTTTGCAAAATATCGCCGCTCAAAAATATTTTTGCAAAGTTTTGTGATTGGTTTGTTTTGCATATTTTAATACGGACTTTAAAGGGCAAAAACCAAATCCAGATTAGGTGGGAATTTTATCACTCTTCCTAAGCCCCAAAAATCATAAACCGAGTATCTACAACAACCCTACATTAATTTAAAAAATATCTAGACAAGACTCTAAGGACTGTCGCGCTCAATAAGGACAGAGGAAGGTCGTGGGTAATCTATCGTTTATCCGCATTACTTTTGTGGTGTTTAGGCAAGTGTGTCTAAGGCAAGTGGTTACTTAATTAGGCCCACTACTTACGTAGTGGACACCTCCCACTTACCTGGCACTTACATGGCCACAAGAGTAGTAAAGAGGCGTAGAGGATTGATCCTGCGGCTTGTCCTTTGGAAGTTTAGGAGCGGTCTAGAGACTTGACCTAGATAACCTTAGTTCTAGGGTTGTTTGTGCATTTTTGTGTGATTTGTCTCACGTCCGACACTTTTCAAAACAACCAATTTTTAAATAACACACACGCTGCCACTTGCGCTAAACCCGTTTAGTGCATGCTTAGCTGGACACGGGATTCTAGTACCCGTCTTGTCCGCGTTCCTGCTATCGACTCCGAAGTCGGTACTTCTTCATCTTCTTTCCCCCACCACACACCATATCAACTGAGATGGACGGCACTCCATCAGATTATAACACCATGCTGCCACCGCCCGTAGGTGCGCAGAATCCACCGCGCATCTCTCTCCAAGAGAGATGCTATCCTATCCGTGGTCCACTTCCCACTTGTCTATCTATTCCACCAGCTAACGGGGATAATTTTGAAATTAAACCCCACTACATCAATCTGTTGCCCAAATTTCACGGGCTTGAGTCTGAAGACGCGTACGTTTTCATCACTAAATTCGAAAACGTATGCGCAATGATAGGTACTTCACAACTGACTGTGGATGCTATGCGCTTGCGTCTTCTCCCATTCACTCTGTGCGACTTGGCAGAAAAATGGCTTTATAATACTGTCGCACACTCTATCACTAATTGGGATGAATTCGTAATAGCATTTCTTAAGAAGTTTTACCCAAACCATAAGACCGCCCATATTAGGAGCGAGATCAACCAGTTCACCCAGCTTCCCAATGAACCATTTTGGAAGTGCTTTGAACGTTTCAAGGATCTGCTTGTCCAATGTCCTCATCATGGAATACAAAGATGGGATTTGTGCCGAATTATATATGAGGGCATTAATCCAGCAACAAAGCAGATGCTTGAAACAATGTGTCAATGCAATTTCATGTCTAAAGATGATGGTGAAGCTTGGAAATATCTGGAAGACCTCGCTGAAAACACTTTGCAGTGGGAAAGCATAAGACCACCTTCATCTAGGGGGGTATTCATCAGCTCGATCTTTCCATCGCAGTAAAAGCCAAAATGGCAGCGATGCGGAAGAAACTTGACGCTATTGAGAACAAATTCTCATCAGTCTCTCTAAATCAGGTAACACTTCCCAAGACCGTGTGTGGTTGCTGTTCAGATCCTTCACACTTGACGGAAGAATGTCCTATGAATGCATCGTTTCAAGGTCACGAGCAAACTAATGCTGCTTTTTAGCAGCGACCAAGAAACGATCCTTATTCTTCCACGTACAATCAAGGATGGAGAAATCATCCTAACTTTGCTTGGAACCAAAACCAACCCCAAAATCAAAACCAGTTCCAAAGCAATTATCAAAGACCTCCTCCACAGCAACCACAACCACAAAGTCAGCACCCCTTTCAGTCACAAAATTTTCTAAATCCGGCCAACACTTCTGCACCGCAATTGGCCGGTACTGATAACTCTTCACTCGCACAAACTTTGGATTTGTTTATGAAACATACCATTCAAATGTCGGCTGATATGAAGTCTTCTATTGATACCATAAAGAAAGACTCCACCTCCCACGGTGAGAGTATTAAATCAATAGAAAACCAAATTGCATAATTGAACGCCGCAATGAGTGCGAGAGAGAAAGGGAAACTCCCATCTCAACCCCTACCGAATCCTGGCCACTCACAAAATCATAATGTGAATGCCGTTACTACGTTGTGATTGGGGAGAGTGCTGAATAACCAAGTGGGTGAGCAATTTGATGATGTTAGTGACACCAATGATACCCCAAGTTTCTACTTCTTCCTCTAATTCGTCTAGTCTCCCACCTTCATCCGAGCCTATTCTCCATTTTCCCCAAGGCTCGAACCCTCAGCCCACTTCCACAAATCTATCTAAAACGATCCCCACTCCAATTCTGGGATCCATTCCATCCCCACAATCCTCTCCAATTTTGGACCTAAACCTTATTGATAAAGCACCTTATCCAAACAGGTTAAGGGGCAACAGACCAAGTCCACAAATGTAGAAGATTGTGGAAATTTTTAAGCAAGTTAACATGAACATTCCTCTTCTAGATGCTATTCAACAAGTTTCGTCTTATGCGAAAATCCTAAAAGACTTGTGCACTAGGAAGAGAAAAGTTCAAGTACCTAAAAAAGTTTTCCTTACCAGTAATGTGAGCACTGCTTTTACACAACAACTACCTAAGAAACGAAAGGACCCCGGAAGTCCTACAATTTCTATTTCTATTGGGGGTAAAAATATCAATCGTGCTCTACTAAATTTAGGTGCTAGTGTTAACTTGCTTCCGTATTCTGTTTATGAGCAATTAGGGATCGGAGAGTTAAAACCGGCGTATTGCACTCTTCAGATGGCCGATCGATCTATCACCCAACCTAAGGGTGAGTTAGAGAATATGTTAATCAAAGTCGGGGAATTTATATTTCCTGTGGACTTTATTGTTATAGATACACAACCTGTAGCGAACCCACGAAACCAAATTCCGGTGATTTTAGGTCGACCCTTTCTTGCGACTTCCAACGCTGTAATCAATTGCCGTAACGGCTCTATGAACCTATTCTTCGGGAATATGTCAATTGAGCTTAACATTTACAAGTTGGGAAGTCAACCCTCCGAACCCTATGCTCATGTGTGTTCTGTCGAAACAATAAATTCCGACAGCAGCGAAATTGAAGAGCTTCATGATACTGATCTCGACTCCGCTATTACGTTGTTGTCCAGGTCAACATCTAACGCGGAATATGAACCATTTATGGAGTCCGAGTATCATCCTGTTCTTTCCGATGAGATTATTATTCGGGATATCGATGAAAGTTTTGAAGAAATTTTTGCTGACGAACTCGCATTCTTAGAAAATATGGATGATGTGATGAATCAACCTCAACACAAGGAAGTTGAACCATCACCATTTCTTCCTATCAACAACAAGAATGCGAGTAATCCACCTTCAATGTTTCGTCTCTACAAACCGAGACGTAAACCTGTTCTTTACCACCTCCTATCTCCCCACTTCTTCAAATCTCTGATTTTCCACCAACCAGTACGCTTCATCGATAAAAATTTTGAATGGTAGGTGTTGACTTTTTGTCACGCCCCGCTTCCCAGAGTACGCAAGATTGGCACGTGACATAGCCAACCATGCTACCTGTGGGTAGGAAGTATCCATCCACAGTCACATTACGGTTGTAGAGATATCAAGAACAAGATAAATAAACTAATCTAACACATGTCCAAATCCATAATAACAAGAGTCAATAAACAATGAGTGTGGAAGCAAATGATCCAATACAATAAATAAATAGTACGTCCCATAAAGCGGGCTCACATCTGGAAATGAAATGAAATAAATAAACTAATCACTATGGGACTCACAGATCAGCCTGCTGGCTGAAGTACTCCTGCTCGGTCGTCGACAGTGGCAAAGAATCTGGGCCATGCAAAACCCAGACGTCAGCGCGTCATGTCAACCAATAATATAATATGAACATGGTAATAAGTAATGCAGGGATGAACATGAATAAAGCAGTACTATGAAATAACAGTGCATGGTAATGTGCAGTGGTAACTAAACTGTCCTATCAGGTTTCTACTCTAAAGTCTTTGAAATCAATTGATGACTCGTCGATGTAACTCAATAGTATCCCGTGCATGCCCGGGACCACGGTCAAGACCCTCGGGGCTGAATCCGAGACGTGCCGCCAGGCAGTAATAGGTAGCAGGATGGACGAGTGATGTCAGCATCATCACTCCCGGACTGGCCAAGCCCGTAAGACTGATCAGAACAGGTATCGAACTGTTGAGTTACAAGTCGGTTTCACCTTTGATTTCCCCATACCCCCAAGTTATGTATGTCAGGTCAGGTATTCAGTAATCAAGGACTAATGCCAACGCGGGATCAGGTAACAGGTCGGGTTTGTCTGGATAGACAACAGGAATGGTCCATGAGGACCCCAAGTCAGGTTTGTTGGCATTAGGCATGAGATCAGGTAACAAGTCAGGTCATGGTACAACAGGTTGAGTCGGTATGTACAGGGTACCATGTCCGGTGCATCGGTATGTAAATATATGTCATGTGTAGCAAGGTCAGGTCAATATGTAGTGCAATCGAGTATGTGCTCACAACAGGTATACAATCGAATAAGGAACAGCGGCAAGAATTTAAAGTAAACAGCAATAATAGTCATTTAATCACAATGGTACCTTAATCTGGTGCAGTTGTATTATATTAACAGGTTCGAGCACCCATGGGGTGCACTAATCACAGGGTAGCGCAGTATTAATAACAGAAAATTAATGAAGATGTATATGTGTACGGCTATCGACCTTTTAAATAACAAAATGATTAACAGGTAGTTGTTATTACGGTTACGGTGGCAAAATACGATTTAGGTGGCAGTATTATGATGTATATCATATTTCGTCCAATGAGACAAGTAACTATACTTAGTTAATATTGCAAGTTTTATGAGTCAAACACTTAATTAGTTTAACGTAGCATGTAGCAAGAAATCTTGCCTCGACGGTTTCGCAAACCGGAAAACACGAACGCAACGTCGGCGGAAACACGCGACGGATGCACGGGCCACGGATCGAGTCCAAACAACGAACAGCGGAACCACACGGACCAGAGTACTTCGCTGGAGAGTCGGGTCAAGTCGTCGGCACGGCCGGAATCCGGCGAAATGTCAAAACAGCGACGAATTAGCAAAATACAAACTATGGACACGAACGGCCAGCGAGGGGTTAACACGCAGGAAGAAAGTAACGAGATGCTTACAGGGATGGCACGGGTGTCAACCGTGACGGGTTCGAAGGCGATGGGGCGCCGGCGAGGCAGCGACGGCGGCAGCCTAGGCCGAAAGTTGCTGGGGTTGCTGGAAAGGGATGGTGCGATGAGTAGAGGAGGTCCTGGCCTGGTCTGGATCGTGGGGAAAGAAGAGGTGGTCGGCGGTGACTCTGGCAACGACGACGATGGTCGCCGGCGGCTTTCCCGGCGACTGGAGAAGTGCTAGGGTTAGGCTCGGGTGCAGCTGCAGCCTGGCGAGGGAAGGAGGAGGAAGATGAGGAGGTCGGGACGAGGGTGAAGGGAGGAAGTCGACGTCGTCGGCGATGGGAGGCGGCGGCGACGGCAGCACAGCGTGCAGGTGGCGGTGGCGTTGCTGCAGGCCCTGGAAGGAGGGAGGAGAGGAGGAAGGGGTGCGGTCAAGGCTGTGGAGGCGAGGATGATGGTGGCGAGGTCGTGGGGAGGTCGACGGCGAGGCTGCGGCGGCTAGGGCAAGGCTAGGGTTGGGTTCGAGGGTTTTTGCGTTGAGTTTCTCGTGAAGACGAAGGGTTGTGGGGATTTAAAAAGATAGAGAGAGAGAGATTTTAGGAGAGAGATAGTTAGAGAGAGATAGAGAGAGATTGAGAGGCGGAGAGAGAGAGAGAGTGGGTTGGTGGGGCCCACGAGGGATTTATTCCCTCGTGATTGGCTGGGAGTTGCAAAAGGGATTTAAAAGGGAATTTGTAAAAAGGATTTTTAGGGATTTAGACGTTAAAAAGTAACAGAATATATATATTATAGTTTTATAATATTAAATTTAAATGGGTATTTCGGCGCTAAATGAAACATTTCCAAATTGCGCCCGGTTTGCGCCCAAATGTTTCAAATTCAAATAATAGGATTTTAAACGAGTTCCAAATTTTAAAATGAGATGTTTTATGATTAAAATTCATGCCCCCAAGTCGGACACTTGCACGCGCGCGTAGTCGTCCAAACTTGCCCGTTTCGCCGAACGGGATAAAATCTCGACGCGCGGACGCTACCACGCGACTAGTGGCGACGAGTAGGCCAACATGGATATTTTTAATTTCATTTTAGGTGTTAAAATTTGTTATAGACGAAAATGACTTAGCCGGTTAAAATTTAGCAACAAGCACCAAACAAACAAGATAATTGAAATGAGCAATGTCTAACACTCAACCAGTAACAGAAATAGTATTATTGGGCTCGGGTGTTACACTTTTGGTCTTTGCAAGGCTTTATTTTGACCAATAATTTTAACCCCCCCAAATAATTTTAAATGCTTAATACGATTTTACTTAAGTTTGGGGGGGAAGGTATTTTGGCTCTTGAGAGAAATTTTTTATAAGATTGTGAGCCAAAAATAAGTTTGGGGGAGGATTTCACTTTCATTATTTCTTGTCCCCATTTTCCTCCCAAGTCTACAGGTTTTTGAGCTTAACGGATGACATCAGTGAGGACACTGCTATAAACAGGTTTGGGGGAGGTTTGTGCTTATTTACGCGATACTTTGCATTATACTATAAATAAGCACAAAAAATTTTTGATAATGAAAATTTGAAAATGAAAATTTACATTTGAAAGATAGGAATAGTTTAAGAAAAGTAAGAAAGTTAGATGTTTTCTTAAATAAAACTAGTAATAAGTAGTTATGAGCTGTTGTCCCAAGAGTTAGTAAGATGAAAGAAGTCACTAATCTGAGAATAAAAATAAGTCTGAAAAATAGTTCCTATTCTGGAAATCAAAAATTTGAATGTTGATACCCTACTAGACGCACTTACACACGTCTTGAAACTCGGGATAGTAGAGGATACCTTGAAATGCTCTTGTCTAAAAGCCAAAGTATGAAGGAAGTAAAAAAATGAATAAAAGATAAAATGGTGGAGAAAAATGAACACTGGTTTTGTTATCACCAAGACAGCAATAAAAAAATATAGCGAAGGTGCTTCATCACCTAGTGCCTTAGACCAACTGGTCTGGGAGTCACTGCTAAGCCTTAGGTGGTGCAAGACGAGGAAAATACTAATCAGTAAGCACATGAGTAATCGGTCGGTTAGTACCCCAAGAAGTATTAACGGTCGCATGAAAAATGTGGGAGCAAATCCAACCAAATATTCATCAAATTAAAAAGTACTGAGATAGATGGACAAGAGTATGATAGCTTGAATTGAATTCTCCGAGTGTAGGGATGTTCTATTCACACACGTAGGGGTATATGATCGATGTTTGGATGAAAGGTAGGAATGAAGAATAAAGACGATGTTTTATTGAGGGATGATATGATTTCTAACATCTTTTCATGACTATTAAGATAGGGCTCATGACAACTGAAAAGCTAGTGTAGTTGGAAACTCTAAATTTTCAAAGTATTTCTTTTATAGTTCTTATCTTTATATGTAACTTTCACCATCTCTCTTCTATTATAGGATTTTGTGGGTGTAATCAGCTGAAAACCCTCAGGAGACAACACTCCTCCTACTAGGGACACCTAGAGGTTTAACGGCTTGCTGCACGTGCTCAGTGCAATCGTGTTGCCTACAAAAGTGTGCTTAGTTTTCTCCTTTCCTTTTTCTCCTTCTCTTGAATAAACTAGTTTGCTCGGGACGATCAAAGATAAGTTTGGGGGTATTTGTTCAGTTGATAAAACTGCACATTTAATATGGCATTTTTTCTACTATTTCTATATTAGAAAAGGTGTTTTTTATAATATATGATACATATGAGGGTTTATCTGTAAAAATATTATTTTCATGTGTTTATATATTATAGTTAACATTTGGTAGGAAAATAAGCATAAATACCATTGACCAAAACTTAATGGTTAAGTTAAATATCTTAATAAAACAAACTCTACTAAATATTATTTGTTGAGTTATTGTGCAGAATTTGCAAGGCTGAAATCAAGGAAATCAAAGTTGTTAAAACAAACCTGCCTAATTAAGAAAGTAAATTAAAGAAATTAATTCTGGCAGTGATGTAGAAAAGATTTTCAGTTTCCAGATATTCAAAAGATCGCCATATATCACCAGTAGAGCCCACAAGAAGATTGAGCCTAAGATGTCACTATTTGGCCGCGGATCCGTGGCCAAACCCACCTTTTGGCTACGGATCCGCCGCGGTTTTGACGAGTTAGGAGTTGGTATTTTTCAGTTTGGATCTTAACTACTAGTTTCCAATTTTGGCATCTAGGATTCTGGCTTTGAGACTATAAATAAGGACCGAGAGCCTCTTGGAAAAATCATCAAGTCGACGCGATCACGAAGTTCACGACGGCTCACGCATCCAGACTAATCATCAACGGTTCATCTACCTCCTTTGAAAAGATCGAGAAGCAAACTAGTATTTGTAATCATTTTCTAAGGGAACAAAGTGTAAATGAATTTTGTTGATTAATAAAGGCAGTTGTTTTCTTATTCTATTTCTTTGTAGTTTTAATATGATTTCCCTCTCCATCTCTTCTTCTCTCAACATGCGCGAGTAATTCTCCGCTTGTTAGGGTTCATAGGATTAGGGTAGATTAATGGATGATGAAGATCCTTAAACTCTTTTTAAGTCCTATAAACTTTATAAACTTTATCAAAAGAATAGTTAACATCTTAATCGGGCGCGCTACCAATTCATTGCTAGTCTCGACCACGATTAGATATTAGATTAACTATTATTTTGGTAAAGGCTGGATATGAACGGAGTTCCATGTCGAGATAGGGGTTAAGAGTAGGAACCTTTTTCCCTCCAGAAACCCTAATCTACATGCATCACCGTCGTTCTAGTTTTAAATCTATTAAAGGATAAAAAGAGTAATCTTTAATTAATCATCCATAACTACTAAATCCCAATGAACCCTACAAGCCCCTTTTAATATTAAACATACATCCGTAGTTAATCTAGATCTATATTTTGCATCCGTGTTTAACGTAGATCTAGATCCTACAATCATTCTTCACCATTCTTTATTCTTCCTCCTTTCTTTCTCAACACGCCTAAAGTAAGAATAAAATATTCAACGTTTCCCAGAGGACGACCCGTACTCATCTCGATCTAGCTACACGCGACACCGTTATTGATTGCGGTTAACTACTACTATATAAATCTAGATCAATCATGCAGCCAAATCGCTCCGGATCAGAGCGTCGACCGTCCATGTCGTAAAAAGGGCAGTGCAGGCTTCCTACAAAGCAGGAACCAGATCACTCCGGGCCAGGGAAACGTCCACCACGGACACTCCGTCTCGGAGACGCGTCAAGCGTCGACCGTCCATGTCGCAAAAAGGGCAGTGCAGGCTTCCTACAAAGCGGAAACCAAATCGCTCTAGGTCAGGGCGTCGACCGTCCATGTCGTAAAAAGGGCAGTGCAGGCTTCCCACAAATCGGGAACCAAATCGCTCCGGATCAGAGCGTCGACCGTCCATGTCGCAAAAAGAGCAGTGCAGGCTTCCTACAAAGCAGGAACCAGATCACTCCGGGCCAGGGAAATGTCTACCGCGGACACTCCGTCTCGGAGACGTGTCAAGCATCGACCGTCCATGTCGTAAAAAGGGCAGTGCATCCCAAAAGGTGGGAACCAAAGCAAGTTGCCTCCATGCGAAAGAAGATCCATCAATTTCATGGATATGACTCACATATGTGGTGTGCATTTATTGATGGGGGGCACTTTGTTGAAGTCGAAAATTGCACCCCGGTTGACCAAGTCAAAGTCAAAGTCAACCTCAAGCCAAGTGGGCCCATGCCAGGTCGAGTCTGAACATGAAGCGGCCGGCCCTCTCCCATGCCAAAATATAGATCATATAATAAACAATTTTTATGTAATTTTTTATGCATGAATGTATGCAAAATGGGCATAAAGCTAAATTTTTGTAAAGCCCATGGCTTATGTGCAAAAAGAAATGGCACATGAGCCATGGGATGGGCAAAATGCCATTTTGTAAAGCCCAAGGGTGTATATGTAAATATGTAAGCCTATATAAGGCAACATGATGAAAATATCTAATAGACTTTTCATTCCCTTCAAAATCTAGGGTTTGTGCCTCTTTTCCCTTTCTGAAGGTTCCAAACATTCTTTTTTCTTTTGAATTAAATCAAGAGTTTTACTCTTTCTTTTCCAAAACTAAATAGTTTTTCACCACAAAACCCACAAAGGGGAGCTTAGATCTCCCATCAGATCTAAAAAAGAAGAGATTTTTAAAATCTCACATCTCTTGATTTTCAAGATCCTGCCAACAGAAGAGGAAGAAGGAGGCCCATCTCTGAAAACCCTATTTTTGGGAAGACCCAGGGCTCCAAAGAAGAACCCCTTTCATCAACTCCAAAACATCTTAGGAGTTTAACTCCACTATAAATTCTCTTTTGGGATTTTAAATCCTATTTCTAGGGCTAAAATCCCCTTTTCCTCGCCGGCGCCCAAGCGCCCGAGAGTCTAGCGCCCAGTGCCCACGTGCCGGACATGTGGTGCGCTAGCGCTCAAGCGTCCAACGCCCATGTGTCAGACACGTGGTGCGCTAGCGCCTAAGCGCACAGCGCTCAAGCGCCCAGCGCCCACATGCCGGGCACGTAGTGTGCTAGCGCTCGAGCGCCCAACGCTCGAGCGCCCAGCACCCACGTGTCGGACACATGGTGCACTAGCGCCTAAGCGCACAACGCTCAGGCGCACAGTGCTCGCGTGCTAGGCACATGAGGCGCTGGCCCCACACGTCCTTTGGCCGCTTTCCCCCTTTATATATATATGCACACACACGCACACACACACACACATACTCTACAACACTGTCCCTCTCCAAAACAAATTTGGGCCGGGGCGCTGCCCCGCACCCCGCAAGGGGGCTGCTAGCCCCCTTGACCCCTAGCCCGCTATCCGGGTAGCGGGACCCCCGTAAAAACTCTGCATAGCTCCCGATATATCCAAGCCCCCCTCCAAAACAAAACACACGTACAGTGCACATTGAATTCGCATGACCAGTTTAACCCGTCAATCGGAGGTTCCCTCGCCCCAAAGGCGAGGGGTAATTAACGGCAGCTTAGTCCGCGGTTGCTGGAGATTCGGATTCCCACAATCAATAAATCTCCGCCTACCCTAGGCAGGGGGAATCTGTAGTACGCCTGATAAGCGTGCGCACATTCACATCTCAATGGGGTGACGAAAAACACCCTACACCTGGTCCTCGCAGAACACGGCTATATCAATCAGACCCCATGGGAAGCATCCAGAGCAAATTCCAGGTCACGTAGAACACGGCCTATGTCAATCCTGACCCGGTGGGAAACATCCAGAGTGGAGCCTGGTCCTCGCAGAACACGGCTATGATCCCGTGGGAAGCATCCAGAGCAAATTCCTGGTTTCGTGGAACGCGGCATATGTCAATCCTGACTCCGTGGGAAACGTCCAGAGCAGATTCTGGTCCTCGCAGAACACGGCTATGTCAATCCGACCCCATGGGAAACATCCAGAGTAAATTCCTGGTCACGTGGAACACGGCCTATGTCAATCCCGACCCCATGGGAAACGTCCAGAGCGGATCCTGGTCCTCCCAGAACACGGCTATGTCAATCAGACCCCGTGGGAAGCATCCAGAGCAAATTCCTGGTCACATGGAACACAGCCTACGTTAATTCAGACCCCGTGGGAAACATCCAGAGCGGAGCCTGGTCCTCGCAGAACACGGCTATGATCCCGTGGGAAGCATCCAGAGCAAATTCCTGGTTTCGTGGAATGCGGCCTATGTCAATCCTGACCCCATTGGAAGCATCCAGAGCGGATCCTGGTCCTCGCAGAACACGGCTATATCAAACCGACCCCGTGGGAAGTATCCAGAGCAAATTCCTGGTTTCATGGAACGCGGCCTATGTCAATCCTGACCCCGTGGGAAACGTCCAGAGCGGATCCTGGTCCTCGCAGAACACGGCCTATGTCAATCCTGACCCCGTGGGAAGCATCCAGAGCGGAGCTTGGTCCTCGCAGAACACGGCTATGTCAATCAGACCCCGTGGGAAGCATCCAGAGCAAATTCCTGGTCACGTGGAACACGGCTTATGTCAATTCTGACCCATGGGAAACATCCAGAGCAGAGCCTGGTCCTCGCAGAACACGGCTATAATCCCGTAGGAAGCATCCAGAGCAAATTCCTGGTTTTGTGGAACGCGGCCTATGTCAATCCTGACCCCGTAGGAAACGTCCAGAGCGGATCCTGGTCCTCGCAGAACACAGCTATGTCAAACCGACCCCATAGGAAGCATCCAGAGCAAATTCCTGGTCACGTGGAACATGGCCTATGTCAATCCTGACCCCGTGGGAAACGTCCAGAGCGGAGCCTGGTCCTCGCAGAACACGACTATGTCAAACCGACCCCGTGGGAAGCATCCGGAGCAACCCCTGACTCCGTGAAATGCAGATAAAGTCAATGTAGGGTTCCTAGGCACGCTAGTGAGGTCTCCCAAGCCATCAACCATGGCAATTTCAAAAAATATGGTGCCTACAAACCCTAAACTACGGATCGATAACTAGATGTCTAGGCGAAAAAGAACTAGTTAACAAATTAACTAATGAGAATACGGAAATACAACCTTTGTAGATCCGGTGCTCCACCTCCACGGCTCCGCAACGAGGTCGTCTCCGCTGTCCAAATCAAATCCGGGCTCTAGAGTCGGCTTCGTCGGAGAATGGGCAAGCTAGGTCGTCGATGTCCATGCCGAAGATGATCTACGTCGAAGCATCGCAAGATCAAGCTCTCAACTTCACCAAGTCATGAAACTTGTGAAGTAAACACACTCTACTACTTGGCAAGAGGTAGAGGATGAAGAAATAGGAAGTGGGTAGACTTTAGTTTTGGATTTCTCACTCTTTTCCAACAATCACCATTGATGGACTTCAAGCTTCTTCACTTGAAACAAGGAAGAAGAAGAAAAAAAATTATGATAAGTTAAAAGAATAAGAAAAGAAAATGAATTCTTATCATAATTTTAACCATGGTCAAGTGTAGAGAATAAATCATGGTTAGTGTGAATGGTTAGGGTTAAGGATGAGATAAGTATGGTTGACTTTATCAAAGCTTCATGAAGCTTCAACTAAACTCCAAATCTAGCAACCATTCTTTTCTCTTTTCTGTTCCAAAATGAATAAATAAATAAATAAAGGAATAAATAAAGGAAATGAAACCCTAGCCATTCTTTTAACCATGGTTTAATTCTTTGCACTTAACCAAGTAATCATGTATCATCAAACATGATACAATCAAATGCACAAAATCATATCGCATATGTAATGCGCACACCCGAGTGAGAAAATCCATTTAAAGTAAACCGATACTAGTTGATGCAAAGTAATATATCAAATATATAAATATGCATTAAATCATTAAATCAACACTTGATTCAATGACCCGGTTATGTCGCACACAACCGACTAGTATACAATATATCGGCTTATCGAATCAACGCTTGAATCGATAACTAGGTTATATCGCATACAACCCTTCGATATATTTATCGCGAGAATAGAATGCGGTATCACATACACGCATTATTCTCGGTCCCGCACATATCTCATATGCGCTCCCATTTCGTTTCGCTTGAGCCAGGAAACCTCTGTGTAGGACTCTAAAGACTCGTCAATACGCCGGCAGCGGATGATAATCATATCAAACATCCACAAGCCGCAAGCGGTCTGCTAAACGTAACGGCCACCCGGGTATTGAGCGATCTGAAGATCGACGAGCAAGCCCGCTCACACTCCAGTGAATCCGACCAGTAACACTACCGTACAGTCCGGTCTGATCGTCTGATATGTCGCATATCTCGCCTAGGGGTGGTAAACGTCAGACCCCAATAGCTCAATAAGTCGTGTCGATATGAGGTCTATAACTGTTCGAGAAACTACTGGTAACACTTACCAGTAAATCTCAGCAACCCTGGCCAGGGATTTCCTGTTATAGCCAATCGAACACAGCGCAACATCAACCCCCTATACCGGGAGAGACGAATCCCCTCCTATCGCTCATTGCCTCCATGTGACTCGGGACTGTACCCAAAAACCACCGTTTTGCACGCCCTCTTGGACGTGGTAAGATGGAAATCAAAGCACAGTGGGAACCACACAAGACTCTATGACGATCTCGGGTCAACAGACTACTCTGTACCAGTGTCACCAGAGAACTGCCATTTGACGTGAGGTATAATACCATCTGGGAGTTCTCGGCGAGTCCGTCCAGTGTACCCAGTCTCTACTGAGCACCCGTATATCATCTCTGATGTCAAACACCGATGGACATGGGATCATCCATCGCCCATCACATGGGTCGAGAAGCGTATACGCTAGTCTACTCTGGTATATCGATGCCCCGTCTCGATACACCCACGACTAGGGACCTTGAAGGATGTACTTATGGACTACCATGTCCCCACTAGTATGATCTGCATCATAGTCCAGGTAGTCAAGTACAGATCCTAAGGGCTTTACCAACATGTAACAGAGAGACAATCAGCATACACGTTAAGGTAAAGGGTAACCAGATAGCATACTATCATGTCGAGCAAGAAAGTCCTCCCTATATATGTCCCAGCATCCACTACAATATACATCCTATGTACAGTAATGGCCTCTAGGGCATACATATAACTAACAATCTCCCACTTGCACTAGGGCCATCTGTAGCAGTGGTTTGAAGTATCTCATACTCAACCATCCCATAAAAGTCTCTCTCTGGGAACAGGCCTTTGTGAGTGGATCCGCTGTGTTGTCCTCTGAGTCTACTCTCCTAACCTCGATCTCCCTGGAGATCAACTATCTCCATGATCAAGTGATACTGCCTTAGAATATGTCTGGATCACTGATGGGACCGGCGTTCCTTGGCATAAACCACAACTCCATTGTCTCACAATGGTAGGAACGTAGTTCATCTCATGAACCAATATACACCCAAACAGCCTCTTTGGTAGCATCTTAAGTAGCGATGTATCCTGCCTTCATCGTCTAGTATGTCACGGTATCTAGCTTGGAACTCTTCCAACATACCGTCCCTTTACTGAGGGTAAAGACAATGCCTGTGACTGACACTCAGTCGTCTTTATCACCCTGGAACACTTCCAGTGATTCTCCCTAGGATCGATTGATACCATCTCACCACAACTAGTGAGAATCCTAACATCCATTTAGATCTATCTCATAGATCCAAAATCCAGGAGTTAGTAGGTATCATTATGATCCTATATAGAGAATCATTGTGATAAACGGAGATTGACCGAGCGTAGCATAGGAAACTCCTTCCCTATCAAGAGTATGTCATCCACGTACTCTACGAGGATCGTCACCATACTCCCTACTACCTTTTTGTTTATACAAGGTTCATCTACCATTTTGATGATGTCAAACTCTTTGACTAATCTATCAAAACAGATGTTCCAACTCCGTGATGCCTGCTTTATCCTATAAAACATCTTGCACACGTTTCCGCTGCTCCCACTGTCTACGAGGCCCTCTGGCTGTGTACTTATAGACGCACTCTTCTAAATCATCATTTAGAAAAGCAGTCAAGACACCCAACCACCAGAGATCGTAGTCATGGTATACAGCCGTGGTAAGTAGGATCTGGATGGACTTAAGCATAGCTACTGGAAAAGATTTCATCATTATCCACGCCTGGTCGATGACGAAAACCTTTAACAATTCTAGCTTTGAAAGTCTCAACTTTTCCATGTACACCAAGTAATCTTCTCAAGATATACTTGTTCCTGATGGGGATTTAACCCTTCAGATATAGCAACCAAAGTCCATACTTTGTTGGTGTATAAGGATTCCATCTCAGATCGCTAAACATCCAGCCATTCTTATAGAGTCTTACTCCTGATGGCCAGCTCGAAGCTAGTTAGGTCATCATCTCATGATGCATTCCTCGCTCCCACTGTCATAGAGAAACCAAAGTATCTCTCAGGTGGGTGAGGAACCCTACTAGATCGGCGGAGAGGCTGAGGTTCGTTGGAATCTACTGAATCCTTTGGTTCTATCAAATCATGTGCTGTAGTTTGTATAGCTGGAACATTTCCAGTTCTACATTACAGACCTTGCCTCGAGCTTGTCCGGATTTTGCTTTTAGACATAGGCCGGACAACCCCAAATCTAAACTAGCTTAAGACATGGGCTCTTCCCTTTCCATATCATATATGAAATGGTAGGCAACTGATTTGATTCGAACCCTATTCAATAGGTATGCAGCTTCTTAATTGCATAACTCCCAAAAAGGAAATAGGTAACTCAGTAGTACTCATCATAGAGCACACCTTATCATATAGGGTGTTATTGCTCCGCCCCGATATACCATCGTGCTATGGTGTATACGGAGGAGTAATGCTGAGAGAGAATCTCATTCTCCTTTAGAACAGTCCAGTAATTCCATGCACAAGTATTCTCCTCCTTGATCTCATCAAAGGACATAATACTTATACCCGTATTTTGGTTCTCTACTTCTTGCTTATATTCTGTGAATATCTCAAAAGGTTCAGACTTGTGTTTCAACAGGAACATATGTCTGAATCTTGAGAGATTATCAGAGAACGTAATGAAGTATAAAGAACCAGTCCTGACATGTATAGACAGGGGACCTTACATACATCAACATGTATCATCCCAAGAGTTTACTAACTCTTTCTCTGTTTCCATTAAACGGAGCTATGGTCATCTTATCTTTGTGACATGACTGGCGAGTTTCACAAGATGTAAGTTCAAACTAATTTAAATATGCATCTTTATGTAACTCTAGCCAGTCGGGTCGCATTGATCTGACCTAGTCTACAATACCTCAAGAAGGATTCGTTCATATCTGAACTCTTCCTCTTGTGTGTGTTCTGTATACTAAAGAACTGTAGTTTGATTTAGAACATTAATGCTTTTAGATAACGTGCCTGAACCGATCAACTTTTGATATAGGAAATGTTCAAAACATTATCCAACAATACAAAATTATATCCTTTCTTTTCTAATAAAGAGACTGATATGATTTTGTATATCAGGTTCGGTATCTAATAACATTCGTTCAGAATCAATGTATTGGTAATACAGGGTGACAGTGACCAACAGACTTGGCTGCAACGCTTGCCCCGTTTTCTGCCTCATGAAACTTATCACCCGTTCTCAGTTCTCTACCTTTCTGTAGCCCTATGTAACTGATTACATATCTGGGATCCTGATCTGGTATCACATACCCAGGACGTAAAGGATACTGAGAAACAGTTCTCTGTAATGAACACACCCGAAGATGATGCATCAGCATGCACTCTCTTCGTTTGGGCGGCACGGGAAATCTGGTATTCCCCAATTTCCTGCTCTGTCTTATAAAAATTATAAGTTGGAGCGGGACCAACGTTCCCCAGCTCAGTATAACAAGCGGGTTCGGTCAATAATCCGTATTATTATCTTGATTAAGACGTGATATGGTCGCTACCAGGAGAGAGAGAGAAGAAAACACTCAGCGTGCGCTCTTGCAAGAATAGATTGGTTTTAATTTTATCTAATCAGGATGGCTCCCACTGCTTTTTATCAAATCTTCCTTCAAACCCTAAAAGGAAAGACTAGCCGGGATTAATTACACACTACAAGTTCGCCAATCTTTCAGCCAGGCCAGTGTCGGTACTTTGAGGGAGGTCCCCCGTGCTTTCGCACGAACCTAATTAATGTAAACCTCGTTTTTCCCAGAGGCGTAACCTCGTTAACACCTTTCTAGACACCTACTTGATCGGCTAATTGTAATGTATAAAACTCTCCCAGGAGTAACTCTTACTCGCAGCGGGTATCGGGATCCAACTATCTCATAGAAGGTATGCAATCTCATTGCAAATTTCAACACTTGAAATTCCCGATAATATTTTGCCCCTAGCGTCCTATGACCTTGACAGAGGTCAACAAACCATAGGCTGCTAGTCAAGTTCAACCCGTCATTTCCTGATTGAAGTAAACCCACCCGCACGACCCTTGACAGAGGTCAACAAGGTCGCACGACTACCTTAAATCAATCACATCATATGCTTATGCAGATAAGCACTAATCAGCTACCGCACACTACGCCTTGACAGAGGTCAACAAACGTAGCACGAATACTAACTAGTACTTATCTGAAATGACGGAGGGCTACGACAGGTTTTTCTGAAAACCTATTGCGTAATGAACTTGATATCGTTGTAGGATCGAATGAATTTTGAAATGGAGTGCTTTTGAGGCTTTTCTAGTTTTGCTAAAGGAGTCACTCCCGGTGAAGGGATCGTCGGTCCTTTCCTCGTCGAATGAGGTGCGGGATATATCATATATATCACTGTGCAAAGCAAAAACTCTTAAAAGCAATCAAAAGACAAACCGAGTGTGTAGCATCTGCCAGTTATTGCTAAAGGAGTCACTCCCGGTGAAGGGATCTCGGTCCTTTCCTCATCGAATAAGGTGCAGGATATATCGTATATACCGCTATGCAAAGCAAAAACTGTAGCTACCTGTTTTATTTTGAAATTCGATTCTACAACATCTTAGGTTTCTTTTATTTCATTAATCACATTAATGAAGTCCCATCATTTAAGTACCTAAACATCACAGATAGATATGACGTACACTTATGCCATCCGCATTCGCCTCGATGTCCCCTCGTGCACCGTTAGGTTAGGTAACTAACGACAGAGCAGGGCAGGGCTAGCGCGGGTGTAAAACATAAGTAACGTCTATATAATATATCATATATACTATATATAGTATCCATCACAGAACATCACATGATCACATCACAGATATCGCAGCAGAAGAAACATATGAAATATTGGATATACTAGGACGTCCGTGTTTTCAATACGAGCTAGTATAAAACACGGATTCCACGGTCGTGATGAATAGCCAAACCCACACCCCTAGACCCCTACGAGAGCGGCAAGCAACCCTACCAATTCTGGAGTTAGGAGACCCGGACTCGACTCCTCGAGTTGGTCTCCCACCGGACTCCAGAACCCGGTTACTTGTGCCCTCCTCCTTGGGTCTATCCTAGTGCGGAAAAGTAAATAATATACAACAGGTGACAACTCCCGCAACCTGGAAGCGCCCCAATAAAAGAATATTACATACAAGTTTTTACATGAATGAAAATGAAAAACACTCATCTCACATAAAAAACCCCGGCTATTCAAACACGACGATCCAATATAACATATCCAGCAACACATAACATCACATGTCATCAACGTAAGTAAATATGCGCATCCCAATTGTCGTTGACATATAGCAACGAAACCGGCGATATCACATATTACACTTACGGTCACAGAAAAGAAAGTGTAAAACTACAACAGTTGGAATCCGCAACCACCTCAGACATCGCATGCCTGACCAAATGAATTACTTAGACATCGCATGCCTAACAATTACAAACCCCGCATTTTAGTCTCATTATCGAAAACACTTTTCAATATCAAGTCGGGCAATTCAACAAGATTCCCGACATCCTGATCGAATGCTCGTCGCAAACTTCAGTAGACGGCCGCACCCCTCACGCCGTCGACGAAGTGCACCAAGGCGGAACACCGCTACCGCGAGCACCCGAACGGATGCTTTCGGCGACGGGGTTCTCCTACAGTCACTTGGTCGGGGCTATGGAGTGAAGCTGTCTATTAAGTTTATCCGGCGAGTATCCGCGTACGCTACGTGATTGCGACGGACTTTTGATCACATCAAAATTCCGTGGAAACCGATCAAGTGAGACTAAACTGCTGTGTTTATAACATTCATTTAGTTATCTCATAACTTTTGTGAATTCCAATTATTGTATCCCATTCCAGATAAACAGAAAATATTAAACTTTTCGATCGAACAATCGAACACCCAAGTTTTCCCGATACAGCTCAACACATGAAATAAGTCTAACAACATTCCGTTCGTACCTCAGTACCAATGGTCCAGCCGTAGAAGGGTCAAGCCAACGCCTCACATGTGGCACGCCGTACTGCCCCAAACCCGAAGGTTCAAAGGGCAGTTCAAGACGGTCACATAATCGAGTTAAGGTTTGTGTCTTCTAGAGGGACCATCGCGTTACTTGCACTACTTAGAACGTCGTTAAACTACGGAAAAATCCAACACTTGGAAATTTCCCGACAGGGGAAAAGTTGGGTATTTATATCCGGTCGAACTTTTTAACATATTCTAAAATTTATCCGGAAAGCCACACAGACAAAATTTGATACCCCGATCGAAACATCGAATCCCCAAAACAACTGCAGAAATATCAACTCTGAAAAAAATATTAAAAATTCCCAGGAATACCAGCACTGGAAACTAGGAGTTACTGTGTAAACTTTCTCTCACAAAACGACAAAACGGCCGCGCTTCCGCCGCACGAGGCATGATCGTGCCGCGCAAGCGCGGCGCATTAATGGAATTAGGGCTTACGACTTCACAGTAACTCTTAGATATTCCTGCATGTTTTTCTGAATATTTTTAATGCTGAAAAATCCCTGTTTTTAGAAAAAGTACAGAGAGCTCTTTTGGTTCGGGGTTTCGGGTTCGTTCGGACTTCAAATTCCGTCTGGACTTCGCCTAAGGCTCTAGCTAGGCTCTGATACCACTGTAGGGTTCCTAGGCACGCTAGTGAGGTCTCCCAAGCCATCAACCATGGCAATTTCAAAAAATATGGTGCCTACAAACCCTAAACTACGGATCGATAACTAGATGTCTAGGCGAAAAAGAACTAGTTAACAAATTAACTAATGAGAATACGGAAATACAACCTTTGTAGATCCGGTGCTCCACCTCCACGGCTCCGCAACGAGGTCGTCTCCGCTTTCCAAATCAAATCCGGGCTCTAGAGTCGGCTTCGTCGGAGAATAGGCAAGCTAGGTCGTCGATGTCCATGCCGAAGATGATCTACGTCGAAGCATCGCAAGATCAAGCTCTCAACTTCACCAAGTCATGAAACTTGTGAAGTAAACACACTCTACTACTTGGCAAGAGGTAGAGGATGAAGAAATAGGAAGTGGGTAGACTTTAGTTTTGGATTTCTCACTCTTTTCCAACAATCACCATTGATGGACTTCAAGCTTCTTCACTTGAAACAAGGAAGAAGAAGAAAAAAAATTATGATAAGTTAAAAGAATAAGAAAAGAAAATGAATTCTTATCATAATTTTAACCATGGTCAAGTGTAGAGAATAAATCATGGTTAGTGTGAATGGTTAGGGTTAAGGATGAGATAAGTATGGTTGACTTTATCAAAGCTTCATGAAGCTTCAACTAAACTCCAAATCTAGCAACCATTCTTTTCTCTTTTCTGTTCCAAAATGAATAAATAAATAAATAAAGGAATAAATAAAGGAAATGAAACCCTAGCCATTCTTTTAACCATGGTTTAATTCTTTGCACTTAACCAAGTAATCATGTATCATCAAACATGATACAATCAAATGCACAAAATCATATCGCATATGTAATGCGCACACCCGAGTGAGAAAATCCATTTAAAGTAAACCGATACTAGTTGATGCAAAGTAATATATCAAATATATAAATATGCATTAAATCATTAAATCAACACTTGATTCAATGACCCGGTTATGTCGCACACAACCGACTAGTATACAATATATCGGCTTATCGAATCAACGCTTGAATCGATAACTAGGTTATATCGCATACAACCCTTCGATATATTTATCGCGAGAATAGAATGCGGTATCACATACACGCATTATTCTCAGTCCCGCACATATCTCATATGCGCTCCCATTTCGTTTCGCTTGAGCCAGGAAACCTCTGTGTAGGACTCTAAAGACTCGTCAATACGCCGGCAGCGGATGATAATCATATCAAACATCCACAAGCCGCAAGCGGTCTGCTAAACGTAACGGCCACCCGGGTATTGAGCGATCTGAAGATCGACGAGCAAGCCCGCTCACACTCCAGTGAATCCGACCAGTAACACTACCGTACAGTCCGGTCTGATCGTCTGATATGTCGCATATCTCGCCTAGGGGTGGTAAACGTCAGACCCCAATAGCTCAATAAGTCGTGTCGATATGAGGTCTATAACTGTTCGAGAAACTACTGGTAACACTTACCAGTAAATCTCAGCAACCCTGGCCAGGGATTTCCTGTTATAGCCAATCGAACACAGCGCAACATCAACCCCCTATACCGGGAGAGACGAATCCCCTCCTATCGCTCATTGCCTCCATGTGACTCGGGACTGTACCCAAAAACCACCGTTTTGCACGCCCTCTTGGACGTGGTAAGATGGAAATCAAAGCACAGTGGGAACCACACAAGACTCTATGACGATCTCGGGTCAACAGACTACTCTGTACCAGTGTCACCAGAGAACTGCCATCTGACGTGAGGTATAATACCATCTGGGAGTTCTCGGCGAGTCCGTCCAGTGTACCCAGTCTCTACTGAGCACCCGTATATCATCTCTGATGTCAAACACCGATGGATATGGGATCATCCATCGCCCATCACATGGGTCGAGAAGCGTATACGCTAGTCTACTCTGGTATATCGATGCCCCGTCTCGATACACCCACGACTAGGGACCTTGAAGGATGTACTTATGGACTACCATGTCCCTACTAGTATGATCTGCATCATAGTCCAGGTAGTCAAGTACAGATCCTAAGGGCTTTACCAACATGTAACAGAGAGACAATCAGCATACACGTTAAGGTAAAGGGTAACCAGATAGCATACTATCATGTCGAGCAAGAAAGTCCTCCCTATATATGTCCCAGCATCCACTACAATATACATCCTATGTACAGTAATGGCCTCTAGGGCATACATATAACTAACAGTCAACCCCTGACACCATATGGCCAATGTCAATCTTGGCCCCGTATGGCTTACGTCAACCTTTGTCGTAGGGCAATGCTCCGACACTTCCTCGTCGTTAAGCAAAGCTTCGACTTGGACCTTATGTCAACCCCTGTCGTCGAGCAATGCTCCGACACCTCCTCGTCATTAAGCAAAGCTTCGACTTGGACACATATCACCCCCCTGTCGTTGAGCAATGCTCCGACATTTCCTTGTCATTAGGCAAAGCCTTAACTTGGATACATGATAACTCATAGCTCCCCTTATCATTGAGCAATGCTCCGACACTCTCTGTCGTCAAGCAAAGCTCCGATACGGAAAAATATCAACTCATAATCTTCTCAACCAGAGCAATGCTCCATTTTAAAAATATATATATATATATACGTTAATTCGTAACTTCTCCATCATAGAGCAATACTCCGTTTCGGGGATAAATCGAATCACAAACATCTTAACTTAAAAAACAAGGGCACAGTCTTGCAAAGAGATTTAAATAAACTATTAACGAAATGCATATCTTAAAATGAGTACATCACCATAAAAAAATATATACGTCTTTTTATTTATGAATCAAAATGAATACAAAGTACAATTTATGAAAGAATTGAGAATATATTTTCAGTTAAGAACACGTATAAGAAGGAATAAAAAAATTCATCTTCCAAGCTGGCGGATGATTCAAAAGGTTCATCAGTTCATCCTTCCTTTCTTGGGTCTCTGCTTCAAAATTGAATATGGCTGCGAGACGGGCCTCCGCTTCCGACTATTGGACCTGATGCGAGGCAAGCCGGCCTTCAAGCTCCTGATTAATAGCTTTATGAGCGTCAACCATCGTGCCGGTAAAGGTAACAGCTTTATTAACAGCCACCATGTTCTTGATTGCGACTTGAAGCTCCTGCCAAAGTTCATATGCGTGGGTGGTCTTAGCTGTAAGTTCGGCTTGAAGCTCCCCGAGCGCGGTTGAAGCCAACTTCCTCTCTGAGAATTTTCGGCGGAGCCTTTTTTCACAAGAAAGCGTATTAGCGGCGTACCGCTTAATCAGTCCCTGCAAGCTTGTCTTCGCATCCACCACCTCCGAAGGAAGGCGCGCGCATTCAAGACTATACAAGCGAGCCTCCACTCGACGACAAATTTCGACCCAGGCTTGCACCAATGCTTCACTGTGATAAGTGGCAAGAAAGGGGAGAGAACTGTTAGCTTCAGCAGCAAATTCTTCGGTCGTAAGCGAGCTACCAACACAAAGGTCCTCGATCAATGCTAACAAAGAGTGAAAGCTTGACTTGGCCATACGTTCGGATGCATGCAGCGCATAAAGGCCAGACGGCATGAGAATGCGAGTCTCCAACGGGGTAAAAGTAGGCAAGGTTGTTAAAGATTGATGAATGATCAGCGAAGGTTGCAAACAGAAGACAGATGCAAAGGCGTCGAAACTTTACTTACCCACGTTTATACAAGAAAAGTCTGGAAGATCCCCAGGCCCAACGAGGACCTCAACTTCATCATCAGCTTCTAGAACTGCAGAAGACATGAACATTGTTATATGAAGAAGTAACAATACCGGGAAAAGGAGTGAATAATGCTAACCTTGTCCGGAAGATAGAATGATACGCTGAGGGGATATCGCCTGTGGAGCAGCCAGTTCCAGCAGATGCTGGAAAGATTTCCTGGGAGACAGGCCAGCAATGGACGCCGCCAAGCCTCGTAGCTCTGAAAAAGACAAGGAAGGTTCAGATAATCGAAATATCGTTTACAACAAAGTATGGGATAATACCTTCAATACTCCTCCCGCTTTGAACAGGAGAGATAGCAGCCTCAGCAGCCTCTTCCGTACCATTGGGCACATCACCGGAAACTTTGCTGGTTGAGGCACAGCAGCCACTTCGGGAACGGTGATTTCAGCCACTTGTTCCACCGCCTCTAGGCCGTCACCGGAAAGGTCGATTAAATCTACGACGGGTAAAGGCACCTCTTCAGGGCCAACGAGCGCGGAAGGAACGGAGGCCGTCGGTGGAAGCTCTATAGCAGGATTAGCAACCGTGGCAATCCCCTCCACACCTACGAGTGTCTCATCGGGGATATTTGCAGAATCCATAGTCAGGGCGCAACTTGGACTCAGATCCTCTGCCATCAGCGAAGTCCCTGCAAAGTTTGCACGAGGATAAGGATATGTATATATATATATATAAGCAGTGCAAAAACTACAGAAGGATATATAAGTGTACCAAAGCGCAGAGGAGCTTCTAGTATGGCTTGTTCAAGCAGACGCTTCTTCCTCAGGAGGTATGCTCGCCGAGGTTCAAGGGTAGACTCGTGGCCACCGGTCCACAACGAAAGTGCATCCTCGGCGTTGGCTGAGACAGCCTGCTTAAGGGCTCTCTCACCCTCTTCTTCTAAAGGACCTATGAATATCCACTGTATCGATGAAGGATCTTCATAAAAGATGACGGCAGGATAAGGCCTCTTCGGGATCCTTACATTCTGGGATTCATCCTGTGAGCGTCTTATGGCCTCAGCCAGTTATGCGGCTTCCACGGTGGATGAACCAGGAAAAAGAAGATTGTCTCCTGGCAGACTAGTAATGGTCTTCTTCCCCCGTTTTGGCCCAGAGCTAATGACTGTAGAAGATCGCTTCTTTCTCCTTGCCGTCTGCTTTTTGAGCTGCTTCTCGGTTTTGACAGGGAGAGAAGACTTCTTCAGGACCTTCGCCAAGGGGATATTATCATCAGAGCTAGGTTTTACCTCCGGAACCGTTACGGTATCCGTCATCGGTCGTTCAAGCGAAGCATCTGTTGGCAATGAGACGCGAAGCCTTTCCTCCTCTCCAAAGGTTTTAAGCGAAGAAGCGATAGCTTCTTCTATGGAGGCACCTGTTAAAACAGCAGGCGTCAGTCAAAGCATGATAAAAGAATGAATAGCGGAGAGATAAGGGTAAAGTATACCTGACTGCGCAAGGGCAGCCAGTTCTTTTTCGAGGATGGCTGACTGTTTTGAAGCTTCGATGGCAGCCTCCAAATCGGTATCATCAAGCGTCCCGAATAAACCCTCATTGGTCCCATATTCGCTCAAGCCTTTGCTAGACGGGGCAGAGGGCGTCGAGCCTAATACGGTGTCCAAAGAAAGTAATTGTTTCTTTTTCTTCTGAGGATGGGCGCCGGTGGCCGATAACACGAGTTTGCGTTTGGTAGACGCTTTTGGACGACGAGTCCCAATTTCTTTTCCTACGTCCGACTCGGGGGACGCGGCAGCCACCTCTTTTTCAGGCGCGCTAGATGGGGGCAACCCGCGCGTAGGGCTTAGCACGTGTGGAGGCTCAACTGCAGTGACCTCTCTCACGGGAGGATGAACAATGTTCCGTCGCTTCAGAGGAACATTTCGATCACCAGCCGGCACTGCGCCCTTGCGATCAAGCAGCAATCGCTTTTCCTCCCTAATGACGGCACCCATCGAATGTTGGTACCATGCCACATACACATTCAGGGCTTGCGGAACAAAACTCGGTTCGCTGATAAAGAAATTAGACCCTGTGTTCAAGCGCATAAAATGATGTAGTGCGCTCTGAGTACCCTCTTCAGTGGTAGCCGGTTCTGCTAAGAAAGCTTCGAGTGGGACGCCCTGATTGTAGCTTAGCTGCTGGGCGAAGCGATGCGGGTTATACCTCATAAATAAAGTCGAGTCATTCATCTTGAATATGAGAAAGCCCGGTCGGATAGAGTACAGATGAAGAATTTCCCGAGCTTTCAAGACGGAGGCCCCATTCTTAAATATGTCCTGCAAAGGCAGCACCGTCTTCCCCGATTCCTGGCCGACGGTCAAAATTTTATCAATAAAAGACATGCCAGCCCCAACCGTGCGCGGGCGAAGAAGCAAGCCTCTAGCTTCCCGTTGCGTTGGAGTCACAATAGAGGCGTCGACCAGTCGCATGATCCGAGGGAACCTGCACCTGTCATAGAAACTCGGCCTCTTGTGGATGCCAAAGACGCCTAGCACGTGCAACTCGAGCTATGACGTAAAATAATGCATCGGGAAATTTACCAACTGCACCCCTGGCTCAGTAGTATCCGCTTCCAGGCTGAGGCCGTGATATACATGGGCTAACCCAGCAATCCCTACAGCCACTTGTATCCCAGCAACCATCCGATGCGCAGGATAGAAGACGGACGGCCTCATACGGCGAGAGTGCATGGGAAGCGCAAACCAACTCAGCCATAACCCAAGAAACCCTAAAAAGAACGTTTCTTCGTCAATCCCAGGAGCCGCCAGCTCTGCAAAAGGGATGACCGGGGTATCGGGTAGAAAGAAGCTCTTCTGATCCGTCTCCGCCGCTGGCAGATTGCCTAGACCCAAGCCGAAGGGGTCGTCAAGACTGGCGAATTTCTCGACTTCTTCCTTCAATACTTCCAGGCGAAGAAAATCAGCGATAAAAGCCATAAAATTAACTCCAAGACCTTCGGATGCTAGAAAGAGGTTCTCATAGATATTCAACACCTTTATCAAACTCGGAAATCGGTGTTGAATAGCGTTCTCGGGAGTAAGATCCATTACCACTGATTTGGTGGCGAAAATATACTCATCCGGGGGAAGCAATTCTTCATAATGTTCTTCCCTAACGGGTAAACCCGAGACCTCTGCAAATTCCTCCAAAAAAATAGAGACTTCTCGATCTGATAGGAGAAAGGTGTGGGTCGGAATGTTCCACTGCTCCAGAAATGCCCTGACCCACCATATAGGAGGTGTGGAATATTGAAACAAAGAAGCATAAACGGTGGGATACAATCCGAGCTTCATCAACTGTGATTTCTTCGCCGATAAAATATACCGAGCCCACTGCAAATACCCGGCTGGGTGACAGGGAGTTAGTCCTACATTGTATGGCTGTCCCCAAGGACGCGACTCGTCCTGACATATGCGCCGCCCTAGGATGTCCAAAGTCAATGGCGGCTGCACGGGTACTGCGGTAATAGAAGGCCGAATGAGACTTTCTGAAGTCCAGTTGACCTCCTCCACAGTGTAATTTATCGGAGGTGCATCTGCATAAGCGATCGCTGAGATAGGCTCCGAGGGTGTCACACAGGAAAAGCTCCGTCGACCCATGATAATTTGATCGTACCATTTACCCCATAGATGAAGACTCTTGTGCGCCGGGTCATGGTCTTTTATCAACGCAAAAACCTCGCGGTCTACGGGTGCTTCAGGGAACCCGCCTTCTGAGCGAATGAACGGGAAGGAGGTGTCGGAAGACATAGTACCTGCGCAGAAAAGAACGAATTTTCAGCCGCCAATGCTATAAATTAAATTCTATTACAAAGTACTATAAATCCGTACCGCACTGCAATGCAATTAAAAAGGACCAAAGGGGACCCACAAAATCTAGATGACAGTTCATCATTAATAAAACAGCCTCGTCATTGGATGAGACTGTCATTAAATGAGGAAATTCTCAAGAGATTCTCATTAAATGAGAAATCCCTCGGGCAGAGAAGTAAAACTCCCATTGAGAGCAGCGCTCTTCACTAGACAGACATCTGTCAAAGTCTAATGATGAAGGAATAAAATTCCTCAAGAAAAGCCTTGATTTGAGAAGATGATGGAATAATCCATCAAAAATAAAGTTTCATTTTGATCTTCAAGATCCATGGACAAACTCTTAAGAATTCTTCTATATGATCTGAAAGGAGCAAAACTCCATTAAAGGATTAAAAAATCATAAGCAAGATCCTTTTAGAGAGCAAAGCTCTGTTAATAAACCCCTAAAAAGGATTTTCTTTAGATCAAAGATCTATGAAGAGCAAGGCTCTGTAAATGGGTGAAACCCTAAAAGATGTTTCAAAAAAATTTAATCTTTTACCTAATCTGACAGAGTTCTGTCCTTAAAAATTCTTAAGAAGAAGAGCTGCGCTCTGAGGAAGAAAATAATTTCTCAAAAAGGATTGAAGATGAACAGGAGTCATCTCAAGGGCCAAGGGTCCTATTTATAGGCACTAAGCACCGTTTCAATTCCTCCGTTGATCCGAGAGTCGAGAAGTTTCCACCGCAACACCCACGTGTGGGCCCCGTGAGCACAACGGTGGGGGGGCATTTGTTTCCCCAATTAGAGCAAAGCTCTGTTCATAATTCAAACTTTGAATTAAAACTGCGCTTTTATAAAAGCGCTGCGCTACAACTAGCGCACCCCGTGCAAAGCGCATAGGCGCTAGCGCTAGATGCGCTGCGCTCCAAATAGCGCACCACGTGCAAAGCACGTGTGCGCTAGCGCTAAGAGCGTTGCGCTCCAAGTAGCGTACCATGGGCAGAGCGCATTAGCGCTAGCGCTGGAACTAAATGTTCCTCACCGTTGGATCAAATATCCAGCGGATATGATTAAATCATCAATTAAAAAGAATAAAATTTCGTTGAATCTTTCCAAACAGAAAAGATTGTGCCCTGAATTTGGAACACCGTTGGATCAATGATCCAATGGTGATTGAAAATCACTAAAATACAGAACAAATTCTGTAAAGGGGAAAGATTTCTCAATCTTGTTAAAACAAGAAGATTATCTTCTGTAAACCAGAAACCCTTGGATCAAAGATCCGACGGTGGGGAAATTCCCAAATCAATTAGAGAATAAATCTCTTTAACTGATTCAACAAATCAACCTGCCCTATATAAAGGACCCAAGACTTCAATTCTTGTACAGAGGAACCCCCCCTAAACTTTGAGAAAATCTCAAGAAGAAGAAGAAGCTCTCGGAAAAAGAAGACAATTCTTTTTCAAGGTAAAAAGAATAGAAAGACGAAATCGTCTCAATATAAACAGAAGTATTTACTTCTTTCACAGATTATAGATCTATAAGACAAAGTTGTCTTTCACAAAAGAGATTGTGAACATTTCATTATAAAGGGGGAAGAATTATTCAATTCTCTTAGGATCACAGATCCATAAAGGCAAAGCCTTTCATCAAAAAGAGATTGAAATATCTCATATAAATTAAGAACTTTGTTCTTAGAATCTTGAGACAAAGTCTCTTATCAAAAAGAAGATAATCTTCAGAGCGCAAAATTAACCTAAGAAGAGCCTTAGCGCTCCTAATTTAAAAGTGCCCTAATGCTCTTCATCTAGCGCAAAGCGCTGCAGTGCCATAGCACTTCAAACAACAGCGCACTGTGCTCGTTGGCCAGCGCTCAGCGCTAAGCGCGCCATGTGCTCCTCACGTGTGCGCTGCATTATTAAAAGCACTTTGCGCTCATTATATGGCACCAGTGCCAAGCGCCTCAATGCTTCAATTATAGCGCATCAGCGCTCTACATCTAGCGCAAAGTGCTAAGCGCATTAGCGCTCTTCATCTAGCATAAAGCACTAAGCGCGTTAGCGCTTCCCAAGCGCATTAGCGCTTCAACATTAGCGCACTACGCTCATCGACTGGCGCTAGTGCCAAGTGCGCCACATACTTTTATGTGCGCTTGGGTAGAACATAAATTGTTCTTTAATAATCCCAGAGCTACGATGAATGCTCAGCATTCAATAAAAGACAGAAATACTGTCAGAACTCTAAATCAATGCTCAGCATTATTAAAAGGGCTGAGCCCAAACAAATGCTTAACAGCCCAAGATAAATGTTAAACATTTTAACTTGAATGGACTTAGCCCAAGACTGGCCATAAGTCCTCAGTTCAGATTTAACTGAGCCCATGTGCTCATAATTTAATTAATTAATCTTAGTCCCAAATTGGACTACAGATTTCTCAACCAAAATTGGTTCAAGGGTACATCTTTGAACCCCTCTGATACATGTCGTTGTAATCCTTCAACGTCTTCAGAGAGGTGATGGGTCCCTACAACCAAACATCTCACGGACTGCGGGGTCCTTAAACTCACAGACTATGATGTCCTTAACCTTGACTGTGAGGTCTTTAAACTCACGGACTATGATGTCCTTAACCTTGACTGTGAGGTCTTTAAACTCACGGACTATGATGTCCTTAACCTTGATTGTGAGGTTTTTAAACTCACGAACTATGGCGTCCTTAACCTTGACTGTGAGGTCTTTAAACTCATGGACCGAGATGTCCTTAAACTAATGCTAGACCGTAATGTCCTTAAACTAATCGACCGCAATGTCCCTAAACGAAACAATAAAGTTCAAATACTCTCTTGTTGGATCTAAACGATCCCGATAAGTTAATCTTAGTCTAAAATTAGACTAACGTGTCCTTAACAAACGTTAAGTCGATTTTAGTCTAAAATTAGACTAGCGTATCCTTAACAAACGTTTAAGTTGATCTTAGTCCCAAATGAGACTAACGTATCCTTAAACCCAACCCCCAAACCCAAATCTAAGAAAATTCGGATTTGGACTAATCCACGCCCTACGGGCGACAACATAAATTAGTCTCCGTATACAATCCACGGGCAACCAAAAACAAAACAAACACTCATGACACGAAGTGACCATCTGGAGAAGGAGAAAGTGGTTATCGCGATACGGTAGCGTAATTAGCTGCAGGGGCTTGCGCCTGCAGGGAAGAGCGTCCCCACAATCAAAAACCCCTCAAATGAGGGGGAATCTGACGAAGTCTGCTACATCGGCCGCATCCGTTTAAACCTTCGATACATGGTGTCATAAATCAACTTGGCATCTTCGGAGAGGTGGACGGATAGCACCAATTAGCATCTGCCCTGAAATTCAGGCAAGACGGACCCGCGCGGCCGCGTCTCCTTGTTTCGGCGGGGAACAGTCTAAACTAGCACATGAGAGTAATCACACAATATTATATTGGACTAGCATTTAGCTGATTATATCAATAAAAAGATAATATGTTCTAAAGTGTACGTGACATGGCAATTACCGATGATGATGGTGTGAGCCGGCAAATAAGTGTACGTGGATCATGCGCATCATCGGTAATGGTGCTGGTGTCCTAACAGGCAGAGTTTCATATTAGCTAAAGAAACAATATGTATGAATGAATGTGTAGTAAACGCGCAACTAGAGAATACATACTAATTACGAGTCATACATTTTGTTGTTCGAAAAAGCACGAACCGTGGTTTTTAGAAAATTAGGGGCTACGGGGTTTTAAGAAAAGATATGTCCTTTGAAAAATCCGTAGTATCCCTCAGGCTATCTTTAAAAATACGCACGATTCGTTAGTTTTGAAAATAAGTATGACTCGAGCCTAAACTAAGATCTACCTAACCAACTAAGTAACTAACTAAAGACACTAGTCGAAAGGTAAGAAGAATCCTCCTAAAGTCTGAGTCGGTATCTCTAGTAGTCGACGATCCAGCTTCAATAGCGTCACGTACGTAGTACGACTTCCTCGAGTCAAGAGTGTGGATCAATCATCACATCTATGCCTCGTACGGTAAAATCCATCGTACGGCATCCCAAAAATCGGGGTACGGGTCAACTATCACATATATATACATCATCGTTCGTATAATATCATCATCAAACAATATCATGATCAAGGGTACTGTACTGTAATCGCATACATTCCAATATCATCAAACATATATCATCGTCTGTGTAAATATACATCGTCAAATGATCCACTAAAATATCATGTCATATATCATATCTTAATTAAGTCACATATTACGATCTGGGTTTTTATCCTAGAGTCTCATTTATTTCAATGTCATCTACACATATCATCGTTTATATATTTCCTCATTACCCAAAGATCCGCTAATATCGTAACATATTTCATATCATATCTAGATCATATATCCAATATCTCACGGCATCATGCCCGATCATATCGACTCATCCCCAAGCATCATATAACATCCTCCTATCACGTGTATATGTTGTATATATATATATACATATAGAAACCTACACACATTCACACACACACACACCAAGTCAAGTGTGTGTGTGTGTGCGTGTGTGTGTCTACATGAAACCTATGAATTCCCTCCAGGGCAATCATCCTCTGGTTAAGTCTTTCTAAATCAGTTTAACCCAACCTAAAGTCTTCAATAGTACCCTACTCGCCAAGAATCTAAGGTTACGTCTGAATTTCTAATAATAGTACATAATATCCTGATTCTACGTTTGCGGGGGTGCTATACGCCATCCACCCGACTTCCCCCGTAGATATACATCTACTCACCTGGTCCTTGTCTGCCGAAGTCGATGCCGCCATCCTCTTCTTCATCGTCCGAAGTCCACGTGAGAGGTACCTATACGCAAACATATATAATATCGTAAACCGAAATCGCGGATAAAATCAAAACGGCACACGAACGTGCATAGGTTAAAACCTATGACCCACTCATGCAAAATAACCAAATAACTCTCGACATCGGCGTACAAACGCCAATTGTTCGAGAAAAACCCAAACACACCAATCGTGGTTTCACAAATCACTAATTATAATATGAAATATATTGCAACTCATCAAAACCTCAAAATAAATCAAATCGATTTATTTCCGAAACCTTAGAAAGCACCAAAATTTTGTTTTATTTCGAAACTTGATGTTTTAACAAAACTAATGACCATAATATTCACTAAATATCATAATTAAGTCATACAAACCATCACCATAATTTAATCTCATCAATTTGTATTAAATCCAAAATTCTAGTTTGCAAAAATATCAAATTTTAACACCTTTTTAAAGCAAAATTCACAATTCAACAACTAAGCTTGGTTTTGCATGAACTAAAATATTAAACTACAATTTAAAATATTAATAATGTCATAAAAACCCTAATTATATTTTAATCTCAATTATTTAATCAATTTCCAAAAACCTAGTTTGCAAAAACTAGCATAATTTCCAACTAATAATTTGAAACTAGCAACTAGATTAAATTTTGCATTCAATTAACATGTTAATCTACCCATTAAAACCATGAATAATTGATAAATATTCTCACTAGAATTTTATATCACCTATATACATATTCTACAAAAACCTAGTTTGCAAAAATTTTGCAATTCGGACAATTTAATTGTAACAATTTACAATTTAGCTTCTAAATTAGATTTAACATTACCTAACATGTTAAACTACACATTAAGATCAATATCCAATGATGAAAACCCTAATTTGATTTAATAACCTATTCTTGAATTTTAAATCACAAAAATTAAAACCATAATTACACTTCTAATTAGCTTAATTTGAAGTATTATAACAACAATTAAACACTTGGGTTAGGATTATATCTCCATAACAAGAAACCCAACATGCAACCTAGTCTCCAAAGTGCTAATTTTGCTCCAAGATCCAAGCTTGATAGGTCAATGGACAATGGGTAGAGATTGGATTAGCAATTTGTGAGGTTTTTGTTTTGATTTTTAATGAATTTTTGAAGAATTTTGGAGAGTAAATGAAGTGGGGAAAATGGAGAATGGCACCCCCTAGGGTTCGGCCAGAACTTGGTGAGAAGGGAGAGAGAAAAAGAAATGTGTGGGGGCATGTAGAAACTTCATAAATAAATGCCTCTTTTTAGTCTTTTCTTTAATTATTTTATTTTATTTCATTTTCCAACCTAGAAAACTCTAGAATTTTGGAAACAAATTAATAAGAGAGAAGCATGCTACACACTAAATTCTAAGATGTCATGGTTCACTTTGTCAAATTAACCCATTTCTAATTTGTAATTTTCACTAATTTAATGTATAATTAAAAACTTATATTAATATTTGAATTTAATTAATTACGGAAAATATTTTAGTAAACTAATAATTTGTAAGTAACTAAATAAACACCATTTACTAGTAATTACATAATTAAAATTGGCGTATTTAAATTTATATTGAAAAATAACTGTAGTTGAGTTTTACGGAAAATACGGTTTATTTTACCGATTATCAGAAAATTCACTTAAAGGATTTTTATTTATTTATTTTTAAAACGTTATAGTTTCGTCTCTCTCGGTATTGGGAGTTGATATTGCACTATACTCGGTTGGCTACTGGCCAGGGTTGATGAGATTTACTGATAAGTATTATCAGTAGTTTCTCGAAAGGTTATAGGTCACACATCGGCATGACTTATCGAGTTATTGGGGTCTGACGATTCCACCCCCAGACTCGATATGCGACATATCAGACGAAGAGACCGAACTGTACGGTAAGTGTTATTTATAAGCTCTACGGGAGTTTGGACAAATTTGCTTGTTGATCTTCTATTCATTCAATACCTGAGTAGCCATTACATCCAGCTAGTATCGCTGACGGCTTGTGAGTATCTGATGTGATCATTACTTACTGCTAGCGTATTGACGAGTCTTTAGATTCCCATATAGAGGTTTTCTAGCTCAAGCGAAACGAAGTAGGGCACATATGGAGATATGTGCAGGAGATTGATTAAATACGAGTATATGATATCGTATTCTAATCTAGCGTTTTTTATATCAGCCGGGTTATATATGATATAACCGGATTATTGAATCAAGTGTTGATTCAATGATTTAATTTATATATATATATATATATATATATATTTGATATTAGCCGGGTTATATATGATATAACCGGATTATTAAATTAAGTGTTGATTTAATAATTATATATATATATAAACTAATATTAAATATTAGCCGGTTATATATGATATAACCGGATTATTGAATCAGGTGTTGATTTAATGATTTGATATATATATATATATATATATATATATATTTGATATTAGCCGGGTTATATATGATATAACCGGATTATTAAATTAAGTGTTGATTTAATAATTATATATATATATAAAATAATACTAAATATTAGCCGGTTATATATGATATAACCGGATTATTGAATTAAGTGTTGATTTAATGATTTGATATATATATATATAACCGGATTATTGAATCAAGTTCTGATTTAATGATATATAAATATATATATATATATATATATATATATATTTGTGTGTGTGTGTGTATATGTATTTATGTATTTATGCATATATTTATGTATTTATGTATATATATTTATGTGTATATGTATATATATTGAGAATAATGGAGAAAAGAGGCCCTAGGTGGTGTTCCCCTCGAATGTCGGCCGAGACGTTAGGACGTCTTGTCCGAGATTCGGGGCAGATGCTATTTGGTTTTATCCGTCCACCTCTCTGAAGATGCCAAGTTGATTTATGGCACCGTGTATCGGAGGTTTAGACGGATGTGGCCGATGTAGCAGACTTCGTCAGATTCCCCCTCGCTTGAGGGATTTTTGATTGTGGGGACACTCTTCCCTGCAGGCGCAAGCCCCTGCAGTTAATTACGCTACCACATCGCGGTAACAACTTTCTCCTTCTCCAGAATTTCACTTCGTGTCGTGGGTGTTTGTTTTGTTTGTGGTTGCCCGTGGATTGTATACGGAGACTAGGTTATGCCGTCGCCCGTAGGACGTGGATTAGTCCAAATCCGTATTTTCTTAGATTTGGGTTTGGGGTTTTAGTTTAAGGATATGTTAGCCATGTTTGAGGCTAAGATCAACTTAAACATTCGTTAAGGATACGTTAGTCTGATTTGAGACTAAGATCAACTTAACGGAAAGAGCGTTTAGGAGCTCTATTGTTCTAGTTTAGGGACGTAGTGGTCCATAGGTAGTTTAAGGACATTGCGGGCTATTGGTAGTTTAAGGACGCTTAAGTCCGTGGGTTTAAGGACCCCACAGTCCGTATTTTTGTTTAAGGATGCTTAAGTCCGTGGGTTTAAGGACCCCACAGTCCGTATTTTCGTGTGGTTGTCGGGACCCGTCACCTCTCTGACGTCGTTGAAGGATTACAACGATAGGAGTCAAAGGAGTTCGGAGATGTACCCTCGAACCGGATGTAAATTGATTTAACAGAGCAGTTGTGCTCAGTCAATTTAATTTGAGGACTTACGGCCATGATTGGGCTAAGTTCAGTTGAAAAAGTGTTCAACACTTTTATTTGTTTTTGGCCTAATAGGCCTGTGCTAGGGCTTGACCCCTTTTAAATAATGCATAGCATTAAACTTGGTCTCTGTTGGACTTTTGTTTAGGCTCTGCCCCTTTAAAAATAATGCATTGCGTTATTTATTATTTTGTTTGGGCTATGCCCATTTATAAATGATGCAGAGCATCAATTTTGTTTGGGCTCTCCCATTTTTATTGCATTGCAATTTAATTTGGCCTACTAGGCCTTTCTGACTTGGGCCTGGCCTTTTAGTAAAAGAAATGCATTGCATTTATCAGGCGCTTTGTGCCAATCACTGAGCGCAAGCGCTTGTGGTGATGACACGTGCCACGCTCTGGTGAGCGCAAGCGCAGTTGACACAGTGCGCTGCACCAGTGCGCTGCGCTGCTGACACGTGGCGCGCTCTGGTGAGTTGCGCTAATTTCAGAGAGTAAGGCTCTATTTCAAAAGCGCATAGCGCAAATAATTCAGGTGCTGACACGTGGCGCTCTATGGTGGCTTGCGCCAACCCAGGAGCGCAACAGTGCAGTTTTTGCAAGTGCAAGGCACTATTAACTTGAGAATCTTTTAGATTCCAGAACCAATGGTTCATAAAAAAGTGCAAAGCACTGTTTGATTTCTTGATCCAATTTAGATCAAAGAAAACAAGATTTTTCTTTGTTTTTCTTATTTTCAGAGAACCAGAGGTTCATAAAAGAGTGCAAAGCACTTATTATTATATGAAGATCATTGACTTGTTCTTAGATCAATGATCTATTAGAAGAAATTCTTCTATTTTATGAAGGTTTTTACCTTTTTCTTCAAATTTCTTCAGAGTTCTCTCTTGTTTTGAGGTTCTTAATCTCTCACAATGTTCCTCCTTTTGATTTGGGGTCTAGGGGCCTTTATAAAGTGCCCATAAATTTGTTAAATTTGTTAAAGAGATTTTTCTCTGAGTGATTTGGGGAATTTTCCCCACCGTTGGATCTTTGATCCAAGGGCTTCTGTTTTCCAGAAGGCAATCTTCTTGTTTTAACAAGAACAGAAAAATCTTCCTAGAATTTAATTCTGTTTGGCGCAAACACCTCAGCGCGTGATACGTGTCAAGCAGCGCAACTGCGCTTGCGCAACTGCGCTGACACGTGTCGCGCAGCACACGGCGCAGCGTAACTGCGCTGACACGTGTCGCGCAGCGCAGCGCTTGCGCAACTGAAGCGTTGCTTTCTTTAATTTTGTTTTAAATAGAGTTTTGCTTTGATTGGGCGCGCTGCCTTGGGCGCGCTGCCTTGGGCGCTGCGCTGGCGTATCAGCTTTCGACACATGGCGCGTTGCGCGCAGCGCAAAGAATCTGAAGCTTTGCTTCGAATTTTGAATTTTGAAATTCAAACAGAGCTTTGCTCTGATTGGGAAAACAAATGCCCCCCCACCGTTGTGCTCACGTGGCTCGCACGTGAGTGCAGCGGTGGCAAGATCCTGGTCGTTGGATCAACGGGTGAGCTGAAGGGGCGCAAGCGCCTTATAAATAGGACCCCTGGCCCTTAGAAATATTTACCATTTCCAAGATTTTGATTTCCAGAGCTTTGCTCTTGCTTAAGAACTTCAGAGCTTTGCTCTTGTTTCCAGAACTCTAGAGCTTTGCTCTCATTTCCCAAAATTAGAAAACTTTAGGTAGTAATTACTTTTAAATTAAATTAAATCAATTTTAACCAACAGAGCCTTGCTCTCATAGATCTTTTGATCTAAAGAAATCCCCTTTGGGGTTTCATAAACAGAGGTTTGCTCTCAAGAATTTGTTTCAGGGTTTCTTAGCACATGAACAGAGCTTTGCTCATATTGACAGAATATAGATCCCTGATCTTCTGATGATGAACTCTTAAGAGTTTTTTCATATGGATTTTTAAGATCCCAGAACTTCAACTTTTTAGGAATTAATTAATTAAAAAAAAATTTTGATGAAATTTTTTTATTATTACAGAGCTAAGCTCTTTCAAAGAATCTTATTCCCCTGAGACCAGAGTTTGACAAGTGTCACTCTGTGACAGAGCTTTGCTCTGAAAAAGGAGATTTTCTCCTTGTCTCTAGGGATTTTTTTTATTATTATTAATGGGAATATTCTCTTGGGGACTAACTGACAATCTCATCCAATGATGGGGTTGTCTTATTAACTGACGTATTGTCGTCCAGATTTTGTGGGTCCCCCTTGGTCTCCTACCCACTGCACTGCTATGTGGTGTAATTAATTTTAATTTAATTTTAATTAATTTTTAATTTAATTAATTAATTAATTAAAAAAATTTAAACGCCAAGCGTTGGAGTTGCAACACTAACGGCTACTTTTGTTCCCTTGCAGCGACTATGTCTTTCGACACTTCATTCCCGTTCGCTCGTTCGGAGGAGGGGTTTCCTGAAGCGCCCTTGGACCGCGAAGTGTTAGCTATGATCAGGGACCACGACCCGGAATATAAGAGTCTCCACCTTTGGGGGTCGTGGTATAATCAGATTATCATGGGTCGACGGAGCTTCACGTGTGCAGTGCCGGCAAAGCCCATTACGACGATTCATTATGCCAGCCCACCCCCGGTGCAGTATGCCGTGGAGATGACCTTCGGTTTCGTCAAGTTTTCTCAGGGCTCTCGGGTGGTGAAGCAGAGGGAAGGAGCCCCTGTCGCGCGCGCGTGCGATAATAAGTACGCACGCGTGGTTGATTGGACATCGAAGGGCTTTCTTCATCCTGCCATAGATGCGATTCCGGTTCAGCGTCCTATGGTTTTGGATATCTTAGGACGCCGTATCTGTCAAGGCGAGGCGCGACCTTGGGGGCAATCATATAACATAGGTCCGATCCCCCGCCACCCGATCGGCTATCTGCCGTGGGCTCGGTATATCCTGTCGACGAAGAAGTCGCGGTTGATAAGGTTAGGGTTGTACACCGCAGTCTACGTCTCCCTCTTCCATTACCTATGCTTCCCACCTGGTGGTTCAAGGCTTTCTTGGAACAGTGGAACATCCCTACTCATACCTTCCTTGCAATGGATCGGGAAGTGTCAATTTCTCTGGAGGAGTTCACAGAGGTCTCCGGTTTACCAGTTATAGGGGAGCACTATGAGGAGTTGCTTCCGACAGATGAGTATGTCTTCGGTGCTAAGCCGACAGTAAGGGGCCTCACCCCGGAGAATGCTGTTCAACACCAATTCCCAAGTTTGATCAAAGTGTTGAACATCTATGAGGCCCTTTTCATCGAACGTGGGAGTCGCGGAGTTAGCTTTGAGGATTTCATCGCTCGGTTCCTTCACCCAAACGTCCTCTCGGCAGAAGCTGCCAAGTTCGCCACCCTTGAGGACCCTTTCGGTCTAGGTTTGGATAACCTACCGGCGAAGGAAATAGACCAAAAGGGTTTTTTCCTTCCTAACTCCCCGACCATGTCTTTTGTGGAAGTTGCAGCCCCTGGGATGGACGAAGAGGCCTTCTTCTTAGGATTTCTCGGGCTATGGATGAGTTGGTTTGCACTCCCGATGCATTCCCGCCATATGCGGCCCTCTATCTTTTACCCAGCTCACCGGATGACCATCGGGGTAAAAGTGGCCGTTGGGATCGCCGGCTTGGCACACTTGTATCATGGCCTCAGTCGAGCGGCGGATGCTAATGAGCCTGGGGTACTGCACGTGATCTTCCCGATGCACTACTTCGTATCGTGGCTCGAGCTACATACATCGGGTGTTTTCAGCATGCATAAAAGGCCCTCGTTCTATGACAGGTGCAGCTTCCCTCGCATCATACAGTTAATTGGCGCATCAATTGTGACTCCATCGCCGAGGAATGCCAGGGGTTTGCTCCTTCGCCCCCATACCGTTGGAGACGGGGTGTCTTTCATTGACAAAGTGTTGACTATTGGAAAGGCATCCACCACTGCAGTGCGGCCATTGCAAGACACTTTCAAAGATGGAGCCTCAGTTTTGATGGCCCGGGAGACCCTCCACTTATATTCTATCAGACCGGGCTTCCTAGTGTTCAGGCAGAACGGTGCGGCGATTTTCATGAGGTACAACCCGCATCGTTTCGCTCAACAACTGAGCTACAATCAAGGGGTACCACTGGAGGCTTTCCTATCGGAATCTGCTGCAACCGAAGAAGGGATGGAGAGCGCGCTGCATCACTTCATGCGTTTGAATACGGGTTCTCACTTTTTTATCAGTGAGCCGGCTTGCGCCCCACGACTCCTCAGGGTATATGCAGAGTGGTACAATCATGCGACGGGAGCCGTTATAAAGGAGGAAAGGCGATTGCTGGTCGACCGTAAGGGTGCGCCTCCAGGTAGCGACCGCAAGGCTCCTTTGGTGCCAAGGACCCCGGTAGTTCCCCCTCTAAAAGATGCTAGAGCCGGACCACCGCGTGCGCAGAGTCCCCCACGCGGATTGCCGCTCCTCGATATTGCGGATGCACCGCCAGCGCCCTGTGCTCCAGTAGAGACAGTGGTTATAGCCTCACCGGAGTCTGGTGTGGGTGCAGACATCGGGACCTGCCGCCCCAAGGTGCCTGCCAAGCGTAAGTCGATCCCGGGTGCACCTAGGGTTGGTGGGCAGAAGAAGAAAAAGAAGTCGCTCTTCGCCGCTGACGTCGTGTTCGGTCAGGAACCCCACGCTCCCTATGGTGAGGGCCTGAGTGAATATGGGACTAACGAGGGATTAGTCATGCCGCCGGACGACACGGACTTGAAGGCCGCCCTCGAAGCCTCAGAGCGGTTGGCGAGGCGTGACGCGTGGCTGGCTAAGCTTGCGCAATCAGGTAATTAATAGTCGCATTTTTTACTGCATCATATCTTTATTATTGCCGTTGACTAACATTTTTCTTTCTTTTCTTCCAACAGGCATCACCACTGAAGAAGCCATTGCCGCTTCTCTCAAGACTTTCCAAGAGGAGGAACGCCTTAGAGCGTCTTTAGGCCTTAGTAAGTTTCGATTCATCAAGTTTTCATTTTCCTTGTGTTATGGTCGATCTAACCTCTCCCTGTTTATCGCATGAACATCAATGCCGATCCCGCCAGATGATGCGGAGACTCTTCCCATGCCAGTCGCCGATGTTTCTGCCTCCTCAGGACTACCACGAGAAGCCCGACTTGAAGAGCCGATGAGAGATGCCTTAAAGGCTCTAGAGGCATCTCTAAACGAGGACGACGACGCCTTGATGAAGGAAGCATCGAAGAGGTCTATCGCGACAGCTCGGGAGGAGAGGAAGCGGTTAAGGCGCGAAGCGAAGGCACGCAGGGCTGCCTTGGCCATTGGAGCGGGCCCATGCACCGTCCCTCGTGCCGATACTCCGTCAGAAAAGCCCCCGGTCGTCTTGTCTACCGCTCATAAACAGGCGGTGCGCGCCAATAGGGAGGCTGACAATAAGTCCACCTCAGGTAATATTTATTTTAGAATTTCGTTGTAAGAATCATAAAGCCGTCGGTTCTTATATATTCTATCCTGCAGGGCCAAGTCCGACCGAGGGGGAGGCGGAGACCATCGAACCCAAGGAAACAGAGGAGGAGGCACCGGCCGAACCCGAGCCGACGGTGGGCAACGTCGCCAGGGTTACTGAGCCCGAGTTGGGGGCTGGAGGAGCCACACCCGAAGAGGTCGTTGATGCTGAGCCTGAGGTGACGGCAAATGAGATGACCACTATCACTGAGCCTGGGGTGGCGACGGACGAGGCGCTTAAGACCGGCGACCTCATGGTGGCGACGGATGAGACGACGGCGACCGCCGAGCCCGAAGAAGTAGCGGGTGAGATGGGCACGACTCTTGGGGAAGAGCCAGCCGCTCTTTCTCAAGAGTCCGACAATGCTCCGATTATTGCCCTCCCCGTCTACGGTCCCCCGCCGTCTCCTGGCCGCGCGAGCACAACAACGGCCCCAATTGAGTCGGGTGATGAGGCCACGAGCGGTGGACTCATGTCAATGGAGGAGGGCGACGCTTCCGTTTCGGCCGGCAGCTCATCAGGTAAATCCCAAGTTACTGTCCTTTTTATCTGACAATCCTTTCTGACAAGTTTACCTTTGTTTTTAACGCAGGTGCGGCCAGCACCAATGCCCCATTGCTCGAGGGAGCACCGTCAACTACTGCCTTGGCGGTGGTTACCTCTCAGCCCTCTCTCACACCATCGAAGATGTTGGAAGGTATGGGTTTGCAACTTATTAATCTTATCTTTCAGACGTATAATTTATGTACTAAAGGTCGTACTGTTGTGTCTTTCAGGAGTGCTTTTTGACCATCTTTATCAGGTGTTTCTCCCACACTTCTCCTTCCCATCTGAACTCGCTTCTCCCTCTAGTGGCGCTAGTGAGTATAGTTTCCGACTGATATCTTTCTTTTTCAGTGATGGAATTATTTCTAACTTTTTCTCGTTTTGACTGCAGTGCTACAAATCGAAGGGGGAGACGAAAGATCGGTTGCGCCACCGGCCCTTCTGGCCTTGCCACCTGCTTTTCAGCTGTCGTTCCGGTCTCGGCGCCCTTCGAGCCTCGTGTCATAATGCCGGCGGGCCCTTTCCTGAGACGTTCGTCCTCGAAAGGCGCCGCGAATAGTCTGCGCATGTTGAGCGACTATATCGAGGAACTCGACGTCGAGACTCCTACATCTACTGCAGACTTCGCCACGGCGGTTAACCCAATGCTGGTGATACTCATCAATTTCCATGACGAGGGCATCGTTGCATCTTGGGTTAATCACTGCAGGGAGATTGAGGCTCGCCTTCATCAGCTGGAGTCGATGCGTCCTGCCCCTGAGGTTTTGGCCGTGAGTACTCAACGGGAAGCATGGCTCGAGCAAAGCACTTCTCATTTCCGCCATTTGGAACAAGAAGCAGCTTTAAGGCTGAAGGAGTGTCACGAGTCTTCAAGCGAAACTGCCCGCCTACGTGCCGAAGTTGAGGCAAACACTGCTGAGGTAAAGGCGTTCTTCGAGAGCCTTCTAGAGCGTATCTCAAATGGGCTGAATTTGAAGCAGAAACTTGACGCTGCCGAGCGTAATGCCCAAGGCCGCGAAGCCACTCAACAGGCCGTTGGGGAGCAGCTTGCATCTCTCTTGCAGCAAAGGGCTCAGGTGGAGGCAGAAATGGCGGCGGTGGTAGATCAGGAAAAGGCATGGAAGGAAGTGCACGAACAATTAATAGGGCTATGCAAGACGCTTCCTTCCCAATAGCTGCCTTTGTATCAATGTATTTGTAAAATTTTCCTTTTAAATAATATGTATCCATTCTTTATTCTTTTGTACGCTTCCTCTTGTACTTGATTAAATTCAATAAATAAAGATACACATTTTTCTTTGCAATGTCTTGTACTATTTCTTTGCTTTCTCCCTTCTCTTATTATCAGCAGGCTGTCTTGATAAACAGATGATAGAGTAAGCATCTAGATTTCTCCAAGAGATAGCGACGGCTTAGGCCGCAGGTTCAGATCTGCTGCCTAAGACTTTTCAACTCTATGAGCCGTGAGGGTCTTATGGAGACTTTTCTCCCTACGGATCGAGAGGATCTCGTAGGTGGATTTTCTCCTTAGGAATCGTGAGGATTCCTAAGTGTGTTTTCTCTTATAAGTCGTAAGGATCTTATAAGAGAATTTTCCCTCCTACGAGTCGAGCGGACCCGTAAGCGGTTGTTTCCCTCCTTGTCGAAACTCGACTTTGGAGAGTGAAACCCGTGGATAGTATGCAAGAGACCGTTTTAGACCAACTTGCAGGGTCTCATTGCTCAGGAAATAATTTTTTTTTATCCCTGCAGCCTGAGGCTTCATCTTGCAGGTTGAGACGAATCGGGAATTTCCCGCGGAGACACTGGTTTCTCTGCGAGCCGATACGAATCAGGAGGTTCTCATCAGGGATGCTGGTCTCCCTGAATTGAGGAGTTTACCAAGGACACTTGTTTCCCTGGTGTTGAAACGAATCGAGAATTTCCCGCGGAGACACTGGTTTCTCTGCGAGTCGACGCGAATCAAGATTTTCTTCGTCAAGAACACTTGTTTCCTCGAGTTGAAGGATTTGCCGAAGACACTGGTTTCTTCGGGGTTGAGACGGATCGGGAATTTCCCGCGGAGACACTGGTTTCTCTGCGAGCCGATGCGAATCAGGAGGCTCTCATCAAGGACGCTAGTTTCCCTGAATTGAGGTATTTTCCAAGGATATTTGTTTCCCTGGTGTTGAAACAAATCGAGAATTCCCCGCGGAGACACTAATTTCTCTGCGAGTCGACGCGAATCAGGATTTTCTTCGTCAAGGACGCTTGTTTCCTCGAGTCGAAGGATTTGCCGAAGACACTGGTTTCTTCGGGGTTGAGACGGATCGGGAATTTCCCACGGAGACACTGGTTTCTCTGCGAGCCGACGCGAATCAGGAGGCTCTCATCAAGGACGCTAGTTTCCCTGAATTGAGCTATTTGCCAAGGACACTTGTTTCTCTGGTGTTGAAACAAATCGAGAATTTCCCGCGGAGACACTGGTTTCTCTGCGAGTCGACGCGTATCAGGATTTTCTTCGTCAAGGACGTTTGTTTCCTCGAGTTGAAGGATTTGCCGAAGACACTGGTTTCTTCGGGGTTGAAACGAACCGGGAATTTCCCGCGGAGACACTGGTTTCTCTGCGAGCCGATGCGAATCAGGAGGCTCTCATCAAGGACGCTAGTTTCCCTGAATTGAGGTATTTGCCAAGGATATTTGTTTCCCTGGTGTTGAAACGAATCGAGAATTTCCCGCGGAGACACTGGTTTCTCTACGAGTCGACGCGAATCAGGATTTTCTTCGTCAAGGACGCTTGTTTCCTTGAGTCGAAGGATTTGCCGAAGACACTAGTTTCTTCGGGGTTGAAACGAACCGGGAATTTCCCGCGGAGACACTGGTTTCTCTGCGAGCCGATGCGAATCAGGAGGCTCTCATCAAGGACGCTAGTTTCCCTGAATTGAGGTATTTGCCAAGGATATTTGTTTCCCTGGTGTTGAAACGAATCGAGAATTTCCCGCGGAGACACCGGTTTCTCTGCGAGTCGACACGAATCAGGATTTTCTTCGTCAAGGAAGCTTGTTTCCTCGAGTTGAAGGATTTGCCGAAGACACTGGTTTCTTCAGGATTGGGATGAACCGTCGAGATTTGGCTTCGTTTTCTGGCGGAGCCTGTTGGGAAAGTATGGTTCTCTCTTTGTTTGCGCCCTTGGATTGTATACAGGGATCGATGTGATCTCAACTGTAGGGCCAAAGTTTTATCATTTCTTTTTTTTTGTTTTATTTCCGCGATGCTCTATCATTTCAGCTTTTATATCGCGAAGGTCGCGATTGCCCAATCATTTCGGCTATTTTTCGCGGTGCCCAATCATTTCGGCTATTTATTTTATTTTCACTCGCTGCTTTTTTATTGCGAGTTGCCCAATCATTTCGGCTATTTTGTATGCATACATTTTTACTTGCTGCTTTTTATTGCAAGTTGCCCCATCTTTTCGGCTATTTCATATGCATGTGCGGCCTACTGGCTTTTCGCCGTAAATCTGAATTAGACACCGATTTCGGCATTAGCACCGCTATAACTGGGATGTTGCCAGAAGCGAATCATCATTTGCCTCCGTCGATGTTGAACAAAGGTGGCTTAGCGAACAGGGTTAAGGTCCTGCCGACTAAGGCTTTTAACTTCATGAGCCGTAAGGGTCTCACAAAGGTATTTCTCCCTACAAGTCGTGAGGATCTTGTAGGTGTATTTTCTCCTTAGGAATCGTGAGGATTCCTAAGTGTATGTTCCTATGTAAGTCGTAAGGATCCTACAAGAGGGTTTTCTCCTTGTAAGTCGAGAGGACTTATAAGGGTTGTTCATCATGCGCACATATCCCCAATCACGGATGAAACTTGGTTAGGGAAATGTTTATTCGCGCCCGTGGATTGTATACAAGGGTCAGTATTGAACCATTTGTAGGGCAATATCGAAAGTTGTGGGGGGGTTGCTTAAGCACAGGTTTAGGTCTCTGTAACTTAAGACTTTCAAATCTTATGAGCCGTGAAGGTCCCATAAGAGAGTTCTCCTTACGAGTCGTGAGGATCTCGCAAGTGTATTTTCTCCTTAGGAATCATGGGGATCCCTAAGTGTGTTGCTCCCTTGTGAGTCGTAAGGATCTCACGCAGATAGTTTCTCCTTACAAGGTCGAGGGGACCCTGTAAGTGTCCTTTAACGAGGTTGCGCCCTTTCTGGTTTTCACAAACACTCGCCGGTAGTCCTTCTGTTTTTACTCACGGAACCCTTTCGGGTTTTCATCCGTGCCCATTTTGCTTATGGACATACCGTTTTTTTTAATTCTTTTAATTCTCTTTTTTTACGAGGTCGCGCCCTTTCGGGTTTTCACGAACACTCGCCGGTAGCCCTGCTGTTTTTACTCATGGAGCCCTTTCGGGTTTTCATCCGTGCCCATTTTGCTTATGGACATACCGTTTATTATTTTTTTTTATATTTTTTTATTCATCTCGTCAGCCTAAGGATGCTGTGGTAGTAGTTTATATACGTCTCGGTCCTTCATTAGTTTAAAGACGTTTCGGTCCGTTATTAGTTTAAGGACGTTTCGGTCCACCATTAGTTTAGGGACATTTCGGTCCGTCCAGGAGAAGGTTGGCTACCGCTTATAAAGTTTGAGCCTAGGAAGATAGCGAGCGGACATAGTCGTCGTCGTCTATCATTAACCTAAGCGGTAACCTTCTAAGCATAGTATTTCTTTAGGAAGCGACCATTTATTGGCCTGAAAGGCCTTTCACCGTGCATATCCATAAGTAGATAGGCTCCACCCTGGTAGACCTTGTCTATGATGTACGGGCCTTCATAGTTTGGTTCGAATTTTCCCCGCTTGGCGCGATTGGGGATCATAGGCCTTTTGACCACTAGCATGAATTCGCCTTGGCGGAATGTCCTCGGCCGGGTCAATCTTTCATATGAGCGCGTCATCTTTGCTTTATAGGCCTCCAGATTTTGTTGCGCTATGAGCCGGGTTTCATCAAGGGCATCAAGCTCCTCAAGCCGAAGGTGAGCGTTTTCTTCGTCCGTCAGCTCGTAGTGGACTGCCACTCGTAGAGAGGGTAACTCTATCTTGAGGGGGGGTACTGCTTCTGTACCGAATACCAACGCGTACGGCGTTGTGTTCGTGGTCGTCTTGAACGTAGTTCGATACGCCCAAAGAGCCTCTTGTAGCCTCTCATGCCAATCCTTTTTATTTCGGGACACCGTTTTCTTCATGATCTTTGTCAAGGTCTTATTGAAAGCCTCAGCTAGACCGTTAGCTCGTGGATTATAAACCGAGGAATATCTCCAGTCTATATTGTGTTGTTGCGCGAAGCGACTGATCTTGTGGCTTCTGTAAGCTGGCCCGTTATCGGAGATGATCCATCGCGGAGTTCCAAAACGATAAATGACGTGTGTCTTGAAGAAGTGGAGGATATTCTCCGTCTTCACTTCCCTCAACGGTACTGTTTTTGCCCATTTGGAGAAGTAGTCAGTCGTCGCCAGGATGAAACGATGTCCCCTGGCGATGCTGGTTCGATGGGGCCGACTATGTCAGTTCCCCACATTTCGAATGGCCAGCAAGCCACTGTCAGGTGTAGCGGATTTGGATGCTGGTGGATGAAGTCCCCGTGGATTTGGCATGAGTGGCATTGCTTCGCATATTCGAGGCAGTCCTGAATCATCGTAGGCCAGTAGTAGCCCATCCGTTTGATCTTCAGCTTCTTCTTCGGGCCTGCTTGGTGAGAACCGCAGAGTCCGTCGTGAACTTCCTGAACGACTCTTTTTGCTTCGTCAGACATCTCAACCACAGAGAATCAAATGATCTCTTGTACAGAGTATCATTGACGGAGGCGAAGGACAGAGCTCGTTTCCTAAGCTGATGTCTTGAGGACGCATCTTCGGGCGTTCGACGGTATTTGAAGTAGTCTATAAAGACTTCCCTCTAATCCTCGGCCTTTTCCCGGTCTTTTATTTGCAAAGCCATTTGCTCAGTCGCTCCCTTTTCTTCGGGTGATTCCGGAGATATTTCCGCTGGGGCGAGCACCCGACGGCTTTGTACCACGATTCTTACGTCATCGAGGTTCTCATCAGCCAATTCTTTAGCGAGTTTGGCCAACGCGTCCGCTTTGCTGTTTTCTACGCGCGGTATGTTCTCCAAAGTATAGGAGGGAATTTGGGTCAACAATTGCTGCACCTTTTCGCCGTACTTCACCAACTCTGGCTTGCATGTTTGGTAGTCGTCGTTTACTTGACTAACGACCAGCTGGGAGTCTCCGTATATGAGGAGGTTTTCAATTCCCATGTCGATGGCGATCTCGAGGCTTGCTATCAAAGCTTCGTATTCGGCTTCATTGTTTGTCCTCGGCTCTGTTAGGGAGAAAGCAAAGCGCATTATCCCTCCTTGTGGAGTTACAAAGATGAGTCCTACCCCCGATTTGATTATAGGGGTATTTTGTTTGCGCTTCTTCACGGAGGATGCTCCATCGAAATAAAGCTCCCATAGGGTATCACCACCGTCGATCGCATCAAACGCATGTTCATCTGGAAGATCGCAATTCAAAGGAGAATCGGCGGGTATCGGATGCTCAGCGAGAAAATCGGCGATGGCCTGGCCTTTCACTGCCTTGAGAGGTTGATATGTTATCGAGAACTCCATCAAGAGCAGGGCCCATTTAGCGAGTCATCCCGTCAATATGGCCTTTGACATTAAATATTTAAGAAGGTCCACCTTCGAAATGAGACGGACCTCATGCGCCAACGCATAGTGTCTGAGCTTTGTTATCGCAAAGATCAATGCCCGGCAGTGTTTTTCAATAGGGGAGTAGTTGCTTTCCGTCCCCAGTAGAACTCGACTTAAGTAGTAGAGTGCTCTTTCCTTCCCTTGGTCGTTCTCTTGCGCCCATAATGCGCCTAAGGAACTTTCGAGGGCGGTTGTATAAAGAATGAGGGGCTTTCCCTTGACTGGAGCAGCCAACACTGGCGGGTTCTGCAGGTATTACTTGATCTCGTCTAGCGCGCTTTTGCATTTTTGGTCCCAGACGAACGGGGTTCCCTTCTTCATCAGGTGGCTGTAAGGACGACACTTGCCTGAAAGGTTGGCTATAAATCGCCGTATATACGCGAGCTTCCCTTGGAGAGATCGCAGCTGTTTGAGAGTCCTTGGTGGGGGCATTTCCATGATCACCTTAATCTTTGATGGATCTATCTCAATACCCCGGTGTCGGACGATGAATCCCAGGAATTTGCCCGAGGAAACTCCGAATGCACACTTGAGCGGGTTCATCTTCAAGTTGTATTGTCGAAGGTGTTGAAATACGGTCTTCAGATACTCGAGATGTTCCTCGTATGATTTGCTTTTAACAACGAGATCGTCAATATAGCATTCGACGATTTTGTGTATAAGGTCATCAAAGATCTGCGTCATGGCTCTCTGATAAGTAGCACCGGCATTCTTTAAACCGAAGGGCATCACCTTGTAGCAGAATATACCCAAAGGAGTCCGAAAAGCGGTGTGCTTCTGGTCTTCGGGATGCATCTTGATCTGATTATACCCCGACGAGCCGTCCATGAAGGAGAAAACCTCATGAGTGGACGTATTGTCTATCATCAGTTCGGTGACTGGCGCTGGGAAATCGTCCTTCGGGCAGGCTTTATTGAGATCCCGGAAGTCTATGCATATGCGCACTGTCCCATTTTTCTTCATCACCGGGACGATATTAGCGATCCACTCGGGATACTGGACCTCCTGGATGAAGCCAGAGTCGATCAGCTTCTTGACCTCAGCATTGATGCTCATCTCAAGCTCGAGCCGCATTCTTCTTGGTGCCTGCTTGACCGGCTTGACCTCCGGGGATATTGCCAATTTGTGCACAGCAATTTCTGGATCTAGTCCCGGCATTTCGGAATAGTTCCATGCGAAGCAATCTTTATGATGCATAAGCAGGTCTTTTAATGAAGCCACCTTCTCTTCAGACAGCAGCTCACTAATGAATGTCGGTCGCGGATCGTTCGCCGTTCCCAACTCAATTTTCTTGAGGTTATCCGCAGTGGTATGTATTCCATCTTCCACCTCTTTTGGCACGGGTGGAAATTCTGAGATTACCTTATCGCTGCTGTTTTCGAAGCACCAGGGAAGGTCATCCATGTTCTCGGGCTCTTCTTTTGATATTGTTATCATGTGAAAAGTACGAATTCGCTTCCAATCCCAATGTGGAACTGGTTCTTCTTTCATGGGCCAGGGTTCATGCTTCCGCGGCGGCGCTACCCTCCAGTTGTCAGACAGAGCGAACTTGCCAAGCTGATACTGATCTTCGACCCAATTCTTGAAGGTGAAGCAGTCTTCGAGAGAATGCCCTATCACTCGGTGATAAAAGCAATAGTCTGGGTGTGAGACTTCGCCTGTTTGTTCGGGGTGTTTAGACTCCGGCAGCGTAAGCATCTGATGTTTTAGAGCGAGGTCAAGTATTTTCTTCGTCTTATCTCAAGGAAAAGAGTACGCTCGTCCCATCTTCCTTATGAGGGATAGATCGGAACCGCTCGATTCCCGCTTGCGTGGCTTCTTAGCCCCGCTTCATTGCTGTTGAGCGCCTTTTTCGCGTTTCGACTTGTTTCTGCCTCTGCGTCGAGCCTTTCTTACAACAGTTTGACAAGGAGCAGCACTTTCATCTTTCACGGCCAGTTGGAGGAGGCGTTGCGTTTTGGCTTTCTCATAGATGGCCATTTCACGGTTATGGCCGTCTCGGACTTTTTGACCAGCTTCCCTTATAAGCTTGTCTATTTGTTCTCCGAACGACGGACTGGGCACTTTTGCATCAGGAACTTTTACTGGTTCAGGATTAACGTCCTCCCATCGAGCATCCGCTTCTTCATCAAAGTCATGCACGACGTAGCAACCGTGGAGTAGCTCTCATTTCTTGGACCGAATGTATCCAAGCCCGATTGTTTCCATTCTCCCATTAGGCAGCTTGTGTTGAGTTCCGGGAACGTTCCAGACCCTGTCATAGAATTTGGCTTTTCGAGCGGTCTGTTTAAAGGATATCCCCTAGCGCTTCAACAACCTTTTCAAGCCTTCTGTATAATATCTGGGAAGACGGATGGGCTGAAGCTTGTCAAGCGTAGGATCCGCACCGTGCCAGATTTCTTTCTCCACTTTGTTTTCTTCAGAGCGGTAGAATAGAATTGCTTTCTCGCCTTCTTGCTTGGGAGGGATATAGAACGTCCGCAGCTCCTCTACACTATAGATATCAAGTGCGTCCAGTTCTTTATGGTGTTTAAGCGGCACCAAGGCGACTTGCAGACTTTGCTCCTCGTCAGCGGACGTTTGAATTGAGGGCCGAGCAGAGAATACAGCATGGACCTCATCTTCCGAGTCGCTACCAAAGATCAATGTAGGAACGGATGGTCCAGGCTTGTTGTATTGGGGCAGACCCGAATAAATCATCTCCTCTTCCTCCTCGGTATCACTGCCGAAGACAGGGATGGTGGCGTTAGCTTTGTTTTCCGGCTTGTGACACCTCTCCGTGTCTTCGAAATTCGGTAAGAAGTATTTGGCATCTTCATATTTGCGGACTTCGTTCACGGAAAATGGATTCAGTTCTCCCGTCACGGTATATTCGAGATCATCCCTAAAATATTTCATACATTGATGCTATGTAGAAGGGATGATGTTGTACTCATGTAACCATGGTCGACCGAGCAGAGCGTTGTAGCATGTTTTGGCATCTATGACGTGGAATTTAATGTCCGTGATAAGCAATCCAAAGCGTAGTGTCAGTACCACAGATCCAAGAGTCTTTGATGATTGGGAGTCGAACCCGGAGATGGTGATCTTGTCCCGAGCAAGGTGTTGGACGCTCATGAAGATTTCTTTTAACACTCGCACATTGAGGAGATTAACGGAGGATCCATTGCCGATCAGGATTTTGCCTATCTTTATATCGTGGCAGTATCCTGAGACATAGAGGGGGCGATTGTGTTCAGACGTCCCAAGAAGAAGGTCCTCATCACCAAAAGTGACATCGGCCGTGTGCGCTTCCTCCAATTCATCCTTCATCTTTTCTTCAGTCAGGAAAGCTTGGAATTGTTCCGGCTCCTGTAGTGCCTTGATTAGCGAGTCTCTCGCCTCTTTTGATAGTAAAAGGGCATCCAGAATGCTGAGCTGCGAAGGTAGCTTCCTCAGATGCGCTAAGACGTTATAATCCACCTTATTTCTCTTCAGCGGGTCCTTGGCACTTAGCTCCTCCACAACTTGGTCATCTAGGACGATCTCCTCAGGGACCTTCTCTTTCCCTTTATCTTTTTTATTTGAGGGTCCGAGATTCTTTTCGGGAAGCATGCGATTACGCAGCCGGATATTTTCACAGACCTTCTGCACTTTTTCTTTTCCCGAAGTGGACTCTTTAAAGAGAGGGCTAAGAGCCAGCTCTTCGTCGGAATCGCTCCCGAACGTAAGCACTTGTGATCCCCCAGCGTTAACCATGCGACAATCTCCGGTAGTCCTGTTAAGCTCCTCGGTCGTATTTTTCCGCTCCCGACGAGTTTTGCGCTTTTCCCATTTAAAAAGTTGTCGATGAGCAACGTATCCTTGCCACCATCTATCGAAACCTTTGCACTCTTCAGTGGGGTGCGAAGTCTTCTGATGATACAAGCAGTAAGAGGGGTGCATTTCCGCTTCATTGGTAATGTTTCCTTCAGAGGATGGTAGCTTCATACCCATTGATATGGCTTTACCGAACCTTTTCCTCGTCTTGAATTTGCTTTTCTCCGCGGTGGATGTATCTTGCTTCAGCAAAAGTGTCTCAGCTCTTTCGTCAAGGCGCTGGCGTTTGGCCCTTTCAAATATGACCGCCTCGCGTTCCCGATCAGCTTTACTTTTTAAGAGAGCTTCATTGAGGAATGCGTCAATTACTTTATCCGATGGCCCTAGAATTTTTGGTTCAGGATTTGCCCCCAGCCTTTCAGCAAGAGGAGTCTCCTCATCGTCCATGAACGAATAGGAAATCACATGACAGCTAGCCACGTATTCCTCAGACTCATCCGACGAACTTTCCTCCTCATTTCCCTTTTGAAAGACGTGGTTGAGAAACTCTTGGAGCGTAATGGGAGTCCGTGCTTTCTGGTTATATTCTTCCAGCGTGTCAATTTGTTTTTGCAAGTCTGTATGCTTGTCACCAGGCTTCACAGGCTTCTTGGATTTCTTCTTCTTCGAAGATTTTGACGGCTGGTTGTGAGTGTTTGGGCCACCACCATCGGTCTTTGGAGTTGGACGTGGTTTCAACATCCCCTCAATGACCTGCGGTTCCAACGGGTTCTTCCACTTGATCGCTGGGCATGCCTGAAGATCGTTCAGCATTCTCTTTGTCTTAGCTGACAGCACAACCTCCCATAGGGCTTCTTCGACGAGAGAGCACGTTGCCCCCGGCATACTCATCCTTTTAGAGGTGTGGGGCTGTGGTGTTAGTTGTATGTATGCCCTAGAGGCCAGTATTGTACAGATGATGTATATTATATTGGATGCTTGGACATATATAGAGAGGACTTTCTTGCTCGTCATGATAGTATGCTATCTGGTTGCTCTTTACTTTAACATGTATACTTGTCTCTTTATATTGTCTTATAATTACATGTTGGTAAAGCCCTTAGGATGTGTACTTGACTACCTGGACTATGATGCGGATCATACTAGTGGGGACATGGTAGTCCATAAGTACATCCTTCAAGGTCCCTAGTCGAGGGTGTATCAAGACGAGGCATCGATATACCAGTGTAGACTACCGTATATGCATCTCGACCCATGAGATGGGCGATGGATGATCCCATATCCATTGGTGTTTGACATCAGAGATGGTATACGGGTGCTCAGTGGAGACTGGGTACACTGGACGGACTTGCCGAGAACTCCCAGATGGTATTATACCTCACGTCAGATGGCAGTTCTCTGGTGACACTTGTGCAGGTTAGTCTGTAGACCCGAGATCGCCATAGAGTCTTGTGTGATTCCCACTGTGCTTTGATTTCCACCTTACCACGTCCATGAGGGCGTGCAAAACGGTGGTTTTTGGGTACAGTTCCAAGTCGCATGGAGGCAATGAGCGATAGGAGGGGTTTCGTCTCTCCCGGTATTGGGGGTTGATGTTGCGCTGTGCTCGATTGGCCGTAACAGGGAAGTCCCTGGCCATAGCTGATTAGAGATTTACTGGTAAGTGTTACCAGTAGTTTCTCGACCCGTTATGAGCCTCACATCGGCACGACTTATCGGTTATTGGGGTCTGACGTTTACCACCCCTAGACTTGATATGCGACATATCAGACGAGGAGACCGGACTGTACGGGAAGTGTTACCGGCAGGCTTTTACAAGAGTTGGAGCGGGCTTGCTTGCTGATCTTCTGATCGTTCAATACTCGGATAGCCGTTACGTCCAGCTAGTACCGCTGACGGCTTGTGGGTGTGTGATGTGATCATCACCTACTGCCGGCGTATTGACGAGTCTTTAGAGTCCTACATAGAGGTTTTTCTGGCTCAGGCGAAACGAAATAGGAGCACGTATGTGATATGTGCGAGACCGAGAATAAATGCGTGTATATGATACCGTATTCTATTCTCGCGACTATATGTATCGGTCGGTTATATATGATATGGCCGGGTTATCGAATCAAGTGTTGATTCGATAAGTCGATACAATGGATGTTAGCCGGTTATATGAGATGTGACCGAATTATTAAGTCAAGTGTTGATTTAATAATTAAGTGTATAATTGTATATTAGATATACTAGTTTACATTTACTAACACTTGTTCACTTTAGGGTTTTTCTCACTTGTACACTACTTTAACATATATATGATATATGTTTAAAATGTGTTATCATATTGTATCATGGTTGATGATACACAATCCATGGGTGTATGAGACTTACACTATGCTAATGTTTATTTTGGGTTTTTAATATTTAAAGTAATTGCAAAATCAAGTGGAGGATTTGAAAATACATGAAGCTTGTGGAAGCTTGTGGATGCATTGACTAATCCAACTTGATTTTGTTTTTACTATGGATTTTTATTAACCCAACCATAACCATTAGCCTAGGGTTAAGTCTCTACAAGGGTTAGTATATGATACTCACTCACCATGATTACTCTTCTCACTTGATCATTATCCTCATTCCTTTCTTTTGTTCATCTTCTTCATTGAGCAAAAGAAATTGCTTGCTAGGGTTTTGAAAAAAGAGTGAAACTTTGTGAGAATTAAAAATACAAAGAGAACCCAGTTCCTATTTCTCCATCCTCATCAAGACTAGCACTCTTGTATAGGGTGTTTGCTTTACTAATTCTCAAATTAGTGAAGTAGTAGCTTGAGTCGGAATTCCCTCGACGTAGATCATCTTCGGCCTCGGAGACTTCAAGTAAGGTCGCACCTTTCGCCTCGTGAAGCCATGCAAGGGTCCGGGAGATCCACGACCGCAGCGAAGGGACTTCAACAAGGAGCAAATGAAGTGAAGGACCGATCTACAATGGTTGTATTTCGTGTCCCTTTATAGTAAAGTTGTTTACTTGCTAATTGATTCGCCTAAACTCTAGTATACGATCTTGCTTAGTGTTATTCGGCACATAAAAATTTAATTTTGGCATGGTCGATGCCTTGTAGAGCCTTATTAGTGTGCCTAGTAACCCTACATGTGGCGGATTCACCTTCCATCTGTCGGACAACGCGAACTTGCCCTGTTGGTACTGGTCTTCAAGCCAATTTTTGAAGACGTAACAATCTTTGATCGGATGACCCAGTACCCAGTGATAGGGACAGTAGTTGGGCTCATTGACATCATTTGGTTGCGACGGACGTTTTGGATCCGGCAGATTTATGAGTCGGTTGCGCAACGCTAGCTCGAATAATCTTCTCGTCTTATCTCGGGGAAACGAGTAAGGACGTCCTAGCCTCTCCTCAAGGGGTACCAGTGGATGCATATTATTTTGACGAACAACCGGCTTCGAGTTACTCGGCTGTTGTTGAGTACTAGCGACAACAATTGCTTTCCCCTTCCCCTTTTCATTTCGGGAGTCTGGCTTTGGAAGAGGAGGTCTATGGCCCATCTGATCCATTTGCGCTAACTTGTCAATCAAGGCCTGGAAGGTAGTCGGCTTGAAGAACATCATAAACTGCGAGATGGTTGCTTGTGGATCAAGGGTTCCCACAAACATACCCACTGCAGGAGCTTCTTCAATGCGTTGCTTGCATTTCGACCATAAGTTCCGCCACCGTATAGCATATTGAACCCATGTCTCGCGTGGCTTTACCCTGGCGTTAATCAGTGCCGTTATCGGGATGCGTTCACTGGCGCTTGCAAAACGCTGGGTAAACAACGGCTCCATCTCCACGAAGGTCTTGATAGAGTCGTTCGGGAGCTCAGAGTACCACTCGAACGCTGTATCTGATAAGCTTCCAACGAACTGGCGAAGCAACAGTTTGTCATCACCGCCGGTGTTGCCGCAGAGTGCCCTGAACTGGGCAACATGCTGGTGGGGATTGCCCGTCCCCTTATAGACATGGAACTTGGGAATCGTGTAGCCGGACGGGTACTTGATTTGGTCATACCAGCTTGGATATGGTCGTCCTGTTTTTGCGACCTGACCGGCTGCTTCAGTCGCATGATGAACCCGTATTTGTTGGGCTATGTACTCGTCCAAATCATCTTTGGAGATTGTCTCCTCCTTAGCTGTTGACAGAGCTGGTGGAGGATTCGACGTTTCTCCCCTATCGTCTTCCAGGACGATCGTGGGATCTTCGGCCGGAGGATCTTGCTGGATCATCATCCCCACCATGTCTTGGAACAGGAGGCCCATACGCTTTATGTTGGCTGCTTGTTCAGCAGCCTCTTTATCCTTCTTCTCCAATATTCGACAAAGGAATTCGGCGTCAGTTTCTTGCTCTTGGCGTTCATCCGAAGACGTTTCAGGGTTTTCTTTTAGCCCAGTAAGTGCGGCCATCGCGTTCATCATCTCTTGGAGCTTTTGCTGTTGCTCCTGCGCTTTGGTCACCGATCGTGTGAGGGGTCTATGACCTGTTGATATGCAGCTGTCCTCTTTACCAGATGCCATATAGACGGTATGAACTACTATGCCCCCAGACTTAGGGCGTTTGGGTTCACCACCTTTGATATTCGCTACAGGTGTAGGGACTTTCTCTGGCCTCTTTCTCTTATGGGCCGTTGAAGTTGAGGGGGCCGTTGCTTTGGGCACCCAAGTGGTCGTCAACTTTCGTTGCTTGATCGGGGGATTTTCTTCTTGCCGACCTTTCGACTTCTTCTGTTGGCGAGAGAAATTAGGATCAATCACAGATTCTCGGACTCGTCGCCATGTCTTGTAAATCCTGGAGGACAGCGATTGAGGAGGCTGCTCCGGCTTTTCTGCTTCTACGGCGGTCTCTACCGGTGAAGGAGATCTTTTAAGGACCGCAGTTGGCGAGTTTCTGCGTACCCTGTTCAACAGCTCAAAGCTGTTCCCGGTTGGAACAGCAGCGTTAACTTCCACCGTTGGAGCTGGCGGAGTTATCCCAGAGGGGGAGTTGCCCCCAGTCTTCCTTACCCGGTGCCAGTGGCGTCGTCGGGCGCGACGAGTTGTCGGTATTGGTTTAGTGATGGAGATAGCCTCGTCTTACCCCCTGTTCAGGTATGGAGCCGTTGCCGGCGTCAGCCTATTGAAGACTGATGTCTTTTGAGCAGCAGAAGCAGGAGTGGGAGTTGGGACGGTCAGTCTTGTAAAGACCGATCTCTTAGCAGGAGAAGCCGTCTTGACGACTTCAGGAGCAGGTTTGGCTACTCTTTTTGGAATAACCTTTTCTGGGACTGCAAGCTTTATTGTGGGCCCGCAGAAGTTTTGGCCCAGTCTGGAGAAGACCGAGGCACTGGTGTTGGGCGACCCGTTGAGAGGGGCCGCAGTAACTGTAAGTCGATCGAAGACCGACTTCTTAGGAGCTTCTGGTACAGGCACAGGGGTGCTGAAGCTTGTTGGTGGAAGTATGGTTCCGAAAAACAGCCCTGTGGTGGCTTGAGTAATCTGCTCCACGGGCATCGTAAACAAAGAGGCAGCTTGGGGGCCGTATGTTATGCCCCCAGTTGAGGCAGGACGCGAGTTGCAGCTGCAATTCGAGCACTTCGCACAGGTAGAGGCCATCGATGCTTGATTTCTGCGCCAGGCAAAAGACCAAATCTTAGTAACTTAAAATCCAAAGGCAACCCTTAACAAACCGCGATTCGTTCGCGAAGACGACACACGAAATGTGGGGTGGAAAGAGGAAAAGGTCCCACCGGGCGTGCCAGAATCTGTTCCCCTCCGAATGGCGGCCGAGACGTTAGGGCGTCTTGCCTGAGATTCGGGGCAGATGCTATTTGGTTTTATCCGTCCACCTCTCCGAAGATGCCAGGTTGATTTATGGCACCGTGTATCGGAGGTTTAGACGGATGCGGCCGATGTAGCAGACTTCGTCAGATTCCCCCTCGCTTGAGGGGTTTTTGATTGTGGGGACACTCTTCCCTGCAGGCGCAAGCCCCTGCAGTTAATTATGCTACCGCATCGCGGTAACAACTTTCTCCTTCTCCAGAATTTCACTTCATGTCGTGGGTGTTTGTTTTGTTTGTGGTTGCCCGTGGATTGTATACAGAGACTAGGTTATGCCGTCGCCCGTAGGACGTGGATTAGTCCAAATCCGTATTTTCTTAGATTTGGGTTTGGGGTTTTAGTTTAAGGATACGTTAGCCATGTTTGAGGCTAAGATCAACTTAAACATTCGCTAAGGATACGTTAGTCTGATTTGAGACTAAGATCAACCTAACGAAAAGAGCGTTTAGGAGCTCTATTGTTCTAGTTTAGGGACGTAGTGGTCCATAGGTAGTTTAGGGACATTGCGGGCCATTGGTAGTTTAAGGACGCTTAAGTCCGTGGGTTTAAGGACCCCACAGTCCGTATTTTTGTTTAAGGACGCTTAAGTCCGTGGGTTTAAGGACCCCACAGTCCGTATTTTCGTGTGGTTGTCGGGACCCGTCACCTCTCTGACGTCGTTGAAGGATTACAACGATAGGAGTCAAAAGAGTTCGGAGATGTACCCTCGAACCGGATGTAAATTGATTTAAGAGAGCAGTTGTGCTCGGTCAATTTAATTTGAGGACTTACGGCCATGATTGGGCTAAGTCCAGTTGAAAAAGTGTTCAACACTTTTATTTGTTTTTAGCCTAATAGGCCTGTGTTAGGGCTTGACCCCTTTTAAATAATGCATAGCATTAAACTTGGTCTCTGTTGGACTTTTATTTGGGCTCTGCCCCTTTAAAAATAATACATTGCGTTATTTATTGTTTTGTTTGGGCTCTGCCCATTTATAAATGATGCAGAGCATCAATTTTGCTTGGGCTCTCCCCTTTTTATTGCATTGCAATTTAATTTGGCCTACTAGGCCTTTCTGATTTGGGCCTGGCCCTTTAGTAAAAGAAATGCATTGCATTTATCAGGCGCTTTGCGCCAATCACTGAGCGCAAGCGCTTATGGTGATGACACGTGTCACGCTCTGGTGAACGCAAGCGCAGTTGGAGCAGTGCGCTGCGCTGCTGACACGTGGCGCGCTCTGGTGAGTTGCGCTAATTTCAGAGAGCAAGGCTCTATTTCAAAAGCGCATAGCGCAAGTAGTTCAGGTGCTGACACGTGGCGCCCTCTGGTGGCTTGCGCCAACCCAGGAGCGCAGCAGTGCAGTTTTTGTAAGTGCAAGGCACTATTAACTTGAGAATCTTTTAGATTCCAGAACCAATGGTTCATAAAAAAGTGCAAAGCACTGTTTGATTTCTTGATCCAATTTAGATCAAAGAAAACAAGTTTTTTCTTTGTTTTTCTTGTTTTCAGAGAACCAGAGGTTCATAAAAAAGTGCAAAGCACTTATCATTATACGAAGATCATTGATCTTGTTCTTAGATCAATGATCTATTAGAAGAAATTCTTCTATTTTATGAAGGTTTTTACCTTTTTCTTCAAATTTCTTCAGAGTTCTCTCTTGTTTTGAGGTTCTTAATCTCTCATAATGTTCCTCCTTTTGATTTGGGGTCTAGGGGCCTTTATATAGTGCCCATAAAATTGTTAAATTTGTTAAAGAGATCTTTCTCTGAGTGATTTGGGGAATTTTCCCCACCGTTGCATCCAAGGGCTTCTGTTTTTCAGAAGGCAATCTTCTTGTTTTAACAAGAACAGAAAAATCTTGCTAGAATTTAATTCTGTTTGGCGCAAACGCCCCAGCGCGTGACACGTATCAAGCAGCGCAGAGCGCAGCGCAACTGCGCTGACACGTGTCGCGCAGCGCACGGCGCAGCGCAACTGCGCTTGCGCATCTGCGCTGACACATGTCGCGCAGCGCAGCGCTTGCACAACTGAAGCGTTGCTTCCTTTAATTTTGTTTTAAATAGAGTTTTGCTCTGATTGGGCGTGCTGCCTTGGGCGCTGCGCTGGCGTATCAACTTTCGACACGTGGCGCGTTGCGCGTAGCACAAAGAATCTGAAGCGTTGCTTCGAATTTTGAATTTTGAAATTCAAACAAAGCTTTGCTCTGATTGGGGGAAACATGTGGGATTTTCGTTAGGCGGCGTTGAAAAAATACGCCTTCCAACATTTTATTCAACGATCGACATCCATCATCATCATTTTTATCATCTAAGATGGTCATACACCAAATTTCATGTGATTATTCAACTTTTTTATCGTTGGATTAACAATGTAAAATGTTCTATTGTCGGTAAACCGTTAGTTTCACACCCACTAAATCAAGGGTGAAAAAGGGATAGAATCGCATAAAATTTGGTGTATCCACGTCTTAGATGATGAAGATGAAGATGATATATGCCGATCGTTGGAAAAAATGGTGGAATGTGTATTTTTTCGACGCCATAGGAGGCAATTCCCTCCTATGGCACCTTTTCTCCATTATTCTCATATATATTTATGTGTATATATATATATTTGTGTGTGTGTGTGTATTTATGCATTTGATTTTAGCCGGATTATATATGATATAACCGGATTATTGAATCAAGTGTTGATTTAATAATTTGATATATATTTATATTATGTATATGTTAACTAATATAAATCTCACTTAATTCTTTTCTTCTAATTATATATAAATTTGATATATATGCTTTTTGTATCATGGTTGATGATACATAGAACTAGGATGCATGAGAATCACATTAGAAGAAAGATGAGAAGATAATGACTTAGATATATGAATTAAAGAAAAGGAGAATGGGTCATTATTCTTGGGTTGCTTTGAGAAGTATGGAGAAGCCATGACTCATCCTTTTTCTTTGTTTTATTCATAGATATTTGTCATTTGAAGGGTGTTCATCCTATCCTCAAGGTTCACTCATACTTCCAAGTTCATCTTCTTCATCTCCTCTCTAGTTTTTCTAGGTAGAGAAAAAGAAAAGGAAAGAAAGAATTTTAGTGAGAAAAATTCCTACTTCATCAACCTACGCTACTCTAGCAAATCAGTATAGGTTGTTCTCTTCACTAATATCTTGATTAGTGAAGTGTAAGCTTGAGTGTGAGTTGCCTCAAAGTGGATCATCTTCGACAATGAAGACTTCGAGCAAGCTCGTTCTATCGTTCAAGTGGAGTCAAGAAAAGTTCTAGGACTACTACTCGGAGCATTTGAAGTGAAGGACTAGACTACAAGATTGTAATTTCTCTTCACTTAGTTTAGAACATGTTTTGCTCATCTTTGAAACTTTAATTCTCTAATTCAATTCTTGTTTAGTATACTTAGCCCTCTAGATTTTTTAAAATTGCATATTTGATGCTCATAGAACCCTAGTAGAGGTGCTAAGACATACTTTCAAGCTCCTTGGTGGAAACTAAATATGGAGCATAACGCGACTGCTCGGTGAACTGCAGGTCAAAGTCGCCACGGTCATACCCGCAGGTTTGCGCAATGCCTCAAAACTATGGGCCCTGGTATCTCTCACGCTCTGTAGAAGGAATTGGGTTAGGAAAGCTGTGGAGAACTCTGCCCAAGTCATCGGAGGAAGACCTACCGCTCGTCCTCTCTCAATCGACTAGCACCAAGTTTGGGCAAAACCCTCCAAGCGAAAGCTGGCCAACTCGACTGATCTCTCATCCGAGCATCTCAAAGAACGACTGATCATGACCATCTTATTAAGGAACGACCGAAGATCCTCTGCTGCATCCATACCTGTGAACACCGGAGGTCTCAACCTCATAAACTCTGGAAGTGATACCTCCATGACCCCTGCGACAATGGGTGTGGCTGCCTGAGTGGCGGGCTACACGACGGGCTCTGGAGTAGGTGGCACCATATCAGGTGTCAGAGTCCGGCGGGCCTCGACCAATTACCCAAGAATCTGCTGCAAACCCTGCATGCCCTCCTCCAGCTTAGCCATCCTGTCGGGAAGAGGATCGACCGGTCCTTGTGCCATCAGAATGCCCTTCGGGTCAATCCCCGTCCCTGGCAGACCTATCCGAGCTGCGGCTCTCCCGACTCGCGTAGCCATGGCAACTGGAACACGAAAACGAGAGTTGGTAAGGTGTAACAACGGGAACAAAAGGATGCAGAGAGTCAAAGAAAGAATTAACAAGACATAAATTCTAATGGCGCTTAAGCGGAGTATCGTATCGTAAATATGCTGCGGAACATACGTACGCTACGTTACTCTACTTGAGTTATCTACTCCATCATACCAAGGTCAACACATGTAACGAAAGTTCAGGTCTAATACCCCCAGAGTCAAGTCTAAGTTCCGTAAGGTTAAGCTTAGGTTTCAAAAATATCATACCCTAAACTCCACATAGTCAAACCTAGAACTCGACAAAGGTTAAACCTAGCATTCTGATGCTAACTTTCTCATGACCCGAAAACGGAACGTGACCGATACTTAAATCGCGTGACGTCTAAAGACGTAACGCGGTCTAAGTAAGCCAAAACTCAATAAAAACTTTAGCTTTTTGTAACTAACAAGCTAAAAACTTAACAAGATCGGATTTTAGCTTAACTTGTGAGAATAAAGAGGTGATCCATGCTTATAGGGGACTTGAGTGGCTCTACATGAAGAATTTGTGATCAAAAGCCATGGTTTGGTGTAGGATTCTTTGAGGCTAAAGAAAACTTAGTATATATTTGTGTGATTTTGGGAGTTAGAGAATTTTGAGGAGAAAAGGAAATGGTGTAGAGAATTAGGGAGGGAGAGGGAGGAGATACGGCCTTAACATAACCATTCCTTCACCATTCTGAATATTAAAAGAAAACACATACTTTCAACCATTCTCATTTGTTTAATATAAAACCCTTACCTCCAACCATACTCTACATGTCTCCCTCTCTATAAATTTAAAATACCACATAGAAAAAGAATTAAGATAAAGAAATAAGTTTAATTTGCCATGACAGATAAAGTATGTTTAATTAAATCTTAAGTTAATTTTTATGGTAAAAGACTTAAACATTATATGTATGTGTGCACTAAACACTTTAAAAGAAAACCAATTTAATTAAAAGCTATATAATTAATAAAACTTAGTATCACTAATTTAAAAAATCCCAAGTAATTATTTGTTCTCATATATAACCAGTTCATTTTATTAACAATTAAATCTAAAGTAAACATTTACATTTTCGAAATGTTACATTTGTGGAGGAGGAAAGCGAACATGAAACTGAGAAAGTGAACAGCACCTTTTAACATTTTTTGTTTGGGCAAAAAAATAAAATTTGAAAAGTACTTTCCTCTCTCCTTCCTCATTTTCTTCTCATTTCACTTTCACGCCATTTAAAACTAAGAAAGTGGAGGGAAATGAGAAGAAAATATGTGTTTTTATCATATTTTATTTTTATTTTTATTTTTATTTCATGCTTTCTTACTTTCTACAATTCTAACTAAATAACTCAATATCACTTTCTATTGCCACATAAGTGTAACTTGAAACTAAGGTTTCATATAACAAATTTTAGGAGGCAAATACACTCCCCACTAGATGGAAAGTTCTGAGTAATTTCCAACGGATCAGTGATCCATCCCCCTTCCCCCAAAATGCTTACGGGTCAGCTGCAGAAAAAAAAAGAAAAAATTACATCAATTTTTAATTTACAACAACTTTTAATATTCTATTTCCCTTCTCTATCTTAAGAAAATAAAATATTTGATTAATTCAGCAATGAGAGGACGAAACTGACAGGCGGCTTATGTAGATTGGCTAAAACCGAAGGCGTGGATGAATTTTAATAATGCATACACGCATGTGCATAATACTGGCTATAATAATACTTGGATTATTACCAACGTTTAGGGACCAAAATGAAATTTCAATTCCAAAATTATATCTTCATCCAACGGCTAATATTTTCCATAGATTAAACATCACACACCTTGAACCACAACTTAACTCCCGTTTCAATCGTCGTGAAGAGCAATGACTCCCTCTAAAATGTCGAGCTCAGCTTCCCTCCAAATCCCCAACTTCTCCTCTCTTTCTTCTTTCTCTACTAAAACCCTAGCCAGGGTTTCTCTTCATCGTTGCAATCTTCAGAAGAGATCGATCAGGGCTACGTTCAATCGAGCAACGCCATCAGCTGACCCGCGGATCTCAGAAGCTTCCCCTCTGCAGATTTCTAAAGGATCGGACGTCGTTAGGGCGTTCTACGATGGGATCAATCACCGAGATCTTGCGGCGGTAGAGGGATTGATCGGTGAAGGATGTGTTTATGAGGATCTCGTCTTTGCCGAGCCTTTTGTTGGTCGCAAGGTGATCGCTTTGTCTCATTCATTGTCTGATTACTGTTAGGGCTTTGAGTTCCTGGTGTATTGGAGGAATTTTGTCTATAATTTAGGGCATGTTTGGATAGCTCTAATCTTAGGGATTTTAGATCAAGATTCCTTTTTCCAATGGATTATGTCATGGTTATTTGGATGCGGATTTTCAACATTAATCCGGAGGCTTCAAAAACCCCAAATAGGTTATTCCTATGGATAAAAAAAAATTAGCCTTGAGCTAATTTTTTTTATCCTCTCTCCCTCCCTTGTACTTCTTCTCCTTTTTGAGAAATTTTTATTTCTATCATTGTATCTTATTTCACCTTTGATAAAAATAAATTCTCAATTACTCTTTCCTTCAATATATCTTCTCTTACACCCTTTACCTCTCTACTTCTTTTTATTTTCTTAAATTAGAAATGGGATTTTGAGATGGGTTGTATAGGATTTTGAGATGAGTTGTATTGTAAAACAAATAATAAATTGCTTATAAAAAGAATCATGAGAGATGGTTCTCAGGTTGGTTTGAAATAAAAAAAAAGAGAAAGATGAATTGTGGAATTAGAAAAAAACAATTTTGAAAAAGAATATAATGGGTTGAAGTTTTTTTTTGAAATCAACGGGTTAGAAATTGAGAAAATAAACATGACGGTAGGTTGTGAAAATTAAGAAGAAAATTGAAGAAGAAGATGATGTGTGGCGAGAAATTGGGGGATACAATGAAGATAATAATGGGCTGTGTGAATTGAATAAAAATTGAGAAAGAAGACGATGGATTATGGAATTGAAGAAAAATTAAAATGGAAGAAAATGAGTTATAAAATTGATTAAAAAAATAAAAATGAGTTGAAAGAAAATATGTTTTGGAATTGATAAATATTGAGTTGGAAGATAATGGGTTGAAAGATCTAAAAAAATTGAGTTAGAAGATAATGGGTTAAGAGATCTAAAAAAAATTGAAGGAGATAAAAATATTGTTTTGTCTACACTTTTAATATATATATATATATATATATATATATATATATATATATATATATTATGAACACTTATCCTTTACTAACCAAATAAACTTTGATCTAAAAATTCTCAGAATTTTTCACCAAAAGGGACGCACATGCATTCCGAGACATTTTTTTTCTAAATGAAATTCGACGAATTTATATGCCAAGTATCCAAATATGGCGACAAGTTAGTCCTAGAAGTGAAATTTGAGTGTTTTCAGGTGTATCGGTAGTAAAATCACGTAGGCCCGAATTGCTTATTAATACCAGGTAGAAAGTGAGAGGGTGGATTTAGGAATGAAAATATGATGGATAGTAAACCCTATCTCATCATCTCTTTATATAGGCTTGTTGCTAATTACAAATATATCCCTACATCACATCTATCCATTACATCATCTAATCTAATACTCCCCTCAAGCTGGAGCATATACATCACATATGCTCAACTTGTTACAAATAAAGTGCACACGAGATTTCCCAAGAGGTTTAGTGAAAAAATCAGCAAGTTGGTCTCCGATCTCACACGAATCTTATCAATAACTCCATCCTCGACCGTCTTACGAACGAAGTGACAATCAACCTCAATATGTTTCATCCGTTCATGGAAAACGGGGTTGTTCGCAATAGAGGGCGCAACTTTGTTGTCACAGTAGAGCTTCATAGGTGCAACAGAACCATATCCAAGCTCCGTAAGCAGAAAACTAATCCATGCCAACTCACTTATGGTACTAATCCACGCCAACTCACTTATGGTGTTTGCCATAGCTTTATATTCTGACTCTGCGCTGGATCTAAAAACCACATTTTGTTTCTTGTTTTTCCAAGAAACCAAGTTTCCTTCAACAAACACACAGAAAGCAGTGGTCGACCTCATGTCATCGGGGGATCCTGACCAATCTGCATCTAGGAAACCTGTGGCCTTGGAATGCTCATAATTTTTATAGACGATACCTTTCCCAGGGGCACCCTTTAGATACCTCAAAATACGGAGAGCTACATCAAGGTGAGCTTCGCGAGGATTAGATATAAACTGACTAACAACACTAACTGGGACGGCTATATCGGGACGAGTGACGGCCAGGTAGTTAAGTTTGCCAATAACCTCCTGTACCGTCCAGGATCATGAACAGGCTCTCCCGACCTATAAAGAGTTTCACATTTGGATCCATAAGAGAGTCAATAGGTTTACACACAGACATGCCGATCTTTAAGAGCATATCAAGCACATACTTTCGCTGAGTGGCGAAAATTCCTTTGGTGACATCGATATCTTAATGCCTAGAAAGTATTTCAACACCCTAGATCTTTGGTGCAAACCTATTTATGAAAACGAGCCCTCAAGTCAGCAACTCCTCTTTCATCATCTCATGTAATAATAATGTTGTACACATAGGCAACCATAAGGATCCTCTTTCCACCGCAATACCGATAGAAAACAGAGTAATAACTATTGGACCTTCGTAAACCAAAGGTCTTAACATCTGTCAGTCTCTCAAACCATGCACGTGGAGACTGTTTGAGACCATACAACGACCTCTTGAGTTTGCAAACAAGCCCAGACTCTCCCCGAGTAACAAAGTCATGCGATTGATCCATATATATTTCCTCCTGTAAGGTGCCATGTAGGAATGCATTTTTCATCGCAAGCTGATGTGAAGGCCAATGATTTGTGGCTACCAATGATAAAAATATGCGAACTGAGGTCATCTTGGCCACATGAGTGAGTCTCATCATGATCAATCTCATAAGTCTGCAAGTAAAGCGAGCTTTGAGTTGAGCAAATAAGCCATTAGGGTTCAACTTCACACTATATACCCATCGGCAACCGACCGCTTTCTTCCCAACCGGGAGACGAGCAAGATCCCATATGCTGTTAAAACGTAAGGCTAAAATTTTCTCGTCCATAGCTCTTTTCCAATCCGGATGAATTATGATATCAGATACTGAACTGAGAAGAGAGTGAGAATCCAAGGATGAAATGAATGCATAATATGAATGGTACAATCATGTATAGGTGACATAATCACCGGTGGGATATCAAGGAATAATAGTACGAGTTTTATGAGGGCTATTGGAACATCTAAGTCGGAGGAATCTGGATCTAGAATCGGAGGGATGACCAGCAACTCCAAAGCAGGAGGCTGTTGTACCTATCTGGTGTACACTTGAGTGATCTGTTCTCGCATTAAGTCTTTGGTTTGATCCACAAAGGCTTCAATTAGAACAAAAGTTGGTGGGGTAGCCAAAATTTCAAGCTCATCAATAGGAAACCCTTTCGAACAGACAAAGAGGAATATACAGATGAAAAATATGGAGTGTTCTCATGAAAAGTAACATTAGCAGATATGAACACTCTATTTAACACTCAATCATAGCATTTATAACCCTTTTGATCCTTAGAATATCCTAGAAAGGCACAGCGAATAGATTTTGGATCAAATTTGAATACTTCGGGACGATGGTCATAAACAAACAGGTGCAACCGAACACTCTAGGAGGTAGAGGAAAGAATGATTTAGAAGGAAACATAACAGAATATGGTATCTGTCCCCTCAAAATAGAACTTGGCATACGATTAATCAAGTGACATACAGTAAGAATAATATCGTCCTAAAAATATTTTGGAACTTGCATATGAAACAACAAAATGTGTGACTTACAACAAATGTCTATTTTTCGCTCGGATACCCCATTCTGTTGAGGCAAGGACAGGAAGACTGATGAGCAATACCAAAAGAGTCTAAGAATTGCCGAAAATCTGAACTGAAGTATTCCTTGGCATTGTCAATATCACGCCCCGCTTCCCAAAATACGGAATACGAGGGGTTGACAAGGTCAGCCATGCTCCTACGGTCAAGGAATGTCCTGCCGTAGTCACACTTCGGCTTCTAGCTTTACATGGTAATCAGTAAATAATGCACAGGTAATGAGAAATGCAGTAACTGAAACAAAACAATATAAAGAACTGACCTGATGGGAAACAAAAGGGTATAACTCTGGATAGCTAATCAAGATGTCCGTGATGTGCGTCTGATCCTGGTCCTGGCTAAATCTACTCCTCACACTGAGCATGCATACTCAGGTCGTCAGAGCGACACAATAACAATATAGTGTATAGATACAAGTGACAACTCGAACAATGATAATAGATATATATGACAGTAAATCAAAAAGGTATAGGTATGAACATGCAGTAACCACAGAAGTGTCTAATAAATCAAGTGGACAGTAAAGCAGTAAAATAATATGCCAGGTATGTCAACAACGGTAAGTAAAGTAAAATCAATGCCATTATCCCTATCAGTCTCTAAGTCTCACTGTACAGGTCACTAAGCCTATCGTCAGTCCAAGTGTGAGAGTCAACCACTCGCGATTGTCCTTCATCCAAGGGTAGGACCTAAGGGCAAGGGACCACGGGCCCAATATGTAACTCACGGTAATAATCATGTACCCTGTAAATCTCCATATATCTCCATATATATAAGCCGACAAGAGACTCCCGAGATTCTGTTGAACTCACACTCAAACTACCCCACACCGTGGTCTACATCAAACGCTAACCATAATCTCAAATACCAGTCGGTCTGTGGCGAGTCTGCGTGAGAACTGGAGACAGGATCTCCATCAAGCACGTCCCGACTAATACCCAAGATAAATGGCAGTGTCTGGTGCCTTATCTGTGACACCCATGCAAGAGCTTCCATAAGTGTCTCATACCACTTATAGTCACACGTACACGCGTCCCACAGACGTCGACAATGCAATAGCATAATAAGGTTCACCGATTGTGTACAAGTACGTGTCACTTTCACTTATTCACTTATGCACGAACACTAACGTACTTGCCACAATCATCACTAATACCTAACACTGGGTAATGCACATTATCACTAGGTCATCAATGCAGTGACATATGTATGATATGATGAGGAGACACTATGTAAAGCATGATTAAGATGTCATACAACAGTATTCTACCACTTACATGATTTATCAGAAATCATACGTGTACAGTTTAGCGAAACAATGAATGGGGAATAAATAGTATGTTCGATTATCTATCCAGCGAATTTGGTTTCACGCCAATCGGGTTCCAGGATCACTAATTATGGCCATTTCATTTTAAGCGTTCACGGCTGGAAATCCGGTTTCAGAATCGGAAGTCCGTTTCGCAACGCATTTTAATCCCAGTTGGGATCAGAATTTAGCGACGCTACAGTTGAATGAAATCTAGGGTTTCCAATAAGGTTTTCAACGCAACAGACGGATTCTCGATCGCATCTGCACGTCAGGAGTTATACACTGTTTAACACTAATATGTCACCTCTGAATCTGTTCTGGACTGTTATACGTCCCGATCTTCTAAATTACAGGTTAAATAGTAAACGATGACGAAACAGGATGAAACCACTTGTGTTATCTAGCTAACAGATTCACCTTTAATAAACAGCGGAGTTCCGCCGCATACGAATTAAGAAAACAAGGTGGTACCCATTACGGGACAGCACACAGCAACTGGAGTCGCTCTGGACTGCAGTCCAGAGTCGCACTCCGATCTAAATATTGTCGCAGTTTAAGTACAGAAATCATTAGAAACTTGCATAGGGTTATAGTTCGTCGAGTCGGCTTCGATTTGAGCCCTCGAACGCATCATTCCAGTATGTAATTAATTTATGGTGATTTTAGCCGTTTTCAGATACGAGAAATTTCCAGTTTTACGGCTGTATTTGGGGGTATTCGTTTTAGTCATTAACGATCATATTTTCCTATGAAATTCACACACTAGATTCACAGCCTTACGGACCAGATTATACAATTGAGTTCCGTCAAATTAAATGAGAATTTCCATTGAGATCATGCATCGAACAGTTACGTCGTATAATTTACTGAGAATAGTAAGTATGGAATCTAAAAGATTATAGTTCGTAACTAATACAAATTAGCATGTAGCAAGTATGGAACTTGCCTGGAGACGCACGGCAGTGGCATGGAAACACAACAAGGTTTGGCCTCGGCTCGATCTTGGCGCGGCCTCGGGGCTTGGACTAGGCTAGGAGCTCGAGTATGGGCAGCGATGGTTGGCTGGAGGTGAAGCATGTGGTTGCTACTGGGTTGTGATGAGCTGGTAGGGTGTCATTGGAGGTGGCGGTCGACGATGCGGTGATGAATGGCGGCGACGGCTTAGTGGTGGGTTGAGCGGGAAAGGAAAGAAGGAGGAGAGCTCGGTTTTTGGGTGTTTCTTTCGACAGAGGAAAGGAAAAGGGAGCGGGTGGAGGCGTCGCGGTGGTTGGCGGTACTCCAACGGTCGAAGAAGGCAGTGAGGATGCTCTGGTGATGAAGGAGGGGCCGGGCAAGGACGATGGGTTCGAAGATGGAGGTTGAGGGAGTCATGATCGGTAGAAGGTGGTCGGCGGTGATGTTGGGGGCCGTTAAAGAGGTCGTAGGTGATGCAAAGGTGGTGTCTCGACCAAGGAGGAGCTGCCATGGGCCTCGAGCTCGGCTATGGAGTCATGGGTTGCATGAGGAGGAGCTCGGCGGATGGTGGTCGAAGGGAGGTGAGTGGCGACTGTGATACCGGCGATGGTGGCGACTGTGATGGGGCGATCGCGGGCGTGGGCGCGGGTTCGAGAGAGGAGCGGGAAAGGAAAAGAGAGAGGGAGAGGAGACGTGGGGGAGAGAGAAAGAATTATGAGAGGAGAGAGAGAGGCGTGTCAACAAGGAGAGGTCGAGGGCGCGCGTCGTGGGTAACGCTCGCGAGCGGGGCACGGCGCGTGACGGGCGGCGACGTGGGCGCAACGGCAGAATCGCGCGGGAATTATAGGAACGTGGGGAGAAGAAGGGTTATGGTACGGGCCGGGTCCGATTGGGTGCAACGACTGCTGGGATTGGGCTTGGGCCGCAGGAAAAATAAAAAGGAAAAAGAAATTCGATGAGAAGAGAGGGAGTGGGCCGGGCTCGTGGGTTGCGAAAATAAATCAAAAGAAATGAATAACAGAAACAATAGGAGAATGGGAAAAAGGGGCCGGCTGTGCTGGGCTTAGGGATTTAATAGTAAAAGGGAAAAATGGGTGTTGGATTCAGAGGCTGAAGAAGTTGGGTTGGAGTTTAAATAGAAATAAAAGAAATAATAATGGAATAGGGGGCCGGGGCTTAAAGGAAGAATTTGGGAAAAATGAGATATAGTAGGGTTTGGGTTTAATGGAGTTTTTAAAATAATAAATAATTATAAATAAAAATAAAAATTTTATAGGTTAAAGAGAAATACGGATATAAGCGTATATAAATGAACCGGGTATTACATCATACCACCCTTACAAAAATTTCGTCCTCGAAATTTAAAAGAAACGACAGGCTACAAAATAATAAGCGAAAAGTTGCTATATCGAAAACTAATACATAGCGATTTACTTAAAACGGGTGGATAAAATTTTGAAGGTATATATATGTAAGAACCACATACAAAAGATAGGTCTAGTAGGTATAAGACAGGAACAACTATAAGGGCAACTACATGTATACGAGAATATAGGTAACAATAACGAACAATAATAATCAAGGCGTGTTCGATAAAGGTCGAAACCCAAATATGTGCACATATAAGTATATCAAAAGTAGCAAAGCAGAAATAATAAGTATAAGGCTCAACCATTTATAATAGTAACCATAGGCACAATACCCGAAATAAAGTAGCGACAATAAAGTAGTGAAAGATTTGTTGGTAGGTTAAAACATTTTAGGATAACGTATCGATCAAATAACTTAGAAAACTCGCGTAGTGAAAATAAGGAACATGGAACAAAATATGCGCGGTATAAAGTTGCGCTACTGAAAAATGAGATAATAGTAGTGTGCTTTAAAATACATAAAACTAAGTAGTCAATAACACGCATTCTTCGATAAATACAAGATAATGAAAACCAAATTTCGAATAATAAAGTCCCTAAATATATATAGGGTAATAGGAAAAACACAAAAATTTATAGGACTAGCTAGGGTAAGGATCACAAGGAAGTGTGGCTCATTCAAAGGTTGGAGTATGGCGGATTTAGGCTGAATGTCAAGGAGATTGGGATCGGGTCAGCACAGGAAGTAAGGGTGAGCAGCACAGGACTACAAGGGAAAAAGTATGGGGAGGACAACAGTCGGCATATCATGTGAATCAAAAATTTGAAGGGTTAGCGAACTCGGAAATTTCACTAAAATTCTCCTCCCAGAAGGATCTCAACGAGACGCAGACGAAAGATGAAGGGTGGACCTCTAAAGATCAGGTGCGGTACTTGTTAATCTTAGTGAGGGTTAAAACAATGTAAGGAGTAGGGGTGAACAGTTCTTAGTAGGAAAATAATTGTATAGAAGAAATAATCAAGCATCTAGTGAACTAAGAAGATCGAAAGATTGGCGAACTCAGCAATTTATTTCATTCCAGAAGATTTTAAACAAAGTATTCTCAAAGACGAGAGGTGGCCCTAAACTATACACAGATTTATTTGGCCAGATAAGACAACATCTAAAAGAAATCCCGTCAGCCGCGGTTGTGGAGATTCAGCAGGTTGCGGTAGGCTCGCCCGCTCAGGTAGGGGCGTCCATTTCCATAGCGCCTCGCAGGGATTGCCATTGGGAGTTCTTCCACAGCAGGGTCTTGTTCTTCTGGTTCTTCTTTCTCGGCTGGAGCTTCTTCATCAAGGTCTGCTTCCATGCGGTTCTCTTCTTCTGGATCCTCTTCCATGTGATTTCCCTCTACTGGATTTTCTTCTATCGGTTCATCCTCGGGATCTTCCTCTATCGGGTTCTCTTTATGGTCTCCTTCCTCTTTATCGGAATCGCCTATCATATTAAACTCTGGGGCGGCTGCTCCTTCGTCCTCGGAATCGCTGTTTCCGAAAATGACTTGGGGACCGTTGATCTCATCGTCAGAACTCATCAGCGTGCGGTCTAAGAAAACGCATGACTGTGCATCCTCATCTAGATGCGGCGCTGCTCCAGGGTGGGCCATGGCCTGAAAAGAAAGAGTCATGATTAGGCAGTGGAACACATCAAGAAAATAGTTAGGGTACGAAGTATAGGAAACTATGCGGTGGGCAGGAACTGAAAAATCAGGATTAAAAATGCTGTGGTAATGAATAGTATGAATAAGGGGAGAAACAAGAGAATGATACAAATATTACGATTCAAAGTTTTTATTGCATTCAACTAAAAGTTCGACGGATACAAGATTTCAAACGAAAAGAAATATTTATAAGAGGATGACAACATTTTATTAAAAGCAGAAAACGTGATAAATCTTCTTCGATTACTAGGCCGCTGCATTCTCGTCACGCGAGTTGAATTCTGAGCTGGGTCCGCCTTATCCTCGAAGTTCGAACTACGCAATCATCATCACTTGGCATGAGTGGAGAGTGTGGACGAGTCTCCTCCTTGCAGCTCCTTTCTTTTTGGGCAACCGTTGATAAGATGTTCGCTGGATCCGCAAATCCGACATTTCCCTTGGGCGCGGCGACAATCCCTCTGAAGATGTCCTGGCCTCTTACAGTACCCACAATATTGGGTCTTCTGCTGCTTCCGTCGCGGGTAAACAAATTGGCGCTTCATCTTCTTCTCTTTTCCTCGCCTAACAGGGATCCCTTTACAATTTGAGACTCCCGCTGGTGCCTGATTCACCTGTCTTCTCCGTCCTTCAGCTAACAAGTCGTTCGTTCGCTCCTGGGCTTCCTTCAGACCTTGTAGTACACTCAGGATCTCAATGGTCTGATTCTGGGGAGTGGAGATAGAGAAAGAGTCGTTGGACGACATGATCCTGAAACAATAATTTTGAGGATGATATAAGGCACAAGCTATAAGAATCAAAATGTAATATGGATTGGACAAAGATTCAAGAATATCAGATGTGATGAAATTCATTACAAGTGGAGAATCAATTGTATGACTCTAAGTCACTTAAACAGAGTATGGTAGTGTAACCGTGGTATAGTTCACAATTACAACCACGAAACTTTGCCAAGTCACCTGAAACCCTAGCGAATGGATAGCAGAATATTCGATGTGAATATGGATCAAGAATGACTAGTTTACAACCTAGACCAAGGAATGTCTTAGATTGCCAAGCTATACACGGAAAACTGCAATCCCAATCGAATCAAAACCTGGGCTCTGATACCAACTAAACCATGTCACGCCCCGCTTCCCAAAATACGGAATACGAGGGGTTGGCAAGGCCAGCCATGCTCCTACGGTCAAGGAATGTCCTGCCGTAGTCACACTTCGGCTTCTAGCTTTACATGGTAATCAGTAAATAATGCATAGGTAATGAGAAATGCAGTAACTGAAACAAAACAATATAAAGAACTGACCTGATGGGAAACAAAAGGGTATAATTCTGGATAGCTAATCAAGATGTCCGTGATGTGCGTCTGATCCTGGTCCTGGCTAAATCTACTCCTCACACTGAGTATGCATACTCAGGTTGTCAGAGCGACACAATAACAATATAGTGTATAGATACAAGTGACAACTCGAACAATGATAATAGATATATATGACAGTAAATCAAGAAGGTATATGTATGAACATGCAGTAACCACAGAAGTGTCTAATAAATCAAGTGGACAGTAAAGCAGTAAAATAATATGCCAGGTATGTCAACAACGGTAAGTAAAGTATATCAATGCCATTATCCCTATCAGTCTCTAAGTCTCACTGTACAGGTCACTAAGCCTATCGTCAGTCCAAGTATGAGAGTCAACCACTCGCGAGTGTCCTCCACCCAAGGGTAGGACCCAAGGGCAAGGGACCACGGGCCCAATATGTAACTTACGGTAATAATCATGTACCATGTAAATCTCCATATATCTCCATATATATAAGCCGACAAGGGACTCCCGAGATTCTGTTGAACTCACACTCAAACTACCCCACACCCCGTGGTCTACATCAAACGCTAACCATAACCTCAAATACCAGTCGGTCTGTGGCGAGTCTGCGCGAGAACTGGAGACAGGATCTTCATCAAGCACGTCCCGACTAATACCCAAGATAAATGGCAGTGTCTGGTGCCTTATCTGTGACACCCATGCAAGAGCTTCCATAAGTGTCCCATACCGCTTATAGTCACACGTACACGCGTTCCACAGACGTCGACAATACAATAGCATAATAAGGTTCACTGATTGTGTACAAGTACGTGTCACTCACTTATTCACTTATGCACGAACACTAACGTACTTGCCACAATCATCATTAATACCTAACACTGGGTAATGCACATTATCACTAGGTTATCAATGCAGTGACATATGTATGATATGATGAGAAGACAGTATGTAAAGCATGATTAAGATGTCATACAACAGTATTCTACCACTTACATGATTTATCAGAAATCATACGTGTACAGTTTAGCGAAACAATGAATGGAGAATAAATAGTATGTTCGATTATCTATCCAGCGAATTTGGTTTCACGCCAATCGGGTTCCAGGATCACTAATTATGGCCATTTCATTTTAAGCGTTCACGGCTGGAAATCCGGTTTCAGAATCGGAAATCCGTTTCGCAACGCATTTTAATCCCAGTTGGGATCAGAATTTAGCGACGCTACAGTTGAATGAAATCTAGGGTTTCCAATAAGGTTTTCAACGCAACAGACGGATTCTCGATCGCATCTGCACGTCAGGAGTTATACACTGTTTAACACTAATATGTCACCTCTGAATCTGTTCTGGACTGTTATACGTCCCGATCTTCTAAATTACAGGTTAAATAGTAAACGATGACGAAACAGGATGAAACCACTTGTGTTATCTAGCTAATAGTTTCACCTTTAATAAACAGCGGAGTTCCGCCGCAAACGGATTAAGGAAACAAGGTGGTACCCATTACGGGACAGCACACAGCAACTGGAGTCGCTCTGGACTGCAGTCCAGAGTCGCACTCCGATCTAAATATTGTCGCAGTTTAAGTACAGAAATCATTAGAAACTTGCATAGGGTTATAGTTCGTCGAGTCGGCTTCGATTTGAGCTCTCGAACGCATCATTCCAGTATGTAATTAATTTATGGTGATTTTAGCCGTTTTCAGATACGAGAAATTTCCAGTTTTACAGCTGTATTTGGGGGTATTCGTTTGTCATTAACGGTCATATTTTCCTATGAAATTCACACACTAGATTCACAGCCTTACGGGCCAGATTATACAATTGAGTTCCGTCAAATTAAATGAGAATTTCCATTGAGATCATGCATCGAACAGTTGCGTCGTATAATTTACTGAGAGTAGTAAGTATGGAATCTAAAAGATTATAGTTCGTAACTAATACAAATTAGTATGTAGCAAGTATGGAACTTGCCTGGAGACGCACGGCGTGGCATGGAAACACAGCAAGGTTTGGCCTCGGCTCGATCTTGGCACGGCCTCGGGGCTTGGACCAGGCTAGGAGCTCGAGTATGGGCAGCGAAGGTTGGCTGGAGGTGAAGCATGTGGTTGCTACTGGGTTGTGATGAGATGGTAGGGTGTCATTGGAGGTGGCGGTCGACGATGCGGTGATGAATGGCGGCGACGGCTTAGTGGTGGGTTGAGCGGGAAAGGAAAGGAAGAGAGCTCGGTTTTTGGGTGTTTCTTTCGACAGTGGAGAGGAAAAGGGAGCGGGTGGAGGCGTCGCGGTGGTTGGCGGTACTCCGACGGTCGAAGAAGGCAGCGAGGATGCTCTGGTGACGAAGGAGGGGCCGGGCGAGGACGATGGGTTCGAAGATGGAGGTTGAGGGAGTCATGATCGGTAGAGGGCGGTCGGCGGTGATGTTGGGGGCCGTTAAAGAGGTCGTAGGTGATGCAAAGGTGGTGTCTCGGCCAAGGAGGAGCTGCCATAGGCCTCGAGCTCGGCCATGGAGTCGTGGGTTGCATGAGGAGGAGCTCGGCGGATGGTGGTCGAAGGGGAGGTGAGTGGTGACTGTGATACCGGCGATGGTGGCGACTGTGATGGGGCGATCGCGGGCGTGGGCGCGGGTTCGAGAGAGGAGCGGGAAAGGAAAAGAGAGAGGGAGAGGAGACGTGGGGGAGAGAAAGAATTATGAGAGGAGAGAGAGGAGTGTCAACGAGGAGAGGTCGAGGGCGCACGTCGTGGGTAACGCTCGCGAGCGGGGCACGGCGCGTGACGGGCGGCGACGTGGGCGCAACGGCAGAATCGCGCGGGAATTATAGGAACGCGGGGAGAAGAAGGGTTATGGTACTGGCCGGGTCGGGTTGGGTGCAATGGCTACTGGGATTGGGATTGGGCCGCAGGAAAAATAAAAAGGAAAAAGAAATTCGATGAGAAGAGAGGGAGTGGGCCGGGCTCGTGGGTTGCGAAAATAAATCAAAAGAAATGAATAACAGAAACAATAGGAGAATGGGAAAAAGGGGCCGGCTGTGCTAGGCTTAGAGATTTAATAGTAAAAGGGAAAAATGGGTGTTGGATTCAGGGGCTGAAGAAGTTGGGTTGGAGTTTAAATAGAAATAAAAGAAATAATAATGGAATAGGGGGCCGTGGCTTAAAGGAAGAATTTGGGAAAAATGAGATATAGTAGGGTTTGGGTTTAATGGAGTTTTTAAAATAATAAATAATTATAAATAAAAATAAAAATTTTATAGGTTAAAGAGAAATACGGATATAGACGTATATAAATGAACCGGGTATTACAGTCAATTCACAAAATTTTAACAGTTGTATCAAATTGATTTTTAACCTCGGTACAAAAAGATTTAAACACTCTAAAACTTCAGCTCTAGGCTTTAGCAAATACAATGTCACTCTAGTAAATTCATCAATAAAAGTCATAAAATAACGATAACCATGATTTGATATAATAGGACACGGACTCCAAATATCAGAATGAACAATTTCAAATAAACTAGTAGCCCTATTGTTAACTTTAGGAGGATAGGAAGCACAATGATGATTTCCCATCCCACAAGATGCATACTCAAGAGAAGATAAATGGCTTCGAGAAGATACAAGTTTTTTAAGATTCTTTAAATATGGATGGCCTAACCTACTGTGAATCTCAAGAGGGTCTGTAGACAGAACAAACTGTAGGTGTACTCCCATCAAGTTAATATAAGCCTTCACGCTCATGTCCTGAATCAATCACCTCCTTTATCCCCAGATCTTGCATGATACAATCAGAAGGAGAAAATGTTGCCGAACATTTTAAAGAGTGCACAAGTTGATGAATAGATAATAAACTGAATGGAAAGGTCAGTATATATAGAACTGAAGATACAAATAACGATGGAGCGAGACTAGTGGAGCCAGCATATTCCACTTTAGAGGTGGAACCATTAGCTACCGTGATGGGACTACTATCTGAAGTGGAGGACAATGAAGTCAGTATACCCGACTTCCCAGTTATATGATTTGTTTCTCTTGAATCTATGATCCAAGATGTAGTAGGAGATGCTACAGAGAAAAAACAACTATTACATTTACCCTTGGCCATACCGGATGCAGCATGTGACAACGACGACGATGTAGAGCCCCCTTGAGATAAGATGCCTCGGCTGTGATAACTCCTCCTCGGTAAGACCCCGGGTGAGGACACATAACTACATGCAAATGCATGTGCAGAGACCGAGGAAACCGAATCAGAAGTAGCAACTCTCACAGCTGGTCGAAGCTCAGGATGGAGTGTAGCAATGATCTCGAGTTGACCAGTTAGCTCACAATGTGTACAAAAACAATCAAAACGATCATCCCTCCGATTTCCGGCCACTCTTTTACCTCCTCTACCTTCACGGCCTAGGGGGCCGCGTCCTTTACCTCCAACAAACAGTACATGAGAAGCAAGAGAAAATCTGTTATCATGGGTCTTCATCGAGGACTCGGAAACACTATCAATCATGGAAGAGGGAAACGCAATCAGGATGCTCTATAGGTATCTGTAAGGATTGGAACAAGAGAGCCACCAAAGATCTGTGGTCGAATAGTAAAAAACTTTGGGCCTAAGGCCCGCAGAAATGTCATGACCATCATCTGCTCATGTTGCCTCCTCCTCTCATTGATATCAACTACAAAGAGGGAAAATAGAGAGTAACTCGATCTCTTGCTTCTTGAGATCACCATACACTACGGAGATAGATCGACCATTACGCCGCAATTCATGAAGGGATCCAACAATCTTAAAGGCTCGATTAACACTCTCATTTCCTTCATATCATCCTTTCAAATACACCCAAATGGAATAAGCGTTATCATACTTGTATACCACTTCAGCAATCTCATTCTCCATCGCCTCAGTCATCAATTGATGCAGAATCACATCTTTAAACATCCACTCATTGGTGGGAGATGAGGGAGGCGCCTTAGTGACATGCTTAATCAATATTCTCTCCCTCATGAACATTTCAATAGACCGCTTCCATCTATGGTAATTTGTTCCATTCAACCGAGTACAAGTGATATGAGTAGGAGCCATGTGAGGATTGTAGACTTGTTTCTCTTGCGAAGTAGCGGACTCGGCCATCGAGAAACAACAACCTCATTAACAACACCCACAAAACTATCACAATCTCCAATACAAACAACCCGCGATTACAACCACAAACACCTCGAAGGGTGATAGCAAAAGAAAACAACCATAAATCAAATCTTGATCCGTCTCAAAAGACTCGAATCAACGATCTACAACCCACGACCCTCCTTAAAACACAACATCGGAACCTAACACACAAGATCAACACCGATCGTGGTCTCCGATAACACAAACTCCTCACAAGCACTCGCTACACGATAAATCCTCACAAATACATCACCAATACAAAACATATTATAATAAAAAAATTGATATCGCCAAAGAAGCATCTCCTTAAAGTTGGGTTCAAGGATTTACTTAAAATCGATATCACCAAAAATTGGGTTCAAAGAGAAGGTGCTCGGTTGATTTGATATGAAGAGACGTAGTCGGTCGAGATCTCCTTCACAGGTCTGAAGTCGGCGGAGATGAAATCAGGTTCGTGGTGGTGATGGTGATTGGCTTTGCGGTAACGAGATGAAATTGTGGCAAGATTTGCGATGATCTGTAGCAGCGAGGGAATGGGCGGTGGCGAGATCGATGGCTTTGTTGATGAAGTCGTCGGGTTGCGGTGATGGGCGGTGATGGATGTTGGGGTCGAAAATTACACCCAGTCGCTAAAATCAAAAACCAAATTCAAGTCAAAATCAAAGTCAAAAAGTCAAAATGGGCCCGAGCCCAGGTCAAACCCAAGCACGAAGAAGGGGCCGGCCGAAAGAGAGGAGAAAAGGAAAAGATTAAATGTAATTTTTGTTTTTTAAAAATTAAATAGGTAGAAGCAAATTTTGTAAAAAGCCATGGAGCTATATGTAAAGATGTAGGCTTATAAAAAGCCCCCCATGGCGACTCAATAACGATAATTGATTATTCCCGAAAAACATATCTAGGATTTTGTGTCGTTCTCTCTCAGGTCTCCTTTCTCTTTTTTTTAAAATAAAATCCAAGACGAGTTCTCTCCAAAAATAAAACCGATTTTAGCAATTAACCCATTGAGAGGAATACAGATCTCCTATTGAAATCATCAAAGGAGCAACCTTTTTTTATCTCTCCTCAAGATCCAACCGAGGAAAGAAGGAAGAGGAGAAAATCCATCTGCGCATGTCCTGAAACTTCATGGAAGGGGAAAAGAACCCATTTTGATTTTCTAAAAATCAAAATTTTATGTTTGGGGCTGTAGTTCCATTGGGTTTCGACCCTTGCTTGAACTGTGCTAGATGCGCATCTCGTTAGGTGTCCGTTTAGCTAGATGTGCACCTCATTGGGTGCACATCGTACCAGGTGCGCACCTCGCTATGTGTGCACTTCCCTAAGTGCGTACCTTACTGGACCTTTTGACCCATTTAGGACCCTTTGGCCCCTAACTCTCGCATCTCGATAGATACACACCTCCCTAAGTGTACACCTTATTGGACCTCTTGGTCCATTTAGGACCCTATCTTTCCAGATGTGCATCTCGTCATGGTCGCACCTTTCCAAGTGCGCACCGTGTCAGGTGAGTATCTTTTCAGGCACGCATCTCGACAGATACGCACCTTGTCACGGGTGCACCGTTACCACGTGCTCACTTTGCTAAGTTACACGTGGCATACACGTATCCCTCATTTCTGTCTTTCTTGTAAATACTTTACCAAATAAAAAATGAATAAAATAGGCACGCCCCATACTCTAAAACCTTCCCCCCTTAGAAAAATTTCTAACAGGCGCTGCTCCGCATCCTGCAAGGGGGCTGCTAGCCCTCTTGACCTCTGGCTTGATATCCGGATAGCGGGATCCCCGTAAACTCTGCGAGGCCCCCGGTATGCCCAAAACGCCCTCAAGACACACATACGCATACTGCACATTGAGTTCGCATAATCCGTTTGACCTGTTAATCGTAAGTTCTCTCGCTTCCAAGAACGATGGGTAATCAACGGCAGTTTAGTTCGCGGCTGCCAGAGATTTGGATCTCCACAATCAATAAACCCCAGCCTGCCCCATGCAAGGAGAATATGTATATGCCTAACAAGCGACGCGTATTCTTGAATAGGGTGACGAAAAACATTCGGCAATAGAGTCGGGATCTGGATAGTTGCGGGGCTGGGTTGCTGATGGAGTCGTGGACGAGTCGGGTTGCTGATGGTGATGGAGTGATGCGGTGATGGTGGACTTTGCGGTGGAGAAGCAATGATGGGCTCTAGGTCGGTGAAGACTAGATCTAGATCGGAGAAGAGAAGAAGAAGAGAAGGGTGGTGGTGGTGATTTAGGTGATGGTGGAATGCCATAAGAAAGTTGGAGGGTGGATTTGGGAATAAAAATATGATGGATAGTAAACTCTATCTCACTACCTCTTTATATAAGCATGTTACTAATTACAAATATACCCCTACATCACAACCGTCCATTACATCATCTAATCTAACACCAAGTAAAGTTTTGATTTTTTTTTCCTGCAGCTTGCAGGTATAAAAAAGAGCTAATCTCTTATAACGTCTGGTTGCACAACAATTCTGAGCTAGAGGAAGCTTTTGAGTGACTGTCTCGGTGTTTCCACATAACATCTTGAATATTATGTTGTTTGCACTACAAAAAAGTGTTCGTTTTTTTATATGCTAGCCTTACACAAAGAAAAGCCAATATATGTTTGTCACGCTGGACAGTGATTTGAAGTAATTTCTGAGTTGATTAATATGTAACCATTATAAGGCAAAATTTATCGGAATATGAACAGACTTTCTAAACAAATTTAAGTTATTGTAATCAGCCTAATTTTCATAATTAGACTTTAAGTGGGCTAATATAAGTGGAATATCATATTTATAATGAAATAGAAGAAAATAACAATAAAAGTGAAAATAATAATATTCTCATCAACTCAGCACTATATTAAGTGTTTTCTCCTTTACAGCCATATCAACTATGTATTTTGGCAGATCTTCCTTATCAACCATCATAGGGAGATTAGCATGATTTTGCTCAGCGCTTAGTTTCTTGGAGTATCCTTAGCAATTTAAGCTACTTATGCTACTCCCCTAGTTTATTTGCAGGGTACCTGGATAGTCTATGCCAATTTGTGTCATCTAGAAATTACGTGTCACGTCCTGCTTCCCAAACTACGGAATACGAGAAGTGACTAGGCCAGCCATACTCCTACAGTAAGGGAATAATGCCGCCGTTGTCACACTTCGGTTTCTAGCATTACATGGTAGTCAGTAAACAGTGCTAGAGTAAAGGAAAATCTCAGTTCACAACTTTATTACATTGTATTAAAAGAGTTCGAAATAAATTTATTTTGCAAAAGGGAAAAACTAACCAACGAAATACAGGGTGCTTAAAGAAAAAGAAATGGCGCTGATGATACAGTCTAGACCTCCGCGATCTCGAATGGCAGGTCCTGCTCCTGAACTGGATCCACTTCATCCTCTGAGTATGCACACTCAGGTCTTCAGAACGACACATACAGCAATAATTATATAATGGGTGTGCAATGTTATTAAACATGAAAAGTGCAACAGAATGCAAAACATGAAAATAATGAACATCATTTGCATATGGACAGTGTGATATACGTATCATGTCAGTAAACCAGGCAATGTGTATGTCACTACTTATCAGTCATTAAGTCAATGAAATCAATTGGTGGAAAAGATACTCATGTTTAACAAGGGTCTAGTGCATGCCCGAGACTACGGTCCACTGTTGTCCGGGACATAACCCTGCAGCCGTGCCGTCAGGCCCACGACCTAATGTATGTATATATGTATATATCACTAATAGCGAACGATCATCCTCCAAATCACTGTACCTCGCTAAATACGAGTTCAATTCCATCTTGATTTCCCCATTCTCCAGGTTATAGTATGAATTCAGGTATTAGATAGGTTGTGAGCAAATACGTATCACTTTCACTTTCAATCACGTTTCCACTTATCAATATCACTTTCTACTTGCCACAACACAATCACTAACACTTATATATCGACAATGCACAACAGTCGTTAGGTCTCAATATAAACAATCACTATGCAGCAGGTATAAAGCAAGAACAAAAATAGGCAAAAATGCACTGAACAGACATTCACTATATTATGACAGCCAACGCCATATAACTTGCACAATTTACCATAAAATACACGTATAAAATCAACCAAAACAATATAAAAGGCATACGAAGTACGCTTGATTATCTAAGAAATAAAATTAATTTCATGTCAAATAGAACTTAGGTTAGGGACTTATCATCATTTTAAATTAGTGATCGATCGCTGGAATTCCAGTTTCAGAACTAGAAGTCCAACTTCGTGCGTAGTTTACTAGGGATGTGTTCAGATTCAGGTGTTACCCCAGTTGAATAAAATCTAGTTCTATCTGTTAGGTTTCCAATGCATCAAATGGATTGATAATAGCCTTTCCGTACTAGGAGTTATGTCCTGTTTAATGTGAAGGTGTAAGAAATCTTACTGCAGAAACTGCAGAACACGTCGATACCCTAAAATACAAACTAAATATCAAACGACGGTGAAACTGCACAGGACCAGATTCATGTGTTAGTTAACTAAATTATCTACGCGACTATATAGGACTCCGCGCATTTTCAGTTTTATGTAGGGATATGCAGGTATTTAAATTCAGGTATCCTCAAGAAATGCTGTACCGGACTGCAGCCCAGTGCCTCATCCGCAGCCAAATCTCGTTACAGTAATCTATAAATGTCGAGAAATAAACTATGGACGGTTCTAGATTATCGAGTCGGTTTGATATGAGCCGTAGAACATTACATTCCAAACTGTATTGAATTTACAATGATTTTAATAAGGTAACATGCGAGGTAAAATTCAGATTTAGTGTTGCCTTTAGAGGGCGACTTATAGGTCTAACCTAGATATTTTCTCAAATCCCTACACGACCTCCACTAACAGTAAAAGGGATTTAACGATCATAAATTTCGGTAATTTAAGATGGGGTTTTCATTCATGTATCATGTCCAACACAAGATATGTATGGGTACCAAACGGAACATCGGTTTACAGTAATCGATCCAATTAGATGTTATTCGGTTAAACTATAAATGATGTTGACACGGGATGATAAACCCTAGTCGGGCTCCAGTCAATATAATCGAACCATGAGGGTTCGTTACAAAACTAATTGAATTATAAATTATCGATATATATATATATATATATAAACACCCACTCCATATCATGTAACATCATTTTTTTCAATTAAATAATGTTAATTAGCATGAGCAAGCAAGTGATTAATTTTCACTTGCCTCTGATAATCGCGACGATGATAACAATACGTCCCGGCAGTGATGACGGCGAGGGGCAGCAACGGTGATGGCGAGGGGCAGCAACGGTGATGGCACGACACAAGCAGCGGCGACGGCAGCGAGCTCGGTTGGGTTCGGATAGCGGCGACTCCGCGAGGTCGGCGGTGCGGGTGGCCGTCGAGGGTGGAAGGCAGTGATGCTCAGGCAGCTTTAGGGCAATTCTCGGCTAGGGGTGGAGATGGTGACGACGAGGAGCTTAGGCAAAGGAGATGGAGTTGAGGAGATGAGGTCGGGTCTCGTCGGTGAGGTGGAGCTAGTGGTGGCTGCGGCGATGGATGCAGGGCTCGGTGGGTCGATGGAATCTTCGTAGTTGATGGAGGCAGCGAGCTCGAGAGAGTTGGTGGTTGGTTGAGGTGGGTCGTCGGCGAGGGTGCAGTGGACGGCGGCGGTGTCGACGAAGGAGTGGGAGAGAGCTCGGTGGGTCGATGGAGACGGCGAGGTGGTGGTGGGTTCGTGGTGGTGGTGAGTTCGGGCTGAAGGAGGAGCTGGGGAGTTCGATGGGGTGGGTGATGATGAGCGAGGACGAGGGGAGTGAGCAAGATGGGATAATGGGGAGAGGGGCTCGGTGTTGAGACGAGAATGAGGCGATTGGATTTGGTCGTCGTGGCCGTTGGGAGAGCGAGTCTCACGGAGACGTCGGCGAGGGGGAGAGAGAAGCCGTTGGAGGGAGGGGATTAGGTGGAGGGAATCGCGGGGGAGTTGTTGGCAGGGTGGCACGGTCGTCGCGGAGGGGGCGCAAGAAGAGGGGGAGAACGTTGGAAATGGGCGGGAAAACGAGAGGAGCGAGGAAGAAGATGAGGTCGTGGGGAGTCAGGTCGGGTAGGGTGAGTCGTGTCGGGTAGGTAGGGTTTTTAGATTAGGAAAAGTTGGGTTTAGAGTTATAGTAGGAATAATTTAATAAAAATATTATATATATATATATATATATATATATATAAATGAAAAAATAAGAATAAAAATCTGGAAAAATATACGGAAAAATACATATACGGAACTGGGTATTTACAATATGCTCTATCAAGTGTCTTGCGGCAAACAAATTCGATAATGAAGCTTGGATCTCTTTTAAACATACAACTAGTCATCTTAGACAAACTCTTCCAACATTCTTACCAACTAAATAGTGTTACACTAGTATGACAAAATGTTGAAAGTTTCACCAACGCTGAAAGGATACAGACCTTACAGAAAGCAAAAGTGAACCAATATTCGAGTAATTTTGGTAAATGTCCCTCACAGTGAGTTCAAATTTGGCATTTTGACATCAACCATAAGATTTATTATTATTATTATTATTTTTGGGGGGGGGGGGTTCTATCAAGTTTTGAGTAGTGCTTCATACCAGCCCCATTTTGATGACGATGAATACTGGAATATCATAAGTAAAAGTGATGGGCTTACATGGTGTGGTGTTACAATGTCGCTGGAATAGGACATATAGAGAGAATACTTGGAATATTTATATATGGTGGAACCTACATAGAAGAAAGGATGATGAAACATTTGATCTAACTGAAAGGAGTCAGGTGGTGAGTTAATGAGAAATATTCTAACTTGCAGGAGGCTAGAATTGTACTTCTCACGGAGATCGTGTGAAAAATTCTTTCCACTGCACCAAAACTCTAAAGTTATGATGATGATGGAGGGAATATATTTTATATTCTAACACGCTCCTGCAGGTTGAAGGCCCTTTGGGATGAAATCTAGGCTTTTGCGCAGCGGTACTTTTAATTTAATAAATCCGCATTTAATACGCTCCCGGTAGGAATCGAAAATGGGTATACTGCGTGAAAAATCCCTTCCACTACACCAAAACTCTAAAGTTATAATGAGCGTTGAGGGAATATATATTATATTTTGACAGATCGCAGGTTAAAGACAATTTCCTTTTCTTAGAAATGCATTGCATGTACTCTCTACAATAACAGACCATATATGAAGCTCATATTGTACTTGGGATGAAGTGTTAAGCTATACTAGCAATTATATAATTGTCACAATTAGAGTGGTGTATCGTGTATGTGTAAAGGGGAATGATTCTATGTTAATAGTAAGAAAGGTAGTGTCATTTGGTGAAATGTTAATTGAAAGGGTGCTTTTTGAAAGGGTGTATGTATCTCGAATAGGTGTCTTTTTTATTATTATTCAAATAGAGGTTGTCTAGTTGTTATCTAAAACATTGTTCTTAAGCAATAAGTTTCACTCAAATAATCCAAGTTATCTAGGATGAAGGCTCCATGGAACCACTTCCATCTTGTTCCCACTGATCCTAATTCTGTTTCTTTTTTTAAAAAAAATCACATAACGTAAAGGTCTTGCATGTTCATCCTAAGAGAAGCAAATACAGTTTGTAGTATACTAAGTATAGCATGTATGACCCGTTAGATGGCGTGTTATCTGCCATTAAAACTAAGGTTCACTATGGATGCGGATGACAGCAGGTGAGGAATCATACTATTAGAAAAGAGCATCGAGTCTTTTAGCCAAACTATAGCATTCATATGGGATCTATACAATAGAGAACCTTGGGTCTTTAACTGAAACTCAATCACTGGGAAGTTGTTCTCAGAAAAGGTTGGCGGGCGACGAAGGTTATAAAGAAATCAAAGGGTTAAGTAAAGCAGCAGCTGACAATTAACAATCTAGAACTTTGAGGAATTGTAAACTGAGGCATGAGCAGGAAACTTTTTCTGGATTATTGTGATTGATTTTTAAGTTCACGTATACAATGTTCATTTTGTTTAGATAATCTGTGGATTCTTTCACCATCTAAACATTGTTTCATTCCGAACCTATTCCGTGCAGGCCATTCTTGAATTCTTCAAGAATTTTACTGAATCCATCAGCAAGGACCTTCAGTTTGTTATTGATGACATATCCAGTGAAGATTCATTGGCTGTGGGAGTTACCTGGCACTTGGGTATGCAAAATTGTTGCTTTGTTTCATTGTTAACAAAGTAAGAAAATCATAATGAGCATATTTTGCTATATTGACTAAAACTAATCTAAATAACAGAGTGGCAAGGCAGGCCTTTTCCATTTAGCAAGGGTTGTAGCTTCTATCGTTTGGAAATACTAGATGGCAGGAAGCAGATAATGTATGTTCCTTTGTCTCAGTCCGATACTTTACGAATCACGATTTAAAATTTTTATTTCTGGTGACATTGTGAGGCATTCAAGAAAAAAGGTGTACCCGCTTAGAGAACTGAAGCCAAGAAATTGAGTCCGTATACACTATAACAGAAACATAGGACCATAGGTGATGGTAATAGACATATGTAACTATTTCTGACATTTCTACCTCAATTTGTTATGAGTCGAAGAAAGTATAAGAAAAGAGTGTATAGATCAATGCTCAAAGAATGTGCCTTGAGCTTTTTATACAAAATGTATGTGCAAAACCACAGAAAAATTCATCCAGACTGCCTCAAAATGTCCAGTCTCTCATAGCATAGACGTTGTTTGCACAATATCTTTCATGATCTGGGTTGTTGACTTTACAATTTTCTTCATACATATTCTGAGTTGCTAATTATTAGTCATAAATTTGTGGTCCATAAAGATATATGCTAAAGAGTGCTAACAGCTCTTTTTTTTCCAGTTATGGGAGAGATTGTGTGGAACCAGCAACTAAGCCTGGTGATTTCGCATTGGTATGGTCATTATTATTGGCTGATTTTACTGTTAACGCCTTTTGCAAGAAAATATTATTCTCATGTATTTTTAACCCACACACATGATATGAGAGTAGGTAACAAAAATTCTTACCTCAGACAGTTCACATTAATTATGTACTTAAAAACGTATTTTAATATGCCCTTTATCAAACTGAAAATTGCTACCGATTCTCGTCCCCAAACTCCCACCTCCAACAAATTTTACACCAAAATGAAAAAAAATGCAGTTCAAAATATTCGAGAAACACAAGAACGAGTGCCAGCTGTTTAAACGAGCTAAATCTATAGTGTTCTGAAATCTTTTGATTTAACTAACAGATGTTTACGTTTAAAACATGCAGGTCATCATCAGAGGAGTAACATGGATATTGCAAAAATTTCCACAACTTGCTGATAAGTTGTGACGTATCTAAATTTTTTTGTGCATAAAATCTGGGACGAAGAACACAGTATATAATTTGTACAGCAACCTCACCATGGAAGAAGAAGAAGAAGAGACCAATTCATGCAACCTCTCCATGGAGGAGGAAGAAGAAGAAGGAGAAGAGCCCAATTCATGCGACCGCATTTTCTCTAAAGACCAATTTAATGATATAATTTGTTTTTTTTTTCCTAAAAAAATTTGTTATTTTGTTTTATGTCCCTTGAGCCTAACATCACCATTTGGTATGTACCTGCTCCTTTGCATGCTCTCACAGGTGCATCAGAAAAAGTTTGGCATGTAACTGTTATATTTTCATACATTGGTTGCAAGATATTGAATATTAGAGGCATGATGTATGTTTATTCGAAGGATCTTTTGTAGCCTTTGTGACACTTGTAGGATAACAATTGGGCCACAACACATAGTTATTTAATTGAGCGGTCAAAAGCGTCACATGAACATTGGGCCCCACTCTCGTACACAGGTACCTTTCTAGCCTCTTCACTTGAGATTTTGTTATTAAGAAATGAGCGATGCTTTCTACCGTGCTTGAAATCCGCAAAAGCACAAGAAAGAGATAGAACGGTGGTACGCATAACATCTAAATACTAGTGTCAAACAAATGGGCTTATGGTTTTTGTCTTTTGGATTGATTGTGATGGATTTGTAGGTAAAGCATTTTTCTTAAGAAATTTAATATTTGAATGATGTATATGCTGGAACAACCAGATCCGAACTGGATCCAAATTAATGGGTAGGATAAGTGGTAGGCATTTTGACCCGATCCAAACTTTATTATAGATATAAACGTTATGGATTATAAATTCTAGATGGAGTTAGGATTGAAAATCTTGACCCAAACATTTAAATAGAGAGCTATCATCTCTTGCTGACACCAAAAAATAAAAAAACTATTTACAGCTAACTTGAATTGTTGATCATGTTAGTGTCATCTAGTTTGGACAATCTAATTATAACATGTCAAGTAGGAAAAATTTAGCTGAATCAATATTATAATAGATCAGATCAATTCCCTATCTTTAGAACTAGTATTTTGGTTTTGAGACAAACACAGCATTTGCATAGCACGTTACAAGATGTTGGACCAAAACACCCTCATTTCAGAAAAAGAAGGGGGAGAATGAGAAGATGAAGACGAAGGAGGGGAAGAAAGATAGGGATTTGAATGATTTAAAGGAAGCCAGGGACTTAAAGAATTCGATTATGGGTTTTGTAAAAAACATAGAAGAGATTAGGGATCTGAGACATTCAAAGAAGAACAAAAAGGAGGGATTAGAGTTTAAGAGAAAGGAAGAAGATAGGTTAAGCATTTACGTAAAGATTAACGGTTTGGGCGCATGTAAATTAAATAAAAGTTTAGAGCTTCAAGAAATTCTAAAAGGAAGAAGAGGAGGCGGCGTTAAGGATAAGGGTAATTTAGGTTAGGCTCATTACATTCCAAAACACGTGACGGGTTTTGGATTAGATAAACTAACGCCTACCGTGGTTTAGTAACTGCAGGTTTTCAATGTTAGGATTATTGGATCTAGATTAGGCAATAAAGATGGTACAATATGGGTCCAGATCCGATAGCAGCGGGACCCGATCCGATCCATTAAAGGCCCCCCAATACGCACAAAACCCTCAACAGTCAACACATGCATCCAAAATTTTCAATTAGCCCCTCACATGCTCCTGTCTTTTGGGGGAAAAAAAAGAATAAAAAAAGTGTGCTCAAAGTGCCCACAATCTCAAGCAACGGTCAATTTTCTTCAAGAAGAAAAAATTCAAGCTTGATCTCTGCTAGGCGGTCATAACGCTCACAGTATGAATTCCTTCATCTTTTAATTTCAATTATCATTCTATTTATTCCTATGTTTTTTTTTCTTTGATGTGCATTTGGTATCAAAGTAATTGATTTTACTGCCACCCATAAAATTTCCTTTCCCCTTTCTTGTGTCCTGCAGCTCTAGATTTAAGGTAAAACCCTAGTTTTTCTTGAAAATTTGGGATCTGGGTCTTGATGATTTCAGCTGTTTTTAACTTACAGTAGAGAGAAATTTTCGTTCTTGGCATTCAGATTGTTGGCTTTCTTTGATTCCTTGTGGGGAAAAAAGGCATTTTTGGGTACTTTTTTCTTGATTTAATTTGTTAGCTTCTAGGTTTCTTGGAATTTGTTACTTTATGTGTACTATTTTACCCATTGGCTTGAAGAGAATGATACTCTGTCAACGCTAGCATACAAAAGAAAATTCTTCGCTTGTCAATTTAAGCAATGCGTTTTCTTTCGAAGTTTTCAGATCCACTCAATTAGCATCAAGAAGAAAGTAATTGTTTTTGATATCTCATTGTGTTCTTGTAGAATGGAAAGAGCATTTTTAGGAATCTTCATGAAGAAAGGCTTATAATTTGATCGATTTTTAGCGCGCTTTTTCCGATTGCACAAGTTGAGACGAAATGGCGGCTTATGTTGATCAAGCTTATTGTGGATGGCCGCATGAAGAGATACCTCGACAAGATGACTCACAGGTAAAATCATTGCTACTTTAATGGATCATTTATGCATTTTTTATATAATAAAATCAGCTACGATCAGTATTTTCATCCCTTGTATACATCATATAATTCTACTGTGACTTTCTTTGCAATTATAACTCGGTGTTTCTTGCAATGGAGTCCTAGATGTCGAGCTGGAATTCGCTCTTATTTTGTGGGTTGAATATAATTTTTCACACCTACGCACATAAACCCATTGATTCACCTATTTTACTTAGGAATCTTATCTTTTGAGATATGATCTCTAAGGAAGAAGTAGGTATTCACTTGATGCAAGTCTTAAAATATGCATTAGTTGCAAGTTAATTATTTCTCTTACATTGTTTGGATAAGAATGCCAAATAAACTGATACATAGGTTTTTTTTAAAGCAAAATGGTGGGACCCCCCCCCCCAAACTTCATTAAGGAGAAGTTTTAAAAGAAAAAGCAAGAGCTGAGCTCAACAACATCCACTCTAGAACGAAATAGAAAACCACTATGATCCAATACAAACAAGAGCTCAAAACAAATCTCTCTCTCTCTCTCTCTCTCTCTCTCTAAATTAAAGCCATATGTATATCTGCTTCATGTAGAATCTCTCTGTCTCCACCTGCTAGTGGGACCTAGAGAACTATTTGGAAACAACTCTCTCTCTCTCTCTCTCTCTCTCTCACACACACACACACACACACACACACACACATGAGATAAATTAAAGCCATATGTATATTTAGTGCTTCATGTAGAATCTACATGTCTCCACATGCTAGTGGGACATAGAGAACTATTTGGCAATTATTATCTTGATAATAATATGAAGGCTATCTCGGAAGGATCTTCATTACTGAATCTTTTTTTTTAAATGTAGTGTCTATGCGATGTTGGACCAATAATATATTATGCATGTCTTTATAAGGAGAATAAACTTGTTTTTGCACTTATGTATTAGTGAAATACATATTATATCTACCCCTTTATGTAGGATTTATACATGAGAAATTCAAGATTACCATGCGCTCCTCTAGGTGATATAGTTTGATCGCTTCAATTACCATAGATGTTGGATATTGAATCTAAATCACTAGAATATGAGCATTAACTTCAAGGAAGACTGACACTAGGAAGCACATACACTAATATTTTCTTGTCGTGTCCGACGCTCCGACAAGTATTGGACACTTGGACACTCTGTCACACATACTTGCAGACACACTTGGGCCGTATCCGTCCATGTTGAACGTGCTCGACACTTTTAGATAGTGTGGGGGGTTAAATTCCTTTCATGATGAACCGTTAGAGTAAATGCCACTTTTAAATAGTGCAGGTGTTTAAATCTCTTTCATGACAGACTACAAATAGAAAAAGTAAATGCCAATATTGATATTCGGGTATATGAAAGTCGGCTCTAATTAAACGGTTAATGTTTTGTTTGTTTACACTCTTATGGATTGTATTCTTATGTGTTTTACTTTTAGTTTTATATGTCTATTTGTTTGTGCTAAAAAACTTACGGTTTTGGATAAAATTATAATCTTTGTTTTACTTTATTATGCTTTTAAGGTTGTATTGATACATATTTCTTCTTATAGCTTATTATATTCTGTTTAATATATATAATTAAATATATAGATAAATAATATAGTCATGTCTCCGTGTCCTTTTTATAAACTTGTCGTGTCTGTGTGTGAGTCCGTGTCCGTATCCGTGTCCGTGCTTCATTGCTGTGGCACTATGCTGCAGTTCTTCCGTTACTTTTTGTTAAAACCTATTATAAGCTATGCAGCATTAGTTCATTGATGTAATACATACGTGGTCGACTTTTTAGTATGTCGATGTTTTCTTTTGTTGGCACATCTTTATTGTCTTACAGTGTATGTTGTAAAGGGAAAATTCAAAGTACATCTTATGACAAAGAGTTATGAAGGACCCAATCTAAAAAACTTTTTATTTTGTTGTTATGTAGCCTAAGTGCTACTTGGTATCTGATTACTACCTGTTTCAACCTACACAACTGTTCTCTCTTGGGATATCTGAACTCTTTCCAACTCAAACCAGGGCCAGTTGTATTTCCATTGTCCTATTTCAATTATGTTTGTCTTTTTGCCGTCGGTAATTTTAATTGTTGTTTGTTTTTAGGAAGTTTCAACTTCCCAAATGCTTGATCAAGGTTCCATATCATTTGGAAGGTTTGCATATGATTCGTCATCATGGGAGAAAAGGTCAGTTTTTACTTTTAATAGATGCCAAGAGGAACTGGAGAAATTCAAGTGCCCCGGTTTAGTTGCAAAAAAGAAGGCATACTTTGAAGATTACTACAAAAAAGTTCGAGCTATGAAAGCGTTGCAAGAAAGTGAGCAAACTGAAATAACATTGGATTATGGAGGTGATGGTAGTATCTCAACTTCAAGCCATGCCACAGAAGAAGATGAAACAGCAGTTCAGCTTGAAAATCTTGAAATAGCCTATGATATTGCTCTCCAAAAGGAAGCTCCAATTGAAATTCCTATGCAAAATGGAAAAGATTGCAATGAAGCACTTGAAGTTGAACTTGGTCGTTCTGATCAAGATTTAAAGTCGCCAGATTCATATTCTCAAAATAAATCTGAAACGCCGGAACAAGGAGATAAGGATATATCAGGGAATGAATCATTGACAACAAGTGTTGAAGAATCTGAATTGTGTGACATCAGTGATATTGATGACAAAGGAGTCACAAAAAAGAATAGTATCTTAGTAACAAATATTGAACCTGAGGTAGCATCCAAAGAAATAACTTCATGTCAGAAAAATTCTTTGGCAAGAGGTGTAGATATGAAACCAGCTGACAACATGGTGCGAAGAGAAGTTACGACAACGATTAGGAAGTACAGAGACAATATATCGGTTGCCAAGCAGAAGGTATGCCAATTTCGTTTTGTCTTGACATGCATAAAGTGTCAAGTCAACAGAATATATGATGAAAATATTTATAAAGGGCTTGAACATACTGAAAGCATATTTTATATATTTCCTAAGAAATAAGTATGTTCAATCTTATTTATCATTTAGAACAATTGATCAGGAATAGAAAGGCCATGCTTAAGTTTCTATCGTGAAGATGTGCAATATATTTGATGTAGCGTTTGTAATATTATTTGTAATTTGATGTGGAAAAAGTGCATTCTAAGTGTGCTTAAGCATCGTATAATATGAATTACTTACCAGAAAGATAGAACATTGGGCTCCAGCCCATGGGAGCTCAAAGGAGTAAGCAACTTGTTTTGCATGTATGCTCCGAGTCGATAATTCATCTTATGCTCAATATTGAATCACTTGGAACTTCCGGTTCATATGGGTCATCTAGATATCTATACAAATTGCTCAGAATTTGCCACTGCTTAAACTCTGAAGTGTATTACAGCACATAAGTTGCTGTAAATTACGAGGGATGGAGGCCTGCAGGGACCCTGCAGGCCCCTCCCTGCAGTGTGGGCCCCAGGGGCATTTTTGCATATAGGCCCCTGGGGCCCACACCCCTATGGGTGTGGGCACTGCAGGGAGGGGTCTGCAGGGTCCCTGCAGGCCCCTTTTTGCCGTAAATTACAAGTACTGTTACTATAAAGTAGTATATCTTCGATTTTCTTGCATGCTTTCCGTGACATTTTTGTTTTATGCAGTAAAATTATAAATGATGCATTGTTAATGATTAGAATAACACTTTTTCACAAATTTTCAGTTTCACCCTTTTGCAATTCTTCCTTCTCATCTTTGTCTAGGAACCTGCTGGTCCCTCTAGAAATGGTCGAAAGCTGGAACACGAAGATAAACCAAACATCAATAGAACATCACAGAGACCTAAATATCCAATTCAAAAGACAATCGTGAGGTCTGGCATCGGTAGTGATTCAAGCAGGACAACCCCTGATAAAGCCTCAGCAAACTATAAATCTACCACAAAATCCTCAAATGGTACAGTTCCTTGTCCTTTCTCTCTTGCAACTGAGAGACACGCTGCTGTTCCTTCAATCAGCAGAGACACAACACTCAATTCGATCTCCAAGTCCTCAAACCAAAGATCACCTTCAGTAGCTAAACGGAAGGATTCGGTAAATGCACAGGTGCTTATGTTAATAATCATTGTTCCTCTAATTTGATGCGTCTCTTTTGTCCTTTATGCCTTTTGCTAGAAACGTGCAACTGTTAGTGTATATGCCCTAGGGGCCATTATTGTATCATACTAGTTTGTATATTACTTAATGGAAGCTTGGGATATTCACATGTATATAACAGTCTTGCTAAACATGGTAGTATGCTACTTGGTTTTTCTATCTTAATATGTGAGTATATGTATTGATAGAGCTCTTAGGATCTTGCTTGACTACCAGCGTTGTGATGGCAGTCACACTAGTGGGGGCTGGGTAGTCTACAAGCACATCCTTATTCAGGTCCCTAGTCGTAGGATTATCGAGACAGGGCATCGACACTCCGGAGTAGACTAGTGTGTACGCTTCTCATCCCAGTTAGGGAGATGATCTGTCCCACAGCCGTCAGTACGTCGTACTGGAGATAGTATGCAGGTGCTCGTTAGGTTACGAGTACACCGGACAGGACTCACAGGGGACCGTTGGTTGGTTTTATACCAGTCGTCAGTGAACAGTTCCCAGGTGACATGAGTACAGCATAGTCCGCAAACTTGACACTGCTACTTCGCCTTGAGTGTGTCCCACTGTTCTTAGATTGCTACCCTACCACAGCTCAAAGGAGTCGTGCAAACAGGTAGCAGCTGGGTGCAGTCCCGAGCACTTGGAGGCAGTGGCGGTTAGACAGGATTCGTCTCTCCCGGTATTGGGGGTTTATATCGCGCTGTGTCAGAGAGCCATTACGCAAAGTCCCTGGCCAGGGCAAGCGAGATTTGCTGGTAGGTTCCAGTAGTTTCTCAGGGTGTAATGGGCTTCGCTCCGACACGACTTATACCGCTATTAGGGGACTGACGCTTGCCGCCCCCTAGGCCCGATATGCGATAGTCTTAGACGAACAGACCGGACTGTACGGAGATTGTCACATTAGACTCAGTAGGAGTTCGGATGGGTTTCCTCATCGGCCTTCTTATCGACATCTACTTGGGGACCGTTACGTACAGCTAGTGCCGCTTGCGGTCTGTGGTTAAACCCACTGCCAGCGTAGTAGTCGAGTCTCTAGAGTCCCACACAGAGAGTTTCCCTACTCCAGGCGAAACGATATAGAGGTCGTATGGTTTTACGACAAGGGTTCGGACGCATACGTGTGTTTACGCACGTACGACTTTCGGACAGTTTTTACTAGTCGGCTTTGGTTTAAGCCAGTTACTAGTATCCGGTTATTGGATTTATACAGTCTAAAGTTTTTCCGTGTTTTCACGGATAGGAGGGGCGTTCTCGTAATTGCGCGAGAAGCTTCTAGAAGATGGTGACTAAGGAGGTTTAGGTGGCATATACATTGAATGAGATTAGTGAGTCATATGGATGATTCATCCATGTCATTAATGCTTCATAATTGCTTAATGACTCATGGAGATGAATCACCATAAGATATTTATCAAGTATGGTTGTAAATCATTTTCTTTTCTTTTCTTGAAAAACAATAATGCTTGATATATATTATGATAGCTTATTTTCTCATTTCATTATTATGTTCATCTTCTCTCTCCTCAAGCTCTCCCTCTTCAAACCCTAATCCTCCCCTCTCATGTGTTGAGTACAAGGATTAGATTAGACTACTTAATCCATAACCCTCGCTCTATATCATCTAGGTACTTTGATTAGCACTTAAAGAAACCTAGTTACCTCTAGTTTGAGGTGAAGCTTGTAGTAAAGCTCTCGGGTGGATCTTCTACTACTTAGAGAAGGCCGAAAAGGACGTGGAGAACGACAAGACGAAGGACTCGGTTCTTTAGGTATAATCACTTCACATAATAGTTTAGAACTTCTATGTTTGATGTTAGTTATCGTTTAGCTTCGATTCATGCGGTTAGTCGATGTTTAAGCAAAGAACAAGATCATTTTTCATATTTCCGCCTCCCCGCAAGTCGTGGGGTGTTGCACATCGACTTACAGCGGTATCAGAGTCTCGCTAAACAATAAATAACCCACTTGCAAAATTGTATGAATTTCGAACGGAAAAAACAAAACCGGAAAACCCCGATATCATGAGTTTCTGTCGATTTTTAAATGAAGTCCAAAAATTTTTCAGGGAGGTTTAGAAAGCTCAAAATGATAGTATTAGAACACCCAAGAAATCTGGGCTCACGAATCGACTAAAGCGCCGCGGAACCGCGGCGGATCCCACAGATCCGCCGCGATTCCGCCGCCGAGTTGCCGATTCATCTGCCCAATTTTCCTGTGTGGGTTCTCTGTGATATTTGGTATTTTCTGGAATTTTTAATTTTTGCTCAGGTTTCAGATTTACAGAGAAGTATTGGAGCAAAATTAAATGTGTTTAATCGATCGAAATTATACGGTATTTGCTTGTTGGATTATATCTGTGTTTGTATAATGTGTTCGTAAACCTCCCCTAACTGCTAGTATGTCGGTTGGTACGGGTTGCACATTTCTGTAATGGATTTTATCTGTTTGTGGATGTGAACTGTATTGGACTGTTGTGATGATTAGCCGGGGTTTTTGCGGTGGGTTATTATTTAATTCATTTGATGTAAATGTAATTTGTTGTAATATTATTTTGCGGGGCACATCCAGGTTGCGGTTGTAGCCACCGTTGTATTATTTCATTTTACTGTTTTTGCTCCTAGGACAGACCCAAGGTGGGGTGCACAAACTACCGGGCGGGTAGTTTGCCGTACCCGTTGGGGTCTTGGGTGGGGTAATGGCTATTCATTACAACTGTGTAATCCGTCTTTTGTTGCAGGCTCAAAACAAATACGGATTGCTTGTAAATCCAATAAAGTTCATCTGTGATCTGAAATGCCTATTATTGCGTCTGACGAATGTACAATATCTATATATGATAGCTATTTAGACGTCACTTATGTTTTACACCCGCGCTAGCCCAGCCCACGCTCTGTCGTTAGTTAAGTAACCTAACGGGTGATGACGGGACCCCGTGGCGAATGCAGATGGCATAAGAGGACGTTGTATTTTCGTTGTTTTCTGCAATGATAGGTTAATGATGGGACACATTATTTATAATGCAAAGAAAATAAACCAAAAGTTTAATCGTTGGAACAATTTAAAAGAAACCACTCGGTTAATTTTAAAAACAGATATTTTTAAATGCGGAGGTTTAACCACTCCTTTTAAAAGCTATCAGGTTCTTTCGGTTATATCAAGTTCACTACGTTCACGGTTTCGCCAAAACCATTCGTAGCCCTCCGTCATTTCATTTGGGTATTCAGTAGTATTCAAGCTATGCATTTTAGCCAAAGTCAAGGCATAGTGTTTGGTAGCTGCTGGGTTTTCATTTGTTGCATAAGATAGATGAGTTGGTTTGGGACAGTCGTATTATCATTTGACCAAAGTCAGGGGTATATATGGATGGGTTCAAATTGACAAGATAATGACGGGTAGAACTTGACATGTGACTTATGACATTTTGACCAAAGCCAAGGTCATAAGAGCATGGGGCAAAAACTTACATCGGGAATTTCTAAAGAAACTGAAATTTGCAAAGAGATGCATACCATTTGGAGTTTGATGAATGTTGGTGGCATTCCTTCAACATTATCATACGATGATATTTGGATCCCGATCCTACTGTGAGTATATGCTATTTATCAGGAGATTCGTCACTTAACGATCAATGCTATAAACCAAGTAGGTGTCAAGAAAGGTGTCAGCGAGGTTACGCCCCCAGAAAAAAGAGGTTATTTAATTAAGGAACTTCGCGAAAGCGTTGGAAAACCTCCCTCGAAGTATCGACACTAGCCTGGCCGAACGGTTAAGCAAGTATTGTACGGTGAGAATAGTCCTGGCTAATTCTTCTTTTATGGTTTGAGGAAGGATTCGAGAAACAGTGGGAGCCATCCAGTTTAGATAAACTTAAAACCACTCTAAACTTGCAAGAGCATCATGCTAAAGAGTTTTCTTCTCTCTCTCCTAATTGCAGCGACCCTGAAAATGACTGGACTTAAGTTACTTTTAGAGAAAAATATACTGACAGGGCCAAACTATAAAGATTGGCTGCGGAATATCAAAATGGCTTTGACCTATGACAAATTGGGGTACGTCCTCACCGCTACGGCACCTGCTGTCCCTGGTCCCAAATCCAGTAATGCGGATAAGGAAATCCGCAAAACCTGGGATTTCGATTGCGCGAAAGCCAAGTGTATCGTGCTTGCCTCGAACAATGAACATCAGAGGAGGCACGAGGATATGGAACTAGATGACATATTTCTCCATACAAAGGAACTTTATGGAGAGCAATCTCGTATAGCAAGATACGAGACCTCTAAGAACTTGTTTCGAGCGAGATTGGCTGTCGGGTCATCAGTAGGAGAACATGTCCTAAAAATGATCGGCTATATAGAAGAGCTCGCAGACCTTGGGACGACTTTGGATAATGAGCTCTATACAGACCTTATTCTCCAGTCCCTTCCTTCCACCTACGTCCAGTTTATCCTGAACTTCAACATTCAAAGAAAAGAAGTTGGAACTTCCAGAACTCCTGAACATGTTAAGGAGTGCAGAGGGCACCTTGCAGAAAACAAGGGAAACACCCGCTATGTTTGTTAGCGGTGCATCTTCTTCCGGGTCCAAGGCTAGGGCCAAAGGAAGGAAGAAGAAGGCCGCCACCAAACCTAAAGGAGGTGTTAGTAAGGTGGGAGGGAAGGGAAAGAAAAAGTTTGCGGTATCGGTAATGGGCCAGGATGAGTGCTTCCATTGTCACAGGAAAGGGCACTGGAAGAAAGATTGCAAGGCGTCGAACGCCAAGAACCAGGAACCGAAGCAAGCTGTGGCTTCGACTTCAGGTGTGTTTGTGATTGAGAATTGTCTGTCAATTAACTCTACTTCCTGAGTATTGGATACCGGATCAGGATCTCATATTTGCAATTCATTGCAGGCACTGAGAAACCGTAGAGTGCTGAAAGAAGGTGATATGACCCTAAAGGTTGCTAACGGAGCTAGCGTGGGAGCTGCGTCCGTCGGGGATTATCACCTGGGATTGACGAGTGGACACATTTTGGTTTTACATAACTGTTTTTTTGTACCAAGCTTAACGTGTAATATCATATCAGTTTCCTTGTTATCAAATAAAGGTTATGATTTCACGTTTGTAAGAGATGTTAACATCCACCTTAATCATGGTTTGATTGGGTCCGGTACACTAAATAACGGTATATATGTTTTAAACCAACTCCAAATTTTCAATGTCCAGAACACACTAAAAAGAATGTCTCCAGATTTAAATAAAGTTTTCTTATGGCATTGTAGACTGGGTCACATCAATGAGAGAAGGTTGACTAAGTTACATAGAGAAGGATATTTGGACTCGTTCGAATATCAAACTTATGACACTTGTCAATCTTGTCTCAAAGGAAAGATGACAAAGACTCCATTTACTGGACATGGAGTAAGAGCGAGCGAGCTCTTAGGACTCATACACAGCGATGTATGTGGTCCAATGTCTACGCATGCAAGAGGTGGTTTTTCCTATTTCATTACTTTCACGGATGATTACTCAAGATACGGATTCATTTATCTGATGAAACATAAATCCGAGGCTTTTGAGAAATTCCAAGAGTATAAGAATGAAGTAGAAAACCAAACCGGCAAAAGTATCAAGACACTTAGATCTGATCGAGGTGATGAATACTTGAGTGCCGAGTTCCTAGGTTATCTAAAAGAGAAAGGAATTCTCTCTCAGCTTACTCCTCCATACACTCCACAGCATAACGGTGTATCGGAGAGACGGAATCGAACCCTATTGGATATGGTACGATCCATGATGAGTAATGCTGAGTTACCGCGATCTTTTTGGGGTTATGCGCTAGAATCAGCAGCATATCTTCTGAACAGGGCTCCTACCAAGACTGTGCCTACCACTCCATATCAGATGTGGACTGGGAAGAAACCCCATCTTCAGCATATGAAGATTTGGGGATGTCCAGCTTTTGTTAAAAAGCAGCATGTGGACAAGCTCGAGGCACGATCAGTAAAATGTAAGTTTGTGGGATATCCAAAGAACTCCAAGGGATATTATTTCTATTACGCAGAGGAACAAAATGTTTTTGTTTCTCGTAATGCCCATTTTCTGGAACATCAGTTTTTAGAAAAGGAAATAAGTGGGAGCGAAATAGAACCGGAAGAAATTCCAGAACCACAAACTGCTACTGAAAGTTTGGTAGAACCGGTAGTTCAAGAAGAACAGGACATTCCCGCACCCCTCCGCAGGAGTAGTAGGCCGTCTCATCCGCCTGAGAGATACTACGGTTTTCTCATAGATGGGGATAGAGAGGATTGCATCATAGATGATGATGAACCTACTTACTTCCAGCAGGCCATCCAGAGCGGCGACTCGGTACGATGGCTAGATGCAATGCAGACCGAAATGGAGTCCATGTACACCAACAAAGTATGGACTTTGGACTTTGCTCCAGATGGGGTAAAACCCATAGGATGCAAATGGATCTTCAAGAAAAAGATTGGTGTAGATGGACAGGTGGAAACCTATAAGGCTAGACTTGTTGCAAAGGGTTTTCGAAGACCTGGTTTGGACTATGACGAAACTTTTTCTCCAGTGGCTATGCTCAAATCCATTCGGGTCCTTCTTGCTATTGCTGCCTTCCATGATTATGAAATCTGGCAGATGGACGTAAAGACGGCTTTTTTGAATGGAAATTTAGAAGAGTGCGTCTATATGGATCAGCCGGAGGGTTTCAATCAGAGTGGGAGCAGCGGGAAAGTATGCAAGCTGCTTAAGTCCATTTATGGACTAAAGCAGGCATCGCGGAGTTGGAACATCTGTTTTGATGAGACAGTCAAAGAATATGACTTTATCAAAAATCCAGATGAACCATGTATATATAGTAAAGTTGTAGCCAGAAGTGTCGTATTCCTCGTCTTATACGTGGATGACATTCTATTGATAGGAAATGGCATTCCTATGCTACAATCTGTCAAAGGATTCTTGTCACACAGGTTCTCCATGAAAGACCTGGGTGATGCCTCTTACATTCTGGGGATCCGGATCTATCGTGATAGATCCAAGAGGATGTTTGGGACTTTCGCAGTCCAGGTATATCGACACTGTACTGAAAAGATTCAGTATGGAAGATTCTAAGCGCGGTAATCTACCGGCTTGTCACGGAATCACCTTATCCAAAGAGATGTCTCCCAAGACTGATTTGGAAAGGGAACGCATGTCTATTATACCCTACGCTTCTGCGGTAGGCTTTATAATGTATGCGATGTTGTGCACCAGACCAGATGTAGCTTACGCACTGAGCGTGGTAAGCCGGTATCAATCAGACCCAGGGGAGAAGCACTGGATAGCAGTAAAGAACATTCTCAAGCACCTGAGGAGGACTAAGGAGATGTTCTTGGTTTACGGCGGAAAAGACCTCAGGTTGGAGGCCTTTGCTGATTCCGGCTTCCAGAGTGATAAGGACGATTCCAAGTCTATGTCGGGTTATGTCTTTACCCTCAATGGTGGGGCGGTGTGCTGGAAGAGCTCCAAGCAGGACACCGTTGCTGACTCGACGATGGAAGCGGAGTATATAGCTGCTTGCGATGCCGCAAAAGAAGCAGTCTGGGTGAAGAAGTTCCTAATAGAACTTCAGGTGGTTCCTACCATTGTTGATCCAATACCTCTGTATTGCGATAACAACGGAGCTATAGCTTTAGCGAAGGAACCAAGGTCCCATCAGAAGTCCAGACACATCTTAAGGCGGTATCACCTGATTAGGGAGATCATTGATCGTCGGGAGATCGAGGTTCGGAGAGTTGCTTCTGAAGAGAACATTGCTGATCCATTCACGAAGGCCCTACCTCAGATTCAGTTCGAGAGGCTACTCGAGATCATCGGTCTTCGATATGCCAGTACATGGCCCTAGTGCAAGTGGGAGATTGTTAGTGTATATGCCCTAGGGGCCATTATTGTATCATACTAGTTTGTATATTACTTAATGGAAGCTTGGGATATTCACATGTATATAACAGTCTTGCTAAACATGGTAGTATGCTACTTGGTTTTTCTATCTTAATATGTGAGTATACGTATTGATAGAGCTCTTAGGATCTTGCTTGACTACCAGCGTTGTGATGGCAGTCACACTAGTGGGGGCTGGGTAGTCTACAAGCACATCCTTATTCAGGTCCCTAGTCGTAGGATTATCGAGACAGGGCATCGATACTCCAGAGTAGACTAGTGTGTACGCTTCTCATCCCAGTTAGGGAGATGATCTGTCCCATAGCCGTCAGTATGTCGTACTGGAGATAGTATGCAGGTGCTCGTTAGGTTACGAGTACACCGGACATGACTCACAGGGAACTGTTGGTTGGTTTTATACCAGTCGTCAGTGAACAGTTCCCAGGTGACATGAGTACAGCATAGTCCGCAGACTTGACACTGCTACTTAGCCTCGAGTGTGTCCCACTGTTCTTAGATTACTACCCTACCACGGCTCAAAGGAGTCGTGCAAACAGATAGCAGTTGGGTGCAGTCCCGAGCACTTGGAGGCAGTGGCGGTTAGACAGGATTCGTCTCTCCCGGTATTGGGGGTTTATATCGCGCTGTGTCAGAGAGCCATTACGCAAAGTCCCTGGCCAGGGCAAGCGAGATTTGCTGGTAGGTTCCAGTAGTTTCTCAGGGTGTAATGGGCTTCGCTCTGACACGACTTATACCGCTATTAGGGGACTGACGCTTGCCGCCCCCTAGGCCCGATATGCGATAGTCTTAGACGAACAGACCGGACTGTACGGAGATTGTCACATTAGACTCAGTAGGAGTTCGGATGGGTTTCCTCATCGGTCTTCTTATCGACATCTACCTGGGGACCGTTACGTACAGCTAGTGCCGCTTGCGGTCTGTGGTTAAACCCACTGCCAGCGTAGTAGTCGAGTCTCTAGAGTCCCACACAGAGAGTTTCCCTACTCCAGGCGAAACAATATAGAGGTCGTATGGTTTTACGACAAGGGTTCGGACGCATACGTGTGTTTATGCACGTACGACTTTCGGACAGTTTTTACTAGTCGGCTTTGGTTTAAGCCAGTTATTAGTATCCGGTTATTGGATTTATACAGTCTAAAGTTTTTCCGTGTTTTCACGGATAGGAGGGGCGTTCTCGTAATTGCGCGAGAAGCTTCTAGAAGATGGTGACTAAGGAGGTTTAGGTGGCATATACATTGAATGAGATTAGTGAGTCATATGGATGATTTATCTATATCATTAATGCTTCATAATTGCTTAATGACTCATGGAGATGAATCACCATAAGATATTTATCAAGCATGGTTGTAAATCATTTTCTTTTCTTTTCTTGAAAAACAATAATGCTTGATATATATTATGATAGCTCATTTTCTCATTTCATTATTATGTTCATCTTCTCTCTCCTCAAGCTCTCACTCTTCAAACCCTAATCCTCCCCTCTCATGTGTTGAGTACAAGGATTAGATTAGACTACTTAATCCATAACCCTCTCTCTATATCATCTAGGTACTTTGATTAGCACTTAAAGAAACCTAGTTACCTCTAGTTTGAGGTGAAACTTGTAGTAAAGCTCTCGGGTGGATCTTCTACTACTTAGAGAAGGCCGGAGAGGACGTGGAGAACGACAAGACGAAGGACTCGGTTCTTTAGGTATAATCACTTCACATAGTAGTTTAGAACTTCTATGTTTGATATTAGTTATCGTTTAGCTTCGATTCATGCGGTTAGTCGATATTTAAGCAAAGAACAAGATCGTTTTTCATATTTCCGCCTCCCCGCAAGTCGTGGGGTGTTGCACATCGACTTACAGCTACTGCAAGTGACGAACTCTGTTTGTGACATCTTAATATTCTTTCTGATGAACCAATATCCCTAAGTTTTTATTAGATTTCAAGTTACAGTTGAGCTGTGGCCGATTACCTGACATCGAAGCTAAATATGAAGTTTTTATGTTTGTAAAATCGTGTAGGAGTAATATTTGCTTTGTTAGCTTTTTAATCTCACTTTCAACATTCAAATTTTGATGTATACAAATTGGAATTAGAGTACAGAAGGGGTCAGAAGTATGAAATCTATTTGCTCCTTTTTGGGGGGCTTGATAGAAGATTATATCTAATGTTATTTAAATTATTGGAGTAGTCTCGTGCCCATATAGCTCAAGAATCTTGATATGACTCAGGTGGAAACAAGAGCAGCTGATTCATTAAGCCATAAACCACATATTAATCTCATATCCTAATTCCTAACAAGGAATGTTTACATCGGTATATATATTTATTTTCCCCCCTGGAATAGTATAAGCTTTTTGGTTACTTTGCAGTTCGCATGCTCTTTTTTATGAGATTACTCTATCAATAATTCTCGTTAAAGATCATATTTTGATCTTCCCCCCTTCTACAGGGTGCTTTAAAGCAAACTGCCATAGCCAACAGAAACATAAAAAGCAGAGGATTACAAAACAAAAGGTATGTATTTATTCCTCGTTTTAGCCTTAATTATGATGAGAAAAGGATATTCCAGATGCTTATTGTTGTTCTGCATAACTGCGAAATTTTTTAGAGGCAATGAAGAAGACAAGAAACCTCTGACATTGGACAACCAAAATAGAGGTCCCGAGGCGAGAGGTGCTGATGTACTTGGACCAATAAAAGCCAGGTGTGGTATTACTTGCTACTTAATTTTTTTTAGCATCACTTCTAAATTTCTTCTCACATATTGATTATATTTGTCAAATCTTTTGATTTTGTTAGAAATAACTATTTGATCTTTTATGCCTTAGTAGTGGCTATTTCTTTATGTCTAGAGGTCATTATTTCTTTTAAGATTTAACAATATTTCTATTTATGAAATTCCAGGTCCCACAGCGTTCCTCCCCGTAACAAACTGAGTTCCAATAGCGGCACTGACATTAGATTCATGGACGGTGTAAAAGATGATAAATGCAAAGAGGTAAAATCTTGCAAAAATGCTTCTATGTTGTTTGCTAATGTTTTTTTCGACTCATGCAGCATTAAAAATGCTAATGAATTCAGGGGGTGTTGGAATTGTTATTGAAATAATTGTTGAGCAGTATTTGGATTATTCGTATCATTGTATGAACTTCTATGTAAAAGTATCGCTATGTGAGATATAACGTAAAGCATCCATGTAAATTTCTAAAAGTATGGAATCTAGCAAATTGTTGGATGGTCTTCCTATAAAGCAAACCTCATGTCAAGATTAACAAGAACATTAACAACAACGTCAACATCAACGACAAGCCTTTATTCGAAACTTTTGGGTTAATATATGACCCTTCTCTTCCAGTTTGTTTTGTTGAGGGATGTCACAGTTAAATTGACTACTGCCATATCTTTCTTCTTACTATCTCAATTGATATTCCTTTGGCTACCCTTAACACCTAATTACACCTATAACGACAGTTTAGTTGCTTCTTTTAAATGGAGCAATTAGGATTTATTCGTAGAGATTTGACTGTCATGTCTGGTACCTAATACAATACGTTTGAGCGAAGCACTGATGAACTTTGTTGCTTAAATATTTTTGGGAAACTGATCTTGAAACAATTACCTTAAGCTCAAGGGTGGTGGTTATCCGTCATTCTCATGTGTGTTTTTGGGTCATGTGGAAAGGCCTCAGGTGGAAACATGACTCGCTTGTGAGTACAGAAGAGATGGAGATAATATATTAGCAGTATGCTAATTTCCCCTTGATGAAAAACGTGACACTTCCCCCATCCACATTGCATGTTTCAAACCAATCAAGAAAATCTAATGCATGTTACTAGCATCCTTCACAAAAACACATGCATTTCCCCCCATAAATGTCCAATGGTGACCACATGGAACTAATGCAGGTAAGAAATGAAGCGAGGGTCAGTGAATTTCGTCAAGTCGGTTCAAAAGTTTTCATTACTCCAATTGCGAAACTCGGAACTGAAACCAAGAAGGTAAGGAGTTCATTACCCTCAAGTCTCAAGCATCCCTTGATGATTCAACTTAACATGCTAGATAGCATCTAAGAAGAAAATCTTAATACTAAATGTTGCAGATGGGCACATCCTCTACTGCTAACTCGGCGGCTGTGATTGGGAGGCGGCCGCGATTTGGTGAGCAGTCTCTTAATGGAAAGAAACCAAGGTTGGTTCTCAATTTACCTGAGCAAAGAGCTTTCCTGAATCGTCTAAATCTCATCTTATAAATTGCATTTTTCTTTTTTGTTTTTCTGATACAGGCAAGAGAAGCCACGGTGGCGATGAATGCAACCAAGATGCAGAATCTCATCCAAAGTTCATGTGAATATAGTAGCCTCTCAAGTGATAATGTCCCTTGTAGAAGATATATAGGAGTCTCGTGTGCATCACTGTTGTCATATGATTTTGTATCCATTGTTTTAGCAGGCGTTTATAGTACTGTAACAGATGAATGCTCTGCAGTGAAAATGTTCACGCAAGTAGCAGCTTATTACTAGAGCTTTGATTCTTAGGAAAGATTGTACTGAATAGCACTTTACCTTGTTGATTTAGAAAATTAAAATGTATTTTTTTCCGTTCATACCCGTTGTTCGGGGTTTGTATTAGAAGAGCTCTTTACTTTTAATCTCTTTCACCATTGCATATTTCCGGCTAGATGCCTTGAATTTTATTTTTTTGCTTAAACATCATACAAAAGTTTCTTATTTTTGACGCTAACCCATCATTGTTTTCATTCATTGCACTGTATTTTATGTCTCTCGCTCACATAGGTTTTATGTTACGTGATTTCAAGGGATCAACTATGATCCAATTAGTGCTAAATAGTACCAGCTTACTCGTAGAAGATTATCTATGCACTGAGCCGACTCAGTAGAAAGAAAAAAAAACAATGAAAATAGAAGATTATATAATAAAACTAAAATAAATAAATGCATCGAAACTTGACATTAAATAAGCTAATTCCCTACTAAGGGTTTTTTAAAACAACATACTTTTCCATATAACAAAGGGTGCTTTGAAACAAGCACACAAGATTCGGGGGTAGTTACAATTAATCAGAGTACAAGGGTTAATTACCCTAAAATACCCTCAACTATCACGGTTTTTTCACTAAAATACTCTTAACGATGGTTCAGGCCTTCAGGGTATTTTAGTGTAATTTAATCACCAATCCACTGGCCTTGGCAGGCCACACTCCGCTCTTATAATCCCCAAACTACCCCTAACAGATCAACTCCAAGAAAGAAAGAAACAGGCGTTCTCCAATTTGGGCCTTTTTGTAATTTCAAATACATAATTCTTCAGTGACCGTACAAGCTTGGAGAACAAGTTTGAGCGTCTATATTTTGATTTTTGGAGGTATTTTTTTCCTCAATCGAAGAAAAAACACAACAGAAACAAAAAAACCCAAACCCTAGTTGTCTTTAGTGACGATCGATCGTAGCAATGGCGTCATTCTTTGAAGCTCCAGCGGGCGATGTGAAATCAGGGGAGAAAATCTTCAGGACAAAGTGCGTCCAGTGCCACACGGCGTCGACAAAAGCAAGGTCGGTTTTTTTTATAAAAAAAAAATTCCAAATCTGTTATAGAAATTTTGAAATTTTTTATTGATCTATGAGTCGCTTGTGATATCTTCTAGTTCTTTGTAATTTGCTTGTTTAAGTTGATTCTTGCAAATTAAGTTTGATTTGTTTACTTATTATATATAAGCCTTTCATCTGAAATCGGGTTAATGTTAAATTTCAAATGTTGTTGGTATTTTAGTGAAATAAAATCACCTGAAAGCCTTAGTTTTAGCGTATCTTAAGGTATTTTAGTGAAAACCCACGATGGTTATGGGAATTGATCTTTTTTTTGTAAATATATATAATTTAAAGTGTTTGTAATTGGAAAGTAATTTTGTTGATATATATTATTGTAGGTGTTGGGAGGGAGAGTCGATCCACGGAACAGTGCTCGCGACAAAACCCAAATCACGCAAAAATACAATCACGCAATTAAACGACGAAAGATAATATAAATTTAAGTGCAGTAATAAGAAAAACAATCAATCACAAACAAGATAGATTTGTTAACGAGGTTCACCCACCGTATGGCTAGTCCCCGGCAGAGCGGAATCTGCAAACGTCTACTATAGTTGAATCAAGTTTACACACAAGAACAACCCTAGGAGATTTCTCTCAAATCTCTCTATACAAATCTCTCTTAGCCTTTGCCTCTTGTGATAATACTTGTGATTGATACAAAATGCCTCACTCATAAGATGTGCTTTTATAGCACCTAGGACAATGTCACTATCTAATAAAGTTACCATCTTTCATTGTCATCACCTAACAATGTCATGCATGTCAAAAGGTGGCACCTAACCATAGACTTTAATTTGCATCAATTTTCAACAAACTCCACCTTGATGCAAATTCATCACAATCTCGACATTGTCCCACTTGGAGTAATTTTTTGGCTTGATTCTCAGCACTAGTAAACTTCACACGATTCCGCTGCTGCTTTCTCTGAATTAAATTTTCATGGAGAGATTCACCAATCTGCAACACAGATTCAGCTTATCTCTGTCTACTATTTTGGTGAACATATCCGCCGGATTCTTTTTTCCCGCGATCTTCTGCAGTGTCAACTCACCATCTTCTAACGCCATGCGTATGAAGTGGTACCGTACCTTGATATGCTTCGTCCGAGAATGATATGCTGCATTCTTTGCCAAATGTATTGCACTTTGGCTGTTGCTCCATAAGGTATTGAAGTCTTACTTCTTACTCAACTCTTCGAGTAACCCTTGTAGCCATATCATCTCTTTGCTGGCTTCCGTGATCGCCACGTACTCAGCCTCCGTAGTTGACAATGCTACCACTTTTTGCAGTTGAGATATCCAACTCACCGCTGTTCCCCCAACTGTAAATACGTATCCCGTTGTGCTCTTCCCACTATCTCGATCACCCGATTAGTCCGCATCAACGTAACCTTGCACCATTAGAGAGTCGCCCCCGAAATATAAGTAGTGACTAGATGTACCCCTAAGATACCTCAAAATCCACTTCACCGCATTCCAATGCTCCTTCCCCGGGTTTTGCATATACCGGCTCACAACTCCCACTGCATGTGCAATATCTGGTCTCGTACTCACCATTGCATACATTAAACTCCCCACCGCAGAAGCATAAGGCACTCTTGCCATCTCGTCTTTCTGCTGTTTAGTTGTCGGGCAAAACTCCTTCATGAGTTTGAAATATTTTGCTAAAGGCGTACTCACCGGTTTTGACTTGTCCATGTTGAACCGCTTCAAAACCTTCTCGATATAGTCGCTTTGCGATAACCACAGCTTCCGCTGCTTCCTATTTCGAACGATCTTCATGCCCAAAATTTGTTTGGCCACTCCCAAATCTTTCATGGAAAACTTTTCAGCCATCATCTTCTTCAGACTTTGAATTTTCTCGAAGTTCGGACCCGCTACCAATATATCATCTACATAGAGTGATAGAATGATATAGTCTCCATCCTCAAAAGTCTGAATATAGACACAGTGATCTGACTCACCATGCACAAATCCCGTCTCTAGCATGAACTGATCGAATTTGAGATACCACTGTCTTGGAGCTTGCTTAAGGCCGTACAAACTCTTTCGCAGTCTACACACCATAGTTTCTTTTCCCTTCACCTCGTATCCCGGTGGCTGTATCATATAGATCTCTTCCACCAAATCTCCATGAAGGAACGCGGTCTTCACATCAAGCTGCTCCAAGTGCAGATCCTCCACCGCCACAATACTAAGGATCACTCGAATTGATGTCATTTTCACCACGGTGGAAAATATCTCTTGATAGTCAATTCCTTGCTTTTGTGCATATCCCTTGACTACCAAGCGAGCCTTGTACCGCTTCACACCATCGGCCTCATCTTTTATCCTGTACACCCATCTATTCAGCAACACTTTTCGACCCTTGGGTAGCTTCACTAGGTCCCACGTGCGGTTCTTCTTCAAAGAATCCATCTCCTCGTCCATAGCTCGCTCCCACTGCTTACTAGCACCGTCTTGCGTCGCCTCTTCAAGGGATTCGGGCTCTCCCGAATCCGTGTACAAAATAAAGTCGGTCACAAGTCTTTCAGGTAGCCTCCTTTCTCTCGTAGATCTCCTCAGAACTGGCACATCTGGTTGCTGAACATGGTCACCATCATGTTCTTGAGTCTGATCCTGCACTGCAGCTTCCTCCATGTTTTGATCCCCACTTGTGGACACCTGATTGTTCTCTTGAGTTCCGTCTAATTCCACGAACTCAGATACAACACTATCTTTGGCTTGCTTTTCTTCTCTATATAAGTGCTGCTCATCAAAGACAACATTCCGGCTTCGTATTACTTTCTTACTTGTGTAATCCCACAGCCGATATCCGAACTCGTCTTCACCATACCCGATGAAAGCACACTTCTTAGATTTGGAGTCAAGCTTACTCCTTTCTGCCTTATCAATCAAAGAATTCGCGATACAGCCAAATACTTTAAGGTGCGAATAGTTGACCGGTTTACCCAACCAAATTTCTTCTGGAATGCCTCCATCAAGCGCACTTGCCGGGTTTCTGTTGATCAGATACACAGCAGTATCGACCGCTGCTGCCCATAAGAATTTTGACAGATTCGCATCCAAGGTCATGCTTCGCACTCGCTCTAGGATCGTTCTGTTCATCCTTTCAGCGACACCATTTTGCTGTGGTGTCCCAGGTACCGTTTTCAACCAACGAATACCCTTTTGCGAGCAAAACTTCTCGAACTCTTGGGTGCAGTATTCCCCGCCATTATCGGACTTTAGGCGTTTAACCTTCATCCCCGTTTGGTTCTCCACCTACGCAATCCAGTGTTTGAAGATGCCAAACACATCAGACTTTTTTTCATCGCGTATACCCATGTCTTTCGACTTGTATCATCGATGAACGTCACGAAATACCGATTTCCTCCATAAGACTCTACCGAGGCCGGACCCCACACGTCCGTATGCACCATCTCCAGTTTCTTGGTCTTTTTCGCTACGCCTCCAATTTGAAATCTGAGCGCGCTTTGCTTCCCACAAACGCAGCTTTCGCAAAACCCCAACTCCACCTTTTTTAGCCCCGAAAGAACTCCCTGAGCTTGAAGAATTTTCATGTTTTTCTCGCTGAGGTGTCCCAATCTTTTATGCCACAACGAAGTCTCGGAATCTTTCTCCGAACTTACCGTCAATGCAACCGAGCCTTCGCTGCTCCCATTGAATGAGTACAACGAACCGCTCAGCTTGTCCCTTGCGACCACCAACGACCCTTTAGAAATCTTCCATTGAGAATTCCCAAACGTTGTAGTAAACCCTTCGTTGTCTAGCTGACTTGTGGAAATCAAGCTTTTCTTCAAATCCGGAATATGACGAGCATTCTTCAATTTGATTTGACCACCTCCTGACGGTTGCATGATGATCATCCCCTTTCCAACGATCTTACACGATTGACCGTTTTCCACCGTCACATGTCCAAGATCGTCCTGAACATACTCGCTAAAGTGATGTTTGTCTGAAGTGCAATGAAAAAAAGCCCCTGAATCTAGGAACCAAGTATCCGCCTTTGTGTTCTCGCTCGCCGATAGACAAAGACCTTGTTCCGCTTGTTCATGTATAGACACTACATTCGCTTCCTTTTCATCTGTCTTCTCATCTGAGCCTTTCTTCGGAAGCCTGCATTCACTTCTTCTATGGCTCTTCTTTCCGCAATTCCAACAGGCGCCTTGGATTTTTCCTTGAGATTTACCTCGGCTTTTAGACTTGCCCTTTTTCCGCTTTCCCCTTTCCATTGTTCTGCCACGATTCTCCACCGAAAGTGCAGAAGTTCCAGAACTCCCACTCACGGACTTTCTTCGCATCTCATCGTTTAATATGCAGCTTACCGCATCATTAAACGTGAGAATCCCCGAGATAGAGTTGCTAACCGCCATCACTAGGTTCTCTCAACTCTCTGGCAACGAACATAGGAACAGTAGGGCTCGAATCTCGTCTTCAAAGATGATTGAAACGGATTCAAGTTGGCTTGTCACGCTGTTGAACTCGTTCAGGTGCTCTATCACCGAACCATTCTCTACCATCTTCATGTTGAAAAGCTTCTTCATCAAAAATATTTTATTTGATGTCGATTGCTTCTCATACAACTTTGCTAACGTCGTCATTAGCGTCTTAGTTGTTTTCTCCTTTAAGTTATTAAAGGCCACCTGCGGAGTCAACGACAATCTGATCGTCGCCAAGGCTTTCCTATCCAAAAGGTTCCACTCCTCATCGGTCATCTTCTCGGGCTTTTCTCCTAGCAACGGAAGATATAGATCCTTTTGGTATAGACAGTCTTCTAACTGCATGCGCCATCAACCAAAATTGTGACCATTGAATTTCTCGATTCTTATCTTATCCTCTGCCATCTTTCGTCTGTATCGCAGCAAACCCGACTTCCTCCTAGATCTGAACCAACGCCTTCAAAACTACAATCTAAGAAAGTGGGGAAGAGGACACAAGCGTCGTTACCCACCGTTACCTAGATTATAGAATTGAAGAACCCTAGGTTCTCTTAACCTTGCTCTGATACCAGTTGTTGGGAGGGAGAGTCGATCCACGGAACAGTGCTCGCGACAAAACCCAAATCACGCAAAAATACAATCACGCAATTAAACGACGAAAGATAATATAAATTAAAGTGCAGTAATAAGAAAAACAATCAATCACAAACAAGATAGATTTGTTAACGAGGTTCACCCACCGTATGGCTAGTCCCCGGCAGAGCGGAATCTACAAACGTCTACTATAGTTGAATCAAGTTTACACACAAGAACAACCCTAGGAGATTTCTCTCAAATCTCTCTATACAAATCTCTCTTAGCCTTTGCCTCTTATGATAATACTTGTGATTGATACAAAATGCCTCACTCATAAGATGTGCTTTTATAGCACCTAGGACAATGTCACTATCTAATAAAGTCACCACCTTTCATTGTCATCACCTAACAATGTCATGCATGTCAAAAGGTGGCACCTAACCATAGACTTTAATTTGCATCAATTTTCAACAGTAGGTCCTAACTTGAATGGATTATATATTTGGGATGCAATCAACTGCAGGATATTCATACTCGAATGCGAACAAGAGCATGGCTGTGATTTGGGAGGAGACTGCTTTGTATGATTACTAGCTTGCTCAATCCTAAGAAGGTAATGGTGCTTTAACCCTGTACTTTGTGTTACGAATGATATGCTACAATCTCCTCCCAAAAAAAATAAATCAACAATAAAAACAAGTAAATGAATGAATGAATAAATGAAATTAACATTCAATGGACTACTAGATTGATACTTATAAGTAGCTGAATTTTTATATTTCTATTTTGATTACGTGCAATACATGAATGCACACAAAAGTTTATGCTTTTGGGTTTGCATGCATATATTTATGGCTAAATAGAATTAAAATACCCAAATTTTGGCGATCTTAGCAGATAACTGCCTAAAGTTTATAACTCGGCGCATGAATATCCAAAGCTTTATTTTGGCACTTTGGTGACTAACACCGTTAGAATATTCCATATGAGATTCTCATGTGAGTTTTTGTCGATCGATCATTCTTGCCCTTGATAGTTTAATTAAGTGGTCAACATGGTCAATGACGTCAGGAGGGTAAAAATATCTTTACGCTTTTGCCGTTTATGGTGTTAGTCACCAAAGTGCCAAAAATAAATCTTAGGGTATATATATATGTGCCCGATTTTAAACTTTGTGTATTTATTTGCTAGGTTCAACAAACTTTGGGTACTATAATGCCATTTAATTAGCCTTTATTTATTATGTATTTATGGATGTAGTTCTTTCGAAATTGTCATCGTTTTATGCAGCGAAACAATTGCCCTTAACGTTGGGGATTTACAAGTTTGAGTTATAAACTTGTTAACTGCATCGAGCATTACTTGATAAGTAATTCCCTGCACCAATGGAGGCTAGCAGTATATCTACAAGGGGGGAGTGGATTGGTTTGCATGCAGATAAAATAATTCCCATTGTGTGACGTTGTGGATGCCATTTGTACTTTATTAATTCTGAAATTCATTCTAAACAGAACTAATTCACCATTCATTAATGTCATTCATTGGACGAGAGTATCTTACTCTTTACCTTTTTATTTTTTTTCCTTTTCCATTAATTTCTTGTGATCATGGTCAGGAGATATAATTTGGAGGTGCCAATAGAGGTTTTTGAAAATAGAGGAGATGAAAGTTGAACCATGATCGATGTATGACCCAGTTTAGTTTTCCCTTCTGCAATGATGTGAATTGGTCTGAGCCCGATAACAAGAGCAGTTAGCGCAATAAAATTATTTAGCAATTTTCCTTAGATGTTTATATATAATTAGATAACATAATCCTAAGGTGAATTTTATAAACTATGATAAGGTGCAAGTATTCTTAGCATCTTGTAATGGCATGAATCCATGACTCAACATGATGCAGATATTTAAATCCTGAAAAGGCTAATACTACATGGACACAGTACACACACCCATATGACCTTGATATAGTTAGGCAACTATAGAGAAATATACCTTTGCAATTGTTAAATATAGAAATTTCAAGTATTCAAATGGGAAATAGAAACAGATATTAGCTTTTAAATTCCTTACATCTGAAAGAAGGAGGTTATTGTATCTCGTATCTTATGTGGAAACAACAGTCTAAGCTAATTTATAGGGGGGGGGGGGGGGGGAAACATATACCATAGAGCGCACATCATTTGTAGGTATGTCTCAGACTCTCAGAATGTCAAAAGCGAGTCCGAGATTAAAAATTATGTAATGCAACTAAAGACACTTGTTCGGTGATGTCCTCAAGTGAAAATCCCCAAGAAAAGTGTCCGAGCAGCCTAGAATAGCAGTGTCCGAGCATCCTAGAGTAGCATGTACCATGCACGCTTGTTCATGATAGAGGTCTGGCACAACATATTCCTAACTTTTAAGGTTTGCTACATGGATCTTTTTTGGGCATTTGGAAGAAAAACTTAGGAGCCACCTGGTTGTAAATTAACAAATTTTACAACTTTTGCATCTTTACTCATCCAATATTCATTTTGGTCTACTGCCAATCCTGGCCACAAGTCACAAGTTTACGGGTCCATCATTTATCAGCAGAGTTTGGTGTTGGTTTCACTTGTTTAAACTATGTGCTTCTAATTCTAACTCCTACATTTTTATAATACTTGGTTCTTATTGTCCACTCATACATCCCTTGTTACAATCAGAAATACAACATCAAAGTTTTGATTGTTCCTCTGGATTCGCAATCTTCCCAAGGATTTTAAAACTCTGCATATGAGATTCGACGAATTAAAAACATCCCATTTAATGAAATCAGTAGTTATAGTCTTATAGATAAGCCAATATCTGCTTTGTCTTACTTGGATTATAGTTCATTAAGTTGTTTGGGCATGCACAATGGAAAATATTAAGTGCACTTGAGCGTAAAGCACTAAAAGTAATGGTTGAAGGTTTTGTGCAAAATTTGCTAGATGATCCTCAACTGGGCTGATTGTTAACTAAGCATTGATTTATGTAGTTGAGCCTGAAGATCTCGAATGAAGAATGAGTGCAAAAGTTGTGGGGCCATAGAAGTACAAAACGATCATATTGTTGCTGTTTTTTTAAAAATAATTTTTGGTTTTAAGTTCGCCATTAAGGATTGTAGGGTGTTTTTCGCCACCCCATTGAGATGGGAATACGCACGCGCTTTTCAGGCGTACTACAGATTCCCCCTGCCTAGGGTAGACGGGGGTTTATTGATTGTGGGGATCCGAATCTCCGGCAGCCGCGGACTAAGCTGTCGTTAATTACCCCTCGCCTTTGGGGCGAGCGAACCTCCGATTAACGGGTTAAACTGGTCATGCGAACTCAATGTGCAGTTTTGTGTTTTGGAGGGGTTTTGGATATATCGGGGGCCCCGCAGAGTTTTTACCCGTTACCCGGATAGCGGGCTGGGGGTCAAGGGAGCTAGCAGCCCCCTTACGGGTGCGGGGCAGCGCCCCGGCCCAAAATTTTTTTAGAGGGACGGTGTTGTGGAGTGTGTGAGTACATACACACATATATAAAAAGGGGAAAATCGCCCAAAAGATGCGTGGGGCCAGCGCCTCACGTGCCTAACACGCGAGCGCTGGGCGCTTAGGCGTCGTGCGTTTAGGCGCCGTGCGCTTAAGCGCTAGCGCACCACGTGTCCGACACGTGGACGCTGGGTGCTTGAGCGCTAGCGCACCACGTGCCCGGCACGTGGGCGCTGGGCGCTCGAGCGTTTGGGACGCTATGCGCTCGGGCGCTTGAGCGCCGGCGAGGAAAAAGGGCTTTTAGCCCCAGAAATGGGATTTAAACTCCCGAAAAAGAAATTAGAGGAGAGTTAAACTCCTAAGACGTTTTTGGAGATACTGAAACGGGCTTCTCTCTTGAGCTCTGGATCTTTCCAAAGTGGGAATTTTAGGAGATGGGTCTCTTTCTTCCTCCTCTTTTGGCTGGATCTTGAAGATCAGGAGATGTGAGATTTTAAAAATCTCTTCTTTTTGAGATCTGATGGGAGATCTAAGCTCCCCTTTATGGGTTTTGTGGTGAAAAATTATTTAGTTTTATAAAAGGAAGAGTAAAACTCTTGATTTAATTCAAGAGAAAGAAGAAGGTTTTTAGAACCTTGAGGAAGGAGAAGGTCACGGATCTTGATTCTTTTTGGAGAGAGAAAAAGTTGTTGAGATATTTTCATTATCCTTGTCTTTATAGGCTATACACTTTACATATAGCCCCTTGGGCTTTACAAAAATGGCATTTTGGCCAGCCCATGGCTTATGTGCCATTTCTTTTTGCACATAAGCCATGGGCTTTACAAAAATTTGGCTTTATGCCCATTTTTCTTACATTTATTCATAGAATAAAATAAAAGTAATACACCCAAAATTATTTATTACAAAATTTTTATCTTGGCATGGGGGGGAGGCCGGCCGCTTCATGTTCGGGCTCAACTCGAGCATGGGCCCTGGCTTGGGTTGACCTTGAATTTGACTTGGTCGACCGGGGTGCAATTTTCGACCCCAACAAAGTGCCCCCCATCAATAAATGCACACTACATACGTGGGTCGTGTGCATGAAATTGATGGATCTTCTTTCGTGTGGAGGCGACTTGTTTTGGTTCCCACTTTTTGGGATGCACTGCCCTTTTTACGACGTGGACGGTCGATGCTTGACGCGTCTCTGAGACGGAGTGTCCATGGTAGAAGTTTCCCTGGCACGGAGTGATCTGGTTCCTGCTTTGTAGGAAGCCTGCACTGCCCTTTTTGCGACATGGACGGTCGACGCTCTGATCCGGAGCGATTTGGTTCCCGATTTGTGAGAAGCCTGCACTGCCCTTTTTACGACATGGACGGTCGACGCTCTGATCCGGAGCGATTTGGTTCCCGATTTACGGGAAGCCTGCACTGCCCTTTTGACGACATGGACGGTCGACGCTCTGATCCGTAGCGATTTGGTTCTCGATTTACGGGAAGCCTGCACTGCCCTTTTTGCGACATGGACGGTTGACGCTTGACGCGTCTCCAAGACGGAGTGTCCATGGTAGACGTTTTCCTGGCCCGGAGTGATCTGGTTCCTGCTTTGTAGGAAGCCTGCACTGCCTTTTTTGCGACATGGACGGTCGACGCTCTGATCCGGAGTGATTTGGTTCCCGATTTGTGGGAAGCCTGCACTGCCCTTTTTGCGACATGGACGGTCGACGCTTGACGCGTCTCCGAGACGGAGTGTCCGTGGTAGACGTTTCCCTGATCCGGAGTGATCTGGTTCCTGCTTTATAGAAAGCCTGCACTGCCCTTTTTGCGTTATCTGGTTCCTGCTTTGTAGGAAGCCTGCACTGCCCTTTTTGCGACATGGACGGTCGACGCTCTGATCTGGAGCGATTTGGTTCCCGATTTGCGGGAAGCCTGCACTGCCCTTTTTGCGACATGGACGGTCGGCGCTTGACGCGTCTCCGAGGCGGAGTGTCCGTGGTAGATGTTTCTCTGGCCCGGAGTGATCCAGTTCCTGCTTTGTAGAAAGCCTGCACTGCCCTTTTTACGACATGGACGGTCGACACTATGATCCGGAGCGATTTGGTTCACGATTTGTGGGAAGCCTGCACTGCCCTTTTTACGACATGGACGGTCGACGCTTGACGCGTCTCCGAGACGGAGTGTCCGTGGTAGACGTTTCCTTGACCCGGAGTGAGCTGGTTCCTGCTTTGTAGGAAGCCTGCACTGCCTTTTTTGCGACATGGACGGTCGACGCTCTGATCCAGAGCGATTTGGTTCCCGATTTGTGGGAAGCCTGCACTGCCCTTTTTGTGACATGAACGGTGGACGCTTGACGCGTCTCCGAGACGGAGTGTCCGTGGTAGACGTTTCCCTAGCCCGGAGTGATCTGGTTCCTGCTTTATAGGAAGCCTGCATTGCCCTTTTTACGACATGGACGGTCGATTCTGCCCATTTTGCGACTTGGACGGTCGGTACTGCTCTTTTAGCGACATGGACGGTCGGTTCTGCCCTTTTTACGACTTGGACGGTCGGCGCTTGACGCGTCTCCGAGAAGGAGTGTCTGTGGTAGACTTTTCCCTGGCCCGGAGTGATCTGGTTCCTGCTTTGTAAGAAGCCTGCACTGCCCTTTTTGCGACATGGACGGTCGACGCTCGACGCGTCTCCAAGACGGAGTGTCCGTGGTAGACGTTTCCCTGGCCCGGAGTGATCTGGTTCCTGCTTTGTAGGAAGCCTGCACTGCCCTTTTTGCGACATGGACGGTCGATGCTCTGATCCGGAGCGATTTGGTTCCCGATTTGCGGGAAGCTTGCACTGCCCTTTTTGCGACATGGACGGTCGGCGCTAGACGCGTCTCCGAGGCGGAGTGTCCGTGGTAGACGTTTCCCTGGCCCGGAGTGATCTGGTTCCTGTTTTGTAGGAATCCTGCACTGCCCTTTTTACGACATGGACGGTCGACGCTCTGATCCGGAGCGATTTGGTTCCCGATTTGTGGGAAGCCTGCACTGCCCTTTTTACGACATGGACGGTCGACGCTTGACGCGTCTCTGAGATGGAGTGTCTGTGGTAGACGTTTCCCTGGCCCGGAGTGAGCTGGTTCCTGCTTTGTAGGAAGCCTGCACTGCCTTTTTTGCGACATGGACGGTCGACGCTCTGATCCGGAAAGATTTGGTTCCCGATTTGTGGGAAGCCTGCACTGCCCTTTTTGCGACATGGACGGTCGACGCTTGACGCGTCTCCGAGACGGAGTGTCCGTGGTAGACGTTTTCCTGGTCCGGAGTGATCTGGTTCCTGCTTTGTAGGAAGCCTGCACTGTCCTTTTTACAACATAGACGGTCGATTCTGCCCTTTTTGCGACTTGGACGGTCGGTGCTGCCCTTTTAGCGACGTGGACGGTCGGTGCTGGCCTTTTTGCGACGTGGACGGTCGGTTCTGCCCTTTTTGCGACGTGGACGGTCGGTTCTGCCCTTTTGACGACTTGGACGGTCGGTTCTGCCCTTTTTACGACTTGGATGATCGGCGCTTGACGCGTCTCCAAGACGGAGTGTCCGTAGTAGACTTTTCCATGGCCCGGAGTGATTTGGTTCCTGCTTTATAGGAAGCATGCACTGCCCTTTTTACGACATGGATAGTCGATTCTGCCCTTTTTGCGACTTGGATTGTCGGTGCTGCCCTTTTTGCGACGTGGATGGTCGGTTCTGCCCTTTTTGCGACGTGGTCGGTCGGTTCTGCCCTTTTTACGACTTGGACGGTCGGCGCTTAACGCGTCTCCAAGACGGAGTGTCTGTGGTAGACTTTTCCCTGGCCCGGAGTGATCTGGTCACTGCTTTGTAGGAAGCCTGCACTGCCCTTTTTGCGATATGGACGGTCGACGGTCGACGCGTTTCCGAGACGGAGTGTCCGTGGTAGACGTTTCCCTGGCCCGGAGTGATATGGTTCCTGCTTTGTAGGAAGCCTGCACTGCCCTTTTTGCGACATGGACAGTCGATGCTTGATTTGACTTGCTCTGCTTCTTGCAGTGTCAGGAGTGAACTTAACTTGCTCCGCTTCTTGCGGTGTCGAGATTGGATTCTGACTTGCTCCGCTTTCTGCGGTGTCGGAGTTGAAGTTGACTTGTTGATTATGATTTGGGTTGACATCAGCATCGCTATATTGGAATACGGTGCCAGAAGCGAATCATTATTTGCCATGAGAGGATTTGGGGATTGGTTTTTGCTTGGCATCAGTATCGCTACACTGGAATATAGTACCAGGAACGAATCATCATTTGCGCTTGCTTATCTGGAAGCGATGGCTTAGGAGACAGGCTTTAGGTCCCTATCACCTAAGACTTTTCAATTTTGTGAGCCGTAAGGGTCTCACAAAGCAGTTTCTCCCTACGGGTCGTAAGGATCCCGTAGGTGTATTTTCTCCTTAGGAGTCATGGGGACTCCTAAGTGTGTTGCTCCTTTGTGAGTCGTAAGGATCTCACGCGGGAATTTTCTCCTCACGAAGTCGAGAGGACTTTGCGAAAGCATTTCATCTCCCTTTTTTTTAAGAGTTTGCGCCCTTTTGGGTTTTCACAAACTCGCCGGCAGTCCTGCTATTTTTACTCACGGAGCCCTTTCGGGTTTTTATCCGTGCCCATTTTGCTTGTGGACATACCATTTTTTTAATTTTATTTTATTTTTATTTTTGGTGGGACTTTGAATGTGGTCTCACCGGTAGGACTTGGGAGAGATTGGGATCGTTTTACGCCCGTGGATTGTATACGGTTTTGCAGGATGTATGATCCAGACCGTAGGGCCGGAAAAATTTCGGGATATGGGAACAAGGGCACTTTGTTGGCGTCTGCATCGCTGCACTGGAATATGGTACCAGGAGCGACTCATCATTCGCCGTTGGGGTATGGGATTTAGAATTTGGTTGGCGTCTGCATCGCTGCACTGGAATATGGTACCAGGAGCGACTCATCATTCGCCACTTGGGGTATGGGGTTTGGAATTTGGTTGGCATCTGCATCGCTGCACTGGAATATAATACCAGGAGCGACTCATCATTCGCCATTGGGATTTGAATTTGGAATTTGGTTGGCGTCTGCATCACTGCATTAGAATATGGTACCAGGAGCGACTCAGTATTCGCCATTAGGATTTGGAAGTTGGTTGGCGTTTGCATCGCTGTACTGGAATATGGTATCAGGAGCGACCCATCATTCGCCCCTGGGAATTTGAGTTTTGGACGGCGCCTGCATCGCTGCACTGGAATATGGTACCAGAAGCGACTCATTATTCGCCGTTGGGATTTGAGAAATTTGGAATTTTGGTTGGCGTCTGCATCGCTGTACTAGAATATGGTACCAGGAGCGACTCATCATTCGCCATTAGGGATTTGAGTTTTGGACGGCGTCTGCATCGCTGCACTGGAATATGGTATCAGGAGCGACTCCTCATTCACCGTACCTATTGGAAAGCGATAGCTTAGAAGACAGGTTTTAGATCCCTATCACCTAAGGCTTTTCAATTTTATGGGCCGTAAGGGTCCCATAAAAGCATTTTCTCCCTACGAGTCGTAAGGATCCTGTAGGTGCATTTTCTCCTTAGGAGTCGTGAGGACCCCCAAGTGTGTTTTTCCTTTGTGAGTCGTAAGGATCTCACGCGGGGATTTTCTCCTCACGTATCGTGAGGACACATGAGTGGGTCTTCCCAAATGGAGCATAATTCCAAGGGCGGAGACCGGCCGTGTAACTGGTGATTGCGGTGGGGCATGGGTATGCTGAGAATTATTTGAGCCCGTGGATTGTATACGACAGTCAATTTGGGGACTAACCGTAGGGCCGGAAGAATTTTGAGAAATTGGATTTTGGTTGGCGTCTGCATCGCTGCACTGGAATATGGTACCAAGAGCGACTCATCATTCGCCTTTGTTTTGTTTTTTTTGTTTTGTTTTTTTGTTTTACCGCGATTGCTCTATCATTTCATCTTTTCTTATCGCGAAGATCGCAATTGCCCTATCATTTCGGCTTTTATTCGCGGTTGCCCCATCATTTCGGCTTTATTTTTTTTCTTTTTATTTACACACTTTTTTTTATTTACACACATTTTTTTTTACATTCCCAGTTTAACGACTTAGAGGTCGATTATTCCCAGTTTAATGACGTGGTGGTCGCCTTTACTTATCCCGGCTCCTTGGATTTTGATCTTGGCGGAGTTGTGTTGATGACCGTAGCTCTATGGCTTGCCGATACATCCGAGGACTGTGAGGTTTTTCCAAGCTTGTATTGGTCCTCTGCCCAATCTTTAAAAACACAGCAGTCTTCAATGGCATGACTCACCATCCTATGGTATGGGCAGTATACGGGATTGCCGGTCATATTCATTTCATGTGGTCTCTTCGGAATAGACAATTGCTGACCGTTGTTCAGGGCTTCCTCGAATATATTGCGGACTTCATCCCTCCTGAAGGAGTACACCTTCTTCTTTCTCTCCATCAGAGTAGGTGCCCTCACTGATGCTGGTCCTTGAGGCCGATCAGTTTTTGGTTCGCCCTTTTCAGATAATGGCACATGTCTGGGAGGATTAGGTTCCCGAAAGGTTCGGTTTCCATTTGTATGAAATCGGCGGTCGTAGCTTGACTGTTTGCTAACACGCCTTTAGACAGTTCTATCTCTCCCGTCTTGTATTGCCTTTCGACCGAATCTTTGAAGACGAAGCAGTCCTCAATGGCATGACCTATCACCCGTGATAGGGGCAATATTTTGGGTCGTCGGTCATATTCGCTTCTTGCGGTCTCTTTGATTCTGGCAGTTGTAGACCGTTTCTTAGGGCGTCCCTGAATATCTTGTAGACTTTTTCCCTCTTGAAGGAATAGACTTTTTCCAGTTTCTCTTTCAGAGGCGATTCCCCTCCGGTGTATGTATCGGAGGGACTGGAAGCTGATCGCGGCCGTTTTTCACGAAGGCGCTCCGCTCTTAGGTTGAAGGGGGATCAGTTGGCTGCCTCTGGGTATCAATCCCTGGCTCATGAACCAAAATTTGATTCTGCTGTAATTGCAATCGGGCGACTTGGGTTGCGGGATCTGCCGCGACGTTTGCCAATTCGTCGACCTTGTACTGTACCTTGGCTAACTTCTCATCCCTGTCCTGAAGCTGCCTCTGAAGCCATTGGAATAACGCTTGTTCTGTAGTTCCGGCTATGACAACCGGGTCATCTTTATTGCCTGAGCTCAATTCCGCAGGAACCACGGGCTCCTCTGGCTTATCGGCCTGAGCGGGCTCTTCATCACTTAGATCGAGCCGATGCTGGGTAGCGTCAATCATATCATCACCATGGCTGTGAAGAAGAGGAGGATTCATTTCTTCATGTCCGACCATGTAGACAGTGCGAACCACATACCCAGCCATCTCTTTATCTTTGGCGGCTGATTTCGCGGAGCGGTCCGGGCTTTGGAAATTCATAAATTTTAACATGGCCAGAGCCCTAGCCCTTTTGTTGGCTCTGTATCTGAGCCGCTTCTGCCTCAGCTTTTCTGTCTTGAGCGCTTGGCAGGCTTCTGCTCTTCGGAAAGCCGCCATAGGCTGAGTGATGGGGATGCTTGAGAAGACACCCAATCGAGCAGTTGTCAGAGGCGCCGCTGGAGCTTGCCCGAGATGCCTTGTTGCTTTGTTGGTGTTGATGGCCTTGCCCCCAGCTGGGGCCAAGGAAAGTCGTTCAAACACCGACTTGCGTTTGCGTTGGGGCGCCCTCGCGACCATGACATTCGGCCTTTTCCCCTTTGAGACCGGTTTGTCTGTTACCGGAGCTTGAGGAGCTGGGACGGCGTTAGATGACACGAATATAATAGAGCCAAATGGTAGAGGCTCCTCCTCCCATTGTCGCCCGAGACTGGCCGGAAGAACCGTCCTGGAGTCCATCTTCATCGTGTAGGAGACGGAAGTTGTGTCGAGAGCCGAGCTAGTCCTTGGAGACATTTTTGCTGGGACCGGAGATTGCAATTTGAAATTTGTTAACCTGTACAAAGAAGCATGATTTCAGTACAGGCAGTCGATATGTATATTGATTGAGTTCGCATGAACGTTTAACCCGAAATATGAGAGGAGAGAAAAGTCTCACCGGGCGTGCCAAAATCTGTAGGGTGTTTTTCGCCACCCCATTAAGATGGGAATACGCACGCGCTTGTCAGGCGTACTACAGATTCCCCCTGCCTAGGATAGACGGGGGTTTATTGATTGTGGAGATCCGAATCTCCGGCAGCCGCGGACTAAGCTGCCGTTAATTACCCCTCGCCTTTGGGGCGAGGGAACCTCCGATTAACGGGTTAAACTGGTCATGCGAACTCAATGTGCAGTGTTGTGTTTTGGAGGGGTTTTGGATATATCGGGGGGCCCGCAGAGTTTTTACAGGGGTCCCGCTACCAGGATAGGGGGCTGGGGGTCAAGGGGCTAGCAGCTCTCTTGCGGGGGGTGAGGGGCAGCGTCCCGGCCCAATTTTTTTTTAGAGGGATGGTGTTGTGGAGTGTGTGAGTATCTATATATCTATATATATATACACACACACACACACACACGTATACACATATATATAAAAAGGGGAAAAGCGCCCAAAGGACGCGTGGGGCCAGCGCCTCACGTGCCTAACACACGAGCGCTGTGCGCTTAGGCGCTGGGCGCTTAGGCGCTAGCGCACCACGTGTCCGACACGTGGGCGCTTGAGCACTGTGCGCTTAGGCGCTAGCGCACTACGTGTCCGGCGCTCGAGCGCCCAGCGCCCACGTGTCCGGCGCGTGGGCGCTGGGCGCTCTAGCGCAAGGCGCTCGAGCGTTAGCGCACCACGTGCCCGGCACGTGGGCGTTGGGTGCTCGAGCGCTAGCGCACCACGTGCCCGGCACGTGGACGCTGGGCGCTTGGGGCGCTATGCGCTTGAGCGCGCGGCGAGGAAAAGGGGCTTTTAGCCCCAGAAATGGGATTTAACTCCCGAAAGAGAAATTAGAGGGGAGTTAAACTCCTAAGATGTTTTTGGAGATGCTGAAACGGGCTTCTCCCTTAAGCTCTGGATCTTCCCAAAGTGGGATTTTTAGGAGATGGGTCTCTTTCTTCCTCCTCTTTTGGCTGGATTTTGAAGATCAGGAGATGTGAGATTTTAAAAATCTTTTCTTTTTGAGATCTGATGGGAGATCTAAGCTCCCTTGTGGGTTTTGTGGTGAAAAATTATTTAGTTTTATAAAAGGAAGAGTAATACTCTTGATTTAATTCAAGAGAAAGAAAAGGTTTTTAGAACCTTGAGGAAGGAGAAGGTCACGGATCTAGATTCTTTTTGGAGATTGTTTTTGGAGAGAGAAAAGGTTGTGATATTTTCATTATCCTTTCCTTTATAGGCTATACACTTTACATATAGCCTCTTGGGCTTTACAAAAATGGCATTTTGGCCATCTCATGGCTCATGTGCCATTTCTTTTTGCACATAAGCCATGAGCTTTACAAAAATTTGGCTTTATGCCCATTTTTCTTACATTTATTAATAGAATAAAATAAAAGTAATACACCCAAAATTATTTATTACAAAATTTTTATCTTGGCATGGGGAGAAGGCCGGCCGCTTCATGTTCGGGCTCGACTCGGGCATGAGCCCACTTGGCTTGGGGTTGACCTTGAATTTGACTTGGTCGACCGGGGTGCAATTTTCGACCCAACGGATGAATTGTATTCTATGTGCTATATATTGTCAGATTGCTTTAACTATACATCCATTTAATGATATATGAGAATAATGAATTGAAAGCTTGGTGATATACATCAAGAGCAACTATAGGGTATCAATTAAGTTAGTATTCAATATTTCTAGTGTATCATTAACATAGCAACTTCAGGCTTTAGCTTCAATATTCAATATAAACTTACCAATCAACTTTAGCTTCAATATTCAATGTGTATAAGTGTTCTTAAGTTCCAACATTCTCATTTTATACACACACACACATTGTTTTATAATGTTGTTTCTTAATCTTAGATACTCATTGTTTGATAATCTTGTTCTTAAGTGCCAACATTCTGATTTATGGGACCATGATGCTTTTATAGCCGGTATATTTCTTTGTTTCAAAATTTATTGGCTATTACCATCACATGATAATTTGTAAATGTATCTTGCCATCCTGATTTTAATTCTGTCAGTTTGTCTTCATCTTGCTATTATGATGAATGATTTATTTTAGGTAATAAACAATGGTCTATTTTGAAATTTTTTTGGACCATTGCTGTACACTCCTTCATTTCTTCTTACAATTATATCGAAAATACCATCCATAATGCATATTCGAAACCTTGTACTTTCTGCTCTAGAAAATATTTGTGCTATACACGTCCACTAAAAGCTAAAATATAGGAAACCTTCTTCACTTTTGACCGAAAAACAGCAAATCCTTCTTAACTTGAAAAACCTACATTTTGCCCCATAAACATAAACATAAACAGTGTTAATATTTCCATCCTGAAAAAACTGTTTTAAAAGTTAGCAAAAAATATAACTTAGAATAAAATTTATCGGAAGTAATTAAAGGGCATGAAATTGCAACGATGTAAATATAATAAAAGATGAGAAAATTAGACGGGAACTTAATCTCAACCATAGGAATAAAGACTCCGCCTCCGTACAGGTAGCCAAGGCGTCGATCTTTTCAGCGGTACAAAACCTCCCTTTTCTAGAGAGGGGTCTCGATGGCGCAACGAACGGCCTGGAGTAAAACCCGATTGACGCTTTAAATGCCCGATTGATATAATAAAATGACAGAGAGTTTTGTGTAATAGGAATTTTTGAAGAAAATTAAAATGGAATGGATTGCGCTGTGCTAATAAACAAAGGAGTCGAGCCAACTCCCCTAAGCAATTTCCTATGCAATAGAGAAGAGGTGTAGTAAGTTGCTTAGAAATTTTTTTCTTTTTATAGGATTAAAACACATTATGAATTTTCCCCGGTTGCCAGAATTAAAGGACATTTAGTGAAAAGATTAATGCCCAAATTTAATCGTCTAACGGGCAATTCTTAAAGGTATAAACCCATCCAATTAAAACACAAAATAACGCCCACGTGCTCCTAAGCCTAGGTGTTTGCATCTAGGCTTCTCGCAGTACATGCAAGCATGAGTGGTGGGTCCTAGGACAAGGCAAAACCAAAGATGAATAGTAATAAAATATGAGAGGTGTGAGGAATCGCGCAAGGCAATTGTCTTCTCAGGACTGAAAGTCCAAATTGGACTTGGTTTTTTCACCCATGTTTCAACAAATACCCCCCTATGTCAATTCTGATTGTCTAAACTATTACTTTCTTTTCCTCCTTTTTCTTCTTCTTCAAAATCCTTACTCTCTGGAATCCATGCTGACTTGTTGAAGGAGACAGACAGAAGGTGGGTGGCATATAGACTAGAATTTGGAGATTTGGGAAGGAGGGGAAATTTAGAGGGGAAAAAATAAAGGGACGGAAGGATAGAAGGGCATTTCGGCAAAAATCATACTAAAAAAGTGAGGGTGTTTCCTGCATTTTAGTCTCCCAAATATTCCCAATAAGTTTTTCATACCTAATTCACAATGTTTAGTTATATTCACCCTTGGGGTAAGCTCACGGTGAGAATTGTATACAAGGTTGTAAAACCCGGATTTGGTATCCGCTCGTTTTGCCGGCGGATAAACGATAACCGGATTGTTCGGTGCTTATCCGGTTTATTCGGCCGTATATATATAAGAATAATAAAGAAAAGAAACCATAAGAGGCTTTTTCATTGAGTGGCGTTAAAAATTTATATCCTCCACGATTTTTTTCGACGATCGGCATCCACCATCATCATCTTTATCATGTAAGATGTGGATACACCAATTTTCATGTGATTTCACCACTTTTTTACCGTTGAATTAGCAACGTAAAAAGTTTTATTGTCGGTAAACCGTTAATTTTGCACCCACTAAACCAATGGTGAAAAAATGATGAAATCATATGAAATTTGGTGTATCCACATCTTGATCGTCGAAAAATATCTATGTTTTCGACGCCATAGGAGAAAATTCCCTCATATGGCACATTTCCTAAATTCCCTCATACGGCATATATATATATATATATAGAGAGAGAGAGAGAGAGGGGGGGGGAGGGGAAGGGAGGAAGAGGAAAGGGAGAGAATAATGAAGAAAAGAGGCCCTAGATGACTTTTCCGTTAGGTGGCGGCAAAAATCTATGTAGTCCACGATTTTTGTCGACGATCTGCACCATCATCATCCTTGTTTCATATAAGATATGGGTACACCAAATTTCACCACTTTTTCACCGATGAATTTATAGTGTAAATGTTCTATTGTCGGTAAACTGTTGATTTTGCACCCACTAAATCAACGGTGAAAGGTGGTGAAATCATATGAAATTTGGTGTATCCACATCTTAGATAATAAAGATGATAATGATGGATGCCGATCGTCAAAAGAAATCATTAAAGATATATTTTTTATATACCATAGGAGAAAATTCCCTCCTATGGCGCATTTCCTCCATTATCCTCACACACACAGTTTACAACTTTATATATTTATAGACAATAGCAAAGTTAAAACAATTTTCATTTTATGGTTCACAATTTCAATGCAACGATTTCACAAACATTTTATGGACATTGTAAATTACGAAACTTATATATAGACATAATCCATATAGAATAAATAGATTGTAATAATAATGAAAACAGGATGAAGAATAATACAATTAAACATCCACAAAAGCACAAGCAATAAACATTGAGAATTAGAGGATCACATTTCAAAGAAAACCCTCATTTGAAATTGATGGAGGTCCTTTTCGGATCTCCGTCAGATGTTGTCTTCCGTTGATCTCCCGGTGGATTTTGGTGATCTTCTGTTGCGTATGGATCTCAATGGGTTTTGGTGCGATTGGTGATTTGAGGAGTTTAGCGTCGAGTACCTGCAAAGAAGTCCCGGGGTGGTTTGGTACCACCGAGGACCCTCCGACGATCAAGTTAGTACTAGATCCGAGCAGAGTAACGGCTAAGCGGAGTAAAAAATGGCTTACCTGACCCCTCTGTGATGGGGGTTTATATAGTGGCGGCGGCACGCAACGGTAGGCACGAGAGTCTCGCCGGTCGTTACGCTCCCGACGTCACGCCCGCGTGAAGAGCGGATCGCCTATTAATGGGGATCGTGATGGCGTGGAACGTGGGACGTTGCTGGCGGAGAATCTGCGCGTGGCGAGATTTGCGGAGCGACGGTTACGCCTGCGAGTGGTGGAGTTGGTCGGTCGGAGGGGCCGAGGAGGACGGCCTCGGCTGGGGAGCTTGGAACCGAGCAAGAGGGTCGAGGAGTCTTGGTCCCGTGGTAGCCCGGGACGAGCTGAGAGGCCGAGGAGGGCCAGCTTGCGCTTGCAGGTCGGGTACAAGGGTGGCCTGGTCGGCCTCTGTGGACCCTTTCTTCCGGGTCTTGGGACATGTCATCCGCCACGTGTCCTGATCTCGTATCGCCAATATTGAGCATCATCATTAGGCCCCTACTCTTGTCCTGACCAGCTAACGGGTCGGGTCAGGAGTGGATTGCCAGGCCTCCCGAGGTGAGCTCCTTCCTAAGGCTTTGTCGGGACGAGTCCTCGGGCCGTCAGTTGTCTTTTCTGCTAGCGAATCAGGGCGAGATCTCAGCATTTAAAGAAGGTGCGCCGGTTTGTGCACTCTACCACTGAAGCGACGGTCCACGCGTCAAGCGTCGATTGGCCGACGCGACGTATGTAGGCCCGCGACGTCTGATGGGATGCGGTCAGCGCAGGATCGACACATGGAGCGATCAGAGCCGCTGGACGCGAGGAGTCATTTCGGCGGGAGATGACGGGCGTCGTTGGATGAGGCCGCTTGCAGCAATAAACAGAGTGGGGCCCATCCTTGGGCCCCTACTCCTTCATATTTCCCTCTTCTAATTCCTGGTTGCTCGGCGCTCGTCTTCTTTCTCCCGCTTTTGACTCCCGAAGATTCCCTTTTTCAAGGTTAGATGTCTTCTTTTGTAGAGTCGGTAGATATTGTAGAAGTAGGTTCTAAGGACCCTTTAGTTGTGTCCAAGTCCCCCCGGGGGCGGGGGTCGGATCCTCTCCCCGGGATCATGCGGCGGGGGCAGCCCCTAGGGAGGAGGCGGCGGATGCGACCCCCGGCCCCTCGTGTTGGGTGAGGCATGAGGACGAGCTCGTCAATGCTCGGGCTCGCTTCCACATCCCATCGTGTTATACGCTTCGACTGGCTAAGGAGGGAGAGAGGGCGGATCAAGTACGGGGCAGGGAAATCGCCCTGTATTTGGAAGCTTTTTGGGACGGAATGCGCCTGCCCTTCTCTCCCGAGGTCGTCGCCGCGCTGAATTTTTTCGGGCTGGCCCCCGGCCAGTTGGTGCCGAATTCGTGGAGGATCCTTCTCGGGTTCTTGATCCGCCTGAAGTTACAGGCGGTTCCCTTCAGCCTCTCCCTTCTCGATTGTTCTCTCGTCTTCAAAAGTCACCCTGGTGGTCGAGCGGGCGACCTGAGATGGGTCTATCTCTCTTTCAGAAAGCGGCCGGGGGCGCTGCCGGGATCGGGGTCGTGGCCTTGCCCTCTTTTATTCATGATTGAAAAAAGAAATTTTTCTTCGTTTCCCCTCCCGAGGACAAGGACTGGCCCGTGCTTACCAAGTGGTCGAGGGAGAAATGTTTGCCGGGGAACCAGTCCAATGACCCCGCCGCGGTGAGAGTGGCGTCATGGGAGCTCATCCCCCGACCTGACGTGCTGCTGTCTGAGAGGGTCCTGAGCTGGGCCGGGCTCAGCCCCGTTGAGTTCGTCGGTAAGTTAGGCTAACTTTTTTGGTTTGTGTTTTGCTCGTGTTGCTGACTTGTTGGGTATTTGCTTTGTGCAGGATCCATGGATTTCGACTCGCTTAAAGCTTCCATGCGCCAGCCGAGGAAGGTTACGAAGGCTGGGGGCGCCAGCTCTTCTCGCGCGAAGCCCGCCCCGGCTCCTACTGCTCCGGTGGTGGTGTCCCGTGAGTGTTCGGGGGCGGATCCCGCCCCGGGTCCCAGCAGAGTGTCAGGCCGGAAGCGGGCCCTGGTTCTGGAGGACCCGGACTCGGAGGAGGAGATCGGCTCTCCCTCGGAGCCGCTCAAGAGGAGCTCCCAGAGACCTTCCCGGGGCCGGTCCTCACCGATCGTGGTGGAGGAAGGGGGCCTCCGGTTCGCGGTGCCATCGGGGCTATCCGTTGCGGATAGCTTTCTGCATGAGATAGAGGTCTCGGCCGGGGGTAGAGTTCCCGGGAAGACCTTCAGGGCTCAGCTGGCGTCCATCGCCCAGGAGTCCGTGCAGGTAAGTGTTCGGTTCATTGTGAGATTCGGTGCCTCCTTCGTCTTTCTAATCTTTTTCGTATCTTCCAGGTTCTCCAGCACGTTGCCCTCGCCTTGCGTATGGAAGCCAAGGTGGTAGCCCCATCGCTGGAGGCTGCGAGCCGGCTCGCCTCGCTGGAAGAAAGCTCCAGGCGGGAGCTGAAGGCGGTGACAGCGAGGGTTGCCGCCTTGGAAGGAGAGGTGGAGGCCGGGAAACGGGAGGTAGCCCGGCACCGTGAGGCTGCCGTGATTGCCAAGGCCGAGCTCGAGGATGCCCAGGTGCTTGCCGGCAACCTGAAGAGGATGGTGAAGTCCCTCCGGAAGGAGCTTGGGGCGGCGGCCGAGGCGGCCAAGTCGGCCGAACTGAAGGCGGTGGAGAGCTATAAGAAGTCGAAGAACTTCTATGATGACCTGGCCGTGGCTACGACCCGCATCTGGCACGACGCCCTCGATGCCGTTAAGGCCCGGATGCCGGAGTTTGCCGACGGAGATCTCCGGGCCGAGTTCCCCCTCGCGGACGTCGATGAGCAGGGGGAAGAGGTTCCTGGCGAGGAAACCGCCGAGGACCCCACGCGTCATGTGGTGGATGTCGAGGATCTCGAGGTCGCACCTGACCCCGAGGTCTAGAGCCCCGTCTTCCTCCTTTTATTTCTTTGTTTTTGGAATTTTGTAAAGCTGGGGAGCCCCAAAAAATACCCTTTGTAAAACCTTTGTCTTTGGTAGTAATAAAAATTTTCTTTGGTTTCATCGAATCGCGCTCTACCATCTGTTTGTGAAGAATGCTCGTAAGATATCTCTGCTTGCACCGTTGTGTTTTCATGTCAGGTTGGCCATATGTCTAGCGATCGTCCGTCGAGTTGATTTCGATCACTTGCCGACGAGCATGCCAAGCGCTGCCGAGGAGGTATCCCCATGGGCCCCGAAGTCGAGGGGAGATCGTTTAGACCTGGATAGACTTTATGCCCCTCACTGGGGTCTCGGATCCTCTGCGGGTGACGGGCAGAGCGCTGTTCGCCGTATTTGTGCCGAGCGTAAGTGGGAGGCTGCCCGGTGGCCCCATGAGGGGTGCCATCTTTTGACTTCTGGCAACGCGGGCATCGACCACCAGCCGGGGATGACCGAGTAGGGTAGCTGCTCGGTTGCCTCTTGCGAGGGCTTTGATCCTTCAGGACGGGGATCGAGCGGGGTTACCGCCCGGCGCCTCTTGGCGAGGACTTCGGTCCTGAGCGCGGGAGGGGCTGTAGGAAGCCTGCCAAGGACCCTTGGCCGGGCAGGTTTTCTGCCCGGTGCCTCTTGGCGAGGGCTTTGGTCCCGATGGATAGCCGAGCGAGGGATCCTCAGGCTCGACTGCCTCTAGGAGGGCTTTCTGATCCCTGGCGTTGCGGTAGGGAAGCTACCCGCCAGGGACAACCGAGAAGGGTAGCTGCTCGGTTGCCTCTTGCGAGGGCTTTGATCCTTAGCGTTGGAGGGGCTGTAAGAAGCCCACTAAGGATGACCGGCCAATGAAGCTGTGTGGTTGCCTCTTGGCGAGGGCTTTGACCTCTGGCGTCGTGGGTAGGCAACTACCGGCCTGGGATGAACAAGCGGGGCAGCCGTTCGGGTGCCTCTTGTGAGGGCTTTGATCCCTGGCGTCGTGGGTAGGGAGCTACCAGCCGGAGTTGACCGAGCAGGCAGCTGCTCGGTTGCCTCTTGCGAGGGCTTTGATCCTTCAGGACGGGGACCAAGCAGGGTTACTGCCCAGTGCCTCTTGGCGAGGACTTTGATCCCTGTCGGTTGTGATAGGAAGCTACCAGCCGGGGATAGCCGAGCAAGGACTCAACTGCCTCTGGGAGGACTTTGGTCCTTGGCATAGGAGGGGCTGTAGAAGCCTACCAAGGACCCTTGGCCGGGCAGGGTTACTGCCCGGTGCCTCTTGGCGAGAGCTTTTGTCCTAAAAGATAGCCGAGCGAGGGATTTTCGGGCTTGACTGCCTCTGGGAGGGCTTTTTGATCCCTGGCGTTGTGGTAGGGAAGCTACCCGCCAGGGATAGCCGAGCGACGGTTGGGCTCGACTGCCTCTGGGGGGACTTTCTGATCCTCGACGTTGCGGTAGGAAAGCTACCCGCCAAGGATAGCCGAGCGACGGTTGGGCTTGACTGCTTCTGATCCCTGGCGTTGCGGTAGGGAAGCTACCCGCCAGGGATAACCGAGCAGGGTAGCTGCTGGGTTGCCTCTTGGTGAGGGCTTTGAATCCTGGCGTTGCGAGTAGGGAAGCTACCGGCCAGGTATAGCCGAGCAGGGTAGCTGCTTTGGCTAATTCTTCACGAAGTGTAGCCCGACCATCCAGCTGTAGGCATGAGGAACAGAAACGATCGCGGCGACTGTGCACGTAGCATGTGCATTGAATGTGGGGGGAGGCGAAGTGCGAGGGGTGCGTCGTTTCGATTCCACCAGAGATGACCGCCGCGTGGCAGCGATTTTTTGGGTGAAAGCGGGCGACTGTTGAGCTCCGTTGGGGCGCAGTGGGTTATATAAGGCTGAAGGAGTACTGGTCCTTCCATTCTTAATAAACAGGTCGTCGAAAATGCAAGACTTCTCGTTTACCATCCCCGACATCATCCACTTCGAAGACATGTACCTTTACGATCAGAACTGCACCGAGGACATGGTGCAGTTGGTCTATGGGAGCATCGAAGACCATTTCGGCCGGCTGCTCCCCCGACGTTCTTCCCTGCTGCAGCTGCTGATGTACTCCATCTGGAGGGCATCGCCGGGGCTTTACAACCCCCTGTCCGAGCAGCTCTATGACGAGGCCATGGGCAAGCTGCGGTCCCTGAGGCGCTTTGGCCTGATCTCCGCGAACCGGCCGGCTCGCTCGGAGGCGCTCATCCGCGAGTGCTACGAGTTGAGGCTCGGGGTCAACGCGCGCGGAGGGAACCGATGGGAGAGGTTGGATCTTGCGATGTCTCGGCTGGTGGAGATCTTTGCCGAGTATCATGACCAGTGCTCTCTGCACCCCCTTCCCCCGCTGTTGTAATTTTCTTTTTCTTTTTCTTTTTCGCAATGTTCCATTGATCTTTATTAAATTAACAACAGACCCTAGGAAGAGTTTACATTACCCTAAAAGAAAAGTACAGGCTAGTAGATGATTTTATTGGCTCGGCCCGAGCTCCTTGGGGGACTGTTGGCCTCCGTGCTTGGCACAGGGTACGGGGCTCCTTGAGTTCCATGCTGGCCGTCCGCCGAAACGAGCATGATCTAACCGATGGTCAGGTCAGCGGGAGGGCGATGCTGCTCCTGCTCGCGGTCGGCCTGCCGTTTGTCCCTCAAGTATGCGGCGAGGTGTCCCGATCGGATGAGCTCTTCGATGTAGTCCCTGAGTTACTTGCAATCCTCCATGGCGTGGCCCAGTGTCCGGTGGAAAGCGTAGTAAGGGCTCCGGGTTCGCTTCGCGGCCTGACGCGGGATCGGAGGGAACTTGAAGAACCTCTCGTTCTAGGCCTCCTCTAGCAATACTGTGAGGGAGACGTTGAGGGGGTATACTCCTGGAACTTCGGGTGATAGGGCTGCTGACGCTCCGGCCTCTCCTCCCGAGCCTTCTTCTTCTGGTCGGATCGCTCTGCTCGGGGGAGGTTTGCGTTCACCTCGGATTCCAGCTGAATCTCGCGCTCGGTCCACGCCTTGACCTCGGCCATGGTTTTGGGTTGTGCCAACGCGAAGGAGCGTAACCACTCCTTGTGCCTCAGACCAGATCTAAGCACCGAGATGACGGTCTCGTCCAGGTGCTCGGGGACCTCGAGAAGGGCGTTGTAGAAGCGGGTGATGTAGGCCTTGAATGTCTCCTTATCCCCACTCTTAACCGTGAAGAGGTAGTCGACCGTGCGTTTCTGCCGACGGTTCCCAACGAAGTGGCTGAGGAACTGAGTAGCCAGCTCGTCGAAGGTCGAGATCGAGCGGGGCTCGAGCCCCCGGAACCAGTCCCGACCTGCGCGGATGAAAGTGGCCGGAAAGGCCCTGCACTGGGCGGCGTCGGAGTGGTCCTGGAAGCTCATTCCCGCGGTGAAAGCGTCCAAATGGTCCTTCGGGTCGGTTTTCCCGTCGAACAGAGAGACCTTTGGGGCTTGTTGCGCAAGGAGACGTGGACGGCGAGCAGTCCCTCGGTGAGCGGCTTTGTGAGTGAATCGTAGGCGTACTTAGCCCCGTCGCTCGAGAGGTGAGCCTTCCGGCGCATGCCCTCGATCTTCTTCTCGAGGGCGTCGAGTCAACCGTGGTATCCCGAGGAATCGGCGCCTTGGGATCCCTGGCCTCTGCTGCGGGTGACCTACGTCTGGGAGCGGTCCCGGTTCCTCTCGATGAGGTGCCTCAGATCCCTGGGCGAGGTGGCTCTCGAGCCGCCGATGTGAACCCCTTTTGTGCGGCCCCGTCGAGGGGGGTGGTGTCGACCATGCCTGTGGACGGGCGAGGTGACTGACATCTCCTCAGGGGGATAAGGGTCGTGAGGAGGCTCGAGGCGAGGCGTTTTGGCGGCGGACCTTGATGTGGAGCCGTGGGGGCACCCAGCGGGCCTTAGGGAGTATCGGCGTGAGAGATCTGTGGCCAGGAGTCGTAGCCTGCTGGTGGTCAGCCGTCCCGACGGGGGCAGAGCCTTCTGGAGGCGGTGGAGCGGTGATCTGGGGCCCAGGCCCGGCCGCTTGGACGCGGAGGAGCGCCTCCACGAGGGACTGTAGCCGATCTATCCGTCTGGCGAGGGCGTTGATGATGGTCGCTGGAGGAGGCTCATCCACGCCTTCGTTGAGTGGAAGGCGGCGGCTGGTGCCGGGATCTTCAGGATGGTTGCTCGCCATGCGGACGGAGATCGGAAGACCAACTTTGTTTTTGTGGAGTTTGGTTTCCCACAGACGGCGCCAACTGATGGAGGTCCTTTTCGGGTCTCCGTCAGATGTTGTCTTCCGTTGATCTCCCGGTGGATTTTGATGGTGATCTTGTTGCGCCACGGCAGCGCCCCGGGCTCGTACTCGAGGCCAAAATGCGGAATCAAAAATTTTCCTTACTCGGAAACCGGCGCTACCGCGGACAATGAAAACCCGGATCGTAACCATTAACCTAATGCTAGCAATCAAGAGATAGGGTGAGAAGTATACCGAGTGATCCGAGTCCTCCGGTCTTCTCGTCATCGTCCCGATCTCCCGCGGAAAGTCTTGCCTCCACATCGTTGCCTCCTCGCCGGAAAGGGCACCACAATGCCTGCGTCTTTTACGGGCTCCCGCCTCAATACCGAGGCAATTCGGGCATGAAGCCGGCAACTCGACATGCTCAAGATATGCTGTAGAATATGTAGTAGAACAAGCTAGTCTCATTTGGGGTTTGTTGCCTTTGAAGATGATGGAGGAATCAAGACTAGAAAAATGGTGCTTGCAATTTTCTAGCATGAAAATGAGATCAAGAAGAATGAAACTCTCAAGAAGGAAGAACCCTCATCTTTTTCTTTTTCTTAACCATTTTTTTCATCAAGTGAAGAATAAGGTGGAGGAATGTATGTATATGAAACAAGAGGGAGGTGAGTGTAGAAGAGCAAGAAGGGTGACCACATCCTAAACCATCATCACAACCTCACATCAACTCTAATCAAAGATCAAATCCTTTCTCATCACTTCTAATCTCCATAAAGCATGAAAAGAAGAATGAAAGGAATGGAATCTAAAAAGGTTATCATAATAAATACATATGCAAGAAACCCCCTCCTCAAGAAAAGTCCGGCCGGGAAAGAACAAAGGAAAACCGGCCGGAACGGAATGCAAACAGGCAACTCCAGAAAACTGGTCCCGTAATAAATTACAGGAAAACCCCGATACTGTGCATACACACCCGCATCTGTATTCCGTCCGGATACAAATGCAAAGAGACAAAATCTACACTGTACTAAACTAGGACCGGCTTAAGCCAAAGCCGGCTAGTAATATCCGTTCGATCCTGATGCGTGCAATACCGCACGTATCTGATCGAACATTGCCATATAACTATACGGCCACTAGTACAAAACTGTCCGATCCTGATCCGTGCAATACCGCACGTATCTGATCGGACCCTGCCATATCTCCATACGGCCTCTACAGCGTTTCGCCCGAAAGCTTGAGTAACTGTAAGTGTGATGGACTCTAAAGACTCGTCAATACCATGGCTGTGGATTTAACCACTAGCACGTCAGAGGTATTAGCCAATACGTGACGGGCCACCAGCTATTGACCAAAAGGGACGTCGATGAGCGAACTCATCCTGACACCCTACTGAGCCTGTCAGTGACAATATCCGTACAGTCCGGTCCGTTCGTCTATGAGTATCGCATGGCGGGCCTAGGGGGTTGGTAAAAGTCAGAGCCCCAAAAGCGGTACAAGTCGTGTCGGAGTGTAGCCCAGAACGCCCTGAGATACTACTGGAATACCTACCAGTAAATCTCCTGCCTCGGCCGAGGGCTTTGCGTAATGGCTCTCCAAGACACAGCGCGACCTCACCCCCAATACCGGGAGAGACGAACCCCTGCAGATCCGCTCACTGCCTCCATGTGGCTCGGGACTGTACCCAACTAAAACCTGTTTGCACGACTCCTTTGAGCCGTGGCAGGGTAGTAATCAAAGCACAGTGGGAACTCACACGAGACAAATGACGATCTCAGGTCGATGAACTAACCTGTACACATGTCACCTGGGAACTGCTATCTGACGTCTGGTATATGACCAACTAGCAGGTTCCCGGCGAGTCCTGTCCGGTGTACTCATAACCCAATGAGCACCTGTATACATCTTAGGTGAACCAACTGACACCAGTGGCTTGTGAGACCGGCCACCGCCCCTCGTCGGGGTCTCGACTGTATACACTAGTCTACTAATGGAGTATCGATGCCCTGTTTCGAAACTCCTACGACTAGGGACCTTTTAAGGATGTGCTTATAGACCACCAGCTCCCACGTATATAATCGCCATCATACTGCTGGTAGTCAAGCAAGAATCCTAGGGGCTCTATCAACGTGTAATAGCGACATGTCAGGTCACCTAAAGCAGTACATGATGATAAAGGTAAACCAGATAGCATACTATCATCTCGAGTAAGACTGTCCTACCGGGATAGGTCATCCCTTAATCATTGCAATCACGTGCCTGTGATCCAATAATTGACTCTGAGGGCACTATCTCCAACAATCTCCCACTTGCACTCAAGGCTAATTATTGCGATGCCGCATACTCACAGCCCGTGTGATACCGAACACCCAACTCCTCTACTAGTCAGTCTCACAAAGCTCGTTTGCGAAACTATTGCGTTCGAGGAATAGCCTCAGTGAGTGGATCCGCTGTGATGTTTCTTTCTATGTCTCTCTATATCTCAAGTTCGCGGAGAAAGCCATCTCCCGAAATGAGCAATACCTGTCTTAGAATGTCTGGATGTCTGATGGGACCTAGCTCATAAATGAACTCCAAATCCAAACTTCTTAGACTGTATCGTCAACCGAACTTAATCAGTATCCTGCGCCATGCCACCCTCAGTATTGCCTTGGACCACCTGTCCAAAATACTGCCCCTCGTCAGAAGGAAAACTATAACTCTGACAACTTCCTTGTCGTCCATGTCACCTTGGAAGCCTGGAATGATAACTGTCTCCCAAATGAGGCTGTCGTTATCATATCCCTAGAACATCCACTTATGTTCTAAGACTGCTTCCGACTGTTTCTCCAGGATCGGATCAATATCAACTTATTGCATCTAGTGCAAGAACAACATCTGGTGCGGTACTTGACATCTCATGATTGACTCAATTGCCTAAGCAAGTGATCTGCCAATCATGAGTATCCCTTTCCCCTTTAGTCTATAAGACACCTTTAGAGAGGGTGACTCCATCAACTGCAGGTGCACTGCCGTGTCAGGAGTCGTCCATTCTAAATACTCATAGAATGCTGTCAAGGTACCCAGATTGGGAAACCACCCAAATCTAGATCTAAAACCATAGATCTAGTAACCAGTATGTCTGATATAATATCCAAGTCCCTTGTGGAGAAACCACTGTGTGACGACCAAAGTATAACCGATCGTAGTATAGGAATATCACTTTCTACTACCTTCTCAACGGATCCACCCCCTATTCTGATGACGTCAAACCTATGACTGTCACATCAGAAATAGATGATCTATCTTCGCTATATCTGCTTTAGTCTATAAATAGACATAAGCCTGATGTCCACCAATGCTTCCGCTGCTCCTACTGACTACGACAACCTTCTGGCAGAGTCATACAGACGTGCAGTTCTAAAGCTAGTTTAGAACGACGCTATACTCATCCTCCTGCCGGGTCTCGCAGCCTGGAACAACAGCAATGGTAATTGTGGGTAAACAAGAACTTCCCTGTCACCGTCCTTGAGGCTACCGTAGTACCTCTCGGGTGCCTGAAGTTACCCACCTTATCTGCGGAGTGGCCAATGGAATGTCAAATCAGATTGAATCTTTAGGTTCCTTATCAAATCTTCAGTAATCGTTTGTGGTTCTGGAATTACTTCCAATTCTACCATACTCCCACTACTTTTTCTGAAAAAATCCATTTTTAATAAAACTGTGGCGAGTTAAGAACAATATCACTATTGATCTTCCAGATGGTAGAAAATCAACCCTCGTCATAGCCTGGGTCAACCCACAAACAGCCATTACAGAAACGTGCCTTGAGTTGTCCAGTGTCTGGTTTTAAGCATAAGCCGGACAACTCCCCGTACCTTAACAACGTTAAGATATGAACTGTTCTATATCCAATATAGAAACAGAGGCACTGATTTAATTGAACCAGATTCAAATCATGCAGCTATCTCCAGTGCATGTCAACTAAATGGAAGGAGGTCGATCAGCGTTACTCAACTTAGGAATGCTTCCAATTATGAGTAACCTGAAAGAGAAGCCAGTTCTCTTAATCATTACTATCAACTGAACACCATACACAAGTATCTACATCTTCGATCACTTTGAAGAATCCCGATACTTGCTACACCTGGTTCTCTACTCTATTCAAATACCTATAACTCCTCAAAAATTAGACCCTGTGTTTCCACGAAACACCTGTCTAAAAACTAGAGAAGTCATAAGTAAACCGAATATAGTACGAGGACCTACCCCTCTGTCCTGATGGACCCTGGACAACATACAATACTCTGTATAAGTCCGCTGAGTCTAACAACTCTTTCACTGTGCGTCGCAGGTTGAAAACTGTACTTATGGTTAAGAAGAATTACACCGCTGTTTAATGCTCCTTACCCAACCATCCACTGATATAGGTAAATGTCATCGACATAATATCAAAAGGTATATCTCACTCTATGAAAATAGACGTACAGATATATCAATTTGAAATTGGTGCATAACCGCGGATATTCAAAACCAAATATTTGCCGACCGGCAAACAACCCAGGTGACTTCCTCAAATATCACCGATTACAACGAATCCCGATATAAAGAGGATGGTCACCTAATTTCCAATAACTTACTCCCACTCAGCATCTGTAAAACCATACAGATGTGAGAATCATACCTGGTAAATACATACCCTGGAGCAAGTGCATAATCGGGAAATCAGTCTTCTTTTAACAGCACACAGTTGAAACTGAAACATTGAAATGTTTCGTTGGGGTATCCTGGTATTCCTAGTAATGCCTCTTCCATTATCCAGATTCACAACTATAACCGTATAATTCTTTGCCACCTCTCCAAATCCCTTTATATGTCTTTAGTCATTACCTTCTGTACACCCCTTTAAGCCAAATGGTTTTCTTCCTTCCCTACCGTTCGGCACCAGCCTATGGTTTAGAAGAAGACTATCCAAAAAGCATAAAGGGTGTACTGTCCTAATCCTAGGAGCACTCGAAATGCGAGAGAAGGTGAAGATAAAAGACACCTGAATGTACTTTATTCCTATTTCTCCTGAACCAGGATCCATCCCCGAACTGGAACAAGTTCCTTTCGAGTTCGTATATAACCATACGATGGAGTATCCAATAAACTGTGGATCTTCGTAGTGATACGGAGTGTCCTGGAGAAATACAAAGGTGATTTAGGATTGGCGAAGAAATACTTGGTTTGGTCGTGAATATCAGTCGCAATTTACTTTGCCCTCCTACTAATCCCTTGCTTTGTCTTAACTTAATACCTTCTGCACACCATCGTTATGCTAATTGGTTTTCTTCATTCCCTACCGGTCGGCACCAGCCTAAGGTTTGGAAGAAGACTATCCAATTTGCGTAATAGGTGTACTACTCCTAAACCAAGGAGTACTGGCAATGAGAGAAGGTGAAAAGAAAAGACAACTGAATAATCCTATTCGTTTTCTCTAGAACCAGAAACCATCCTCGAAGTCCTTCGAGTTCGTATATAACCATACGATGGTTTTGTCCAATGGAAGTGGACGTTCGTAGTAATACGGGGTGTCCTGGAGAAAAAGGGTAAAAGTAGGAGTGGCAAAGAGGTCTGCAACTCAGACAATCCAAAAGCCAGTGTTAAGAAGGTTCTGTCAACTTGGTCACTGAGTCAAAGTCCAGGGTCGGGTCAATGGTCGCTGCCAAAGAGAGAGAGAAAAGAAACACTCAGCGTGCACTCTAACCTAGATCAGAATGGTTATCACTTTGTCTAATCTGGAAACCTCCCACTGTACCTCAAATTCTCCTCCAAACCTGAAAGAAGAATTAGTCGGGATCCCCCGAGGAGTAAACCAACTCATCAGTGGGAATCGGGATCCAACTCTCATCGCATGATAACGTGACGGAATCCACTCACGTTACCACACTCCAGAAGGTATGCGCATGCCTGGCAAGTTTCAGTTCTTTTGAAACTCCCGATGTGATTTTTACCCCTAGGACCCAAGTGACCTTGACGAATAATCAACAAATCAAAAGGTCCTAGTCAAGTTCAACCCGTCATTATCTTGATTGCGTTAAACCCACCCGCACGACCCTTGACGAATAATCAACAAAGTCGCACGACTGTCCTAACCAATCCACATATCCTTGCGACAGAAAGCATTACAGAGCTACCGCACACTACGCCTCGGCGAATAGCAATGACAAACGTAGCGCGAATACTATGCAATACTAATCCGAAATGACGGAGGGCTACGAATGGTTTCTGACGAAAACCTTTAACGTAATGAACTTGATATCGTTGAAGGAACTGGATAACTTTTTAGAAAATATAGTGACGAAAACCTTTACTAAAGAGGTCACTCCCGATGAAGGGATCTCGGCTCTTTCCCCGTAGAATGAGGTGCAGGATATTCCAACTGAATACCACGATGCAAAGCAAAAGTAATCGGCTATAGTGAAGTTAATGCCCTGACGCAAACTTCTGTCCAAGGGGTCACTCCCGGTGAAGGGATCTCGGCCCTTGCCTCGTCGACTGAGGAGCAGGATATTCCAAATGAATACCACGATGCAAAACAAAAGTGAACGTCCTTGCAATAACAGCTTTTTGAAAAATGTTCCAACAACATCAGAATAGGTTTGTTTAACTTGCATTGATCCGAATCAACGCAGTCCCATCAATTGATCACACCACAAAGAACGAAAATATACTGACGTACGTATATGCCATCCGCATTCGCCACTGGGTCCCGTCATCACCCGTTAGGTTAGCTTACTAACGACAGAGCGGGGACTGGACTAGCGCGGATGAAAAACATATACAACATCTACTAATATATATACCAATATATTATATTTCGCTCAAGGCGCGATAAAATGCAACATCACAGAAATGTACAGCATCACAGAACAATACAGATATCTGGAAACCCCGGGTTTCACAGAGCCGCTGCTGAAACCCAACGTTCCCCTGGACGTGTGGATAGCCTGTGCAATGAAAACCTAGACCCCTACGGGCGCGGCAAGTCACCCGCCAAAACCTGAAGCGAGGCAGCCCCCTTCAGCACCGTGAATGGACCACCCAGCACTTCACGGAATCCGGTAACTTGGGCACCCCTTCTGGGTCTACCTGTACCCCCTACGAGTGCTGCGAATAGCCCGTCAATTCCAGACTGAAGCCCCCTCCGTCCCAATGCCATGAGATGCGGGCCCGTTGCCCTCTAGAACCCGGCTATCCGTGCACCCCTCCGCGGGGTAATCCTAGTACAGAAAGTAAAATATACATACAACGGGTACATCGACGGCAACCAGGTCGTGCCCCAAAAGAATAATACAAACAGGCAGTGACGGCAGTCCACATGTCGGACGCTCGCCCCGCAATATCAAATGTACATAATACAACAAAACTGTACTAGCATTGCATCCAGGCTATCCTCCACGACCGATCCGCAACATCACAGCATAAACATAGAACATCAACGTGAAAGTCACGTTCGCAAATCCGTCTAACCGGGCTATAGCAGTTAGACCGGATTTACCGATCGAGTGACATTCACGGTCGCAGATATAATGTAAATACTGTGAAAAATGTGTTTAAAATTTTCCGATTGACAAAAAATTAACAAGTGGGCCCCCAATCAAAACTGTAGCACTCACAGAAATCCTGGGCCCAATTTTAATATTCCAAAACCCCTAATTAAAGCCCATAAGCCCACTGCAAAAAAAATAATCACACGACCCCACACATCTGCGGCGGAAGCGCGGCCATAAGGGTGTTTTGGCCGCCCTTCCGCGGTCGTACGGAGGAATCGATTTACCAAATTTTTGCAGTATTCTTAGAACTCCCTGCACATCATACTGAGACCACCTGAAAAATTTTTAGACTCCAAAAAGTTTCGACAGAAACTGATTGTGTTAGAAAAATACGGTTTTTGGAAATTTTGGTCGATCGGAAACGCAAACACATCAAACGAAGCTAGGTAAGGTTAATGGCGTGGCTCTGATACCATGTTGCGCCACGGCAGCGCCCCGGACTCGTACTCGAGGCCAAAATGCGGAATCAAAAATTTTCCTTACTCGGAAACCGGCGCTACCGCGGACAATGAAAACCCGGATCGTAACCATTAACCTAATGCTAGCAATCAAGAGATAGGGTGAGAAGTATACCGAGTGATCCGAGTCCTCCGGTCTTCTCGTCATCGTCCCGATCTCCCGCGGAAAGTCTTGCCTCCACATCGTCGCCTCCTCGCCGGAAAGGGCACCACAATGCCTGCGTCTTTTACGGGCTCCCGCCTCAATACCGAGGCAACTCGGGCATGAAGCCGGCAACTCGACATGCTCAAGATATGCTGTAGAATATGTAGTAGAACAAGCTAGTCTCATTTGGGGTTTGTTGCCTTTGAAGATGATGGAGGAATCAAGACTAGAAAAATGGTGCTTGCAATTTTCTAGCATGAAAATGAGATCAAGAAGAATGAAACTCTCAAGAAGGAAGAACCCTCATCTTTTTCTTTTTCTTAACCATTTTTTTTCATCAAGTGAAGAATAAGGTGGAGGAATGTATGTATATGAAACAAGAGGGAGGTGAGTGTAGGAGAGCAAGAAGGGTGACCACATCCTAAACCATCATCACAACCTCACATCAACTCTAATCAAAGATCAAATCCTTTCTCATCACTTCTAATCTCCATAAAGCATGAAAAGAAGAATGAAAGGAATGGAATCTAAAAAGGTTATCATAATAAATACATATGCAAGAAACCCCCTCCTCAAGAAAAGTCCGGCCGGGAAAGAACAAAGGAAAACCGGCCGGAACGGAATGCAAACAGGCAACTCCAGAAAACTGGTCCCGTAATAAATTACAGGAAAACCTCGATACTGTGCATACACACCCGCATCTGTATTCCGTCCGGATACAAATGCAAAGAGACAAAATCTACACTGTACTAAACTAGGACCGGCTTAAGCCAAAGCCGGCTAGTAATATCCGTTCGATCCTGATGCGTGCAATACCGCACGTATCTGATCGAACCTTGCCATATAACTATACGGCCACTAGTACAAAACTGTCCGATCCTGATCCGTGCAATACCGCACGTATCTGATCGGACCCTGCCATATCTCCATACGGCCTCTACAGCGTTTCGCCCGAAAGCTTGAGTAACTGTAAGTGTGGTGGACTCTAAAGACTCGTCAATACCATGGCTGTGGATTTAACCACTAGCACGTCAGAGGTATTAGCCAATACGTGACGGGCCACCAGCTATTGACCAAAAGGGACGTCGATGAGCGAACTCATCCTGACACCCTACTGAGCCTGTCAGTGACAATATCCGTACAGTCCGGTCCGTTCGTCTATGAGTATCGCATGGCGGGCCTAGGGGGTTGGTAAAAGTCAGACCCCTAAAAGCGGTACAAGTCGTGTCGGAGTGTAGCCCAGAACGCCCTGAGATACTACTGGAATACCTACCAGTAAATCTCCTGCCTCGGCCGAGGGCTTTGCGTAATGGCTCTCCAAGACACAGCGCGACCTCACCCCCAATACCGGGAGAGACGAACCCCTGCAGATCCGCTCACTGCCTCCATGTGGCTCGGGACTGTACCCAACTAAAACCTGTTTGCACGACTCCTTTGAGCCGTGGCAGGGTAGTAATCAAAGCACAGTGGGAACTCACACGAGACAAATGACGATCTCAGGTCGATGAACTAACCTGTACACATGTCACCTGGGAACTGCTATCTGACGTCTGGTATATGACCAACTAGCAGGTTCCCGGCGAGTCCTGTCCGGTGTACTCATAACCCAATGAGCACCTGTATACATCTTAGGTGAACCAACTGACACCAGTGGCTTGTGAGACCGGCCACCGCCCCTCGTCGGGGTCTCGACTGTATACACTAGTCTACTAATGGAGTATCGATGCCCTGTTTCGAAACTCCTACGACTAGGGACCTTTTAAGGATGTGCTTATAGACCACCAGCTCCCACGTATATGATCGCCATCATACTGCTGGTAGTCAAGCAAGAATCCTAGGGGCTCTATCAACGTGTAATAGCGACATGTCAGGTCACCTAAAGCAGTACACGATGATAAAGGTAAACCAGATAGCATACTATCATCTCGAGTAAGACTGTCCTACCGGGATAGGTCATCCCTCAATCATTGCAATCACGTGCCTGTGATCCAATAATTGACTCTGAGGGCACTATCTCCAACAGATCTTCTATTGCGTGTGGATTTCAATGGGTTTTGGTGCGATTGGTGATTTGAGGAGTTTAGCGTCGAGTACCTGCAAAGAAGTCCCGGGGTGGTTCGGTACCACCGAGGACCCTCTGACGATCAAGTTAGTACTAGATCCGAGCAGAGTAACGGCTAAGCAGAGTAAAAAATGGCTTACTTGACCCCTCTGTGATAGGGATTTATATAGCGGCGGCAGCACGCAGCGGTAGGCGCGAGAGTCTCGCCGGCCGTTACGCTCCTGACGTCACGCCCGTGTGAAGAGCAGATCGCCCATTAATGGGGATCGTGATGGTGTGGAACGTGGGACGTTACTGGCGGAGAATCTGCGCGTGGCGAGATTTGCGGAGCGGCGGTTACGCCTGCGAGTAGTGGAGTTGGTCAGTTGGAGGGGCCGAGGAGGACGGCCTTGGCTGGGGAGCTCAGAACCGAGCAAGAGGGTCGAGGAGTCTTGGTCCCGTGGCAGCCCGGGGCGAGCTGAGGGGCCGAGGAGGCAAATTTGCAGGGGGCCCCCAAGGAGGGCCAGCTTGCGCTTGCAGGTCGGGTACAAGGGTGGCCTGGTCGGCCTCTGTGGGCCCTTTCTTCCGGGTCTTGGGACATGTCATCCGTCACGTGTCCTGATCTCGTATCGCCAATATTGAGCATCATCAGAAATTATCTCACAAATAGAACTAGAAGAAGATAGAGAAGGGGACGGAGAAAACCCTGACCTCGATTCTCGAAATCGCCGCTTGTGGAGGCGTTGAAGTTGTGGGATTTGGAAAGTGCTGAAGTTCTGGGATGTGAGAGGTGTCGAAATTAAGAACTTGAGATGATCATGGGAGAAGTCGAGATGATCGGAGTTTGTTGAAGTCGAAGTCCCAGTTTTTCGCGGTGATAAGATGCGGCCTCATAGGGAGAAGTCATGGTCTCGGGCTTCGGTCTCGTGGGGACTGGGAAGAAGTCACAACCCTCTTTGGAATTTAGGATTTCGTTATAAGAAATGAAAGAAAGAAAAGATTTATATTATGGGCTTTGGACCGGGATAGATGTTAACTATTTGACCCAATCTGGATCGGATATCCGTTACGACCGGATATCCAATTTATTCGCCGGATATGTGGTTTGACCGGATCTAAGAATGGATTTTGAGTTTCTTATTCGTTTGGGGAGTGGATCGGGATATCCAGCTGGATATTCTAGATTTTACAACATTGATTGTATACTATATATCTTAGTTTGTAGATATATCATCAATGGGAAATTCATACTACAGTAGGTCTTCATCATGAACAACCTCTTAGATTCTTAAAACCTATAATTATGATATGTCGAGTAACTCGATCAATCTACATTTTGTGTTTCTTTTATTATGTGCAGTACATTCCTGGCACAAAGATGGTGTTCCCTGGTATGAAGAAGCCGAAGGATGGTGCTGATCTGATTGCTTACCTGAAAGAGTCTACCGCATCCGAACCGGCATCCTAAACATTTTCAGCAGCAAATTTCTTTTGGCTAACAACACCTTAATTTTTACTCTACCTGCATTTTTCATGAGTTACTTTAGTATCATTGATTGTGGACCTTTGCATTGATTTTGACAGCAATGCCTTGACGAATTTTGTTTACCATAGCTCACAATTTAAGAACTGTTATTGGATCTTGTTATGTTTTATCTTGGTTATGGTTGCAACTTTTAATTACGGCACTACTTATTAATTATGTGTAGAAAAAAAAGATGCATCATTCATATTAGTACAGATGATGATTGTTCATTTGATACAATTTAACTTTTTTTCCCTTTGCAAAGAAATTTATGCCTTCATGATTTAAAGGTTTAATCATTCATCATTCGGATCTTTCCAATGTTCCTGTATATATACATGAATGGAATCTTTATGTGAATTATTTTGAACATGTACTGAAATTATTTATGCATTTCTGCTTAATTTCAGTGTAGCTCATTATAGGTGATGATAAAAAATTATTCCAATCTGAGACTCACGTTCGACATAAATTATTTGCTGCACTTGGGAAGCATGGCACTTAAATTATTTCCAAATATAGCCATCATGGAGCATGTACTATATTTAATTAATTGATCCAATTCGTGCATATGGACCCCGCTTATACCATTTGAGGTTGGAGCCATGTGGCCATTGGACTTACAAAGCAAAAAGATATACAAGGCATCATTTTCTTTTTCTATATTTTGTTTTTGTTCGGTGATTGAGTGATTGATATCGCCAATCTTGAATAACATACACTCAGCAAACTACGTGGTTTTCGGAACACTTTATTATTGCATCTTATGATTTTAGACTTTAACGTGACCCTAGAGTATTTGCCGAGGTCTGCACACCCACAAATACTTGTTTCACACTTTTTGAATGTGCCGACCGTTTTAACTATGCTGAGATAGATCATAGCACAGTAAATTCCATTTAAAAATTTTTGCATATACATTTTGCCATTACAATTACAATGAAAATTTAAGCAATAATAATTAAACAATAAATAAGAACAATATTGTCGCGTTCCTTATATACTGACATGTGGGGCCCAGGCTTCAAGTGTTGCTAGATAGTTCCCACCGCATGCCACCCTCGCTGAAGAATAAAGAATAAAAATAAAGGTAACTCAACTTACGAAAATCCAATGACCCCAAATAAGTACTACAAATCTTGTAAATTAAAATAGGCGTAATGAGTTTAATAAATTACAAATACATTAAACTTTTAATCTTTTCAATTTAATTCCCCCACAATTTCTGGTATGAATCATTAATCCTTTATGTTATAGCAAAACACGATGATGTTTTGTTAATATTGTGACTTGTGTTTGCCTTATATTTACCAATAAGAGGTTGTTTGTTCAAATGCAATTCATGCTCTGACATGAGGAGAGTGAAATGTTTGTTTGTTCCTTCCTTGTTTTTTTAATTTTTTTTGGCAAAGGGCTTTCTTTGCTTATTCCACTAAAAAAAGAGATTTTTTGTGGTAAAAGGCTTATTCACCTTTTTGGATGCAAAGATCTCAAAAAAGCTAAGTATATTGTTTATTATTATTTGAGTTCTATTTTAAGGCATGCCTATATAGTCTTTTTTTGTCACGGACTACTCCTTTTCTTGCCCAATTCAGGCCTCTTTGAGCCGCAATGCTTTTCATCAAAGAGCTGATGTGGCATGTTTTTTGGTTGACATTTGTGTCACAATCTTCAGTTTTGAACATTTTAAGCAAAACTGTATTTAAAGTATTCATATGCTACTAACGATATTTCCAATTTCTTAATCTTGAGTATAGCTACCACAATATCACTACAAGAAAATATAAGCTATTTCGTCTGCTAGATTTATCCGTCGGTTTATAAACCATAAAAGCCGACGAAATAAAACAATTATTAAAAATGTCTGGACTATTGTTAATAAATTTTTGAATTAGGTTATTCCATCGCCTAAATACCGACGGAATAACCAATACATAAAATAGACCCTAGACTCAGATTTATCCCCCAAATTCTATCCCCAAAACCTTTAACCCTAAATTCCCTCCCTGTCCTCCGATCTCCTTTCTCCCTTCTTCGATCCTCTCCTTCTGGAGGCTTGGTCCGGCGGCGACCGCCTCCTCTGGTAAGTCCTCTCTCTCTCTCTCACTGACTCTCTCTCTCTCTCGCTCGCTCTCTCGCAGGAATCCCCGACCCCCTCATCATCGACCGTCCCCCTCAACACCCACCCCGTCTCTCTCATCGCCGAACCTGCCCCCTCATCACCAAGCCCTCCCCCCCTCCAATCCCCTTCCCCACTCCTTCGTTCTCCTCCCTCCGGTGGCAACCGCCTCTTCTGGTAAGTCAATGTCTCTCTCTCTCCCAATCTTTCTCTTTCACTGCTCTCTCTTGCAGGAAATCCCGACCTTCTCATCGCCGACCCTGTCCTCTCATCGCCGACCATCCTTCTCATCGCCAACCCTGTCCTCTCATCGTCGACCCAGTCAACATGCTGCCAACGCCGACCCTCCAGTCCGCCGCTGATCTCTGCCGCCGTCACCGAAGAGCCGGTGAATCTCGAATTTATTTTCATGACATTTTTTATCGTGTTAATTTCGCGTGAATTGAGCATAGAATATGAACGTAGATGATTGTGAATGTTGTGGGTTTCATTTAGGGATTGTTTGGTGGAGAATTGGGTTGGTTTAGATTGAAAATATAGAATTGTATAAATTTATGAATATTCGATCTTGGAATCAATTTTGAATTGAATTGTGATTGTCAACGTGTTTAGAAATAGCGTAGAGTTTGTAGGCGAAATGCCTAATGTGCCAAATAAAGTGGAGGTGTTGCCGAAATTTTCAGAAATTTTGAGCGTCGGTTACGGAATTTCATAAATCTTTAATTGCTTAGTGATGAAAATTCTCATCCATATTGGTGATGATGTGAGGATTGAGTTGGAATTTGTTGATAGTATTGGCAATGGTGATAATGATGAAATGGTTTGAATGAATGTGGGTTTGGCTTGACGAGTTTTACCCGCTTTTAGGATTTCGGAAATTTAGGATCGTTGATGTGAAATCTTGAACTTCAAAATTAATAAATTGCAGTGGGAAACTTTAAAAAACATATTATCATCGAGAATCTCACGTTAAAAAAACATATTATCACAAACTTGATGTGAAACCAAAACAACAATTTTAAACCTAAACTCTTAGTTGCAATGAAAAAACCTTGAATATCAAAACAACACGAAATACATGAAATTTACTTGTTATTATCGAGGATCTCACAATCAAAAAAATGAAACGCGTCTTATAACCCGTCTATCGGTTATATACGTAACGGTCTCCATCATGACATAAAACTATAAGATAGTTGTCAAAAGTAAGTATTTAATCATTTGTTTCTACAAGCATTATGTAGTTTATGCGACGAGAGAATTGATCGTACTATAACCGATAGATTTTTCCAGTGTTGACAAGTTAAGAATTTATAACGCAAACATATCCTGAGTTTGAGTTTTCATTCGTTTCGAGATTATTTTCGTCGGCTCCTTTTCACTGGTTCTCTGTGTACAAATATAAAGTGAGTGATCATTAATTTCATTGTTGATATTCAACATTGAAATGATCACCAAGCAATTTCTTGCAGTGTACTCGGAGAACGGCGAGGATGTGCTGCCGAAATTTTCTCAAAATGAATGAAAACACAAATGCAGGGATGTATATGTTATAAATTCTTAATGGGATAGAAGTCTTACCCCCTGACAGCCGATGTGATGAATTGATAGATTAAACCGAAACATTAAACCATAATTAAAGTCATAAATTATATGCTAATTACGTAATACATGATGTCAGATATCTGAGAGTAATGGATAGAAGTTGGATGTAAGTGTCCAAATTTAGTGATGAATACAAGGAAGGCGTCGAAGAGTTCATGGAATTTGCATTGAGAGACCGATCTCCTGAAGAATTGATCTCGTGTCCGTGTAAAAAGTTTCATAACGGCTACGACCTCCATCGAGATATAATGTATGAATATCTACTGAAAAATAAGATATCTCCTGAGTATACACAATGGACGTACCATGGAGAAGCGAGACCGATAATCGACATGTCTATGATGTTCCCCAATAAAAGAGCAAAACTCTGTTCAAAATTTGAAAGGCAGCGCCAAGAGTTAAAAACTCTGAGGCAGTACCTCACGTGCCTCGCACGAGAGCGCCAGCGCCAGAACTAAAAGCTCTCTGTTAAACAGAGCCATTGGATCAAAGATCCAACGGAGATGACAAATCATCAAAGTGCAGAATTAAATTCTGCTGATGAAATATTCCTCAAATCTTTCTAAACAAGAAAGATTACTCTCTGTAAAACAGAGTACCGTTGGATTAAAAAATCCAATGGTGATTAAAAATCACCTATATACAGAAAAATTCTATATGGGAAAATATTTCCCTAATCTTGTTAAAAACAAGAAAGATATCTTCTGTAAAACAGAAGTCCTTAGATCAAACATACAACGGTGGATAAAATCCCCAAATCAATCATGATCTCTCAACAAGAAATTTCTTTAATTAAATCAACATAAGTGCCTCTACAATAAAAAGGACCCAAGACTTCAAGTCTTGTAGAGAGAAACCTCCCCCCATAAGCTTTAGAGCAAGCAAGAAAGCTTTAAGAGGGAAGAAAGAAGAATGCCTCTTTTCGAGGTAAATAAAAATAATAATAGAGATCAGAGCATCTCATCTGCATATCCAAGGGTTTAACACTCATAAAATAACTTAGTTCTTTCTCTGGATCTGAGATCCATGAGACAAGTTTCTCAAAAATGAGAATTTAATTCTCATAGGGATGAACTTGTTCTTGGGGATCGAAGATCCAAAAAAGAAAAGAGAATTGAACTCTTCAGAACAGAATACACAAAGAAAACCTAGCACCAAGCGCCTCACGTGTCCCTCACGTGGGCGCTGCTCAATAAAGAGTGCTTAGCACTCAATGGTTGGCGCTAAACGCCAAGCGCCTCACGTGCCCCTCATGTGGGCGATGCTCAATAAAGAGTGCTTAACACTCAATGGTTGGCGCTAATCGCCAAGCGTCTCACGTGCCCCTCACGTAGACGATGCTCAATAAAGAGTGCTTAACACTCAATGGTTGACGCTCAGCGCCAAGCGCCTCACGTGTCCCTCACATGGGCGCTGCTCAATAAGGAGTGCCTAGCACTCAGTGGTTGGCGCTCAGCGCCAAGCGCCTCACGTGCTCCGCACGTGGGCGCCATAAAGAATGTTTAGCACTCCATAAAAATAAAAGAACAAAAAAAGAGAGGGGAAAGTAAAGCAAAATATGAGTGTCATAACCCATATAAATGCTTAGCATTATTTGCACAGAAAAGGGACTGAGCCCAAGTAAGTGTTTAACGCTTTATTCAAAGACCGAGTAGGTTGAGTCTAAGTTGACCAAATCCCCAATTCAGATCAACCAAGCCTATGTGCTCATCATTTTCCAAATTGGTCATAGTCCCAAACACGACTACAGATCTCCCAACGGACATTGGTTCAAGGGTACATCTCCTCACACCTCTGATACATGTCGTTATAATTCTTCAGCGTCTTCAGAAAGGTGGTGGGTCCCGATAACCAATAACTCTATCACGCCCCGCTTCCCAGTATACGGGCAGAGAACGCGACGAGACCGCTACGTATTTACTCTGAAGTAAACATGCTAAGCGTATCTAAGCAATATAAAATGTAATGTATACAAGAGACATGATGTAAATGAACAACAACTTTATTTATTAACATTCTTTTTACAATACATCTGAAAAGTAAATACATGGAATGGAAATAAATGCCTAAACAATGTCTTAACAGAAATGGAAAATATAGAATGTAAATGCGTACAAGGAATCTAAAGCTCTGGGTCGAAAACTAGCTGGTCCAAATCCTCGCTGATGGGCTCGATCTCCAGTGAGGTCCGAATCACCTGACGACATTCTAAAGAAGAAGAAAGAGAATGTCGTCAGCGAATAAATCGCTCGGTAAGTCCCAAAGATGGGGGAGAAGTAGAATAGACAGAGAGAGAGTATACCTATTATAATGTTGATTGTTATGTTAACGCCGTTGTTTGTAGCTTGGTACAGAAGAGGTCAATGTATACGAGAGGAGTCCAACTTTCCCCGTGGACTAAGGTATAAGGAGCACAAGGAACCGTTCAGCCACGGTACAACGGCAATTGAATTCAGGTTAGGTGTATTATGGTTACAGTCTCGTGCCACTTCTAACACCTTCCGTACCAGTCTACCCCTTATAAACCCCGCGATGTCTTGATTGTATTATTTGTATTGCATTGTATTGTATTGATTTATATAGATGGATGACTTGCCGGAACTATGATATCAGTAATGAAATGGATATAATGGATGAACATGTAGATGGAATATATCCATGGTTCGGTTCAGTCAATATAGATTGAATAGATTGAACAGATTGAATATATGGATTCATATTGAATGGTAGTTTTGTAAGTGAATCATGTTCAAGTCAGATTGATTATATCGAGACTCAGTCTGAGTCAGACAATTAGAAAAGAAATTGAATCATGAATTATGTTTTGGTGCTATCGGTAACTGCTGCATATGGACGGCAGGATTTGTGTCTTTTTCAAAGACAATTACTGTGTTGATAATACCGTTTGTTAAGTTGTCTATCTTAAATAGGTAAGCACCCATATGTCCGGCTTCCTGAGGCTCAAGAGACTGGTCCCGTTTAAACCTATGTAACCTAGAGTCCTTATTGTAATTTAGCATAACTTGAGAGGGTTTTATGTAAAAATAATTTTGTATAATTTTCAAAATACACCTCAAATGTTTTATTATCGTCTTTAGAGTTTTCATTGATATATATTTTATCAATGTGACATTTCTAGTGAAATAAACCAAATTTCCTAATATATGGTATTTATTTGTAATATTGGAATTGTATGGTATTTTCTTGTAAATGAGATGTTTTTCTTGAATTTTGGAAATGCGGAATATTATAAATATTAAAAATAGATATTTTGATATTAATTACATATATATTTATTTATTAAAAATATAAGTTTTATTTATAATAGAAATCACATTTTCTAAAGAAAATTGTATTTTAAATCTTTCGAGATCGTATGCTCCTTGCGGAGGTCTGCATCTCACTCTACTAGGCCCGAGAATGTGCGATAATCTTCACCATCCCGAACGGCTTTCCCAAATGGGTTGTAGAGGCGCAATTGCAAAGATTTGTTAAAATACACTTTTTGTAAAAAAAAGGGTTTATAAGTTGAAGGTAGTTATATGTAAAGTAGTGTTTTCCCAAATCTATGTTCTCAAATTCCATCGTGCTATGTTAGATATGAGTGTTGTGAGGAGGTAGGTCATTACCTCGTGAGCTATCTATAGATATAACAAGGAATTATGATGATTTATGTCGAAACTAAACTATATGGTATTTTTTTGAAAAAATATAATAAAAGTTAAAAAAAAATGATTAGTTTGATGTGTAACTTATTTTATTAAGTTTTTTAATATTTAATGAACAATATGTGATGATATGAAGGTATCTTGATTAAGAAAAATTGTAGTTTTTAAAGAAAACCGAATCGGAAGTCGGACTAACTCCGCTTCCGTCGGGTTTTAGTTTTGAATGTTTTTAGAATAGAGAAGAGAAGAAAAAGTAGGGAATTACTGGATGATTGGCTAGAGGAGAGAAAGAGGAAGAGGTAGGAGTTGCCGGTGTGTCATTTCGTCGTCGGAAACTCCTTGAGTTTTCGCCGGAAGTTCGCCGGAGCTTCGCCCTTTGCTAACTCTACTTGCACACAAATGACTTGGGAATTTTCTTGAGAGTTTGGGCAGGGATTTGGGAGTGAGGAGGGGTGATTTTGATGGTGGTATTTATAGGAAAATTAGGGTTTAAGGTAGTGAAAGAGTGTATTAAAATTTGTAATAAAAATGGATTAAATATGAGTTTTATTGTGCACTGTAAATGTGCAGTAAAAACAAATAATACATGGGTTATGGAGGGAGTTCAAAAGTCGCCAAGATTGAAGAGATTTTGGATTTGGACTGAGTTTGACCGGTGGCACCGGCCGAGTCAACGAGTTCGCCTGCCCGAGTTGGGCGAGTCGGGGCTCATCTTGGTGCCACGTGTCCCCGACGCTTGGTCTAGCCTCGTGGTCACGTTTGTTTATTCTGTAACTTACCCTATTACGTGTAGTGCACGTGTAGACTCTTGGGCTTTTAAAAGATTAAAATAATTTTAAATAAAAAATAATGTGTGGCTGATGGGATTTGAACTCTGGTGCTTTGGTTCAGCAGTGCAAGGTCTTACCAATGAGCTACACGCTCCTTCTTGCTGTTCAAAAGCAAATTAAACTTATAACTTGTACTCAGGCTCAAGTACCCCTTTCTGTATTTTTGAAAAAATTATACAGAAAATTTAGGGTTGTTACAAACTCTTTGGTGTACTCCCAAATTGACGAGCACATCCCACTGCGGACCACAACGTTCTTAAACTAGCAACGAACCGCAACATCTTTAAACTAACACAATGGAGCCCAAATGCTCTTTTGTTGGGTCTGAATGATCCTAAAATCCTGTTGAGTAATCTTAGTCTAAAATTAGACTAACGTATCCTCAACAAACATTTAAGTTGATTTTAATCTCAAACGAGATTAACGATCCTTAAATCAACCCAAACCCAAATCTAAGAATATACGGATTTGGACTAATCCACGCCCTACGGACGACAACATAAATTAGTCTCCGTATACAATCCATGGGCAACCAAAAATAAAAAAAAACGATACGAAGTGACCTTCTGGAGCAGGAGAAAGTGGTTACCACGATACGGCAACGTAATTAACTACAGGGGCTTGCGCCTGCAGGGAAGAGCGTCCCCATAATAAAAAACCCTCGCAAACGAGGGGGAATCCGACGAAGTCTGTTACAACGGCCGCATCTGTACAAACCTCCGATATACGGTGCCATAAATCAACTTGGCATTTTCGGAGAGGTGGACGGATAAAACCTAATAGTATCTTCCCCCAAATTTAGGAAAGACGATCCATCCCGGTTCGTCTCTGTTTTCAGCGGTAAACAGATTCTGGCACGCCTGGTGGGACCTTTTCCTCTTTCCACTCCACACTTTGTGCATCATGTTCGAGAACAAATCGCGGTTTAATATGGTTGCCCCTGGATTCGAGGTATTAAGATTTGGTGTCTTGCTCCTGTGCAGAGAAAAGAAGATCGATGGCTTCCAACTGCACCTGCAACGGCAACCCCCACTCCGTTCCCACCGGAGGAGTGACTTACAGGCCCCAAGCGGCCTTCATCTTTGCAATGCCAGTGGAACAGGTGACTCAGGCCACCACTGGACTGTTCTTTGGGACCATGATCTTTCCAGCAAGCTTCAGTGCCCCAGTGCCATCACAGGAAGCTCCGAAGAATTCGGTCTTTGATCAACTTGCAACCACCATGGCCCCTCTCAACGGGTTTTCCAAGTCTTCCACCTCGGTCTTTGACAGACTGAGCCAAAGCTCCAGTGGGCTCGCAAAGAAGCTCGCGATACCTGAAGGGGTTATCCCGAAGCGGATAGCCATTCTAGTTCCGGCAAATAAAGTCGTCGAAGGGGCTTCTCCTACTAAAGTATTGGTCTTCACAAGACTGGCCGTTCTAACTCCTGTTTCCGGCGAAGTCATCAAGACTGCTCCCCTTACCAAAAGGCCGGCCTTCGAAAGATTGACTGTCCTCTCTCAACGGACGTCAGTCTTCAATAGGCCGGCACCAGCAGTAGGCCTTCATCAGACCAAAGGGCATAGCAAAGCCATTCCCATAACGGAGGCAATCCCATCTGCACGACATGCTCGACATCGCCACTAGCACCGGGTGAGAAGAGCTGGGGGCAACTCCCCCTCTGGACTTACTCCACCAGCTCAATTGGTGGAAATTGATGCTGCTGTTCCAACTAGGAACAGCTTTGTTGATCGGAGTTTGTTGAAGTCGAAGTCCCAGTTTTTCGTGGTGATAAGATGCGGCCTCATAGGGAGAAGTCATGGTCTCGGCTTCGGTCTCGTGGGGACTGGGAAGAAGTCACAACCCTCTTTGGAATTTAGGATTTCGTTATAAGAAATGAAAGAAAGAAAAGATTTATATTATGGGCTTTGGACCGGGATAGATGTTAACTATTTGACCCAATCTGGATCGGATATCCGTTACGACCGGATATCCGATTTATTCGCCGGATATGTGGTTTGACCGGATCTAAGAATGGATTTTGAGTTTCTTATTCGTTTGGGGAGTGGATCGGGATATCCAGCTGGATATTCTAGATTTTACAACATTGATTGTATACTATATATCTTAGTTTGTAGATATATCATCAATGGGAAATTCATACTACAGTAGGTCTTCATCATGAACAACCTCTTAGATTCTTAAAACCTATAATTATGATATGTCGAGTAACTCGATCAATCTACATTTTGTGTTTCTTTTATTATGTGCAGTACATTCCTGGCACAAAGATGGTGTTCCCTGGTATGAAGAAGCCGAAGGATGGTGCTGATCTGATTGCTTACCTGAAAGAGTCTACCGCATCCGAACCGGCATCCTAAACATTTTCAGCAGCAAATTTCTTTTGGCTAACAACACCTTAATTTTTACTCTACCTGCATTTTTCATGAGTTACTTTAGTATCATTGATTGTGGACCTTTGCATTGATTTTGACAGCAATGCCTTGACGAATTTTGTTTACCATAGCTCACAATTTAAGAACTGTTATTGGATCTTGTTATGTTTTATCTTGGTTATGGTTGCAACTTTTAATTACGGCACTACTTATTAATTATGTGTAGAAAAAAAAGATGCATCATTCATATTAGTACAGATGATGATTGTTCATTTGATACAATTTAACTTTTTTTCCCTTTGCAAAGAAATTTATGCCTTCATGATTTAAAGGTTTAATCATTCATCATTCGGATCTTTCCAATGTTCCTGTATATATACATGAATGGAATCTTTATGTGAATTATTTTGAACATGTACTGAAATTATTTATGCATTTCTGCTTAATTTCAGTGTAGCTCATTATAGGTGATGATAAAAAATTATTCCAATCTGAGACTCACGTTCGACATAAATTATTTGCTGCACTTGGGAAGCATGGCACTTAAATTATTTCCAAATATAGCCATCATGGAGCATGTACTATATTTAATTAATTGATCCAATTCGTGCGTATGGACCCTGCTTATACCATTTGAGGTTGGAGCCATGTGGCCATTGGACTTACAAAGCAAAAAGATATACAAGGCATCATTTTCTTTTTCTATATTTTGTTTTTGCCCCGTGATTGATATCGCCAATCTTGACTAACATACACTCAGCAAACTACGTGGTTTTCGGAACACTTTATTATTGCATCTTATGATTTTAGACTTTAACGTGACCCTAGAGTATTTGCCGAGGTCTGCACACCCACAAATACTTGTTTCACACTTTTTGAATGTGCCGACCGTTTTAACTATGCTGAGATAGATCATAGCACAGTAAATTCCATTTAAAAATTTTTGCATATACATTTTGCCATTACAATTACAATGAAAATTTAAGCAATAATAATTAAACAATAAATAAGAACAATATTGTCGCGTTCCTTATATACTGACATGTGGGGCCCAGGCTTCAAGTGTTGCTAGATAGTTCCCACCGCATGCCACCCTCGCTGAAGAATAAAGAATAAAAATAAAGGTAACTCAACTTACGAAAATCCAATGACCCCAAATAAGTACTACAAATCTTGTAAATTAAAATAGGCGTAATGAGTTTAATAAATTACAAATACATTAAACTTTTAATCTTTTCAATTTAATCCCCCCACAATTTCTGGTACGAATCATTAATCCTTTATGTTATAGCAAAACACGATGAGTTGACTGGTTTTGTTAATATTGTGACTTGTGTTTGCCTTATATTTACCAATAAGAGGTTGTTTGTTCAAATGCAATTCATGCTCTGACATGAGGAGAGTGAAATGTTTGTTTGTTCCTTCCTTGTTTTTTTAATTTTTTTTGGCGAAGGGCTTTCTTTGCTTATTCCACTAAAAAAAGAGATTTTTTGTGGTAAAAGGCTTATTCACCTTTTTGGATGCAAAGATCTCAAAAAAGCTAAGTATATTGTTTATTATTATTTGAGTTCTATTTTAAGGCATGCCTATATAGTCTTTTTTTGTCACGGACTACTCCTTTTCTTGCCCAATTCAGGCCTCTTTGAGCCGCAATGCTTTTCATCAAAGAGCTGATGTGGCATGTTTTTTGGTTGACATTTGTGTCACAATCTTCAGTTTTGAACATTTTAAGCAAAACTGTATTTAAAGTATTCATATGCTACTAACGATATTTCCAATTTCTTAATCTTGAGTATAGCTACCACAATATCACTACAAGAAAATATAAGCTATTTCGTCTGCTAGATTTATCCGTCGGTTTATAAACCATAAAAGCCGACGAAATAAAACAATTATTAAAAATGTCTGGACTATTGTTAATAAATTTTTGAATTAGGTTATTCCATCGCCTAAATACCGACGGAATAACCAATACATAAAATAGACCCTAGACTCAGATTTATCCCCCAAATTCTATCCCCAAAACCTTTAACCCTAAATTCCCTCCCTGTCCTCCGATCTCCTTTCTCCCTTCTTCGATCCTCTCCTTCTGGAGGCTTGGTCCGGCGGCGACCGCCTCCTCTGGTAAGTCCTCTCTCTCTCTCTCACTGACTCTCTCTCTCTCTCGCTCGCTCTCTCGCAGGAATCCCCGACCCCCTCATCATCGACCGTCCCCCTCAACACCCACCCCGTCTCTCTCATCGCTGAACCTGCCCCCTCATCACCAAGCCCTCCCCCCCTCCAATCCCCTTCCCCACTCCTTCGTTCTCCTCCCTCCGGTGGCAACCGCCTCTTCTGGTAAGTCAATGTCTCTCTCTCTCCCAATCTTTCTCTTTCACTGCTCTCTCTTGCAGGAAATCCCGACCTTCTCATCGCCGACCCTGTCCTCTCATCGCCGACCATCCTTCTCATCGCCAACCCTGTCCTCTCATCGTCGACCCAGTCAACATGCTGCCAACGCCGACCCTCCAGTCCGCCGCTGATCTCTGCCGCCGTCACCGAAGAGCCGGTGAATCTCGAATTTATTTTCATGACATTTTTTATCGTGTTAATTTCGCGTGAATTGAGCATAGAATATGAACGTAGATGATTGTGAATGTTGTGGGTTTCATTTAGGGATTGTTTGGTGGAGAATTGGGTTGGTTTAGATTGAAAATATAGAATTGTATAAATTTATGAATATTCGATCTTGGAATCAATTTTGAATTGAATTGTGATTGTCAACGTGTTTAGAAATAGCGTAGAGTTTGTAGGCGAAATGCCTAATGCGCCAAATAAAGTGGAGGTGTTGCCGAAATTTTCAGAAATTTTGAGCGTCGGTTACGGAATTTCATAAATCTTTAATTGCTTAGTGATGAAAATTCTCATCCATATTGGTGATGATGTGAGGATTGAGTTGGAATTTGTTGATAGTATTGGCAATGGTGATAATGATGAAATGGTTTGAATGAATGTGGGTTTGGCTTGACGAGTTTTACTCGCTTTTAGGATTTCGGAAATTTAGGATCGTTGATGTGAAATCTTGAACTTCAAAATTAATAAATTGCAGTGGAAAACTTTAAAAAACATATTATCATCGAGGATCTCACGTTAAAAAAACATATTATCACAAACTTGATGTGAAACCAAAAAAACAATTTTAAACCTAAACTCTTAGTTGCAATGAAAAAACCTTGAATATCAAAACAACACGAAATACATGAAATTTACTTGTTATTATCGAGGATCTCACAATCAAAAAAATGAAACGCGTCTTATAACCCGTCTATCGGTTATATACGTAACGGTCTCCATCATGACATAAAACTACAAGATAGTTGTCAAAAGTAAGTATTTAATCATTTGTTTCTACAACCATTATGTAGTTTATGCGACGAGAGAATTGATCGTACTATAACCGATAGATTTTTCCAGTGTTGACAAGTTAAGAATTTATAACGCAAACATATCCTGAATTTGAGTTTTCATTCGTTTCGAGATTATTTTCGTCGGCTCCTTTTCACTGGTTCTCTGTGTACAAATATAAAGTGAGTGATCATTAATTTCATTGTTGATATTCAACATTGAAATGATCACCAAGCAATTTCTTGCAGTGTACTCGGAGAACGGCGGGGACGTGCTGCCGAAATTTTCTCAAAACGAATGAAAACACAAATGCAGGGATGTATATGTTATAAATTCTTAATGGGATAGAAGTCTTACCCCCTGACAGCCGATGTGATGAATTGATAGATTAAACCGAAACATTAAACCATAATTAAAGTCATAAATTATATGCTAATTACGTAATACATGATGTCAGATATCTGAGAGTAATGGATAGAAGTTGGATGTAAGTGTCCAAATTTAGTGATGAATACAAGGAAGGCGTCGAAGAGTTCATGGAATTTGCATTGAGAGACCGATCTCCTGAAGAATTGATCTCGTGTCCGTGTAAAAAGTTTCATAACGGCTACGACCTCCATCGAGATATAATGTATGAATATCTACTGAAAAATAAGATATCTCCTGAGTATACACAATGGACGTACCATGGAGAAGCGAGACCGATAATCGACATGTCTATGATGTTCCCCAATAAAAGAGCAAAACTCTGTTCAAAATTTGAAAGGCAGCGCCAAGAGTTAAAAACTCTGAGGCAGTACCTCACGTGCCTCGCACGAGAGCGCCAGCGCCAGAACTAAAAGCTCTCTGTTAAACAGAGCCATTGGATCAAAGATCCAACGGAGATGACAAATCATCAAAGTGCAAAATTAAATTCTGCTGATGAAATATTCCTCAAATCTTTCTAAACAAGAAAGATTACTCTCTGTAAAACAGAGTACCGTTGGATTAAAAAATCCAATGGTGATTAAAAATCACCTATATACAGAAAAATTCTATATGGGAAAATATTTCCCTAATCTTGTTAAAAACAAGAAAGATATCTTCTGTAAAACAGAAGTCCTTAGATCAAACATACAACGGTGGATAAAATCCCCAAATCAATCATGATCTCTCAACAAGAAATTTCTTTAATTAAATCAACATAAGTGCCTCTACAATAAAAAGGACCCAAGACTTCAAGTCTTGTAGAGAGAAACCTCCCCCCATAAGCTTTAGAGCAAGCAAGAAAGCTTTAAGAGGGAAGAAAGAAGAATGCCTCTTTTCGAGGTAAATAAAAATAATAATAGAGATCAGAGCATCTCATCTGCATATCCAAGGGTTTAACACTCATAAAATAACTTAGTTCTTTCCCTGGATCTGAGATCCATGAGACAAGTTTCTCAAAAATGAGAATTTAATTCTCATAGGGATGAACTTGTTCTTGGGGATCGAAGATCCAAAAAAGAAAAGAGAATTGAACTCTTCAGAACAGAATACACAAAGAAATCCTAGCGCCAAGCGCCTCACGTGTCCCTCACGTGGGCGCTGCTCAATAAAGAGTGCTTAGCACTCAATGGTTGGCGCTAAGCGCCAAGCGTCTCACGTGCCCCTCACGTGGGCGATGCTCAATAAAGAGTGCTTAACACTCAATGGTTGGCGCTAAGCGCCAAGCGCCTCACGTGCCCCTCACGTGGGCGATGCTCAATAAAGAGTGCTTAACACTCAATGGTTGACGCTCAGCGCCAAGCGCCTCACGTGTCCCTCACATGGGCGCTGCTCAATAAGGAGTGCCTAGCACTCAGTGGTTGGCGCTCAGCGCCAAGCGCCTCACGTGCTCCGCACGTGGGCGCCATAAAGAATGTTTAGCACTCCATAAAAATAAAAGAACAAAAAAAGAGAGGGGAAAGTAAAGCAAAATATGAGTGTCATAACCCATATAAATACTTAGCATTATTTGCACAGAAAAGGGACTGAGCCCAAGTAAGTGTTTAACGCTTTATTCAAAGACCGAGTAGGTTGAGTCTAAGTTGACCAAATCCCCAATTCAGATCAACCAAGCCTATGTGCTCATCATTTTCCAAATTGGTCATAGTCCCAAACACGACTACAGATCTCCCAACGGACATTGGTTCAAGGGTACATCTCCTCACACCTCTGATACATGTCGTTATAATTCTTCAGCGTCTTCAGAAAGGTGGTGGGTCCCGATAACCAATAACTCTATCACGCCCCGCTTCCCAGTATACGGGCAGAGAACGCGACGAGACCGCTACGTATTTACTCTGAAGTAAACATGCTAAGCGTATCTAAGCAATATAAAATGTAATGTATATAAAAGACATGATGTAAATGAACAACAACTTTATTTATTAACATTCTTTTTACAATACATCTGAAAAGTAAATACATGGAATGGAAATAAATGCCTAAACAATGTCTTAACAGAAATGGAAAATATAGAATGTAAATGCGTACAAGGAATCTAAAGCTCTGGGTCGAAAACTAGCTGGTCCAAATCCTCGCTGATGGGCTCGATCTCCAGTGAGGTCCGAATCACCTGACGACATTCTAAAGAAGAAGAAAGAGAATGTCGTCAGCGAATAAATCGCTCGGTAAGTCCCAAAGATGGGGGAGAAGTAGAATAGACAGAGAGAGAGTATAACTATTATAATGTTGATTGTTATGTTAACGCCGTTGTTTGTAGCTTGGTACAGAAGAGGTCAATGTATACGAGAGGAGTCCAACTTTCCCCGTTGACTAAGGTATAAGGAGCACAAGGAACCGTTCAGCCACGGTACAACGGCAATTGAATTCAGGTTAGGTGTATTATGGTTACAGTCTCGTGCCACTTCTAACACCTTCCGTACCAGTCTACCCCTTATAAACCCCGCGATGTCTTGATTGTATTATTTATATTGCATTGTATTGTATTGATTTATATAGATGGATGACTTGCCGGAACTATGATATCAGTAATGAAATGGATATAATGGATGAACATGTAGATGGAATATATCCATGGTTCGGTTCAGTCAATATAGATTGAATAGATTGAACAGATTGAATATATGGATTCATATTGAATGGTAGTTTTGTAATTGAATCATGTTCAAGTCAGATTGATTATATCGAGACTCAGTCTGAGTCAGACAATTAGAAAAGAAATTGAATCATGAATTATGTTTTGGTGCTATCGGTAACTGCTGCACATGGACGGCAGGATTTGTGTCTTTTTCAAAGACAATTACCGTGTTGATAATACCGTTTGTTAAGTTGTCTATCTTAAATAGGTAAGCACTCATATGTCCGGCTTCCTGAGGCTCAAGAGACTGGTCCCGCTTAAACCTATGTAACCTAGAGTCCTTATTGTAATTTAGCATAACTTGAGAGGGTTTTATGTAAAAATAATTTTGTATAATTTTCAAAATACACCTCAAATGTTTTATTATCGTCTTTAGAGTTTTCATTGATATATATTTTATCAATGTGACATTTCTAGTGAAATAAACCAAATTTCCTAATATATGGTATTTATTTGTAATATTGGAATTGTATGGTATTTTCTTGTAAATGAGATGTTTTTCTTGAATTTTGGAAATGCGGAATATTATAAATATTAAAAATAGATATTTTGATATTAATTACATATATATTTATTTATTAAAAATATAAGTTTTATTTATAATAGAAATCACATTTTCTAAAGAAAATTGTATTTTAAATCTTTCGAGATCGTATGCTCCTTGCGGAGGTCTGCATCTCACTCTACTAGGCCCGAGGATGTGCGTTAATCTTCACCATCCCGAACGGCTTTCCCAAATGGGTTGTAGAGGCGCAATTGCAAAGATTTGTTAAAATACACTTTTTGTAAAAAAAGGGTTTATAAGTTGAAGGTAGTTATATGTAAAGTAGTGTTTTCCCAAATCTATGTTCTCAAATTCCATCGTGCTATATTAGATATGAGTGTTGTGAGGAGGTAGGTCATTACCTCGTGAGCTATCTATAGATATAATAAGGAATTATGATGATTTATGTCGAAACTAAACTATATGGTATTTTTTTGAAAAAGTATAATAAAAGTTAAAAAAAAATGATTAGTTTGATGTGTAACTTATTTTATTAAGTTTGTTAATATTTAATGAATAATATGTGATGATATGAAGGTATCTTGATTAAGAAAAATTGTAGTTTTTAAAGAAAACCGAATCGGAAGTCGGACTAACTCCGCTTCCGTCGGGTTTTAGTTTTGAATGTTTTTAGAATAGAGAAGAGAAGAAAAAGTAGGGAATTACTGGATGATTGGCTAGAGGAGAGAAATAGGAAGAGGTAGGAGTTGCCGGTGTGTCATTTCGTCGTCGGAAACTCCTTGAGTTTTCGCCGGAAGTTCGCCGGAGCTTCGCCCTTTGCTAACTCTACTTGCACACAAAAGACTTGGGAATTTTCTTGAGAGTTTGGGCAGGGATTTGGGAGTGAGGAGGGGTAATTTTGATGGTGGTATTTATAGGAAAATTAGGGTTTAAGGTAGTGAAAGAGTGTATTAAAATTTGTAATAAAAATGGATTAAATATGAGTTTTATTGTGCACTGTAAATGTGCAGTAAAAACAAATAATACATGGGTTATGGGGGGAGTTCAAAAGTCGCCAAGATTGAAGAAATTTTGGATTTGGACTGAGTTGGACCGGTGGCACCGGCCGAGTCAACGAGTTCGCCGGCCCGAGTTGGGCGAGTCGGGGCTCATCTTGGTGCCACGTGTCCCTGACGCTTGGTCTAGCCTCGTGGTCACGTTTGTTTATTCTGTAACTTACCTTATTACGTGTAGTGCACGTGTAGACTCTTGGGATTTTAAAAGATTAAAATAATTTTAAATAAAAAATAATGTGTGGCTGATGGGATTTGAACTCTGGTGCTTTGGTTCAGCAGTGCAAGGTCTTACCAATGAGGTACACGCTCCTTCTTGCTGTTCAAAAGCAAATTAAACTTATAACTTGTACTCAGGCTCAAGTACCCCTTTCTGTATTTTTGAAAAAATTATACAGAAAATTTAGGGTTGTTACAAACTCTTTGGTGTACTCCCAAATTGACGGGCACATCCCATGCGGACCACAACGTTCTTAAACTAGCAACGAACCGCAACATCTTTAAACTAACACAATGGAGCCCAAATGCTCTTTTGTTGGGTCTGAATGATCCTAAAATCCTGTTGAGTAGATCTTAGTCTAAAATTAGACTAACGTATCCTCAACAAACATTTAAGTTGATTTTAATCTCAAACGAGATTAACGATCCATAAATCAACCCAAACCCAAAACTAAGAATATACGGATTTGGACTAATCCACGCCCTACGGACGACAACATAAATTAGTCTCCGTATACAATCCATGGGCAACCAAAAATAAAAAAAAAACGATACGAAGTGACCTTCTGGAGCAGGAGAAAGTGGTTACCACGATACGGTAACGTAATTAACTACAGGGGCTTGCGCCTGCAGGGAAGAGCGTCCCCATAATAAAAAACCCCTCGCAAACGAGGGGGAATCCGACGAAGTCTGTTACAACGGCCGCATCTGTCCAAACCTCCGATATACGGTGCCATAAATCAACTTGGCATTTTCGGAGAGGTGGACGGATAAAACCTAATAGTATCTTCCCCCAAATTCAGGAAAGACGATCCATCCCGGTTCGTCTCTGTTTTCAGCGGTAAACAGATTCTGGCACGCCTGGTGGGACCTTTTCCTCTTTCCACTCCACTCTTTGTGCATCATGTTCGAGAACAAATCGCGGTTTAATATGGTTGCCCCTGGATTCGAGGTATTAAGATTTGGTGTCTTGCTCCTGTGCAGAGAAAAGAAGATCGATGGCTTCCAACTGCACCTGCAACGGCAACCCCCACTCCGTTCCCGCCGGAGGAGTGACTTACGGGCCCCAAGCGGCCTTCATCTTTGCAATGCCAGTGGAACAGGTGACTCAGGCCACCACTGGACTGTTCTTTGGGACCATGATCTTTCCAGCAAGCTTCAGTGCCCCAGTGCCATCACAGGAAGCTCCGAAGAATTCGGTCTTTGATCAACTTGCAACTACCATGGCCCCTCTCAACGGGTTGTCCAAGTCTTCCACCTCGGTCTTTGACAGACTGAGCCAAAGCTCCAGTGGGCTCGCAAAGAAGCTCGCGATACCTGAAGGGGTTATCCCGAAGCGGATAGCCATTCTAGTTCCGGCAAATAAAGTCGTCGAAGGGGCTTCTCCTACTAAAGGATTGGTCTTCACAAGACTGGCCGTTCCAACTCCTGTTTCCGGCGAAGTCACCAAGACTGCTCCCCTTACCAAAAGGCCGGCCTTCGAAAGATTGACCGTCCTCTCTCAACGGACGTCAGTCTTCAATAGGCCGGCACCAGCAGTAGCCCTTCATCAGACCAAAGGGCATAGCAAAGCCATTCCCATAATGGAGGCAATCCCATCTGCACGACATGCTCGACATCGCCACTAGCACCGGGTGAGAAGAGCTGGGGGCAACTCCCCCTCTGGACTTACTCCACCAGCTCAATTGGTGGAAATTGATGCTGCTGTTCCAACTAGGAACAGCTTTGATCCACTCAGGAGGGTGCGAAAGAACTCTCCAACCGATGTACTGAAGAAGTCGCCTCCGCCTGTTGAAAACACAACGCAGGAAAAACCGGAACGGCCTCCTCAGCGTCTGTCCTCCAAGATTCATAGGGTCTGGCGAAGAGTCCAAGGCTCTGTAATTGACAAAGACTACTCTCGCCGACTGAAGAAAACGAAGGTTCGTCAGGAGGAGGACCATCCCGCCGTCATACCACGGAAGGTATCGTCTGCATGGGTGCCTGCTGCAACGGCCCCCTCAACTTCGACCTCCCATAAGAGAAGAAGGCTGGAGAAGATCCCTATGCCTGCGGTAAATTTCAAAGGCAGTGGACCCAAATGCCCCATGTCTGGGGGCATGGTAGTACACACGGTGTACATAGCGTCCGGGAAAGAGGAAAGCCGTACTTCCACGGGTCATCGACCACTCACACGGTCTGTGACGAAAGCTCAGAAGCAACAACAAAATCTTCAGGAGATGCTGACAAAGATGGCCGCACTCACTGGGCAGAAAGAAAGCCCGGAAGTATCGTCCGAACAACGCCAAAATTAGGAGACCGATATGGAGTTCCTGCGAAGGGTGCTGGAAAGAAAGGATAAGGAGGCCACGGAACAAGCGACTAATATAAAACAAATGGCGCTCATGTTCCAAGACATGGTTGGAATGATGATCCAGCCAGAACCTCCAGCCGAGGATCCACCGATAATCATTGAAGACGACAGAGGGGAGAAATCAAATCCACTTCTGGCTCTATCAGCAGCCAGGGAGGAGACGATCTCCAAAGCTGCCTTTGATGACTACATAGCTCAGCAAATACGAGCTCATCAGGCAAGCGAAGCGGCTGGCCAAGTCATCAGAACTGGGCGACCTTATCCAGGATGGTACGATCAAATCAAGTATCCGCCGGGATATACGATTCCTAAATTCCATGTGTATAAGGGGACATGCAATCCCCATCAGCATGTCGCTCAGTTCAGAGCTCTATGCGGCAATACTGGAGGCGACGACAAACTGCTGCTTCACCAGTTTGTCGGCAGTTTGGCGGAGACAGCATTTGAATGGTACTCGGAGCTTCCGAATGACTCCATCAGAACATTTACAGAAATGGAGCTACTGTTCACGTAGCGTTTCGCAAGCGCAAGCGAACGCACCCCGATTACGGCATTAATCAATGCCAGGGTGAAGCTGGGAGAAACCTGGGTTCAATACGCAATCGGTGGCGGAACCTATGGTCAAAATGCGAACATCGCATAGAAGAAGCTCCGGCCATGGGCATGTTCGTGGGGACCCTTGATCCTCAGGCAACTATATCCCAATTTATGATATTCTTTAAGCCGACTACATTCCAAGCCTTGATCGACAAGCTAGCCCAAATGGACCAGAAGGGCCATAGGTCGTTCTCTTCGAAAACGGATCCCCGGAATGAAAGGGCCAAAGGGAAAGCGACTTTCGTTGCCAACACTCAACAACAACCGAGTGACCCGAAACCGGTTGCTCGCCAAAGCAACAAACCACGATCCTTCGAAAAGGAGTTGAGACGTCCTTACTCGTTTCACCGGGATAAAACGAGGAGATTGTTCGAACTGGCGGTGCGCAACAGGCTCATCACTCTGTCGGATCCAAGACGCCCACTGCAGCCTGGTGATGTTAAAAGTCCTAACTACTGCCCCTACCACAGAGTAATAGGTCACCCAATCGAAGATTGCTATGTCTTCAAAAACTGGGCTGAGGACCAATACCAACAAGGCAAGTTCGCACTGTTCAAAAACTAGAAGGTAAACCCGTCATAGCAGCACGCTCCTAAAAAGGTGGATACGCCGGAGGCATCATGCTCATTTGTAGAAGAAGCTCTGTGGGAAGTTGTCCTTTCAGCTAAAACTAAGAGAATGCTGAAGGATCTTCACGCATGTCCGGCGATTAAATGGAAAAGCCCGCTAGAGCCCGAGATCATTGACGGGATGCTGAAACCACGCCCAACACTGAAAGTTGGTAGCGATGGGCAAAATACCCAGGTCAGGCCTTCAAAGTCTTCGAAGAAAAAGAAGAAGACCAAGAAGCCCGGGCAGCTTGATGACAAGCGCACAGACCTGCAGAACTACATTGACTCGCTGGAGGAATACAACCAGAAGGCGCGGACCCCAATCACACTAGAAGAGTTTCTCAACCACATACTTGAGAACGGAAATAGTTACAATGACGAGGGAGACAACTCGTCAGAAGAACCCAAGGATTATGTGGCGAGTTGCCACATGATCTCTCATTCGTCAGTGAAAGGCAAAGAAGCTCCCTCAGCGTTAGAAAATAACGTAGAGAAGCTGGGGGCAGGACCGGCGTCAAAATCCCTGGAGCCGTCAGACAACTTGATTGACAAGCTGCTAAACGAAGCCCTTCAAAACAGCAAAGCCGACCGAGAACGTGAAACGGCCATATACGAAAAGGCCAAGCGTCGGCGTCAGGATGAGGAAGTTGCGGCAAGGAAGAATCATAAAGTACTCCAACTGGATCGTAGCACACCCGTGGTAGACAAAAGCAAGTTTAAGACGGGGAAATGGTTCGTCAAAGCCCTGTCAATGGGAATGAAGCTGCCACCTTTCAAAGGAGATACTCCAGGGAGTATGTGCCTCGACGTAGCGAATGTACATCCAAACTACTGCTCAGACCATCGGAGGGTTACACACTCCACCGAAGAGTACAATGCCTTCAAGAAGTGGTGGTAGAGATACGTTGTCCACCGACAACACTTCAAGAGGAAAAAGCGCGAAGCTCGTGGACAGTGAAAAAGTGCGACAGATGAGCGTGGAAAAATGACAGGCAACTGTCATATGGTTGATACCATTTCGACAAAAGCGAAAACTCAAGTTCTCACATTTGGGAGCGATTCTGACGAAGAAACCCTCTCTTCAAGGAATCCACATCTGGAAAAGAAGAAGAGGTGAAGAACTGCGAGAACATTCAGCTGCGTAATCATACGTTGCCTGAAAAGAACCTCGGGCCTACAAACAAAGGTTCAAGCAAAATAGACAAGGGGAAGGAAAAAGTCCCTGAGGAAATTGCCCTCGATGATAGAGTCGTCAAGGAGCTTACAGCCAAAGACCCGCCTAAGAAAAACAAGGTGGATTGCAATGTCTTGGCACATCTGAGGAAGATACCCTCATAATTGAGCATTTTAGATGCCCTTCTCCTGTCTAAAGAGGCACAAGATTCTCTGATCAGGGCGTTGCAAGAGCCCGATCAGTTTTAAGCCTTCCTTGCAGAAGAAAAGATGAAAGACGCGCTGGAAGAAGTTCACAAAGCTGACATCACCTTCAGCGATGAAGTCCTCCTCCTTGGAACGTGCGAGCACAACCGTCCGTTGTATGTAACCGGGTACTGCCACGACATCAAGATCGGGAAGATCCTGGTTGACAAAAGGTCCTCCGTCAACCTTCTCAATGTGAGAGTGTTGAAGGAGATTTATATGAACGTTCAGCATCTGGCTCGGGATAAAATTACCATCTCCGGGTTTGACTCCCAGTCATCACGAATGCTCAGGTCTGTAATACTGGCATTACACTTTGGGATGCTCATCACTGACATCAAATTTCATGTCATTGACGCCAAGACTTGCTATAACGCTCTGCTCGGCCGGCCTTGGTTACACGAATACAACTTCATCCCTTCTACACAACATCAGTGTATGAATTACTTTAAAGATGGCCTCGAGTACACAGTTACAGGGGAGCTAAACCCATTCTCCGTAAATGAAGTCCGCAAATATGAAGACGCCAAGCACTTCTTACCGGACTTAAGACACGGAAAGATGTCGTAAACCGGAGAATAAACAAAAATTCATTGCCACTATCCCGATCTTTGGGAGCGATACCGAAGAGGAGGAAGAGATAGTCTTCTCGGGGCAACCCTAAGGCAGCAGGCCAGGGCCAGCTACTCTTATGTTGGTCTTTGGTAGTGACTTTGAGGACGAGGTCAACGCCGTATTCTCCACTCACCCATCAGGACAAACCTTCGCTGGAACTGATCAGAGTTTACAAATTACCATGGTTCCGCAACGGCATTACAGGGAACTCGATGCGCTTGATACATACAGCGTACAAGAGCTGCAGACCTTCTACGTCCCTCCCAGGCAAAGAGGTGAAAAGGCGATCCTCTTCTGTCAATCCACGGAGACCAAAGTGGAGAAAGAAGTCTGGCATGGTGCCGATCTTATGCTTGACAGGCTTCAACCAATCCGTCTGCCCAGATACTATGCAGAGAGATTGAAAATGCTACTAAAATTCTAGGGTGTGCCCTTCAAACAAACTGCTCGACAAGCCCAGTTCTACAACAAGATTTAGGATGTTCCCGGAACTCAGCGAAATATGCCCAACAGGAGGATGGAGACGACTGGGCTTGGATACGTTCGGTCCAAGAAACGGGAATGATTCCATGGCTTCCACGTTATAAATGACTCCGGAGAAGAAGGGAATGCTTTTCCAAATAGCGCCGCTACCGAGCCAAAGCGGGATTTCGCCGTAAAAATGCCAAGCTCGTCATTCGAAGAACAAATTGACAAGCTAATAAGGGAAGGGGGTCAAAAGGTTCGGGATGACTACAGTCACGAAATAGCCATTTACGATAAAGCCAGAACGCAACGTCTCATTCAGCAGGCTACGGAGGATGACGATGCCCTTCACCCTCATCCCGCTGTGCGCTCTCGTGGCAAGGAAAAAGCCCGACGCAGAAGCAACAACAAGGTGAAGAATGATAATGACACTCGAAAACAGCGAAGCGGATTCAAGAAGCCACGCAATCGAGAAAAAGTCAGCTGGAATCCGTCTTTTATGAAGAAGATGGATCGAGAGTACTCGTTCCCCCAAAACAAGACAAGGAAAATATTCGACCTTGTCATGAAGCATCAAATGATAACGCTCCCGAAGTCTCAATACCCTGAACAGATAAACGAGGTCCATCACTCGGATTATTGCTCCTACCACCGAGTAATAGGACATCCGCTTGAAGACTGCTTCACCTTCAAAAACTGGGTTGAAGACCAGTATCAGCAAGGCATGTTTGCTCTATCTGACAGTTGGAGGGTAGCCCCACCATGAAAGCATGAGCCAAAAGCGACCTACATTGCGAGGGTAAGTCCAGATCAACATCGAGCTTGGAAATGAGCTCGTACCTGCCACATGATAACACTGTCGAAAGAGAGAGAGAGCATGAGAATGTGGACAACCTCTCCTGTTGCCTCGCAGATGAAAACGAGGATGAGGTGATCTCAAAATTTCCACCGACGCCAAAAGAGCTGAAGGATGGGATATACACCACAGCAGACAATCTGAAGAAAATCGACTTGGGGACGACAAACGATCCGAGGCCAACATTCGTCAGTGAGCTACTGTCTAAAGAGCAGGTGACTACACTAAAAGCCTTGCTTATGCAGTATAAATACCGCTTCGTGTGGAACTATTCCGAGATGCCGGGACTAGATCCAGAAATAGCTGTGCATAAACTGGTTATATCACCGGACGTTAAGCCAGTCAAGCAGGCGCCAAGAAGAATGCGGCTCGAACTTTAGATGAGTATCAATGCCAAAGTCAAGAAGCTAATTGACTCTGGCTTCATCCAAGAAGTTCAATATCCTGACTGGATCGCCAACATTGTCCCAGTGATGAAGAAAAATGGGACGGTGCGCATCTGCGTAGACTTTTGAGACCTCAATAAAGCGTGCTCGAAGGATGACTTCGCCGTACCAGTTACCGAGCTGATGATAGATAACACGCCCACTCATAAAGTCTTCTCTTTCATGGATGGATCTTCGGGGTATAATCAAATAAAGATGCATCCCAAAGACCGAAAGCCTACTGCTTTCCGGACTCCGCTGGGCATATTTTGCTATAAAGTGATGCCCTTCGGTCTGAAGAACGCTGGCGCTACCTACCAGAGGGCCATGACAAAGATCTTTGATGATCTCATACATGAGATTGTCGAATGTTATATCGACGACCTCGTGGTGAAAAGCAAATCGTACAAGAAGCACTGGGAGCATTTGAAAATAGTGTTCCAGCGTCTTCAGAAATATAATCTGAAGATGAACCCTCTGAAATGCGCGTTTGGAGTTTCCTCAGGCAAATTCCTGGGATTCATCGTATGACACCGAGGCATCAAAGTAGACCCATCAAAGATCAAGGCGATTATGGAAATCCCCTCGCCAAGAACTCTTAAGCAACTGCAGTCTCTCCAAGGAAAGCTCGCATATATCTGACGGTTCATAGCTAACCTCTCCGGAAAATACCGCCCCTACAGCCATCTAATGAAAAAGGGGACTCCGTCCGTTTGGGATCGTAAATGCCAAAGTGCACTGGATGAAATCAAGCAATACCTGCAGAACCCGCCAGTACTGACCGCTCCGGTCAAGCGAAAGCCTCTCATCCTATACACAACATCCCTTGAAGGTTCTTTAAGCGCACTGTGGGCATAGGAGAACGACCAAGGGAAGGAAAGAGCTCTTTATTATTTGAGTCAAGTTCTCCTGGTGGGAGAAAACAACTACTCCCCCATCGAAAAGTATTGCCTGGCACTGATCTTCGCGATAACGAAGTTTCAACATTATGCCTCGGCACATGAGGTCCATCTCATATCCAAGGTGGATCCTCTCAAGTATTTGATGTCAAGAGCCATATTAACAGGAAGGCTTGCCAAATGGGCCCTCCTCTTGATGGAGTTCTCGATAACATATCGACCCCTCAAGGCAGTGAAAGGCCAAGCCATTGCCGACTTTCTCGCTGAACATCCGATACCAGCTGATTCTCCCTTAAATTGTGAATTCCCAGACGAACACGCGTTTGACGCAATCTACAGGGAGAAAGAAGGGAGTGATACCCGATAGGAACTCTACTTCGATGGAGCATCTTCCATGAATAAGCGAAAGCAAAACACTCCCATAATCAAAGATGGGGTAGGCTTTATCTTTGTGACCCCGCAAGGAGGGATAATGCATTTCTCCTTTTCATTGATAGAGCCAAGAACAAACAATGAAGTGGACTATGAAGTTTTGATAGCAAGTCTTGAGATCGCTGTCGACATGGGGATCGAAAACCTCCTCATATATGGAGACTCTCAGCTGGTTGTTAGCCAAGTAAATGGCGACTATCAGACGTGCAAGCCAGAGTTGGTAAAATATGGTGAAAGGGTGCAGCAACTGCTGACTCAAATTCCATCCTACGTCCTGGAAAGCATACAGCGGGCGGAAAACAGTAAGGTGGATGCATTATCCAAGCTCGCTAAAGAACCGGCCGACGAAAACCTCGATGACGTAAGGATTACTGTGCAAAGCCGCCGGATTCTCGCGCCAGCAGAAATATCTCCGGAATCGTCTGAAGGAAAGGAAGCGACCAAACAAGCAGCCTGCCAAACAGAAAATGAAGAAAAGATTAAGGATTGGAGAGAAGTCTTCATAGACTACTTCAAATCCCATCGAACACCCGAAGACGCGTTGTCGAGACATCAGCTCATGAAACGAACTCTATCCTTCGCCTTCGTCAATGATACTCTATATAAGAGATCATTTGACTGTCTATGGCTAAGATGCCTGGGACCAAAAGAAGCAAGGAGAGTCGTCCAAAAAACTCACGACGGACTCTGCGGTTCTATCAGGCTGGACCGAAGATGAAGCTGAAGATCAAAAGAATGGGTTACTATTGGCCCACAATGATTCAAGACTGCCTCGAATATGCGAAGTAGTGTTACTCGTGCCAGATTCACGGGGACTTCATCCACTAGCATCCAAATTCGCTACACCCAACGTTGGATAGCTGGCCGTTCGAAATGTGGGGAACCGATATAATCGGGCCCATCGAGCCAGCATCGTCCAGGAGACATCAGTTCATACTGGCAACAACCGATTACTTCTCTAAGTAGGCAGAAGCAGTACCGCTAAGGGAAGTGAAGACAGAGAACATCCTTCATTTCTTCAGAACTCATGTCATTTATCGATTCGGCACTCCACAACGAATTATCTCCGATAACGGGCCAGCCTACAGAAGCCATAAAATCAGTCGCTTCGCGCAGCAGCATAAAATAGATTGGAGACACTCTTCAGTCTATAATCTCCGAGCTAATGGTTTAACTGAGGCTTTCAACAATACCTTGACGAAGATCATAAAGAAAACGGTGTCCAAAAACAAAAAGGATTGGCACGAGAGACTACATGAAGCTCTCTGGGCGTATCGAACCACGTTCAAAACAGCCACGGATACAATGCCATTCGCGTTGGTATTCGACACGAAAGCGGTACTTCCCTTGGAGATAGAGCTACCCTCTCTCCGAGCAGTGGTTCGATATGAGCTGACGGATGAAGAAAATGTCCATCATCGACTTGAGGAGCTCGATGCCCTTGATTAAACTCGTCTCATGGCGCAGCAAAACCTGGATGCTTACAAAGCAAGGATGACGCGCTCATACGAAAGACTGACTAGGCCGAGAACATTCCGCCAAGGCGAACTCGTGCTAGTCGTAAAAAGACCTATGATCCCCAACCGTGCAAAGCGGGAGAAATTCGAGCCAAACTATGAGGGTCTGTACATCATAGACAAGGTCTACCAAGGTGGGGCCTACTTGCTCATGAATATGCTGGCGAAAGACCCTTCCGGCCAATAAACGGCCGATTCTTTAAGAAATACTACGCTTGATAAGTCATAGCTTAGGTTAATGATAGATGACGACGCTCGTGTCCGCTCGTTGTCTTCCCGAGTCAAGACTCTATAAGTAGTACCCGGCAAAACTTTGCCTCGAAGCTGACAATGGACCGAGACGTCCTTAAACTAATAATGGACCGAAATGTCCTTAAACTAAACGTTGCCTCCAAAATGGCAGCAATGGACAGCAATGTCCCTAAACTAAGATGTCCCTAAACTAATAATGGACCGAGATGTCTCTAAACTAATAATGGACCACAATGTCCCTAAACTAACAGTGGACCGAGATGCTCCTAAACTGACAATGGACCGTAATGTCCTTAAACTAAGTACATCGCCTCAAACACGGTGACAGTAGAATTCAAGTCCACAGGCCCCAGCGGCGAGGACTGCAAATTAAATCCTACCGGAAAACAGATGGGTCACCTGCGGCGAAACTATTTTCGAGAGTTTCATCGCTAAAAAAAAGGTACGTCCACAAGTGAAATAGGTACGGATGGAAACCTGAAAGGGCTCCATGAGTAAAAACGGCAGGACTACCGACGAGTTTGTGAAAACCTGAAAGGGCGCAGACTCGTAAAAAAAAGGTACGTCCACAAGTGAAATGGGCATGGATGAAAACCCGAGAGGGTGCTATGAGTAAAAACATCAGGGCTACCGGTGAGTTTGTGAAAACCTGAAAAGGCGCAATCTCGTTAAAATAGAAACACCTGTAAGGTCCTCTCGACCTTGTGAGGAAAATACCCGCGTGAGATCCTTATGACTCATAAGGGAGCAACACACTTAGGGATCCCCATGATTCCTAAGGAGAAATTACACTTAGGAGATCCTCACGACTTATAAGGAGAATGTCCCCCTATGAGACCCTCATGGCTCATAGGATTCAAAAGCCTTAAGATACATGGGCCTGAACCTGTTCTTAAGCCATCACACTCCCCAAGTTGCCCTACAATCCATCCAACATTGACCCTCGTATACAATCCACGTGCACAAACAAACGTTCCCTCACCAAGTCCCACCAATGATGAGGAATGTCCTCATGTGGTGAACGACACTTATAAGTCCTCTCGACTTGTAAGTAGAAAACACTCTTGTAAGATCCTTACAACTTGCAAGAGAAAATATCACTTAGGAGTCCTCACGACTTCTAGGGAGAAAATACATCTACGAGATCCTCACGGCTCGTAGGGAGAAACAACTTTATGAGACCCTTACGGCTCGTAAAGTCGAAAAGCCTTAGTCAACAGGATCCTAACCCTGTTTGCTAAGCCACCTTTGTTCAAATAAAAAAAGGCAAATGATGATTCGCTCCTGGCAATATCCCAGTTGTAGCGATGCTGATGCCTAAATCGGTATCAAATTCCAAGTCCTTTCACGGCAAATGATGATTCGCTCCTGGCAATATTCCAGTCGCAGCGATGCTGATGCTAAGATTGGTATCAAATCTCAAGTTCCATACTCCCAATAAAAATATCAGTGAGCAAAAAAATTCATATGGAATAGCCGAAATGTTTGGGCAACTCACAATAAAAATCAGCGAGCAAAATATATGCATATAAAAACAGCCGAAATGTTTAGGCAACTCGCAATCAAAAGCAGCGAGTAAAAAGAAAAAATAGCCGAAATGATTGGGCGCCGCGATAAAATAGCCAAAATGATTGGGAAATCGTGACTTTCGCGATATAAAAAGCTGAAATGATGGAGTATCGCGGAAACAAAAAAAATGATGAAACTTTTGCCCTGCAGGTGAGTCCACATCCACCCCTATATAAAATCCATGGGCACAAACGAAAAGGGAACCACATTTTCCTACTGGGCTCTGTCAAAAGGGAGAGTCAAATCTTGACGATACATCTACAGCCTAGAGATCACCACGGCGTTCCTTCTCACCCCAGCAGGATGCAAACGCAACGTCAACAACCAACCCTAGGGTCAAAATAATGGATCCATGGCGAAGTCCCTAGTTCCAACACTCGACGGTTCACAGACAACCTAGAAACAACCTCGACATTCGTCGTAATATAGCAGACACAGTGTCAATAAACGAAGCGAAGGAAGATCCCTAACCTCAAGGTCTCGACGACGACATCTATAGCCTAGAGATCACCAAGGCGTTCCTTCTCACACCAACAGGATGCAGACGCAACGTCAACAACCGACCCTAAGGTCAAAACAATGGAGCCATGGCAAAGTCCCCAGTTCCAAGCCTCGACAACAACATCTACAGCCTAGAGATCAACAACAACGTTCCTTCTCACCCCAACAGGATGCAGACGTAACGTCAACAACCGACCCCAGGGTCAAAACAACGGAGCCATGGCAAAGTCCCTAGTTCGAAGACTCGACGGTTCACAGACAACTTCGACATTCGTCGCAATATTGCAGACACAATGTCAACAAACGAAGTAAAGGAAGATCCTTAGCTTCAGGGTCTTGACGGCAACTCAAATAAAACCTGAAAGACTATCGGAGATCATCCCACACCAGCGCGGAGTGGTTATGACTCATCGGGGCTCCCAAATTGAGCCTAAACTCAAGTAAAAAGCGGCATGGAAAATCCCTAAAGCTTGCTCTTCCGACGATAATATGAACTCGGAGATTACTTGAAGACGTCTTGTCCATCCCCCGAAAGGATCAGAGACACGACAGTCGTGGGGCTACTCGAATAGTAAGATTGCATATCGGGGAATATATCGGCCAACGCGACTGTAACACCTTAGGATGCGTTTAGTGGCTAATTATATTTTAATATACAGTTTTTAATAAAAAGTTTACCAAATTGAATTCCAAATATTTTATCCTATTTAATGAATATTTTATTAGAATTTTATCTGGACTGCACACACTTGTGCATATTAACTAGAGATAAGTCTCGGGTTAAACCATGTTTAGATAAGCATGGTGGACTAACCCATTTGTTAAGTTAACATTGTTTTAATTAAGTGTGTTAGTTTTTTTTTAATTTAAATTGAATTAGTGTTAGGGGTTAACTAGTGTAGGTGAGAGAGAGGCCATGATGGCTTGTGCCATGCTTGGCATTTAATGAGGAGAGAGGGTGAGGGGTTGACTCCCATTTTATTTTCCAAAACCCTTGTATTGTTTTCCCTCACACTCATTCTCACACTTATCTCTCCCTCTCACTCTCACTCACACACACACACACACTCAGCTGCTAGAAGCAGCAGCAGCAGCACCATTAGCAGCATCAACATCAGCAGCAGCATGGAGCAGCAGCAGCAATAGCAGCTCCAGCAGCCACAGCAGCTTTTCCCATCCTCTCCTCCTCTTTCCTCCTACTTCCTAAGGTCGTTTGGGGTATATTTCTCAAACCTACTTCTTAGTGTTCTAAGTTTGTGTAGAATTTGCTTCGGTTTGAGGTAAAAGTGAGAATTAGTGCTTAATATGGTGATTTGTGTAGACTTTTGGTTAGGGGATGATTTTATTGGTTAACCTAACTTAGTTAAGTGTTATTAGGACCACTTAAACCTAGATAAACCCCAGATTTCACCAAAATACCATAGGGTTTCTTTTTGTGCAAAATTTAGCGTTTTAAGGAAAAATTTCACCTTTCTGTGATCTGCTATAGACCCGTTTGTTTCAGATAAAATCTGAGTTAACTGTAGCCTACTTGGGAGACCCTGACCACACCACCAGAGTATGAAACCCCCATTCCATTGTTAGGCCGCCGATTTATTCTTTCTGGCCGCAATTTGCGGCCAGATGAGGGAGTCTTGGGGTTGGGTTTGTGTGGGTAGGAGTCTGTTATGAATTTGAGGCCTGTGGTATGTGCAATTTTGTAAGTTTCTCACTTGGGTAGAATCTGGGATCATATATCGTATTTCTAGTACGTTTAGTTCGCGCGATACACGCGATACGTGAGTGGGTTCTGTGATCCAGCGTGTCGCGGCGTGTCGAGATAGTTTTAGACGCGTGCACACGTTTTAACGTATCGTACACACGCTCGTTTAGTTCGTGACGCGAGTGTATCATTTGACTTCGATATCGTGTTTTGCGAGATATTTGCTTATGTGGATTTTCCTTGTGTGAATTCTAGGTTCGCAGGCGGGTACGTCGGATGAAGCAAAGAAAGGGAAGCAGGTGGTTGGCTACGAGTAGCACACGACCAGGTGAGTAGATTTAACATCTACAGGGAAATCGCCCGTATGGCGTTAAGCGTCAGGGCGTGTTAGGGCATTTAGTCATAGATGTTCATATGGACTATCGTAGCATACCTTATTGTTGCATATAGAAATGATAGCATAGAACACTGCACTGTCACTAACGGTTCGATCTGCACGAGCACTATTTGTATGTTACACCCACACCGTTAGTGATTGCCATGACACTCGCACTATAGGATTGCTACGCATTATACATATCGTTAGATTGTCACATATATTGATATTTCATACCTGCGAACATGCACACTGTATATTCATACCAGTGCACACATATATTGATATTTTCATACCTGCGCACATGCACACTGTATATTCATACCAGTGCACACATATATTGATATTTCATACCTGCGCACATGCACACTGTATATTCATACCAGTGCACATATATATTGATATTTTCATACCTGCACACATGCACACTGTATATTCATATCAGTGCACACATATAGTGATATCTTCATACTTGCATAGATTTACGCATTGAGATATGTTGTTTCCATGTTATTTCTGGATTTGGGAACCGTGGATATTTCAAAAGAGAATATGTAATTATTTAAAAACCCGGTTTCCCTTGATATGATATTTCAGTGCGTCCACCATGCGTTTTCTCGGTTCTGAGACATGTGATATGTGAACCCGAATCGAGGAGTTGGATGAGGCCGATTGCAGGTACATGGTGGACCCGGTATGGTACCCCGGGACGAGAACGGATCGCTGTGCAATAGATGGTGAGGCTGGCAGAGGGACTATTACCTACCGGTGATTGGTTAGACCTGGCAGTTATCCGGAGGATACTGACCAGTGATGAGAGATGGATACGGGCCGATCCGTACTACCGGGGCCGAGGGCCGATTCCGCAGACGGAGCCCGATACTTGAGGATTTGCATATCGATGCTAGACACGATGATTCATGATATTTAGGGTGCCGATTCTAGGCACCCATGATTCTATGAGACTTACAGGATTTGGGCATATGGATGGACACCGATTATTTTCCACGTTGATATTCCGTGTAGATATTATTATTCCCATGCTCAGCATTCAGTATTTCTCATCCTGTATCTGTTGTACCTGATAGAGTTCACATGCTATGCACGATTATTGCATACCCTGCTCATCCTGTACAGATGTCATTAGATTGCAATTACTATGCACGATTATTGCATACCTTGCTCATCATATAGATGTTATTAGATTGCAATTGCTATGCACGATTATTGCATACCCTGCTTACCATTTAGAGATGTTGTTAGATCGTACTTGATGCATGATTACTGCTTATATAGTTCATCATATAGATGATATCTGTTGGCATAGATTAGAGTATTGCAGTACGTGCATACTCGCGATTACCTTTATATGTTATCTACTACTCACGAGTTGGAAACTCACCCCCGTTGTGCCACAGTGTTTGCAGATTGCCCTTCGGAGTAGTCGCGGCAGGCTGCTTTCTTGCATCTTTTGACACAGATACCCCTACAGTTGGCGTACTAGCTCTTTTGCTGACAGGTGGGTTTTGTGCGGTATCTGTTTATCTTTCAGTTATGTACATTGTTGTATCTAGTACTCTCCATCTACCACTTATGTATTGATTTAGAGACCAGTTGTGAGGACGATATATATTATTTTGTACTCTGGTGTCGAGCTCGTTGTGACCCGACTTTACTTATGCAGTTCTTATCATATGTGATGTTTTCCACTTATTGCTCATTTCTTCGCTACGGCGTCGTATATTGTTATCGTGGTGGTTGTTACTTAAGGTTTTTGTAAACATTTTAACAAACGTTTCTATTAATTGTTTAAAACACTTTATACTTGTACTGGTTTGATTTCTGGGTTTCGGCTTACTTAGCCGCGTTACGCCTGTAGACGTTACGTGGTTAAGTGCCGGTCACGGGCCAAACTTTGGGTCGTAACAAAGTTGGTATCAGAGCGTAGGTTTTACCTTCGGAGTGTAGGATGACCCTGGTATGATGGAGTAGGTAGCTACAGCAGAGTGGCGTAGCGTGCGTATGTTCCGCGGCATACTCACGACATGGTACTCCGCCTAAGCGACCTTAGGACTTATTGATTGAAATTCCTTCATGATTGTATGCATCCTTGTGATTCGATTTCCTTATCCTCGTCGAATCCTACTTTCTTTTCAGCCATTATGCCGCCAAGGACTACGAGGGCGCAGAGAGCGGCCGCGAGAGCCGAGATTCGAGTTGATTCATCTGAGATGAGGACTGATCCGGGTAGTACCCCTGTTGTACCAGAGCAGATTGTTCCTCCTACGACAGATCAGATCGCTAGATTAGTGGCAGAGATGCAGGACTTGCGCCAGACGATGAGCTCATTGGTGGAGGCCGTTCGAGCGCAGCGACAGGAGGTTGTCACCCTTGTTACCCAGTTGTTCCTTGCGATCATCATGCAGTATTCCGTCAGCTACATAGCACCGGTAGAGACAACCCCAGTTTACGAGACGTCTTCCAGAGACCGTGAGAGTTCCAGAACAGTTGAGGAATCGTACTGGTGTACCAGCCCAGAGCAGAGCCTTAGGACGAGGACAGTCGTTTGGCTCTCATCCCTAGGAAGGTCAGCAGTCAGCGCGTGGATGTTTTCGATGCGGGAGCCTTCAACACTTCGTCAGGCATTGTTCCTTAGCACCACGTCAGGGTCATATTCTGAGACGTCGTGGACGCGGAAGGTTCGCGCAGAGGGGTCAGTCTAGTAGAGGAGGAGTTCGGTCAGTCGCAAGTGAAAGACAGGCACAAGTTTTCGCTTCGACTGATCAGGATGCGCAGGCGTCCAATGCTGTGTTTTCAGGTACTCTTTCAGTATGTCCTTTTGTTGCAAACGTATTACTTGATCCGGATCCACGCACTCGTATGTTTCTACACTTCGTGCCGAGTTTAGGACGAGAGTCGTGTTAGGTAGATCGGCCGTTTGTTGTGTTGACTTCTGTCAGCGATTCTTTTGTTGCGCGACACGTAATTCGGTCATGTGCCAATCGGATAGGAGATAGAGATTCGTCTATCGTTTTGATCCTTCTAGAGAATTTGGACTTGGCGTTCTCCTGGGCACGGACTGGTTAGCTACGTGCTAGGCGTTGTGGGCTACCGTGAGGAAACGGTTAGGTTTTGTTTCTCCCGGCGAGTCAGTTCTTGTTGTGCAGGTGGATAGTTGTGCCGCCTCTCACAGCTTGAATTCAGCCTTTTTCGCTTGTCGGCTTTTGAGGAGATGTCGCGGATTCCTGGCGTTCATTCGTGATACCGTAGCCACAGTTGGTTTGTTTGGCTGGTTTTCTTTCGTGCGAGAGTTTTCCGACGTTGTTCCAGATGAGCCGGCGAAGCTTGAGGAGCATAAGGATCTACTGCAGAGTTGTTTGTTGGGGGGGTTTCGTGTGTCTGAGTGTTTCGCATTAGGAAGCTCCTATTTCTGTTCGTCAAGGAGAAAGACGACAGATTGAGGTTGTGTATTGATGGATCGTCAATTGAGCCGGCTTACGGTGCGGATAGGTATCCTTTACCTCGCATTGACGATTTCTTCGATCAGCGTCAGAGTGCGAGACTTTTTTTTAAGTTTGTTTGGGATCAGGTCATCATTGTTGCGGGTTCGGAGTGGTGACATTCCAAAGACTGCCTTGTGCGTGCTACGGGCTTTGTGTGTTTTGGTGTGTCATTGGATTCACCAATGCCCTTGCAGCATTCGTAGATGCGATGAACCGGATTTCTTCAGGCCATCCCTCGACCAGTTATTGTTGTGTTATTTACGAAATCCTGGTCTATTTAATGTGTCTTGAGGGATAGGAGTAGCACTTGAGGATCTGTTTTGCAGATACTGGGAGAGCCCCAGCGGGTTGCTAGATTCTCGGAGTGTTCCTTAAGGCTTATTTGTGTTGACTCCTAGGTCTTGTAGTTACGGGAGACGGTTTTGTATGGTTCCGAGGATGAACGTTGTAACAACCGAGTTTAGTTATACAAATTTATGTTGCCGTATGTGTTGTTTGTGGTGTTTATTTCATTTACCGTGTTTGTATGCGAATGGTAGTTTACTTTACGTTCGACCCGCTTGCTTGAGCTTGTTGTTTCATAGTTATAGAATACCCTAACATCACATATTTTGCATATAACAATTTAAGTCACTTAAAATAATTTAAAAATACATGACATGGCCTGCATGTTACCCCTAACCCTGTGGTAGCGTCCTTGTATCGTGTTCTCGTCCCGTTCAGTGAAACGGACGTGTTTGGATGGCTACGCGCACGTACGTGCGTTCGTTCTTGGGGGTAGACATTTCTGTTACATAATCCTTCATTTTAAATTTTGGAACTTACAAATAATTTTCGTATTTCAAATCCAAAATTTTGGACCCGACCCGGGCGCATTTCTGAAATATTTTGTAGTCCACCTAAATTCAAATTAATTATTTTATTTTATTTATTTTAGATTTTTCTGTTAAAAAATTTTGAGGAACTGAATGAATCTTTAGTGTTAAAGTATAAAAATCTTTTATAAAATTTTATCAATTTTTCCCCACGAGCCAACGAGATTTTGGCTACTGCGCTTGGGCCCCACCACCGAGCCATCTTTCTCTCTTCTCTCTCTTTTTTATTTTTCCTCCAACAATCAGAATCCTCCTCTTCTATTCGCTGGGCCCAACGCAATCCTCTCTCTTCTTTCCCTTTCTCTTTCTCTCTCCTCCGCCGCAGCTCTCTCTCTCTTCTCTTTCTCTCTCCTCCGCCGCAGCTCTCTCTCTCTCTCTCTCTCTTCTCTTTCTCTCTCCTCTCGCGCTCTCTCTCTCACCTCTCGCGAACACTGTTCGCTTCTCGAGTCGGGTCACCGCCCGACGGATCCCGTCACCTCCCTTCTCTGTTTCTTTCTTCTCCTCTTTTCTTTTCCTTTGTTCTTATTTAAACCCGACGTCCCCTTGCCACGAGAACCCACCAAAACCCTAACCCTATTCCTCTACCTCCTCCTCCCTCGATCTCGCTCATCAACCCTCATCATCATCTTCTTCCCCGACCTCATCTCCTTCCTCTCGTTCCTCTCCAAACCCAGAAACCCCACTGCAGCTGAGAACCCAGCACCACCACCTCGTCGCCGCCGACTCCCCCATCTCGTCATCACCTCCTTCCTCTCCCTCTCTTCCTCTCCTCTGCCCTTTCCCGAGCGCCAGAACCCTGCATCTAAACCCCAACCCCTGAAACCAAACCCTAGTGCAACCCTAACCCATTGCTCGAGCACCTGCACCTCGCCGAAGCTTCGCCGATCATCACCGTCGATGCCGTCACCCCTCTGCAATCCAGTGAGTAAGCCTCTCTCCTCAATCTTCTCTATTCTCTTTCATTTCTTTCTCTTTTCATTTCCATACATTTTCTTTCTTGAGTTATTCACTGTTGTTCTTGGTTGCGGAATCCGACCGTGCCGGCAACGATCCCGACGACCCAGCGAGGATATCTGACCCGTGTGATTCCATCGTGCGTTGTTTGGACTCATTCTGTATACCGTGCGTGCGTCGCGACTTTTCTCGCCGACGTGAGACGTTCCGTTTACCGTATCGCGATCCGTCGAGGCAAGTGAAACTTGCTACATGCTATCTATATGAGTTTATAACTATTTATTTGAATATTAAACTTATAGATCGAATCCAAAGTCACATGTTCCAATTTAACAGTTCGATGTTCCGTTTATATCTTTTAGATTCAGAACTTGAAATATACCCGTTGCATTTTAGTGTACTATACCTAGTAACCACATCTGTATTCTAAATCACATAATAACTATTTACATAGTCTATGGTACCCTTTTATAGTTTTACCCTATTGGACACCCGTGTGCATCTTTAACCTGTTTTAGATACATTTGCATCCCTAGATCTTTTAACCCATAATAACGAGATTTTAACAATCCATATTTGTTTAAGTGTATGATACTTAATGTTGGAACCATAACCCGAACTCTAATCGATAACCGTACATCTATCTAGTTTATTCTGTACCTATTTGCATATCATATTACATGTTCCAGTTTATTGTTCTGTTGGTACCCATGCTTGTTTATTTATACCCATGCTTATGTTAGTTTGATTATGAGCACCCACATGACATCTTGTGCATCCTGACATGACTTGTTACACTTCCTACTTGACATGACATGGTACCGTACACTCTTGACATGACATGACACCTAAATACACTACTTGACTTGACCTGATATACCATGGCTTTACCTGTTACCTGATTTTGTGCCTAATGCCAACAAACCTGATCTGTTGTCCTTACGGACCATTCCTGTTGTCTATCAAGGCAAACCTGTACCTGTCTGATCCTGTGTTGGCATTAGCTCTAGATTATTTAATACCTGACTTGAATACATATAACTTGGGGTATGGGGAAATCAATGATGAAACCTGACTTGTAACTCGACAGTTCTATACCTGTTCTGATCAGTCTTACGGGCTAGGACAGCCCCGGAGTGATGCTACGGACATCACTCGTCATTACCTACCATCCTTTACTGCCTTGTGGCACGTCTCGGGTTCAGCCTGAGAGTCATAGATCGTGATCTCGGGCACGCATGGGATACTATTGAGTTACATCGATGATTCATCAAATTGATTTCAAAGACTTGAAAGTAGTTAACCCAATATACCAGTTTAGATTACTCTCTGTATACTACCTTTCACTGCCCTGATTTATATTGCTGTTATACCTGCTTTACCATTTATGATTATACTTGCATGTCTTGCTACCCTGTTTTTATATTATTGCTTGATGTTATGACGCGCTGACGTCTGGGTTTTGCATGGCCCAGATTCCGTACCTTTGCTGCAGTCCGAGCAGGAGTATTTCAGCCAGCAGGCTGAGCAGTGAGGACTCATTAGTAGTTAGTTCTTTTACTTTTTTCAGTATTTTATTCCTGATGTGAGCCCGCATTATGGGACATACATTCCAGTTATTCTTGTATTGGATCTCTTGCTTCTGCATTATTTATTTTTGACTCATTTTATTTTGGCTTATGGACATGTGCTAGATAGTTTTTTATTGTTCTTGATATCTCTACAGCCGTAATGTGACTGTAGAAGGATAATTCCTATTCACAGGTAGCATGGTTGGCTATGTCACGTGCCTACCTTAGCGTACTCTGGGAAGCAGGGCGTGACATGGTTCTTTTGGTATCAGAGCCATAGGTTAATCGGGTTGATTCTTTTGTAGTTGGGTATTGGACCCAATACCCGAATCAGAATACTCGTGATTAGGAAACATGTCCTGCCACCTTACCGTTTTACCGTTCTTGAATCTAACCTCCTCCTGATTATACTTTTACGATATGCAAACCTCCTTTGCATATCGACTCGAAACCTAGTTCCTTGTTTATCTCTAGAACTTAGGCGACTTGGGTGGAGTTATGTAATTATAGCTATGATACCGCGGCATGGTTACAATGCGGTACTCTATTTAAGTAACTTGGAGTTCTAGCCTTGATCTACATTTTGAATCTGTTATCATGCTAATCCTTTTGGTGCTTTGATTTTAGGAACATGGCAGACAAGAATCTGAAGACGTACTAAAGGCGTGTTGACGAAGCCGCCATGCTTGGAGTAATACGTGGGATGTTGAAGAATTAAAAGCGACAGACCGAGCTGGTCCAGCAGCAGGCTGAATCTTTTTAGGAAGGTTTGCGGATCGTTCAGCAGTCCGTGAACAAGGTTGTGGCCATACTGGGGGATCGTATGGGTACCGTGGAGGATTTCAGGAGACTGGGTCCGTCTGTCTTTACTGGCTTAGAGGAGCCGTTGCCAGCGGAGCTGTGGCTGGTTGACACGGAGAATTTACTCATTGCGGCACAGATCCCTGAAGATAAGAGAGTGGATGTGGTACGCATCCAGCTGGTGGATTATGCCCGTGAATGGTGGCTTGTGGAAGAGACCCTCTTACCCAAGCCGATCAAGTGGGCGGATTTTTCGAAGAGTTTCTTGGAGAAGTTCTTCCCGCGGACTGCACAGGAGGAAATGGAGGAAAAGTTCATCAGTTTGAAGCAGAACGACGTACCTGTAGATGTACATGCAGCTGAGTGGACGCGGCTCAGTAGATTCGCTGGACCTCTGGTTGCCAACGATGCTGATAGGGCAAGGAGGTTCATGCGCAGTTTGGATGTGGACATCCAGAGGCAGATTGTCTCCCTGGGTTTGACCACTTTTTCTCAAGTACTTACAGCGGCTCGAGAGCAGCAGAGCCTATCTATGAAGACTGGGAGTACTCAGCAGCCAGCAGTTGCAGTACGGAAGCCGGCTTTTGCACCGAACCGAGCACATGGACGCAGAGGTATTCCAGTGGACCGTCGTGGTGTAACACCAATGAAGAAGCATACTGTTGTTGATCAGAGGAGGACCGTGATCTGTGACTACTGCCATTTACCTGGGCACGTGCAAAGGGAATGTCGAAGGAAACAGGGACTCGGTTTGGTTTGTGGTTCGGCGGATCATACTATCAGTACTTGTCCGTCGAAGCTTCGTACGAAGGATGATGTTCTGAATCCTCCGCAGAAACCGTTTCAGGGACAGAAGCAGCTGACTCAGGGACCCAATCAAGCTCGAGCATTTACCCTGACAGCTGAGGAAACCAAGGCTTCGGGGGAAGTTGTTTCAGGTATTCTACTTGTTCATGGTTTTCCCGCATTAGCGTTATTTGATTCTGGTGCATCCCATTGTTTTATGTCGTCCAAGTTTATCGCTACACACTCGATTACCTGCACGACCCTGTCTAGTTTCTGGGACATACACACTGGGAATGGGAAAATCATATCTAGTAAAGAGTGTAAAGATTGTGCAGTTGTTGTTTGCGGACGGGAGCTTTTTGCAGATTTCTTGGTGATTGATACGGGCAGCTATGAAGTCGTCTTGGGAATGGATTTTCTCGGCACTTTCCATGCTCACATTGATTGTAGGGCAAAGAAAGTAATTTTCCAGATTCCGAGACATCCCGAGTTTATCTTCACTGGAGGAAGCAGTTCTGTCGGGCCAGTCGAGTTTAGGGCTAGGCCGACAAATAGTGTTATTTCGTCGATGGAAGTTGCTCAAGGTGAAACGCCAGCTGTTGTTCGAGATTTCATGGACGTGTTCGAAGACATATCAGGATTACCGCCGAAGCGAGACGTAGAGTTCGCGATTGATCTTGTTCCTGGTGCAGCTCCAGTCTCTAAAGCGTACTATCCAATGGCACCAGTGGAGTTGGAAGAAGTTAAGAAGCAGGTTACTGAATTACTTGAGAAGGGTTGGATTCGAAGCAGTAACTCGCCTTGGAGAGCTCCAGTTCTTCTAGTTAAGAAGAAAGATGGCATAAGAAGGATGTGCATCGATTATCGAGAATTAAACCGGGTGACTATTAAGAACAAGTACCCGATCCCTCGCATTGGCGAACTATTTGAGCAGCTTAGTGGCGCGAGGGTATTCTCGAAGCTGGATTTGCGATTCGGATATCATCAGGTCCGAGTAAAAACAGAAGATATTTGCAAGACGGCGTTCCGAACTCGGTATGGACATTACGAGTATTTAGTGATGCCCTTCGGAGTAACGAATAACGAATGCACCGGCGATATTCATGGACTTGATGAACTGAATATTTTCACCATTCTTGGACCAGTTTATTGTGGTGTTCATTGATGATATTCTGGTCTACTCGAAGAGTATTGAAGAGCATGCAGAACATTTGAGGATCGCACTGCAGACGCCGAGGCAAGAGAAATTGTATGCAAAGATGAGCAAGTGTGAGTTTTGGCTGGAAGAAGTAAAGTTTTTGGGGCATGTCGTGTCTGGCGATGGAATCGCCATTGATCCCGAAAAGATTGCAGCAGTTCGTGATTGGCTGATTCCGAAGAATGTTGCGGAGATAAGAAGCTTTCTTGGACTAGCCGAGTATTACAGAAGGTTCGTGGAGAACTTTGCTTGTCTGGCGGAGCCATTGACCAAGCTTACGCGTAAGGAGGTACCCTTTGTGTGGACGGATAATTGTGCGTTAGCTTTTGAGGCATTGAAGCAGAGATTGATAACTGCTCCTATTCTAACCGTGCCAGACAGTTCCGGAGGATTGGTAATTCACAGCGACGCATCTGGAAAAGGATTGGGATGTGTTTTGATGCAGCATGGGAAGGTTATAGCGTACGCATCAAGACAGTTGAAGACCCATGAGAAGAATTACCCCACTCATGACTTGGAGCTTACGGCTGTGATCTTCGCTTTGAAGATTTGGAGACACTACCTTTTGGGCGAAAGGGTCGAGGTTTTCACCGATCATGAAAGCTTAAAGTATGTGTTTACGCAGAAGGAGCTTAATATGAGGCAGCGCAGATGGTTGGAGCTGATGGCTGACTACGATCTCGATCTTAAGTACCATCCGGGGAAAATTAATGTCGTGCCGGATGCGCTCAGCCGGTTACCAGCAATTCAGACGTTGACTACACAGAAGGAACTCATTGAAGACTTTCGAAGATTTGATTTGGAGGTTGTGCTACCGCATTCTTCGGGACAGTTGATGCAGCTGCAGGTACATTCGTCATTGATCGAGAACATTAAAGCAGCGCAATCGCAGGACCCTAGATTTCAAAAGTTCCAAGAACAGGTTGAAGCTAGACTTCGAACTGACTTACTGATCCATGAAGATGGTTCGTTGAGATATGGTAGCCGTTTGTGTGTGCCAAAGGGGGATATTTGCGAAGAACTTATGAAGGAGGCACACAGTTCAGCATATTCCATACATCCAAGAGGCACGAAGATGTACCGAGATATACGACAGCATTTCTGGTGGGAAGGCATGAAACGGGAGATTGCCCGCTTTGTGGCAAAGTGCTTGGTGTGTCAGCAAGTTAAGGCTGAACATCAAAGGGTTGCTAGTTTACTGCAACCACTTCCGATTCCTCAGTGGAAGTGGGAACATATAACCATGGATTTCGTGACAGCTCTACCGCGGAGTCCAAAAGGAAACAATGCAGTTTGGATGATTGTTGACCGTTTGACCAAGGCAGCACATTTCATTCCTTTTCGGGTTGGTCAATCAATAGAAACTTTGGCAAAACGGTACATGTAGGAAATTGTAAGATTGCATGGAGTACCGGTGAGTATCGTGTCCGACTGTGGCACTCGGTTCTTATCACACTTTTGGAGGAGCTTACAGGAAAGTTTGGGGACTCAATTGAAGTTTAGCACAGCTTATCATCCTCAAACAGATGGCCAGTCAGAGAGAACGATCCAAACTCTTGAAGATATGTTGAGAGCTTGCATGTTGGATTTCAAGGGTTCATGGGAGGATCATCTACATTTAGTGGAGTTTTCTTACAACAACAGTTTCCAGGAAACTATTCAGATGGCTCCATTCGAAGCTTTGTATGGTCGCAAGTGTCGTTCACCTGTTTGTTGGGACGATGTCGGTGAACGAAGATTGTTGGGACCAGATTTGGTTGTGCAGACAGTTGAGAAAGTTAACGCTATCCGGAATCATATGAAAGCAGCACAAGACCGACAGAAGAGTTGGGCTGATACGTCGAGAAGACCTCTAGAGTTCTCCGTGGGTGATTTGGTATTCTTGAAGATATCACCGACTAGAGGGGTGATTCGTTTCGGAAGTCGAGGAAAGCTCAGTCCTCGATTCGTCGGACCTTTTGAGATTTTGGAGCGTGTTGGTGAGGTAGCATATCGATTGGCGTTACCGCAATCCTTGGCGAATATTCATAACGTGTTTCATGTATCTCAACTCCGTAAGTATGTTCGAGATGAAACCCATGTGTTGGATCATTCGGAGCTGACTGTACGAGAAGACTTGACTTTTGTGGAGCGACCGATTGCTATTGTGGATCGAAGGGAAAAGGTTCTTAAGAACAAGGTTATCCCTCTTATACTTGTTTCTTGGGGTAATCGCTCGCATGGAGAGTCAACTTGGGAACGAGAAGATGAAATCCGGCAGAAGTTTCCCCATCTTTTCTTATAGTTTGTTGGTCGTTTATCCTTTTTGTATTCTTGGAATTTCGAGGACGAAATTCGTTTTGTAGTTGGGTATAATGTAACAACCGAGTTCAGTTATACCAATTTCTGTTGCCGTATGTGTTGTTTGTGGTGTTTATTTCATTTACCGTGTTTGGATGCGAATGGTAGTTTACTTTACGTTTGACCCGCTTGCTTGAGCTTGTTGTTTCATAGTTATAGAATACCCTAACATCACATATTTTGCATATAACAATTTAAGTCACTTAAAATAATTTAAAAATACATGACATGGCCTGCATGTTACCCCTAACCCTGTGGTAGCGACCTTGCATCGTGTTCTCGTCCCGTTCAGTGAAACGGACGTGTTTGGATGGTTACGCGCACGTACGTGCGTTCGTTCTTGGGGGTAGATATTTCTGTTATATAATCCTTCATTTTAAATTTTGGAACTTACAAATAATTTTCGTATTTCAAATCCAAAATTTTGGACCCGACCCGGACGCATTTCTGAAATATTTTGTAGTCCGCCTAAATTCAAATTAATTATTTTATTTTATTTATTTTAGATTTTTCTGTTAAAAAATTTTGAGGAACTGAATGAATCTTTAGTGTTAAAGTATAAAAATCTTTTATAAAATTTTATCAATTTTTCCCCACGAGCCAATGGGATTTTGGCTACTGCGCTTGGGCCCCACCACCGAGCCATCTTTCTCTCTTCTCTCTCTTTTTTATTTTTCCTCCACCAATCAGAATCCTCCTCTTCTATTCGCTGGGCCCCATGCAATCCTCTCTCTTCTTTCCTTTTCTCTTTCTCTCTCTCCCCCCTCCGCCGTAGCTCTCTCTCTCTCTTCTCTTTCTCTCTCCTCCGCCGCAGCGCTATCTCTCTCTTCTCTTTCTCTCTCCTCTCGCGCTCTCTCTCTCACCTCTCGCGAACACTGTTCGCTTCTCGAGTCGGGTCACCGCCCGACGGATCCCGTCACTTCCCTTCTCTGTTTCTTTCTTCTCCTCTTTTCTTTTCCTTTGTTCTTATTTAAACCCGACGTCCCCTCGCCACGAGAACCCACCAAAACTCTAACCCTATTCCTCTACCTCCTCCTCCCTCGACCTCGCTCATCAACCCTCATCATCATCTTCTTCCCCGACCTCATCTCCTTCCTCTCGTTCCTCTCCAAACCCAGAAACCCCACTGCAGCTAAGAACCCAACACCACCACCTCGTCGCCGCCGACTCCCCCATCTCGTCGTCACCTCCTTCCTCTCCCACTCTTCCTCTCCTCTGCCCTTTCCCGAGCGCCAGAACCCCGCATCTAAACCCCAACCCCTGAAACCAAACCCTAGTGCAACCCTAACCCATTGCCCTAGCACCTGCACCTCGCCGAAGCTTCGCTGATCATCACCGTCGACGCCGTCACCCCTCTGCAATCCAGTGAGTAAGCCTCTCTCCTCAATCTTCTCTATTCTCTTTCATTTCTTTCTCTTTTCATTTCCATACATTTTCTTTCTTGAGTTATTCACTGTTGTTCTTGGTTGCGGAATCCGACCGTGCTGGCGACGATCCCGACGACCCAGCGAGGATATCTGACCCGTGTGATTCCATCGTGCGTTGTTTGGACTCATTCCGTGTACCGTGCGTGCGTCGCGACTTTTCTCGCCGACGTGAGACGTTCCGTTTACCGTATCGCGATCCGTCGAGGCAAGTGAAACTTGCTACATGCTATCTATATGAGTTTATAACTATTTATTTGAATATTAAACTTATAGATCGAATCCAAAGTCACATGTTCCAATTTAACAGTTCGATGTTCCGTTTATATCTTTTAGATTCAGCACTTGAAATATACCCGTTGCATTTTAGTGTACTATACCTAGTAACCACATCTGTATTCTAAATCACATAATAACTATTTACATAGTCTATGGTACCCTTTTATAGTTTTACCCTATTGGACACCCGTGTGCATCTTTAACCTGTTTTAGATACATTTGCATCCCTAGATCTTTTAACCCATAATAACGAGATTTTAACAATCCAAATTTGTTTAAGTGTATGATGCTTAATGTTGGAACTATAACCCGAAGTCTAATCGATAACCGTACATCTATCTAGTTTATTCTGTACCTATTTGCATATCATATTACATGTTCCAGTTTATTGTTCTGTTGGTACCCATGCTTGTTTATTTATACCCATGCTTATGTTAGTTTGATTATGAGCACCCACATGACATCTTGTGCATCCTGACATGACTTGTTACACTTCCTACTTGACATGATATGGTACCGTACACTCTTGACATGACATGACACCTAAATACACTACTTGACTTGACCTGATGTACCATGGCTTTACCTGTTACCTGATCTTGTGCCTAATGCCAACAAACCTGACATGTTGTCCTTACGAACCGTTCCTGTTGTCTATCAAGGCAAACCTGTACCTGTATGATCCTGTGTTGGCATTAGCTCTAGATTATTTAATACCTGACTTGAATACATATAACTTGGGGGTATGGGGAAATCAATAATGAAACCTGACTTGTAACTCGACAGTTCTATACCTGTTCTGATCAGTCTTACGGGCTAGGCCAGCCCCGGAGTGATGTTACGAACATCACTCGTCATTACCTACCATCCTTTACTGCCTTGCGGCACGTCTCGGGTTCAGCCCGAGAGTCATAGACCGTGATCCCGGGCACGCACGGGATACTATTTAATTATATCGATGATTCATCAAATTGATTTCAAAGACTTGAGAGTAGTTAACCCAATATACCAGTTTAGATTACTCACTGTACACTACCTTTCACTGCCCTAATTTAAATTGCTGTTACACCTGCTTTACCATTTATGATTATACTTGCATGTCTTGCTACCCTGTTTATATATTATTGCTTGATGTTATGACGCTCTGACGTCTGGGTTTTGCATGGCCCAGATTCCGTACCTTTGCGGCAGTCCGAGCATGAGTACTTCAGCCAGCAGGCTGAGCAGTGAGGATTCATTAGTAGTTAGTTCTTTTGCTTTTTCAGTATTTTATTCCTGATGTGAGCCCGCATTATGGGACATACATTCCAGTTATTCTTGTATTGGATCTCTTGCTTCCGCATTATTTATTTTTGACTCATTTTATTTTGGCTTATGGACATGTGCTAGATAGTTTTTATTGTTCTTGATATCTCTACAGCCGTAATGTGACTGTGGAAGGATAATTCCTATCCACAGGTAGCATGGTTGGCTATGTCACGTGCCTACCTTAGCGTACTCTGGGAAGCGGTGCGTGACAAACGTAGCCGTACAGCTTAGGCCCAGACTCGTGAGCAGGACGGAGGTCCGCGGATTTTGGCTTAGCAGGTTTTTAACGCCGTTTCGTGCAGGATTTCTAGTGTAGTGCTGCACCGTTGACTGAATTGACCGGAATGGAGGTTTCCTTTCTTTGGACCGAGGCATGTGTGCAGAGTTTCGGCAGTTGAAGATTCGGTTAACAACTGCATCAGTTCTTTCTTTGCTTTTTGGTTCGGACGACTTTGTGGTTTAACTGTGATGGTTCGTGAGTAGGGCTCGAGTGTGTACTGAGGTGACACTATGGGGTTATCGCTTTTGCTTCCCTACATTTGGAGAAAGTACGAGAAGGATATCCCACTCATGATCTGGAGATGGCCGTGGTGGTTTTGCGTTGGAGATTAGAGACACTAATTGTTCGAGAGTCGTGTCAGATTTTTCACGGACCACCAGAGCTTAATGTACATCTTCCTGCAGTGGATTTTGATTATTGTGATAGTCCTCTGCAGATTTACAGTCCTTATGCGATCGTTGAGTACAGCTTAAGTTCGTCTCTACTGAGGGGACAGCTTGCTTATGACCGCGCCCGACCACTTTCCTTTAATCGCTTTTGAGAGACACTGCCCGCCGATGCTCGTTCGTCAGAGATACTTGAGCCTATTCGGCTGGGTAATGATTCAGAGTCCTTGATTTTTGACACGGGTGTGCTAAGTTAGGGATGCGTTTGTGTACCTGATATTATTGGGTAGAGACGTGAAATCCTAGAGCAGGCACATCGGTCAACTCTCTGTATTCATCCAAGTCCCACCAACATTTAACGTGGCTTGTGAGATAGTTACGGGTGGGCAGGGACGGAAAGAGAAGTCTCGGGATTCGTTCCAAGGTGTCTGTCTTGTTGTGTGCTTGAGTTGAGCAACTGAGACCGGCGGGAGAGTTGAAACCTTTAACCGTTCCGAAGTAGGAATGGGAGCAGGTCTCCACGAATTTCGTTATGGTGTCTACCCAGGTTTAGTCAGGGTGTGACTCCATTCAGATGCTTGTCATCCGGTTATACTCAGATTGCTCAGTTGTTCTTTGTTAAGTTAGTGAGTACGTAGAAATTGTTTTGGCAGTTGGGATCGTCACTTGCCATCGTTAGGATACTTCTTTGATAGCAGTTATCAGGGAGCGTTCCAATTGGCAACCTTTAGGTTTAGGGGTTAGATCGTGTCGATCACCAGTCTGTTTTTCTAACTCCGCGTTGTAGGATTATTGGACCTCAGCTAGTCTAGAGACTTCGGAGATAATCCAGTTGTTTAGGTCAGGATGAAAATTTCCATTTCGGACAGAGGTCATATGCCGAACAAGATGGTCGCAGATTCGAGTTCGCAGTGGCAGATCATGTATTCCTATGAATTTTTCCGATAAATGACGTGTTGAGTTTTGGGAAGGTTATCCCAGGATAGTAGGTCTTTTTAAGATCCTTAAGGCGAGTTAGTTTCGTTACCTTTAATTTGGCACTTTCACCCAGATTATTATGCATCCACCCCGTATTTTCATGTCGATACCTTACAATTACCTTCATGACCTTTCTCACTTGATTCGGCACCAGACCATTTAGTTCGGACGCGATCTTTCGTTCACCAGCAGCCAATTGTGTTAATGGCTCGGCAGGTGGAGAAACGTCGGTCAAGCGTCTTGCCATCTGTGAAGGGTTTTTCTTGGACGTAGCCGTATAGTGAGGAAATCACTTAGGAGGCTGCGAGTGAGATTTGAGAGTTTGTAATCTTCTCTTTGAAAGTACGTGTAGCTTTATATTTTTAAATTCGGGGACGAATTTCTTTAAGGGGGGAAGATTGTAACACCTTAGGATGTGTTTAGTGGCTAATTATATTTTAATATACAGTTTTTAATAAAAAGTTTACCAAATTGAGTTCCAAATATTTTATCCTATTTAATGAATATTTTATTAGAATTTTATCTGGACTGCACACACTTGTGCATGTTAACTAGAGATAAGTCTCGGGTTAAACCATATTTAGATAATCATGGTGGACTAACCCATTTGTTAAGTTAACATTGTTTTAATTAAGTGTGTTAGTTTTTTTTTTAATTTAAATTGAATTAGTGTTAGGGGTTGACTAGTGTAGGTGAGAGAGAGGCCATGATGGCTTGTGCCATGCTTGGCATTTAATGAGGAGAGAGGGTGAGGGGTTGACTCCCATTTTATTTTCAAAAACCCTTGTATTGTTTTCCCTCACACTCATTCTCACACTTATCTCTCCCTCTCACTCTCACTCACACACACACACACACACACACTCAGCTGCTAGAAGCAGCAGCAGCAACAGCAACACCATCAGCAGCAGCAACACCAGCAACACCATCAGCAGCAGCAACACCAGCAACACCATCTGCAGCAAGCAACAGCAAGCAGCAGCATCAGCAGCAGCATGGAGCAGCCACAGCAATAGCAGCTCCAGCAGCCACAACAGCTTTTCCCATCCTCTCCTCCTCTTCCTCCTGCTTCCTAAGGTCGTTTGGGGTATATTTCTCAAACCTACTTCTTAGTGTTCTAAGTTTGTGTAGAATTTGCTTTGGTTTGAGGTAAAAGTGAGAATTAGTGCTTAATATGGTGATTTGTGTGGACTTTTGGTTAGGGGATGATTTTATTGGTTAACCTAACTTAGTTAAGTGTTATTAGGATCACTTAAACCTAGATAAACCCCAGATTTCACCAAAATACCATAGGGTTTCTTTTTGTGCAAAATTTAGCGTTTTAAGGTAAAATTTCACCTTTCTGTGATCTGCTATAGACCCGTTTGTTTCACATAAAATCTGAGTTAACTGTAGCCTACTTGGGAGACCCTGACCACACCACCAGAGTACGAGACCCCCATTCCATTGTTAGGCCGCCGATTTATTCTTTCTAGCTGCAATTTGCGGCCAGATGAGGGAGTCTTGGGGTTGGGTTTGTGTGGGTAGGAGTCTGTTATGAATTTGAGGCCTACGGTATGTGCAATTTTGTAAGTTTCTCACCTGGGTAGAATCTGGGACTATATATCGTATTTCTAGTACGTTTAGTTCGCGCGATACGCGCGATACATGAGTGGGTTCTGTGATCCAGCGTGTCGCGGAGTGTTAGTTTTAGACGCGTGTACACGTTTTAGCGTATCGTACACATGCTCGTTTAGTTCGTGACGCGAGTGTATCGTTTGACTTCGATATCGCGTTTTGCGAGATATTTGCTTACGTGGATTTTCCTTGTGTGAATTCTAGGTTCGCAGGTGGGTATGTCGGACGAAGCAAAGAAAGGAAAGCAGGTGGTCGGCTACGAGTAGCGCACGACCTGGTGAGTAGATTTAACATCTACGGGAAAATCGCCCGTATGGCGTTAAGCGTCAGGGCGTGTTAGGACATTTAGTCGTAGATGTTCATATGGACTATCATAGCATATCTTATTGTTGCATATAGAAATGATAGGATAGAACACTGCACTGTCACTAACGGTTCAAGCTGCACGAGCACTATTTGTATGTTACACCCACACCGTTAGTGATTGCCATGACACTCGCACTATAGGATTGCTACGCATTATACATATCGTTAGATTGTCACATATATTGATATATCATACCTGTGCATATGCACACTGTATATTCATACCAGTGCCCACATATATTGATATTTTCATATCTGCGCACATGCACACTGTATATTCATACCAGTGCACACATATATTGATATTTTCATACCTGCGCACATGTATACTGTATATTCATACCAGTGCATACATATATTGATATTTTCATACATGCGCACATGCACACTGTATATTCATACCAGTGCACACATATATTGATATTTTCATACCTGCGCACATGCACACTGTATATTCATACCAGTGCACACATATATTGATATTTTCATACCTGCGCACATGCACACTGTATATTCATACCAGTGCACACATATAGTGATATCTTCATACTTGCATAGATTTACGCATTGAGATATGTTGTTTCCATGTTATTTCTGGATTTGGGAACCGTGGACATTTCAAAAGAGAATATGAAATTATTTAAAAACCCGGTTTCCCTTGATATGATATTTCAGTGCGTCCACCATGCGTTTTCTCGGTTCTGAGACGTGTGATATGTGAACCCGAATCGAGGAGTTGGATGAGGCCAATTACGGGTATATGGTAGACCCGGTATGGTACCCCGGGGCGAGAACGGATCGCTGTGCAGTAGACGGTGAGCATGGCAGAGGGACTACTACCTACCGGTGATTGGTTAGACCTGGCGGTTATCTGGAGGATACTGACCAGTGATGAGAGATGGATACGGGCTGATCCGTACTGCCGGGGCCGAGGGCCGATTCCGCAGACGGAGCCCGATACTTGAGGATTTGCGTGTCGATGCTAGACACGATGATTCATGATATTTAGGGTGCCGATGCTGGGCACCCATGATTCTATGAGACTTACAGGATTTGGGCATATGGATGGACACCGATTATTTTCCACGTTGATATTATGTGTAGATATTATTATTCCCATGCTCAGCATTCAGAATTTTATATCTCATCATGTATCTATTGTACCTGATAGAGTTCACATGCTATGCACGATTATTGCAAACCCTGCTCATCCTGTACAGATGTCATTAGATTGCAATTGCTATGCACGATTATTGCATACCTTGCTCATCATATAGATGTTATTAGATTGCAATTGCTATGCATGATTATTGCATACCCTGCTTACCATTTAGAGATGTTGTTAGATCGTACTTGATGCATGATTATTGCTCATATAGTTCATCATATAGATGATATCTGTTGGCATAGGTTAGAGTATCGCAGTACGTGCATACTCGCGATTACCTTTATATGTTATCTACTACTCACGAGTTGGCAACTCACCCCCGTTGTGCCACAGTGTTTGCAGGTTGCCCTTCGGAGTAGTCGCGGCAGGCTGCTTTCTTGCATCTTTTGACACAGATACCCCTACAGTTGGCGTACTAGCTCTTTTGCTGACAGGTGGGTTTTGTGCGGTATCTATTTATCTTTCAGTTATGTACATTGTTGTATCTAGTACTCTCCATCTATCACTTATGTATTGACTTAGAGACCAGTTGTGAGGACGATATATATTATTTTGTACTCTGGTGTCGAGCTCGTTGTGAGCCGGCTTTACTTATGCAGTTCTTATCATATGTGATGTTTTCCACTTATTGCTCATTTCTTCGCTACGGCGTCGTATATTGTTATCGTGGTGGTTGTTACTTAAGGTTTTTCTAAACATTTTCACAAACGTTTCTATTAATTGTTTAAAACACTCTATACTTGTACTGGTTTGATTTCTGGGTTTCGGCTTACTTAGCCGCGTTACGCCTGTAGACGTTACGTGGTTAAGTGCCGGTCACGGGCCAAACTTTGGGTCATGACAGCGACGGTACGACGGACAAAAACCCTAGTACCACAGACCCTAACGGACTTCTATCAGCAGAGGTTAATTGTGACATTAGGACATTCTTGCGAGAACTTCTCGATTCGTCTCGACTTGTAGGGAAAACAATGTTCCTGCGAGAACTTCTCGACTCGTCTCGTAGGGAAAAAGCCTTAGGCAACGGGGATATCAACCTGTTTTCTAAGCACTGGGGTCCTGCAAATAGGTCCAAGATGGACTATTGTATACTATCCATGGGCCACACTCTCCAATGTCGAATATTGACAAGGTGGGAAAAAACCACTTACGAGTCCTCTCGACTTGTAAGTGTAGGGTTGCTAGGCACGCGCACAAGGGTCTACGAGGCATCAACCATACCCGATTAAAATTTTAGCCGTGCCGAGCAACCCGAATACGGATCTTTAAACTAGAGTTTAGGCGAAAACAAACATGTTAAACATTTTAACACTAAGTGAGAGGGATTACAACCTTTGTAGATCCGGTCCTTCACTTCATAAGCTCCGTGTTGTGGTCCCTTCGCTGCGATCATCGGGTTCCGGACTCTCGAGAGGTTCCACGAAGAGAAAGATGCAGTCTTGCTCCCGATCTTCGATACAAAGATGATCTACCTTGAAGTTTCATTAACACAAGCTAACACTCACTAAAATTGAGTGAACACTCTCATCTAAAGGGTAAGGGAAGATGAGGATGATGAAGTAGGATTTTTGCTCTCTTTATTTATCTTTTTCTCACATTTATTCATCACTTGGAAAAAAGCTAGTAAGCTTTTTTCATGAAGAAAGAAGAAGGAAGAAGATGAAGAATGATGATAGAATTCCTTTTGTGATGAATAATGCAAAGATGATAATGATGAGTTATGCAACCATGGTTAACTAAACCATTGTAGAGATTTAACCAAGGGTGTAGGGTTTGGGTTAGGTTAAAGATGAGTCATAACAAAATATCTTTCACAAAAAAAAACAAAACCAAACCTTCTAGAATCATCTAGAAAGCATTAACCTAAATCAAACCCTAATCTTGTTCAATCTCTACTAAACATGTTGCATTATTTATCATATCATGTTACAGTATTATATATCACATATATAATATTTATTGTAACACAATAAAATAATATATTTAACATATATCGCATATATATCAATGTATTACCCGAGTGAGAAAAAGAATCTTTTAGTGAGCTAATATTAGTTAATATAATTTAATATATCATATATATTATTATACATTAAATCATCGAATCAACACTTGATCCGACAATCCGGCTATATCGCATATAATCGACTAATATTTATCCGTACCGATTCATCGAATCAACACTTGATCCGATGACCCGGCTGATATCAAATATCGCGAGAATAGAATACGGTATCTCATATCGTATTATCCTCGGTCCCGCACATATCACATATGTGCCCCTACTCCGTTTTGCCTGAGCCGAGAAACCTCTGTGTAGGACTCTAAAGAATCGTCAATACGCCGGCAGTAGGTGATGATCATATCAAACATCCACAAGCTGCAAGCGGTCAGCTAAACGTAACAGCTACCCAGGTATTGAGCGCTCAAAGATCAACAAGCAAGCCTGTACATTCTCCTGTGAATCCAAACAGTAACACTCCCGTACAGTCCGGTCTCGTCGTCTGATATGTTGCATATCTTGCCTAGGGGTGGTAAACGTCAGACCCCAGTAGCTCGATAAGTCGTGTCGATATGAGGTCTATAATTGTTCGAGAAACTACTGATAACACTTACCAGTAAATCTCAGCAACCCTGGCCAGGGATTTCCGGTTATAGCCAATCGAACACAGCGCAACATCAACTCCCTATACCGGGAGAGACGAATCCCCTCCTATCGCTCATTGCCTCCATGTGATTCGGGACTGTACCCAAAAGCCACCTTTTTGCACGCCCTCTTGGACGTGGTATGATGGAAATCAAAGCACAGTGGGAATCACACAAGACTCTATGACGATCTCGGGTCAACAGACTACTCTGTACCAGTGTCACCGGAGAACTGCCATCTGACATGAGGTATAATACCATCTGGGAGTTCTCGGCGAGTCCGTCCAGTGTACCCAGTCTCTACTGAGCACCCGTACACCATCCTTGATGTCAAACACCGATGGATATGGGATCATCCATCACCCATCATATGGGTCAAGATGCGTATACGCTAGTCTACTCTGGTGCATCGATGCCCTGTCTCGATACACCCTCGACTAGGAACTGTTATAGGATGTACTCGTTGACTACCCTGGCCCCACTAGTATGATCTCATCATAGTCCCAGTAGTCGAGTATATATCCTAAGGGCTTTATCAACATGTAATATAGAGACAATCAGAGTACATGTTAAGATAAAGTACAACAAGATAGCATACTATCATGTCGAGCAAGAAAGTCCTCCCTATATATGTCCTAGCATCCACTACAATATACATCGTATGTACAGTAATGGCCTCTAGGGCATACATATAACTAACAGTCTCCCACTTGCACTAGGGCCATCTGTTGTGGTATCACATACCCATCATTTAGCTGCGGTTGAAGTATCTCATACTCAACCATCCCATAAAAGTCTCTACTGGGAAAAAGGCCTTTATGAGTTGATCCGCGCTGTTATCCTCTGTGTCTACTCTCCTAACCTCGATCTCCCTGGAGATCAACCATCTCCTTGATCAGGTGATACTACTTAAGAATTATATCTGGATTTCTGATGTGATGGTAGTTTCTTGGCTAAAACCACAACTCCATTGTCACACAATGGTAGGAACGAAGTTCATCTCATGAACTTATATTTCCAGACTGCCTCTTTGGTAGCATCTTTGGTAACGATGTATCTTGCCTTTAATCATCTAGTATGTCACGGTATCTAGCCTGGAACTCTTCCAACATACCGTCTCTCCACTGAGGGTAAAGACAATGCCTGCGACTAACATTCAGTCGTCCTCATCACCCTGGAACCTTTCCAGCGATTCACCCCAGGATCGATTGATACCAACTCACTACAACTAGTGAGTATCCTAATATCCAATTAGATCTATCTCATAGATCCAAAACCCAGGATTTAGGAGGTATCAATTTGATCCTGTATGGAGAATCCTTGTGATAAGCGGAGATTGACCGAGCGTAGCATAGGAAACTCCTTCCCTATCAAGAGTATGTCATCCACGTACTCTACGAGGATCACCACCATACTCTCTACTACCTTTTTGTATATACAAGGTTCATCTACCATTTTGATGATGTCAAACTCTTTGACTACCACATCAAAACAGATGTTCCAACTCCGCGATGCCTGCTTTATCACATAAAACATCTTGCACACGTTTCCGCTGCTCCCACTGTCTACGAAGCCCTCTGGCTGTGTATTTACAGACGCTTTCTTCTAAAATATCATTTCAGAAAAGCAGTCATGACACCCAACCATCAGATATCGTAGTCATGGTATGTAGCAGTGGCAAGTAGGATCTGGATGGACTTAAGCATAGCTTTGAAAGTCTCAACTTTTCCATGTACACCAAGTAATCTTCTTAAGATATACTTACTCCTGATGGGGATTTAACCCTTCAGATAAAGCAACCAAAGTCCATACTTTGTTGGTGTATAAGGATTCCATCTCAGATAGCTAAGCATCCAGCCATTCTTACAGAGTCCCTACTCCTGATGGCCAGCTCGAAACTAGTTGGGTCATCATCTCATGATGCAATCCTCGCTCCCACTGTCATAGAGAAACCGAAGTATCTCTCATGTGGGTGAGGAACCCTACTAGATCGGCGGAGAGGCTGAGGTTCGTTGGAAACTACTGAATCCTTTGGTTCTACCAAATCATCAGCTGCAGTTTATATAGCTGGAACATTTCCAGTTCTACATAACAGACCTTACCTCGAGCTTGTCCGGATTTTGCTTTTAGACATTGGCCGGACAACCCCAAATCTTAACAAACTTAAGATATGGGCTCTTCCTTTTCCATATCACATATGAAGTGGTAGGCAACTGATTTGATTTGAACCCTATTCAATAGGTATGCAGCTTCTCAAGTGCATAACTCCCAAAAGGAAATAGGAAACTCAGTAGTACTCATTATAGAGCACACCATATCACATAGGGTGCTATTGCTCCGCCCTGATATACCATCGTGCTATGGTGTATACGGAGGAGTAATGCTGAGAGAGAATCTCATTCTCCTTTAGAATAGTCCAGGATTTCCGTGCTCAAGTATTCTCCTCTCTGATCTCATCAAAGGACATAATACTTATACCCATTTTAGGTTCTCTACTTCTAATTCATATTCTGTGAATATCTCAAAAGTTTCGGACTTGTGTTTCAACAGGAACATATGTCTGAATCTTGAGAGATCATCAGAGAATGTAATGAAGTACAAAGAACCGGTCTTGGCATGTGTAGACAGAAGACTTTCATATATCAGCATGTATCAATCCCAAGGGTTCACTAACTCTTTCTCTGTTTCCAATAAACAGAGCTGTGGTCATCTTATCTTTATGACATAACTGGCAAGTTTCACAAGATGTAAATTCAAACAAATTTAAATATGCATCTTAATGTAACTTCAGCTAGTCGGGTCACATTGATATGACCTAGTCTACAATGCCTCAAGAAGGATTCGTTCATTTCTGAACTCTTCCTCTTGTGTATATTCCGTATACTAAGAACTGTAGTTTGATTTAGAACGTCAATGCTTTTAGATAACGTGCCTGAACCGATCAACTCTTGATATAGGAAATGTTCGAAACATTATCCAACAATACAAAATTATATCCTTTCTTTACTAATAAAGAGACTGATATGATTTTGTATATCAGGTTCGGTATCTAATAACATTCGTTCAGAATCAATGTATTCAGGTAATACAGGGTGATAGTGACCAACAGACTTGGCTGCAACACTTGCACCGTTTTCTGTCTCATGAAACTTATCACCCGTTCTCAGTTCTCTACCTTTCTGTAGCCCATGTAACAGATTATATATGCGGGATCCTGATCCGGTATCACATACCCAGGACGTAAAGGATACTGAGCAACAGTTTTCTGTAATGAACACACCCGAAGATGATGCATCAACATGCACTTTCTTCGTTTAGGCGGCACGGGAAATCTGGTATTCCCCAATTTCCTGCTCTGTCTTATAACAATTATAAGTTGGAGCGGGACCAACGTTCCCCAGCTCAGTATAACAAGCGGGTTCAGTCAATTCATCCGTTTTATTATCTTGATTAAGGCGTGATATGGTCTCTACCTGGAGAGAGAGAGAAGAAAACACTCAGCGTGCGCTTATACAAGATTAGATTGGTTATCAATTTATCTAATCAGCATGTCTCCCACTGTTTTAATCAAATCTTCCTTCAAACCCTAAAAGGAAAGATTAGCCGGGATTAATTACAAGCTACAAGTTCGCCAATTTTTCAGCCAGGCCAGTGTCGGTACTTTGAGGGAGGTCCCCCGTGCTTTCGCACGAACCTAATTAAAGTAAACCTCGTTTTTCCAGAGGCGTAACCCCGTTAACACCTTTCTAGAAACCTACTTGATCGGCTAATTGTAATGTGTAAAACTCTCCCAGGAGTAACTCTTACTCGCAGCGGGTATCGGGATCCAACTATCTCATAGAAGGTATGCAATCTCATTGCAAATTTCAACACTTAAAATTCCCGATAATATTTTGTCCCTAGCGTCCTATGACCTTGACGAATGCCAAACCACCCATAGTCCGCTAGCCAAGTTCAACCCGTACATTTCTTGATTGAATTAAACCCACCCGCACGACCCTTGACGAATGCCAAACAACGCCGTATGAATACCCTAATCCAATCGCATCGTATGCTAGCAGATAAGCACTAGTTAGCTACCGTACACTACGCCTTGACGAATGCCAAACTACCGCAGCACGAATACTAAGTAGTACTTATCTGAAATGACGGAGGGCTACGACGGGTTTTTAAGAAAACCCTTTGCGTAATGAACTTGATATCGTTGTAGAATCGAGTGATTTTAAATGGAGTGTTTTTGAGGCTTTTCTAGTTTTGCTAAAGGGGTCACTCCCGGTGAAGGGATCGTCGGCCCTTTCCTCATCGAATAAGGTGCAGGATATTTCATAAATACCACTATGCAAAGTAAGAACTATAGAAGCAATCAAAAGACAAACCGAGTGTATAGCGTCTGCTAGTTATTGCTAAAGGGGTCACTCCCGGTGAAGGGATCTCGGCCCTTTTTTTATCGAATAAGGTGCTGGATGTTCTACAAGGAACACCGCTATGCAAAGCAAGAACCGTAGCTACCTGTTTTTGAAAATTCGATTCCACAACGTCTTTAGGTTTCTTTTAGTTTCATTAATCTCATTAATGAAGTCCCATTTTTTTAATTATGCTTCACAAGCATCACATTTGAAACGAAATCTGTAATATAACATATATCTCATATATATAATATAAACATTCGTCTCAGGCAGTAATATGATCTCATCACAGAACATTGCAGCAGAAGAACATATATGAAATATTGGATATACTAGGATGTCCGTGTTTTCAATACGAGCCTGTATAAAACACGGATTCCACGGTCGCGATGAATAGCCAAACCCACATCCCTAGACCCCTACGAGAGCGGCAAGTAACACTGCCAATTCTAGGGTTAGGAGACCCGGTCTCGACTCCTCGAGATGGTCTCCCACTGGACCCTAGAACCCGGTTACTTGTGCTCCCCGCCTTGGGTCTACCTAATACGGAAAAGTAAATAATATACAACGATGACATCATCCTCACCCCGGAAGTGCCCCAATAAAAGAATATTACATACAAATAAATTTTACATGAATGAAAATAAAAACCCTCATCTCACATAAAACCCCCGGCTATTCAAACACGACGATCCAATATAACAAATCACAGCAACACATAATATCACATATCATCAACGTAAGCAAGTATGCGTATCCCGATTGTCGTTGATGTATAGCAACGAAGCCGGCGATACACTACATATTATGCTTACGGTCACAGAAAAGAAAGTGTAAAACTACAACAGTTGGAATCCGCAATCTTTTTGGACATCACATGCCTAACCAAATGAATTCCTTAGACATCGCATGCCTAACAATTATAAACCCCGCATTTTAGTCCCATTATCGAAAACTCTTTTCAATATCAAGTCGGGCAATTCAACAAGATTCCCGACATTCTGATCGAATGCTCGTCGCAAACTTTAGTATACGGCCGCACCCCCAGATGCCGTCGACGAAGTGCACTAAGGTGGAACACCGCTGTCGCGAGCACCCGAACAGATGCTTTCGGCGATGGGGTTCTCCTACAGTCACTTGGTCGGGGCTATGGGGCGTGGCTGTCTGTTAAGTTTACCCGGCGAGTATCCGCGTACGCTACGTGATTGCGACGAACTTTTGATCACATCAAAATTCCGTGGCAACCGATCATCTGAGACTAAACTGCTAGGTTTATAATATTCAAATTAGTTATCTCATAACTACCTGTGGATTCCAAATATTGTATCACATTCCAGATAAATAGACAATGTTAAACTTTCCGATTGAATAATCAAACACCCAAGATTTCCCCAATATATCTCAACACTTGAAATCAGTTTAAAAACATCCATCACATACCACAGTACCAATGGTCCAGCCGTAGAAGGGTCAAGCCAACGCCTCACATGTGGCACGCCGTACTGCCCCAAACCCTAAGGTCTAGAGGCAGTTCAAGACGGTCACATAATCGAGTTAAGGTTTGTTGTCTTCTAGAGGGTCCAGCGCATTACTTGCACGACTTAGAACGTTCTTAAACACGAGAAAAAATCTAACTTTTGAAAAATTTTCCGACAGGGAAAAAGTGAGTTATTGATATCCGTTCGAACTTTTTAACAGTTTCTAAAAAATATCCGGACAAAACTAAACAAAGTTAAATTATCTAATCGAATCAACGATTCCCCAATACAACCTTAGAAAACTCAACACTTGAGTGGAATTAAAATATTTCCAGAAAAAATTGCCAAGAAAGGACCTAAGAATAATTAAGTGAAATTCCAGGGACTAAGTCCAAATTTTGGCCGCGGAACCGCCGCAAAAACCATGGTTTCGCCGCGGTTCCGCGGTCAAATTATTGAATTAGAGGTCCGTACATCACAGTAATTCTTATTTTTTCCTGCTTGTTTTTCTGAGAATTTTTAATTCAGAATAAATCAACTTTTTGAAAATTGTCCAGAGAGGGTGCTGTATCGGGGTTTCGGCGTTCGATCGGACTTTAAACTTCGTCTAGACTTCGCCTAAAGCTCTAGCTTGGCTCTGATACCACTGTAGGGTTGCTAGGCACGCGCACAAGGGTCTACGAGGTATCAACCATGCCCGATTAAAATTTTAGCCGTGCCGAACAACCCGAATACGGATCTTTAAACTAGAGTTTAGGCGAAAACAAACATGTTAAACATTTTAACACTAAGTGAGAGGGATTACAACCTTTGTAGATTCGGTCCTTCACTTCATAAGCTCCGTGTTGTGGTCCCTTCGCTGCGATCATCGGGTTCCAGACTCTCGAGAGGTTCCACGAAGAGAAAGATGCAGTCTTACTTCCGATCTTCGATACAAAGATGATCTACCTTGAAGTTTCATTAACAAAAGCTAACACTCACTAAAATTGAGTGAACACTCTCATCTAAAGGGCAAGGGAAGATGAGGATGATGAAGTAGGATTTTTGCTCTCTTTATTTATCTTTTTCTCCCATTTATTCATCACTTGGAAAAAAGCTAGTAAGCTTTTTTCATGAAGAAAGAAGAAGGAAGAAGATGAAGAATGATGATAGAATTCCTTTTGTGATGAATAATGCAAAGATGATAATGATGAGTTATGCAACCATGGTTAACTAAACCATTGTAGAGATTTAACCAAGGGTGTAGGGTTTGGGTTAGGTTAAAGATGAGTCATAACAAAATATCTTTCACAAAACAAAACCAAACCTTCTAGAATCATCTAGAAAGCATTAACCCAAATCAAACCCTAATCTTGTTCAATCTCTACTAAACATGTTGCATTATTTATCATATCATGTTACTGTATTATATATCACATATATAATATTTATTGTAACACAATAAAATAATACATTTAACATATATCGCATATATATCAATGTATTACCCGAGTGAGAAAAAGAATCTTTTAGTGAGCTAATATTAGTTAATGTAATTTAATATATCATATATATTATTATACATTAAATTATCGAATCAACACTTGATCCGACAATCCGGCTATATCGCATATAACCGACTAATATTTATCCGTACCGATTCATCGAATCAACACTTGATCCGATGACCCGGCTGATATCAAATATCGTGAGAATAGAATACGGTATCTCATATCGTATTATCCTCAGTCCTGCACATATCACATATGTGCCCCTACTCCATTTTGCCTGAGCCGAGAAACCTCTGTGTAGGACTCTAAAGAATCGTCAATACGCCGGCAGTAGGTGATGATAATATCAAACACCCACAAGCTGCAAGCGGTCAGCTAAACGTAACAGCTACCCAGGTATTGAGCGCTCAGAAGATCAACAAGCAAGCCTGTACATTCTCCTGTGAATCCAAACAGTAACACTCCCGTACAGTCCGGTCTCGTCGTCTGATATGTTGCATATCTTGCCTAGGGGTGGTAAACGTCAGACCCCAGTAGCTCGATAAGTCGTGTCGATATGAGGTCTATAACAGTTCGAGAAACTACTGATAACACTTACCAGTAAATCTCAGCAACACTGGCCAGGGATTTCCGGTTATAGCCAATCGAACACAGCGCAACATCAACTCCCTATACCGGGAGAGACGAATCCCCTCCTATCGCTCATTGCCTCCATGTGATTCGGGACTGTACCCAAAAGCCACCTTTTTGCACGCCCTCTTGGACGTGGTATGATGGAAATCAAAGCACAGTGGGAATCACACAAGACTCTATGACGATCTCGGGTCAACAGACTACTCTGTATCAGTGTCACCGGAGAACTGCCATCTGACGTGAGGTATAATACCATCTGGGAGTTCTCGGCGAGTCCGTCTAGTGTACCCAGTCTCTACTGAGCACCCGTACACCATCCTTGATGTCAAACACCGATGGATATGGGATCATCCATCGCCCATCATATGGGTCAAGATGCGTATACGCTAGTCTACTCTGGTGCATCGATGCCCTGTCTCGATACACCCTCGACTAGGAACTGTTATAGGATGTACTCGTCGACTACCGTGGCCCCACTAGTATGATCTCATCATAGTCCCAGTAGTCGAGTATATATCCTAAAGGCTTTATCAACATGTAATATAGAGACAATCAGAGTACATGTTAAGATAAAGTACAACCAGATAGCATACTATCATGTCGAGTAAGAAAGTCCTGCCTATATATGTCCTAGGATCCACTACAATATACATCATATGTACAGTAATGGCCTCTAGGGCATACATATAACTAACAGGAAGGGGAAAAATTCTCTTGTGAGATCCTTGCAACTTTCAAAAGAAAACGCACTTAGGAGTCCCCACGACTCTTAAGGAGAAAATACACCTACGGGATCCTCTCGACTCGTAGGGAGAAAAGTTTTTATAAGACCCTCACGGCTCGTAAAGTTGAAAAGTCTTAGGCGGCAGATCCGAACCCGTTTCCTAAGCCATCGCTGCCCTACAAGAAGGTCAAGATGGACTATCTACCGGCCACATGCCAAAGTTACATGCCACTAAAATAAAGAAGCTACTTACGGGTCCTCACGATGCGAATGAGATCCTTACGGATCACGGAGGCGATGAACACTTAGAAATCCTCACGATTTCTGGGGAGAATATGCTCTCCCGACGGTAATATAACCTGGGAGATTATCTGAGGACATCTTGCCCAGCCCCGAAGGGATCAGAGACATGACAATCACAGGGCTACTCGAACAACAAGATTGCGTATCGGGGAATGCATCGGCCAATGCGACAGTATGACGGATAAAAACCTTAGTACCGCAGACCCTAACGGACCTCTGTCAGGGGTTAACTGTGACGTTAGGACAGGTCTGCCTACAAGCCCAAGGGAGGTAAACTAAACAAACTCCGAAATGAGTATATAAACTACTTCACGTCCAGTCAAGACAGAAAGGCACAACCCACGAGCACCAATCATGTACTGAGCAAGGCAGTAAGGAGAGTCTTTGGTTCACGCCCCACTAAGCGTTCATTCACAACTGTGTGCCTGCTTAAATGGAAATGGTGTCCAAAATGTGCTGATTTATGTACGACACTACAATGGCGCTCGCACTTAGCAAAAATCCCTAAGGGTAAAGTATAAAGCTCATGCACAGAGGCGAAATACATGTATGAATATGTAATGAAAAGGAAGCATTCAACAGGAAACATTCAACAGTCAATAATAAGAGAAATACATTGATGTAAACATACTACTCTACAGGGAAGAGATCACCAAATATGGGATCAGAGATACAGGGGTTGACAAAACAAAATACAAAGTTCTCCAATTCCCTCTCTGCCCTCTCCACCATGTTGAAGCGGCGTTCTTCGCGAGAAGTTGCTCCCCATCGATTAGCATCGTGCTCGTCAGCGAAGGCGGACATGATAGCCTGTTGAGCCCATATTTGACTTAGCAGCTGAACTAATCGGTCCCTCAAAGACTGGGTAATCAAACGTGTCTCATAAAAGCACTCGATCTTATCCTCCGACGCATCGAGAATAGCCAGAGTTATCTCTGCCGGATGAGGAAGGATGTCGGCAAGCACGGATTGAAAGATCATCCGGAGCCAAATGGAGCCCATAGGAAGAGGAGAGCCCCTACGGGTCAGGAACTCATACATCATCGCGTCACACTGAGCATCGGTAAGAAGAGGGTCTACTAGCCATGCAGCAAAGCGAGGAATCGTTTCCTCGATGAGCACCTCCCATGGTTACCGACAAGTGTGAGGACGATTGTAAACCATAGCTCTTGGTTTGCTTGAGTTTTGTTAGTAGAAATAGGTTTCTCTTTGAAGAGAAGAAGGAAGACATAGCTTCAGGTTATAAAGAGAAACGTTTAAATCTATGCACGGAAAATTTTGTGCACGGTGGAACTATTTCCGAGGCCCCGAAAAAAGGGCATGGGGAACAAGATAGTTGACCCATAGGAAGTAGAGAAAGAAGGTGAAAAGACACCTTCAGTAATGAGGCAGCGCCTCACGTACCTTGCACGCATATCATGGGGGCCCCAGCATTTTATATACGAGTAACTACTACTTCACATGAGGCACCTATAAGCAGTGGTATAAAAGAAAGGGAAATTTTGCCATTCATACTTGAGAAAATTTATACATCAGTGATAACAACAAAGCAAAAATATCATCAAAATGTTTACAATGGCAAGACACTGAATCCTGGGCATGGATTTAAGAATTCGGAAGCAAGTCCGAGTAAAATGCTTCTGGCTTCTCTGACCATTTTCTTATGCATTTTCTCAAGAATGCAAGTGTCGGGATTCCCGCTGATATCGTCCGTCCTCTGGTAGGCGGAGATTATCGCTGTCTGTTAGAAGACCTGATGCAAAATATCGACAAGACCATCTCGAAGCCACTTCGAGATCAGGCCCATCAGATATACTGAGTGCACCTTGTCTTCGGCATCATCATGTGCCTCAAGCGGTATAGCTTCGTTAAATTCAGGAAGTGCTTTCCAAATCGCCCCCACGATAATTTTCAAAAGAGCAGAACGATGGGGGGATAGTCGACCGTTGTATTCATTGAAGCGACACATCACCTCAGCGCATTGGGCATCCGTAAACTCCTGGACTTGACAGCGTCCTTGGACGTGAATGTATTCATAGGAGATAATCTCGTCAAGATCATACAGATAAGCAGCCATAGTATCTGGAAAGAAAATTCAATAAAAAATTAGCAATTAAATATCAAGATTCTTAGAGTCTAAAATAAAAACAGTGGTGGCGTCCCATCATTGATGGAGCAGTAACTCATTAAGGATGAAATCCTAAGAGGATTCTCATTTAATGAGAAACCATCGGGCCAAGGAGTTAAAACTCCCTCGAAAGCTGTGCTCTGCAAACAGATTTCACATCTGTCAACTTTAATTAAGAGGGGAATAAAATTCCCCCAAAAATTTCTAAGAGCTATGTTCTGTAAAAAACAATGGGATAATCTACCAGAACCCTAAAAAGCAAAGCTTTTTAACAAGATAAAACCCCAAGTTCTTTAAGATCTGCAAAAAAAACTCTAAGAGTTCTTCATGGAAGATGAACAGTGTTCTAATTAATGGGTTAAGCAACCCTAAAATACATCTTAAGATCTACGATCTAAGAAGAGCAAAGCTTTGTTAATGGGTTTGATTATGATCCTTACCAAATTTTTGGGCAGAGTTATAACTCTAGAAGGGATTTCTTTGGGCAGAGATCTAAGCTCTGAAAGGAGAATTAAATTCTCAGAAAAAAGAAGAACAAGAGAAGATGAACAACAATCATCTCAAGGGCCAAAGGCATTAATTATAGGCACAGGAAGTCGATTCAACTTCCAAAATCCAACGGTGGAAAAGCTGCCACTGCCGCACTCACGTGTGAGCCACGTGAGCGTAACGGTGGGGGGCATTTGTTCCCCAATAAAAGAGCAAAGCTCTGTTCAAAATTTGAAAGGTAGCGCCAAGAGTTAAAACCTCTGAGGTAGCGCCTCACGTGCCTTACACGAGAGCGCCAGCGCCAAGAGTTAAATACTCTGAGGCAGCGCCTCACATGCCTCGCACGAGGGCGCCAGTGCCAGAACTAAAAGCTCTCTGTTAAACAGAGCCATTGGATCAAAGATCCAACGGAGATGATAAATCATCAAAGTGCAGAATTAAATTCTGCTGAGAAAATATTCCTCAAATCTTTCTAAACAAGAAAGATTACTCTCTGTAAAACAGAGTACCGTTGGATTAAAAAATCCAATGGTGATTAAAAATCACCTATATATAGAAAAATTCTTTATGGGAAAATATTTCCCTAATCTTATTAAAAACAAGAAAGATATCTTCTATAAAACAGAAGTCCTTGGAATCAAACATACAACGGTGGATAAAATCCTCAAATCAATCATGATCTCTCAACGAGAAATTTCTTTAACTAAATCAACATATGTGCCTCTACAATAAAATGGACCCAAGACTTCAAGTTTTGTAGAGAGAAACCTCCCCCATAAGCTTTAGAGCATGCAAGAAAGCTTTAAGAGGGAAGAAAGAAGAATACCTCTCTTCGAGGTAAATAAAAATAATAATAGAGATCAGAGCATCTCATCTGCATATCCAAGGGTTTAACACTCATAAAAGAACTTAATTCTTTCTCTGGATCTGAGATCCATGAGACAAGTTTCTCAAAAATGAGAATTTAATTCTCATAGGGATGAACTTATTCTTGGGGATCGAAGATCCAAAAAAGAAAAGAGAATTGAACTCTTCAGAACAGAATACACAAAGAAAACCTAGCGCCAAGCGCCTCACGTGTCGGCACTGCTCAATAAAGAGTGCTTAGCACTCAATGGTTGGCGCTCAGCGCCAAGCGCCTCACGTGCCCCTCACGTGGGCGCTGCTCAATAAAGAGTGCTTGACACTCAATGGTTGGCGCTCAGCGCCAAGTGCCTCACGTGTCCCTCACGTGGGCACTGCTCAATAAGGAGTGTCTAGCACTCAGTGGTTGGCGCTCAGAGCCAAGCGCCTCACGTGCTCCACACGCGGGTGCCATAAAAAGTGTTTAGCACTCCATAAAAATAAAAGAACAAAAAAAGAGAGGGGAAAGTAAAGCAAAGTATAAGTGTCAAAACCCATATGAATGCTCAGAATTATTTGCACAGAAAAGGGACTGAGCCCAAGCAAGTGTTTAACGCTTTATTCAAAGATCGAGTGGGTTGAGTCTAAGTTGACCAAATCCCCAATTCAGATTAACCGAGCCCATGCGCTCATCATTTTCCAAATTGGTCTTAGTCCCAAACACGACTATAGATCTCCCAATGGACATTGGTTCAAGGGTACATCTGCTCACACCTCTGATACATGTCGTTGTAATTCTTCAGCGTCTTCAGAGAGGTGGTGGGTCTCGATAACCAATAACTCTTTAGTGCACTCCCAAATTGACGGGCACATCCCACTGCGGATCGCAACGTCCTTAAATTAGCAACGAACCGCAACGTCCTTAAACTAGCACAATGAAGCCCAAATGCTCTTTTGTTGGGTCTGAATGATCTCAAAATCCTGTTGAGTAGATCTTAGTCTAAAATTAGACTAACGTATCCTCAACAAACATTTAAGTTGATCTTAATCTCAAACGAGATTAACGGTCCTTAAATCAACCCAAATCCAAATCTAAGAATATACGGATTTGGACTAATCCACGTCTTATGGGCGACAACATAAATTAGTCTCCGTATACAATCCACAGGCAATCAAAAATAAAACAAACACACACGACACGAAATGATCTTCTAGAGCAGGATAAAGTGGTTATCACGATACGGTAACGTAATTAACTGCAGGGGCTTGCGCTTGCAGGGAAGAGCGTCCCCACAATCAAAACCCCCTCGCAAACGAGGGGGAATCTGACGAAATCTGCTACAATGGCCACATCTGTCTAAACCTCCGATATACGGTGCCATAAATCAACTTGGCATCTTCGGAGAGGTGGATGGATAAAACCAAATAGCATCTGCCCCTAAATTCAGGCAAGACGATCCATCCCGGTTCGTCTCTGTTTTCGGCGGTAAACATATGAGTTGTTGGATTAGACCAAATGATCCTCGTCTTATGAATTTTAGGGACACCGGTTTGAATAGTATGTTGGACGAGCTCCGAACCGGCATGCATTCGATCAAGACATTGTTCCTGAATCAAATGTCGGAGAGGAAGATATCCGTAGTCTCTCTACTGCAGAATCGGCAAAATATATGAAGTATATGGATGATACAGATGTACCCTTTTTCGAAGGCGCAAACATCTCTAAATTGGGATAGATTGTTAAAATGTTTCATCTCAAATATCAGAATAATTAGACTAACAAGTCTTTCGATCAGTTTCTTGAAGTGCAAAGGGAGACTTAGCCTAAAGTGCTACTATCGGAAAATTTCACAGAGATGAGAAGATCTTGAATGATATGGATTTCAGTTATGAGAAAATCGACTTGTGTTCGAATGAATGCATGTTATAGTAGACGGAAGAAGATAAGAAGTTGGATAACTGTAGAACTTGTAACTTATCTAGGTGGATTGTCTCTCGAAGGGATAACGGTGAAGATGAGTATACACTCGATGCTCCTATACGAATTCCAGAAAAGATTTTGCGATACTTCTCAATTAAGCAAAAACTTCGGTGTTTATTTTTGTCAACCAAAACCGCTGATAGTATGTCATGGCATGCAAATGGTCGCACTAAGGACGGAGTCTTGCGACATCCAGCCGATGGTGAAAAGTGGAAACGCTTTGATGCCCTTTATAAAGATTTTGCTACGGATTCCCGTAATATCAAGCTTGATTTATTTGCAGATGGTATGGAGCCGTTCAGCCACGGTACAAATCATAGTACATGGCCTGTTACACTTGTTGTTCATAATCTACCTCCATGGATGAGTATGAAATATTCCTACACACAGATGCCTTTATTGATCCCTGAAAGTACATCTCCTTCAAATAATATCGATGCATACTTGAGATCGTTGATTGAGAAACTGAAGGAGCTGTGGGAGCTAGGTATACAGGTATATGATTCCCACAAGAAGAAAACATTTACACTTCGTGCGGCGCTCTTGTGGACAATCAACGATTTTACAGCATACGCTATGTTATTTGGATGGAGCACTAAAGGTTGTAAAGCTTACCCGGTATGTCTAGAGGAAACCGTTTGTGATCCTAAAGTAGGCTCGCGCAAGATCAAGTGTTACACATGTCACCATCGATGGTTGGATATAAATCACCCATATCGTCGTAATTGCAGCAAGTTCAATGGTAAACAAGAGCATATGCGTGCCCCACCTGAGCCGACGGGTTCGAAGTTGTGGGAAGCCACACAAGGTTTCAGTAAAGTTGTTATCGGGAGAACGACAGAATATACAATTCCACGGGTTGCTAGAAGTCACTGGAGGAAGAATCCCATTTTCAACGAACTAGTTTATTGGCGTGATCTCAATCTACGTCATAACTTAGACTTTATACACATCGAAAAGAACGTATGCGAGCTACTCCTTAACACCATATGAATGTGAAATCCAACTCTAAAGATACACTTGCAGTTCGACAGTGGTACCTACAGAAAAGGTCGCATCCTGAATTGCACTCTTGAGAAACGGGAAATAGTAGATGGTCAATTCCTGCAGCTAAGTACATGATGTTCGCTAGCGAGAAGGGTGCTTTTCTAAAAGTTTTCGAGCAAGTAAGGGTTCTTGACGGTTATTCATCAAATCTCTCTAAGTTCGTGGACATGAAACATAAAAAACTTTCTCATCTTAAAAGTTACGACTGTTACGTGATCATGTAGCAATTACTCCCCGTTGCAATCAGGGCGTTAAAGGATTAGGATGTTGTCTCGGTTGCGATGGATCTTTGTCATTACTTCTGAGATTTACGCTCCAAGGAATATAGAGCAGATGATTTTAGAAATCTGGAGAACAAAATACATATCATTCTTTATAGATTGAAGATGTTGTTTTTGCCTATGCTTTTCACAATCATGTTTGATCTCACAGTTCATCTTATAAGAGAGAGGCGTTTAAATGGACCTGTTAATTATCGGTCGATGTATCCATTCGAGAGTTAAGTAATGATTAAGAGTTTAATATTTGAATTTAACTGTCGAATAATGTTTATCAAAATCCATCAATTTAACTTACCAAATTAAAATCCATATGTTTATGTTTAAGATAAAATGATATATACGAAAAAAAGCTAGACCCGAAAGGTCAATTGCTAATAGTTTTCTTGCCGAGGAATGCATGGAATTTTGTTCTATGTATCTTGAGGGGACCAAGACTGTATTCAACCGGCCGCGCCATAACGAGGACGTCATGATTCACGAAGGACAAGTAACAATATCAGTCTTTCGTGGAGGCGGGAACGTAATAGGTGCCGTGAAACATGTCGCACTTCGTAGTGTGGAGATTGACACAATACATAAATATGTATTATTTAACTCTAGCGAGGTCGGCCTATTTCAAAAGTATGTATATAGACTATTACTTTTTCAACTTATAAATATGAAATTATCTAATTGCGTTATTTGTTTCATACTTAGTTTATGGAGTGCTCAATACAGACCACCAAGGGGTCACCTGCTACCAAGGCATATCGATATTGCTTTAAATCGAGAATTTGGGACATGGTTTAACCATTTTGTAAGTTTATCACTGAAATATAATTCAGTTCTCATCCATTAAACTAAATACGATTTTTTTCTAATACTTATCGTGCGTTATTAGGTTCATACAACCGTAGATGCCAACATAACATAAGATTTAAAAATACGTGCATCTGAACCAGATCCATTAGTTGAGCGTCTTACGGATTATGTCATTAATAGATATAGATTTCATACACAAGATAGAGATGCACGTAGAAAGTTCTAAAACTGCGGTGTTTTTTTGATATCAACGATAAGAGGTTACACATAATCTAAAGTTATCAATCTAACCATGGGACAACTTGACTACTACGGTGTGTTGCAAGATATAGTGCATGTACGCTATTGTGCACATAGAGCTGTTCTATTTAAGTGTCTCTGGTATGATACCAAGACGGATGGATGAGGATACAAAGTAGAAAACGGGCTACTCTTACTAAATTCTTCAAGACCCGCGTTCACGAATGAGCCTTGTATATTAGCGAGTCAAGCATGTCAGTGTTTTTATGTAGATAACCTTAGGGATGCTGTCTGGCATGTCGCTATCAGAAAAAATCCGTGAGACTATTTTAACATGGGAAATTCTGATGATGAAAATCTTGAAATTAGCTGTCCAAGCACACCAGTCATATCATTACAAGACCTGACCTTGGATATCGACGACGTTAGTCTTTTAAGGGCTGACATCTATTCGGAAATTGTTGTAGAAAATGAATTATCAAGATCAACTGCCCGTAGACGAAAACGAACAACGCGTGTAGCAGACCAATTCATCGATGACTCTGAACAAAATTCAACGAGTGAGAGTAACGCTACCGAAGATGGTGATTAACATTAAATTTTAATTAACTTTCTATAATATTCATAATCATTATACAATTTAAAAGTTTAGTTTATCGCATTTTTCTTTCATCTACAGCTATATAATTTGCTTAACTGTTCATTTCATCTACAGCTATATAATTTTCTTAACCATTCATTTCATCTAATTCATCTACAGCTATGTGATTTTGATTACATGTTTCTTGAAATTGTTACCGTATTTTTCTGTTGCAGTAGTTCATTTCTTAGGATATGGCTTGCAGTTCTCGTGGGACTCATGGACGGACTGAGGGAGACGTAAGAGCTAGTTCCTCCAGTTCCACGGGTCGTGGCCGAGGACGTACTAAGGGGGACCCCGGAGCCAGTTCCGCGGGCCATGGCAGGAAAGGCCCCTTACAGTCGCATGATGTATGGGCTCGTCCTCGAGACGGCCTGAAGATCGATGTGCACTTTTCAGCGAATAAGGATTTAGTTGAACCCGGGGCAAAAAAATTGAAGAAATTTTGTTCCTTGATCTGCAATAATGAGAAGCGCATGCCATGTTTGGTGAAAGATGGAACCAATTACGTTGTAATGGACTAGACGTCGAGGGATTTAGAAGACAAGAAGAAAGTGGATTTAGATAAGATCTTGATAAGCTTATATAATTAAGTATTCGTACGTTTATTACTTTCACGTATATATGTTTGACCCCAATTCTTTGTAGGCGCGCTTCTCCATAGTATGGTGGATAGACGGTGTTTACCGTCGAAAACAGAGACGAACCGGGATAGGTCATCTTGCCTGAAATTGGAGGCAGATGCTATTTGGATCATATCCATCCATTTCTCCGAAAACACCAAATTGATTTATGGCACCGTATATCGGAGGTTTGGATAGATGTGACCATTGTAGCGTGACTTTATCAGATTTCCCTTCTTTGAGCAATTTTTGATTGTGGGGACTGTTTCCCTACAGGCGCAAGCCCCTGCAGTTAATTACGTTATCACATTGTGATAACCACTTTCACCTGCTCCGGTAGGTCACTTCGTGTCGTGTTATGTTTGTTTATATAGGGTTGTCCGTGGATTGTATATAGAGACTAGTTTATGTCATCGCTCGCAGGGCACAGATCAGTCCAAATCTGTATATATAAATTTGAGGGTTGAACTTAGGACGCAGATCTCATGTAAATGAGGTCCATCAGTTTAGGGAATATTTTATTTTATTTAAGGACCGTTAATCTGATTTTAGATTAAGATCAACTTAAATATATGTGAGCATATGAGCTTAATTTATTTTAACTAAGAATATGTTATTCTTATATGAGACTAAGATTAACTTAGAAATATGGTTAAGGATTATTAAATTTTGTTAAGATCCACGAACAGAGCATATGGGCTCGGTTGTAGGGAACAATATGGGTTCAAAGAAATTTCAGAGACTTAGCCAATTTTGGGCTCAGTCTTGGGCTTTTTCATCACCTAGCAGTGCTAAGCAGTTAATCTTTTGACTATGGATATAATATCCAAATTTTGATCTAGCGCTCATGTGGGTATCACGTGAGGCGCTCAAACTTGGGAGTTGCCCTATCAGTGCTAAGCACTTAAACAATTTGAATATATAGTGTAAGGCACTTTTATACAGCGCTCATGTGGGTATCATGTGAGGCGCCAGATCTTTACTTATGGTAGCTCACGTGTGAGGCGCTGAGTTTTTATTTATTGGCGCTCACATGGGTATCACGTGAGGCATTGAGTTTCTATTTATGGGCGCTCACATGGGATCTCATGTAAATGAGGTCCATCAGTTTAGGGAATATTTTATTTTATTTAAGGACCATTAATATGATTTTAGATTAAGATCAACTTAAATATATGTGAGCATATGGGCTTAATTTTTTTAACTAAGAATACGTTAGTCTTATATGAGATTAAGATTAACTTAGAAATATGGTTAAGGACCATTAAATTTTGTTAAGATCCACCAACAGAGCATATGGGCTCGGTTGCAGGGAACAATATGGGTTCAAAGAAATTTTAGAGACTTACCCAATTTTGGGCTCGGTCTTGGGCTTTTTCATCACCTAGCAGGGCTAAGCAGTTAGTCTTTTGACTATGGATATAATATCCAAATTCTGATCTAGCGCTCATGTGGGTATTACGTGAGGCGCTCAGACTTGGGCTTTACCGTATCAGTGCAAAGCACTTAAACAATTTGAATATATAGTGCAAGGCACTTTTATACAGCTCTCATGTGGGTATCACGTGAGGCTCCAGATCTTTACTTATGGGAGCTCACGTATGAGGCGCTGAGTTTTTATTTATTGGCGCTCACGTGGGTATCACGTGAGGCGCTGAGTTTTTATTTCTGGGCCCTCACGTGGGATCTCATGTAAATGAGTTCCATCGGTTTAGGGAATATTTTATTTTATTTAAGGACCGTTAATCTGATTTTAGATTAAGATTAACTTAAATATATGTGAGCATATGGGCTTAATTTATTTTAACTAAGAATATATTAGTCTTATATGAGACTAAGATTAACTTAGAAATATGGTTAAGGACCATTAAATTTTGTTAAGATCCACGAACAGAACATATGGGCTCGGTTGCAGGGAACAATATGGGTTCAAAGAAATTTCAGAGACTTGGCCAATATTGGGCTCGGTCTTAGGCTTTTTCATCACCTAGCAGTGCTAAGAAGTTAGTCTTTTGACTATGGATATAATATCCAAATTCTGATCTAGCGCTCATGTGGGTATCACGTGAGGCGCTCAGACTTGGGCGTTGCCCTATTAGTGCTAAGCGCTTAAACAATTTGAATATATAGTGCAAGGCACTTTTATACAGCGTTCATGTGGGTATCACGTGAGGCGCCAGATCTTTACTTATGAGAGCTCACGTATGATGCGCGTGAGGCGTTGAGTTTTTATTTATTGGCGCTCACGTGGGTATCACGTGAGGCGCCGAGTTTTTATTTATGGACGCTCACGTGGGTATCACGTGAGGCGCTGAGTTTTTATTTATGGGCGCTTACGTGGGTATCACGTGAGGTACTGATTCTTTGGAGATTTAATCTCTGTTCATTTTTTTGTTAATGGTGTTTTGGCCATTAATGATCACCAAGATCTCTATTTTTGAAGATCTAGTATCGATTTTTTTGAGAACTAAGTTCTTCTGTTCCTTTTTTATGAGAACTAAGTTCTTTAAAGGGTTGAACCCTATTTTAGAGGAATTAAATTTCTGGAATATACATTCCATTTCTTTTCTTTATATTTCTTTATTCATACCTTGTTTTTCCCCCTAGATCTTGAATCTGAAAAACAAAATCTTCCCGATAAGAATTAAATTCTCAACTTATGGGAGATTTGTCTTGCGGATCTCAGACCCAGAGAAAGAACTAAGTTCTTTATAAAGGATTAAACCCTTATATTTATGTACGATAGATAAAGGAGATATTTTGATCTCTGTTTTTTTCTTTACCTAGGGTCAAAAGGGAGTAAGGAGGAGCTTTTCTTCAGCAAGAGAATTAAATTCTCAGTTGTAGTTTTTTTTTATCACCTTATGAGGCTTCTCCTCCTCTAAGACTTGAAGTCTCGGGTCATTTATATAGGTGAGGAAAAATTGTTGATTAGTTTGAGAAAATCTATCATTGAGAGATATTAATTGATTTAATTGATCTTAAAAATCACCCAGTGAATTTTGTCCACCGTTGGATCTTTGATCCGGTGACTTTTATTTATCAGAAAATATTTTCTGTTTGTTTTAGCAATATTAGGAAAATATTTTCCTAACAAAGTATTTGATTTTGTCTCCTGGTTTGGTCGGTGATATTATAATCACCGTTGGATTTTAAATCCAAGGGTTCTCTGTTTAATAGAGAAAATCTTTCTGGTTTTAGAAAGATCAGGAAGATATTTTTTCCTAATAGAATTTAATTCTATCTTTTGATAATTTTTAAAATCACCATTGGATTTTTGATCCAACGGCTCTCTGTTTAACAGATAATATTTTACTTATTTTAGAGAAATATTTTCCCATGTAGAATATAATTTACCCGAAGCAAATCTGCTTCAACTTGGGCACTGACGCTCACGTGTTATATACGTGGGCGTAGCCAAAAAATTTAATTCTTACTGAAACAGGTACCTACGTGGTTTGCACGCCGACGCTCACGTGCCTTTCACGTGAGGCGCCAGTCCTAGGATTCAATCTTATCAGAGATAAGCATCCATGTGCTTTGCACGTCAATGCTCACGTAACCAAAATGTGAGGCGCTGCCTTAGAATTTGATCCTATGAGAGGTAAGCGTCCGTGTGCTTTGCACGCCGACGCTCACGTGCTCCGAACGTGAGGCGGTGCCTGATTTTTTTGAGGGTTTCGTTTCATCTTCTTTCTCTACTTTTCCTGAGTCAACCTTTTCTTTTCCAACACCTTCTTTTAGTGAGAGCTTGGAAATAGTTCCAACTGACACCATGCACAACATTTTCTGTGCCGAGATTTGAATGCTTTTCTTTATAATCTGAAGCAATGTTCATCTTCTCTTTCACTTTCACAGAGAGAGAATCATGGCTTGCGATCGCCCACATGCTCCACGACAGCCATGAGAGGTGCCCATTGGGGAGATTATTCCTCGTTTTGCTGCACGTCTGGTGAATCCCGCTCTTTCAGATGCTCAGTGCAACACGGTGATGCATGAGCTCATGATTCATACGGGGTCTCCTCTCCCCGTCGGCTCTATTTAGTTTCGAATGATTTTCTTGGCCATCCTTGACGACATTCCTCCTCATCCGGCAAAAATGACTCTAGCAATGCTTGATACAGTGGAGGACAAGATCGACTGCGTTCATGAGACATGCTTGATTACAAAGCCTCTGAGGGACTGTTTGATTCATATGCTGAGTCAAATCCGGAATCGGCGGGCTATCATGTCTTCCTTTGCCGATGAGCATAGCGCTGATAGATGGGGAAGGACTCTTCATGAGAACTGCCGTTATGACATGGTAGAGAGGGCAGAGAGGGTGTTAGAAAAATTTGTATACTGTTTTGTTAATCCTTATAGTTCTGATCTCATGTTTGGTGATCTCTTTCCTGTAGCTTGAAATAAATATTTAAATGCATGTTTGTTATTCGATGAAATTTTTCACGTCAAATAAATACCCTCACTACTTTGCTCACAGGGGTATCAACGTGGGTGTAGTGTAGAGTAATGAATAGCATACGACTGATTTCGAATGGGCGTGTCTTATATAACCTTTAAAATTTTAATCTAAAAAGATAGCGAGAGAGCACCGGCGCCGTCATTTACTATAGACTCAAATCACGAGTCTTAAGAAATGTAGTTCTAAACCCTGAGGCTCGTGAGTCGCACCTTTGATTTTTTGATGGTGTCACGCCCCGCTTCCCAGAGAACGCAAGATTGGGCACGTGACATAGCCAACCATGCTACCTGTGGGTAGGAAGTATCCATCCACAGGCACATTACGGCTGTAGGGATATCAAGAACAAGATAATAAACTAATCTAACACATGTCCAAATCCATAATAACAAGAGTCAATAAACAATAAGTGCGGAAGCAAATGATCCAATACAATAAATAAATAGTACGTCCCATAATGCGGGCTCACATCTGGAAATGAAATGAAATAAATAAACTGATCACTATGGAACTCACAGATCAGCCTGCTGGCTGAAGTACTCCTGCTCGGTCGTCGACAGTGGTAAAGAATCTGGGCCATGCAAAACCCAGACGTCAGCGCGTCAAGTCAACCAATGATATAATATGAACATGGTAATAAGCAATGCAGGGATGAACATGAATAAAACAATAATATAAAATAATAGTGCAGGGTAATGTGCAGTGGTAACTAAACTGTCCTATCAGGTTTCTATTCTAAAGTCTTTGAAATCAATTGATGACTCGTCGATGTAACTCAATAGTATCCCGTGCATGCCCGGGACCACGGTCAAGACCCTCGGGGCTGAATCCGAGACGTGCCGCTAGGCAGTAATAGGTAGCAGGATGGACGAGTGATGTCAGCATCATCACTCCCGGACTGGCCAAGCCCGTAAGACTGATCAGAACAGGTATCGAACTGTTGAGTTACAAGTCGGTTTCACCTTTGATTTCCCCATACCCCCAAGTTATGTATGTCAGGTCAGGTATTCAGTAATCAAGAACTAATGCCAACACAGGATCAGGTAACAGCAGGTTTGTCTGGGTAGACAACAGGAATGGTCCATGAGGACCCAAGTCTGGTTTGTTGGCATTAGGCATGAGATCAGGTAACAAGTCAGGTCATGGTACAACAGGTTGAGTCGGTATGCATATAAATATCATGTGTAGCAAGGTCGGGTCAATATGTAATGCAATCGAATGTGTGCTCTTAACAGGTATAGAAGCGAATAAGGAACAACAGCAGGAAATAAAGTAAATAACAATAACGGTTCATTTAATCACAATGGTGCTTTGTATTATCTTATTAACAGGTTCAAGCACCCTTGGGGTGCAATAATCACAAGGTGAAGCAATATCAATAACATAACGTAATGAAGCTATATGAAAATAAAACTAAAGCATAAATAATTGTCACATGGATGATCTAACAATTAAAAGCAAGGACGATCTAAAGGATTTAGTTAGCTAAAAGCATGGATTAATAGCAGACCAGATAATTACATGAATCTACTATAATGATTCAATGTTAATGATAATTGCAACCGTCAATTTTAGGTTATACTATAATATCGATATTACCATCAACTGTGTGGTTATATTAAATAATACGATAATTAAATGTATAGCAAGACTTGATCTTGTATATTAGCATGTTAGAGCAAGTATTCGGATACTTGCCTCGACGGTTTCGCAAACCGGAAAACACGAACGTAGCGTCGGCGGAAAACACGCGACGGTTGCACGGGCCACGGATCGAGTCCAAACAACGAACAGCGGAACCACACGGACCAGAATACTTCGCTGGAGAGTCGGGTCGAGTCGTCGGCACGGCCGGAATCCGGCGAAAAGTCAAAACAGCGACGAATTAGCAAACTACAAAGCGAAGCAAGAATCGACCAGAGAGGGGATACGAGAAGGGAGATGGTGAAGATGTAGGGTTCCTAGGCATCCTAATGAGGTCTCACAAGGCATCAACCATGCTAATTTCAAAAAATCTAGGTGCCGAGAAACCCGACTACGGATCGTTTGCTAGAAAACTAGGCGAAAAGATAACTAGTTAACACTTAACTAAGGGAATACTGAAATACAACCTTTGTAGATCCGGTGCTCCACCTCCATAGCTCCGCAACGAAGTCCTCTCCGCTGTCCAAATCAAATCCGGGCTCTAGCGTCGGCTTCGTCGGAGAATGGGCAAGCTAGGTCGTCGATGTCCATGCCGAAGATGATCTACGTCGAGGCATCGCTAAATCAAGCTCCGACTTCACCAAGTCAAGAAACTTGTGAAGAAAACACACTCTACTACTTGGCAAGAGGTAGAGGATGAAGAAATAGGAAGTGGGTTAACTTTATTTTTGGATTTCTCACTCTTTTCCAACAATCACCATTGATGGAGCTTGGTTTTCTTCAAAGAAGAATGAAGAAGAAGAAGATAAGTATTATGATAAGAATAAAAGAATAAATAAAAATCCATTCTTATCATAATTCTCACCATGGTTAGGTGTAGAGAATTAACTTGAGTTAATTGAATTGGTTAGGGTTAAGCATGAGACAAAATGGTGACTAAGTCAAAAGTTCATGAAGCTTCATGAAAGAAAACAAAAGAAGCCACCATTCTATTTTATGCAATTTTATTTTCCAAAAATAAAAACAAATGAATAAATGAATAATCAAATAAAAACCCTAACCATTTCTTTAACCAAGGTTTAATTCTTTACACAAACCCTAATTTGCATGTATCATCAAATATGATACAAACAAGTGCACAAAATCATATCGCATATGCAATGCGCACAACCGAGCGAGAAAATCCATTTAAAGTGAACCGATACTAGTTAATGCAAAGTAATATATCAAATATATAATTATGCATTAAATCATTAAATCAACGCTTGATTTAACGATCCGGTCATGACGCACATAACCGACTGGTACCATTAGTAACATCTTATCGAATCAACACTTGATCCGATAACCCGGCTATATCGCATATAACCGATCAATGTCACATCGCGAGAATCGAATACAGTATCACATACTGGTATTATTCTCGGTCCCGCACATATCTCATATGCGCTCCTATTTCGTTTCGCTTGAGCCAGGAAACCTCTGTGTAGGACTCTAAAGACTCGTCAATACGCCGGCAGCGGATGATGATCATATCAAACATCCACAAGCCGCAAGCGGTCTGCTAAACGTAACGGCCACCCGGGTATTGTGCGATCTGAAGATCGACGAGCAAGCCCGCTCACACTCCAGTGAATCCAACCAGTAACACTACCGTACAGTCCGTACTGATCGTCTGATCTGTCGCATATCTCGCCTAGGGGTGGTAAACGTCAGACCCCAATAGCTCGATAAGTCGTGTCGATATGAGGTCTATAACTATTCGAGAAACTACTGGTAACACTTACCAGTAAATCTCAGCAACCCTGGCCAGGGATTTCCTGTTATAGCCAATCGAACACAGCGCAACATCAACCCCCTATACCGGGAGAGACGAATCCCCTCCTATCGCTCATTGCCTCCATGTGACTCGGGACTGTACCCAAAAACCACCGTTTGCACGCCCTCTTGGACGTGGTAAGATGGAAATCAAAGCACAGTGGGAACCACACAAGACTCTATGACGATCTCGGGTCAACAGACTACTCTGTACCAGTGTCACCAGAGAACTGCCATCTGACGTGAGGTATAATACCATCTGGGAGTTCTCGGCGAGTCCGTCCAGTGTACCCAGTCTCTACTGAGCACCCGTATATCATCTCTGATGTCAAACACCAATGGATATGGGATCATCCATCGCCCATCTGTATGGGTCGAGAAGGTATACGCTAGTCTACTCTGGTATATCGATGCCCCGTCTCGATACACCCACGACTAGGGACTTTGAAGGATGTACTTATGGACTACCATGTCCCCACTAGTATGATCCGCATCATAGTCCAGGTAGTCAAGTACACATCCTAAGGGCTTTACCAACATGTAACAGAGAGACAAACAGTGTACACGTTAAGGTAAAGATCAACCAGATAGCATACTATCATGTCGAGCAAGAAAGTCCTCCCTATATATGTCCCGGCATCCACTACAATATACATCCAATGTACAGTAATGGCCTCTAGGGCATACATATAACTAACAGAAGAGAGGCTTACAGGGATAACCAGGGGGCAACCGCGACGGGTTCGACGGCGACGGGGCGCCGGCGAGGCAGCGGCAGCGGCAATCCCGGCTGAAAGGTGCTGGAGGTCGCTGGAATGGGATGGTGCGATGAGTAGACGAGGTGCTGGCTTGATCTGGTTTGCAGGGGGAGAAGGAGGTGGTCGGCGGTGGCTCTGGCAACGACGGCGAGGGTCGACGGGGCTTTTTCGGCGAACTAGGGTTGGTGTTAGGGTTAGGCTCGGGTGCAGTTGCAACGCCGGCGAGGGAAGGAGGAAGACGGTGAAGAGGTCGGGACGAGGGTGAAGGGAGGAAGACTCTGGCGTCGTCGGCGATGGGCTGCGGCGGCGACGGCGAGCAGCGACGATGTATGCAGCTACGGGGTTGGGTTGCAGGCGCTGAAGGAGGGAGAAGAGGAGGAAAGGGTGCGGTCGAGGCTGTGGAGGCGAGGGGGATGGTGGCGAGGTCGCGGGGAGGTCGACGGCGAGGCTGCGGCGGCTAGGGTTGGGGTTCGTAGGGTTCTCGGGCGAGGTTTCTCGTGGGGTTGAGAACGAGGAACAGTTGCCAATATATAAAATAGAGAGAGAGAGAGAGTTATAGGAGAGAGGGAGAGAGAGATTTTAGGAGAGAGAGAGAGAGAGAGAGATTAGAGAGAGAGATAGAGAGAGATTGAGAGGCGGAGAGAGAGAGAGAGAGTTGGAGGGGCCCACGAGAGATTATATATCTCTCGTGATTGGCTGGGGAGGAATCTCGTGGTAAATTTTTAAAAGATTTAAAAGGATTTATACGTTAAGATGTAACAGTAATATATATTATATAGTTTTAATATATTTAATTAAATGGGCATTTCGGCGCTAAATGAAACATTTCCAAATCGCGCCCGGGTTGCGCCCAAATGTTTCAAATTCAAATTATAGGATTTTAAGCGAGTTCCAAATTTTGAAATGAGATGTTTTATGACTAAAATGCATGCCCCCAAGTCGGACACTTGCACGCGCGCGTAGTCGTCCAAACTTGCCCGTTTCGCCGAACGGGATGAAATCTCGACGCGCGGACGCTACCACGCGACTAGTGGTGACGAGTAGGCCAACATGGATATTTTTAATTTCATTTTAGGTGTTAAAATTTGTTATAGGCGAAAATGACTTAGCCGGTTAAAATTTAGTAACAAGCACCAAACAAACATGATAATTGAAAGGAGCAATGTCTAACATTCAACTAGTACCAGAAATAGTATTATTGGGCTCGGGTGTTACATTATACCCAACTACAAAAGAATTTCGTCCTCGAAATTCCAAGAATACAAGATAGCTAACTACCGAAAAAGGTGAGGAAACTTCTGCCGGATCTCGTCTTCTCGCTCCCAAGTGGATTCTCCGTGCGATCGATTACCCCAAGAAACTAGCACAAAAGGGATAATCTTGTTCTTAAGAACCTTTTCTCTTCGATCCTTGATTTCAACTGGTCGCTCCTCAAAAGTTAGGTCCTCCCGTACAGTCAACTCCGAATGATCCAAGACGTGAGTTTCATCGCGAACATACCTCCGTAGTTGGGATACATGAAACACATCGTGCACTCCTGCCAAAGACTGTGGTAACGCCAAACGGTACGCTACCTCTCTAACACGCTCCAATATCTCGAAGGGTCCAACGAATCGAGGACTAAGCTTTCCCCGACTCCCAAAGCGAATCACCCCTCTAGTCGGTGATATCTTCAAGAATACCAAATCGCCCACGGCGAACTCTAGAGGTCTTCTTGACGTGTCAGCCCAACTTTTCTGTCTGTCTTGAGCTGCCTTCATATGCTTCCTGATGGTATTCACCTTCTCGACTGTCTGTACTACCAAATCTGGTCCTAGTAACCTTCGTTCACCAACATCATCCCAACAAACAGGTGAACGGCACTTACGACCATACAACGCTTCAAACGGAGCCATCTGAATAGTCGCTTGGAAGCTATTGTTGTACGAAAACTCCACCAAGTGCAGGTGATCCTCCCAAGAACCTTTGAAGTCCAACATGCAAGCTCTCAACATATCTTCAAGGGTCTGGATCGTTCTCTCCGATTGTCCATCAGTCTGAGGATGATAGGCTGTGCTAAACTTCAATCGAGTCCCCAAACTTTCTTGTAAACTCCTACAGAAGTGCGACAAGAACCGAGTGTCCCGATCGGACACGATGCTCACCGGTACTCCATGCAATCTTACAATCTCCTGCATGTACCGCTCTGCCAAAGTCTCCGTCGATTGACCAACCCGAAAAGGAATAAAGTGAGCCGCCTTGGTCAACCGATCGACAATCACCCATACTGCATTGTTGCCCTTTGGACTCCGTGGTAAAGCCGTCACGAAATCCATGGTTATATGTTCCCACTTCCACTGAGGAATCGGAAGTGGTTGCAACAAACCAGCAACCCTTTGGTGTTCAGCCTTGACTTGCTGACACACCAAGCACTTCGCCACGAAGCGAGCAATCTCCCGTTTCATACCTTCCCACCAGAAGTGCTGTCGAATATCCCGGTACATCTTTGTCCCTCCTGGATGTACAGAGTAAGCTGAACTGTGTGCCTCCTTCATAAGCTCTTCACGCACATCCCCTTTTGGCACACACACACGGCTACCATACCTCAACGAACCATCCTCATGGATCAGTAAATCGGTTCGTAGTCCGGCTTCAACCTGCTCTCAAAACTTTTGCAGTCTAGGATCCTGCGTTTGTGTCGCTTTAATCTTCTCAACTAAGGACGACTGTACTTGCAACTGCATCAACTGTCCCGTAGCATGTGGTAGCACAACCTCCAAGTCAAATCTCCGAAAATCCGCAATGATCTCTCTCTGTGCAGTCAATACCTGAATCGCTGGTAACCGACTAAGCGCATCCGGCACGACGTTAACCTTTCCCGGATGGTACTTAAGATCGAGGTCGTAGTCGGCCATCAGCTCCAACCATCTACGTTGCCTCATGTTCAACTCCTTCTGAGTGAACACATACTTCAAACTCTTGTGATCTGTAAAGACTTCGACTCTCTCGCCCAAAAGGTAGTGTATCAAAATCTTCAAGGCGAAGATCACGGCCGCAAGCTCCAAGTCATGAGTCGGGTAATTCTTCTCATGAGTCTTCAGTTGTCTCGATGCGTAAGCTATGACCTTCCCATTCTGCATCAAAACACATCCCAATCCTTTTCCAGATGCGTCGCTGTGAATCACCAGTCCTCCTGAATTATCTGGTACGGTCAGGATAGGGATGGTTATCAACTTCTGCTTCAACGTCTCGAAGGCCAATGCACATCCATCCGTCCAAACAAACGGTACCTCATTGCGCGTGAGCTTGGTTAACGGCTCTGCCAAACGAGCGAAGTTCTCCACAAATCTCCTGTAGTATCCGGCCAAACCAAGGAAACTTCTTATCTCAGCCACATTTCTTGGAATAGGCCAATCTCGAACTGCTGCAATCTTTTCGGGATCGACGGCGATTCTATCGCCCGACACAACATGCCCCAGAAACTTTACTTCTTCCAGCCAGAATTCGCACTTACTCATCTTCGCATACAATTTCTCCTGTCTCAGCATCTGCAGTGCGATCTTTAAATGCTCAGCATGTTCCTCCGGACTCTTCGAGTAAACCAGAATATCGTCAATGAATACCATAATAAACTGGTCCAAGAATGGTGAAAAGATTCTGTTCATCAAATCCATGAATATTGCCGGCGCATTCGTCACTCCGAAGGGCATCACCAGATACTCGAAATGTCCATATCGAGTTCGAAACGCCGTCTTGCAAATGTCTTCTGCTTTCACTCGGACCTGATGATATCCGGATCGCAAATCCAGTTTCGAGAATACTCTCGCGCCACTAAGCTGCTCAAAAAGTTCTCCAATGCGAGGGATCGGGTACTTGTTCTTAATAGTCACCCGGTTCAATTCTCGATAATCAATGCACATCCTTCTCGTGCCATCCTTCTTCTTTACCAAAAGAACTGGAGCTCCCCAAGGCGAGTTGCTGCTTCGAATCCAACCCTTCTCGAGTAATTCACCAACTTGTTTCTTAACTTCTTCCAATTCCACTGGTGCCATCGGATAATAAGATTTCGATACTGGCGCTGCACCAGGAATAAGGTCAATCGCGAACTCCACATCTCGCTTCGGCGGTAAGCCCGATATATCTTCAAATACATCCATAAAGTCGCGAACAACTGCCGGCTCTTCCTTACTATCAACTTCCATTGCTGCAAGAACACTGCGTGTCGGCCTAGCCCTGAACTCGACTAGCCCGACAGAACTGCTTCCCCCAGTGAAAGTAAACTCAGAATGTCCGGGAATCTGGAAATTTACCTTCCTTGCCCTACAGTCAATGTGGGCGTGGAAAGTGCCAAGGAAATCCATTCCCAAGACAACTTCATAGCTGCCCGTATCTATCACCAAGAAATCTGCAAAGAGCTCCCGTCCGCACACAACAACTGTACAATCTCTACACTCCTTACTAGCTATGATTTTCCCATTCCCAGTGTGTATGTCCCAAAAACTAGACAGGGTCGTGCAGGTAATCGAGTGTGTAGTTATAAATTTGGATGACATAAAACAGTGGGATGCTCCGGAATCAAATAATGCCAACGCGGGAAAACCATGAACGAGTAAAGTACCTGAAACCACTTCTCCTGATGCCTTAGCTTCCTCAGCTGTCAACGTGAAAGCTCGAGCCTGATTAGGTCCTTGAGTCAGCTGTTTCTGCCCTTGGAACGGTCTCTGCGGAGGCTTCTGTATATCATCTCTCGTGCGAAGCTTCGACGGACAGGCACCAACTGCGTGATCGGACGCTCCACACACCAGACAAAGTCCCAGTCTCCTTCGACACTCCTTATGCACGTGCCCAGGTAAATGGCAGTAGTCACAGGTCACGCTCTTTCTTCGATCAACGATCACAGGCTTCTTCATGGGTGCTACACCTCGACGGTCCACTGGAATGCCTCTGCGCCCATGATCTCGGTTAGGTACAAATGCGGGCTTCCTGGCCGCAACTGCTGTCTGCTGTAGGTTCCCTTTCATTCCCGACAAACTCTGCTGCTCTCTGGCTGCCGTAAGAACCTGCGAGAAAGTGGTCAAACCCAGAGAGACAATCTGCCTCTGGATGTCCACATCCAAACTGCGCAAGAACCTTCGCGCCCTGTCTGCCTCCTTGGCGACTAAGAGTCCAGCGAAGCGGCTGAGTCTCGTCCATTCCGCTGCATGTACGTCCACAGATGCTCCATTTTGTTTCAGCCCAATAAATTTCTCTTCCATTTCCTCCCGTGCAGTCCGCGGGAAGAACTTCTCCAGGAAACTTTTAGAGAAATCCGCCCAACTGATTGGCTTGGGCAGGCGGGTCTCCTCCACAAGCCACCACTCTCGGGCGTAATCCACCAGCTGAATGCGCACCACATCAACTCTCTTGTCCTCTGGGATCTGTGCCGCAATCAGTAAATTCTCCGTGTCCACTAGCCACTGCTCGGCTGGCAACGGCTCCTCCAAACCAGTGAAAGTAGTAGGACCCAAACGTCTGAAATCTGCCACGGTCCCTACTCGGTCAACTGGCTTCGCTACAGCTGTGTTTACAGACTGCCGAATGGCCTGCAAACCCTCCTGAAATGAGTCTGCTTGCTGCTGGATCAGCTCAGTATGCCTCTTCTGATTTTCCAACATCCCACGTATCACTCCCAACATGGAGGCTTCATCTACGCGCCTCTGATACGTCTTGAAATTCTTATCTGCCATAATCCTGAAATCAAAACACCCAACATTAGCATGATGATAGATTCAATATATAAATCAAGGCTAGAACTCCAAGATACTTAAATAGAGTACCGCATTGTAGCTATGCCGCGGTATCATAGCCGCAATTACTTAACTCCACCCAAGTCGCCTAAGTCCTAGAGATAACAAGAAATTAGGTTTTCGAGTTGACAATGCAAAGTAAGTTTTTACGCCGTACAAGATATAATCAGGAAGAATGTGATTCAAGAATGGTAAAACGGTCAAGGTGGTAGGACATGTTTCCTAAGCACGGGTATTCTGATTCGTGTATCGGGTACAATACCCAACTACAAAAGAATCAACCCAACTAACCTATGGCTCTGATACCAAAAGAACCATGTCACACCCCGCTTCCCAGAGTACGCAAGATTGGGCACGTGACATAACCAACCATGCTACCTGTGGGTAGGAAGTATCCATCCACAGTCACATTACGGCTGTAGGGATATCAAGAACAAGATAATAAACTAATCTAACACATGTCCAAATCCATAATAACAAGAGTCAATAAACAATAAGTGCGGAAGCAAATGATCCAATACAATAAATAAATAGTACGTCCCATAATGCGGGCTCACATCTGGAAATGAAATGAAATAAATAAACTGATCACTATGGAACTCACAGATCAGCCTGCTGGCTGAAGTACTCTTGCTCGGTCGTCGACAGTGGTAAAGAATCTGGGCCATGCAAAACCCAGACGTCAGCGCGTCAAGTCAACCAATGATATAATATGAACATGGTAATAAGCAATGCAGGGATGAACATGAATAAAACAATAATATAAAATAACAGTGCAGGGTAATGTGCAGTGGTAACTAAACTGTCTTATCAGGTTTCTATTCTAAAGTCTTTGAAATCAATTGATGACTCGTCGATGTAACTCAATAGTATCCCGTGCATGCCCGGGACCACGGTTAAGACCCTCGGGGCTGAATCCGAGACGTGCCGCTAGGCAGTAATAGGTAGCAGGATGGACGAGTGATGTCAGCATCATCACTCCCGGACTGGCCAAGCCCATAAGACTGATCAGAACAGGTATCGAACTGTTGAGTTACAAGTCGGTTTCACCTTTGATTTCCCCATACCCCCAAGTTATGTATGTCAGGTCAGGTATTCAGTAATCAAGAACTAATGCCAACACAGGATCAGGTAACAGCAGGTTTGTCTGGGTAGACAACAGGAATGGTCCATGAGGACCCAAGTCTGGTTTGTTGGCATTAGGCATGAGATCAGGTAACAAGTCAGGTCATGGTACAACAGGTTGAGTCGGTATGCATATAAATATCATGTGTAGCAAGGTCGGGTCAATATGTAATGCAATCGAATGTGTGCTCTTAACAGGTATAGAAGCGAATAAGGAACAACAGCAGGAAATAAAGTAAATAACAATAACGGTTCATTTAATCACAATGGTGCTTTGTATTATCTTATTAACAGGTTCAAGCACCCTTGGGGTGCAATAATCACAAGGTGAAGCAATATCAATAACATAACGTAATGAAGCTATATGAAAATAAAACTAAAGCATAAATAATTGTCACATGGATGATCTAACAATTAAAAGCAAGGACGATCTAAAGGATTTAGTTAGCTAAAAGCATGGATTAATAGCAGACCAGATAATTACATGAATCTACTATAATAATTCAATGTTAATGATAATTGCAACCGTCAATTTTAGGTTATACTATAATATCGATATTACCATCAACTGTGTGGTTATATTAAATAATACGATAATTAAATGTATAGCAAGACTTGATCTTGTATATTAGCATGTTAGAGCAAGTATTCGGATACTTGCCTCGACGGTTTCGCAAACCGGAAAACACGAACGTAGCGTCGGCAGAAAACACACGACGGTTGCACGGGCCACGGATCGAGTCCAAACAACGAACAGCGGAACCACACGGACCAGAATACTTCGCTGGAGAGTCGGGTCGAGTCGTCGGCACGGCCGGAATCCGGCGAAAAGTCAAAACAGCGACGAATTAGCAAACTACAAAGCGAAGCAAGAATCGACCAGAGAGGGGATACGAGAAGGGAGATGGTGAAGAGAGGCTTACAGGGATAACCAGGGGGCAACCGCGACGGGTTCGACGGCGACGGGGCGCCGGCGAGGTAGCGGCAGCGGCAATCCCGGCTGAAAGGTGCTGGAGGTCGCTGGAATGGGATGGTGCGATGAGTAGAGGAGGTGCTGGCTTGATCTGGTTTGCAGGGGGAGAAGGAGGTGGTCGGCGGTGGCTCTGGCAACGACGGCGAGGGTCGACGGGGCTTTTCCGGCGAACTAGGGTTGGTGTTAGGGTTAGGCTCGGGTGCAGTTGCAACACCGGCGAGGGAAGGAGGAAGACGGTGAAGAGGTCGGGACGAGGGTGAAGGGAGGAAGACTCTGGCGTCGTCGGCGATGGGCTGCGGCGGCGACGGCGAGCAGCGACGATGTGTGCAGCTACGGGGTTGGGTTGCAGGCGCTGAAGGAGGGAGAAGAGGAGGAAAGGGTGCGGTCGAGGCTGTGGAGGCGAGGGGGATGGTGGCGAGGTCGCGGGGAGGTCGACGGCGAGGCTGCGGCGGCTAGGGTTGGGGTTCGCAGGGTTCTCGGGCGAGGTTTCTCGTGGGGTTGAGAACGAGGAACAGTTGCCAATATATAAAATAGAGAGAGAGAGAGAGTTATAGGAGAGAGGGAGAGAGAGATTTTAGGGGAGAGAGAGAGAGAAAGATTAGAGAGAGAGATAGAGAGAGATTGAGAGGCGGAGAGAGAGAGAGAGAGTTGGAGGGGCCCACGAGAGATTATATATCTCTCGTGATTGGCTGGGGAGGAATCTCGTGGTAAATTTTTAAAAGATTTAAAAGGATTTATACGTTAAGATGTAACAGTAATATATATTATATAGTTTTAATATATTTAATTAAATGGGCATTTCGGCGCTAAATGAAACATTTCCAAATCGCGCCCGGGTTGCGCCCAAATGTTTCAAATTCAAATTATAGGATTTTAAGCGAGTTCCAAATTTTGAAATGAGATGTTTTATGACTAAAATGCATGCCCCCAAGTCGGACACTTGCACGCGCGCGTAGTCGTCCAAACTTGCCCGTTTCGCCGAACGGGATGAAATCTCGACGCGCGGACGCTACCACGCGACTAGTGGTGACGAGTAGGCCAACATGGATATTTTTAATTTCATTTTAGGTGTTAAAATTTGTTATAGGCGAAAATGACTTAGCCGGTTAAAATTTAGCAACAAGCACCAAACAAACAAGATAATTGAAAGGGGCAATGTCTAACATTCAACTAGTACCAGAAATAGTATTATTGGGCTCGGGTGTTACAGATGGCGGCGTCTTCTATCAATTTTGTTGAATGTGGCCCGTGGATAGTATACAAGAGTCAGTTTTGATCTCCTTATTAGGCAACAGTGGCTTAGGAAACAGGATGATTTCCCCGTCGCCTAAGGCTTTTCAACTTTATGAGCAGTGAGGGTCTTATAAAAATGTTTCTCCCTACAAGTCAAGGGGCTCTCGCAAGTGTACCCTAACGTGAAATACAGATAACCTTTTTCGATACAGGAGCCTGTTAGGTTTGTGGTACTGGGTTAAGTTCATCGTACCGTCGCATTGGCTGATATATTCTCGATATACAATTCCTTGAGTTGCGGCTCGAGTAGCCACGCGTTTTTCGTGTCTCTGATCTTTTCTGAAGCTGGACAAGACGTCTTCAAGTAATCTTCTTAAGTTAGAATATCCATATTACCATCGGAAGATCAAGCGTTGGGTATTGTCGTGGCGCTTTACTTGAGATTAGGCTTAATTTGTAGCCCCGATAAGTCAAAGCTACACCCTTCTGGGGTGGGATGACATCTAATAGTCTTTAGGCTTGCCATCAAGATCTGAAGTTAGGCGCATGCCATCACTTTGCTTTCGCTTTAGTGTCGCACCGATTTTTCGCTGAAGTAAGGTAGACATCCGTATGACCTCTACGTTGTATGTATCGCCATCAAGATATGAAGATAGGAATATGTCATTGCTTCGATTTTATTTGACAGTTGCGCCTGCACTCTGCCGGAATGAGAAGGAACGCCGAAATGATCTCTAGGCTATAGATATTGCCATTGAGTTATAGAGCTAGGATTTTGTCGTCACTCCACTTTTGCTTTGGGTCCTTAGAGCTTCGCTGACACCACGTCTGTATTCTGCTGGAGTAAGAGAGACGTCCAAATAGTCTGTAGGCTGTAGATGTGCCATCAAGACTCGGTTCTTTTTTTGGCGAAGTATGGTGGGAAAATATGGTTCCCTTTCTTTAATTTATGCTCATAGATTGTATACAAGAGTCAGTATAGACCTACTTGCAAGGAAGAAAAAAAATTATTTTATTATTTATTTATTTCCGCGATGCTCTATCTTGTTAGCTTTTTTATATCGTGAAAGTCGCGATTGCCCAATCATTTCGGCTATTCTATTCGCGGTGCCCAATCATTTCGGCTATATTTTTTGTTTTTACTCGCTGCTTTTTATTGCGTGTTGCCCTATCATTTCGGCTATTTTTTTTTTCTTTTTTCATACTCATCAATTTTGTTATGAGTCGGAGACTTAGGGTATGATGCCAGTTTCGGCATCAGTATCGCTGCAACTGGAATGTTGCCAGGAGCGACTCATCATATACCATTACCAATTTCGGCCAAATAGTGGCTTAGATAACAGGTTTAGATCCATGCTAACTAAGGCTTTTTTGACTTTACGAGCCATGAAGGTCTCATAAAGGTCTTTCTCCCTATGGGTCGTAAGGATATCATAGGTGTATTTTCTCCTTAGAAGTCGTGAGGACTCCTAAGTGTATATTACTCATGTAATTCATAAGGATTTTACAGGAATGCTTTCTCCTTGCTAGTTGAGAGGACTTGCAAGTGTCGTTCACCTTATCAAGCAATATTTCTCAATTTTGGTGGGACTTGGTCGAGAATATATTAATTTATGCCCGTGGATTGTATACAAGGGTCGATATTGGACCGCCTGTAGGATAATATATTTGTGGGGTTTTGATGGCTTAAGAACATGTTTAGATCCCTGTAGTTTAAGTCTTTTGAATTCTATAAGTTGTGAGGGTCTTATAGAGGGTATATTCTCCTTACGAGCTGTGAGGATCTCGTAAGTGTATTTTCTCCTTACAAAGTCGTGAAGACTTTGCAAGTGCATCTTTTCTTTAACGAGTTCAAGCCCTTTTGGGTTTTCACAAGCTCGTCGGTAGTCCTGTTGTTTTTTTACTCACGGCGCCCTTTCGGGTTTTCATCTGTGTCCATTCCGCTTATGGACATACCCTTTTTAGGCGGCTCGTAAGGTAATACACTAACAGTTGTCGATCACGACATTCCTTGAAGGACCACATCATTTGAGATCTGGGAAGGATGTGAATTTTTTTATGCCCGTGGGTTGTATACGGTGTTCAATATGAAGACCCGCCGTAGGGAAACACTACTACAAAGAAGGGTTGCCCCTACGGATTTATCCGTAGGGGCAACCCACTGCCCCTACGGATATATACGTAGGGGCGAAAAAATACCCCGTAGGTGCAAAGGCCGCAGGTGCAAGTTGAGGGCCTGAACTTGCCCCTACGGTTAAATTTTTGCCTCTACGGATATATGTGTAGGTCCTGTTGCCCCTACGGATTAAGCCGTAGGATATAAGATTTTATATTATTTACGGTTTATTTTAATAAATTACTTGGCCCTACGGATATACCCGTAGGGGCATGTACTACCCCCTACGGATATATGCGTAGGTACGTTTTCGTAGGGGCATAAATTCAGGATTCCTGATATTTTGCCCCTACGGATAACGCCGTAGCGGAGAGTCAGTGGCCCCTACGGATATATCCGTAGGGGCTTTCCCAACCCCTGGCACTGAGATCTGGGGGAAATATCAGTTACTGCTGATATTTTGCCCCTACGGACATATCCGTAGGGGTAACATGTGTGCCTACGGATTAATCCATAGGTACATATTGTCTGTAATTTTTTTTAAAAAATGGGCTGCTTGATTTTTTCCCGCCCTGTGCACAATAATATATACATCAATCAAATCATATATTGCAGTATTCATAATCACATCTCACGCATATATATAATATACAAAAGAAACACAAAAACTGAATATGATATAAATACAAACCAATATCAATATCGTTTCAAAATGTAGTACAATGTGTATGATATAAATAAATACATTTTCAAAAAAAAAGAACCAAAAATCTACCCTAGCTCAGTCCAGCTCCACCTCTGAATAACGATAGAATAACGCGCGCCTGCTCCTCGGTCAATAAACTCTGCAATTCGTCGCGAGCGGGAGTCTGAGCGGCATGTGGAGCCGGCGATGTGGTCTGCGCAGCCGCCGTCGAGGTAGTCGCTTGCGGAGCCGCGGCTGCGGGAGTCTGAGTGGGCGGTGGAGCTACAGGAGCTGTCTGCGGAACCGCAGCCGATGTAGTGGCTTGCGGAGCCGCAGCCGAAGGAGATGCGTGTGGAGGCTCGGCCGATCTACCCTGTCGCGTCTGGATATAACGTGTGTAAGAAGCGTGTAAGAACTGTTTATTATTCGAATTCGTATCATTATTAAGTTATTTCGAAACCCTGTTTGGATATCTAGTTTGGAAAAGCGTTGTTTATTTCAATTACATATGTATGTATGATTAATCAAACTTAAGTCTAAAACCAAATAAGCTCAAGCTACGTACTAATTATGGATATGTTGATATGTATATAATATGAAATGATATTTTACTATAAAGTAGTATACATACCAGCATCTTCTTCAACTCCTGAACGCTGGCCCTCAAGCTATCCAGTTCATGATGGACATGCCGGTCACTGGAGACGGAGGAAGTAACCGCCGGGGTGGAGTCCAACCTCATATGGGCCCTGCTAGGGCCCAATCCCCGGCCTCTCCCAACCTCCGTGGTGCCCTCCGTGTGCGGCGTCCAGAACTGGGGTCAGCAGCCTCGGATCGTTCTGTCCGGTAAAATCGATCCCCGAGGCCTGGGCCTGCTCAACCACCAGCTCCTACACCCACATTCGAATTCTTATCATTATCGAGTTATTTCGAAACCCCATTTGGATATCTAGTTTGGAAAACTGTAGTTTATTTTAATTAGATATGTACATGTATGATTAATAAAACATAAGTCTACAACCAAATAAGCTCAGGCTATGTACTGATATTGGATATGTTGATATCTATAATATGACATTATATTTTACTATTAAGTAGTATACATACCAGCATCTCATTCAACTCCTGAACGGTGGCCTTCAAGCTCTCCAGTTCCTGCTGGATACGTCGCTCACTGGAGACGGAGGAAGTAACCACCGGGGTGGAGTCCAACCTCATATGGGCCCTGCTAGAGCCCAGTCCTCGGCCTCTCTCCCAACCTCCGTGGTGCCGTCATTGTGCGGCGTCCAGGACTGGGGTCAGCAGCCTCGAATGCTGCCTTCCCCCTAGCAACTGTCAGAACATTATATTTAGCACATACTGGTCTATAAAATTGACAAGAAATACCAAAATCAACAAATTCAAAGCCTTACCTACAGAGATAGAAGATGTGCTCCTCTGGTATCTGCATGTATCAAAATTTGAATAATATTAATTAATTTCAGTACATACATACTAACAAGGTAAACTCGCATATAGCGCTGCTTACACATATGACAGGGAGTGAACAAGCTCTTGTAGATCATCAGGCGCAAATCTAATCTCATCAAGCAGCCCATGATAATGAGTTGGACGACTAAGAGCAAAAGGAATGTGTGTATATTTATGATATAGCATTCTAAATCAATATACATGCCCTATATAATATATAAACATACCTGGAGGAACGGGAGTGGCCTCTGTCCCTGATATGGACGCATCACCAACAACTAGACAATCAAACATTGACGATATAAGTAATTTTGACATAAACAGGCATGGATATCTATAATATTACATTCAAAATGGATATTAGAGAGCGCACCTGCAGTGAGAAGTGGTAAAAGTATCACCCAACTAGGGTGTAATTTACAGAATCAGCTGAGACTCTTGAAAGTCATAGAAGAACCCGACCTGCACAAATCTGATGTATGCTTTCCATTGGACACTAAGAAGTCTCTAAAGGGAAAAGCCTATGTGAAAGCCATCATTAGTTCATATCCGAAGATTGATGCTGAAACAGAGAACGAGGAATGTCATTTTTTTCTTCTTCTGCCACATTACTGTCTTCTCCTTCTGCCACATTACTGTCTTCTCCTTCTTATTATGTGCGCGTGCAAATTCAATGACTATATTGAGAATATGGATTAATAGTGGGTAGGAAAAGTATTTCTCAAATGGCTTTTGCGTCTTAAAACCATAAACTACTAAGTAATGGCATACATAATTTTTTTAGTATAAAGGTTGTTATTTTAAGTTTTCCCTTATAGAGATATGATCTAACTGCATCTATAAACTATAAGTGTGCAGAAAATTATGATAAGAAACCATAAGAAAGGGTCGTAGCCATGCATAACCTTGAATCTACATACCAAATCATGCAAAAGCATGCACTTATTGTCACCTTGCCTTGGAATATAAAATATCTTGGAAGACTATAAGCGAGCATTTAAATCTTGATAGCTTTTGACTTCAACATATATTTTTCTCAAGTACCATGAAATATACTTCCTCCGTATAAACCGTTTTCAGGAAGATGGATTAATAATGACAAATTATCCATTGTGGCTCACTAGGTTAGCATTTTCTCTTCTATTGACCATCTTACTAATCTGCTTGGTAAATTTATTCGGAACCGGCTGCGAATCATTAAAAGACATGCATAAGAAAGAAAGCTAAAATACAGATATATAGCATACCGATACATCGAAACTTCATAGTTGCGATGGCAATCCAGAGATATTTATTTCTACACACGTGGTGCGCGTGCGAATGCGTCAGGCATCATGGACAAATATTTCAGAACATGGAAAGTATTATTCGTATAAAGTAATTAAAACTTTTAAACATCTTGGGTAGATATTTTCTTAGTTGATGCAATCATATCATGAGGACTAAATTTAAGCTATTATACATATGCATATGTATTTTTCTAACCTAATATATCTCACACACACACACAGAGAGAGAGAGAGAACACCAGTTTGGTAGAGAAATCAGCTAGCAGGACCCTGAAGAAATGGAGTCCATAGCATTGCTCATCATCATCATCCGTGATCCCTTTGATAATATTTTTTCACACAGTAATCGGAACCTGGTCAACAAATTTGTCATGCCCGTTGTGGTTTTACTTCTGTACAGTACTTCCACAAAATACGTGTTGTCATTTCTAAATGGAAGTTTCTCAGTGCCACCATAGTAGCAGAAGATGGAATTGTTTATCGCAACTAGATTATGCTAAGCCTCGGATAGATTAGGAAAGGAGAAAATAAGTTTTCGAGAGGAGAGGTGCAAGATATCATGTGCCACGAAGAAAAGGAGGGCAAAAACAGTGTTGGCATTCATAAGAGGAAAGCTAGACTAACAAGAAGAAACATTACAAATATTACTATGTTTATGAATTATCACAGAAAATCAACCCAGAATCTGCAAGAAAATCAAAAGTATGGCTCAAATATGAGACGGACAAATATCTTTTCCTCTCTTATCTTTTCTTTTTGAAAACAAATACCAGAAGATGTTGACTTTCTAGATAGATAGGAGTGGATATGATAAAAACATGTAAAGGGTGCATGGAAGTGCTAACAGAGACTCTTTGTTGCAACTTTATAGTAAACGGAACAATAACTGGCATATTCAAGTTAAAAGAATTGAAAGAATAATGAACATGGCTTACAAACTTGGGTGAGAACGATGTGACACTCAGGAAAACATCTAAAAGACAAATTCATAAATGCGGTTGGCTAAAACCGGACTAAATCCTGCCATGCGAATGATATTCCTTGATGTAGAAGGACCCAAGATTTTCTCGATCAACAATAATTATAGTAATCAAACTAGGCTAAAATTGCTGGAAATTCTTCTCAGGTTTGCCAAATTCAGCAAACCCCGACCCCAACCTAATCCTAACCCCAGCCCCAGCCCAGCCCAGCCCCACCCCAACCCCAACCCCAGCCCTAACCTAACCCTAACCCCAGACCCAGCTAAACCCCAACCCCAGCCCCAGCCCCAGCCCCAGCCGATCCCCAACCCTAACCCTAACCCTAACATAAACTGAACCCGATGCCTAACCTTAACGCTCATCCCTACCCGAACCCTGAACACTAGCCCTAACATCATCACAATTATGTTTAATTGGAGATTTACTTACCTGTAGACAGTGGAGGAGACGACGGAGACGCTTGGCGGTTGACGACGCACGCAATCGGCGACGAGGAACTCGACGAGGAAGAACGAGGGCGGTGGTGGGCCGAGAACGGAAGGCGGTGGCGGGCTGAGAACGGAGGGCGCGCGGTGGCGACGAAGAGAAAATTAGAGACGCGGGAACGAGAGAAAATTTTGGGAACGAGAGGGAAAGATCGAGATCGAGGCGTAGGGCATTTCTGTGCCTTTTTTTATTAAATTCCCATTTAGATGCCCCTACGGACATAACCGTAGGTTATTGGTTTACGGCTCCGTAGGGCCAAACAACAAATTAAGATTTAATATTTTTAAATTAAAATGTCGGGCACCGTAGGGACAACCATTTGGCCCTACGGCTTAGTCCGTAGGGGCAAGAAAAATCTGCCCCTACGGATTTCATCATCCGTAGGGGCAACACCATATTGTAGTAGTGGATGATGTGTGATGATGTAAATGCACTCAAGTCATGGTTTCATGTCAAGGAAACAAACATAAACTTCACACTGAAGGAACAAGAAAAACACCACAAGAAAAAACATGACATTGGTGTTACTACAGTAATTGTCCCCTCCATACTTACGCTCTAATTCCATGAAACAAACAACCCCTCAATGGATTTGGATTGGAGTTGGATTTTTGGAATATCAAATCCATAAAAACTTGCCAGTTTTGTATTTGGTTTGCAAACTTGATTTTAGGATTGATTGATGCAACTAGGATATTTGGAGCCCTTTCCATTCCGTCGAAAAAAGTAAGGATTTGCAAAAAAATCCATGTCCACAATTTGGGCACAACCAAACAAAAGAATAAGAAACTCGTAAACCATCATCTTTCATTTTCATTTGGTACAAAACAAACAAAAAAGACACATAAATTCATGAATCAACCTTAAGACTTTGAGAATCCATGTGCCCAAGGACACTAATCATCCAACATATTCGATATGAGCCCAAAGAACACTTAACATCCATTTTCAATATGAATCTGACTACAATTTTTTATTTTTTTATTTTTACATATCAAATATGAACAATGCATCCAATATCCAAACAACATCTACAAGAAATAAATGTGATCGGATGATATAACAATGTTTTCAAGGCTACATCAATTGACAACACCAAAGCCAGCACCAAAGCCAGTTTTCAAGGCTACATCAATTGACAACACCAAAGCCAGTTTTGTTACGAATTAGTTGGTGAAAGAATGGTTTACACAGCAGTACACAAGAACACATCTGGGCATCTTGCTATACTAACTAGAGTGTAAGGATACATACTAGAATAATTTTCCAACTCCCCACCACTTAACCCCAACCCAGCCCTAGCCCCCGCCCCCAGCCCCAGCTCCACCCCAGCCCAGCCCCAACCTAACCCTAAACCCAGTGCGGCCAGCTAAACCCCAACACCAACCCTAAGGCAAACCCTAACCCCAGCCCCACCTACAGCAGCCGAACACCAACCCTAACCCTACCCCGACCCCGACCCCGACTGCGACCGCGACCCCTGCCCCACCCCAACTCGCGCGCCATGAACCCTAAGCCCAAAATAATCCCAAAAATCTTTAATTTACCTCACCTGAACCCTAAGCCCGAAGTAATCCAAAGATTTACTCACCTGAACCGCTGCTGCGCTGGGGCTGGGGCGACGACCTGAACCGCGGTGGCGACGAGAGCTGAGGTGGCGACGAAACCGGCGGTGGCGACGAGGAGAACGGCGTTGGCGACGATGGCGTGGCGAATTGGGGAATTTTTTCGCGCGCGATCGAGAGAGAGAGAAAGTGAGCGAGCGTAGGCGATCGATCTGGGATTTTGTTAAATCGATATTTACTTGCCCCTACGGATATACCCGTAGGTCCTTTGTTTGCGGCTCCGTAGGGGCAAACACCAAATTAAGAATTAATATTTTTATTCTTGGACGTCTATGCCCGTAGGGGCAATCTTTTAGCCCTACGGATTAATCCGTAGGGCCAAACTTAAATTGCCCCTACGGATGTCAATATCCGTAGGGGCAACCCCTTATTTTACTAGTGAAATATATTAGTTTATGGACATTACGATCCATTATTAGTTAAGGAACGTTTTGGTCTAACATTAGTTTAGGGACGTTTCGGTCCAACATTCCTGCGTTTGGGACGAATATTAGTTTAAGGACATCTCGGTCCAACATTCCCATGTTTGAGTCAAATATTAGTTTAAGGACATCTCGGTCCAATATTCGTTTAGGCACGTTTCGGTCCATCATTAGTTTAGAGACGTTGCGGTCCAACATTCCCATAGGACGAATATTAGTTTAAGAACATCTTGGTCCAACATTAGTTTAAGCACGTTTCGGTCCATCATTAGTTTAGGGACGTTTCGGTCCAACATTCCCGTATTTATGATGATTATAAGTTTAGGGACATCTCAGTCCAACATTAGTTTAGGGACGTTTCGGTCCAACATTCCCGCGTTTGGGACGAATATTAGTTTAAGGATATCTCGGTCCAATATTAGTTTAGGAACGTTTTGGTCCATTTTAGCAAGCAGGAGATGACATATTAGTTTAGGGATATTACGATCCAATATTCCCGTGTTTGGGACGAATATTAGTTTAAGGACATCTCGGTCCAACATTATTTTGGAAACGTTCGGTCCAACATTCCCACGTTTGGGACGAATATTAGTTTTAGGACATCTCGGTCCAACATTCTCATGTTTCGGACGAATATCATTTGGCACCACTTTCAGAGTTTTGACTCGGGAAGATAGCGAGCGAACACAAGCGGGTAAATAAAAAGTATTCGTGTTGGGTCGCCATCTCTCAACCAATGCAGATATCAATGGTAGGTCATATTGTTGGTGGCCAACTTTACGATACTCACCAAAATCCCATTCGTCTAATAATTCAATCTGCTGATTCATCATAGGCTATTGCGTAGACATGCTGCACAATAAGATTTTCCCTATCTTTACCACTCCAAATAGTTTCGGAAATATTATTTGCTTGATTATTGTCACGCTCCGCTTCCCAAAATATAGAATACGGAGAGTAATGAAGGCCAGCCATGCTTCCTACGGTAAGGAAAGTTCCTTCCATAGTGACTTGAAGGCCGTTTAACTAAACTTGTATGATAATATCCAAGAATAATACTAACATCATGCTGCATAAGCAACAAATAATGATAGGTTCAATAATAGATCCAAATAACAATAGGTCTAAAACCATAAAGTCAAAATAAACTAATAAATGATCTGAAGGGAAAGATACATTATTCCTAACGTCCCGCGAAGGGCTCACATGCTAAGTACGAACTGAAATAGAAATAAATTTACGAATACTACTAATCTTCGGCAAACTCTTGATAGTCACTATGATCCTGCTTTGCCTGTGAATCAATCTCTAAAGCTGAGATGGCAAGTCTGTCACACCCCGTTTCCCAGTATACGGAGAAGGAGACGTGACGAGGCACACGACGTATTTACTCAGAAGTAAACATGTTAAACGTAAATAAGTAATAAAATGAAAAACACAAGAATAATAAGAGATATAATAAAAAAACTTTTTATTAATAAACATTCTTTACATACAACTGAAAAGTAAATACAATGTTGGAAAGCGATGCCTAAATGATGGCATATGAACTGAAAGTAAAGTAAGTACAAGTAGATCTAGAACTCTGTATCTTCAGTGAACTGCTCCAAATCGTCCTGACTGGACTCGATCTCCTGAGAGTCGGGTTCTCCTGAAAACATTCCAAAGAAAGAAGAAATATGAATGTCGTCAGCGAACTACCGCTCGGTAAGTCCCAAGAGGTAGAATAGAAATAGACAGGTAAGAGAATAGAATAGTTAATTTATATGTTTGTTATGCTAACGTAGTTATTTATAACTTGGTACAGAATGTGCCAGTGTATACGAGAGGAGTCCAACTTGCTCTGTGGACTAAGGTAACATGTAAGTACAAGGCCCCGTCAAAACCCATGGGACAATGGCACAGAATGTTCATGTAGGTATCTTTTAGTGACCATCATCGTGCTACTTTTAACACATTTCGTACCAGTCTACCCCTTTAAAACCCCGTAATGTATTTTGTATTGTTTGTAGTTATAAAACTTGCCAAGACCATGGTATAAATTGTTCATGTAAACGGATCAGGATATAAACGGATAGTCATGTAGTCAAGTTCAAGATATATCCATGGTTTGGTCAAGTCAAGACATGTTGCATGTTTGTATAACTCTGGTAATCATGTTCAAGTTCAAGTATTCATGTTTTGATATATTGGATTCATATTGAGTTGGAGTTATGTTTGGATTGTATTCATGTTTAGATTGTATTCAGATTAGACTGAGACTCAGATTGAGTCAGACACTTGTTCAGTCGAAAATATCGCACTTTTAATATGACATTTTCCTTACATTTCTTAAATATCCAAAGGTGTTTATTATAAATATGACACATATGAGGGTTTATCTGTAAAAATACTACTTTCATATGTTTATATATTATAATTAATATTATGAAGGAAAATATATGCATATAATATTTATATAATATTTTAATAATTTAAATATGCATATCATATCATATCAAATATCCTTAATCAATATTCTTAAAATATAATATCATATCAAATTGGTTAGGATAATATCTCAAAAATACCAAATATTACTAACATTATTCTTTGAGATATGGTGTAAGTTTTGGCTCAGGTCAGGAGATCGAGATGTTGAGATGTCGGAAATCAAAATCTGCCGAAATATTAAAGAAAATCGAAGAATTAATACTGGCAAAGACTTAGGAAATATTTTCAAGTTCCAGACATCAACTAAATCTCTATGTGTCATAAGAATAAAGCCCCAAAAATTTGCACCCAAGATCTCACCAAACGGCCGCGGATCCGCGGCCGATTCACCGAATCAGGAGTTAGGATTTTCAGGTTGGATTTGCTACAACTAACCCTAATTCTGGAGATCTATGGTTTCTGGCTTTAGGGCTATATAAAGGATCGAGGGCTAAACTTAGAAATCATCAATCTTTTACACAAGCTAATCACCGTCAAAGAACAAGTGATCCAAGAAAGGTCCAAGATTCGACGTGATAAAGCGACGTGAGATTCGACGGAACTTTTACATCCGACAAGACAGAGATCGAGAGCAACTTCTTCTTCCTCTTGTAATCTAAACTTGAAGTTTGTACTTGTGAAGTTGATTAATAAAAGTAGATCTTTAGTTTAATGAATTAGTAGTTTAATTATTTAGTTACATTATGAATTCCATCTCTATCCGTTCTTCTATCTCCATCATGCGTGAGTAATTCTCCTCTTAATAGCGTTCGTAGGATTATGGTAGATCAATAGATGAAAAAATATTTTAACTTCTTTTATGTCTTATGAAATTTATAAACTTTAGCAAAAGAATCGTTAACATCCTTAACGGGCGCGCTACCAATTTATTGCTAGTCTCAACCACGATTTGAGATCAGATTAACAATTGTTTTGTTAAGGGCTAGACATGAATAGAGATCAATAAAAGGACAAGGGTCAATAGTGTAGAAACCCTAGTTTCTTCCAAGAACCCTAATCTTCATTCATCACCATCAATCTAATTTTAAATCTATCAAAAGATAAAAGGAGTCGTCTTTATTAGTCATCCAAAATTACTAAATCCTAACGAACCCTACAAGCCCTCTTCTGATATAAAATCTACATCCGTCTTTAAACTAGATCTATATTCTACATCCGTGTTTAACATAGATCTAGATTCTATAACTATTCTTCACTATTATCTATTCTTCTTCCTCTTCCTAATCAACACGTCTAAAGAAAAATTAAAAGATTCCACATATCCCTGAGGACGACCCGTACTCATCTCGGTCTTGCTACACGCGACACCGTTATTGATTGCAGTTATTTCTACAAACACTTCTTTAAAAAAGATCAATCAACACTTAAACAGATTTGGGTCATGAATTAGGTTTTGGAGTTATCGGTAACTGCTACACATGGACGGCAGGATCTGTAACTTTTTCCAAGCCAATTACCATTGATAACCCCGTTTTAGTTTTGTACCTTAAATAGGCAAGCACCCACTTTCTCCGGCTCCCTGAGGCTCAAGAGACTTGGTCCCGCTTAAACCTATATTTACTAGGGTCCTTATTGTAATTTAATATAATTTGAGGGGGTTTTATAAAAAATATTTTATATATACTTCTAAAATAATCCTCAAGTATTTATTTATATTCTCTAGAGTTGTCATGGATGTGAATTTTATAGAATGAGGTATATTAGTGAATATATATATATAGTTTGAATAGTTCAAGGTATTTTAGTGTAAACTTGACTTGAATGGATTCTTGATGGTATTTTCATGAAACTTGTAGTTCTTTTATTTTGTTTAGAAAAACATGGAATTTATTATATATTTAAAATAGATGGTTTGATAATATTTATATATAATTATTAAGAATAAAAATTTATTTATTAAATAGAAATCATGTTTTTCTTAAAAATTGCATTAAAAATTCCATCGAGATTGTATGCTCCATGAGGAGGTCTGCATCTCGCCCTACTAGTCCGATGGATGTGCAATAACCCACACCAACCGAATCGGATTCTCCAAAAGTGGGTTGTAGAGGAACAATCAGAAGAAATTTAAATAACACAATTTAAAGAATACGGTTTTTTAATAGTGTGTTGTATTTTGATGTAAAAGTCGTATTTGCTACAAAAATGTTGTTCAAGGGAATCGTGTTATATCAATATGCGTATTTGTGAGAGGTAGGTCATTACCTCGTGAGATTTTTTAAAGGTAATATAAGAAAGAATGATTAAACGATATCATATGTAACTTCATGGTATTTAAGCGTAAAAGCTTAATAAAAGTTGTTTTACATGGAGTTTTAAATTGAAACTTGTTTCTAAAAATTGTTTAATGATTAACAAGCAAGGTTTGATGATTTGGATGATTGGTTCTTAAGAAAAATTGCAATTCTAAAGAGAATAAAATTTAAAGATCGGTATAATTCCACTTACCGATGTGATTTGAAAAGGTGAAGTTTTATAATAGAAAGAGAAGTATAGAGGTGGGACTTACTAGTTGTTTGGTTTAAGAAAAGAGAGATAAAGAGTTTGAGGTCGTTGTGGCGTCACGGAGTCGCCGGAAACGTCTCTAATCTTCGCCGGAACTTGACCTAGTGCTAACTCCACTTGTACTCTTCTTTGACTTGGAAATTTTTGTGAATTTTTAACAAGAGATTTCAGAATGAAGAGGGCTAGGGTATGATGTTGTATTTATAGGGTAAAATTAAGGTTTTGAGAATTGAAGAGAGAATTAAAAAGATGTGTTAAACTTGGCTTAATGGGATTTTAATCTCTCTGTTAATTTACAGGGAAATCAAACAGCATAGGAGTAGTGGGGTAGGCCAAGGGACTGATGTGCAGAGTTAGGGGGCATTTGCTACGGGGGGCGGGGGGGGGGGGGGGGCGGGGGGGGGGCACCGGCCCAAGTGCCAATCTCGCCGGCCATCTATAGAGGGTGGGGCTCTGAATATATGCCACGTGTCCTAATCTGTATAAATACCCTTTTGCACATGTTTATTTTATCTGACTTTTCATTTTTACGTGTATTGCATGTGTAAACTTTTGGGCTTCCAAAAAGTTTAAAATAAAAAATCAGTAAAAATAATATGTGGCTAATGGGATTCATGTAGGGTTCCTAAGCACACTAACAAGGTTCTACAAGGCATCTGCCATGCCAAAATCAAATTTTTAGGTGCCGAACAACCCTATGCAAGATCGTATACTAGAGGTAAGGCGAAACTAAAAGCAAGTAAACTACTTTACTACTAAGTGAAAGGGATTACAACCTTTGTAGATCCGGTCCTTCACTTCTAAAGCTCCGTGTTGACGTCCCTTCGCTGCGATCATCGGGATCCCGGACCTTAGCGTTGGTTTCTTCGGAGAAATGAGCGGGCTAGGTCGTTGACTTTGAGGCCGAAGATGATCTACGTCGGGGAGACTCAAACTCAAGCTATTCCTTCACTTGGTCAAGAACTTTGTGAAGAGAACACCCTATACTACATGAAAAGTAGTAGAGGATGAAGAAATAGGAAGTGGGCTCACTTTAGAATTGTTTTTCTCACACTTTTTCTCATGGCACCATTGGAGCTAGCAAGTTTTTGATGGAGCTTGATGAAGAAGAAGAAGAAGAAGAAAGAATATCCATCATATGAATTATTCTTCTCAATAATGTAACCATGGGTGAGTTAAGCTATCATGCTTAACTCATGTAGAGAATTGACCAAGGTTTTAGGTTAAGGGTTAGGTTAAAGAATATCAAGAGAAATGACAAAAGAGTGGACTTTGTCAAAGTTTCTCCAAGCTTCTTCAAGCTTGATAACTTTGACTAAGTTCAACTCTTTTGTTAAATCTCTTGATAAAAAAATAACCCTAATCTTAAACCTAATCTTGATACAAGTCTCATACACCCATCTTGTGTGTATCATCAAGTATGACACAAACATATGTACACAAATATATATCATATAAACACTTATGCACAAACTAGTGAGAAAACAAATCTTAAATGAGCTAATACTAGTTAATGTAAAGTAATATATCAAATATATAATTATACATTAAATCATTAAATCAACACTTGATTTAACGATCCGGTCATATTGCATATAACCGACTAATATCTAGTGTATCAATGTATCGAATCAACACTTGATTCGGTAACCCGGCTATATCTCATATAACCGCCCGATGATACAAATCGCGAGAATAGAATATAGTATCACATACTGGTATTATTCTCGGTCCCGCACATATCTCATATGCGCTCCTATTTCGTTTCGCTTGAGCCAGGAAACCCCTGTGTAGGACTCTAAAGACTCGTCAATACACCGGCAGTAGGTGATGATCATATCAAACACCCACAAGCCGCAAGCGGTCTGCTAAACGTAACGGCCACCCGGGTATTGAGCGATCAGAAGATCAACGAGCAAGCCTGCTCACACTCCTGCGAATCCAATCAGTAACACTTACCGCACAGTCCGGTCTGTTCGTCTGATATGTCGCATATCTCGCCTAGGGGTGGTAAACGTCAGACCCCAGCAGCTTGATAAGTCATGCCGATGTAAGGTCCATAACAAGCATGAAACTACTGATAACACTTACCAGTAAATCAGTGCAACCCTGGCCAGGGATTTCCAGTTATGGCCAGTCGAGCATAGCGCAACATCAACCCCCAATACCGGGAGAGACGAATCCCCTCCTATCGCTCATTGCCTCCATGTGAATCGGGACTGTACCCAAAAACCACCTGTTTGCTCATCTCAGTAGAGCCGTGGTAGGGTGGAAATCAAAGCACAGTGGGAGACACACAAGACTCTATGACGATCTCGGGTCAGCAGACTAAGCTGTACCAGTGTCACCAGAGAACTGCCATCTGACGTAAGGTATAATACCATCTGGGAGTTCTCGGCGAGTCCGTTCAGTGTACCCAGTCTCCACTGAGCATCCGCATACCGTCTCTGATGTCAAACACCAATGGATATGGGATCATCCATCACCTATCATATGGGTTGAGAAGATATACGCTAGTCTACTCTGGAATATCGATGCCCCGTCTCGATATTCCCACGACTAGGAACATTAAAGGATGTACTCATTGACTCCCCAGGCCCTACTAGTATGATCTGCATCATAGTCCTGGAAGTCGAGCACACATCCTAAGGGCTTTATCAACATGTAAGAGAGAGACAACAAGTATACATGTTAAGATAAAGAGCAACCAGATAGCGTACTATCATGTCGAGCAAGAAAGTCCTACCTATATATGTCCCAGCATCCACTACAATATACATCTCATGTACAGTAATGGCCTCTAGGGCATACATATAACTAACAATTCATACATATGGGCTATGTCACAGCGTTGCAAGGTTTTACCAGTGAGCTAAAAGTGCTTTCTTACTGTTCTTAAACAAAAACAACATTTAAAATATACTTAGGCTTGCAAACTCCTTTCTTTACTTTTAAAAGAAAATTTTGTACAGAAAATTCAGAGTCGTTACAAAGTCTCAGGGATGTCAGAACACCCCCAACAACTACTCAACGTAAATAGTGTGTGTATGTGTGTGATAGAATGAATATGTGAGTGTAGTGAAGCCCGTGTGCACATGTAATCATAGGTACATCAATAAAGGTATTATGAATAATAACATGTATAATATCAATAAGATGCAATAATAGCAAGTCGAGTGAATCGTAGATGTCACTAACACGAACCTTAATTAATCTTGCGTAAGTTTGAAATTGATTCTGTGAAAAGTATTCTCGAACCATGGAGGATATCCCGTACATATCCGGGACCACGACCCACTGTGCTCGGAGCTGATCCGAGCTTGCCGCTAGGCGAAATCCTACACTCACTATCACCGTGGGTAATGTTCAGCACACCACCCTTGCGCAAACTACGCATTCGACTGGTCAATCTATAACACTAAATCCTCCAAAATACGAATCCACATTCCACTTTCAATTTCCCCAATCCCCTGTGTTTCTAAGTTTAGTTACTACCATAAAAACCCGATCACTAGTTTTTGAATACCGACTAAAACGATTTTCCGGCACGTGTCACGAATAAGCACTAAACATGAATGAACACTTGAATCACTTATAATCACTCGTATCACTTGAAGCATTTATAAACACTTGTATCACTTATAAACACTGAATCATGAATAATCACTGAATCATGAATTGTGCCGAATCAATTAATATATACTTATGTCTCGGTATTTTAGTCGGTGATCGTGTTCTATCGTTCAAACACTATTGGTCACGAATGTATAAAGCATGCCAATGGGTCTTATATATGTCAATGATAACGGGTAAAAACACGATGAAATTAATAATGATAAATAAAGAACCCTCAAGAATGTATGTAGCATGTTAAAGGGTTTAGAATATGTCAATCAATAATAGTCCCGAATAAGTATACATCATATCAAGGGGTTCTTATGCTTGTTATAATATTAACATGCGACATCGTGGTTGTTCCCCTAATAATTAAACATAATAAAAAGAGCTAAGCTCTGCTAAATTCCAATGAGGCAGTGCCTCACGTGCTCCCCACGAGAGCACCAACACCAGCGCCAATCTCTTATAGGATTAAATCTTATGGTGGCGTTCACGTGGACGCCAATGTGCAAAACACAGAAGTGCCTATCATATATAAAAATTAAATTCTTAAGTGGCACTCATGTGCACAACATGAAAGCCCTGGTGCCCAAATTAAAAGCAAGTAGAATTAAATTCTATATGCAAATTATTTCCCTAAACTTGGGATATTCTTTATTAAACAGAGCCATTGGATCAAAAATTCAATGGTGATCTTTCTAAGCAAGAAAGATATTCTCGGTTGGATAAAAAATCTAATGATAGAATTAATTTCTATTCTTGGGAATATATATTTCCCCAATCTTTCTAAACGAAGAAAGATTGTTTTATGTAAAACAGAGAGACCTTGGATTAAAATCCAATGGTGATTAAAAATCACCGTTTGACATAAAAAAATTATATATATGGGAAAATATTTCCACAATCTTATTAAAAACAAGAAAACATATTCTGTGAAACAGAAATCACTGGATCAAAGATCCAACGGTGGGTAAAATCACCCGAACAATTTTTAGACCAATTAAATCAATTGGTATCTCTCAAATGAGAGATTTTCTCAAACTAATTAACAAATTTGCCTGTACTATATAAAGGACCCGAGACTTCAAGTCTCAGAAAAAAAACAGGAAGATAGAGGATTGATCCTATAAGTTTCTCGACAAAAAAAGAAAAAACAGAGAATTTAATTCTTAAAAAGAAGAAGAAGATCTCCCCCATTTTCAAACTCTAGGTAAAGAAAAAGAAGAGATCAAAATATCTCCTTTGCCTAGTATAAACGAAAACAAGGGTTTAACCCTTCATATGAAAGAAAGAACTTAGTTTTTCCTCTGATTTGAGATTTGAAAAGAAAATCTCCCCACATGTTGAGAATTTAATTCTCATCGGGAAGATTCTGTTCTTCAGACTCAAAACCTAGGGGAAAAGAATTAGATTAAAAAGATAGAGAAAGAAAAAGAACATATGTTCTAGGAATTTAATTCCTCTAAATAATAAGAACTTAGTTCTTAAAGAAAATTCGATCCTAGAAACAAAAATCTTGGTGATCATTAATGGTCAAAATGCAATTAACAGAGATTCAATCTCTAAATAAAAGAAGAGAAAAGGAGCTCAGCGCCTCACGTGAAAAATACGTGGGTGCCTCTAAACAAAAGACTCAGCGCCCCACGTGTTTCTTATGTGGGCGCTCTAAGCAGAAGGCCAACACTTCATATGAAAGACACGAAAGTGTTAAGTAAAAGTACTTAGCACTTCATATACAGCCAAAACGGTTGAGTGCTTAGCACTGATTGGGCAGCGCCCAGCGCCTCACGTGAAATACACGTAGGCGCCCAACAAAATAAACGAGACAACGCCTCGTGTGCTCCTTAGGTGGATGCCATATAAAAGTGCATAGAACTATATATATTCAATCAAAATGACTGAGTGCTTAGCACTGATTGGGCAGCGCCTATGACTGAAGGCTTCATATGATACCTGATTGATAGAGTTTTTGCGTGCTTACTTAGTTACCGCAATCAAGACGGTTTCGCTTGTAGCTAGCCGGTTGAGTACGGGTCGTCCGCAGGGAGATGAGAATCTTTTTCTATGTGTTTTAACGAGTTAAGTCCAAATGTCCAGGTTTGTTTTGAGATTAACTATGTGCTAAAATGTTATATAAAGAGAGCTTGTTAGGGTTAGAATTAGGTTAGTTTGAGTTAGGAGTCGCTCACTTCTTTCGTTGCCACTCTTAATATCGGTGTTACGGTAATCGGCAACAAAGGGGATTAGCACGACTAGGAAGGAACTTACGAGTATAAGCTAGGCTTTCCAACGCTTAAGTTCTTCCTTTTGGTGCTTGTCCGTCCGTTCTTGGCTCTTAGCCTTAACCTCCGGTTAATTCAACCACAACCGGTCTCACTAAGGAATCACCGCTATCATGTAGGATAGGGTGCCGTAGGGAGCGGATTGTGGTTCAATTAACGGGAGTCCGAATTAAGATGTTGGGCAAGAAAAGAGTGAGAGAGATTTCCTTCTCTCAAACTTTTCTTATCCTACCCTAACAAGTGAGAAAACTACTCACCCATTACAAGAAAAAGGAAAATAAAACAAAATGAGGAAGATAGAAAGAAAGAGCTTAGAAGATTACAACTAGCTATTTGAGACCTCACTTTGGCAAGGATCAAGCTTAAGCATCATTGTTGTTAAGGATAAAGAAAAAGAGAACAAGAAAGAAACAAACAATAAATAACAACAACTGGATTAGCAAATGAAAAATACAAGCAATTATCATTAGCAACATAACAAGACAAGAATGGTAACAACAAGAACTCTTTTATTCATCACTTCACTCACAAAACCTCACCACAAGGTTTTAATGGAGAAGAGATGAGAAGAGGAAGAAGAACAACAACATATATCCTAAAATCTAAATACAAGAATAAGCACTCTTGGCTTGGCAATATTCTGGGCTATTTATAGGCAGGAAACAGAAATTCTAGGGCAACATTCTGGATCATCATGAAAAGACCAAACAGCCCCTGAAAAGTCTTCAGCTGACAAGCACGCTTAGGCCGCGGATCCGCGGCCTAAGCGTGCTTATACCATGGTTCCGCGGCCCTTATGGGGATTTAGGTCTTCGATTTTGGTGATGTTCCTAGGTTTGCAGTACCCTTTAGTCTGGTATATGTTGTTTCTCAGAATTTCTTCACGATTTTTCCAGAATTTCGGCTGATCAAAAGGTGATGTGATGTGGATCTTTTGCCATGATTCTTCTTGAGCTCCGCGTAGATATGTTGGATCTTGTGTTGACATTGAGCTTTGTGCATGAAAATGAGCTCGATTTGTTATTTTGTCCCTTAGACTGGTGTGCGGCAACATACGGATAGAGAGCGGAGACCCGTGTTTTATCTGTGGTTGGCAGTAATCCGGAATTTGTCGTGCTTTCCCATGAATTTCACTGTTTAGAGCTGAGAACCTGTATCTTGCAATTAACTAGTAAACACGGCTCAAGAGTACCTACCGATAAGCAATGTGATAAAAATTGGGCGGTATAAAAATGCAAAAATCTGATATGAACAAATACCCCCAAACTTATCATTTGCTCATCACGAGCAAAACCAATTTATTCACAAAAATTCCTAACCTCACTTTCGCAGGGGACGCGATTGCACTAAGCATGTGCAACAAGCCGTTAAACTTCTAGGTGTCCCTAGTAGGAGGAGTGTTGTCTTTTGAAGGTTTTCAGCGGATACCACCCACAAAATCCGGTCAAGCTAGTTTTGCAAAATAACTATGATCCAAACCCTAAGGTTTTGTTTCAGAAAATAACAATTCTATTATCCTAAGTCTAGACTATCAAACCTTTATTTTTCACACCTCGCTTCTTATTTAACTTAAGATTTTATATGTCTTTATGTGCAGTGCAAATAGTGTCGTTAAGTTCCAGAAGGATCGATTAAAGTCATCATGTCACACAATAAAGCCCAGATGAAAATTTTAAAAGGATCACATAAGTTTTATAAAGAGTTAAGTATTTTTCAAGTTTCGTTTTCCAGTAAGGTTTCAATTTCAGAATTTCTATTTTCCTTAACAGGAAACTAAGTCTTATTTTTCAGTCCACCTTTTTCTTGTTTGCATTTTATACACACCTTTTTGAACGTGCAATAGTCTTTATCATAGAATAAAACCTTCATATCTCCGCCAGAAATATTTTTTTTTTAATAAAAACCTGTCTTTTGTCAAGATTATTCTCACACAAAGAACCGTTAGGAATTTTAACTCGGAGAGAACACTTGCTTGACTTTGTTTTAATCTGGACTTTTTAGGCTTCTTAACGAGTTTTGGGCCAATGCACCCAAACCAGTTGGCTTTAGGGCATTAGGTGTAGAGACACCCCAGAGGACTTAATTACTCAAGTTACCTAGGTCTAAAAACAAAAGACAATTTAGCGTGAAAATCATGATGATTCAATACGAACGAAGATATAACCGACAGTTCAATTATTTTTTTGGATAAAAGACGTGTTTAGTGGGTTTAGTGTGTAATCATTCCAATCAAGTTCCAGATGGGTTATTTTTCAGAATTAGTTCCAATTAAGGCATCAATAATATTCCTTCATATTCACTTCACTTCATAAACTATTCTTGATATTACTTATTTCAGAAAAAACCTATTTGATCCTCAGAAAATCATTTATCCATTTAAAAGATTTAAAAATAATAGACTTGTCATCTAATTTCCAAAACTCACGACATGCGTAGTGTGATGTAAAGACGTATATCAGCTATAGTTAACTTCAGAGGAGAGTTATCTTTCAGGTTTTCAAAATGTAAAAATAAGATTTAGTTATTCTTATCTTATCAAACAAAATCGTCAAAATATTGAATCTGAGTTCTCCCACTAGCTAACTTGACAAAAAAAGTTTTTATGTTTTTAGAAATTTTTTCGATTTTTATGGATTTTATGGATTTTAGTATGCAGATGCAAAATATACATATGAATGCGAAGGTTAGAAATGCGTACCGAGCGTACCCCCAAACTTAAACTGGACAGTGTCCGCACTGTCATTGCATGAAGAGATCATTGAAGGGTCAAAATTGTCGGTTAGATATACATAATTTTTTTGTTTTTGTTTTTAAAGAAAAGAAAAATAGTAAAAAAAAAATGAAAAAGAATATCCACAATTATATACAAAATGGTATATACATACCCCCAAACTTATTTGGAACAGTGTCCACTGTTCTTGGCTGGATAACCGAAGTTTGGTGGTAGGCAGAGGAAGATTTTGCAGGGTAAACCGGCTCCTGTAAGACCAGGAGCTCCTCTGTTGGTTCGGCGCTTTGGTATGGTTTAAGTCGGTGTCCGTTTACTTTGAAAAATGAACCGTCCTGTGGATTCACCAAATCCACAGCGCCATGTGGATACACATTCCGCACAAAATACGGCCCTTTCCAGCGAGATCTGAGCTTTCCTGGATGGAAGTGTAGCCGGGTGTCGTAAAGCAGTACCTGTTGACCAGGTACGAAAGTTTTGCGCAAAAGGTGTTTATCGTGAAACACCTTCGTTCGGTTCTTAACGACAACCGCGTTTTCGTAAGCCGCATCCCTAAGCTCGCTTAATTCGTTCAACTGCAGCTTCCGATGGCTGCCCGCATCTTCGAGAGACAGATTCAATTCTTTTATCGCCCAAAATGCGCAATGCTCTATTTCCACAGGGAGGTGGCAAGCCTTTCCGTACACAAGCCGATAGGGAGATATGCCAAGATCGGTCTTATAAACAGTTCGAAATGCCCAAAGGGCATCAGTGAGTTTTAACGACCAATCTTTACGGTTCTTGGAAACCGTCTTCTCCAGTATCTGCCTGATTTGCCGATTTGAAACTTCGGCCTGCCCACACGTTTGGGGGTGGTAGGGCGTAGATAGTTTATGATTAATGGAATATTTCCGCATCAAGGCCTCGAAAGTCTTATTGCAGAAATGAGTTCCATTGTCGCTAATGATCGCTCGGGGGTGCCCAAAACGGGAGAAAATGTTTTCTTTAAGAAACCTAACGACAACCTTGTTGTCGTTAGTCCGGCTGGGCACAGTCTCGACCCACTTAGAGATGTAATCAGCAATGAGAAGGATGTACAAGTTCCCAAAAGAGCTAGGAAACAGCCCCATGAAATCTATCCCCCAAATGTCGAAAATCTCCACAACCAAGATTGGTTGGAGCGGCATCTCGTTCCTCCTGGATATCCGGCCCAAGTGTTGGCACCGGGAGCAAGTCTTGCAGTAGTCATGAGCGTCTTTGAAGAGTTGTGGCCAGTAGAAACCACACTGCAAGATCTTCTCAGCTGTCTTTCTGGGGCCAAAATGCCCGCCACATGCTTGATCGTGGCAAAATGACAGTACACTCTTGAATTCATCATCAGGGACACACCGACGAATAATCTGGTCGGAACAGTACTTGAACAGATAGGGTTCGTCCCAGTAAAAGCGTTTTATTTGGGATAAGAATCGAAGTCTGTCCTGATTTGACCATTCAGTCGGTAGTAATCCTGTGGCCAAATAGTTCACAATATCTGCGAACCAGGGTTCGCAAGATACTATCAAGAGTTGTTCATCCGGAAAAACGTCATTGATCGGAATTTGTAGCGACGGCGAAGAAGGAAGTCGTGAGAGTTGGTCGGCGACTACGTTCTCACATCCTCTTTTGTCCTTGATGACAAGGTCAAACTCTTGAAGCAAGAGGATCCAACGTATTAGCCGAGATTTTGCATCTTTCTTCGCAAAAAGATGGCGCAGAGCAGAATGGTCTGTGTAGACAATGACTGGAGAGCCGATGAGGTAGGGCCTGAACTTTTCTAAAGCAAATACAACAGCCAAGAATTCCTTCTCAGTTGTTGTATAATTCAGTTGGGTGTCGTTCAGGGTTCGACTAGCATAATAGATTACGTGCGGCATCTTGTTGATGTGTTGTCCAAGGACAGCACCGATGGCAAAGTCGGATGCATCGCACATAATCTCAAATTGGTGCGTCCAGTCAGAAGAAGAAAGAACGGGAGCAGAAGTGAGTGAGCTTTTTAATGACTCGAACGTAGTCACACAGCTCGAGTTGAAGTCGAATGGCGTGTCCTTGGCCAGCAAAAGAGTCAAGGGCCTAGCAATCTTGCTAAAGTCCTTGATGAACCGTCTATAGAAACCGGCATGGCCAAGGAAGGCTCGGATGTCTCTAACGCATCTGGGAGGAGGGAGATTGGAAATGACCTCAATCTTCGCTTTGTCAACCTCTATGACATTTTGCGAAATGATATGTCCTAAGACAATACCTTCGCGCACCATGAAGTGGCACTTCTCCCAATTCAAAGTGAGGTTCTTGTCCTTACATCGGGTAAGGACAGCGTCGAGATGCAGCAAACACTCATTAAAGGAATCGCCGAAGATGGATAAATCGTCCATGAAGATCTCCAGGAATTTTTCCACCATGTCTTTGAAGATTCCCATCATACACCGCTGGAAGGTAGCGGGCGCATTGCATAACCCAAAGGGCATGCGACGATATGCAAACGTGCCGAAAGGACAAGTGAATGTGGTCTTGTCCTGGTCTTTTTCGGCGATGGGAATCTGAATATAGCCGGAGTAGCCATCAAGAAAGCAGTAGTACTCGTGTCCGGCCAATCGTTCAAGCATTTGGTCAATGAAAGGTAGCGGAAAGTGGTCCTTCCGCGTTGCGGCGTTGAGTTTTCTGTAATCGATGCATACTCGCCACCCAGTTTGGGTGCGAGTAGGGATTAACTCGTTCGCCTCGTTAGTGATGACCGTTATGCCTGATTTCTTGGGGACAACGTGAATGGGGCTAACCCACTGGCTATCAGAGACAGGGTAAATGATACCACTATCCAGACACTTTACGATTTCCTTTTTCACAGCCTCCTTCATGACTGGGTTGAGCCGCCTTTGTGGATCCCTGGCTGGTTTGGCATAATCCATCAGATGAATGTGATGTTCAACGATCAGGGGACTAATCCCCTTGATGTCCGCTATGGACCAGCCAAAAGCTTGCCTATTGCTGTGCAAGACCGCAAGAAGGGCTTTCTCTTGTTCTGGAGCTAGAGAAGCCGAGATGATAACAGGGAGGGTCTCGTTCTCACCCAAGTAAGCGTACTTAAGGTGAGACGGCAAAGGCTTGAGTTCGAGCGTTGGAGGTGAAACGATTGACGGCAAGATTGGTGAAAAGGTCTTGAACTCAAAGGATTCCAGCAAAGGCTCAACACGAGTGTAAGAGACCGAGTTAGATGGTTCAGGTAACTCATCTGGGAATTCGAAGGATTCAAACTCGGGTGGTGAGTGGCTAAGATCGTTCAAGAAAGTGAAACACTCGTAGTCATTGTCGGGCGCAGAAACAGCAGCAGGTTCGAAGAGGAACGCACTAGTGGCATTAAGGTTATCGTGATCGAACAAAAATTCCTTGAATTCACACTCTTCTGACGTGATCTCCTGGATTGAGCAAACGTCTAGTATATGAGCATTAGGTTCGGTGGGCTGATTCCCCAACCTAAAAATGTTGAGTTCAATTGTCATGTTTCCAAAAGATAGGTTCATCGAACCATTTCGACAATTGATCACAGCATTTGAGGTTGCAAGGAATGGGCGACCGAGTATCATCGGAATTTGATTCCGGGGGTTAGCTACAGGATGTGTGTCTAATACAATGAAGTCAATGGGGAATATGAAGTCCCTAACCTTGATTAACATATCTTCTAGCTCACCCCTAGGATGGGTGATTGATCGGTCGGCCATTTGGAGAGTACAGTGTGTGGGTTTCAGCTCTCCTACACCTAATTGCTCATATACTGAGTACGGAAGCAGGTTAACACTGGCACCAAGATCTAATAGTGCGCGGTTGATGTTCTTATCCCCAGTGGTAATAGAAATCGTAGGACAGCCAGGGTCCTTCCGTTTTTGCGGTAAAGATTGGGTAAGAGCATCACTCACAGCAATAGCCAAGAAAACTTTCTTGGGTACCTGAGACTTCCACTTTTTCATGCACAAGTCCTTTAAGATTTTCGCATAGGACGGGACTTGTTGGACAGCATCTAAAAGGAGAATGTTGATGTTAACCTGCTTAAACAACTCCAGAATTTTCTCCATTTGTGGATTTTGTTTATTGGACCTCAACCGGTTTGGAAATGGAACGTTTTTAAAATTGGTTGAGTCCAATGCTTGTGGAGGAGATTGTGGAGTTGGAACGGATCCCAGAGCTGGTGTTTTCGTGGAGTGAGAAGTGGGTCCGTTCAGAGCAGAAGAAGAAGAAGAAGAAGAAGAAGAAGAAGAAGTGCCTTTTGATGAATGGAGAATAGGCTCAGAAGACGAAGAAGAAGAAGAAGAAGCGGCCGGGGTGTCATCGTCGATCCGTGTGCCAATATTGTTTTGCAGCATCCTTCCCGATCTCAATGTAGTCACGGCACTCACATTATGGTTCTGTTGTTCAAGAGAAACATGTACATTATGTGGGTGACCGGGATTTGGGAGTGGTTGAGATGGAAGCTTCCCCTTTTCTCGCTCGCTTAACGCCGCATTCAGCTGTGCAATCTGGGCTTCGATGGTCTTGATGCTTTGCTCGTGTGCAGCAGTGTGTTGCACCAAAGACTGAATAAACGACTGGATGTTTGTGGTGGATTGTGTCGATTGTTTAACGAACGCCTCCATACTTCGTTCTAGCGAGAAAACCTTATCGTTGTTTGACGGAACAAAGTTGTTTTGGGGAAAATAATTGTTGGGTGCAAAGTTGTTCGTCTGATTTTGAAAAGGTTGGGGTTGGAAGGGCTGCTGAAACTGATGTTGAGTTTGTTGTTGCGGAGGAGGGGGCCTCTGGAAATTGTTGCCTTAGAATTGATGCTGATTCTGATTCCAGGCGAAATTGGGGTGGTTCCTCCAACCGGGATTGTAGGTGGAAGAGTATGGATCATTTCTCGGTTTTTGCTGAAATGCAGCATTAACCTGATCCTGTCCTTGAGATGGTGGATTGTAAGGACACTCTTCGGTTAAGTGAGAAGGATCGGAACAACAAGCACAAATGGTACAAAGGGGAAGAACAGGGGCAGGAGCAGGAGATGAAAATTTTCTCTCTATCGCTTCAAGTTTTCTCGTTATTGCAGCCATTTCAGCTTTCATCGCAATAGAGACATCGAGTTGGTGAATTCCTACCCTAGACTGACCAGTAGAAGTGGAGGAAGAAGAAGAAGAAGTTGGTCTAGTGCTCTCCCATTGAAGCGTTTGTTCCACAAGGTCGTCGAAGAATTGCCATGCTTCCTCGCCAGATTTCGATAGGAAGTGGCCCTGACAAATGGTTTCCAACAACTGCTTGGTTGCTGGGTTCAGGCCCTCGTATAAGGTTTGGCAAAGTTGCCATTTCTCAATACCATGGTGAGGGCACTGAACAAGAAGGTCTTTATACCGGTCAAAGCACTTCCAGAAGGGTTCAGTAGGAAGCTGGGAGAATTGGTTGATTTTGTTACGGATCCTTGCGGTTTTATGATTCGGATAGAATTTCTTGAGAAACGCTTTCACAAACTCGTCCTAACTGGTTATGGAGTGGGAAGCAGTGCTATACAGCCACTTTTCAGCAAGATCGCACAAAGTGAACGGAATGACCCGTAGCCGTATAGCATCATCCGACAGCTGGGTCGTTTTCATCATGGCACAAACATTTTGAAACTTGTTGATGAAGATATAGGCATCTTCAGATTCAAGCCCATGAAATTTCGGAAGCATGTTAATGAAGTGGGGCTAAATTTCTAAATTATCCCTATTGGCCGGTGGAAGGGAAAGACAGGTGGGGAGTGCAGAGCAGGTGGGATAGAAACGATCCTGGAGCGCGATTCGCTGTGGCGCTACGACAGGCGGTGGTGGTGGGTTATTCGCATCCATAGGAGGTCGAATCAATCCCGGGAGAGTTGAAGGGATGTTTGGATTAAATCCTAACATCGCGGAAGAAGAGGTTGGTGATGGTGAAGGTGAGGATGTATGAACAGAATTCCGGTCAACGTCGGAGTTGGCCGGCAAAGGTAAGGGTGAAAGAGGCGTGGACGGAGTTTCGACGTCTGAGTCGATCGCGTAGTCGGTAGCGACTAACGTAACGTGGACTAGGCGGGCGCTAGTATCCCGAGTCCAAGCGGACATACACTAAACAAGTTTAGTATAGTCAAAGCGGAGAAGGTGAGGGTAAGAAAACGTCAATAGAGAAATACGATGGGTGGTGGGTGAAAAAAATAGGATTTTGGCGACAAAGGGCAAGTTTTTATAAAAGTTTTTTGTTTTGTGTTTTTTTTTCCTTTTTAGAAAGAGCTTTACAGAAATATGTACGGACTTACGGCTTCAAACAACCACAGACAAGATATGCACAATCACACCTAGATCTAGGGTCACCTAGGTCAGCTAGACAGCTCCTAACTGTTCCAAAGGGCTAGAAATAGGACCTCAAACCGCCTCTTCTCCGCCAATTGCGGCCAGGTAAGTGCCAGGTAAGTGGGAGGCTCCCCACTACGTAAGTAGTGGTCCTAATTAAGTAACCACTTATCTTGGACACACTTGGCTAGACACCGCAAAGTCAGGATAGGATAAACGGCCGATGCCTGTAACTAGTCCTCTGTCCTATTGAGCGCGAAGTCCTTAGGGCTGAGTCTAGTATTTTTTAATTAAACAATGGTCAATGCATATGCTTTTTGTGATTTCTGGGGTCCTGGGAAGGGTGATGAAATCCCCACCCAATCTGGATTGGTTTCAATCCCCTTAAAGTCCGTATTAATAAATGCAAAGCAGTAACAATCAACTGCAATCATTTTTTTTATTTTTTAGCACGGCGCAAAGAATCCTGCACAAAAACAATTTATTGGAAGGGGAAGAGAGTTTGCGCAAAGAATGCTGCAGAAAACACAATTCAGTGGAGTTCAGAGAAGTGAGGAAGAGAGAAGGACTTACAGAAATTTTGAGTTGATGAGGGAAGCAAATGGCCGTGGTTCCGCGGCCAGAGGGCTCTCATGCCGCGGTTCCGCGGCAAGAATGGAGAGTTATGCCTTCAAATTCTTTGCAGGTGCTGGTCTGGGTGTCTTCTTCAGTTTTGAAGCCCCTGAATTTGGCTTTGCTCCAGAATTTTACAGTAGACCGTTGGCTCCGTCTTGATCCGTCGCGGTGTAGCCGCGAGATATGGGTCTAACTTCCCACGTCTTTGGCACTGAACTCGACCGTCTTTTTATCCTGCACACTTGCACAAAAACTAATCAAAAATAACAAGATGGTTTTTTTTTACAATGTATTTTTTTTGTTGTTTTTCGGTTATGTTTATATTCACAAATTAACCCAAAATTACACAAAAAAATAAACTACCGTCTCCCCGGCAACGGCGCTATTTGATTGATAGAGTTTTTGCGTGCTTAGTTAATTACCGCAATCAAGACGGTTTCACTTGTAGCTAGCCGGTTGAGTACGGGTCGTCCGCAGGGAGATGGGAATCTTTTTCTATGTGTTTTAACGAGTTAAGTCCAAATGTCCAGGTTTGTTTTGAGATTAACTATGTGCTAAAATGTTATATAAAGAGAGCTTGTTAGGGTTAGGATTATGTTAGTTTGAGTTAGGAGTCGCTCACTTCTTTCGTTGCCACTCTTAATATCGGTATTACGGTAATCAGCAACAACGGGGATTAGCACGACTAGGAAGGAACTTGCGAGTATAAGTTAGGCTTTCCAACGCTTAAGTTCTTCCTTTTGGTGCTTGTCCGTCCGTTCTTAGCTCTTAGCCTTAACCTCCGGTTAATTCAACCACAACCGGTCTCACTAAGGAATCACCGCTATCATGTAGGATAGGGTGCCGTAGGGAGCGGATTGTGGTTCAATTAACGGGAGTCCGAATTAAGATGTTGGGCAAGAAAAGAGTGAGAGAGATTTCCTTCTCTCAAACTTTTCATATCCTACCCTAACAAGTGAGAAAACTACTCACCCATTACAAGAAAAAGGAAAATAAAACAAAAGGAGGAAGATAGAAAGAAAGAGCTTAGAAGATTACAACTAGCTATTTGAGACCTCACTTTGGCAAGGATCAAGCTTAAGCATCATTGTTGTTAAGGATAAAGAAAAAGAGAACAAGAAAGAAACAAACAACAAATAACAACAACTAGATTAGCAAATGAAAAATACAAGCAATTATCATTAGCAACATAACAAGACAAGCATGGTAACAACAAGAACTCTTTTATTCATCACTTCACTCACAAAAGCTCACCACAAGGTTTTAATGGAGAAGAGATGAGAAGAGGAAGAAGAACAACAACATATATCCTAAAATCTAAATACAAGAATAAGCACTCTTGGCTTGGCAATATTCTGGGCTATTTATAGGCAGGAAACAGAAATTCTAGGGCAACATTCTGGATCATCATGAAAAGACCAAACAGCCCCTGAAAAGTCTTCAGCTGACAAGCACGCTTAGGCCGTGGATCCGCGGCCTAAGCGTGCTTATGCCGCGGTTCCGCGGCCCTTATGGGGATTTAGGTCTTCGATTTTGGTGATGTTCCCAGGTTTGCAGTACCCTTCAGTCTGGTATATGTTGTTTCTTAGAATTTCTTCACGATTTTTCCAGAATTTCTGCTGATCAAAAGGTGATGTGATGTGGATCTTTTGCCATGATTCTTCTTGAGCTCCGCGTAGATATGTTGGATCTTGTGTTGACATTGAGTTTTGTGCATGAAAATGAGCTCGATTTTCCATTTTGTCCCTTAGACTGGTGTGCGGCAACATACGGATAGAGAGCGGAGACCCGTGTTTTATCTGTGGTTGGCAGTAATCCGGAATTTGTCGTGCTTTTCCATGAATTTCACTGTTTAGAGCTGAGAACCTGTATCTTGCAATTAACTAGCAAACACGGCTCAAGAGTACCTACCGATAAGCAATGTGATAAAAATTGGGCGGTATAAAAATGCAAAAATATGATATGAACAATACCTATGTGAGCGCCAGAGCTCCAAACAAATGCTTAGCATTCCTGTAGAAAAAAATGGGCTGAGCAAAAAGGACCCAAATAAGTGCTTAGAACTTTTGAATAAAAGAAAAACAAAGAAGAAAAGACTGAGCAAACCAAGCCCAAATTGGCTAAAAGTCACTCTCTGAAATTTCTAGCATCTGAGCCTAAATGCTCCGTTGTTGGATCTTAATAAAAAAATGATTCTTGAAATGTTACTAAGTTGATCTTAGTCTCAAACAGGACTAACGTATCCTTAGTTAAAATAAATTGAGCCCTAATGCTCATATGTTTAAGTGGATCTTAATCTCAAACTAGATTAACGGTCTTTAAACCAAACAAAACATTTTTGAACTAAAGGATCATATAACCTAAGTTCAAAACCCAAACCCAAACCTCAAATATACGAATTTGGACTAATCCGCGCCCTACGGGCGACGGCATAAACTAGTTTCCGTATACAATCCATATGCAACCAAAACAAACAAAATAAACACACAACACGAAGTGAACTACTGGAGCAGGAGAAAATGGTTATCGCAACGCGATAACGTAATTAACAGCATAGGCTTGCGCTTGCAGGGAAGAGCGACCCTACAATAAAAAAAACCTCACAATTGAGGGGGAATCTGACAAAGTCTGCTACAACGGTCACATCTATCCAAACCTCCGATATACGGTACTATAAATCAACTTGGCATTTTCGGAGAGATGAATGGATAAGTCCAAAAAGCATCTGCCCCCAAATTCAAGCTAGACGTCCTCCGCGTCTCAATCCGGTCTTTCACCGATAAACAGATTCTGGTACGTCCAGTGGGACCTTTTTCTCTTTCCACTCCACACATCGTGTGTCGTGTTTCGCGAACAAAATCGCAGTTCGCTATGATTGCCCTCGGATTTAAAGTACTAAAACTTGGTGTCTTGCTCCTATGCAGAAAATCGATGGCTCTCAACTGCACCTCATGCAACTGCAACTCCCGCTTTACCCCAACTAGATGAGTGACCTATAGGCCCAATGCGGCCTCTATTTTCTTAATGCCGGTGGGGCAGGTCACACAAGCCACTACGGGATTGTTCTTCTGGACCATGCTCCCACCTATGAGTTTCGGTGCCTCAACGCCGCAAGAAGAAGCTCCTAGAAGGTCGGTCTTCGATCGACTAGCAACCACGACGTCCCCCATTAGCAAGCCGTCAAACTCTGGCATCTCAGTTTTCAACAGGCTGAGCAAGAACTCAAACGAGCCCGTAAAGAAGTTCGTGATACCTGAAGGGGCTACCCAAAACAGCTAGCCCTCCCTACTCCTGCTACAGATGAAGCCGTCAAATATGCTTCCCCTATCAGACGATCAGTCTTTGAAAGATTGGCCGGCTCTCCTCAAACTCCATCAAGGACGTTGGTCTTCAACAGGCTGACGCCGATTGAAATCCCTCAGCAAAGATGGAGGCATGATGAAGCCGTTTCCAAAACTAAGGCGGCCACTTCTGTAAGACACGCTCAAGTCGCCACTGGAGTCGAGTGAAAGAAACTGGTGGCAACCCCCCCTCTGGACTCACCCCACCAGCTTCTATGGTGGAGGTCGACGTTGCTGTTCCAACTGGGAACAGTTTTGAACCGCTTAGGCTAGTGCGCAAAAACTACCCAACGGCGGTGCTAAAAAAATCTCCCCCACCTGCAAAAGTTACAGTGCAGGCAAAGCCGGAGTGGCCATACCAGCGGCTCTCCTCGCAAATCATAGGGTCTGTCGGAAAGTCCAAGACTCTGTGATTGACAAAAACTACTTTTGTCGACCAAAGAAATCAAAGGTCCGACAAGAAAAAGATCACTACTCCGCCATACAAACGAGGACTTCTCCTAAACAGGTGCCTGTTACAACGGCTCCTTCAACTCCAATCTCTCATAAAAGAACGAGGCTGGAAAAAACTCTACTGCCCGCGGCAAATTCCAAAGGCGATGGATCTAAACGCCCCAAGTCTGGGGGTATAATCGTCCATACGATCTATATGACTAATAGGAAAGAAGAGAGCCGTGCTTCAGTAAGTCACTGATCGCAAACTCGGTCGCTAACAAAGGCTTAGGAGCAACAATAAAAGTTCTAAGAAATGCTGAACAAAATGACGACACTCACTGGACAGAAAGATGTTAGTTATATGTATGCCCTAGAGGCCATTACTGTACATACGATGTATATTGTAGTGGATGCTAGGACATATATAGGGAGGACTTTCTTGCTCGACATGATAGTATGCTATCTGGTTGTACTTTATCTTAACATGTACTCTGATTGTCTCTATGTTACATGTTGATAAAGCCCTTAGGATATGTACTCGACTACTGGGACTATAATGAGATCATATTAGTGGGGCCACAGTAGTCGACGAGTACATCCTATAACTGTTCCTAGTCGAGGGTGTATTAAGACAGGGCATCGATACACCAGAGTAGACTAGCGTACACGCATCTTAACCCATTTGATGGGCGATGGATGATCCCATATCCATCGGTGTTTGACATCAAGGATGGTGTACGGGTGCTCAGTGGAGACTGGGTACACTGGACGGACTCGCCGAGAACTCCCAGATGGTAATATACCACACATCAGATGGCAGTTCTCCGGTGACACTGGTACAGAGTAGTCTGTTGACCCGAGATCGTCATAGAGTCTTGTGTGATTCCCACTGTGCTTTGATTTCCATCATACCACGTCCAAGAGGGCGTGCAAAAAGGTGGCTTTTGGGTACAGTCCCGAATCACATGGAGGCAATGAGCGATAGGAGGGGATTCGTCTCTCCCGGTATAGGGAGTTAATGTTGCGCTGTGTTCGATTGGCTATAACCGGAAATCGCTGGCCAGGGTTGCTGAGATTTACTGGTAAGTGTTATCAGTAGTTTCTCGAACTGTTATAGACCTCATATCGACACGACTTATCGAGCTACTGGGGTCTGACGTTTACCACCCCTAGGCGAGATATGCGACATATCAGACGACGAGACCGGACTGTACGGGAGTGTTACTGATTGGATTCACAGGAGAATGTACAGGGTTGCTTGTTGATCTTCTGAGTGCTCAATACCTGGGTGGCTGTTACGTTTAGCTGACCGCTTGCAGCTTGTGGGTGTTTGATATGATCATCACCTACTGCCGGCGTATTGACGATTCTTTAGAATCCTACACAGAGGTTTCTTGGCTCAGGCAAAACGGAGTAGGAGCATATATGTGATATGTGCGGGACCGAGGATAATGCGGTATATGATACCGTATTGGATTCTCGCGATATGAGATATCGGCCGGGTATATGTGATATAGCCGGGTCATCATATTAGTCGGTTATTTGTGAAATAGCCGGATTATTGGATCAAGTGTTGATTCGATAATTTAATGTATAATAATATATAAGATATATTAAATTACATTAACTAATATTAGCTCACTAAAATATTCATTTTCTCACGGGATAATACATTGATATATATGCGATATATGTTAATTGTATTATTTTCTATTGTTACAAAATATATTGTATATGTGATATATAATATTATAACATGTTAGGATTATAAATTTAACAATGGTTTATGGTTTAAACTTGGTTAGGGTTTGGATTAGGATTAGCTTTTGCATGAAGCTTCCATGAAGCTTCATGAAGCTTTGACTTTGTCTTTGGCTTGATATTTTGTGAGATATTATGTTAACCCAATCCAAACCATTAACTCTAGTTAACTCTCTACAAGGGTTAACTCTTTCATGCTTAACCCTTGGTTAGATTTGTAACCACTACAATAATTCATTGTTTATCACAAAAGGATTGAGTTATCATCTTGATTCATCTTCTTCTTCCTTGAGCTTCTTTTTGAAAAAGCTTTCTTTTGTGATGAAAGTGAGTGAGAAAAAGATTATAAATGAGAGCAAAAATCCTACTTCATCATCCTTATCTATCCTTGCTATTTAGATGAGGGTGTTCACTTAATTTAGTAAGTGTTAGTTTGTGTTAATGAAACTTCAAGGTAGATCATCTTTGTATCGAAGATCGGAAGTAAAGGTTGCATCATTCTCTTCGTGAAGCCTCTCGAGAGTCCAGAACACGATGATCGCAGCAAAGGGACCTCAACACGGAGCTTAAGAAGTGAAGGACTGGATCTACAAAGGTTGTAATTCCTCTCACTTGTAGTTAAGTTGTTAACTTGCATGTTCTTTCACCTTAATCTCTAGTTAACGATCTTCATTAGGGTTTCTCGGCACATAAAAATTTTAATTTGGCATGGTTGATGCCTTGTGAAACCTCTTGAGTGTGCCTAGGAACCCTACAGTGGTATCAGTGCCAAGTTAGAGCTTTAGGCGAAGTCTGAGCGAAGTTTAAAGTCCGATCGAACCCGAGAACCCCAATAAAACCCCTTCTCTGTACATTTTTCAAAAATATGGTTTTTTCTGGATTAAAAATGCTTAGAAAAACAAGCAGAAAAAACTAAGAATTACTATGAAGTACGGTCAACTAACTCAATATTTTGACCGCGGAACCGCGGCCAAACCATGGGTTTGGCGGCGGTTCCGCGGCCAAAATTTGGACTTAGTCCCTGGAATTTCACTTATTTATTCTTGGGTCCTTTCTTGGCAATTTTTTCTGGGAATTTTTAATTCCACTCAAGTGTTGAGTTTTCTAAGGTTGTATTGGGGACTCGTTGATTCGATCAGATAATTTAACTTTGTTTAGTTTTGTCCAGATATTTTTTAGAAACTGTTAAAAAGTTCGAACGGATATCAATAACTCACTTTTTCCCCTGTCGGAAAGTTTTTCAAAAGTTGGATTTTTTCTCGAGTTTAAGAATATTCTAAGTCATACAAGTAACGCGGTGGACCCTCTAAAGGACAACAAACCTTAACTCGATTATGTGACCGTCTTGAACTGCCTTTTGAACCTTAGGGTTTGGGACAGTACGGCGTGCCACATGTGAGGTGTTGGTTTGACCTTTCTACGGCTGAACCATTGGTACTGTGGCATGTGATGGATGTTTTTAAACTGATTTCAAGTGTTGAGATATATTGGGGAAATCTTGGGTGTTTGATTATTCGATCGAAAAGTTTAACATTGTCTATTTATCTGGAATGTGATACAATATTTGGAATCCACAGGTAGTTATGAGATAACTAATTTGAATGTAATAAATCTAGCAGTTTAATCTCAGATGATCGGTTGCCACAGAATTTTGATGTGATCAAAAGTCCGTCGCAATCACGTAGCGTACGCGGATACTCGCCGTGTAAACTTAACAGACAGCCACGCCCCATAGCCCCGACCAAGTGACTGTAGGAGAACCCCGTCGCCAAAAGCATCCGTTCGGGTGCTCGCGGCAGCGGTGTTCCGCCTTAGTGCACTTCGTCGACGGCATCTGGGGGTGTGGCCGTCTACTAAAGTTTGCGACGAGCATTCGATCAGGATGTCGGGAATCTTGTTGAATTACCCGACTTGATGTTGAAAAGAGTTTTCGATAAAGAGACTAAAATGTGGGGTTTATAATTGTTAGGCATGCGATATCTAAGGAATTCATTTGGTTAGGCATGCGATGTCTAAAAAGGTTGCGGATTCCAACTGTTGTAGTTTTACACTTTCTTTTCTGTGACCGTAAGCGTAGTATGTGGTGTATCGCCGGCTTCGTTGCTATACATCAACGACAATCGGGATACGCATACTTGCTTACGTTGATGATATGGGATATTATGTGTTGCTGTAATATGTTATATTGGATCGCCGCGTTCTGAATAGCCGGGGTTTTATGTGAGATGAGAGTTTTTTTCTTTTTCATTCATGTAAAATTCATTTGTATGTAATATTCTTTTATTGGGGCACTTCCAGGTTGCGGAAGATGTCACCGTTGGTGTATATTATTTACTTTTCCGTATTAGGATAGACCCAAGGAGGGGAGCACAAGTAACCGGGTTCTAGGGTCCAGTGGGAGACCATCTCGAGGAGTCGAGACCGGGTCTCCTAACCCTGGAATTGGCAGAGTTGCTTGCCGCTCTCGTAGGGGTCTAGGGATGTGGGTTTGGCTATTCATCGCGACCGTGGAATCCGTGTTTTATACAGGCTCGTATTGAAAACACGGACCTCGTAGTATATCCAATATTTCATATATGTTCTTCTGCTGCAATGTTCTGTGATGAGATCATATTACTGCCTGAGACGAATGTTTATATTATATATATGAGATATATGTTATATATTGCAGATTTCGTTTCAAATGCTGATGCTTGTAAAGCACAATAAAAATGGGACTTCGTTAATGAGATTAATGAAATAAAAGAAACCTAAAGATGTTGTAGAAACTTGTTTAAAAACTAGTAGCTCTAGTTCTTGCTTTGCATAGCGGTGTTCCTTGTAGAACATCCAGCACCTTATTCGATAAAGAAAGAGCCGAATCCTTTCACCAGGAGTGACCTCTTTAGCGAAACTAGCAGATACTACAAATTCGGTTTGTCTTTTGATTGCTTCTATAGTTCTTGCTTTGCATAGTGATATTTGTGAAATATCCTGCACCTTATTCGATGAGGAAAGGGCCGACGATCCCTTCACCGGGAGTGACCCCTTTAGCAAAACTAGAAAAGCCTCAAAAGCACTCCATTTAAAAATCACCCGATTCTACAACGATATAAAGTTCATTACGCAAAGGATTTTCTTAAAAACCTGTCGTAGCCCTCCGTCATTTCAGATAAGTAATAGTTAGTATTCGTGCTGCGTTTGTTGACTCAGTCAAGGCCTAGTGTGCGGTAGCTGATTAGTGTTTATCTGCAAAGCATATGATGCGATTGGATTAGGGTAGTCGTACGGCCTTGTTGACTCAGTCAAGGGTCGTGCGGGTGGGTTTAATTCAATCGGGAAATGACGGGTTGAACTTTACTTGCGGTCTATGGTTTGTTGACTCAGTCAAGGTCATAGATCGCTTGGGGCAAAATATTATTGGGAATTTCAAGTGTAGAAATTTGCAATGAGATTGCATACCTTCTATGAGATAGTTGGATCCCGATACCCGCTGCGAGTAAGAGTTACTCCAGGGAGACTTTTACACATTACAATTAGCCGATCAAGTAGGTGTCTAGAAAGGTGTTAACGGGGTTATGCCTCTAGGAAAACGAGGTTTACATTAATTAGGTTCGTGCGAAAGCACGGGGGACCTCCCTCAAAGTACCGACACTGGCCTGGCTGAAAGATTGGCGAACTTGTAGGGTGTAATTAATCCCGGCTAGTCTTTCCTTTTAGGGTTTGAAGGAGGATTTGATTAAAACAGTGGGAGACATCCTGATTAGATATATTAGATAACCAATCTAATCTTGCAAGAGCATACGCTGAGTGTTTTCTTCTCTCTCTCTCCAGGCAGCGATCATATCACGCCTTAATCAAGATAATAAAACGGATGAATTGACCGAACCCGCTTGTTATACTGAGCTGGTGAACGTTGGTCCCGCTCCAACTTATAATTGTTATAAGACAGAGCAGGAAATTGGGGAATACCAGATTTTCCGTGCCGCCCAAACGAAGAAAGTGCATGCAGATGCATCATCTTTGGGTGTGTTCATTACCTAGAACTATTTCTCAGTATCCTTTACGTCCTGGGTATGAGATACTGGATCAGGATCCCACATATGTAATCTGTTACATGGGCTACAGATAGGTAGAGAACTGAGAACGGGTTATAAGTTTCATGAGATAGAAACGGTGCAAGTGTTGCAGCCAAGTCTGTTGGTCACTATCACCCTGTATTACCAGAATACATTGATTCTGAACAAATGTTATTAGATACCGAACCTGATATACAACATCATATCAGTCTCTTTATTAGTAAAGAAGGATATAATTTTGTATTGTTGGATAATGTTTTGAACATTTCCTATATCAAGAGTTGATCGGTTCAGGCACGTTATCTAAAAGCATTGACGTTCTAAATCAAACTACAGTTCTTAGTATACAGAATACACACGAGAGGAAGAGTTTAGAAATGAACGAATCCTTCTTGAGGCATTGTAGACTAGGTCATATCAATGCGACCCGACTAGCTAAGTTATATTTAGATGCATATTTAAATCTGTGTGAATTTACATCTTGTGAAACTTGCCGGTCATGTCACAGAGATAAGATGACCACAGCTCCGTTTATTGGAAACAGAGAAAGAGTTAGTGAACTATTCGGAATGATACATGCTGATGTATTAAGGTCCCCAATCTACACATGCCAAAACCGGTTCTTTGTACTTCATTACATTCTCTGATGATCTCTCAAGATTCAGACATATGTTCCTGTTGAAACACAAGTCCGAAACTTTTGAGATAATCACAGAATATAAGTTAGAAGTAGAGAACCGAAAACGGGTATAAGTATTATGTCCTTTGATGAGATCAAGGAGGAGAATACTTGAGCACAGAATTCCTAGACTATTCTAAAAGAGTATGAGATTCTCTCTCATCATTACTCCTCCGTATACACCATAGCACGATGGTATATCGGGGCGGAGCAATAGCACCCTATTTGATATGGTGTGCTCTATGATGAGTACTACTGAGTTTCCTATTTCTTTTTGGGAATTATGCACTTGTGAAGCTGCAAACCTATTGAATAGGGTTCAAATCAAATCAGTTGTCTACCTCTTCATATGTGATATGGAATGGGAAGAGCCCATATCTTAAGTATGTTAAGATTTGGGGTTGTCCGGCCTATGTCTGAAAAGCAAAATCCGGACAAGCTCGAGGTAAAGTCAAATCTGTGGAAGTTTTTTGGATATCCCAAGCATTCGCAAAGGAATATCATCTACCAAACCGAGAAACAAAAGTGTTTTATTTCTCAACATGCCACTTTTGTGAAAGGGAATTTCTTGTGGAAAAATTAGTGGTCATGAGGTAGAACTGGAAAGAGTTCCAGTTATACAAACTACAGCAGATGATTTGGTAGAACCGAAGGATTCAATAGTATCCAACGAACCTCAGCCTCTCCGCCGATCTAGCAAGGTTCCTCACCCACCTGAGAGATACTTCGGTTTCCCTATGACAGTGGAAGCGAGGAATGCATCATGAGATGATGACCCAACTAGTTTCGAGCTGGTCATCAGGAGTGGGACTCTATAAGAATGGCTGGATGCTTATCGATCTGAGATGGAATCCTTATACACCAACAAAGTATGGACTTTGGTTGCTTTATCTGAAGGGTTAAATCCCCATCAGGAGCGAGTATATCATGAGAAGATTACTTGGTGTACATGGAAAAGTTGAGACTTTCAAAGCTATGCTTAAGTCCATCCAGATCCTACTTGCCACGGCTACATACCATGACTACGATATCTGGTGGTTGGGTGTCATGACTGCTTTTCTAAATGATATTTTAGAAGATAGCGTCTATAAGTACACAGCCAGAGGGCTTCGTAGACAGTAGGAGCAGTGGAAACGTGTGCAAGATGTTTTATGTGATAAAACAGGCATCGCGGAGTTGGAACGTCTGTTTTGATGTGGTAGTCAAAGAGTTTGACTTCATCAAAATGGTAGATGAACCTTGTATATACAAAAAGGTAGTAGAGAGTATGGTGGTGATCCTCGTAGAGTACGTGGATGACACACTCTTGATAGGGAAGGAGTTTCCTATGCTACGCTCGGTCAATCTCCGCTTATCACAAGGATTCTCCATATAGGATCAAAATGATACCTCCTAAATCCTGGGTTTTTGGATCTATGAGATAGATTTAATTGGATGTTAGGATACTCACTAGTTGTAGTAAGATGGTATCAATCGATCCTGGGGAGAATCATTGGAAAGGTTCCAGGGTGATTAGGACGACCGAATGTCAGTCGCAGGCATTGTCTTTACCTTCAGTAGAGGGACGGTATGTCGGAAGAGTTCCAAGCTAGATACCATGACTTACTAGACGATTAAAGGCAAGATACATCGTTACCAAGGATGCTACCAAAGAGGCAGTCTGGATATATATATAAGTTCATGAGATGAATTTTCTTCCTACCATTGTGTGACAATGGAGTTGTGGCTTTAGCCAAGGAACCCCCATCCCATCAGAAATCCAGATATAATTCTTAGGCAGTATCACGTGATCATGGAGATGATTGATCTCCAGGGAGATCGAGGTCAGGAGAGTAGACACAGAGGACAACAGCGCGGATCCACTCACGAAGGCCTTTTTCCCAGTAGAGACATTTATGGGATGGTTGAGTATGAGATACTTCAACCGCAGCTAATTGTTGGGTATGTGATACCACAACAGATGGCCCTAGTGCAAGTGGGAGATTGTTAGTTATATGTATGCCTTAGAGGCCATTACTGTACATACGATGTATATTGTAGTGGATGCTAGGACATATATAGGGAGGACTTTCTTGTTTGACATGATAGTATGCTATCTGGTTGTACTTTATCTTAACATGTACTCTGATTGTCTCTATGTTACATGTTGATAAAGCCCTTAGGATATGTACTCGACTACCGGGACTGTGATGAGATCATACTAGTGGGGCCACAGTAGTCGACGAGTACATCCTATAACCGTTCCTAGTCGAGGGTGTATCGAGACAGGGCATCGATACACCAGAGTAGACTAGCGTACACGCATCTTGACTCATTTGATGGGCGATGGATGATCCCATATCCATCGGTGTTTGACATCAAGGATGGGGTACGGGTGTTCAGTGGAGACTGGGTACACTGGACGGACTCGCCGAGAACTCCCAGATGGTAATATACCACACGTCAGATGGCAGTTCTCCGGTGACACTGGTACAGAGTAGTCTGTTGACCCGAGATCGTCATAGAGTCTTGTGTGATTCCCACTGTGCTTTGATTTCCATCATACCACGTCCAAGAGGGCGTGCAAAAAGGTGGCTTTTGGGTACAGTCCCGAATCACATGGAGGCAATGAGCGATAGGAGGGGATTCGTCTATCCCGGTATAGGGAGTTGATGTTGCGCTGGGTTCGATTGGCTATAACCGGAAATCCCTGGCCAGGGTTGCTGAGATTTACTGGTAAGTGTTATCAGTAGTTTCTCGAACTGTTATAGACCTCATATCGACACGACTTATCGAGCTACTGGGGTCTGACGTTTACCACCCCTAGGCGAGATATGCGACATATCAGACGACGAGACCGGACTGTATGAAAGTGTTACTGTTTGGATTCACAGGAGAATATACAGGCTTGCTTGTTGATCTTCTGAGCGCTCAATACCTGGGTGGCTGTTACGTTTAGCTGACCGCTTGCAGCTTGTAGGTGTTTGATATGATCATCACCTACTGCCGGCGTATTGACGATTCTTTAGAGTCCTACACAGAGGTTTCTTGGCTCAGGCAAAACGGAGTAGGAGCACATATGTGATATGTGCGGGACCGAGGATAATGCGGTATATGATACCGTATTGGATTCTCGCGATATGAGATATCGGCCGGGTATATGTGATATAGCCGGGTCATCATATTAGTCGGTTATTTGTGAAATAGCCGGATTATTGGATCAAGTGTTGATTCGATAATTTAATATATAATAATATATAAGATATATTAAATTACATTAACTAATATTAGCTCACTAAAAGATTCATTTTCTCACGGGATAATACATTGATATATATGCGATATATGTTAATTGTATTATTTTCTATTGTTACAAAATATATTGTATATGTGATATATAATATTGTAACATGTTAGGGTTACAAATTTAACAATGGTTTAGGGTTTAAACTTGGTTAGGGTTTGGATTAGGGTTAGCTTTTGCATGAAGCTTCCATGAAGCTTCATGAAGCTTTGACTTTGTCTTTGGCTTGATATTTTGTGAGATATTATGTTAACCCAATCCAAACCATTAACTCTAGTTAACTCTCTATAAGGGTTAACTCTTTCATGCTTAACCCTTGGTTAGATTTGTAACCACTACAATAATTCATTGTTTATCACAAAAGGATTGAGTTATCATCTTGATTCTTCTTCTTCCTCCTTGAGCTTCTTTTTGAAAAAGCTTTCTTTTGTGATGAAAGTGAGCGAGAAAAAGATTATAAATGAGAGCAAAAATCCTACTTCATCATCCTCATCTATCCTTGCCATGTAGATGAGGGTGTTCACTTCATTTAGTAAGTGTTAGCTTGTGTTAATGAAATTTCAAGGTAGATCATCTTTGTATCGAAGATCGGAAGCAAAGGTTGCATCTTCTCTTCGTGAAGTCTCTCGAGAGTCCAGAACACGATGATCGCAGCAAAGGGACCTCAACACGGAGCTTAAGAAGTGAAGGACCGGATCTACAAAGGTTGTAATCCCTCTCACTTGTAGTTAAGTTGTTAACTTGCATGTTCTTTCGCCTTAATCTCTAGTTAACGATCTTCATTAGGGTTTCTCGGCACATAAAAATTTTAATTTGGCATGGTTGATACCTTGTGGAACCTCTTGAGTGTGCCTAGGAACCCTACAAAAGAAAGTCCAGACAAAGAGGTCAAACAGTGCCAAAAGCAGAAGACCGATACAGAGTTTCTGCGAAAGGTGTTAGAGAGAAAGGACAAAGAGGCTGCTATGAAAGCTACTAATATAAAGTAGACGGCTCTCTTATTCCAAGATATGGTTAGAATGATGATCCAACCAGAACCCCCGGCCAAAGATTCGTCGATAATCATCGAGGATAACAGAGGGAAAGCAACAAACCCTCCTCCGGCCTTATCATCGGCCAAGGAGGAAACGATCTCTAAGGCCGCTCTGGATGATTACATTGCTCAATAAATAAGAGCTCACCAAGCTAATGAAGCCGCTGGCCAAATTGTAAGAACTGGGAGACCATATCCAGGATCGTATGATCAAATCAAATATCCGCCGGGGTATACGATCCCCAAGTTCCATGTCAACAAAGGAACTTGCAACCCTCATCAACACGTCACGCAATTCAGAGCTCTTTGCGGCAACACTGGAGGCAACAAAAAATTGTTGCTTCGCCAGTTCGTCGGCATCCTGTCATAAACAGCCTTCGAATGGTACTCGGAGCTCCCAAATGACTCCGTGAAAACATTTGCAGAAATGGAGCTGCTATTCACACAACAGTTAGTCGGTGTGAGAGAACGTACTCCGATCATAGCATTAATCAATGCTAGGGTAAAGCCAGGAGAAACATGGGTCCAATACGCGATCCGGTGGTGGAACCTATGATCTAAATGCGAACAGTGCATTGAAGAATCTCCTGCCGTAGGCATGTTCATCGGGACCCTTGATTCTCAAACGACTGTGTCCCAGTCCATAACATTCTTCAAGCCCATAACCTTTCAGGCTCTGATAGATAAATTGGCCTAAATGGACCAGATGGACCATGGGCCTTCCTCCTTAAATAAGGACCCTCGAAATGCTAAGGGTAAAGGGAAAGCGGCCTTCGTTGCTAATATGCAACAACAGCCGAATGGCCTAAAACCAACTGCTCGCCAAAACAACGTGCGCTCGCCCCCGTCCTTGGAAGAAAGGCTAGGATGTACTTACTCGTTTCCACACGACAAGACGAGGAGACTGTTCAAATTGGCAACGCGTAATAAACTCATCACATTACCAGACCTGCGGTGTCCACCGCAACTCGGCAACGTCAACAACCCTATTTACTGCTCCTATCACAGAATGGTGAGCCACCCAATTGAAGATTGCTACGTCTTCAAAAACTGGGTTGAGGACCAGTATCAACAAGGGAAATTCGTGCTATCTGATAACTGGAAGGTAAACCTACCCTAGAAGTACACTCCCAAAAAGGTGGATGTGCAGGGGGCACCATGCTCACTCATGGAAGAAACTCCATGGGAAGTCTTTCTTTCAGCAAAAACTAAAAAAATACTAAAGGATCTACAAGCATGTCCAGCAGTCAGGTGGAAAAGCCCACTTGAACCCGAAATAATCGAAGCGATGCTAAAACCTCGTCCCACACCGAAAATTGTTAACAAGGGGAAAAAACCCAAGTCAAGCCTTCGAAGTCTTCGAAGAAAAAGAAGAAGACCAAGAAGCCTGTGCAGCTTGCCGAGTATGACGAAAAGCGCACAGATCTACAAAAATACATAAATGCACTGGTGGAGTATAACCAGAAGGCGCGGACACCGGTCACGTTCGAAGAATTCCTCAAGCATATTCTTAAGGGTGAAGATAGTGACAATGATGAGGGAAAGGACTTATCAGAAGACACAGAAAACTATGTAGCAAGTTGCCATATGGTCTCCCGTTTGTCGTTATATGGCGAAGAGGTTTCCTCGGCGTCAGAGAACAACGCAGAGGAAGTGGGGGCAGAATCGACGCTTAAATCTCCAGAACCGCCAAAAGAAGACCCGATTGAGAGGCGGCTAAACGTAGCCTTTCGAAAAAGCAAATTTGACCGAGAACGCGAGACAGACATATATGAAAAGGATAAGCTTCAGCGTTTGGATAAAGAACCTGCGGCGAGGACGAGTCGTAAAGTACTCCAACCAAATCAAAGCACACCTGCAATAAATAAGAGCAGGATCGTAACAGAGAAGCGGTTTGCCAATGCACTGTCAATGGGGATGAAGCTGCCATCTCTCATAAAGAACACTCCCGGGGATATATGCCTTGATGGAGAAAAATTGCATCCAAACTACTGCCTATATTATCGGAAGGTCACCCACCCCACCGAGAAATGCAGTGCCTTCAAGAAGTGGTGGCAAGGATACGTTGCCCATCAAAAACACTTCAAGAGGATGAAGGCGAAGCTCACACTCATCGACGGCAAAATAGTGGGATGAACACACATGAAGAAACGACTGGCAATTGTCATATGGTTGGTACCAGTTCGAAAGGGGGGAAACCCCAAGTTCTTACTTTCGGGAGCGATTCTGAGAACGAAATACCCCTCATCCTTCTCTTCAAAGACTCCTCCTCCGAAAAAGAAGAGGAGGAGAAGAACTGCAAGAATATTCAGCTGCGTAACCGCGTGTTGCCTGAGAAGAACCTCGGACCTATAACAAAGCTTCGAACAAAAAAGACAAAGGGAAAGGGAAAATCCCTGAGGAGATCGCCCTCGATGAAGAAGCAGTCAAAGAGCTCGCCGCAAAAGATCTGCCTAAGAAAAAAAGGCGGAGAACAACGTCCTGGCACATCTGAGAAAAATACCCTTACAACTGAGTATATTGGATGCTCTCCTCCTGTCCAAAGAGGCACGAGATTCCCTGATCAAGGCATTACGGGAGCCCGATCAATTCCAAGCTTTTCTCGCAAAAGAGAAAGTGAAAAATGAACTGGCAGAGGTCCATACAGCTGATATTACATTCAGCAATGATGTAATATTTGGAATATTTAGAAATAAATAAAATTAATTAAACCAAAAATAATATGATAAATCACAAAACTGTTAAAATCAAATAAGTCAATCTTCATAAGTTATATGTAATACAATTTAAATTAAAATTTTTATATGCAAATTAAATAAGTTATAAGGGTTTTAATAATAAATTTAGCTTCATTTTAATAAAATGTGTGTTTTATAATAAGTTAAGTTGTGAGGGGTTAATTTGTAAAGTTTAAGTTTTCTTATGCAAATAAGAGATTGTTGTGGATATAAGTGAAAGTGGAGGGAAACCATCTTTAGTTCTGAAATTTAATTCAAATTAAAACATATTATGAAGATAAATCAAGAACACATCATGCTTGCATGCACATACTCACCTTCCACCTCCTCCTTGCATGAAACCCACACACTTTAAACCTTGACACCACCACCTTCCCTTATCTCTTCGTCCATTCATTTATATAGCTCATTCTCAGTTCAAAACTGAGATTAAAAACTCAAAGAATTTAAAAGAAAAGGGAATTTTAAAAGAGAAAAGAAAGAACAAGAGGAAGAAGATGGAGAATGAAGCTATGTTCTAGGAATTGATCATCATCAAGCTAGGACGGACTTAGCATCTTAGAGGCTTATTTCTACAGCTAATTGGAGGGTAAAATCCTTAATCACAGTAGGTAAATTAGGCTCTGTAGATTAGTTAGTATAGATTGAACATGTCACATAATATCGTATTTTAGTTAAATTTAATCTCTGTTAAAATCTGCTTTGATCTGGAAGATAATTAACTTAACTAAACAGAGTTAAAATGATATATGTAACAACTAGATTAAACCATAAGACCACGACACCAAGGGGCCGGTTTTGGGCCGGCGGCCAAATAGAAAATTCCGGCGTCCCCGGCTAGGTAGGAAGCTAGGTGGGTTTTCTCTGTTGGGTAGTTTCCAGTGCACAATTTTGGCTATTTTGGTGTTGTTTAATTAAACTAGTTTCACTATAATTAGAGTCTGGAAACATATATCGCAAGGGATGTCGTAAAACACTAAATACGACACGGTTAAAATACGTCGAGATTAATTTCTGTAACAATACAGATTAAGGTTAAAATCCAGAAAGATTAAGTGTATAATAACTTGATATAATCATAAAGTTTATAACTTATACGTGGGAACGGGTGTTTTTCATTTCCGTCATATCGGAATAGCCGTTTTCTTATATACGTTAAATTGTAAATTTAGATTCGGATACGAGAATTACGGAAGCAGCGAAGAAAGGGAAAGGATTAGCAATTCCGGAGTAGATTCGACCTTTCCGGTGAGTAGACTAAACATCTACCGGGGAATTTTGTAAAGATGGCGTGTTTCGCCCGTAGTTTTACTTAATTTAAATGCTTTATATTGTTATGCCAAATTGATAATATGTATTCATCATATACACATATAATCGCGTAGTTGTTAGAACACTTCACAATTATCAACGAGTCATGCCACGTGCACGTCTTTTATGCTACACACACCTCGTCGATATTGCTATGTCACTTTACACTTAAACATAATACTTGTTAACATGAATTTATATCGTATTTCACATATCAATAATAGTAGTAAATTGCATCGTTTACATCATGTTAATATATGCGTATTTCTGTTTTATATATGAGGTAAATGCAGAATTGAGGATTTATGGTTTTGGGTTTTGAATACTATTACATAAATCCAGTGTTTTCATGATTGATGTGTCATGTCCACCATGAGATGTTTTCTGGTTTGATTTTATTCCGGACCGAGTGGGGGAGATATACGGTCGCGGATTTTACGTTATCCATACTGAGTGGGGGAGATATACAGTTGGATACATGGTAGACCCGGTCGAGACCGAGGGGCAGGATAGCCGTATTAAGGTGGGGGGGCCTAGCAAGGTTACTCGATACCGGAGATAGTGGTAAAATACGGCGTGTATCTAGATTATAACGACCGGTATTATTGATTCAGGATCATTCGGGGAATGATGCCTGTAAGAATTGAAGGTTTGTGTCGTTGATGGACACGGAGAAATGAATTTATTGAGAATAGATGATGAGATTTCAGTGGTATTATGAGGTTTACTTTCTACATTGATGATTTTTCACATATAATCATACATTATACTTGTTCTTATTTCAGTTAATCTGATTGTCATATTTACATTATTAACCGTTATATGTTAGTTATATTCACTGAGTTGGCAACTCACCCCCGTTGTGCCACAGTTCCTTGCAGGGGTCGAGTGGACGGTTGACTGCGGTGCAGATTTACGGTTGCAGCTTTTTCATATCTTTTGCTAGGTGGGTTACATATGTAGTAACCTTCTCTTTTGGTTTTGTATTTTGTATCTAGAAAGTCTCCGTCAAACCTGTATTTTGACTTAGAATGAGAGAATATATTTTTGGCAGTTGAGATCGTTTGGTCGATACATTTGTAGTTTCTTTTTTTATGTCTGAGATTCATATTGTTGTCCTTTATATTGAGATTTATTTTCATTGTTAATTTTTGCTGATCCCAACTAGGGATGCAACTAAACCTAACTCTTTATACTTGTTTACTAAATTAAGTTCATAAATTGGGATTTGTACCTAAAAACTAAATTTTTATAAAATTCCGCAATAAGGTATTTTGATCTTGGTTTTTGGCTTACTTGGACTGTGTGCATATCTTTAGATATGTTACTATCTAAGTGCCGGTCACATCCACACTTTGGGTCGTGACAAAATTGGTATCAGAGTTTAGGAGTAACCTTACGGAATTAAGTAAGGGATTTTAATAGGTTGATGTGAGTCCGTAAGTTAGGATGACCTTTGGTTTGATAGAGTAGGTGAATTAGGATGAATGCAATACCGTACGTATGTTCCGCGGCATATTTACGTTATCGTATTCAGCCTAACTAACCTTAGGATGTATATTTGATCTATTCTTCCGTTGATTCTTTGTGATTGATTGTTTCTATTCCTACACCTTATCAACTCTCGTTCTTGTTCCAGTTGCTATGGCTACGCGGGCTAGGCGAGCCGCAGCCAGAGATGCAGCTGGGGCGAGTCCGCCTGTGACGATGACTGGTACACCGGACGTTCCGGCGGTGCATGAGCATGTTGATCCTCCTCCTCCAGATCGCATGACTAGGATTGAGGAGGGTATGTTGGGATTACAGCGAGTGGTAGGACAGTTAGTTGAGACCACTCGAGTACTGAGATCAGATCCAGCACCGACCGTAGCAGAGTCCGAGGTACAGCCTACACAGACGGTGGCACTAGTAGATACGAGAGTGATGGAGGTATCACTTGCAGAGTTTATGAGATTGAGACCTCCGGTATTTACAGGGACCGATGTGGCGGAAGATCCTCAGTCCTTTCTTGATAGGATGGCGAGGATTGGCAGATCATTGCGATGTTCTGATGCGAGGTCAGTGGAGCTGACTAGCTTTCGTTTGGAGGGACTTGCACAGGAATGGTGTGAGTCGATGGAGAGAGGGCGAGCTACGAGTCTTCCTCCGATGTCGTGGACCGAGTTTTCCACGGTCTTTCTTGCCAGATTTCTTCCCCAGAGTGTGAGGGACGCTAGAGCTAGCAGTTTTGAGGCGTTGAGGAAATCGGCAAATATGTCGGTAGCAGATTATGACTTACGATTCACCCAGCTGTCGCGCTATGCCCCATACTTAGTACCTACGGAGGAGCTTCGAGTGAAGAGGTTCCTAAGGAGTTTGGACACGCAGTTGTATCTGGCGATAGGCTCCCAGCATTTTGATACATATGCGCAGGCCATGGATGCAGCGATTCGAGTAGAGGAGCGTTTGAGCGAGTCAGTAGTCGTTCCAGAGCTAAAGAGGAGTAGACCGATCGTGCCGACGAATAGACAGTTTGGCAGAGGTAGAGGCAGATATACTCCAAGCCGCAGTGTCGGACGAGGTTGGACACAGGGCCAGATGTTCAGTTCTTATCCTGGTGATCAGAGATCACCATCTATATGTTTTAGTTGTGGACTTCACGGACACTTTGCACGGGATTGTAGATCTCAGGGAGGGACCGTTGTTCCACAGGCTGCTTTACCCCTTCCACCTCCTACGCCGATGGCTTTACTTCCTCCCCCAGTTGGCGCTACACGCCAGGCAGTTGCACCACGAGGTCGAGGCCTTGCAAGACGTGCTCAGAGAGGTCGAGGAGATAGAGGTAGAGGACGACAGGATGCGGGCAGGGGCTAGGCACGAGTATTTGCGCTGACTCCACAGGATACCCAGGCATCAAATGCAGTCGTGACAGGTACTATTACAGTATGCTCGTTAGAGGCACATGTTTTATTTGATCCCGGTTCTACACATTCTTATGTATCTTCACGATTTGCACTTTTGTTGGGGAAAGAGTCGTCATTATTAGAGTTACCATTAGTAGTGATTACCCCGGTGAGAGATTCTTTTATAGCTCAGCACGTATTCAGATCATGTTCGGTGCGTATTTGGTGATAGAGATTCGCTAGTCGATCTAATTCTCCTGGACATGTTAGATTTTGACATACTTCTTGGTATGGATTGGTTAGCCGCTTGTCATGCCTATGTAGATTGTCAGGGAAAAGCGGTTAGATTTTGTTTTACAGGTGAACCGGTGATTGTTGTGTGGGGGGATTGCAAATTAGCTCCTGTCAACATGATTTCTGCTCTTTGCGCGGGGCGACTCTTGAAGAAGGGTTGTCATGGGTTCTTGGCATTCGTTCAGGACTTAGAGGTCGCTGAGGTTCCATTGGACCAGATTCCGATTGCACGAGAATTTCCTGAGGTATTTCCTGCTGAGTTACCAGGATTGCCACCCGATCGTGACATTGAATTTTGCATTGACTTGATTCCGGGTGCGGGGCCTATCTCTATACCACCCTATCGAATAGCACCGACGGAATTGAAAGAACTCAAAAGCCAGTTGCAAGAGTTGTTAGATAGAGGACTTGTTCGTCCAAGTGTATCACCGTGGGGAGCTCCTGTTTTATTTGTAAAGAAGAAGGACGGTAGTATGAGAATGTGCATCGACTACCGACAACTGAATCGTGTCACTATGCGAAATAGGTATCCGCTACCACGTATAGATGACTTGTTCGATCAATTGCAAGGAGCTGGGTTTTTCTCAAAAATTGACTTGAGGCCAGGGTATCACCAGTTGAGGGTTCGGAAGAACGATATTCCGAAGACGGCGTTTCGTACGAGATATGAGCATTATGAATTTCTGGTGATGTCGTTCGGACTCACCAACGCTCTAGCAGCTTTTATGGATATGATGAACCGTATCTTTAGACCATTTATTGATCGGTTTATTATAGTATTCATAGATGATATTCTTGTATATTCTCGGAGTCAGACGGAGCACGAGCAGCATTTACGTATTACGTTGCAGACCTTGAAGGAGCATCAGCTCTATGCAAAATTCTCTAAGTGTGCTTTTTGGATCGATAGTGTGGAATTCTTGGGTCACATAGTTACGAAAGAAGGTATATGTGTGGACCCAAAGAAGATTGAAGCGGTACAGCACTGGCCCAGGCCTATGTCAGTTACGGAGGTTTGGAGTTTCCTAGGTCTGGCAGGTTATTACAGACGCTTCGTACAGGATTTCTCACGGATAGCGGCACCTTTGACAGGATTGACTAGGAAGGAGGTTCCATTTCAGTGGACAGATGCGTGTGAGCAAAGTTTCCAGCAGTTGAAGACGCGTTTGACGACTGCACCTATATTATCTTTACCTTCCGGGTCAGGGGGTTTCGTTGTGTATTGTGATGCTTTTAGAGTGGGTTTAGGCTGTGTATTGATGCAACACGGCAGCGTTGTAGCTTATGCTTCTCGACAGTTGAAGAGGCATGAACAAAACTACCCCACTCATGATCTAGAGATGGCTGCTGTGGTATTCGCGTTGAAGAAATGGAGACACTATTTGTATGGAGAGTCGTGTCAAATCTTCACAGATCATAAAAGCTTAAAGTATATTTTTCAGCAAAGAGATCTGAACCTAAGGCAGCGTAGATGGATGGAACTGGTGAAAGATTACGATTGTGAGATCTTGTACCATCCAGGCAAGACGAATGTTGTAGCAGATGCCTTGAGTCGGAGACCTGGAGGTAGCTTATCTCATTTGAGCATTTTGCAGGGACAGTCTTCTACTGACTGGCAGATCTTATGTGATAGTCATATACAGTTTGAGTTCACGTCGGCAGGAGGCCAGCTAGCCCATGTTCGCACCAGACCTCAGTTATTGGATCGCATTCGAGAGGCACAGCCCACAGATACTCGTATGATGGAGATTATGGATCAGGTTAGGCAGGGCAGGGAGACGGAGTTCGTGATTGATGATCATGGAGTATTACATTTTAGAACTCGTCTCTGTGTACCAGATTCAGATGGATTGAGGCATGAGATTTTAGAAGAAGCTCATAGATCAGCATACAGTATTCATCCTGGTTCCACCAAGATGTACCATGATTTGAAAGATGTTTACTGGTGGGAAGGAATGAAGAAGGATGTTACAGATTATGTTTCACGATATTTGACTTGTCAGCAAGTCAAAGCAGAACACCAGAGGCCAGCCGGGGAGTTGCAGCCCTTACCTATTCCAGAGTGGAAATAGGAACAGATTTCCATGGATTTCGTGGTGGGTCTACCCAGGACTAGCAGAGGGTATGATTCCATTTGGGTGATTGTGGATAGGTTGACAAAGGCCGCCCATTTTCTTCCAGTAAAGACTACGTATGGATTTTCTCAGTATGCACAGGTTTACATCGATGAGATTGTACGTCTACATAGAGTGCCGACATGCATAGTATCAGATCGAGGTACCCAGTTCACTAGCAGGTTATGGCAGAAACTTCAAGAAGCTCTTGGTACACGGCTGAGTTTTAGTACAGCTTTCCACCCACAGACAGAAGGTCAGTCGGAGCGGACCATTCAGATACTAGAGGATATGCTTCGGGCTTGTAGTCTTGATTTCGGTGGTAGTTGGGATCGTCACCTACCTTTGGTGGAATTCTCGTACAACAACAGTTTTCAAGAGACGATCCAGATGGCACCCTTTGAAGCTTTGTATGGAAGGAAATGTTGATCGCCCGTTTGCTGGACGGAACTTAGCGAGAGTTTCATATTGGGACCACAGATAGTACAGGAGACTATAGAGAAGATTCATTTGATACGGGATAGAATGAAGGCGGCCCAATGCAGACAGAAATCATATGCAGATCAACGACGCCATAGACTCGAGTTTAAAGTGGGAGATCATGTGTTCCTTCGAGTATCTCCAATGAAAGGTGTGATGCGTTTCGGGAAGAAAGGGAAGCTCAGCCCCAGATATGTGGGACCTTACGAGATTCTAGAGAGGGTGGGTGCTGTAGCTTATCGGTTAGCACTTCCACCGAGTTTTCCCGACGTGCATCCGGTGTTCCACGTTTCGATGCTTCGCAGGTATCTTCACGATCCATCTCACGCGATCCAGCATCAGACCTTACAGCTTGAGCCAGATTTATCCTACACGGTGCAGCCCGTCACTATTCTTGATAGGCAGGCAAAGAAACTACGTTCAAGGGTACTTCCATCTGTAAAGGTCCTCTGGTAAGGAAAGAATCGCGAGGAGACTGCTTGGTAGACCGAGGATGCGATGCGGAAGAAATTTCCACATCTTTTCGATGGTATGTCTAGTTACTATTTTGAATTCGGGGACCGAATTTTCTTAAGGGGGGAATATTGTAACATTTGGAATATTTAGAAATAAATAAAATTAATTAAATTAAAAATAATTTGATAAATCACAAAACTGTTAAAATCAAATAAGTCAATCTTCATAAGTTATATGTAATACAATTTAAATTAAAATTTTTATATGCAAATTAAATAAGTTATAAGGGTTTTAATGATAAATTTAGCTTCATTTTAATAAAATGTGTGTTTTATAATAAGTTAAGTTGTGAGGGGTTAATTTGTAAAGTTTAAGTTTTCTTATGCAAATAAGAGATTGTTGTGGATATAAGTGAAAGTGGAGGGAAACCATCTTTAGTTCTGAAATTTAATTCAAATTAAAATATATTATGAAGATAAATCAAGAACACATCATGCTTGCATGCACATACTCACCTTCCACCTCCTCCTTGCATGAAACCCACACACTTTAAACCTTGACACCACCACCTTCCCTTATCTCTTCCTCCATTCATTTATATAGCTCATTCTCAGTTCAAAACTGAGATTAAAAACTCAAAGAATTTAAAAGAAAAGGGAATTTTAAAAGAGAAAAGAAAGAACAGGAGGAAGAAGATGGAGAATGAAGCTATGTTCTAGGAATTGATCATCATCAAGTTAGGAGGGACTTAGCATCTTGGAGGGTTATTCCTACAGCTAATTGGAGGGTAAAATCCTTAATCACAGTAGGTAAATTAGGCTCTGTAGATTAGTTAGTATAGATTGAACATGTCACATAATATCGTATTTTAGTTAAATTTAATCTCTGTTAAAATCTGCTTTGATCTGGAAGATAATTAACTTAACTAAACAGAGTTAAAATGATATAGGTAACTACTAGATTAAACCATAAGACCACGACACCAAGGGGCCGGTTTTGGGCTGGCGGCCATATAGGAAATTCCGGCATCGCCGGCCAGGTAGGAAGCTAGGTGGGTTTTCTCTGTTGGGTAGTTTCCAGTGCACAATTTTGGCTATTTTGGTGTTGTTTAATTAAACTAGTTTCACTATAATTAGAGTCTGAAAACATATATCGGAAGGGATGTCGTAAAACACTAAATACGACACGGTTAAAATACGTCGAGATTAATTTCTGTAACAATACAGATTAAGGTTAAAATCCAGAAAGATTAAGTGTATAATAACTTGATATAATCATATAGTTTATAACTTATACGTGGGAACGGGTGTTTTTCATTTCCGTCATATCGGAATAGCCGTTTTCTTAGATACGTTAAATTGTAAATTTAGATTCGGATACGAGAATTACGGAAGCAGTGAGGAAAGGGAAAGGATTAGCAATTCCGGAGTAGATTCGACCTTTCCGGTGAGTAGACTAAACATCTACCGGGGAATTTTGTAAAGATGGCGTGTTTCGCCCGTAGTTTTACTTAATTTAAATGCTTTATATTGTTATGCCAAATTGATAATATGTATTCATCATATACACATATAATCGGGTAGTTGTTAGAACACTTCACAATTATCGACGAGTCATGCCACGTGCACGTCTTATATGCTACACATACCTCGTCGATATTGCTATGTCACTTTACACTTAAACATAATACTTGTTAACATGAATTTATATCGTATTTCACATATCAATAATAGTAGTAAATTGCATCGTTTACATCATGTTAATATATGCGTATTTCTGTTTTATATATGAGGTAAATGCAGAATTGAGGATTTATGGTTTTGGATTTTGAATACTATTACATAAATCCAGTGTTTTCATGATTGATGTGTCATGTCCACCATGAGATGTTTTCTGGTTTGATTTTATTCCGGACCGAGTGGAGGAGATATACGGTCGAGGATTTTACGTTATCCATACTAAGTGGGGGACATATACAGTTGGATACATGGTGGACCCGATCGAGACCGAGGGGCAGGATAGCCACATTAAGGCGGGGGAGCCTAGCGAGGTTACTCGATACCGGAGATAGTGGTAAAATACGGCGTGTATCTAGATGATAACGACCGGTATTATTGATTCAGGATCATTCGGGGAATGATGCCTGTAAGAATTGGAGGTTTGTGTCGTTGATGGACACGGAGAAATGAATTTATTGAGAATAGATGATGAGATTTCAGTGGTATTATAAGGTTTACTTTCTACATTGATGATTTTTCACATATAATCATACATTATACTTGTTCTCATTTCAGTTAATCTGATTGTCATATTTACATTATTAACCGTTATATGTTAGTTATATTCACTGAGTTGGCAACTCACCCCCGTTGTGCCACAGTTCCTTGCAGGGGTAGAGTGGACGGTTGACTGCGGTGCAGATTTACGGTTGCAGCTTTTTCATATCTTTTGCTAGGTGGGTTATGTAGTAACCTTCTCTTTTGATTTTGTATTTTGTATCTAGAAAGTCTCCATCAAACCTGTATTTTGACTTAGAATGAGAGAATATATTTTTGGCAGTTGAGATCGTTTGGTCGATACATTTGTAGTTTCTTTCTTTATGTCTGAGATTCATATTGTTGTCCTTTATATTGAGATTTATTTTCATTGTTAATTTTTGTTGATCCCAACTAGGGATGCAACTAAACCTAACTCTTTATACATGTTTACTAAATTAAGTTCATAAATTGGGATTTGTACTTAAAAACTAAATTTTTATAAAATTCCGCAATAAGGTATTTTGATCTTGGTTTTCGGCTTACTTGGACTACGTGCATATCTTTAGATATGTTACTATCTAAGTGCCGGTCGCATCCACACTTTGGGTCGTGACAGATGAAGATCTCCTCCTCGGTACTTACGAACATAATTGCCCGTTATATGTCACCGGGTACTGCCATGACGTCAAGATAGGGAAAATCCTCGTCGATAACGGATCCTCCGTTAACCTTCTCAACGTGAGGGTGCTGAAAGAAATTTGCATGAACGTTCAACACCTTTGTTCCACGCCGAAAACACGGAGACGCGACCGCGCGGGTCCGTCTTGCCTGAATTTCGGGGCAGATGCTAATTGATGCTATCCGTCCACCTCTCCGAAGATACCAAGTTGATTTATGATACCGTATATCGAAGGTTTAAACGGATACGGCCGATGTAGCAGACATCGTCAGATTCCCCCTCATTTGAGGGGTTTTTGATTGTGGGGATGCTCTTCCCTGCAGGCGCAAGCCCCTGCAGTTAATTAAGCTACCGCGTCGCGGTAACAACTTTCTCCTTCTCCAGATGGTCACTTCGTGTCGTGGGTATTTGTTTTGTTTTTTTTGGTTGCCCGTGGATTGTATACGGAGACTAATTTATGTTGTCGCCCGTAGGGCGTGGATTAGTCCAAATCCGTATCTTCTTAGATTTGGGTTTGGGGGTTAGGTTTAAGGATACGTTAGTCTCACTTGAGACTAAGATCAACTTAAACGTTCGTTAAGGATACGTTAGTCCAATTTTTAGACTAAGATCAACTTAACAGGATCGTTTAGATCCGACAAGAGAGCAATTGGGCTCTATTATTTAGTTTAGGGACATTGCGGTCGATTAGTTTAAGGACATCACGGTCCAGCATTAGTTTAAGGACATCTCGGTCCAAGGTTAAGGACATCATAGTCCGTGGGTTTAAAGGGACCCCACAGTCCGAGGTTAAGGACATCATAGTCCATGTGTTTATGGACGCACAGTCTATGGAATGATTGGTTATCGGGACCCGTCACCTCTCTGAAGACGTTGAAGGATTACAACGATAAATATCAGAGGAGTGAAGAGATGTACCCTTGAACCAAAGTTGATTGGAAAATCTGTAGTTCAATTTGGAACTAAGATCAAGTAATTAGATTATGAGCACATTGGCTCAGTTAAATCTGAATTAAGGACTTATGGCCAACTTGGGCTAAGTCCAATTAGGTTCGAAATGTTGGACTTTTGTTGGGACTGTTGAACATTTGTCTGGGTTCAGCCCCCCATTATTTAGCAATGCTAAGCAAGGGTTTGGGGCTCTGACAACATTTTGTCTTTGGCTGAGCACTAACCATTCATTATAACTCTGGATTTTAAGGTTTAGTTGAAGGAGAGATTTGCCTCTGGAAAAACTTAACCAATTTGGGCTAAGCTTGGCTTTAAAATAGTGTTAAACACTAAAGGATATTTGGCGATCACGTGCTCCCCCGTGATGTGCTGAAAAATAGTGTTAAACACTATGGACGAAGTGCTTAAAGTAGTGTTAAACACTAAAATTGAATTGGTCACGTGGGGTCACGTGAGGCATCTGAAGATGGGGCCAGACTTCCTTTATTTTAATGTCAGAATATTCAAATAAGTGTTAAACACTTTTAGTCTTCAGGCCATCAAGTGTTGGCACGTGATGGGTATCCATGTATTGATTATTAAAGTGTTTATTAGGGGTCACGTGGGGACATGTGAGGGCGCCCAAAATATGTATTGGCTTTGGCTTTATTCCCTTCATTTTTGAGGGTCACGTGTGAGCACGTGAGGCATTGCATCCAAGCTTTGTTTTTCTTATTTTGAAGAATCTGTTCAAGGGTCACGTGGGGGCACGTGACCTAGTCTTGTTCGTTCTTTTCTGATCATTGAAAAAGGGGGGGTCACGTGTTACCACGTGATCACGTTGGATACTTTGATCTTTATGTGCATGGAGAGCCTTAAGTCTCTTGTTTTTAAGAATTAAATTCTTTTATAGGGTTAAACCCTAGTTCTGTTTAGAGGAATTAAATTCCTGTGTATATGGAAGAATTAAATTCTTATGTAGGGTTAAACTCTAGTTTTATTTGGAGGAATTAAATTCCTATGTATTTGGGAGAATTAAATTCTCATATAGGGTTAAACCCTAGTTTCATTTGGAGGAATTAAATTCCTATGAATTTGGGAGAATTAAATTCCTTAAACTCAATTCTCCCTCTAAGTTTTGGATCTGCATGGCAGAATCTCCCCGATGAGAATTAAATTCTCAACTTGTGGGGAGATCTGCTTCTGTAGATTTTCAACCAAAGAAAGAACTAAGTTCTTATTCAGAAGAGTTAAACTCTTAAATTGAGAATTAAATTCTCTTTGTTTTATGGAATTTAGATCTCTTTCCTCTTTCTCACCTAGGGTTTCTTTTCTCTGAAGAGATCTTTTTTTTCTCTCTCTTGAGAATTAAATTCTCCTCTCTTTTTTCTCTCTGTTGTTGTTATCTCCCAAAAAAGTAGATCCTTCTCTCTTTTCTTCTTGGCTCCTATTTATAGGAGAAAGAAAAGAATCAATTTATTTTGTCAATCTTTCATTGAAAGATTTTAGTTGTTTTTTTGTAACCAACATGATCTTCTAGATCATCCAGTGAATTTTATTCACCATTGGATTTTTAATCCAAAAGATATTTTATCTGTTATTCCTGGTAAATTTCAGGGAAATCTTTTCTTATATAGAATCTTTCTATAAATTGGTGATTTTTAATCACCATTGGATTTTTAATCCAACGGTGCTCCATTTTACAGAGCACCATCTTTTTTGTTTGGAATGATTTAGAGAAATATTTTTCCAGTTAGGGTTTTTGATTCCCTCTTAATTAGAATTTAATTCTGTTAATTCATAGATCTTTAGGAACCCATCACGTGTTGGCACGTGACCCCCTGATTAAGCATTTGACCAGAATTTAATTCTGTTGTTTTAAAGAACTCAGGAATTATCACGTGTCAGCACGCGACCCTTGGTCACGTGTTGGCACGTGATGCCCCATTAGGGGTTTTCCTTGTTATTTTATTATACCTTTAATTCTTTTCAGTGGGTTTAAAGGCCCATCACGTGTTGGCACGTGACCCCACTGATTAATTATTTTCAATTATTTATTTTATTCAGTGCCTACAGGATTTTCCTGTAAATGGTCACATGTCTGCACATGATGCCCGGTCACGTGTGGGCACGTGATGCCCGGTCACGTGTAGGCACGTGATGCCCGGTCACGTATGAGCACGTGATGCCTCATAAATTTTGATCCCGGATAATTATGAGGCCCATAATATATCAAATCGAAGGATTTTTCGAGAAACTTTCGATACCATTAGAATTGTAGGTCCATGCTACCCTTCCCCGGTACTTACGGGGTTGCGGAAGTGGCGAAAAACGATTTTCAAGAGGGTGGTAAGATGGACTCAAAAACGGATCTTTGTTAAACAACTAACTAACAAACCTAACAAGAGTTTTACCTACTCGGTTAGGGGGTTATACCTTTCTTGAACTCCTTCGTCTTCAACTCTTTCCGGTGTACGGATCGGCCTCACCTCGTCGTCTCCTTGCGCCGAAGATGGATCCACCTGATAGCTTCTACCTTTGGCTTCTTCTTCGAACTTGAAGAAACTAGAACACTAGGTTTGCTAAACCTTGTGAACTAGGATGAGTAGAGAAGTGATTTGGGTTTTCTTTTATCTCTAAGGTAATGTTTCTCAACTCATGAGAGGGTGTTGTCTTGAGCTAGAGAGAGAGCAAGAAGAAGAGCAAGAGGGAGAGCTCAAGCAAGAGAGAGAAATGAAATGAGAGAATGAGTAACTCTTTTGCCATCCAAGCTCTCATAATCCAAAACCATGATTACTCATAATAGTAATTGAGTATTATGTGATGGTTCAAGTCAAAATGGCCATATCATTTCATGCACTCATTTTGCAAAAACAAACAAGCAAGCAAAAGTCTTTGCCATGAAATGATAGCCATTGTAATGATGATGGTCAACTAGTCCTACCTAGTCAACAAAGTCAACAAGTCAACAAAGTCAACCCCTCATCTCAACCATGACACAATAATACTTAATTAATATTATCATTAATCATATTTCTTATTCTCATTAAGGTTTAGCAAAAGTCAATGGTCAACAGTCAACAGTCAACAACCCCAATGAGAATCCTCTGCCTCTGTCTCTCTGTCAACTGTGCTTACACACCCGCATCCGCATTCCGAGGAACACGAATGCAAACGAGATAAAACCAATCCCAAAACGTACACTAGGATCTGGCTTAAACCAAAGCCCGCTAGTGTTAACTGTCCGGACACTAAACGTGCACAAGTGCACGGATGTGACCGAACCCTGTCGCAAAACCATGCGACCTGTCGCAAAACCATGCGACCTCTACTCTTTTGCCTAAAGGCGAATAGCTTTCTGTGTGGGACTCTAAAGACTCGACACTACACTGGCAGTGGGTTTAACCATAGACCGCAATCGGCACTAGCTGTGCGTAACGGTCTCCAGGTAGATGCCGACAAGAAGACTGACGAGGTGAAACCCATCTGAACTCCTACTGAGCCTGAATGTGACAATCTCCGTACAGTCCGGTCTGTTCGTCTGATATATCGCATGGCGGGCCTAGGGGGCGGTAAACGTCAGTCCCCTAATAGCGGTACAAGTCGTGTCGGAGTGTAGCCCAGAACACCCACCCTGAGATAGCACTGGAAACCTACCAGTATATCTCGCTTGCCCTGGCCAGGGACTACTCGTGTAATGGCTCTCCTAGACACAACTCGATGTCAACCCCCAATACCGGAATAGATGAATCCTGTCTAACCGTCACTTCCTCCAAGTGCTTCGGGACTGCACCCAAAAACTACCTGTTTGCACGACTCCTTTGAGCCATGGTAGGGTAGTAATCAAAGTACAATGGGAACACACTCGAGGCGAAGTGATAGTGTCAAGTCAGCGGACTAAGCTGTACTCATGTCACCTGGGAACTGATAACTGACGATAGGTATAAAACCAACCAACAGTTCCCGACGAGTCATGTCTAGTGTACTCGTAACCTAACGGGCACCCGCATACTATCTCAAGTACGACGTACTGACGGCTGTGGGACAAACCGTCTCCCAAGCTGGGATAAGAAGCGCATACGCTAGTCTACTCCGGAGTATCGATGCCCTGTCTCGATAGTCCTGCGACTAGGGACCTGCATAAGGATGTGCTTATAGATTACCCAGCCCCCACGAGTGTGACTGCCATCACAACGTTGGTAATCAAGCAAAGATCCTAAGGGCTCCACTAATGTGTAAAGGCGATATGCTAAAAGAAACACATGCACATATTAAAGCGGAAACAAACCAAGTAGCATACTACCATTTTGAGCAAGATTGTCAATACAAGGTGAATATCCCAAGCTTCCATTAAGTAATATACATACTAGTATGATACAGTAATGGCCTCTAGGGCATATACACTAACAATCTCCCACTTGCACTAAGGCCATGTACTGGCGTATCGAAGACCTATCATCTCGATCAGCCGCTCGAACTGAGTCTGGGGTAAGGCCTTCGTGAATGGATCAGCAGTGTTATCTTCCGTAGCAACTCTCCGAATCTCGATCTCCTGGCGACCCACGATCTCCCTGATCAGGTGATACCGCCTAAAGATGTGCCTGCACTTCTGATGGGACCTGGGTTCCTTTGCTAAAGCTATAGCTCCGTTGTTGTCACAATACAGCGGTATTGGATCAACAATGGTAGGAACCACCTGAAGCTCCGTAAGGAACTTCTTCATCCAGACAGCCTCTTTTGCGGCATTTGCAGCAGCGATATATTCCGCTTCCATCGTCGAGTCAGCAACGGTTTCCTGTTTGGAACTCTTCCAACACACCGCCCCTCCATAGAGGGTAAAGACATAACCCGACATGGACTTGGAATCATCCTTTTCACTCTGGAAGCTAGAGTCAGCAAAGGCCTCGATCTGGAGGTCTTTTCCGCCATACACCAAGAACATCTCCTTAGTCCTTCTCAGGTACTTGATGTAGGGTTCCAAGGAACCCTAGTGAGGTCTCACAAGGCATCGAACATGCCAATATAAAATTTTACGGTGCCGAGAAACCCTAAACTATGGATCGTTTGCTAGATGTCTAGGCGAAAAAGCTAACTAGTTAACAATTAACTAAGAGATACGGAAATACAACCTTTGTAGATCCGGTCCTCCACCTCCACGGCTCCGAGATGAGGTCCTCTCCGCTGTCCAAATCAAATCCGGGCTCTAGCGTCGGCTTCGTCGGAGAATGGGCAAGGTAGGTCGTCGATGTCCATGCCGAAGATGATCTACGTCGAGGCATCGCTAGATCAAGCTCACAACTTCACCAAGTCAAGAAACTTGTGAAGTAAACACACTCTACTACTTGACAAGAGGTAGAGGATGAAGAAATAGGAAGTGGGTAGACTTTAGATTTGGATTTCTCACTCTTTATCATCAATCACCATTGATGAAGAAAGCTTTTTCTTCCTTGCTCATGAAGAAGAAGAAGAAAGAAATATATGATAAGTTAATTAAAAACAATAGAAAAATCAAAACTTATCATAATGTTAACTAGAGTCAAGTGTAGAGAATCAATCATGGTTAGTGGGAATGGTTAGGGTTAAGGATGAGATAAGAATGGTTGACTTGATCAAAGTTTCATGAAGCTTCAACTAAACTCCAAATTAAGCCACCATTCTTTTCTTCTCTTTTCCAAAATGAATAAACAAATAAATAAATGAATAAATAAAGGAAATGAAACCCTAACCATTCTTTTAACCATGGTTTAATTCTTTGCACTTAACCAAGTAAACATGTATCATCAAACATGATACAATCAAATGCACAAAATCATATCGCATATGTAATGCGCACACCCGAGTGAGAAAATCCATTTAAAGTGAACCGATACTAGTTAATGCAAAGTAATATATCAAATATATAATTATGCATTAAATAATTAAATCAACACTTGATTCAATGACCCGGTCATGTCGCACACAACCGACTAGTATATAATGTATCGGCTTATCAAATCAACCTTTGATTCGATAACTAGGGTATATCGCATATAACCTAATCGATACATTCATCGCGAGAATGGAATACGGTATCACATACACGCATTATTCTCGGTCCCGCACATATCTCATATGCGCTCCTATTTCGTTTTGCTTGAGCCAGGAAACCTCTGTGTAGGACTCTAAAGACTCGTCAATACGCCGGCAGCAGGCGATGATCATATCAAACACCCATAAGCCGCAAGCGGTCTGCTAAACGTAACGGCCACTCGGGTATTGAGCGATCTGAAGATCGACGAGCAAGCCCGCTCACACTCCAGTGAATCCGACCAGTAACACTACCGTACAGTCCGGTCTGATCGTCTGATATGTCGCATATCTCGCCTAGGGGTGGTAAACGTCAGACCCCAATAGCTCGATAAGTCGTGTCGATATGAGGTCTATAACTATTCGAGAAACTACTGGTAACACTTACCAGTAAATCTCAGCAACCCTGGCCAGGGATTTCCTGTTATAGCCAATCGAACACTGCGCAACATCAACTCCCTATACCGGGAGAAACGAATCCCCTCCTATTGCTCATTGCCTCCATGTGATTCGGGACTGTACCCAAAAACCACCGTTTTGCACGCCCTCTTGGACGTGGTAAGATGGAAATCAAAGCACAGTGGGAACCATACAAGACTCTATGACGATCTCGGGTCAACAGACTACTCTGTACCAGTGTCACCAGAGAACTGCCATCTGACGTGAGGTATAATACCATCTGGGAGTTCTCGGCGAGTCCGTCCAGTGTACCCAGTCTCTACTGAGCACCCGTATATCATCTCTGATGTCAAACACCAATGGATATGGGATCATCCATCGCCCATCTGTATGGGTCGAGAAGGTATACGCTAGTCTACTCTGGTATATCGATGCCCCGTCTCGATACACCCACGACTAGGGACTTTGAAGGATGTACTTATGGACTACCATGTCCCCACTAGTATGATCCGCATCATAGTCCAGGTAGTCAAGTACAGATCCTAAGGGCTTTACCAACATGTAACAGAGAGACAATCAGTATACACGTTAAGGTAAAGTTCAACCAGATAGCATACTATCATGTCGAGCAAGAAAGTCCTCCCTATATACGTCCCAGCATCCACTACAATATACATCCTATGTACAGTAATGGCCTCTAGGGCATACATATAACTAACAATCTCCCACTTGCACTAGGGCCATCTGTAGCAGTGGTTGTAGTATCTCATACTCAACCATCCCATAAAAGTCTCTCTCTGGGAACGGGCCTTTGTGAGTGGATCCGCTGTGTTGTCCTCTGAGTCTACTCTCCTAACCTCGATCACCATGGAGATCAACCATCTCCATGATCAAGCGATGCTGCCTTAGAATAAGTCTGGATCACTGATGGGACCGGCGTTCCTTGGCATAAGCCACAACTCCATTGTCACACAATGGGAGGAACATAGTTCATCTCATGAACCTATATACACCCAAACAGCCTCTTTGGTAGCATCTTAAGTAGCGATGTATCCTGCCTTTATCTTCTAGTATGCCACGGTATCTAGCTTGGAACTCTTCCAACATACCGTCCCTTTACTGAGGGTAAAGACAATGCCTGTGACTGACTTTCAGTCATTCTTATCACCCTGGAACCCTTCCAGTGATTCTCCCCAGGATCGATTGATACCATCTCACTACAACTAGTGAGTATCCTAACATCCAATTAGATCTATCTCATATATGCAAATCCAGGATTTAGGAGGTATCACTTTGATCCTATATGGAGAATCATTGTGATAAGCGAAGATTGATCGAGCGTAGCATAGGAAACTCCTTCCCTATCAAGAGTATGTCATCCACGTACTCTACGAGGATCGTCACCATACTCCCTACTACCCTTTTTGTTTATACAAGGTTCATCTACCATTTTGATGATGTCAACTTCTTTGACAAACACATCAAAATAGACGTTCCAACTCCGCGATGCCTGCTTTAATCCTACAAAGCATCTTGCACACGTTTCCGCTGCTCCCACTGTCCACGAAGCCCTCTGGCTGTGTACTTATAGACGCACTCTTCTAAAACATCATTTAGAAAAGCAGTCATGACACCCAACCACCAGATATCGTAGTCATGGTATGTAGCCGTGACAAGTAGGATCTGGATGGACTTAAGCATAGCTACTTGAAAAGGTTTCATCATTATCCACACCTGGTCAATGATGTAAACTTTTAACAAGTCTAGCTTTGAAAGTCTCAACTTTTCCATCTACACCAAGTAATCTTCTCAAGATATACTTGCTCCTGATGGGGATTTAACCCTTCAGATATAGCAACCAAAGTCCATACTTTGTTGGTGTATAAGGATTCCATCTCAGATCACTAAGCATCCAGCCATTCTTACAGAGTCTTACTCCTGATGGCCAGCTCGAAATTAGTTGGGTCATCATCTCATGATGTAATCCTCGCTCCCACTGTCATAGAGAAACCAAAGTATCTCTCAGGTGGGTGAGGAACCCTACTAGATCGGCAGAGAGGCTGAGGTTCGTTGGTATCTACTGAATCCTTTGGTTCTATCAAATCATCTGCTGTAGTTTGTATAGCTGGAACATTTCCAGTTCTACATAACAGATCTTGCCTCGAGCTTGTCCGGATTTTGCTTTTAGACATAGGCCAGACAACCCCAAATCTTAACTAACTTAAGACATGGGCTCTTCCCTTTCCATATCACATATGAAGTGGTAGGCATTGATTTGATTCGAACCCTATTCAATAGGTATGCAACTTCTCAAGTGCATAACACCCAAAAGGAAAAAGGTAACTCAGTATTACTCATCATAGAGCACACCATATCAAATAGGGTGTATCTGCTCCGCCCCGATATACCATCGTGCTATGGTGTATACAGAGGAGTAATGCTGAGAGAGAATCTCATTCTCCTTTAGAATGGTCCAGGAATTCCGTGCTCAAGTATTCTCCTCCTTGATCACATCAAAGGACATAATACTTTTACCCGTTTTGGTTCTCTACTTCTAACTTATATTCTGTGAATATCTCAAAAGGTTCGGACTTGTGTTTCAACAGGAACATATGTCTGAATCTAAAGAGATTATCAAAGAATGTAATGAAGTATAAAGAACCAGTCCTGGCATATGTAGACAGGGGACCTACATACATCAACATGTATCATCCCAAGAGTTCACTAACTCTTTCTCTGTTTCCAATAAACAGAGCTGAGGTCATTTTATCTTTGTGACATGACTCGCAAGTTTCATGAGATGTAAATTCAAACTGATTTAAATATGCATCTACATGTAACTTCAGCTAGTCGGGTCGCATTGATATGACCTAGTCTACAATGCCTCAAGAAGGATTCGTTCATTTCTGAACTCTTCCTCTTGTGTGTGATCCGTATACTAAGAACTGTAGTTTGATTTAGAACGTCAATGCTTTTAGATAACGTGCCTGAACCGATCAACTTTTGATATAGGAAATGTTCAAAACATTATCCAACATTACAAAATTTTATCATTTCTTTACTGATAAAGAGACTGATATGATTTTGTATATCAGGTTCGGTATCTAATAACATTCATTCAGAATCAATGTATTGGTAATACAGGGTGACAGTGACCAACAGACTTGGCTGCAACTCTTGCCCCGTTTTCTGCCTCATGAAACTTATCACCCGTTCTCAGTTCTCTACCTTTCTGTAGCCCTATGTAACAGATTACATATCTGGGATCCTGATCCGGTATCATATACCCAGGACGTAAAGGATACTGAGAAACAGTTCTGTATAATGAACAAACCCGAAGATGATGCATCAGCATGCACTCTCTTCGTTTGGGCGGCACGGGAAATCTGGTATTCCCCAATTTCCTGCTCTGTCTTATAACAATTATAAGTTGGAGCGGGACCAACGTTCCCCAGCTCAGTATAACAAGCGGGTTCGGTCAATATTCCGTATTATTATCTTGATTAAGGCGTGATATGGTCGCTACCTGGAGAGAGAGAGAAGAAAACACTCAGCGTGCGCTCTGTCAAGAATAGATTGGTTATTATTTTATCTAATCAGGATGGCTCCCACTGCTTTTTATCAAATCTTCCTTCAAACCCTAAAAGGAAAGACTAGCCGGGATTAATTACACACTATAAGTTCGCCAATCTTTCAGCCAGGCCAGTGTCGGTACTTTGAGGGAGGTCGCCCGTGCTTTCGCACGAACCTAATTAATGTAAACCTCGTTTTCCCAGAGGCGTAACCTCGTTAACACCTTTCTAGACACCTACTTGATCAGCTAATTGTAATGTGTAAAACTCTCCCAGGAGTAACTCTTACTCGCAGCGGGTATCGGGATCCAACTATCTCATAGAAGGTATGCAATCTCATTGCAAATTTCAACACTTGAAATTCCCGATAATATTTTGCCCCTAGCTCGCTATGACCTTGACGCATGCCAAACAACCCATAGTCTGCTAGTCAAGTTCAACCCGTACATTTCTTGATTGAATTAAACCCACCCGCACGACCCTTGACGCATGCCAAACAACGCCGTACGAATACCCTAATCCAATCGCATCATATGCTGGCAGATAAGCACTAGTTAGATACCGTACACTACGCCTTGACGCATGCCAAACAACCGTAGCACGAATACTAACTAATACTTATCTGAAATGACGGAGGGCTACGACAGGTTTTTCTGAAAACCTATTGCGTAATGAACTTGATATCGTTGTAGAATCAAATGATTTTAAAATGGAATGCTTTTGAGGCTTTTCTAGTTTTGCTAAAGGAGTCACTCCCGGTGAAGGGATCGTCGGTCCTTTCCTCGTCGAATGAGGTGCGGGATATATCATATATATCACTGTGCAAAGCAAAAACTCTTAAAAGCAGTCAAAAAACAAACCGAGTGTGTAGCATCTGCCAGTTATTGCTAAAGGAGTCACTCCCGGTGAAGGGATCTCGGTCCTTTCCTTATCGAATAAGGTGCAGGATATATCACATATACCGCTGTGCAAAGCAAGAACTGTAGCTACCTGTTTTATTTTGAAATTCGATTCTACAACATCTTAGGTTTCTTTTATTTCATTAATCACATTAATGAAGTCCCATCATTTAAGTACCTAAACATCACAGATAAATACGACGTACACTTATGCCATCCGCATTCGCCTCGATGTCCCCTCGTGCACCGTTAGGTTAGGTAACTAACGGCAGAGCGGGGTAGGGCTAGTACGGGTGTAAAACATAAGTAACGTCTATTTAATATATCATATATACTATATAAAGTATCTATCAAAGAACATCACATGATCACATCACAGATATCGCAGCAGAAGAATCATATGAAATATTGGATATACTAGGACGTCCGTGTTTTCAATACGAGCCAGTATAAAACACGGATTCCACGGTCGTGATGAATAGCCAAACCCACACCCTAAGACCCCTACGAGAGCGGCAAGCAACCCTACCAATTCTAGAGTTAGGAGACCCGGACTCGACTCCTCGAGTTGGTCTCCCACTGGACTCCAGAACCCGGTTACTTGTGCCCTCCTCCTTGGGTCTATCCTAGTGCGGAAAAGTAAATAATATACAAAAGTGACAACTTCCGCAACCTGGAAGTGTCCCAATAAAAGAATATTACATACAAGTTTTTACATGAATGAAAATGAAAAACACTCATCTCACATAAAAAACCCCGGCTATTCAAACACGACGATCCAATATATCATATCCAGCAACACATAACATCACATGTCATCAACGTAAGTAAATATGTCCATCCCAATTGTCGTTGACATATAGCAACGAAACCGGCGATATCACATATTACACTTACGGTCACAGAAAAGAAAGTGTAAAACTACAACAGTTGGAATCCGCAACCACCTCAGACATCGCATGCCTGACCAAATGAATTACTTAGACATCACATGCCTAACAATTATAAACCCCGCATTTTAGTCTCATTATCGAAAACTCTTTTCAATATCAAGTCGGGTAATTCAACAAGATTCCCGAAAAACTGATCGAATGCTCGTCGCAAACTTTAGTAGACGGCAGCACCCCTGATTCCGTCGACGAAGTGCACCAAGGCGGAACACCGCTACCGCGAGCACCCGAACGGATGCATTCGGCGACGGGGTTCTCCTACAGTCACTTGGTCGGGGCTATGGAGTGAGGCTGTCTATTAAGTTTACCCGGCGAGTATCCGCGTACGCTACGTGATTGCGACGGACTTTTGATCACATCAAAATTCCGTGGCAACCGATCAAGTGAGACTAAATTGCTAGATTTACAACATTCATTCAGTTATCTCATAACTTATTGTGAATTCCAATTATTGTATCCCATTCCAGATAATTAGAAAATGTTAAACTTTCCGATTGAACATTCGAACACCCAAGTTTTCCCGATACAGATCAACACATGAAACAAGTCTAACAACATTCCGTTCGTGCCTCAGTACCAACGGTCCAGCCGTAGAAGGGTCAAGCCAACGCCTCACATGTGGCACGCCGTACTGCCCCAAACCCGAAGGTTCAAAGGGCAGTTCAAGACGGTCACATAATCGAGTTAAGGTTTGTTGTCTTCTAGAGGGTCCATCGCGTTACTTGCACTACTTAGAACGTCGTCAAACTACGGAAAAATCCAACACTTGGGAAATTTCCCGACAGGGGAAAAATTGGGTATTTATATCCGGTCGAACTTTTTAACATATTCTAAAATTTATCCGGAAAGCCACACAGACAAAATTTGATACTCCGATCGAAACACCGAATCCCCAAATCAACTGCAGAAAATTCAACTCTTGAAAAATTATTAAAAATTCCCAGAAAACCCATCAAATTGAAATAGGAATTACTGTGCAGCAATTGGGAGGTGACGTCATCACCTAGCCGCGGAACCGCCGCAGAAGCTGGGCTTCTGCCGTGGTTCCGCGCTCTGTTTGATGAATTATTCACCTGAGTTTGCACAGTAATTCTTATAATTATTTATTGAATTTTTTAGGCATTTTTAATACACAAAAATCCGCATTTTCGGAAAAAGTACAGAGAGCAAGTTTGTGATCGGGTTTCGGGTTCGTTCGAACTTCAAATTCCGTCTGGACTTCGCCTAAGGCTCTAGCTAGGCTCTGATACCACTGTAGGGTTCCTAGGCACCCTAGTGAGGTCTCACAAGGCATCGAACATGCCAATATAAAATTTTACGGTGCCGAGAAACCCTAAACTACGGATCGTTTGCTAGATATCTAGGCGAAAAAGCTAACTAGTTAACAATTAACTAAGAGATACGGAAATACAACCTTTGTAGATCCGGTCCTCCACCTCCACGGCTCCGAGATGAGGTCCTCTCCGCTGTCCAAATCAAATCCGGGCTCTAGCGTCGGCTTCGTCGGAGAATGGGCAAGCTAGGTCGTCGATGTCCATGCCGAAGATGATCTACGTCGAGGCATCGCTAGATCAAGCTCACAACTTCACCAAGTCAAGAAACTTGTGAAGTAAACACACTCTACTACTTGGCAAGAGGTAGAGGATGAAGAAATAGGAAGTGGGTAGACTTTAGATTTGGATTTCTCACTCTTTATCATTAATCACCATTGATGAAGAAAGCTTTTTCTTCCTTGCTCATGAAGAAGAAGAAGAAAGAAATATATGATAAGTTAATTAAAAACAATAGAAAAATCAAAACTTATCATAATGTTAACTAGAGTCAAGTGTAGAGAATCAATCATGGTTAGTGGGAATGGTTAGGGTTAAGGATGAGATAAGAATGGTTGACTTGATCAAAGTTTCATGAAGCTTCAACTAAACTCCAAATTAAGCCACCATTCTTTTCTCCTCTTTTCCAAAATGAATAAACAAATAAATAAATGAATAAATAAAGGAAATGAAACCCTAACCATTCTTTTAACCATGGTTTAATTCTTTGCAGTTAACCAAGTAAACATGTATCATCAAACATGATACAATCAAATGCACAAAATCATATCGCATATGTAATGCGCACACCCGAGTGAGAAAATCCATTTAAAGTGAACCGATACTAGTTAATGCAAAGTAATATATCAAATATATAATTATGCATTAAATAATTAAATCAACACTTGATTCAATGACCCGGTCATGTCGCACACAACCGACTAGTATATAATGTATCGGCTTATCAAATCAACCTTTGATTCGATAACTAGGGTATATCGCATATAACCTAATCGATACATTCATCGCGAGAATGGAATACGGTATCACATACACGCATTATTCTCGGTCCCGCACATATCTCATATGCGCTCCTATTTCGTTTTGCTTGAGCCAGGAAACCTCTGTGTAGGACTCTAAAGACTCGTCAATACGCCGGCAGCAGGCGATGATCATATCAAACACCCACAAGCCGCAAGCAGTCTGCTAAACGTAACGGCCACCCGGGTATTGAGCGATCTGAAGATCGACGAGCAAGCCCGCTCACACTCCAGTGAATCCGACCAGTAACACTACCGTACAGTCCGGTCTGATCGTCTGATATGTCACATATCTCGCCTAGGGGTGGTAAACGTCAGACCCCAATAGCTCGATAAGTCGTGTCGATATGAGGTCTATAACTATTCGAGAAACTACTGGTAACACTTACCAGTAAATCTCAGCAACCCTGGCCAGGGATTTCCTGTTATAGCCAATCGAACACTGCGCAACATCAACTCCCTATACCGGGAGAAACGAATCCCCTCCTATCGCTCATTGCCTCCATGTGATTCGGGACTGTACCCAAAAACCACCGTTTTGCACGCCCTCTTGGACGTGGTAAGATGGAAATCAAAGCACAGTGGGAACCACACAAGACTCTATGACGATCTCGGGTCAACAGACTACTCTGTACCAGTGTCACCAGAGAACTGCCATCTGACGTGAGGTATAATACCATCTGGGAGTTCTCGGCGAGTCCGTCCAGTGTACCCAGTCTCTACTGAGCACCCGTATATCATCTCTGATGTCAAACACCAATGGATATGGGATCATCCATCGCCCATATGTATGGGTCGAGAAGGTATACGCTAGTCTACTCTGGTATATCGATGCCCCGTCTCGATACACCCATGACTAGGGACTTTGAAGGATGTACTTATGGACTACCATGTCCCCACTAGTATGATCCGCATCATAGTCCAGGTAGTCAAGTACAGATCCTAAGGGCTTTACCAACATGTAACAGAGAGACAATCAGTATACACGTTAAGGTAAAGTTCAGCCAGATAGCATACTATCATGTCGAGCAAGAAAGTCCTCCCTATATACGTCCCAGCATCCACTACAATATACATCCTATGTACAGTAATGGCCTCTAGGGCATACATATAACTAACACTTGAGAATGTTCTTTACCGCTATCCAGTGTTTCTTCCCAGGGTTTGACTGATACCGGCTTACCACACTCAGTGCATAAGCTACATCTGGTCTGGTACACAACATCGCATGTATTATAGAGCCTACCGCAGAAGCGTAGGGTATAATAGACGTGCGATCTCTTTCCAAATCAGTCTTGGGAGACATCTCTTTGGAGAGGGTGATCCCATGACAAGCCGGTAGATTATCGCGCTTGGAATCTTCCATACTGAACCTTTTCGGTATGGTGTCGATGTACGTGGACTGTGAGAGTCCTAATATCCTCTTGGATCTGTCACGATAGATCCGGATCCCCAGAATGTATGAGGCATCACCCAGGTCTTTCATGGAGAACCTGTGTGACAAGAACCCTTTGACAGATTGTAGCATAGGAATGTCATTTCCTATCAAGAGAATGTCATCCACGTATAAAACGAGGAATACTACATTTCTCGCTACAAATCTACTATAGATGCATGGTTCATCTGGATTTTTGATAAAGCCAAATTTCTTGATCGTCTCATCAAAACAGATGTTCCAACTCCGCGATGCCAGCTTCAGTCCATATATGGACTTAAGCAACTTGCACACCTTTTCGCTGCTCCCACTCTGAATGAAACCCTCTGGCTGGTCCATATAGACGCACTCCTCTAAATTTTCATTTAAAAAAGCGGTCTTTATGTCCATCTGCCAAATCTCATAATCGTGGAAAGCAGCAATGGCAAGAAGGATCCGAATGGATTTCAGCATAGCCACTGGAGAAAAGGTTTCGTCATAGTCCAAGCCAGGTCTTTGACGGAAACCCTTTGCAACAAGTTTAGCTTTATAAGTCTCAACCTGTCCATCTATACCAATCTTCCTTTTGAAGATCCACTTGCATCCTACGGGTTTTACCCCATCTGGAGCAATGTCCAATGTCCATACTTTGTTGGTATACATGGACTCCATTTCGGTCCGCATTGCATCTGTCACGCCCCACTTCCCAAAATACGGAATACGAGGGGTTGATAAGGCCAGCCATGCTCCTACGGTCAAGGAAATGTCCTGCCGTAGTCACACTCCGGCTTCTAGCTTTACGTGGTAACAGTAAATAATGCGCAGGTAATGAGAAATGCAGTAACTGAACAAAACAATATAAAGAACTTACCTGATAGGAAACAGAAGGGTATAACCCTGGATAGCTAACCAAGATATCCGTGATGTGCGTCTGATCCTGGTCCCGGCTAAATCTACTCCTCACACTGAGCATGCATACTCAGGTCGTCAGAGCGACGCAATAGCAATATAATATATAAATCCAAGTGACAACTCGAACAGTAATAATAGGTATATATGACAGTAAATCAAGAAGGCATAGGTATGAACATGCAGTAACCAAAAAAGTGTCTAATAAATCAAATGGACAGTAAAGCAGTAAAATAATATGCCAGGTATGTCAACAACGGTAAGTAATGTATATCAATGCCATTACCCCTATCAGTCTCTAAGTCTCACTGTACAGGTCACTATGCCTATCGTCAGTCCAAGTATGAGAGTCAACCACTCGCGAGTGTCCACCAACCAAGGGTAGAACCCAAGGGCAAGGGACCACGGGCCCAACATATAACTCACGGTAATAATCATGTACCCTGTAAATCTTCATATATCTCCATATATATATAAGCCGGCATGGAACTCCCGAGATTCTGTTGAACTCATACTCAAACTACCCTACACCCCGTGGTTTACATCAAACGCTAACCATAACCTCAAATACTAATCGGTTTGTGACAAGTCTGCGCGAGATCTGGAGGCAGGACCTCCATCAAGCACGTCCCGACTAATATCTAAGATAAATGGCAGTGTCTGGTGTCTTATCTGTGACACCCATGCAAGAGCTTCCATAAGTGTCCCATACCACTTATAGTCACACGTACACGCGTCTCACAGACGTCGACAATGCAATAGAATAATAAGGTTCACTGGTTGTGTACAAGTACGTGTCACTTTCACTTATTCACTTATACACGAACACTAACGTACTTTCCACAATCATCACTAATACCTAACACTGGGTAATGCACATTATCACTAAGTTATCAATACAGTGACATATGTATGATATGATGCGTAAACAGTATGTAAAGCATGATTAGGATGTCATGAATCAATAATCTACCACTTACAATATTTATCATAAATCAAACATGTACATTTTAGCGAAATGATAAATGGGAAATAAATAGTATGATTGATTATCTAACCAGCGAATTTTGTTTCACGGCAATCGGGTTTCAGGATCATTAGTTATGGCCATTTCATTTTAAGCGTCCACGGCTGGAAATCCGGTTTCAGAATCGAAAGTCCGTTTCGCAACGCATTTTAATCCCAGTTGGGTTCAGAATTTAGCGGCGCTACAGTTGAATGAAATCTAGAGTTTTCAGTAAGGTTTTCAACGCAATAGACGGATCCTTAATCTCATCTGCACGTCAGGAGTTATACACTGTTTAACACTAATATGTCACCTCTGAATCTGTTCTGGACTGTTATACGTCCCGATTTTTAAATTACAGGTTAAATAGAAAATGATGACGAAACAGGGTGAAACTACTTGTGTTATCTAGCTAACAGATTTACCTTTAATAAACAGTGGAGTTCCACAACATACGGGTTAAGGAAACAAGGTGGTACCCATTACGGAACAGCACCCAGTAAACAGAGTAGCTCTGGACTGCAGTCCAGAGTCGCACTCCGATCCAAATATTGTCACAGTTTAAGTACAAAAATAATTAGAAACTTGCATAGGGTTAAAGTTCGTTGAGTCCGCTTCGATTTGAGCCCTCGAGCGCATCATTCCAGTATGTAAATAATTTATGGTAATTTTAACGGTTTTCAGGTACAAGAAATTTTCAGTTTTACGAGTAAACTTGGGGGTAGTCGTTTTAGTCGTTAACTGTCATATTTTCCAATGAAATTCACACACTAGATTCACAGCCATACGGGCCAGACTATACAATTGAGTTCCGCCAAATTAAATGATGATTTCTATTGAGATCATACATCGAACAGTTGCGTCGTAATATTTAACAGAAAAGTAAAACATAAAATATACACGATTGTAATTTGTAATTATCATAAAGTAGCATGTAGCAAGTAGGGAACTTGCCTGAAGGTGTATTGAAAACGATACGGCAGTGGTACGGCAACAGCGGTGATCTACGACAACGGAAACGGCACGATCACGACGCAAGCGCGGCTAGACACGACACGGCCACTCGACCTCGGCTCAAGCTTGGCACGGTCTTGACGGCTTGGCAGTGGCAGTTATGGCTCGAGTGGTCGTTGGTTGGTAAAAGGGGGCGAGATCATCGGAGGTGTTGGGGTCGGCCAGAGCAGTCAGAGGTGGTGGCCGGAACTTGAGTTCGGTTTTGGTGAGGATGCAGTTGGTGTTTTGTCCAGGTTGCGGCTTTGGAGATGGTGGCGAAGGGAGGTGGTGAAGCGACGACGTGAAGGCGGTCGAAGGTGCTTTCGATGGTGAGTGGAGCTCGGGCGCAAGAGCTGTAGGGAGCTCGGGTTCGAGTTTGGGAATGATGGCGAGGTAAGCTCTGGTGAGGGGGTGTGTAGGTAAGGGTGCTCGGGGAAGGAGGTGGCCGGTGATGGGTGAGATTGAAGGGGAAAGGAGACGGAGGAGGGCTCGGTGGTCGTAGAGGGTGTTGATGGTGGGTTCTGAGAGGTGCCGGCGGCGATGGGTGCAAAGGTGGTCGGTTGCCGGTGATGGAGTCGACGATGGAGAAAGCTAAGGATGTAGCTGAGGGGTCTCGGACCAGGTGTTTCCGGCGAGGGACAACGACGGCGATAGTGCTGTGGTTTGAAGGAAGAAGAAAGAGGCAGTTGATGGTATGATACTCGGAGGAGATGAAGGTGTCGACGGTGAAGACGAGAAGGAGACGACGAGGTGGAGGCGAGCGACGGTGAGGGGACGGCGGTGAGAGCGACGCGCGGCCGTGGGCGCGGGTTCGAAAGAGAGAGAGAAATAATGGAAGAGATAGAGAGAGGGAGCGGGAAAAGAAAATGGGAGAGAAAGGGAGAGAGGTGTGTGAGCGGGGAAGAGAGAGAGAGAGGAACGTGAAAATTAATTAAGTGAGAGAGAGAGAGGAGAATTATGAGAGGAGAGAGAGAGAGACATGCGTAAGAGGGGGAGAGAGAGGAAATCGTAAGAATAAAAGAAATTAAAGGAAAAAGGGAGAATGTGGAAATAAAATTAATACGGAAAATAATGGAGGGATTAAGTGAGTATTAATGGAAATTTATGGGGGAGGATTAAGAGGTGTTAATGGAAATTATTTTAGAATTTAAAGGTGATTTAAGAGGGAATAATATAAGGAGATTTGAAATGAAGGAAGGAAAATGAGGAGCTTTGGCCGGGCTCTTGACGGGCTGCTGGGCTGGGCTAAGTGAAAAAAATTAATTAATTTATTAGAGAAAAAGGGATGGGCCGAGGATTATAATAAAAAGAATTGTAAGGAATTGGGAAAGAGGGCCAGGCCTTTGGAGAAAAGAATTCAAATGGGGAAAAGAAATAAGCGGGCCGGGTTGGTTTAAATCCTATTTTAATTTACATGGGCTAAGGAAAAATATAGATTATGGACTGAGTAAAATATAGTTTGAGGTTTAGTAGAAATAAAATTAAATAAATTAAATAAAATTCAAGAATAACAAAAATACAGATATTGGTATAAAGAGGGGCTGGGTATTACATCATACCACACTTACAAAAATTTCGTCCTCGAAATTTAAAAGAAACGACACGCTATAAAATAATAAGCGAAAAGTTACCACATCGAACACTAATGCATAATGATTTACTTAAAACGGGTGGATAAAATTTTGAAGGTATATATATATGTAAGAACAACATACAAAAGATAGGTCTAAATAGGTATAAGGCAGGAACAACTATAAGGGCAATTACATGTATAAGAGAATTTAGATAACAATAACGAATAATAATAATCAAGGCGTGTTCGATGAAATAGAACCTAAATATGTGCACATATAATTATATCAAAAGTAGTACAGCAGAAATAAAAGTATAAGACACAACCATTTATAATAGTCACCATATGCGCAATACCCGAAATAAAGTAATGACAATAAAATAGTGAAAGATTTATCGGTGGGTTAAAACATTTTAGGATAATGTATCGATCAAATAGTTTTAAAATAATTTAGAAACTCACATAGTGAAATAAGAATCATGGAACGAAAATATGCGCGATGTAAGGTTGCGCTACCGAAAATAATGGGAGAGCTAGTAGTAGGGTATTGGAAATGCGTAAAACGGGGATGGTCGATAAAACACACTCTTTGATAAACACAAAATAATGAAAACCAAATTTTCGAATAATAATGTCCCTAAATGTATTTAGGGTAATAGGAAAAACACAAAAATGTATAGGGCTAGCTAGGGTAAGGATTACAAAGAAGTGTGGCTCATTCAGAAGGTCGGAGTGTGGTACTTGTTAATTTCAGTGAGGGTTAAAACAATGTAAGGAGTAGGGGTGGACAGATCTCAGTAGGAAAATAATTGTATATAAGAAATAATCAAGCATCAAGTGAACTAAGAAGATCGAAAGATTAGCGAACTCAGCAATTTATTTCATTACAGAAGATTTTGAACAAAGCATTCTCAAAAACGAAATGTGGCCCTAACTATACACAGATTTATTTGGCCAGAGAAGACAACATCTAAAAGAAATCCCGTCAGTCGCGGTTGTGGAGATTCAGCAGGTTGCGGTAGGCTCGCGCACTCAGGTAGGGATGTCCATTTCCATAGCGCCTCGTGGGGACCTCCATTGGGAGTTCTTCCACAGGGTCTTGTCCTTCTGGTCCTTCTTCCTCGGCTGGAGCTTCTTCATCGAGGTCTGATTTCATGTGATTCTCTTCTTCTGCATTCTCTTCCATGGGATTTTCCTCCACTGGATTTTCTTCTATCGGATCTTCCTCGGGATCTTCTTCTATCGGGTTTTCTTCAGGGTCTCCTTCCTCTTCGTCGGAATTGCCTATCATGTCAAACTCTGGGGCGGCTGCTCCTTCGTCCTCTGATTCGTTGTTTCCGAAAATGACCTGGGGACCGTTGATCTCATCGTCAGAACTCATCAGCGTGTGGTCTAAGGAAACGCATGACTGAGCATCCTCATCCAAATGCGACGCTGCTCCAGGGTGGGCCATGGCCTGAAAAGAAAGAGTCATGATTAGACAGTGGAACACATCAAGAAAATAGCTAAGGGTACGAAGTATAGGAAAATATGCGGTGGCAGGAACTGAAAAATCAAGATTAAAATGCTGTGATAATGAATAGTATGAATAAGGGGAAGGACAAGAGAATGATACATATATTACGATTCAAGTTTTATTGCATTCAACTAATAGTTCGACGGATACAAGATTTCAAACGGAAAGAAATATTTATAAGAGGATGACAACATTATTACTGAAATTAGAAAACATGAAAATTCTTCTTTGATTGCTAGACCGCTGCATTCTCGTCACGCGAGTTGAATCCTGTGTTGGGTCCGCTTTATTCTCAAAGTTCGAACTACGCAATAATCATCACTTGGCAGGAGTGGAGAGTGTGGACGAGTCTCCTCCTTGTAGCTCCTTCCTTTTTGGGTAACCGTTGATGAGATGTTCGTTGGATCCGCAAATCAGACATTTTCCTTGGGCGCGGCGACAATCCCTCTGAAGATGTCCTTGCCTTTTACAGTACCCACAACATGGGGTTTGCTGCTGCTTCTGTCGCGGGGAAACAAATTGGCGCTTCATCTTCTTCTCTATTCCACGTCTAACAGGGATCCCTCTACAATTTAAGTCTCCCGCTGGCACCTGATTCACCTGCCTTCTCAGTCCTTCAGCTAACAAGTCGTTCGTTCGCTCCTGGGCTTCCTTCAGACCTTACAGTACACTCAGAATCTCAATGGTCTGATTCTGGGGAGTGGAGATAGAGGAAGAGTCGTTGGAAGACGTGATCCTGAAACAATAATTTTGAGGATGATATAAGGCACAAGCTATAAGAATCAAAATATAATATGGACTGGACAAAGATTCAAGAATATCAGATGTGATGAAATTCATTACAAGTGGAAAAATCAACTGTATGACTCTAAGTCACTTAAACAGAGTATGGTAGTGTAATCGTGATGTAGTTCACAATTACAACCACAAAACTTTGCCAAGTCACTTGAAACCCTAGCGAATGGATAGCAGAATACTCGATGTGAATATGGATCAAGAATGACAAGTTTACAATCTAGACCAAAGGATGTCTTAGACTGCCAAGCTATACACGGAAAACTGCAATCCCAATCGAAGCAAAACCTGGGCTTTGATACCAACTAAACCATGTCACGCCCCGCTTCCCAAAATACGGAATACGAGGGGTTGACAAGGCCAGCCATGCTTCTACGGTCAAGGAAATGTCCTGCCGTAGTCACACTCCGGCTTCTGGCTTTACGTGGTAACAGTAAATAATGCGCAGGTAATGAGAAATGCAGTAACTGAACAAAACAATATAAAGAACTGACCTGATGGGAAACAGAAGGGTATAACCCTGGATAGCTAACCAAGATATCCGTGATGTGCGTCTGATCCTGGTCCCGGCTAAATCTACTCCTCACACTGAGCATGCATACTCAGGTCGTCAGAGCGACGCAATAGCAATATAATATATAAATCCAAGTGACAACTCGAACAGTAATAATATGTATATATGACAGTAAATCAAGAAGGTATAGGTATGAACATGCAGTAACCAAAGAAGTGTCTAATAAATCAAATGGACAGTAAAGCAGTAAAATAATATGCCAGGTATGTCAACAACGGTAAGTAATGTATATCAATGCCATTACCCCTATCAGTCTCTAAGTCTCACTGTACAGGTCACTATGCCTATCGTCAGTCCAAGTGTGAGAGTCAACCACTCGCGAGTGTCCTCCACCCAAGGGTAGAACCCAAGGGCAAGGGACCACGGGCCCAACATGTAACTCACGGTAATAATCATGTACCCTGTAAATCTCCATATATCTCCATATATATATAAGCCGGCATGGGACTCCCGAGATTCTGTTGAACTCACACTCAAACTACCCAACACCCCGTGGTCTACATCAAATACTAAGCATAACCTCAAATACTAATCGGTCTGTGACAAGTCTGCGCGAGAACTGGAGGCAGGACCTCCATCAAGCACGTCCCGACTAATATCTAAGATAAATGGCAGTGTCTGGTGCCTTATCTGTGACACCCATGCAAGAGCTTCCATAAGTGTCCCATATCACTTATAGTCACACGTACACGCGTCTCACAGACGTCGACAATGCAATAGAATAATAAGGTTCACTGGTTGTGTACAAGTACGTGTCACTTTCACTTATTCACTTATACACGAACACTAACGTACTTGCTACAATCATCACTAATACCTAACACTGGGTAATGCACATTATCACTAAATTATCAATACAGTGACATATGTATGATATGATGCGTAAACAGTATGTAAAGCATGATTAGGATGTCATGAATCAGTAATCTACCACTTACAATATTTATCATAAATCAAACGTGTATAGTTTAGTGAAATGATAAATGGGGAATAAATAGTATGATTGATTATCTAACCATAAAATTTGGTTTCACGGTAATCGGGTTTCAGGATCATTAGTTATGGCCATTTCATTTTAAGCGTCCACGGCTGGAAATCCGGTTTCAGAATCGAAAGTCCTTTTCGCAACGCATTTTAATCCCAGTTAGGATCAGAATTTAGCGATGCTACAGTTGAATCAAATCTAGGGTTTTCAGTAAGGTTTTCAACGCAATAGACGGATCCTTAATCGCATCTGCACATCAGGAGTTATACACTGTTTAACACTAATATGTCACCTCTGAATCTGTTCTGGACTGTTATACGTCCCGATATTTTAAATTACAGGTTAAATAGAAAATGATGACAAAACAGGGTGAAACCACTTGTGTTATCTAGCTAACAGATTTACCTTTAATAAACAGTGGAGTTCCGCAACATACGGGTTAAGGAAACAAGGTGGTACCCATTACGGAACAGCACCCAGTAAACAGAGTCGCTCTGGACTGCAGTCCAGAGTCGCACTCCGATCCAAATATTGTCACAGTTTAAGTACAGAAACAATTAGAAACTTGCATAGGATTAAAGTTTGTCGAGTTGGCTTCGATTTGAGCCCTTGAACGCATCATTCCAATATGTAAATAATTTATGGTAATTTTAACGGTTTTCAGGTACAAGAAATTTTCAGTTTTACGAGTAAACTTGGGGGTAGTCGTTTTAGTTGTAAACGGTCATATTTTCCAATGAAATTCACACACTAGATTCATAGCCATACGGGCCAGACTATATAATTGAGTTCCGCCAAATTAAATGATGATTTCCATTGAGATCATACATCGAACAGTTGCGTCGTAATATTTAACAGAAAAGTAAAACATGAAATATACACGATTGTTATTTGTAATTATCATAAAGTAGCATGTAGCAAGTAGGGAACTTGCCTGACGGCGTATTGAAAATGATACGGCAGTGGCACGGCAACAGCGGTGATCTACGACAACGGAAACGGCACGATCACGACGCAAGCGCGGCTAGACACGACACGGCCACTCGACCTCGGCTCAAGCTTGGCACGGTCTTAATGGCTTGGCAGTGGCAGCTATGGCTCGAGTGGTCGTTGGTTGGTAAAAGGGGGCGAGATCATCGGAGGTGTTGGGGTCGGCCAGAGCAGTCAGAGGTGGTGGCCGGAACTTGAGTTCGGTTTTGGTGAGGATGCAGTTGGTGTTTTGTCCAGGTTGCGGCTTGGGAGCTGGTGGCGAAGGGAGGTGGTGAAGCAACGACGTGAAGGCGGTCGAAGGTGCTTTCGATGGTGAGTGGAGCTCGAGCGTAAGGGCTGTGGGGAGCTCGGGTTCGAGTTTGGGAATGACGGCGAGGTAAGCTCTGGTGAGGGGGTGTGCAGGTGAGGGTGCTCGGGGAAGGAGGTGGCCGGTGATGGGTGAGATTGAAGGGGAAAGGAGACGGAGGAGGGCTCGGTGGTCGTAGAGGGTGTTGATGGTGGGTTCTGAGAGGTGCCGGCAGCGATGGGTGCAAAGGTGGTCGGTTGCGGGTGATGGAGTCGACGATGGAGAAAGCTAAGGATGTAGCCGAGGGGTCTCGGACCAGGTGTTTCCGACGAGGAACAACGACGGCGATAGTGCTTCGTTTTGAAGGAAGAAGAAGGAGGCAGTTGATGGTATGATACTCGGAGGAGATGAAGGTGTCGACGGTGAAGACGAGAAGGAGACGACGAGGTGGAGGCAAGCGACGGTGAGGGGACGGCGGTGAGCGCGACGCGCGGCCGTGGGCGCGGGTTCGAGAGAGAGAGAGAGAGAAAGAATGGAAGTGATAGAGGAGAGGGAGCGGGAAAAAGAAATGGGAGAGAGAGGGAGAGAGGTGTGTGAGCGGGGAAGAAAGAGAGAGAGGAACGTGAAAATTAATTAAGTGAGAGAGAGAGAGGAGAATTATGAGAGGAGAGAGAGAGAGAGACGTGCGTAACAGGGGGAGAGAGAGGAAATCGTAAGAATAAAAGAAATTAAAGGAAAAAGGGAGAATGTGGAAATAAAATTAATACAGAAAATAATGGAGGGATTAAGTGAGTGTTAATGGAAATTTATGGGGGAGGATTAAGAGGTGTTAATGGAAATTATTTTAGAATTTAAAGGTGATTTAAGAGAGAATAATATAAGGAGATTTGAAATGAAGGAAGGAAAATGAGGAGCTTGGACCGGGCTCTTGACGGGCTGCTGGGCTGGGCTAAGTGAAAAAATTAATTAATTTATTAGAGAAAAAAGGATGGGCCGAGGATTATAATAAAAAGAATTGTAAGAAATTGGGAAAAAGGGCCGGGCCTTTGGAGAAAAGAATTCAAATGGGGAAAAGAAATAAGCGGGCCGGGTTGGTTTAAATCCTATTTTAATTTACATGGGCTAGGGAAAAATATAGGTTATGGACTGAGTAAAATATGGTTTGGGGTTTAGTAGAAATAAAATTAAATAAATTAAATAAAATTCAAGAATAACAAAAATACAGATATTGGTATAAAGAGGGGCTGGGTATTACAGCATCCAGCCATTTTACTGAGTCAACGCTTTGAATGGCCTGCTGGAAGCTAGTAGGCTCATCATAATCAATGATGCAATCATCTCTATCCCCGTCTATGAGAAAACCGTAGTATCTCTCGGGCGGATGAGACTGCCTACTACTCCTGCGGAGCGGCGTAGGAATGTCATGTTCTTTTGAACCCTCTGGTTCTACTGAGATTTCAGTAATAGTCTGTGGTTCTGGAATTTCTTCAAGTTCTATTGCGCTCCCACTTATCTGAGTCTCCAAAAACTGAGTTTCCAAGAAGTGGGCATGCCGAGAAACAAAAACCTTTTGTTCCTCTTTGCAATAGAAGAAATATCCCTTGGAGTTCTTTGGATATCCCACAAACTTGCACTGTACTGAGCGTGCCTCGAGCTTGTCCGCATGCTTCTTTTTGACAAAAGCTGGACTTCCCCATGTCTTAATGTGATTAAGATAGGATCTCTTCCCACACCATATCTGATATGGTGTAGTAGGCACAGTCTTAGTTGGAACACGGTTCAAAAGGTATGTAGCTGATTCTAGTGCATATCCCCAGAATGATCGCGGTAACTCAGCGTTACTCATCATGTACCGTACCATATCTAATAGGGTTCTGTTCCGTCTCTCCAATACACCGTTATGTTGCGGAGTGTATGGAGGAGTAAGCTGAGAGAGAATTCCATTCTTTTTTAAGTAATCCAGGAACTCGGCACTCAAGTATTCACCACCTCGATCAGATGTTAGTGTCTTGATACTTTTGCTGGTTTGTTTTTCTACTTCATTCTTATATTCCTGGAATTTTCCAAAGGCTTTGGATTTATGTTTCATTAAGAAGACATAACCGTACCTTGAAAAGTCATCCGTAAAAGTAATGAAGTAAGAATAACCGCTTCGCTCATGTGTAGACATTGGACCGCAAACGTCGCTGTGTACGAGTCCCAAGAGCTCGCTCGCTCTTACTCCGTGTCCAGTGAACGGAGTCTTTGCCATCTTTCCTTTGAGACATGATTGACAAGTGGCATACGATTGATATTCGAATGGATCCAAATATCCTTCTGTATGTAATTTCGTCAACCTTCTCTCATTGATGTGACCCAGTCTACAATGCCATAAGAAAGTCTGATTTATTTCCGGAGACTTTCTTTTGTGTGTATTCTGGACATTGAAAATCTGTGGTTGGTTTAATACGTATATACCATTGCTTAATGTACCTGACCCAATCAGAACATAATTAAGGTGAATGTTTACAACATTACTTACAAACGCAAATTCATAACCTTCTTTAGAAGTCAAAGATACAGAAATGATATTACAAGTTGCGTTGGGTACAAAAAAGCAATTATGTAAAACCAAAACATGTCCATCTAACATTCCCAGGTGATAGTCCCCCACGGCCTTAGCATCCATGCTAGCTCCGTTTGCAACTTTGAGGGTCATGTCACCTGCCTTCAAAAACCTACAGTTTCTCAACGCCTGCAAAGAATTACAAATATGAGATCCTGATCCGGTATCCAATACCCAGGAAGTAGAGTTTATTGATAGACAGTTTTCAATAACATACACACCTGAAGCTGAAGCCGCAACTTGCTTCAGATCCTGTGTTCTGGCCTTCCAAGCCCTGCAATCTTTCTTCCAGTGCCCATTCTTATGACAGTAAAAACACTCTTCCTTATCCACAAGCTTCCCCGCTTTCTTTGTTGCTTTTGCCTTTCCCTTCGTATCCACCTTACTAACACCGCCCCTTGGTTTGGCGGGGGTTTTCTTCTTCTTTCCCTTGGCTTTCGCCTTGGACCTAGAAGAGAAAGATCCTCCTACAAACAAAGTGGATGTTTCCCTACTTTTCTGTAGGGTGCCCTCTGCACTCCTCAGCATGTTGAGGCGTTCTGAAAGTTCAACTTCCTTTTCTTGCAAGTTGAAATTCAGGATGAATTGGGCGTAAGTGGAAGGAAGGGACTGAAGAATCAAGTCTGTATAGAGCTCATTCTCCAACGTGGTCCCAAGGTCCGCGAGCTCCTCTATGAAGCCAATCATCTTAAGCACGTATTCCGCTACCGATGATCCGACGGCCAATCTTGCCGAAAACAACTTCTTCGACACTTCGTATCTGGCGATACGAGATTGCTCTCCATACAGTTTTTTTGTATGGAGAAATATGGATTCGAGGTCCATATTCTCGTGCCTCCTCTGATGTTCATTGTCCATAGAGGCAAGCACGAGGCACTTGGCCTTCGCGCAGTTGATTTCCCAGGTCTTACGGATTTCCCTATCCGCGACGCTGGTTTTGGGACCTGGGACAGGGGGAGCTTTGGTGGTAAGAAGATACCCCAACTTGTCATAAGTGATTGCCATTTTGACATTCTTGGGCCAATCTTTGTAGTTTGGCCCTGTCAGTATGTTTTTATCTAGTAGTAACTTAAGTCCGGTCATGTCGATTGGTCGCTGCAATTAGGAGAGAGAGAAGAAACGCTCAGCATGATGCTCTTGCAAGTTTAGAGTGGTTTTTAGTTTGTCTAAACAGGATGGCTCCCACTGTTTCTCGAATCCCTCCTCAAACCATAAAGGAAGAATTAGTCAGGATCAATCTCACCGTACAATACTTGCTTAACCGTTCAGCCAGGCTAGTGTCGGTACTTCGAGGGAGGTTTTCCAACGCTTTCGCGAAGTTCCTTAATTAAATAACCTCTTTTCCCTGGGGGCGTAGCCCCGCTAACACCTTTCTAGACACCTACTTGGTTTATAGCATTGATCGTTAAGTGAGAAATTTTCCGAGGAGTAGCATATACTCACAGTAGGATCGGGATCCAAATATCATTGCATGACAAAACTGAAGGAATCCTACCAGAATCATCACACTCCAAATAGTATGCAGCGCTAGCAGGTTTCAGTTCTTTTGAAACTCCCGATGTGGATTTTTGCCCCATGCTCTTATGACCTTGACTTTGGCCAAAATGGTAGAACGACTGCCCCAAACCAACACATCTATCTATGCTGCACATGAATACCCAATATCTACCAATCACTATGCCTTGACTTTGGCCAACATACATAGCTTGAATACTTATTGACCATTCATGTGAAACGACGGAGGGCTACGAATGGTTTTGGCGAAACCGTGAACGTAGTGAACTTGATATAATCGATGGAATGAGATAGCCTTCAAAAAGGAGTGGTTCATGCTCCGCATTTAAAAGTTTGGTTTTGAAAAGAACCGAGTGGTTTTCAAAGTGTTCCAACGACTTTTACTTGGTTTATTTTTTCTTGCATTAATTCCAATGCGTCCCATCATTTAATCCTACCATTGCAGAAAACAACCAAAATATGACGTACGCTTATGCCATCCGCATTCGCCACGGGGCCCCGTCATTACCCGTTAGGTTACTTAACTAACGACAGAGCGGGGGCTGGACTAGCGCGGATGCAAAACATAAGCAACGCCTAAATAGTTATCATATATAGATATATTACAATGATAGCCATTTCAGATCACAGATGAACACATTAGATATACTAGGAATCCGCAATTCGTACGAGCCTGTAACGAAAAGCGGATTACACGGTCGCGGTGAATAGCCAATACCCCACCCAAGACCCCTACGGGTGCGGCAAACTACCCGCCAAATATCCGAAGCGGAGCAACCTCCCTCAACGACGTGAGTAGGCCACTCGGCACTTCGAGATACCCGGTAGTTTGTGCACCCCACCATGGGTCTATCCTAGGAGCAAAAACAGTAAAAAGAAATTATACAATGACGGCTACAACCCCGACCCGGTTGTGCGGCCATATAAATAATATTACATCAATTTACAAATTTACATGAATTGAAAGAAAAGAAAACTCTCATCTCACAACCCCCGGCTATTCACCCGCGACAATCCAATGAATTCATATACACATACCATCAACATTACAGATCACAGATATGTATAACCCCCACTAATCGACGTATAGCGATTAGCGGACGTTCAATACATATAACACAGCACAGATATAAACCCGTTAGCATTAGTCTTTAGAAGTTCGATCAAAATACGGATTTTTAGGCCCCAAACACAAATTTTTCTTTCTGGAAAATCTGGGCTTAAAAAACATATTGTAAAAATCCCAAAACACCCCTCTGGACAAACTGCACAAAAATTACCCCACGGCCGAGTCAACTCGGCCGCGGATCCGCGGCTCGGTGATCGAATCAGTGGACCAATTTTTTGCAGTTTGTTCTAAAAAACCTGAGCCGAATTTTAAGGTAAGATTTATTGGATTTTGAACAGGAAAAAAATTCGGCAGAAAGTTGATTTTTCGGGGATTTTTCGCGACTTTTTCTCCGATCGAATTTTTATTTACTATGCTAACATGTTAGATAGTGTTTAACTAAGCTCTGATACCACTGTAAGTCCATGCTACCCTTCCCCGGTACTTACGGGGTTGCGGAAGTGGTGAAAAACGATTTTCAAGAGGGTGGTAACATGGACTCAAAAACGGATCTTTGTTAAACAACTAACTAACAAACCTAACAAGAGTTTTACCTACTCGGTTAGGGGGTTATACCTTTCTTCAACTCCTTCGTCTTCAACTCTTTCCGGTGTACGGATCGGCCTCACCTCGTCGTTTCCTTGCGCCGAAGATGGATCCACCTGAAAGCTTCTACCTTTGGCTTCTTCTTCGAACTTGAAGAAACTAGAACACTAGGTTTGCTAAACCTTGTGAACTAGGATGAGTAGAGAAGTGATTTGGGTTTTCTTTTATCTCTAAGGCAATGTTTCTCAACTCATGAGAGGGTGTTGTTTTGAGCTAGAGAGAGAGCAAGAGGAAGAGCAAGAGGGAGAGCTCAAGCAAGAGAGAGAAATGAAATGAGAGAATGAGTAACTCTTTTGCCATCCAAGCTCTCATAATCCAAAATCATGATTACTCATAATAGTAATTGAGTATTATATGATGGTTCAAGTCAAAATGGCCATATCATTTCATGCACTCATTTTGCAAAAACAAACAAGCAAGCAAAAGTCTTTGCCATGAAATGATAGCCATTGTAATGATGATGGTCAACTAGTCCAACCTAGTCAACCGGTCAACAAAGTCAACAAGTCAACAAAGTCAACCCCTCATCTCAACCATGACACAATAATACTTAATTAATATTATCATTAATCATATTTCTTATTCTCATTAAGGTTTAGCAAAAGTCAATGGTCAACAGTCAACAGTCAACAACCCCAATGAGAATCCTCTGCCTCTGTCTCTCTGTCAACTGTGCATACACACCCGCATCCGCGTTCCGAGGAACACCAATGCAAACGAGATAAAACCAATCCCAAAACGTACACTAGGATCTGGCTTAAACCAAAGCCCGCTAGTGTTAACTGTCCGGACACTAAACGTGCATAAGTGCACGGATGTGACCGAACCCTGTCGGAAAACCATGCGACCTCTACTCTTTTGCCTAAAGGCGAATAGCTTTCTGTGTGGGACTCTAAAGACTCGACACTACGCTGGCAGTGGGTTTAACCACAGACCGTAAGCGGCATTAGCTGTGCGTAACGGTTCCCAGGTAGATGCCGACAAGAAGACTGACGAGGTGAAACCCATATGAACTCCTACTGAGCCTGAATGTGACAATCTCCGTACAGTCCGGTCTGTTCGTCTGATACATCGCATGGCGGGCCTAGGGGGCGGTAAACGTCAGTCCCCTAATAGCGGTACAACTCGTGTCGGAGTGTAGCCCAGAACACCCTGAGATAGCACTGGAAACCTACCAGTATATCTCGCTTGCCCTGGCCAGGGACTACTCGTGTAATGGCTCTCTTAGACACAGCACGATGTCAACCCCCAATACCGGGAGAGATGAATCCTGTTTAACCGTCACTGCCTCCAAGTGCTTCGGGACTGCACCCAAAAACTACCTGTTTGCACGACTCCTTTGAGCCATGGTAGGGTAGTAATCAAATTACAGTGGGAACACACTCGAGGCGAAGTGATAGTGTCAAGTCAACGGACTAAGCTGTACTCATGTCACCTGGGAACTGATAACTGACGATAGGTATAATACCAACCAACAGTTCCTGACGAGTCCTGTCCAGTGTACTCGTAACCTAACGAGCACCCGCATACTATCTCAAGTACGACGTACTGACGGCTGTGGGACAGACCGTCTCCCAAGCTGGGATAAGAAGCGCATACGCTAGTCTACTCCGGAGTATCGATGCCCTGTCTCGATAGTCTTGCGACTAGGGACCTGCATAGGGATTTGCTTATAGATTACCCAGCCCCCACGAGTGTGACTTCCATCACAACGCTGGTAATCAAGCAAAGATCCTAAGGGCTCCACTAATGTGTAAAGGCGATATGCTAAAAGAAACACATGCACACATTAAAGCAGAAACAAACCAAGTAGCATACTACCATTTTAAGCAAGATTGTCAATACAAGGTGAATATCCCAAGCTTCCATTAAGTAATATACATACTAGTATGATACAGTAATGGCCTCTAGGGCATATACACTAACAAGAATTTAGTTGTTTCTCATTCGGGAGTTTATCAAAATGCAGCCCGGAAAATACTGGTTCACATTTTCTTCCTTAGATTACACATGCATAGCATATTTGCTCATAACTTTTGATCCCGGATGAACTATGAAGTCCTAATATATCAAATCAAAGGCTTTTTCGAGACGCTTTCGATACCATCAGAATTTAGCTGTTTCACATTCGGGAGTTTGTCAAAATACAGCCCGGAAAATACTGGTTCACATTTTCTTAAACATATCGCTGCCATTTGATACCTTGGGCTCGTTTGCGCAGAAATTTTTTAGCGGGAACAACCTTGCCCGAGATAAAATTACCATCTCCAGGTTTGACTAACAGTCGTCACGGATGCTTGGGTCTGTAATACTGACGCTACGCTTCCGGCTACTCATCACAGACATCAAATTTCATGTCATTGACGCCAAGACTTGCTATAACGCTTTGCTCGATAGGCCTTAGTTACACGAGTACAATGTCATCCCTTCTAAACAACATCAGTGTATGAAGTACTTCAAGGATGGTTCGGAGTACACTGTCACGGGAGAGGTAAACCCGTTCTTGGTAAATGAAGTCCGGAAATACGAAGACGCAAAGTACTTCCTACCAGACTTCGAGAATGCTGAAAGGTGTCACAAGCCGGAGAATAAACAGAAGTTCGTCTCCACTATCCTAATCTTTGGGAGCGATATCGAGAAAGATGAAGAAATAGTCTACTCAGGGCAACCCCAAAGGCAGAACAATAAGCCCAGACCATCTACTCCTATTCTGGTCTTTGGCAGCGACTCAGAGGACGAGGCTAATACAGTGTTCTCCATCCGTCCGTCAATGCAAATTTTTGCCGAAGCAGATCGGAGTCTACAAATTACAATGACTCTGCCTCGGCATTATAAGGAACTTGATGCGTTCCATACATACAGCGTACAAGAGCTGCACACTTTTTACGTACCTCCTAGACGAAGAGGTGAAAAAGCGATCCTCTTCTACCAATCTACGGAGACCAAAATAGAAAAAGAAGTCTGGCATAGTGCCGATTTTGCACTTGACAGGCTTCAACCCATCCGTCTACCAAGATATTACGCGGAGGGATTGAAAAGGCTGTTATAGTGTACCCCTCGAACAAACTGTTCGACAAGCCCAATTCTACAAAATGATTTGGGATATTCCCGGGACTCAGCGAAAGATGTCCAACGGGAAGATGGAGACAACCGGGCTTGGATATGTTCGTTCCAAGAAACGGGAGCGGATCTACAGTTGCCACGTCGTAAACAGCTCAAGTGAAGCGGAAAACGCTCTTCTAAATAGCCATGACATCGAATCAGGGCAAGATCCTGCTCTAAGAACGTTAAGTCCATCGCTGGGAGAACAAATTGGCAAGTTGATAAAAGAAGCTTGTCAAACGAGCCGTGACAACCATAACCGTGAAATGGCCATTTATGAAAAGGCCAAGACGCAGCGTCTTAGCCGGCAATCTGCGGAGAAACTAGATCGCAATGCTCTTCATCTCTGGCCCGATATATATTCTCACGAAAGGGGAAAATCCTGAAATGGAGGCAAAAACAGGGCTAAGAACGCAAAAAAAATTTGGAGACAACAAAGCGGATCCAAGACGCCGTGCAATCGAGAAAAACTCGATTAGAGCCCATCCTTTATGAAGAAGATGGGTCGGGAATACTCTTTCCCTCAAGACAAGACAAGGAAAATATTTAACCTGGTCATGAAGCACTAAATGATGACGCTTCCCGGGCCTTGGCATCCCGAACAAATAAACGAGGTCCATCATCCGGATTATTGCTCCTATCACCGAGTAATAGGTCATCTCCTTGAAGACTGCTTCACCATCAAAGACTAAGTAGAAGACCGGTATCGACAAGGCAGGTTTATGTTATCCGACAGCTGGAGGGTCACCCCGCCACAAAAACATGAGCCAAAAAGGGCCTATACCGTCAGGATAGGACCAGTTCAACATCGAGAATGGAAGCAAGCTCGTACCTGCCATATGATAACACTCTCATAAGAGGGAGGGTACGAGACTATGAATGACCTCTACAAGTGCTTCACAAATGAAGACGAGAATGAGGTAATCTCAGAGTTTCCACCAGCACCAAAAAAGCTGGAAGATGGGATACACACTACGGCGGACAACCTATGAAAAATTGATATTGGGATGGAAAATGAGCCAAGGTCAACGTTCGTCAGTGAGCTACTATCTGAAAAATAGATGGTCACGTTAAAAGACGTGCTCATGCAGTATAAAGATTGCTTCGCCTGGAACTACTCTGAAATGCCGGGTCTAAATCCAAAAGTGGCAGTATATAAACTGGTTATATCGCCAGGTATAAAGCCAATCAAACATGCGCCAAGAAGGATGCGACTCGAACTTGAGATGGGTATCAACGTTGAAGTCAAGAAACTAATCGACTCCAGCTGCATCCAAGAAGTTCAATATCCTGACTGGATCACTAACATCGTTCTAGTGATGAAGCAAAATGGGATGGTTCGCATCTGCGTGGATTTTCAGGATCTTAATAAAGCTTGCCCGAAGGATAACTTCCCAGTACCCGTTACCGAGCTGATGATCGATAACACGTTTACCCATGAGGTCTTCTCCTTCATGGGTGGATCTTCAGGATACAACCAAATAAAAATGCATCCCGAAGACTAAGAGCATACCGCCTTACGGACCCCATTAGGTATATTCTGCTATAAAGTAATGCCCTTCGGTTTGAAGAACGCTGGCGCTACCTACCAAAAGGCCATGACAAAGATCTTCGATGACCTCATACACGAGATTGTCGAATGCTATATTGACGACCTTGTGGTAAAGAGCAAATCTCATGAGGAACATTAGGAACATCTAAAAATAGTGTTCCAACGTCTTCGGAAGTATATTTGAAAATAAACCCTTTAAAAATGCGCGTTTGGAGTTTCCTCAGGCAAATTCTTAGGATTCATCATACGTCATTGGGATATCGAAATCGATCCCTCAAAGATCAAGGCAATTATGGAAATGCCCATACCAAGAACCCTCAAACAACTGCAATCTCTCCAAGAAAATCTCGCGTATATCCGACGGTTCTCCGGAAAATGCTGTCCCTACAGTCATTTGATGAAGAAGGAGACCCCGTTCGTCTGGGATCAAAAGTGCCAAAACGCACTGAACAAAATCATGCAATACCTGTAAAATCCGCCTGTATTGACCACTTCGGTTAAGGGAAAACCCCTTATCCTATATACAGCAGCCCTTGAAGGTTCTCTAGACGCATTGTGGGCATAAGAGAACGATCAAGGAAAGGAGATAGCTCTATACTATTTAAGTTGAGTTCTCCTGGGGGTAGAAAATAACTATTCCCCCATCGAAAAGCATTGCTTGGCGCTGATCTTTGTAATAACAAAACTTAGACATTACGCCCTGGCATATAAGGTCCACCTCATATCGAAAGTGAATCCTCTCAAATATCTAATGTCAAGGGTCATACTAACAGGAAGGCTTGCCAAATGGGCCCTCCTCCTGATGGTGTTCTCGGTAACGTATCGTCCCCTCAAAGCGGTAAAAGGGCAGGCCATCGCCGACTTTCTAACGGAGCATCCGATACCAGCCGACTCCCCGTTAAATTACGAGTTACCAGATGAACATGCGTTCGATGCAATCGAAGAAGAAAATGATTCCCATTGGGAACTCTACTTTGATGGAGCATCCTCCATGAAGCGGCGAAAGCAAAACACCCCCATAATCAAAGATGGGGTAGGCCTTATCTTCGTAACCCCGCAAGGAGGGATAATGCGTTACGCCCTTTCCTTAATAAAGCCAAGAACAAACAACGAAGCTGAATACAAAGCTTTGATAGCAGGTCTTGAGATCACTATCGACATGGGAATCAAAGACCTCCTCATATATGGAGACTCCAAGCTGATCGTTAGCAAAGAAAATAGTGACTATCAGACATGCAAGCCGGAGCTGATAAACTGTGGCGAAAAAGTGCAGCAACTGCTGACACAAATCCCTTCCTATTCTTTAGAAAGCATACCGCATGCGGAAAACAATAAGGCGGATGCATTGGCCAAATTGGCTAAGGAATTGGCCGATGAAGATCTCAATGACATGAGGATCATTGTGCAAAGCCGCAGGGTTCTCGCTTCAACAGACATATCTTCGGGAGAGCTGATAGAGTCATCCGAAGGAAAAGAAATGACCAAATGAGTAGCCCTTCAACTAGAGGATGAAGAAAAGGTCAAGAACTGGAGGGACGTCTTCATAGACTACTTTAAGTCCCAACGAACGCCCGAAAATGCGTCGTTTTGACATCAGCTCATGAAACGAGCTTTGTCTTTCACCTACCTCAATGATACTCTATATAAGAGATCGTTCGACTGTCTATGGCTAAGATACCTGGGGCCGAAGGAAGCAAAGAAATTCGTCCAAGAAATTCATGACGGACTCTGCGGTTCTCATCAGGCTGGGCCAAAGATGAAACTGAAAATAAAAAGAATGGGTTACTATTGGCCCACGATGATTCGGGACTGCCTCGAATATGCGAAGTAGTGTCACTCGTGCCAAATTCATGGGGACTTCATCCATCAGCATCCAAATCCGTTACACCCGACAATGGCTAGCTGTCATTTCGAAATATGCGGAACCGATACAATCGGCCTTATTGAACCGGCATCATCTAAAGGACATCGGTTCATACTAGCAATAACTGACTGCTTCTCTAAATGGACAGAAGCATTACCACTAAAGGAGGTGAAGACGGAGAATATCCTCCACTTCTTCAGAACCCATGTCATCTATCGGTTCGGCACTCTGTGACGGATAATCTCGGATAATGGGCCAGCTTACAGAAGCAATAAAATAAGCCGCTTCGCATAGCAGCATAAAATAAATTAGAGATACTCTTCAGTCTATAATCCTCGGGCCAACTATCTAGCTGAAGCTTTCAACAAGACCTTGATAAAGATTATAAAAAAGACGGTGTCCAGAACCAAAAAGGATTGGCACGAGAGGATGCATGAGGCTCTCTAGGCATACCAAACAACGTTCAAGACGGTCATGAATACAACTCCATACACATTGGTGTTCGGCACGGAAGCAGTGCTCCTATTGGAAATAAAACTCCCCTGTCTACGAGTGGCGGTTCGATATGAGCTGACAGATGAAGAAAATGCTCATATTAGGCTTGAGGAGCTCAACGTCCTTAATGAAACCCGCATTATAGCACGGCAAAATCTAGAGGCTTATAAGGAAAGGATGACACGGTCGTATGAAAAACTAACCAGGCCGGGAACATTCCTCCAAGGAGAACTCGTGCTAGCCATCAAAAGACTAATGATCTCCAATCGTGCAAAACGGGGGAAGTTCGAGCCGAACTATGAAGGCCCGTACATCATAGACAAAGTCTACCAAGGTGGAGCCTACCTGCTCATGGACATGCATGGCAAAAGACCCTTCCGGCCAATAAACGATCGATTCTTAAAGAAATACCATACTTGACGAGTCATGACTTAGGTCAATGATAGATGACGACGCTTGTGTCCACTCGCTATCTTCCCGAGTCAGAACCCTGAGAGTAGTATCCAAAAAGCACTTCGCCCCAAAATACGGCGATAAAAGACCGTCATGTCCTCACACGTGTAGACATATGGTGAATCCACATATCAATTGTCGTATACAATCCAAGGGCATATACAATTCACAACTCTCCCAGGTCCCACATGATGAAGTCCTTAGAAAAATATCGGAGCCTACAGCTAATGGTGCGCTACCTTACGAACTCGTTTAAAAAACAGTATGTCCACAAGCAAAATGGGTACGGATGAAAACCCGAAAGGGTACCGTGAGTAAAAACAGCAGGATCACTAGTGAGCTTTTGAAGATTCCGTTCTTCAAAGAGACGAAACGCTGGCATCAGTAACCTATCACCCAAGGGCAACCACAAACATACACACCGCGATTATCTGATCACGGGAAAAACACGACACACGAAATGTGGAGTGGAAAGAGAAAAAGGTCCCACCGGGCGTGCCAGAATCTGTTCTCCGCCGAAAGACCGGGAAGACAAACGCCTTTCCTGAATTTGGGGGCAGATACTATTTGTTTTTATTCGTCTACCTCTCCGAAGATACCAAGTTGATTTATGGCATCGTGTATCGGAGATTTAGACGGATGCGGCCGTTGTAGCAGACTTCGTCAGATTCCCCCTCATTTGAGAGGATTTTATTATGGGGACGCTCTTCCCTATAGGCACAAGCCCCTGCAGTTAATTACGCTACCGCATCGCGGTAACAACTTTCTCCTTGTCCAGATGGTCACTTCGTGTCGTGTGTGTTTGTTTTCTTTTTTGATTGCCCGTGGATTGTATACGGAGACTAATTTATTTTGTCGCCCGTAGGGCGCGGATTAGTCCAAATCCGTATTTTTTTAGATTTGGGTTTTGGTTTGGGTTTAAGGATACGTTAGTCTCATTTGAGACTAAGATCAACTTAAACGTTAGTTAAGGATACGTTAGTCTAATTTTAGACTAAAATCAACTTAACCATTTGTTAAGGATACGTTAATCTAATTTTAGACTAAGATCTACTTAACAGGATCGTTTAGATCCAACAAAAGAGTATTTGGGCAATATTGTTTTAGTTTAGGGACATTGCGGTCCATAAGTTTAAGGACATCATAGTCCATGGAGTTTAAAGACATCATAGTCAGTTTAGAGACATCATAGTCTGTAGGGTTTAGTTTAGGGACGTTGCGGTCCAGTTTAAAGGCATCGTAGTCTATGGTATTTTGGCTCCACAGTTTGGGGATGCGCTAAAATTTATTGGTTATTGGGACCCTCCATCTCTCTGAAGACGTTGAAGGATTATAACGACATGTATCAGAGATATGAAGAGATGGACCCTCGAACCAATATCCCGATTTGGGGAATGGGATGAATATCAGTTTAGACGTTATCTGTTAGGAGAACACTAATCATCTTTGGGACTAAGATTAGTTTGGGGAGACCTGAACATGAGAGCTCAGTTGATTGGTAACAAAAAGGGTCTTGGCTTCGGAAGACTTGGCTAATTTGAGCTAAGGTTGATTTCCCTTAATCACCCCATAGTGCTAAGCACCGAATCAGAATTAAACACTGGACTTTGGAGGAGCTCACGTGTGAACACGTGAGGGATCCCGAAGTGGGCATTGTTCCTTATGTTTATTCCCTCATATATATATATATATATATACATACATATATATACATACATATATATATATATATATAAGTGATGAGCACTTGGCTCACGTGTGAGCACGTGAGGCGCCCGAGATGAGAAATGTTCTCTGGATTTTATTCCTCTCTCATTTCTAAGTGCTAAGCACTTGGTTCATCAAACAGTCATGTGCAGACACGTGAGGTGCCTTTAAAATACGAGCGCTGTCTTTGGAATTTTCTCCCTCTGTTATACACCACTGTTTGGGGGTCACATGGGAACACGTGAGGTGCCCCCAAAATGGGAGTTATCTTGGATTTATTCCCTTTTTCCTTTTCTGAGTGCTAAGCACTATTGGGTCACGTGAGGCACTCTGAAGAATGAAGATTGCCTTTGTTTTATTCTCCTTTTCTTTTTATGAGTGCTAAGCACTATCAAGGGATCACGTGAGGTCACGTGAGGCGCCCCAAATTGAGATGTATTTTAGATTTACTCCCCTTTTTGAAAAGCTTGTTCGGTGGTGCGCCAAGAGTTATTGGTTATTGGAACCCTCCACCTCTCTGAAGACGTTGATGAATTACAACGATATGTATCGGAGGTGTGGAGAGATGTACCCTTGAACTAATGTCCCGATTTTGGGAAGTGAGATGAACATCAGTTTAGATATCATCTGTTGGGAGCTTATTAGCTGTCTTGGGATCGGCTTTGGAAATCCTGAGCATGAAGAGCTCAATTGATGGTCCTTAGAACATTTGGTCTGATTTTGGCTAATATTATCCCTTCATAGTGTTCAACACTAACATGTTTATTCAGCGCTCACGTGCTCCTACGTGATACTCTGAGGCAGTGTTAAACACTGGAATTTGATGCGCTCACGTGGGGTCACATGAGACGCTTGAAGTTGGCGCTGCTCCTTTGGGTTTATTATTCCTTGTTCTTTTCTGAATGCTAAACACCATTGGGTCACGTGGGATCACGTGAGGCGCCACAAGAATAAAAACTGCCCTTTGATTTATTCCCTTTCTGCTTTATAAAATTTAAGCACAACTTGGGGGTCACGTGGGGTCACGTGAGGCGCCCCAAAATAGGGTTTATTCCCTTTTCTCTTTTATAAGTGCCGAGCACTTCTCAGGGGTCACGTGGGATCACGTGAGGCGCTCCAAAAATAGGGTTTATTCCCTTTTTGCTTTATAAAAGTTAAGCACAACTTGGGGGTCACGTGGGGTCACGTGAGGCGTCCAAAAAATAGGGTTTATTCCCTTTTCTCTTTTATAAGTGCCGAGCACTTCTCAGTGGTCACGTGGGATCACGTGACTAGATTTCAGTCTTTCCCTCTTTGTTCCTCAAAAGTGCTCACGTGGGATCATGTGAGCTTTTATGTAGCGTTTGAATGCTAATGAATCATCAGGCTGTTCTTCTATAGCTCCGAGGGATCAAGTTTTCCTTTTGTTCTTTGTAAGAATTAAATTTCTTTTTAAAGGGTTAAACCCTAGTTTCAGAGGAATTAAATTCCTATATGTTTTGTAAGAGTTAAACTCTTTTGGATTTAGGTTTTTCCCCTAGATTTTGAATCTGCATGACAAAATCTCCCCGTTGAGAATTAAATTCTCAACTTGTGGGAAGATCTGCTTCTGCAGATCTTAACCAGAGGAAGAACTAAGTTCTTTGAGAAGAGTTAAACTCTTGGTTTGAGAATTAAATTCTCTTTTTTGTGGGAGCTTTTGGGAGGGGTTCCTCTATATTTGGAAAGAGAGATCATTGGTCGTTGGGACCCAATACCTCTCCGACGACGCTGAGGGATTACAGCGCCATATATCAAAGGTGTGGAGGGATGTACCCTTTGAACCATGTCCCACTTATCAGGAGGAAGAATATGTTGAAGCTTAAACTCCTAACTGCTGAAAAAGGCCTCTTTGCGTTCGCGCACGTGCATCGCACGTGGCGGGCGCACGTGGGTCGCACGTGGCAGGCGCACGTGCGTCGCACGTGACGCTTGCATATCATGGGGGGCAGCTAAGGCCCTAACATGAAGAACTAAGCTCCTTTGAGAATTGAATTCTCCCACGTGAATTTCACGTGTTTGGCTCACGTGCGTTGCACGTGGCGCACATGTGGCGGGCGCACGTGCATTGCACGTGGCGCACATGGCGCTTGTGCATATGCGCATTATGGGGGAGCAAGCTCGTATGGAGAACTAATCTCCTTTGAGAATTGAATTCTCTTACGTGTGTTGCACGTGTTTGGCTCACGTGCATTGCACGTGGCGCGCATGTGGCGGGCGTACGTGCATTGCACGTGGCGCACATGGCGTTTGCGCATATGCGCATTATGGGGGGAGCAAGCTCCTATAGAAAACTAATCTCCTTTGAGAATTGAACTCTCTCACGTGCATTGCACCTGTTTGGCTCACGTGCGTTGCTCGTGGCGCGCATGTGGCGAGCGTACGTGCATTGCACATGGCGCACATGGCGCTTGCGCATTATGGGGGGAGCAAGTTCTATAGAGAACTAATCTCCTTTGAGAATTGAATTCTCACACGTGCGTTGCACGTGTTTAGCTCACGTGCGTTTCACGTGGCGCGCATGTGGCGGACGTACGTGCATTGTACGTGTCGCACATGGCGCTTGCGCATATGCGCATTATGGGGGAGAGCGAGCTCCTATAGAGAACTAACCTCCTTTGAGAATTGAATTCTCTATCTTTTCTAAGAGGTATACCCTCTTATTTATATGGGAGTGGTAGAGAAGGGATCTCTCTTTTTCCCGATGTGGGACTAAAAATGCATCCTCCGTGTAGTAGAGCATTACTTTAGATTACACGTGCGTAGCACATTTGCTCATAAGTTTTGATCCCGGATGAATTATGAGGCCCATAATATATCAAATCGAAGGATTTTTCAAGACACTTTCGATACCATCAGAATTTAGCTATTTCTCATTCGGAAGTTTGTCAAAATACAGCCCGGAAAATACTGGTTCGCGTTTTCTTCCTTAGATTACACGTGCATAGCACATTTGCTCATAACTTTTGATCCCGGATGAATTATGGGGCCCATAATATATCAAATTGAAGGGTTTTTTTGAGACGCTTTCGATATAATCAGAATTTAGTTGTTTCTCATTCGAGAGTTTGTCAAAATACAGTCCGGAAAATACTGGTTCGCATTTTCTTAAGCGTTTCGCTGCCATTTGATACCTTGGGCTCTTTTGCGCAGAAATTTTTGGAAGGAACAAATGCCCCCTACTAATTTTCCCATGTAAGTATGTACATGGGTGAAGTAGTGCAGAGTAATACATAGCGTATGACCGGTTTCGGGTTGGTATATAACTTTTCGAATCTTGGTCTGAGAACATAGCGAGCGGACACAAGCGTCGTCATCTATCATTGACTTGAATCTCAACTCTTAAGGGATATAGTTCCAAACCCTGAGGCCCATGAGCTGCACCCTTCTGTTTCTTTATGTCTTGATCTAGCGTGAACTAGTTTATGTACTCATTCGGAGCTTGTACTTCATTCACTCATCCCGGAGTCTCTAGTTTATGAACTCATTTCAGAGCTTGTAGTTTACCTCACTTGGGCTTGTAGGCAAACTTGTCCTAACGTTACAGTTAACTCCTGCTCTTTACGACAGAGATCCATTAGGGTCTGTGGTACTAGGGTTTTTTTGTCCGTCGTACCGTCGCGTTGGCTGATGCATTCCCCGATATGCAGTCTTGCTGTTCGAGTAGCCGCGCGACTGTCGTGTCTCTGATCCCTTCGGGTCAGGACAAGACGTCTTCAAATGATCTCCCAGATCATATTACCGTCGGGAAAGCATATTCTCCTTAGAAATCGTGAGGATTTCTAAGTGTTCATCACCTCCGCGAGTCGCAAGGATCTCACTCAAGTATTTTCTTCCTTACGAATTGTGAGGACCCGTAAGTAGCTTCTTCATTTCAGTGGCATGTAACTTCGGCGAATGTGGCCCGTAAATATTCCATCTTGACCTCCATGTAGGGCAGCGATGGCTTAGGAAACAGGTTTGGATCTGTCGCCTAAGACTTTTCAACTTTATGAGCCGTGAGGGTCTCATAAAGATTTTTTTTCCTACGAGTCGAGAGATCTCGTAGGTGTATTTTCTCCTTAGGAATCATGAGGATTCCTAAGTGTGTTTTCTCTTGAGAGTCGTAAGGATCTCATAGGAGAATTTTCTTTTTTACAAGTCGAGAGGACTCGTAAGTGATTGATGAGTTGACCTGCTCCCGAATCAAAGCATTGCTTTGATAGGGAGGTCGAGTTTTGACTTTGACCGTTTTCCATGGTGTCAGGATTGACTTTTGGCCGTATTCCACGAGGTCAGGATTGACTTTGGCCGTGTTCCACGAGGTCAGGATTGACTTTGGCCGTGTTCTACGGGGTCGAGGGTTGACTCTCGGTTGTCTGTGCACCACCAAGTCCTAGAACTGGGAACTTTGCCGCGGCTCTGCTTTGCTGACGTTGCGTCTACTGTAACGAGACAATTGTCGACGTGGTCTCTAGGTTGTCTGTGAACCGTCGATATTTGGAACTAGGGACTTTGCCATGGCTCCGAGGTTGATTGTCGCGTCTGAATCCTGCTGGAATGAGGAGGAACGTTGTTGTGGGTCTCTAGGCTGTAGATGTGGCCGTCGAGACTTGGAACTAGGGACTCTGCCGTGGCTCCGAGATTGATTGTCACGTCCGAATCCTGCTGGAATGAGGAGGAACGCTGTTGTGGGTCTCCAGGCTGTAGATGTGGCTGTCAAGACTTAGAACTAGGGACTCTGCCGTGGCTCCGAGATTGATGTCGCGTCTGCATCCTGCTGGAGGAAGAACGCTGTTGTTGATATCTAGGCTGTAGATGTTGTCGTCGAGACTTGGAACTAGGGACTCTGCCATGGCTCCATTTTGTTGACGTCATATATTCCTGCAGAGACACTGATTTCTTTCCGGGTCGACGCGACTCGAGATGTTCTCGTCAAGGATGCTGATTTCCCTGAATCGAGGTATTTGCCAAGGACGCTGATTTCCCTGGGGGTTGAGACGAATCGAGGCATTCCTGCAAAGACACTGATTTCCTTGCGAGTCGACGCGAATCGAGATGCTCTCGCTAAGAACGCTGATTTCCACGAATCGAGGTATTTGCCAAGGACACTGATTTCCTCGGAGTTGAGACGAATCGAGGTATTCCCGCAAAGACACATATTTCCTTGCGGGTCGACGCGAATCGAGATGCTCTCGTCAAGGACACTGATTTCCCTGAATCGAGGTATTTGCCAAGGACACTGATTTCCCTGAATCGAGGTATTTGCCAAGGACACTGATTTCCCTGGGGGTTGAGACGAATCGAGGTATTCCTACAAAGACACTGATTTCCTTGCGGGTCGACGCGAATCGAGATGTTCTCGCCAAGGACGCTGATTTCCCTGAATCGAGGTATTTTTCTAAGGACGCTGATTTTCTCGGAGTTGAGATGAATCGAGGTATTCCTACAAAGACACTGATTTCCTTGCAGGTCGACGCGAATCGAGATACTCTCATCAAGGACGCTGATTTCCCTGAATCGAGGTATTTGCCAAGGACGCTGATTTCCCTGGGGGTTGAGACGAATCGAGGTATTCTTGCAAAGACGCTGATTTCCCTGGGGGGTCGACGCTAATCGAGATGCTCTCGTCAAGGACGCTGATTTCCCTGAATCGAGGTATTTTGCCACGGACACTGATTTCCTCGGAGTTGAGACAAATCGAGATATTCCTGCAAAGACACTGATTTTCTTGCGTGTCGATGCGAATCGAGATACTCTCGTCAAGGACGCTGATTTTCCTGAATCGATGTATATTCCAAGGACGCTGATTTCCCTGGGGGTTGAGACGAATCGAGGTATTCCTGCAAAGACATTGATTTCCTTATGGGTTGACGCGAATCGAAATGCTCTCGCCAAGGACGCTGATTTCTTTGAATCGAGGTATTTGCCAAGGACACTGATTTCCCCGGGGGTCGAGACGAATCGAGGTATTCTTGCAAAGACACTGATTTCTCTGCGGGTTGACGTGAATCAAGATGCTCTCATCAAGGACGATGATTTCCCTGAATCGAGGTATTTGCTAAGGACGCTGATTTCCTTGGGGGTTGATACGAATCGAGGTATTCCTACAAAGACACTGATTTCCTTGCGGGTCGACGCGAATCAAGATGCTCTTGCCAAGGACGCTAATTTCCTTGAATCGAGGTATTTTTCTAAGGACACTGATTTTCTCGGAGTTGAGACGATTCGAGATGTTCTCGTCAAGGACGCTATTTTCCCTGAATCGAGATACTTACCAAGGACACTGATTTCCTTGGGGGTCGAGACGAATCGAGGTATTTCTGCAAAGACACTGATTTCTCTGCGGGTCGACGCGAATCGAGATGCTCTCGCCAAGGATGCTGATTTCCCTGAATCGATGTATTTTGCCAAGGACGCTGATTTCCTCGGAGTTGAGATGAATCGAGGTATTCCTGCAAAGACACTGATTTCCTTGCGGGACGACGCGAATTGAGATGCCCTCGTCAAGGATGCTGATTTTCCTGAATCGAGGTTTTTGCCAAGGACACTGATTTCCTCGGAGTTGAGACGAGTCGAGAGATTCCTGCAAAGACACTGATTTTCTTGCGGGTCAACATGAATCGAGATGCTCTCGTCAAGGACGCCGATTTCCCTGAATCGAGGTTTTGCCAAGGGCACTGATTTCCCTGGGGTCGGTTAACTTGTTTCCGAGACAGAGCGTTGATCCGGCGAGGAGGTCATTGGTTGACTCTAGGTTGTCTGTGGACCGTAGAGTCTTAGAACTAGGGACTTTGCCATGGCTCCGCTTTGTTGACGTTGCGTCTGAATCCTGCTGGAATGAGGAGGAACGCCGTTGTTGTTCTTCTGGGATGTAGATGTTGCCGTCAAGATCTGACTCTCCCTTTGACAAGGTCTGGTGGGGAAATGTGGTCCCCTTTTTGTTTATGCCCATGGATTGTATACAGGGGTTAGTATGGACTCACCTGTAGGGCAAAAAGTTTCATTTCATTTTTTTATTTCTTTCCGCGATACTCTATCATTTCAGCTTTTTATATCACGAAAGTCGCGATTGCCCAATCATTTCCGCTATTTTTCGCGGTGCCCAATCATTTCAGCTATTTTTCTTTTTACTCGATACTTTTTATTGCGAGTTGCCCAATTATTTCGGCTGTTTTATAAGCATTTATGGCTTACTGATTTCTTGCCGCGGGTATGGGACTTGGGATCTGATACCAATATTAGCATCAGCATCGCTGCGACTGGAATATTGCCAGGAGCGAATCATCATTTGCCTTTATCGACTTAAACAAAGATAGCTTAGCAAACAGGGTTAGAATCCTGTCGACTAAGGCTTTTGACTTCATGAGCCGTAAGGGTCTCAAGAAAGTGTTTCTCCTTACGAGTCGTGAGGATCTCGTAAGTGCGTTTCTCCTCAGGAATCGTGGGGATTCCTAAGTGTGTTGCTCTTTTGTGAGTCGTAAAAATCTCACACAGTTATTTTCTCCTTACAAGGTCGAGAGGACCTTTCCAGTGTGCATGAATTTTTTACGAGTCTGCGCCCTTTCGGGTTTTCACAGACTCGCCGGTAGCCCTGTTGTTTTTACTCACGGAGCCCTTTCGGGTTTTCATCCGTGCCCATTTTGCTTGCGGACGTACCGTTTTTTTTATACGAGTCCGCGCCCTTTCGGGTTTTCACAAACATCGCCGGTAGTCCTGCTGTTTTTACTCATGGCGCCCTTCCGGGTTTTCATCCGTGCCCATTTTGCTTGTGGACATACCTTTTTTTTGGTTTCAGGTGGGATATTAAACTTAACTGCAGGACTCGTTTGTAAGCCCCTTGATATCCTTTCTATTCTTTGAGAAGAAAGGACCATCTTACACAGAGATTATTCCTCCAGTGAGAAATATGCCCCCTGTGTATACCTTGGAGGTGAGCAAGTACCCATGCCGTCGCTATTTTGGTGACAAGTTGCTTCAAAGACGCTAATTTTTTTTTTAGCGTTGGCGACAAATACCACCTTACTTCCGCTTTTCATATATCTTCATCAGATGATGAAGGGTCTTAACTCAGCTGATCCAATCGAGTCATTTTATCCATGAGCTCTTGGAAGGCTGTCGGCTTGAAGAGGGCCATATACGAGGACGCCTTTGAATTTGGGTCAAGAGTGGCTATGAGCATTCCCATGGCTGCAACTTCATCGATGCGTTGCTTGTATTTGACCAGAGATTTTGCCATCGGGTAACACATTGAACCCAAGTCTCATTCGGTCTAACCCTTTCGTTGACCAGTGCCGTCACGGTAGTGCGTTTATTCACACTAGTGAATCTCTGACAGGAGGGCATCTCCATTTCATCGAAGGTATTCATGGAGTCATTCGGGAGTTACGCATACCATTCGAAGGCAATGCCCGCCAGACAACCGATGAACTGTCAGGGGAGAAGTATATCAGTATTGCCGCACATGGGTTCAAATCACGCAATATGCTGGCGAAGATTCCCAGTTCCTTTGTACATGTGGCACGTTGGAAGTGTGTACTCTGGTGGGTACTGTATTTGATCGTACCATGTCGGATACGGTCGACCGGTCTTGATTGATTTATTTGCGGATTCACTGGAGTAGTGAGTCTTGATTTGCTGAGCGGCATATTCGTTCAGCTTTGCTTTTAGGAATCATTTCCTCCTCAGCCATTGATGAGCTTTGCAGAGGATTTGAAATGTCATCCTTATCTTTAAGACCGACTACCGGCAGTTCATCTGTCAGTGGTTCCGATTGAACCATCATTCCAGCCATATTCTGAATCAGAAGGGCCACCTGGTTCATTTTAGTGGACATTTCTGCCGCTTCTGCATCTCCCTCATTTTCAGAGCGCGCTTTAGGAAATCAATATCCGACCCCTTCTCTATTCTTTCTTCGGGTGCGTCCTCGAGACTTTCCTTAGGCGATGGATTAGCGTTTGCCGACGCCCGAGCAAGCATCTCCTGCAGATTTTCACGTTGCAGTTGAACTTTTGTCACGGACCGAGTTTGAGGTCGGTGACTAGTAGAAGCTCGAACTTCATCTTTAGAATTCACCACATAGACTATGTGAACTACCATGCCCCCAGGCTTAGGGTGTTTAGAGTTTTGGCCTTTAGAGTTTGCTTCAGGCACTTGAGCTTTATTAAGCATCTTGTTGTGAAAATCCGCTTTGGTTTTGGAAGGAACCGCTGTATCAGGATCCCTCTTGGGGTGAGTCCCCTTCACCTGCTTCCACACCTTATATATAGATGAGGAAAGTTGTCTCAGGGAGCGAACTGTTTTCTGCTCTTGTGGGATCTCCATGGGCTGCGGAGACTTCTTCAATATTGTGGTAGGAGAATTTTGTCTAACCCTCCACAACAATTTGAAGCTGTTCCCGGTTGGAACAACAACATTCACTGCTGGGGTTGAAACAGGACCATACGGAGAACTGCCCCCAGCTCATTTTGTATGACGCTGATATCGACATCGATCATTTCTTACGGCCGGGATTTGATTAGCTTCAGGATTTTGCCGAGCCTGCCCCCTTGTTTCCTTTGAGAGCTTGAATATTCTGCCCCCTGCGTCGACCTTGGCCATTGGCATGTGCCAGTTGTTTGAAGATTAATTCCGTCGGCAAAGCTGCTGCTTGGGGAGCTCTCCTGTGGAAGACAGACTTCCTCTGGGCTTCCTCCATCGGCGTTGAGGCACCGAGGGTGGGAGGTGGGAGCATCGATCCAAAGAGAAGCCCGTTGATTTCTTGAAGAGCCGGATTTCAGAGATTTGAGCCTGCAAGTGGCCCGTACTTGACTCCACCAGATATGACAAAGCCTGAGTTACTAAGGTAGGAGCAAACGCCATTCTTCATAGAGACAAAACGCCGGCTTCATTAACCTATCACCCAAGGGCAACCACAAACGTACACAGCGCGATTATCTAATCACGGGAAAAACACGACACACGAAGTGTGGAGTGGAAAGAGGAAAAGGTCCGACCGGGCGTGCCAGAATCTGTTCTCCGCCGAAAGACCGGGAAGACAAATGTCTTGCCTGAATTTGGGGGCAGATGCTATTTGGTTTTATCCGTCCACCTCTCCGAAGATGCCAAGTTGATTTATAGCATCATGTATCGGAGATTTAGACGGATACGATCGTTGTAGCAGACTTGGTCAGATTCCCCCTCATTTGAGGGGTTTTTGATTGTGGGGATGCTCTTCCCTGTAGGCGCAAGCCCCTGCAGTTAATTACGCTACCGCATCGCGGTAACAACTTTCTCCTTCTTCAGATGGTCACTTCGTGTCGTGTGTGTTTGTTTTCTTTTTTGGTTGCTCGTGGATTGTATACGGAGACTAATATATGTTGTCGCCCGTAGGGCGCGGATTAGTCCAAATCCGTATTTTCTTAGATTTGGGTTTTGATTTGGGTTTAAGGATACGTTAGTCTTATTTAAGACTAAGATCAACTTAAACGTTTGTTAAGGATACGTTAGTCTAATTTTAGACTAAGATCAACTTAACCATTTGTTAAAGATACGTTAGTCTAATTTTAGACTAAGATCTACTTAACAGTATCGTTTAGATCCAACAAAAGAGCATTTGGGTTCTATTGTTTTAGTTTAGGGGCATTGCGGTCCATAAGTTTAAGGACATCATAGTCCATGGAGTTTAAAGACATCATAGTCTAGTTTAGAGACATCATAGTCTAGTTTAGAGATATCATAGTCTGTAGGGTTTAGTTTAGGGACGTTGCGGTCCAGTTTAAAGACATCGCAGTCTATGGTATTTTGGCTCCACAGTTTGGGAATGCGCTAAAAGTTATTGGTTATTGGGACCCTCCATCTCTCTGAAGATGTTGAAAAATTACAACGACATGTATCAGAGGTATGAAGAGATGTACTCTTGAACCAATATCCCGATTGGGATGAATATCAGTTTAGACGTTATCTGTTAGGAGAACACTAGTCATCTTTGGGACTAGGATTAGTTTGGGGAGACATGAACATGGGGGCTCAGTTGATTGGTGACAAAAAGGGTCTTAGCTAATTTGAGCTAAGGTTGATTTCCCTTAATCACTCTATAGTGCTAAGCACCGAATCAGTGTTAAACACAAGACTTTGGAGGAGCTCACATGTGAACACGTGAGGGGCCCCGAAGAGGGCATTGTTCCTTAAGTTTATTCCCTCATATATATATAAAAGTGCTGAGCACTTGGGTCACGTGTGAGCACGTGAGGCGCCCGAGATGAGAACTGTTCTCTGGATTTTATTCCTCTCTCATTTATAAGTGCTAAGCACTAGGTTCATCAAACAGTCATGTGCAGACACGTGAGGTGCCTTCAAAATACGAGCGCTGTCTTTGGAATTTTCTCCCTCTTTTTTACACCACTGTTTGGGGTCACGTGGGAACACGTAAGGTGCCCCTAAAATAGGAGTTATCTTGGGTTTATTCCCTTTAGCCTTTTCTGAGTGCTAAGCACTATTGGGTCACGTGAGATCACGTGAGGCACTCTGAAGAATGAAAATTGCCTTTGTTTTATTCTCCTTTTCTTTTTCTGAGTGCTCAGAACTATCAAGGGATCACGTGAGGTCACGTGAGGCGCCCCCAAATTGAGATGTATTTTAGATTTACTCCTCTTGTAAATCCCCGTTACCATCTTAATAAAAAAAAATTTCCTATTTTCTAAATCCCAGAGATTTACTTTTTCCTCGTATATTTTTGGAAGAAGGTGGTTGCTTGAATCCCAATATTTATATTTTTCCCTAACCCTAAAAGTCAGAACCCAGAATTAAAACCAACTTGGAAAACCAAAACTAAAACAAATAAAATCAATTTAAATTAACCTTTATTTTCCCTAAACCCTCGGCCCATCATTTCCCAATTTAAACCGATTAATTCTTTTAAAACCCCGGCCCGTTAAATTCCTCAGCCCCCACACTCATTTTTAAACAAATCCTTTAATCAATTCCCCCGGCCCGTTCAATCCCTCAGCCCACTCATTTATTTCCTTTATTAAACCCTTTACTAAAATCCCCCTCAGCCCACAAAGTATTAAAAATGAATTATTTTGAAAAAAAATTGAGCCCGGCCAACTCCTCAGCCCAACTCCTTGGCCCGCTTCCTCAATTCACCCGACCCGCTACTGTTCTTCTCCTTTCCCTCCAACGGTAACTTTTCCCCATTTCTCGCTCGCGACCGTCTCCTCCGCGGCAGCTCGCGCCCACGCCCACGCCCGTTATTGCGACGTTACACCCACGACTTCAACCCTCGTTCTCTTCCTCACACCCTCACCTCTCTCTTCTCTGCCATTTCAAATTTTTCCTCATCTCTCTCCACTCACGAAAACTCACCGAGCCCCATTGTCCCTCACCCCACCGCCGGTGATCACCCATCTCTTCGACAACCCCTCGGCAACCCTCGCTCACTCCTCCTCCACCAACATAACTCCTATACGACTCTAACCGACCCTGCACACCAACTCCCCTGCACACAAGACCCATTACACCCGAGCTCGGCCACCTTGCACCCTCGACGCCGACGAACTCCCCACCACATCGCCGACCACCCTACGACCTCCTCGCCATCAGCATCAACACCCACACACACCCTCTAAACCTACACAACCGAGCCACTATCTCTCTCTCTATCTTTCTCTCAAAACCTATAACGCACCCACGCTCACTGTTGCCCTTCGCCGGAACACCGTCGTCTACCGCCGGCAATCCCAGCACTACTCAGGAGATCCACAGAGCCTACTTCACCCTTCCAGTGAGTACAAGAAGTCTCCGGACAACTCCGACGCAAATTCTGTACCTCGAGCCAAGCTCGCGTAATCCGTCTCACGGCATACATCACGCGTTCGTGACGCCGCTGCTGCCGTGCGACCCCGAGACGTTTCCAGGCAAATGTTTACTTACTACATGCTAATATAGTTGTGGTATAAATCTAAATCATATAGTTTATAAATTTACCGATTACCGATATATTACGGGACCTATGTGTTCGATGCTAGTCTCCAATGAAAATAATAGTTTAATTTGACATAAATAGATGTTTTCTGTTGGCCCTCATAATGATAAATATCGTGTATAAAAATCACTGGAAAATACGATTGTTAGTGACTAAAATTGATACCCCCAAATATGCCGATAAAACTAGAATTTTTCCGTATCTGAAAACGATTAAAATCACCGTAAATTATATACATGCTGGAATGATGCGTTCGAGGGTTTAAATCGAATCCGACTCGTCGAACTTTAACACTATATAAACTTCTAATGATTTCTGTCCTGTAACTGCGATGATATCTAGATCGGAGTGCGACTCTGGACTGCAGTCCAGAGCGACTCTGATTATTGTGTACTGTCCCAAAATGTGTGTCACTGTGTTTCCTGAAGTCGTATGTTACGGAACTCTATAGTAGATTAAAGATAATTCTGTTAGCTAAACAAAACAAGTGGTTCCATTCCGTTTCATTTCCGTTTGCTATTTTAAACTGTAAATAAAAGGGCAGAACGTATAACTGCCCAGAACAGATTCAGAAGTGATATACTGATGTTAAACTATGTATAACTTTCAACGTACAGATGCGATTGAGGATCTGTCTGTTGCGTTGAATACTCTATTGAAAACCCTAGATTTCATTGAACTGTAGCATCGCTAAAATCTGAACCCATCTGGGTGCAATTCGTGTCGCGAAACGGACGTTCAGTTCTGAAACTGAATTTCCAGCCGTGAGCACTTAAAATGAAACAACCGTATCTTGAGAACCGGAATCCCGATTGAACTGAAACTAATTTTGATGAATTGCTGACTGGGTGTTCTATTTATCTTACTTGTATCATTTTGCTGAATTCTTAACATATTAATTTATGCAATTTTTGTAAGATAATGACATGCATATTGATTCATAATACATTTAGCTTAATGATGGCATACATATATATATCATACCTCAATTGCCATATACTTAGTGTTAGTGCATGTTAGAGTCAGTGGACATTGCATTATCGTGCGTGGTTGATGTTGATTTAGGAGTGACGAGTACACCAATGGAAAGTGAATATTCATGACAGTGATTGATATAGTGAACAGTGATAAAACCGTGCCATTGGTATACTTGTACACGACTGAATCAAGATCACAAATAGTGTAAACCTGGGAATAAAAAGGGGAAATTGAAGTGGAAAGAGAATCGTATTTAGCGGGACCGTGTTTTAGAGGATGATCATTCGAGCAGTGATATATATAGTAGGTAGGATCTAGCGATCCGGCTGGCAGGGTTATATCCCAGGCATGTGGGCCGTTGTCTCGGGTATGTACGAGACTCCTGTTAAACATGATTCTCCTTCCACTAAATGATTTCAAACATGAGCTAGAGACCGATAGGGACAAGAACATATTCTGCATCATATAGTGACATAGTGATTACTTGCATTGTTCTTACAATAGTACTACCTCATTTACCTGTTTCATCTTATTATAATAATATTGTTATTGAGTCGCTCTGACGACCTGAGTATGCATGCTCAGATTCCATGGAAGGACTAGCGCAGGAGACAGATCTACCTTTCGAGTTCACGGAGATATAGTCTGGTGTACTTCCTATCTTTACTGCTTTCCATAAAGTGATCGTGAGATTGAACTTGGTTAGTAATTGTTCTTGTTATCTGTAATTTGTGAACAATGGAATTTTAATGTAATAAATTAGTGATGTGATTCCTTTACTACTGTGCTTTATTTACTGATTACCATGTAATGCTAGAAGCCGAAGTGTGACTACGGTGGGATGTTTCCCTGACCGTAGGAGCATGGCTGGCCTAGTCATCACTCGTTTTCCGTATTTTGGGAAGCGGGGCGTGACATGGTTTAGTTGGTATCAGAGCCGTGTTTAGTATCAAGGGATAACATTAACTATACTGTATTACGTTATTCTTGTTTCACTACTCTTGATTTTCATCCTTGAATCTGATCTTATCCTTTTGAATCTTCCAGTGATATGACGTCCCCGAACGACCCCTCCTCGGACTCCAGCTCTCAGGACCGCACGGAAAGAATACTTAGTGCATTGACCACTCTCGCGGAAGCTCAGGAGAGCAAGACAGATTTACTCGCTGAGGGACTCAGGGCGATTACCGCCGCAGGAGGACCTTCTGCACTCATTACCTCCCCCGAGGGCGCTACCCTACCAGCTTATCATGCTACGGCCGGTACCGTATCAGACTTCCGACGGTTACATCCAGCTGCGTTCACAGGGCTAGCTGAACCCCTTGAGGCTGAACAATGGCTGGTGAACATGGAGAACTTATTGACAGCCGCCAGGGTTCCAGAGGAAGATAGGGTGGATGTGATAAAGATACAATTGGAAGACGAAGCCCGTACATGGTGGTCGGTGGAAGAAAGCAGACTTGACAGGCCGATTGAATGGAGCAAGTTTAAGGAGTGCTTCCTAGATCATTATTTTCCTTCCACAGCCAAGGCAGAAATGGAGGAAAGGTTTATTCTTTTGAAGCAGAATGGACGCCCAGTGGACATTTATGCGGCAGAGTTCAACCGTCTGAGCCGTTTTGCTCCATACATGGTCATCTCAGAGGCCACCAGGGCCAGATGTTTCCTTCAGGGGTTAGACTTCGAGTTGCAGCAGTTGATTGCATCGTTGGATTTGCAGACTTTCGCACAGGTACTCAACGCAGCGAGAGTTCAGGAGCAATTGATTAACAAGTTCAGGAGACCCCCGGTCGTTCCAGCACGTACCCACGCGCCTTCTCGAGGAGCCATACCGGTTCACAGGCCAGGAACGACACAAATGAAGCGCCCGTTCGTACCACAGCATCGCCCCCAGAGACAGGGCGTAGTTTGCGGCTATTGAGGTAGAGGTGGGCATACCCAGAAGGACTGTCGCCGTGCCAAGAGACAGTGCTTGATTTGCGGGTCCAGTCAGCACTACATTAACAGTTGCCCTGAGCGAGCAGAGATACAGGGAGGTTCTGGACCGCCACAGCAGAGGCCGCAGGAGCAGAGGCAACCCTTTACAGGTCGCGGTCAGGGATGGGCTTTTACCTTGACCGCCGAGCAGGCAGAGGCGTCAGGAGACGTGGTTACAGGTACTCTACTCGTACATTCCTTGCCAGCTAGAGTACTATTTGATTCGAGAGCATCGCATTGTTTCTTGTCTGAGCATTTCACTGATACACACTCAATACCACATGAACCACTAACCAAAGGATGGGAAATTCATACGGGTAATGGCATTATAATATCTAGTCGAGAATGTAGATTATGCCCGGTTGTAGTGTGTGGCAGGGAATTCTATGCGAATTTCCTTCTGATTGGGACAGGCAGTTACGACGCAATTCTCGGGATGGATTGGATGAGCACGTTCCATGCAGTTATCGATTGTCGTGCAAGGAATGTGATCTTCCGCATTCCCAATCACCCAGAGTTTATTTTCGAGGGCTGAAGTGAATCTTTGGAGCCAGCTAAGTATAGAGCCAAGCCCAAGGAACTGACAGCTATGGAGATTGATAAGAGCCCAGTCCCAGAAATTGTTCGGGACTTTCTGGACGTTTTTCCCGAAGATCTATCAGGTCTACCACCTCCTCGAATCTTGGAGTTCTCAATTGATTTGACTCCAGGTACAGCCCCAGTATCCAGAGCCCCATACAGGATGGCACCAGTTGAGTTGGCGGAATTGAAGAAGCAGGTTGAAGAACTATTGGAGAAGGGATTTATTCGGCCAAGCGCTTCAACGTGGGGTGCACCAATTCTGTTAGTAAAGAAGAAGGATGGATCGCTGCGAATGTGTATAGATTATTGGGAACTGAACAAGGCCACAATAAAGAACAAGTACCCAATCTCGTGCATTGACGACCTATTCGATCAGCTAAGTGGAGCCAAGGTATTCTCGAAGTTGGACCTCCGTTCTGGATATCATCAAATCAGAGTAGCAGCCGAAGATGTATGCAAGACGGCTTTCAGGACCCGATACGGACATTACGAGTTCCTTGTGATGCCATTCGGTGTTACCAATGCCCCAGCAATATTCATGGACTTGATGAACAGGGTGTTCGAAAAATACTTGGACACGTTTGTCGTTTTGTTCATCGACGACATACTTGTCTACTCGAAGACCCGGGAAGAGCACGCAGAACATTTGCGCACGGTACTACAAATTCTTCGGGAAGAGAAGCTGTATTCAAAGCTAAGCAAGTGTGAATTCTGGCACGACAAGGTTCAGTTTTTGGGACATATCGTTTCGGGCGAAGGCATCTCGGTGGACCCGGCAAAGATAGAATCTGTCAGAGATTGGCCAACGCCGAAGTCAGTGGCCGAGATCAGGAGTTTTCTGGGATTGGAAGGTTATTATCGGAGATTCGTCCAAGATTTCTCAAGAATCGCTGAACCATTGACGAGGCTGACACGGAAGGACGTACCATTTACGTGGACAGAGGAGTGCACTCAGGCATTTGACACACTGAAGCAGAAGTTAACCACGGCGCCTATTCTTACAGTACCAGATGATTCCGGTGGTTTGGTGATACACAGTGATGCCTCAGGGAAGGGATTAGGCTGTGTCCTAATGCAGCACGGCCGAGTGGTTGCTTACGCCTCTCGACAACTGAGAAACCATGAGAAGAACTACCCTACGCATGACTTGGAGTTAGCTGCGGTAGTTTTTGCGTTGAAGATTTGGAGGCACTATCTATTGGGTGAGAAAGTGGAGGTGTACACAGATCACAAAAGTTTGAAGTACGTTTTCACCCAGAAAGAACTAAACATGAGGCAGCGCCGATGGCTAGAATTGATGGCAGATTATGACTTAGACCTTCAGTATCACCCGGGGAAGGTGAATGTTGTACCAGATGCGCTCAATCGCAAGCCAGCGGTCATGATGTTGAATGATCAGAGAAGAATTATTGAGGACTTTCAGAGACTTGAACTTGAAGTCGTTACGCCGAACGCACTCAGTCAACTTTGGCAGCTACAGGTGCAATCTTCTCTGGTGGATCGCATCAAGATTGCACAAGCGGATGATCCCCGATTGAAAAAGTTCAGAGAGCAAGTGGAAGCGGGACTGAGAACGGATTTGATTATACATGATGATGGCTCTCTGAGGTTCGGTAACAGACTCTGCGTACCTAAGGGAAGTATTGGCTGAAGCACACAGTTCAGCTTATTCTGTGCATCCGGGAGGTACAAAAATGTATTAGGACCTAAAGCAGCACTTTTGGTGGAACGGAATGAAGCGGGAAATTGCGAGGTTCGTATCCAGGTGCTTGGTATGTCAGCAGGTGAAGGCGGAACATCAGAGGATAGCAGGATTGTTACAACCACTGCCGATACCTGAATGGAAGTGGGAGCACATTACCATGGATTTTGTGACGGCCTTACCACGGAGCCCTAGGGGCAATAACGCCATTTGGGTTATCGTCGATCGCCTCATAAAAGCTGCACACTTCCTACCTTTCCGAGTGGGACAGTCGACAGAATCACTGGCAGAAAAATATATGCAAGAGATTGTACGACTTCACCGTGTTCCAGTCAGTATTGTGTCAGACCGGGACACCAGATTCTTGTCACACTTTTGGAAGAGCCTACAGGAGAGTTTGGGAACCCGCCTTAAATTCAGCACAGCGTATCACCCACAGACGGATGGACAATCCGAGCGTACGATTCAGACGCTCGAGGATATGTTGAGAGCCTGTATGTTGGACTTTCAGGGTTCCTGGGAGGACCATCTGCATCTAGTCGAGTTCTCTTATAACAATAGTTATCAGGCTAGTATTCAGATGGCTCCTTTTGAAGCACTATACGGGCGGAAGTGTCGATCCCCAGTATGTTGGGATGATGTGGGAGAACGAAGATTACTGGGCCTCGAACTCATTGTTCAAACAGTCGACAAGGTCCAAATGATCAGACAGCGTATCAAGGCGGCTCAGGATCGACAGAAGAGTTGGGCAGATACCAGCAGGAGGGCACTAGAGTTCGAAGTCGGAGATCATGTGTTCTTGAAGATTTCCCCTACTCGTGGAGTTATCAGGTTCGGAGGTCGGGGAAAACTTAGTCCCAGTTTTATCGGACCTTTTGAGGTGCTAGAGCGAGTAGGAGAGGTGGCCTATCGACTTGCCTTGCCTCCATCGCTAGCTGGTGTGCACAATACCTTCCACGTGTCACGGTTGCGATGATATGTTCGGGATGAGAGCCATGTCCTGGACCATTCGGAGCTAGTTTTGGGTACCGATCTATCGTACGAGGAGCAGCCTACTACCATCCTCGACCGCAGAGAGAAAGTGCTGAAGAATAAGATCATTACTTTAGTCCGAGTGTCTTGGGGCGGTCGTTCCCCAGGAGAATCCACCAGGGAGCAGGAGGAAGATATCCGTGATCGTTATCCACATCTCTTTGTTTAGTACATTGTTTCCTTGTATCCTTGTTAAATTTCGAGGACAAAATTTTTGTTAAGGGGGGTATGATGTAAATCCCCGTTACCATCTTAATAAAAGTTTTTTTTCCTATTTTCTAAATCCCAGAGATTTACTTTTTCCTCGTATATTTTTGGAAGAAGGTGGTTGCTTGAATCCCAATATTTATATTTTTCCCTAACCCTAAAAGTCAGAACCCAGAATTAAAACCAACTTGGAAAACCAAAACTAAAACAAATAAAATCAATTTAAATTAACCTTTATTTTCCCTAAACCCTCGGCCCATCATTTGCCAATTTAAACCGATTAATTCTTTTAAAACCCCGGCCCGTTAAATTCCTCAGTCCCCACACTCATTTTTAAACAAATCCTTTAATCAATTCCCCCGGCCCATTCAATCCCTCAGCCCACTCATTTATTTCCTTTATTAAACCCTTTACTAAAATCCCCCTCAGCCAACAAAGTATTAAAAAGGAATTATTTTGAAAAAAAATTGAGCCCGGCCAACTCCTCTGCCCAACTCCTTGGCCCGCTTCCTCAATTCACCCGACCCGCTACTGTTCTTCTCCTTTCCCTCCAACGGTAACTTTTCCCCATTTCCCGCTCGCGACCGTCTCCTCCGCGGCAGCTCGCGCCCACGCCCACGCCCGTTATTGAGACGTTACACCCACGACTTCAACCCTCGTTCTCTTCCTCACACCCTCACCTCTCTCTTCTCTGGCATTTCAAATTTTTCCTCATCTCTCTCCACTCACGAAAACTCACCGAGCCCCATTGTCCCTCACCCCACCGCCGGCGATCACCCATCTCTTCGACAACCCCTCGGTAACCCTCGCTCACTCCTCTTCCACCAACATAACTCCTATACGACTCTAACCGACCCTGCACACCAACTCCCCTGCACACAAGACCCATTACACCCGAGCTCGGCCACCTTGCACCCTCGACGCCGGCGAACTCCTCACCACATCGCCGACCACCCTACGACCTCCTCGCCATCAGCATCAACACCCACACACACACCCTAAACCTACACAACCGAGCCACTATCTCTCTCTCTATCTTTCTCTCAAAACCTATAACGCACCCACGCCCACTGTTGCCCTTCGCCGGAACACCGTCGTCGACCGCCGGCAATCCCAGCACTACTCAGGAGATCAACAGAGCCTACTTCACCCTTTCAGCGAGTACAAGAAGTCTCCGGACAACTCCGACGCAAATTCCGTACCTCGAGCCAAGCTCGCGTAATCCGTCTCACGGCGTACATCACGCGTTCGTGACGCCGCTGCTGCCGTGCGACCCCGAGATGTTTCCAGGCAAGTGTTTACTTGCTACATGCTAATATAGTTGTGGTACAAACCTAAATCATATAGTTTATAAATTTACCGATTACCGATATATTATGTGACCTATGTGTTCGATGCTAGTCTCCAATGAAAATAATAGTTTAATTTAACGAAAATAGATTTTTTCTGTTGGCCCTCATAATGATAAATATCGTGTATAAAAATCACTGGAAAATACGATTGTTAGTGACTAAAATTGATACCCCCAAATATGCCGATAAAACTAGAATTTTTCCGTATCTGAAAACGATTAAAATCACCGTAAATTATATACATACTGGAATGATGTGTTCGAGGGCTTAAATCGAATCCGACTCGTCGAACTTTAACCCTATGTAAACTTCTAATGATTTCTGTCCTATAACTGCGATGATATCTAGATCGGAGTGCGACTCTGGACTGCAGTCCAGAGCGACTCTGATTATTGTGTACTGTCCCAAAATGTGTGTCACTGTGTTTCCTGAAGTCGTATGTTACGGAACTCTGCAGTAGATTAAATATAATTCTGTTAGATAAACAAAACAAGTGGTTCCATTTCGTTTCATTGCCGTTTGCTATTTTAAACTGTAAATAAAAGGGCAGAACGTATAACTGCCCAGAACAGATTCAGAAGTGATATACTGATGTTAAACTATGTATAACTTTCAACATACAGACGCGATTGAGGATCCGTCTATTGCGTTGAATACTCTATTGAAAACCATAGATTTCATTGAACTGTAGTATCGCTAAAATCTGAACCCATCTGGGTGAAATTCGTGTCGCGAAACGGACGTTCAGTTCTGAAACTGAATTTCTAGCCGTGAGCACTTAAAATGAAACAGCTGTATCTTGAGAACCGGAATCCCGATTGAACTGAAACTAATTTTGATGAATTTCTGACTGGGTGTTCTATTTATCTTACTTGTATCATTTCGCTGAATTCTTAACATATTAATTTATGCAATTTTTGTAAGATAATGACATGCATATTGATTCATAATACATTTAGCTTAATGATGGCATACATATATATATCATACCCCAATTGCCATATACTTAGTGTTAGTGCGTGTTAGAGTCAGTGGACATTGCATTATCGTGCGTGGTTAATGTTGATTTAGGAGTGACGAGTACACCAATGGAAAGTGAATATTCGTGACAGTGATTGATATAGTGAACAGTGATAAAACCGTGCCATTGGTATACTTGTACACGACTGAATCAAGATCACAAATAGTGTAAACCTGGGAATAAAAAGGGGAAATCGATGTGGAAAGAGAATCGTATTTAGTGGGACCGTATTTTAGAGGATGATCATTCGAGCAGTGATATATATAGTAGGTAGGATCTAGCGATCCGGCTGGCAGGGTTATGTTCCGGGCATGTGGGCCGTTGTCTCGGGTATGTACGAGACTCCTGTTAAACATGATCCTCCTTCCACTAAACGATTTCAAACATGAGCTAGAGACCGATAGGGACACAGAACATATTCTGCATCATATAGTGACATAGTGATTACTTGCATTGTTCTTACAATAGTACTACCTCATTTACCTGTTTCATCTTATTATAATAATATTGTTATTGAGTCGCTCTGACGACCTGAGTATGCATGCTCAGATTCCATGGAAGGACCAGCGCAGGAGATAGATCTACCTTTCGAGTTCACGGAGATATAGTCTGGTGTACTTCCTATCTTTACTGCTTTCCATAAAGTGATCGTGAGATTGAACTTGGTTAGTAATTGTTCTTGTTATCCGTAATTTGTGAACAATGGAATTTTAATATAATAAATTAGTGATGTGATTCCTTTACTACTGTGCTTTATTTACTACCATGTAATGCTAGAAGCTGAAGTGTGACTATGGTGGGATGTTTCCCTGACCGTAGGAGCATGGCTGGCCTAGTCATCCCTCGTTTTCCGTATTTTGGGAAGCGGGGCGTGACACCCCTTTTTGAAAAGCTTGTTCGGTGGTGCGCCAAGAGTTATTGGTTATTGGGACCCTCCATCTCTCTGAAGACGTTGAAGAATTACAACGACATGTATCGGAGGTGTGGAGAGATGTACCCTTGAACTAATGTCCCGATTTTGGGAAGTGAGATGAACATCAGTTTAGATATCATCTGTTGGGAGCTTATTAGCTGTCTTGGGATCGGCTTTGGAAACCCTGAGCATGAAGAGCTCAATTGATGGTCGTTAGAACATTTGGTCTGATTTTGGCTAATGTTAGCCCTTCATAGTGTTCAACACTAACATGTTTATTCAGCGCTCACGTGCTCCTACGTGATACTTTGAGGCAGTGTTAAACACTGGAATTTGATGCGCTCACGTGGGGTCACATGAGACGCTTGAAGTTGGCGCTGCTTCTTCGGGTTTATTCCCTTGTTCTTTTCTGAATGCTAAACACTATTGGGTCACGTGGGATCACGTGAGGCGCCCCAAGAATAAAAACTGCCCTTTGGGTTATTCCCTTTCTGCTTTATAAAAGTTAAGCACAACTTGGAGGTCACGTGAGGCGCCCCAAAAATATGGTTTACTCCCTTTTCTCTTTTATAAGTGCTGAGCATTTCTCAGGGGTCACGTGGGATCACGTGAGGCGCTCCAAAAATAGGGTTTATTCCCTTTTTGCTTTATAAAAGTTAAGCACAACTTGGGGGTCACGTGGGGTCACGTGAGGCGCCCCAAAAATAGGGTTTATTCCCTTTTATCTTTTGTAAGTGCTGAGCACTTCTCAGGGGTCACGTGGGATCACGTGACTAGATCTCATTATTTCCCTCTTTGTTCCTCAAAGGTGCTCACGTGGGATCACGTGAGCTTTTATGTAGCGTTTGAATGCTAATGAATCATCAGGCTGTTCTTCTATGGTTCCGAGGGATCAAGTTCTCCTTTTGTTCTTTGTAGGGATTAAATTTCTTTTTAAAGGGTTAAACCCTGGTTTCAGAGGAATTAAATTCCTATATGTTTTGTAAGAGTTAAACTCTTTTGGATTTAGTTTTTTCCCCTAAGTTTTGAATCTGCATGACAGAATCTCCCCGATGAGAATTAAATTCTCAACTTGTAGGGAGATCTGCTTTTGCAGATCTTAACCAGAGGAAGAACTAAGTTCTTTGAGAAGAATTAAACTCTTGGTTTGAGAATTAAATTCTCTTTTTTGTGGGAGCTTTTGGGAGGGGTTCCTCTATATTTGGAAAGAAAGATCATTGATCGTTGGGACCCACCACCTCTCTAATGACGCTGAGAGATTACAGCGCCATATATCGAAGGTGTGGAGGGATGCACCCTTTGAACCATGTCCCACTTATCAGGAGAAAGAATATGTTGAAGCTTAAACTCCTAACTGCTGAAAAAGGCCTATTTGCATTTACGCACGTGCGTCGCACGTGTTGGGTGCACATGCGTCGCACGTGTTGGGCGCACGTGCGTCGCACGTGGTGCTTGCACATCATGGAGGAAAGCTAAGGCCCTAACATGGAGAACTAAGCTCCTTTGAGAATTGAATTCTCCCACGTGCGTTGCACGTGTTTGGCTCACGTGCATTGTACGTGGCGCGCATGTGGCGGGCGCACGTGCATTGCACGTGGCGCACATGGCCCTTACGCATTATGGGGAGAGCAAGCTCCTATGGAGAACTAATCTCCTTTGAGAATTGAATTCTCTCACGTGCATTGCACGTGTTTGGCTCACGTGTGTTGCACGTGGCGCGAATGTAGCGGGCGTACGTGCATTGCACGTGGCGCACATGGCGCTTGCGCATATGCGCATTATGGGGGGAGTAAGCTCCTATGGAGAACTAATCTCCTTTGAGAATTGAACTCTCTCACGTGCGTTGCACGTGTTTGGCTCACGTGTGTTGCACGTGGCGCGCATGTGGTGGGCGTACGTGCATTGCACGTGGCGCACATGGCACTTGCGCATATGCGCATTATGGGGGGAGCAAGCTCCTATGGAGAACTAATCTCCTTTGAGAATTGAATTCTCCCACGTGCGTTGCACGTGTTTGGCTCACGTGTGTTGCACGTGGCGGGCACGTGGCGGGCGTACATACATTGTACGTGGTGCACATGGCGCTTGCGCATATACGCATTATGGGAGGAGCAAGCTCCTATGGAGAACTAATCTCCTTTGAGAATTGAATTCTCTACCTTTTCTAAGAGGCATCCCCTCTTATTTATATGGGAGTGGTAGAGAAGAGATCTCTCTTTTTCCCGATGTGAGACTAAAAATGCATCCCCCATGTAGTAGAGTATTAGTTTAGATTACACGTACGTAGCATATTTGCTCATAACGTTTGATCCCGGATGAATTATGAGACCCATAATATATCAAATCGAAAGATTTTTCGAGACACTTTCGATACAATTAGAATTTAGCTGTTTCTCATTCGGAAGTTTGTCAAAATACAGCCCAGAAAATACTGGTTCGCATTTTCTTCCTAAGATTACATGTGCATAGCACATTTGCTCATAACTTTTGATTCCGGATGAATTATGAGGCCCATAATATATCAAATTGAAGGTTTTTTTGAGAGCTTTCGATATCATCAGAATTTAGCTATTTCTCATTCGTAGTTTGTCAAAATACAGCCCAAAAAATACTGGTTCGTATTTTCTTAAGCGTATCGCTGCCATTTGATACATTGGGCTCTTTTGCGCAGAAATTTTTGGCGGGAACAAACCCGAAAGGACGCAATCTCATGAAAATAAAATATATCTATAAATACACACACACACACACACACACACACTTGCGGAGTCCTTTCAACCTTGCAATGAAAAAATACCCGCGTGAGATCCTTACGACTCACAAAGGAGAAACACACTTAGATATCTCCACGATTCCTAAGGTGAAAATGCACTCGCGAGATCTTCACAACTCATAAAGATAATTCCCTCCTATGAGACCCTCACGGCTCATGGGATTCAAAAGCTTTAAGTTATAAGAATCCAAACATGTTCTTAAGCCATCATATCCCTTAAGTTGCCCTACAGGCGGTCCAATATTGAACCTTGTATACAATCCACGAGAATAAATAAATATTATCCCACCAAATTCCACCAATGACGAGAAATGTCGCCGTATGATGAGCAACACTTGTAAGTCCTCTCGACTTCTAAGGAGAAAATACTCTTGTAAGATCCTTATGCCTTACAAGTGAAAACACACTTAGGAATCCTCACGACTCCTAAGAAGAAAATACACCTACAAGATCCTCTCGACTCGTAGGGAGAAATACTTTTATGAGACTCTTACGGCTCATAAAGCCAGAAAGCCTTAGTCGACAGGATCCTAACTCTGTTTGCTACGTCATCTTTGTCCAAACTAACAAAGGCAAACGATGATTCGCTCCTGGCAATATCCCAGTTGTAGCGATGCTGATGCCTAAATAGGTATCAAATTCCTAGTTCTCTCATGGCAAATGATGATTCGCTCCTGGTAATATCCTAGTGGCAGCGATGTTGATGCCAAGATTGGTGTCAGATTTCAATTCCCCGACTCAAAAAAAAAGCCGAAATGATAGGGAAACTCACAATAAAAGGCAGCGAGTAGAAACAAGAACAGCCAAAATGATAGGGCAACTCACAATAAAAAGCAGTGAGTAGAAACAAAAACAGCCGAAATGATTAGGCTATCGCGACTTTTGCAACATAAAAGATGAAAAGATAGAGCATCGCAGAAAGAAATAAAAAAATGAAAATGAACATTTCTGCCCTGCAAGTAAGTTCATATTGACTCTTGTATACGATCCATGAGCATAAATGAAAGAAAGGGAACCAGATTTTCCCACCGCGCTTCGTCAAAAGGAGCTCCAAGTCTTCACGGTACATATACAACCTAGAGACTACCCTGGCGTTTCTTCTCATTCCAGTAGGATGCAGACGCAAAGTCATTCAAAAAAAGGACCCAAGGGTTAAAGCAAAAATGGAGTAATGGAAAAATCCTAGCTCCAAATCTTGACGGTATATACACAACCCAGAGACTATCCCGGCGTTCCCCCTCATTTCATCAGGATGTGGACGCAACTATCAAATGAAAATTAGAGCAATGACATATTCCCAGCTCTGGACTTCAATTGCAATACATACAGTATAGAGGTCCTACAGATGTCCCCCTACTTCAGTAAAGAATCGGCGCGATATCGTCAAAGCGAAAAACAAAGTGACGGTATATTCCTAGCTTCGGGTATTGACGACAATACATACGAAGCCTAAAGACCATTGGAGATCATCCCACCCCAGAAAGGTGCGGTTATGACTCATTGGGGCTCCAAATTGAGCTTAACCTCAAATAAAAAGTATCATGGCAAATACCTAACGCTTGTTCTTCTAACGGCAATATAAGCTAAGAAGATTACTTGAAGACGTCTTTTCCAATCTCAGAAGAGATCAGAGACACAACAGTCGTGGGGCTACTCGAACAGCGGCTTAAAGACTGCATATTGAGGAATACATCAGCCAACGCGACAGTACCACGGACTAAAACCTTAGTATCACAAACCTAACGGACCTCTGTCATAAAAGAATAGGGGTTATCTATATACAAAGTTATGACAAGTTTGCTTGTAAACCCAAGGGATGTAAACTAAAAACACTCCGAAATGAGTACATAAACTACAAACTCCGAAATGGGTGAATAAACTATAAACTCCGAAATGAGTACATAAACTACACACTCTGAAATGAGTACATAAACTGGAGACCCCGAAATGAGTGAATAAATTATAGACTCCGAAATGAGTAATAAACTATAGACTCCGAAATGAATGAATAAACTACAAACTCCGAAATGAGTACATAAACTACACACTCTGAAATGAGTACATAAACTACAAACTCCGAAATGAGTACAAAAACTACTTCGCACAAAGTCAAGACATTAAGAAACAAAGAGGTGCATGCGAATACAAAAAAAATGTATATTCTTTATTCATGAATCAAAATGTTTGAAAGATGCAATTTATATACAAAAAAAGAGAAAGATACAATTCTAGTCTCTAAGAGGGCGGGGCTTTCAATAAAGCGACGACCCGCTCATTCTCTTGCCGCTACTCCTTTTCATGGTCCATTATTTTGGCTAGCGTTGCTTTGACCTAAACTTGTTGTTGCAAGCATGAAGAAAGCTTCCTGGAAATTTCCAACATAGCATCTTCGGAGTCCCGCATCCCTCGCTCAGTAGAGTCAAGGTCCTGTTTCAGCATCATTCCTTCAGAAATGCATCTTCAAAGATAACTTGGAGCCACACAGCTTTCGCTTTTTGTCACGCCCCACTTTCCAGTGTACGGGTAAAGAGACGCGACGAGTCCCGGGACATATTTACTCAGAAGTAAACACGTTAAGCGTAAATAAGCAATATAATAAATGAACACAAGAAATGACAAGAGATATAAATAAACAACAACTTTTTATTGATTAAACATTCTTTACAATACAACTGGAAAGTAAATACAATACTGAAAAGCAATGCCTAAACAATGGCATATGAACCGAAAGTAAAATTATGTACAGGTAGACTAGAGCTCGGGATCCTCAATGAACTGCTCCAAATCGTCCTGGCTGGGCTCAATCTCCTGATGGTCGGGTCCTCCTGACAACATTCCAAAAAAGAAGAGAAAGGAATGTCGTCAGCGAACAATCGCTCGGTAAGTCCCAAAAGAGAGATAGATTAAGTTAAAGGAATAGATTTTGTAATTTATTTGTTTTTATTATACTAACGTAGTTGTTTGTAAATTGGTATAGAATATATCAGTGTATATGAGAGGGGTCCAAATTTCTCCGTGGACTAAGGCATATGGAGTACAAAGCCCTGTCAAAACCCATGGGACAACGGCAACGGATATTCAGATTAGGTGTATTATAGTGACCGTCTCATTCCACTTTTAATACATTCCGTACCCGTTTATCCCTTAAAATCCCGTAATGCATATTGTATTGATTGTATTGATTTGTTGTATAAGACTTGCCGAAACCATGGTATAAATTGTTCATGTAAACGGATAAGGATATAAACGGATAGTCATATAATCAAGTCAATATATATCCATGGTTTAGTCCAGTCGAGTCATGTTGATATTTGATAGTATTCTAGTATTCATGTTCAAGTTCTAGTATATATGGATTCATGTTGTATTAGAGTTTATTTGAATTGTATTCATGTATGGATTGTATTCGAATTAGACTGAGACTCTGAATGAGTCGAACACTTAAAACATATTTGAGTCCTGAATTAGCTTTAGGAGTTATCGGTAATTGCTGCACATCGAAGGCAGGATTTGTGACTTTTTCCAAACCAATTGCCGTTGATAACCCCGTTTTAGTTTTCTATCTTAAATAGGCAAGCACCCACTTTCTCCGGCTCCCTGAGACTTAAGAGAATTGGTCCCGCTTAAACCTATATTTACTAGGGTTCTTATTGTAATTTAATATAACTTGAGGGGTTTTATGAAAAATATTTTTAGTATAATCTCAAAATAATCCTCAAGTATTTATTTATCGTATTTATGGTTTTCATGGATGTAATTTTAAAAGTGAAGTATTCTAGTGAATAAATACCTAGCTTGAATAATATATGGTATTTTTATGTAAATTTGACTTGTATGGATTCTTGATGCTTGTGATTTTTATCTTTTGTTTGGAAAAACGTGAAATTTATTATATATTTAAAATAGATGATTTGATAATATTTATATATAATTATTAAAAATAAAATTTATTTATTAATAGAAAATCACGTTATTCTTAAAAATTGCATTAAAAATTCCATCGAGATCGGATGCTCCGTGAGGAGGTCTGCATCTCGCTCTACTAGTCCCGAGGATGTGCGATAACCCGCACCATCCCGATCGGGTTTCCCCAAAATGGGTTGAAAAGGCTTAATTGTAATGAATGTAAATAATACAAATTTAAAGAATACGGTTTTTAAAAGTTTATGGTATTTTGATGTAAAAGTCGTATTTGTCCCGAAAATATTGTTAAAAGAAAATCGTGGTATGTCAAGATGCGTGTTGTGAGAGGTAGGTCATTACCTTGTGAGATTTTCCTAAAGGTAGTACAAGCAAATATGATAAAAGATGTCATATGTAAAGTTTGTGGTATTTAAACATAAAAGTGTAATAAAGGTTACATAGCATGGTATTTTAATATGAAACTTGTTCTTAAAGTTTGTTTTAAGATTATTAAACAAGATATAATGATTTAGACGATTGATTATTAAAAAAGATGGTGTTTTTAACAAATGTAGAATTAGATGTCGGAATAACTCCACTTCCGACGAGTTTTGAAAAGAGGACTTTTTAAGTTAAGAAGAGAGAAGAAAAGAGGGAACTTATGAGTTGGAATGAGATAGGGGAGGTATAGGAACAAGTTGAGAGTTTCGTGGAGTCACGGGGTCGACGGAATCTACTTGAATCGTCGCCGAAAAGTGACATTAGGCCAACTCCACTTATACACTTCTTTGACTTGGAAAAATTTAAGAATTTTTTATAATAGATTTCAGAATGGAAAGGGCTAGGGTGTGGGGTTGTATTTATAGGATAGAATTAGGGTTTTGATATTTAAAAAAAGAATTAAAATGCATTAAAATTTCATTTAATGATGATTTTTAATTCTCTGGATAATTGCAGGGAAAACAAACAGAAGAGGAGTAGTGGGGGTAGGGGAAAAGTCACTTGGGCAAATTTTGGGGGTATTACCATCGAGCAAGCCCGGCGGCGCCGGCCCAAAGGCAATCTTCACCGATCGTTTTGGTGGGGTTGGGGTCTGGATTGGTGCTACGTGTTGGTGTCTGTTCATATAACATTTTTGCCATGTTTGTTTTCAGTGACTTTTCATTTTTACGTGTATAGCACATATAAACTTTTGGGCTTCCAAAAAGTTTAAAAGAAAAATCAGTAAAAAATATATGTGGCTGATGGGATTCGAACACAGAGGCTACGTCACACAGTGAAAAACTTTACCAATGAGCTACAGGTGCTTTCTTGTTGTTTTTCAAACAAAATAATACTTAAAGTATACTCAGGCTTTCAAATACTCCATTCAATACATTAACTTGAAGAAAATTTTGTACATTAAAACAGAGTCGTTACATTCTACCCTTCTTATAAAAATTTCGTTCTCGAAATTTACAAATATCTATGGACTAATTTACAAACAAGTAAGGTATCGTATACGCATGTCGTCCTCACGTTCCCAAGTTGATTCTCCTGGTGAATCTTTTCTCCACATCACTCGGACCAAGCTTACTTCCTTATTCTTAAGTGACTTTACTTTTCAGTCCAGGATTTCAACGGGTTGCTCCTCACAAGATAAGTCTGTCTGTATAGTGAACTCGGAGTGATCAAGGATGTGGTTGGGGTCGCTCACATATCTTCAAAGCTATGATATGTGGAATACGTTGTGCCCTCCTTCCAATGAAGATGGAAGTGCCAAACGATATGCCACTTCTCCGACTCGTTCGAGTATGTCGAACGGTCCAATAAATCTCGAACTGAGCTTACCCCTCTTTCCAAAGTGAATCACTCCACGGTTTGGAGAGATCTTTAAGAACACATAATCTCCCGATTGGAACTCCAAGTGTCGGCGTTTTGCATCAGCCCAGTGCTTTTATCGGTCTTGGGCTATGCGCATTCTTTCTCTGATCGTGCGAACTACGTCTACCGTCGCCACGATCATCTCTGGTCCAAGGAGTTCCCTATCTCCGATGTCGTCCCAACTTAATGGTGAATGACACTTCCTTTCATAAAGAGCGGCAAAAGGTGTCATTCCTGTAACAACCTAGTTCATTTATACCAATTCCAGTTCTCGTATTTCCTTCATTGTGATATTTTCCTGATTTATCGTGTTTTTGGTGCGAATAGTATTTTACATTTTACATTGCATTCGACCCGACCCGCTTGCTTGAACTTATTTGATTCATACTTATGAATTATCCTGACTTGTTATGTAGACTGGTGCATTTTCATGTTTAGTGCATACTGACATTTTATCTGGCATTTGCATTTTTACAATATAACATTTTAAGTCACATAAAATATTTTAAAAATACATTGCATGGCCTGCATGATAACCCTAACCCCGTGGTAGCATTCGCGCATCTTGTTCTCGTCCCGTTCAGTGAACAGACTTGTTTGAATGGTTACGCGCATGTGCATGCATCCGTTCTTGGGGATAAGCATTTTTCGTTATCCGGACATTCATTTTTTATTTTGGTCGACATATATATTTTTCGTATTTTAAAACTGAATTTTAGATCAGACCCGGGCATGTTTTGGACTAAATTTGTATTTTCCAGAAAATCCAATTTTATTTCATCTAATATCTTTATTAAAATTTAACAGTTTAAAATATTTATAACTTACAAAATCTTTTTAAATTAAAATCTAAACCTTAATAACAACCCCTTTCTCTCTCTCTCTCTCTCTTTCTCTCTCTCTCCTCTGAATATATATATTTATATATATTTTATTTATTTTTTTCTTTCCTTATTTTAATACACAACCTCTTCTTCTTACTTCTTCTTTTTTCTTCTTTCTTTTTCTTGATCTTGTTTCTTGATTCCGGTGATCACCACCGGAGCCGTGCTCGTCGCTGACGATCCGAGTGATCCAGTGAACGTACCTGAGTTGCGTGATCACCCTCGTGCGTTGTTTGGAACCGTTCCGTGTACCGTGCGCGCGTCGCGATATTTCGCCGACGAAGGACGTTCCGTATACATCCGTTCTTGTTCCGTCTAGGCAAGTTAATCTTGCTACATGCTATATAATTCATTTTATACCTATTTAAATAAATACCATACCTATGGTTTAAATCTAGTACCTCATATTTAATTTTATAACGTTTCGATGTTCCGTTTGCATCCGTTTATATCATTTTAAATCTAGATCATGAAAACTTATCTTGTGTCATACTAGATTACATTATACAGCATCCATATCATTTAAAATATATATCGTCGTAATATTTCTTATTATTATCTTTAATTAGTTTATAATCTACATTTTATAATGTTATACATTTGAAAATATTATAGTTTACACATGAAACGTCGTTGAAAAAGCGGATACGACAAATCTGAAATTTACTGTACACCTTACCTTATAAAATTCATTATAAATCATAGGAAAATCATTAGTATACGTTCTTTAGTTCGTTACGAGGCTAACTCAGAATAATATATCTCTATGAAATATTTACTTGCAAAATAAATTGTTTAAATAACGTAAAATGCAAATGAAAATATCTCTAAACTGCTGTCCAGGGAAATTCCAGCAGCAAACTTTCAACTTCGAATATTCATAACATTTTGTAGGGACAACCTGAGATGCTTATACTTATAAAAATAAAAATCTTATTGAATTATCTTTGTTTTGGTATAAGACACGTCCCTTTTGGAGAACGTTTGATATTTTTAAGCTATTTTACAAATCAGGGTGACGCTGAATTTCTGAACGGAACTTTCTTGTGCATGGTTAATCAATACCACTTTTATAGTTATTAATCGGTTTGAATATGTTATCCATGTTAATATTATTATATCAATATTTATTTAATAAATAATAGTGCTTGTGTTTTAATATTCAGCAAATTTTACCGATTTACAGTTTTATAGTATCCGTCTGTATCTGTACGGTTTATTACATATCCAGTTGCACGTCGAGACCATATTATCTCATTTTACTGTTACATTAGTATCCCATACTTGATCTTGTGCATCCTACATAGTCATGATGTAATCCCTGATAAATATTTGTGTATCCATGCTTTATTTGTGCACACGTACCTGTTACAGTTTTATTATGAGCATCCGTTTGATACATGTACACTACTTGATGTGACCTGATACACCACTACTTGACATGACTTGATACATGTACACAACCTGACATGACCTGATATATCACTACTTGACATGTTACCTGATTCTGTTTCTAATGCCGACAATCCTGACATGTTGTCCCGATGGACATATCCTGTTGTATGTATAGACAAACATGTTCCTACTTGATCCTATGTTGGCATTAGCTTCAGATTTATCAATACCTGACTTGAACAAATAATTTGGGGGTACGGGAAAATCAAGAATGTAACCGAACGTAACTCAAAGGGATATCATATTGTTTGCCGTTTTTCCGAGCGTTACGGAATACCTATTGTTTGCCGTTTTTCCGGGCGTTACGGAATACTTATTGTTTGTCGTTTTTCCGGGCGTTATGGAATACCTATTGTTTGTCGTTTTTCCGGGCATTACGGAATAATCACCGATGGGTTACGATGAGAATTACATTAATTGATTTCAAAGACTTTAGAATAGATAACCCAGTAGCACAGTTTAGATTACTCACTGCACATCGCATGTGCTTATACCCTTCACTGTCCCTTATTCATGCTACTGTTATACTTTTATTACTGTTCATACTCATGCCTGCATGTCTTGTTACCTCCTGATTATATTATTGTTTGATATTATGACGCACTGACGTCTGGGTTTTGCATGGCCCAGATCCTCTACATTTGTCGCAGGCTGGTCAGGAGTATTTCCGCCGTCAGGCCGAGCAGTGAGGATCCTGTTAGTATCCAGTTAGTTATTTCCGTACTTTCCAGATGTTATTGTTACTTGGATTTATTGCTTCCGCATATTATTTCTTGAATCGTGTATTCTGGCTCATGGACATGTACTAGATAGTTTATTTACTTTCCTCTTTTTGATATCTTCTAGACAGCCGTAATGTGACTGTAGAAGGATGTTTCCTAGCCATAGGTAGCATGGTTGGCTCTATCACGTGCCGATCTTAGCGCACTCTGGGAAGCTGGGCGTGACAGGGTTTGTTTGGTATCAGAGCCATAGGATTTAGGTTAATCGGGTTTGATGCTTTTGTAGTTGGGTATTGGACCCAATACACGAATCGGAAAATCCGTAATTAGGAACATATCCTGCCACATTGTTATTGTAATTCTTGAATCATATTTTTCTCTTGACCTCTGTCCTGATGATATGCAAACAACTTTGCATCTCGAGTTGAAATTCTTTTAGTTCCCTATTGTTTCTTCCGTCCTATCCTTTGATTCTGATACTAGGATTTTGGCGACTTAAACGGAGTTATGTGATTGTAACTATGAACTGCAGTATGGTTACGATGCGGTACTCTATTTAAGTAACTTGGAGTCCTAGTCTTGATTCACTTCCTTGTTTCATGGTCGTTATATTACCTTGCTTCTCTTGCTTTCCAGTTCATGTTTTATCGCAAGCTTGAATTCTGTTTACCGTGCTTATCTTCTTCAGTGTTTGGCTTCAGGTGAAATCGTTTCAGGTATCCTACTTGATCATGTCTTCCCCGCATTAGAATTATTCAATTCTGGTGCATCCCTTTGTTTGTTGTTGTCTTGGGAATGGATTTTCTCGGCACTTTCCACGCTCACATTGATTGTAGGGCAAAGAAAGTGATTTTCCATATTCCGGGACATCCGGAGTTTGTTTTGCTGGAGGTAGCAGTTCTGTCGGGCTAGTCGAGTTTAGGGCTAGGCCGACAAGCAATGTTCTTTTGTCAATGGAAGTTGATAAGGAGGAAGCGCCAGCTGTAGTTTGAGAGTTCATGGATGTGTTCGAGGACATCTTGGGTTTACCGCCAAAACGAGATGTGGAGTTCGCAATCGATCTTGTTCCTGGTGCAGCGCCAATCTCAAAGGCGTACTATCCGATGGCACCAGTGGAGTTGGAAGAAGTAAAGAAGCAGGATACCGAATTGCTAGAGAAGGGTTGAATTCGCGCAATTCACCTTGGGGAGCTCCAGTTCTTCTAGTAAAGAGGAAAGATGGCATAAGGAGGATGTGCATCGATTATCGAGAATTAAACCGGGTGACTATTAAGAACAAGTACCCGATCCCTCGCATTGGCGAATTGTTCGAGCAGCTTAGTGGCGCGAGGGTATTCTCGAAGCTGTATTTGCGGTCCATATATCATAAGGTCCGAGTTAAATCAGAAGATATTTGCAAGACTGCGTTCCGAACTTGGTATGGACATTACAAGTATTTAGTGATGCCATTCGGAGTCACGAATGCACCGGCGATATTTATGGACATGATGAACCGAATCTTTTCACCGATCTTGGACCAGTTTATAGTGGTGTTCATCGATGATATTCTGTTCTACTCGAGGAGCATTGAAGAGCATGCAGAACACTTGAAGATCGCACTGCAGACATTGAGGCAAGAAAGATTATATGCAAAGATGAGCAAGTGCAAGTTTTGGCTTGAAGAAGTGAAGTTTTTGGGGCACGTCGTATCCGGAGATGGAATCGCCGTTGGCCCCGAAAAGATTGCAGCAGTTCGAGATTGGCCGATTCCGAAGAACGTTGCTGAAATCAGAAGCTTTCTTGGACTTGCCGGGTATTACAGAAGGTTCGTGGAGAATTTTTCTCGTTTGGCTAAGCCTTTGACCAAGCTTACGCGCAAGAAGTACCATTTGTGTGGATGGGTAAGTGTGTGTCAGCTTTTGAGGGGTTGAAGCAGAGATTGATAACCGCTCTTATTTTGACCATACCAGACAGTTCCGGAGGATTGGTGATTCACAGCGACGCATCTAGAAAAGGATTGGGATGCGTTTTGATGCAGCATGGGAAGGTTATAGCCTACGCATCGAGACAGTTGAAGACCCATGAGAAGAATTACCCAACTCATGATTTGGAACTAGCAGCTGTGATTTTCGCTTTAAAGATTTAGAGACACTACTTATTGGGCGAAAGGGTCGAAATATTCACTGATCACAAAAGCCTGAAGTATGTGTTCACACAGAAGAAGCTTAATATGAGGCAGCGTAGATGGTTAGAGCTGATGGCTGACTACGATCTTGATCTTAAGTACCATCCGGGGAAAGTTAATGTTGTGCCGGCTGCGCTTAGTCGGTTGCCAGCAATTCAGATGTTGACTGCACAGAAGGAGATTATGGAAGACTTTCGGAGATTCGAGTTGGAGATCGTGCTACCGAATTCTTCAAGACAGTTGATGCAGCTGCAAGTACAGTCGTCATTGATAGAGAGTATTAAAGCAACGCAGTCGAAGGACCCAAGATTGCAAAAGTTTCGAGAACAGGTTGAAGCTAGACTTCGAACGGACTTATTGATTCATGAAGATGGTTCGTTACGGTATGGTAGCCGTTTGTGTGTGCCAAAAGGAGATATTCGCGAAGAAGTTATGAAGGAGACACACAGTTCCGCGTATTCCGTACATCTAGGAGGCACGAAGATTTACCGTGATCTACGACAGCATTTCTGGTGGGGAGGTATGAAAAGGGAGATTGCTCGCTTTGTAACAAAGTGCTTGGTGTGTCAGCAAGTTAAGGCTGAACATCAAAGGGTTGCTGGTTTATTGCAACCACGTCTGATTCCTCAATGAAAGTGGGAACATATAACCATAGATTTCGTGACAGCTTTACCGCGGAGTCCAAAGGGCAACAATGCAGTTTGGGTGATTGTTGATCGATTGACCGAGGCAGCTCACTTCATACCGTTTCGAGTTGGTCAGTCAACGGAAGCGTTAGCAGAACGGTACATGCAGGAGATTGTGAGATTGCATGGAGTACCTGTGAGCATCGTGTCCGACCATGACACCCGATTCTTATCACACTTCTGGAGAAGCTTATAGGAAAGTTTGGGGACTCGATGGAAGTTTAGCACAGCTTATCATTCTCAAACAGATGGCCAGTCGGAGAGAACGATCCAAACTCTTGAAGACATGTTGAGAGCTTGCATGTTAGACTTCAAGGGTTCATGGGAGGATCATCTACACTTGGTGGAGTTTTCGTACAATAACAGCTTTCAGGCGACTATTCAGATGGCTCCATTCGAAGCATTATATGGTCGCAAGTGTCGTTCACCTGTTTGTTGGGACGATGTTCGAGAACGAAGATTGTTGGGACCGGATTTGATCGTGCAAACAGTGGAGAAAGTTAACACTATCCGGAATCATATGAAGGCAGCACAAGATCGGCAGAAGAGTTGGGTCGATACATCGAGAAGACCTCTAGAGTTCGCTGTTGGTGATCTAGTATTCTTGAAGATATCACCGACTGCAGGAGTGATTTGTTTTGGGAGTCAAGGAAAGTTTAGTCCTTTATTCGTTGGGCCTTTCGAGATTTTGGAGCGTGTTGGAGAAGTGGCTTGGTGTTACCACAATTTTTGGCGAATGTTCATGACGTGTTTCATGTATCTCAACTCCGTAAATATGTTCGAGATGAAACACACGTGCTGGATCACTCGGAACTGACTGTACGAGAAAATTTAACCTTTGAGGAACGACCGATGTCGATTGTGGATCGAAGGGAAAATGTTCTTAAGAACAAGGTTATCCCTCTCGTACTTGTTTCTTGGGGAAATCGCTCGCATGGAGAATCAACTTGGGAACGAGAAGATGAAATCCGGCAGAAGTTTCCACATCTATTTATGTAGTTTCTTGATTGTCTATCCTTTCTTGTTCGTGGAATTTCGAGGAAGAAATTCTTTTGTAGTTGGGTATAATGTAACAACCTAGTTCATTTATACCAATTCCAGTTCTCGTATTTCCTTAATTGTGGTATTTTCCTGATTTATCGTGTTTTGGGTGCGAATAGTATTTTACATTTTACATTGCATTCGACCCGACCCGCTTGCTTGAACTTATTTGATTCATACTTATGAATTATCCAGACTTGTTACGTAGACTGGTGCATTTTCATGTTTAGTGCATACTGACATTTTATCTGGCATTTGCATTTTTACAATATAACATTTTAAGTCACATAAAATATTTTAAAAATACATTGCATGGCCTGCATGATAACCCTAACCCCATGGTAGCATCCGCGCATCTTGTTCTCGTCCCGTTCAGTGAAACGGACTTATTTGGATGGCTACGCGCACGTGCGTGCATCCGTTCTTAGGGGTATGCATTTTTCGTTATCCGGACATTCATTTTTTATTTTGGTCGACATGTATATTTTTCGTATTTTAAAACTGAATTTTAGACCCGACCCGGGCATGTTTTGGACTAAATTTGTATTTACCAGAAAATCCAATTTTATTTCATCTAATATCTTTATTAAAATTTAACAGTTTAAAATATTTATAACTTACAAAATCTTTTTAAATTAAAATATAAACCTTAATAACAACCCCTTTCTCTCTCTCTCTCTTTCTCTCTCTCTCTCTCCTCTGAATAAATATATTTATATATATTTTATTTATTTATTTTTTCTTTCCTTATTTTAATACACAGGCTTTTCTTCTTCCTTCTTCTTCTTCTTTCTTCTTTCTTTTTCTTGATCTTGTTTCTTGATTCCGGTGATCACCGCCGGAGCTGTGCTCATCGCTGACGATCCGAGTGATCCAGTGAACGTACCTGAGTTGCGTGATCACCCTCGTGCGTTGTTTGGAACCGTTCCGTGTACCGTGCGCGCGTCGCGACATTTCGCCGACGAAGGACGTTCCGTACACATCCGTTCTTGTTCCGTCTAGGCAAGTTAATATAGGGTTCCTAGGCACTCTAATGGAGTCTCACAAGGCATCAAACATGGCTAATTCAAATTTTACGGGTGCCTACAAACCCTAATACGGACCGTTAACTAGATAATAAGGCGATGCAAGCATGTAAACGAATTAAATGCTACAGGAAAGTGGCTACAACCTTTGTAGATCCGGTTCTCCACCTCCATGGCTCCGCGATGAAGTCTCTTCGCTGTACAAATCGGATCTTGGGCTCTAGCGTCGGCTTCATCGGAGAAAAAGCGGGCTAGGTCATCGACGACGATGCCGAAGATGATCTACGTCGAGGCATCGCTAGATCAAGCTCCAACTTCACCAAGTCAAGAAAACTTGTGAAGGAAACACCCTATACTACTTGGCAAGAGGTAGAGGATGAAGAAATAGGAAGTGGGTAGACTTTAGATTTGGATTTCTCACACTTTTTCATCAATCACCATTGATGTAGCAAGCTTCTTTTCATGGAAGAAGAAGATGAAGAAGAAGAAGAAGATATGATAAGTTATTTTGAAAATAGAAAATAAATCATACTTATCATAATGTCAACTATGGTTAGATGTAGAGAATAAACTAAGGTTAAAGTGAATGGTTAGGGTTAAGGAAAGAAACAAAATAGTCAACCATTCAAAGCTTCATGAAGCTTCAAAGATAAACCAAACTTAGCCAGCATTTTATTTCTTTCAATAAAGAATAAATGAATAAATAAATAAGCAAGTAAAATGAAACCCTAACCATTCATATAACCATGGTCAATTCTTTACACAAACCCAAGCTTGCATGTATCATCAAACATGATACAATCTTGTGCACAAAAGTATATCACATATACAACTTGCACAATCCAAGTGAGAAAATCCATTTAAAGTGAACCAATACCAGTTAATGCAAAGTAATATATCAAATATATAATTATACATTAAATCATTAAATCAACACTTGATTCAATGATCCGGTCATGTCGCATATAACCGGCTAGTATCCAATGTATCGGCTTATCGAATCAATCCTTGATTCGACAACTAGGTTATATCGCATATAACCAATCGATACATTCATCGCGAGAATGAAATACGGTATCACATACACGAATTATTCTCGGTCCCACACATATCTCATTTGCGCTCCTATTTCGTTTCGCTTGAGCCAGGAAACCTCTGTGTAGGACTCTAAAGACTCGTCAATACGCCGGCAGCAGGTGATGATCATATCAAACACCCACAAGCCGCAAGCGGTCTGCTAAACGTAACGGCCACCCGGGTATTGAGCGATCAAAAGATCGACGAGCAAGCCCGCTCACACTCCTGTGAATCCAACCAGTAACAATTACCGTACAGTCCGGTCTGTTCGTCTGATATGTCGCATATCTCGCCTAGGGGTGGTAAACGTCAGACCCCAGTAGCTCGATAAGTCATGCCGACGTGAAGTCCATGACATGTGTGAAACTACTGATAACACTTACCAGTAGGTCACTGCAACCCTGGCCAGGGATTTCCTGTTATGGCCAGTCGAGCATAGCGCAACATCAACCCCCAATACCGGGAGAGACGAATCCCCTCCTATCGCTCATTGCCTCCATGTGAATCGGGACTGTACCCAAAAACCATCTGTTTGCACGACTCAGTAGAGCCGTGGTAGGGTGGAAATCAAAGCACGGTGGGAGACACACAAGACTCTATGACGATCTCGGGTCAACAGACTAAGCTGTACCAGTGTCACCAGAGAACTGCCATCTGACGTGAGGTATAATACCATCTGGGAGTTCTCGGCGAGTCCATTCAGTGTACCCAGTCTCCACTGAGCACCCGCATACCATCTCCGATGTCAAACACCAATGGATATGGGATCATCCATCGCCCATCACATGGGTCGAGAAGATATACGCTAGTCTACTCTGGAATATCGATGCCCCGTCTCGATATTCCCATGACTAGGAACATTGAAGGATGTACTCATGGACTACCCAGGCTCCACTAGTATGATCTGCATCATAGTCCTGGAAGTCGAGTACACATCCTAAGGGCTTTATCAACATGTAACAGAGAGACAGAAATTATACATGTTAAGATAAAGAGCAACCAGATAGCGTACTATCATGTCGAGCAAGAAAGTCCTACCTATATATGTCCCAGCATCCACTACAATATACATCCAATGTACAGTAATGGCCTCTAGGGCATACATATAACTAACAATCTCCCACTTGCACTAGGGCCATCTGTAGCAGTAGTTGTAGTATCTAATACTCAACCATCCCCTAAAAGTCTCTCTTTGGGAAAAGGCCTTCGTGAGTGGATCCGCCGTGTTGTCCTCTGAGTCTACTCTCCTAACCTCGATCACCCTGGAGATCAACTATCTCCATGATCAGGTGATGCTGCCTCAGATTATGTCTGGGTCACTGATGGGACCAGGGTTCCTAGGCCAAAGCCACAGTTCCATTGTCACACAATGGTAGGAACCTAGTTCATCCTATGAACCAATATACACCCAAACTGCCTCTTTGGTAGTATCTTTAATAGCGATGTTACCAGCCTTTATCGTCTAGTTTGTCACGGTATCTAGCTTGGAAATCTTCCAACATACCGTCCCTTTACTGAGGGTAAAGACAATGCCTGTGACTGACATTCAGTCGTCTTTATTACTCTGGAACCCTTCCAGTGATTCTCCCCAGGATCGATTGATACCATCTCACTACAACTAGTGAGTATCCTAACATCCAATTAGATCTATCTCATAGATCCAAAGCTTAGAATTTAGTATGTATCACTTTGATCCTATATGGAAAATCATTGTGATAAGCGGAGATTGATCGAGCGCAGCATAGGAAACTCCTTCCCTAACAAGAGTATGTCATCCACATACTCTATGAGGATCGTCACCATACTCCCTACTACCTTTTTGTTTATACAAGGTTCATCTACCATTTTGATGATGTCAACTTCTTTGACTAATCCATCAAAACAGATGTTCCAACTCCGCGATGCCTGCTTTATCCTATAAAGCATCTTGCACACGTTTTCGCTGCTCCCACTGTCTACGAGGCCCTCTGGCTGTGTACTTATAGACGCACTCTTCTAAAACATCATTTAGAAAAGTAGTCATGGCACCCAACCACCAGATATCGTAGTCATGGTATGTAGCCGTGGCAAGTAGGATCTGGATGGACTCAAGCATAGTCCCTAGAAAAGGTTTCATCATTATCCACACCTGGTTGATGACTAAAACCTTTAACAAGTCTAGCTTTGAAAGTCTCAACTTTTCCATCTACACCAAGTAATCTTCTCAAGATATACTTGCTCCTGATGGGGATTTAACCCTTCAGATATAGCAACCAAAGTCCATACTTTGTTGGTGTATATGGATTCCATCTCAGACCGCTAAGCATCCAGCCATTCTTACAGAGTCCCTGCTCTTGATGGCCTGCTCGAATCTAGTTGGGTCATCATCTCATGATGCATTCCATGCTCCCACTGTCATCGAGAAACCAAGGTATCTCTCAGGTGGGTGAGGAACCCTACTAGATCGGCGGAGAGGCTGAAGTTCGTTGGAATCTACTGAATCCTTTGGTTCTACCAAATTATCTGTTGTAGTTTGTATAGCTGGAACCTTTCCAGTTCTACATTACAGACCTTGCCTCGAGCCTGTCCGGATTTTGCTTTTAGACATAGGCCGGACAATCCCAAATCTTAACTAACTTAAGATATGGGCTCTTCCCTTTTCATATCACATATGAAGTGGTAGGCAGTGATTTGATTCGAACCTAATTCAATAGGTATGCAGCTTCTCAAGCGCATAACATCCAAAAGGAAATAGGTAACTCAGTAATACTCATCATAGAGCACACGATATCTAATATTGTGTGATTGCTCCGCCCCGATACACCGTTGTGCTATGGTGTATTCAGAGGAGTAATACTGAGAGAGAATCTCATTTTCCTTTAGAATGGTCCAGGAATGCCATGCACAAGTATTCTCCTCCCTGATCTTATCATAGGACATAATACTTATACCCGTATTTTGGTTCTCTACTTCCTACTTATATTCTGTGAATACCCTAAAAGGTTCGGACTTATATTTCAACAGGAATATATAACTGAATCTTGAGAGATTATCAGAGAATATAATGAAGTATAAAGAACCAGTCCTGGCATGTGTAGACAGGAGACCTTACATACATCATTATGTATCAGTCCCAAGAGTTCATTAACTCTTTATCTGCTTCCAGTAAACAGAGCTGGTGTCATTATATCTTTGTGACATGACTGGCAAGTTTCACAAGATGTAAATTCAAACTGATTTAAATATGCATCTAAATGTAACTTCAGCTAGTCGGGTCGCATTGATATGACCTAGTCTACAATACCTCAAGAAGAATTTGTTCATTTCTGAACTCTTCCTCTTGTGTGTGTTCAGTATACAAGGAACTGTAGTTTGATTTAGAACGTCAATGCTTTTAGATAACGTGCCTGAACCGATCAATTTTTGATATAGGAAATGTTCAAAACATTATCCAACAATACAAAATTATATCATTTCTTTACTAATAAAGAGACTGATATGATTTTGTATATCAGGTTCGGTATCTAATAGCATTTGTTCAGAATCAATGTATTGGTAATACAGGGTGACAGTGACCAACAGACTTGGCTGCAACACTAGCCCCGTTTTCCTGTCTCACGAAACTTATCACCCGTTCTCAGTTTTTCTACCTTTTTGTAGCCCTATGTAACAGATTACATATCTGGGATCCTGATCCGGTATCATATACCCAGGATGCAGAGGATACCGAGAAACAGTTCTTTGTAATGAACACACCCGAAGGAGATGCATCATATGCACTTTCTTCGTTTGGGCGGCATAGGAATTCTGGTATTCCCCAATTTCCTGCTCTGTCTTATAACAATTATAAGTTGGAGCGGGACCAACGTTCCCCAGCTCAGTATAACAAGCGGGTTCGGTCAATACATCCATTTTATTATCTTGATTAAGGCGTGATATGGTCGCTACCAGGAGAGAGAGAGAAGAAAACACTCTGCGTGCGCTCTTGCAAGATCAGATTGGTTATATATTTTATCTAATCAGGATGGCTCCCACTGTTTTTATCAAATCTTCCTTCAAACCTTAAAAGGAAAGACTAGCCGGGATTAATTACACTCTACAAGTTCGCCAATCTTTCAGCCAGGCCAGTGTCGGTACTTTGAGGGAGGTTCCCCGTGCTTTCGCACGGACCTAATTACAGTAAACCTCGTTTTCCCAGAGGCGTAACCCCGTTGACACCTTTCTAGACACCTACTTGATCGGCTAATTGTAAAGTGCAAAACTCTCCCAGGAGTAACAATTACTCGCAGTGGGTATCGGGATCCAACTATCATATAGAAGGTATGCAATCTTATTGCAAATTTCAACACTTGAAACTCCCGATAAAGATTTTTACCCCTAGCACTTATGACCTTAACTATGGTCAACAAATCATAAGCACTAGTCAAGTTCTACCAGTCATTTCGTGATTAATTAGACCCACCCACATGATCCTTAACTAAGGTCAACAAAGTCACGCGACTGTCCTAACTAATCGCATCATATGCGGTGTAGGAAGACATCACTTAGCTACCGTACACTGTGCCTTGACTATGGTCAACAAACACAGCACGAATACTAAGTACTCTACTTCCTAAAATGACGGAGGGTTGCGAATGGTTTTTGTGAAAACCTTTAACGCTTTGAACTTGATCTCGTTGTGGAATCAAATGGTTTTTAAATGGAATGTTTTTGAAGCTTTTCTAGTTTTACTAAAGGGGTCACTCCCGGTGAAGGGATCGTCGGCCCTTTCCTCGTCGAATGAGGTGCGGGATATATCATATATATCACTGTGCAAAGCAGAAACTATAGAAGCAATCAAAGGACAAACCGAGTGTGTAGCATCTGCCAGTTATTGCTAAAGGAGTCACTCCCGGTGAAGGGATCTCGGTCCTTTCCTCATCGAATAAGGTGCAGGATGTTCTATAATGAACACCGCGATGCAAAGCAAGAACTGTAGCTACCTGTTTTTATTTTAAAATTCGATTCCACAACATCAATTAGGTTTATATTCTTTCATTAATCTCATTAATGAATATCCCATCATTTAAGTCCACCTAAACATCACAGATAAATATAACGTACGCTTATGCCATCCGCATTCGCCTCGATGTCCCGTCTGCACCGTTAGGTTAGGTAACTAACGGCAGAGCGGGGCAGGGCTAGCGCGGGTGTAAAACATAAGCAACGTCTATATAATATATCATATATACTATATATAATATCTGTCACAGAACATCACATGATCACATCACAGATAAATCACAGCAGAAGAAATATATGAAATATTGGATATACTAGGACGTCCGTGTTTTTAATACGAGCCAGTATAAAACACGGATTCCACGGTCGTGATGAATAGCCAATCCCATACCCCTAGACCCCTACGAGAGTGGCAAGCAACCCTACCAATTCTAGAGTTAGGAGACCCGGACTCGACTCCTCGAGTTGGTCTCCCACTGGACTCCAGAACCCGGTTACTTGTGCTCCCCTCCTTGGGTCTATCCTAATGCGGAAAAATAAATAATATACATCAACGGTGACAACTTCCGCAACCTGGAAGTGCCCCAATAAAAGAATATTACATACAAGTTTTTTACATGAATGAAAATGAAAAACACTCATCTCACATAAAAACCCCCCGGCTATTCAAACACGACGATCCAATATAACATATCCAGCAACACATAACATCACATGTCATCAACGTAAGTAAATATGCGCATCCCAATTGTCGTTGATATATAGCAACGAAACCGGCGACATTACATATTACACTTACGGTCACAGAAAAGAAAGTGTAAAACTACAACAGTTGGAATCTGCAACCACCTCAGACATCGCATGCCTGATCAAATGAATTCTTTAGACATCGCATGCCTAACAATTATAAACCCCGCATTTTAGTCTCATTATCGAAAACACTTTTCAATATCAAGTCGGGCAATTCAACAAGATTCCCGACATTTTGATCGAATGCTCGTCGCAAACTTTAGTAGACGGTCGCACCCCCGATACCGTCGACGAAGTGCACCAAGGCGGAACACCGCTACCGCGAGCACCCGAACGGATGCTTTCGGCGACGGGGTTCTCCTACAGTCACTTGGTCGGGGCTATGGAGTGAGGCTGTCTATTAAGTTTATCCGGCGAGTATCCGCGTACGCTACGTGATTGCGACGGACTTTTGATCACATCAAAATTCCGTGGCAACCGATCAAGTGAGACTAAAGTGCTATGTTTATAACATTCATTCAGTTATCACATAACTTTTGTGAATTCCAATTGTTGTATCACATTCCGGATAAACAGAAAATGTTAAACTTTCCGATTGAACATTCGAACACCCAAGTTTTCCCGATACAGCTCAACACATGAAATAAGTCTAACAGCATTCAGTTCGTGCCTCAGTACCAACGGTCCAGCCGTAGAAGGGTCAAGCCAACGCCTCACATGTGGCACGCCGTACTGCCCCAAACCCGAAGGTTCAAAGGGCAGTTCAAGACGGTCACATAATCGAGTTAAGGTTTGTTGTCTTCTAGAGGGACCATTGCGTTACTTGCACTACTTAGAACGTCGTTAAACTACAGAAAAATCCAACAATTGGAAATTTCCCGGCAGGGGAAAAAATGGGTATTTATATCCGGTCGAACTTTTTAATATATTCTAAGATTATCCGGAAAAGCACACAGACAGAATTAGACAATCCGATCGATACACCGAGTCCACAATACAACCCAGAAAATGCAACTCTGAAAAAAAATATTAAAAATTCCCAGGAAAACCAGCACAAAAATCTAAGAATTGCTGTGAAAAATTAGATGCACAAAACGACAAAATGGCCGCGGAACCGCCGCATGAGCAAGCTCATGCCGCGGATCCGCGGCGCTTTTATGGAATCAGGCCATCGAATTTTACAGTAACCATTAAAATCCCCTGCTGATTTTTTTGCATATTTTTAATTTACAAAAATACACATTTTACAAAAATGTCCAGAGAGCATTTAAAAGTCGGGGTTTCGGGTCGATCGGACATCTAACTCCGTCTACGCATCGCCTAAGGCTCTAGCTAGGCTCTGATACCACTGTAGGGTTCCTAGGCACTTTAATGGAGTCTCACAAGGCATCAAACATGGCTAATTCAAATTTTACGGGTGCCTACAAACCCTAATACGGATCGTTAACTAGATAATAAGGCGATGCAAGCATGTAAACGAATTAAATGCTAAAGGAAAGTGGCTACAACCTTTGTAGATCCGGTTCTCTACCTCCATGGTTCCGCGATGAAGTCTCCTCGCTGTACAAATCGGATCTTGGGCTCTAGCGTCGGCTTCATCGGAGAAAAAGCGGGCTAGGTCATCGACGACGATGCCGAAGATGATCTACGTCGAGGCATCGCTAGATCAAGCTCCAACTTCACCAAGTCAAGAAAACTTGTGAAGGAAACACCCTATACTACTTGGCAAGAGGTAGAGGATGAAGAAATAGGAAGTGGGTAGACTTTAGATTTGGATTTCTCACACTTTTTCATCAATCACCATTGATGTAGCAAGCTTCTTTTCATGGAAGAAGAAGATGAAGAAGAAGAAAAAGATATGATAAGTTATTTTGAAAATAGAAAATAAATCATACTTATCATAATGTCAACTATGGTTAGATGTAGAGAATAAACTAAGGTTAAAGTGAATGGTTAGGGTTAAGGAAAGAAACAAAATAGTCAACCATTCAAAGCTTCATGAAGCTTCAAAGATAAACCAAACTTAGCCAGCATTTTATTTCTTTCAATAAAGAATAAATGAATAAATAAATAAGCAAGTAAAATGAAACCCTAACCATTCATATAACCATGGTCAATTCTTTACACAAACCCAAGCTTGCATGTATCATCAAACATGATACAATCTTGTGCACAAAAGTATATCACATATACAACTTGCACAATCCAAGTGAGAAAATCCATTTAAAGTGAACCAATACCAGTTAATGCAAAGTAATATATCAAATATATAATTATACATTAAATCATTAAATCAACACTTGATTCAATGATCCGGTCATGTCGCATATAACCGGCTAGTATCCAATGTATCGGCTTATCGAATCAATCCTTGATTCGACAACTAGGTTATATCGCATATAACCAATCGATACATTCATCGCGAGAATGGAATACGGTATCACATACACGAATTATTCTCGGTCCCGCACATATCTCATTTGCGCTCCTATTTCGTTTCGCTTGAGCCAGGAAACCTCTGTGTAGGACTCTAAAGACTCGTCAATACGCCGGCAGCAGGTGATGATCATATCAAACACCCACAAGCCGCAAGCGGTCTGCTAAACGTAACGGCCACCCGGGTATTGAGCGATCAGAAGATCGACGAGCAAGCCCGCTCACACTCCTGTGAATCCAACCAGTAACACTTACCGTACAGTCCGGTCTGTTCGTCTGATATGTCGCATATCTCGCCTAGGGATGGTAAACGTCAGACCCCAGTAGCTCGATAAGTCATGCCGACGTGAAGTCCATGACATGTGTGAAACTACTGATAACACTTACCAGTAGGTCACTGCAATCCTGGCCAGGTATTTCCTGTTATGGCCAGTCGAGCATAGCGCAACATCAACCCCCAATACCGGGAGAGACGAATCCCCTCCTATCGCTCATTGCCTCCATGTGAATCGGGACTGTACCCAAAAACCATCTGTTTGCACGACTCAGTAGAGCCGTGGTAGGGTGGAAATCAAAGCACAGTGGGAGACACACAAGACTCTATGACGATCTCGGGTCAACAGACTAAGCTGTACCAGTGTCACCAGAGAACTGCCATCTGACGTGAGGTATAATACCATCTGGGAGTTCTCGGCGAGTCCGTTCAGTGTACCCAGTCTCCACTGAGCACCCGCATACCATCTCCGATGTCAAACACCAATGGATATGGGATCATCCATCGCCCATCACATGGGTCGAGAAGATATACGCTAGTCTACTCTGGAATATCGATGCCCCGTCTCGATATTCCCACGATTAGGAACATTGAAGGATGTACTCATGGACTACCCAGGCTCCACTAGTATGATCTGCATTATAGTCCTGGAAGTCGAGTACACATCCTAAGGGCTTTATCAACATGTAACAGAGAGACAGAAAGTATACATGTTAAGATAAAGAGCAACCAGATAGCGTACTATCATGTCGAGCAAGAAAGTCCTACCTATATATGTCCCAGCATCCACTACAATATACATCCAATGTACAGTAATGGTCTCTAGGGCATACATATAACTAACAGTTAATCTTGCTACATGCTATATAATTCATTTTATACCTATTTAAATAAATACCATACCTATAGTTTAAATCTAGTACCCCATGTTTAATTTTATAACGTTTCGATGTTCCGTTTGCATCCGTTTATATCATTTTAAATCTAGATCATGAAAACTTATCTTGTGACATACTAGATTACATTATACTGCATCCATATCATTTAAAATATATATCGTCGTAATATTTCTTATTATTATCTTTAATTAGTTTATAATCTGCATTTTATAATGTTATACATTTGAAAATATTATAGTTTACATATGAAACGTCGTTGAAAAAGCGGATACGACAAATCTGAAATTTACTGTACACCTTACCATATAAAATTCATTATAAATCATAGAAAAATCATTAGTATATGTTCTTTAGTTTGTTACGAAGCTAACTCAGAATAATATAACTATATGAAATATTTACTTGCAAAATAAATTGTTTAAATAACGTAAAATGCAAATGAAAATATCTCTAAACTTCTGTCCAGGGAAATTCCAGCAGTAAACTTTCAACTTCGAATATTCATAGCTTTTTGTAAGGACAACCTGAGATGCTTATACTTATAAAAATGAAAACCTTATTGAACTATCTTTGTTTTGGTATAAGACACGTCCCTTTTGGAGAACGTTTGTTATTTTTAAGCTATTTTACAAATCAGGGTGACGTTGAATTTCTGAACGGAACTTTCTTGTGCATGGTTAATCAATACCACTTTTATAGTTATTAATCGGTTTGAATATGTTATCCATGTTAATATTATTATATCAATATCTATTTAATAAATAATAGTGCTTGTGTTTTAATATTCAACAAATTTTACCGATTTACAGTTTTATAGTATCCGTACGGTTTATTACATATCCAGTTGCACGCCGAGACCATATTATCTCATTTTACTGTTACATTAGTATCTCATACTTGATCTTGTGCATCCTACATAGTCATGATGTAATCCCTGATAAATATTTATGTATCCATGCTTTATTTGTGCACCCGTACCTGTTACAGTTTTATTATGAGCATCCGTTTGATACCTGTACACTACTTGATGTGACCTGATACACCACTACTTGACATGACTTGAAACATGTACACAACCTGACATGACCTGATATATCACTACTTGACATGTTACCTGATCCTGTTTCTAATGCCGAAAATCCTGATATGTTGTCCCGATGGACATATCCTGTTGTCTGTATAGACAAACCTTTTCCTGCTTGATCCTATGTTGGCATTAGTTTCAGATTTATCAATACCTGACTTGAACACATAACTTGGGGGTATGGGGAAATCAAGAATGTAACCGAACGTAACTCAAAGGGATATCATATTGTTTGCCGTTTTTCCGGGCGTTACGGAATACCTATTGTTTGCCGTTTTTCCGGGCGTTACGGAATAATCACCGATGGGTTACGATGAGAATTACATTAATTGATTTCGAAGACTTTAGAATAGATAACCCAGTAGCACAATTTAGATTACTCACTGCACATCACATGTGCTTATACCCTTCACTGTCCCTTATTCGTGATACTGTTATACTTTTATTACTGTTCATACTCATGCCTGCATGTCTTGTTACCTCCTGATTATATTATTGTTTGATATTATGACGCACTGACGTCTGGGTTTTCCATGGCCCAGATCCTCTACCTTTGTCGCAGGCTGGTCAGGAGTATTTCCGCCGTCAGGCCGAGCAGTGAGGATCCTGTTAGTATCCAGTTAGTTATTTCCGTACTTTCCAGATGTTATTGTTACTTGGATTTATTGCTTCCGCATATTATTTCTTGAATCGTTTATTCTGGCTCATGGACATGTACTAGATAGTTTATTTACTTTCATGTTCTTGATATCTTCTAGACAGCCGTAATGTGACTGTGGAAGGATGTTTCCTAGCCACAGGTAGCATGGTTGGCTCTGTCACGTGCCGATCTTAGCGCACTCTGGAAAGCGGGGCGTGACATTCCAATACTCTCTTAGTAGCTGTTGTTGTATGAAAACTCCATAAGATATCGGTGATCTTCCCAAGATCCTCCGAAGTCTAACATACACGCTCTTAGCATATCTTCAAGGATCTGAATCGTTCGCTCAGACTGACCATCTGTTTGTGGATAATAAGCTGTGCTGAAGTTCAGACACGTTCCCAAGCTAGCTTGCAGACTCTACCAAAAGTACGATCGGAATATAGTGTCACGATCGGAGACAATGCAAACCGGTACTCCATGTAATCTCACGATCTCCTGCATGAGTTCATGGGTATCAGAGATAGTACACTATGAAGAGTTAAATCTTACTTAGATTCAAACTTACTTCTTTGTACTTCTTTACTAGTGTCTCGGTAGATTGGCCAACTCGAAATGGGATGAAGTGAACCGACTTTGTGAGTCGATCCACAATAACCCATACCGCATCGTTACCTTTCGTGCTGCGAGGAAGTGCATTCACGAAGTCTATGGTGATGTGTTGCCACTTCCATTCTGGAATAGGTAACGGTTGAAGTAAACCAGCAGTTCTGTGATGTTCAGCTTTTACTTGCTGACACACCAAGCATTTGGCTATACTTCTGGCTACCTCACGCTTCATTCCATGCCACCAATAATGTTTCCGCAGATCTTTGTACATTTTTGTACCACCAGGGTGTACTGAGTATGGAGAGTTGTGAGCTTCTTTTATCAACTCTTCCTGAACAGAACCTTGTGGTACACACAATCTGCTTTCGTATCTCAAAGATCCGTCTTCATAGATGATGAAGTCTGTTCTAAGTCCACTTTCTACTTATTCTCTGATCTTTTGCAACTTGGCATCACTTGTTTGTGCTACTTTGATCTGATGGACAATAGTAGACTGAACTTGTAAGTTCATCAACTTTGAAGTATTACCTGGCATAACCACTTCAATCTCTATCTTGTGCAAATCTTGTTGTAGCTTCCACTGTGCGGTAAGATTCATTGATAGTGGCTGGCAACTAAGTGAATCAGGAACTACGTTCACCTTCCCTGGATGATATTGTAGGTTGATGTCGAAATCCGCCATAAGTTCTAGCCATCTTCTCTACCGCATATTCAGATCTTTCTGAGTAAATACATACTTCAGGCTTTTGTGGTCTGTGTATATATCTACCTGTTCTCCAAGAAGATAATGACGCCAAATCTTAAGTGCAAATATAACAGTTGCCAACTCTAAGTCATGCGTTGGATAATTGCTTTCATGAATCTTCAACTGTCTTGATGCATAAGCTACAACTTTTCCATGCTGGTGTAGAACACATCCTAATCTCTTACCAGATGCATCGCAGTGCACAACAAAAGCTCCAGAATGGTCCGGTATTATGAGAATATGCACTAATGTCAATCCATACCCAAGACTACATCGAAGTTCGGTATTTCCAGCACCTTGAAGTGAGCATAAAATTCTCTGCTGCATACGACCAATGGACACAGGTCATATCCCAAAGTTGCCTTAAGAACGTCGTTCCCTGAACTGACATTCTAGCTGGATATGAGCGGTTTTACTGGAATCGCATGAGTTCGGACGAACCGTTGCGACATAAAGCAATGTGATGCTCCAGTATCGAAGAGTGCTAGTGCAGGAAGTGAGGCTACTAAGATTGTACCTAAGTTATGTGGAATATGTTTAGGTATAGGAAAAGATACTTTGATATGTATAAAGGTTGAAAGAAAGTTTGAAAAGAAAAGGAGTTACCTGTTTCCTGATTAAAAAATCAGGAATTACCTCAATAAGGTATCACGTGTTCACACGTGACCACTGGTCACGTGATGACACGTGATGGTTAAAACTTCGTCAAACAGAAGCGAAAACAAACTGCTGAGAAATGACTCAATTGAGGGTCACGTGCTCACACGTGACCAAGGGTCACGTGCCAGCACGTGACAGGCTTTGAAAGCCTTAAAGCTTAAAAGAATTTAATTCTAAAAGTCAGAAAAAATACCTCAACGAGGTGTCACGTGCTCACACGTGACCAATGGCCACGTGTTGATACGTGATGGTTAAAACAACATAAACAAGCTGCTGAAAAATGACTCAATTGAGGGTCACGTGCTCACACGTGACCAAGGGTCACGTGCCAGCACGTGACAGGCTTTGAAAGCCTTACAGTTTAATTGAATTAAAATTCTGAATTTCTCCAAAATCTTTCCAAATGGAAAAGGATTAAGGAGAACCGTTGGATCAAAATCCATGGGTGATTAAATATCACCAATTTATGGAAAAATCTTAGACAAGGAAAGATTTCCCTAAATCTCACCAGAAATAACAAACAGAATATCTTTGGATTAAAAATCCAATGGTGAATAAAATTCACTTAATGATCTAAGGGCTCATATTAACTATGAAAACAAACAAAATCTTTCAAAGAAAGATTTGCTAAACAAATTGATTCTTTTCCTTCTCCTATAAATAGGAGCCAAGAGAAGAGAAAAGGGGGGGATAGAGTTTTGGAGAGAGAGCTTTGGAATCTTGAAATTTCAGAGAGAAAAGAAAGGAGAATTTAATTCTCAACAAAGAAAACCCTAGGTGAGAAAAGAAAGGGGATCAAAACTTCAAACAGAGAATTTAATTCTCAAATCTAAGAGTTTAACTCTTCTGCACAAAAGAGCTTAGTTCTTCTTCTGGTTGAAGATTTGCAAAGAGCACATCTCACCATAAGTTGAGAATTTAATTCTCATCGGGTTGAGATCCTGCCATGCAGATCCAAAACTTAGAGGGGGGATTGAGTTTAGAGAATTTAATTCTCCCAAAGTTATAGGAATTTAATTCCTCAAAGATAAAACTAGGGTGCAACCCTATATGAGAATTCAATTCTCCAAAAACTTCGGAAATTTAATTCCTTCAAGATGGACAGAACTAGGGTATAACCCTAATTGAGAATTTAATTCTCTCAAATTCACAGGAATTTAATTCCTCTTAAAAAATGAAGTTAGGGTTTCTCCTTATACAAGAATTTAATTCTTTTTACATATATGGGAATGTAATTCCTCTAAAAAGGAAATTAGGGTTTAACCCTACATAAGAATTTAATTCTTCCACAAACATAGGAATTTAATTCCTCCAAATCATGATTAGGGCCTAACCGTACAGAGAATTTAATTCTCAAAATAAAATAAAGAGACTAAAGAGATCTCTGTGCATGAAAAGGATTAAGGTCACGTGGCCCCACGCAACCCCTGAAAAGCTCCCCAAAAATGAGAAGGAAAAAGCTTTGAGGCAATGCCTCACGTGCCCCCACGTGATCTCCAGAAACGTAGAAAGAAAAAGCAGAAGAAAAGGAGCTTTGGGCGCTCTCACGTGTCCCCACGTGACCCCTCAGCAAGTGCTTTAATTATTGAGGCATAAATCCCCATCACGTGTCAACACGTGATGCTCAACAAAGATTAAAAGTGTTTAACACTTGTTTGCAGAACAAAATAAAGGGGATCTGGCCCCACTTTTTGATGCCATCACGTGCTCCCACGTGACCCCTTCCTCTTCTAGTGTTTAACACTAATCTGACAATTTTGTTTCCGGTGTTTAACACTGTTATCTGTTAGTGTTTAACACTAATTTGAGAATCACATTTCTACTGTTTAAACACTAATTTGATAATCACATTACCAGTGTTTAACACTGTTGTTCTTTAGTGTTGAACACCAACTTCAGCCCAATTGGCTAATTTTCTAGAGGCAAAGCCTCCCCTTCAATGGACCAACATTCCAAACTTGATTGGACTTAGCCCAAGAAGGCCATAAGTCCTCAATTCAGACTTAACTGAGCCAATGTGATCATAATATAATTAGTTGGTCTTAGTTCCAAACTGGGCTATAGATCATTTAATCCACCTAGGTTCAAAAGTACATCTCTTCACTCCTTTGATATTTGTCGTTGTAATTCCTCAACGTCTTCAAAAAGGTGACGGGTCCCGACAACCATACATTTCATGGACTGTGGAGTCCTTAAACCCATAGACTATGATGTCCTTAACCTCGACCGTGATGTCTTAAAACTAAAGACGGACTGTAGAGTCCTTAAACCCATGGACTATGATGTCCTTAACCTCGACCGTGATGTCTTAAAACTAACGACGGACTGTGGAGTCCTTAAACCTATGGACTATGATGTCCTTAACCTCGACCGTGATGTCTTAAAATTAACAACGGACTGTGGAGTCCTTAAACCCATGGACTATGATGTCCTTAACCTCGACCGTGATGTCTTAAAACTAACAATGGACTGTGGAGTCCTTAAATCCACGGACTATGATGTCCTTAACCTCGACCGCGATGTCTTTAAACTAACATCAGACCGTAATGTCCTTAAACTAATAATCGACCGCAATGTCATTAAACTAAACAATAGAGACCAATCGCTCTTTGTTGGATCTAAGCGATCCCGTTAAGTTGATCTTAGTCTAAAATTAGACTAATGTATTCTTAACAAACGTTTAAGTTGATCTTAGTCTCAAATGAGGCTAATGTATCCTTAAACCCAAACCCCCAAACCCAAATCTAAGAAAGATATGGATTTGGACTAGTCCACGCCCTACGGGCGACAACATAACTTAGTCTCCGTATACAATCCACGGGCAACCAAACACAAAACAAATACCCACAACACGAAGTGACCATCTGGAGAAGGAGATAGTTGTTACCGCGATGCGGTAGCGTAATTAACTGCAGGGGCTTGCGCCTGTAGGGAAGAGCGTCCCCACAATCAAAAACCCCTCAAACGAGGGGGAATCTGACGAAGTCTGCTACATCGGCCGCATCCGTTTAAACCTTCGATACATTGTGCCATAAATCAACTTGGCATCTTCGGAGAGGTGGACGAATAGCACCAATTAGCATCTGCCCCTAGATTCAGGCAAGACGTCCAGTCTTCCCGGCTTCCAGCGGTGAACAGATTCTGGCACGCCCGGTGGGACCTTTGCCTCTTTCCACTCCACACTTCGTGTGTCTTGTTCGCAAACCAATCGCGGTTTGCCAATGGTTGCCCGTGGGTTTCGAGGTACTAAGATTTGGCGTTTTGCTTGGTGCAGAAAGTAAAGGATCAATGGCGTTCACCTGCCCAATGTGTTCCACATGCAACTGCAATCCATGTCCTGCCTCAACTGGGGGCATAGCCTACGGGCCCCAAGCTGCTTCCCTGTTCACGATGCCGGTGGAACAGGTCACTCAAGCCACCACAGGGCTGTTTTTCGGGTCCATGCTCCCGCCAACGAGCTTCACCGCTCCTCTACCAACACCGGAAGCTCTCAAGAAGTCGGTCTTTGATCGGCTTACAGCTACTGCGGCCCCTCTCAACAGGTTGTCCAGCACTGGCGCCTCGGTCTTCTCCAGATTAGGCCAAAATTCCTCTGGGCCCACAATGAAGCTTGCAATCCCGGAGAAGGTTATTCCGAAGAGAGTAACCAACCCTGCTCCCGAAGTCGTCAAGGCAGCTTCTCCTGCCAAAGGGTCAGTTTTTACAAGACTGACTGTCCCAACTCCCACTCCCGCTCCTGCTACTCAAAGGACATCAGTTTTCAACAGGCTGACACCAGCAACAGCCCCTTACCTGAACAGGGGGCAAGACAAAGTCATCCTCGTCACCGAACCAATTCCATCAGCTCGACACGCTCGACGTCGCCACTGGAGCCGGGTAAGGAAGGTCGGGGGCAACTCCCCCTCTGGGCTAACCCCACCAGCCCCAATGGCGGAAATTAATACTGCTGTTCCAACCGGGAACAGGTTCGAGCTGCTGAATAAGGTGCGTAGGAATTCTCCTACTACCGTACTGAAAAGATCTCCTCCTCCAGCGGAGAAGGTTGCGGAAGCAAAGCCAGAACAATCCCCTCAGCGGCTGTTTTCCAAGATCTACAAAGTCTGGCGGCAGGTCCGGAACTCAGTGGTTGATCAAGACTGCCCTCGCCGACAAAAAAGGGCGAAGGTTCAACAAGAAGAAAGCCATCCTGCCAAGCCACGAAAAGCTATCTGGGTGCCCACCGCGACGGCCCCCTCAACTTCGACCGCTCATAAGAAGAGAAGGCCGGAGAAGATCCCCGTGCCTGCGGCAAATGTCAAAGGCACTGAACCTAAACACCCTAAGTCTGGGGGAATGAGGGTGTATACCGTCTACATGGCATCCGGAAAGGAGGATAGCCGCGCTTCTACGGGCCACCGACCACTCACCCGATCCATCACAAGTGCTCAGGAACAGCAATAGGAGAAGCTTCAGGAGATGCTGACTGCTATGGCCGCACTCACCGGGCCAAAAGAAAGACCGGAGGCGTCATCGGAACAACGTCACGAACACGAGACTGATGCTGAATTCCTTCGGAGAATGCTCGAGAAGAAGGACAAGGAGGCTGCGGAACAAGCGGCCAATATAAAGCAAATAGCTCTTTTCTTCTAAGACATGGTCGGGATGATGATACAGCCGGATCCTCCAGCCGAAGATCCTCAGATTATCCTCGAAGACGACAGAGGAGAAACATCAAATCCACCTCCGGCTCTTTCAACAGCCAAAGAGGAAACTATCTCCAAGTCCTCCCTGGATGATTATATTGCTCAGTAAATACGAGTTCACCAGGCGAACGAAGCAGCTGGCCAGGTCGTGAAGACTGGGCGACCATATCCGGGCTGGTATGACCAGATAAAATACCCGCTGGGATACACAATCCCCAAATTCCATGTGTACAAGGGGACGGGCAATCCCCACCAGCACGTAGCCCAGTTCAGAGCTCTGTGCGGCAACACCGGGGGAGATGATAAGCTTTTGCTCCGACAATTCGTCGGCAGCTTGTCAGAAACGGCATTTGAATGGTACTCCGAACTTCCAAACGACTCCGTCAAAACTTTCGCAGAGATGGAGTTGTTATTCACCCAGCGATTCGCAAGTGCTAGCGAACGTACTCCAATAACGGCATTGATCAATGCAAGGGTGAAGCCGGGCGAAACTTGGGTTCAATACGCAATCCTATGGCGAAATCTGTGGTCGAAGTGCGAACAACGCATCGAAGAAGCACCAGCGGTGGGCATGTTCATAGGCACCTTAGACCCTCATGCAACTATTTCACAGTTCATGATGTTCTTCAAACCGTCCACATTCCAGGTTTTAATCGACAAGCTAGCCCAGATGGATCAGATGGGTCATAGACTGTCTCCCCCGAAACCGGAGCCGCGAAATGAAAAGGGTAAAGGAAAGGTGACCTTCGTTGCGAATACTCAACAGCAGCCCAGTGCCCCAAAGCTAGCGGATCAACTGGAAGAGAGACGGCGCTGTTACAATAAGAAAATGAAGCGTCCTTACTCATTCCCACGGGACAAAACGAAGAGGCTGTTCGAGCTGGCTATGCGCAACAGGCTTATCAATTTGCCGAATCCAAGGCGACCACCGCAACCCAGCGAAGTGAATAATCCCAATTATTGCCCTTACCACCAAATGGTAAGCCATCCGATCGAGGATTGCTTCGTCTTTAAGGGATGGATCGAAGATCAGTACTTACAAGGCAAATTTGCGTTGTCTGAAAAGTGGAGAGTAAGCCCACCACAACTGCACTCTCCTAAGAAGATGGACACACCGGGGGCAACGTGCTCTTTTGTTGAAGAAGCTCCATGGGAGGTGGCTCTTTCGGCCAAAACTAAAAGGATGCTGAGTGATCTCCAGACATGCCCGGCGATCAGGTGGAAGAATCCGCTAGAATCCCAGATCATCGAAGGAATGCTGAAGCCACGCCCAACTCCAAAGATTGGCGGTGATAGCCAAAGTGCTCACACCCAGCCGTCAAAATCTTCGAAAAAGAAGAAGAAATCCAAGAAGCCCGTGAAGCCTGGCGACAAGCGCACGGACTTACAAAAACAAATTGACACGCTGGAAGAGTATGACCAGAAGGCACGGACTCCAATCACGCTCCAAGAGTTCCTCAGCAACGTCCTTGAGGACCAAAATGATGGAGAAGACTCATCAGATGAATCTGAGGACTATGTAGCAAGCTGTCATGTGATCTCTCACTCATTGATAGACAATGAAGAGGCTCCTTGCGCCAAAAGACTGGGGGCAGGTCCCGAACCGGAACTTCTATGGCCGTCAAACGAAATGATCGACGCCTTCCTAAGCGAAATTCATTTGAAAAGTAAAGCCGATCGGGAGCGTGAGATGGCCATATTTGAAAGAGCCAAACGCCGGCGACTGGACGAAAGAGTCGAGATACTCCTGCCAAATCAAAGGACATCGGTTGCAAATAAAAACAAGATCAAGACGAGGAAAAGGTTTGCGAAAGCCATATCAGTGGGAATGAAGCTACTACCCTCCGAAGGAAGTACTCTTGGTGAAGCTGAAATGCATCCGAGCTACTGTTTATATCGTCAGAAGATTGCGCACCCCACTGAGGAATGCAATGCTTTTAAAAGATGGTGGCAAGGATATGTTGCTCACCGGCAATATTTTAAGCGGATAAAACGCAAAACTCGTCAGGAGCAGAGAAGTACGACCGAGGAGCATAAAAGAATTACCAGTAACTGTTGCATGGTCAACACCGGGGGATCGCAGGTTCTCACTTTTGGAAGCGACTCTGATGAAGAGATGGCTCTTGGCCCTCTCTTTAAAGAATCCACCTTGGGGAAGGAGGAAGAACCGAAGGCCTATGAAAATATTCAGCTGCGCAATCGCACGCTTCCAGAAAATAATCTCGGACCCATGAGTAGAAAAGATAAGGGAAAAGAAAAGGTCTCTGAGGATATCGCCCTAGATGACCAAGTCATGAAAGAGCTGACTGCTAAGGACCCGCCAAAGAGGAACAAGGTGGACTACAACGTTCTGGCACACTTGAGGAAGTTACCCTCGCAGCTTAGCATTCTCGACGCCCTTTTACAATCCAAAGAAGCGAGAGATTCATTGATCAAGGCACTGCAGGAGCCCGAGCAATTCCAAGCTTTCCTCGCCGAAGAAAAGATGAAGGACGAGCTAGAAGAAGTGCACACAGCCGACATCACCTTGGGCGATGAAGATCTCCTCCTTGGGACATGCGAGCACAACCGTCCCCTATATGTCTCAGGATACTGTCATGATATAAAGATAGGCAAAATCCTAGTTGACAATGGGTCTTCCGTCAATCTCCTCAACGTGAGAGTATTGAAGGAAATCTGCATGAGCGTTCAGCACCTCGCTCGCGATAAAATTACCATCTCCGGTTTTGACTCCCAGTCGTCACGGACTCTTGGGTCTGTGATACTGACGCTGAGCTTCGGGCTACTCATCACGGATATTAAATTTCACGTCATCGACGCCAAGACTTGCTACAACGCTTTGCTCGGCCGGCCTTGGTTACACGAGTACAACATCATCCCTTCTACGCAACACCAGTGTATGAAGTACTTCAAGGATGGTCTCGAGTATGCTGTAACAGGGGAGTTAAACCCTTTGTCCGTGAACGAAGTCCGAAAATACGAAGATGCAAAATACTTTTTGCCAGATTTTGAGGATACGGAAAGATGTCATCAACCGAAGAACAAAGCTATCACCACTATTCCAGTCTTCGGGAGTGATACCGAGGAAGAAGAAGAGATAGTTTATTCAGCGCCACCTTGACACAACAACCCGGGACCGTCCGTCCCCATGTTGATCTTCGGCAGCGACTCGAAAGACGAGGTTAATGCTGTATTCTCCGCTCGGCCGTCAGTACAAGCTTTCGCTGGCAATAATCAGAGTCTGCAAATTATCATGGTTCCGCGGGAGCATTACAAAGAGCTCGATGCACTTAAAGCTTATAACGTACAAGAACTGCAGACATTTTACGTCCCACCCAGGCGAGAAGGTGAACAGGCAATCCTATTCTACCGATCTGGAGAAACCAAAGTGGAGAAAGAAATCTAGCACGGCGCCGATTCTACGCTCGACAGACTCCAGCCCATCCGTCTGCCTAGGTATTACACAGAAGGCTTAAAGAGGCTGTTGAGGCGCCAGGGGATACCATTCAAACAGACCATTCGACAAGCTCAGTTCTACAACAGGATTTGGGATGTCCCTGGAACTCAGCGCAAGTTTCCCAACGGGAGAATGGAAACGCTCGGGCTTGGATATGTGAAATCCGGGAAACGGGAACGAGTCCATGATAGCTACGTCATATATGACTTTGATGAAGAAGAGGACGCCCTGTCAGAAAACGCTGACCCCGAACCAAAACGAGATCCTGCAATCAAAATGCCGAGTCCGTCATTTGAAGAACGAATGGACAAGCTTATCAGGGAAGCGGGTCAAAAGGTCTGGGACGACCATAACCGTGAAATGGCCATTTACGAGAAAGCCAGGACGCAGCGCCTCCTTCAGCAGGTCACGAAGAATGACTATGCACTTCCTTATCAACCCGTCATACAAAAGGCCCGACGCAGAGGCAAAAATAAATCGAAGAATGGGAAAGGCGTTCGACAGCGACAAAGCGGGACCAAGAAGCCACGCGATCGGGAATCGAGTAATCCGGATTCGTCCCTTATGAAGAAGATGAGTCGAGCATACTCTTTTCCTCAGAACAAAACACGGAAGATACTTGATCTCGCTATAAAACATCAAATGATTACACTCCCGGAGTCCAAACACCCCGAGCAAGTCAACGAGGTCTCTCACCCAGACTCTTGCTCTTATCACCAAGCGATAGGACACCCCCTCGAAGACTGCTTCACCTTCAAGAACTGGGTCGAAGACCAATATCAGCTCGGCAAATTCGCTCTATCCAGCAGCTGGAGGATAAATCTGCCACAGAAGCACGAACCAAAAGCCGCCCATACAGCAAGAGTAGAACCAGATCAAAATCGGTCCTGAAAGCGAGCTCATACTTGTCATATGATAACGCTATCAGAAGGAGAGCCCGAGAATATGGATGACCTCCCCTGGTGCTTCAAAAATAATGATGAAGAGGTAATCTCTGAGTTTCCACCAGCGCCGAAAGAGATAGAAGATGGAATACATACTATTGCAGATGATCTCAAGAAAATTGATCTGGGGACGACAAGCGACCCGCGGCCGACATTCGTCAATGAGCTGCTGTCTAAAGAAAAGGTGGCTGCACTAAAAGACGTGCTTATGCAGCATAAAGATTGCTTTGCATGGAACTATTCCGAGATGCCAGGACTAGATCCGGAGATTGCCGTCCATGAACTGGCAATATCCCCGGACGTCAAGCCAATCAAATAAGCACCAAGGAGAATGCGGCTCGAGCTTGAGATGAGTATCAACGCCGAGGTCAAGAAGCTGGTCGACTCCGGCTTCATCCAAGAAGTTCAGTATCCTGATTGGATCGCCAACATCGTCCCAGTGATGAAGAAGAATGGGACGGTGCGCATCTGCGTAGACTTTCGGGATCTCAATAAAGCTTGCCCGAAGGACGACTTCTCAGTACCGGTCACCGAGCTGATGATAGATAATACGTCCACTCACGAAGTCTTCTCCTTCATGGACGGATCGTCAGGATACAATCAGATAAAGATGCATCCCGAGGATCAGAAACATACCACTTTCCGGACCCCTTTAGGTATATTCTGCTACAAAGTGATGCCCTTCGGCCTAAAGAACACCGGTGCCACCTATCAGAGGGCCATGACGAAGATCTTCGATGACCTCATACATGAAATCGTCGAATGCTATATCGACGACCTCGTGGTTAAAAGCAAATCATACGAGGAACATCTCGAGCATCTGAAGATCGTATTTCAACGTCTCCGGCAATATAACCTGAAGATGAACCCTCTCAAATGCGCGTTCGGGGTCTCTTCGGGCAAATTCCTGGGATTCGTCGTCCGACACCGAGGTATCGAGATAGATCCGTCAAAGATCAAGGCGATTATGGAGATGCCCTCCCCCCGAGAACTCTCAAGCAATTGCGATCTCACTAAGGGAAGCTCGCGTATATTCGGCGATTTATAGCCAATCTTTCCGGCAAGTGCCGCCCCTACAGTCACCTGATGAAGAAGGGAACCCCGTTCGTTTGGGATTACAAATACCAAGGCGCGCTGGACGAAATCAAGCTGTATCTGCAGAACCCGCCAGTGCTGGCCGCTCCGGTCAAGGGAAAGCCTCTCATTCTTTATACGACAGCCCTCGAAGGTTCGTTAGGCGCATTATGGGCACAAGAGAACGATCAAGGGAAAGAAAGAGCTCTCTACTACCTGAGTCGAGTTCTCCTGGGGGCATAAAGCAATTATTCTTCCATCGAAAAACACTGCCTGGCGTTGATCTTCGCGATAAAGAAACTCCGGCACTATGCATTGGCACATGAAATCCGCCTCGTATCGAAGGTGGACCCTCTCAAATATTTGATGTCAAAGGCCATATTGACAGGTCGGCTCGCTAAATGGGCCTTTCTCTTGATGGAGTTCTCAATAACTTACCAGCCTTTTAAGGCGGTGAAAGGCCAGGCCATCGCCGACTTCCTCGCTGAGCATCCGATACCGGCCGATTCCCCTTTGAATTGCGAGCTGCCAGACAAACATGCGTTTAATGCGATGGACGGTAGTGATACCCAATGGGAACTTTACTTTGATGGAGCATCTTCGATGAAGAAGCGCAAACAAAACACGCCCATAGTCAAATCAGGGGTGGGCCTTATCTTTGTGACCCCGCAAGTAGGGATAATGCGCTTTGCTTTCTCCTTAACAGAGCCGAGGACAAACAATGAAGCCGAATATGAAGCTTTGATAGCAGGCCTCGAGATCGCCATCGATATGGGAATTGAAAATCTCCTCATACATGGAGACTCCAACTGGTAGTTAGTCAAGTAAATGGTGACTATTATACATGCAAACCAGAGTTGGTGAAGTACGGCGAAAAGGTGCAGCAACTGTTGACCCAAATTCCTTCCTACACCTTGGAAAGTATACCGCGTGCGGAAAATAGCAAAGCGGATGCATTAGCCAAGTTTGCTAAAGAATTGGCCGATGAGAACCTCGATGACGTAAGAATCGTGGTACAAAGCCGACGGGTCCTCACACCAGCAGAAATATCTCCGGAGTCGTCCGACGAAAAGGGAGCGACCGAGCAAATGGCTCTACAAGTAAACAGCCAAGAAAAGGTCGAGGATTGGAGAGAAGTCTTTATAGACTACTTTAAATTCTGTCGAACACCTGAAGATGCGTCTTCAAAACATCAGCTCATGAAGCGAGCCCTATCTTTCGCCTTCGTCAATGATACTCTGTACAAGAGGTCATTTGATTCTCTGTGGTTGAGATGCCTGAGACCTGAAGAGGCGAAAAGTGTCGTCCAAGAAGTTCATGACGGACTTTGCGGTTCTCACCAAGTCGGGCCAAAGATGAAGCTGAAAATCAAGCGGACGGGTTATTATTGGCCCACGATGATCCAGGACTGCCTCGAGTATGCGAAGCAATGCCACTCATGCCAGATCCACGGAGACTTTATCCATCAACACCCAAATCCATTACACCCGACAGTGGCTAGCTGGCCGTTCGAAATGTGGGGGACTGACATAATCGTCCCCATCGAACCAGCATCGTCCAGAGGACACCAATTCATTTTGGCGACAACTGATTACTTCTCCAAATGGGCAGAAGCAGTACCGCTGAGGGAAGTGAAGACGGAGAATATCCTCCACTTCTTCAAGACGCACGTTATTTATCGGTTTGGCACTCCGAGACGAATCATCTCCGATAATGGGCCGGCCTACAGAAGCCATAAAATAAGCCGCTTCGCACAACAACATAACATAGATTGGAGATACTCTTCAGTCTATAATCCCCGAGCTAACGGCCTAGCTGAGGCTTTTAACAAGACCTTAACGAATATCGTGAAAAAGATGGTGTCCCGAAATAAGAAGGACTGGCATGAGAGACTGCATGAAGCTCTGTGGGCGTATCGGACTACGTTCAAGACGGCCACGAATACAACTCCATACGCATTGGTATTCGGTACAGAAGCGGTACTCCCCCTCGAGATAGAGCTACCATCTCTACGAGTGGCAGTCCATTACGAGCTGACGGACGAAGAGAATGCTCACCTTCGGCTTGAGGAGCTCGATGCCCTTGATGAGACCCGGCTCGTAGCGCAACAAAATCTGGAAGCTTATAAAGCAAAGATGACGCGCTCCTACGAAAGATTGACCAGGCCAAGGACATTTCACCAGGGCGAACTCGTGCTAGTAGTCAAAAAACCCATGATCCCCAATCGTGCTAAACGAAGGAAATTCGAGCTGAATTATGAAGGCCCGTACATTATAGACAAGGTCTACCAGGATGGAGCCTATCTACTCATGGGCATGCATGGCGAAAGGCCTTTCAGGCCAATAAATGGTCGCTTCCTGAAGAAATACTACGCCTAACGAGTCACGGCCTAGGTCAATGATAGATGACGACGACTATATCCGCTCGCTATCTTCCTAAGCCTAAACTCTATAAGTAGTAACAGGCCTTCTTCAACAACGGACCGAAACATCCTTAAACTAGCAACGGACTACTATGTCCTAAAACTAGCTGTTGACCGAAATGTCGATAAACTACAGTGGATTGCAGCATCCCAAAGCTGGTACAAAAAAGAAAAAAAGAATAAAAAAAAGAAAACGGTATGTCCATAAGCAAAATGGGCATGGATGAAAACCCGAAAGGGCTCCGTGAGTAAAAACAGCAGGGCTACCGGCGAGCGTTTGTGAAAACCCGAAAGGGCGCAACCTCGTTAAAAGGCACTTGCAAGGTCCTCTCGACCTTGTAAGGAGAAATCGCCCGCGTAAGATCCTTACGACTCACAAGGGAGCAACACACTTAGGGATACCCACGATTCCTAAGGAGAAAATACACTTGCGAGATCCTCACGACTCGTAAGGAGAACTCTCTTATGGGACCCTCACGGCTCATAAGATTCAAAAGTCTTAAGTTACAGAGACCTGAACCTGTTCTTAAGCAGCCCCCACAACCTTCAATACTGCCCTACAAGCGGCTCAATGCTGACCCTTGTATACAATCCACGGGCGCGAATAAACATCTCCCTAACAAAGTCCCATCCGTGACTAGGGATATGTTCGTACGGTGAACAACCCTTGTGAGTGCTCTCGACTTATAAGGAGAAAACTCTCTTGTAAGATCCTTACGACTTATAAGAGATCGTACACTTGGGAGTCCTCACGACTCCTAAGGAGAAAACACACCTACAAGATCCTCACGACTCGTAGGGAGAAATACCTTTATGAGACCCTTACGGCTCATAAAGTCAAAAGCCTTAGTCGACATGACCCCAACCCTGTTTACTAAGCCACCTTTGTTCGACATCGACAGAGGCAAATGATGATTCGCTCCTGGCCATATCCCAGTTGTAGCGGTGCTGATGCCGAAATCGGTGTCTAATCCAAAGCTTGTAGCAAAAGACAGCAAGCCACACATGCATACGAAATAGCCAAATTGATGGGGCAACTTGCAAATAAAAAATCAGCAAGTAAAAAAAAGTATGCATGCAAAATAGCCGAAATGATTGGACAATTCGCAATAAAAAGCAGCGAGTAAAAACAAAAATAAATAGCCGAAATGATTGGACACCGCGAAAAATAGCCGAAATGATTGGGCAATCGCGACCTTCGCGATATAAAAGCTGAAATGATAGAGCATCGCGGAAAGAATTGAAAAATAAAAATGAAATTTATGCCCTACAGGTTATTTCATGTCAATCCCTATATACAATCCAGGGGCGCAAACAAAGAGGGAGTCACACTCCTCCTCCCCAGGTTTCATCATAAGAAGAAGCCAAACCTCGATGGCTCACAGACAGCCTGGAGATCATCTCAACATTCGTCTCATTACAACAGACACAACCCCAAGCAAAGTGCAACAGCGGCAAATCCCAGTTCCATGACTCGGCGATGTACAGACGACCGAGAGTCAAATTCCGACTCTGTGAAATACCGATAAAGTCAAAAAAATTCCTGGCTATGTAGAACGCGGATTATGTCACTTCTGACCCCGTGGAAAACGTCCAGAGCGGAGTCTGGTCCTCGTCGAACACGGCAGTGAACCCGTGGGAAGCATCCAGAGTGGAGCCTAGTCCTCGCCAAACACGGCAGTGAACCCGTGGGAAGCATCTAGAGCAAAATTCCTGGCTACGTGGAACGCGGATTATGTCACTTCTGACCCCGTGGAAAACGTCCAGAGCGGAGCCTGGTCCTCGCCGAACACGGCAGTGAACCCGTAGGAAGCATCCAGAGCAAAATTCTTGGCTACGTGGAACGCGGATTATGTCCCTTCTGACCCCGTGGAAAATGTCCAGAGCGGATCCTGGTCCTCGCAGAGCACGGCAGTGAACCCGTGTGAAGCATCCAGAGCGGAGCCTAGTCCTCGCCGAACACGGCAGTGAACCCGTAGGAAGCATCTAGAGCAAAATTCCTGGCTACGTGGAACGCGGATTATGTCACTTCTGACCCCGTGGAAAACGTCCAGAGCGGAGCCTGGTCCTCGCCGAACACGGCAGTGAACCCGTGGGAAGCATCCAGAGCAAGATTCCTGGCTACATGGAACGCGGATTACGTCACTTCTGACCCCGTGGAAAACGTCCAGACCAGATCCTGGTCCTCGCAGAACACGGCAGTGAACCTATGTAAAGCATCCAAAGCGGAGCCTGGTCCTCGCCGAGCACGGCAGTGAACCCGTGTAAAGCATCCAGAGCAAAATTCCTGGCTACGTGGAACACGGATTGTGTCACTTCTGACCCCGTGGAAAACGTCCAAAGCGGATTCTGGTCCTCGCAGAGCACGGCAGTGAACCCGTGTGAAGCATCCAGAGCGGAGCCTGGTCCTCGCCGAGCACGGCAGTGAACCCGTGTGAAGCATCCAGAGCAAAATTCCTGGCTACGTGGAACACGGATCGTATCACTTCTGACCCCGTGGAAAACATCCAGAGCGGATCCTGGTCCTCGCAGAGCACGGCAGTGAACCCGTGTGAAGCATCCAGAGCGGATCCTGGTCCTCGCAGAGCACGGCAGTGAACCCGTGTGAAGCATCCAGAACAAACATTGGACTGTGGAGTCCTTAAAACCACGGACTATGATGTCCTTAACCTCGACCGTGATGTCTTAAAACTAACATCGGACTGTGGAGTCCTTATATACACGGACTATGATGTCCTTAACCTCAACCGTGATGTCTTAAAAATAACAATCAACTGTAATGATTTTAAACCAATTTCACCTTGGTTCAAGGGTACATCTCGTCATCCTTTTGATATTTGTCGTTGTAATTCCTCAACGTCTTCAAAGAGGTGACGGGTCCCGACAACCACACGGACTATGATGTCCTTAACCTCGACCGTGATATCTTAAAACTAACATTGGACTGTGGAGTCCTTAAATCCACGGACTATGATGTCCTTAACCTCGACCGTGATGTCTTAAAACTAACATTGGACTGTGGAGTCCTTAAATCCACGGACTATGATGTCCTTAACCTCGACCGTGATGTCTTAAAACTAACATTAGACTGGGGAGTCCTTAAATCCACGGACTATGATGTCCTTAACCTCGACTGTGATGTCTTAAAACTAACATTGGACTGTGAGGTCCTTAAACTCATGGACTATGATGTCCTTAACCTCGACCGCGATGTCTTTAAACTACGTTACCCCGGAAAACATCCAGAATGAAGCCTGGTCCTCGCCAAACAAGGCAGTGAACCCATGGGAAGCATCCAGCGCAACACCTGACCCCGTGAAATACGGATAAGGGCAACTTCACCCATCACTTGCGGGTCCTCACGACTCGTAAGGAAGCAGACTCTCTTATAAGATCCTTACGACCTTCAAAAGAAAACACGCTTAGGAATCCTCACGATTCTTAAGGAGAAATTACACCTACGGGATCCTCTCGACCTGTAGGGAGAAAAACTCTTTATGAGACCCTCACGGCTCATAAAATTGAAAAGTCTTAGGAGGCAGATCTTAACCCTGAATCCTAAGCCATCGTTGTCCTGCAAAGAGATCAAGATAGACTATTCGCAAAATACATTCAATAAAAAGGGACACACCATTGTGAAGAAAAATATGTCTTTTTTTCATGAACCAAAATGGATACAAAGTACAATTCGTGAAAGAACAAAAATATACTCTTATTCAGGAGTATGTATAAAAAAAAGATATACAAGTCTTCAAGACGATGGGCGATTTAGCAGCTTGGTCAGCTCATCCCTCTTTCGCTGGGCCACGCCTTCGTGATTCAGTATCGCCAGAAGACGGGCCTCCGCCTGAGCCTGCTGGGCCTGATATGAGGCAAGCCGGCCTTCGAGCTCTTTCTCGGTAGCTTTGTGAGCCTCGGCCCTTTCGCGAGTAAACACGGCGGCCTTGTCGATGGCCACCACCTTCTTGATGGCCTCTTGAAGTACTCGCCAGAGTTCATACGCTTCGTTGGCCATGGCTGTAAGGTTGGCTTGGAGCTCACTCAGTGCTTTCGAAGCCAGCTCCATGTCCGAGAATTTACGGCCAAGCCTCTTCTCGCACGACACCATGTTTGCCGTGCACCGCTCAATCAGACCCCGCAAGCCCGCTTTCGCAGCCACAGCCTCCGAGGAAAGGCGGGTACACTCGAGCACGTGCAGACAAGCCTCCTGTTCCCCTCCGAAAGACGGCGCACAAGACTGCGAAGTCCTGACGCTGAGATTCAGGGCAGATGCTATTTGGTTTTATCCGTCCACCTCTCCAAAGATGCCAAGTTGATTTATGGCACCGTGTATCGGAGGTTTAGACGGATGCGGCCGATATAGCAGACTCCGTCAGATTCCCCCTCGCTTGAGGGGTTTTTGATTGTGGGGACACTCTTCCCTGCAGGCGCAAGCCCCTGCAGTTAATTACGCTACCGCATCGCGGTAACAACTTTCTCCTTCTCCAAAATTTCACTTCGTGTCGTGTGTGTTTGTTTTGTTTGTGGTTGCCCGTGGATTGTATACGGAGACTGAGTAATGCCGTCGCCCGTAGGACGTGGATTAGTCCAAATCCGTATTTACTTAGATTTGGGTTTGGTGTTTTTAGTTAAAGGATGCATTAGTCGCGTTGCGGCTAAGATCAACTTAAACGTTCGTTAAGGATACGTTAGTCCTGTTTGAGACTAAGATCGACTTAACGTGATAATCCATTTAATATCTGGCCATCGGGACTCATCACCTCTCTAACGTCGTTGAAGGATTACAACGATAGATGTCAGAGGAGTTCAGAGATGTACCCTTGAACCAAAGTTGATTTGGAGTTTTATAGTCCATTTGAATGTTTAAGGATACGTTAGCCGTATTTGGGGCTAAGATCAACTTAAACGGGACCGTTTAGATCCGGCAAAAGAGCGTTTGGAGGCTCTATCGTTCCAGTTTAGGGACGTAGTGGTCCATATTCCAGTTTAAGGACGTGGTGGTCCGACATTAGTTTAAGGACGTTTCGGTCCAACATTAGTTTAAGGACGTTTCGGTCCACGAGTTTAAGGACCCCGCAGTCCGTATTGATGTGTGGTCGTCGGGACCCGTCACCTCTCTGACGTCGTTGAAGGATTACAACGATAGGTGTCAGAGGAGCTCGGAGATGTACCCTCGAACCGGATATAAATTGATTTAAGGGAGCAATCTTGCTCAGTTAATTTAATTTGAAGACTTACGGCCATGATTGGGCTAAGTCCAGTTGAAGAATATTCAACGCCTTTTATTTGTTTTTGGTCTGTTAGACCTATGCTAGGGCTTGGCCCATTTTTAAATAATGCATTGCATTATTTTCTATTTTTTTTTTTGGGCTCTGCCCATAAAAGATACAGAGCATCAATTTATTCTGGGCTCTGCAAGGCTTCTGCTTAGCATTTTTATTATTTTGTTTGGGCTCTGCCCATTTATAAATGATGCAGAGCATCAATTTAATTAGGCCTGTTTGGTCTTTTGACTTGGGCCTGGCCCTTTGAGAAATGCATTGCATTTATCAGACGCTTTGCGCCAATCAGAGAGCGCAAGCGCTTATAGTACTGACATGTGTCGCGCAAGCGCAGTGCGCTGCGCCAATGCGCTGTGCTAGTGCGCTGCGCTTGCGCTGCTGACACGTGGCGCACTCTGGTGAGTTGCGCCAATCACAGAGAGCAAAGCTCTATCTTAAAGCGCATGGCGCAAGTGGTTCAGATGCTGACATGTGGCGCTCTCCCAAGAGCGCAACAGCGCAGTTTGTAAATGCAAAGCACTAAGAATCTTTTAGATTCAAGAACAGAAGTGCAAAGCACTATTTTATTTCTTGATCTAATTTAGATCAAAGAAAAACAAGTTTTTCTTTTTATTTCAAGAACCAGAGGTTCATAAAAGTGCAAAGCACTATTTTTTTAATTTTGTTGTTTTCTTGTTTTAAAGAACCAGTGGTTCATAAGAAGTGCAAAGCACTGTTTATTATGTGAAGATCATTGATCTGGTTTTTAGATCAATGATTTATTAAAAGAGATTTCTTCTCTCTCGTGAAGGTTTTTACCTTTTTCTTTGAAATTTTCTCAGAGTTCTCTCTCTGCTTGAAGCTCTTGACTTTTTTCAAGAAAATGTTGATGCCTTTGAATTGAGGCTTAGGGTCCATTTTATAGTGCCCATAAATTAGTTAGATTTGTTAAAGAGATCTTTCTCTGAGTGATTTGGGGAATTTTCCCCACCGTTGGATCTTTGATCCAAGGGCTCCTGTTTTACAGGAGAGGATCTTATTGTTTTGATAAGATCAGAGAAATCTTTCAGAATTTTTTTTTGTTTGGCGCAAGTGCACCTGTGCTTGACACGTGTTGCGCACCTGCGCCAGCGCATCTGCGCTGACACGTGTCGCGCAGCGCACAGCGCAGCGCGACTGCGCCAGCGCATCTGCGCTGACACGTGTCGCGCAGCGCACAGCGCAGCGCGACTGCGCCAGCGCATCTGTGCGACACGTGTCGCGCAGCACAGTGCATGCGCAACTGAAGCGTTGCTTCCTTTAATTTTACTTAAAATAGAGTTTTGCTCTGATTGGGCATACTGCCTTGGGCGTTGCGCTGCCGTATCAGCTTTTGACATGTGGCGCGTTGCGCCCGAGATTTGAAGCGTTGCTTCAAAATTTTGAATTTTGAAATTCAAACAGAGCTTTGCTCTGATTGGGGGAAACAAATGCCCCCCCACCGTTGCGCTCACGTGGCGCACACGTGAGTGCAGCGGTGGCAAACTCCTAATCGTTGGATTAAGGGGTGAGCTGAAGGGGCGCAAGCGCCTTATAAATAGGATCTATGGCCTTTAGGAAATCTTCACCATTTCAAGATTTTTGATTTTCTAGAGTTTTGCTCTTGCTTAAGGATTTTAGAGCCTTGCTCTTGCTTTTTCACAAGAACTCCAGAGTTCAGAACTTGAAACCATCTTAGGTATTAATAATAAAATTAAATTAAATTAGAATTGATTAATAGAGCCTTGCTCTCATAGATCTTTGATCTAAAACCCTTATTGGGGTTTCATCAGCAGAACCTTGCTCTGGAAAGTTCATAGATCTACAGAGATCTTGTTCATGGGTTTTAACTTATGAACAGAGCTTTGCTCATGGATCAAATGTAGATCTTTTCTGATCTGAAAATGGAGAACTCCTGAAAGTTTTCATTGATCTTTAAAATCCCAAACTTCTAATCTTTAAGAGTTGAAGTTTTCTTTTTGATGGATTTTCCATCATTAGTATTGGGCTAGGCTCTCTTTAAAGAAATTTTATTCCCTTGAGACCAGAGTTTGATAAATGTCACTCTGTGACAGAGCTTTGCTCTAAAAGAGGAGATTTTCTCCTTGTCTCTAGGGATTTCCCATCAATGAGGATATTCTCTTGGGGATCTTTTCATTAATTGACAGTCTCATCCAATGATGGGGCTGTCTTATTAAATGATGTACTGTCGTCCAGATTTTGTGGGCCCCCTCTTGGTCCCCCTATCCACTGCATTGCGGTATGGTATAAAAATTTTAAAATGTTGAGCGTTGGAATTATAATACTGACGGCTAATGTTTGTCTCTTTGCAGGAAACATGTCTGCCAATTTATCTTTTCCGTTTGTTCGCTCGGAGGGAGGGTTTCCCCAGGCACCGGTGGACCGCGTGGTGCTCGCTCTCATCAAGGATCATGACCTCGAGCACAAAAACCTTCACTTGTGGGGTAGGTGGTACAATGAAATCATCCAGGGTCATCGCAGTTTCAGTTCCGTCACGCCGTCTGAGCCAACATCTTCACTCCCCTACGCAGATGAACCCCCAGTGAAGTATGCCGTGGAGGTCAAAAATTGGAATTCGGATGATCTCCTCCATCCTGCGATTGGTGCTATCCCCGTGCAGCCGCCGCTAGCAACAGATATTTTAGGGAGGAGAATTTGTCAGGGTGAAGCGCGCCCTTGGGGAGAGGCTTATAACATTGGACTGATCCCACGACCGCCTGCCGGGTATTTGCAATGGGCCCGGTACATCCTATCAGCGAAGAGGACTCATCTGATGAGGATTGGTTTGTACCCGGCCATTTACGTCTCGCTCTTTGAGTATCCTTCTCCTCCAACGTGGTGGGTTAAGGTTTTTATCGAGCAATGGAATATCCCCACACACACCTTCCTGATGACGGACCGGGAAGTCTCTATCTCCTTAGAGGAGTTTGCTGAAATCTCGGGTCTGCCGATGAGGGGAGAGCCTTACGAGGAGTTGCTTCCTCCCGATGAATACGTCTTTGCCACTAAGCCGCTGGTGTTTGACCTGATGCCAGAGAACGCTATCCAGCACCAGTACCCGGGCTTGGTGAAGGTATTGGAGATTTATGAAGGACTCTATCTGGAATCGGGCGACCGGGGAGTCAATTTTGTAGATTTCATTGCTCGCTTCATTCGACCGAAGTTCTTATCAGAGCGGAGCGAGAAGTTCTCCCAGCTCGATGACCCTTTTGGGTTCGGTTTTGATCGCCGACCCACATCGGAGGATGACCACAAAAACTTTTATCTTCCCGGTGCCGCCGTCGTCCTTTTTTCAGAAACTGTTGTCCCCGACATGGATGAAGAGACCTTCTTTGTAGGGTTCTTGGGCTTGTGGTTGTGCAGTTTTGCTCTTCCTATGCATCCACGCCATATGCGGCCAACCGTTTTCTACCCAGCGCATCGGATGGTGGCTGGTTTGCAGTTGTCAGTAGGAATCACCGGGCTGGCTTATCTTTATAATGGACTTAGCGTAGCGGCGGACGCTAGTGAGCCTGGGGTGCAACCCGCCAACTTCCCGATGCACTACTTTACCTCTTGGATGGAAATGCACGTGCACGGGGTGTTCGGTGCCCATAGGATTCCTCCCTTTTTTGAGAAATGCAGGCTCCCAAGGGTCATACGGTTGGTCGGGGCTTCGATCGTAGTTGCACCTCCGCGGGAGGCTAGGGGGCTGCTCCTTCGACCACACCTGGTCGGGGCAAAGGTTTCCTTCTTGGATAAGGTCATAACAATAGGCTCAGAGACCATCAAGTCGGTAGTGTCGCTCCGTGATGATTTTAAAGACGGGGCTTCCATACTGAAGGCTCGGGAAATCCTCCATCTCTACTCCATTCGGCCGGGCTACCTGGTGTTCAGGGAGAATGAGACAGCACTCTTCATGAGGTATAACCCTCACCGGTTTGCTCAGCAATCGAGCTACAACCAAGGGATCCCGATGGAAGCCTTTTTGGAAAAGCCCGTGGTTAGCCGAGAGGGGATAAAGAATGCAATGCACCACTTTATGCGGCTTAACACGGGTTCTTATTTCTTCATCAGCAAGCCGAGCTGTGTCCCCAGAGTCCTCAACGCGTACGTGGCTTGGAATGCGCATGCTATGGGTCCAGTTATCCAAATGGAAAAACGCATGCTGGTTGACCGCAAGGGTGCGCCTCCCGGCGGCGATCGTAAGGCTCCCCTGAAGCCGAGGACCGCGGTTATTTCTCCATTGAAAGGTGCTGGAGGCGGACCTCCGCACGTGTTGAGTCCTCCGCACGGATTGCCACTTCGCGATACTGTGGATGCGCAACCAGCCCCCCGTGCTCCAGTGGAGACGGTAACTATGGTATCGCCGGAGTCCGGTGTAGGCGCGGATGTCGGGACCCGCTGCCCCAAGGTGTCCGCCAAGCGTACATCAGTCCCGGGTGCATCCAGAGCTGGCGGGCAAAAGAAGAAGAAGTCGCTCCTTTCCCTTGACACGATTCTTGGCTTAGAGCCTGAGGCCCCTCTTACCGAGGGAATAAGTGAATATGGCAGCAATAAGGGCTTCGCGGTAGACCCCGCAGACACCGACCTGGCGGCCGCCATTTCGGCTTCTGAGCGATCAGCGAGGCTTGAAGCGTGGTTGAGTAAACTCGCTGAGTCAGGTAATCATTAGCTGCTTTCTTCATCATTTCATCGCATTTTTTATCATTATTCTTGACTAATACTTTTCCCCATTTTCAACAGGTGTCTCTACTGAAGAAGCTATTGCTGCCTCTTTGAAAACCTTCCAAAAGGAGGAGGAGAAACGCGCTTTAGCGGGCGCCGGTATGTCCCACCCCTTTTTTTAAAACAAATTTTGTTATCTTTTTCGATGGTTAACCTAACTTTCTTCCTTTGTTTCTTTATAGGGGTTATACTAGTCGATGAGGGGATCCTCTCTGAACCTGTTATTGGAGTTCCGGTCTCGTCAGGGCTGCTGCAAGAGCCTCGACTTGACAAGTCGACGAGGGATGCCTTGAAGAATTTGGAGGCATCCTTGTGTATAGACGAGGACGCCTCAATGAAAGAGGCTCTGGTAAGGTCCATTTCAACGGCCCGGGAGGAAAGGAAGCGGTTGAGGCGTGAGGCGAAGGCGCGCCGGGCTGCTTTGGCTACGGGAGCGGGCCCAAGCACCATCCCTCGTGCTGACACTCCATCAGAAGAGTCCCCGGTCGCTTTGTCTACCGCTCATAGACAGGCGATCCACGCCAATAGAGAGGCTAACGACAAGTCTACTTCAGGTAGCACTTCTTTCAGAATTTCATTATAAGACTCATAAACCTGTCGGTTCTTATATACTTTATCTTGCAGGGCCAAGTCCGACCGAGGGGGATGCGGAGACTGTTGAACCCAGGGAAACAGAGGAGGCGGCGCCTGTCGAACCCGAGCCGACGGTGGGCAACGTCGCTGAGGCTTCAGAGCGTGAGATGGAGGTTGGGGGGTCCGTAGCCGAGAAGGTCATTGATGCCGCGCCTGAAGTGGCGGCAGATGAAATGATCATTATAATTGAGCCCAGGGTGGTGGCGGACGAGGCGCTTGGGGCCGGCGATCTCGTAGTGACGGCAGATGAGTCGATGGAGACCGAGGAGCCCGCAGAAGTAGCGGGTGAGATGGGTACGACTCTTGGGGAAGAGTTAGCCGTTCCCTCCCAAGAGTCCGGCAACGCTCCAATCATTGCCCTTCCCGTGTACGATCTTCCGCCGTCTGCAGGTCTTGCGAGCACGACAACGGTCCCTATCGAGTCGAGTGATGAGGCCACGGGCGGCGGCCTCATGTCAATGGAGGAGGGAGTCGCCTCCGTTTCAGCCGGCAGCTCATCAGGTAAATCCCAAGTTGCTGTCTTTCTTTACCTTACAATCCTTTCTGACAAGTTCACCTTTTTTCGTAACGTAGGTGCAGCCAGCACTGATGCCCCACTGCTCGAGGGAGAGCCTTCAACGACTGCCTTGGCGGTGGTCACCTCTCCACCCTCTCTCATACCATCGAAGATATTGGAAGGTATAGGTTTGCAATTTATTGATCTTATCTTTCAGACGTATAATTTATGTACTAAAGTCGTACTGTTGTGCCTTTTCAGGAGTGCTCTTTGACCATCTTTATCAAGTGTTGCTTCCACACTTCTCCTTTCCGTCTGAACTCGCTTCTCCCTCTGGTGGTGCTAGTGAGTATAGTTTCCGACTATGATCTTTCTTTTTCATTGATGGAATTATTTCTAACTTTTTTCTCGTCTTGACTGCAGTGCTACAAATCTAAGGGGGAGATGAAAGATTGGTCGCGCCCCCGGCCCTTCCGGCCTTGCCACCCGCTGCAGCTGGTATAGTAGACCATCCCATCAATAATTTCTTCATATTTCTTGACCCGTTATCTAATCGCATTTTGTCTTTTCAGCTATCGTTCCGATCTCGGCGCCTTTCGAGTCTCGTATTATAATGCCAGCAGGCCCCTTCCTGAGATGTCCGTCTTCAAAGGGTGCCGTGAATTGCCCGCGCATGGTGAGCGACTACATTGAGGAGCTCGACGTCGAGACTCCTACGTCTGCCGCAGATTTTGCTATGATGGTTAACCCAATGCTAGTGATATTCGTGAACTTCCATAACGAGGACATCGTCACGTCTTGGGTTAACCACTGTCGGGAGATTGAAGCCCGCCTGCATCAGCTGGAGCTTATGCGCCCCGCTCCTGAGACCTTAGCCGCAAGTCGTCAAAGAGCCGCATGGATTGAGCAAAGCGCTTCTTACGTCCACCACTTGGAACAAGAAGTGGCTTTAAGGCTGAGAGAATATCAAGAGACCTCGAATAAGACTGCTCGCCTGCGTGCTGAGGTTGAAGCGAATGCTGCCCAAGTGAAGGCTATTTTTGAGGGCCTCATGGAGTGCATCTCTCACGGGCTAAACATGAAGCGGGAGCTTGACGTCGCCGAGCGTGACGCTCCAGGCCGTGAAGCTTCTCATCAGGCCGTAGGGGAGCAGCTTGCATCTTTCTTGCAACAGCGGGCTCAAGTGGAGGCAGACTTGGCGATGGTGGCCAATCAGGAGAAAGCGTGGAAGGAGGTGCGCGAACAATTGTTAGGACTATGCAAGATGCTTCCTTCCCCGTAGTTCCCCTTGTATCCATTTACTTGTAAAAAATTTTCCTTTTCGAATAACATGTATCCATTCTTTATTCTTTTGTACAATCCACCTTGTACTTGACTGAATTAATAAATAAAGATACACATTTTTTCTTTGCAATGTCTTGTATGCCTTTCGGCTTTTCTCCCTTTCTCTTATCATCAGTATATTTTCTTGACGAACATGATTGACAGATAATAGAGTAAGCGTCTTAATTCTTCCACGAGATAGCGATGGCTTAGGCCACAGGTTCAGATCTGCTGCCTAAGACTTTTCAACTCTATGAGCCGTGAGAGTCTCATAGAGGCTTTTCTCCCTACGGATCGAGAGGATCTCGTAGGTGGGTTTTCTCCTTAGGAATCGTGAGGATTCCTAAGTGTGTTTTCTCTTATAAGTCGTAAGGATCCTATAAGAGATTTTCCCCTCTTACGAGTCGAGAGGACTTGTAAGCGGTTGTTTCCCTCCTTGTCGAAGTTCGATGTTGGAGAGTGAGACCCATGGATGGTATGCAAGAGGCCGTTTTGGGCCAACTTGCGGGGTCCCAGTGCTTAGGAAACAGGCTTCTTTTATGCCCACTGCCTAAGGCTTTATCTCACCAGTCGAGCCGCCTCATGAATTTCTCGCAAATACATCAATTTCTTCACAAGCCGAGACGAATCGAGCGTTTCTCGCAAGAACATCCTAACGTCGCATTTAACCTCTGCTCTTTACGACAGAAGCCCGTTAAGGTCGGTGGTACTTAGGGTTTTGGACATCGTACCGTCGCATAAGCTGATATAGTCCTCGATAGGCGATCGTGCTGTTCGAGTAGCCCTGCGACTGCCGTGTCTCTGATCCCTTCGGGGGCTGGACAAGACGTCTTCAAGCAATCCTCCTAGGCAGTTTGACCGTCGGAATAACAAGCGTTAGGAATTTGCCATGTCGCTTTTTACTTGAGGTTAGGCTCATTTTGGTGAGCCCCGATGAGTCATAACCACTGCGCGCTGGTGTGGGATGATCTCCGATAGTCTTTCAGGTTTTATGTGAGTTGTCGTCAAGACCCTGAAGCTAGGAATTTGGCCTTTGCTTCGTTTTGCTGGCATCGCGTCTGCTGTATCGAGACGAATGCCATGGTTTTTTTTAGTTTGCTGATGAACCGTCGAGGTTTGGAACTAGGGATTTTGCCATGGCTCCATTTGTTTGATTGTCGCGTCCGAATCCCGCTGGAGGAAGAACGCTGGGGTGACAACCCGTCTGCTGTATCGAAACGAACATCGAGGTGGAGCTGGAATTTTTCCGTGGCTCCGTTTGTTTGATTGTCGCGTCCGAATCCTGCTGGAGGAAGAACACTGGGGTGACAATTCGTCTGCTGTATCGAAACGAACGTCGGGGTGGAGCTGGGATTTTGCCGTGGCTCCGTTTGTTTGATTGTCGCGTCCGAATCCCGCTGGAGGAAGAACGCTGGGGTGACAACTTGTCTGCTGTATCGAAACGAACGTCGGGGTGGAGCTGGGATTTTTCCGTAGCTCCGTTTGTTTGATTGTCGCGTCTGAATCTCGCTGGAGGAAGAACGCTGGGGTGACAACTCGTCTACTGTATCGAAACGAACGTCGGGGTGGAGCTGGGATTTTTCCTTGGCTCCGTTTGTTTGATTGTCGCGTCCGAATCCCGCTGGAGGAAGAACGCTGGGGTGACAACTCGTCTGCTGTATCGAAACGAACGTCGGGGTGGAGCTGGGATTTTGCCGTGGCTCCGTTTGTTTGATGATGTTGCGTCCGCTGTGTCGAGACAAACGTCGAGGTGGTGACCATTTCACGCTGACATGAGACGATCTCCAGTTGTCTTTCTGGCTTTATGTGACTCGCCGTTAAGACCTTGAAGCTAGGAATTTGGCCTTCGCTTCGTTTGCTTTGTCACGTCCGAATCCTGTAGGAGGAAGAACGTTATTGTTGACATTGCGTCTACTGTATCGAGGCGAATGTCACGGTTGTCTCTAGGTTGTTGTTGAACCGTCGAGACTTGGCTTTGCTTTTTGGCGGAGCCTGTCGGGAAGGTATGGTTCCCTCTTTGTTTGTGCCCCTGGATTGTATACAGGGATTGATGTGCTATCGTCTGTAGGGCATGAATTTCGTTACATATATATATTTTTTTATTTTAGTTCTTTCCGCGATGCTCTATCATTTCAGCTTTTATATCGCGAAGGTCGTGATTGCCTAATCATTTCGGCTATTTTTTCGCGGTGCCCAATCATTTCGGCTATTTATTTTATTCTTACTCGCTGCTTTTTATTGCGAGTTGCCCAATCATTTCGGCTTTTTATTTTTTTTTATTTTTACTCGCTGCTTTTTATTGCGAGTTGCCCAATCATTTCGGCTATTCTGCATGCATACCTTTTACTTGCTGCTTTTTATTGCAAGTTGCCCCATCATTTCGGCTATTTCGTATGCATGTGCGGCCTACTGGCCTTTCGCCGTAAACCTGAAATTGGACACCGATTTCGTCATCAACATCGCTACAACTGGGATATCGCCAGGAGCGAATCATCATTTATCTCTATCGTTGTCGAACAAAGGAGGCTTAGCGACCAGGGTTAGGGTCCTGTCGACTAAGGCTTTGACTTCATGAGCCGTAAGGGTCTCACAAAGTTATTTCTCCCTACAAGTCGTGAGGATCTTATAGGTGTATTTTCTCCTTAGGAATCGTGGGGATTCCTAAGTGTTTTGCTCCTCTATAAGTCGTAAGGATCCTACAGGAGGGTTTTCTCCTTGTAAATTGAGAGGATTTACAAGGGTTATTCATCGTGCGAACATATCCCTAATCTCGAATGGGACTTAGTTAGGGAAATGTTTATTCGCGCCCGTGGATTGTATACATGGGTCAGCATTGAGCCACTTGTAGGGAAATGTCGAAAGTTGTGGGGGTTGCTTAAACACAGGTTTAGGTCTCTGTAACTTAAGACTTTCAAATCTTATGAGCCGTGAGGGTCCCATAAGAGAGTTCTCCTTACGAGTCGTGAGGATCTCGCAAGTGTATTTTCTCCTTAGAAATCATAGGGATCCCTAAGTGTGTTACTCCCTTGTGAGTCGTAAGGATCTCACGCGGGTGGTTTCTCCTTACAAGGTCAAGAGGACCCTATAAGTGTCTTTTAACGAGGTTGCGCCCTTTCGGGTTTTCACAAACACTCGCCGGTAGCCCTGCTGTTTTTACTCACGGAGCCCTTTCGGGTTTTCATCCGTGCCCTTTTTGCTTATGGACATGCCGTTTTTATTTATTATATTTTTCTTTATTTATATTTTTTTTATTCACCTCGTCAGCCTAAGGATGCTACGGTATTAGTTTAAGGACGTTTCGGTCCTTTGCAAGTTTTAGGACATTGCGGTCCATCATTAGTTTAAGGACGTTTCGGTCCAGTGTCGCCATATTTGCAGCGAATATCTAGTTTATTGACTTTTCGGTCTATGGGTCCTTCCCCATGAATGAGCATGATGCCCCCGGCGTATCCATCTTTCTCGGAGCGTGCGGTTGTGGCGGACTCACCTTCCAGTTTTCAGACAGCGCAAACTCGCCTTGTTGGTATTGGTCTTCAACCCAGTTTTTGAAGACGTAGCAGTCCTCGATTAGGTGACCTACTGTTTGGTGGTAAGGGCAATAATTTGGATTATTAACATCGCCTGGCCGCAACGGACGTTTTGGACCCGGCAAATTGATGAGTCTATCGCACACTGCCAGCTCGAACAGTCCCCTTGTTTTATCTTACGGAAACGAGTAAGGACGTTTCAACTTTTCCTGGAGGGGTTGCCGCTTGTTGCTTTGGCGAGCAACCAGTCTAGGGTCACTTAATTGTTGTTGAGCACTGGCGATGAAGGCCGTTTTTCCTTTTCCTTTATCCTTTTTGTTCGCTCCGTTGTTTGCGGGGCCGGGATTTTTTTCGAGTAGCGTGGGATTGCATGGCTGAACGTTCTCGCAGCTCCTCAATTCCTTCATTTTTGAAATAGATTCCCCGAGGGAAGGGTTGGGGGTAGCTTCTTCGTCAGAGTCGCTTCCAAAGGTGATAATTTGCGATACCTTAGAGTCGGCTATATGACAATCGTCGGCGGCTCTTTTGCGCTCATCTATCGCATTTTTTCGACGTCTACAAGCTTCACATTTTTTCCTGTCGATGTGTTGCTTTTGAGCGACATACCCTTGCCACCAACAGTTAAAGGATTCGCAGTCTTCGGTAGGATGTATGATCTTCTGATGATATAAACAGAAGTTAGGGTGCATCTCTACCTCAGCGAAAGTATTTTCTTCAGAGTGCGGTAGCTTCATTCCTACCGATAGAGGTTTGGCGAACCTTTTCCTCGTCTTGAATTTTTTTTTACCCGCAGTGTATGGATTTTGATTTGACGGGAATGCCTTGGCTCTTTCCAGTATGGCCATTTCACGCTCTTGATTGGCTTTTGCTTTTAGACGAATTTCATTTAGGAAGACATCGGTCAACTCGTCTGATGGCTGTAGAATCTCCTGCTTAGGGTTCGCCATTGATTTCTCAGCGCAAGGAGCCTCCTCATCATCCATCAGTGAATGAGAAATCACATGACAAGTCGCTACGTAGTCTTCGGATTCATCTGATAAGTTTTCTCCATCGTTTTCATCCTCGACGAAAGAACAAGTTGCCCCGGCATGTCCGTCTTCTTTGGAGAGTGCGGCTGTAGTGGGTTTACCTTCCAGTTTTCCGACGGCGCGAACTTGCCTTGTTGGTACTGATCTTCGATCCATCTCTTAAAGACGAAACAATCCTCAATCGGGTGACTTACCATTTGGTGGTAAGGGCAATAATTGGGATTATTAAGATCGCCTGGCTGCGACAGACGCTTTGGACTCGGCAGATTGATGAGTCTGTTGCGCACTGCCAGCTCGAACAGTCTTCTCGTTTTATTCTGAGGAAATGAGTAAGGACGTCCTAGCCTCTCTTCGAGGGATGGGCATGGACGCACGTTGTTTTGGCGAACGACCGGCTTTGAGTTGCTCGACTATTGCTGAGCATTGGCGACGACGCTCGCTTTCCCTTTTCCTTTCTCATTTAGGGAATCTGGTTTTGGAGGAGACAGTCCATAGCCCATCTGGTCCATTTGGGCTAATTTGTCGATCAAGGCCTGGAAGGTGGTCGGCCTGAAGAACATCATGAATTGCGAGATGGTCGCCTGCGGATCGAGAGTGCCCACAAACATGCCTACCGCAGGTGCCTCTTCTATGCGTTGTTCGCATTTCGACCATAGGTTTCGCCATCGTGTTGCGTATTGGACCCACGTTTCGCCTGGCCTTATTCTGGCATTTATTAGTGCTGTTATCGGGGTGCGTTCACTACACTCGCGAATCTTTGCATGAACAGTAACTCCATTTCCGCAAATGTTTTGACAGAGTCATTAGGTAGCTCCGAATACCATTCAAAGGCTGTCTCTGCTAAGCTACCAACGAATTGGCGAAGCAACAATTTGTCATCGCCTCCAGTGTTGCCGCATAAGGTCCTGAATTGAGCGACATGTTGATGTGGATTCCCTGTCCCTTTATATACGTGGAATTTAGGGATCGTATATCCCGGCGGGTAACTGATTTGGTCGTACCGGCTCGAATATGGTCGTCCGGTTCTAACAATTTGCCCAGCCGCTTCATTCGCCTGATGAACCCGAATCTGCTGAGCTATATAATCGTCTAGCGCGGCCTTGGAAATGGTTTCATCTTTGGTTGCTGAAAGAGCCGGCGGAGGATTAGATGTCTCCCCTTTGTCGTCTCCAACAATGATCGGAGGGTCTTCAACTGGAGGGTCCGGCTGTAACATCATCCCTTCCATATCCTGGAAGAGGAGTGCCATTTATTTTATGTTAGCCGCTTATTCTGCGGCTTCTTTGTCCTTCTTTTCGAGGACTCTGCGTAGGTAGTCAGCATCGGTTTCTTGCTCGTGACGCTGTTCTGATGATGCCTCCGAGCTTTCTTTTGGCCCGGTAAGTGCAGCCATTGTAGTCATCATTTCCTGAAGCTTTTGTTGTTGCTCCTGGGCTTTCGTCACGGATCGGGTGAGCGGTCGGTGGCCCGTAGTAGTGCGGCTTTCCTCCTTTCCAGAAGCCATATAAACAGTGTGCACCACCATGCTCCCAGATTTGGGGCATTTGCGTTCAGCGCTTTTATGCTTCGCTATGTTCACAGGGGCTTTTTGCGGCCTCCTTTTCTTTTGAGAGATTGGAGTTAAGGGGGCCGTTGTAGTGGGCACCCGAGTAGCTATTGGTTTTTGTGGCTTGACGGAGTAATCCTTCTCTTGCCGAACCTTCATCTTTTTCTGTTGGCGGAGATAGTTTTCATCAATCACCGACTCCTGGACATGTCGCCAGACCCCGTAAATTTTAGAGGACAGCCGCTGAGGGGGCTGCCCTAGCTTTTTCTCTGGAGTACTCTTCGCAGCTGAAGGAGTTCGTTTCAACATTGCAGTAGAAGAGTTTCTGCGCACCGTGTTCAGCAATTCAAAGCTGTTCCCGGTTGGAACAGCAGTATCGATCCCCACCGTTGGAGCTGGTGAAGTAAATCCAGAGGAGGAGTTGCCCCCAACCTTCCTTACTCGGCGCCAGTGGCGACGTCGAGCATGTCGTGCTGATGGAGTTGTTTCAGCTATAGGGGTGACCTCCTCATGCCCCCTGTGTTGGTCAGAATCTGCTGGTACCAGCCTTTTAAAGACCGACGTCCGTTGAACAGGGATGGCCAACCTGTCAAAAGCGGACTTCCGAGTAGGGGAAGCAACCTTGGTGATTTCACCTGAAACTGGAGTAGGGAAAGCTATCCGCTTCGGGATAACGCCTTCTGGTATTGCAGGCTTCTTCATGGGCCCGTTAGAACTTTGGCCTAGTCTGTTAAAAACTGAAGCAGTGGAGTTGGGTGACCCATTGAGAGAGGTCGCGGCAGTGGTAAGTCGATCGAAGACCGACTTCTTTGGAGCTTCTTGCGATGTCATTGGGGCGTTTAAGCTCATTGGTGGGAGTATGGTCCCAAAAAATAGTCCAGTGGTGGCTTGAGCCACCTGCTCCACCGGCATTTTCAAAAAGGAGGCCGCTTGGGGCCATAAGTCACACCTCCAGCAATGACAGAGCGAGAGTTGTAGCTGCAGGCGGTGCAGTTCGAAGCCATCGATCTTCTATTTTCTGAACGGAGCAAGACACCAAATCTTAGTACCTTGAATCCACAGGCAACCACAGCAAACCGCGATTTGCTCACGAACACGACACACGAAGTGTGGAGTGGAAAGAGGAAAAGGTCCCACCGGGCGTGCCAGAATCTGTTCCCCTCCGAAAGACGGCGCACAAGACTGTGAAGTCCTGACGCTGAGATTCGGCGCAGATGCTATTTGGTTTTATCCGTCCACCTCTCCGAAGATGCCAAGTTGATTTATGGCACCGTGTATCGGAGGTTTAGACGGATGCGGCCGATGTAGCAGACTTCGTCAGATTCCCCCTCGCTTGAGGGGTTTTTGATTGTGGGGACACTCTTCCCTGCAGGCGCAAGCCCCTGCAGTTAATTATGCTACCGCATCGCGGTAACAACTTTCTCCTTCTCCAGAATTTCACTTTGTGTCGTGTGTGTTTATTTTGTTTGTGGTTGCCCGTGGATTGTATATGGAGACTGAGTAATGCCGTCGCCCGTAGGACATGGATTAGTCCAAATCCGTATTTACTTAGATTTGGGTTTGGTGTTTTTAGTTTAAGGATGCATTAGTCGCGTTGCGGCTAAGATCAACTTAAACGTTCGTTAAGGATACGTTAGTCCTGTTTGAGACTAAGATCGACTTAACGTGATAATCCATTTAATATCTGGCCATCGGGACTCATCACCTCTCTAACGTCGTTGAAGGATTACAACGATAGATGTCAGAGGAGTTCAGAGATGTACCCTTGAACCAAATTTGATTTGGAGTTTTATAGTCCATTTGAATGTTTAAGGATACGTTAGCCGTATTTGGGGCTAAGATCAACTTAAACGGGACCGTTTAGATCCAGCAAAAGAGCGTTTGGAGGCTCTATCGTTCCAGTTTAGGGACGTAGTGGTCCATATTCCAGTTTAAGGACGTGGTGGTCCGACATTAGTTTAAGGACGTTTCGGTCCAACATTAGTTTAAGGACGTTTCGGTCCACGAGTTTAAGGACCCCGCAGTCCGTATTGATGTGTGGTCGTCGGGACCCGTCACCTCTCTGACGTCGTTGAAGGATTACAACGATAGGTGTCAGAGGAGCTCGGAGATGTACCCTCGAACCGGATATAAATTGATTTAAGGGAGCAATCTTGCTCAGTCAATTTAATTTGAGGACTTACGGCCATGATTGGGCTAAGTCCAGTTGAAGAATATTCAACGCATTTTATTTGTTTTTGGTCTGTTAGACCTGTGCTAGGGCTTGGCCCATTTTTAAATAATGCATTGCATTATTTTCTATTTTTTTGTTTGGGCTCTGCCCATAAAAGATGCAGAGCATCAATTTATTCTGGGCTCTGCAAGGCTTCTGCTTAGCATTTTTATTATTTTGTTTGGGCTCTGCCCATTTATAAATGATGCAGAGCATCAATTTAATTAAGCCTGTTTGGTCTTTTGACTTGGGCCTGGCCCTTTGAGAAATGCATTGCATTTATCAGGCGCTTTGCGCCAATCAGAGAGCGCAAGCGCTTATAGTGCTGACATGTGTCGCGCAAGCGCAGTGCGCTGCGCTAATGCGCTGTGCTAGTGCGCTGCGCTTGCGCTGCTGACACGTGGCGCACTCTGGTGAGTTGCGCCAATCACAGAGAGCAAAGCTCTATCTTAAAGCGCATGGCGCAAGTGGTTCAGATGCTGACATGTGGCGCTCTCCCAAGAGCGCAACAGCGCAGTTTGCAAATGTAAAGCACTAAGAATCTTTTAGATTCAAGAACAGAAGTGCAAAGCACTATTTTATTTCTTGATCTAATTTAGATCAAAGAAAAACAAGTTTTTCTTTTTATTTCAAGAACCAGAGGTTCATAAAAGTGCAAAGCACTATTTTTGTTATTTTGTTGTTTTCTTGTTTTAAAGAACCAGTGGTTCATAAGAAGTGCAAAGCACTGTTTATTATGTGAAGATCATTGATCTGGTTTTTAGATCAATGATTTATTAAAAGAGATTTCTTCTCTCTCATGAAGGTTTTTACCTTTTTCTTTGAAATTTTCTCAGAGTTCTCTCTCTGTTTGAAGCTCTTGACTTTTTTCAAGAAAATGTTGATGCCTTTGAATTGAGGCTTAGGGTCCTTTTTATAGTGCCCATAAATTAGTTAGATTTGTTAAAGAGATCTTTCTCTGAGTGATTTGGGGAATTTTCCCCACCGTTGGATCTTTGATCCAAGGGCTCCTGTTTTACAGGAGAGGATCTTATTGTTTTGATAAGATTAGAGAAATCTTTCAGAATTTTTTTTTGTTTGGCGCAAGTGCACCTATGCTTGACACGTGTCGCGCAGTGCACTGTGCAGCGCAACTGCGCCAGCGCATCTGCGCTGACACGTGTCGCGCAGCGCAACTGCGCCAGCGTATCTGCGCTGACACGTGTCGCGCAGCGCAGTGCTTGCGCAACTGAAGCGTTGCTTCCTTTAATTTTACTTAAAATAGAGCTTTGCTCTGATTGGGCGCACTGCCTTGGGCGCTGCGCTGCCGTATCAGCTTTTGACGTGTAGCGCGTTGCGCCCGAGATTTGAAGCGTTGCTTCAAAATTTTGAATTTTGAAATTCAAACAGAGTTTTGCTCTAATTGGGGGAAACACCTCCACCTGACGGCGAAACTCAACCCAGACTTGCACCACAGCCTCGCTATGATAGACAGCAAGAAAGGGAAGAGAACCGTTAGCTTCAGCAGCAAACGCTTCGGCTGTGATTACGCTGCCCGCGCGAAGCTCCTCGATCAGGGATGACAGGGAGTCGAGGCTTAATTTTGCCAGACGGTCTGAGGTTCTCAAAGCATAAGGGCCGGGCGGCATGGCGATGCGCGACTCCAGTACTGTGAGAACTGGCAAGGCTGTTCAGATTTATAAACGGTCGGTGAAATTTTTAAGCAAAAGAATAAGTGGGACAATGTTGAGACTTCACTTACCCACAGTCATGCAAGAAGGAGCTGAAGGTTCCCCTGTCCCTTCGAGAACCTCAACCTCGTCGTCGGCCTCTAGAACTGTAAAAGACATCAATGTCATTTTGCAAAATAACAACAATGCTATGAAAAGATGATGAACAACACTGACCTTGCCCAGACGAGAGGACGATGCGTTGAGGAGATATCGCCTGCGGAGCGGCCATCTCCAGCAAACGCTGAAAGGATTGCCGGGGAGACAGATCGGCAATAGAAGCCGCCAGTCCGCGCAGTTCTGAAAAGACAAAAGAGTTCAGACAACGGAAAGATTACTAGTTTAAAATGTAGAAGGTTATCTTCGACGCTCCTCCCATTCTGAGCTGGAGGGATAGCAGCTTCAACGGCCTCCGCTATGACCTCGGGCACAGTACCAAGGACACGAGCCGGTGTAACGGCCTCTGAGGAAGGAGCAGCGACAGCCACTACGGGTTCCAACGAAGGGAGGGTAGTCTCGACTACCTCCATCCCAGCCTCCGGGCCGTCCTCAGGAAGATCCGTTGGGACGGCGACCACCAAGAGTGCCTCTCCCAAAGGAACGAGTGCTCCGGGATCAAGAACCGCCACAGGAGGCTCTATCGCAAAAGGGACATCGTCGTCAACCCCCTCCACATCGAGCAATGTTTCATCGGGGGTGTCAACAGGCTCTACCGTCAGCAAGCCCATAGGAACCTCCCCCATTGCTGAAGTCTCTGCACAATTCACACGAGAATAAGAATACATATATACAAGAGTAGGTAATATGAAGTATTACAAAGAAATACAGGAACATACCAATGCGTAAGGAAGCTTTCAATATGGATTCTTCAAGCCGATGCTCCTTCTCAAGGAGGTGTGCCCGCCGAGGTTCAAGGGTGGACTCATGGCCACCAGTCCACAATGAAAGCGTGTCCGCAGCATCCTCCGAAGCAGCCTGTTTAAGGGCCCTTTCGCCCCCATTCCTCCAAAGGGCCGATGAACCGCCGCCGGATCTATGAAGGGTCTTCGTAAAAGATTACGGCAGGATAGGGCTTCTTCGGAACCCTTACGTTCTGAGACTCATCTTTGGAACGTCTTATAGCCTCAGCCAATTATGCGGCTTCGTCGGCAGCTGAACCCGGAAAAAGTAAGCCAGCATCCGACTCTTACACGGTCAACGGTTCATCCTGAAGAATGGGCTCAGACCCTACTGAAGAGTCGAGCAGGTTGGTAGCCACCTTCCTCCGACGCTTGGATCCAGAACCGACCGCCGAAGACGACCGTTTCCTCCCCCGTGGAGCCTTGGCACGACGCTGACCCAGCTCACCTTCAACACCCTCATTTCCAGCACCCTCGCTTGGCGGTGCTGTCGAGGACGTCACGGCCATTGTCGACACCGCCGGCGGTGGTACTGCTACTGGCGCCCTTTTACCCCTTGACTGAGACCGGGTATCCAATGGCATACCAATTGTGGGGGTAAGGTCTACCTCCGACTCCCCTGGAATGAGCGCAACACTAGTGTCCCTCAGAGGCAAGCGGACCGGTGCGCGCGGCCGCAGCGGGACTCCCGTGGCCTGAGCAAGGGCAGAAGCGCCATAGACAAGAAGCAACCTCTTCTCCTCAGCAATAACTGGGTTGACCCGATGAAGATACCAGCCTGTAAAGGACCCCACGCATCGGGGAATATGATCGGCTTCGGGGGTCATGAAGAAAGAACCGGTGTTCAGCCTCATGAAGTGATGAGCAGCATCACGGACAGCTTCGAGTGAAGGGACTGGCGCAACTGTAAAAGCCTCGAAGGGAACGCCCTGATCATATCCAAACTGCCGGGTGTAACAACTCTATTTTTAATGTACAAAGAATTGATTTAAATTCAATGTTTACTTGGAGTATTTATTGCAGCTGATATCTCTTTAAGTATTTATTTCACTCCATAATTACAAGAAGGAGCTTATAGCTCATTGGTAATACCTTGCACTGCTAAACCAAGCCACCAGAGTTCAAATCCCATGCCCCACATTATTTTTATGTTTTAAATTTTTGGAAAGTCAACAATAAAAAGACCATAACTCCTAAAATATGTACTGGACAACAAAAAGTAAATATACCAAATTGTACCCCCGAAGAATCCCCGGCCATTGGACCCCTGACTCGGCCCGACTCGGCGCCGCCGGCCGGCGACTCGGCACCGCCGGCCGGCGACTCGGCCGACTCGGTCCGGCGCCGCCGGACGGACTTGGCCGGACGGCCGAGTCACCAATAAAGAAAAGTTGGGTCTTGACCTGGTCCACCCTCCTGCATACTCTAAATGCTTGGATCGGTTATCATTTGGCCAATAAATCCCTTTTACTCCTATGTTTAATGAATTTTTAATGATTCTGTATATTTTTTATAATTTTTTTTATTAAAAACCCTAACCCTAGCCTAACCCTATATAAACCCCCATACCCTCTACCCTCTCACCCTACATTTCTAAGTCCACTCTCTAAAAATTTCAAGAGAACTTGGTACGTCGGAAAACGAGTGAAAGGCGAAGCGCTGCCGAAATCGACGGCGAAATCCCGGCGATCGTACTAGGACCTCTTCACGACGTTTCGATGCACCCACAAACCCGCTACCTTCCTATCACTCTCTAGCGTTGTCCAAACTCGTAAGTCCCCCTTTTCTACCTTTCTTTTCTTCCATTAAAATACGACTTTTCAAACCCGACGGAAATCGGAACAAACCGATTTCCGATTCGGTTTTCTATCAAAACTCACTTATCACTAATTCCATAATGCTTAAACATATTCATGTTGACTACTAATCACTTAAAAATTAATTTGAACATGTTTTCACACATGAAATGATAGCTTTTGTAATATATCGTATTCTTTCACTTAAATACCACCATGTTTAGTTTATCACCTTTAACCCCTAAACTTTACTATACATTAGCGTAGATCACGAGGTAATGACCTACCTCCACACACACTCATATGAAATCATAACACACTACCTTAAAAACTTAGAATACGATAAAACAATATTTTACATTAAAATACCATTTTCTTTATAAACCTTTTCTAAAAGTTCTAAGTTGTATACAATTTTAATGCAATATCTTTTAATAGGAAATACGATAAGTTGGGACATCGATCGTTTATCTAAACCTGACTTTGTGGTGTCTAGGAAAGTGTGTCTAAGGCGAGTGGTTACTTAATTAGGTCCACTACTTGTAGTGGAGAGCCTCCCACTCACCTGGCACTTATCTGGCCGCAATTGGCGGTGAAGAGGCGATTTGAGGCTTCTAATGACTTATCATTTAGACCATTTAGAAATAAGTTAGTTGGCTTAGGAAACTCTAGAATCTAAAATACGGAAATTTACACCTTTTACAAATAAATATCTTATCTTTATAAAACTGTTTTCTAAATGATTAGTATTTATAAAATCTTTGCAAAACGCTACTACAACCTGTTGGAGATAGTGCCCTCAGAGTCAATTATTGGATCACAGGCACGTGATTGCAATGATTGAGGGAAGACCTATCCCGGTACGACAGTCTTACTCGAGATGATAGTATGCTATCTGGTTTACCTTTATCATCGTGTACTGTTTCAGGTGACCTTACAGGTCGCTATTACACGTTGATAGAGCCCCTAGGATTCTTGCTTGACTGCCAGCAGTATGAGGGCGATCATATACGTGGGAGCTGGTAGTCTATAAGCACATCCTTAAATGGTCCCTAGTCGTGGGAGTTTCGAAACAGGGCATCGATTCTCCAGAGTAGACTAGTGTATACAGTCGAGACCCCGACGACGGGCGGTGGCCGGTCTCACAGGCCACTGGTGTCAGTTGGTTCACCTAAGATGTATACAGGTGCTCATTGGGTTATGAGTACACCGGACAGGACTCGCCGGGAACATGCTAGTTGGTCTTATACCTGACGTCAGATAGCAGTTCCCAGGTGACATGTGTACAGGTTTGTTCATCGACCTGGGGATCGTCATTTGTCTCGTGTGAGTTCCCACTGTGCTTTGATTACTACCCTACCACGGCTCAAAGGAGTCGTGCAAACAGGTTTTAGTTGGGTACAGTCCCGAGCCACATGGAGGCAGTGAGCGGATCTTCAGGGGTTCGTCTCTCCCGGTATTGGGGGTGAGGTCGCGCTGTGTCTAGGAGAGCCATTACACGAAGTCCTTGGCCAAGGCAGGAGATTTACTGGTAGGTATTCCAGTAGTATCTCAGGATGTTCTGGGCTACACTCTGACACGACTTGTACCGCTTTTGGGGGTCTGACTTTTACCCACCCCCTAGGCCCGACATGCGATGCTCATAGACGAACGGACCGGACTGTACGGATATTGTCACTGACAGGCTCAGTAGGGTGTCAAGATGAGTTCGCTCATCGACGTCCCTTTTAGTCAATAGCTGGTGGCCCGTTACGTATTGGCTTATACCTCTGACGTGCTAGTGGTTAAATCCACAGCCATAGTATTGACGAGTCTTTAGAGTCCACCACACATTCAGTTACTCAGCTTTCTGGCGAAACGCTGTAGAGGCCGTATGGAGATATGGCAGGGTCCGATCAGATACATGCGGTATTGCACGGATCAGGATCGGACGGTTAGTACTAGAGGCCGTATAGATATATGGCAGGGTTCGATCAGATACGTAAGGTATTGCACGGATCAGGATCGGACGGATATTACTAGCCGGCTTTGGTTTAAACCGGATCCTAGTATAGTACAGTGTAGATTTTGTCTCTTTGCATTTGTATCCGGACGGAATACAGATGCGGGTGTGTATGCACAGTATCGGGGTTTTCCTGTAATTTATTACGGGACCAGTTTTCTGGAGTTGCCAGTTTGCATTCCGTTCCGGCCGGTTTTCCTTTGTTCTTTCCCGGCCGGACTTTTCCGATGGAGGGGATTATTTGCAAATTGTGCAAATAACATTTGTGGAGGGGTTTCTTGCAAATGCTTTGATTATGATGGCATCTTTTCTTTTCCACCATCACTTGCATTAAAGAGAGGGTATGGGTTTGAAGTAATAAGTATGGTTGATGTTTGGATATGGTCACCTCTTGCTTTATACTACCATCACCTCCCTTCATGCTACATATCCATTCCCTCCACCATTCTAAAAGGGCCGGCCACTTCATGGAAATTAGAGAGGTTGATTTCATTTTGGTGTGGCAAAAATTAAGCATCCATCTCATTTTAGCTTGCTACCAAAAATCCCCAAGTTCATATCTTGTTGATTCCTCCATCAAGGCAACTACAAACCCCATTGAGACAAAGCGCATTCTACACTACATTCTACAGCACATCTTGGGCACGTCGACTTGCCAGCTTCGTGCCCGAGTTGCCTCGGCATTGAGATGGGAGCCCGTAAAAGATACAGACGATGTGGTGCCCTTCCGGCAAGGATACGACGACCGGAGTTTCCGCGAGAGATCGAGACGATGACGAGAAGACCGGAGGACTCGGATCACTCGGTATATCTCTAACCCGTCTTATTGTTAGCTAGATCTAGTTTAATGGTCCGATCCGGGTGTTTAGTGCGCGGTGGTGCCGGTTTGCTAAGTTCGCAAAATTAAAGTTTATCACCGCTTCCGCATTTGGCCGTCGGATTGACGGCCGGGGCGCCGCCGTGCACTTACACAACCCACATTTGGGAAACCCGTTAGGGATAGTATGGTTTATCGTGCACTCTCGGGTTTAGTAGTGCGAGATTCAGACCTCCGCAAGGAGCATTCGGTCTCGAAAGGTTTAAAATACGACATTTAAGAAAAATGAGATTTCGGAAAATAAAATATTTATTAAAATTTATTTTTGTATAAACATATGTATATTTATCATTTAAACACCTATTTTATTATAAGATAAAGTTTCCACCTTTTCCTAAATAAAAAAAAATTACAAGACTAAAAGTTACATTAAAATACCATGAATTTCAAATAAATCAATATTACAAATTAATACCTTTATTAGGATATATTCACTAGAAATACCACAAAATAAAATCACGCTCATTATAACAATAAAGACGAATAATAAATACTTGAGGTGTATTTTGAAAACTATACAAAAGTATTTTTACATAAAACCCCTCAAGTTTTATAATTTACAATAAGGACCCTAACAATTATAGAACTTCAAATTACATTTCTTTTAGTCTGACTCAGGTTTGAGTCTGATTATTTCTGACTTGAATATGATTCAAGTCAATCTATATTCTTTAATATTCCAACTCAATATGAACACATGAATCCCAGAATCCAGTTAACATTCTATACAACTTGACTGTATCAAACCATGGATATACATCCATTATTCCGTTATTCCATTTATCTGATTATGCAGTTACAATCTGTTTACTGATATCATGGTTTTGGTCAGTCATCCAACTTACACAATACAATACAACAATATTGTCAAAACACTACGGGGTTTAAGGGGTAGATTGGTACGGAAGGTGTTAAAGGTGGCACGAGATGGTTGGATTAAGACACCTAACCTATATTCCGTTGCTGTTGTACCGTGGCTTAACGGTTCCTTGTACATTCTGTTTGCCCTGGTCTCTAGCATATAGAGACCCCTCTCGTATACATTGGTATCCTTCTGTACCAAGCTACAAACAAAAAGCGTTAACACAATAATCTACAATATTTTACAATCTCTTTAGAAAATACCTCTTATTCTGTCTTTTCTAATTCTTCTTTATCTTTGGGACTTACCGAGCGACCTGTTCGCTGACGACATTCTATTTTTTTCTTCTTTGAATGTCGTCAGGTGCTTTGGACCCAGCAGAGATAGAGTCCACCGTCGAAGACTTGGAGCAGTTTCACGAAGACCCTGAGCTCTAGACATTGTATCTTGTTCTATTCAGTATTTTCATTTCCTGTTATACCATTGTTTAGGCTTCGCTTTTCATTTCAGTTGTATTTACTTTTCATGCATTGTACAAAAGAATGTTATTAATAAAGTTGCTTTTATTTCTATATCTCTTGTCTCTTGTGATTTACTTTTATATTGCTTAGATACGCTTAGCATATGTACTTCTGAGTATATACGTAGCGGGCCTCGTCGCGTCCCCTTCGCCGTACACCAGGAAGCGGGACGTGACACCGGGCGAAGCGATGCGGATTGTACCGCATAAAAAGAGCCGCACTGTTCTGACGGAACACCAAATAACCTGGTCTGATCGAGTACAAGTGCGTGGCCTCCTGGGGCTTCAGAGAAGGCACCTCACCTTTCGACTGGTCGTGGAGTTGTTGAATCGGACCTAAAGGAGTAGATAGAACCCGATCCATAAATACCAGTCCGTCCGCACTAGCATAAGAAGCAATCAACACGCGAATAGCCCCGAACTGAGTCGGGTCGAGAGCAGCGGCGTCCACCAGCTGCATAAGTCGCGGAAAAGTGTAAGCGTCATAAAAAGCAGGTATCTGATGCACACCAAAAGCCCCCAACACATGCATTTCAATCCAAGACGTGAAGTAATGGAGAGAAAAGTTTACTACGTCCACGCCGGGAGTTGAAGTGTTAGCTGCGGCACCCAACCCATAATAAAGGTGCGATAGCGCTGAGATGCCTACGGCTAGTCGTGTCCCTTCAGCGATACGATGAGCAGGGTAGATAACCGAGACTCTCATGAAGCGGCGATGCATGGGGATGACGAACCAGCTGAGCCAAACATTGATAAAACCCACAAAAAAGGTCTCCTCATCCATGCCGGGAGCTGCGATCGATTCGAAAGATACCGGCGACATAATGAGAATATAATACTGCGGTAAATCCGATTCCTTAGTCGGCCGCTTATTCAAACCAAACCCAAAGGGGTCGTTGATGTTTGCAAACTTGGGAGCCGTCTTCGACAGGACATCCTCGCGAAGGAAGGAAGCGATGAAGCTCTTGAAAGTGACGCCCTGCTCCTCAGATTCTGTGAACAGTTTGTCAAAGATATCCAGCGCCTTATCAAACTCAGGCGCTTGTGACGGACGGCGTTCTCGGTAGACAAGCCGTCAAGCATTGCAGGCTCAGCTTCGAAGAAGTACTCGTCGGGAGGCAGCAGCTCTTCATAAAGTATCCTTCTGATTGGCAGCCCCGAGATCTCGCGAAACTCTTCCAAAGAAATCGAAACTTCACGGTCCCCCAGGAGGAAAGTGTTGGTGGGGAGATTCCACTGGTTCAGGAAGGCCTTAACCCACCAGACGTAAGGAGACGGGTAGTGGAAGAGGGACGCATAGATCGCCTAATAAAACCCAACCTTCTGCAGTCGCGCGCGATGGGCGGATAAGATGTAGCGAGCCCAAAGAAGGTAGCCCGTGGGGTGTCGAGGGGTAAGCCCTATCTTATAAATCTACCCTCATGGCTGGGCTTCGCCCTGGCAAATGCGGTGCCCCAAAATATCTATATCCGGTATCGGATGGTTTGGAATGCCAGTTGTCGAAGGCTCAAGTCGTCCCATCGGGGTCCAATTCGGCATCTCTACAGCGAAGACAGTCCTTGGAGGATCCATCGGCAGGAATGGATAGATAGGCTCCGTCGGTATCTCACAAAGAAAACTGCGGCGGCCACGGATGATGTGACCGTACCAGGTCCCCCACAAAAGCAAGTTGGTGTGATCCGGGTCGTGAGCCCTGATCATCTCCATCACTTCCTCGTTGGATGGCGACTGAGGAAAAGCGGCCTCCGAGCGAGTAAAAAGAAAGTACGGAACGGAAGTCATAGTACCTGAAATAAAATAAGGGGAAACTGTTAAAAGCAATGCCAACAGTGTATATATATATGACTATAAATATATATATATATATAAAAAGACAGTGGAAGAAAGCGACAGTGGACTCATTTTATGGGACTAGTAGTTACAAGACACGTGGGTCCCATGAAATCAAGATGGCGGCTGGCTAATGATGAGGCCAAGCAATTATAATGAGACAAAAGGAAGATTCTCATTAAATAAACAGTGGATTTCAAATGACCCTACACATTCCCCTAAAAAGAAATTCATCTTGGACTCTGTAGCAAATCAAACAGAATCAAGGGAATTAAATTCCCAGAAAGAGACATTGCAAACTTCTTCTTCTTGGTTACAGAGAGACAACTCAGGGCAAGAAAACCCCAAGAAGCTTTCTGGGAAGAACTGAGTTCTTCATAGGAATTGAATTCCTTGTTAAAAAGGGGGAATTAAATTCCCATAAACATTTTTTTTAAGATGGAATTAAATTCCATGAAAAAGACAACCGTCACCATTAGCCCCCTGAAGATCAGAGAAACCCTAAAGGGTCTGTTGATTGAATGATTTTCTTTTTATTTTAAAGAACTTTAAAATGGGTTCTTGTTAAAAAGGAAAACCCTTGGTGTGGATTTAAAATCCCGTAGTGATTTCTATGAAAGTTCTTCATTCGTTCAAGATCATTACCTGAAGAAAAGGAAATCTTTCAACAGAGTTAAACTCTGGAAAATTTGCAAGACAGAGAACTAAGCTCTGAGGAACGAGAATTAAATTCTCAAAAGAAAAGATAGCCAAAGGAGGAAGATGAAAGAGTGGAGGCGCTTCTGAAGAGACCCCTGCATTTATAGGATGTAATGGAAAACGTTTCATCTCCCCGATTCTCTAGATGGATCTAACGGTCACAAAAGTGACAGTGTTGCACTCACGTGCAGACACGTGAGAGCAATGCTGTGGGGGCATTTGTTTCCTGATTAAAAAATCAGGAATTATCTCAATGAGGTATCACGTGTTCACAGGTGACCACTGGTCACGTGATGACACGTGATGGTTAAAACTTCGTCAAACAGAAGCGAAAACAAACTGCTGAGAAATGACTCAATTGAGGGTCACGTGCTCACACGTGACCAAGGGTCACGTGCCAGCACGTGACAGGCTTTAAAAGCCTTACAGCTTAAAAGAATTTAATTCTAAAAGTCAGAAAAAATACCTCAACGAGGTGTCACGTGCTCACACGTGACCAATGGTCACGTGTTGATACGTGATGGTTAAAACAACAACATAAACAAGCTGCTGAAAAATAACTCAATTGAGGGTCACGTGCTCACACGTGACCAAGGGTCACGCGCCAGCACGTGACAGGTTTTGAAAGCCTTACAGTTTAATTGAATTAAAATTCTGAATTTCTCCAAAATCTTTCCAAATGGAAAAGGATTAAGGAGAACCGTTGGATCAAAAATCCATGGGTGATTAAATATCACCAATTTATGGAAAAATCTTAGACAAGGAAAGATTTCCCTAAATCTCACCAGAAATAACAAACAGAATATCTTTGGATTAAAAATCCAACGGTGAATAAAATTCACTTAATGATCTAAAAGCTTATATTAACTATGAAAACAAACAAAATCTTTCAAAGAAAGATTTGCTAAACAAATTGATTCTTTTCCTTCTCCTATATATAGGAGCCAAGAGAAGAGGAAAGGGGGGGATAGAGTTTTGGAGAGAGAGCTTTGGAATCTTGAAATTTCAGAGAGAAAAGAAAGGAGAATTTAATTCTCAACAAAGAAAACCCTAGGTGAGAAAAGAAAGGGGATCAAAACTTCAAACAGAGAATTTAATTCTCAAATCTAAGAGTTTAACTCTTCTGCACAAAAGAGCTTAGTTCTTCCTCTGGTTGAAGATCTGCAAAGAGCACATCTCACCATAAGTTGAGAATTTAATTCTCATCTGGTTGAGATCCTGCCATGCAGATCCAATACTTAAAGGGGAAATTGAGTTTAGAGAATTTAATTCTCCCAAAGTTATAGGAATTTAATTCCTCCAAGATAAAACTAGGGTGCAACCTTATATGAGAATTTAATTCTCCAAATACTACGGGAATTTAATTCCTTCAAGATGGACAGAACTAGGGTATAACCCTAATTGAGAATTTAATTCTCTCAAATTCACAGGAATTTAATTCCCCTTAAAAAATGAAGTTAGGGTTTCTCCTTATACAAGAATTTAATTCTTTTTACATATATGGGAATGTAATTCCTCTAAAAAGGAAATTAGGGTTTAACCCTACATAAGAATTTAATTCTTCCATAAACATAGGAATTTAATTCCTCTAAATCATGATTAGGGCCTAACCCTACAGAGAATTTAATTCTCAAAATAAAATAAAGAGACTAAAGAGATCTCTGTGCATGAAAAGGATTAAGGTCACGTGGCCCCACGCAACCCCTGAAAAGCTCCCCAAAAATGAGAAGGAAAAAGCTTTGAGGCAATGCCTCACATGCCCCCACGTGATCTCCAGAAACGCAGAAAGAAAAAGCAGAAGAAAAGGAGATTTGGGCGCTCTCACGTGTCCCCACGTGACCCCTCAGCAAGTGCTTTAATTATTGAGGCATAAATCCCCATCACGTGTCAACACGTGATGCTCAACAAAGATTAAAAGTGTTTAACACTTGTTTGCAGAACAAAATAAAGGGGATCTGGCCCCACTTTTTGATGCCATCACGTGCTCCCACGTGACCCTTTCCTCTTCTAGTGTTTAACACTAATCTGACAATTTTGTTTCCGGTGTTTAACACTGTTATCTGTTAGTGTTTAACACTAATTTGAGAATCGCATTTCTAGTGTTTAAACACTAATTTAATAATCTCATTACCAGTGTTTAACACTGTTGTTCTTTAGTGTTGAACACCAACTTCAGCCCAATTGGCTAATTTTCTAGAGGCAAAGCCTCCTCTTCAATGGACCAACAGAGGACCAACATTCCAAACTTGATTGGACTTAGCCCAAGAAGGCCATAAGTCCTCAATTCAGACTTAACTAAGCCAATGTGCTCATAATATAATTAGTTGGTCTTAGTTCCAAACTGGGCTATAGATCATTTAATCCACCTAGGTTCAAGGGTACATCTCTTCACTCTTTTGATATTTGTCGTTGTAATTCCTCAACGTCTTCAAAGAGGTGACGGATCCCGACAACCATACATTTCATGGACTGTGGAGTCCTTAAACCCATGGACTATGATGTCCTTAACCTCGACCGTGATGTCTTAAAACTAACGACGGACTATGGAGTCCTTAAACCCATGGACTATGATGTCCTTAACCTCGACCGTGATGTCTTAAAACTAACGACGGACTGTGGAGTCCTTAAACCCATGGACTATGATATCCTTAACCTCGACCGTGATGTCTTAAAACTAACAACGGACTGTGGAGTCCTTAAACCCATGGACTATGATGTCCTTAACCTCGACCGTGATGTCTTAAAACTAACAATGGACTGTGGAGTCCTTAAATCCACGGACTATGATGTCCTTAACCTCGACCGCGATGTCTTTAAACTAACATCAGACCGCAATGTCCTTAAACTAATAATCGACCGTAATGTCATTAAACTAAACAATAGAGACCAATCGCTCTTTATTGGATCTAAGCGATCCCGTTAAGTTGATCTGAGTCTAAAATTAGACTAACGTATCCTTAACAAACGTTTAAGTTGATCTTAGTCTCAAATGAGGCTAACGTATCCTTAAACCCAAACCCCTAAACCCAAATCTAAGAAAGATACGAATTTGGACTAGTCCACGCCCTACGGGCGACAACATAACTTAGTCTCCGTATACAATCCACGGGCAACCAAACACAAAACAAACACCCAAAACACGAAGTGACCATCTGGAGAAGGAGAAACTTGTTACCGCGATGCGGTAGCGTAATTAACTGCAAGGGCTTGCGCCTGCAGGAAAGAGCGTCCTCACAATCAAAAACCCCTCAAACGAGGGGGAATCTGATGAAATCTACTACATCGGCCGCATCCGTTTAAACCTTCGATACATGGTGCCATAAATCAACTTGGCATTTTCGGAGAGGTGGACGGATAGCACCAATTAGCATCTACCCCCAGATTCAGGCAAGACGTCCAGTCTTCCCGGCTTCCGGCGGTGAACATTACCAGTGATAACATGGCCAGTGGCTTCAGCTTCTTCTACAGTCGTTGTGAAAGCCTATTGCCTAGGTACATTCCTTCTCACTGGAGGCGCATTCCTCTGTCCTTGAGGTAGTATCCTTTGTGCATGATGGAACTGACGAGGAGGAGGTGCAGTAGGTCCACGAGAAGGTGGAGCTGGAAGAGCAAGTTGAGGAGCAGGTGCCTGGATAGCTAGCCGCTGCGGATAGGCGATTGCTGGTCTGGGTGCAGGGTTTGGATTGAATCTATTAGGACAAGATCCAATATCGTGTGTGGATGAGTCACAGACTAAGCATAGGAGATTTGCACGCCTGCAATCCTTCGCCAGGTGTCCATTTCTTTTGCAATAGAAGCAGAAATCTGGACTGGGCCGGTTAAAAGGTACTCCCGGTCTCCTGGGTACAAACGGTGGCCTGGAAGAAGCTCCTCCTGCTATCTGAGTAGCAGGGCACTTCACACCGGCAGATTAAGGTCTGCCCTTCTTCTTCATCACTGCCTCATATTTTCAGGTAGCCTTCAAAGCCAAATCATGGGTTAGGAAATCCCCTGTAGCTAATGCAATCGTCTAGCCCTAATCTCAGCAGTCGGTATGAGATGGGCCGCAAACCTGTTACGGTCTTGTGTTAGCTGTCTAGTAATGATATTAGAAATTCGAATATTTAAGAAATATCTTACCTGCTCAACATAGTGAACTTAGCATCATACTCATCCACAGATTTGCTCCACATAGAGCCTTATTGTAAGTGGATGAATTACTGCTCCATATCAAAACAGGCAGTCTCGGAAAAATATTCTGCGTCGAACATCTCGTGAAAAATCCTCCATTCGATCGGCTGGGCAAGACGGCTTTCTTCCCTCTTCCACCATACCCTGGCATTGTCAGTTAGTTGCAGTTTTGCAACCTTTACCCAAGCGATCTCTGGCACTTATGCTTCTGCCAGGTCGTCTTCGATTGACTGAGCCTATTCCTATGCTTCCAAAGGGCCCTCTTTCCCAGAGAATTGTTTAGGGTGCAATGCCTGGAATTGTTTCACTCCAGGTGCCTCAGCTTTTGGGCGGTTCATTAGGATAGCAGTCTGCTGCTGCTGTCCCTCTAAAAGGCTCTTGATCGCCTTGAGTAATACCGTCTGCTCATTAATAGGAGCTGCTACGGTAGGTGTAAGTGGAAGAGGTAGTGTTGGGGTGTTGCCATTCACGTTCGTTCTCGTATTGTTTGGTGAATCCATAACCTTGAAAGAAACATAGGGTTAGGATAGATTCAAGGAATATGAAATGTAAAGAACGTTTATTTGCTGATTCTTATAATTCTTATGATATATTGCTTAGGTTTCCATGCAGAATTGACCCTGCATGGTTATGTAGGTTTTCACACAGAATAGACTAGCATGGGCCACCAATAAAATCTGTCACGCCCCGCTTCCGAGTATACGGGTAAGGAGACGCGACGAGGCCCGCAACGTATTTACTCAGAAGTAAATATGTTAAGCGTAAATAAGCAATATAATAAATGTACACAAGGAATGACAAGAGATATAAATAAGCAGCAACTTTTTATTAATTAAACATTCTTTACAATACAACTGGAAAGTAAATACAATACTGGAAAGCGATGCCTAAACAATGGCATATGAACCGAAAGTAAAAGTATGTACAAGTAGACTAGAGCTCGGGATCCTCAATGAACTACTCCAAATCGTCCTGGCTGGGCTCGATCTCCTGAGGGTCGGGTCCTCCTGACAACATTCCAAAGAAAGAAGAGAAAAGAATGTCGTCAGCGAACAATCGCTCGGTAAGTCCTAAAAGAGAGATATATCAAGTTAAAGGAATAGATTTTGTAATTTATCTTTTTTTATTATACTAGCGTAGTTGTTTGTAGTTTGGTACAGAATATATCAATGTATATGAGAAGAGTCCAACTTACTCCGTGGACTAAGGCATATAGAGTACAAGGCCCCGTCAAAACCCACGAGACAACGATAAGGGATATTCAGGTTAGGTGTATTATACTGACCGTCTCATTCCACTTCTAATACATTCCGTACCAGTCTGCCCCTTAAAATCCCGTAATGCATATTGTATTGATTGTATTGATTTGTTATATAAGACTTGCCGAAACCATGGTATAAATTGTTCATGTAAACGGATAAGGATATAAACGGATAGTCATATAGTCAAATCAATATATATATCCATGGTTCGGTCCAATCAAGTCATGTTGATATTTGATAGTATTCTGGTATTCATGTTCATGTTCCAGTATATATGGATTCATGTTGTATTGGAGTTATATTTGAATTGTATTCATCTATGGATTATATTCAAATTAGACTGAGATTCTGACTGAGTCGGACACTTAAAACAGATTTGAGTCCTGAATTAGGTTTAGGAGTTATCGGTAACTGCTGCACATGGACGGCAGGATTTGTGACTTTTCCAATCCAATTACCGTTGATAACCCCGTTTTAGTTTTCTACCTTAAATAGGTAAGCACCCACTTTCTCCGGTTCCCTGAGGCTCAAGAGAATTGGTCCCGCTTAAACCTATATTTACAAGGGTCCTTATTGTAATTTAATATAACTTGAGGGGTTTTATGAAAAATATTTTTAGTATAATCTCAAAATAATCCTCAAGTATTTATTTATCGTATTTATGGTTTTCATGAATGTAATTTTAAAAGTGAGGTATTCTAGTGAATAAATATCTAACTTGAATAATATATGGTATTTTTGTGTAAATTTGACTTGTATGGATTCTTGATGGATTTTAATGAAACTTGTGATTCTTTTCTTTTGTTTGGAAAAAACATGGAATTTAGTATATATTTAAAATAGATGATTTGATAATATTTATATATAATTATTAAAAATAAAATTTATCTATTAATAGAAAATCACGTTATTCTTAAAAATTGCATTAAAAATTCCATCGAGATCGGAAGCTCCATGAGGAGGTCTGCATCTCGCTCTACTAGTCCCGAGAATGTACGATAACCCACACCATCCCAATCGGGTTTCCCCAAAATGGGTTGTAAAGGTTTAATTGCAAGGAATGTAAATAATACAAATTTAAAGAATACGGTTTTTAATAGTTTATGGTATTTTGATGTAAAAGTCGTATTTGTCCTAAAAATATTGTTAAAAGGAAATCGTGTTATGTCAAGATGCGTGTTGTGAGAAGTAGGTTATTACCTCGTGAGATTTTCCTAAAGGTAATACAAGCAAATATGATAAAAGATGTCGCATGTAAAGTTTGTGGTATTTAAACTTAAAAGTGCAATAAAAGTTACATAGCACGGTATTTTAATATGAAACTTGTTTTTAAAGTTTGTTTTAAGATTATTAAACAAGATATAATGATTTAGACGATTGGTTATTAAGAAAGATGGTGTTTTTAACAAATATAGAATCGGATGTCGGAATAACTCCACTTCCGACGAGTTTTGAAAAGAGAACTTTTTAAGTTAGGAAGAGAGAAGAAAAGAGAGAACTTACGAGTTGGAATGAGAGAGGGGAGGTATAGGAACAAGTTGAGAGATTCGTGGAGTCGGTCGCCGGAATCTTCTTGAATCGTCGCTGGAAAGTGATCTTGGGATAACTCCACTTGTACACTTCTTTGACATGGAAAAATTTGAGAATTTTTGATAATGGATTTCAGAATGGAGAGGGATAGGGTGTGAGGTTGTATTTATATAGTAGAATTAGGGTTTTGAGAGTTAAAAAGAGAATTAAAATGCATTAAAATTTGGTTTAATGATGATTTTTAATTCTCTGGATAATTGCAGGGAAAACAAACAGAAGAGGAGTAGTGGGGGTAGGGGAAAAATCACTTGGGCAAAGTTTGGGGGCATTACCATCGGGCAAGCCCTGTGGCGCCGGCCCAAAGGCAATCTTCGCTGGTCGTTTTGGTGGGATTGTGGTTTGGATTGGTGCCACGTGTTAGTGTCTGTTCATATAATATTTTCCATATGTTTATTTTCAGTGACTTTTCATTTTTACGTGTATAGCACATGTAAACTTTTGGGCTCCAAAAAGTTTAAAAGAAAAATCAGTAAAAAACATATGTGACTGATGGGATTTGAACACAGGGGCTACGTCACAGCAGTGCAAAGCTTTACCAATAAGCTACAAGTGCTTTCTTGTTGTTTTTCAAATAAAATAATACTTAAAATATACTCAGGCTTGCAAATACTCCATTCAGTACATTGACTTTACAAAAATTTTATACATTAAAACAGAGTCATTACACTTTTACCTAGGCACATAATTGGCTTGACTCGCTAAAAGCCGTATCATGATCCTTCTGCTTTAGGACCAGCTTCTTCTCGTAATATTGAATAGAAGCGGCACTTTGGCCGATCTACACGATCAATTGAGCATTCGAGGATAATGCCTCAGGTGTAAGATGTTTGCGCTCGATCTCATGGAGGCAAGCCTTGATTTGCTTGCAATAGTCAACCCAGATGCAGACGAAATCTTTATTATGGAAAGTCACAAGAGTCGCCAGCATGGAGTTGACTTCATCCACAAAGTTCGCAGCAGAAGTGAGAGCCTCAATATTAAGGTCTTCGATAAATTTGCTTAGCATGCATCTACTATTTGCTGCGCCTCTGGAAGATTAGCATTTAGCGAAGGGCCCTGCGAGTATAGAAATGCGAGACTCAAAAGGAACCAAAACCAATGGAGCTGCTACGGAATAAGATACATATAAAGAAGGGTCAGATATCAACTTAAAATAAAAAAATAAATAAGATTTAACCTACCAATGGTTAAGAGCACTCCTACAAGATTGCAACCATATATATTAAGAAACTAAGCCAAGGAGTAATATCAATACTGAAGCGAGAAAATAAAAGATTTTTACCTTCCGTCGCTGAGCTCGAGAAAACTCAAGGAGGCGCAAAAGAGACTGGTGGAACAACAACAGTCATGGTGACAGCTGACGTGGGTTCTTCAATCAATAAATCGTCAGGATTTACCGTGCCTATATCAGAAATAAAGGAGATGTTAGCGAATGTGTCTAGCAGAACTAAGGATCCGAAAGTAATAGCACGGAAGATACTTGACGGTGCAGAGACCATAGTTGTATCTAGAGCGCCACTAGCTACGGCAGCTTCTTCGACTTCCATCATCATTGGGAAGACGGATTCAACATCTACACCTTCATCTCCCGAATCAATGAGGGCCGTCGTTATGCTAGCATCACCCGAGGATATTGGGGATACACAAGGAGAGGAAGTGGCAGCTGGAACAGTCTCGGACTTAAAATGAAGGCCTATCGCCCCAGAATCCCTAGATGCTGGCACCTCATCCGCAGCGCCGACACCTAAACTTGTCCCTGATGTATCATTCAAGGAAAAGTGTGTTATAATTCCACTAAACTGCTATAGAAAGAAACTAGGTCCTACCAGGTTTCGGTAAAGTGTCGTGCACCGTCTCATCTTGAAGTAAACGCTCAGCCTCTTCACGAGCTGCACGCGTGATCTGCCTATGAGCGGTTGACAATGCAGAGGGAATGTCCTCCATAGGAACATCAGGGGGTCGTATCTCGTTCAAACCCGCACCTGTGGCCAAGCTAGCCTGACGCTCCCTCGCTGCATGCTTCCGACACTTCTTCTTGGCTATAGCTGTACGGAGAGATCTCTCCAGACCACAGACAGAGGAACGTCTTCATCTAAATCAGATTCAATCTCGAGATCTGCTATAATGTCCATCGTCAGCTGCTTTAGCGACGCTTCCCGTAGTGGCCCTGAAGTGACCCCAACGGTAGCCAATAACTATGAAGGTTCTGTTGGGGCTACCGGGGGAAGAATATCCTCTACAATACCACCTAAAGATAGCACCGCACTCGGAATTGCACTAGCTGCAGTGGTTCCTATAATGAAGAAAAAAAGAGTCAGGGTGTGGACAAAAGGAGCTAAAATATTTTAAGGGCGCCACAAAATAAATCACACCAAAGCCCATAGAAGCGCGAAGCCTCTCATCTTCCTCGAATGTTCTGAGGGACGCCAGAAGAGCCTCTTCAGTAGAGATTCCTGTTAAGAAAGGAATGTCAATAAAGCACAACAAACTCTAAAATATATGAAAGAGTATAAATGAGATGTACCTGACGCTGCAAGAGCAGCAAGCGTTGCTTGCTCGCGGGCTAAGTGCTCAGAAGCCTCAATAGCAGCTTGAAGATTAGTTGCGGCGTTCTCGTCGGTAGAAACTTCAAAAAGATTGCCGTTGGTGTTATATTCGGACAAGCCTTCGCTATAGGGAGCATGAGGTTCTTGACCAAATACAACGTCAGCTGAAAACAGGGATTTCTTCTTCTTCTGAGATCCGACAACAACACCTGACGATAACAGCTTTTGCTTTACAGGCCTTTTAGGACGGCGAGTCCCGATTTCTGAGCCAATATCCGACTCAGAAGATGCTGCAACCATCACTCCGCCGGGAGCACCCACGTCCGGTCATGGTTTAGCCTTCGACACCATTGGAAAGGCTCGTGGAACTACGACCGTATCGCTTCCTCTTAAAGAAGGACGGACAACTGCTCGTTGTTTCAATGGAACCACGAGGTTACTGGCCGGGACAGAATCCTTATGATCGAGGAGCATCCGCCTTTCTTCTTTGATAACGGCGCCCGTCGCATGCTGATACCAGGCTATGTAGGCATTTAAGGCCTTCGGGATATGACTCGGCTTAGCAATTAGAAAATAAGACCTTTTGTTCAGCCGCATAAAATGGTGCACCACGTTGCGAACGCTCTTTTCTGAATCAACCGGATCGACGAGAAATTCTTCGAGGGGAACGCCTTGGTTATAGCTGGATTGCTGAGCAAAGCGATGCGGGTTATACCTCATAAATAACACCAATGCATTTTGCCTGAATACTAGGAAACCCGGCCTGATGGAATACAAATGCACGATCTCCCGGGCCCTCAAAGCAGAAACCCCATCCTTAAAGACATCATGAAGCGGCAGGACCACTTTGGAGGGTTCTTTACCAATGGTCAGGACCCTATCAACAAAGGCCATGCTATCCCCAACCATGTGCGGATGCAGAAGCAATCGCCGAGGCTCTCGCTGTGTTGGGTCCGAAGAAGAAGCGTCGACCAATTGCATGATCCGGAGGAAATTGTACCCTTCATAAAATCTAGGTCTTTTATGCACACCAAGGGCACCCAACACATGCATCTCAATCTATGAGGTGAAATAATGTAAAGGGAGGTTTACGGGCTTCAAACCCGGCTGGGTGGTGTCAGCTGCTATGCTTAGGCCATTATACAAATGGGCCAATCCTGCAACTCCAACCACCATACGCGTACCCGCCGCAACACGATGAGCTGGAAAGAAAACAGATGGTCTCATGTAGTATGGATGTATTTGGGGTGCAAAATAGCTCAGCCACAAACCAATGAAGCCCACGAAAAACGTTTCCTTGTCAATGTCTAGAGCAGCAGTCTTTGTGAAAGGGACAATGGGGGTGTCCGGAATAAAAGAACTGCTTCAAATCCGCATCTGCAGTCGGCAATTTGTCCGAGCCAAATCCTACCGGATCATCAATCTTGGCAAACTTCACAGCCTTCTTCGATAAAACCTCCGGACGAAGGAAACGGACGACGAAGTCGGTAAAGCTAACCCCATTCCCCCGGACCCCAAAAACAAGCTTTCATAGATATTCAACACTTTGATCAAACTCAGGAACTTGTGTTAGATAGCATTTTCCGGAGTAAGGCCTATGACTACCGATTCGGTGGCGAAGATATACTCGTCAGGAGGAAATATCTCCTCATAATGCTCCCCTTTGACGGGTAATCCGGAAATATATGCGAATTCTTCCAGCAAAATCGATACTTCCCGGTCCGATAATAGAAATATGTGGGTCGGAATATTCCACTATTCCAAGAAAGATTTAACCCACCATACATGAGGAGTGTGGTAAAAGAAGAGAGATGCATAGACCGCTGGATATAACCCGGTTTTCAGCAGCAGCGATTTCTTGGTCGATAAGATGTAGCGGGCCCACTTGAGGTAACCGGCCGGATGTCGAGGGTTCACTCCTATTGTATAAACCTGACCCCAAGGATGTGTCTCTCTTTGACATATGTGATGCCCCAAAATATCTAGGGCCATCGGCAGCTGCATTGGTATCAATGCCATGGAAGGTTGAAAATGACCCTCCGCAGTCCAATTGACCTCTTCCACAGCATAAGCAACCTGCGGAGGGACCGCATAATGAATCGAAGGGATCGGTTCTGATGGCGCCTCACAAGTAAAACTACGCCGACCTCGGATAATATATTTGTACCATGCTTCCCATAGATGAAGAGATTTCCGTTCCGGATAGTAGTACTGGATTAAAGCAAGGACCTCACCATCAGTAGGGGCGTCGACAAAATCACTCTCCGAACGAACATAAGGAAAAAAAGAACCAGAAGCCATAGTACCTGAAAAGAAAACCCAGTGGGGAGTTAGCAATTGAAATACTAAATTCACTAAAGTCTAAAAAAACAGTATGCCCCACAAAATCAAGATGGTGGCTCATCAATATTGAGACATGTGCCTATTGTGAGAATCTAAAAGGATCCTCATTAAATCAATAGTGCTCATTAAACAATAGAGTTAAAAACTCCTAATATTCCCCGAAAGGCAGGCTCTTTAAAACAAACAACAGATTCACATTTGTGAAAAAAAGAGAAGGGATTAAAACCCCAAAAATTCTATAAAAAGAAGAAGGGAAAAACATCCATGAACAGTAAAAGGAATAAAATTCCTAAAGTTCTTAAGATTCAAATCAGAGCTAAGCTCTGCAAAAAAAATGGAATTAAATTCTCCCAAATGGTGGGATTAAATCCCGGAAAGCCCCATGTTAGAAAAACTCATGGGTTAATCGATGGAATCAAATTCCAGAAAAAATGTCAAGATTGACAGCAGGGTAAAACTCTAAGAAGGAGAATCAAAATTTCTCAAGTCTTGGATGAGAACATCTATAAAATAAAAAAGGTTTTTTTAGATCTCTGAGAGATTGATTTAAAAGAAAAGGAGAGAGAGAGAGAGAGAGAGAGAGCTAATCTCTGTCGAATATGATGATGGACTTAAAATTCAAAACTAAGAAAATATATATGCTCAAAAAGGGTTAAGAGATAAGCTCTTTTCATAGTTCTTACCAAGAAATTTGGCAGAGTATACTCTGTTCAAAAGAATTCTGGGAGACAGAGATCTATGCTCTGGAAACGAGAATTAAATTCTCAAAAGAAAAGAAGGTTCAAGAAAGAAGATGAAGAGATAGCAGTCATCTCAAGGGCCAAAGACCCTATTTATAAGACGTGAGGGGAACAGTTCAACTTCCTAGGTGATCCAACGGTGGTAAAAGTGACACCATTGTACTCACGTGTAAGCCACGTGAGAACAACGGTAGGAGGCATTTGTTCCCCTCATAATTAAACATAATAAAAAAGGTAAGCTCTGTTAAATTCTAATAAGGCAGCGTCTCACATGCTCCCTGCGAGAGCGCCAACACCAGTGCCAATCTCTTATAAGATTAAATTCTATGGTGGCGCCGCACGTGAAGTTCATGTGGACGCCAATGTGCAAAGTACAGGAGTGCCTATCATATATAAGAATTAAATCTTAAGTGGCGTCCACGTGAACAACATGTGAGCGCTGGCGCCTAAATTAAAAGCAAGTAGAATTAAATTCTATATGAAAATTATTTCCCTAAACTTGGGATATTCTCTATTAAACAGAGCCATTGGATCAAAAATTCAATGATGATCTTTCTAAGTAAGAAAGATTGTAATAACCGGTTTTCCTATGTACGTATTAACCGTATTTTTAATAATATTATTCCCCTAATTTAAATTCTATTATTTTTCCTATTCTAGTTTTCTATATTGACTATTTCCTAACCCAAGCCCAAACACTTTTCGCTTTTTCTTTTTCCTATTTCTTTTTCCAAGATCCAAACCCAATAGCCCAAACCCTCATCTTCCTTTTCTCCCAATAGTTTCCTTCTCTCCCCCTTCAAATTCAAAAAAATATTCTCTTTTAAATTCCCCATAAATCCTCATCAATACCCAAATCCATCATATTAATTATTATTTAATTTTATTAATTCTCTCTCTCTCTCTATTAAATACATACTCTCTCTTTCTTTCCAGCTCACTCTCTCTCCCCCTCTCCCTCACAAACTCTTTTTGCTCTCGATCTCTCTACTCCTCTCTCCCGCTCACTCACCGACGAACCCACTTCAACCCCCACCTCCACCGCGACCGCCGAAGCCACCGCAACATCCTACCTGAACCGCCGATGACGACACCTCCACTTCCTCACCATCCCGTCCACTCCTCCTTGAGCCACCACCATCTCCGACGAGCTACGCCGCGACCACCTCCATCAACCTCCACCATCATCAACCTTCTCTCTGAGCTCTCCGCTTCCTCTCTCCCTCAAACCCAACATCACCCACATCACAGCGCCACCGCCCCCTCCAACCTCACAACAACACCTTCAACCGCCGCCGACATCTTCTCGCTGCCAACGAGCCGCCTGCTGTCGCTGCCGCTGCTGCCACCGCAGCTCCAACCAACCACTACACCACCAAGTCCCCATGAACCTCAACCTTCACCCTCCATCAAGCCTAAGTCGAGCGTCCACTTGTCATTGCTGCCTCCGCCGCGCCCACCAAGTGTCGTCGAGCCCTCGTCGACGACCACCCTGCACAACACACTTCGGCCAAGGACCAAGGTCAAAACCCACGCCAAGCTCGAGTTTGCCGTGTCGTGCCTATCCGCACGTGCGTTGTGTCATGCACGTGCGACCCATCGCCCTGACCATCGTTGTCGTCTCATCAAGGAAAGTGGAAACCCCCTTTCCCTTGCAAATCATGCTATCGTAGATTATAATATTATTTGATATTGTTATGAACGTATACGGGTTATCGCACGTAAAAGTATCGTTACTTGGTAGCAATGAGTTTAATCGTACACACATACTTGAGTCATCTTGTTTGTTCATACTGGGTCGAACTCATATTAGGTATACTGATCATATGAATACTTTTGGGTCTTTTTATGGAGTAATCGGGTTCGCTCGTTACTAGCGTATACCGGCTAAGTACTCGATACGAAAACTAAATCGAATATGGCGGAACATAAGTCTACTAGATTTCTTTATTGATAATGGATGATATATAAATAGTTAGAATAAAAATATAGACCCTAATGCCAAGAAATGTCACCCCTAATTGTTTCACCAAATCTGGAATTTTTTCGTACACCTAACTTGTAAAAATCATAGTAAAATTAGATACATACTGGAATGTTGTGTTCAAGGGATCGTATCGAATCCGAATCGACAACCTAAAACCCCCTGCTTTTTTTAATTTCGATACTGCTATAACACAATGATGAAAACTGAATGGAAATATGGTTCTGGACTGCAGTCCAGCGCGGTATTTCATATTAACGCTTGATTCTAATTATTTGTATAACTCTGTATGAAAATGAAAATATGCGGTATCCTATACTGTTGCGAAGATAATTATGTTAGCTAACCATAAGTAATGGTTTCGTTCACTTTTACCAGCTTTTGATATTTTAATTGCATTTTAAACCGTCGATACGTACTACGGTTTAGTGCAGAGACAAATTGTATATCCTAACCTTAAACGGTGTATATCTCCCAGGATATAGCGGATATTACCGATCTATCTTATGTGTTGGAAACAAAACAGATAAATCTAAATATTATCTAACTTTAACGTCACCTAATTAGGATCCCAACAGGAAGTAAAATGTGTTACGAAATGGACTTTCAGTTCAGAAATTGGATTTCCAGCGGTGAACATATAAAATGAAATGACCGTAACTCGCAAACCTGAAGCCCGATTGACCTGAAACCAATTTTTTTGGATTTCTGTTTAAATTTAATTTTTACCCCTTTTGTATTATTTTTCTTAATTCTAATCATACGATTTAATGTGATTTTTCTAAGTTTCTAAGACGCGTAATGACTTGTATTGCATATGATTTGCTTAGCGGTATGATTCACATATTTACCCTACTATGATACTTTTAGCGATAGTGAGCACCCTTATTAATTCTCAGTGTATAATGCATTGTCGAACGTGAATGGTATCGGTTTAGTTGTGTCAAGTACGCCAGTAAAAAATGAACGATTCGTGATAATGAACAGCACAGTGAATAGTGAATAAAGCAGTGTTATTGGTGCGTATTTGTACATAACTAGCTCATACTTATAGACAGTGAAACCTGGGGGAAAATGGAAAATCAAAGTGGAAAGCAACTTATATTTAGCGAGATTAGCGATTTAGAGGTTGATTATTCGAACATCGACTCTTATATATATTAGGTTTGGACTTAGCGATCCGGCTGACAGGGTTATGTCCCGGGCAACAGTGGGCCATAGTCTCGGGTACGCATGAGACCTTTCTTAAACATGATCACTCATTTCCGCAAACTCGATTTCAAAATTGACTTAGAGACCAGTAGGAACATAGGTCATGCATTGCATTGATTATTGACATATCGATTACCTGCATTTATTGTCCCCATTGTTATTACTTTTATTTCTTACCTCGTTATTATTTTCATAATATCACTATTGCGTCGCCCTGACGACCTGAGTATGCATGCTTAGAGCTTGGAGAGAACCCAGTTCAGGAGTCAGACCTACCATTAAAGCTCACTGAGATCTAGACGGTCGTACCATCAGTACTTTTACCGCTTTCCATAAATCAACCTTGTATTCGCACTTGGTTAGTAGTTTCTTTTCTTTCGAACTATTGTAAACTGTGAATAATGAAATTTGATATAATAAATTAGTGATGCATTTCCTTTACTTCTGCGTTGTGCTTACTGATTACCATGTAATGCTAGAAGCCGAAGTGTGACTACAGCGGGATTATTTCCCTGACCGTAAGGGCATGGCTGGCCCAGTCGCTTCCCGTATTTCGTATTTTGGAAAACGGGGCGTGACATGGTTTTGTTGTTATCAAAGTGCTAGGCTTTAGTATTAAGGGATAACATTAACTACGCTTTATTATATTATTTTCACTTTACTATCTTTCACTTTCATCCTTGTATCTAATCATATCCGTTTATCTATTTTCCAGCGACGTGACTTCCCAGAACAACCTCTCCTCGGACTCTAGTTCTCAAGATCGCACAGAGAGGATCCTGAATGCATTGACGACCCTTACGGAAGCCCAATAGAGAAAGACAGACCTGCTTATCGAGGGTCTCAGGGCAATTACCGCATTAGGAGGACCCTCCGCTCTCATTGCCGCCCTCGAGAGCACCGCTACACCAGCTACACCTGCCAGGACTGGCACTGTGTCGGATTTCCGGAGGCTACACCCGGCTGTGTTTACAGGGATAGCCGAACCACTCAAGGCCGAGCAATGGCTGGTCAATGTGGAGAAACTACTGACGGCCGCACGGGTCCCCGATGAAGAGAAAGTGAATGTGATAAAGATCCAGCTGGAGGACGAGGCCCGTATGTGGTGGTCCTTCGAAGAGAGCAGATTCGATGGGCCGATTGAGTGGAGCAAGTTCAAAGAATGCTTCTTGGACCACTATTTCCCCTCCACCGCCAAGGTAGAGATGGAAGAAAGATTTATCTTGCTGAAACAAAACGGCCGCCCCGTTGACGTATATGCGGCAGAGTTCAACCGTCTGAGCTGATTCGCTTCATATATGGTCGTTTCAGAGGCCACCAGGGCCAGACGTTTCTTGCAGGGACTCGACTTTGAGCTGCAACAATAGATTGCGTCACTCGAGTTGCAGACTTTCGCGCAGGTGCTCAACGTTGCACGAATTCAGGAGAGCTAATCAATAAATTCCAGGGGCCCAGCTCGAGTGATAGGAGGCCCCCAGTTGTCCCGACATATGCTTATACATCGTCCTGAAGGTGTAGGGTTCCCTAGCGCGGCAGTAAGGTTTCGGGAGGCATCGTCCATACCGTTTTCAAAATTTTGCCGTTCTAAAGAACCCTAACTCTAGAATCTTAACTAGAGATTTAAACAAAATATCTTGCAAACAACTTTGCAACTAAGTGAATGAGGAATACAACCTTTGTAGACCGGTCCTTCACTTCAAATGCTCCGTGTAGAAGTCCCTTCGCTGCGAGTAAGAATCTCCCGAACTCTTGAGAGGCTCCACAAGGTGAAGGATGCAAACTTGCTCGAAGTCTTCGAGGCCGAAAATGATCTACGTCGAAGAGACTCAAGCTCATGCTACCTCTTCACTAATAGTGAAATCAGTGAAGCAAATACCCTAAACTAAATGGCTAATAGTAGAGGATGATGAAGTAGGAAGTGGGCTCACTTTAGATTTTATTTTCTCACATAGGAAAAAGCTAGCAAGCTTTTCTCATGAGGAAGAAGATGAAGTGATCAAGAGAGAATGAACTCATGAGGTGAGAATAGCAACCTTAGGTGAGTTAGTGTCATACACTAACTCATGTAAAGAATAAACCATGGGTTAACAATAATGGTTGGGTTAATAAATATTTTCAAGTAAAACAAAATGATTGGACTTGGTCAATGGTTCCACAAGCTTCTACAAGCTTCAACCATGTGACTAATTACCACTAATTTATGAATTACCAAGATAAATAAAAACCTTAGGATTATCATAACCATGGTGTAAGTCTCATACTCCCATGTAGCATATGGCATCTAGCATGACACAAAATAATTTACATTAATATATATCACATATATACTATATGCACACAAGTGAGAAAAAGAAATGTTTAAGTGAGCTAATATTAGTTAATGTAAATTAACATATCACATATATAATTATACATTAAATTATCAAATCAACACTTGATTTAATAATCCGGCTATATCACATACAACCGGTTAATATCAAATGTAACAACTTATCGAATCAACACTTGATCCGATAACCCGGCTATATCACATACAACCGACCGATATCACATATCGCGAGAATAGAATGCGGTATCACATACGCGCATTAATCTCGGTCCCGCACATATCACATATGTGCTCCTACATCATTTAGCCTGAGCCAGTGAAACCTCTGTGAAGAACTCTAAAGACCCGTCAATACACCGGCAGTAGGTAATGATCACATCAAGCACCCACAAACCGTCAGCGGTACTAGATGGATGTAATGGCTACCCGGGTATTGAACGATCAGAAGATCAGCAAGCAAGCCCGCTCTAACTCCTGCAAAAGCCTGTCGGTAACACTACCGTACAGTCCGGTCTCTTCGTCTGATATATCGCATATCCAGTATAGGGGTGGTAAACGTCAGACCCCAATAACCGATAAGTCGTGCCGATGTGTAGCTCATAATGGGTTCAGAAACTACTGATAACACTTATCAGTAAATCTCCGTAGCAGCCCTGGCCAGAGACTTATCGTTATGGCCAATCGAGCACAGCGCAACATCAACCCCCAATACCGGGAGAGACGAATCCCCTCCTATCGCTCATTGCCTCCATGTGATTCAGGACTATACCCAAAAGCCACCGTTTTGCACGTTCTGTTGAACGTAGTAAGGTGGAAATCAAAGCACAGTGGGAATCACACAAGACTCTATGACGATCTCGGGTCTACAGACTGATCTGTATCAGTGTCACCAAAGAACTGCTATCTGACGATAGGTATAATACCAACTAGGAGTTTTCGGCGAGTCCGTTCAGTGTACCCAGTCTCCACTAAGCACCCGTACACCATCTTTGATGTCAAACACCAATGGATGTGGGATCATCTATCGCCCATCATATGGGTCAAGATGCGTATACGCTAGTCTACTCCGGAATATCGATGCTCTGTCTCGATACACTCTCGACTAGGAACTATTTTAGGGTGTACTTGTGGACTACCTTTGGCCCCCACTAGTATGATCTCTATCATAGTCCTAGTAGTCAAGTACACAACCTAAGGGCTTTATCAACATGTGAGAGCAAGACAGCATCACATATACAAGTCAACATGTTAAGATAAAGAGCAACCGAATAGTATACTATCATGTCGAGCAAGAAAGTCATCTCTATATATATCCAAGCATCCACTATAATATACATCACATGTACAATAATGGCCTCTAGGGCATACATATAACTAACAATCTCACACTTGCACTAAGCCCAGTTGTTGTAGTATCTCATACACAACATCCCGAAGAGTCTCTCAAATTGTATCTGGGGAATGGCCTTAGTGAGTGGATCCGCCGTGTTGTCCTTCGTGTCAACTCTCCTGACCTCGATCTCCCGGCGATCAACTATCTTCCGGATTAGGTGATACCGCCTTAGAATATGCCTGGATCGCTGATGGGACCTGGGTTCCTTGGCCAAGGCCACTGCTCCATTGTTATCACAATACAAAGGTATTAGACGCTCAATGGATGGAACCACACCAATGTATTTAGCCTCCATCGTCGAGTCTACCACGGTTTCTTGCTTGGAAATCTTCCAACAAACCGCCCCTCCATTGAGGGTAAAGACAAATGCCGAGACCGACTTAGAGTCTTCCTTATCACTCTGGAAGCTCAAATTGGTAAAGGACTCCACTTGGAGTTCTCCGTTTCCATACACCAAGAACATCTCTTTAGTCCTTCTCAAGTACTTGAGAATGTTCTTCACAGCTGTCCAGTGACTCTCTCCTGGATCTGCTTGATACCTACTCACTACACTTAGTGAGTATGCTATATCGGGTCTAGTACATAACATCGCATACATATTAGAGCCTACTGCCGAAGCATAGGGTATCCCTTGCATGCGAGCTCTCTCCAAATCAGTCTTAGGAGACATCTCTTTGGAGAGAGTGAGTCCTGTGATCATGGGTAAATTCCCACGCTTGGATTCTTCCATACTAAACCTCTTTAGTATGGTGTCAATGTACCCGGATTGGGACAATCCCGGTATCTGTTTAGATCTATCTCTATAGATCTTAATCCTCAAGATGTAAGAGGCATCACCTAGATCTTTCATTGAGAATCTATGTGATAAGAAGAGCTTGACCGAGTGCAGCATAGGAACATCATTTCCTATCAAAAGTATGTCATCCACGTACAATACGAGGAAGACAACTTTACTCTCTGCAAACTTCTTGTATATGCAAGGTTCATCTACATTTTTTATGAAGTCAAACTCTTTGACTACAACATCAAAACAGATGTTCCAACTCCGCGATACTTGCTTTAACCCGTAAATAGATTTAAGCAGCTTGCACACCTTCCCGCTGCTCCCACTGTCCACGAAGCCCTCTGGCTGAGTCATGTACACGCACTCTTCTAAATCACCATTTAAAAAGGCGGTCTTAACATCCATTTGCCAGATTTCATAGTCATGGTATGCAGCAATGGCAAGTAGGATCCAGATGGACTTAAGCATAGACACTGGAGAAAAGGTTTCATCATAGTCCACACCTGGTCGTTGATGAAAACCTTTTGCAACTAGTCTAGCTTTGAAAGTCTCAACTTTTCTATCTACACCAAGTTTCTTCATAAAGATCCATTTGCTCCCGATGGGTTTTACCCCTTCAGGAGCAACTTCCAAAGTCCATACTTTGTTGGTGTACATGGATTCCATCTCAGATCGCATTGCATCCAGCACTTTACAGAGTCCCCACTCGTGATGTCCTGCTCGAAACTAGTTAGGTCATTATCTACCATGATGCAATCCTCGCTCCCACCATCTACGAGAAAACCGTAGTATCTCTCAGGTGGATGAGGAACCCTACTAGATCGGTGGAGAGGCTGGGGTTCATTGGGAGCTATCGAATCCTCCGGTTCTACCAAATCTTTTGTCGTAGTTTGTATCGCTGGAACTTCTTCCAGTTCTACCTCCTTGCCACTAATTTCCTTTGCAAGAAATTCCATTTCCAAAAAGGTGGCATGCCGAGAAACAAACACCTTTTGTTCCTCGATGTGGTAGAAGATATACCCTTATGAGTTTTTGGGATATCCTACAAACTTGCACAGAACAGACCTTGCCTTGAGTTTGTCCGGATTATGCCTTTTGACATAGGCCGGACAACCCCATATCTTAACATAATTAAGACACGGTCTCTTCCCCTTCCATATCTCATATGGAATGGTAGGCACAGATTTGGTAGGGACCATATTCAATAGGTGTATGGATGTCTCAAGCGCATACCCCCAAAAGGAAATAGGTAACTCAGCAGTGCTCATCATAGAGCGCACCATATCAATAGGGTGCGATTCCTCCATTCCGATACACCGTTATGCTGTGGTGTATACGGAGGAGTGAGCTGATAGAGAATCCCATTCTCTTTTAGATAGTCACGAAATTCCGTGCTCAAGTATTCTCCTTCCCGATCAGATCGCAGGATTTTAATACTTTTGCCTGTCTGGGTCTCAACTTCATGCTTATATTCTTTGAATTTCTTAAAAGCTTCAGACTTGTGTTTCAACAGGAACACATGTCCGTATCTTAAGAGATCATCAGCGAATGTAATGAAGTATGAAGAACCATTCCTGGCATGTGTAGACATGGGAACGCATACATCACTATGTATCCCAAGAGTTCCGTAACTCTTTCTCCGTGTCCACTAAACGGAGTTTTGGTCATTTTACCTTTAAGACATGACTGGCAAGTGTCATAAGATGAAAATTCGAACGGTTTCAAATATCCATCTTTATGTAACTTAGCTAGTCGTGTCGTATTGATATAACCTAGTCTACAATGCCACAAGAAGGATTCGTTCATTTCTGAACTCTTCCTCTTGTATGTGTTTTGTACATTAAGAATTACGGTTTGATTTAGAATGTATATGTCATTATTTAACGAGTCTGATCCAATCAACTTTTGATTCAGGAAGATATTCATAACATTATCATGTACTACAAAATTATATCCTTCTTTACTTAATAAAGAAACTGATATAAGATTGCATATCAGGGTCGGTATGTAATCGCATTCGTTCAGAATCAATGTATTACCATTTGGCAATACAAGGTGATATCCGCCAACTGCTTTGGCTGCAATATTTGTACCATTCCCTACTAGTACGAACTGATCATCTACTCCCAGTTCTCTACCTTTCCTTAGCCCATGTAATATATTACATATATGGGATCCTGATCCAGTATCTAATATTCAGGACGTAGAGTGTACTGAGAAACAGTTCTAGGTGACTAACACACCTGAAGAAGATGTATCAGCATGCTCGTTCTTCATTTGGGTGGCATGGAAATCCGGATATTTCCTACTTCCTGCTCGGACTTATAACAATTATAAGTTAGAGCGGAACCAACGTTCCCCTGCTCAGCATAAAAAGCGGGTTCGGTCAATACATCCATATTATTATCTTGATTAAGGCCTGACATGGTCGCTACCTGGAGAGAGAGAGAAGGAAACTTAGCGTATGCTCTTGCAAAGATCAGATTGGTTATTTATCTTATCTAATCGATGTCTCTCACTGCTATTCTCAAATTTTTCTTCAAACCTTTAAAAAGAAAATTCAGTCAGGATTAATTGCATTCTACAACTTCGCTAACCGTTCAGTCAGGCCAGTGCTGGTACTTTTGAGAGAGGTTCCCCGTACTTTCGCACGGACCTAATTAAAATAAACCTCATTTTCCCAAAGGCGTAGACCCGTTGACACCTTTCTAGACACCTAATGAGTTAGCTAATTGTAAAGTGCAAAATTCTCCCGGGAGCAACTTTTGCTCACAGTGGGAATCGGGATCCAACTATCTCATAGAAGGTATGCAATCTCATTGCAAATTTCAACACTTGAAATTCCTGATAATACTTTTGCCCCTAACGTCCTATGACCTTGACGAAAGCCAACAAATCATAGTCCGCTAGTCAAGTTCAACCCGTACATTTCATGATTGAATTAAACCCACCCGCACGACCCTTGACGAAAAGCAACAAAGTCGTACGACTACCCTAATCCAATCGCATCTCATGCTTTAGCAGATAAGCAGTAATTAGCTACCGCACACTACGCCTTGACGAAAGCCAACAAACGTAGAACGAATACTAAATATTACTTATCTGAAATGTCGAAGGGCTGCGCAGGTTTTTAAGAAAACCATGAGCGTAATGAACTTGATATCGTTGTAGAATCGAGCGATTTTGAAAAGGAGTGTTTTTAAGACTTTTACTAGTTTTGCTAAAGAGGTCACTCCCGGTGAAGGGATCTCGGCTCTTTCCTTATCGAATAAGGTGCAGGATATTTCATAAATACTACTATGCAAAGAAAAAACTATAGAAGCAATCAAAAGACAAACCGAATGGGTTGTAGCATCTGCCAGTTTCGCTAAAGAGGCCTGATTGTTTCGAAAAATTGTGTTTGTAGTTAACCGCAATCAATAACGGTGTCGCGTGTAGCTAGACCGAGATGAGTACGGGTTGTCATCAGGGAAACGTTGAATCTTTTACTCTTACTTTAGATGTGTTGAAAAAGAGAGGAGGGAAATAAGAATGTTGATGAATGGTTTCTGGATCTACGTTAAGCACTAATGCAAATATAGATCTAGATTATATATGGATGTAAGTTAATATAAGAAGGGGCTTGTAGGGTTCATTAGTATTTAGTAGTTATGGATGATTAATTAAAAATTACTCTTTTTATCTTTTAATAGATTTAAAACTAGAACGACAGTGATGCGTGTAGATTAGGATTTCTGGAGGGAAAAGGAATCACACTCTTAACCCTTATCTCGACACGGAACTCCATTCATATCTAGCCTTTACCAAAACAATCATTAATCTAATCTCTAATCGCGGTCGGGACTAACAATGAATTGTTAGCGCGCCTGATTAGGATATTAATGATTCTTTTGGTAAAGTTTATAAACTTTATAGGACTTAAAAAGAGTTTAGGGATGTTCATCATCCATTAGCCTATCTTAATCCTACGAACCCTAACAAGCGGAGAATTACTCGAGCATGTTGGGAGAAAAAGAGATGGGGAGAAATTGCGTAATTAAACTACGAAGAAATAGAATAGGAAAAAGAAAGCTACCTTTATTAATCAACAATATTCATTACACTTTGATTCCTTAGAAAATGATTACAAATCCTAGTTTTCTTCTCAATCTCTTCTAAGGAAGTAGAGGAACAGTTGATGATCAGCCTGGATGCGTGAGTCGTCTTGGACTTCGTGATCTCGTCGGCTTGATGATTTTTCCAAGAGGCTCTCGGTCCATATTTATAGTCCAAAGCCAGAAACCTTTGCTTCCAAATTAGGTAAATAACAGCATAGATTCTCCACAAAAATTTTCAGTAAATATATCATCAAGATTGCCGCGGATCCGTGGCCCAAGGGGGGTATGGCCGCGGATCCGCGGCCATACAATCTCAGCCTTTGATCAAAATTCTGGGGCTTCCTCTATGTGACATGTGATGTTCTCTGGAATCTTTGGATCTTTGAAATCTTCTCGTGGTTGCTGCCAGACTTGATCTCCAAGTTTTGCTTTCTTAATTAGGCAAGTTTTCTTTAACAACTTGATTTCTTGGAAAAATTCTGCACAACAACTTAGAAAAATTCTGCACAACAACTTAAATAATATTTAGTAGACTTTGTTCTACTAGGATTTGGTCAATGATATTATTTGCATACAATTTCCTACCAAGTTCTAATTATAATATATCAACACATGGAAAATAGTATTTTTACACATAAACCCTCATATGTATGATATATTATAATAAAGACTTTTTTTAATATGGAAATAGTAGGAAAAATGTAATAATAAATATGCAGTTTTATTAACTGAACAAATACCCCCAAACTTATCTTTGATCGTCCCGAGCAAACTAGTTTATTCAAGAGAAGGAGAAAAAGAAAGAAGAAAACTAAGCACACTTTCGTAGGCAAACACGATCGCACTGAGCACGTGCAACAAGCCGTTAAACCTCTAGGTGTCCCTAGTAGGTGGAGTGTTGTCTCCTGAGGGTTTTCAGCGGATTACACCCACAAAATCCTATAATAAAAGAGAGATGGTGAAATTTACATATAAAGATAAGAACCATAAAAGAAAGACTTTGAAAATAAGAGTTTCCAACTACACTAGCTTTTCAGTTGTCATAAGCCCTATCTTAATAGTCATGAAAAGATGTTAGAAATCACATCATCTCTCAATAAAACATCATCTTTATTCTTCATTCCTATCTTTCATCCAAACATCGATCATATACCCCTACGTGTGTAAAACGGACATCCCTACACTCGGAGAATTCAATTCAAGCTATCATACTCTTGTCCATCTGCCTTAGTACTTTTTAATTTGATGAATATTTAAATGGATTTTCTCACACACTTTCATGCGACCGTTAATACTTCTTGAGGTACTAACCGACCGATTACTCATGCGCTTGCTTATTAGGTGTATTTCTCGTCTTGCACCACCTAAGGCTTAGCAGTGACTCCCAGACCAGTTGGTCTAAGGCACTAGGTGATGAAGCACCCTCGCTATATTTTTTATTGCTGCCTAGGCGATAACAAAACCAGTGTTCATTTTTCTCACCATTTTATATTTTCTTCATTTTTTTATTTCCTTCATACTTTGGCTTTTAAACAAGAGCATTTCAAGGTATCCTCTACTATCCCGAGTTTCAAGACGTGTGTAAGTGCATATAGTAGGGTATCAACATTCAAATGTTTGGTTTCCAGAATAGAAACTATTTTTCAGACTTATTTTTATCCTTAGATTAGTGACTTTCTTCATCTTACTAACCCTTGGGACAACAGCTCATAACTACTTATTACTAGTTCGTTTAAGAAAACTTCTAATTTTCTTGGTTTTCTTAAACTATTCCTATCTTTTTGATGTAATTTTTCACTTTCTACTCTTTTGTTATAAAAAAAAATTTTAAAATTTTTGAAAATGTTGTGCTTATGCAAAATATGATGCAAATTGATGTGTAAATAAGCACAAACCTCCCCCAAACTTGTTTTCAACAGTGTCCTCACTGTTGCTATCTGCTGGATCACAAAAACCTGTAAGCTTGGGAGGACATTATTAATGGGGGCAAGAATATATGAAAGTGAAAATCCTCCTCCAAACTTATTTTTGGCTCACAAATTTGAGGACAAAAGTTATGTTCAAGAGCCAAAAATATACCCCCCCTCAAACATGTGTTAGACAATATGAAGCATTTTAAGAGGGGGTGAGTCATTTGGTCAAAATAAGACTTTATAAAGACCAAAAGTTAACACCAACCATTCAAAGATTTTATCAGTATAGCGTATAGGTCAGTGGAAGAATGTGTTGTATCGAGTGAAGAAAAAATGGGGAAGGGATAAGAGGTGGTCTGGAAAGGGTTTGAAATTAGAGAAAAGAAAGAATGAGGATGAATGTGAATGATTAGGAAGAAGGAATGGTGACGGTTCAACCTCTATAGGTGGAGATTGATCAATCATAAAATCCGTATTGTTTAAAAATTCAAGTTCGTCAGCAAAAAGTTCTTCAAAACTTTTATCATTGGTGTGATTGAACATTTTGCTGTCAAAGAGTTTTGTGCCAGAATTTATCCTACTTGATTCATCAAAAATCATTGAGGTAGAGGACTTGAAAAACTCATCTACCTTATTTTCAAAAATATCCAAATCAAGTTGAATTTCTGGTATTATTGAACTTGAATTAACGGGTTGTGATTCATCAAAACTCACAGAAACTATAGGAACAAAAGAAGAACCGAAGAAAGTGTTAGTGTTTATGCCCTAGAAGGCCATTACTGTATCATACTAGTTTGTATATTACTTAATGGAAGGTTGGGATATTCACATGTATATAACAGTCTTGCTAAACATGGTAGTATGCTACTTGGTTTTTCTATCTTAATATGTGAGTATACGTATTGATAGAGCTCTTAGGATCTTGCTTGACTACCAGCGTTGTGATGGCAGTTACACTAGTGGGGGCTGGGTAGTCTACAAGCACATCCTTATTCAGGTCCCTGGTCGTTGGATTATCGAGATAGAGCATCGATACTCCGGAGTAGACTAGTGTGTACGCTTCTCATCCCAGTTGGGGAGATGCTCTGTCCCACAGCCGTCAGTACGTCATACTGGAGATAGTATACAGGTGCTCGTTAGGTCACGGGTACACCGGACAGGACTCACAGGGGACTGTTGGTTGGTTTTATACCAGTCGTCAGTGAACAGTTCCCAGGTGACATGAGTACAGCATAGTCCGCAGACTTGACACTGCTACTTCGCCTCGAGTGTGTCCCACTGTTCTTAGATTGCTACCCTACCACGGCTCAAAGGAGTCGTGCAAACAGGTAGCAGTTGGGTGCAGTCCCGAGCACTTGGAGGCAGTGGCGGTTAGACAGGATTCGTCTCTCCCAGTATTGGGAGTTGATATCGCGCTGTGTCAGAGAGCCATTACGCAAAGTCCCTGGCCAGGGCAAGCGAGATTTGCTGGTAGGTTCCAGTAGTTTCTCAGGGTGTAATGGGCTTCGCTCCGACACGACTTATACCGCTATTAGGGGACTGAAACTTGCCGCCCCCTAGGCCCGATATGCGATAGTCTAAGACGAACGGACCGGACTGTACGGAGATTGTCACATCAGACTCAGTAGGAGTTCGGATGGGTTCCCTCATCGGCCTTCTTATCGACATCTACCTGGGGACCGTTACGTACAGCTAGTGCCGCTTGCGGTCTGTGGTTAAACCCACTGCCAGCGTAGTAGTCGAGTCTCTAGAGTCCCACACAGAGAGTTTCCCTACTCCAGGCGAAACGATATAGAGGTCGTATGGTTTTACGACAAGGGTTCGGACGCATACGTGTGTTTTCGCACGTACGACTTTCGGACAGTTTTTACCAGTCGGCTTTGGTTTAAGCCAGTTACTGGTATCCGGTTATTGGATTTATACAGTCTAAAGTTTTTCCGTATTTTTGCGGAAAGGAGGGGCGTTCTCGTAATTGCGCGAGAAGCTTCTAGAAGATGGTGACTAAGGAGGTTTAGGTGGCATATACATTGAATGAGATTAGTGAGTCATATGGATGATTCATCCATGTCATTAATGCTTCATAATTGCTTAATGACTCATGGAGATGAATCATCACAAGATATTTATCAAGTATGGTTGTAAAATGATTTCTTTTCTTTTCTTGTTAAAAAGAAATGCTTGATATATATTATAATAACTCATTCTTCTCACTTCATTATTATCCTCACCTTCTCTCTCCTCAAGCTCTCCCTCTTCAAACCCTAATCCTCCCCTCTCATGTGCTGAGTACAAGGATTAGTTAGACTACTTAATCCATAACCCTCTCTATATTTCACCTAGCTTCTTTGATTGGCACTTAGAGAAGTTTAGTTGCCTCAAGTTTACAAGTTAAGCTTGGAGTAAAGCTCTCGGGTGGATCGTCTACTACTTCGAGAAGGCCGAGGAGGAGGTGGAGTTCGCAAAGACGAAGGACACGATTCGTTAGGTATAATCCCTAAACATAGTAGCATAGAAACTCTATGTTTTAAGTTAGTTATCGTTTAGCTTCGATTCAAGCGGTTAGTCGATGTTTGTTCACTAAACAAGTTCGTTTTTGAAAATTCTGCCTCCCCACAAGTATTGGGGTGTTGTACATCGACTTACAGTGGTATCAGAGCCTCGCTAAACAATAAATAACTTACTTGCAAATTTGTATGAATTTCGAACGAAAAAAACGAAACCGAAAAACCCCGAAATCACTAGTTTCTGTCGAATTTTAAATGAAGTCCTAAAATTTTTCAGGGAGGTTCAGAAAGCTTAAAAAGACAGTAGAAGAACACCCAAGAAATTTGGGCCCCTGAATCGCCTAAAGCGCCGCGGAACCGCGGCGGATCGCACCGATCCGCCGCGCTTCCGCCGCCGAGTTGGCGATTCAGGAACCCAAATTTCCTGTGTTGCTTCTCTGTGATATTTGGTATTTTCTGGAATATTTTATTTTTGCTCAGGTTTCAGGTTTACAGAGAAGTATTGGAGCAAAATTAAAAGTGTTTAATCGATCGAAATTATACAGTATTTGCTTGTTGGATTATATCTGTGTTTGTATAATGTGTTCGTAAACCTTCCCTAACTGCTAGTATGTCGGTTGGCAGGGGGTTGCACATTTCTGTAATGGTTTTTACTGTTTGTGGATATGAACTGTGTTGGACTGTTGTGATGTATAGCCGGGGTTTTGTGATGGGTTATTATTTAATTCATTTGATGTAAATGTAATTTGTTGTAATATTATTTTGCGGGGCGCATCCAGGTTGCGGTTGTAGCCACCGTTGTATTATTTCATTTTACTGTTTTTGCTCCTAGGACAGACCCAAGGTGGGATGCACAAACTGCCGGGTGGGTAGTTTGCCGTACCCGTTGGGGTCTTGGGTGGGGTAATGGCTATTCATCACAACTGTGTAATCCGTCTTTTGTTGCAGGCTCAAAACAAACACGGATTACTTGCAAATCCAATAAAGTTCATCTGTGATCTGGAATGCCTATTATTGCGTCTGACGAATATACAATATCTATATATGATAGCTATTTAGACGTCACTTATGTTTTACACCCGCGCTAGCCCAGCCCCCGCTCTGTCGTTAGTTAAGTAACCTAACGGGTGATGACGGGACCCCGTGGCGAATGCGGATGGCATAAGAGGACGTTGTATTTTCGTTGTTTTCTGCAATGATAGGTTAATGATGGGACGCATTATTTATAATGCAAAGAAAATAAACCAAAAGTTTAATCGTTGGAACAATTTAAAAGAAACCACTCGGTTAATTTTAAAAACAGATATTTTTTAATGCGGAGCTTTAACCACTCCTTTTAAAAGCTATCAGGTTCCTTCGGTTATATCAAGTTCACTACGTTCACGGTTTCGCCAAAACCATTCGTAGCCCTCCGTCATTTCATCTGGGTATTCAGTAGTATTCAAGCTATGTATTTTGACCTAACGCCAAGGCATAGTGTTTGGTAGCTACTGGGTATTCATTTGTTGCATAGATAGATGAGTTAGTTTGGGACAGTCGTATTATCATTTTGGCCGAACGTCAAGGATATATACGGATGGGTTCAAATTGACAAGATAATGATGGGTAGAACTTGACATGTGACTTATGACATTTTGACCTAACGCCAAGGTCATAAGAGCATGGGGCAGAAATATATATCGGGAATTTCTAAAGAAACTGAAATTTGCATAGAGTTGCATACCATTTGGAGTTTGATGAATGTTGGTAGGATTCCTTCAACATTATCATACAATGATATTTGGATCCCGATCCTACTGTGAGTATATGCTACTTATCAGGAGATTCGTCACTTAACGATCAATGCTATAAACCAAGTAGGTGTCCAGAAAGGTGTCAGCGGGGTTACGCCCCCAGAGAAAAGAGGTTATTTAATTAAGGAACTTCGCGAAAGCGTTGGAAAACCTCCCTCGAAGTATCGACACTGGCCTGGCTGAACGGTTAAGCAAGTATTGTACGGTGAGAATAGTCCTGGCTAATTCTTCTTTTATGGTTTGAGGAAGGGTTCGAGAAACAGTGGGAGCCATCCAGTTTAGATAAACTAAAAACCACTCTAAACTTGCAAGAGCATCATGCTAAAAAGTTTTCTTCTCTCTCTCCTAATTGCAGCGACCCTGAAAATGACTGGACTTAAGTTACTTTTAGAGAAAAATATACTGACAGGGCCAAACTATAAAGATTGGCTGTGGAATGTCAAAATGGCTTTGACCTATGACAAATTGGGGTACGTCCTCACCGCTACGGCACCTGCTGTCCCTGGTCCCAAATCCAGCAATGCGGATAAGGAAATCCGCAAAACCTGGGATTTAGATTGCGCGAAAGCCAAGTGCATCGTGCTTGCCTCAATGAACAATGAACATCAGAGGAGGCACGAGGATATGACCCTAGACGGCATATTTCTCCATACAAAGGAACTTTATGGAGAGCAATCTCGTATAGCAAGATACGAGACCTCTAAGAACTTGTTTCGAGCGAGGTTGGCTGTCGGGTCATCGGTAGGAGAACATGTCCTAAAGATGATCGGCTATATTGAAGAGCTCGCAGACCTTGGGACGACTTTGGATAATGAGCTCTATACAGACCTTATTCTCCAGTCCCTTCCTCCCACCTACGCCCAGTTTATCCTGAACTTCAACCTTCAAAGAAAAGAAGTTGAACTTCCGGAACTCCTGAACATGTTAAGGAGTGCAGAGGGCACCTTGCAGAAGGCAAGGGAAACACCCGCTATGTTTGTTGGCGGTGCATCTTCTTCCGGGTCCAAGGCTAGGGCCAAAGGAAGGAAGAAGAAGGCCGTCCCCAGACCTAGAGGAGGTGTTAGTAAGGTGGGAGGGAAGGGAAAGAAAAAGTTTACGGTACCGGTAGTGGGCCAGGATGAGTGCTTCCATTGTCATAGGAAGGGGCACTGGAAGAAGGATTGCAAGGCGTGGAACGCCAAGAACCAGGAACCGAAGCAAGCTGTGGCTTCGACTTCAGGTGTGTTTGTAATTGAGAATTGTCTGTTGATCAACTCTACTTCCTGGGTATTGGATACCGGATCAGGATCTCATATTTGCAATTCATTGCAGGCACTGAGAAACCGTAGAGTGCTGAAGGAAGGTGATATGACCCTAAAGGTTGCTAACGGAGCTAGCGTGGGAGCTGCGTCCGTCGGGGATTATCACCTAGGATTGACAAGTGGACACATTTTGGTTTTACATAACTGTTATTTTGTACCAAGCTTAACGTGTAATATCATATCAGTTTCCTTGTTATCAAATAAAGGTTATGATTTCACGTTTGTAAGAGATGTTGTTAACATCCACCTTAATCATGGTTTGATTGGGTCCGGTACTCTAAATAACGGTATATATGTTTTAAACCAACTCCAAATTTTCAATGTCCAGAACACACTAAAAAGAAAGTCTCCAGATTTAAATAAAGCTTTCTTATGGCATTGTAGACTGGGTCACATCAATGAGAGAAGGTTGACTAAGTTGCATAGAGAAGGATATTTGGACTCGTTCGAATATCAAACTTATGACACTTGTCAATCTTGTCTCAAAGGAAAGATGACAAAGACTCCACTCACTGGACAAGGAGTAAGAGCGAGCGAGCTCTTAGGACTCATACACAGCGATATATGCGGTCCGATGTCTATACATGCAAGAGGTGGTTTTTCCTATTTCATTACTTTCACGGATGATTACTCAAGATACGGATTCATTTATCTGATGAAACATAAATCCGAGGCTTTTGAAAAATTCCGAGCGTATAAGAATGAAGTAGAAAACCAAACCGGCAAAAGTATCAAGACACTTAGATCTGATCGAGGTGGTGAATACTTGAGTGCCGAGTTCCTTGGTTACCTAAAAGAGAAAGGAATTCTCTCTCAGCTTACTCCTCCATACACTCCACAGCATAACGGTGTATCGGAGAGACGGAATCGAACCCTATTGGATATGGTACGATCCATGATGAGTAATGCTGAGTTACCGCGATCTTTCTGGGGTTATGCGCTAGAATCAGCGGCATATCTTTTGAACATGGTTCCTACCAAGACTGTGCCTACCACTCCATATCAGATGTGGAGCGGGAAGAAACCCCATCTACAGTATATAAAGATTTGGGGATGTCCAGCTTTTGTTAAAAAGCAGCATGTGGACAAGCTCGAGGCACGATCAGTAAAGTGTAAGTTTGTGGGATATCCAAAGAACTCCAGGGGATATCTATTCTATTACGCAAAGGAACAAAAGGTATTTGCTTCTCGTAATGCCCATTTTCTAGAACATCAGTTTTTAGAAAAGGAATCAAGTGGGAGCGAAATAGAACTGGAAGAAATTCCAGAACCACAAACTAATACTGAAAGTTTGGTAGAACCAGTAGTTCAAGAAGAACAGGACATTCCCGCACCCCTCCGCAGGAGTAGTAGGCCGTCTCATCCGCCTGAGAGATACTACGGTTTTCTCATAGATGGGGATAGAGAGGATTGCATCATAGATGATGATGAACCTACTGACTTCCAGCAGGCCATCCAGAGCGGCGACTCGGTACGATGGCTAGATGCAATGCGGACCGAAATGGAGTCCATGTACACCAACAAAGTATGGACTTTGGACTTTGCTCCAGATGGGGTAAAACCCATAGGATGCAAATGGATCTTCAAGAAAAAGATTGGTGTAGATGGACAGGTGGAAACCTATAAGGCTAGATTTGTTGCAAAGGGTTTTCGTCAAAGACCTGGTTTGGACTATGACGAAACTTTTTCTCCAGTGGCTATGCTCAAATCCATTCGGGTCCTTCTTGCTATTGCTGCCTTCCATGATTATGAAATCTGGCAGATGGACGTAAAGACGGCTTTTCTGAATGGAAATTTAGAAGAGAGCGTCTATATGGATCAGCCAGAGGGTTTCAATCAGAGTGGGAGCAGCGGGAAAGTATGCAATCTGCTTAAGTCCATTTATGGACTAAAGCAGGCATCGTGGAGTTGGAACATCTGTTTTGATGAGACAGTCAAAGAATATGACTTTATCAAAAATCCAGATGAACCGTGTATATATAGTAAAGTTGTAGCCAGAAGTGTCGTATTCCTCGTCTTGTACGTGGATGACATTCTATTGATAGGAAATGACATTCCTATGCTACAATCTGTCAAAGGATTCTTGTCACACAGGTTCTCCATGAAAGACCTGGGGGATGCCTCTTACATTCTGGGGATCCGGATCTATCGTGATAGATCCAAGAGGATGTTGGGACTTTCGCAGTCCAGGTATATCGACACTGTACTGAAAAGATTCAGTATGGAAGATTCTAAGCGCGGTAATCTACCGGCTTGTCACGGAATCACCCTCTCCAAAGAGATGTCTCCCAAGACTGATTTGGAAAGGGAACGAATGTCTATTATACCCTACGCTTCTGCGGTAGGCTCTATAATGTATGCGATGTTGTGCACCAGACCAGATGTAGCTTACGCACTAAGCGTGGTAAGCCGGTATCAGTCAGACCCAGGGGAGAAGCACTGGATAGCAGTAAAGAACATTCTCAAGTACCTGAGAAGGACTAAGGAAATGTTCTTGGTTTACGGCGCAAAAGACCTCAGGTTGGAGGCCTTTGCTGATTCCGGCTTCCAGAGTGATAAGGACGATTCCAAGTCCATGTCGGGTTATGTCTTTACCCTCAATGGAGGGGCGGTGTGCTGGAAGAGCTCCAAGCAGGACACCGTTGCTGACTCGACGATGGAAGCGGAGTATATAGCTGCTTGCGATGCCGCAAAAGAAGCAGTCTGGATGAAGAAGTTCCTAACAGAACTTCAGGTGGTTCCTACCATAGTTGATCCAATACCTCTGTATTGCGACAACAACGGAGCTATAGCTTTAGCGAAGGAACCAAGGTCCCATCAGAAGTCCAGACACATCTTGAGGCGGTATCACCTGATCAGGGAGATCATTGATCGTCAGGAGATCGATGTTCGGAGAGTTGCTTCTGAAGAGAACATTGCTGATCCATTCACAAAGGCCCTACCTCAGATTCAGTTCAAGAGGCTACTCGAGATCATCGGTCTTCGATACGCCAGTACATGGCCCTAGTGCAAGTGGGAGATTGTTAGTGTTTATGCCCTAGAAGGCCATTACTGTATCATACTAGTTTGTATATTACTTAATGGAAGCTTGGGATATTCACATGTATATAACAGTCTTGCTAAACATGGTAGTATGCTACTTGGTTTTTCTATCTTAATATGTGAGTATACGTATTGATAGAGCTCTTAGGATCTTGCTTGACTACCAGCGTTGTGATGGCAGTCACACTAGTGGGGGCTGGGTAGTCTACAAGCACATCCTTATTCAGGTCCCTGGTCGTTAGATTATCGAGACAGAGCATCGATACTCTGGAGTAGACTAGTGTGTACGCTTCTCATCCCAGTTGGGGAGATGGTCTGTCCCACAGCCGTCAGTACGTCGTACTGGAGATAGTATACAGGTGCTCGTTAGGTTACGGGTACACCGGACAGGACTCACAGGGGACTGTTGGTTGGTTTTATACCAGTCGTCAGTGAACAGTTCCCAGGTGACATGAGTACAGCATAGTCCGCAGACTTGACACTGCTACTTCGCCTCGAGTGTGTCCCACTGTTCTTAGATTGCTACCCTACCACGGCTCAAAGGAGTCGTGAAAACAGGTAGCAGTTAGGTGCAGTCCCGAGCACTTGGAGGCAGTGGCGGTTAGACAGGATTCGTCTCTCCCGGTATTGGGAGTTGATATCGCGCTGTGTCAGAGAGCCATTACGCAAAGTCCCTGGCCAGGGCAAGCGAGATTTGCTGGTAGGTTCCAGTAGTTTCTCAGGGTGTAATGGGCTTCGCTCCGACACGACTTATACCGCTATTAGGGGACTGACGCTTTCCGCCCCCCTAGGCCCGATATGCGATAGTCTAAGACGAACGGACCGGACTGTACGGAGATTGTCACATCAGACTCAGTAGGAGTTCGGATGGGTTCCCTCATCGGCCTTCTTATCGACATCTACCTGGGGACCGTTACGTACAGCTAGTGCCGCTTGCGGTCTGTGGTTAAACCCACTGCCAGCGTAGTAGTCGAGTCTCTAGAGTCCCACACAGAGAGTTTCCCTACTCCAGGCAAAACGATATAGAGGTCGTATAGTTTTACGACAAGGGTTCGGACGCATACGTGTGTTTTCGCACGTACGACTTTCGGACAGTTTTTACCAGTCGACTTTGGTTTAAGCCAGTTACTGGTATCCGGTTATTGGATTTATACAGTCTAAAGTTTTTCCGTATTTTTGCGAAAAGGAGGGGCGTTCTCGTAATTACGCGAGAAGCTTCTAGAAGATGGTGACTAAGGAGGTTTAGGTGGCATATACATTGAATGAGATTAGTGTGTCATATGGATGATTCATCCATGTCATTAATGCTTCATAATTGCTTAATGACTCATGGAGATGAATCACCACAAGATATTTATCAAGCATGGTTGTAAAATGATTTCTTTTCTTTTCTTGTTAAACAGAAATGCTTGATATATATTATGATAACTCATTCTTCTCACTTCATTATTATCCTCACCTTCTCTCTCCTCAAGCTCTCCCTCTTCAAACCCTAATCCTCCCCTCTCATGTGTTGAGTACAAGGATTAGTTAGACTACTTAATCCATAACCCTCTCTATATTTCACCTAGCTTCTTTGATTAGCACTTAGAGAAGTTTAGTTGCCTCTAGTTTAGAGGTTAAGCTTGGAGTAAAGCTCTCGGGTGGATCGTCTACTACTTCGAGAAGGCCGAGGAGGAGGTGGAGTTCGCAAAGACGAAGGACACGATTCGTTAGGTATAATCCCTAAACATAGTAGCATAGAAACTCTATGTTTTAAGTTAGTTATCGTTTAGCTTCGATTCAAGCGGTTAGTCGATGTTCGTTCACTAAACAAGTTCGTTTTTGAAAATTCCGCCTCCCCACAAGTATTGGGGTGTTGTACATCGACTTACAGAAAGTAGAAGGTTAAATGGGTAAACAAATTGGTGTGTCGAGTGTTGTTGTACCAGATGTGGAAGATAGAGGCTGTATTTCTTCGGGTATACTTTTATCATCAACTTCAAGACGTATTTGGGGTTCGGAAAGAATTAAAGGCTCAAGATAATGACCACATGGAAGTGAAAGGATCCGATGAATTAGTGGGACAAAATCATCCAAAATTTCGGGTTCATCAATCAATATATCCCTAACGTCAATCACCTCATTCAAGTGAAGGTTAGAATTCTCAAACACCTCATCAAAAGTATTGTTTCCCCCAATCAGAGCAAAGCTCTGTTTGAATTTCAAAATTCAAAATTCGAAGCAACGCTTCAAATTCTTTGCGCTGCGCGCAACGCGCCACGTGTCAAAAGCTGATACGCCAGCGCAGCGCCTAAGACAGCGCGCCCAATCAGAGCAAGACTCTATTTTAAAAAAAATTAAGGGAAGCAACGCTTCAGTTGCGCAAGCGCTGCGCTGCGCGACACGTGTCAGCGCAGTTGCGCAAGCGCTGCGCTACGCGACACGTGTCAGCGCAAACGCAGTTGCGCTGTGCCGTGCACTGCGCGACACGTGTCAGCGCAGATGCGCAAGAGCAGATGCGCAGTGCCGTGCGCTGCGCGACACGTGTCAGCGCAGTTGCACTGCGCTCTGTGCTGCTTGACACGTGTCACGCGCTGAGGCGTTTGCGCCAAACAGAATTAAATTCTAGTAAGATTCTTCTGTTCTTATTAAAACAAGAAGATTGCCTTCTGTAAAACAAAAGCTCCTGGATCAAAGATCCAACGGTGGGGAAAATTCCCCAAATCACTCAGAGAAATATCTCTTTAACAAATTTAACAAATTTAACAAATTTATATAAAGGCCCCTAGACCCCAATTCAAAAGACCATCAACATTGTGAGAGATTAAGAACCTCAAAACAAAGAGAACTCTAAAGAAAGTTTTAAGATAAAAGGTAAAAAACCTTCACAAAATAGAAGAATTTTTTCTAATAGATCATTGATCTAAGAACAAGATCAATGATCTTCAAATAATAATAAGTGCTTTGCACTTTTTTTTTATGAATCACTGGTTCTCTGAAAACAAGAAAAACAAGAAAAACTTGTTTTCTTTGATCTAAATTGGATCAAGAAATCAAACAGTGCCTTGCACTTTTTTATGAACCATTGGTTCTGGAATTTTAAAGATTCTTAAGATCATTGAAATAGTGCCTTCCACTTGCAAAAACTGCACTGTTGCGCTCCTGGGTTGGCGCAAGCCACCAGGGAGCGCCACGTGTCAGTATCTGAATCACTTGCGCTATGCGCTTTTAAGAAAGAGCTTTGCTCTCTGAAATTGGCGCAACTCACCAGTGCACGCCACGTGTCAGCAGCGCAAGCGCAGCTCACTATGCTTGCGTGACACGTGTCATCACCACAGGCGCTTGCGCTCAGTAATTGGCGCAAAGCGCCTGACAAATGCAATGAATTGTTTTTTTTAAAAAGGCCAGGCCCAAATCAAAAAGGCCTAGTAGGCCAAAATAAATTGCAATGCAATAAAAAGGGCAGAGCCCAAACAACATTGATGCTCTGCATCATTTATAAAATGGCAGAGCCTAAACAAAGGTGAAAATGCAATAAAAGGGCAGAACCCAAACAAAATTGATGCTCTGCATCATTTATAAATGGGCAGAGCCCAAACAAAATAAATAATGCAATGCATTATTTAAAAAAGAGGCCAAGCCCTAGCACAGGCCTAATAGGCCAGAGACAAATAAGATGTTAAACATTTCTAAACTGGACTTAGCCTAATCATGGCCGTAAGTCCTCAAATTAAATTGACTAAGCAAGATTGCTCTCCTAAATCAATTTACATCCGGTTCGAGGGTACATCTCCGAACTCCTCTGACTCCTATCGTTGTAATCCTTCAACGACGTCAGAGAGGTGACGGGTCCCGACAACCACACTTCAACACGGACTGTGGGGTCCTTAAACTCGCAGACTTATGCATCCCTAAACTAAAATATGGACTGGTCCTTAAATCCACGGACTTAAGCGTCCTTAAACTACCAATGGACCGCAATGTCCTTAAACTACCTATGGACCATCACGTCCCTAACTGGAAATGGATCTAGACGATCCCGTTAAGTTGATCTTGGGATCAAATCAGACTAACGTATCCTTAATGAACGTTTAAGTTGATCTTAGCCTCAAGTACGGCTAACGTATCCTTAAACCAAAACCCAAAACCCAAATCTAAGAAAATACGGATTTGGACTAATCCACGTCCTACGGGCGAAGAAATAAATAGTCTCCGTATACAATCCACGGGCAACCACAAACAAAACAAACACACACGACACGAAGTGAAATTCTGGAGAAGGAGAAAGTGGCTACCGCGATGCGGTAGCGTAATTAACTGCAGGGGCTTGCGCCTGCAGGGAAGAGCGTCCCCACAATCAAAAACCCTCAAGCGAGGGGGAATCTGATGAAGTCTGCTACATCGGCCGCATCCGTCTAAACCTCCGATACACGGTGCCATAAATCAACTTGGCATCCTCGGAGAGGTGGACGGATAAAACCAAATAGCATCTGCCCCGAATCTCAGGCAAGACGTCCTAATGTCTCGGCCGCCATTCGGAGGGAACCAGATTCTGGCACGCCCGGTGGGACCTTTTTCTCTTTTCACTCCACACTTCGTGTGTCGTCTTCGCGAACGAATCGCGGTTTGTTTATGATTGCCTTTGGATTTCAAGTTACTAAGATTTGGTCTTTTGCCTGGCGCAGAAATCAAGCATCAATGCCCTCAAATTGCTCGAACTGCTCGAAGTGCCAATGCAGCCGACGCTCCGCCTCACCTGGAGGCGTCGCATATGGGCCTCAAGCGGCCTCCGTCCTTACTATGCCTGTAGAGAAAGTGACTCAAGCCACCACCGGCCTGTTCTTCGGGACCATGATCCCGCCAGCAAGCTTCACCTTCCCAGTGCCCGCACCGGAAGCTTCAAGAAAGTCGGTCTTCGATCGACTTGCTACTCCCACGGCCCCTTTCAACGGGTCGTCCAATTCTTCGGTCTTCACCAGGTTGAGCTCGAGCACCAAAGGGCCTATTAAGAAGCCCATAACACCTGAGGCTGTCATCCCAAAGAAGATGGCTGCTCCTGAAGTCGCCAAGGCGGCTTTTCCTGTCAAAGAGTCAGTCTTTGCAAGGCTGACTATTCCCACTCCCGCTCAGAAATCTGCTTTTGACCGCTTGGACACAACTCCTCAACGGACGTCATTCTTCAAGAGGCTGACATCGGCAACAGTCTCTCACCTGAACAGGGGCAAGAAGAAGCTGTTTCTGTCTCTGAACCAATACCGACAACTCGTCACGCCCGACGACGCCACTGGCGCCGGATAAAGAAGACTGGGGGCAACTCCCCCTCTGGGATAACTTCACCAGCTCCAACGGTGGAAGTTAATGCTGCTGTTCCAACTGGGAACAGCTTTGAGCTGCTGAACAGGGTACGCAGAAACTCGCCAACTGCGGTGCTCAAAAGATCTCCTCCACCGGTAGAGATCGCCGTGGAAGCAAGAAAGCCGGAGCAGTCTCCTCAATCGCTTTCCTCCAGGATCTACAAGACATGGCGACGAGTCCGAGAATCTGTGATTGATCCTAATTTCTCTCGCCAACACAAGAATTCGAAAGGTCGACGGGAAGAAAATCCTCCGGTCAAGCAACGAAAGGCGACGACCACTTGGATGCCCAAAGCAACGGCCCCCTCAACTTCAACGGCCCATAAGAGAAGAAGGTCGGAGAAAGTCCTCACGCCGACGGCGAATATCAAAGGTGGTGAACCCAAACGCCCTAAGTAAGGGGGCATCGTAGTTCATACTGTCTACATGGTGTCCGGTAAAGAGGACAGCCGCATATCCACAGGTCATAGACCGCTCACGCGATCGGTGACCAAAGCGCAGAAGCGGCAGCAGAAGCTCCAAGAGATGATGAACGCGATGGCCGCACTTACTGGACCAAAAGAAAGCCCTGAAACGTCCTCGGATGAACGCCAGGAGCAAGAAACTGATGCTGAATTCCTTCGTCGGATATTGGAGAAGAAGGATAAAGAGGCCGCTGAACAAGCAGCCAACATAAAGCGTATGGGCCTCCTGTTCCAAGACATGGTGGGGATGATGATCCAACAAGATCCTCCGGCCGGAGATCCCCCGATCATCCTTGAAGACGATAGGGGAGAAACGTCGAATCCTCCGCCAGCTCTGTCAACAGCTAAGAAGGAGACAATCTCCAAAGCTGACTTAGACGAGTACATAGCCCAACAAATACGGATTCATCATGCGACTGAAGCAGCCGGCCAGGTCGTAAAAACAGGACGACTATATCCAAGTTGGTACGATCAAATCAAGTACCCGCCAGGCTATACAATACCCAAATTCCACGTATACAAGGGGACAGGCAATCCCCACCAGCATGTTGCCCAGTTCAGGGCACTCTGCGGCAACACCGGCGGTGACGACAAATTGTTGCTTCGCCAGTTCGTTGGAAGCTTATCAGATACAGCGTTCGAGTGGTACTCTGAGCTCCCGAACGACTCTATCAAGACCTTCGTGGAGATGGAGCTGTTGTTTACCCAGCGTTTTGCAAGCGCCAGTGAACGCACCCCGATGACGGCATTGATTAACGCTAGGGTGAAGCCAGGTGAGACATGGGTCCAATATGCTATACGGTGGCGGAACTTATAGTCGAAGTGCGAGCAACGCATTGAAGAAGCTCCTGCAGTGGGTATGTTTGTGGGAACCCTTGACCCGCAAGCAACCATCTCGCAATTTATGATGTTCTTCAAGCCGACTACCTTCCAGGCCCTGATCGACAAGTTAGCACAAATGGATCAGATGGGCCATAGACCTCCTCTTCCAAAGCCAGACTCCCGAAATGACAAGGGGAAGGGAAAAGCGATCGTTGTCGCTAATGCTCAACAATAGCCGAGTAACTCGATGCCGGTTGTTCATCAAAATAATATGCGTCCGCAGGTACCCCTTGAGGAAAGACTAGGACGTCCTTACTCGTTTCCCCGAGATAAAACGAGAAGATTATTCGAGCTGGCGTTGCGCAACCGACTCATAAATCTGCCGGAGCCAAAACGTCCGTCGCAACCAAATGATGTCAATGAGCCCAACTACTGTCCCTATCATCGAGTACTGGGTCATCCGATCGAAAATTGCTATGTCTTCAAAAATTGGCTTGAAGACCAGTACCAACAGGGCAAGTTTGCGCTATCCGACAGATGGAAGGTGAATCCGCCGCAACCTCACGCCTCTAAGAGGGTGAATATGCCGGGGGCAACATGCTCTCTCGTCGAAGAAGCCCCATGGGAGGTTGTGCTGTCAGCTAAGACAAAGAGGATGCTGAATGATCTTCAAACATGCCCGGCGATCAGGTGGAAAAATCCACTGGAACCTCAGATCATTGAGGGGATGTTGAAGCCGCGTCCAACTCCAAAGACCGATGGTGGTGGCCCAAGCACTCACAACCAGCCGTCAAAATCTTCGAAAAAGAAGAAGAAGAAATCTAAGAAGTCTGTAAAGCCTGGCGATAAGCGCGCAGACTTACAAAAACAAATTGACGCGCTGGAGGAATACAACCAGAAAGCATGGACTCCCATCACACTCCAAGAATTCCTCAAACATGTCTTTCAAGAAGAAGATGAGGAGGAAAGTTCGTCGGATGAGTCTGAGGAATACGTGGCAAGCTGCCATATGATCTCCCATTCGTTGACGGACGATGAGGAGACTCTTTGCACTAAAAAGCTGGGGGCAGATCCTAAACCAAAAATTTCGGGGCCTTCAGATGAAGTGATTGACGCATTCCTCAATGAAGCTCTGTTGAAAAGTAAAGCTGATCGGGAACGCGAGACGGCTATATTTGAAAGGGCCAAGCGCCAGCGATTTGACGAAAGAGCTGAGACACTTCCGCTGGAGCAAAATACATCCACTACGGACAAAAGAAAATTCAAGAAGAGGAAAAGATTTGCTAAAGCCGTATCAATAGGCATGAAGCTACCTTCCTCTGAAAGAAATATCACTGGTGAAGTGGAAATGCACCCTTTCTACTGCTTGTATCATCGGAAGATTTCGCACCCCACCGAAGAGTGCAAAGCTTTCAATGGATAGTGGCATGGGAACGTTGCTCACCGACAACAGTTTAAGCGGTGAAGCACAAAACTCGTCGGAAGCGGAAAAATACGACCGAAGGGCTTAACAGAACTACCGGCAATTGTCGCATGATTAACGCCGGGGGATCACAGGTGCTTACATTCGGGAGCAATTCCGACGAGGAGCTGGCTCTTAGCCCCCTCTTTAAAGATTCCACCTCGGGAAAAGAAGAAGAGCGGAAGGTCTGTGAAAATATCAGGCTGCGTAATCAGACGCTGCCCGAAAGGAATCTCGGAACCTTAAATAAAAAAGATAAAGGGAAAGAAAAGATCTTTGAAGATATCGTCTTAGATGACCAAGTTGTGAAGGAGCTAAGTGCCAAGGACCCGCCAAAGAGAAATAAGGTGGATTACAACGTCTTAGCGCATCTGAGGAAGCTACCCTCGCAGCTCAGCATTCTTGACGCCCTTTTGGTATCAAAGGAGGCGAGAGACTCGTTAATCAAGGCACTACAGGAGCCGGAACAATTCCAAGCTTTCCTGGCTGAAGAAAAGATGAAGGATGAATTGGAGGAAGTACACAGGGCCGATGTCACTTTTGGTGATGAGGACCTTCTCCTTGGGATGTGCGAACACAATCGCCCCCTTTATGTCTCGGGATACTGCCACGATATAAAGATAAGCAAAATCCTGATCGACAATGGATCCTCCGTTAATCTCCTCAATGTGCGGGTGTTAAAAGAAATATGCATGAGCGTCCAGCACCTTGCTCGGGACAAGATCACCATCTCCGGGTTCGACTCCCAGTCATCAAGAACTCTTGGGTCTGTGATACTGATGCTACGCTTCGGGCTACTCGTCACGGACATTAAGTTCCACGTCATAGACGCCAAGACATGCTACAATGCGCTGCTCGGCCGACCATGGTTACACGAGTACAACATCATCCCTTCTACGCAACATCAGTGTATGAAGTATTTTAAGGATGGTCTCGAGTATACCGTGACGGGAGAACTGAACCCGTTCTCTGTGAGCGAAGTCCGCAAATATGAAGATGCCAAATACTTCTTACCGGATTTCGAAGACATGGAGAGGTGTCACAAGACGGAGAATAAGGCTAACGCCACCATCACTTTCTTCGGCAGTGATACTGAAGAAGAGGAGGAGATAGTTTATTCGGGTTTACTCCAATACAACAAGCCGGGACCATCTGCTCCTACGTTGATCTTTGGTAGCGACTCGGAAGATGAGGTCCATGCTGTATTCTCTGCTCAACCTTCAATACAAACGTCCGCTGACGAAGAGCAAAGTCTACAAATCGCCATGGTTCCACCTAGACACCATAAAGAACTGGATGCACTTGATACCTACAGTGTAGAGTAGTTGCGGACATTCTACGTCCCTCCTAGGCGAGAAGGCAAAAAAACAATTCTATTCTACCGCTCTGAAGAGATTAAAGTGGAGAAAGAAATCTAGCATGGTGCGGATCCTACGCTTGACAGGATTCAGCCCATCTGTCTCCCCAGATATTATACAGAAGGCTTGAAACGGCTATTGAAGCGCCAGGGGATATTCTTCAAACAGACCGCTCGAAAAGCCAAATTCTATGACAGGGTCTGGAACGTTCCCGGGACTCAACACAAGCTGCCTAATGGGAGAATGGAAACAATCGGGCTTGGATATATTCGGTCCAAGAAACGAGGGCTACTCCATGATTGCTACGTCGTGCATGACTTCGATGAAGAAGCGGATGCTCAATGGGAAGATACTAATCCTGAACCAGTAAAAGTTCCAGATGCAAAAGTGCCCAGTCCGTCGTTCGAAGAACAAATGGACAAGCTTATAAGGGAAGCTGGTGAAAAAGTCCGAGACGATCATAACCGCGAAATGGCCATCTACGAGAAAGCCAAAACGCAACGCCTCCTCCAACAGGCTGTGAAAGATGAAGATGTCGCTCCTTGTCAACCTGTTATAAAGAAGGCTCGACGCAGAGGCAGAAACAAGTCGAAAGGCGAAAAAGGTGCTCAACAGCAACAAAGCGGGACTAAGAAGCCACGCAAGCGGGAATCGAACAGTTCTGATCTATCCCTCATAAGAAAAATGGGTCGGGCGTACTCTTTTCCTCGGGACAAGACGAAGAAAATACTTGACCTCGCTCTAAAACATCAGATGCTTACACTGCCGGAGTCTAAACACCCCGAACAGGCAGGCGAAGTCTCACACCCAGAATATTGCCCTTATCACCGAGTGATAGGGCACCCTCTCGAAGACTGCTTCACCTTCAAGAATTGGGTCGAAGATCAGTATCGACTTGGCAAATTCGCTCTGTCTGACAACTGGAGGGTAACACCGCCACAGAAGCATGAACCCAAGGCCACGAGAGCAGAACCAGTTCCACATTGGGCTTGGAAGCGAATTCGTACTTGTCACATGATAACAATATCAAAAGAAGAGCCCGAGAATATGGATGACCTTCCCTGGTGCTTTGAAAACAGCAACGACGAGGTGATCTCAGAATTCCCACCAACGCCAAAAGAGCTGGAAGATGGAATCCATACCACTGCAGATAACCTCAAGAAAATTGAGTTGGGAACGGCGAATGACCCGCGACCGACATTCATTAGTGAGCTGTTGTCTGAAGAGAAGGTGGCTTCATTAAAAGACCTGCTTATGCAGCATAAAGATTGCTTCGCATGGAACTATTCCGAAATGCAGGGACTAGATCCAGAAATTGCTGTGCACAAATTGGCAATATCCCCGGACGTTAAGCCAGTCAAGCAGGCACCAAGAAGAATGCGGCTCGAGCTTGAAATGAGCATCAACGCCGAGGTCAAGAAGCTGATCGACTCCGGCTTTATCCAGGAGGTTCAATATCCTGAATGAATCGCCAATATCGTCCCCTTGATGAAGAAAAATGGAACGGTGCACATATGCGTAGACTTCCGGGATCTCAATAAAGCTTGCCCGAAGGACGATTTCCCAGTGCCAGTCACCGAACTGATGATAGAAAACACGTCCACTCATGAGGTTTTCTCCTTCATGGACGGCTCATCAGGGTATAATCAGATAACCGAAGACCAGAAGCACACCGCCTTCAGGACCCCTTTGGGTAAATTCTGCTACAAGGTGATGCCCTTCGGTTTAAAGAACGCCGGTGTTACTTATCAGAGAACCATGACACGGATCTTTGATGACCTTATACACAAAATCGTCGAATGCTATATTGACGATCTCGTGGTTAAAAGCAAATCATACGAGGAACATCTCGAGCATCTGAAGACCGTATTTCAATGACTTCGACAGTACAACTTGAAGATGAACCCTCTCAAGTGTGCATTCAGGGTTTCCTCGGGCAAATTCCTGGGATTCATCGCCCGACATCGAGGTATTGAAATAGATCCGTCAAAGATCAAGGCAATCATGGAAATGCCTCCGCCAAGGACTCTCAAACAGCTGCGGTCTCTCCAAGGGAAGCTCGTGTATATACGGCGATTTATAGCCAACCTTTCAGGAAAGTGTCGTCCTTACAGCCACCTGATGAAGAAGGGAACCCCGTTCGTCTGGGACTAAAAATGCCAAAGCGCGCTAGACGAGATCAAGCAATACCTGCAGAACCCGCCAGTGTTGGCTGCTCCGGTCAAGGGAAAGCCCCTCATTCTTTATACAACCGCCCTTGAAGGTTCTTTAGGCGCATTATGGGCGCAAGAGAATGACCAAGGGAAAGAAAGAGCACTCTCCTACTTAAGTCGAGTTCTACTGAGGGCAGAAAGCAACTACTCCCCCATTGAAAAACACTGCCTGGCGTTGATCTTTGCGATAACAAAGCTCAAGCACTATGCGTTGGCGCATGAATTCCGTCTCATTTCGAAGGTGGACCCCCTTAAATATTTGATGTCAAAGGCCATATTGACAGGTCGGCTCGCTAAATGGGCCCTGCTCTTGATGGAGTTCTCAATAACCTATCAGCCTCTCAAGGCAGTAAAAGGCCAGGCCATCGCCGACTTTCTCGCTGAGCATCCGATACCCGCTGATTCTCCTTTGAATTGCGATCTTCCAGACGAACATGCGTTTGATGCGATCGACGATGGTGATACCAATGGGAGCTTTATTTCGATGGAGCATCTTCCATGAAGAAGCGCAAACAAAGTACCCCTATAATCAAATCGGGGGTAGGACTCATCTTTGTAACTTCATAAAGAGGGATAATGCGTTTTGCTTTCTCCCTAATAGAGCCGAGGACAAATAATAAAGCCGAATACGAAGCTTTGATAGCAGGCCTCGAGATCGCCATTGACATGGGAATTGAAAACCTCCTCATATACGGAGACTCCCAGCTGGTCGTTAGTCAAGTAAACGGCGACTATCAAACGTGCAAACCAGAGCTGGTGAAGTACGGCGAAAAGTGTTAGTTATATGTATGCCCTAGAGGCCATTACTGTACATAGGATGTATATTGTAGTGGATGCTGGGACATATATAGGTAGGACTTTCTTGCTCGACATGATAGTACGCTATCTGGTTACTCTTTATCTTAACATGTATACTTTCTGTCTCTCTGTTACATGTTGATAAATCCCTTAGGATGTGTACTCGACTTCCAGGACTATGATGTAAATCATACTAGTGGGGCTTGGGTGGTCCATGAGTACATCCTTCAATGTTCCTAGTCGTGGGAATATCGAGACGGGGCATCGATATTCCAGAGTAGACTAGCGTATATTCTCTCGACCTATGTGATGGGCGATAGATGATCCCATATCCATTGGTGTTTGACATCAGAGATGGTATGCGGGTGCTCAGTGGTGACTGGGTATACTGAACGGACTTGCCGAGAACTCCCAGATGGTATTATACCTCACGTCAGGTAGCAGTTCTCTGGTGACACTGGTACAGCTTAGTCTGCTGACCCGAGATCGTCATAGAGTCTTGTGTGTCTCCCACTGTGCTTTGATTTCCACCCTACCATGGCTCTACTGAGTCGTGCAAACAGGTAGTTTTTGGGTACAGTCCCGATTCACATGGAGGCAATGAGCAATAGGAGGGGATTCGTCTCTCCCGGTATTGGGGGTTGATGTTGCGCTATGCTCGACTGGCCATAACTGGAAATCCCTAGCCAGGGTTGCTGTGATATACTAGTAAGAGTTATCAGTAGTTTCACACTTGTTATGGACCTTACATCGGCATGACTTATCGAGCTACTGGGGTCTGACGTTTACCACCCCTAGGCGAGATATGCGACATATCAGACGAACAGACCGGACTGTACGGTAAGTGTTGCTGGTTGGATTCACAGGAGTGTGAGCGGGCTTGCTCGTTAATCTTCTGATCGCTCAATACCCGGGTGGCCGTTACGTTTAGCAGACCGCTTGCGGCTTGTGGGTGTTTGATATGATCATCACCTGCTGCCGGCGTATTGACGAGTCTTTAGAGTCCTACACAGAGGTTTCCTGGCTCAAGCGAAACGAAATAGGAGCGCATATGAGATATGTACGGGACCGAGAATAATACCAGTATGTGATACTGTATTCTATTCTCGCAATTTGTATCATTGGACGGTTATATATGATATAGCCGGGTTACCGAATCAAGTGTTGATTCGATACATTGATACACTTGATATTAGTCGGTTATATGCAATATGACCGGATCATTAAATCAAGTGTTGATTTAATGATTTAATGTATAATTATATATTTGATATATTACTTTACATTAACTAGTATTTGTTCACTTAAGATGGATTTTCTCACTTGATGTGCACAAGTAGTATATGTGATATATTTTTGTGCACCAGATTGTATCATGTTTGATGATACATGCAAACTTGGGTGAGTGTATGCTATACACCATGTTTAGGTTAATGGTTAGGGTTTTAAATTATTCACTTATTCATTTTATTTATTTTCTTTATTCCTTTTGGCAAAAATGAAATGGTGGCTAATTTTTTTTCTTGCTTAAGCTTCATGAAGCTTCTTAGCTTTATCTACCATTTTGTTTTTTCCTTAACCCTAACCATTCACCTAAACCCTAGTTTAGTCTCTACACTAGTTACACTAACCCATGATTGCTATATGATAAGATCACTTGATTTATTATTATTAATCAATTGATTTTATTATTCTTATCATATTCTTTTCTTCTTCTTCTTCTTCAAGAAGAAGAAACCATGCTACCTTCAATGGTGCCATGATCAAAAGAGTGAGAAATCCAAATCCAAAGTGAACCCACTTCCTATTTCTTCATCCTCTACCACTTGCCATATAGTAGAGTGTGTTATCTTCACAAGTTTTATGACCAAGTGAAGATGGAGCTTGATCTTGAGTTGCCTCGACGTAGATCATCTTCGGTATCGAAGTCGACGACCTAGCCCGATCATTTCTCCGACGAAACCATCGCCAGAGTTCGGGATCTGATGATCGCAGCGAAGGGACATCGTCACGGAGCTAAGGAAGTGGAAGACCGGATCTACAAAGGTTGTAGTCCCTTTCACTTTTTAGTTAAGTTGTTAACTTGCTTGTAGTTTCGCCTTTACCTCTAGCAACGATCTAGTTTAGGGTTCTTTGGCACATGAATTTTTTGAATTGGACATGATTGATCAGTTGTAGAACCTCATGGATGTGCCTAGGAACCCTACAGTGGTACCAGAGCCTAACTAGAGCCTTAGACGATGAGTAGACGAAGTTAGAAACCCAATCGAACCCGAAACCCTAATTCAAAACCATTCTCTGTACATTTTTTGAAATCGAGGATTTTTGTGAATTAAAAATATCCAGAAAATTCAGCAGGCTTTTTTAAGAATTACTGTGAAGCACGTGAGTGTAACTCGACCACATGGCATGGGAACCGCGGCACGAGCATGGCATGTGCGGCGGTTCCGTGGCCATATAGGAGTATCTTGGCACTTTCTTTGCACAGTAATTCCTATCTGTTAGTGCTGTATTTTCTGGGAATTTTTAAATTCTACTCAAGAGTTGAGTTTTCTGGGTTGTTTTGGGAGTTCGTAGATTTGATCGGATTGTCTAACTTTGTCTATGTGTTTTTCCAGATTATTTTAGAACATGTTAGAAAGTTCGACCGGATATAAATACCCACTTTTTCCCCTGCCGGGAAATTTCCAATTGTTGGATCTTTCCGTAGTTTAATGACGTTCTAAGTAGTGCAAGTAACACGATGGTCCCTCTAGAAGACAACAAACCTTAACTCGATTATATGACCGTCTTGAACTGTCTTTTGAACCTTAGGGTTTGGGGCAGTACGGCATGCCACATGTGAGGCGTTGGCTTGACCCTTCTACGGCTGGACCGTTGGTACTGAGGCATGAAGTGAATGTTTTTAAACTTATTTCATGTGTTGAGTTGTTTCGAGAAAACTTAGGTGTTTGATTGTTCGATCGGAAAGTTTAACATTTTCTATTTATCTGGAATGTGATACAATATTTGGAATCCACAAGTAGTTATGAGATGACTGATTTGGATGTTATAAACATAGCACTTTAGTCTCACTTGATTGGTTGCCACGGGATTTTGATGTGATCAAAAGTCCGTCGCAATCACGTAGCGTACGCGGATACTCGCCGGATAAACTTAATAGACAGCTACACCCCTTAGCCTCGACCAAGTGATTGTAGGAGAACCCCGTCGCCAAAAAGCATCCGTCCGGGTGCTCGCGGCAGCGGTGTTCCGCCTTAATGCACTTCGTCGACGGTATCGGGGGTGCGGCCGTCTACTAAAGTTTGCGATGAACATTCGTTCTGGATGCCGGGAATCTTGTTGAATTGCCCGACTTTATATTGAAAAGTGTTTTCGATAGTGAGACTAAAATGCAGGGTTTATAACTGTTAGGCATGCGATGTCTAAGGAATTCATTTGTTTAGGCATGCGATGTCTAAAGCGTTTGCAGATTCCAACTGTTGTAGTTTTACACTTTCTTTTCTGAGACCGTAAGTGTAATGTGTGATATCGCCAGTTTCGTTGCTATATGTCAACGACAATTGGGATGCGCATATTTACTTACGTTGATGACATGTGATGTTATGTGTTGCTGGATATGTTATATTGGATCGTCGTGTTTGAATAGCCGGGGGGGTTTTATGTGAGATGAGTGTTTTTCATTTTCATTCATGTAAAAACTTGTATGTAATATTCTTTTATTGGGGCACTTCCAGGTTGCGGAAGATGTCACCTTTTGTATATTATTTACTTTTCCGCATTAGGATAGACCCAAGGAGAGGAGCACAAGTAACCGGGTTCTAGGGTCCAGTGGGAGACCATCTCGAGGAGTCGAGTCCGGGTCTCCTAACCCTAGAATTGGTAGGGTTGCTTGTCGCTCTCGTAGGGGTCTATGGGTGTGGGATTGGCTATTCATCGCGACCGTGGAATCCGTATTTTATACTGGCTCGTATTGAAAACACGGACGTCCTAATATATCCAATATTTCATATGATATTTTCTGCTGCGTTATCTGTGATGTGATCATGTGATTTGTTCAGATAGATATAGTATATAGTATATATGATATATTATATAGACGTTACTTATGTTTTACACCCGCGCTAGCCCTGCCCCGCTCTGCCGTTAGTTACCTAACCTAACGGTGCACGAGTGGACATCGAGGCGAATGCGGATGGTATAAGCGTACGTTATATTTATCTGTGATGTTTAGGTGGACTTAAATGATGGGACATTCATTAATGAGATTAATGAAAGAAAATAAACCTAAAAGATGTTGTGGAATCGAATTTCAAAAATAAAACAGGTAGCTACAGTTCTTGCTTTGCATCACGGTGTTCCCTGTAGAACATCCTGCACCTTATTCGATAAGGAAAGGACCGAGATCCCTTCACCGGGAGTGACTCCTTTAGCAATAACTGGCAGATGCTACAACTCTCGGTTTTTCTTTTGATTGCTTCTATAGTTTTTTGCTTTGCACAGCGGTATATATGATATATCCTGCACCTTATTCGATGAGGAAAGGGCCGACGATCCCTTCACCGGGAGTGACCCTTTTAGCAAAACTAGAAAAGCCTCAAAAACACTCCATTTAAAAACCATTTGATTCCGCAACGAGATCAAGTTCAAAGCGTTAAAGGTTTTATTAAAAACCATTCGCAACCCTCCGTCATTTTAGGAAGTAGAGTACTTAATATTCGTGCTGTGTTTGTTGACCATAGTCAAGGCACAGTGTACGGTAGCTAAGTGATGTCTTCCTACACCGCATATGATGCGATTAGTTAGGACAGTCATGTGGCTTTATTGACCTTACCCAAGGGTCATGTGGGTGGGTCTAATTAATCACGAAATGACGGGTAGAACTTGACCAGTGCTTATGATTTGTTGACCTTAGCCAAGGTCATAGGTGCTAGGGGTAAAAACCACTATCGGGAGTTTCAAGTGTTGAAATTTGCAATGAGATTGCATACCTTCTATGTGATAGTTGGATCCCGATACCCACTGCGAGTAATTGTTACTCCTGGAAGAGTTTTGCACTTTACAATTAGCCGATCAAGTAGGTGTCTAGAAAGATGTCAACGGGGTTACGTCTCTGGGAAAACGAGCTTTATTATAATTAGGTCCGTGCGAAAGCACGGGGAACCTCCCTCAAAGTACCGACACTGGCCTGGCTGAAAGATTGGCGAACTTGTAGAGTGTAATTAATCCCGGCTAGTCTTTCCTTTTAAGGTTTGAAGGAAGATTTGATAAAAACAGTGGGAGCCATCCTGATTAGATAAAATATATATCCAATATAATCTTGTAAGAGAGCACGCAGAGTGTTTTCTTCTCTCTCTCTCCAGGTAGCGACCATATCACGCCTTAATCAAGATAATATTATAGATGTATTGACCGAACCAGCTTGTTATACTGAGCTGGGAAACGTTGGTCCCGCTCCAACTTATAATTGTTATAAGACAGAGCAGGAAATAGGGGAATACCAAGATTCCCATGCCGCCCAAACGAAGAAAATGCATATGATGCATCTTCTTCGGGTGTGTTCGTTACACAGAACTGTTTCTCAGTATCCTCTGCGTCCTGGGTATCTGATACCGGATCAGGATCCCAGATATGTAATATATTACATAGGGCTACAGAAAGGTAGAGAACTGAGAACGGGTGATAAGTTTCATGAGACGGAAAACGGGGCAAGTGTTGCAGCCAAGTCTGTTGGTCACTGTCACCCTGTATTACCAGTACATTGATTCTGAACGAATGTTATTAGATACCGAACCTGATATACAAAATCATATCAGTCTCTTTATTAGTAAAGAAAGGATATAATTTTGTATTGTTGGATAATGTTTTGAACATTTCCTATTTCAAAAGTTGATCGGTTCAGGCACGTTATCTAAAAGCATTGATATTCTAAATCAAACTACAGTTCCTAGTATATAGAACACACACAAGAGGAAGAGTTCAGAAATGAACGGATCCTTCTTGAGGTATTATAGACTAGGTCATATCAATGTGACCCGACTAGCTTAAGTTACATTGTAGATGCATATTTAAATCAGTTTGAATTTACATCTTGTGAAACTTGCCAGTCATGTCATAGAGATAAGATGACCATAGCTCTGTTTATTGGAAACAGAGAAAGAGTTAGTGAACTCTTGGGACTGATACATGATGATGTATGTAAGGTCCCTTGTCTACACATGCCAGGACCGGTTCTTTATACTTCATTACATTCTCTGATAATCTCTCAAGATTCAGCCATATGTTCCTGTTGAAACATAAGTCCGAAACTTTTGAGATATTCACAGAATATAAGTTAGAAGTAGAGAACCAAAAACCGGGTATAAGTATTATGTCCTTTGATGAGATCAGGGAGGAGAATACTTGTGCATGGAATTCTTGGATTATTCTAAAGCAGAATGAGATTCTCTCTCGGTGTTACTCCTCTGTATACACCACAGCACAATGGTGTGTCAGGGCGGAGCAATAGCACCCTATATGATATGGTGTGCTCTATGACGAGTACTACTGAGTTACCTATTTCCTTTTAGGGGTTATGCACTTGAGAAGTTGCATACCTATTGAATTGGGTTCGAATCAAATCAGTGCCTACCACTCCATATAAGATATGGTATGGGAAGAGCCTATCTCTTAAGTAAGTTAAGATTTGGGATTGTCCGGCCTATGTCAAAAGCAAAATCCGGACAAGATCGAGGCAAGGTCAGTTCTGTAGAACTGGAAAGGTTCCAACCATACAAAACTGCAGCTGATTTGACAGAACCAGAGGATTCAATAGTCCCCGACGAATCTCAGCCTCTCCGCCGATCTGGTAGGGTTCCTCACCTGCCTGAGAGATACTTCGGTTTCTCGATGACAGTTGGAGCAAGGATTGCATCATGAGATGATGACCCAACTAGTTTCGAACAGGCCATCAAGAGTAGGGACTCTGTAAGAATGGCTGGATGCTTAGCGATCTGAGATGGAATCCATGTACACCAACAAAGTATGGACTTTGGTTGCTATATCTGAAGGGTTAAATCCCCATCAGGAGCAAGTATATCTTGAGAAGAGTACTTAGTGTAGATGGAAAAGTTGAGACTTTCAAAACTAGACTTGTTAAAGGTTTTCGTCATCGACCAGGCGTGGATAATGATGAAACATTTTCCAGTGACTATGCTTAAGTCCATCCGGATCCTACTTAACATTGCTACATACCATGACTACGATATCTGGTGGTTGGGTGCCATGACTGCTTTTCTAAATAATGATTTAGAAGAGAACGTCTATAAGTACACAGCCAGAGGGCTTCGTAAACAGTGGGAGCAGCGGAAACGTGTGCAAGTTGCTTTACAGGATAAAGTAGGCATCGCGGAGCTGGAACATCTGTTTTGATGTGGTAGTCAAAGAGTTTGACTTCATCAAAATGGTAGATGAACCTTGTATGTACAAAAAGGTAGTATGGAGTATGGTGATGATCCTCGTAGAGTACGTGGATGACATACTCTTGATAGGAAAAGAGTTTCCTATGCTACGCTCGGTCAATCTCCTCTTGTCACAAGGATTCTCCATATAGGATCAATGTGATACCTCCTAAATCCTGGGATTTAGATCTATGAGATGGATCTAAATGGATGTTAGGCTTCTCACTAGGTTTAGTGAGATGGTATCAATCGATCCTGGGAAGAATCACTGGAAAGATTCCAGGGTGATAAGGACGACTGAATGTCGGTCGTAGGCATTGTCTTTACCCTCAGTAAAGGGACGGTATGTTGGAAGAGTTCCAAGCTAAATACCGTGGCAAACTAGATGATAAAAGCCGGTAACATCGCTATTAAAGATACTACCAAAGAGGCAGTTTGGGTGTATATTGGTTCATGAGATGAACTAGGTTCCTACCATTGTGTGACAATGGAAGTGTGGATTCGGCCCAGGAACCCCGATCCCATCAGTGACCCAGACATATTCTGAGGCAGCATCACCTGATCATGGAGATAGTTGATCTCCAAGGTGATCGAGGTTAGGAGAGTAGACTTAGAGGACAACACGGCGGATCCACTCACAAAGGCTTTTTCCCAAAGAGAGACTTATATGGGATAGTTGAGTATGTGATACTGCAACCACTGCTACAGATGGCCCTAGTGCAAGTGGGAGATTGTTAGTTATATGTATGCTCTAGAGGCCATTACTGTACATAGGATGTATATTGTAGTGGATACTGGGACATATATAGGTAGGACTTTCTTGCTCGACATGATAGTACGCTATTTGGTTGCTCTTTATCTTAACATGTATACTTTCTGTCTCTCTGTTACATGTTGATAAAGCCCTTAGGATGTGTACTCGACTTCCAGGACTATGATGTAGATCATACTAGTGGGGCCTGGGTAGTCCATGAGTACATCCTTCAATGTTCCTAGTCGTGGGAATATCGAGACAGGGCATCGATATTTCAGAGTAGACTAGCGTATATTCTCTCGACCCATGTGATGGGCGATGGATGATCCTATATCTATTGGTGTTTGACATCAGAGATGGTATACGGGTGCTCAGTGGTGACTGGGTAAACTGAACGGACTCGCCGAGAACTCCCAGATGGTATTATACCTCACGTCAGGTGGCAGTTCTCTGGTGACACTGGTACAACTTAGTCTGCTGACTCGAGATCGTCATAGAGTCTTGTGTGTCTCCCACTGTGCTTTGATTTCCACCCTACCACGGCTCTACTGAGTCGTGCAAACAGGTGGTTTTTGGGTACAGTCCCGATTCACATGGAGGCAATGAGCGATAGGAGGGGATTCGTCTCTCGGCTTGATCGGTTGATCGGTTGCCACGGAATTTTGATGTGATCAAAAGTCCGTCGCAATCACGTAGCGTACGCGGATACTCGCCGGGTAAACTTAATAGACAGCCTCACCGCATAGCCCCGACCAAGTGACTGTAGGAGAACCCCGTCGCCGAAAGCATCCATTCGGGTGCTCGTGGTAGCGGTGTTCCGCCTTGGTGCACTTCGTCGACGGTATCGGGGGTGCGGCCGTCTACTAAAGTTTGCGACGAGCATTCGATCAAAATATCGGGAATCCTGTTGAATTGCCCGACTTGGTATTGAAAAGTGTTTTCGATTTTGAGACTAAAATGCAGGGTTTATAATTGTTAGGCATGTGATGTCTAAGTATTTCATTTGATTAGGCATGCGATGTCTAAAGAGGATGCGGATTCCAACTGTTGTAGTTTTACACTTTCTTTTCTGTGACCGTAAGTGTAATATGTGATATCGCCGGTTTCATTGCTATATGTCAACGACAATTGGGATGTGCATATTTACTTACGTTGATGACATGTGATGTTATATGTTGCTGGATATGTTATATTGGATCGTCGTGTTCGAATAGCCGGGGGGGTTTTATGTGAGATATATATGAGATGAGTGTTTTTCATTTTCATTCATGTAAAAACTTGTATGTAATATTCTTTTATTGGGGCACTTCCAGGTTGCGGATGATGTCACCATTTGTATATTATTTACTTTTCTACACTAGGATAGACCCAAGGAGGAAGGCACAGGTGACCGGGTTCTAGGGTCCAGTGGGAGACCAACTCGAGGAGTCGAGTCCGGGTCTCCTAACTCTAGGATTGGTAGGGTTGCTTGCCGCTCTCGTAGGGGTCTAGGGGTGTGGGTTTGGCTATTCATCGCGACCGTGGAATCCGTGTTTTATACTGGCTCGTATTGAAAACACGGACGTCCTAGTATATCCAATGTTTCATATGATTCTTCTGCTGCGATATCTGTGATGTGATCATGTGATATGTTCTGTGATAAATGCTGTATATAGTATATATGATATATTATATAGACGTTGCTTATGTTTTACACCCGCGCTAGCCCTGCCTCGCTCTGGCGTTAGTTACCTAACCTAACGGTGCAGACGGGACATCGAGGCGAATGCGGATGGCATAAGCGTACGTTATATTTATCTGTGATGTTTAGGTGGACTTAAATGATGGGATATTCATTAATAAGATTAATGAAAGAAAATAAACCTAATTGATGTTGTAGAATCAAATTTCAAAAATAAAACAGGTAGCTATAGTTCTTGCTTTGCATCGCGGTGTTCCTTATAGAACATCCTGCACCTTATTCGATGAGGAAAGGACCGAGATCCCTTCACCGGGAGTGACTCCTTTAGCAATAACTGGCAGATGCTACACACTCGGTTTGTCTTTTGATCGCTTCTATAGTTTTCGCTTTGCACAGTGATATATATGATATATCCCGCACCTCATTCGACGAGGAAAGGGCCGACGATCCCTTCACCGGGAGTGACCCCTTTAGCAAAACTAGAAAAGCTTCAAAAACATTCCATTTAAAAACCATTTGATTCCGCAACGAGATCAAGTTCAAAGCGTTAAAGGTTTTCATAAAAACCATTCGCAGCCCTCCGTCATTTTAGGAAGTAGAGTACTTAGTATTCGTGCTGTGTTTGTTGACCTTAGTTAAGGCACAGTGTACGGTAGCTAAGTGATGTCTTCCTACACCGCATATGATGCGATTAGTTAGGACAGTCGCGTGACTTTGTTGACCTTAGTTAAGGGTCATGTGGGTGGGTCTAATTAATCACGAAATGACGGGTAGAACTTGACTAGTACTTATGATTTGTTGACCATAGTTAAGGTCATAAGTGCTAGGGGTAAAAACCTTTATCGGGAGTTTCAAGTGTTGAAATTTGCAATGAGATTGCATACCTTCTATGTGATAGTTGGATCCCGATACCCACTGCGAGTAATTGTTACTCCTGGGAGAGTTTTGCACTTTGCAATTAGCCGATCAAGTAGGTGTCTAGAAAGGTGTCAACGGGGTTACGCCTCTGGGAAAACGAGGTTTACTGTAATTAGGTCCGTGCGAAAGCACGGGGAACCTCCCTCAAAGTACCGACACTGGCCTGGCTGAAAGATTGACCAACTTGTAGAGTGTAATTAATCCCGGCTAGTCTTTCCTTTTAAGGTTTGAAGGAAAATTTGATAAAAACAGTGGGAGCCATCCTGATTAGATAAAATATATAACCAATCTGATCTTGCAAGAGAGCACGCTGAGTGTTTTCTTCTCTCTCTCTCCAGGTAGCGACCATATCACGCCTTAATCAAGATAATAATACGGATTATTGATCAAACCCGCTTGTTATACTGAGCTGGGGAACGTTGGTCCCGCTCCAACTTATAATTGTTATAAGACAGAGCAGGAAATAGGGGAATACCAGAATTCCTATGCCGCCCAAACGAAGAAAGTGCATATGATGCATCTCCTTCGGGTGTGTTCATTACAAAGAACTGTTTCTCAGTATCCTCTGCATCCTGGGTATTTGATACCGGATCAGGATCCCAGATATGTAATCTGTTACATAGGGCTACAAAAAGGTAGAAAAACTGAGAACGGATGATAAGTTTCATGAGACAGAAAACGGGGCAAGTATTGCAGCCAAGTCTGTTGGTCACTGTCACCCTGTATTACCAGTACATTGATTCTGAACGAATGCTATTAGATACCGAACCTGATATACAAAATCATATCAGTCTCTTTATTAGTAAAGAAGGATATAATTTTGTATTGATGGATAATGTTTTGAACATTTTCTATTTCAAAAGTTGATCAGTTCAGGCACGTTATCTAAAAGCATTGACATTCTAAATCAAACTACAGTTCCTAGTATACAGAACACACACAAGAGGAAGAGTTCAGAAATGAATGAATCATTCTTGAGGCATTGTAGACTAGGTCATATCAATGCGACCCGGCTGGCTGAAGTTACATTTTAGTTGCATATTTAAATCAGTTTGAATTTACATCTTGTGAAACTTCCCAGTCATGTCACAAAGATTAGATGACCATAGCTCTGTTTATTGGAAACAGAGAAAGAGTTAGTAAACTCTTGGGATTGATACATGATGGTGTATGTAAGATCTCCTGTCTACACATGCCAGGACCGGTTCTTTATACTTCATTACGTTCTCTGATTATCTCTCAGGATTCAGTCATATGTTCCTGTTGAAACATGAGTCCGAACCTTTTGAGATATTCACAGAATATAAGCTAGAAGTAGGGAATCAATACGGGTATAAGTATTATGTCCTATGATAAGATCAGGGAGGAGAATACTTGTGCATGGAATTCTTGGACTATTCTAAAAGAAAATGAGATTCTCTCTCAGTATTACTCCTCTGAATACACCACAGCACAACGGTATATCGGGGCGGAGCAATCGCACAATATTAGATATCGTGTGCTCTATGATGAGTATTACTGAGTTACCTATTTCCTTTTGGGGTTGTGCACTTGAGAAGCTGCATACCTATTGAATTGGGTTCGAATCAATTCAGTGTCTACCACTCCATATGAGATATGGTATGGGAAGAGCCTATCTCTTAAGTAAGTTAAGATTTGGGATTGTCCGGCCTATGTCAAAAGCAAAATCCGGACAAAATCGAGGCAATGTCAGTTCTGTAGAACTGGAAAGGTTCCAGCTATACAAAACTGCAGCTGATGATTTGACAGAACCAAAGGATTCAATAGTCCCCGACGAACCTCAGCCTCTCCGCCGATCTGGTAGGGTTCCTCACCTACCTGAGAGATACTTTGGTTTCTCGATGACAGTGGGAGCGAGAAATGCATCATGAGATGATGACCCAACTAGATTCGAGCAGGTCATCAAGAGTAGGGACTCTGTAAGGATGGCAGGATGCTTAGCGATCTGAGATGGAATCCACATACACCAACAAAGTATGGACTTTGGTTGCGATATCTGAAGGGTTAAATCCCCATCAGGAGCAAGTATATCTTGAGAAAATTACTTGGTGTAGATGGAAAAGTTGAGACTTTCAAAGCTAGACTTGTTAAAGGTTTTCGTCATCGACCAGGCCTGGATAATGATGAAACCTCTTCCAGGGACTATGCTTAAGTCCATCCAGATCCTACTTGCCATTGCTACATACCATGACTACGATATCTGGTGGTTGGGTGTCATGACTACTTTTCTAAATACTGATTTAGAAGAGAACGTCAATAAGTACACAGTCAGAGGGCTTCGTAAACAGTGGGAGCAGCGGAAACATGTGCAAGTTGCTTTACATAATAAAGCAGGCATCGCGGAGTTGGAACGTCTGTTTTGATGTGATAGTCAAAGTGTTTGACTTCATCAAAATGGTAGATGAACCTTGTATATACAAAACGGTAGTAGAGAGTAAGGTGGTTATCCTCGTATTGTACGTGGACAACATACTCTTGATAGGAAAAGAGTTTCCTATACTATGATCGGTCGATCTCCTCTTATCACATGGATTCTCCAATAGGATAAAGATGATACCTCCTAAATCCTGAGATTTGGATCTATGAGATAGATCTGAAGGGATGTTAGGGTTCTCACTAGGTATAGTAAGATTGTATCAATCGATCCTGGGGAGAATCACTGGAAAAGTTCCACACTAGGCATTGTCTTCACCCTCACTAGAGGGAAGGTATGTTGGAAGAGTTCCAAGCTAGATACCGTGACAAACTAGACGATAAAGGCTGGTAACATCGCTATTAAAGATACTACCAAAGAGGCAGTTTGGGTGTATATTGGTTCATGAGATGAACTAGGTTCCTACCATTGTGTGACAATGGAAGTGTGGCTTTGGCCCTGGAACCCTGGTCCCATCAGTGACCCAGACATATTCTGAGGCAGCATCACCTGATCATGGAGATAGTTGATCTCCAGGTTGATCGAGGTTAGGAGAGTAGACTCAGAGGACAACACGGCGGATCCACTCACGAAGGCCTTTTCCCGAGAGAGACTTATATGGGATGGTTGAGTATGTGATACTGCAACCACTGCTATAGATGGCCCTAGTGCAAGTGAGAGATTGTTAGTTATATGTATGCCCTAGAGGCCATTACTGTACATTGGATGTATATTGTAGTGGATGTTGGGACATATATAGGTAGGACTTTATTGCTCGACATGATAGTACGCTATATGGTTGCTCTTTATCTTAACATGTATACTTTCTGTCTCTCTGTTATATGTTGATAAAGCCCTTAGGATGTGTACTCGACTTCCAGGACTATGATGCAGATCATACTAGTGGGGCCTGGGTAGTCCAAGAGTACATCCTTCAATGTTCCTAGTCGTGGGAATATCGAGACGGGGCATCGATATTCTAGAGTAGACTAGCGTATATCTTCTCGACCCATGTGATGGGCGATGGATGATCCCATATCCATTGGTGTTTGACATCAGAGATGGTATGCGGGTGCTCAGTGGAGACTGGGTACACTGAACGGACTCGCCGAGAACTCCCAGATGGTATTATACCTCACGTCAGATGGCAGTTCTCTGGTGACACTGGTACAGCTTAGTCTGTTGACCCGAGATCGTCATGGAGTCTTGTGTGTCTCCCACTGTGCTTTGATTTCCACCCTACCACGGCTCTACTGAGTCGTGCAAACAGGTGGTTTTTGGGTACAGTCGCGATTCACATGGAGGCAATGAGCGATAGGAGGGGATTCGTCTCTCCCGGTATTGGGGGTTGATGTTGCGCTATGCACGACTGGCCATAACAGGAAATCCCTGGCCAGGGTTGCAGTGATATACTGGTAAGAGTTATCAGTAGTTTCACGATAGTTATGGACCTCACGTCGGCATGACTTATCGAGCTATTGGGGTCTGACGTTTACCACCCCTAGGCGAGATATGCGACATATCAGACGAACAGACTGGACTGTACGGTAAGTGTTGCTGGTTGGATTCACAGGAGTGTGAGCGGGCTTGCTCGTCGATCTTCTGATCGCTCAATACCCGGGTGGCCGTTACGTTTAGCAGACCGCTTGCGGCTTGTGGGTGTTTGATATGATCATCACCTGCTGCCGGCGTATTGACGAGTCTTTAGAGTCCTACACAGAGGTTTCCTGGCTCAAGCGAAACGAAATAGGAGCGCATATGAGATATGTGCGGGACCGAGAATAATGCATGTATGTGATACCGTATTCTATTCTCGCGATGAATGTATCGATTGGTTGTATGCGATATAACCTAGTTATCGAATCAAAGATTGATTCGATAAGCCGATACATTGGATATTAGTCGGTTATATGCGATATGACCGGATCGTTAAATCAAGTGTTGATTTAATGATTTAATGTATAATTATATATTTGATATATTACTTTACATTAACTAATATTAGTTCACTTTAAATGGATTTTCTCACTTGAAATACACAAGTTGTATATGTGATATACTTTTGTGCACTTGTTTGTATCATGTTTGATGATACATGCAAACTTGGTTAAGTGTATGATTAAACCATGGTTATGTAATGTTTAGGGTTTTGATTTTATTAACTATTTATTTATTTATTATTCCTTTTTGAAAGATGAAGAGAAATGGTGGCTTTCTTTGTTTGTTATTGAAGCTTCATGAAGCTTTGACTAAGTGACCATTTTGTCTTCATGCTTAACCCTAACCATTCAAACTAACCATAGTTCATTCTCTACACTTGACCATGGTTGATATATGATAAGTATTCATTTTATTTTCTTTTTGAAGAAGACTTATCATATTATCTTCTTCTTCTTCTCCTTCTTCAACATGAAGAAAGCTCGCCTCCATCAATGGCAACTAGTGAAAAAGAGTGAGAAATCCAATTCTAAAGTGAACCCACTTCCTATTTCTTCATCCTCTACCTCTTGCCAAGTAGTATAGGGTGTTTTCTTCACAAGTTTCATGACTTGGTGAAGTGGGAGCTTGATCTTGTGATGCCTCGACATAGATCATCTTCGGCATCGAAGTCGACGACCTAGCCCGTCCATTTCTCCGATGAATCCGATGCTAGAGTCCGGAATCCGATATGGACAGCGGAGGGACATCATCACGAATCCTAGGAGGTGGAGGACCGGATCTACAAAGGTTGTAGCCCCTTTCCTTTAACGTTAAATTCGTTTACTCGCATTGCATCGCCTCATTATCTAGTTAACGATCCGTATTAGGGTTTGTAGGCACATGAAATTTTTCAATTGGGCATGTTTGATCACTTGTGAGACTTCATTAGTGTGCTTAGGAACCCTACAATAGTCGGCCCCATCGAACCAGCATCGTCCAGGGGACATCGTTTCATCCTGGCGACGACTGACTACTTCTCCAAATGGGCAGAGGCAGTACCGTTAAAAGAAGTGAAGACGGAGAATATCCTCCATTTCTTCAAGACGCACGTCATATATCGGTTTGGAACTCCGCGACGGATTATCTCCGATAACGGGCCAACTTACAGAAGCCACAAGATCAGTCGCTTTGCTCAACAACACAATATAGACTGGAGATATTCCTCGGTTTATAATCCGCGAGCTAACGGTCTGGCCGAGGCCTTCAACAAGACCTTGACAAAGATCATGAAGAAGACGGTGTCCCGAAATAAGAAGGACTGGCACGAGAGACTGCAATAAACTCTTTGGGCGTATCGAACTACGTTCAAGACAGCCACGAACACAACGCCATATGCGTTGGTATTCGGTACAGAAGCAGTACTCCCCCTTGAAATAGAGTTGCCCTCTCTATGAGTGGCAGTCCACTACGAGCTGACGGATGAAGAAAATGCTCACCTTCGGCTTGAGGAGCTTGATGCCCTTGATGAAACCCGGCTCATAGCGTAACAAAATCTGGAGGTTTATAAAGCAAAGATGACGCGCTCATATGAAAAATTGACCCGGCCGAGGACATTCCGCCAAGGCGAACTCGTGCTAGTGGTCAAAAGGCTTATGATCCCCAATCGCGCCAAGCGGGGAAAATTCGAGCCAAACTATGAAGGCCCGTACATAATAGACAAGGTCTACCAAGGTGGGGCTTATCTACTCATGGATATGCACGGTGAAAGGCCTTACAGGCCAATAAATGGCCGATTCCTAAAGAAATACTACGCTTAGCGAGTTATCGCCTAGGTCAATGATAGATGACGACGACTATGTCCGCTCGCTATCTTCCTAAGCTCAAACTTTACAAGCGGTATCCAGCCTTCTCCTTGATGGACCGAAACGTCCTTAAACTAATGGCGGACCGAAACGTCCTTAAACTAATGGTGGACCGAAACGTCCTTAAACTAACGAAGGACCGAAACGTCTTTAAACTATTACCGCAGCATCTTCAGGCTGACGAGATGAATAAAAAAAAGGAAAAGAAAAAAATATAAAAACGGTATGTCCATAAGCAAAAAGGGCACGGATGAAAACTCGAAAAGGCTCCGTGAGTAAAAACAGCAGGGCTACCGGCGAGTGTTCGTGAAACCCCGAAAGGGAGCGACCTCGTAAAAAAAATATATATATATAAAAATAAAAAGAATAAAAAAAGGCATGTCCATAAGCAGAAGGGGCACGGATGAAAACCCAAAAGGGCTCCGTGAGTAAAAATAGCAGGACTACCGGCGAGTGTTTGTGAAAACCCGAAAGGGAGCAACCTCGTTAAAAGACACTTGTAAGGTCCCCTCGACCTTGTGAGGAGAAACCACCCGCGTGAGATCCTTACGACTCACAAGGGAGCAACACACTTAGGGATCCCCATGATTCCTAAGGAGAAAATACACTTGCGAGATCCTCACGACTCGTAAGGAGAACTCTCTTATGGGACCCTCACGGCTCATAAGATTTGAAAGTCTTAAGTTACAGAGACCTAAACATGTGCTTAAGCAACCCCCACAACTTTCGATACTGCCCTACAAGTGGCTTAATACTGACCCTTGTATACAATCCACGGGCGCGACTAAACATGTCCCTAACCAAGTTTCATCTGTGATTGGAGATATGTACGCATGATAAACAACCCCTGTAAGTCCTCTCGATTTACAAGGAGAAAACCCTCCTGTAGGATCCTTACGACTTACAGAGGAACATATACTTTGGAATCCTCACGATTCTTAAGGAGAAAATACACCTACAAGATCCTCACGACTTGTAAGGAGAAATACCTTTGTGAGACCCTTACGGCTCATGAAGTTAAAAGCCTTAGTCGACAGGACCTTAACCCTGTTCGCTAAGCCACCTTTGTTTGACACCGACAGAGGCAAATGATGATTCGCTCCTGGCAATATCCCAGTTGTAGCGGTGCTGATGCCGAAATCGGTGTCTAATTTTAGGTTTATGGTGAAAAGCCAGCAAGCCGCTCATGCATACGAAATAGCCGAAATGATGGGGCAGCTTGCAATAAAAAGCAGCAAGTAAAGAAAACATATGCATACAAAATAGCCGAAATGATTGGGCAACTCGCAATAAAAAGCAGCGAGTAAAATAAAAAAAAATAGCCGAAATGATTGGGCACCGCGAAAAATAGCCGAAATGATTGGGCAATCGCGACCTTCGCGATATAAAAGCTGAAATGATAGAGCATCGCGGAAATAAAACAATAAAAATGAATGAAACTTTTGCCCTGCAGGTAAGTCCATAGTGACCCCTGTATACAATCCATGGGCATAAACAAAAAAAAAGGAAAGGGGACTACATTTCCCCAACGGGCTGTGTCAAAGGAAAGTCAGATCTCGACGACCACATCTACAGCCTGGATACCAACAGCGGCGTTCCTCCTCATTCTAGCAAGACATGGACGCGACATCACCAATCGGAGTGTCACGCCCTACCACCAATACAGAGAGTATTTTCCGCTCTGGCCGAAGCCGCACGGTTTTGTCCTTCGGAGCGAACCGGACCCGACCAGGGGCCACTTCCCAGGAGGTCACCCATCCCAGAACTTCCCTGGCCCGAGCACGCTTAACTACGGAGTTCTCAAACTCCTGTAGTGCTGGTTCACTTAAAAGGCGCCTCTGTATTGAAGAGTGGTATCATTCCATTTATAGTACAGATCTGTCCCCTTTCGGAATGTATTCCGAAGATTCCCCATTGTTCTACAGTGGGTCCCATGGACTCACTGTATTGGGGGTGGGGCATGACAGGATGGTATCAGAGCTGGTCCCTCAATAGTAGGTCTGTGGTTCGAGGACGAACCATTGTTTAAAGGTGGGGAGAATGTCGGGACCCGATTCTTGCTCATGGAGCAAAGTGCCACACGGAACAAAGTGCCACGCCAAGTGTCGTGTTAAGTGGGCGGGGTCCACCTCTTGAGTCCGTGTGACCCACTGTAGAACAATGGGGAATCTTCGGAATACATTCCGAAAGGGGACAGATCTGTACTATAAATGGAATGATACCACTCTTCAATACAGAGGCGCCTTTTAAGTGAACCGGAACTACAGGAGCTTAAGAACTCCGTAGTTAAGCGTGCTCGGGCCAGGGAAGTCTTGGGATGGGTGACCTCCTGGGAAGTGGCCCCTGGTCGGGTCCGGTTCGCTCTAAAGGGAAAAACCGTGCGGTTTTGGCCAAAGCGGACAATACTCTCTGTATTGGGGGTGGAGCGTGACACGGAGCCACGGTAAAGTCCCCAGTTCCAAGACTCTACGGTTCACAGAAAACCTAGAGTCAGCAAATGACATCCGTCGTGGAAACAAGTAAGCAAATGACCTCCATCGCAGAAACAAGTCAGCAAACGACCTCCGTCTCGGAAACAAGCGACATCCGTCTCGGAAACAAGTCAGCAAATGACATCCGTCGCGGAAACAAGTCAACCAACGACCTCCGTCGCCGTCGCGCAAAAAGTCAACCAACGACCTCCGTCGCAGAAATAAGTCAACCAACGACCTTCGTCTCGGAAACAAGTCAGCCAACGATCTCCGTCTCGGAAACAAGTCAGCCAATGACCCCCGTCGCGGAAACAAATCAGCCAATGACCTCCTCATCGGAACAACGCTCCGTCGCGGAAACAAATCAGCCAATGACCTCCCCGTCGGAGCAATACTTTGACTCGGAAGCAAGTCAACTCACCAACCACTTACGAGTCCTCTCGACTTGTAAGGGAGAAAATTCTCTTATAAGATCCTTACGACTTATAAGAGAAAACACACTTAGGAATCCTCACGATTCTTAAGGAGAAAATCCACCTACGAGATCCTCTCGATCCGTAGGGAGAAAAGACTCTATGAGACCCTCACGGCTCATAGAGTTGAAAAGTCTTAGGCAGCAGATCTGAACCTGCGGCCTAAGCCATCGCTATCTCTTAGAGAAATCTAGATGCTTACTCTGTTATCTGTTAATTGTGTTTATCAAGACAGCATGCTGATAATAAGAGAAGGGAGAAAGCAAAGAAATAGTACAAGACACTGCAAAGGAAAATGTGTATCTTTATTTATTAATTTAATCAAGTACAAGGTAAAGCGTACAAAAGAATAAAGAATGGATACATATTATTTGAAAAAGAAAAATTTTACAAATACATTGATACAAAGGCAGCTACTGGGAAGGAAGCGTCTTGCATAGCTCTAGCAATTGTTCGCGCACCTCCTTCCACGCTTTCTCCTGATCGGCCGCCACCGCCAGTTCTGCCTCCACTTGAGCCCGCTGTTGCAAGAAAGATGCAAGCTGCTCCCCAACGGCCTGATGAGCAGCTTCACGGCCTGGGGTGTCACGCTCGGCGACATCAAGCTTTCACTTCAAGTTTAGCCCATGAGAGATGCGTTCCAAGAGGCCCTCAAAGATAGCCTTCACTTGGGCAGCATTCGCCTCAACCTCAGCATGCAGACAAGCCGTCTTGCTCGAGGTCTCTTGGTATTCTTTCAGCCTTAAAGCCGCTTCTTGTTCCAAGTGGTGAACGTAAGAAGCGCTTTGCTCGATACACGCTGCTCTTTGATTGCTTGCGGCTAAGGTCTCGGGAGCAGGGCGCATAAACTCCAGTTGATGCAGGCGAGCCTCGATCTCCCTGCAGTGGTTAACCCAAGACGCAATGATGACCTCGTCATGGAAATTTACGGGTATCACCAGCATCGGGTTAACCGCCGTAGCGAAGTCTGCAGCAGATGTAGGAGTCTCGACATCGAGTTCCTCGATATAGTCGCTCAACATGCGCAGACTATTCACGGCGCCTTTCGAGGACGGACGTCTCAGGAAAGGACCCGCCGGCATTGTAACACGAAGCTCGAAGGGCGCCAAGACTGGAACGACAGCTGAAAAAACAAGATACGATCAGATAACAGTTCAAGAAATATGAAAAAGTCATTGATGAGATAGTCTATTATACCAGCTGCAGCAGGTGGCAAGGCCGGAAGGGCCGGTGGCGCGACCGATCTTTCGTCTCCTCCTTCGATTTGTAACACTGCGGTCAGGACGAGAAAAAGTTAGAAATAATTCCATCACTGAAAAAGAAAGATATCAGTTGGAAACTATACTCACCAGCGCCACCAGAAGGAGAAGCGAATTCAGATGGGAAGGAGAAGTGTGGGAGCAACACTTGATAAAGATGATCAAAAAGCACTCCTGAAAAAGCACAATAGTACGACTTTAGCACATAAATTATGCGTCTGAAAAATAAGACTAATAAGTTGCAGACCCATACCTTCCAACATCTTCGATGGTACGAGCGAAGGCTGAGAGGTGACCACCGCCAAGGCAGTAGTTGACGGCGCTCCCTCAAGCAATGGAGCATCGGCACTAGCCGCACCTGCGTTAAATAACAAGGGTAAACCTGTCAGGAAAGATTGCAAGATAAAAAAAGGGGACGGTAATCCGAAATTTACCTGATGAGCCTCCAGCCGAGACGGAGGCGTCTCCCTCCTCCATCGACATAAGTCCACCACCCGTGGCCTCATCCCCAGACTCCACGGGGGCCGTCGTCGTGCTCGCGAAGCCAGGAGACGGCAGAAGGCCATAGGCGGGGAGAGCTATGACCGAAGCATTGCCAGACTCCTGAGAAAGAGCAGTCGGCTCGTCCTCAGGAATCATGTCCACCTCACCCGCTACTCCCTCGGGCTCAGCAGTCACGGTTGTCTCGTCCACCGTCGCCACGAGGTCATTGGTCTCAGGCGCTCCGTCCGCTGCTACCTCGGGCTCGGCATCAACCACTTGCTCAGGCATAGTAGACGTGACCATTTCATCAGCCACTAGCTCGGTCCCGGCAATCCCGGTTGTGTCGTCCGCCATCGGCTCGGGCTCGACCAATGCCTCTCCCTCTGGCCCTTCAGGTTCGACAGTCTACACCTTCCCCTCGGTTGGACTTGGCCCTGCAGGATAGAATATATAAGAACCGGCGGCTTTATAATTTTTACAACAAAATTCTGAAAGAAATATTGCCTGAGGTGGACTTATCATTAGCCTCCCTATTGGCACGCGCCGCCTGTCTGTGAGCTGTAGATAAGGCAACCGGGAGCTCCTCTGAGGGAGTATCAGCACGAGGGACGGTGCTTGGACCCGCTCCGATGGCCAAAGCGGCCCTGCATGCCTTCGCTTCACGCCTCAACCGCTTCCTCTCCTTCCGGGCTGTCGCGATGGATCTGTTCGACGCTTTCTTCATCAAGGTGTCGTCGTCCTCGTTCAGAGTTGCCTCCAGAGCCTTTAAGGCATCTCTCATCGGCTCTTCAAGACGGACCTCTCGCGATAGCCCCGAGGAGGCAGAAACATCGGCGGCTGGCCCGGGAAGAGTCTCCGCGTCACTTGGCGGGATCGGCATTGTGGTTCCTGCGATAAAAAAAGGGGAGATTAGATTGACCATAACATAAGGAAAATGAAGACTTGATGAATCGAAATTTACCAAGGCCTAAGGACGCTCTAAGGCGTTCTTCCTCTTGGAAAGTCTTGAGGGAAGCAACAATGGCTTCTTCAGTGGTGATGCCTGTTGGAAGAAAAGAAAGAAAAACGTTAGTCAAAGGCAATAATAAAGATATGATGCAATACAAAATGCGACTAGTGATTACCTGATTGCGCAAGCTTAGCTAGCCATGCGTCACGCCTCGCCAACCACTCTGAAGCTACGAGGGCGTCCTCCAAGTCCATGTCATCCGGCGGCATGACTAATCCCCTGTTAGTCCCATATTCACTCAGGCCCTCACCATAGGGAGCGTGGGGTTCCTGACCGAACGCGACGTCAGCGGCGAAGAGCGACTTCTTTTTCTTCTTCTGCCCACCAACCCTAGGTGCACCCGGGATCGACTTGCGCTTTGCAGGCACCTTGGGGCGGCGGGTCCCGATGTCCGCATCCATACCAGACTCCGGCGAGGCTACAACCACTGTCTCCACTGGAGCACAGGGCGCTGGTGGTGCATCCGCAATATCGGGAAGCGGCAATCCGCATGGAGGACTCTGCGCACGCGGTGGTCCGGCTCTAGCATCTTTTAGAGGGGGAACTACCGGGGTCCTTGGCACTAAGAAGCGTTGCGGTCGCTACCTGGAGGCACACCCTTACGGTCGACCAGCAATCGCTTTTCCTCTTTTATGACGGCTCCCGTCGAATGACTGTACCATTCTGTGTATACCTTGAGGAGTCGTGGGGCGCAAGCCGGCTCACTGATAAAAAAGTGGGAACCCGTATTCAGACGCATGAAGTGATGCAACGCGCTCTCCATCCCTTCTTCGGTAGCAGCAGGTTCCGATAGGAAAGCCTCCAGTGGTACCCCTTGATTGTAGATCAGTTGTTGGGCAAAACGGTGCGGGTTGTATCTCATGAAAATCGCCGCACCGTTCTGCCTGAACACCAGGAAGCCCGGTCTGATAGAATATAAGTGGAGGGTCTCCCGGGCCGTCAAAACTGAGGCTTCATCTTTGAAAATGTCTTGCAATGGCCGCACTGCAGTGGTAGATGCCTTTCCGATAGTCAACACCTTGTCGATGAAAGACACCCCGTCTCCAACGGTGTGGGGGCGAAAGAGTAAACCCCTGGCATTCCGTGGCGATGGAGTCACAATTGATGCGCCAATCAACTGTATGATGCGAGGGAAGCTGCACCTGTCATAGAACGAGGGCCTTTTGTGCATGCCGAAGACACCTGATGTGTGTAGCTCGAGCCATGATACAAAGTAGTGCATCGGGAAGATTACGTGCAGCACCCCAGGCTCATTAGCATCCGCCGCTCGACTGAGGCCGTGATACAAGTGTGCCAAGCCGGCGATCCCAACGGCCACTTTTACCCCGATGGTCATCCGGTGAGCGGGGTAAAAGACAGAGGGCCGCATATGGTGAGAATGCATCGGGAGCGCAAACCAACTCGGCCATAGCCCAAGAAATCCTAAGAAGAAGGCATCCTCGTCCATCCCGGGGGCTGCAACTTCCGCAAAAGACACAGTCGGGGAGTTAGGAAGGAAAAACCCCTTCTGGTCTATTTCCTTCGCCGGCAGGTTATCCAAACCTAGACCGAAAGGGTCATCAAGTGTGGCAAACTTGGCAGCTTCTACCGAGAGGACGCTTGGGTGAAGGAACCGAGCGATGAAATCCTCAAAGCTAACTCCGCGACTCCCACTTTCGATGAAAAGGGCCTCATAGATGTTCAACACCTTGATCAAACCTGAAAATTGGTGTTGAACAGCATTCTCCGGAGTGAGGCCCCTTACCGCCGGCTTAGCACCAAAGACATACTCATCTGTCGGAAGCAACTCCTCATAGTGCTTCCCTATAACCGGTAAACCGGAGACCTCTGTGAATTCCTCCAGAGAAATTGACACTTCCCGATCCATTGCGAGGAAAGTGTGAGTATGAATGTTCCACTGCTCCAAGAAGGCCTTGAACCACCAGGTGGGAAGCGTGGGATACTGGAAGAGGGAGACGTAAACCGCAGTGTACAACCCTAACCTTATCAACTGCGACTTCTTCGCTGACAGGATATAGCGAGCCCACGGCAGATAGCCGATCGGGTGGCGGGGGATCAGACCTATGTTATATGATTGCCTCCAAGGTCGCACCTCACCTTGACAGATACGGCGTCCCAGGATATACAAAACCATAGGACGCTGAACCGGAATTGCATCTATGGCAGGATGAAGAAAGCCCTTCGAAGTCCAATCAACCATCTCCACGGCATACTGCACCAGGGGTGGGCGGGCATAGTGGATCGCCGTAATGGGCTCTGACGGTACTGCGCACGTGAAGCTCCGTCGACCCATGATAATCTGGTTGTACCACGACCCCCAAAGGTGGAGACTCTTATATTCCGGGTCGTGGTCCCTGATCATAGCTAGGACTTCGCGGTCCAAGGGCGTTTCAGGAAACCCTTCCTCCGAACGAGCGAACGGGAATGAAGTATCGAAAGACATAGTCACTGCAAGGGAACAAAATTAGCCGTTAGTGTTGTAATTCCAACGCTTGGCGTTTGAAAAAATTTAATTAATTAATTGATTAAATTAAAGATTAATTAAAATTAAATTAAAATTAATTACACCACACAGCAGTGCAGTGGGTAGGAGACCAAAGGGGGACCCACAAAATCTGGATGACAATACGTCAGTTAATAAGATGACCCCATCATTGGATGAGATTATCAGTTAATCCACAAGAGGATATTCCCATTAATAATAAAAAAAATCCCTAGAGACAAGGAGAAAATCTCCTCTTTCAGAGTAAACCTCTGTCACAGAGTGACACTTGTCAAACTCTGGTCTCAGGGGAATAAGATTCTTTAAAAGAGCTTAGCTCTGTAATAATGATGAAAAAATTCATCAAAGAAAGAAAATTAATTAATTCCTAAAAAAAATTTGAAGTTCTGGGATCTTAAAGATCCATATAAAAAAAACTCTTAAGAGTTCATCATTAGAAGATTAAAAGATCTATATTCTGTCAATGAGCAAAGCTCTGTTCATGGGTTAAGAAACCCTGAAACAAATTCTTGAGAGCAAAGCTCTGTTTATGAAACCCCAAAGGGGATTTCTTTAGATCAAAAGATCTATGAGAGCAAGGCTCTGTTGGTTAAGATTGATTTAAATTAATTTAATTTAATTTAAAATTAATTTTACCTAAATTTTTTCTAACTTTGGAAATGAGAGCAAAGCTCTAGAGTCTAGAAACAAGAGCAAAGCTCTGAAGTTCTTAAGCAAGAGCAAAGCTCTGAAAATCAAAATCTAGGAAATAGTAAAGATTTTCTAAAGGTCAGGGGTCCTATATATATGCGCTTGCGCCCCTTCAGCTCCTGAGTTGATCCAACGGCCAGGATCTTGCCACCGCTGCACTCACGTGCGCGCCACGTGAGCGCAACGGTGGGGGCATTTGTTTCCCCCAATCAGAGCAACGCTCTGTTTGAATTTCAAAATTCGAAGCAACGCTTCCAATTCTTTACGCTGCGTGCAACACGCCACGTGTCAAAAGCTGATACGCCAGCGCAGCGCCCAAGGCAGCGCGCCCAATCAGAGCAAGGCTCTATTTAAAACAAAATTAAGGGAAGCAACGCTTCAGTTGCGCAAGCGCTGCGCTGCGTGACACGTGTCAGCGCAGTTGCGCAAGCGCTGCGTTGAGCGACACGTGTCAGCGCAAACGCAGTTGTGCTGCGCGACACGTGTCAGCGCAGTTGCGCTGCGCTCTGCGCTGCTTGACACGTGTCACGCGCTGGGGCGTTTGCGCCAAACAGAATTAAATTCTAGTAATATTCTTCTGTTCTTGTTAAAACAAGAAGATTGCCTTCTATAAAACAGAAGCCCCTGGATCAAAATCCAACGGTGGGGAAAATTCCCCAAATCACTCAGAGAAAGATCTCTTTAATAAATTTAACAAATTTATGGGCACTATATAAAGGCCCCTAGACCCCAATTCAAAAGATCATCAACATTGTGAGAGATTAAGAACCTCAAAACAGAGAGAACTCTGAAGAAAGTTTCAAGATAAAAGGTAAAAAACCTTCACAAAATAGAAGAATTTCTTCTAATAAATCATTGATCTAAGAATAAGATCAATGATCTTCAAATAATAATAAGTGCTTTGCACTTTTTTTATGAACCACTGGTTCTCTGAAAACAAGAAAAACTTGTTTTCTTTGATCTAAATTGGATCAAGAAATCAAACAGTGCCTTGCACTTTTTTATGAACCATTGGTTCTGGAATCTTAAAGATTCTTAAGATCATTGAAATAGTGCCTTGCACTTGTAAAAACTGCACTGTTGCGCTCCTGGGTTGGCCCAAGCCACCAGGGAGCGCCACGTGTCAGTATCTGAATCACTTGCGCTATGCACTTTTAAGAAAGAGCTTTGCTCTCTGAAATTGGCGCAACTCACCAGAGCGCGCCACGTGTCAGCAGCGCTGGCGCAGCGCACTGCGCTTGCGTGACACGTGTCATCACCACAGGCGCTTGCGCTCAGTAATTGGCGCAAAGCGCCTGACAAATGCAATGCATTGTTTTTTTAAAAGGGCCAGGCCCAAATCAAAAAGGCCTAGTTGGCCAAAATAAATTGCAATGCAATAAAAAGGGCAGAGCCCAAAAAACATTGATGCTCTGCATCATTTATAAAAGGGCAGAGCCCAAACAAAGGTGAAAATGCAATAAAAGGGCAGAGCCCAAACAAAATTGATGCTCCGCATCATTTATAAATGGGCAGAGCCCAAACAAAATAAATAATGCAATGCATTATTTAAAAAAGGGGCCAAGCCCTAGCACAGGCCTAATAGGCCAGAGACAAATAAGATGTTAAACATTTTTAAACTGGACTTAGCCCAATCATGGCCGTAAATCCTCAAATTAAATTGACTGAGCAAGATTGCTCTCCTAAATCAATTTACATCCGGTTCGAGGGTACATCTCCGAACTCCTCTGACTCCTATCGTTGTAATCTCTCAAAGACGTCAGAGAGGTGACGGGTCCCGACAACCACACTTCAACACGGACTGTGGGGTCCTTAAACCCGCGGACTTATGCTTCCCTAAACTAAAATACGGACTGTGGGGTCCTTAAATCCACGGACTTAAGCGTCCTTAAACTACCAATGGACCGCAATGTCCTTAAACTACCTATGGACCATCACGTCCCTAAACTGGAAATGGATCTAGACGATCCCGTTAAGTTGATCTTGGTCTCAAATCAGAATAACGTATCATTAATGAACGTTTAAGTTGATCTTAGCCTCAAATACGGCTAACGTATCCTTAAACCAAAACCCAAAACCCAAATCTAAGAAAATACGGATTTGGACTAATCCACGTCCTGCGGGCGAAATAAATAGTCTCCGTATACAATCCACGGGCAACCACAAACAAAACAAACACACACGACACGAAGTGAAATTCTGGAGAAGGAGAAAGTGGCTACCGCGATGCGGTAGCGTAATTAACTGCAGGGGCTTGCGCCTGCAGGGAAGAGCGTATTAGTTATATGTATGCCCTAGAGGCCATTACTGTACATACGATGTATATTGTAATGGATGCTTGGACATATATAGGGAGGACTTTCTTGCTCGACATGATAGTACGCTATCTGGTTGTACTTTATCTTAACATGTACTATGATTGTCTCTATGTTACATATTGATAAAGCCCTTAGGATATGTACTCGACTACTGGGACTATGATGAGATCATACTAGTGGGGTCACGGTAGTCGACGAGTACATCCTATAACTGTTCCTAGTCGAGGGTGTATCGAGACAGGGCATCGATACACCAGAGTAGACTAGCGTATACGCATCTTGACCCATATGATGGGCGATGGATGATCCCATATCCATCGGTGTTTGACATCAAGGATGGTGTACGGGTGCTCAGTAGAGACTGGGTACACTGGACGGACTCGCCGAGAACTCCCAGATGGTATTATACCTCACGTCAGATGGCAGTTCTCCGGTGACACTGGTACAGAGTAGTCTGTTGACCCGAGATCGTCATAGAGTCTTGTGTGATTCCCACTGTGCTTTGATTTCCATCATACCACGTCCAAGAGGGCGTGCAAAAAGGTGGCTTTTGGGTACAGTCCCGAATCACATGGAGGCAATGAGCGATAGGAGGGGATTCGTCTCTCCCGGTATAGGGGGTTGATGTTGTGCTGTGTTCGATTGGCTATAACCGGAAATCCCTGGCCAGGGTTGCTGAGATTTACTGGTAAGTGTTATCAGTAGTTTCTCGAACTGTTATAGACCTCATATCGACACGACTTATCGAGCTACTGGGGTCTGACGTTTACCACCCCTAGGCGAGATATGCGACATATCAAACGACGAGACCGGACTGTACGGGAGTGTTACTGTTTGGATTCACAGAAGAAGTTACAGGCTTGCTTGTTGATCTTCTGAGCGCTCAATACCTAGGTGGCTGTTACATTTAGCTGACCGCTTGCAGCTTGTGGGTGTTTGATATGATCATCACCTACTGCCGGCGTATTGACGATTCTTTAGAGTCCTACACAGAGGTTTCTTGACTCAGGCAAAACGGAGTAGGGGCATGTATGTGATATGTTCGGGACCGAGAATAACACGATATGAGATACCGTATTATATTCTCGCGATATTTGATATCAGCCGGGTCATCGGATCAAGTGTTGATTCGATGAATCGGTACGGATTAATATTAGTCGTTTATATGCGATATAGCCGGATTGTCGGATCAAGTGTTGATTCGATAATTTAATGTATAATAATATATATGATATATTAAATTGCATTAACTAATATTAGCTCACTAAAAGATTCTTTTTCTCACTCGGGTAATACATTGATATATATGCGATATATGTTAATTGTATTATTTTATTTGGTTACAATAAATATTATATATGTGATATATAATATTGTAACATGATATGATAACTAATGCAACATGTTTAGTAAAGATTAAACAAGATTAGGGTTTGATTTGGGTTAATGGTTTCTAGATGATTCTAGAAGGTTTAGTTTTGTTTTGTGAAAGATATTTTGTTATGACTCATTTCTTAACCTAACCCAAACCTTAGCCTTGGTTAATTCTCTACAATGGTTTAGACAACCATGGTTGCATTATTGATCATTATCTTCTTTGCATTATTCATCACAAAAGGAATTCGATCATAATTCATCATCTTCTTCCTTCTTCTTCTTTCTTCATGGAAAAAGCTTACTAGCTCTTTTCCAAGTGATGAATAAATATGAGAAAAAGATAAATAAAGAGAGCAAAAATCCTACTTCATCATCCTCATCTTCCCTTGCCCTTTAGATGAGAGTGTTCACTCAATTTTAGTGAGTGTTAGCTTGTGTTAATGAAACTTCAAGGTAGATCATCTTTGCATCGAAGATCGGAAGCAAGACTGCATCTTTCTCTTCGTGGAACCTCTCGAGAGTCCGGAACCCGATGATCGCAGCGAAGGGACCGCAACACAGAGCTTATGAAGTGAAGGACCGGATCTACAAAGGTTGTAATCCCTCTCACTTAGTGTTAAAATGTTTAACATGTTTGTTTTCGCCTAAACCCTAGTTTAAAGATCCGTATTCGGGTTGTTCGGCACGGCTAATTTTTAAATCGGGCATGGTTGATGCCTCGTAGACCCTTGTGCGCGTGCCTAGCAACCCTACAGTGGTATCAGAGCCAAGCTAGAGCTTTAGACGAAGTTTAAAGTCCGATCGAACGCCGAAACCCCGATAAAACCCCTTCTCTGTACATTTTTCAAAAATGTGGTTTTTTATTAATTAAAAATTCTCAGAAAAACAAGCAGGAAAAACTAAGAATTACTGTGAAGTACAGTCCCCTAAGTCAACTATTTGACCGCGGAACCGCGGCAAAACCATGGGTTTGGCAGCGGTTCCACGGCCAAAATTTGGACTTAGTCCCTGAAATTTCACTTAATTATTCTTAGGTCCTTTCTTGTTAATGTTTTCTGGGAGTATTTTAATTCCACTCAAGTGTTGAGTTTTCTCGGGTTGTATTGGGGAATCGTTGATTCGATGAGATAATTTAACTTTGTTTAGTTTTGTCCGGATAATTTTAGAAACTGTTAAAAAGTTCGAACGGATATCAATAACTCACTTTTTCCCCTGTCGGAAAATTTTTCAAAAGTTGGATTTTTTCTCATGTTTAAGAACGTTCTAAGTCGTGCAAGTAACGCGGTGGACCCTCTAGAAGACAACAAACCTTAACTTGATTATGTGACCGTCTTGAACTGCCTCTAAACCTTAGGGTTTGGGGCAGTACGGCGTGCCACATGTGAGGCGTTGGCTTGACCCTTCTACGGTTGGACCATCGGTGCTGTGGCATGTGATGGATGTTTTTAAACTGATTTCAAGTGTTGAGATATATTGGGGAAATCTTGGGTGTTTGATTATTCGATCGGAAAGTTTAACATTGTCTATTTATCTGGATTGTGATACGATATTTGGAATCCACAGGTAGTTATGAGATAACTAATTTGAATATTATAAACATAGCAGTTTAGTCTCAGATGATCGGTTGCCACAGAATTTTGATGTGATCAAAGGTCCGTCACAATCACGTAGCGTACGCGGATACTCGCCGGGTAAACTTAATAGACAGCTACGCCCCATAGCCTCGACCAAGTGACTGTAGGAGAACCCCGTCACCAAAAGCATCCGTTCGGGTGCTTACGGCAGCGGTGTTCCGTCTTAGTGCACTTCGTCGACGGCATCCGGGGGTGCGGCCGTCTACTAAAGTTTGCGACGAGCATTCGATCAGGTTGTCGGGAATCTTGTTGAATTGCCCAACTTGATATTGAAAAGAGTTTTCGATAATGAGACTAAAATGCGGGGTTTATAATTGTTAGGCATGAGATGTCTAAGGAATTCATTTGGTTAGGCATGCGATGTCTAAGGAGGTTGCGGATTCCAACTGTTGTAGTTTTACACTTTCTTTTCTGTGACCGTAAGCGTAGTATGTGGTGTATCGCCGGCTTCGTTGCTATACATCAACGACAATCGGGATACGCGTACTTGCTTACGTTGATGATATGAGATATTATGTGTTGCTGTGATATGTTATATTGGATCGTCGCGTTTTGAATAGCCGGGGTTTTATGTGAGATGAGAGTTTTTTTTCTTGTTGTTCATGTAAAATTCATTTGTATGTAATATTCTTTTATTGAGGCACTTCCAGGTTGCGGAAGATGTCACCGTTGTATATTATTTACTTTTCCGCATTAGGTAGACCCAAGGCGGGGAGCACAAGTAACCGGGTTCTAGGGTCCAGTGGGAGACCATCTCGAGGAGTCGAGACCGGGTCTCCTAACCCTAGAATTGGCAGTGTTACTTGCCGCTCTCGTAGGGGTCTAGGGATGTGGGTTTGGCTATTTATCGCGACCGTGGAATCCGTGTTTTATACAGGCTCGTATTGAAAACACGGACCTCGTAGTATATCCAATATTTCATATATGTTCTTCTGCTGCAATGTTCTGTGATGAGATCATATTACTGCCTGAGACGAATGATTATACTATATATATATGAGATATATGTTATATTGCAGATTTCGTTTCAAATGTGATGCTTGCGAAGCATAATAAAATGGGACTTCATTAATGAGATTAATGAAATAAAAGAAACCTAAGATGTTGTAGAAACTTGTTTAAAAACTGGTAGCTCTAATTCTTGCTTTGCATAGCGGTGTTCCTTGTAGAACATCCAGCACCTTATTCGATAAGGAAAGAGCCGAGATCCCTTCACCGGGAGTGACCTCTTTACTGAAACTAGCAGATGCTACAAACTCGGTTTGTTTTTTTGATTGCTTCTATAGTTCTTGCTTTGCATAGTGATATTTGTGAAATATCCCGCACCTTATTCGATGAGGAAAGGGCCGACGATCCCTTCACCGGGAGTGACCCCTTTAGCAAAACTAAAAAAGCCTCAAAAACACTCCATTTAAAATCACTCGATTCTACAACGATATAAAGTTCATTACGCAAAGGGTTTTCTTAAAAACCTGTCGTAGCCCTCCGTCATTTCAGATAAGTAATAGTTAGTATTCGTGCTGCATTTGTTGACTCAGTCAAGGTGTAGTGTGCGGTAGCTAATTAGTGCTTATCTGCAAAGCATATGATGCGATTGGATTAGGGTAGTCGTGCGGCCTTGTTGACTCAGTCAAGGGTCGTGCGGGTGGGTTTAATTCAATCGGGAAATGACGGGTTGAACTTTACTTGCGGTCTATGGTTTGTTGACTCAGTCAAGGTCATAGATCGCTTGGGGTAAAATATTATTGGGGATTTCAAGTGTTGAAATTTGCAATGAGATTGCATACCTTCTATGAGATAGTTGGATCCCGATACCCGCTGCGAGTAAGAGTTACTCCTGGGAGAGTTTTACACATTACAATTAGCCGATCAAGTAGGTGTCTAGAAAGGTGTTAACGGGGTTACGCCCCTGGAAAAACGAGGTTTACTTTAATTAGGTTCGTGCAAAATCACGGGGGACCTCCCTCAAAGTACCGACACTGGCCTGGCTGAAAGATTGGCGAACTTGTAGCGTGTAATTAATCCCGGCTAGTCCTTCCTTTTAGGGTTTGAAGGAAGATTTGATTAAAACAGTGGGAGACATCCTGATTAGATATATTAGATAACCAATCTAATCTTGCAGGAGCATACGCTGAGTGTTTTCTTCTCTCTCTCTCCAGGTAGCGACCATATCACGCCTTAATCAATATAATAATACGGATATATTGACCGAACCCGCTTGTTATACTGAGCTGGGGAACGTTGGTCCCGCTCCAACTTATAAATGTTATAAAGACAGAGCAGGAAATTGGGGAATACCAGATTTCCCGTGCCGCCCAAACGAAGAAAGTGCATGTTGATGCATCATCTTCGGGTGTGTTCATTACAGAGAACTGTTTCTCAGTATCCTTTACGTCCTGGGTATCTGATACCGGATCAGGATCCCGCATATGTAATCTGTTATATGGGCTACAGATAGGTAGAGAACTGAGAACGGGTGATAAGTTTCATGAGACAGAAAACGGTGCAAGTGTTGCAGCCAAGTCTGTTGGTCACTATCACCCTGTATTACCTGAATACATTGATTCTGAACGAATGTTATTAGATACCGAACCTGATATACAACATCATATCAGTTTCTTTATTAGTAAAGAAGTGATATAATTTTGTATTGTTGGATAATGTTTTGAACATTTCCTATATCAAGAGTTGATCGGTTCAGGCACGTTATCTAAAAGCATTGACGTTCCAAATCAAACTACAGCTCTTAGTATACAGAACACACACGAGAGGAAGAGTTCAGAAATGAACGAATCCTTCTTGAGGCATTGTAGACTAGGTCATATCAATGCGACCCGACTAGCTAAGTTACATTTAGATGCATATTTAAATCTGTTTGAATTTACATCTTGTGAAACTTGCCGGTCATGTCACAAAGATAAGATGACCATAGCTCTGTTTATTGGAAACAGAGAAAGAGTTAGTGAACTCTTGGGATTGATACATGCTGATGTATGAAAGTCCCCTGTCTGCATATGCCAGGACCGGTTCTTTGTACTTCATTCCATTCTCTGATAATCTTTCAAGATTCAGACATATGTTCCTATTGAAACACAAGTCCGAACCTTTTGAGATATTCACAGAATATGAGTTAGAAGTAGATAACCAAAAATAAGGGTAAAAGTATTATGTCCTTTGATGTGATCAAGGAGGAGAATACTTGAGCACGGAATTCCTGGACTATTCTAAAGGAGAATGAGATTCTCTATCAGCATTACTCCTCCGTATACACCACAGCACGTCGGTGTATCGCGGCGGAGCAATAGCACCCTATGTGATATGGTGTGCTCTATGATGAGTACTACTGAGTTTCCTATTTCCTTTAGGGAGTTATGCACTTGTGAAGTTGCATACCTATTGAATAGGGTTCAAATCAAATCAGTTGCCTACCACTTCATATGTGATATGGAAAGGGAAGAGCCCATATCTTAAGTTTGTTAAGATTTGAGGTTATCCGGCCAATGTCTAAAAGCAAAATCCGGACAAGCTCGAGGCAAGGTCTGTTATGTAGAACTAGAAATGTTCCAGCTATACAAACTGCAGCTGATAATTTGGTAGAACCAAAGGATTAAATAGTTTCCAACGAACCTCAGCCTCTCCGCCGATCTAGTAGGGTTCCTCACCCACCTGAGAGATACTTCGGTTTCTCTATGACTGTGGGAGCGAGGATTACATCATGAGATGATGACCCAACTAGTTTCGAGCAGGCCATCAGGAGTGGGACTCTGTAAGAATGGCTGGATGCTTATCGATCTGAGATGAAATCCTTATACACCAACAAAGTATGGACTTTGGTTGCTTTATCTAAAGGGTTAAATCCCCATCAGGAGCAAGTATATCTTGAGAAGATTACTTGGTGTACATGGAAAAGTTGAGACTTTCAAAGCTATGCTTAAGTCTATCCAGATCCTACTTGCCACGGCTACATTCCATGACTACAATACTGGTGGTTGGGTGTCATGACTGCTTTTCTAAATGATGTTTTAGAAAAGAGCGTCTATAAGTACACAGCCAGAGGGCTTCGTAGACAGTGGGAGCAGCGAAAACGTGTGCAAGATGTTTTATATGATAAAGCAGGCATCGCGGAGTTGGAACATCTGTTTTGATGTGGTAGTCAAAGAGTTTGACTTCATCAAAATGGTAGATGAACCTTGTATATACAAAAAGGTAGTAGAGAGTATGGTGGTGATCCTCGTAGAGTACGTGGATGACATACTCTTGATAGGGAAGGAGTTTCCTATGCTACGCTCAGTCAATCTCCGCTTATCACAATGATTCTCCATATATGATCAAAATGATACCTCCTAAATCCTGGGTTTTTGGATCTATGAGATAAATCTAATTGGATGTTAGGATACTCACTAGTTGTAGTGAGATGGTATCAATCAATCCTAGGGAGAATCACTGGAAAGGTTCCAGGGTGATAAGGACGATTGAATATCAGTCGCAGGCATTGTCTTTACCCTCAGTGGAGGGACGGTATGTTGGAAGAGTTCCAAGCTAGATACCATGACTTTCTAGACGATTAAAGGCAAGATACATCGTTACCAAAGATGCTACCAAAGAGGCAGTCTGGATATATATAAGTTCATGAGATGAACTTCGTTCCTACCATTGTGTGACAATGGAGTTGTGGCTTTAGCCAAGGAACTACCGTCCCATTAGAAATCCAGATATAATTCTTAGGCAGTATCACCTGATCATGGAGATGGTTGATCTCCAGGGAGATCGAGGTTAGGAGAGTAGACACAGAGGACAACAGCGCGGATCCACTCACAAAGGCCTTTTTCCCAGTAGAGACTTTTATGGGATGGTTGAGTATGAGATACTTCAACCGCAGCTAATTGTTGGGTATATGATACCACAACAGATGGCCCTAGTGCAAGTGGGAGATTGTTAGTTATATGTATGCCCTAGAGGCCATTACTGTACATACGATATATCTTGTAATGGATGCTTGGACATATATAGGGAGGACTTTCTTGCTCGACATGATAGTACGCTATCTGGTTGTACTTTATCTTAACATGTACTCTGATTGTCTCTATGTTACATGTTGATAAAGCCCTTAGGATATGTACTCGACTACTGGGACTATGATGAGATCATACTAGTGGGGCCACGGTAGTCGACGAGTACATCCTATAACTGTTCCTAGTCGAGGGTGTATCGAGACAGGGCATCGATACACCAGAGTAGACTAGCGTATACGCATCTTGACCCATATGATGGGCGATGGATGATCCCATATCCATCGGTGTTTGACATCAAGGATGGTGTACGGGTGCTCAGTGGAGACTGGGTACACTGGACGGACTCGCCGAGAACTCCCAGATGGTATTATACCTCACGTCAGATGGCAGTTCTCCGGTGACACTGGTACAGAGTAGTCTGTTGACCCGAGATCGTCATAGAGTCTTGTGTGATTCCCACTGTGCTTTGATTTTCATCATACCACGTCCAAGAGGGCGTGCAAAAAGGTGGCTTTTGGGTACAGTCCTGAATCACATGGAGGCAATGAGCGATAGGAGGGGATTCGTCTCTCCCGGTATAGGGAGTTGATGTTGTGCTGTGTTCGATTGGCTATAACCGGAAATCCCTGGCCAGGGTTGCTGAGATTTACTGGTAAGTGTTATCAGTAGTTTCTCGAACTGTTATAGACCTCATATCGACACGACTTATCGAGCTACTGGGGTCTGACGTTTACCACCCCTAGGCGAGATATGCGACATATCAGACAACGAGACCGGACTGTACGGGAGTGTTACTGTTTGGATTCACAGGAGAAGTTACAGGCTTGCTTGTTGATCTTCTGAGTGCTCAATACCTGGGTGGCTGTTACGTTTAGCTGACCGCTTGCAGCTTGTGGGTGTTTGATATGATCATCACCTACTGCCGGCGTATTGACGATTCTTTAGAGTCCTACACAGAGGTTTCTTGACTCAGGCAAAATGGAGTAGGGGCACGTATGTGATATGTGCGGGACCGAGAATAACACGATATGAGATACCGTATTATATTCCCGCGATATTTGATATCAGCCGGGTCATCGGATCAAGTGTTGATTCGATGAATCGGTACGGATTAATATTAGTCGGTTATATGCGATATAGCCGGATTGTCGGATCAAGTGTTTATTCGATAATTTAATGTATAATAATATATATGATATATTAAATTGCATTAACTAATATTAGCTCACTAAAAGACTCTTTTTCTCACTCGGGTAATACATTGATATATATGCGATATATGTTAATTGTATTATTTTATTTGGTTACAATAAATTATATATGTGATATATAATATTGTAACATGATATGATAACTAATGCAACATGTTTAGTAAAGATTAAACAAGATTAGGGTTTGATTTGGGTTAATGGTTTCTAGATGATTCTAGAAGATTTAGTTTTGTTTTGTGAAAAATATTTTGTTATGACTCATTTCTTAACCTAACCCAAACCCTAGCCTTGGTTAATTTTCTACAATGGTTTAGACAACCATGGTTGTATTATTGATCATTATCTTCTTTGCATTATTCATCACAAAAGGAATTCGATCATAATTCATCATCTTCTTCCTTCTTCTTTTTTCTTCATGGAAAAAGCTTACTAGCTTTTTTCCAAGTGATGAATAAATGTGAGAAAAAGATAAATAAAGAGAGCAAAAATCCTACTTCATCATCCTCATCTTCCCTTGCCCTTTAGATGAGAGTGTTCACTCAATTTTAGTGAGTGTTAGCTTGTGTTAATGAAACTTCAAGGTTGATCATCTTTGTATCGAAGATCAGAAGCAAGACTGCATCTTTCTCTTCGTGGAACCTCCCGAGAGTCCGGAACCCGATGATCGCAGCGAAGGGACCACAACACGGAGCTTATGAAGTGAAGGACCGGATCTACAAAGGTTGTAATCCCTCTCACTTAGTGTTAAAATGTTTAACATGTTTGTTTTCGCCTAAACCCTAGTTTAAAGATCCGTATTCGGGTTGTTCGGCACGGCTAATTTTTAAATCGGGCATGGTTGATGCCTCGTAGACCCTTGTGCGCGTGCCTAGCAACCCTACAGAGCGTCCTCACAATCAAAAACCCCTCAAGCGAGGGGGAATCTGATGAAGTCTGCTACATCAGCCGCATCCGTCTAAACCTCCGATACACGGTGCCATAAATCAACTTGGCATCCTCGAAGAGGTGGACGGATAAAACCAAATAGTATCTGCCCCGAATCTCAAGAAAGACGTCCTAATGTCTCGGCCGCCATTCGGAGGGAACCAAGTATGGTTTTCAATCAGTTCAAGTGTGGAGGTGTAGAGATCATAAGGGTTGGGTATGATTTCACTTGAAATGGACCCTTCACAATCGGGTAAATCAAACACTACTAAGTCACACAACTTATCAGATATTCTATCTTCAATTGATGAATAATTTGGTGTACTTGATGAATCGATGAAACTGGAGTTGTGGATTTCAGTTTGGAATGGGGAGGTTTGATTAGGAAGGGTGTACAGTTCCGTCTCACTACCCAAATTCTCATTTTGTCCTATGCCCGAATCATATACTGAAAAATTTTGGGCAGGTTTGAAATTCTTTGCTTGCATCCACTCTGTTGTTTCCTTCCTAATTTGGTTCGACAATTCCAGAAATTTTTCTAATGTCTGCTCCAGACTAGTCTTGGGTTGATAAGGGGTTTCAGTATACGATTGAAATTCCTGTGGATAATTAAAACTCCCAAATGACTGATTAGAAGAACTGTCTAGAGAAGGTGGAAAAGTTGGATTGGATTGATAGGAATAGAATGGTTGCGAAAATTGGGTGGGAGTAGGGTCAACATTGTGATAAGAAGAATATTGATATGGGTTGATCGGTTGGCTATCAAACTCTTCTTTGGAAAGTGGAGGTGATGGTTAATATTGGTCCGGGTTGAAACTTTGGCCTCTAGCCCTAGCTATGTGCTCAGCAATGGACATTCGTCTAGGGGCTTCCTCACTCTGGGTATCAACTGAAACAGGTGTAGGATTAGGATACGGTTGATAAGACCTAGACTGAGGTGGCCAACTGTTTCTTCCTGCTTGTTCTATATGATCTCTTAAGGACATGGAAGAGCCGGACGGTATACCGAAGGGATTACGAAAACAAGAGATATCTGGTTGTGGACAGTAAAGCTCGGCAAGTGTTCTTCTGTTTAGGTCACCCATTATAAGAAGAGAAGAAGGGGGAAGGGGTAAAAAGGGAAAAAAATAATTGGTTTGTTTTGAAAAATGACGGATTTAGACAAATCACACAAAAATGCACAAACAACCCTAGAATTATGGTTACCTAGGTCCAGACTCTAGACCGCTCCTAGACTTCCAAAGGACAAGCCGTAGGATCAATCCTCTACCGCCTCTTTACTACCCTTGTAGCCAAGTAAGTGCCAGGTGAGTGGGAGGCTCCCCACTACAAAAGTAGTGGTCCTAATTAAGTAACCACTCGTCTTAGACACACTTGTCTAGACACCACAAAAGTAATGCGAATAAGCTATAGATTACCCACGACCTTCCTCTGTCCTTATTGAGCGCGACAGTCCTTAGAGTCTAGTCTAGATATTTTTTAAATTAATGTAGGGTTTGTTAGTTATATGTATGCCCTAGAGAACATTACTGTACATAGGATGTATATTGTAGTGGATGCTGGGACATATATAGGGAGGACTTTCTTGCTCGACATGATAGTATGCTATCTGGTTGAACTTTACCTTAACGTGTATACTGTTTGTCTCTCTGTTACATGTTGGTAAAGCCCTTAGGATGTGTACTTGACTACCTGGACTATGATGCGGATCATACTAGTGGGGACATGGTAGTCCATAAGTACATCCTTCAATGTCCCTAGTCGAGGGTGTATCGAGACGGGGCATCGATATGCCAGAGTAGACTAGCGTATACCTTCTCGACCCATACAGATGGGCGATGGATAATCCCATATCCATCGGTGTTTGACATCAGAGATGATATACGGGTGCTCAGTAGAGACTGGGTACACTGGACGGACTCGCCGAGAACTCCCAGATGGTATTATACCTCACGTCAGATGGCAGTTCTCTGGTGACACTGGTACAGAGTAGTCTGTTGACCCGAGATCGTCATAGAGTCTTGTGTGGTTCCCACTGTGCTTTGATTTCCATCTTACCACGTCCAAGAGGGCGTACAAAACGGTGGTTTTTGGGTACAGTCCCGAGTCACATGGAGGCAATGAGCGATAGGAGGGGATTCGTCTCTCCCGGTATAGGGGGTTGATGTTGCGCTGTGTTCGATTGGCTATAACAGGAAGTCCCTGGCCAGGGCTGATCAGAGAATTGCTGGTAAGTGTTACCAGTAGTTTCTCGACCCGTTATAAGCCTCATATCGACATGACTTATCGAGCTATTGGGGTCTGACGTTTACCACCCCTAGGCAAGATATGCGACATATCAGACGATCAGACCGGACTGTACGGTAGTGTTACTGGTTGGATTCACTGGAGTGTGAGCGGGCTTGCTCGTCGATCTTCAGATCGCTCAATACCCGGGTGGCCGTTACGTTTAGCAGACCGCTTGCGGCTTGTGGGTGCTTGATATGATCATCACCTGCTGCCGGCGTATTGACGAGTCTTTAGAGTCCTACACAGAGGTTTCCTGGCTCAAGCGAAACGAAATAGGAGCGCATATGAGATATGTGCGGGACCGAGAATAATGCATGTATGTGATACCGTATTTCATTCTCGCGATGAATGTATCGATTAGGTTATATGCGATATACCCTAGTTATCGAATCAAGGGTTGATTCGATAAACCGATGCATTGCATACTAGTCGGTTATATACGATATGACCGGATCGTTAAATCAAGTGTTGATTTAATGATTTGATGCATAATTATATATTTGATATATTACTTTGAATTAATTAGTATCGGTTCACTTTAAATGGATTTTCTCGCTCGGATGTGCACATTAAATATGCGATATGATTTTGTGCACATGTTTGTATCATGTTTGATGATACATGGTTTTTGGTTAAGTGTATAGAATTAAACAAAGGTTAAGATGATGGTTAGGGTTTATTATTTGTTATTCATTTATCTTAGTTAATTATCCATTTATTTATGATAAATGAATAAAAGAAAATGAAATGAAATGGTTGCTAATTTTGGATTCTAGTTGAAGCTTCTTGATCTTTTGACTAAGTGACCATTTTGTCTCTAGTTTGACCCTAACCATTCCTTTAACCATGATTAGCTCTCTACACTTTACCATGGTTCACTTATGATAAGAATGGATTATTCTTTTCATTTTAAATAATTCTTATCATAACAATTTCCTTCTTCTTCTTCATTTCTTCAAGTGAAGAAAGCTTGCCTCCATCAATGGCAAGTGATGAAAAAGAGTGAGAAATCCAAATCTAAAGTCTATCCACTTCCTATTTCTTCATCCTCTACCTCTTGCCAAGTAGTAGAGTGTGTTTTCTTCACAAGTTTCATGACTTGGTGAAGTGAGAACTTGATCTTGCGATGCTTCGACGTAGATCATCTTCGGCATGGACATCGACGACCTAGCCTGCCCATTCTCCGATGAAGCCGACGCTAGAGCCCGGATTTGATTTGGACAGCGGAGACGACCTCATCTCGGAGCCATGGAGGTGGAGGACCGGATCTACAAAGGTTGTATTTCCGTATTCCCTTAGTTAAGTTGTTAACTAGCTTACTTTTCGCCTAGACATCTAGCAAACGATCCGTAGTCGGGTCTCTCGGCACCCGTAAAATTTTATATTGGCATGTTCGATGCCTTGTGAGACCTTCATAGGGTGCCTAAGAACCCTACAGTGGTATCAGAGCCTAGCTAGAGCCTTAGGCGAAGTCTAGACGGAATTTGAAACCCGAACGAACCCGAAAACCAACTCAAAAATAGCTCTCTGGACAATTTTCAAAATCGTGATTTTTTCCAGATTAAAAATATTCAGAAAAATCAGCAGGAAGATATAAGGTTTACTGCAAATTTCGAGAGCATGATTCAATAATGGGAGCGCGGATCCGCGGCCTGACAAGAGGCTGACGCGGCGGATCAGCGGCCCATTTGTCGTTTTGTGCTTCTAAATTTGCACTATAATTCTTAGTTTTCATTTCTGGTTTTCCTGGGAATTTTTAATATTTTTTCCAAAGTGTTATTTTCTGAGTTGTTTTGGGGATTCGAATGTTCGGTCGGATTATCAAATTTTGTCTGTGTGGCTTTCCGGATAAATTTTTGAATATGTTAAAAAGTTCGACCGGATATAAATACCCAACTTTTTCCCTGTCGGGAAATTTCCAAGTGTTGGATCTTTCCGTAGTTTAACGACGTTCTAAGTAGTGCAAGTAACGCGATGGTCCCTCTAGAAGACAACAAATCTTAACTCGATTATGTGACCGTCTTGAACTGCCCTTTGAACCTTCGGGTTTGGGGCAGTACGGCGTGCCACATGTGAGGCGTTGGCTTGACACTTCTACGGCTGGACCGTTGGTACTGAGGCACGAACGGAATGTTGTCATACTTGTTTCATGTGTTGATCAGTTTCGGGAAAACTTGGGTGTTCGATTGTTCGATCGGAAAGTTTAACATTTTCTATTTATCTGGAATGGGATACAATAATTGGAATTCACAAAAAGTTATGAGATAACTGAATGAATATTATAAACATAGCAGTTTAGTCTCACTTGATCGGTTGCCACGGAATTTTGATGTGATCAAAAGTCCGTCGCAATCACGTAGCGTACGCGGATACTCGCCGGATAAACTTAATAGACAGCCTCACTCCATAGCCCCGACCAAGTGACTGTAGGAGAACCCCGTCGCCGAAAGCATCCGTTCGGGTGCTCGCGGTAGCGGTGTTCCGCCTTGGTGCACTTCGTCGACGGTATCAGGGGTGCGGCCGTCTACTGAAGTTTGCGACGAGCATTCGATCAGGATGTCGGGAATCTTGTTGAATTGCCCGACTTGATATTGAAAAGAGTTTTCGATTTTGAGACTAAAATGCGGGGTTTATAATTGTTAGGCATGCGATGTCTAAAGAATTCATTTGGTCAGGCATGCGATGTCTGAGGTGGTTGCGGATTCCAACTGTTGTAGTTTTACACTTTCTTTTCTGTGACCGTAAGTGTAATATGTGATATCGCCGGTTTCGTTGCTATATGTCAACGACAATTGGGATGCGCATATTTACTTACGTTGATGACATGTGATGTTATGTGTTGCTGGATATGTTATATTGGATCGTCGTGTTTGAATAGCCGGGGGTTTTTATGTGAGATGAGTGTTTTTCATTTTCATTCATGTAAAAACTTGTATGTAATATTCTTTTATTGGGGCGCTTCCAGGTTGCGGAAGTTGTCACCTTTTGTATATTATTTACTTTTCCGCACTAGGATAGACCCAAGGAGGGGAGCACAAGTAACCGGGTTCTGGAGTCCAGTGGGAGACCAACTCGAGGAGTCGAGTCCGGGTCTCCTAACTCCAGAATTGGTAGGGTTGCTTGCCGCTCTCGTAGGGGTCTAGGGGTGTGGGTTTGGCTATTCATCGCGACCGTGGAATCCGTGTTTTATACTGGCTCGTATTGAAAACACGGACGTCCTAGTATATCCAATATTTCATATGTTTCTTCTGCTGCGATATCTGTGATGTGATCATGTGATGTTCTGTGATAGATACTGTATATAGTATATATGATATATTATATAGACGTTACTTATGTTTTACACCCGCGCTAGTCCTGCCCTGCTCTGCCGTTAGTTACCTAACCTAACGGTGCACGAGGGGACATCGAGGCGAATGCGGATGGCATAAGTGTACGTCGTATTTATCTGTGATGTTTAGGTAACTTAAATGATGGGACTTCATTAATATGATTAATGAAATAAAAGAAACCTAAGATGTTGTAGAATCGAATTTCAAAATAAAACAGGTAGCTACAGTTCTTGCTTTGCACAGCGGTATATGTGATATATCCTGCACCTTATTCGATGAGGAAAGGACCGAGATCCCTTCACCGGGAGTGACTCCTTTAGCAATAACTGGCAGATGCTACACACTCGGTTTGTCTTTTGATTGCTTTTAAGAGTTTTTGCTTTGCACAGTGATATATATGATATATCCCGCACCTCATTCGACGAGGAAAGGACCGACGATCCCTTCACCGGGAGTGACTCCTTTAGCAAAACTAGAAAAGCCTCGAAAACACTCCATTTTAAAACCATTCGATTCTACAACGATATCAAGTTCATTACGCAATAGGTTTTCAGAAAAACCTGTCGTAGCCCTCCGTCATTTCAGATACGTACTAGTTAGTATTCGTGCTGCGATTGTTTGGCCTCCGTCAAGACGTAGTGTACGGTAGCTAACTAGTGCTTATCTGCTAGCATATGATGCGATTGGATTAGGGTATTCGTACGGCGTTGTTTGGCCTCCGTCAAGGGTCGTGCGGGTGGGTTTAATTCAATCAGGAAATGACGAGTTGAACTTGACTAGCGGACTATGGGTTGTTTGGCCTCCGTCAAGGTCATAGCGAGCTAGGGGCAAAATATTATCGGGAATTTCAAGTGTTGAAATTTGCAATGAGATTGCATACCTTCTATGAGATAGTTGGATCCCGATACCCGCTGCGAGTAAGAGTTACTCCTGGGAGAGTTTTATACATTACAATTAGCCGATCAAGTAGGTGTCTAGAAAGGTGTCAACGGGGTTATGCCTCTGGGAAAACGAGGTTTACATTAATTAGGTTCGTGCGAAAGCACGGGGGACCTCCCTCAAAGTACCGACACTGGCCTGGCTGAAAGATTGGCGAACTTGTAGTGTGTAATTAATCCCGGCTAGTCTTTCCTTTTAGGGTTTGAAGGAAGATTTGATAAAAAGCAGTGGGAGCCATCCTGATTAGATAAAATAAAAACCAATCTATTCTTGCAAGAGCGCACGCTGAGTGTTTTCTTCTCTCTCTCTCCAGGCAGCGACCATATCACGCCTTAATCAAGATAATAATACGGATTATTGACCGAACCCGCTTGTTATACTGAGCTGGGGAACGTTGGTCCCGCTCCAACTTATAATTGTTATAAGACAGAGCAGGAAATTGGGAAATACCAGAATTCCCGTGCCGCCCAAACGAAGAGAGTGCATGCTGATGCATCATCTTCGGGTGTGTTCATTACAAAGAACTGTTTCTCTGTATCCTCTACGTCCTGGGTATGTGATACCAGATCAGGATCCCAGATATGTAATCTGTTACATAGGGCTACAGATAGGTAGAGAACTGAGAACGGGTGATAAGTTTCATGAGGCAGAAAATGGGGCAAGTGTTACAGCCAAGTCTGTCGGTCACTGTCACCCTGTATTACCGATACATTGATTCTGAACGAATGTTATTAGATACCGAACCTGATATACAAAATCATATCAGTCTCTTTATCAGTAAAGAAATGATAAAATTTTGTATTGTTGGATAATGTTTTGAACATTTCCTATATCAAAAGTTGATCGGTTCAGGCACGTTATCTAAAAGCATTAATGTTCTAAATCAAATCACAGTTCTTAGTATACGGAACACACACAAGAGGAAGAGTTCAGAAATGAACGAATCCTTCTTGAGGCATTGTAGACTAGGTCATATCAATATGACCCGACTAGCTAGAGTTATATAAAGATGCATATTTAAATTAGTTTGAACTTACATCTTGTGAAACTCGCCAGTCATGTCACAAAGATAAGATGACCGTAGCTCCGTTTACTGGAAACAGAGAAAGAGTTGGTAAACTCTTGGGATGATACATGTTGATGTATAAAGGTCCCCTGTCTACATATGCCAAGACCGGTTCTTTGTACTTCATTACATTCTCTGATAATCTCTCAAGATTCAGACATATGTTCCTGTTGAAACACAAATCCGAACCTTTTGAGATATTCACAGAATATGATTTAGAAGTAGAGAACCAAAACGGGTATAAGTATTATGTCCTTTGATGAGATCAAGGAGGAGAATACTTGAGCACGGAAATCCTGGACTATTCTAAAGGAGAATGAGATTCCCTCTCAGCATTACTCCTTCGTATACACCATAGCACGATGGTAAAATCGGGGTGGAGCAATTACACCCTATGTGATAAGGTGTGCTCTATGATGAGTACTACTGAGTTACCTATTTCCTTTTTGGGAGTTATGCACTTGAGAAGCTGCATACCTATTGAATAGGGTTCGAATCAAATCAGTTGCCTACCACTCCATATGAGATATGGAAAGGGAAGAGCCCATATCTTAAGTTGGTTAAGATTTGGGGTTGTCTGGCCTATGTCTAAAAGCAAAATCCGGACAAGCTCGAGGCAAGGTCTGTTATGTAGAACTGGAAATGTTCCAGCTATATAAACTGCAGCTGATGGTTTAATAGAACCAAGGGATTCAGTAGATACCAACGAACCTCAGCCTCTCCGCCGATCTAGTAGGGTTCCTCACCCACCTGAGAGATACTTCGGTTTCTCTATGACAGTGGGAGCGAGGATTGCATCATGAGATGATGACCCAACTAGCTTCGAGCTGGCCATCAGGAGTGAGACTCTGTAAGAATGGCTGGATGTTTAGTGATCTGAGATGGAATCCTTATACACCAACAAAGTATGGACTTTGGTTGCTATATCTGAAGGGTTAAATCCCCATCAGGAGCAAGTATATCTTGAGAAGATTACTTGGTGTAGATGGAAAAGTTGAGACTTTCAAAGCTAGACTTGTTAAAGCTCTTCGTCATCGACCAGGTGTGGATCATGATGAAACCTTTTCAAGTGACTATGCTTAAGTCCATCCAGATCCTACTTGCCATGGCTACATACCATGACTGCGATATCTGGTGGTTGGGTGTCATGACTGCTTTTCTAAATGATGTTTTGGAAGAGAGCGTCTATAAATACACAGCTAGAGGGCTTCGTAGACAGTGGGAGCAGCGGAAACGTGTGCAAGATGTTTTATAGGATAAAGCAGGCATCGCGGAGTTGGAACATCTGTTTTGATGAAGTAGTCAAAGAGTTTGACATCATCAAAATGGTAGATGAACCTTGTATAAACAAAAAGGTTGTAGGGAGTATGGTAACGTTCCTCGTAGAGTACGTGGATGACATACTCTTGATAGGGAAGGAGTTTCTTATGCTACGCTCGGTCAATCTCCCCTTATCACAATGATTCTCCACATAGGATCAAAATGATACCTCCTAAATCCTGGATTTTGGATCTATGAGATAGATCTAAATGGATATTAGGATACTCACTAGTTGTAGTGAGATGGTATCAATCGATCCTGGGGAGAATCACTGGAAGTGTTCCAGGGTGATAAAGACGACTGAATGTCAGTCGCAGGCATTGTCTTTACCCTCAGTAAAGGGACGGTATGTTGGAAGAGTTCCAAGCTAGATACCGTGACATACTAGACGATAAAGGCAGGATAGATCGCTACTTAAGATGCTACCAAAGAGGCTGTTTGGGTGTATATTGGTTCATGAGATGAACTATGTTCCTCCCATTGTGTGACAGTGGAGTTGTGGCTTATGCCAAGGAATGCAGGTCCCATCAGTGATCCAGACATATTCTAAGGCAGTATCACTTGATTATGGAGATGGTTGATCTCCAGGGTGATCGAGGTTAGGAGAGTAGATTCAGAGGACAACACAGCGGATCCACTCACAAAGGCCTGTTCCCAGATAGAGATTTTTATGGGATGGTTGAGTATGAGATACTACAACCACTGCTACAGATGGCCCTAGTGCAAGTGGGAGATTGTTAGTTATATGTATGCCCTAGAGGCCATTACTGTACATAGGATGTATATTGTAGTGGATGCTGGGACATATATAGGGAGGACTTTCTTGCTCGACATGATAGTATGCTATCTGGTTGAACTTTACCTTAACGTGTATACTGTTTGTCTCTCTGTTACATGTTGGTAAAGCCCTTAGGATGTGTACTTGACTACCTGGACTATGATGCGGATCATACTAGTGGGGACATGGTAGTCCATAAGTACATCCTTCAATGTCCCTAGTCGAGGGTGTATCGAGACGGGGCATCGATATGCCAGAGTAGACTAGCGTATACCTTCTCGACCCATACAGATGGGCGATGGATGATCCCATATCCATCGGTGTTTGACATCAGAGATGATATACGGGTGCTCAGTAGAGACTGGGTACACTGGACGGACTCGCCGAGAACTCCCAGATGGTATTATACCTCACGTCAGATGGCAGTTCTCTGGTGACACTGGTACAGAGTAGTCTGTTGACCCGAGATCGTCATAGAGTCTTGTGTGGTTCCCACTGTGCTTTGATTTCCATCTTACCACGTCCAAGAGGGCGTGCAAAATGGTGGTTTTTGGGTACAGTCCCGAGTCACATAGAGGCAATGAGCGATAGGAAGGGATTCGTCTCTCCCGGTATAGGGGTTGATGTTGCGCTGTGTTCGATTGGCTATAACAGGAAGTCCCTGGCCAGGGCTGATCAGAGAATTGCTGGTAAGTGTTACCAGTAGTTTCTCGACCCGTTATAAGCCTCATATCGACACGACTTATCGAGCTATTGGGGTCTGACGTTTACCACCCCTAGGCAAGATATGCGACATATCAGACGATCAGACCGGACTGTACGGTAGTGTTACTGGTTGGATTCACTGGAGTGTGAGCGGGCTTGCTCGTCGATCTTCACATCGCTCAATACCCGGGTGGCCGTTACGTTTAGCAGACCGCTTGCGGCTTGTGGGTGCTTGATATGATCATCACCTGCTGCCGGCGTATTGACGAGTCTTTAGAGTCCTACACAGAGGTTTCCTGGCTCAAGCGAAACGAAATAGGAGCGCATATGAGATATGTGCGGGACCGAGAATAATGCGTGTATGTGATACCGTATTTCATTCTCGCGATGAATGTATCGATTAGGTTATATGCGATATACCCTAGTTATCGAATCAAGGGTTGATTCGATAAACCGATGCATTGCATACTAGTCGGTTATATACGATATGACCGGATCGTTAAATCAAGTGTTGATTTAATGATTTGATGCATAATTATATATTTGATATATTACTTTGAATTAACTAGTATCGGTTCACTTTAAATGGATTTTCTCGCTCGGATGTGCGCATTAAATATGCGATATGATTTTGTGCACATGTTTGTATCATGTTTGATGATACATGGTTTTTGGTTAAGTGTATAGAATTAAACAAAGGTTAAGATGATGGTTAGGGTTTATTATTTGTTATTCATTTATCTTAGTTAATTATCCATTTATTTATGATAAATGAATAAAAGAAAATGAAATGAAATGGTTGCTAATTTTGGATTCTAGTTGAAGCTTCTTGATCTTTTGACTAAGTGACCATTTTGTCTCTAGTTTGACCCTAACCATTCCTTTAACCATGATTAGCTCTCTACACTTTACCATGGTTCACTTATGATAAGAATGGATTATTCTTTTCATTTTAAATAATTCTTATCATAACAATTTCCTTCTTCTTCTTCATTTCTTCAAGTGAAGAAAGCTTGCCTCCATCAATGGCAAGTGATGAAAAAGAGTGAGAAATCCAAATCTAAAATCTACCCACTTCCTATTTCTTCATCCTCTACCTCTTGCCAAGTAGTAGAGTGTGTTTTCTTCACAAGTTTCATGACTTGGTGAAGTGAGAGCTTGATCTTGCGATGCTTCGACGTAGATCTTCTTCGGCATGGACATCGACGACCTAGCCTGCCCATTCTCCGATGAAGCCGACGCTAGAGCCCGGATTTGATTTGGACAGCGGAGACGACCTCATCTCGGAGCCGTGGAGGTGGAGGACCGGATCTACAAAGGTTGTATTTCCGTATTCCCTTAGTTAAGTTGTTAACTAGCTTACTTTTCGCCTAGACATCTAGCAAACGATCCGTAGTCGGGTCTCTCGGCACCCGTAAAATTTTATATTGGCATGTTCGATGCCTTGTGAGACCTTCATAGGGTGCCTAGGAACCCTACAGGGTTGATGCAGATGCTCGGTTTGTGATTTGTAAGGCTTAGGAAGGGTGATGAAATCCCCACCTAATCTGGATTTTGGTCTTGCCCCTTAAAAATCCGTATTAAAATATGCAAAAACAAACCGCAAAACAAAACTTTGCAAAAAGATTTTTGAGCGGCGATATTTTGCAAAGAATCCTGCAGAAAAGATATTATATTGGATTTCAGAGGAAAGAGAAGGAGGTTAGAACCTTACCAGAGAAGACTGAAGCCCTAGATCTCCTAACTGGCCGCGCTTCCGCCGCCGATGTGCACTTCCGGCCGCGCTTCCGCCGCAAGAGGGAGAGATCAATTGATGAATTTTTTCTGTGGCCTTCTCTACTTCTTTGGATCTCAATGAATGTATCTGTCTCTTATTTACTCAAGTCTGTGACTCCAGATTCCCTCGCAAAATTCACACAATAATCGTTAAATATACAATTTGCAGTTTTGTTTTATTTATGATACAGATCGTATAAGATTTCAACACAAAGTAAGAATAAAAAATTACGCACGTATACCCGGCAACGGCGCCATTTGATTGTTTCAAAAAATTGTGTTTGTAGTTTACCGCAATCAATAACGGTGTCGTGTGTAGCTAGACCGAGATGAGTACGGGTCGTCCTCAGGGAAACGTTGAATCTTTTACTCTTACTTTAGATGTGTTGAAAAAGATAGGAGGGAAATAAGAATGTTGATGAATGGTTTCTGGATCTACGTTAAGCACTAATGCAAATATAGATCTAGATTATTTATGGATATAAGTTAATATAAGAAGGGGCTTGTAGGGTTTATTGGGATTTAGTAGTTATGGATGATTAATTAAAAATTACTCTTTTTATCCTTTAATAGATTTAAAACTAGAACGACAGTGATGCGTGTAGATTAGGATTTCTGGAGGGAAAAGGAATCCCACTCTTAACCCTTATCCCGACACGGAACTCCGTTCATATCTAGCCTTTACCAAAACAATCATTAATCTAATCTCTAATCGCGGTCAGGACTAACAATGAATTGTTAGCGCGCCCGATTAGGATGTTAATGATTCTTTTGGTAAAGTTTATAAATTTTATAGGACTTAAAAAGAGTTTAGGGATGTTCATCATCCATTAGCCTACCTTAATCCTACAAACCCTAACAAGCGGAGAATTACTCACGCATGTTGGGAGAAAAAGAGATGGAGAGAAATTGCATAATTAAACTACGAAGAAATAGAATAAGAAAAAGAAAGCTACCTTTATTAATCAGCAATATTCATTACACTTTGATTCCTTAGAAAATGATTACAAATCCTAGTTTGCTTCTCGATCTCTTCTAAGGAGGTAGACGAACAGTTGATGATCAGCCTGGATGCGTGAGTCGTCTTGGACTTCGTGATCTCGTCGGCTTGATGATTTTTCCAAGAGGCTCTCGGTCCATATTTATAGTCCAAAGCCAGAAACCTTTGCTTCCAAATTAGGTAAATAACAGCATAGATTCTCCACAAAAATTTTCAGCAAATATATCATCAAGATTGCCGCGGATCCGCGGCCCGGGGGGGTATGGCCACGGATCCGCGGCCATACAATCTCAGCCTTTGATCAAAATTCTGGGGCTTCCTCTATGTGACATGTGATGTTCTCTGGAATCTTTGGATCTTTGAAATCTTTTCGTGGTTGCTGCCAGACTTGATCTTCAAGTTTTGCTTTCTTAATTAAGCAAGTTTTCTTTAACAACTTGATTTCTTGAAAAAATTCTGCACAACAACTTGGAAAAATTCTGCACAACAACTTAAATAATATTTAGTAGACTTTGTTCTACTAGGATTTGGTCAATGATATTATTTGCATATAATTTCCTACCAAGTTCTAATTATAATATATCAACACATGGAAAATAGTATTTTTACACATAAACCCTCATATGTATGATATATTATAATAAAGACTTTTTTTAATATGCAAATAGTAGGAAAAATGTAATAACAAATATGCAGTTTTATCAACTGAACAAGGCCACTCCCGGTGAAGGGATCTCGGTTCTTTCCTTATCGAATAAGGTGCTGGATATTCTATAAGGAATACCGCTATGCAAAGCAAAAACTAGAGCTGCCAGTTTTTAAAACAAGTTTCTACAACATATTTAGGTTTCTTTTATTTCATTAATCTCATTAATGAAGTCACATTAATTATGCTTCCCAAGCATCACATATGAAACGAAAGCATCAATATTAATTATATATCATATATATAATATAAGCATTCGTCTTAGAACATATCAAGTGATCACATCACAAAATATCAGCAGCAGAAGAACACATATGAAATATTGGATATACTAGGAATTCCATGTTTTAAATTAAGCCAATATAAAACACGGATTCCACGGTCGCGATGAATAGCCAATCCCACATCCCCAGACCCCCTACGAGAGCAGCAAGCAACCCTTCCAATTCTAGAGTTAGGAGACCCGGTCTCGACTCCTCGAGATGGTCTCCCACTGAACCCTAGAACCCGGTTATTTGTGCTCTTCTCCTTGGGTCTATCCTAATGCGGAAAAGTAAATAATATATATCAATGGTGACATCATCTTCAACCTGGAAGTGCCCCAATAAAAGAATATTACATACAAACTTTTACATGAATGAAAATGAAAAACTCTCATCTCACATAAAAAAAAACCGGTTATTCAAAACACGACGATCCAATATAACATATCACAGCAACACATAACATCACATGTCATCAACGTAAGTAAATATGCGTATCACAATTATCGTTGATGTATAGCAACGAAACCGGCGATACACCACATATTACACTTACGGTCGCAGAAAAGAAAGTGAAAAACTACAACAATTGGAATCTGCAACCTCCTTAAGACATCATAAACCTAATGTATCACATACTTCGGATTTCTTGCCTTACAAATGAATTCCTTAGACATCACATGCCTAACAGAGGGGTCATACCAGTTCACAGGCCAGGAGCGATGCAGATGAAGCGTCCCTTCATGCCCCAGCAGCAACTACAGAGGAAGGCTTTAGTCTGCAGCTACTGTCACAGGGACAAGCACATCCAGAAGGACTGTCGCCGTGCTAAGGGACAGTGCTTGATTTGTGGATTTAGCCAGCACAGGGTTAGTGGTTGCCCTCAGCAAATAGAGTTACAGGGAGGATCTGGACCACAACAGCAAAGGTCATTAGAGCAGAGGCAGACCAACACAGGTCGTGGTCAGGGGCGGGCTTTCACCCTCACTGCCGAGCAGGCAGAGGCATCAGGTGAAGTTGTTACAGGTGCTCTACTCGTTCATTCTATACCAGCTAGAGTACTATTTGATTTTGGAGTATCACATTGTTTTTATATCTGCACATTTCATCGACACTCACTCCATACCACACGAACCATTAACCAAGGGATGGGAAATACATACAGGTAATAGTATTATAGTGTCTAGTAGGGAATGTAGATCCTGTCCAGTTGTAGTGTGTGGCAGGGATTCTATGCGAATTTCCTTTTAATCAGGACATGTAGCTATGACGCAATTCTCGGGATGGATTGGATGAGTACATTCCATGCGATCATCGATTAACGAGCTAGAAATGTGACTTTCTACATTCCCAATCACCCTGAGTTTGTTTTCGAAGGCGGAAGCGAATCTTTGGAGCCAGCTGTTGGAGATAGTGCCCTCAGAGTCAATTATTGGATCACAGGCACGTGATTGCAATGATTGAGGGAGGACCTATCCCGGTAGAACAGTCTTACTCGAGATGATAGTATGCTATCTGGTTTACCTTTATCATCGTGTACTGCTTTAGGTGACCTGACAGGTCGCTATTGCACGTTGATAGAGCCCCTAGGATTCTTGCTTGACTGCCAGCAGTATGAGGGCGATCATATAAGTGAGAGCTGGAGTCTATAAGCACATCCTTAAAAGGTCCCTAGTCGTGGGAGTTTCGAGACAGGGCATCGATTCTCCAGAGTAGACTAGTGTATACAGTCGAGACCCTGACGAGGGGCGGTGGCCGGTCTCACAAGCCACTGGTGTCAATTGGTTCACCTAAGATGTATACAGGTGCTCATTGGGTTATGAGTACACCGGACAGGACTCGCCGGGAACATGCTAGTTGGTCTTATACCTGACGTCAGATAGCAGTTCCCTGGTGACATGTGTACAGGTTAGTTCATCGACCTGGGGATCGTCATTTGTCTCGTGTGAGTTCCCACTGTACTTTGATTACTACCCTACCACGGCTCAAAGGAGTCGTGCAAACAGGTTTTAGTTGGGTACAGTCCCGAGCCACATGGAGGCAGTGAGCGGATCTTCGGGGGTTCGTCTCTCCCGGTATTGGGGGTGAGGTCGCGCTGTGTCTAGGAGAGCCATTACACGAAGTCCTTGGCCAAGGCAGGAGATTTACTGGTAGGTATTCCAGTAGTATCTCAGGGTGTTCTGGGCTACACTCCGACACGACTTGTACCGCTTTTGGGGGTCTGACTTTTACCAACCCCCTAGGCCCGACATGCGATGCTCATAGACGAACGGACCGGACTGTACGGATATTGTCACTGACAGGCTCAGTAGGGTGTCAGGATGAGTTCGCTCATCGACGTCCCTTTTGGTCAATAGCTGGTGGCCCGTTACGTATTGGCTTATACCTCTGACGTGCTAGTGGTTAAATCCACGGCCATAGTATTGACGAGTCTTTAGAGTCCACCACACATTCAGTTACTCAGCTTTCGGGCGAAACGCTGTAGAGGCCGTATGGAGATATGGCAGGGTCCGATCAGATACGTGCGGTATTGCACGGATCAGGATCGGACGGTTAGTACTAGAGGCCGTATAGATATATGGCAAGGTTCGATCGGATACGTGCGGTATTGCACGGATCAGGATCGAACGGATATGACTAGCCGGCTTTGGTTTAAGCCGGATCCTAGTATAGTACAGTGTAGATTTTGTCTCATTGCATTTGTATCCGGTCGGAATACAGATGCGGGTGTGTATGAACAGTATCGGGGTTTTCCTGTAATTTATTACGGGACCAGTTTTCTGGAGTTGCCAGTTTGCATTCCGTTCCGGCCGGTTTTCCTTTGTTCTTTCCCGGCCGGACTTTTCCGATGGAGGGGGTTATTTGCAAGTTTGCAAATAACATTTTGTGGAGGGTTTATTTGTGAGATGAGAGATTATGATAGCATCTTTAGATTCCCTTTCCATCTTTTCTTTTGATGCACCATCACTTGCATTAAAGAGAGGGTATGGGTTTGAAGTGAAAAGTATGGTTGATGTTTTGTTTATGGTCACCTTTCTACTTTTACTACACTCACTCTCCTTCTTGGTTTTATGATGGTTGATTTCATTTTTCCCTCAACCATTTCTCTTGAAGTGGCCGGCCACAATTTTGAGAGGAGAGAAAATGAGAGGTTTTATTTTTGGTGAGGAAATTTCATCATCTCATTCCTTGCTTGATAAATGAGAGTTCCACTTGAAAGTTCCAATCCATTCCTCCATCAAGGCAACATAACCCCAAAGAGACAAGCGTCATCTACACTACATTATACAGCACATCTTGGGCAGGTCGACTTGCCAGCTTCGTGCCCGAGTTGCCTCGGCATTGAGGTGGGAACCCGTAAAAGATACAGACGATGTGGTGCCCTTCCGGCAAGGAGGCGACGACCGGAGTTTCCGCGGGAGATCGGGACGATGACGAGAAGACCGGAGGACTCGGATCACTCGGTATATCTCTAACCCGTCTTGTTGTTAGCTAGATCTAGTTTAATGGTCTGATCCGGGTGTTTAGTGCGCGGTGGTGCCGGTTTGCTAAGTTCGCAAAATTAAAATTTATCACCGCTTCCGCATTTGGCCGTCGGATTGACGGCCGGGGCGCCGCCGTGCACTTACAGTGGTATCAGAGCCTCGCCATTAACTTCGTCTAGCTTTGTTTGATGTGTTTGCATTTCCGATCGACCAAAATTCCAAAAACTCACGTTTTTCCTCACATCAGTTTTCTGTCGAAATTTTTTGAACTCCAAAAATTTTTCAGGTTGTAAAAAACTAATGTACTGGAAATTCTAAGACTACTGGAAAAATTCGACACAGTCAGTCGACAACTGAAGCGCGGAACCGCGGCCAAACTCCCCCTTGGGCCGCGATTCCGCCGCACATTGGTGTCGTCACTGCATCATTTTTTTCCAGTGGGCTTCTGGACTAATTTTAGGGGTTTTGGAATATTAAAATTGGGCCCAGAATTTCTGTGAGTGCTACAGTATTGCTTGGGGGCCCACTTGTTAATTTTTGATCGATCGGATATTTTAAACACATTATTTCACAGTATTTACATTATATCTGCGACCGTGAATGTCACTCGATCGGTAAATCCTGTCTAACTGCTATAGCCCGGTTAGACGGATTTGCGAACGTGACTTTCACGTTGATGTTCTGTGTTTTGCTGTGATGTTGCGGATCGGTCGTGGGGGATAGCCTGGATGCAATGCTAGTACTGTTTCTGTTGTATTATGTACATTTGATATTGCGGGACGAGCGTCCGACATGTGGACTGTCGTCACTGCCTGTTTGTATTATTCTTTTGGGGCACGACCTGGTTGCGGTCGATGTACCCGTTGTATGTATATTTTACTTTCTGTACTAGGATTACCCCGCGGTGGGGTGCACGGATAGCAGGGTTCTGGAGGGCAACAAGCCCGCATCTCATGGCATTGGGACGGAGGGGGCTTCGCTCTAGAATTGGCGGGCTATTCGCCGCACTCGTAGGGGGTACAGGTTGACCCAGGAGGGGTGCCCAAGTTACCGGATTCCGTGAAGTGCTGGGTAGTCCATTCACGGCGCTGAAGGGGGCTGCCTCGCTTCAGGTTTTGGCGGGTAACTTGCCGCGCCCGTAGGGGTCTAGGATTTCATTGCACAGGCTATCCACACGACCAGGGGAACGTCGGGTTTCAGTAGTGGCTCTGTGAAACCCGGGGATCCCAGATATCTGTATTGTTCTGTGATGCTGTACATTTCTGTGATGTTGCATTTTATTCACGCCTTGAGCGAAATATAATATATTGGTATATATATTAGCAGATGTTGTATATGTTTTTTATCCGCGCTAGTCCAGTCCCCGCTCTGCCGTTAGTTAGCTAACCTAACGGGTGATGACGGGACCCAGTGGCGAATGCGGATGGCATATACGTACGTCAGTATATTTTCGTTCTTTGTGGTGTGATCAATTGATGGGACTGCGTTGATTCGGATCAATGCAAGTTAAAACAAACCTATTCTGATGTTGTTGGAACACTTTTCAAAAAGCTGTTATTGCAAGGACGTTCACTTTTGTTTTGCATCGTGGTATTCAGTTGGAATATCCTGCTCCTCAGTCGACGAGGCAAGGACCGAGATCCCTTCACCGGGAGTGACCCCTTGGACAAAAGTTTGCGTCAGGGCATTAACTTCACTATAGCCGATTACTTTTGCTTTGCACCATGGTATTCAGTTGGAATATCCTGCACCTCATTCTACGGGGAAAGAGCCGAGATCCCTTCACCGGGAGTGACCTCTTTAGCAAAGGTTTTCGTCACTATATTTTAAAAAGCTATCAGTTCCTTCAACGATATCAAGTTCATTACGTTAAAGGTTTTCGCCAGAAACCATTCGTAGCCCTCCGTCGTTTCATATGGATAGTCACTAGTATTCAAGCTGTGTATGTTGGCCAAAGTCAAGGCACAGTGTTTGGTAGCTGTTGGGTATTCATATGCAGCATAGATAGATGCGTTGGTTTGGGACAGTCGTACTGCCATTTTGGCCAAAGTCAAAGGAAGGTACAGGTGGATTCAAATTAACCTGGAGAATGACGGGTTGAACTTGACATGTGACTTATGATATGTTGGCCAAAGTCAAGGTCATAAGAGCATGGGGTAAAAATCACATCGGGAGTTTCAAAAGAACTGAAACTTGCCAGATATGCGCATACCTTCTGGAGTGTGGTACCGTGAGCGGATTCCGTCACGTTATCATGCGATGATAGTTGGATCCCGATTCCCACTGATGAGTTAGTTTACTCCTCGGGTGACCCCGACTAATTCTTCTTTCAGGTTTGGAGGAGAATTTGAGGTACAGTGGGAGGTTTCCAGATTAGATAAAGGGATAACCATTCTGATCTAGGTTAGAGTGCACGCTGAGTGTTTCTTTTCTCTCTCTCTTTGGCAGCGACCATTGACCCGACCCAAGACAATGACTCAGTGACTAAGTTGACCGAACCTTCTTAACACTGGCTTTTGGATTGTCAGAGTTGCAGACCTCATTGCCACTCCTACTTTTACCCTTTTCTCCAGGACACCCCGTATTACTACGAACGTCCACTTCCATTGGACAAAACCATCGTATGGTTAGATACGAACTCGAAGGAATTCGAGGATGGTTTCCAGTTCTGGAGAAAACGGATAGGATTATTCAGTTGTCTTTTCCCTTTTACCTTCTCTCAAGTTGTGAGTACTCCTTGGTTTAGGAGATAGTACATCTATTATGCAAATTGGATAGTCTTCTTCCAAACCTTAGGCTGGTGCCGACCGGTAGGGAATGAAGAAAACCAATTAGCCTAAACGGTGTGCAGAAGGTATTAAGATTAAGACAAAGCAAGGGATTAGTAAGAGGGCAAAGTAAATTGCGACTGATATTCACGACCAAACCAAGTATTTCTTCGCCAATCCTAAATCACCTTTGTATCTCTCCAGGACACTCCGTATCACTACGAAGATCCACAGTTTATTGAATAATCCATCGTATGGTTATATACGAACTCGAAAGGAACTTGTTCCAGTTCGGGGATGGATTCTGGTCCAGGAGAAATAGGAATAAGGTTTATTCGGTTGTCTTTTATCTTCACCTTCTCTTGCATTGCGAGTGCTCCTAGGACTAGGACAGTACACCCATTATGCTTATTGGATAGTCTTCTTCCAAACCATAGGCTGGTGCCGAACGGTAGGGAAGGAAGAAAACCATTTGGCCTAAGGGGTGTGCAGAAGGTAACGACTAAAGACATATAAAGGGATTTGGAGAGGTGGCAAAGAATTATACGGTTATAGTTGTGAATCTGGATAATGGTAGAGGCATTACTAGGAATACCAGGATACCCCATCGAAACATTTCAATGTTTCAGTTCAACTGTGTACTGTTAAAAGAAAACTGATTTCCTGATTAGACACTTGCTCCAGGGTATGTATTTACCAGGTTTGATTCTCACATCTGTATGGCTTTACAGATGATGAGTGGGAGTAAGTTATTGGGAATAGGGTGATCATCCTCATTATATCGGGATTCGTTGTAATCGGTGATATTTGAGGAGATCATCTGGGCTGTTTGCCGGTCGGCAAATATTTGGTTTTGAATATCCGCTGTTGTGCACCAATTTCAAATTGATATATCTGTACGTCTATTTTCATAGAGTGAGATATACCTTTTGATATTATGTCGATGACATTTACCTATATCAGTGGATGGTTAGGTAAGGAGCATTACACAGCGGTGTAATTCTTCTTAACTATAAGTACAGTTTTCAACCTACGACACACAGTGAAAGAGTTGTTAGACTCGGCGGACTTATACCGAGTATTGTATGTTGTCCACTGTCCATTAGGACAGAGGGGTTGGTCCTCATACTATATTCTGTTTACTTTTAACTTCTCTAGTTCTTAGACATGTGTTTCGTAGAAACACAGGGTCTAAGTTTTGAGGAGTTATAGGTATTTGAATAGAGTAGAGAACCAGGTGTAGCAAGTATCGGGATTCTTCAAGGTGATCGAAGATGTAGAAACTTATGTATGGTATTCAGTTGATAGTAATGATAAAGAGAAATTGCTTCTCTTTCAGGTTACTCATAATTGGAAGCATTCCTAAGTTGAGTAACGCTGATCGGCCTCCTTCCATTTAGTTAACATGCACTGGAGATAGCTGCATGATTTGAATCTGGTTAAATTAAATCAGTGCCTCTGGTTCTATATTGGATGTAGAACAGTTCATATCTTAACGTTGTTATGGTACGGGGAATTGTCCGGCTTATGATTAAAACCAGACACTGGACAACTCAAGGCACGTTTCTGTAATGGCTGTTTGTGGGTTGACCCAGGCTATGACGAGGGTTGATTTTCTACCATCTGGCAGATCAATAGAAATATTGTTCTAGACTCGCCACAGTTTTATTAAAAATGGATTTTTTCAAAAACAGTAGTGGGAGTATGGTAGAACTGGAAGTGATTCCAGAACCGCAAACGATTACTGAAGATTTGATAAGGAACCTAAAGATTCAATCTGATTTGACATTCCGTTGGCCACTCCGCAGATAAGGTGGGTAACTTCAGGCACCCGAGAGGTACTCCGTTAGCCTCAAGGACGGTGACAGGGAAGTTCTTGTTTACCCACACTTTCCATTGTTGTTGTTCCAGGCTGCGAGACCCGGCAGGAGGATGAGTATAGCGTCGTTCTAAACTAGCTTTAGAAGTGCACGTCTATATGACTCTGCCAGAGGGTTGTCGTAGTCAGTGGGAGCAGCGGAAGCATTGGTGGATATCAGGCTTATGTCTATTTATAGACTAAAGCAGATATAGCGGAGATAGATCATCTATTTCTGATGTGACAGTCATGGGTTTGACGTTATCAGAATAAGGGATGGATCTGTTGAGAAGGTAGTAGGGTGTGATATCCGGGTTTTGGATGACATACACAAAGTAGGAAGTGACATTCCTATACTACGATCGGTTATACTTTGATCGTCACACAGTATTTTCTCCACGAAGGACTTGGACATTATATCAGACATACTGGTTACTAGATCTATGGTTTTAGATCTAGATTTGGGTGGTTTCTCAATCAGGGTACCTTGACAGCATTCTAAGAGTATTTAGAATGGACGACTCCTGGCACGGTATAATACCTGCAGGTGATGGAGTCACCCTCTCTAAAGGTGTCTTATAGACTAAAGTAGAGAGGGATGTGCATGATTGGCAGATCACTTGCTTAGGCAATTGAGTCAATCATGAGATGTCAAGTGCCACACCAGATGTTGTTCTTGCACTAGATGCAATAAGTTGATATTGATCCAATCCTGGAGAAACAGTCGGAAGCAGTTTTAGAACATAAGTGGATGTTCTAGGGATATGATAACGACAGCCTCATTTAGGAGACAGTTATCATTCCAGGCTTCCAAGGTGACATGGACGACAAGGAGGTTGTCAGAGTTATAGTTTTCCCTCTGACGAGGGGCAGTATTTTGGACAGATGATCCAGGCAGATACTGAAGGAGGCATGGCGCAGGATACTGATTAAGTTCAGTTGACGATACAGTCTAAGAAGTCTGGATTTGAAGTTCATTTATGAACTGGGTCCCATCAGACATCCAGACATCCTAAGACAGGTATTGCTCATTTCGGGAGATGGCTTTCTCCGCGAACTTGAGATATAGAGAGACATAGAAAGAAACATCTAGGCGGATCCACTCACTGAGGCTATTCCTCGAACACAAGAGTTTCGCAAACAGGCTTTATGAGACTGACTAGTAGAGGAGTTGGGTGTTCGGTATCACACGGGCTGTGAGTATGCGACATCGCAATAATTAGCCTTGAGTGCAAGTGGGAGATTGTTGGAGATAGTGCCCTCAGAGTCAATTATTGGATCACAGGCACGTGATTGCAATGATTGAGGGAGGACCTATCCCGGTAGAACAGTCTTACTTGAGATGATAGTATGCTATCTGGTTTACCTTTATCATCGTGTACTGCTTTAGGTGACCTGACAGGTCGCTATTGCACGTTGATAGAGCCTCTAGGATTCTTGCTTGACTGCCAGCAGTATGAGGGCGATCATATAAGTGAGAGCTGGAGTCTATAAGCACATCCTTAAAAGGTCCCTAGTCGTGGGAGTTTCGAGACAGGGCATCGATTCTCCAGAGTAGACTAGTGTATACAGTCGAGACCCCGACGAGGGGCGGTGGCCGGTCTCACAAGCCACTGGTGTCAGTTGGTTCACCTAAGATGTATACAGGTGCTCATTGGGTTATGAGTACACCGGACAGGACTCGCCGGGAACATGCTAGTTGGTCTTATACCTGACGTCAGATAGCAGTTCCCTGGTGACATGTGTACAGGTTAGTTCATCGACCTGGGGATCGTCATTTGTCTCGTGTGAGTTCCTACTGTACTTTGATTACTACCCTACCACGGCTCAAAGGAGTCGTGCAAACAGGTTTTAGTTGGGTACAGTCCCGAGCCACATGGAGGCAGTGAGCGGATCTTCGGGGGTTCGTCTCTCCCGGTATTGGGGGTGAGTTCGCGCTGTGTCTAGGAGAGCCATTACACGAAGTCCTTGGCCAAGGCAGGAGATTTACTGGTAGGTATTCCAGTAGTATCTCAGGGTGTTCTGGGCTACACTCCGATACGACTTGTACCGCTTTTGGGGGTCTGACTTTTACCAACCCCCTAGGCCCGACATGCGATGCTCATAGACGAACGGACCGGACTGTACGGATATTGTCACTGACAGGCTCAGTAGGGTGTCAGGATGAGTTCGCTCATCGACGTCCCTTTTGGTCAATAGCTGGTGGCCCGTTACGTATTGGCTTATACCTCTGACGTGCTAGTGGTTAAATCCACAGCCATAGTATTGACGAGTCTTTAGAGTCCACCACACATTCAGTTACTCAGCTTTCGGGCGAAACGCTGTAGAGGCCGTATAGAGATATGGCAGGGTCCGATCAGATACGTGCGGTATTGCACGGATCAGGATCGGACGGTTAGTACTAGAGGCCGTATAGATATATGGCAAGGTTCGATCGGATACGTGCGGTATTGCACGGATCAGGATCGAACGGATATTACTAGCCGGCTTTGGTTTAAGCCGGATCCTAGTATAGTACAGTGTAGATTTTATTTCATTGCATTTGTATCCGGTCGGAATACAGATGCGGGTGTGTATGCACAGTATCGGGGTTTTCCTGTAATTTATTACGGGACCAGTTTTCTGGAGTTGCCAGTTTGCATTCCGTTTCGGCCGGTTTTCCTTTGTTCTTTCCCGGCCGGACTTTTCCGATGGAGGGGGTTATTTGCAAGTTTGCAAATAACATTTTGTGGAGGGTTTATTTGTGAGATGAGAGATTATGATAGCATCTTTAGATTCCCTTTCCATCTTTTCTTTTGATGCACCATCACTTGCATTAAAGAGAGGGTATGGGTTTGAAGTGATAAGTATGGTTGATGTTTTGTTTATGGTCACCTTTCTACTTTTACTACACTCACTCTCCTTCTTGGTTTTATGATGGTTGATTTCATTTTTCCCTCAACCATTTCTCTTGAAGTGGCCGGCCACAATTTTGAGAGGAGAGAAAATGAGAGGTTTCATTTTTGGTGAGGAAATTTCATCATCTCATTCCATGCTTGATAAATGAGAGTTCCACTTGAAAGTTCCAATCCATTCCTCCATCAAGGCAACATAACCCTAAAGAGACAAGCGTCATCTACACTACATTATACAGCACATCTTGGGCAGGTCGACTTGCCAGCTTCGTGCCCGAGTTGCCTCGGCATTGAGGTGGGAGCCCGTAAAAGATACAGACGATGTGGTGCCCTTCCGGCAAGGAGGCGACGACCGGAGTTTCCGCGGGAGATCGGGACGATGACGAGAAGACCGGAGGACTCGGATCACTCGGTATATCTCTAACCCGTCTTGTTGTTAGCTAGATCTAGTTTAATGGTCCGATCCGGGTGTTTAGTGCGTGGTGGTGCCGGTTTGCTAAGTTCGCAAAATTAAAGTTTATCACCGCTTCCGCATTTGGCCGTCGGATTGACGGCCGGGGCGCCGCCGTGCACTTACACCAGCCAAGTATAGAGCCAAGCCGAGGTGTTGACAGTTATGGAGATTGATGAGAACCCAGCACCAGAGATTGTTCAGGATTTTCTTGATGTGTTCCCTGATGATTTACCAGGACTACCACCTCCTCACGTCTTGGGATTCTCAATCGACTTGATTCCAGGTACATCACCAGTTTCTAAGTCACCATACAGAATGGCATTAGTTGAATTGGCAGAATTGAAGAAGCAAATTGGAGATCTTCTGGAGAAGGGATTTATTCGCCCAAGCACTTCACCGTAGGGTGCACCAGTCTTGTTGGTGAAGAAGAAAGATGGCTCGCTACGGATGTGCATAGACTACCGTGAGCTGAATAAAGTAATAATAAAGAACAAATACCCCATTCTACGTATCAACGACTTATTTGATCAATTGGGTGGTGCCAAGGTATTTTCGAAGCTGGATCTTCGTTTGGGTTATCACCAGATCAGGGTAACGGTGGAAGATATATGCAAGACAGCTTTCCGAACCCGATACGGGCATTATGAGTTTCTTGTGATGCCATTCGGTGTTACTAATGCTCCAGCAATATTCATGGATTTGATGAACAGGGTATTTACAAAATACTTGGACACGTTTGTCGTTGTATTCATCGACGACATACTAGTCTACTCTAATACTCGAGAGGAGCACGTCGAACATTTGCGAACTGTACTACAAATTCTTCGGGAAGAGAAGCTATACACAAAATTGAGCAAGTGTGAGTTATGGCTCGACAAAGTGCAGTTCTTGGGACACATTGTTTCGGGCGAAGGCATCTCGGTGGACCCAGCGAAGATAAAATCTGTTAGGGATTGGTCGACACCGAAGCAATGGTGAAGATCAGAAGCTTCCTGCGATTGGCGGGATATTATCGGGGTTTTGTTCAGGACTTTGCGCGAGTCGCTGAACCCTTGACAAAGCTGACACAGAAGGAAATGCCTTACGTGTGGTCAGAGGAATGTGCATAGGCTTTTGAATTGCTGAAACAAAAGTTGACCAAGACCCCTATTCTTACAGTGCCGGATAATTCGGGTGGTTTGGTGATACACAGCGATACTTCAAGGAAAGGTTTAGGCTGTGTTCTGATGCAGCATGGTCGGGTAGTTCCTTATGCCTCACGGCAGCTGAAGAATCATGAGAGAAACTACCCAACACACGACTTGGAGTTAGCTGCAGTGGTTTTCGCATTGAAGATCTAGAGACATTACTTATTGGGTTAAAAGGTAGAAGTGTACACGGTTCACAAGAGTCTGAAATACGTGTTCACTCAGAAGGAATTGAATATAAGACAATGCCGATGGCTAGAACTCATGGCGGACTACGACTTGGACTTATAGTGCCATCCGGGGAAAGTAAATATCATATCCTAAGCTCTTAGTCGAAAATCAATGGTCATGATGTTGACCAGTCAGAGGAGCATCATTGAGGACTTTTAGAAGCTCGAACTAGAGGTTGTTACACCGAGTGCAACCGGGCAGTTTTGGCAGTTACAGGTACAGTCTTCACTTGTAGATCGCATTAAGGCTGCACAGGCTGATGATCCTCGATTGTAGAAGTTCAAAGAGCAGGTGGAAGCCGGACTAAGGACAGACTTGCTCATACATCGAGACGGTTCTTTGAGATTCGGTAGTAGACTCTGCGTTCCCAAGGGGGATGTTCGAGAAGAAGTACTAACCGAGGCTCATAGTTCAGCTTATTCAGTGCATCCGAGAGGCACAAAGATGTACTGAGATCTGAGGCAGCACTATTGGCGGAACGAGATGAAGCGGGAGATTGCACGGTTTGTGTCCAAGTGCTTAATATGCCAACAAGTAAAGGCTGAACACCGGAGGACAGTGAGTTTATTACAACCGCTTCCGATACCCGAATGGAAATGGGAGCACATCACTATGGACTTCGTGACTACCTTACCATGGAACCCAAGAGGCAACAACGCCGTCTGGGTTATCATCGACCATTTTACGAAAGCAGCACACTTTATACCCTTTCGAGTGGGACAGTAGACAGAGTCGCTTGCGAAGAAGTACATGCAGGAAGTAGTGCGACTTCATGGAGTTCCGGTCAGTATAGTATCAGATTGAGATACCAAATTCGTTTCGAACTTTTGGAAGAGTTTACAGGAGAGTTTGGGTACACGTCTCAAGTTCAGCATGACTTACCATCCACAGACGGACGGACAGTCCGAGCGTACTATTCAGACGCTCGAGGACATGTTGAGGGATTGCATGCTGGACTTTCAGGGTTCTTGGGAGGATCACCTCCATCTAGTGGAGTTTTCTTATAACAACAGTTTCCAAGCTAGCATCTAGATGGCTCCGTTCGAAGCGCTTTACGGACGGAAATGTCGATCCCCTATTTTTTGGGATGGCATTGGTGAGCGAAGATTACTGGGCCCCAAACTTATAGTTTAAATGGCAGACAAGGTCCAAATGATCAGACAGCGCATTAAGACGGCTCAGGACTAACAGAAGAGTTAAGAAAATACCAGCAGGAGATTATTAGGTGATCATTTATTCCTGAAGATTTCACCTACCCACGGTGTTATCAGGCTTAGGAGTCGCGGGAAATTCCATCCCCGATTTATCGGACCATTCGAGGTATTGGAGCGAGTAGGGGAAGTGGCTTACCGACTTGCCTTTCCCGCATCATTAGCTGGTATACACAACACATTTTATATGTCACGGTTGCGGTGCTACGTTCGAGACGACAGTCGCGTTCTCGATCATTCAGAATTGACAATGGGTACCGACTTATCTTATATGGAGCAGCCTACTACTATACTCGACGGCTGAGAAAAGGAGATGAAGAATAAGGTCATTCCGTTAGTCCGAGTATCTTAGGGCAGTCATTCACCAGGGGAATCTACCTGGGAACGTGAGGAGGATATCCGTTCGTAGTTCCCACATCTTTTCGTGTAACTGTCTGTATCTCTATTTGTTTTTGTTCCTTAATTTCGAGGACGAAATTTTTGTAAGGAGGGTATAATTGTAATAATCGGTTTTCCTATGTACGTATTAACCGTATTTTTAATAATATTATTCCCCTAATTTAAATTCTATTATTTTTCCTATTCTAGTTTTCTATATTGATTATTTCCTAACCCAAGCTCAAACACTTTTCCCTTTTTCTTTTTCCTATTTCTTTTCACAAGGCCCAAACCCAATAGCCCAAATCCTGCTCTTCCTTTTCTCCCAACAATTTCCTTCTCTCCCCCTTCAAATTCAAAAAAAATATTCTCTTTTAAATTCCCCATAAATTCTCATCAATACCCAAATCCATCATATTAATTATTATTTAATTTTAATAATTCTCTCTCTCTCTCTCTCTATTAAACACCCACACACACACTCTCTCTCTCTAGCTCACTCTCTCTCCCCCTCTCCCTCACAAACTCTTTTTCCTCTCGATCTCTCTACTCCTCTCTTCCGCTCACTCACCGACGAACCCACTTCAACCCTTACCTCCACCGCGACCACCGGAGCCACCGCAACATCCTCCCTGAACAGCCGACAACGACACCTGATTAGTTTAAAATATTGCTCATTTGTATGGACATTTTCCATATTAGTGTCTAAAAGATATTAATTGTAAATAAAGAACATATGTGGGTTTATTTGTAAAAGTTTTTTATCATAAGTTTTTTCATTTATAATTAATATAATTAAGGAAAATATATGCATATAATATTTAAATGAAATATTATTAATTAAAATATACATATCATATCAAATATTCCCAATCAATATTCTTAAGATATTATATCATGTAAATGGTTAGAATAATATCTCAAAAATACCAAATACTACTAACAATTTGATTTGAGATATCGTACGGGTATTAGCTCAGGTCTAAAATCTATATAGGAGATCCAAGTCAAATCGGGATATCGAAACCGAATTTGCCAAATTTTAGAAGTAAATCAAGGAATCTAGCAACGGCAGAGACTTAGAGCAATATTTTTTGAATCTATATATCAAGAGGATCTCCAAATTCCAAGAAGAAAAGCCAGAAAAAATCCCAAGTTCCAAACCCACCAGAGGGCGACGGATCTGTGGTCAATCATGGGCTTGGGCGGCGGAACCGTGGTCTGATGGCGGCCGTTGGATCTGGGATTTTAGGAACATGATCGTAATATTAACTAATCCCACATGGAATCTATGGTTTGTACTTCAAGGGCTATATAAAGGGCAGAGAGCTGTGCATATAAGATCATCATTCAAATCCAAAAATCTCACAATCTAATCATCTATTCATCTACCTCCATAAAGAGAGAGATATAGAGCGAAACCATGGTTCTTGTAATCTACTTTTGAAGGAGAAAAATTATAATGTAATAGTTGATTAATAAAGGTATTTTTTCTTTTAATTCTTTTTGCATTTACTTTTCGCATTTACTTTACGCATTACTTTTCCACATTAATTTTACGCATTAACTTTCTGCACTTTTAATTATGGTTTCATTCATTTTCAACATTTCTTCGCTACTAACCATGAGCGAGTAATTTCTTGCTTACTAGGGTTTGTAGGATAGGGTAGAATAATGGATGCAATATCTTTTAATTTCTTCTGACATTTTAATATTTATAAACTTTAGCAAAATAAATGTTAACCCTCTTATCAGGCGCGCTATCAATTTATTTATAGTCACGACCAAGATTTGAGATTAGTCAAACACTTAATTTTTCAGGGGCTTGAGATTAACAGAGATCAATGGAAGGACAAGGGGCGGTACTGGAAAACCCTAATTCTCTCCAAGAACCCATAATCCACATTCATCGCTATCTCTCTAGTTTAAACAATTAAAAGATAAAAAAAACATTTCTAATATACATCCATTAACTACCAAGTCCTATAAACCCTTCAAGCCTTTCTATTATAAAATTTTCTATCCATCGTAAAATAAAATGACAATAAACCATTCTCTCTTTTATCAACTGATCTAATGCAAGAAAAGAAGTTTACGTTTCCCTGCGGAAGAGCTGTACTCATCGCGGCTAGCTATTTGCGACACCTAAACCAATCAAATGGCGTCGTTGCCGGGGAAACAGTCATAATTAATTTTCTTGTTATTCGAGTTGATTTCTTATAAAAACTAGAAATATAAAATAAAAGAGAACCAAAACCGCATCTTGTGTTTAACGATTCTTGTGCGAGTTTTTGTAAGGACATCTGGAGTCATTGGAGCAGGCCAGCAGAGATTCAGAAACTTTTATCTTGGACCAGAGGAGCATAGGGGTGCTCTGTGGAAATTTGAAGGAAAGATCTTGCCAAACGGCGGTGGAACCGCGGCCAAAGCGTGCTTTTGGCGGCGGAACCGCGGCCCCTTTGACGATTTGGGCCCAAAAAAAATCTCTTGTATTCTCTTATCATCTCCTTCTCTCCTCTAAACCTCCAACAAACTGATTTTACCTGTAGGATTCTTTACAAACAGCACCGCTAAAAAAATCTTTTTGCGTGTTTTGATTTTGGTTTGTTTTGCATATCTAAACCAGACATTAAGGGGAAATAAACCCAAATTCAGATTAGATGGGGATTTCATCACCCTTCCTATGCCCCACAAATCACAAACGAGCATACTATCACCCTACATTAATAAAAAATATCTAGACCAAGTCTCTAAGGACTGTCGCGCTCAATTAGGACGGAGGAAGGTCGTGGGTAATCTATTGCTTATCCGCATTTCTCTTGTGGTGTCTAGGCAAGCATGACTAAGGAAAGTGGTTACTTAATTAGGCCCGCTATTTCGGTGATTCGTATAGCGGATACCTCCCACTTACCTGGCTGCAAAATTGATAAGAAGGTGGTAGAGGATTGATCCTACGTCTTCTCCTTTAGAAGTCTAGGAGTGGTCTAGTGACTTGACCTAGGTGACCCTAGCCCTAGGAATTGATTGTGCATTTTGTGATTGGTTGAGTCAAGCCTCACGTCCGACATTTTTTTCTTCAAAACAAGCCTTCTTAAAATCGTTCTCACCCATATCACACGCTACCACGTGCACTAAACCCGCTTAGTACATGATCGGCTGAACACGGGATCCTAGTGCCCATCTAGTCCGTGTTTTTGCTGTCGACTCCGAAGTCAGTACTTCTTCATCTTCTATTTCTCCTCCACATACCACATCTCGCGAGATGGACGGATCTCCATCGGGTTTTAACAACAACACCTTGCCACCACCCGTAGGTGCGCAAAATCCACTATGCATCTCTCTTCAAGACCGATACTATCCCGTACGCGGACCCCATCCTACGTGTCTGTCTCTTCCACCAGCCAATAGGGATAATTTTGAAATTAAACCCCACTTCATCAACTTATTGCCCAAATTTCACGGGCTTGAATCTGAAGATACATACGTTTTTATAACCAAATTCGAAAACATATGTGCAATGATGAGCACCATCCAACTTTTAGAAGATGCCATGCGATTATGTCTTCTCCCTTTTACCTTGTGCGATCTCTCAGAAAAGTGGCTTTATAGCACCGCCACACATTCTATCGCTAAATGGGATGAATTCGTTAAAGCATTTCTTATGAAATTTTATCCTCATCACAAGACCGTCCATATTCGGAGCGAGATTAACCAGTTTACCCAACTTCCCAACGAGCCCTTTTGGAAATGCTTTGAACAGTTTAAAGATTTCCTTGTCCAATGTCCTCATCACGGAATCGACAGATAGTAACTTTGCCAAATTATGTATGAGGTTATCAATCCAGCTACGAAACAAATGCTAGAAACCATTTGTCAATATCATTTCATGTCAAAAGACGATGGCGAAGCGTGGGAATTTCTGGAAGATCTCGCCGAACAGATATTACAGTGGGAGAGCACTAGACCAACCACATCGTCTTCATCTAGGGCAGGTATCCATCAGCACGATGTTTCCATCGCAGTGAAATCCGAAATGGCTGCGATGCAAAAGAAACTCGAAGCTATGGAAAGCAAATTCTCTTCAGCCTCCCTAAACCAAGTTACGCTCCCCAAAACCGTATGTGGTTGTTATTTTGACTCATCATATTTAACGGAAGAATGTCCTTTGAATCCTCCATCTCAAGGTGAAGAACAAACTAATGCTGCTTTTCAGCAATGACTTAGAAACGATCCTTATTCCTCCATATACAATCAGGGATGGAGGAATCATCCTAATTTCGCTTGGAACCAAAACCAATCTCAAAATAAGTTCCCAAGCCAAAATAACTATCAAAGGCTTCCTCCACAGCAACAACAGCCCCCACAAAAAATTCAGCACCCCTTTCAACCGTAATCTTTCCAAATCCGGCCAACAACTTTGCCCCTTATAATAATTCTTTCCAAGCATAGACTAACATTCCAACGGCCGGTACCGATAAAATCTCTGCACTCGAAAGAAGCTTAGAAATATTTATTAAACAATCCGCACAAACAACGGCTAATTTAACGTCTTCTATCCAAACGCTGATGCAATAAACAGCTTCCCACGATGAAAACATAAAATTGGTCGAAGCACAAATTGCACAGTTGAATGCCGCAATGAGTGTGAGAGAGAAAAGGAAACTTCCATCTCAACCTCTACCAAATCCCGGCCACTCCCAAAGCGCAAATCTCATCCTTCACCAACAAAATCATAACGTGAGTGGCGTAACTATGTTGAGATCGGAAAGAGTGCTAAATAACCAGGTTGGTGAACAAGTCGATGATTCAGATGATACCCCGGCTACTACTTCTACTCCTATTTCGTCTAATACAACATCTTCTTCCGAACCTATTCTCCGTTTTCCACTAGGCTCAAACCCTCAGCCCACTTCCTTGAATGAATTACCATCTCAGACAATCCCAAATCCAATTTTGGGATCCATTCCATTCCCACAAACTTCTCCACAAGAGTTGGACCCAACCCTTATTCATAAAGCTCCTTTTCCAAACCGGTTGAGGCCCAACAGACCAAGTCCACAAATGGAGAAGATTGTGGAAATTTTTAAGCAAGTAAACATATATATTACTCTCTTAGATACTATCCAACAAGTTCCATTCTATGCTAAAATTCTAAAGGACTTGTGCACTAGGAAAAGGAAAACTCAAGTGCCTAAAAAGGTTTTCTTAATGAGTAATATGAGCAATACTCTTACCCAACATGTGCCCAAGAAACATAAAGACCCCGGTTGTCCTACAATATCTATTACTATTGGGGGTGAAAACATCAATCGCGTTCTACTCGATTTAGGTGCTAGTGTTAACTTGCTCCCGTATCCTGTTTATGAGCAATTAGGCATAAGAGAGTTAAAACATGCGTACTGCACTCTTCAGATGGCCGATCGATCTATCACCCACCCTAGGGGTGAGCTAGAGGACGTGTTGATCAAAGTCGGGGAATTTATATTCCCTGTGGACTTTATAGTTTTAGATACACAGCCTATGGCGAACTCATGGAACCGAATTCCGGTGATTCTTGGTCGACCTTTTCTAGCAACTTCAAACGCGATAATAAATTGTCTAAACGGTTCTATGAACCTGTCCTTTGGGAAAATGACAATTGAGCTTAACATTTACAGGATAGGAAGTCAACCCTCCGGATCTTCTGCTCATATAATTGATATATATTCTGTCGACAAGATAGCTTCCGACAGTTGTGTCACGCCCCGCTTCCCAAAATACGTAAACACGGCACGTGATAAAGCCAACCATGCTACTTATGGCGAGGAAAGATCCTTCCATAGTCACATTATGGCTGTCAATCAGATATCAAGAACAGTAAACTTCTAAATTTATCTATCACATGTCCAATAGCCACAAGAACAATAACTGGAAAAGATAGCAGAAGCAATAAAGATCTAAGAAATAACTAACCCGTATAAGAGCTATATCAATGAGGTGGTCCTCACTGATCGGCGATCCTGTCAAATACTCGCATGCTATGTCAAGTATTTAGGCCATGCAAAACCCAGATGTCAGTGCATCATAAATATCAAAATAATAGTAATAACCTGAATATAATGCTATGATTAAACATGGGTGTAAATAAATAACACAGGTGTAAAACAGATATAGGTATGTGATGTGTATCCTAAAGTCTGTGCCTCTAGCTTATCTATTTTAGAAGTCTTTGAAATCAATTTAATGGAATCGTCGATATAACTCAATAGTATCCCGTGCGTGCCCGGGACCACAGTCAAGATTCTCGGGCTGAATCCGAGACGTGCCGCTAGGCAGTAAACAGGTAACATGTACAGATGAATGATGTCAGTAGCATCATCCCGCGACTGGCCGAGCCCGTAAAGACTGATCAGTATAACTATCGAACTGTTGAGTTACAAGTCAGGTTTCATTATTGATTTTCCCTTACTCCCCAGGTTATGTGTTCAAGTCAGGTATTGAAGATATGAATCTAATGCCAACACAGGATCAAGCAGGTACAGGTTTTGTCTATGCAGACAATAAGTTGCGTCCATCAAGACAACAAATCAGGATTGTTGGCATTAGTAACAAGATCAAAGTAACAAGTAGTGTGTCAGGACATGTCATGTGGTGCGTATGTATCAAATAGATATCCAAATGTGAAACTGTAACGAATATCTGACACGGTAAGCACTACGGATACCGGGATGTATATGTGTCTATCTGTAATAACCTGGTATACGTCCATGACTACTTATGATGCAATCTAGATAACATGTCATGATAATGTAATATTGAAATAATATCAGGATGTTTCGACATGTAATTAGATGTGTTATTATTAGTACGGATACGTTCGGGTATCAAAACCGGTAAAACTATAACATTAGATACATAATCAAATCGCATGTATTATTTTTATTCATATAGATATAAATATATTAATATAGCATGTTGCAAGATAAACTTGCCTGATCGGATCTCATGTCGGGGTACGTACGTCACGTTCGACGTCGGATAAACGTCGCAATGCAAACTACGCGCGTACAGAACTGGACTTAGCTACTTAAAGACATGACCATGCTGGATGAGGACGACGACTGGGTCGCCCGGATCGTCGGCGGCGTGCGCGACTCCGGCGATGGCCGGAAAGCAAGAAACCCAAAAAGAGAAGAAAGGAAAAGAAAGAAAGAAGAAGAGAAAGGAGAAGGGGTTTTTTGGATGCTCTGGGTTGTGGGGACAGAGACGATGAAATGAAGAGGTGACGACGATGATGATGGCTGCCGTCGACAACGGGTAACGGCGATGGGTTCTTTGGTTTTTGCAGTTGCTGGAAATCTGTCAGGGCTGTAGGGATGGTTGTGGTGGCGGCCTGAGGTATCGAGGATAGAGAGGGAGAGGGGGTGGAGAAGATGAGGGTGAGGTCGTGATCAGCGGCGAGGTAAAGGTGAGGTCGAGGTCGAGGTTTTCTTGGGTTGCAGGTTGTTGGGGTCGGCTGGTGAAGGGTTCTTGGTCGAGGGAAAAGGAGGAGAGGGAGATGAGGTTGAGGGGATGATGACGAGGTTGGAAGGCCAGGGTGATGGTGACATCGATTCGCCGGCGATGAGGGTTGGAGTTTCTTGGGTTGCTGGGGTCGGTTTGCAGGGATGGGGTTGCAGCGGTTGTCGTCGGTAGAGGAGGATGAGAGGGGAGAGGAAGAAGAGGGTGAGGTCAAGGTGATGAGGGTGGTGAGATGGTGAGGGGAGGTCGTCGTCGACATGAGGGGCTAAGCTAAGGTTTTGGGTTCTCGGGGAGTTCTCGTGAGAGGCAGAGGAGAGAGATGAGTTGGGGTAAAAAAATTAGGTTTATATAATTAATATATATAAATAGAGGGAGAGAGTACGAGAATCCAGAGAGAGTGAGATATGCAGAGTGAAGAGAGAAAGAGAGAGAGAGAGAGGTGATGATTGTTATAATATTTAGGTTAATTATTAATAATAATATATATTATATATATAAAATATATATAAACTGTTAAGATATAAAATATTATAATATATTTTCTAGGATTTTATAGCTAATACAAAAATACTCCGAAAAATATCCAGGTCACTTCTAAAAATCTAGTTTTAAAATACGGATAATATACGTGTCAGTTAAAATTATAATGCGGTATCCGGTTAAATAAAATGCATACCCCCAAGAACGGATACACGTAAAATCACGTAGCGATCCAAATGAGTCTGTTTCATCAAACTGGGCATGAACACGATGTCAGGATGCAACCCTAGGGTATGGGGTATGATACAGGCTATGCTAGATATAAAAAATATTATTTGACTATAATTTGTATTATTTAGAAGATATGCAGATGAATAAAACATACAAGTGGGTATTAAATCTAAATGTACACGGATCCTTAGTTCTAGCAAATATATAACGTAATCTAGAATCAAGAAGGGTTTCAAGCATGCGGGTCGGGTCAGATTCTAACCACAGTACCAAAGCACTATCCACGCCCAAAACAAATAATAATCAAGAAATAATCACAAGATTAAAAAATACTCAAATCAAATATGGTATAAATGAACTAGGGTGTTACGAGTTGCGAATTTAAGGAGTTCTTGCTTTCCGATACTGATCTCGACGCTACTAGTGCGTTATCGTTTGATCCAGCTATTTATTATACGAGTGAGGACCCTTCTGTCGACAAGTCCACCCCGAGTCCGAATCCTTTGACTTATCAAATGACTTAGTCGACCTATCTGAGTCAGTCTTTTATGCTAGATATGAACCTCTTATGGAGTTCGAGTATCATACATTTCTTTCCGATGAGATTATCATTCGGAATATCGATGAAAGTTTTGAAGATATTTTCGCTGAAGAACTCGCATTCCTTAAAAACATGGATATTGTGATGAATCAACCTCCACCCGAAAAAGCTGAACTGCTACCCTTTCTACTTATCAAGTACGAGAATGTGAATATTCCACCTACTCCATATCTTTCAAATTCTCATTTTCATCCGCCATTATTGTTTCGTCTCTACCAACCGAGACGTAAAATCATTCAATTACACCTTTTATCTCCTCCCCACTTCTTCACGTCTATTTGTAGCATGATATTCTACCAACCACGGTGTTATATTGATAAAATATTCGAATGGTTCATGTTGACTTTTGGTCTTTGTAAAGCTTTGTACGGACCGATAATATTTACCCCCCTCTTATGATTTTAAATGGTTAATAATAAAAAAAAATGTTTTACTCAAGTTTGGGGGGGAAGAAGGAAAATATTTTGCCTCTTGAAAGAAAAGAAATTTTTTGCACGATTGTGAGCCAAAAATAAGTTTGGGGTAGAATTTCACTGTCACTGACTCTTGTCCTCTTTACTACTCATTGAGAACTTTTCCTCCCAAATCTACAAGTTTTGAGCTTAAAGGATGACATCAATGAGGACACTACTGCAAATAGGTTTAGGAGAAGGTTTGTGCTTATTCACGTATCATTTTGCATTATATTAAATAAAAGAACAAAATAAAAAAATTTGAAAAAAAAGTTAGAAAGTGAAAAATACATATAAAAGATAAGAAAAGATTTAAGAAATGCAAGAAAATTAGATATTTTAAAACGAAACTAGTAATAGGTAGTCATGAGATGTTGTCTCAAAGATTAATAAGATGAAAGGAATTACTAATTTAAGGATAAAAATAAGTCTGAAAAATAGTATCTATTCTTGAGTCTAAACTTCTGAACGTTGATACCCTACTATATGCACTTGTACACATCTTGAAACTTGGGATAGTAGAAAATACCTTAAAATGCTCTTGTCTAAAAAGCCTTAATATTATATATATATATATATATATAAATCAACAAAATATAAATGACACATAAAATATAGATGGTGAAAAAAATGAACACTGGTTTTGTAAATTACTTAAGGCGGCATAAAAAATATAGCGAGGGTGCCTTATCACCTAGTGCGTTAGACCAACTGGTTTCGGAGTCACTACTGAGTCTTAGGTGTTGCAAGACTAGGATATTGCTAATTACGACTTAATAAGTGGGCACATTTGGTAATCGGTTAGTTAGTACCTCAATAAATATTAACAGTCGTTGTTCCCGCCAAAAAATTTCTGCGCAAAAGTGCCCAAGGTATCAAATGGCAGCGATACGTTTAAGAAAATATGAACCAATATTTTCCGAGCTGTATTTTGATAAATTCCAGAATGTGAAACAGCTAAATTCTGATGGTATTGAAAGCTTCTCGAAAAAGCCTTCGATTTGATATATTATGGGCTTCATAATTCATCCGGGATCAAAAGTTATGAACAAATATGCTATGCACGTGTAATCTAAGAAAGAAAATACGAGCCAGTATTTTCCGGGCTACATTTTGACAAACTCCTGAATGAGAAATAGCTAAATTCTGATGGTATCGAAAACGTCTCGAAAAATCCTTCGATTTGATATATTATAGGTCTCATAATTCATCCGGGATCAAAAGTTATGAGGCATCACGTGCTCACACGTGACCGGGCATCACATGCAGACACGTGACCATTTACAGGCAAAGCCTGTAGGCACTGAATAAAATAAATAATTGAAAATAATTAATCAGTGGGGTAACATGCCAAAACGTGATGGGCCTTTAAACCCACTGAAAAAAATTAAAGGTATCATAAAATAACAAGGAAAATCCCAATGGGGCATCACGTGCCAACACGTGACCAAGGGTCACGTGCTGACACGTGATAATTCCTGAGTTCTTTAAAACAACAGAATTAAATTCTGGTTAAATGCTTAATCAGAGGGTCACGTGCCAAGACGTGATGGGTTCCTAAAGATCTATGAATTAATAGAATTAAATTCTAATTAAGAGGGAATCAAAAACTCTAATATTTCCCTAAATCTTTCCAAACAAAAAGATTGAGCTCTGTAAAGTGGAGCACCGTTGGATTAAAAATCCAATGGTTATTAAAAATCTCCAGTTTATAGAAAGATTCTATACAAGGAAAGATTTTCCTGAAATTTGAATAACAGATAAAAGATCTTTTGGATTAAAAATCCAATGGTGAATAAAATTCACTGAGTGATCTAAAAGATCATGTTGGTTACAAAAACAACCAAAATCTTTCAATGAAAAATTGACTAAACAAATTGATTCTTTTTTTCTCCTATAAATAGGAGCCAAGAAGAGAAGAGAGGAGGATCTACTTTTTTTGGGGAAATATACAACAACAGAGAGAAAAAAGAGAGGAGAATTTAATTCTCAAAAGAGAAAAAGAAGATCTCTTCAAAAAAAAACCTAGGCGAGAAAAGGGGAGAGATCTAAGCTCCATAAAACAAAAAGAGAATTTAATTCTCAAATTAAGAGTTTAACTCTTCTGAAATAAGAACTTAGTTCTTCCTTTAGTTGAAGATCTGCAGAAGCAGATCACCCCACAAGTTGAGAATTTAATTCTCATCGGGGAGATTCTGCCATGCAGATCCAAAACTTAGAGGGAGAATTGAGTTTAGGGAATTTAATTCCTCCAAATTCATAGGAATTTAATTCCTCCAAATGAAACTAAAGTTTAACCTTGCATGAGAATTTAATTCTCCCAAATTCATAGGCATTAAATTCCTCCAAATAAAACTAGGGTTTAACCCTATATGAGAATTCAATTCTCCCAAATTCATAGGAATTTAATTCCTCCAAATGAAACTAGGGTTTAACCCTATATAAGAATTCAATTCTTCCAAATTCATAGGAATTTAATTCCTCCAAATAAAACTAGGGTTTAACCCTACATAAGAATTTAATTCTTCCATATACATAGGAATTTAATTCCTCAAAACAGAATTAGGATTTAACCCTACCAAAGAATCTAATTCTCAAACAAAGGACTTAAATTATCCATGCACGTAAACGTGGTCACATGGCAACACGTGACCCTTCCTTTAATGATCAGAAAAGAATGAATGAGACATGGTACGTGCCCCACGTGACCCTCAAACAGACTCCTCAAAATGAGAAAGAAAAAGCATGAAGGCAATGCCTCACGTGCTCACACGTGACTCTCAAAACAAAAGGAAACAAATCCAAAGGCATAATCAATTTTGGGCGCCCTCACGTGTCCCCACGTGACCCCTAAAAACACTTTAATAATCAATGCATGGATACCCATCACGTGCCAACACATGATGGCCTGAAGACTAAAAGTGTTTAACACTTATTTGAATATTCTGAAAATAAAATAAAGGGAGTCTGGCCCCCATCTTCAGATGCCCCACATGACCCCACGTGACGAATTCAATTTTAGTGTTTAACACTATTTTCAGCGCATCGCATGGGAACACGTGACCGCCAAATATCCTCTAGTGTTTAACACTATTTTTTAAAACCAGTCTTAGCCCAAATTGGCTAAGTCTTCCAGAAGCAAGACTCTCATTTGACTGAACCTCAAATACATCCTTGCCTTCCAAGATTGATCATCTTATATAGCATATGAGTGCTCAGCACTCAATAAGAGATAAAAATATGATCAGAACCAAGACCCATGCTTAGCATTGCTAAATAATGGGGAGGCTGAACCCAGACAAATGTACAACGGTCCAACAAAGGTCTAACATTCTAAACCTAATTGGACTTAGCCCAAGTTGGCCATAAGTCCTCAATTCAGATTTAATTGAGCCAATGTGCTCATAATCTAATTAATTGATCTTAGTCCCAAATTGGACTGTAGATCTCTCAACCAATATTGGTTCAAGGGTACATCTCTTCACTCCTCTGATATATGTCGTTGTAATCCTTCAACGTCTTCAAAAAGGTGAGGTCCCAACAACCAGCAAATCTTACGGACTATGATGTCCTTAACCTCGGACTGTGGGGTCCCTTTAAACCCACGGACTATGATGTCCTTAACCTCGGACTGTGGGGTCCCTTTAAACCCACGGACTATGATGTCCTTAACCTTGAACCACCATGTCCTTAAACTGGTAATCGACCGCAAAGTCCCTAAACTAGAACAATAGAGTCCAAATACTCTGTTGTTGGATCTAAATGATCCGGTTAAGTTGATCTTAGTCTAAAATTAGACTAACGTATCCTTAACATACGTTTAAACTGATCTTAGTCTCAAATGAGACTAGCGTATCCTTAAACCCAACCCCCAAACCCAAATCTAAGAAAATACGGATTTGGACTAATCCACGCCCTACGGGCGACAACATAAATTAGTCTCCGTATACAATCCATGGGCAACCAAAAACAAAACAAACACCCACGACACGAAGTGACCATCTGGAGAAGGAGAAAGTTGTCACCGCGATGCTGTAGCATAATTAACTGCAGGGGCTTACGCCTGCAAGGAAGAGCGTCCCCACAATCAAAAACCCCTCAACGAGGGGGAATCTGACGAAGTCTGCTAAATCAGTCGCATTCGTCTAAACCTTCGATACATGGTGCCATAAATCAACTTGGCATTTTCGGAGAGGTGGACGGATAGCACCAATTAGCATCTGCCCTCGAAGTTCAGGCCCAGACGTCCCGGTCGCGTCTTTCGGCGGGGAACAGATTCTGGCACGCCCGGTGGGACCTCTTCCTCTTTCCACTCTACACTTCGTGTATCGTGTTTCGCGAACAAGTCACGGTTTGACATGGTTGCCTTTAGATGTGAAGTACTAAGATTTGGTATCTTGCTCCGTGCAGAAAAATAAAAGATCAAATGGCTTTCAACTACACAAGCTGCAACAACGGCAATAACTCTCACTCCGTCCCTGTTGGAGGAGTGACCTACGGGCCTCAAGCGGCCTCCCTTTTTACAATGCCGGTGGAACAAGTGACCCAAGCTACCACTGGGCTATTCTTTGCGACCATGCTCCTACCTATAAGCTTCAACACACCACTGCCTTCACAAGAAGCTAAGAAGAATTCGGTCTTCGATCGGCTTGCAACTCATGCGGCCCCTCTCAACGGGTCGCCCAAGTCTAGTGCCTCAGTCTTTAACAGAATGGGCCGAAGCTCCAATGGACCTGTGAAGAAGCCCGCGATACCGGAAGGGGTTATCCCGAAGAGGATAGCCATTCCTGCTCCTGAAGTCGCCAAAGCAGCTTCCCCTGCTAAGGAGTCGGTCTTTGCAAGACTGACTGTTGCGGCTCCCGCTCCAAACAAAGTCACCAAGACTGCTCCTCCTACTCGAAAATCTGCCTTCGATAGATTGGCCATCCCCACTCAATGGACGTCGGTTTTCAAGAGGCTAACGCCGGCAACAACCCTCCGCCTAAACAGGGGGCATGATGAAGCCACCGCCATAACTGAGTCAGTCCCGTCAGCATGACATTCTCGCCGTCGTCACTGGCGCCGAGTAAGGAAGGCTGGGGACAGCTCTCCTTCTGGACTGACTCCCCAGGCTCCAATGGTAGAAGTTGATGCTGCTGTTCCAACCGGGAACAGCTTTGAACTACTTAACAGGGTGCGTAGGAATTCGCCGACCGCTATGCTGAAAAGATCTCCTCCACCTATGGAGAATACCCAAAAGGCAAAGCTGGAGCGACCCCCTCAGCGGCTGTCCTCTAAAATTTATAAAGTTTAGCGACAGGTCCAGGACTCCGTGGTAGATCAAAACTATTCCCACCGACAGAAAAAGATGAAGGTTCGGCAAGAAGAGGATCACCCTGTCAAACCACAGAAAGCGACAGCTACTTGGGTGCCCACTGCAACAGCCCCCTCAACCTTGACCGCTCACAAGAGGAGAAAGCTGGAGAAAATTCCGGTGTCTGCGACGAATCGCAAGAACACTGAGCCTAAATATCCTAAGTCTGGGGGCATGGTGGTGCATACCATCTGTATGGCATCCGGAAAAGAGGATAGCCGTATCTCCACAGGTCATCGACCACTCACGCGATCTGTAATACCCAGTTCTTTTGCGCACCAATATCCGTATTTTTATAAAATGCTACTTACAAAATTTAATTATTTATATTTATAATTATTTTGTTTTATTTTTAAAACCCTAACCCTAATTTATCTAAACCCTTTTTATTTTCTCCCTTTTATTTTTTTTACCCAAAAACTCAGCCCATTTCCCCTTCACCAAAATTTATTTAACCAAATATATATAAACCCTCAATTAAAACCAACCCAGCCCAGAACTAATTCAATAATTAAATTCCTAAACTTTCCCCGGCCGAAAGCTTCCCGGCCCGTGCCCTAACCTAATACCCACACCCAACAAACCCGACCCGACCCGTGGCATCTCTTCTTCCCACGAAAATTTCCCTCTCGTTTTCCCCCAAGCTTCCGACGTCGCCAACGTTCCCTGCCCCGCTCGCGACCACGTTTCCACGCTCGTCGTCCACAACCGCGTGCCCCACGAGCTCCTCAAGCTCACCCTCGTCCCCTTTCTCCTCTCTCTCCCACTCTCGATCTCTCCCTAACTCCTTTCCTCTCTCCAAGAAAACACCCTGCCTCACCCCGACAACGACGACTATCACCTCGTCACACCTCGCTCTCCTCTCCAGAACTCAAGCCCCACTTCACCCCCTCGCCTGCACACCCTCCTCACCATCCTCAACCACCGAGCCGGAACCCAACCATACCCGCCGAGCTCTCCCTGCACGCCTTCTCACCGCCGACGAGCTCCTCACTGCCTCGTCGACTCCTCTGCATCATCAGCATCACCTCCTCCAAAACCCAGAACCCCTTCTCGCCACCGAGCCAGCTCCTGCACCCCCTCACTGCGACCTCAACGCCACTGTTGCATCTCGCCGAAGCTACCACCGCCGACCACCGCCGAGCCCCCTCTCTCACAGGCTACATCTCTTTCCCCCCTCTCTCACAGCACCTCTCTCTCCCTCTCAGCACCTCTCTCTCTCGCAACATCTCTCTCTCACAGCACCCCACTCGCTCACATCGTCTGAGCTCTCTTCTCCGGTGCCCCTGGACCTCCGCAGCCTCTCCTAGCCCTCCTCGGTGCACCGTTGATCACTTCCTGCGGACCCATCACCTTCCCCGCAGCACCAAAGCTAGCCCAAGTTTCAAACCGAGCCCCGGTCATTTCATCGAACACCTATAACCATCGCCATCGCCGTTGTTCGAGTTGTTGTCGTCACCGTTCGAGCCACTGCCTCGATCTTTGTAGCAGTCACCGTCGTCAACGCAGCGGCCGTCGCAACGCCAGCGCACGCCCGTCGCACCCACCGAGCCATCGAGTCCAAGAAGCAAGATCCGAGAAAGCTGAACCTGTGCTGCGTTCGTGACGCGATCGTGCCATTGCCACTGCCGTACCGTCATCGACACATCTTCAGGCAAGTTTAGTACTTGCTTCATGCTACTTTTTATATTACAATTCTAATTACCAAAAATTCCTACATATACTTTTCGTATAGATTGTTATAAGTTAAGTATTCGATGTAAACCATGACATACAAACCCAGTTAAATTGACGGCAATAAGTAACATTGAGTAGCCCGAGTTATAAAGAATGCCCCTTAAGATTTTGGTTACAAATTAAGGTCGTTTGCTCACGTAAAATGGTGTCTCGATTTCTGTCGTAAAGCCTAAAAACTTCCGTACATGATGAACCAAAAATTGATATTAAATTATGTACAAACCGGATTTTAGCGTTCGATGGCTCATATCGAAGATAACTGTTTAACCTACCGTATCATATAGTGGATCACTGAATTTTAATAAACTATGATATAGAAAATTGTGGAGGATTACGATTCTGGACTGCAGTCCAGAATGGAAATCCCGGTTAACCCCTGTTTCTAAACCCCTGTATATTCCTGTTCAAATATGAGAATGCACAGAATCCTATATCGTTACGTAGAAAATTGAGTTGGATTTCTTACTCCACTAGTCTCATTGGATTCCTCAACTTTTTGATATTTTTAATTCATTTTACAAGGTCGATACGTCTTGCTGATTTCTGCAGAGGCAGATTTTACATATCGAACATAACCTGTCCATAACTCCCTGTTTTCATAGTATATTACTGATCCTCTAATTGCAGTGGAAACCTAATGATAGCCCTAAATATTGTTCAACTATAGCGTCACCTAAATACGATCCCAACTGGGATTAAAATGCGTTACGAAACGGACTTCCGATTCTGAAACCGGATTTCCAGCAATGAACGCTTAAAATAAATGACCATATCTAGCGATCCTGAAACCCGATTAACGTAAAACCAATTTTGATGGATAGATAATTAAACATACTACTTACCTCATTTTCATTGTTTCGCTAGATTTTGCATGTATGATTTATGATAAATTATGCAAGTGGTAGGACACCGATTGATGATATCTTAATCATGCCTTAATTATTGTATTCTCGTCACATTATATAGATGTCATTGCATTGGTAACCTAGTGATCATGTGCATTACCCAGTGTTAGGTATTAGTGTTTGATTGTGGCAAGTACGTGAGTGCTTAAGCATGAATGGATAAGTGATAGTGACACGTACTTGTACACAATCAGTGGACCCTATTGATTCATTGCATTGTCGACGTCTGTGGGACACGTATAAGTGTGACTATAATTGGTATGGGACGATTATGGGAACACTTGTATGGGTGTCACAGGTAAGGCACCAAATACTGTCCATTTATCTTAGGTATCAGTCGAGACATGCTTGATGGAGACCCTGTCTTCAGTTCTCGCGTAGACTTGTCATGGACCGACTGGTATTTGAGTTTATGGTTGGCGTTTGATGTAGACCATGGGGTGTGGGGTAGTTTGAGTGTGAGTTCAACAGAATCTCGGGAGTCCCATGCCGGCACATACAGCGATTCTGAAGATATATGGGGATATTACTGATTATTAGCGAGCGACTCGGGCCCGTGTTCCCTTACCCTTGGGTCCTACCCTTGGGTGGGGGATACTCACGAGTGGTTGACTCTCACACTTGGACTGACGATAGGCTTAGCGACCTGTACAGTGAGACTTAGAGACTGATAGGGTTAGTGACATTGACATGGACTGCTCTACTGTTTACCTGCGCTATTAGCTACCTGCATTGGCTACTTCATGTTCCCGTCTTTATTCTTCTGATCACTGTTACATATTCGTTATTATTACACGAGTTCATAGTTGTATCTATATATATATATTGCTATCGTGTCACTCTGACGACCTGAGTATGCATGCTCAGAGTGAGAAGCGGATCTAGCTTGGACCAGGACCTGACGTACCTCGAGGACATCGTGGACTTCTTGATCAGCGACCCAGAGCTATACTTCCCTGATCTCCATCTGGTTAGTTCTTTTGTATTTGTTTTGATTTAGTGACTGCATTTCTCATTACCTGTGCATTGATTACTGATTACCACATAAAGCTAGAAGCGGAAGTGTGACTACGGAGGGATATTTCCTCGACCGTAGGAGCATGGCTGGCCTTGTCAACCCCTTTTTTCTTATTTTGGGAAGCGGGGCGTAACACGATCAGTGACTAAGGCTCAAGAGCAACAACAACAAAAGCTCTAAGAGATGCTAACAGCTATGGTCGCACTCACGGGACCAAAAGCAAGCCCGGAGATACCATCGGAGCAGCGTCATGAACAAGAAACTGATGCTGAGTTCCTCCGCAGAATTCTCGAGAAGAAGGACAAAGAGGTAGCGGAACAAGCTGCCAACATAAAAAAAAATGGCGCTTTTATTCCAAAACATGGTCGGGATGATATTACAGCCGGATCCTTCAGCTGAAGACCCTCCGATTATCCTTGAAGACGATAGGGGAGAGACATCGAACCCTCATCCGGCTTGTTCAGCAGCCAAGGAAGAGACCATTTCCAAAGCCACCCTGGATGACTATATCGCTCAACAAATACGAGCTCATCAGGCGAACGAAGCGGCCGGCCAAATTGTTAAGACTGGACGACCATATCCGGGTTGGTATGACCAAATAAAGTACCCGTCGTGATACACGATCCCCAAATTCCACGTATATAAGGGGACTGGAAATCCGCATCAGCATGTCGCTCAATTTAGGGCTCTGTGCGGCAACACCGAAGGTGACGATAAGCTACTGCTTCGCCAATTCGTTGGCAGTTTGGCGGAGACGGCCTTCGAATGGTATTCGGAGCTTCCAAATGACTCCATCAAAACAGTCACGGAGATGGAGCTGTTATTCACCCAGCGTTTTGCAAGTGCTAGCGAACGCACCCCAATCACGGCGTTGATCAATGCCAGGGTGAAACCATGCGAAACATGGGTTCAGTATGCGATACGGTGGCGCAACCTATGGTCGAAGTGCGAACGGCGCATAGAAGAAGCTCCTGCAGTAGGCATGTTCGTGGGAACCCTTGATCCGCAGACGACCATATCCCAATTCATGATGTTCTTCAAGCCGACCACCTTCCAGGCCTTGATCGACAAGCTGGCCCAAATGGACCAGATGGGCCATAAACCATCCTCCTCAAAGACGGATCCTCGGAATGAGAAGGGGAAGGGAAAGCAACCTTCGTCGTCAACGCTCAACAACAACCGAGTGGCCTGAGACCGGTTGTTCGCCAAAGTAACAAGCGACAATCCCTTGATGAGAAGTTGAGACATCCTTACTTGTTTCCCCGGGATAAAACAAGGAAACGGTTTGAACTGGCTGTGCATAATGGTCTCATTACTCTACCGGAGTCGAGACACCCACCGCAATCAAACGACGTCAATGATCCCAATTACTACCCCTACCACCGAGTATTGGGCCATCCGGTCGAAGACTGCTACGTCTTCAAAAACTGGGTTGAAGACCAATGCCAACAGGGCAAGTTCGTGCTATCTGAAAACTGGAAGGTGAATCCGCCACAACAGCACACTCCTAAAAGGGTGGACACACCGGGGGCATCGTGCTCATCATAGAGGAAGTTCCATGGGAAGTTGTTCTTTCGGCAAAAACTAAAAATATGCTGAAAGAATTTCAAACATGTCCGGCGATCAGGTGGAAAAGTCCACAAGAACCGGAGATTATCGAGGGGATGCTGAAACCACGCCCAACATTGGGAGTTAATAGTGATGGTGGACAAAATATTCAGGCCCAGCCGTGAAAGTCTTCAAAGAAGAAGAAAAAGCCCATGAAGCCTGATGACAAGCACACGGATCTGCAAAGGCATATTGACGCGCTGGAGGAATATAACCAGAAGACGCGGACCCTGGTCACACTCTAAGAATTTCTCAACAATATCCTTGAGAGCGGAGATAACGAAAATAACGACGGGGATGACTCGTCAGAAGAATCTGAGGATTATGTGGCAAGTTACCATATGGTCTCTCATTCGGCGTTAACTAACGAAGAAGCTCACTCGGCGATAGAAGACGGCATAAAAGAGCTGGGGGCAGGATCGAAGCCAAAACCCTTGGAACCGTCTGACGGGATAATCGACTTGCTACTGAACGAAGCCCGTCAGAAAAGCAAAGCCAATCGAGAGCGCGAACTAGCTATATTTGAAAAAGCCAAACGCCGACGAATGAATGAAAAGGTCGAGGCACCCCAACCAGATCGAAGCATCCGTATCGTCAGCAAAAGCAAGCTTAAAGTAAGGAAATGATTCGCTAGAGCCCTGTCAATAGGAATGAAGTTTCCCTCTTTCAGAGGAAATTCTCCTGGCAGTATACATCTTGATGAAGCGGACATACATCCTAACTTCTGCTTATACCATCAGAGGATTGCACACCCTACCGAGGAGTGCACAGCCTTTAAAAACTGGTGGCGGGGATATGTTGCCCACCGACAACACATTCAACGAGTGAAGCGCAAGGCTCGTCGGGAACAGAAAAGCACGACAGATGAGCGCAAAAGAGCCGCTGGCAACTATCACATAGTCGACACCAAGGGATCGCAAGTTATCACCTTTGGAAGCGATTCTGATGAAGAAATTGCCCTCGTCCCTCTCTTCAAGGAATCCACCTCCGACACAAAAGATGCGAAGATTTGCGAGAAAATCTAGCTGCGTAATCGTACGTTGCCCGAAAAATCTCGGACCTATGAACGTCTGACCGAAACGTCGTTAAACTAATACAAACCCGCGGCGTCCCCAGGCTGACATGGTGTTAAAAAAAAGAAAGAAAGAAAGGTACGTCCACAAGCAAGATGGGCACGGATGAAAACCCGAAAGGGTTCCGTTAGTAAAAACAGCAGGACTACCGGTGAGTTTTGTGAAAACCCGAAAGGGCGCAATCTCGTTAAAAGACACTTACAAGGTCTCCTCGACCATGTGAGGAGAAAATACCTGCGTAAGATCCTTACGACACACAAAGGAGAAACACACTTAGGGGTCCCCACGATTCCTAAGGAGAAATTACACTTGCTAGATCCTCACGACTCGTAAGGAGAACTCTCTTATGAGACCCTCACGGCTCATAAAATTCAAAAGCCTTAAGCTACAGGGATCTGAACCTGTTCTTAAGCAGTCATACCCCCCGATTTTGCCCTACAAGCGGTTCAATATTGACCCTTGTATACAATCCACGGGCACGAATAAACATTTCCCTAACAGAGTCCCACCAGCGACTAGGGATATTCTCACACGGTGAACAAACACTTGTAGGTCCTCTCGACTTGAAAGGAGAAACACTCTGGTAAGATCCTTACGACTTATAAGAGAACACACACTTAGGAATCCTCACGATTCCTAAGGAGAAAACGCACCTACGAGATCCTCACGACTCGTAGGGAGAAACACCTTTATGAGACCCTTACGGCTCATGAAGTCAAAAGCCTTAGTCGACGGGATCCTAACCCTGTTTGCTAAGCCACCTTTGTTCGACATCGACAGAAGCAAATGATGATTCGCTCCTGGTAATATCAATCCCGGTTGGAGCGATGCCGATGCCTAAATCGGTATCAAATTCCAAGTCCTTTCATGGCAAATGATGATTCGCTCCTGGCAATATTCCAGTCGCAGCGATGTTGATGCTGAGATTGGCACCAGATTTCAAGTTCCACACTCGCAATAAAAAATCAGCGAGCCAAAAAATGCATATGAAATAGTCGAAATGATGGGGCAACTTGCAACGAAATCAGCAGGTAAAAATGTATGCATACAAAAACAGCCGAAATAATTGGGCAACTCGCAATAAAAAGCAGCGAGTAAAAAGAAAAATAGCCGAAATGATTAGGCACCGCGAAAAATAGCCGAAATGATTGGGCAATCGCGATTTTCGCGATATAAAAAGCTGAAATGATAGAGTATCGCAGAAAGGATTAAAAAAAATGAAAGAATGAAACTTTTTGCCCTGCAGGTGAGGTTACATTGACCCCTGTATACAATCCATGGGCACAAACAATAAGGGAACCATATCGTCCCACCAGGCTTCATCGAAGCGAAGCCAAATCTCGACGGTTCATAGACAACCTAAAGACAATCTCAACATTCGTCGCAATATTGCAGACACAATGTCAACAAACGAAGCGAAGGAAGATCCCTAGCTTCAGGGTCTCGACGTCAACATCGACAACTTAGAGATCAACACCGGTGTTCTTCCTCCCTCCAATCGGATGCAGACGCAATATCAACAAACGGAGCCACGGCAAAGTCCCCTAATTCCAAATCTCGACGGTTCACAGACAGCCTAGAGATCACCAACGGCGTTTCTCCTTACTCCAGCAGGATGCAGATGCGACGTCAACAAACGACCCCAGGGTCAAAACAACGAAACCATGGCAAAGTCCCCTAGTTCCAAATCTCGACGGTTCACAAACAGCCTAGAGATCACCAACGGCGTTTCTCCTCACTCCAACCTGATGCAGATGTGACGTCAACAACCGACAACGAAACGGAGCTATGGCAAAGTCCCTAGTTCCAAATCTCAATGGCCACATCTACAGCCTGGAGACCAACAACGGTGTGCCTCCTCATTCCAGCAGGACATAGATGTTACACCATCAATCGGAACCAAGGCAAAGTCCCCAGTTCCAAGACTCTACGGTTCACAGACAACCCAGCGTCATCAAATGACCCTGTCTCGGATACACGTCAGCAAATGACCCCGTCGCGGAAAAACGTCATCAAATGACCCCGCCGCGGAAACACGTCAAAAAATGACCCCATCTCAGATACACGTCAGCAAATGACCCCGTCGCGGAAACACGTCATCAAATGACCCCGCCGCGGAAACACATCATCAAATGACCCCGTCTCAAAAATACATTATCCAATGACTCTGTCTCGAAAACAAGTCAACCAACCCCAGGGAAATCAGTGTCCTTGGCAACCTCCTCGATTCAGGGAAATCAACATCCTTGACGAGAGCATCTCGATTCGCGTCGACCCGCAAGGAAATTAGTGTCTTTGCTAGAGCACCTCGATTCGTTTTGACCCTCAGGGAAATCAGTGTCCTTGGCAAAACCTCGATTCAGGGAAATCAGCGTCCTTGACAAGAGCATCTTGATTCGCGTCGACCCGCAGAGAAATCAGTGTCTTTGCAGGAATCTCTCGATTCGTCTCAACCCCAGGAAAATCAGTGTCCTTGGCAAAAACATCAATTCAGGGAAATCAGCGTCCTTGACGAGAGCATCTTGATTCGCGTCGACCCGCAAGGAAATCAGTGTCTTTGCAGGAATATCTCGATTCGTCTCAAATCCGAGGAAATTAGTGTCCTTGGCAAAAACCTCGATTCAGGGAAATCAGCGTCCTTGACGAGAGCACCTCGATTCGCGTCGACCCGCAGAGAAATCAGCGTCTTTGCAGGAATACCTTGATTCGTCTCAAGCTCAGGGAATCAGTGTCCTTGGCAACTTCCTCGATTCAGGGAAATCAGCGTCCTTGACGAGAGCATCTCGATTCGCGTTGACCCACAGAGAAATCAGCATCTTTGCAGGAATACCTCGTCTCAACCCCAGGAAAATCAGTGTCCTTGGCAACCTCCTCGATTCAGGGAAATCAGCGTTCTTGATGAGAGCACCTCGATTCGCGTCGACCCACAGAGAAATCAGCGTCTTTGCAGGAATACCTCGATTCGTCTCAACCCTAGGGAAATCAGTGTCCTTGGCAACTTCCTCGATTCAGGGAAATCAACGTCCTTGATGAGAGCATCTCGATTCACTTCGACCCGTAAAGAAATCAGCGACTTTGCAGGAATACCTCGATTCGTCTCAACCCTAGGGAAATCAGTATCCTTGGCAACCTCCTCGATTCAGGGAAATCGACGTCCTTGAAGAGAGTATCTCGATTCGCGTCGACCCACAGAGAAATCAGCGTCTTTGCAGGAATACCTCAATTCGTTTCGACCTCCAGGGAAATCAGTGTCCTTGGCAAAACCTCGATTCAGGGAAATCAGCGTCCTTGACGAGAGCATCTCGATTCGCATCGACCCGCAGAGAAATCAGCGTCTTTGCAGGACTACCTCGATTCGTCTCAACCCCAGAGAAATCAGTGTCCTTGGTAACCTCCTCGATTCAGGGAAATCAGCGTCCTTGACGAGAGCATCTCGATTTGCGTCGACCCGTTGAGAAATCAGCGTCTTTACAGGAATACCTCGATTCATCTCAACCCCAGGGAAATTAGTGTCCTTGGCAACCTCCTCGATTCAGGGAAATCAGCGTCCTTGACGAGAGCATCTTGATTCGCGTCGACCCACAGAGAAATCGGCGTCTTTGCAGGAATACCTCAATTCGTCTCAACCCCAGGGAAATCAGTGTCCTTGGCAACCTCCTCGATTCAGGGAAATCAGCGTCCTTGACGAGAGCATCTCGATTCGCATCGACCTATAGAGAAATCAGCGTCTTTGTAGGAATACCTCAATTCATCTCAACTCCAAGGAAATCAGTATCCTTGGCAAAAACCTCGATTCAGGGAAATCAGCGTCCTTGGCGAGAGCATCTCGATTCGCGTCGACCCGCAAGAAAATCAGTGTCTTTGCAGGAATACCTCGATTCGTCTCAACTCCGAGGAAATCAGTGTCCTTGGCAAATACCTCACGATTGAGGGGAGGCCCCGCCGATTGAGGGCGCACCTCGCCTCGTCAAGTCAGTGAAGCGCAGGAAGGCATTGACGGAGCGGAACGGAGAGCCAAGTGAAGCGAAGGAAGAAACTGACGAAGCGATTCAGGGAAATCAGCGTCCTTGACAAGAACATCTCGATTCGCGCCGACCCGCAAAGAAATCAGTGTCTCTGCAGGAATATACAACGTCAGCAAAGCGGAGCCGCGACAAAGTTCCCAGTTCCATGACTCGGCGGTGCACAGACAACCTAAAGTCAACCTTCGACCTTCCTGTTGAAGCAATGCTTTGACTCGGAAGTAGGTCAACTCATCAATCACTTACGAGTCCTCTCGACTTGTAAGGAAAAAAATTCTCTTGTGAGATCCTTACGACTCTCAAGAGAAAACACACTTAGGAATCCTCATGATTCTTAAGGAGAAAATACACCTACGAGATCCTCTCGACTCGTAGGAAAAAAATATTTATGAGACCCTCATGGCTCATAAAGTTGAAAAGTCTTAGGCAGCAGATCTGAACCTGTTTCCTAAGCCATCGCTTCTTATCTCGATTCAGGGAAATCAGCGTCCTTGGTGAGAACCTCTTGATTCGTTTCGACCCGCAAGGAAATCAGTGTCTTTGCGAGAATCTCTCGATTTGTCTCAACTTGCAGGGAAATTAGTGTCCCTACGCATAAAGAAAATTCTCTTGTGAGATCCTTACGATTCTCAGGAGAAAACGCACTTAGGAGTCCTCACGACTCCTAAGGAGAAAAGACACCTACGAGATCCTCATGACTCGTAGGGAGAAAAGCCTTTGTGAGACCCTCACGGCTCATAAAGTTGGAAAGACTTAGGCAACAGATCCTAACCTTATTTCCTAAGCCATCGCTACCTTATAAAAAGTTCAAGATGAACTGTTATCTACCATCTATGGGCCACACTTGCCAAAACTACATGTCACTGAAATGGAGAAGTTACTCATGAGCATATAAACTACTTCACGCTAGAGTAAAACATAAAGAAATAGAAGGGTGCGGCTCATGGAGCTAAGCGTTTGGAACTATATCCCTTAAGAGTCGAGATTTGAGTCAAGGATAAATGACGACGCTTGTGTCCGCTCGTTATCTTCTCAGATCAAGATTCTGAAAATTATATACCAACCCGAAACTGGTCATACGCTATGAATTACTCTGCACTACTTCACCCAAGTATATACTTACATGGGCAAAGTAGTGGGGGCATTTGTTCCCGCCAAAAAATTTCTGCGCAAAAGAGCCCAAGGTATCAAATGGCAGCGATACGTTTAAGAAAATGTGAACCAGTATTTTCCGGGCTGTATTTTGACAAACTTCCGAATGTGAAACAGCTAAATTCTGATGGTATCGAAAGCTTCTCGAAAAAGCCTTCGATTTGATATATTATGGGCTTCATAATTCATCCGGGATCAAAAGTTATGAGCAAATATGCTATGCATGTGTAATCTAAGAAAGAAAATGCAAACTAGTATTTTTCGGACTCAATTTTGACAAACTCCCAAATGAGAAACAGCTAAATTCTGATGGTATCGAAAGCGTCTCGAAAAATCCTTCGATTTGATATATTATGGGACTCATAATTCATCCGGAATCAAAAGTTATGAGGCATCATGAGCTCACACGTGACTGGGCATTACGCGCAGACACGTGACCATTTACAGGCAAAGCCTATAGGCACTGAATAAAATAAATAATTGGAAATAATTAATCAGTGGGGTCACGTGCCAACACGTGATGGGCCTTTAAACCCACTGAAAAGAATTAAAGGTATCATAAAATAACAAGGAAAAATCCCAATGGGGCATCACGTGCCAACACGTGACCAAGGGTCACGTGCTGACACGTGATAATTCCTGTGTTCTTTAAAACAACAGAATTAAATTCTGGTCAAATGCTTAATCAAGGGGTCACGTGCCAATACGTGATGGGTTCCTAAAGATCTATGAATTAATAGAATTAAATTCTAATTAAGAGAGAATCAAAAACCCTAATATTTCCCTAAATCTTTCCAAACAAAAAGATTGTGCTCTGTAAAGTGGAGCACCGTTGGATTAAAAATCCAATGGTGATTAAAAATCACCAGTTTATAGAAAGATTCTATACAAGGAAAGATTTCCCTGAAATTTGAATAACAGATAAAAGATCTTTTGGATTAAAAATCCAATGGTGAATAAAATTCACTGAGTGATCTAAAAGATCATGTTGGTTACAAAAACAACCAAAATCTTTCAATGAAAAATTGACTAAACAAATTGATTCTTTTTTTTCTCCTATAAATAGGAGCCAAGAAGAGAAGAGAGGACGATCTACTTTTTTGGGGAAATATACAACAACAGAGAGAAAAAAGAGAGGAAAATTTAATTCTCAAGAGAGAGAAAGAAGATCTCTTCAAAAAAAAAACCTAGGTGAGAAAGGGGGAGAGATCTAAGCTCCATAAAATAAAAAGAGAATTTAATTCTCAAATTAAGAGTTTAACTCTTCTGAAATAAGAACTTAGTTCTTCCTTTAGTTGAAGATCTGCAGAAGCAGATCTCCCCACAAGTTGAGAATTTAATTCTCATCGGGGAGATTCTGCCATGCAGATCCAAAACTTAGAGGGAGAATTGAGTTTAGGAAATTTAATTCCTCCAAATTCATAGGAATTTAATTCCTCTAAATGAAACTAAGGTTTAACCTTGCATGAGAATTTAATTCTCCCAAATTCATAGGAATTTAATTCCTCCAAATAAAACTAGGATTTAATCCTACATGAGAATTCAATTTTCCCAAATTCATAGGAATTTAATTCCTCCAAATGAAACTAGGGTTTAACTCTATATAAGAATTCAATTCTTCCAAATTCATAGGAATTTAATTCCTCCAAATAAAACTAGGGTTTAACCCTACATAAGAATTTAATTCTTCCATATACATAGAAATTTAATTCCTCAAAACAGAATTAGGATTTAAGCCTACCAAAGAATCTAATTCTCAAACAAAGGACTTAAATTATCCATGCACGTAAACGTGGTCACATGGCAACACATGACCCTTCCTTTAATAATCAAAAAAGAATGAATGAGACATGGTCACATGCCCCACGTGACCCTCAAACAGACTCCTGAAAATGAGAAAGAAAAAGCATGAAGGCAATGTCTCAAGTGCTCACACGTGACTCTCAAAACAAAAGGAAACAAATCCAAGGGCATAATCAATTTTGGACGCCCTCACGTGTCCCCACGTGACGCCTAAAAACACTTTAATAATCAATGCATGGATACCCATCACGTGCCAACACGTGATGGCCTGAAGACTAAAAGTGTTTAACACTTATTTGAATATTCTGACAATAAAATAAAGGGAGTCTGGCCCCCATCTTCAGATGCCCCACGTGACGAATTCAATTTTAGTGTTTAACACTATTTTCAGCGCATCGCATGGGAAGACGTGACCGCCAAATATCCTCTAGTGTTTAACACTATTTTAAAAACCAGTCTTAGCCCAAATTGGCTAAGTCTTCCAGAGGCAAGACTCTCCTTTGACTGAACCTCAAATACATCATTGCCTTCCAAGATTTGATCATCTTATATGGCATATGAGTGCTCAGCGCTCAATAAGAGATAAAAATATGGTCAGAACCCAGACCCATGCTTAACATTGCTAAATAATGGGGAGGCTGAACCCAGACAAATGTTCAAAGTCCAACAAAGGTCTAACATTCTAAACCTAATTGGACTTAGCCCAAGTTGGCCATAAGTCCTCAATTCAGATTTAATTGAGCCAATGTGCTCATAATCTAATTAATTGATCTTAGTCCCAAATTGAACTGTAGATCTCTCAACCAATATTGGTTCAAGGGTACATCTCTTCACTCCTCTGATATATGTCGTTGTAATCCTTCAACGTCTTCAGAGAGGTGACGGGTCCCAACAACCAGCAAATCTTACGGACTATGATGTCCTCAACCTCGGACTGTGGGGTTCCTTTAAACCCATGAACTATGATGTCCTTAACCTTGGACCACCATGTCCTTAAACTGGTAATCGACCGCAAAGTCCCTAAACTAGAACAATAGAGTCCAAATACTCTTTTGTTGGATCTAAATGATCCTGTTAAGTTGATCTTAGTCTAAAATTAGACTAACGTATCCTTAACATGCGTTTAAGTTGATCTTAGTCTCAAATGAGACTAACATATCCTTAAACCCAATCCCCAAACCCAAAACTAAGAAAATACGGATTTGGACTAATCCACGTCCTACGGGCGACAACATAAATTATTCTCCGTATACAATCCACGGGCAACTAAAAACAAAACAAACACCCATGACACGAAATGACCATCTGGAGAAGGAGAAAGTTGTTACCGCGATGTGGTAGCGTAATTAACTGCAGGGGCTTGCGCCTGCAGGGAAGAGTGTCCCCACAATCAAAAACCCCTCAACGAGGGGGAATCTGACGAAGTCTGCTACATCGGTCGCATCCGTTTAAACATTCAATACATGGTGCCATAAATCAACTTGGCATCTTCGGAGAGGTAGACGGATAGCACCAATTAGCATCTATTCTCGAAGTTCAGGCCCAGACGTCCCAACGTCCCGGTCGCGTCTTTCGGCGGGGAACAGTCGTATGAAGAATGTGTGCGCAAATCAATCTAAAACATTCACCGACTAAATAGTACTAAGGAAGATGGACAAGGGTATGATAGCTTGAATTGAATTCTCTAAGTGTAGGGATATCTTTTACACATACGTAGGGGTATATGATCGATATTTGGAGGAAAGATAGGGAGGAAGACTAAGGACGATGTTTTATTGAGGGATGATGTGATTTCTGATATTTTTTCATGACCATTAAGATAGGGCTCATGACAACTAAAAAGATAGTATAGTTTGAAACTCTTAATTTCAAGTTTTTTCTTTTATATGTTCTTTATCTTTGTATGTAACTTTTATCTTCTTTTTTTCATTATGGGATTTTGTGGGTGTAATCCGCTGAAAACCCTCAGAAGACAACACTCCTCCTACTAGAGATACCTAGAGGTTTAAAGGCTTGTTGCACGAGCTAAGTGCAATCGTGTTGCCTACGAAACTGTGCTTCGTATTGCCTATGAAACTGTTCTTCGTGTTGCCTACGAAATTGTGCTAGATTTTTCTTTTTCTTTTTAATAAATAGTTTGCTCGGGACGATCAAAAATAAACTTGAGGGTATTTGATTAGTCTAAAATATTGCACATTTGTATGGACATTTTCCCTATTATTGTTGTTGGCTATAGTGCCCTCAAGTCAATTATTGGATCGCAGGCATGTGATTGCAATGATTAAGGGATGACTTATACCGGTAGAACAATCTTACTCGAGATGATAGTATGCTATCTGGTTTGTCTTTATCATCGTGTACATACTTTTGGTGACATTACAGATCACTATTACATGTTGATAGAGCCCATAGGATTCTTGCTTGACTACCAGCAGTATGATGGCGATCATATACGTGAGAGCTGGGTGGTCTATAAGCACATCCTTAAAATTTCCCTAGTCGTGGGAGTTTCGAGACTGGGCATCGATACTCCAAGAGTAGACTAGTGTATACTGATCGAGACCCCAACGAGGGGCGGTGGCCGGTCTCACAAGCCATTGATGTCAGTTGGTTCACCTAAGATGTATACATGTACTCATTGGGTTATGAGTACACCGGACAGACTCGCCGGGAACGAGCTAAGTGCAATCATGTTGCCTACGAAACTGTGCTTCGTATTGCATACGAAACTGTTCTTCGTGTTTCCTACGAAACTGTTCTAGGTTTTCCTTTTTCTTTTTAATAAATAGTTTGCTCGGGACGATCAAAAATAAGCTTGAGGATATTTGATTAGTCTAAAATATTGCACATTTGTATGGACATTTTCCCTATTATTGTTGTTGGCTATAGTGCCCTCAAGTCAATTTGTATGGACATTTGATATTGTGGGGCGAGCGTCCGACATATGGACTGCCGTCACTGCCAGTTTGTATATTATTTATTTGGGGTACGAACGGGTTGAGGTCGATGTACCATTGTACATATTTTCTTTTCTGTACTAGGATTACCCTACAGTGGAGTGCACGGATAGCCGGGTTCTGGAGGGCAACGGGGTCGCATCTCATGGCGTTGAGACGGAGGGGGCCTCACTCTAGAATTGGCGGGCTATTCACCGCACTCGTAGGGGGTACAGGTTGACCCAAGGAGGGTGTTCCCGCCAAAAATTTCTGCGCAAAAGAGCCCAAGGTATCAAATGGCAGTGATACGCTTAAGAAAATGCGAACCAGTATCTTCCGGGCTGTTTTTTGACAAAATATCGAATGAGAAATAGCTAAATTCTGATGATATTGGAAGCATCTCGAAAAACCCTTCGATTTGATATATTATGAGCTTCATAATTCATCCGGGATCAAAAGTTATGAGCAAATATGCTATGCACTGTTCCCTGATTAAAAATCAGGAAATACCTCAATGAGGAATCACGTGCTTACACGTGACCAATGGTCACATTGACACGTGATGGTTAAAACAATAACATAAACAAGCGGCTGTTAAAGGAACCAATTGGGGGTCACATGCTCACACGTGACCAAGGGTCACGTGCCAGCACGTGACAGGCTTTAAAAGCCTTACAGTTTAATAGAATTAAAATTCTAAATTTCTCTAAATCTTTCCAAATAAAAATTAAAATTCTAAAAACTTCTAAATCTTTCCAAATGGAAAAGGATTATGGGGACCGTTGGATTAAAGATCCAAGGGTGATTAAAAATCACCAATTTATGGAAAAATCTTAAAGATCTCCCTAAATCTCACCGAAATAACAAACAGAATATCTTTGGATTTAAAATCCAACGGTGAATAAAATTCACTGTGTGATCTAAAGGATCATATTAATTATGAAAACAAAGCAAAATCTTTCAATGAAAGATTTGCTAAACAAATTGATTCTTTTTCTCCTCCTATAAATAGGAGCCAAGAGAAGAGAAGGAGGGAGAATTTAGAGATAGAATTTGGAGAGAGAAAACTTTGGAGAGAATTCTGGGATCTTGAAATTGCAGAGAGAAAAGAAAGGAGAATTTAATTCTCAACAAAGAAAACCCTACGTGAGAAAAGGGAAAAAGATCAACTTCAAAAAGAGAATTTAATTCTCAAAATTTAAGAGTTTAACTCTTCTGCAAATAAAGAACTTAGTTCTTCTTCTGGTTGAAGATCTGTATAGAGCACATCTCCCCATAGGATGAGAATTTAATTCTCATCGGGTTGAGAAACTGCCATGCAGATTCAAAACTTAGAAGGGGAATTGAGTTTAGAGAATTTAATTCTCCCAAAACAGAACTAGGGTCTAACCCTAATTGAGAATTTAATTCTCTCAAATCCACAGGAATTTAATTCCTCTTAAAACAAAATGGAACTAGGGTTTAACCCTAATCAAGAATTTAATTCTTTTACATATATGGGAATTTAATTCCTCTAAAAGAAATTAGGGTTTAACCCTACATAAGAATTTAATTCTTCCACATACATAGGAATTTAATTCCTCCAAAATCATGATCAGGGTTTAACCCTACAGAGAATTTAATTCTTAAAGATAAAGAGATCTTCATGCATGCAAAAGAATTACGGTCACGTGTCCCCACGTGACCCCTGAAAATATCCCCCAAAAAATAAAAAGGAAACAGCTCAGTGGCAATACCTCACGTGCTCCCACGTGACTCCCAAAACGCAGAAAGAAAAAACAAAGGAAATGAAGGCCTTGGGCGCTCTCACGTGCTCCCACGTGACCCCTTGGCGAACGCTTTAATGATCAATGCATGAATCCCCATCACGTGTCAACACGTGACGCTCGAAATAAAATATAAAAGTGTTTAACGCTTAATTGCAGAACGAAGAAAAGGGATCTGGTCCCACCCTTGGGCGCTCTCACGTGTCCACACGTGACCCCTCTTTCTTTAGTGTTTAACACTAATTTGGGGATTATATTTTCAGTGTTTAACACTGATTGTTTCTAGTGTTTAACACTAAATTGAAGATTATATTTCCAGTGTTTAACACTGATTGTCTTTTAGTGTTTAACACTAATTTGAGAGTTCTACCTCCAGTGTTTAACACTGTTGTTCTCTAGTGTTTAACACTACTTTTAGCTAAATTGGCTAATTTTCCAGAAGCAAAAGTCCCTCCTCCAAATGAATCTCAAAATTGAGGAAATCAAAGACAAAATGTTGTCAGAGCCCCCAAACCTCTGTTTAGCACTGCTGAATGATGAGGGGCTAAACCCAGACAAATGTCTAATGGCCCAAAGGGCCAATATTTCAAACATAATTGGACTTAGCCCAAACTGGCCATAAGTCCTCAAATCATCTTGAACTGAGCACATCTGCTCTTTCAACCAACTCATTGGTTCAAGGGTACATCTCTGAATTCCTCTGACATCTGTCGTTGTAATCCTTCAACGTCGTCAGAGAGGTGACGGGTCCCGACGGCCATATATTAAATGGACCACTATGTCCTTAAACTGGTATTGGACCACCATGTCCTTAAACTGGTAGTGGACCACCATGTCCCTAAACTGGCAACGGACCACTATGTCCCTAAACTGGAACAATAGAGCCCAAATGCTCTCTTGTCAGATCTAAACGATCCCGTTAAGTTGATCTTAGTCTCAAATTAGACTAACGTATCCTTAACAAACGTTTAAGTTGATCTTAGCCTAAAATATGGCTAACGTATCCTTAAACCAAAACCTCCAAACAGACTTTAGTCCCAAATTGGACTATAGATCCTCCAACCAACTCTGGTTCAAGGGTACATCTCTGAACTCCTCTGACATCTATCGTTGTAATCCTTCAACGTCGTCAGAGAGGTGACGGGTCCCGACGACCATATATTAAATGGAGCACTATGTCCCTAAACTGGAACAATAGAGCCCAAATGCTTTTTTGCTGGATCTAAACGATCCTGTTAAGTTGATCTTATTCTCAAATCGGACTAACGTATCCTTAACAAGCGTTTAAGTTGATCTTAGCCTCAAAAATGGCTAACGTATCCTCAAACAAAAACCCCAAAATCTAAGAAAATGCGGATTTGGACTAATCCACGTCCTACGGGTGACGACATAAATTAGTCTCCATATACAATCCACGGGCAACCAAACACAAAACAAACACCCACGACACCTAGTGACCACATGGAGAAGGAGAAAGTTGTTACCGCGATGCGGTAGCGTAATTAACTGCAGGGGCTTGCGCCTGCAGGGAAGAGCGTCCCCATAATCAAAAAACCCCTCAAGCGAGGGGGAATCTGACGAAGTCTGCTACATCGGACGCATCCGTTTCAACCTTCGATACACGGTGCCATAAATCAACTTGGCATCTTCGGAGAGGTGGACGGATAGCACCAATTAGTATCTGCCCCGAATCTCAGTCAAGACGTCTCTACGTCGTCTGGGCCGCCATTCGGAGGGGAACAGATTCTGGCACGCCCGATAGGACCTCTTCCTCTTTCCACTCTACACTTCGTGTGTCGTGTTCGCGAACGAATCGCGGTTTGCTGTGGTTGCCTGTGGATCCGAGGTATTTAGATTTGGTATCTTGCTCCGTGCAGAAAACAGAAGATCAATGGCTTCAAACTTCACTACCTAAAACTGCAACTCTCGCTCCGTCCCTGCTGGAGGAGTGACTTACGGGCCCCAAGCGGCCTCTCTTTTCAAGATGCCAGTGGAGCAGGTAACTCAGGCCACCACTGGACTATTCTTCGGGACCATGCTCCCACCGATAAGCTTCAATGCCCCAATGATGTTGCAAGAAGCCCCAAAGAAGTCGGTCTTTGATCAGCTTACCACTACCGCGGCCCCTCACAACGGGTCGCCCAACTCCACTGCCTCAGTTTTTAACAGACTAGGCCGGAGCTCCAACAGGCCCAAGAAGAAGCCTGCGATACCAGAAGGTGTTATCCCGAAGCGGATAGCCATCCTTGCTCCCAAAATCGTCAAAGCGGCTTCTCCTGCCAAAGGGTCGGTCTTCACAAGACTGACTATTTCTGCTCCCGTTCCAGGTGAAATCATCAAGGTTGCTTCCCCTACTCGGAAGTCTGCTTTTGATAGGTTGGTCGTCCCCATTCAACGGGCGTCGGTCTTTAAAAGGCTGATACCAGCAAATTCTGACCAACACAGGGGGCATGAGGAGGTCACCCCTACGGCTGAAACAACTCCATCCGCACGACACGCTTGACGTCGCCACTGGCACCGAGTAAGGGAGGCTGGGGGCAACTCCCCCTCCGGATTGACTCCGCCGGCTCCAATGGTGGAAGTTGATGCTGCTATTCCAACTGGGAACAGCTTTGAACTACTTAACAGGGTGCGCAGGAATTCGCCAACTGCCGTGCTAAAAAAGTCTCCTCCGCCCGTTGAAAAGATCACAAAGGTGAAGTTGGTGCAGCCCCCTCAGCGGTCGTCCTCTAAAATTTATTAAGTTTGGCGATAGGTCCAAGACTCCGTGATTGATCAAGACTATCCCCGCCAACAGAAAAAGATGAAAGCGCGGCGAGAAGAGGACAATCCTGTCAAGCCACAAAAGGTGTCGTCTACCTGGGTGCCCATTGCGACGGCCCCCTCAGCTTCGACCGCCCATAAAAGAAGGAGGTCGGAGAAGATCCCTGCGTCTTTGGCAAATCGCAAAGACACTGAATCTAAACGCCCTAAGTCTGGGGGCATGGTGGTGCATACAGTACACATGGCGTCTGGTAAAGAGGGCAACCGTTCGTCTACAGGTCATAGACCGCTTACACGGTCAGTGACCAAAGCTCAGGAGCAACAGCAAAAGCTCCAAAAAATGCTAACAGCTATGGCCGCACTTACGGGACCGAAAGAAAGGCCGGAGGCGTCATCAGAGCAGCGCCGTGAGCAGGAAACTGATGCCGAGTTTCTTCGGAGAATCCTCGAAAAGAAGGAAAGAGAAGCAGCAGAACAAGCTGCCAACATAAAACGAATGGCGCTTCTCTTCCAAGACATGGTCGGGATGATGTTATAGCCGGATCCTCCAGCTGAAGACCCTCCGATCATTATTGAAGATGACAGAAGAGAAACGTCAAATCCACCTCCGGCTCTTTCAACAGCCAAAGAAGAAACGATCTCTAAAGCTGCCCTGGATGACTACATAGCCCAGCAGATACGAGTTCACCAGGCAACTGAGGCAGCCGGCCAAGTCGTTAAAACTGGGCGACCATATCTAGGCTGGTATGACCAGATAAAGTACCCATCGGGATATACCATCCCTAAGTTTCATGTGTACAAAGGGACGGGGAACCCTCACCAGCATGTCGCCCAGTTCAGGGCTCTATGTGGCAACACCGGAGGTGATGATAAATTGTTACTTCGCCAGTTCGTCGGTAGTTTAGTGGACACAACTTTTGAATGGTACTCGGAGCTTCCCGACGACTCTGTTAAAACGTTTACAGAAATGGAGTTGCTGTTCACTCAACGGTTCGTAATGGCCAGCGAACGCACCCCGATCATAGCATTGATCAATGCCAGGGTGAAGCCGGGCGAAACTTGGGTTCAATACGCAATCCGATGGCGAAATCTGTGGTCAAAGTGCGAACAACGTATCGAGGAAGCGCCAGCGGTAGGCATGTTTGTGAGCACCCTAGACCCTCATGCAACTATTTCACAGTTCATGATGTTCTTCAAACCGACCACTTTCCAGGCCTTGATCGACAAGTTGGCCCAAATGGATCAGATGGGACATAAACCGTCTCCTCCAAAACCAGACTCTCGAAATGAGAAAGGAAAAGGGAAAGTGATCGTTGTTGCCAATACTCAACAACAGCCGAGCAACTTAAAAACGGTTGTTTGTCGAAACAACATGCGTTCACGCCCATCCCTCGAGGAGAGATTAGGACGCCCTTATTCGTTTCCCCAAGACAAAACAAGGAGATTATTTGAGCTGGCGGTGCGTAACAAGCTCATTAATCTCCCGAATCCAAGACGACCGTTGCAACCCGGCGAGGCTAATAGTCCCAATTATTTCCCTTACTATCAAACGGTAAGCCATCCAATTGAAAATTGCTTCGTTTTTAAAGGCTGGATCGAAGACCAATACCAACAGGGCAAATTTGCCCTGTCCGAGAATTGGAAAGTGAACCCACCGCAGCCACATGCTCCCAAGAAGACGGACACACCGGGGGTATCATGCTCTTTCATAAAAGAAGCTCCATGGGAGGTCTCTCTTTCAGCCAAGACTAAAAGAATGCTGAAGGATCTCCAAATATGCCCGGCGATCAGATGGAAAAATCCACTGGAACCCGAGGTCATCGAGAGAATGCTGAAGCCGCGCCCGATTCCAAAAACTAGTGGTGATAGTCAAAGCGCCCACACCCAGCCGTCAAAGTCTTCTAAAAAGAAAAACAAGAAGCCCGTGAAGCCTGATGACAGACGCACGGACCTGCAAAAGCAGATTGACGAGCTAGAAGAATACAATCAAAAAGCGAGGACTCCAATCACACTCCAAGAATTTCTCAGCCACGTCATTAAGGACGAAGATGATGATAATGGAGAAGACTCGTCAGATGAATCTGAAGATTATGTGGCAAGCTGCCATGTGATCTCTCACTCGTTGATAAACAACGAAGAAGCTCCTTGCACCGAGAGACGGAGGGCAGGTCCTGAACCAGAACTTCTATGGCCGTCAGACGAAATGATCAACGCCTTCCTGAGTGAAATTCATCTAAAAAGTAAAGCCGATCGGGAGCGTGAGATGGCCATATTTGAAAAGGCCAAACGCCGGCGACTAGACAAAAAGGTTGAAACACTCTCACCAGATCAAAGTACATCCGCCGCAAATGAAAGCAGGATCAAGATAAGGAAACGATTCGCCAAAGCCATATAAATAGGAATGAGGCTGCCCTCTTTCAGAGAAAATTCTCCTGGTGGTATACATCTTGATGAAGCGGACGTACATCCTAACTTCTGCTTATATCATCAGAAGATCGCACATCCTACTGAGGACTGCAACTCCTTTAAGTGTTGATGGCAAGGGTATGTCGCTCACAGGCAACACTTCAACAGGACAAAGCGTGAAGTTCGTAGACAGCAGAAAAATGCGACAAATGAGCGTAAAAGAATTGCCAGTAATTGTCATAGGGTTGATCCCGAGGGACCGCGAGTTCTCATATTCGGGAGCGACTCCGACGAAAAAGTAGCCCTCGGCCCTCTCTTCAAGGAATCCATCTCTAAAACGAAAGAATTGAGAAGTTGCGAGAACATTCAGCCGTGCAATCGCACGCTACCCGGAAAGAATCTCGGACCCGCAAACAAGGGGTTGAACAAAAAGGATAAAGGGAAGGAAAAAACGGCCTTCGTCGCCAACGCTCAACAACAATTGAGTGGCCCTAGACCGTTTGGTTGTCAAAACAACAAGCCGCGATACCTCAATGAGAAGTTGAAACGTCCTTACTCGTTTCCCAGAGATAAAACAAAGAGACCGTTCGAGCTAGCGGTGCGCAGCGGGCTCATCACTCTGCCGGATCCAAAACGTCCGTTGCAGCCAGGTGACGTTGACAATCCTAACTATTGTCCCTACCACAGAGTAATGGGTCACCCACTCGAAAATTGTTATGTCTTCAAAGGCTGGATTGAGGATGAATACCAACAGGGCAAATTCGCGTTGCCTAACAACTGGAAGGTGAGCCCGCCACGACCACATGATCCAAAAAAGATGGACATGCTGGGGGCATCATGCTCATTCATAGGGAAAGCCCCATAGACCGAAAAGTCAGTAAACTAGAAATTCGTCTCAAATACGGCGACGGTGGACCACAATGTCCTAAAACTTGCAAATGACCGAAACGTCGTTAAACTACTACCAGCCCGCGGCATCCTTAGGCTGACGTGTTAAAAAAAAAGATATGTCCATAAGCAAAATGGGCACGGATGAAAACCCGAAGGGGCTCCGTGAGTAAAAACAGCAGGGCTACCGGCGAGTCTTGTGAAAACCTGAAAGGGCGCAACCTCATTAGAAAAAAGAATTAAAAAAATTAAAAAAAAAGGACGGTATGTCCATAAGCAAAATGGACACGAATGAAAACCCGAAAAAGCTCCGTGAGTAAAAACAGCAGGGCTACCGACGAGTGTTTGTGAAAACCCGAAAGGACGCAACCTCGTTAAAAGACACTTACAGGGTCCTCTCGACCTTGTAAGGAGAAACCACCCGCGTGAGATCCTTACGACTCACAAGGGAGCAACACACTTAGGAGTCCCCACGATTCCTAAGGAGAAAATACACTTGCGAGATCCTCATGACTCGTAAGGAGAACTCTCTTATGAGACCCTCACGGCTCATAAGATTTGAAAGTCTTAAGTTACAGAGACCTGAACCTGTTCTTAAGCAACCCCCACAACCTTCGATATTGCCCTATAAGCGGCTCATACTGACCCTTGTATACAATCCACGGGCGCGAATAAACATTTCCCTAACCAAGTCCCATCCGTGACTAGGGATATGTTCATATAGTGAACAACCCTTGTAAGTCTTCTCGACTCATAAGGAGAAAACACTCTTGTAAGATCCTTACGACTTATAAGAGAACATACACTTAGGAGTCCTCTCGATTCCTAAGGAGAAAACGCACCTACGAGATCCTCACGACTCGTAGGGAGAAACACCTTTATGAGACCCTTACGGCTCATGAAGTCAAAAGCCTTAGTCGACGGGATCCTAACCCTGTTTGCTAAGCCACCTTTGTTCGACATCGACAGAGGCAAATGATGATTCGTTCCTGGCAATATCCCAGTTGTAGCGATGCTGATGTCTAAATTGGTATCAAATTCCAAGTCCTTTCATGGCAAATAATGATTCACTCCTGGCAATATTCTAGTCGTAGCGATGCCGATGCTAAGATTGGCATCAGATTCCAAGTTACACGCTCGCGATAAAAAAATCAGCGAGCCAAAAATGCATATGAAATAGCCGAAATGATGGGGCAACTTGCAACGAAATCAGCAAGTAAAAATGTATGCATACAAAAACAGCCGAAATGATTGGGCAACTCGCAATAAAAAGCAGCGAGTAAAATTTAAAAAAACAGCCGAAATGATTGGGTAACTCGCAATAAAAAGCAGCGAGTAAAAAGAAAAATAGCCAAAATGATTGGGCACCGCGAAAAATAGCCGAAATGATTGGGCAATCGCGATCTTCGCGATATAAAAAGCTGAAATGATAGGGCATCGCGGAAAGAATAAAAAAAATGATGAAAGAATGGAACTTTTTGCCCTACAGGTAAGGTCACATCGATCCCTGTATACAATCCAGGGGCACGAACAAAGAGGGAACCATACCTTCCCAACAGGCTCCACCAGAAAACGAAGCCAAATCTCGACGGTTCATAGACAACCTAGAGACAATCTCGACATTTGTCGCAATATTGCAGACACAATGTCAACAAACAAAGCAAAGGAAGGTCCCTAGCTTCAGGGTCTCAACGTCGATATCGACAACTTAGAGATCACCAACGGCGTTTCTCCTCACTTCAACCAGATGCAGAAGTGACGTCAACAACCGACCTCAGAGTCGAAACAAAGCGGAGCCACGGCATAGTCCCTAGTTCCAAATCTCGACGGTTCACAAAGCAGCCTGGATGTCATCTCAGCATTCGTCTCGTTACAGCAGACGCAATGTCAACAACGGCATTCCTTCGCAGTCCAGCAGGATATAGATGCAACGTCAATGAAAGACCCCATGGTCGAAACAAAGCGGAGTGATGGCAAAATCCCAGCTCCATCGCGACATTCGTCTCGATACAGCAGACGCAATGCCAATAAACGAAGCGAAGGCCAAATTCCTAGCTTTAGGGTCTTGACGGTAACTCATATAGAACCAGAAAGACAGTTGGAGATCATCCCACATCAGCGTGGAGTGGTCACCACCTCGACGTTCGTCTCGATACAGCAGACGAGATGACACCACAGCGTCCTTCCTCCAACAGGATCCGGACACGCCAAAGCAAACTAAGCAAAGGCCAAATTCCTAGCTTCAGGGTCTTGACGGTAACTCATATAAAACCTGAAAGACTATCGGAGATCATCCCACACCAGCGCGGAGTGGTCACCATCTCGACATTCGTCTCGATACAGCAGACGAGATGTCACCACAGCGTCCTTCCTTCAACAGGATTCGGACGTGCCAAAGCAAACGAAGCGAAGGCCAAATTCCTAGCTTCAGGGTCTTGACGGTAACTCATATAAAACCTGAAAGACAATCGGAGATCATCCCACACCAGCATGGAGTGGTCACCATCTCGACATTCGTCTCGATACAGCAGACGAGATGTCACCACAGCGTCCTTTCTCCAACAGGATCCGGACACGCCAAATCAAACGAAGCAAAGGCCAAATTCCTAGTTTCAGGGTCTTGACGGTAACTCATATAAAACCTGAAAGACAATCGGAGATCATCCCACACTGGCGCGGAGTGGTCACCATCGCGACATTCGCCTCTATACAGCAGACGCAATGCCAGCAAACGAAGCGAAGGCCAAATTCCTAGCTTCAGGGTCTTGACAGTAACTCATATAAAACCTGAAAGACTACCGGAGATCATCCCGCACGGAGCGGTCACCACCTCGACGTTCGTCTCGATACAGCAGACGCAATGCCAAAGCAAATGAAGCGAAGGCCAAATTCCTAGCTTCAGGGTCTTGACGGTAACTCATATAAAACCTGAAAGACTACCGGAGATCATCCCACACGGAGTGGTCACCACCTCGATGTTCGTCTCGATACAGCAGACGCAATGCCAAAGCAAACGAAGCGAAGGCTAAATTCCTAGCTTCAGGGTCTTGACGGTAACTCATATAAAACCTGAAAGACTACCGGAGATCATCCCGCACGGAGTGGTCACCACCTCGACGTTCGTCTCGATACAGCAGACACAATGCCAAAGCAAATGAAGCGAAGGCCAAATTCCTAGCTTCAGGGTCTTGACGGTAACTCAAATAAAACCTGAAAGACCATCGGAGATCATCTCACATCAGCGCGGAGTGGTCACCACCTCGACGTTCGTCTTGATACAGCAGACGAGATGTCACCCCAGCGTTCTTCCTCCAGCAGGGTTCAGACGCGACAATCAAACAAACGGAGCCACGGCAAAATTCCCAGTTCCAAGCCTCGACGGTTCACCAACAACCTAAAGACAACCGCGATATTCGTCTCGATACAGCAGACGCAGTGCCAGCAAACGAAGCAAAGGCTAAATTCCTAGCTTCAGGGTCTTGACGGCAACTCATATAAAACCTGAAAGACTGTCGGAGATCATCCCACACCAGCGCGGAGTGGTTATGACTCATCGGGGCTCTCCAAAATGAGCCTAACCTAAAGTAAAAAGCGGCATGGAAAAATTCCTAATGCTTGCTCTTCTGACGGTCAAACTGCCTAAGAAGATTGCTTGAAGACGTCTTGTCCAGCTCCCGAATGGATCAGAGACACGACAGTCGCAAGGCTACTCGAACAGCAAGATTGCCTATCGAGAAATACATCAGCCAACGCGACGGTACGATGGACAAAATCCTAGTACCACAGACCCTAACGGACCTTTGTCGTAAAGAGCAAAGGTTAACTGTGACGTTAGGACATCCTTGGGAGAAATGCTCGATTCATCTCAACTCGTGAGGAAAAGCTTTAGGCAATGGGAATTAAAAAACCTGTTTCCTAAGCACCGGGGCCCTGCAAGTCGGTCCAAAACAGACTCTTGCATACTATTCACGGACCACACTCTCCAAAATCGAATCTCGACAAGAAGGGAAACAACCACTTACGAGTTCTCTCGACTTATAAGCGGGAAAATTCTCTTGTGAGATCCTTACGACTCTCAAGAGAAAACGCACTTAGGAATCCTCACGACTCCTAAGGAGAAAAGACACCTACGAGATCCTCACGACTCGTAGGGAGAAAAGTCTTTATGAGACCCTCACAGCTTATAAAGTTGAAAAGTCTTAGGTGGCAGATCCTACCCCTGTCTCCTAAGCCATCACTGTCCTGCAAAGAGGTCAAGATGGACCATCTATGAACCACACCTGCCAAAGCTACATGCCATTGAAATGGAGAAGCTACTCATGAGCATATAAACTACTTCACGCCAGAGTAAAACATAAAGAAATGGAAGGGTGCGGCTCATGGGGATGAGGGTTTGGAACTATATCCCTTAGGAGTTGAGATTTGAGTCAATGATAAATGACGACGCTTGTGTCCGCTCGTTATCTTCTCAGATCAAGATTCTGAAAGTTATATACCAACCCGAAACTGGTCATACGCCATGCATAACTCTGCACTACTTCACCCACATACATACTTGCATGGGCAAAGTAGTGGGGGCATTTGTTCCCGCCAAAAATTTCTGCGCAAAAGAGCCCAAGGTATCAAATGGCAGTGATACGCTTAAGAAAATGCGAACCAGTATCTTCCGGGCTGTTTTTTGACAAAATCCCGAATGAGAAATAGCTAAATTCTGATGATATTGGAAGCATCTCGAAAAACCCTTCGATTTGATATAGTATGGGCTTCATAATTCATCCGGGATCAAAAGTTATAAGCAAATATGATATGCACTGTTCCCTGATTAAAAATCAGAAAATACCTCAACGAGGTATCACGTGCTTACACGTGACCAATGGTCACGTGTTGACACGTGATGGTTAAAACAACAACAAAAACAAGCGGCTGTTAAAGGAACCAATTGGGGGTCACGTGCTCACACGTGACCAACGGTCATGTGCCAGCACGTGACAGGCTTTGAAAGCTTTACAGTTTAATAGAATTAAAATTCTAAATTTCTCTAAATCTTTCCAAATAAGAATTAAAATTCTAAAAGCTTCTAAATCTTTCCAAATGGAAAAGGATTATGGGGACCGTTGGATTAAAGATCCAAGGGTGATTAAAAATCACCAATTTATGGAAAAATCTTAAAGATCTCCCTAAATCTCACCGAAATAACAAACAGAATATCTTTGGATTTAAAATCCAACGGTGAATAAAATTCACTGTGTGATCTAAAGGATCATATTAATTATGAAAACAAAGCAAAATCTTTCAATGAAAGATTTGCTAAACAAATTGATTCTTTTTCTCCTCCTATAAATAGGAGCCAAGAGAAGAAAAGGAGGGAGAATTTGGAGAGAGAAAACTTTGGAGAGAATTCTGGGATCTTGAAATTGCAGAGAGAAAAAAAAGAGAATTTAATTCTCAACAAAGAAAACCCTAGGTGAGAAAAGGGAAAAAGATCAACTTCAAAAAGAGAATTTAATTCTCAAAATTTAAGAGTTTAACTCTTCTGCAAATAAAAAACTTAGTTCTTCTTCTGGTTGAAGATCTGTACAGAGCACATCTCCCCATAGGATGAGAATTTAATTCTCATCGGGTTGAGATCCTGCCATGCAGATCCAAAACTTAGAGGGGGGATTGAGTTTAGAGAATTTAATTCTCCCAAATCAGAACTAGGGTCTAACCCTAATTGAGAATTTAAATCTCTCAAATCCACAGGAATTTAATTCCTCTTAAAACAAAATGGAACTAGGGTTTAACCCTAATCAAGAATTTAATTCTTTTACATATATGGGAATTTAATTCCTCTAAAAGAAATTAGGGTTTAACCCTACATAAGAATTTAATTCTTCCACATACATAGGAATTTAATTCCTCCAAAATCATGATCAGGGTTTAACCCTACAGAGAATTTAATTCTTAAAGATAAAGAGATCTTCATGCATGCAAAAGAATTACGGTCATGTGTCCCCACGTGACCCCTGAAAAGATCCCCCAAAAAATAAAAAGGAAACAGCTCAGAGGCAATACCTCGCGTGCTCCCATGTGACTCCCAAAACGCAGAAAGAAAAAACAAAGGAAATGAAGGCCTTGGGCGCTCTCACGTGCTCCCACGTGACCCCTTGGCGATCGCTTTAATGATCAGTGCATGAATCCCCATCACGTGTCAACACGTGACGCTCGAAATAAAATATAAAAGTGTTTAACGCTTAATTGCAGAACGAACAAAAGGGATCTAGTCCCACCCTTGGGCGCTCTCACGTGTCCACACGTGATCCCTCTTTGTTTAGTGTTTAACACTAATTTGGGGATTATATTTCCATTGTTTAACACTGATTGTTTCTAGTGTTTAACACTAAATTGAAGATTATATTTCCAGTGTTTAACACTGATTGTCTTTTAGTGTTTAACACTAATTTGAGAGTTCTACCTCCAGTGTTTAACACTGTTGTTCTCTAGTGTTTAACACTACTTTTAGCTAAATTGGCTAATTTTCCAGAGGCAAAAGTCCCTCCTCCAAATGAATCTCAAAATTGAGGAAATCAAAGACAAAATGTTGTCAGAGCCCCCAAACCTCTGTTTAGCACTGCTGAATGATGAGGGGCTGAACCCAGACAAATGTCTAATGGCCCAAAGGGCCAATATTTCAAACATAATTGAACTTAGCCCAAACTGGCCATAAGTCATCAAATCATCTTGAACTGAGCACATCTGCTCTTTCAACCAACTCATTGGTTCAAGGGTACATCTCTGAATTCCTCTGACATCTGTCGTTGTACTCCTTCAACGTCGTCAGAGAGGTGACGGGTCCCGACGGCCATATATTAAATGGACCACTATGTCCTTAAACTGGTATTGGACCACCATGTTCTTAAACTGGTAATGGACCACCATGTCCCTAAACTGGCAACGGACCACTATGTCCCTAAACTGGAACAATAGAGCCCAAATGCTCTCTTGTCGGATCTAAACGATCCCGTTAAGTTGATCTTAGACTCAAATCAGACTAGCGTATCCTTAACAAACGTTTAAGTTGATCTTAGCCTCAAATATGGCTAACGTATCCTTAAACCAAAACCTCCAAACAGACTTTATTCCCAAATTGGACTATAGATCCTCCAACCAACTCTGGTTCAAGGGTACATCTCTGAACTCCTCTGACATCTGTTGTTGTAATCCTTCAACGTCGTCAGAGAGGTGATGGGTCCCGACGGCCATATATTAAATGGACCACTAAGTCCCTAAACTGGAACAATAGAGCTCAAATGCTCTTTTGCTGGATCTAAACGATCCTGTTAAGTTGATCTTAGTCTCAAATCGGACTAACTTATCCTTAACAAGCGTTTAAGTTGATCTTAGCCTAAAAAATGGCTAACGTATCCTTAAACCAAAACCCCAAAACCAAATCTACGAAAATACGGATTTGGACTAATCTACGTCCTACGGGCGATGACATAAATTAGTCCCACGGGCAACCAAACACAAAACAAACACCCACGACACGAAGTGACCACATGGAGAAGGAGAAAGTTGTTACCGCGATGCGGTAGCGTAATTAACTGCAGGGGCTTGCGCCTGCAAGGAAGAGCGTCCCCACAATTAAAAAACCCCTCAAGCGAGAGGGAATCTGACGAAGTCTGCTGCATCGGACGTATCCGTTTGAACCTTCGATACACGGTGCCATAAATCAACTTGGCATCTTCGGAGAGGTGGACGGATAGCACCAATTACCATCTGCCCCAAATCTCAGTCAAGACGTCTCTACGTCGTCTGGGCCGCCATTCGGAGGGAAACAGAGGGGTGCCCAAGTTACCGGATTCCGTGAAGTGCCGGGTGGCCCATTCATTTTGATGAAGGGGGTTGCCCCACTTCTGGTTTTGGCGGATGACTTTCCGCACTCATTGGGGTTTAGGTTTTCATTGCACAGGCTATCCACATGACCAGGGGAACGTCGGGTTTCACTTGCGGCTCAATGGAAACCCGGGGCTCCTAGATCATCAGTGTTGTTCTGTGATACTTATCGCTTATTCTGTGATGTTGCATATATCATGCCTGAAACGATTATTATAAATTGTTATATATATACTAGTAGATGTTGTATATGTTTTGCACCCACGCTAGTCCAGCCCCCGCTCTGTCGTTAGTTAAGTAACCTAATGGGTGATGACGGGGTCCAGTAGCGAATGCGGATGGCATAAACGTACATCATATTGTCGTTCTTTTCTGGTGTGATTAATTGATGGGACTGCGTTGATTCTGATCAATGCAAGGAAAACAGAACTATTTGATGTTGTTGAAACAAATTTTCAAAAGCTGTCATTATAAGGACGTTTTCTTTTGTTTTGCACAGCGGTATTCGGTTTTGAATATCCAGCACCTCATTCGACGAGGCAAGAGCCGAGATCCCTTCACCGGGAGTGACCTCTTGGGCAGAAGTTTGCGTCTGGGTAATAACTTCATTATAGTCGATTACTTTTTTGCTTTGTATCATGGTATTCAGTTAAGAATATCCTGCACCTCATTCCACGAGGAAAGAGCCAAGATCCCTTTACCGGGAATGACCTCTTTAGCAAAGGTTTTCGCTGCTATATATTTGTAAAGCTATCCAGTTCCATCAACGATATCAAGTTCATTACGTTAAAGGTTTTTTTGCCAAAAATCATTCGTAGCCCTCCGTCATTTCAGATGGGTAGCACTTAGTATTCATGCTATGTTTGTTGGCCTTCGTCAAGGCATAGTGTATGGTAGCTATTTTTTACTTTTCTGTTGTATAGATAGATGCGTTGGTTTGAGACAATCAGACTACTTTGTTGGCCTTCGTCAAGGGTATGTACGGGTGGGTTCAAATTAACCTGGACAATGACGGGTAGAACTTGACATGTGACTTATGATTTGTTGGCCTTCGTCAAGGTCATAAGAGCATGGGGTAAAAATCACATCGGGAGTTTCAAATATACAGGAAACTTGCCAGACATATGCATATCTTCTGCAGTGTGATAACTTGAGTGGATTCCATCAAGTTATCATGCGATGATAGTTGGATCTCGATTCCCATTGATCAGTTAGTTTACTCCTCGGGTGATTTTAGATGATCCCGACTAATTCTTCTTTTGGGTTTGGAGGAGAATTTGAGGATACAGTGGGAGACATCCTGATTAGATAAAGTGATTAACCATTCTGATCCAGGTTAGAGTGCACGCTGAGTGTTTCTTTTCTCTCTCTCTTCGGTAGCGACCATAGCCCGACCCTAGACTAGAACTCATAAACTAAGTTAACCGAACCTTCTTAGAACATGATGGCTTTTGGATTGTCAGAGTTGCATACTTCATTGCCACTCCTACTTTTACCCTTTGCTTTTCTCCGGAACATTCTGTATCACTACGAGATCCACATTTATTGGATATGACCATCGTATAGTTACATACGAACTCGAAAAAACTTGTTTCAGATTCGAGAATGGTTTCCAGTTTTGGAGAAATTGAATAGGACTATTCAGTTGTCTTTTCCTTTTACCTTCTCTCAGGTTGCGAGGGCTCCTAGGATTAGGAGAGGGTACACCTATTGCGTTTAATGGATAGTCTTCTTCTAAACCATAGGAAGTGCTGAAAGGTGGGGAAGGAAGAAAACCAATTAGCTTAAGTGTGGTGTACAGAAGGTAATAAGTAAAGACAAATAAAGGGATTAGAAAGAGGGCAAAGTAAATTGCGACTGCTATCATTCATGACGATACCGCGTATATGATCGACACTCCTACTTCACCTTTGAATTTCTCCAAAACACCCCGTATCACTACGAAGATCTACATTTATTAGATAATCCATCGTATAGTTACATACGAACTCAAAGGAACTTATTCCAGTTCAAGAATGGATTCTGGTTTAGGAGAAATAGAATAAGGATTATTCAGTTGTTTTTTATCTTTACATTCTCTCTGGTTGCGAGGGCTCCTAGAATTAGGAGAGTACACCTATTACGCTTATTGGATAGTCTTCTTCCAAACCATAGGCTGGTGCCGAATGGTAGGGAAGGAAGAAAACCATTTAGCCTAAAGGGGGTGTACAGAAGGTAATGAGTAAAGACAAATAAAGAGATTTGGAGAGATGACAAGAAAATATATGGTTATGGTCATGAGTCTAGATAATGGAAGAGGCATTACTAGGAATACCCGGCTACCCTTTCGAAACATTTTCATGTTTCAGTTTCACTGTGCTTTGTTAATTGAAAACTGATTTCCCAATTAGATCCTTACTCCAGGGTATGTATTTACCAGGTTTGATTCTCACATCTGTATGGTTTTACAGATGATGAGTGGGAGTAAGTTATTGGAAATTAGGTGATTATATTCTCATTATATCGGAATTCGTTGTAATTGGTGATATTTGAGGAATCGCCTGGGGTTTTGGCTGACGACAAATATTTGGTTTTGAATATCCGTTGTTATGCACCAATTTCAAACTGATATATCTGTACATTTATTTTATAAAGTGAGATATAACTTTTTGAAATTATGTCCATGACATTTACCTATATCGGTTGATAATTGGGTAAGGAGTATTAAACAACGGTGTAATTCTTTCTAACCATAGTACAGTTTTCAACCAATGACGCACATGATTTGAGTTATTAAACTCAGGGGACTTATACAAAATATTGTATGTTGTCCAGTGTCCATTAGGACAAAGGGGTTGGTACTCATACTATATTCTGTTTACTTGTGACTTCTCCAGTTTTAGACAAGTATTTCATAGAAATACAAGGTCCAAGTTTTGAGAAGCTATAGGTACAAGAATAAAGTAGAGAACCATGTGTTGCAAGTATCAGGATTCTTCAAGGTGATCGAATATGTAGATACTTGTGTTTGGTATTCCGTTGATAGTAATGGTTTTGAGAACTTGCTTCTTTTTCAGGTTACTCATATATGGATGTACTCCTAGTTGAGTAATGCTGATCGGCCTCCTTCCATTTAGTTGACATGCACTGGAGACACCTGCATGATTTGAATCTGGTTCCAATTAAATTAGTGCCTCTGTTTCTATATTGTATATAAAATGGTTCATATCTTAACGATGTTAAGGTATATGGAGTTATCCGGCTTATGCTTAAAACCAGACTCTGGATAACTTAAGGCATGTTTCAGTAATGGCAATTTATGGGTTATCCCGGGCTATGACGAGGGTTAACTTTCTACCATCTGGAAGATTAATGGTGATATTGTTCTTGACTCGCCACAGTTTTAGTAAAATGGATTTTTTCAGAAAACGGTAGTGGGAGTATGGTAGAACTGGAAATGATTCCAGAATCACAAACGATTACTGAAAATTTAATAGAACCTAAAGATTCAATCGGGGGTTGACATTCCATTAGCCACTCCGCATATATGGTGGGTAACCTCAGGCACCCGAGAGGTACTCCAGTTTCCTCAAAGACGGTGTCAAGGAGGTTCTTGTTTACCCAGACTTGCCATTACTGAAATTCTAGACTATGAGACCCGGCAGGAGGATGAGTATAGCGTCGTTCTAAACTATCTTTAGAAATGCACGTGTATATGACCCTGTTAGAGGGTTGTTGTAGTCAGTGGGAGCAGCGGAAGCATAGTGGATAAGTAGCATGTGTCTATTTATAGACTAAAGCAGGTATAGCGGAGAAAGATCATTTATTTTTGATGTAACGGTCATATGCTTTGACTTCATCAGAATAGGAGATGGATCTGTTAAGAAGGTAATAGGGTGTGATGTCCTGGTATTTGGATGATATGCACTTTGTAAGAAGTGAAATTCCTGCACTACGATCGGTTATACTGTGGTTGTCACACAGTTTTTTCTCCACATAGGATATGGATATTATATCAGGCATTCTGGTTACTAGATCTATGGCTTTAGATCTAGATTTGGGTAGTTTCCCAATCTGGGTACTTTGACACTATTCTAAAGGTGTTTTAGAATGGACGACTCCTGACATGGTGGTGTACCTGCAGGTGATGGAGTCACCCTCTCTAAAGGTGTCTTATAGACTAAAGGGGGAGGGATGTGCATGATTGGAATATCATTTGCTTAGGCAATTGAGTCAATCATGAGATGTCAAGTACCACACCAGATATTGTTTTTGCACTAGCTGCTATAAGTTGATATATTAATCCAATCCCGGAGAAACGTTCGAAAGCAGTTTAAGAACATAAGTGGATGTTCTAGGGATTTGGTAATGGCAGCCTCTTTCGGGAGACAGTTATCATTCCAGGCTTCCAAGATGACCTGGATGACAGAGTGACTGTCAGAGTTATAGTTTTCCCTCTTTTGAGGGGCAGTAGTTTGGATAGGTGGTCCAAGCGGATACTGAGGAAGGCATGGCGCAGGATACTGATTAAATTCAGTTGACGATACAGTCTAAGAAGTTTGCTGAATTTGGAGTTCATTTGTGAACTGGGTCCCATCAGATATACAGACATATTCTAAGACAGGTATTGCTCATTTCGGGAGATAGCTTTCTCCGCAAACTTGAGATAAAGAGAAACATAGAAAGAAACATTGGAGCAGATCCACTCACTGAGGCTATTTCTCGAACGCAATAGTTTTACAAACCAGCTTTGTGAAACTGATTATTAAAGATGTTGGGTGTTCGGTACCACATGGGCTGTGAGTATGCGACACCGTAATAATTAGCCTTAAGTGCAAGTGGGAGATTGTTGGCTATAGTGTCCTCAAGTCAATTATTGGATCGCAGGCACGTGATTGCAATGATTGAGGGAGGACCTATACCGGTAGAATAGTCTTACTCGAGATGATAGTATGCTATCCGGTTTGTCTTTATCATCGTGTACATGCTTTTGGTGACATAACAGATCACTATTACATGTTGATAGAGCCCATAGGATTCTTGCTTGACTACCAGCAGTATGATGGCGATCATATACGTGAGAGCTGGGTGGTCTATAAGGACATCCTTAAAATGTCCCTAGTCGTGGGAGTTTCGAAACTGGGCATCGATACTCCAAGAGTAGACTAGTGTATACTGATCGAGACCTCGACAAGGGGCGGTGGCCGGTCTCACAAGCCATTGGTGTCAGTTGGTTCACCTAAGATGTATACATGTGCTCATTGGGTTATGAGTACACCGGACGGACTCGCCAGAAACATGCTAGTTTGTATTATACCTATTGTCAGATAGCAGTTCCCAGGTGACATGTGTACAGGTTATTCTATCGACCTGAGATCGTCATTTGTCTCGTGTGAGTTCCCACTGTGCTTTGATTACTATCCTACCACGGCTCAAAGGAGTCGTGAAAACAGGTTTTAGTTGGGTACAGTCCCGAGCCACATGGAGGCAGTGAGCGGATCGTCAGGGGATTCGTCTCTCCCGGTATTGGGAGTTGATGTCGCGTTGTGCACGGGTGGACATCACCAGAAATCCTTGGCCAAGGTATTCGAGAATTACTGATCTAGGATCGGTAATTTCTCAGGTGGTGATAGGCTTCATGCCGACACTGAATGTCAAGTTATTAGGGGTCTAACTTTATCCACCCCCTAGACTCGATATGCTATACTCATAGACGAACAGACCGAACTATACGGATATTGTCACTGTCAGGCTCAGTAGGGGTTTCAGGATAAGTTTGCTCGTCGGCCTCCCTCTCGCTCAATACCTGGGTAGCCGTTACGTACAGCTAGTGCCACTGATATGCTTGTGGTTAAACCCACTGCCAGCGTATTGAAGAGTCTTTAAAGTCCCATACAGAGGGTTTCCCTACTTCGGGCGAAACATTATAGAGGCCGTATGGTTTTATGGCAGGGTTCGATCATATACGTGTACTTGTGCACGGATCATGATCGGACATATAATACTAGTGGGCTTTGGTTTAAGCCGGATCCTAATATTATATTGTTGGATTATTTTCGTCTCGTTGTATTCGTATTCAGTTGAAATACGGATACATGTATGTATATACGGATGAGGGGTATTCTTGTAATTCGTTACAAGTTTAGTTTTGAAGTTGCCATTTTCTTTTTGTGATAAACATTTAGTTTAAATGTTTATGAGGTGGAAAGTGTGAGTGTGAGTTTTGGCATTGGTTTTTTGGTGCATGCACTTGGTGACTCATGGCTATGAGTCATGAGATGAGTCATGGTTGCATGATTGTTTACTTGTTTTGTGTTGAGATATTTTAGGTGTGAGGCGGATATTTTAGTAAAGACTTTTCTTTAGTTGCTCATATATTGCTCACACACAAATACTCACAACACAACTCAAGAAAACAGCCGGCAACATTTTTTTTCTTAACTTGCCATTTCTTGAGCTCACACTTTCCTCTCTTGGCATCTTCTTCTACCTCCATCCTACATGTCTCATGTGTTGAGAAATCTAGGGTATATTGAGACAAAGTAATCACAAACTCTCTCTACTTCATCTTGGATATCTAGGTTAGCAAATTAGATACTCGAGTTGCTTTGGTTTTAATGTCGGAGCCCGTAATACAAACTCTCGAGGTGGATCGTCTTCGATGGAGGGAGACCGGAGATCAAACTTGATCAAGGAAGCCGCGAGGAGTTTGGGATAGAGGTTGAAGACCGAAGGACACGGATCATTCGGTATAATCACTCTAACCCTTTGCATGTTTTTGTTATCTAGGGCTTATGGGTCGATCTATAGACTCGGGTTCCGTTAGAGCCGGTTTATTAAATTTTTGTTCCGCATTTGGCCACGGATTGGTGGCCGGGGCGCTGGCGTAACCCAACAATTATTAAGTGCTAAAAGGTGTTAATTGTAAATAAAGAACATATGTGATTTTATTTGTAAAAGTTTATTATCATATGTTTCTTCATTTATAATTAATATAATTAGGGAAAATATATGCATATAATATTTAAATGAAATATTATTAATTAAAATATGCATATCATATCAAATATTCTTAATCAATATTCTTAAAATATTATATCATGTAAATAGTTGGAATAATATCTTAAAAATACCAAATACTACTAACAATTTGATTTGAGATATTGTGCAAGTATTAGCTCGGGTCTGAAATCTATATAGGAGATCCAAGTCAAATCGGGATATTGAAACCGAATCTGCCAAATTTTAGAAGAAAATTGAGGAATCAAGTAATATCAGAGATTTAGAGCAATATTTTCAGAATTTATATATCAAGAGAATCTCCAAATTCCAAGAAGAAAAGCCAGAAAAAATCCCCAAGTTCCAAACCCACCAAGGGCCGCGGTCAATCATGGGCTTGGGCGGCGGAACCGCAATCTGATGGTGGCCATTGGATCTGGGATTTTGTGAACATGATCGTAATATCAAAAAATCCCATATGGAATCTTGGGTTTGTACTTTTAGGGGCTATATAAAGGACTGAGAGCTGTGCATATAAGATCATCATTCAAATCCTACAATCTAATCATCTATTCATCTACCTCCATAAAGAGAGAGATCTAGAGCGAAACCAGGGTTCTTGTAATCTACTTTTGAAGGAAAAAAATTGTAATGCAATAGTTGATTAATAAAAGTATTTTTTGTTTTAATTCTTTTTGCATTTACTTTTCGCATTTATTTTATGCATTAATTTTACGCATTACTTTTCTGCACTTTTAATTATGGTTTCATTCATCTTCAACCTTTCTTCGCTACTAATCATGAGCGAGTAATTTCTTACTTGCTAGGGTTTGTAGGATAGGGTAGAATAATGGATGAATAATCTTTTAATTTCTTCTAACATTTTAATATTTATAAATTTTAGCAAAATAAATGTTAACCCTCTTATCGGGCGCGTTATCAATTTATTGATAGTCACGACCAAGCTTTGAGATTAGTTAAACACTTATTTTGTTAGGGGCTTGAGATTAATAAAGATCAATAGAAAGACAATGGGCGGTAGTGGGAAACCCTAATTCTCTCCAAGAACCCCTAATCTACATTCATCGCTATCTCTCTAGTTTTGTACAATTAAAAGATAAAATGAATCATTTCTAATATTCATCCATTAACTACTAAGTCCTATAAACCCTACAAGCACTTCTATTATAAAATTTTCTATCCATCGTAAAATAAAACGACAACAAACCATCCTCTCTTTTATCAACTCGTTTAATGCAAGAAAAGAAGTTCACGTTTCCCTACGGACGACCCGTACTCATCGCGGCTAGTTATTTGCAACACCGTCTTGATTGCGGTTATTTACAAAACACACACACACACACCCTTTTCCCTAAACCAATCAACACCTCCATTTCCTCACCATCCCGTCCTCTCCTCCTTGAGCCACCACCATCTTCGACGAGCTACGCCGCGACCACCTCCATCAACCTCCTCTCTGAACTCGCTGCTTCCTCTCTCCCTCGAACCCAACATCACCCACATCGCAGCGTCACTGTCTCCTCCAACCTTACAACACCACCTTCAACCGCCGCCGACATCTTCTCGCCGCCTGCTGCCGCAACTCCAAGCAACCACCACACCACCAAGTCCCCACAAGCCTCAACCTTCACCCTCCATCAAGCCCAAGTCAAGCCTCCACTCGCCGTTGCTTCCTCCGCTATGCCCACCAAGTGCCGCCGGGCCCTCATCGATGACCACCCTGCACAACACGCTCCGGCCAAGGACCAAGGTCAGAACCTGCGCTAAGCTCGAGCCGAGGTCAAGTTTGTTGTATCATGCCTAGTCGCACGTGCGTCGTGTCATGCCCATGTGACCCGTCATCGCGACCAGCGTTGTCGTCTCATCAAGGCAAGTGGAAACCCCCTTTCCCTTGCAAATCATGCTATCGTAGATTATAATGTTATTTGATATTGTAATGAACGTATACGGGTTATCGCATGTAGAAGTATCGTTACTTGGTAGCAATGAGTTTAATCATACACACATACTTGAGTCGTCGTGTTTGTTCATACTGGGTCGAACTCATATTAGGTATACTGATCATGTGAATATCTTTTCGGTCTTTTTATGGAGTAATCGGGTTCGCTCATTACTAGCGTACACCGGCTAGGTACTCGATGCGAAAACTAAATCGAATATGGAGGAACATAGATCTACTAGATTGCTTTAGTGATAATGGATGATATGTAAAAAGTTAGAATAAAAATACGGACCCTAATGCCATGAAATGTAACCCCTAATTAGTTTCACCAAATCTGGAATTTTTCCGTACACCTAACTTGTAAACATCACAGTAAAATTAGATACATACTGGAATGTTGTATTCGAGGGCTCGAATCCAACTCGACAACCTAGAACCCCCTGCTTTTTTTTTATTTCGATACTGTTATAACACAATGATGAAAACTGAATGGAAATATGGTTCTGGACTGCAGTCCAGCGCGGTATTTCATATTGACGCTTGATTCTAATTATTTGTATAACTCTGTATGAAAATGAAAATAAGCGGTATCCTATACCGTTACGAAGATAATTCTTTTAGCTAATCATAGGTAATGGTTTCGTTCACTTTTACTCTATTTTGATATTCTAAGTGCATTTTAAACCGTCGATGTGTACTGCAGTTTAGTACAGAGACGGATTGTATATCCTAACCTTAAACATTGCATATCTCCTAGTATATAGTGGATATTGTTGATCTGTCTAGTGTGTTGGAAACACAACAGATATATCTAAATATTATCTAACTGTAACGTCACCTAATTATGATCCCAAAAGGAAGTAAAATGTGTTACGAAATGGACTTTCAGTTCAGGAACTGGATTTCCAGCGGTGAACACGTAAAATGAAATGACCGTAACACGCAAACTTGAAGCCCGATTGACCTGAAACAAATTTTTTTGGATTTCTGTTTAAATTTACTTTTTACCTCTTTTGTATCATTTTGCTTAATTCTGATCGTACAATTTAATGTGATTTTTCTAAGTTCCTAAGACGCGTAATGACTTGTTTTGCATATGATTTGCTTAGCGGCATGATTCACATATTTACCCTACTGTGATATCTTTAGCGATAGTGAGCATCTTTATTAATTCTCAGTATATAATGCATTGTCGAACGTGAATAGCATCAGTTTAGTTGTGTCGAGTACGCCAGTAAAAAGTGAACGATTCGTGACAGTGAAAAGGCACAGTGAATAGTGAATAAAGCAGTGTTATTGGTGCATACTTATACACAACTAGCCCATACTTATAGATAGTGAAACCTGGGAAAAAATAGGAAATCGAAGTGGAAAAGAACTTATATTTAGCGAAGTTAGCGATTTATAGAATGATCATTCGAACAATGAGTCTTATGTATATTAGGTTTGGACTTAGCGGTCCGGCTGACAGGGTTATGTCCCGGGCAACAGTGGGCCATGGTCTCAGGTAAGCATGAGACCATCGTTAAACATGATCACTCCTTTCCGCAAATTCGATTTCAAAATTGACTTAGAGACCAGTAGGAACACAGGTCATACATTGCATTGATTATTGACATATCGATTACTTGCATTTATTGTCCCCACCATTATTACTTTTATTTTTTGCCTCATTATTATTATCATAACATTGCTATTGCATCGCCATGACGACCTGAGCATGCATTCTTAGAGCTTGGAAAGGACCCAGTTCAGGAGTCAGGCCTACCATTAGAGCTCGCAGAGATCTAGACGGTCGTACCATCAGTACTTTTACCGCTTTCCATAAATCAACCTTGTATTCGCACTTGGTTGGTAGTTTCTTTTCTTTCAAACTATTGTAAACCGTGAACAATGAAATCTGATATAATAAACTAGTGATATGTTTCCTTTACTTCTGCGTTGTGTTTACTGATTACCGTGTAATACTAGAAGCCGAAGTATGACTACATCGTGATTGTTTCCTTGACCGTAGGGGCATGGCTGGCCTAGTCGCCTCCCGTATTCCGTATTTTAGGAAGCTGGGCGTGACAAAGATATTCTCGGTTGGATCAAAGATCTAATGATAGAATTAAATTCTGTTTTTGGGAATATATATTTCCCCAATCTTTCTAAACAAAGAAAAATTTGTCTTCTGTAAAACAGAGAGCCCTTGGATTAAAATCCAATGGTGATTAAAAATCACCGTTTGACAGAATAAAATTCTGTATATGGAAAAATATTTCCCCGATCTTGTTAAAAATAAGAAAACATATTTTGTGAAATAGAAATCACTGGATCAAAGATCCAACGGTGGGTAAAATCCCCCGAACAATTTTGAGACCAAATAAATCAATTGGTATCTCTCAAATAAGATATTTTCTCAAACTAATTAACAAATTTTCCTGTGGCATATAAAGGACCCGAGACTTCAAGTCTTAGAAAAAAAGGAAGATAGAGAATTGACCCCATAAGTTTCTCCACAAAAAAAAGAAAAAAATAGAGAATTTAATTCTCAAAAAGAAGAAGAAGATCTCCCCTCTATTCTAACTCTAGGTAAAGAAAAAGAAGAGATCAAAATATCTCATTTATTTAGTATAAACGAAAACAAGGGTTTAACCCTTCGTATGTTAGAAAAAACTTAGTTCTTGCCTTGATTTGAGATTTGAAAAGCAAATCTCCCCACAAGTTGAGAATTTAATTCTTATCGGGGAGATTTATTTTCTTGAGACTCAAAACCTACGGGAAAAGAACTAGGTTAAAACGAAAGAGAAAAAAATAACCTATATTCTAGGAATTTAATTCCTTTAAATAATAAGAACTTAGTTCTTAAAGAAAATTCGATCCCAGAAACAAAGATCTTGGTGATCATTAATGGTCAAAATACCATTAACAGAGATTCAATCTCTAGAAAAAAAGAAGAAAAAAGAAGCTTAGCGCCTCACGTGAAAAACACGTGGGTGCCCCTAAACAAAAGACTCAGCACCCCATGTGTTTCTCATGTGGGCGCTCTAAACAAAAGGCCGGCGCCTCTCATGAAAGACACTTGGGTGCTGAGTAAAACTGCTTAGCACTTCATATGCAGCCGAAACAGTTGAGTGCTTAGCACTGATTAGGTAGCGCCCGGCGCCTCAAGTGAAATACCCGTGGGCACCCAACAAAATAAACGAGACAACGCCTCACGTGGACGCCATATAAAAGTGCATAGCACTATATATATATTTAGTCAAAATGACTGAGTGCTTAGCGCTGATTGGGCAGTGCCCATGACTGAAGGCTTTACATGATACCCATGTGAGCGCCATAGCTCCAAACAAGTGCTTAGCATTCCTGTAAAAAAAGGCTGAGCAAATAGGACCCAAATAAGTGCTTAGCACTTTTGAATAAAAGGAAAAGAAAGAATAAAAGACTGAGCAAACCATGCCTAAATTGGCTAAAAGCCTCTCTCTGAAATTTCTAGTATCTGAGCCCAAATGCTCTGTTGTTGAATCTTAATAAAAAAAATGATTCTTGAAATGTTGCTAAGTTGATCTTAGTCTCAAACAGGACTAACGTATCCTTAGTTAAAATAAATTGAGCCATAATGCTCATACGTTTAAGTTGATCTTAATCTTAAACTAGATTAACAGTCTTTAAACCAAACAAAAAATTTTGAACTAAAGGAAATATAACCTAAGTTCTAAACCCAAACCCAAACCCAAATCTCAAATATACAGATTTGGACTAATCCTCGCTCTACGGGCGACGACATAAACTAGTCTCCATATACAATCCACGGGCAACCAAAACAAACAAAATAAACACACGACACGAAGTGAACTGCTGGAGGAGGAGAAATTGGTTATCGCAACGTGATAATGTAATTAATTGTAGAGGCTTGCGCTTGCAGGGAAGAGCGTACCCACAATCAAAAAACCCCTCACAAATGAAGGGGGTCTGACAAATTCTGCTACAACGGTCGTATCTATCCAAACCTCCGATATACGGTGCCATAAATCAACTTGGCATTTTCGGAGAGGTGGATGGATAAGTCCAAATTGTATCTGCCCCTAAATTCAGGCTAGACGTCCTCCGCGTCTTAGTCCGGTCTTTCGGCTGTAAACAATGGTCTTACTGATAACGATAAACATGTATTTGTTATCAACCAATATCAAAATATGATTTCTAAAGATGTTTATTAATGGGTTCCTTATATCCTATGGTTTCTATCATAAACATTACAAGTATAGGATCACATATTAATATAGAATCACGACGTTTACGTTTTTGTTCTAATCATTTAAAAGTTAAGAATCTATCGAGATATCAGCCAATGTTGCATCGGCTAAAATGATATGAGAAAGAGTACTTGCTTCGAAGACGAAAAACACAACCATCACAACAACCCGATGCACAGAGATACGAAGCAACGGGCGATTGAAGTTTTAATCCTGGCCTGCGCACTTGGGTCGGCTAGGGTTTGTAGCAACAACTTGGTTAGGGGCTCGGTTGCTGGGTACAAGATGGCGCGGTGGTTGGTGCTCGAGTTAGGGTTGTGACTGAGGTGGGGCTACTAAGATGGTGAGATCTCGGTTATGGGGTTGAAGAAGAGAGAGTTGATGGCGTGGGTTTTGAGAGTCAGCGAGGGTTAAGTCGACAACAATGGCGGAGGAGGGAGGAGGATGGGTTTCTTGATGGTGGTTGGGGTCGCATGCAATGACGATGGTGAAGACGAAGAAGAAGAAGAAAAAGATGGTTGCAGAGGGTAGTGGGTTTGAGTTGGGTTTGGGTTTAGGTTTGGTTGGTGAGGCTAGGTGCTATGGTGATGAAGGAGATGGCGGGGATGATGGAGGGTGTTTGGGCGCTCGGTTGCGGGAGGGTGTGCCGGTGGTGAGGACGGAGGCAGGACGTGGCAGGGAGAGGACGATGGCGAGGGTGTTAAAGGAGGCTAGGGTTAGAGCTCGATTATTTAGAAGAAGGAAAATATAGTGAGGGGAGAGAGAAAGAGATATGTGTAATGTAAAATACATATATGGCTGTAAAGATTAACAAAAAATTTACTAATAATATTCTCATGTCTTTACTTTAAAACTATAATAATTATAAATATCATTGTTGTATATACAGTGTTTGAAAAATATGAATAATAAAAGATATTACTGGATTAGAAATTAAAACTACCAAACTAAAAATATATTATTTGATATATATATCTAATATATGACAAAATATTAAATGAATATTAAAACATATATTGTTTAGATTAGCAAGAAAATATGCAAATACTAATAATATACCTATTTAACAAACTTAGAAAATCATAATTATATGTTCTATCTTAACTTAAAAAAATATTAAACTCTAAGAATAAAAATAATAATTTTATTTGAAAAAAAATAAATTGATACTGTTATTATATTGTACCAAGATTCTAGGGTGTTACAATTATCCAATACAACGTTCTTCATGGGGCCAAGGTTGTATTGAATAGATGATGTCTGGGATGCTGATGACCGGGTAGGATTGGCTATATTCACCTTTGATTGTATTTTTCTTCTTTTGCTATGTTCTTGGAGTTTTCTTTACGAATATTTTTTGGCGGAGGAGGAGTAAGTTTAGGCCTTTTTTGTGTAGCCCTCTTCAGTACAACCCTTTTATGTGCATATTTACGTTTACCGGTCATTATAACTAATAAACGCTCAAAATCCCAAATATATTAATAAAAAAACCTACATCAATAAGATCAAATCCTGAACTAACAAAGTCATTGATTTACGTTATTTAATCAATCTAAGAAATATGAGAATACCCAGCATCAATCGCAATTCAAATCACAGGAAAAAGCCCTAATTAACATCCAAAAAATAACAAATTCGCCGAAAAAATAACAAATCCTATACCAATTAAAGCAATTAATTTACCTCATGAGATCGATCCAGGATTCAAGAGAATTCTAGCAAGAATCGCAGTTCAAATCACAACAAACATCGTCCAATTTCGATGTCTATTTCTTAAACCGCCGAAACTGTTCGGACGGTGGCTATTTTTATTAAATAAAAAAGTAATGGTTAAATGTGAACCGTTGGATTTTAACCCTCATTTAAAGCAGCGGATAAATATTGTTCCACCTGTAAAAGTTAATTCCCAATGTCTCGCTGAGATCTAGTAGTCTAAAAATCGCAATAAACGTCCATCGCCAGTCTTTTTTCTATCTCGCTCCCTTCACAAGTGTGAAGAGAACCGGCGCCGTTTCCTCCACTTTGACGCGGCCGCCGCATCGTCGCCCAATCGCCCTCAACCCCATCTCGGTAGCGCTCGATCTTTCATATTATTCAATCAACTCTCTCTCCATTATTTTAATTGTTCCTCTTAATAAATCTTTAAATTTTTTCTTTTTTTTGCCCCCGGTCGATTGTAGATCTTCTCGCTTTTTTAGTCCACGATTTTGCTGAGGTCAGTAATTTGCTGTCATGAGATTGATTCTGTGATTGTGTGATCTGTTGTTTTGGTTGATATATCGTTCAATGATTCTGAATTTGCTGACAAAATAAGAGCAAATGAAGAGAAAAGGTGACTGTTTTCATTGCGGTTGCTTGTGTATTGTTATTTTTCTTTATGCAACAGATGACAATGAGAAGGTGTTTTGTTTGAGTGGCTTGCTGGTAGTGGTTATTTGAAGAAATGGATTGTGGTTCCAATTTTAATTTTCATATCAAAATGTGATTTTTTCCCTCTTTTTGGGGGAGATCCAATTTCTGCCCGAAAAGTGATAAATGGGTCAAAAAGATATTGAAGCAAAAATTAAAGCATGAAATGTGTCTATTTATCCACAATTTATTCTCCCAACCCTTCGAAACAAATGAGATAAATAGTGGCATCTAATTTCCATATCTGGCCTGTGTGTTAAAACACTTGAACCCTATGGATTTTTTTTCTGAAGATATTTTTGTTGAGAAAGATATTGCACCAACATTATTTAAACCTGAAATAGGATATGCATTGAACCACAAATTAGAAATAGAGTAGCCAAGATCCTGCATACGTTACCCCACTTGAAACTAACATTCAAGAAGGAAAAGAAACTAATTAAAGAAAGTGCCATGATCAAGAAACAAGCAATGTGAAGATCAAGGCAGCTGTATGAATTGAAAGAGCACAAACAACAAAATCACATGTAGAATATGATATTCAATCCTTATATTCAACAAGAGTTTGTGTCGAGGGGAAGGCAGAAGTAAACCAAGACAAGGCATATTGGAAAGAACATAGGAATGGTTGTAGCAATATTATCAAGAAAACCAGCATGTAAATGATTGCTTATGGTTACCACCCTTTGTCTCTTCAAATGGAAAGTTGTCACTCTCCCACAATGTAATAACCCAATAGAAGAAAATGCCTAATGGTATCTCCAATTTGCAACTCTCAAACATCAGAGGCACTATTGTCACTTCCATAAGTCTTGTCGAAGCGCAAGGTGCTCCCCAGGTCCCATTGGCGTTATTCATTAATAAGTACAAAACTGCATTATAGAATCTGTACAGAACAATGAGGCCGAGGCAATTTCCAACTTTTCTCAGCTGCATCCTCCTCTCGGGCATGGTGCTTAAACATCAGTTGATCACCCACACTCTAGGTAGCCCTTGTGTCGGAATTATGAACAACAACCATCGGTCTGTCATGAAGATGATTGGAAAGCCAGTAACTGCATCTATTGCTAAAAGCAAAATATGCCCATGTTCAATAGGATTGATCAAGATTGATGGGACCTTGAGCCAAGGTCCAGGTTCTTGATCTGGAGGAGAAGGTGTTGAAGGCATAGGGGCCTTGGGCTTGGCCTTCGTGGATGGCGCATACACCAAAAAAAATAATTGTCAATGATAAGAGGGTAAAGCGGTGGGTGGTGAAAGGCGAGAACGGGTGGGTGTTTTCTTTTCTTTTTCTTTTTTTGTGGGGGAGGGGGGCGCTGATGAGGATTAGGGAGACACATGTGGTCACGAGGGGGTTCTAGAGGGTCGAATACATGGTAGAAGCTGAAGGAGTCACGGCAGAAAACAAAGCCAAAGGAGGAGATGGTGAAAGGGTGAGAAATGAATGGGTTGAGGTTAAGGAGGCAAAGAAGGTGGTATAATGGTGGTGGGGGTCCCAAGTTGATCATCGTCCTTCTATCATTGGCATTATTAAGGAGGAAGAGCGCTGTGGTCGAATGATGTGGGATGTTGGTGCCGAATTGAGGGGACTAGCTTCTTGAATGTTCTTGTTTCTTGCTGTTGGCCTGTTGCTTGTTTGAGAAGAGTGATTTAGGAATGGTTCTCGCTTGTTTCTATACCCTATAATTCCATTGTTGTTTACTTTGAGTTAGATATCTGAAAAATTGGAGGAAATCAAATTGCTTATTTGCAAGGGCTGGAAGCTGGATACAGAAATCATTAAAGCCCCACCCACATTAAAAACATTTTTCTTAAAAAGTTTCATTTTTATCCCAATTCCGAGCAAAAACACAAAAACGGATATACATTACCTTTAATTGCATTGCTCAGTACATCGGGGATTGCTTTATCAAGCCTTTTCCTAATAAAAGAATGGTGGAAAATAGACAGAACTCTTAGGCAAAGTACTGACGTAGGCCCTTTCTGTTTCTGTCCAATTCCGACTCAAGTAAAGAGGCCTTGAATAGAATACATTTTGGGAGAATACAATGAAATTGATTATATGAAAATGATTATTCTTTACTTGCAACGTATCCTATACATATTCCCAACCTCTCAGGGTTTTCTTGTATTGCATTTTAGAGTAGATAGTAGCAATGCATAAATATGTAAGGCGTGACCCATATGGGACTGACCCTCTCTCCTATTTAATAACCAGGGGTTGTTTCATCTTCTCTTACCGTTGGTTGCATGCGACTGTGACCTGCTTGTCAGTGCTGTATGTCTACCATTGACTCTATCTATTCATTGATCGCGTGGTCACTCCCTCGTTTTCCAAGAACATGCTTGAAAAAAAACAGCCTTCTATTTCTGTCAAATGACTCGGCCTCAAATTTCTGATGTTTTAACCAAGTGTCCCACCCCTTGGAACTTTTCTGTTGTATATAGTTGCTCTGCAGAGATTAAGAGTTTGCCTCCTCTTAAGAGTTTTCTCCTGCATACCCGCAATTATTGATCATTGCTTATATATATATATATATATATATATATATAAGAACGAGGGGGCAATTTATTAGTGTACATGGGATTTTGATATTAGTGGGGTTCCAACAATAAGACTCAAGGCCTTGTTGAGGTTTGACCCATCTTATATCTTATACCCATATACCTCTCATAGTTTTTCCAATGTGGACTATTTTAATCCACACATCTCAACACTCCCTTTTTTGGTGTGGTTGTGAGTCACTTTTTTTTGTGCTTGTAGACTGCTTAGAGGTATTGTTGAGGTCCCGATCGATCTGGGCTTTGATATATATATATATATATATATATATATATATATATATATAAGAATGAGGGGGGCGATTATATATATTTTATTTATGAGTGTACACGGGCTTTTGATATAAGTGGGTTCCAACAATAAGATTCAAGTTTTGTTGAGATTTGGCCCATCTTATATCTTATACCCATGTACTTCACATAGTTTTTCTAATGTGGGACTATTTTAAGCCACACATCTCAATATCTTTCATTTATTTTAGAGAAAGAAAAGTAGAATATATGGTAGATATTGCATGATCCTGCTCCTAGCTATTGCATGATCACTTCATTTTATAATATTTTTGGTATTTTTTCACATGAATTGACCAAGATGCATGTTTTTTACGTTTATTTTACTCTATTTTTTTACTGCTTATGTATGGTGGTTATGGTGTCAGTCTGATCAGGTAAGCTGAATAAAAATGTGTGAGAATGGATATGACAATGGGAAGGGTCTCTCCAATCTTAGCCTTCCAGAGAAAGATGCTCCATCGGGGGTAAGCTTTATGTAATAGTTGGTTTATATCTCACAAGTCATTTAATACTATTATAATTCTCTGTAAACATGTAGTTATGAATTATGCAATATTGGAATGCCATTCACTTATGTTTGCCTTTACTTTGTTGTAGCTCGCAAAAGTCCAAAACCTAAAATTAAATATGATACTCTGCTTGGCTAGTTTATCTCTAACGTTTTCTCCAAGCCAAAGAGATCTGTTAGCCTGTTTTTGTTTTCTATTTTTTAATTTATCTAAATTCCTAATACATTCTCAGACAAGACAATTTATAATGCTTTCACTTTTGCATCAAAGTATTCAAGTACAAGCCATAAATTTATCTGTCTAAACAAAGTTGTGCTAAATCAAGTTAGCGTTAACATACACATTTTTTTACTGAATATTGATCATTATTATAATTGTTTAAGTAGTCATGTTGCTACAATCTCATGGTAAAGAATACTTCTATTTCACAGTAGGTATTGGTCTCATGAAATGTCAATTCTTAGATTGGGATCGATGGTCAACATATAAATTAATTTAAGATTCAGTATTAATTATTTATGGGTGGCAATGTACTCCGTCCTCATAACTTGATCCTTATACTATCTGTAGTTATTTGAATAACCCATTAATTAAATCGGTCAGTCCAGGTTTGGACTCTTCATGAGTTTAATGAATAATATAATGAAACATATCGTTTAATAAGTGTCATATGCTCTAATTGTTAAAGCGTTCATACTGGCAGGCGCTAGTGAAAGAATTCAGACATGGGTCCTGTAAGGGCCTTACTTCCTAGTGTCTTTATGTGGATCCTAAAACCTATTGAGTTCGACTTGGTTAAATGAGGTATTTATGGGGAAATTAAGATACAATGAAATTGCTAATAGTGTATGAAACATTTTTTGTAAAATCTTTGTATGCTAAATCCAGTCGGAGACACAGGCAGGGGGTGCCTGCAGGGGTGGGCGCCCTACCTCTTCGAAAGAAAATAAAATCCCCGAGATTCTTGCACCCTCCAAATAATATCGTGTCGTAATACTATGCATATCCCGTGAACCCACGGAGCCCACAATTTTGGGTGTCCCTTATAATTGATTTATTGAGTTACAAATTGCAACTAACATATATAACTTTTGATATTTCCTTAACTCCCACTTTTTTTCCTTCTAAAAATCAATTAAAATCTATTAAATTATATTTAAATCAATACCCCTCTACTTAATTATTCTATTTGATACCAATACCAAATAAAATCCAATTTAAAATTAGAAGCGGCTTTTCTTTCTTATTCCTACGGCTTGCTAAATATTTTTGCTAACAATACTAAAGTATTTCTTGACAATAAATTATTATTTCAACTTGATTTTGTAAAGACCCCTATATACGTTTTTCGTTTGTATGAGTAGAATTAGAGAACAAAAGTTAATTTTCTCAAATGGGCGAATGAATAAGTCGGAGATGAGGTAAGTATTTGAATTTGAATCTTGTACAATTCTGATTTGTTCTATAATTTGATTTACTTTAATTGGAAAATGCTTGTTTATTAAGTACTATAAAGATCTATACTTTTTATCATTTAGAAGCAATATTTAATAAAGTTTAGAACTTAGGATGGTAAAGATACATTTCTCTACCCTATTGGAATTATTGCATTGCTAAGCTTTTAATATAGTGTTATAGGGGATTTCTTGAAAATCATAATTAAAAAATTAAGTTCTTCAACTCCTCCCCGCACACCCCATGGTTAAATCCTGAATCCGTCTCCCTCAATTCTATTCCTTTTCCTTTCCCCCCGTCATTTTCATGTAACATGCCATGAAGTGAAATTTCCTCTTTTTAATAAACTGTATATTCCCAAATCTGCTGTTATTTTCTTTGCAATTTGTCTGCGAGGAGAACCGCTTGAACTACACGCACGCGCACGTGCACACACAAAAAAGGGATATAAGACGGCGCCTCTTTTTTAAAAAGGGACGCCCGCTTCAAAACACACATACCCCCTGTATTTTATCGATCCAAATTGGTCACCTTCATCTCCGTATCATGAAATCTCCATGTACAAATTTTTTCGAGATTTAAAGATCTCTGACATGTCCATCAAGTGATCGCATTTTTCCTATATTGATGAGTCGTTAATTTTTCTATACGCTTGATGAACGTGTTAAAGGTCTTTAAATCATGAGATTTTTTTTTGTATATAGGGATTTTATGATAAGTAGGTCAAGATGATAGATTTAGATTGGTGAAAATAAGAGGGTAATGTGTCTTTAAGGCGGGGTCGTTTTTTAAAAAAGGGCCGACACCTCATACCCTTTTTCCTCTCTCATATATATCTGGCCTCATTTCTTATTTGAGGTCCACTTTTCAAACACACAATCCGTCATGTTTTTCACTGATTTGTACCGATTATCGTGATCTACACATGTTAGATAGGTTTTGTATAAAATTTTATGAGATTTGGAGATCTCTAACACATCCATCAAATAAACTAAAAAATCGACTGCTTTACGATGCATGAAAAATAAGATCGCTTGATAAATGTGTTAGAGCTCTTCAAATCTAATGAACGTTATACATAACCTATCACCTATTCAATACAAGTAGATCAAAGTGACCGTTACGGATCGATGAAAAATACGACGGGTTGTGTGTTTAAAGGTTCGGCGTCAAAATAAGAAATGAGAACCGACCTCATACACACACCCTCGCTATAGTTTATAAATTACAACATAGATTCTATAACCATACCTTATAATAAAGGAGCTATATATGTTGGCTTTATGCAATTCCGGGAATTTTTTGGAATTAACATATAGGAGTTAGTTATATAAATATACTTGGTCTTTTTAGCCTTACTATTGTTTTTTGGTCAACTCATTAGTTTCAAATAGCTTGTGCATTTCTGTCAACTTAAATGAAACCCAGTGTCTTTGAAATGCAAATAAACATTTGAATGTGCATCTCTTTTGCCTATTTTTCATTTTATCTCCTTGTAATCAACTTGGTAGCTGAAAGTACATAAATATTTGGGTTCTAATAAGCCATACAAAACAAACCACAAATGAATGTGTACAAGTATTTGCATGGGTGACAATGCCAGTAGGTATTGCCATCACTATTGTGAATCGTGTCAGTGTAGGTGTAATTTTGATCGTTCAACTGATAAACTTTTTTTGAAGTACCATCTTATCATTCTTGATGTTCTCTTTGCTTTTCATGTATACCGCCAACCTTTTGACCTCTCATCTATGCTTAATCTTTTATATATTGATAAATCTTTCTAGGCTAATGTGGATTTTGCACAATCACCGCGGTTAACATGGAAAAGGAAATTGTGCGATAAAGGACGCGAGCTGGCACATTTTAAAGTGACTATTCGAGAGTCGCTTCAAATGGTAATTCTTATTGATGTTGGGTGGTGTTGTTGCTATACAATGCCATCATTTTTTTCTTATGGTATTTATCAAAATTTTACACAACCTACTTATATTCTTATAAATATATAATATAAGGAAAATGTCGGTTTTATAACTATTAGCCAAAATGTAATAAAATTTGTTAACTTGTGCTCTTGGTTTTAAGTTATAACCAAGGTTTAAAGTTCGATACCTGGGGTCGGATGATCACTTTTAGGATCAAAATAGGCGATTTCGGTCGTATCTGCTCTCTCGGATCGGAATATCAGATTTTACATTGTTTAAGAAAAATAAATTATAAGAACTAAGATATTTTTAAAATCAAAGTTAAACCAACTATGAACTATTTTGCAACTTCTTTATTGATGTCTAAAGTTGTATTAGTGATGTCAAACTAACCATAATAAGCAAAAACCTATCATAAACTCATCAAACAATTATTGAACCCATCGGCCTATTGATAAACCCACTAAATATTAATAAACCTAATACTAAGACCCTACCACTCAAATGGTAAATCCGGTATCAGTCTCAAAACTTAGACGATCATTTTTGGGATTGGAACGACTATCTCGGATAATAACATGTTTTTAGCGTTTGCGTCTGTCCAATATTATTGTCGTATCATCCAACTCAAACGATTTTTAGTGTTATTTTACTATATTTGGAGTTCTGATGTTGGTTTGTCCTAGATTTTTGTTTTATACACTATTTTTGTAGTTTTTTCTAAATGAAGAAATGATAAAACAATATTTATACCCCTTTAAGATTGGGCCACTATGATATTTATATCCAGGTTCGTTGACAAGAAAGGACTAGTATTTTGCACGTGTGATGCACGTGTATATTTGAACAACATATATAATTTCAATTTAGATAGAGTAGTCCGGTCAGATTAAAAGAAAATTGATTGACTTGGTTTCAAAAAAATATTTGCCCGCTTGTTAAGAGTATTTTATTGTTGATGTTTGGATTTGCTTAATCTTAGAGTTATGTCTACTACCGTTATTGCATGTGTGATGCACATGATTAAATTGATAAGGTATATTAAATGAAGAAATTTTTACTTCTATAATCTAAATATAGCTATGTTTTGTAACTTTAATATTTTATTAATTTATTAGATTAATAAATTTAAGAATCGGTTATGATTTTTTAATATCTTAAATTTAAGATCATTCATATCATTGATTTCTTAAAAAACAATACATGTGGTTGGGTATATGTTAGTGTCGTAGACAAGATTTGAAAAGATTCATAAAGAATTTTATTAAGATAATGAATATTTAGTGAATTTTAGATAGTATAACAAAAGATGCCTATATATACATTTTTTGCCAAAAGACATGCGTATGTACGTCTAAAGCGATACACACTCACGTGCATTCCACGTGAAAATTAACTAAGAGGACAAGACATGCAAGTACATTTCAAACTTATCTAAAGTGGTAGGTTGTTAGGGGTGTTTATGTATATCTCCATCTCTATATCGTAAAGCCTGGCAATCAACTCTAACTCCAAATCCTAATTGCAATCAATTTTTCCCTTGTATATACTTAGCATATAGCACGTGTGATGCATGCATACCTATTGAAATTATTTGAGAAACTGTTTCATTTACAATCCTTTTACAACTTCATTAACTATTATAGCAACTAAAAATATTAAAACGTTTTCAAATTTAATTGGGAACCGTTTTAACCGCTTCCATGAAAATTAAAGAGTTAGAATTGCAAAAAAGAAAATTCAAAATTCAAATAAATGATATAATCACTTTAGATTTTTTAATAACGTATTCTATTTTTTTTCTTAAACATTAAAAAGGAAATTTATTAAAAAAATAGAAGATGAAATTATAGGAAGAAACTTCAAATTAAAAAAAGTTGATTAATCGTGAAATTATTAAGTAATACTTATGGAGACATATCTGGATAAGAATTAGCCATAAAGATCAGTATAATAACCATCGTAAAATTGGTTCCATTAATGGGAAACAATAACGGACACAAAATGGAATAATAGTAATATTAATCTAAATATAATATATAAAAATAAATCATTCATCCATTTAAAAACCATAAATTATAGGCATTTTCATAATTAAAGAAATAGAGTTAAAAGCAAATTTATGGATAGAATGTAGAAGTATTTATAGAGAAAAATGATCAAAATATTAAACCATAAATTATAGGCACTTCTGTAATAATTAAAGAAATAAAGATAAAAGCAAATTTATACGTAGAATGTAGAAGTATTTATAGAAGAATTTTTTTAACATTTTCAAATTTAAATGAGAACGGTTGCTTAACCGTTTCCACTAATTTTAGAAAGGTAGAATTTAAAAAAAATCAAAATTTAAATTAATTATACAGCTATTTTAGATTTTTTAATAATATACTTTAAAACCAGACTATAAGAGGCATTCTGAGACACGGCAGGACGATAACTGCAGCATCCTGACTGCAGGTCCCGTGGGGCCCATGGGATGTGTAAAAAAGCCTCTGGGTCCTATAGGGCCTGCAGTCTAGACACTGCAGTTATGAACCTGTAATGTCGCTGCATGTCTTTTTCCTCTTAAAATTGGCTCAAATATAAAAGAAAAAAGTTTATTAAAAAAATAATGGGTGAAATTATAAAAAAGTACTACTAAAACTTGATCCATATTTTCTCCTAATAGAGCGGTTTAGATTTATTTATTTATTTTGTATTCTGATGAGATCCGGGCCTTCCATCCATTAATTATATAATAACTGACTGTTGATGCCTTTTTCTCATTTATTACACTAGTAAAAACACTGAATTTGCTTTATTCTGATGATGATAATCTAATTAAAAAAAGTCCAACCATTATTTGTTTGTAAAGAATCCTTTATATAATTAATTTTAGGTAAAGAGAAAATGAGGATGTATTCTTGAATTATGAAATGCCTTTTTAAGAGATACATATTTGAGGATAAGCAATATGGCTTAGCGGTTTTCCCCCCTAAAGTTTTCATCAAGCTGTCTTTTGGAACTTTCAAGGGGACAAAAGTTCAGAAAAGCACTTCAACAATTCTAAAACCCATTTTGGACAAACTTAATCATTTGATAGTTATATTAATTCTTGTTTTTGCATTACATGCATCTTCTTCAACAACATCAACATTCTAATGGCGGGAAGTTCATGTTTATATCTGGCAATGACATCTATTTATCCTACTTTTTTTACTTGATATTTCTTGTTGGATTTTTATAAAAAATGGTTTTTTTATATACCATCCAAAAAAATATGTTATTTCTGAAAATCGCCCAAAAAAATCTGTAATTCTGTATATCACCCCGAAAGTCGTAACTTATCCAAAAACCTCCCTCCGGTTAGTTTTAACTGGTTCACTTGGGAATATTCCTTTATGTTACTTTGGGGCCGTTTGAAACCTAGAAAAAGACCAAAATGACCTTAAACATCCCTGTCTTCCTCTTCTTGAATGTTGTAGAAGGGTCAGGATTAGAGATTTTGCCCCCCCTCCCCAACAATTAAAAAATAGGGCTTTCCATTACACAAATAATTAGAGTTCCACTCAACCGAATTCTTATACTTCGATGTAGGGAAGATTTCTCACGCGATTGGCATATTCTCCCAGTTTTCAAACCTAGGGTTCTCTTTTTATTATTTTATTTAAATCAAATAGTTTGCCTTGTTAAGTTGATGTTCCGAGTGATTTGAAATAAGATTAACGAGTTCAAATCGAATCCTATACAAGTTGTAAATGTCAATTTAGTTAATTTACAAGTATTGATACTTAGAAGTGGAGCAAATACCGAGATCTTCTTCCACTTAACTGAATTAGAGCTTCCTTCACATGATTGGGGCATTCTTTGAAGTTCGAAATGGGGGAAAATGATTTTTTGGGGGGTTTTATTTGGAGATCGGCAAGAATTGAAGAAGCTTAGGATTGGGAGAAGAAAGAGATAGAGAAAAACCTTAGAGCGATGGAGAGAAAGGAGGGTTTTTTCGGACTAATCTCAACTCTAGTCAAACCAACCAACCCCAAGTTAAGAATAGACGGAAAAGGGTAACAAAGGGTGTTTTTGGAATAACGGAGAACTTTTGGGGGGTGATATATAGAATTACTGGTTTTTGGGGTGAATTTTGGAAACACCATATTTTTAGGGTGGTATATCAAGAAAACCCCAAAAGAATCTGTAAGCAAGTTGTCAGACCCATTGAATTGCTTTATTTTTCTCCAACGACCTGCATTTTTCCAGTGGCTACTATGCAGTGGGTGTGTAAGGTATATATAAATTAATTTTTAGTAGTAGTTGTGACATAGTTGATCCTCATACCATTTTCTTAGACCATCATATGTGACTCCTGATGTTACATTTTATCCTAAAATACCCCATCCTTCGCAGCTTCAAATTGAAAACTTGACTCATCAACATTGTTTGTACCATGTATTCCACCGATCAAATCCCAAACCACTTGAAATATGTCAATAACGACATGAGTCCAGAAAATGTCACCTATCTATTGCATCGAGTCAAGATACACACTTGTTCAGTAGATTTATGGTCAAGATACACACTTGTTCAGTAGATTTATGGTCAAGATACGCACTTGTTCAGTAGATTTATGGAAACAGTGATACTGAGATATCTCAAAGAAAGTACAGGTAAAGGGTTCTTTATATTGTTTAGATTGAGGATCCACAGAACTATTGTTTTTCTTTTTGAAGTGATTTGGTGACTTGAGAAATAAGAAGCAAACTGTGGTAGCAAGGCCTTTTTTTTGCCAAATGTAGTAGCAAGGTCGAGTGCTTAAGATCATAGGCTTTGGCACACAACATGTGGAATGATGTGGGTAAACCTTGTAAATCATAAAAAAGTTTATTCTAGTGCTTTGGTTTGGTTTAGTCGGGAATTTAAAAAGTTTGTTGTTTGCATCGGGACCGATCAGAGGCTTATCTTTTCTTTTACCTTTTCACTTTTGTATTTACCAAGGCGATTTTCTTATTGGATCATAATCTATGATTATCTTCGCTTATTGCTAGAAATTTATCAATCTGTCATGATTTTTGATGTGCTATTAAAAACCAAATGAATCCAGTGGCTTACTTTAACTGCTGATCTGTTGATAAGAAGACGATTCACATTTACCCATTCTACACAATCTATTTGTATGCTATATTTGAGAAATTCAAATAAACAGTCAGATTCGTCTAGCATACAAATAGATTGAGTAGAATGGGAAAATGCGAATCATCTTCTTATCAGCAGATCAAAAGTTAAAGTAAGCCACTGTTTCTTTGCATTTCTTATCAACAGATCATCAGATTCTGACTGTTTATTTGAATTTCTCAAATATAGCCACACTTTGCTACATCAGGATCCTTTCTCTATTATATTATAAGGGCCAATACCAATCAATTAGTCAATTAGAGCTTTGAAGTGAATATCTTTCTCATTGTGCCCTGTCTGGTTATGGAATTTTAACTCTACTATATCAAACTATTTTATCCTTCTTAATGAATATATATCAGTACTTGGTGTCTACTGCATATAAATATAAATAACCAAATCCTTTTTGTCGTTCATGCTAAGGCAGATCTTAGATTTTTGCAGAAGTAATTTGAATCTGCCTCTTATGATCTGGAAACGAACTATTATTTATGCCCATTATCTGCTATGCTCTAATAGGATGCTTCAATATAACTTAGGTCTATTTCGTCTCCTCGTTGATTTTTTTTATTTATAAATCTATTGACTCCTAACAGGCTCACATAGGTTACCGTATAGCGCGGCATCTCATACAGGAATCAACAAAAGGAAAGGTACACCCTTCTTTCCGAGAGTGAACTCTATGACAATATTTGGTTACAATATTTTATATATGTTTTAATATTCTCAATTGGATCTTCCTTTTGATATTTCCTATCACCAATGTTTTTTTTCCAGGCTATATTTATTGATCCCACAAAAAAGCATTTTACGACGTCTTGTCAAGGTGTTCCATTGGGCGGCATTGGGTGGGCCCTTAACACTTTCAATGTATTTTCATCATAATAGTTTAGCTTGCACTCACTACCATAGTGGTGGAAACAGTGAGAAACATAATTTTTGCTATTCATAGTTAATTATAATGAATTTTTTCTTGATCCAGATACTTGAAAATATAAATTTAGTTACAATTCTACACATTCCAACTGCTTCTATTAGAAGGAACAAGGCTTGTTTCTGCTTATGTTCTTTATCAGCAACAATATGTACATGGACGGATCCATGAATTTTCACTAGTGGGGGCACAAAAAAAAGCAAGGTTCCGTTAAAAAATCATACTAACTATTTTATAAAAATCCTAAAATAATTTAAAACAAGGTTTTAAATCAATTTAGTTACAAATATAAAAGAAACTATTTTCTTTAAAAGAAAAAGCATAATGATATTCATACTCTCTTAAAACTAATCTAAAAGCAATGTAGCCAGGAGTGGGAATTGAACATTGACCTTTTGTTGGGAAATAATACACGTTACCACTTGGACTAAAGTCTCCTTTTGCTTTAGTTATGCTACAAACATAGACAACATATACCCAAAAATTCCCAAAACTTGTGCTCAACATATATTAATCCTCTATTTTCCGAAATTTCAAACGGGGCCACATGTCCCCTCTACCTACTTAGTGGTTCCGTCCATGAGTATTACGTAATCCAAATACAAAGATAGCTACACATACGACTTCAGGTGTTCAAAACAAAAAAAAAGAGTTAAAAGTTTTACATTTTTTTTGGAAACTAGAGTATAAATTACTGGTCTATAGTTATCATTTTTATTGATAAATACTTATGGAAGTATGCCTGGTTTTATCTCTTCTTTTATCTTCTTCCTGTTCTTAAGCCATTAATGTGCTTTTTTGAACCGTTTCCTTGACTTGATCAATAAAAAAAATCACTGCTTATTGTCTTAATTCTGGAAATTAAAAACCACCAGTGCAGGGAGTATCGGAAGAAGCTACACAGGAGATTTTCAACGCTGGCATCTATTCCCTGGGATACGTGAAGATAAACCTGTCTTAGCAAATCAATTCTCTGTAAGTTAGATACTGTCATGTGAATTTTATTCAATGGCATGCTACAAGTCTACACATATTTAATGCGATGTTGTGAAAAGCAAAATGAAGTGGGAAGGTAGGGCTTAGGCTTCAGTGTCAAAAAATGCCAAGGATTTTTATAAATAATTAATGATAAGAAATAAATAAATAGAAACTTTTTGAACAAAAAACTAAAATAAATGAGCTGTTATTTTGGTGATTTTCACAAAAAATTTATGCAATGGTAGAAATATATTGAAGCATATCAAAACAACATTAATAAATGTGTTAACGATATAAGGTTTAAGAAAATCATGTCAAATGATAGAAAGAAGATGAGGTTCAATTAGTATATAATTTAGTAGTATAATTGCATTGTTAATAGAGGAAGGGCTCTATCTCTATCCCAATTTGATCTGCTAAAAAACAGGTTTAAACGACCCAAAGACAGGCTTATATCCTCTAAATTAGTGCAAAGGCTTTATAGTTATACTACCACTTCTTGCGAAAACAAATTGTGTTGTTACCGCCTTCCGCTAAAGCAGGGCATTACCAGGGCTTTCATGGGGCTTTTTACAACAGCAATTTATTGTTATTACTGAAGTGTTTGGTACCACCAGACCTATGGGCGGACCCAGGAATATTGGTTAGAGGGGGGCACATCGGCAACCGGACATAATTGTTTTTGTTAAGATACTCGGCTACATGTATATTTACGTCATCACAATTTGATAATTGAACAACAAAAGTTTAAATTAATATGAGAATAATAATTTTTACAATATTATATATCTTGGTTTCATAAATTGGACTACAAGGTTTTGTTTAAAAGTTTCTAGTTCTTTTAGGTCTTTAATGTGGAACTACGTTTCCCTGTTCAAAAAGAAAAAAAAGCACTAAAAAATAAAATTATTAATTGACTTCGGTGGGATTCGAACCCGTGACCTCATAAAGATGGAATCAAATGTACTGCCACTTGAGCTATATGGTCTTGTAAAATAATTTTGAAGTAAATATATATACCATATATACAAAAATATTTGACTTCAATTGCAACAAATATTAGGGCCTTTTCCCCCAAAATTTGAGAGGACGTGCCCCCTCTCGATTAACTGTGGGTCCGCCCCTGCCACCACCACAATAGCAATGACTATGGCAATCTCCGTTCCTTGTCCTATCAAGCTATATCATTGACTTAAGCATGCAATACAAAGAACACCCACACACTCATACCAACACGCCTGCACATACACCCTTGCCCCACCCTAACTCCCTCCCTTACACAAATGCTTGCTCTTAAAAACACTCAGGATGAACTCATATGTGTGTGTGTGTGTGTGTGTGTGTGTCTTAGACAGAAAATACGTCATACTTCATAGTTCATACATTTGGATTGGTAGAAGCCTCCATGGTTCTTCAGAAGCCATCTTATACCACAACAGTATTCTGAGTTTTGTATATGCTATTTTAATAGAATTTATTGGATAGGTTTTCATATCACGCTCTGATGGTACAAGATACTCAACCGTGTTGTCTCCACGGAACCCCAAAGTGCTCAAGTAAGAATAATTTCAGATGTCTTATATGCTTAATATTCATGTGTGAGTTTTAATATTTAGTAGAGAGAAACTAGAAGAGTTGGTAAAGGCATTCGCATTAATACATTGCCGGCATTGTCTGAGCATGTGAATTTCAACATCCCTATATGTTTATATTGCTTGATGTTGGCAGAGAAAGTTCCAGATCAGGAATTGGATCTTGGGATTGGAATCTGAGTGGCAAAAAGTCGACATATCATGCTCTATATCCAAGGGCATGGACTATATATGATGGTAACAATTTGCAAATGATTGATTCTCGACTACTTACAGTCATGAGGCTTTTAATTGTCTTATCTGTTATATGTTTGTCAATATAGGGGAGCCTGACCCAGATCTGAAAATAACCTGCTGTCAGGTTTCACCATTTATTCCCCACAATTATCAACAAAGCAGTTTACCAGTTGCAGTATTTACATTCACGGTTAGTACTTTCATTTCTATGCATTATAATTAATATATAATTGATCATTTGAGGAGTTGATCCATTATCTATGATAATTTCAGCTTACAAACTCGGGGAATACTCCTGCAGAAGTGACATTGCTCTATTCGTGGGCTGTAAGTTTAAATACTGAAACGTTCTCAGTTTGCATTTTGTATCTCATGAATCATATTTCATATAGAGATGCAGTTATGCATCTTGGCTATTTGTTAGATACCCTTGTCCTTTTTTAAATAAAAGAATTCTTTGTCAAATCCAACAACACGACCTTCAGTCCGTCTTGTTATTATTTTCTTATGTTGCAGAATTCTGTGGGTGGAAAGTCTGGGTTTTCTGGTTCTCATACAAATTCGAAAATGGTGTAAGAATACCCATAATCATATCATTTCCTTATTTTGTTGGTAGCTTTACATCCATGCATTTCAATGTATGAATTTATATTAACACGCCTTTGGTAACATTAGTGAAAAAGATGGCGTGCACGGAGTTATCCTGCATCACAAGTGAGTTCAGGAATTACTGAAGTCTAAAGAGTAGTAATTCATTTACAAGCCCCATTCAATCATATAATACTATATGATTTCTTGAATCGATTTTTATATTCATTCAGAACTGCGAATGGGCAATCTCCGGTGACGTTTTCGATAGCGGCACAAGAAACAGAAGATGTTCATGTCTCTGAATGCCCTTGCTTTGTAGTATCTGGAAACTCTGATGGATACACAGCAAGAGATATGTGGAATGAAATAAAAAAGGTAGATTCATTTGTTAATTTCTTTCAAAAGTTTAACTGAAATAGAAAGTGTTCATCTGCCTTCTTGTTGTGGTCCCTGAGCATGAATTAAATTCCGGTCCCTCGGTGGAATGTTCTATTTGTTGTCTCTTTCAAATTTAACTCCACAGGGTTGCTGCACAATATTTGTTTCATAATCTACAGAATTGTTTGCTTTTGCATTTAGTATATAGTGTGTCATAAACCACTTCACCTAAAAAAGCTTATGCGGTTGGGTTGTGGGATTACAATGTATATCAAGCTAACGTGAAACCTAATACTCCCTCTCACATTAGCTCTTGGGCTATGCAGTCGCTTATAAAGGCAGAATAAACATGGGTAAATAAGTAACTATATTCACCGGCAATGATGAGATTTAACCCAGGACCAGGACCTCTTGAAACCTAGTGCACTCTGAAACCATGTTGCAAAACACTTTTCCGAAAAGCTAGAACTGTTTGTTTATGAGATAGTAATGTATATCTAACTTAACTCTTCAACATAGTGATTATCATCATGTCTATGACCTGTTGTATTTATGATATATGAGCGGAAGCACATATTGACATTGAAAGCAGGTGCTGACTATTTTTTAGTAGATTTACTTATATGATGCTGGGTGCTAGAGAAAGCTAGTTAAGTAAAACATAGTAGCCTCTATCCAGATATAATTATCCCAAATATTATGCTCAGACTTAGTTTTGTGTGTATAACTTCATTATATTCAGTGGATTAAAATGGATTGCATGGTTGTGGTCTAACGAATATTACACTCTAAAAGTAAGACCCTGGTATGGTGGATCCTTGAATTTGGTTTCACATTCTTATTTACTTTCTCCGGTGTCATTACCAGATTCTAAATAGAACTAAAATTTACAAGCTAAATATATTTAAGACAACAACTATTTCCATCGGTCTAACTCGAGAACAAAGTGCTTGGGGAATTTACTGCACTTCATAAATTTTCGCATCTTTCAAATATGCTAGAAATACTAAAGAGCATATAATAATTAAGTTATCGTGCAGCTGAAGAAATAGTAGAACGAGAAATATAAATATGTTTTGCAAATCATTTAGCCATAGGAATTATGGATAACATGTTTTATATGTTGATTAATTTGCCTGAATCAAGGTTTGCAAGATCAAACTTAACCCTTGCTTTCGTTGTGCTAGGATCTAAGTTAGCTTTATATAATTGTTAATCCATATTAGCTTAAGCATTTGGGTAAAGTGAATCTTGACATGGTATTAGAGGAATAGGTTTTAAAAGTTTCTGGGTTAAAACTTCATCAATGCCAATGTAAATAAAATAATGTACCTCCCATTTATCCCGTCTTTATAAGCTAGTCTCTTTCCTCTCTATGCTTTCCACATGTTCTAGAGGTCAACGTGAAGGAGCGTTAAGAGTCAAACAATCATAATTTAGTTCATGGTTTTGTGTACACTGGTTCTTGTAAATTACCATGTTTTTGTCATTGGATCACAATCCACATGTGTCTATCTTATTGCAGTAATGCAATATTACATTATTACTATATTAATACTTAACCCATGGTTGCGATCCCCTTTGTATAGAAGGTTAGAGTGTCCCAATATGATTCGGCATGAAAAATTAGGTTGCCATATAATATTTATGTTAGATGCCATTTGTGAAGATTAAGTATATTTCATTCCATTAATGATGATTCTTTGATGCCATTTTGTTCCTCACAGGTCTTATGTGAATTTCTTGCATGTTCATGAATAACATGAGAAAGAAATTGATATCATACTAATTAGAGAAAGCAGTGGCTAGATCGACAAAAGCATGACATGTATCGTGACTGGGGAACTCATTAGTTGTGCATAAATTGCAAAATGCGATGCGAAAATTATGATCCAAAAACGTGAATTTAGCACCTTAACGCTTAATTCAAACAATATTCATGGGCAAGTGATAATCTAACTAGTTATCTTGCAACGAACCTTATCAAGTGACATTATAATTTGTGCACAAAGCTTTTCAGATTAATGCAGGGCACTTCTATTGAAGTCATACTGATAAGCTTCTCGCATTTTCTGTCATGCCCACATTATTTCCACAGCTTGCTTGATCTTATGTGAATGGTTTTTCTGTCGTTGTCTAGTCATTTTGTACATATGCACCACTGATTAATTCCTTCTATAAAGATGCCAGGCTCTCAATTTTCCTGACTGTTGTTTGATAAATTGATATATATTTTTAATCTAATAGCATGGATCCTTTGACAACCTTGCTTCGACCAACACATTTACACATTCGGAACCAGGTTTAACTATTGGAGCGGCTGTTGCAGCTTCCTTATCGCTTCCTTCTCAAGCGACATGTACTGTTACATTTTCATTGGCATGGGCTTGCCCTGAAGTAAAATTTCCTAGTGGGAAGATTTATCATAGGTAAGTGGAACTGCTTCATGTTTTCAATAACAGAGCTACATATAATGTTGGTGCTAAAGTAATTTACTATGCCAGGCGTTATACCAAATTTTATGGCACAAACGGAGATGCAGCAGCAAGGCTTGCACACGATGCCATCATTGGTAATTTCAAATCAATACCAGCAGTAAATGAATTTTAGAATTATTCCCTTTAGTTCTACTGTTCTAGCGATATATTTAGGTACTCTTGAGCTAACAGTTTCTTGATTGCATATTCCGGGGACATTTTCTTTTGATAAATTAGGTAAATTTTTAATATTGAAGACAACCTGATGCTGGTTTGAACTTATTCTTTGATAGCCTCATTGCTTTATGACATGCTGCAATAACAGTTATTTTGGTGTTCAATTAAAACACTGCTTGTCCTACAGTTGGCATTACTTTTCTTGTACTTTCAAATTCGTGCTTATTTCGCTGCAGGTAGGCCAGTAAATGTGCTAGGTTGGATCCGGAATTTGTATCTTTAGTGGATCCAGAGTTCCAGACCCAACCATTTACTCAATGGGATTATATGAGATAGATGCAGCCCGGATCCATTAGGAATCGAGTTAGATCCATCTACCCAAATCAAAATTTATCATAATAAACAATATCATTCAAATAACTATAATTTTTTCTCCAATCATTCAGATTAAGTCTACAATGAGCTGAATCGACCGAATGAGATACAATTAGGGGGGGGGGGGAGGCAGACATTTATGCATAGTAGATATGTTTAATTGGGGTTTGATGAGAGAGGTTTGATGATGAGGAAGGGGTTTGATTGTAGCTGTCCTCGTAAGAGAAGGGAATTACGTTTAGGAAATTAGAAAGGTTCAGAGAGTCATATATTAAATATATAGGGTCTTAAACAAGTCCATGCTAAGAAAATAAAGAGCTGACTCATATATTATTCATTATTGGATCTGGATTCTGGTCTTGGTAAATGGGTCTATAGGTTAGACCATACCCTTTGTAATGCGGGTTTCAACCACCCTATATCAAGGTATTATATCAACTTGATAATTTATGTTTCCCTTGGTGGAAATTATCGCATAATATGTCAAAGCTTTGAATTAATGCGCATTAATTTAACTCGATAATTTATTTGCAGATCTCACGTTCTCCGATTAGCAGGAAAACCTCCCCTTGAATTTGAAGGCTGCAGTTTGCTTTACAATGCTATCTTCTCCATTTCTATTTCTAAAGTACTCTACAGTCAATCATCCTTTATGATCAACGCCCCCCCCCCCCCACCAATTTTTTTTTTCAATTTATATCATATTTTATTCCGAAGTTTCTTTCTTGTCGCCCAATAATTTGTTGATTTTTGGATAGATTCTATAGAAAATTGTGTTGGAATTATCACAGTTTGGAAGGGTGAATTGGGAAAGATGAACTGAGACCAATAAGACGGTTAGCTGGGGATAAGGTGAAGTTTGAAGAGTAAATGCCATTAGTCAAAGGGAATTGCCTGAATGGTATTTTGGGTGTGACAGAAGAAAAACGCTGTTAAAGTTGCTAATTTGGCAAACATTAGGGGGTTTCCTGCAAATTAGCCAACTATATTTGAATACAAGCTAAATGATAGAGATGAGCATATGAGTTGTTACTCCCATTGACATATTACTCTGTAAACTAGAAATCTTAGCTTTGATGACTTTGAACTGAAAATGATTTCTAATGAGGTTTTGATGGTTTTCAACTTTTAACAAGTCACATGCCCGTCAAATGCATACAATAAATAGTTTTTTCCTACTGTTTACTTACTTTTTAGAAAGCCTAGTTCACTGTATACTGGTGTCTGCAATCAACTAAATAATTATAATTTTAGCCCTTAGTTTCCTTCTTGTCTCTCGTTGATTGACAAAATGGTGATTTCTACTCTCAATGTACCTCACACTTTCCAGACGCTTGATAAGTATTCTACTAATATGTTTCTATCTGCTATATTACGTTTTGCTAATATCAACATATAGCAGATAATATTTGTTCAAGGTTACTGATTAATTTTTTTGCATCTTCTATATGTATATCCTCTTAAATTAAGAACATGGCTCATGGGCATCGCAAATCGAAGAATGGCAAAACCCTATTCTGCAGGACAAGAGACTTCCAGAATGGTACATTCTTCATATTAACATGGTTACTGTTGAGAATGTGGTTAACATTTACAGTTACCAGTTTGCATGACTTTCTATAATACTGTAGAGTGATATGTTTCGATGTTCTTGGCAGGTACCCTGTCACTCTTTTCAATGAGCTGTACTATCTTAATGCTGGGGGAACAATATGGACAGGTTTCAACCTCTCAAATTGTTTGTTGCTAAAACTAATGTAACGCCCCAATTCCCGGAATACGGAAATATGGGCCGAAACCTTCCGTGCTCCTAGACAAGGGGAAATCACCTTTCCATAGTCACACCTAAGGCTCTAGCTAAACATGTATGATAATATCCAAGGTATAATACTAATATCACGCTGCATAAATAACAAATAACACTGATTAATCCACGATATAAAGATAAAGTCAATAAAATTTCCAAATAACAAAGGATTCCGAATAAACGAAATACAAGATCCAAAAAAGAGACATTATTCCTAACGTCCCCTGAGGGCGCACATTCTAATAGCAACTGAAATAAAATAGAAATAAACCTATAAATACTTCTAATCATCGGTAAACTCCTGATAGTCACTCAAATCCTGTCCTGCCTGTGAATCGGTCTCTAAACCTGATATGGTAAGTCTCAGGAATGTCAGAACATCCCAACAAATACGTAATCGTAATAGTATGTGTGTGTGATTTAGCATGAATATGTCAGTGTAGTGAAGCCCATGTGCACAAGTAGATATAAATATGGCAGTAATATGAAACAAGCATGTAAACATGTCAAGTCGGTGAAGTCATATCTTAGTTGGTCACTAAAAGGGTAATCTATCCTATCGTGAGTTCGAGTGAGTACGTCAACCTCTGCAGGAGTATTCTTAACCCAAAAGTACGGTCCCAGGGCTACGAAATACCGGCCTAAATATGGAATGAACAAGCGACCGTATATAGCCCGGTATGAGCTTTAGGAACAAGCGACCGATATAGCCCGCTACGAGCTGCCGGCATGGGACTCCGGAGATCCTGTTGAATGAATGCACGCTCAAACTACCCCAACACCTTGTGTATTTATAACTAATATGGCAGTGAACTCGACCACTAAATAAGATACTGACTGGACTGAAACTTGTAATATAATATTGACGGCATGAAATAGAAGCTTGTAAGCAGGAATAAATGGGGTCATGGCATGTAACTCAGCATTCCAATAGTGATCTCGTTTTAATTCAAGAAAACAATAATCGTGAACAGGCATGTCATGTCAAGCAAGTGATGTTAAATAAATAGTCTCAAGTAGCATGTCAAGTACAGTCGATATAATATGATAATATCAATACTGTAAACAAAAATCTACATGAATTTACAGACACCTCCATTTAATATATGGATTTATTATTGGAAAGAATAATAAATTGAAATATGGATTTAAAGGGTTATTAGAAAACCTAGGGTTTCACCAAGATACACAATAAATTATGTGATTAATATCATCTAAAAAATACTATATTATATGAAATACAATGATATGTATCTGATTATATTTAAAATAAATACTAATAAAAATGAATATAATTATATACTCCTAATTACTATTGGTGACTAATATACTTGTATGTATAATATGATTACCATGATACCATCATACCTATTAATTAACATAAACAATATGGGACTTTTAATATTAATATACTGTAGTCTAATAATGCATTGTGTAATTCGCCGATATTGTATCGACCAAAAGAAAGGAATAAGAGTACTTATCTTGAGACGGTTAAATACGACAACACGAAACACAAACCAAACTTGATCTCTCGGCTAGAGAATCTCGATCCACGTTGTTCGCTGTTCTGGAGTTGGATGCGGTTGGTGATGAATGCTCGACAACTTTTAAAGGAAGAAAAAGAAGATTTGAGAGATGAATATAGATTTAGAATTATTTATATATATAGTGGAGAGAGAAAAAAGGAGGAGAGAAATTTCTGATTGAAGAGGGAGAGATTCCGATTGGAGAGAGATTAAGGTTAGGTAAAATATAGGTGTATTTTTTATATATTGGTTAGGGTAAAATTGGTAGAAGAGAAAAATTGTTAAACTAGATAAAACAATATATCACAAAACCCCACAAGAACTATTTGTTAAAGATTTTAAGAGATCTCAATTATTTATCATAACCAAAACAATCTATCATATATTTATGGTTATACAAATATTGTAGAGTATATATGTTGTATGTATATTAATTACCATACCAATAAACATCTTAAACAAACTATATATATATATATATATATATATATATATATATATAGTTAAAATAGGTGTATGGTTTGTTATTATATAGGATAATAGAAAATATTTATATAAATATATATAGGGTTTTAAATATATATGATGTATATAGATTAGTTTAAATGTATATGATTAAAATAAATATAGATTTGTTTGGGGAGATAAAATATATTTGGAGAGAGTATAAGAAAATATATATATAATTAGGAAAATAATTCTCATAGCCCCCAATAGTTTAATTTGAAAGATTTAAAATATGATTTAAAGATTAAAAGATTATTAATAATATATCATGGTAGACAAAATATTATACTAGAATATAAATAAGATATTATTAGATTTAGTAAAACAAGACCTTAAAAGTTAAATATCATATATTTAACTAATTTAGATAATCATAATATATTTGTTTATATATCTAGTATTTGAAAATATATTAGATGCAAATTAAAATAAGATATACTAAGTTATCAAACAATCTTAAATACTATTTATTTTTTGTTAAAACAACCATACTAATATTATCTATTTAGTTACGAAACTAATATTAGACAAATAAATATTATATATATAAAAATTTAAGATATTAATCAAATAGTAAAAAAACATAAATACTAATAATATACTTATTTAACAAACATGGAAAACCATAACTATAACAAACTTAAAACAACCATAATAATATGTTCTATCTTAATTAGAAAGTTTTAAACTCCAACTTAAAACAATAATAATAATAATAATAATAATAATAACAACAACAACAACAAAACCCAATACATTCAAAAGGAAAAAGAGGAGAAAAAAACTTACGATCGGACTAGAGTGTTACAACTAATGTACCCTTTGACAATCCTTGTTTGTTCACTAAACTACCTCAAAAAAAAGTCACAGTAAGCTTAAATGCTACATCATAACGGATTTTTTTGTGAAAACTCCTTCAAAATAAAAGTTTAAGTGAGTTCACTGTAGTAAAAAAAACCATCAAGTAGTTTATTGAAAAGCCACGATAGTTAAGGGCATTTTAATGTAATTTAGCGTTATCTTTTTGTAATTTACTCGTTATGATCGACTCATTATGTTTTTTTACAGATGGGTCACTACCAATACAAAGTTTGGCCGCAATTGAGGAAAAAAATTTCTCCCTTGATTTGTTAAATGGAGATTGCAAGAACTTAACCGAAGCCATTCCCAAAAACAATACTGCCGCTGATATCCTTGACAAAATGGCAATAGTAATCGAGAGAATGCATTGTCCTACTGCATCAAGTTTTGCTTTCGGGACCTCATTGCTTCAAGGAGAAGAGAACATAGGCCAATTTCTCTATCTTGAAGGGATTGAATATATAATGTGGAACACATACGATGTCCATTTCTACTCATCTTTCTCTTTAGCCATGCTATTTCCAAAACTGGAGCTCAGCATTCAAAGAGACTTTGCAGCCGCAGTAATGATGCATGATCCCGAAAAATTGCAAATTTTAAATGACGGAAAATATGCTGCAAGAAAAGTTTTAGGTGCCGTACCTCATGATCTAGGGTTATTCGATCCGTGGTTCAAAGTAAATGCTTATACTCTTCATAACACGGATCGATGGAAAGACCTTAACCCTAAATTTGTACTCCAAGTGTATAGAGACACGATAGTTACGGGCGATAAGTCCTTTGCTAAAGCAGTTTGGCCTGCAGTTTATATGGCCATGGCTTATATGGATCAATTTGATAAAGATGGAGATGGAATGATTGAGAATGAAGATTTCCCTGATCAAACTTATGATGTGTGGCCAGTTGCAGGTGTTAGTGCGTATTGTGGTGGCCTTTGGGTTGCCGCTTTGCAGGCTGCATCGGCAATGGCACGCGAGGTTGGCGATAAAGAATCTGAAGAGATGTTTTGGAATAAGTATGAGAGGGCGAAATCTGTTTATATGAAGTTGTGGAACAGTTCGTACTTCAACTATGATGATAACGGCGGCAAAACTAGCTCGTCTATCCAATCCGATCAATTGGCTGGACAATGGTATGTTTCGGATAGGTTAAATAATTTATAAATTAGTCATCAGAGTATTTTACCATTCTTGTTTTGTACGATCGTTCAGAATTTCCTTAAATCTGTTTTCCAAATTATGGTAGACTATGATACTTAGGCCTATGCCATATTTTATTGGTGGGTTAATTGCATGAATCCCTAAATAGTTTACCCCATATAGCACTTCTAGCCCCTCAAGTGATTTATTAGCATAAAAACCGTTCGCTAATCGATTAAAACACTCAAATTCAACTCTTAGCAGCTTAAATGATCGTCTAATTATCTCTTGAACTTGTTTTGTATTGTTTAGAGTAGATTTTGAGAGTTTTAGTGGTTTTGATCAATGAACATAGTGGGTGTTTGCACTGATAAATGGGGGGTATCTATACAGAGTAAACTACATTTTCTTTGCATTTTACTCTAAATTAATTCATAATCATTGCATGTATGTTATTTCTTGGTGTTCACTAATCACAAATGATTTTACAGGTATGCTAGAGCATGTGGGCTTCAGCCAATAGTTGATGAAGAGAAGGCACAAAGCGCACTAGAGAAAATCTATGCTTTCAATGTCCTCAAGTTCAAAAATGGGAAAAGGGGGGCAGTTAACGGGATGAGGCCAGATGGCAGTGTTGACTCGTCGACGATGCAATCAAGTGAGATTTGGTCTGGAGTTACATATGCCGTTTCTGCTGCTATGATCCAAGAAGGCATGGTTGATACTGGATTTAAAACTGCAGAAGGCGTTTTTGAAACTGCTTGGTCTGAACGAGGGCTTGGGTAAGTCAGTTTTTCTTGTGGGTAAATTTCACCAAAGTACCGATGTTTTCACTAAATACCTTTAAAAAATACAGTAGGCTCCTTTAGAGTTTGTTTTTAAAGGATTTTCTGAAATAACCTTAAATGCAGCACTATAAGGGAGCTTACTCTAATATTAAAAAAAACTTTTGAGGCAGTTTAGTGAACTGCAATGATAGTTAAGGGCTTTTCCCTTTTCTTCACCTTTCCCTGATATAGAAAACGAAAAAAGAACTGTTGGTCCAAAGCCAGTTAGCTTAATCTCTAGGATAAAGTGGTCACCGACATGGTAACCCAGCTTTAGGAAATATAGGGTCCTAGCTTCAAATCACATCACCAACATTAAAAGGGTAAATTTCACTAAAATACACTTGACATATCAATGTTTTCCCTAAACTACCTTTAAATTTTTCTTATTTCACAGCTCCCTTAAAATGCTACATTTAAGGGCATTTTTGGTAACAAATCCCTTAAAACTGAAGTTTAAAAGAGTTTCCCATGGAAAATGGGTTTATATAGTTTAATGAAAAAGCGAGATTGTAGTGAAATTTATACTCTAGATAATCCCCCTTGTTTGTTGTCTTCTATGTAATATTTGTATTATGTTCAATGTGAGCAGTGGTGTTGGAAGGTGTAAAACAAAGTTGGCTATCCCTAGCTTAAGTTTTGAGTATAGTGGTTGCTGATACTTGTGATAAGCTAATGCCCCCCCCCCCCCCCACTCCGGCCCCAATAACACACATAGAAGGGAAGAAGAAGATTGCCCTATATTTTCTTTTGGCATTTCGGATTTGACATGATTGTTATCCGAATTGAGCATTTTGATGTGTAAGGCTGCTTTTTTTTTGCTCTGTTTTTGGGATTATACTGAATACTTGGATTTTTCTTGTCGGCACTGCATTGTTCAACTCAAAATTGATTAGATGTATTGAAGTTCAGTCACTTCGAATATATTTATTTCCTAGCAATTGTCTTTTTTTATATACCTTTCCTCATCATATTTTTCATCTAAAGCCTTTTCCGATCACAACTAACTCTGTTAATCACAAATATGTAGAGAGGACCCATACCTAAGCTGAAAGCTCACAGCCAGATACCTTGGGGTCTAGATAAATATGGGCAAAAGGGAAACCATAAGATCCTATAGGCCATCTTAGGGTGTAGGATGATATATTGATTTTGCAGTTGAAGACAAACAGGAATGACTATACCGTTTATAAATCTCTGATATTGTGGCAGGTACTCATTTCAAACCCCTGAAGCTTGGAACACAAGGGACGAGTACCGCTCTCTGTGCTACATGCGGCCATTAGCGATCTGGGGAATGCAGTGGGCATTATCGCCTCCAAAGCTACACAAAGAGGCCTCAGCTGTTACAAACAATAATTTTCATTTAAAGCATCTCATGTTGTTCTCAAAAGTCGCAAGATTACTCAAATTGCCTGAAGAAGAGCGTCATAGAAGCGTTCTTCGCGTTCTCTATGATTTAACCTGCGAAAGGTTAAGGTCGCATTGATTTCACAAGCGTAAAAGATGAAGGGGATAGTATTTGATGGGTATTATTCATTGTTTGGCTGCAGTTCAAGACTGCAGTAGAATGATTGCTTGCAAGAATCGACGGTAACAAATGTTACATTGTCTTGTGTATGATTATTGTATCACTCGGATTGGATTCTCAAATTGCACAGTACACCCAAATTTTATGTTGGTGGTGTATTATTTGTGTGTGATGAGAATACTTTCCTGTATTTTAATCTTACCCATCTTTAGAGAAACTTATGAAATAAAGAAGAAATATGTGTGAGAAATCTGATATGTGATTCATACCATATAACTACTTGAGATGGCCAATGTATGTATGGACATGTGTTTTGAAATAAATTTTGCTTGGTACTGGGAAAATGTAAGTAGCCCTAGAAACAAGTTAATTTTTTAAAAGTGAATTTTTGGATGCAGAAAAGTTAAAAAGAGTAACTGCCAAGTTTAGGGACCAATTACGAGATACCAATTTTTTTGAGATTAATGGTTTCTTTTAACTTAAATGTGAGGTGTGATGTAAAGGAAGTCATATAAATTGGGTTTCTTTTTCCTTTTATATATATATCATATTACGTTGTTCAAGGCATTTCAACTAAAAGAAAAATAAATAAATAAACAGAAGTGCCTAGGACCCCTCTTTTATAGAGCTTGGATGGTAAGCCAGAGAATTTCCTAGTTTGAAGATCATGAGTTTCAATTCCTTATATTAACATTTTTCCGACAAAAAAAAAGACATCTCTTATTTATTTTTTTTCGGGTAGAAACCCCCCTCCCACCACCACACACAACCATTAAACAACCCCCCCCCCCCCCCCCCCCCCACCCACCACCAAACCCAACCATTACAACCTCAAAACTTTCTTATTCTAAATAAAATTCCCGAAATTCAATTTTTCTAAATAGGACTCCTAAATTTTCTCCGTTATTAGAAAAGGGTCCTTTGCCAGTTAAATGGTGATATTTTGCTAATACCTAATCAACTCATAACCCTTCCTCACTTAATATATTTGGTCCTCTAGTATAAAAGATAATCGTCTGTTGTTCACGATGACGGCTTAAAATGGCTCAAGAAACTAATCACATGGATCATATTCTTATGTGCTATATAACGCAAAATATTAAAAAATCGAAAAAAAGAAAAAAAATTTAGAGTTAAAAATTTCACGATTTTCATTTGGTATTGCAAAATATATATAGAAAAACCTAAGGAAATAAATTTTGACATATTTGAAAATTTTTGGTATTTTCATATGCTATAAAGCATGTAAAATATTCAAAATTTTGAATGAATCGAAAATTTGAGATTTTAAAAATTTCAAAATTTCATGTGTTGCCAGGGATTCTTAATCACTCAAACCGAGTTACTTTTAATTGTTAGGTTCTTAGTACCAATCACTGACCTTTTCTTCTTTTACCTCATACAACTTTTGTCTACTTGATATTTTGTCTACTTGATACCCGGAAGTCCCCAAAAATATAAGTAAAATATTGAAAACTCGAAGGAAAAAGAAAATTCTACGAACTTTTGAAATTTCATGATTTTCATGGGCTATATAGAAAGTAATAAAATGAAGAAAACATAATTTTGTTGTTATTAAAAAAAATCGATTTTTCTGTGTTCTATCATGCAAAATATTAAAAAGTGAAGGGGGAAAAAACATTTGAGATTTCTAAATTTTTTGGGATCTTTTGGTTATGGTAAGCAAAATGTTGGAAAACCGAAAAACACAGAAAATTTTGTAATTTTTTATTATGTCGCAGTTTTCATGATTTATATAACAAGAAAAATAATAAAGAACCAAACAAAATAGACATTTTGAAATTATTAAAATTTTCACAATTTTTGCATACTATACAGCATACAAAAAATTATAGAACCGAAGAAAACAAAATATTTTAAGATTTTTTAAATTTGCAATTTTTGTGTGCATAAAAACCAAAATATTGCAGAACAGAAGAAAACGGTAAATTTTGATATTTTTGAAAAGTTCACGATCATTTTGTGCCATTCATGGAAAATATTCAAAAACCAACTAAAACAGAATTTATTGAGATTTTGGAAAATTTCATGATTTTATGTGTGTTATATATTGGATGCAAAATATTGAAAATTTGAGGAAAACAAATTTTTTCTGAATTTTAAAAAAATCCATGATGTTTGTGTGTTATAGCATGCAAAATATAGAAAATTTGAAGAAAAGAAATTTTTTGGGGGAAATTTTAAAGATACCTCGATTTTCATCAAGCAAAATATTGAAACATCGATGAATATAGAAAATTTTGATATTTTTTTATAATTTCGCGATTGTGTATCATGCAAAATATCTCGAAAACGAAGAAATTAATTTATTTTTTTGAGATTTTTGAAAATTTAGCGATTTTTATGCATAACAACTTGAAAAACCGAAGAGAACTAAGAAGTTTGAGATTTTTAAAACTATGCAATTTTCATGTGATAGCGTACAAAATATTGTAAATTTTTAAAAAACAAATAATTTTGAATTTTTGTAAATTTCACGATAGTCATGTGCTATATAACATTTAAAATAATAAAAACACGAAAAATACAGAAAAATTTGAGATTTTTGAAATTTCAAGATTTTCATGTACTATATAGCATGCATAATATTGAAAAAAGAAAAAAAATAGAAAATTTTGCGATTTTTGTGTATCATGTAAATTATTGAAATAGAAGAAAATAAAATAATATTTTGTTTTTCTAAATTTAACCGTTTTATTGTGCTATAGTAAGCAAAATATTGGAAACCAAAAAAACATAAATCCTAATTATGTAAAACTTTACCATATTCGTGTACACAAAATGTTGAAAATTTGAAGAAAACAAAGATTTTGAGTTTTTTGTACATTTCGTGATTCTCGTATGATATAATAAGTAGAAGCACCAATAAGCAATAACTTAGTTGGTACGGGCACTTCCCCTCTTTGGGAGAGTGCGATGTCGAACATAGGGACCCCAGAGGGAAAGTACCCACTAATTAATGCTTTCGGGGCAAATTCGTAGGTTCTTAGGTGCGTGCGTGTTTTTTGTGCTCGTGTATAGTATGAGTGGGCGTGATGTGTGTTGTGTGCTTAGGTTAGGGTTTACGGGCCAGTGCAAAAAAAAAAAGGCGGAAGCAAAATATTGCCGAAGAAAAAGGAAAAAATTCATGATTTTTGTATGCTAATTGCAAGGAAAATATTAAAAACCTGAAGAAAATATAAAATATTTTGTTTTTCAAAATCTAACAATTTTCTTATTCTATAGCAAGCAAAATAATGTAACAAAATTGAATATAATCTTTTGGGCAATTTCTATAAAGCTATATTTGTTATAATTTGAGTTCTAATTAAAACGACAAAAAGACCGTGGAGACGCATATGAAGAAAACGACGTCCGTAAAGTGATTTGGATAAGTAGAGTAAAAAAGATGGAAAGTGATGTAACAAAATTGAATATTCATTTTAGCTGAGGTATTCTATTCAATAATTAAAAGAAAGGTACCATTATAACTCTCAAACATCTATTCATGCACAAATCTCAATGAAATGAAGTCTTCTTTTTCTTTTTCATTTTCATTTTCTTTATTTTAAACAACATAACTGGTTTGAGGAGGATATATGAATAATTTGGAAAAGAATAGCGGGTGTGCTTTTTTTCTTGCAGCACATGCCCGTAAGGCTTAACCTATGCACACCGCACACACACACAATACATCCATACACCACACACAAGCACACATCACACACGAAAGCATTAATTTGTGATCACTTCTTCTATCGGGGTTCCTAAGTTTCGGACTCCTAATGCCCATACCAGCCGAGCTATTTCTCATTGGTAGATTAAATTGTGTATTAAAAGAGGTCAATGCAGCTATGAAGTTTACGATCAAGCTGCCTTACACATATTTTACTCTTTGGGCCCCATCCCAACTTTAAAGAAGGGACCATCCAAACAGTAAAAATATGAATGAAGTTCACAGCCAAATGTTGGTGTGAACTTCAGAACTGCAGTTTTGCCATATTAAAAAAGCCTTAAAATATGAAAAGTAATCACCTTACCGGGCTTGAAATCTACAACAATCCATCCAAAGGCAAAGTCTATGGACCCATCTGTTTGGCACTAGCATGTAGGTGTTGTGGGTCCTACCATTTTGTCTTTTGAGTAGATTGTGGTAGTATTTTGAGCCCGGCAGATAAAGTATTACTCTTGAAATATTGTAGGCAAATGGATGAGATAAAAAGATATCTTAATCCAAAATATTCCATTATTATGTCTCCAACTCCAAATCCAAGACCGTATTTCTTTCTCACAGCGTGCTCTCTCTCCCTCTCTCCTTCACACACCCATTCTCTCTAAAGGTATGTTTGTTTTCTATGAAGTTGTATGGAAGTACCGGAAAGAGGGTTACTTTCGATACTTCAAGTGTTTGTTTTGACAAGAAGTAACATTTGAAATTATTTTCATATGATGATGTGGATCCTATGTGGTGTCCCTACTTCAAGATTTCTCTTCATGACCTTCTGAGCTTGAAAGTGGCACGGAGTATAAAGAAAGAGAAAGAAAAATACTATTTTATTCATAACATTAACTAATTTTAATTTTCTTTCATTCTCTCTCATGCTTTTCAAGATAAAAGTTAATATAAAATAATTACATTTAATAATTCAATAGAACTACTTTTATAACCAAAACAAACAAAAAAGCGCAAGAAATCACTACTTCCATGAACTTCTTTTTGAAATAACTTTAAGATTATTTCCGATACTTCCGGTAACTTCGTCCATCTAAACAGGCCCTAAAAGAAAATAAAAATAAAAATTCAATGGAGCCCCCAGTTGATCTCCACGATTGGGAATTCCTTAACGAGTCAGAAGAATGCTTGATGGAGCACCTTTTCGGGCCTCCGTCAGATGTTGTCTTTCGTTGATCTCGCGGTGGACTTAGTTGATTATCTTCCTTCGTGTGCGGGTCTCAATGGGTTTTTGGAAGAAGAGATGAGGTGAGGAAGTTGTTGCCGAGTACCTGCAAAGAAGTCCCGGGGTGGTTTGGTACCACCAAGGACCCTCCGACGCTCAAGTTAGTGATGAGATCCGAGCAGAGTAACGGCATAAAAGTGTAAAAAATGGCTTACTTGATCCCTCTGTGATGGGGGTTTATATAGCGGTGGTGGCATGCAGCAGCAGACGCGAGAATCTCGCCGGCAGTTACGCTCCCGACGTCACGCCCGTGTAAAGAGCGGATCGCCCGTTAATGGGGATCATGATAGCGTGGAACGTGGGATGTTGCCGGCGGAGAATCTGCGCATGGCGAGATTTGCGGAGCGGCGGTTACGCCTGTGAGTGGTGGAGTCGGTCGGTCGGAGGGACCGAGGAAGATGATCTCGGCGGGAGAGCTCGGGAGCGAGCGAGAGGGCCGAGGTATCTTGGTCCTGTGGTAGCTCGGAGGCGAGCTGAGAGACCGAGGAGGCAAATTTGCAAGGGCACTGAGGTGAGCCAGCTTTGTGCTTGTAGGTCGGGCCTGGTCTGCCCCTGTGGGCCCTCTTTTCTGAGTTCCGGGACACGTCATCTGCCACGTGTCCTGATCCGAAAGGTCACCAATATTGAGCATCATCATTCGCCCCCCACTCTTGTCCCGACCAGTTAGTGGGTCGGGTCAAGAGTGGACTGCCGGGCCGTCTGGGGTAAGTTCCCTCCTAAGGTTTCATCGGGACGCGTCCCTGGGCTGTCAGCTGTCTTTTCTGCCAGCTTATCGCGGCGAGATCTCTGCATTTAGGGAAGGTGCGCCGGTTCGAGCGTCCTGCCACTGAAGTGACGGTCCACGTGTCGAGCGCCGGTTGGCCGATGCGACGTGTGCAGACCTGTGGACTGATGGAGCGCATCCCAGTGTGGGCGTGACATGTGGAGCGATTGGTCGTCGAGTTGATTTCGATCACTTGCCGAGTGTGCCAAGCGCTGCTGAAAAGGAGGCATCTCCATGGCCCCGAAGTCGAGGGGGGATTACTCAGACTTGGATAGACCTGATGTCTCTTGTTGGGGCTTCGGATCCGCTGCATGTGATGGGCTCAGTGGCCTCATTATGAGGGCTATAAACCCGCAGTGTCTGTTGGGCAGGAGGATGCCGGTTGGGGATGACTGAGTAGGGAAGCTGCTCGGTTGATCTTGGCGAAGGTCTTGACCCCTGGCATTGCGAGTAGGGAAGCTACCGGCCAGGGATAGTCGAGTCTGGAAGGAATTTGATCCTTGTCTTTATTGGGTAGGAAGCTACCCGCCGGGATGCGCCAAGTAGGAAGGAGCTCGGCGGCCTCGCGAAGAGGGCTTCAGATTCTCAGCGTTTGATGGGCAGGAGGACGCCCGCTGGGGATGCGCCAAGCAGGAAGGAACTCGGTGGCCTCGCGATGAGGGTTTCAGACCATCAGCGTCTGATGGGCAGGAGGATGCCCGCCGGGATGCGCCGAGCAGGAAGGAACTCGGCGGCCTCACGATGAGGGCTTGAGATCCTCAGCATCTGATGGGCAGGAGGATGCCCGCTGGGGATGCGCCGAGCAGGAAGGAACTCGGCGGTCTCGCGATGAGGGATTCAGACCATCAGCGTCTGTTGGGCAGGAGGATGCCCGTTGGGGATGCGCCGAGCAGAAAGGAACTCGACGGCCTCGCGATGAGGGCTTCTGACCATCAGCGTCTGATGGGCAGGAGGATGCCCGCTGGGGATGCGCCGAGCAGGAAGGAACTCGGCGGCCTCACGATGAGGCTTGAGATCCTTAGCATCTGATGGGCAGGAGGATGCCCGCTGGGGATGCGCCGAGCAAGAAGGAACTCGGCGGCCTCGCGATGAGGGCTTCAGACCATCAACGTCTGGTGGGCAGGAGGATGCCCGCTGGGGATGCGCCGAGCAGGAAGGAACTCGGCGGCCTTACGATGAGGGCTTGAGATCCTCAGCATCTGATGGGCAGGAAGATGCCCGCTGGGGATGCGCCGAGCAGGAAGGAACTCGGCGGCCTCATGATGAGGGTTTTGATCCTTGACGCTGGAGGGGCCGTGAGATGCCTGGGAAGAATGGCTGAGCAGGGTAGCTGCTCGGTGCCTCTTGGCGAGGGCATTGGTCCTTGACGCTGGAGGGACTGTGAGAGGCCTGCGAAGGATGGCCGAGCAGGGTAGCTGCTCGGTGCCTCTTGGCGAGGGCATTGGTCCTTGACGCTGGAGGGCCTCCGAGAGGCCTGCGAAAGATGGCCGAGCAGGGTAGCTGCTCGGTGCCTCTTGGCTAGGGCTTTGATCCTTGACGCTGGAGGGTCCCTGAGAGGCCTGCGAAGGATGGCCGAGCAGGGTAGCTGCTCGGTGCCTCTTGGCGAGGGCTTTCTGATCCTTGACGTTGGAGGGTCCCTGATAGGCCTGCGAAGGATGGCCGAGCAGGGTAGCTGCTCAGTGCCTCTTGGCGAGGGCTTTCTGATCCCCGACGTTGCGGTAGGGAAGCTACCCGCCGGGGATAGCCGAGCGAGGGATCCTCGGACTCGACTGCCTCTGGGAGGACTTTTGATCCTTCAGGACGGGGACCGAGCAGGGTTACTGCCCAGTGCCTCTTGGCGAGGACTTTGATCCCTGTCGGTTGTGGTAGGAAGCTACCAGCTGGGGATAGCCGAGCAAAGACCCGACTGCCTCTGGAAGGACTTTGGTTCTTGGCGTGGGAAGAGCTATAAGGCTGTAAGAAGCCTACTAAGGACCCTTGGCTGGGCAGGGTTACTGCCCGGCGCCTCTTGGCGAGGGCTTTTGTCCTGAAGGATAGCCGAGCGAGGGATCCTCGGGCTCGACTGCCTCTGGGAGGGCTTTCTGATCCCTGGCGTTGCGGTAGGGAAGCTACCCGCCAGGGATAGCCGAGCGAGGGATCCTCGGGCTCGACTGCCTCTGGGAGGACTTTCTGATCCCTGGCGTTGTGGTAGGGAAGCTACCCGCCAGGGATAGCCGAGCGAGGGATCCTTGGGCTCGACTGCCTCTGGGAGGACTTTCTGATCCCTGGCGTTGCGGTAGGGAAGCTACCCGCCAAGGATAGCCAAGCGAGGGATCCTTGGGCTCGACTGCCTCCGGGAGGACTTTCTGATCCCTGGTGTTGCGGTAGGGAAGCTACCCGCCAGGGATAGCCGAGCGAGGGATCCTCGGGATCGACTGCCTCTTGGAGGACTTTCTGATCCTTGGCGTTGCGGTAGGGAAGCTACCCGCCACGGATAGCCGAGCGAGGGATCCTCGGGCTCGACTGCCTCTGGGAGGACTTTCTGATCCCTGGCGTTGCGGTAGGGAAGCTACCCGCCAGGGATAGCCGAGTAGGATAGCTGCTGGGCTGCCTCTTAGTGAGGGCTTAGATCCTTGGGCGAGATGGCCCTCGAGCCACCGTGGCGAGCCCCCTCTGTGCGACCCCGTCAAGGGAGGGGGTGTCGGTCATTCGGCCGGCGAGGGCATTGATGACGGTCGCCGGAAGAGGTTCATCCGCGCCTCCGGTGAGGGGGAGGCGGCGGCTGGTATTTGGATCTTCAGGGTGATCGCTTGCCATGGGGATGGAGATCGGAAGGCCAACTTTGTTTTTTTGTGGAGTTTCGGTTCCCACGGACGGCGCCAACTGATGGAGCTCCTTTTCAGGCCTCTGTCAGATGTTGTCTTCCATTGATCTCGTGGTGGACTTAGTTGATTATCTTCCTTCGCGTGCGAGTCTCAATGGGTTTTTGGAGGAAGAGATGAGGTGAGGAAGTTGTTGCCGAGTACCTACAAAGAAGTCCCGGGATGGTTTGGTACCACTAAGGACCTTCCGACGCTCAAGTTAGTAATGAGATCTGAGCAGAGTAACGACATAAAAGTGTAAAAAATGGCTTACTTGACCCCTCTGTGATGGGGGTTTATATAGCGGTGGTGGCATGCAGCAGCAGGCGCGAGAATCTCGCCGGCAGTTACGCTCCCGACGTCACGCCCGCATAAAGAGCGGATCGCCCGTTAATGGGGATCATGATAGCGTGGAACGTGGGATGTTGCCGGCGGAGAAGCTGCGCATGGCGAGATTTGCGGAGTGGCGGTTACTCCTGTGAGTGGTGGAGTTGGTCGGTCGGAGGGACCGAGGAAGATGGTCTCGGCCGGAGAGCTCGGGAATGAGCGAGAGGGCCGAGGTATCTTGGTCCTGCGGTAGCTCGGAGGCGAGCTGAGAGACCGAGGAGGCCAATTTGCAAGGGCCCTGAGGTGAGCCAACTTTGTGCTTGTAGGTCGGGCCTGATCGGCCCCTGTGGGCCCTCTCTTCTGAGTTCTGGGACACGTCATCTGCCACGTGTCCTGATCTGAAAGGTCGCCAATATTGAGCATCATCAATGCTCCACATCCAATTCCAACCCCTTTGAACCATCTCTTGATGATGATGATGATGATAGAGAACATGCACCAATATGAAATCCAACTACGTACTCTTCTCTCAATCCCATAACCCTTCAACCCTAAGGTGATATGGATGACCCAAACCAACCAAAGAATGATGGAAGCTTTGATGATATTGATAGTGATCAAGAAATGTGGAGTACTGAGGAGAAAGAGGAGTTGGGATGTGATGAATTGGTGAGAAATGAGGAGTGGACTAGCTAGCTAGCTAGCTAGTGATGAGGAAGATGGTGGGAAGGAGGAGAGAGCTTGATGGAAGATGTCATTGGAGGTATAAATTCAAGGCTTGGGTTTTGATGACGCTCGATATTGGCGACCTCCAAGATCAGGACACGTGGCAGATGACGTGTCCCAAGAATCGAAAGAAAGGGCCCACAGGGGCCGACCAGGCCCCCTGTGACCGACTTGCAAGCGCAAACTGGCCCTCCTCGGGGCCCCCTGAAAATTAGCCTTCTCGGCCCCTCAGCTCACCCGAGCTGCCACAGGACAAAGACTCCTCGGCCTCCTCGCTCGTCCCCGAGCCCTCAGCCGAGGCCATCTTCCTCGTCCCTCCGACCAACTCCACCACTCACAGGCGTAACCGCCGCTCCGCGAATCTCGCCATGTGCAGATTCTACGCCAACAACATCCCACATTCCACGCCCTCACGATCCCCACTAATGGGCGATCCGCTCTCTGCACGGGCGTGATGTCGGGAGCGTAACTGCCGGCGAGATTCTCGCGCCTGCCGCTTCATGCCACCACCGCTATATAAACCCCCATCACAGAGGGGTCGGGTAAGCCATTCTTTACACTTACGCCGTTACTCTGCTCGGATCTCATCACTAACTTGAGCGTCGGAGGGTCCTCGGTGGTACCAAACCATCCCGGGACTTCTTTGCAGGTACTCGGCGACAGCTTCCTCACCCCACCTTCTCCTTTCAAAATCCATTGAGACCCACACTCAACGAAGGATAATCGGTCAAGTTCACCTCGAGATCAATGGAAGACAACATCTGACGAAGGCCCGAGAAGGAGCTCCATCAGTTGGCGCCGTTTGTGGGAAACGTTAAATTCCACAAAATACAAAGTTGGCCTTCCTATCTCCTCTCTCATGGCAGACGACCATCCTGGGGATCCCAGTACCAGCCGCCGCCTTCCGCTCACCGAAGGCAGGGATGAACCTCCCCCATGACCATCATCAATGCCCTTGCAGGCTGGATAGACCGCCTGCAATCCCTCGTGGAGGCCCTCGTCCGCGTCCAAACGACCGTGCCCGGTCCCCAGATCGCTGCTCTTCCGCTTCCAGAAGACTCTGCCCTGTCTGGACGGCCAACCACCAGCAGGCTGCATCCCCTCGCCACCGGTCCCTCGAACCGGTGCTCCCTGAGGCCCGCTGGGCGCCCCAGGGCTCTACGCCAAGATCCACCGCCAGGGAGCCTCGCCCCGAGCCTCCTCGCGACCCTTACCCCCCTGAGGAAATGTCGGTCACCTCTCCTATCCAAGAGCGTGGCCAACCCCACCATGATTGGCGGGAACGCACAGAAGGGGTCCGTCCCGGCGACTCAAGAGCTACCCCATCCCGGGACCTGAGGCACCTTATCGAGAGAAACCGGGGCCGCTCCCAGACGCGGTCCACCCGCAGCGGGGCCCGGGAATCCCGAGGCGCCGATTCCTCAAGGTACCACGGTCGGCTCGACGCCCTCGAGAAGAAGATCGAGGGCATGCGCCGAGAAGCTAACTTCTCGAGCGACGGGGCTAAGTATGCCTCCGACTCGCTCACGAAGCCATTCACCGAGGGACTGCTCGCCGTGCGCGTCTCCTCGCGTAATAAGCCCCCGAAGGTCTCTCTGTTCGACGGGAAAACCGACTCGAAGGACCACTTGGACGCTTTCACCGTGGGAATGAGCTTCCAAGATCATTCCGACGCCGCCCAGTGCACGGCCTTCCCGGCCACCCTCATCCGCGCGGGTCGGGACTAGTTCCAGGGGCTCGAGCCCCGCTCAATTTCGACCTTCGACGAGCTGGCCACCCAGTTCCTCGGCCATTTTGTGGGGAACCGTCGATAGAAGCGCACGGTCGACTACCTCTTCACGGTTAAGAGTGGGGACAAGGAAACGTTCAAGGCCTATATTACCCGCTTCTACAATGCCCTCCTCGAGGTGCCCGAGCACCGGGACGAGACCGTCATAACGGCACTCAGATCTGGTCTGAGGCACAAAGAATGGTTGCGCTCTTTCGCGCTGGCTCAACCTAAGACCATGGCCGAAGTCAAGGCGTGGACCGAGCGCGAGGTCCAGCTGGAATCCGAAGTGAATGCTAACCTTCCCCGGGCGGACCGGCCCGACCAGAAGAAAAGGACTCGGGAGGACAGGCCGGAGCGTCAGCAGCCCTACCATCCGAAGTTCCAGGAGTATACCCCCTTCAACGTCTCCCTCGCGGTGTTGCTGGAGGAGGCCCAGAATGAGGGGTTCTTTAAATTCCCCCCCGGTCCCATGTTAGGCCGCTAAGCGAACCCGAGGCCCCTACTGCGCTTTCCACCGGGTGCTGGGCCACGCCACGGAGGACTGCAAACAACTGAGGGACTACATCGAGGAGCTCATCCGGTCCGGGCACCTCGCCACCTACTTAAGGGACAAACGGCAGACCGACCGCGAGCAAGAGCAGCCTCACCCTACCACCGACCTGACCATCGGCCAGATCAGGCTCGTTTCGGCGGACAGCCAGCCCGGGGCTCAGGGAGCCCTATGCCCTATGCCAAGCGCGGGGGCCGGCAACCCTTCAGGGGGCTCGGCCCGAGCCAACAAAGTCATCCTTTAACCTGTACCTGTTTTTTTAAGCAATGTAAATTCTTCCTAGAATCTACTGTTGACTAAATAAGGATCAATGGAGCATTGCGAAAAAGAAAGAAAATCTTTGTTTATTCAAAAGGTATTATGGGCTCCTCAGCCGTACATGCAAAAAAAAAAAAAACTGCTAAGTTACAATAGCGGGGGTAAGGGGTGCAGCGAGCACTGCTCGTGGTACTCGGTGAAGATCTCCGCCAACTAGGGCCGTGCAAGTTCCAGCCTCTGCTCCCGATTCCCCCCACGGGCGCTGACCCCGAGCCTCGGCTCGTAGCATTCGCGGACGAGCGCCTCCGAGCGCGCCAGCCGGTTCGCGGAGATCAAGCCGAAGCGCCTCAAGGATCGCAGCTTGCCCACGGCCTCGTCGAAGAGCTGCTCCGACAGGGGGTTGTAAAGCCCTGGCGATGCCCTCCAGATGGAGTACATCAGTAACTGCAGCAGGGAGGAGCGCCTGGGGAGCAGCCGACCGAAATGCTCCTCAATGCGAGCAACAACCAACTGCACCGTGTCCTCGGTGCGGTCGCGGTCATAAAGGTACACATCCGCAGAACTGATGATTTCGGGGATAGTGAACGGGAAATCCTCCATTTTCGATGGCTTATCTACGAGGGGGGAAGAACCGGTACTCCTTATATAGCCCGCTGTGCAGCCCAACGGCCGCCACGCGGCGTCCATCGATCGTTACCCGGTGGAAACGAAGCGACGCGCCACGCGGCGTCCTTCAACGTTACTCGGTGGAAACGAAGCGACGCGCCCCTGTTGCTTCGCCTCCCCCCATATTCAATGCACTAGATGCGCACGCCGTTGCCCCGACCATTCCCATTCCCCGCACCTACAGCCGAACGACTAGGCTACGCCTCGTCAAAGGTTCAACCCAGCAGCCGCCCTGCTCAAACATCCCTGGCCGGCAGCTTCCCTGCCACAACGCTGGGGATCAAAAAGCTCTCCCAGAGGCAGTCGAGGCCAGAGATTCCCTCGCTCGGCTATCCCCCGCAGGCATCTTCCCTGCCACAATGCCGGGGATCCAAAAGCCCTCCCAGAGGCAGTTGAGGCCAGAGGTTCCCTCACTCGGCTATCTTTCAGGACAAAAGCTCTGGCCAAGAGGCACCGGGCAGTAACCCTGCCCGGCCAAATGTCCTTGGTGGGCTTCCTACAGCCTTATAGCTTTCCTCACGCCAAAGGCCAAAGTCCACCCAGAGGCAGTCGGGTCCTTACCCGGCTATCCCCGGCTGGTAGCTTCCTACCATAACTGAAAGGGATCAAAGTCCTCGCCAAGAGGCACCGGGCAGTAACCCTGCTCAGTCCCCGTCCTGTAGGATCTGAAAGCCCTCCCAGAGGCAGCCGAGCCGAGCCCGAGGTCCCCTCGCTCGGCTATCCCTGGCGGGCAACTTCCCTGCCACACGCCGGGGATCAAAATTCCTCCCCGAGGCTGTCGGGCCCTTGTCTGGCCATCGACGGCTGGTAGCTTCCTACCACCGTCCTTAAGGATCAAAAGCCCTCATACAGGGGGACCCGAGCAGCTATCCTGCTCGGTCAAACTCCGGCTCTTACCATCTACGCCAGGGATCAAAACCCCTCACAAGGACATCGGAGCGGCTACCCCGCTCAACCCCCCAAGGCTGGTAGTCGCCTACCAACAACTCTAAAGAACCAAGCCCTGGAAAGAAGGCGACCGAGCAGCTACCCTGCTCGACCACCCCTGGCGGGTAACCCCTTAACGCCGCAACAGATGCATGAAGCCTTAGCGGGAAATGACGGCGCAGCTACCTTGCCCGGTCACCCCCGGATGACGGCCGATACTCCAAATCAGAAACAAATGTCAGGTCTGCCCAAGCCTAAACGATTTCCCACTCGACCTCGGGGCCCAAGGAGATACCTCCTCGGAGGCGCTCGTCGGCAAACAACTGCAGTCAGCTCGACGAACGATCGTCGGACAGAGAGCCAACCTGACATGAAAGCACAACAGCGCAAGTAAAAATATCCCAAAGCGAGTATTCTTCACAAACAGATGGCAGAAAGGAAAACTTTATCACAGCTGAAGAAGAAAAACTTTATTACTACCGCCAAACATAAGTTTTTTACAAAAGGTATTTTCTGGCTCCTCAGCCTTACAAAATTCAAAAGGAAAACAAAATGAAGATAGGAGAACGGGGGCTCTACACCTCGGACCCAGGTACGACCTCGAGGTCATCAACCTCCACCACTGGGGGCGCTGGGTCCTCGGCCCCCTCCCCGCCGGGAGCCTTTCCCCCTTGCTCGTCGACTCCCACGAGGGGGAACTCGGCCCGCAGATCCGCGTCGTCGAACTCCGGCATCCGAGACTTGACGACATCTAGGGCGTTGTGCCAAATGCGAGTTGTGGCCACGGCCAGATTGTCATAAAAGCCCCTCGACCCCTTGTAGCTCGCCACGGCCCTTGATTCCGCCGACTTATAGGCCTCGGCCGCCGCCCCTAGCTCCTTTCGGAGGGTCTTCACCGTCTTCTTGAGGTTGCCGGCGAGCACCTGGAAGTCCTCGAACTTGCCTTCGGCGATTGCGGCGGCCTCGCGATGCCGGGCGACCTCTCTTTTCCCGGCATTCACCTCGCCCTCCAGGGCAGCGATCCTCGTCGACATCGCCTCCTGCTCCCGTCTGGAGCTCTCTTGCAACACGGCGAGCTGGCCCGCGGCCTCTACCGCCAGTGCTACCACCTCGGTCTCCATGCGAAGGGCGAGGGCCACGTGCTGGAGAGTCTGGGAAGGCATAAAAAGGAGAAGGATCAGAAAATATGAAGGAAAACACTAAATCTCACCGCGCACTGGGGGCTTACCTGCACGGCTTCCTGGGCGATTGACGCCAGCTGAGCCTTGAGGGTTCCTCTGGGAACCCGACTCCCGGCCGAGGTCTCTATCTCGTGGAGGAGGCTGTCCGCGACCGACAGCCCGGAAGACATCGTGAACCGGAGCCCCCCTTCCTCCACCATAGTCGGTGAAGACCGGCCCCGGGAAGGTCTCCGGGAGCTCCTCTTGAGCGTCTCCGAGGGGGAGCCGATCTCCTCTTCCGAGGCCGTGTCCTCCATAATCAGGCCCCGCTTCCGGCCCGACACTCTGCTGGGGCCCGGGGCAGGATCCACCACCGAGCGTCCTCGGGGCACCGCCACATGGGCGGTGGGAGCGGGGTCAGCCTGCGCCCAGGAAGAGCTGGCGCCCCCAGCCCTAGCAGGCTGCCTCGATTGGCGCATAGCATCTCGGAGAACGCCGAAGTCCATGGATCCTGCACAAAAAAAAAACACCCCACTTATCAGCAACGCGAGTAAAACATAAACCTAGAAAGCAAGCCTAACTTACCAACGAACTCGACGGGGCTAAACCCGGCCCAGCTCAAAACCCTCTCGGACAGCAGCACGTCGTATCGAGGGATGGGTTCCCACGACGCCACTCTCACCGCGGTGGGGTCGTCGGACAGGTTCCCCGGCAGATTCTTCTCCCTCGACCACTTGGTGGGCACCGGCCAGTCCTCGCCCTCGGGAGGGGAGACGAAGAAAAACTTCTTCTTCCAGTCGTGAATGGAGGAGGGCAAGGCCACTACCCCAGTCCCGGTAGCGACCCCGGTCCGCTTCCTAAAAGTAAAATAAACCCATCTCGGGTCGCCAGCTCGACCGCCGGGGTGACTCTTAAAAGCAAGGGAGGAATCGAGAAGGGAAAGGCTGAAAGGAACTGCCTGCAGCTTCAGGCGGATCAGGAACCCAAGGAGGATCCTCCACGCGTTCGGCACTAACTGGCCGGGAGCTAAGCCGAAGAAATTCAGAGCGGCGACGACCTCAGGAGAGAAGGGCAAGTGCATTCCGCCCCAAAAAGCTTCCAAATACAGGGCAATCTCCCTGCCCCGTACCTGGTCTGCCCTCTCTCCTTCCTCGGCCAGACGAAGCGTGTAGCGCGGGGGAATATGGAAGCAAGCTCGAGCATTGGCGAGCTCGTCCTCATGCCTCACACAGCACGGGGTGCTGTGGGCTACATCTACCGCCTCCTCCCTGGAGGCGGCCTCCGCCTCACGGCCTCGGGGAGAGGGCCCAGCCCCTGCTCCCCGAAGGGACTCGGACACATCTAAAGGAACCCTAACATCTACTCCTACGACCTGTACTGATTCTACAGGAGAAGACATCTAACCTGGGATGGAAACTCTTCAAAAGTTGGGAACGAGAGAGGGGAGACGAGCGCTGAGCAGCTGGGGCTTGAGAATGAGGAATATGAGAGAGTAAGGGCCCTAGGGCGGGCCCCACCCATATTTATTACCGCATATGGTTTCATCCAATGGCGCTCATCGTCTCCTGCCGAAACGGCTCCTTGCGCCTGTCACGCCCCGCTTACCAGAGTACGCTAAAAAGGGTATGTGACATAGCCAACCATGCTACCTGTAGATAGGAAGTATCCAACCACAGTCACATTACGGCTGTAAAGATATCAAGAACAAAATAAAACTATCTAAAACATGTCCATAATCCAAGATAACATGAGTCAAGAATAATCACATGCGGAAGCGAAAGGTCCAATACAAAATAACTGGAATGTATGTCCCATAATGCGGGCTCACATTAGGAATAAAATGCAGGAAAGAAAAGCTAACTACTACTGACACTCACAGCTCAGCCTGTCGGCTGAACTATTCCTGCTCGGACTGCAACAGCGGTACAGAATCTGGGCCATGCAAAACCCAGACGTCAGCGCGTCAAGTCATCAAGTAATAACATATAAACAGGGTAGCAGGCAATGCGAATATAAGCATGAATAAAGCAAGGGTAACAATAATATAATCAGAGCAGTGCAGTGGGTAAACTAAACTGTTCTATCAGGTTTTCTGTTCTAAAGTCTTTGAAACCAAATTGATGAATCATCGATATAACTCAATAGTATCCCGTACATACCCGGGACCACGGCCCAGATTCTCGGGCTGAAATCGAGACATGCCGCTAGGCACTAAACAGGAATGTGTACAGATAAATGATGTCAGCAGCATCATTCCAAGGCTGGCCTAGCCTCTAAAACTGATCAGAACAGGTAGCGAACTGTTGAGTTACAAGTCAGGTTTCACCTTTGATTTCCCCATACCCCCAAGTTATATGTGTAGGTCAAGTCAGGTATCCCATAATCAAGAACTAATGCCAACACAGGATCAGGTAAACAGGATTGTCTGGATAGACAACAGGAACGGTCCATGAGGACTACATGTCAGGTTTGTTGGTATTAGATACAAGATCAGGTAACGAGTCAAGTCATGGTACATCAGGTCAAGTCAAGCAGTACACGGTACCATGTCGGGTCAATCAATATGTATGTAGCAAGTCAGGTCAAGATGTAAACGATATCATGGGTGTGCTCATACTCAGTTACATAATCAAGCATGGTCATCAACAACATAAATTTAAGCAACGAATTAAACAATAAAGAAGCTTCGATTAATTTGCAGCACGGTTATCAATTGTGTTTCAGAGGTGTTATCAACATCATAAGAATACAATATGACAGTTAGGGCCGTGAGATCATGTTAACAAGTTTAAGAATTTTATGGATCCAATGATATAACTATATATAGGTTCAATGGATGAAGTCACAGTTAATACAGGTTAAATGTACCCGAGTGTCTGAATGAAGTAAAACTATAGAGAAAGTGCCATAGGCTATGTCAATAGTGAAAGTGTGATTAAAACATGTAAATGTGATTATTAGGTTTAATTGCAAATGGTAGGTTTCACGTTTGGAAGATAAAATGATATATAACACCATTGAACACGAAAATGGGAAATTATAGTGCTAAAGTTAAACTGCAGGTTTAGGGTGTCATCAATGTATTTGTAAATATTATTTAGCATGGAGTAATGGGTACTTGCCTCGACGGGTCGCGAATCGGGAAAACGGAACGTTAAACGTCGGCGGGGAAAATCTCGCGACGGGCGCACGGTTCACGGAATGAACCCAAACGACGAACAGTGGAACCACACAGGTCAGGGTAACTCGCTGGATCGTCGAGACATGTCGCCGGCACGGCCGGATTCCGGCGAGACACAAAAACAGTAAACATTAAATTTACAAGAATGCATGAAAGAAAGAAAAGAGAAGAATACGAGGTGAAATAGGAATAAGACCACTCACTGGGATGCTAACGGTGGTGGCCAGGCCAACGGTGATGAGATCGACGGAACTCCGATGATCGACAGAGGAATCTTTTCCAAGAAAACAGAAAAAGAAAACATTAACAGAAGAAGAATAGAAAGAAGAGAAGAGAAGAAATGAGAGAGAGAAGGGATATCACACTGGGTTTGGGAGAAGTCTAGTATGAGGTTGAAAGGTGAGAAGTCGATGGCAAGGGATCGCCGGCGAGCTCAAAGGCAAGGTGACAGGGTCCATGCTGCAGGGAAGACTCGGCTAGGGTTGCAGGTTAAGCACTCGGGGAAAAATCAGAGGGCAAGAACAAAGGGAGAGGGAGATGGTGATGACGAGAAAGGAGTCGGCGGCGACGGAGCGGTGGCGGTGATGGGTTCTGGGGTGCAGTGGGTGTGCAGGGTCTCGGGAGAGGGAGAAGGAGAAGAATGAAGGAGGAAGGAGAAAGAGGATGAGGAGAGGATGGGATCGAGGTGTTGACGAGGTCGGCTCGGGTAGGAAGAGGAGCGGCTAGGGTTAGGGTTTTGCTGCGATGGGTTTAAGAAGGAGATGCGGAGTTATAAAGAGAGGAAGAAGAGAGAATGTGAAGGAAGGTGAGCATAGCAAGGAGGCGGTGACGCGATCCGAGGAGTGAACAGTAATCGCGAGAGGTGAGAGAAAGGTACGAGAGGAGAGAGAAAGAAGAGAGAGAGAAAGGAATCTGCGATGGAGGAGAGAGAGAGAAAAAGAAAGCTGAGGGGAAAAATAGGTGTGGGCCCGGCGCAGAGGAAGGCGTTCGATTGGTTGATTGTTTGAGGAGGTGGGACCCAAGGAACAGTGCAAGGATTTAAACGAATTGTGATTGGCTCGCGGCCACCAAGGAAAAGAAGAGAAAGATTTGTGAAGGGTTAGAACAGTTAGGGAAAGATTTTTAAAGAAATGGAGAAAAATATTTTCTGAGGGTTAAATTTTATTTTCGTTGGTTTTAAAAATATATTAAAAGGATTTGGCGCAAATGCAAAATATTCCAGAATTGCGCCCGGGTCGGGTCCAAAAATTTGAATTTGAAATAAGAAAATTTTAGGCGGGATCCAAAATTTAAAATGAAGTATTTTACAATCAAAAGGTATACCCCCGAAACGGACACACGTACGTGCGCGTAGCCGTCCAAACTTACCCGTTTCAATGAACGGGACGAGAACACGATGCACGGACGCTACAACAGGGTTAGAGGTGTCAAGCATGCCATGACGAATATTTTTAATTTTATTTTAGATGCCTTAAATTGTTATATGCAGAAAAGAATCGTCGGGTAAAATTTATGACTAACAACAATCAAGTAGGATCAATGAAATAATACCATACACCAATCATACGGTAACAGAAACTAGTAGCGTTGGGCTCGGTTGTTACATTATACCCAACTACAAAAGAATTTCGTCATTGAAATTCCAAGAATACAAAGATAGACGACGAATAACTACAAGAAAAGATGAGGAAACTTCTGCCGGATTTCATCTTCCCGTTTCCAGGTGGACTCTCCATGCGAGCGATTATCCCAAGAAACAAGTACAAGAGGGATCACCTTGTTCTTAAGAACCTTTTCCCTCCAATCCACAATTTCAATCGGTCGCTCCTCAAAAGTCAAGTCTTCTCGTACTGTTAGCTCCGAATGATCCAATACATGCGTTTCATCACGAATAAACTTACAGAGTTGAGATACGTGAAACACATCGTGCACATTCGCCAAGGACTGCGGTAACGCCAAACGATACGCTACCTCGCCAACACGCTCCAAGATCTCAAAGGGTCCAACGAGTCGAGGACTGAGCTTTCCTCGACTTCCAAAACGAATCACCCCTCTAGTCGGTGATATCTTCAAGAATACCAAATCACCCACGGCGAACTCTAGAGGTCTTCTCGACGTATCCGCCCAACTCTTCTGTCGGTCTTGAGCTGCTTTAATATTCTCGATCAACGAGGAATGTACTTGCAGCTGCATCAACAGTCCCGAAGAATGCGGTAGCACCACCTCCAAGTCAAATCTTCGAAAATCTTCAACGAGCTCCTTCTGCGTAGTTAACACCTGAATTGCTGGTAACCGACTAAGCGCATCCGGCACGACATTAACCTTCCCTGGATGGTACTTAAGATCAAGATCGTAGTCAGCCATCAGCTCCAGCCATCTACGTTGCCTCATATTAAGCTCCTTCTGCGTGAACACATACTTCAAGCTCTTATGATCCGTGAAAACTTCGACCCTTTCGCCTAAAAAGTAATGTCTCCAAATTTTCAAAGCGAAAATCACAGCCGCAAGCTCCAAGTCATGAGTTGGGTAATTCTTCTCATGGGTCTTCAACTGTCTCGATGCGTACGCTACAACCTTCCCATGCTGCATCAAAACACATCCCAATCCTTTCCCAGATGCGTCGCTGTGAATCACCAATCCTCCGGAATTGTCTGGCACGGTCAGAATAGGGGCGGTTATCAATTTCTGCTTCAACGTCTCAAAAGCTAACGCACATTTATCCGTCCATACAAAAGGTACCTCCTTGCGCGTAAGCTTGGTTAACGGCTCCGCCAGACGAGCAAAGTTCTCCACAAATCTTCTGTAATACCCGGCGAGTCCAAGAAAACTTCTTATCTCTGCAACATTCTTTGGAATCGGCCAATCTCGAACTGCTGCAATCTTTTCTGGATCGACGGCAATTCCATCGCCAGACACAACATGCCCCAAAAACTTTACTTCCTCCAGCCAAAACTCGCACTTACTCATCTTCGCATATAACTTCTCTTGTTTCAACGTTTGCAGTGCGATCTTCAAATGTTCTGCATGCTCTTCAAAACTCTTCGAGTAAACCAGAACATCGTCAATGAATACCCCAATAAACTGGTCCAAGAATGGTGAAAAGATTCGGTTCATCAAGTCCATGAATACTGCCGGCTCATTCGTTACTCCGAAGGGCATCACTAAGTACTCGTAATGTCCATACCGAGTTCGGAACGCCGTCTTGCAAATATCTTCTGCTTTCACTCGGACCTGGTGATATCCGGATCGCAAATCCAGCTTCGAGAATACCCTCGCGCCACTAAGCTGCTCGAAAAGTTCGCCAATGCGAGGGATCGGGTACTTGTTCTTAATAGTCACCCGGTTTAATTCTCGATAGTCGATGCACATCCTTCTCGTGCCATCTTTCTTCTTTACTAGAAGAACTGGAGCTCCTCAAGGCGAGTTACTGCTTCGAATCCAACCTTTCTCAAGCAATTCGGCAATCTGTTTCTTGACTTCTTCCAACTCTACTGGTGCCATTGGATAATACGCTTTGGATTCTGGCGCTGCACCAGGAATAAGGTCAATTGCGAACTCCACGTCTCGCTTCGGCGGTAATCCCAATATATCTTCAAACACGTCCATAAAATCGCGAACAACAGCTGGCTCTTCACTTTTATCAACTTCCATTGATGCAAGAATATTATTTGTCGGCCTAGCCCTAAACTCGACCGGCCCGACAGAACTGCTTCCTCCAGTGAAGCTAAACTCGGGATGTCCGGGAATCTGGAAAATTACTTTCCTTGCCCTACAATCAATGTGAGCTTGGAAAGTGCTAAGAAAATCCATTCCCAAGACGACCTCGTAGCTACCCGTATCAATTACCAAGAAATCTGCAAAAAGCTCCCGTCCGCAAACAACAACTGTACAATCTTTACATTCCCTACTAGATATGATTTTCCCATTCCCAGTGTGTATGTCCCAGAAACTAGACAGGGTCGTGCAGGTAATCGAGTGTGTAGCTATAAACTTGGACGACATAAAACAATGGGATGCACCAGAATCAAATAACGCTAATGCGGGAAAACCATGAACGAGTAGAATACCTGAAACAACTTCTCCTGACGCCTTAGCTTCTTCAGCTGTCAAGGTAAAAGCTCGAGCCTGATTAGGTCCTTGAGTCAGCTGTTTCTGTCCCTGGAACGGTCTCTGCGGAGGCTTCTGAATATCATCCCTCGTACGAAGCTTCGACGGACAAGCGCTGACAGCGTGATCTGCCGCTCCACAAACCAAACAGAGTCCCAGCCTCCTTCGACAATCCTTTTGCACGTGGCCGGGTAAATTGCAGTAGTTACAAGTCATGCTCTTTCTTTGATCGACGACAACAGGCTTCTTCATGGGTGCTACACCTCGACGGTCCACTGGAATACCTCTGCGACCATGAGCTCGGTTTGGTACAAATGCTGGCTTCCTTACCGCAACTGTTGTCTGCTGCAAACTCCCCTTCATCCCAGATAAACTCTGCTGCTCTCGGGCTGCCGCAAGTACTTGTGAGAAAGTGGTCAAACCCAGGGAGACAATCTGCCTCTGGATGTCCACATCTAAGCTGCGCATGAACCTCCGTGCCCTGTCTGCATCGTTGGCAACTAAAGGTCCAGCGAATCTACTGAGTCTTGTCCATTCTGCTGCATGCACATCTACGGGTGCTCCATTCTGCTTTAGCCCGATGAACTTCTCTTCCATCTCCTCCCATGCCGTCCGCGGGAAGAACTTCTCTATGAAACTCTTCGAAAAATCCGCCCACTTGATCGGCTTGGGCAAGCGGTTCTCTTCCACAAGCCACCATTCTCAGGCGTAGTCCACTAACTGAATGCGTACCACATCAACTCTTTTATCATCTGGAATCTGTGCCGCAATAAGCAAGTTCTCTGTGTCAACTAGCCACTGCTCCGCTGGCAACGACTCCTCCAAACCAGTAAATGTAGACGGACCCAAACGCCTGAAGTCTGCTACGGTCCCTACTCGGTCAACTGGTTTAGCTCCAACATTGTTCACAGACTGCTGAACGATCTGCAAACCTTCCTGAAACGATTCCGCTTGCTGCTGGATCAGCTCGGTCTGTCTCTTTTGATTCTCCAGCATTCCCCTTATCACTCCAAGCATGGCGGCTTCGTCCACACACCTCTGGTACGTCTTCAAATTCTTATCTACCATATTCCTGAAATCAAAACACCCAACATTAGCATGATGATAGATTCAAAATATAGATCAAGGCTAGAACTCCAAGTTACTTAAATAGAGTGCCGCATTGTAACTATGCCGCGGTATCATAACCACAATTACATAACTCCACCCAAGTCGCCTAATTCTTAGAGATAACAAGGAATCAGGTTTCGAGTCGATATGCAAAGGAAGTTTGCACATCGTAGAAGATATAACCAGGAAGAACTTGATTCTAGAACGGTAAACGGTAAGGTGGCAGGACATGTTTCCTAAACACGGGTATTCTGATTCGTGTATTGGGTACACCACCCAACTACAAAAGAATCAACCCGACTAACCTATGGCTCTGATACCAAAAGAACTATGTCACGCCCCGCTTCGCAGAGTACGCTAAAAAGGGCACGTGACATAGCCAACCATGCTACCTGTAGGTAGGAAGTATCTAACCACCGTCACATTACGGCTGTAGAGATATCAAGAACAAAATAAAACTATCTAAAACATGTCCATAATCCAAGATAACATGAGTCAAGAATAATCACATGCGGAAGCGAAAGGTCCAATACAAAATAACTGGAATGTATGTCCCATAAAACGGGCTCACATCAGGAATAAAATACAGGAAAGAAAAGGTAACTACTGCTGACGCTCAAAGCTCAGCCTGTCGGCTGAAGTACTCCTGCTCGGACTGCAACAGCGGTACAGAATCTGGGCCATGCAAAACCCAGACGTCAGCGCGTCAAGTCATCAAGTAATAACATATAAACAGGGTAGCAGGCAATGCGAATATAAGCATGAATAAAGCAAGGGTAACAATAATATAATCAGAGCAGTGCAGTAGGTAAACTAAACTGTTCTATCAGGTTTTCTGTTCTAAAGTCTTTGAAACCAAATTGATGAATCATCGATATAACTCAATAGTATCCCGTACATACCCGGGACCACGGCCCAGATTCTCGGGCTGAAACCGAGACATGCCGCTAGGCACTAAACAGGAATGTGTACAGATGAATGATGTCAGCAGCATCATTCCAAGGCTGGCCTAGCCTCTAAAACTGATCAGAACAGGTAGCGAACTGTTGAGTTACAAGTCAGGTTTCACCTTTGATTTCCCCATACCCCCAAGTTATATGTGTAGGTCAAGTCAGGTATCCCGTAATCAAGAACTAATGCCAACACAGGATCAGGTAAACAGGATTGTCTGGATAGACAACAGGAACGGTCCATGAGGACTACATGTCAGGTTTGTTGGCATTAGATACAAGATCAGGTAACGAGTCAAGTCATGGTACATCAGGTCAAGTCAAGCAGTATACGGTACCATGTCGGGTCAATCAATATGTATGTAGCAAGTCAGGTCAAGATGTAAACGATATCGTGGGTGTGCTCATACTCAGTTACATAATCAAGCATGGTCATCAACAACATAAATTTAAGCAACGAATTAAACAATAAAGAAGCTTCGATTAATTTGTAGCACGGTTATCAATTGTGTTTCAGAGGTGTTATCAACATCATAAGAATACAATATGACAGTTAGGGCCGTGAGATCATGTTAACAAGTTTAAGAATTTTATGGATGCAATGATATAACTATATATAGGTTCAATGGATGAAGTCACAGTTAACACAGGTTAAATGTACCCGAGTGTCTGAATGAAGTAAAACTATAGAGAAAGTGCCATAGGCTATGTCAATAGTGAAAGTGTGATTAAAACATGTAAATGTGATTATTAGGTTTAATTGCAAACGGTAGGTTTCACGTTTGGAAGATAAAATAATATATAACACCATTGAACACGAAAATGGGAAATTATAGTGTTAAAGTTAAACTGCAGGTTTAGGGTGTCATCAATGTATTTGTAAATATTATTTAGCATGGAGCAAGGGGTACTTGCCTCGACGGGTCGCGAATTGGGAAAACGGAACGTTAAACGTCGGCGGGGAAAATCTTGCGACGGGCGCACGGTTCACGGAATGAACCCAAACGACGAACAGTGGAACCACACAGGTCAGGGTAACTCGCTGGATCGTCGAGACATGTCGCCGGCACGGCCGGATTCCGGCGAGACACAAAAACAGTAAACATTAAATTTACAAGAATGCATGAAAGAAAGAAAAGAGAAGAATACGAGGCGAAATAGGAATAAGATCACCCACTGGGATGCTAACGGTGGTGGCCAGGCCAACGGTGATGAGATCGACGGAACTCCGATGATCGACAGAGGAATCTTTTCCAAGAAAACAGAAAAAGAAAACATTAACAGAAGAAGAATAGAAAGAAGAGAAGAGAAGAAATGAGAGAGAGAAGGGATATCACACCGGGTTTGGGAGAAGTCTAGTATGAGGTTGCAAGGTGAGAAGTCGACGGCAAGGGATCGCCGGCGAGCTCAAAGGCAAGGTGACAGGGTTCACGCTTCAGGGAAGACTCGGCTAGGGTTGCAGGTTAAGCGCTCGGGGAAAGATCAGAGGGCAAGAACAAAGGGAGAGGGAGATGGTGACGACGAGAAGGGAGTCGGCGGCGACGGAGCGGTGGCGGTGATGGGTTCTGGGGTGCAATGGGTGTGCAGGGTCTCGGGAGAGGGAGAAGGAGAAGAATGAAGGAGGAAGGAGAAAGAGGATGAGGAGAGGATGGGATCGAGGTGTTGACGAGGTCGGCTCGGTAGGAAGAGGAGCGGCTAGGGTTAGGGTTTTGCTGCGATGGATTTAAGAAGGAGACGCGGAGTTATAAAGAGAGGAAGAAGAGAGAACGTGAAGGAAGGTGAACGTAGCAAGGAGGCGGTGACGCAATCCGAGGAGTGAACAGTAATCGCGAGAGGTGAGAGAAAGGTGCGAGAGGAGAGAGAAAGAAGAGAGAGAGAGAGAAAGGAATCTGCGATGGAGGAGAGAGAGAGAGAAAAAGAAAGCTGAGGGGAAAAATAGGTGTGGGCCCGGCGCAGAGGAAGGCGTTCGATTGGTTGATTGTTTGAGGAGGTGGGACCCAAGGAACAGTGCAAGGATTTAAACAAATTGTGATTGGCTCGCGGTCACCAAGGAAAAGAAGAGAAAGATTTGTGAAGGGTTAGAACAGTTAGGGAAAGATTTTTAAAGAAATGGAGAAAAATATTTTCTGAGGGTTAAATTTTATTTTCGTTGGTTTTAAAAATATATTAAAAGGATTTGGCGCAAATGCAAAATATTCCAGAATTGCGCCCGGGTCGGGTCCAAAAATTTGAATTTGAAATAAGAAAATTTTAGGTGGGATCAAAATTTAAAATGAAGTATTTTACAATCAAAAGGCATACCCCTGAAACGGACACACGTACGTGCGCGTAGCTGTCCAAACTTGCCCGTTTCAATAAACGGGACGAGAACACGATGCACGGACGCTACAACAGGGTTAGGGGTGTCAAGCATGCCATGACGAATATTTTTAATTTTATTTTAGATGCCTTAAATTGTTATATGCAGAAAAGAATTGTCGGGTAAAATTTATAACTAACAACAGTCAAGTAGGATCAATGAAATAATACCATACACCAATCATACGGTAACAGAAACTAGTAGCGTTGGGCTCGGTTGTTACAGCGCCTAGCGGCTCCAATCGCTCCACGTGGCAGCCCAGCAATTGGCTGTGCCCCGTCAGACGCCGCAGACCTGCGCACGTCACATCAGCCTGTTGGCGCTCGACACGTGGACTGTCGCTTCGACTGCAGAGTGCACGAACCGGCGCACCCTCCTTAAATGCAAAGATCTCGCCTTGATTCGCTAGCGGAAAAGACAACCGACGGCTCGAGGACTCATCCCGGCATAACCCTGAGAAGGAGCTCACCTCGGGGGGTCCGGCAGTCCACTCCTGACCCGACCCGCTAGCTGGACGGGGCAAGAGTGGGGGGCTAATGATGATGCCCGATATTCGCGACCTCCAAGATCAGGACACGTGGCAGATGACGTGTCCCAAGGCTCGAAAGAAAGGCCCCACAGGGGCCGACCAGGCCCCCTGTGACCGACCTGCAAACGCAAACTGGCCCTCCTTGGGGCCCCCCTGCAAATTAGCCTCCTCGGCCCCTCAGCTCGCCCGAGCCGCCACAGGACAAAGACTCCTCGGCCTCCTCGCTCGTCCCCGAGCCCTCAGCCGAGGCCGTCTTCCTCGTCCCCCCAACCAACTCCACCACTCACAGGCGTAACCGCCGCTCCGCGAATCTCGCCATGCGCAGATTCTACGCCAACAACATTCCATGTTCCAAGCCCTCACGATCCCCACTAATGGGCGATCTGCTCTCTGCGTGGGCATGACGTCGGGAGCGTAACTGCCGGCGAGATTCTCACGCCTGCCGCTGCGTGCCACCACCGTTATATAAACCCCCATCACAGAGGGGTCGGGTAAGCCATTCTTTACACTTACGCCGTTACTCTGCTCGGATCTCATCACTAACTTGAGCGTCGGAGGGTCCTCGGTGGTACCAAACCATCCCGGGACTTCTTCACTGGTACTCGGCGACAGCCTCCTCACCCCACCTTCTCCTTTCAAAACCCATTGAGACCTACACGCAACGAAGGATAATCGGTCAAGTTCACCTCAAGATCAACGGAAGACAACATCTGACGGAGGCCTGAGAAGGAGCCCTATCAGGTTTCGAGGGCGAGGCCCGTTTGGTCGATATCGATTTTGATAGTGGTGGCGATTTTGGGGGTGGTGATGCTTGGAAGGAGGTTGTCTGAGATGAAGCATATACACAAGGGAAGAAGCATGGCAATTGAAGTTGCCCTTGTGTCTCACACATACACTACTAGTCAAGGAGGTTTATAGCAGTAATATAGGCCATTTGCACAACGGGAAAGAATAACCGTGTGTGAATGTATGTGAGAATCGCAACATATTCGAACAAATCATTTAGATTAAAGTTTGAACTATTGATAGTAATTAGTTATTATGTTTTCTCAAAAACTACAAAAGCAACCACAAGATGGAGTATGCGGTCTCTCATGCATGCTTTGCAAAGGTAATTAAACTTTCAATCCACAACCATAGTATAATTTATAATTTATGTCAATCATACTTTAAAAAAACGGCTGCTTAATTAAGTACTTAAATTTCCACTTAAGCGGTGTGTTATCCTCACACCTTTAATCGGATATCGGATATTTATACTCTATTTCTTATTGAATAAGGCTTCATTTAAAGGATTAAAGATGTGGTTTTATTACTTTTAATAGCAGGTTTTATTACTTTTAATACTACGCGCCCTTCTAAAGTCTTATAATAAGTAAATACGTATTGTAATTGGCATGATAATAACATCTCATTAACCTGGGAACCTTAATTCTACATGTTTTTTTCCTTTTGCCTAAGATTTCGAATCAGGATTTTACCGAGTTTGATTATCACTTAGAAGTTTCGATTTCGAGTCCGATACTTCGACTTCGACTTCAACTTGGAGGCTTCGATTGTGAGCTACTATGGTTTTCGCTTTAAAGGCTTTGGCTTCGATCAGTTAAGGGTTTCGACTTAGAGATTTAGACTACAAAGTTGAGGAGAATCAATTTTTTTCCGAAGGGAACAAGCTGTAACGACTCTGATTTTACTGTATGAAAATTTTCAAGTTAATGTACAGAATGGAATTTGTAAGCCTGAGCACAATTTAAAAGTTATTTTGGTTTAAGAATAGCAAGAAACAACTTGTAGCTCACTGGTAAATACTTCCATTGTTGTGACATAGCCCCTGTATTCGAATCCCATTAGCCACATATTATTTTTCTGAATTTTTCTTTTAAACTTTTTGGAAGCCCAAAAGTTTACACCTGCAATACACGTAAAAATGAAAAGACAGAAGAAATAAACATGTGTAAAATGATATTTATACAGACATGGACACGTGGCGAGAATCCAATGGCTTCAATCAACAAAATGGCCAGCGAGATCGGGCTTAGGGCCGGCGGGGATGGGTTGACCATAGGCAATGGTCCCCGTGCTCTGCACACAAGACCCTTTGGCCTACCCCACTATCCCTGTTCTGTTTGATTTCTATGCATATCAACAAAGACTTAATTTTCATCATAAATCTAATTTTTAATGCATTTTATACAGACATGGACACGTGGTAAACATGTGTAAAATGATATTTATACAGACATGGACACGTGGCGGGAATCCAACGGCTTCAATCAACAAAATGGCCGGCGAGATCGGGCTTAGGGCCGGCGGGAACGGGTTGACCGTAGGCAATGGTCCTCGTGCTTTGCACACAAGACCCTTTGGCCTACCCCACTACTCCTGTTCTGTTTGATTTCTCTGCATATCAACAGAGACTTAATTTTTATCATAAATCTAATTTTTAATGCATTTTAATTTAATTTTTCAATTCCAAAACCCTAATTCCACACTATAAATACAATCCCATATCCTAGCCCCTATTCATTCTGAAACCTATTGTCAAAATTCTCAAAAATTTCTAAGTCTAAGAAGAATACAAGTGGAGTTAGCCAAAGGTCAATTTCCGGTGAGAATTCGAGACGATTCCGGCGACCCTGCGACAACACGAAGGCTACCCTTCTCTTCCTATACCTCCCCTCTATTCTTTTAGCAAATAAGTCCCATCTTCCCTATTCTCTTTCTACCGTAAAAATTATTCTTTTCAAAACTTGTCGGTAAGTGGAGTTATAACGACATTCGGTTCTATAATTTTTAAAATTATAATTTTTTCTTAAGAATCACTCATCCATATCATTATACCTTACTTATTAACCATGAAACAAATAATTAGAACAATTTTCATCTTAAAATATCATGTTATGTAACTTTAAATTGCGTTTTTCGTTTAAATACCACAAACTTTACATATGACATCTTTTATTGTTTTGCTTAATATTATCTTTAGAAAACCTCACGAGATAATGACCTACCTCTCACATACACACTTCTTGACATAGCACAATTCTCTTGAAACATAACTTTTGTGGCAAAATACGACTTTTCATCAAAATACCTTAAACTATAAAAACCCGTTTTTTTCGAATTGTATTATCAAACTCTTTACAATTATGTCTCTACAACCCATTTTGGAGAATCCGGTTTGGATGTTGCAGATTATCGCACATCCTCGGGACTGGTAGAGCGAGATGCATAACTCCTCAAGGAACATACGATCTCGAAAGAATTTTAATACGAATTTTAAGAAAAATGAGATTTTCTACTTAATAAATAAAATAAATTTTTAATAATTATATAAATATTATCAAATTATATATTTTTAATATATAATAAAATTCCATGTTTTCTAGAAAATAAACGAATGAGAAGTTTCACTAAAATGCCATCAAGTATCAATACAAGACAAAGTTTACATTAAAATACCTTGAACTATTCAAGGTATGTATATTTTCACTAATATACCTCACTCTTTAAAATTCATATCCATGGAAATCCTAAAGAACATAAATAATTACTCGAGCTTTATTTTGAAAGTATATAAAATATTTTTCATAAAACCCCCTATATAAAATTACATTAAGGACCCTAGTAAATATAAGTTTAAGCGGGACCATTTCTCTTGAGCATCAGGTGTAGGAGAAAGTGGGTGCTTGCCTATTTAAGGTAGAAAACTAAAATGGAGTTATTGTTGGGAACTCACCAGCACGCGCAAACGCGTATGTTTTGGAAATGTGATCGTTTTAGGTAACGGAATACGCACGCGAGATCGTTCTCGTTTTAAATATTTATAAATCGCAAGTGCACGGCACGTTGTAGCGAGCCGGCAAGCACGGGTCGATCCACAGGAAGTTGTGTATTAAGCATTGTAATTTAAGGTTCAACAAATTAACGAATTGTTTGGTTGTCACGAAAAATGAATAGAATAAGAAAAAAAAGAAAAGCAAGTAAACAAGCAAATAGGTTAAGGAAGAAGTTAGCCGTGGTTTTGGTTCGGAAGATTGAATCGCGAGGATTCTCTCGACACTCTCTTGATCATGAGTTGTTCGTTTTTACGTTTATCCCAGCATGAAGCACGACTTGTCAAAGCGGTTGCGAGGCACAAGTCGTCAAATTCCGATATTCTCCGCAAGCACGAAACGAGTCCGTTTTGATCACTTACCGTTTGTATGTCCAAGTCTGGGGTGTCAACACTAAACACAAGGGTTAGCAAGCATACCAAAACAATAAAAACACAAAGTAGTGAGTGGGAGAAAATAATTTTAGTGTTGAGTTTGCTAGGTGTTTGTGATGGTATATCGTATATGGAACCGAAAGATTTGTCAAGTCATTTAATCACAAAATATGATATCCAAACCTAGCAACCTTAACGCTAAATTGTTTTTAACTTAAACATTGAAATGGGGAAAATGAGTGAATATGGTATATGAGGAGGTTACAAAGTAACCATGTGTCAAAATACCATATCACATCAAAACATAAGCAATATTTAAGTTAGAATCATATAAATAAGCACATTAAATATAAATAAGAGGAAGAGGAGGCAAAATCTTTCATTTCACTTCCTTACTATTACCACCACCAAGAAGATATATTAGTTAATCATGATAAAGAAAAGCAATTAAGGAAAAGAAAGCAAGTATAAAAGAAACAATAATATTATTAACACTTGAGAAAAGAGATACAAGATTTTGGTAACTTATTCAACCTCCATAATGAAGCTTTCCAAAAAAATCTTCAAGAGGGAAGAAGAAGAAGAAACCAAGTGATAGCCCACTCACTCTCAAGCTAAAAAAAATCAAACTAAAACAAAAACTATATAATACATGGTCCCTTTGCTTAACTCTATTCTGGTATTTATAGGCTAGACATCAGAAAAAATAAACAATATAAATAAGATGATGTGACCTACAGAAATGACCAGAAGAAAAATGGGAAAGTTAGGAGCTTGGGGGTCGAGCTCGCTGGACTTTGTGGGCATGTGGCCGGTCCCAAATCGAGCTATGAGGCTTGTATTCATTGTGTGGCTTTGTGTGCACTCCAACATCACTCTGGTGCTGCTTTTTTTTTATTTTTATCATTTTAATCCTAGTTTGCATGCAGAGATTTGGAGGGAAACTTGATTCCAATATCACATCAAAACTTTAAGCATTCAATGCATATTTATTTCCCATCACACCATATGTGCCCACCACTTGCACAAACCATCATTTCTTGTGTGCTATGGGCAGCCCCGCCATGTCATGGTCCATGCCAAAGAGTTGTGTGTACACTTGTATTGTATTGGACCAAAATTGTGTACACAAGTTTATTTCCAAAAGAATTCTTTGGATATCAGTCGGTTTCTTATTCTGTTTGCAGTGTCGGCTCCAAAATGCTATATCCGTGATATTGAGTTTATTTCCTATATTTAATCACGAACACATGTAATCTGTAATTACTGAGCAGATACTGATCAATAGCACCGATATATCACAAAATAGATAATGAATGAGTGGTATTAAAATGCAGTTTTCTGAGATGAACAAATACCCCCAAACTTATCTATTGCTCATCCCGAACAATACAAAAAATCCTAGCCTCACTTTCGCAGGGAACGCGATTGCACTGAGAATGTGCAACAAGCCGTTAAAACTCTCGGTGTCCCTAGTAGGAGGAGTGTTGTCTCCTGAGGGTTTTCAACGGATTACATCCACAAAATCCAGTCAAGTTAGCGTTGCGGAAAAAAAACTGTTGATTCTAATCTTAAGGTTAGAGATCAAAATTAGAAGTTCTATTACCCAAGTCAGAAACGTTAAACCCTATTTTTCACTGCTCACAATTTATTTAACATAAGCTCATACGTGTCTTTACGTGATTGTGCGGATAGCGTCCATAAGGTTTTATGAACTTTGATTAGGGTCATCATGTCATAATTGCAGACCAGGATAAACTTCTGAAGTATCACACGAGTTTGAAAGGAGTTAAGATTTTCTCAAGTTTTATTCTCCAGTTAGGTTTCAAGTCAGAATATATATCAATTTTAATAGAGAACCTAAGTCTTATACTTCACTCCACCCTTTTACCTGTTTTTGTTCATACACACCTTTCGTTATCGTGCAAAACGTCTTAATAAATACAAAGCTTCATATCTCCGCGAAAAAACTGTTTTAATAGAAAATTTGTCTCCGCCGAGATTATTCTCCTACAAAGAACCGTGGGGACTTTTAACTCGGAGAGAACACTTGCTTAGCTTGTTTTATCTGGCGATTGGAAACTTAGTGAGTTTTGGGTCAATAACTCCCAAACCATATGTTTTAGGGCATTAGGTGCGGAGACACCCTAAGGACTTAATTACCCAAGTTACCAAGGCCACAAAATAAAAGACTCATTTTATTTTAAATAATTCTGCACTCAGTGAAAACGGAGATATAGTCGGCATTTTCTTTTAAATCTGAAGACGTTACATGTGGATAAGGTGTGTAATTACTCCAACCAGATTTCAGATGGGTTATTTTTCAGACTTATAGTTTCTGTTAAAACTTCTATAAAATTCTTCCATATCTACTTCACTGTATGAACTATTCTTGATATTTTTCTTAACTTAGAACAAACCTGCTTGATCCTAATGATGTTTATAAAAAAAGTTTTTCAGACATATCAGACATTATCAAATTCTCAAAACACATATGATACGTGTAAAGTGTTATAAAAGACGTATATCAGCTATGGTTAAACACACATGAGGGTTTATTTTTCGAGTTGTCGGTTTTATAAAAAGGATTTAGTTATTTCAACCTATCAACCGAACCATCAGACTTTAAATCTAAGTTCCTCCGCTAGCCAACATGACAAAGTTTTTATATTTTTCAAGAATTTTTCATTTTTATAAGTTTTTCAATTTTTTCAATACAATGCAATACAAAAGCAAATATGAAATGCAACTACATGTAAAAGAAAAGAAAAATACAATATGTAAGCGATGAAATGCAGGAAATATGCACATGCAAACTATATGCAGATACAAAATACCACCAAAAACCTCCACCCCTAAACTGAATCTGACGATGTCTTCATCGTCGCTTGGCTTTGCCCTTGGCTCTGCTGCTGCCGCTCGCTTCTTCTTGGCTGACTAAGATCTGGCTAAGCTGTTCTTTGATTTCCTTGTTTTGCCTGATTAAAATCTTGATGCCGCGGACTTCCATCCTGTGTAATTCGTAGGGATCAGTCGGAACGTCCTCTCCCAAGTAGATCTTTGATGAAGTTTGCGGGGCCGCGTGCTCGCTGGGGTCGGTGGGGGACCAGATCTGCTGCTCACTCCTGGGGTCTGTGTAGCCTGGTGAGATCCTCTTTATCTCTACCGGGACTAAGTCATACATCGTGAGACAGGCCGCGAAGGCATCGTCCTCTATATAATATCGGCAAAATCAGGGTAACGAGGATGGGAAGTAAAGATTTGCGTACGGTGACACTTTCCTTGATTGTGGAGAATAGCATGCTCGCCATGAAAAATTGGTAATCTCTGATCATCAAGCAATGAACCATATGCTCTACAATCGCCGGAAAAGATGAAACTCGAGCGATCCCCCTGACGTTGCGGTACGCCCAGCGGCAAGCCGTATAGACGTTCCTGTAAATCTGCTGGGCATTTATCCTGGCATCTCGTAGCTCGCACCTATCACCTATAATTGTCCTATACTGGGCCAGTTCTAAAGGTTTTTGAAAACCAGATCGGATCGGGATATTGGTGATGTTGGATATGGTATCGGCTGAAAATACCTTACGTCTAGCCTGAAAATGAAATCTAATCCTATCTTGGAGTATCTCCCCATTTCTAAGTGCATCATAGAACTCATCAACCAAGTGCTCGCAAGCGCATAAACCCTCTTCCCCATACAACAAAAATTCCCACCCCAACTGTCAGATCGCATCATAGAAATAGCTTCCGAACACTTCATGGGAAAAAATAGCGACAAAATTGCGTTCTAATTCGAAGGGGGCCATTTTTCCGTGGGGTGGGGAATTTTCAGAAAAAAATCAACAGAACAGGAGAGGGGGAAAGAGAAAAGCTTACAACACTGAGGAAGCAAATCGACGATTGGAGGAAAGCAGGCCGAGCTCGCCGGATTTTCTGAGGAAGTCGTCGGCCAAGATCCGAGGGAAGGGGCTAGGGTTTTTGGAGAAGGCTGAGGGGATAGAGAGAAAGAAGAGGCTGTTGTTTGAGAAATGAGGAATAAGGGCTTGGGGTCAGGGGTTGTGTGATTTATAACAGCACTTTACAAAAAAAAACCACAATAAGAAAACCCTATCTATTTACAATCATACCCAAACAAAAAGTGAAATCAGCTTTGTCCCAAAAAATCAGCACTCACCCCCTTACGGGTGAGATCTTTATTAAAAAAAACTAGGAAAACAAAGATTTACAATATTCACAAGCTTAACGACATGGTTAGTCCAGAAATTAATACCAGCTACAAAATTTTTTTGTCAATATAATGTAGTGGCTGGTAAAAGAATATGTATATACAAAAGAAAAAGAAAAAGAAAAGGTATAAGTTAGATGTTAGTAAAGGGCATGGGCGTGTAAAAGTAGAGATCGGAAGATGTAGAAAGTAAAAATGAAATTTTGAAGAGGTCAACATCTTGTTGCCCGGATGAATTGAGTGTTCAAAAAGCACGTGTTGAATTCCAAAGTCAAGTTCGTGTAAAAACCGGAGTTCATCCGCAAAAAGTTCGGAAAAAGAAAGGTTTCTAGGATGTTCCCAAATTGATCCTGACTCAAACTCACCAAGAATATCAAGTTCATCCGCAAAAATTTCCTCAAAACTTGATATGAAAGAATATTTTTCAATCCTGTCTTCCTCCCTATGATTTTTCACAATTCTATTCTTATCACTATAGCTCACAGACTCTCCCAATACAATTTCTCTCTCATCACATTCACAAATAGGTAGGTATATGTCATCTAAAAAAGTAGTTTCCCACCCTAATGTTTCTTCCGAAACAATATCACTAGGTGACACAAAAATTATGGGTTCCTGGTCATTGATCTGTTCTGACAATCTATCCAAACCATACCCGATAAATTCATAAGGGTCTTCCTCTAAAATTGGACTGCAAAAATTGGTCGGAGGTTTTTCTTGTGTAGACAACACTTAGTCAATTCAATTGCATCGTCATCTATGAAATCATCAAAATTCAATTGATCGTTTACCTCACTTGGATGACTTCCTAGATGACAGACATTAACATTATTGGGTTCTGATTGACTGTGTTCACTCCCTAGAATCTTCTCAGCTAAATGTTTCGTGTGTTCCTCTATTCTAACCAATGATTGAGCTTGAGCAAGAAACAATTGCTTAGACTGCTGTATGAACAGGGCTAGCGTAAAAGCTGATTGATCGACTGCAGTCATCACTTCAATACCCTTCTCTAAAATGGTCAACCTAGCGTCCATCTCACTATCATTCCCTAATGATGGTTCATTTGTTTCAGGTTGGAGGGGTTGTGATGGTGGTGATGCTAGAGCAGTCAATCTGTTGACCTCTTTCTCTAAATCTTCAATCATTAGGTCTCTAATTGAAGTGAGACTGGGTTCAAGAGTGTTAGGTGGGTGACCGTTATCAAAAATTTGGGACGGTTGGTCACCCCCTAGAAAAGGAAAGTTGTCATGAATGTGCGAAGAATTTTGGCAATTTGAACAAGTGTATTGGGATTGAGTATAAATAAAAGAATAAGAATCGTGAAAAATTGAATTGGATCGTGTATCACCTATATTAACAAGAATTCACAAATATCACAAAAAAATAAAGAATATCACACCCCTAGCAGTCTATGATATGCTAGTCAACTAGACCTGCTCAAGAACCTGATTGTCGAAGTAAAACTGTGTCGAGAAACGGGCTCAAGATATACGGATCAAGAAGCCAAGTAAGTGCAAGAGAGAAGGGGAGGTTTCCAACGCTTTCGCGAAGTTCCTTAATTAGATAACCCTTTTTCTTGAATACTTGCCTAAACACCCTGTGAACGATATACCGTTAAGCAGTGTTCTAAACACAGTTAACTTCTCCTAATGAGCGCGATGTCCTTAAAATCAAAGTCTAATTGATTTTAAATTACTGGGGGTATGCAAGAATGCAGTTTTGTGATTTGTGGGCTACGGAAAAAGGTGATAAAATCCTTTACCGTATCTTGTTTGGTCTTTTTGCCCTTAAAATCCGTATTAAGATGCAAATGTGCATTCAATAAAAGAATTCAAAAAATCAAGCAATTCTTTTTCTGTTTAAAATTAAGCGCTGCAAAAAATACGGTTACTTCTCTGTTCAATTAGCGGCAAGTTTGTGCGAAGAATCCTGCAGAAAATAGGAATAGTGGAATGCGTCGGATTCAAGAGAAATGTGTTAGGAAAAGCGTACCGAAGTGATTTGGGTTTAGAAACCCCTTTGAAGGTGATCCGGGTCTTTGATTGTTCGCTTGCGCGGGTCAAACTATCCGGATCTTTGGCACTGAACTTCACTAACGTTTTGCGATTGAATTTGATCCTCGCTCCGCACGATCGCTGGCCGTAATTCCCTAAAAATTGAAATGTCGGAAAAATATGATATTTAGTGTCAAAAAGCGATATACATGCCCCAATTCCTGCACACTTAAAATTAAAAAAAACAAACAATACCACTAGAATTCCAACACTGCTATGGAGATCATACAAAAATAAAAAATCCAAAACAAACCCAAAAGGCCGGCGAGCTCGGATTAATAGGCAATGTCGCCGGTCAAAATCCGAGGAGAGGGGATGAAATTTTGTGTGGGTTCTTTAGGCCATATTAGTATTCTAATGGTGTAACTTAATTTTTTATTTGAATTACAGAGTGCTAGCAGGTCTGAAGGATAGAGAACAATTATGAAAAAATGTCGTATTGTTAGTTTTGAAAAAAAATTGAGTTAAAAAAATTAGTGAGTAAGTACGAACTAGAAATAACAATTCCTAATAACTACCAATTCCCCGACAACGGTGCCAAAAAATTTTTGGGAACTCACCCGCGCGCGCAAACGCGTATGTTTTGGAAATGTGATCGTTTTAGGAAACGGAATGCACACGCGAGATCGTTCTCGTTTTAAATATTTATAAACCGCAAGTGGACGGCGCGTTGTAGCGAGCCGGCAAGCACGGGTCGATCCACAGGGACTTGTGTATTAAGTATTGTGATTTAAAATTTAACAAATTAACGAATTGTTTGGTTGTCACGAAAAATGAATAGAATTAAAAAATAAAGAAAAGCAAGAAAACAAGAAAGTAGGTTAAGGAAGAAGTTGGCCGTAGCTTTGGTTCAGAAGATTGAATCGCGACGATTCCCTCGACACTCTCTTGATCATGAGTTGTTCGTCTTCACGTTGATCCCGGCATGAAGCACGACTTGTCAAGGCGGTTGCAAGGCACAAGCCGTCAAATTCCGATATTCTTCGCAAGCACGAAACGAGTCCGTTTTGATCACTTACCGTTTATATGTCCAAACTTGGGATATCAACACTAAACACAAGGGTTAGCAAGCATACCACAACAATAAAACCACAAAGTAGTGAGTGAGAGCAAATGATTTTAGTGTTGAGTTTGCTAGGTGTTTGTGATGGTATATCGTATATGAAACCGAAAAATTTGTCAAGTCATTTAATCACAAAATAAGATATCCAAACCTAGCAACCTTAACACTAAATTGATTTTAACTTAAACATTGAATTGGGGAAAGGGAGTGAATATGGTATATGAGGAGGTTACAAAGTAACCATGTGTCAAAATACCATATCACATCAAAACATAAGCAATATTTAAGTTAGAATCATATAAATAAGCACATTAAACATAAATAAGAGGAGGAGGAGGCAAAGTCTTTCATCTCACTTCCTTACCATTACCACCGCCAAGAAGATATATTAGTTAAGCATGATAAAGAAAAGCAATTAAGGAAAAGAAAGTAAGTATAAAAGAAACAATAATATTATTAACACTTGAGAAAAGAGATACACGATTTTGGTAACTTATTCAACCTCCATAATGAAGCTCTCCAAAGAAAGCTTCAAGAGGGAAGAAGAAGAAGAAGAAACCAAGTGATAGCCCACTCACTCTCAAGCTAAACAAAAACAAACTAAAACAAAAACTATATAATACATGGTCCCTTTGCTCAACTCTGTTATGGTATTTATAGGCTAGACATCAGGAAAAAAAAATATAAATAAGATGATGTGACCTATAGAAATGACCAGAAGAAAAATGGGGAAGTTAGGAGCTAGGGGTCCGAGCTCGCCAGACTTTGTGGGCATGTGGCCGGTTCCAAACCGAGCTATGAGGCTCGTATTCATTGTGTGGCTTTGTGTGCACTCCAACATCACTCTGGTGCTGCTTGTTTTATCATTTTAATCCTGGTTTGCATGCAGAGATTTGGAGGGAAACTTGATGCCAATATCACATCAAAACTTTAAGCATTCAATGCACATTTATTGCCCATCACACCATATGTGCCCACCACTTGCACAAACTATCATTTCTTGTGTGCCATAGGAAGCCCCGCCATGTCATGGTCCATGCCAAAGAGTTCTGTGTACACTTGTATTGTGTTGGACCAAAATTGTGTACACAAGTTTATTTCCAAAAGAACTCTTTGGATATCGGTCGGTTTCCTGTTCTGTTTGCAGTGTCGGCTCCAAAATGCTATATCCGTGACATTGAATTTGTTTCCTGTATTTAATCACGAACACCTATAATATGTAGTTACTGAGCAGACACTGATTAATAGCACCGATATATCATAAAATAGATAATGAATGAGTGGTATTAAAATGCAGTTTTCCGAGATGAACAGTTATCAATGGTAATTGTCTTGGAAAAAAACACAAATCCTGCCGTCCATGTGCAACAGTTACTGATAGTTCTCAAACCTAATTCAGGATCCAATTCTGTTTAAAGTGTTTGACTCAAGTCTGAGTCCAGGTCTAAATCAATCGAAACCCAATACAAATATGAATCCAAGTCAACATGAATCTAAACATGAATACCAGAACAATATCAAATATGCAACATAACTTGACTTGACTGAACCATAGTTATATCTTGACTTGACTACATAACTACTTGATATATCCTGAATCTGTTTACATGAACAATTTATACCATAGTCTCGGCAAGTCTGATAACTACAAATCAATACAATCAATACAATATAGATTACATGGTTTAAAGAGGTAGACTGGTACGGAATGTGTTAAAAGTGGCACGATGATGGACACTAAAAGACACCTACATGAACATTTTGTGCCGTTGTCCCGTGGGTTTTTACAGGGCTTGTACCTATATGTTACTATAGTCCACGAGATAATTGGACTCCTCTCGTATACACTGATATATTCTGTACCAAATTACAAACAACTACGTTAGCATAACAACAGATAATTTACCAGTTCTATTCTCTTTACTTGTCTATTCTATTCTATCTTTTGGGACTTACCGAGCGCTAATTCGCTGACGACATTCCTGTCTCTTCTTTCTTTGGAATGTTCGTCAGGAGGACCCGACTCTCAAGAGACCGAGCAAGTCAGGACGATTTGAAGCAGTTCACAGAGGAGCCAGATTACTAGGCTTTTACTTGTACTTATTTTCTTTTCAGTTCATATGCCACTATTTAGGCATCGCTTTCTATTATTGTACTTTTCTTTTCAGTTGTATATAAAGAAAGAATGTTAATAAAAGTTGCTGTTATTATTACATGTCTTGTTATTCTTGTGTATTCATTTATCTATATTGCTTATTTACGTTTAACGTGTTTACTTCTGAGTAAATACGTCGTGGCCTGTCACGTCTACTTCTCCGTACACTGGGCATGACACAAGCAGCTAGCGTTTTCGAGTTTAGCTCTTGATTTCAAAACCAAGGTTTTTAAGCAACTTAGGGTTGTTTACCGCCGAAAGACACGACCGGGACGTTGGGACGTTTGGCCTGAATTTTTGGGGCGTATGCTATTTGGCTTTATCTGTCCACCTCTCCGAAAATGCCAAGTTGATTTATGGCACCGTATATCGGAGGTTTAGATAGATGCGACCGTTGTAGCAGACTTCATCAGATTCCCTCTCATTTGCGAGGGTTTTTTTTATTATGGGGACGCTCTTCTCTGCATGTGCAAGCCCCTGCAGTTAATTGCGCTACCGCATCGCGGTAACCACTTTCTTCTTCTCCAGATGTTCACTTCATGTCGTGTGTGTTTGTTTTGTTTTTGATTGCCCGTGGATTGTATATGGAGATTAATTTATGTTGTCGCTTGTAGGGCGTGGATTAGTCCAAATCCGTATTTTCTTAGATTTGGTTTTGGGTTGATTTAAGGATCGTTAATCTCTTTTGAGATTAAGATCAACTCAAATATTTGTTAAGGATACGTTAGTCTAATTTTAGACTAAAATCTACTCAACAGAATTTTGGGATCATTCAGACCCAATAAAGGAGCATTTGAGCTCTATTGCTTTAGTTTAAGGACATTACGGTCCGTTGTTAGTTTAAGAACGTTGCGGTCCATTGGGTTTAGGGACATCATAGTCCATAAAGTTTAGTTTAGAGACGTTGCGGTCCATTGGGTTTCCATTGGGTTTAAGGACATCATAGTCCATAAAGTTTAGTTTTAAGGACGTTGCGGTCCATAATTAGTTTAAGGACATTACGGTCCATATTTAATTTAAGGACATTACGGTCCATGGAATTTTTGGTTTATAGATTTGGTGGTATACCGAGAGTTATTGGTTATTGGGACCCTCTACCTCTCTGAAGACGTTGAAGAATTACAACGACATGTATCAGAGGTGTGGAGAGATGTGCTCTTGAACCAATGGGTATTCGTCAAAAGATCGGTGGTCTTGTTTGGGACTAAGACCAGTTTGGGAAAATAAAGAGTACATGGGCTCGGTAGATTTAGGAGTTTGGCTAACTTGGGCTCAGCCCACTGAGTCTTTGTCGTTTGCCTTTTTAAATAAAGTGCCAGACACTTGCTAGGACATAGTCCATTCTCTGGGCACACAATGCTAAGCATTTATGTGGGTACTGACACTCACACTTCTTTTTTTTTGTTTTTTGTGGGTGTTGAACACTCTTTATGGCACTGGGTTCTTTGTGATAGTGTAGAGCACTCTATGTTAAGTAGCGCCCACATGGGGGGCACGTGGGGCGCTGAGCGCTCGCATTTGAGTGCTAAGCACTTCTTATTTTGAGCAGCGCCCACATGAGGGGCACGTGAGGCACTTGGCACTGAGCGCCAAACACGGAGTACTAATCGCTTTTTATTAAGCAACGCCCACGTGAGGGGCACGTGGAGCGCTTGGCGCCGAGCGCCAGCATTTGAGTACCGAGCACTTTTTATTGAATAGCGCCCACGTGAGGGGCACGTGAGGCGCTTGGAGCTGAGCGCCAACATTTGAGTGCTGAGCGCTTTTTATTAAGCAACGCTCATGTGAGGGGAACGTGGGGCGCTTGACGCTAAGCGCCAACATTTGAGTGCCGAGCACTCTTTATTTTGCAGCGTTTGGCGCTAGGTTTTTCTTTCTGTGTTATGTTCTGCAAAGTTCAATTCTTTGTTCTTCCCCGGATCTTCGATCCCTAAGAACAAATTCATCCCTGTAAGAATTAAATTCTCATTTGTGGAAGACTTGTCTCATGGATCTCAGATCCGAGGAAAGAACTATATTCTTTTTATGAGGGTTAAACCCTTGCAGATGAGATGTTCTGATCTCTATTACCTTTTTCTTTTTCCTCGAAGAGAATTCTTCTTCTTAGAGCTTGCTCTTCTTTTTTCTTCTGAGAACTTCAAGTTTATGGGAGGGGGGGTTCTACAAGACTTGAAGTCTTGGGTCCTTTATATAGTGAAGGCTGATCTGTTGATTTAGTTAAGAAAATCTCTCATTGAGAGATTTCTTAATTGATTTGGGATTTTATCCACCGTTGGATATTTGATCCAAGGACTTCTGTTTTATAGAAGACATTTTTCTTATTTTTAACAAGATTGGGAAATATTTTCCCATACAGAACTTATTCTGTATCTTGGTGATTTTTAATCACCATTGGATCTTTGATCCAACGATGCTATGATTTACAGAGCACAATCTTTCTTGTTTGGAAAGATTTGATGAGTATTTCCTCAACAGAATTTAATTCTGTAATTTGATGATTTATCATCTTCGTTGGATATTTGATCCAATGGTTGAGAACATTTAGTTCTAGCGCTGGCGCTCTCATGCTTTGCACGTGAGGCGCTGCCTCATAGTCTTTGACTCTTGACGCTGGCGCTTTTGGCGCGAGCGCTTTCGTGCTTTGCACGTGAGGCGCTGCCTCAGAGTCTTTGACTCATGGCGCTGGCGCTCTCGTGCTTTGCAGGTGAGGCACTACTTCAGAGTCTTTGACTCATGGCGCTGGAGCTCTCGTGCTTTGCACGTGAGGAGCTGCCTCAGTTCAAATTTCAAATTTTGAACACAGCTTTGCTATCTGATTGGGGGAAACAAATGCCCCCCCACCATTGCGCTCACGTGGCTTACACGTGAGTGCAGCGATGGCAGCCTTTCTACCGTTAGATTAACTTGGAAGTTGGATCGACCTCCAGCGCCTATAAATAGGGCCTTTGGTCCTTGAGATGACTTCTGTTCATCTTCTCCCCTTCTTGTTTTTCTGAGAATTTAATTCTCTCTTCAGAGCATAGATCTTTGCCCAAGGAACTTCCTTTAAATTAGAACTTTGTTCAAATATTCGGTAAGAATCATGTTCGACCCCATTAAACAGAGCTTTGCTCTTCTCAGATCACAGATCATAAAGATGTGTTTTAGGATTTCTTAACCCGTCAAATGAAAATAGAGCTCTGCTCTTCTTAGATCATAGATCAAAAAATCTTTTTTTAGGGTTTCTAAACTCATTAATGAAGAACTCTTATAGTTCGTTTTGCAGATCTTAAAGATCTCGGAGTTTTTAACTTAGTAAAAGCTTTGCTTTTTAGGGTTTTGATGGATTATTCCATCGTTTTCACAGAGCATAATTCTTAGAATTTTTAGGGAATTTTATTCCCCTCATAATTAGAGTTGACAGATGTCACTCATGTTTGCGTTGCTCTCTGTAACACCCTAGTTCATTTATACCAATTCCAGTGCACGTATTTATTTATTTATGGTATTTTCTTGATTTATTGTGTTTTGGGTGCGAATAGTGTATTTGACATTTGTATTTGCATCCGACCCGACCCGCTTGCTTGAAACCTGTCTTGATTCATGATTATGATCTACCCTGACTTGTTACGTAGACTTATGCACTTTCATGAATACTGCATACTGGCATTTTATCTGGCATTTGCATTTTACAATATAACATTTTAAGTCACATAAAATATTTTAAAAATACATTGTATGGCCTGCATGATACCCCTAACCCCGTGGTAGCATCCGCGCATCCTGTTCTCGTCCCGTTCAGTGAAACAGACTTGTTTGGATGGTTACGCGCACGTACGTGCATCCGTTCTTGGGGGTATGCATTTTCGTTACCCGGACGTTCATTTTTTAATTTTGGTCGTCGCATATATTTTTCGTATTTTGAAACTGAATTTTTAGACCCGACCCGGACGTGTTTTGGACTAGGTTTGTATTTTCCAAAATATCATATTTTATTAGTATTTTAAATATTCTTAACAGTTTTAAAATTCAATTAACTGAAAATATATTTTTAAATTAAAATCAAAACGTTTTAACAACTCACTCCCTCTTTCTCTCTCTCCGACCCCACCACCCAGCTCTTTCTCTTTCTCTCTCTCTCCGCAGCTCTCTCTCTCTCTCTCCCTTTCTCTCTCCTCTCGCAAACACTGTTCGCTTCTCGCATCTGGTCACCGCCCGACGCGCTATGCTCACCTCCCTTCACAATTCCCTTCTCTCCTTTCTCTCTTCTCTTCTCTTTAAAAGCCCGCGTCCACGAGAACCCATCACCACAACGAAACCCTAGCTCCTTGTGCCTCCTCACTGCCCTCGACCTCAACCCTCATCTCCATTCCCTTCTTCTTCTCCTCCTCCTCCTCGTCACCTTCTTCTTCTCCTTCCTCCTTCTCGAGCTCACCCTGCACCCTCAACCCAACAGAACCCATCGTCGCCACCCTCACCTCATCGCCGACGATCACCTCACCTCGCCGTCATCACCACCATCTCCTCCTCTCCATCTCCTTCTTCTCTCTTCTCCCTCCTACACCAAATCCCTGCACCCAATCCCCAACCTACACCAACACCTGAACCCAAACCCTAACCTAACCCTAGCTCCTCAAACTCCCCTCTACCGCCGACGACCTCCTCTCCTCGACACCATCACCCCCTTTCTGTCCCCCAGAAACCACAGAGCACCAAATCCAGTGAGCTTCCCTCTCCTTTCTTCTTCCTCTTCTTCTTTTCTTTTTCTTTTCTTTTCTTGTTCTTGAATCTTGGAATTGCAGCGATCGCCGAAGTCGCGTCGCCGCTGCCGTTCCAGACGATGCAGTGAACGTACTTTACCTGCGTGATCACCCTCTTGCATTGCTTGGACCCGTCCAGTGTGCCGTGCGTGCGTTGCGATATTTTACCGATGCCGGACGTGCCGTGCGTATCCGTATCGTGATCCATCGAGGCAAGTTTATCTTGCTATATGCTATGTTACTCTATTTACATCTATTTGAAGAAATATAATACGTGTATTTTAAATTATGCATCCCATGTTATAGTTTTATAGTTTTACGACGTCCGTTTGTATCCATATCATTATTTACATATCTAGATGCATGCTAATTCATCTTGTTACATGCTAGGTATAGTATTGTGCATACATATGAGTAAAGTGTTACCCGTTTATTGCATTGTGCATCCATATTACAATTTTACAGTTTTCGGATACCCGTTTGCATCCATTTCATTTAAAATATATATAACTGCATCTATAGATCATATTAATTCATGTTATTATTGTAGTGACACCCCATGCTTAATAATGTGCATCCCATTTAGTCTTGGAACTGTAAATGTAACCCTAACCAATGTTTGGGCATCCATACCATTAATTATATATCCAGTTGCATGCCATGTCGTATTAATTCATAATATTGTTACGGTAATACCCCATACTTGATATTGTGCATCCTACATAGTCATGATGTTACCCCTGATAAATATTTGTGCATCCATGCTTTTATCGTGCATCCGTACTTACTACAGTTTTATTATGAGCATCTGCTTGACACATGTGCACTACCTGACATGACCCGATATACCACTGCTTGACTTGATACCTGATCTTGTTACTAATGCCGACAACCTTGACCTGTTGTCCCTACGGACATATCCTGTTGTCTATTTAGACAAACCTGTACCTGCTTGATCCTGGGTTGGCATTAGTTCCAGATTATCAATACCTAACTTGAACACATAACCTTGGGGGTATGGGGATATTAAAAGTGTAAACTAAAGTGTAACTTAAAAGGGTATTACTTGATCCGTGGTCCCGGGGGGTAACGGGACAGAGCCATTCGTGACTCTTACATATTCTTGATCCGTGGTCCCGGGGGGTAACGGGACAGAACCGCTCTTGGTTCACATATTCCTGATCCGTGGTCCCGGGGGGTAACGGGACAGATCCTTTGAGTTACATGGAGGATTACATTAATTGATTTCAAACAAACTTTAGAATAGATAACCCAGTAACACAGTTTAGATTGATCACTGCACGTCACATATATTGATACACTTCACTGTTCTATATCCGTGTTTACTTATTACATTCATGTTACTGTTTATGATTCATGCATGCATATCTCGTGTATCCTGATCATTTATTATTGTTTGATATCATGACGCACTGACTCTGGGTTTTTCGTGGCCCAGATCCCTTATCTCTGTCACAGGCAGTTCAGGAGTATTTTGACCAACAAGCCGAGCGGTGAAGATCTTGTTAGTTGCTAGTTAGTTTAGTTTTATTCCGCATTTTTCATTCCTGATGTGAGCCCGTATTATGGGACGTATTTTCCAGATTTTCATTACTACTTGAATTTATTGCTTCCATATATTATTTCTTGACTCGTTTATTCTGGCTCATGGACATGTACTAGATAGTTTATTTTATTTCTACTGTTCTTGATATCTTATAGACAGCCGTAATGTGACTGTGGAGGGATGTTTCCTAGCCACAGGTAGTATGGTTGGCTCTGTCACGTGCCGATCTTAGCGCACTCTGGGAAGCGGGGCGTGGCACTCTCGAGAGAGTTTAACTCCTTGGCCCGGGGAGCCTCTTATTAAATGAGGATCTTTTTTAGGATTTCTTCTTTAATGAGTGATTGTCTCATCAATGATGAGCCGCCACCTTGATTTTGTGGGCCCCTCTTGGTCCATTTCCACTGCATTGCAGTGTGGTACAAATTTAAAGTACCAAGTATCAGAATTTGGACTGTAGCATTGGCGGCTAACCCTCGTTCCTTTTCGCGCAGGTATTATGTCTTTCGACACTTCCTTCCCATTTGTTCATCCGGAGAGGGCCTATGCAGACGCGCCCGTGGATCGAGAAGTTTTTGCACTGATTAAAGATCACGACCCGGAGCAGAAGTCTCTTCATTTATGGGGGTTGTGGTAAAACCAAATTATTCGGGGTCAGCACAGCTTCTATTGTGCGCTGCCTTCAGAGCCAATTTCTGCCATTAATTATGCTGACTCACCCCAGGTGAATTACACGGTGTAGGAGCTTAACTGGATTATGGATGGACGCCTCCAGCCTTCGATGGATTCGATACCTGTACTACCGCCGATGGCTTTAGATATTCTAGGGCGGCGCATATGTCAAGGCGAGTCGCGCCCTTGCGGAAAAGCGTACATGATTGTTTTGATTCCTCGCCATTCAGCCGAATATCTGCAGTGGACTCGATACATCTTGTCGGCCAAGAAATCGCTGCTGCTGAAGCTCGGGTTATACCCCGTGATTTATGCGTCTCTTTTCCAGTATTCCACGCCCTCTGTATAGTGGGTCAAAACTTTCTTGGAACAATGGAATGTCCTGACTCACACCTTTCTTCTATCAGATCGGGAAGTTTCAATCTCCTTGGAGGAGTTCGCGGAGATCTCCAGCTTACCCGTCAGAGGGGAACATTACGAGGAAATACTTCCCCCTGACGAGTACATCTTCGCCACCAAATCAGTGGTGATGGGTCTTACTCCGGAGAATGCTATTCAACATCGATTCCCGAGTCTGATCAAGGTGTTGAATATTTATGAGGGTCTATTTCTCGAATCCGGAAGGCATGGGGTCAACTTCATAGATTTCATCGCCCACTTTCTTTTCTGATCGTTAAAGGAAGGGTCACGTGTTGCCACGTGACCAGGTTTACGTGCATGGATAATTTAAGTTCTTTGTTTGAGAATTAAATTCTTTGATAGGGTTAAACCCTAATTCTGTTTTGAGGAATTAAATTTCTATGTATATGGAAGAATTAAATTCTTTTGTAGGGTTAAACCCTAATTTTGTTTAGAGGAATTAAATTCCTATGTATCTGGAAGAATTAAATTCTTATGTAGGGTTAAACCCTAATTACATTTGGAGGAATTAAATTCCTTTGAATTTGGAAGAATTAAATTCTTATATAGGGTTAAACCCTAGTTTCATTTGGAGAAATTAAATTCCTATGAATTTGGGGGAATTAAATTCCTTAAACTCAATTCTCCCTCTAAGTTTTGGATCTGCATGGCAGAATCTTTCCGATGAGAATTAAATTCTCAACTTGTGGGGAGATCTGCTTCTACAGATCTTCAACAAAAGGAAGAACTAAGTTCTTATTCAGAAGAGTTAAACTCTTAAATTGAGAATTAAATTCTCTTTGTTTTATGGAGCTTAGATCTCTTTCCCTTTTCTCACCTGGGGTTTCTTTCTCTTCTGAAGAAATCTTCTTTTCTCTCTGTTGTTGTATCTCTCCAAAAAAAATTCCCAGATCCTTCTTTTCTCTTCTTGTCTCTTATTTATAGGAGAAAGAAAAGAATCAGTTTGTTTAGTCAATTTTTCAATGAAAGATTTTAATTGATTTTGTAACCAACATGATCTTTTAGATCACCCAGTGAATTTTATTCACCATTGGATTTTTAATCCAAAAGATATTATGTTTGTTATTCTTGGTAAATTTCAGGGAAATATTTCCTTATATAGAAACTTTCTATAAGTTGGTGATTTTTCATCACCATTGGATTTTTAATCCAACGGTGCTCCACTTTACAGAGCACAATCTTTTTTTTTGTTTGGAAAGATTTAGAAAGATATTTTTCCAGTTAAGGTTCTCGATTCCTTCTTAATTAGAATTTAATTCTATTAGTTCAGAAGGCTTTTAAGAGCCTATCACGTGTTGGTACGTGATCCCATTGTTTGATCATTTAAATAGAATTTAATTCTATTAATCAAAAAGCTTAGGAACCCATCACGTGTTGACATGTGACCCCCTGATTAAACATTTTAACCAGAATTTAATTCTGCCGTTTTAAAGAACAAAGTAATCATTACGTGTTAGCACGTGACCCTTGGTCACATGTATACACGTAATGCCCCATTGGGATCTTTCCTTGCTGTTTTATTATGCCTTTTAATTCCTTCAGTGGGTTTTTTGAAGGCCCCATCATGTGTGGGCACGTGACTCTACTGATTGCTTGTTTGATTAGAATTCAATTCTATTAATTAGAGAGCCTAGGAACCCATCACGTGTCTGCACGTGACCTCTGGTCACGTGTGGACACGTGATGCCCCATTAGGGTATTCCTTTCTATTTTATTATATCTTTTAATCCTTTTCAGGGGGTTTAAAGGCCCATCACGTGTGGGCATGTGATACCCCATTGGGATTTTTCCTGATATTTTATGAGGGAACAAATGCCCCACAGCGTTGTTCTCACGTGTTTGCACGTGAGTGCAACGCTGTCATTTTTTGTGGCCGTTGGATCTGCCTAGGGAAGGGGGTAGATGAACCGTTTCCCATCACATCCTATAAATGCAGGGGTCCCTTCACAAGCACCTCCACTTTTTCCAGCTTCTTCCTTGCTCGTTTTCTTATGAGAATTTAATTCTCTTTTCCAGAGCTCAGTTCTCTGTTTCAAAATTTTTCCAGAGTTTAACTCTGTCAACAAAACATTTTCTTTTTCAGGTAAGGATCTTGAACGGCCGAAGAACTTCATGTAGAAATTTTCTTTGGATTTTAAATCCACACCAAGTGTCTTTCCCTTTAACAAGAACCCATCTTTCCAAGTTTTCTAAAATAATGTCCAATCTTTAAATAATAAACTCCTTAGGGCTTCTCTGATGTCAGGGATCGATAATGATACTTGTCCCCCCTCTGGAATTTAATTCCATTCCAAAGAGCTTTAGCTCTGAAAAATATTTTCTGGGAATTTAATTTCTCTATTCAAAAGGAATTTAATTCCTTTAAAGAACTCAGTTCTTCACAGAGAACTTCTTGGGATTTTCTTGCCCTGAATTGTTCTTTGCAAAAAAGTTTCCAGAGAGATCCTTCAGGATTTGCATAGAGTTCTGCAGTGGATGTTCTCCCTGGGGGATGTGTAGAGTTGTTTGAAATCCAATGTTCATTTAGACAAGCATTCTTCTCGATTGATTTATCCATTAAATTCTCACTGATTTTTATTTCAGATACTATGGCTGTTTATTTGTATGATCTTGACGAGATCATTTCTTACGGAGACATTCGTGCACTGGGCCGCAGCCAGAACCAGGAGTTTACCAACGCTCAGTGTGCTGAGATTATGAGCCACTTCAACGAGTACAACGGTCGACTACTCCCTCGTCGCTCTTATCTTTTGAAACTCATTATGAGGGCGATCTGGGAAGCACTTCCTTTATTTTATGCAGGTATGCCGCTTCAGGCTTTGGATGATGTCGAAGATAAGGTACACTCAGTGTATCTGATGGGCCTAGTCTCAAAGAAAAGGAGAAACAATCTTGTTGATATCCTACATTAAGCTTTCCAACAGGCGGCGATACTCTCTGCCTATCGGAGGGTGGAGGATATCAGCGCAGATCCCGATGCTTATGAGCGCGAGAGGAAGCACGTAAGAATAGTCAGAGAGACCATAATCATTTTAGACGGCCTTACTTCTGAATTCCTCAATCCGTGTACCGGATTTGATGTCTTACCATTGTAACATTTTCTCTTATTTTTGTACGAACTTTCAAAGTATGAATGATAAGTCTTTCCTTCCCCTTTTGTGTTTGCATTCCTTCTTTATGAAATTTTGTCATATTGTTGTTGCTGCTCATATGTTTGGCATGTAAGGCACTGTTGGGGATTTTGATCTCACATCAGCATCCACCCACGTGTTATTCACGTGTGACACTATTTTAATTTTCAGTACATGCCAAGGTTTGTGCTCACGTGCCTTGCATGTGGGGCTCTATTGATGGGATTGTTTAATTTCCTATGCCATATTTTCTGTGTGCAACATTGAATGCAGAAAGGGAGCCTTGGAAATAGTTCCACCTTTTTGATTTCCAATGCCTTTCCTTTTTCTGGGCCTTGGAAATAGTTCCATCATGCAATATTTTCCGTGTACAGCATTGAATGCTCCCCTTTATAAACTAGATCCATGCGTTTCTTTCTCTCTTCACAGAGAAATCCATTTATAACTTAGGGTAATCATCTTAAGAAAACAACTAAGTGCTATGGCTTGCAACCGCCCCCATGCCTGTCGACAACCATGGGAGGTGCCCGTTGAGGAGATGATTCCTCGCTTTGCTACGCGACTAGTGGATCCCCTTCTCACTGATGCCGAATGTGATGCGGTGACGTATGAACTCCTGATTCGTAGGGGATCTCCTCTTCCAATGGGCTCCATTTGGTTTCAGATGATCTTTCTTGCCGTGCTTGTTGACATCCCTCCTCACCCGGCAGAGATGACCCTGGCGATCTTTGATGCGGCCAAAGATAAGCTCGAGTGTTTCTATGAGCCGTACTTGATTACCCAGGCTCTTAAACATTGCTCGGTCCATCTGTTGGGCCAGATAAGAGCCCGGCAGGCTATTATGTCTGCTTTTGCAGATGAACATGGCGCCAATCGGTGGGAAGCAACTCCTCGTAAAAATCGTCATTTCGACGTGCTGGAGAAGGCAGAGAGGGAGCTAGAAAATCTTGTGTTTTGTTTTGTTAACCCATGTACCACTGATCTTTTGTTTGGTGACCTTTTTCCGGTAGCGTAGTCTGTTTAAATTAATATACGCTTCTTATCATTGACTGTTGCATGCTTTCTGTTGAATTTTCATGTATGTCGTATACTCGTACGTGCGTCTTGTTTGTGTAGATGGGCTTCCATATTTTCCTATGGGAATTTTCTTTAAGTGCGAACACTGTCGTTATGTTGCCTACACATCAGTGTTTTGGGTATCATTTCATTTTAAACGGACATATGGTTGCAAGTGCACTCTTGATATGATACATATCTAAGACTCTCCTTGTTGCCTCCCATATTCTGTGCTTGCTTTGGGTCGAGTATTGTCGTCGAATGGAGGCTTGTATATATAATCTTAAGTGATCGCGTCTTCTTCCAGAGGTTGTAGCTGCAAAGGCGAGCTTGCGGGGGCTGATCGAACGATGCGCCTCAAATATGCTGTCATGCGAGAAGAGACTCAGCCGAAAGTTTTCGGAGAGGGAGCTGGCTTCCAAAGCGCTAAGGGAACTTCAAGCTAATCTTACGGCCAAGACCACTCAGGCATATGAACTTTAGCGGGTGCTTCAGGAGGCTATCAAAGAGGTGGCAGCTATCGATAAAGCCATCATTTTCACTCGCGAAATGGTCGAAGCTCATAAGGTTACCGAAAAGGAGATTGAAAGTCAGCTTGCCTCGTACCAGGCCCAACAGACTCAGGCAGAGGCCTGTCTCTTAATGATAATAAATCATGAAGCTGAGGCCCAGCGGAAAAAGGATGAACTGGCAAATCTATTGAATCGTCCGCCAGCTTGAAGAATTGTATATTTATTTTTTTCCTTTTGTACTTACTCCTGAATGAGAGTATTTTTTGATTCTTTCATAAATTGTACTTTGTATTCATTTTGATTCATGAATAAAAAACATATTTTGCTTCATGATGGTGTGTCCCTTTTTAGTAAATGCATCTTGTGGATAATCTATTTCGATTTCCTTGCAGGACAGCGGTGGCTTAGGAGACAGGGTTAAGATCTTCCTCCTAAGACTTTTCAACTTTATGAGCCGTGAGGGTCTCATAAAGAATTTTCTCCCTACAGGTCGAGAGGATCCCGTAGGTGTAATTTCTCCTTAAGAATCGTGAGGATTCCTAAGTGCGTTTTCTCTTGAGAGTCGTAAGGATCTCACAAAAGAGTTTTCTCCCTTACGAGTCGAGAGGACCTGTAAGTGATGGATGAGGTTGACATTATCCGCATTTCATGGGGTCAGGGATTGCTCTGGCTATTTCCCACGGGGTCAAGATTGACTTTAACCGTATTCTATGGGACCAGGATTTGCTCTGGACGCTTCCCACGGGGTCAGGATTGACATAAGCCGTGTTCTCCAAGGACCGGGATCCGCTCTGGACGCTTCCCATGGGGTCAGGATTGACATTAGGCCGTGTTCCACGTGACCAGGATTTGCTCTGGATGCTTCCCACGGGGTCAAGATTGACATAAGCTGTGTTCTGCAAGGACCAGGATCCGCTCTGGACGCTTCCCACGGGGTCAGGATTGACATAGGACGTGTTCTACGTGACCAGGATTTGCTCTGGATGCTTCCCATGGGGTCAGGATTGACATAAACCATGTTCCGCAAGGACCAGGATCCGCTCTGGACGCTTCCCGTCAGGATTGACATAGGCCGTGTTCCACGAAACCAGGATTTGCTCTGGATGCTTCCCACGGGGTCAGGATTGACATAGGCCGTGTTCCACGTGACCAGGATTTTCTCTGGATGCTTCCCACGGCGTCAGGATTGACATAAGCCGTGTTCCACAAAACCAGGATTTGCTCTAGATGCTTTCCACGGGGTCAGGATTGACATAAGCCGTGTTCCGCAAGGAACAAGATCCGCTCTGGACGCTTCCCACGGGGTCAGGATTGACATAGGTCGTGTTCTACGTGACCAGGATTTGCTCTGGATGCTTCCCACGGGGTCAGGATTGACATAAGCCCCGTGTTCTACGTGACCAGGATAGATTGACTTTATCCGCATTTCATGGAGTCGGGGGTTGACTCTCGGTTGCTTGTGCACCGCCGAGTCATGGAACTGGGAATTTTGCCACGGTTCCGATTTGCTGATGTTGCGTCCGTTGTAATGAGACGAATATTGAAATGATATCCAGGCTGTCTGTGAACCGTCGAGATTTGGCTTTTTTTTATGGAGCCTGGTGGGAAAGTATGGTTTCCTTTTTGTTTGTGCCCCTGGATTATATACAGGGATAGATGTAATCTCACATGTAAGCAAAAAGTTTCATTTTATATATTTTTCTTTCCGCGATGCTCTATCATTTCAGCTTTTGTATCGCGAAAGTCGCGATTGCCCAATCATTTCGGCTATTTCTCGCGATGCCTAATCATTTCGGCTATTTGTTTTTATTTACTCGCTGCTTTTTATTGCGAGTTGCCCAATCATTTCGGCTATTTTTGTATGCATACATTTTTACTTGCTAATTTTGTTGCAAATTGCCCCTTAATTTTGGCTATTTCATATGCATTTGTGGCTCGCTGGCTTTTCGTTGCGAGTTTGGGATTGGACACCGATTTAGGCATCAGCATCGCTACAACTAGGATATGGCCAGGTGCGAATCATCATTTGCCTCTGTTGATGTTGAACAAAGGTGACTTAGTATACAGGGTTAGGATCCTGTCGACTAAGGCTTTTAACTTTATGAGACGTAAGGGTCTCATAAAGGTATTTCTCCCTATGAGTCGTGAGGATCTTGTAGGTGCGTTTTCTCCTTAGGAATCGTAAGGATTCCCAAGTGTATGGCTTCTTGTAAGTCGTAAGGATCTTACAAGAGTGTTTTCTCTTTATAAATCAAGAGGACTTACAAGGGTTGTTCATTGTGTAAACATATCCCTAGTCGCGGGTAGGACTTTGTTAAGGAAATGTTTATTCGCGCTCATGGATTGTATACAAGGGTCAATACTGAACCACTTGTAGGGCAGCATTGGAGATTGTGATGGCTTAAGAACAGGTTCAAATCCCTGTAGCTTAAGGCTTTTGAATTCTATGAGCCATGAAGGTTTTAAAGGGGAATTCTCCTTACGAGTCGTGAGGATCTCGTAAGTGCGTTTCTCCTTAGGAATCGTAGGGATCCCTAAGTGTGTTGCTCCTTTGTGAGTCGTAAAGATCTCACGCAGGTATTTTCTTCCCACAAGGTCGAGAGGACCTTGCAAGTTTCTTTTAACGAGATTGCGCTCTTTCGGGTTTTCACAAAACTCGCCGGTAGCCCTTCCGGTTTTACTCACGGAGCCCTTTCGGGTTTTTATCCGTGCCCATTTTGCTTATGGACATACCGCTTTCTTCTTCTTTTTATAAATTTTTTTTTTATTTTTTTTGTTCAGCCTTGGGATGCTGCGGTCCGTAGTAATTTATCGGCATCTCGGTCAATAGCCAATTTTAGGACATAGTGGTCCATAATTAGTTTAAGGACATTACGGTCCGACGCCAGTTTTAGGACATAGTAGTCCATTGTTAGTTTAAGGACGTTTCGGTCCGAAAGCCGGCTACTACTTATAGAGTTTGGGCATAGGAAGATAGCGAGCGTACATAGGCGTCGTCATCTATCGTTGACCTAGGCCGTGACTCGTCAGGCGTAGTATTTTTTTAGGAAGCGACCGTTTATTGGCCTGAAAGGTCTTTCACCATGCATGTCCATGAGTAGATAGGCTCCACCCTGGTAAGCTTTGTCTATGATATACGGGCCTTCATAGTTCGGCTCGAATTTTCCCCGCTTGGCACGATTGGGGATCATAGGTCTTTTGACCACTAGCATGAGTTCGCCTTGGCGGAATGTTCTCGGCCTAGTAAATTTTTCATATGAGCACGTCATCTTTGCTTTATAAGCCTCTAGATTTTGTTGCGCCATGAGCCGGGTTTCATTAAGGGCGTCGAGCTCCTCAAGCCGAAGGTGAGCATTTTCTTCGTCCGTTAGCTCGTAGTGAACCGCCACTCGTAGAGAGGATAACTCTATCTCGAAGGGGAGTACCGCTTCTGTGCCGAATACTAATGCATACGGCGTTGTGTTCGTGGCTGTTTTGAACGTAGTTCGATACGCCCAGAGAGCTTCATGCGGTCTGTCGTGCCAGTCCTTCTTATTCTTGGACACCGTCTTTTTCACGATCTTCGTCAAGGTCTTATTGAAAGCCTCAGCTAGACCATTAGCTCGGGGATTATAGACTGAAGAGTATCTCCAGTTTATGTTATGCTGTTGTGCGAAGCGGCTGATCTTGTGGCTTCTATAGGCTGGCCCGTTATCGGAGATAATCCGTCGCGGAGTGCCGAACCGATAAATGACGTGTGTCTTGAAGAAATGGAGGATATTCTCCGTCTTCACTTCTCTTAGTGGTATTGCTTCTGCCCATTTGGAGAAATAATCCGTTGTCGCCAATATGAATCGATGTCCCCTGGACGATGCTGGTTCGATGGGTCCGATTATGTCAGTTCCCCACATTTCGAATGGCCAGCTAGCCACCGTCGGGTGTAGCGGATTCGGATGCTGGTGGATAAAGACCCCATGAATCTAGCACGAGTGGCATTGCTTTGCGTATTCGAGACAGTCTTGAATCATTGTGGGCCAATAATAACCTATCATTTTGATCTTCAGCTTCATCTTCGGCCCGGCTTGGTGAGAACCGCATAATCCGTCGTGAGTTTCTTGGACGACTCTCCTTGCCTCTTCAGGTCCCAGGCATCTTAGCTACAAAGAATCAAATGACCTCTTATATAGAGTATCATTGACGAAGGCAAAAGATAGAGCCCGTTTCATGAGCTGATGTCTTGAGGACACGTCTTCAGGTGTTCGACGAGATTTGAAGTAGTCTATAAAGACTTCTCTCTAATCCATAGCCTTTTCCTGGCCTTTTATTTGTAGAGTCGTTTGCTCGATCGCTCCCTTTTCTTCGGACGTCTCCGGAGATATTTCTGCCGGTGCAAGAACCCGACGGTTTTGTACTACGATTCTTACGTCATCGAGGTTCTCATCGGCCAGTTCTTTAGCGAGCTTGGCTAATGCATCCGCTTTGTTATTTTCCGCGCGCGGTATATTTTCCAGGGCATAGGCAGGGATTTGAGTCAGCAGTTTACTTAGCTAATGACCAGTTGGGAGTCTCTGTATATGAGGAGGTTCTTAATTCCCATATCGACGGCGATCTCAAGACCTGCTATCAAAGCTTCATATTCGGCTTCATTATTCATCTTCGGCTCTGTTAAGGAGAAGGCAAAGCGCATTATCCCTCCTTGTGGAGTCACGAAGATGATGCCTACCCCGGATTTGATTATGGGGGTGCTTTGTTTGCGCTTCTTCATGGAAGATGCTCCATCGAAATAGAGTTACCACTGGGTATCATTCTCACTTCTCTCCCTGCCGATCGTGTCAAATGTGTGCTCGTCGGGCAATTCGCAGTTCAAAGGAGAATCGGCGGGTATCGGATGCTCAGCGAGGAAGTCGGCGATGGCCTGGCCTTTCACTGCCCTGAGGGGACGATAAGTTATCGAGAACTCCATCAAGAGCGGGGCCCATTTAGCGAGCCGTCTCGTTAATATAGCCTTTGACATCAAATATTTGAGAGGATCCACCTTCGATATGAGATGGACCTCATGTGCCAACGCGTAGTGTCTGAGCTTCGTTATCGCGAAGATCAACGCCAGGCAGTGTTTTTCTATGGGGGAGTAATTGCTTTCTGCCCCCAGTAGAACTCGACTCAAGTAGTAGAGGGCTCTCTCTTTCCCTTGGTCATTTTCTTATTCCCACAGCGCGCCTAAGGAACCTTCGAGGGTTGTTGTATACAGAATGAAGGGTTTTCCTTTAACGGGAGCGGCCAATACTGGTGGATTCTGCAGGTATTGCTTGATTTCGTCTAGTGCGCTTTGGCATTTGCGATCCCAGACGAACGGGGTTCCCTTCTTCATTAGGTGACTGTAGGGGCGGCACTTGCCGGAAAGATTGGCTATGAATCGCCGGATATACGCGAGCTTCCCCTGGAGAAACCGCAACTGCTTGAGAGTCCTTGGCGGAGGCATTTCCATGATCTCCTTGATCTTCGATGGGTCTATTTCGATGCCTCGGTGTCGGACGACGAATCCTAGGAACTTGCCCGAGGAAACACCGAACGCGCACTTGAGAGGGTTCATCTTCAAGTTGTATTTCCGAAGACGCTGAAACACGATCTTCAGATACTCTAAATGTTCATCGTATGATTTTCTTTTCACCACAAGGTCTTCGATATAGCATTCGATGACTTCATGTATGAGGTCATCGAAGATCTTCGTCATGGCCCTCTGATAGGTGGCACCGGCGTTCTTTAAACCGAAAGGCATCACCCTGTAGCAGAATATGCCCAAAAGGGTCCGGAAAGCGGTATGCATCTGCTCCTCATGATGCATCTTTATCTGATTGTATCCTGATGAGCCGTCCATGAAGGAGAAAACTTCATGAGTGGAAGTATTATCTATCATCAACTCGGTGACCGGTACTGGAAAGTCGTCGTTCGGGCAAGCTTTGTTGAGATCCCGAAACTCCACACATATGCGCACCGTCCCATTTTTCTTCATCACCGGGACGATGTTGGAGATCCAGTCAGGACATTGAACCTTTTGGATGAAGCCGGAGTCGATTAGCTTCTTGATCTCGGCGTTGATGCTCATCTCAAGCTCGAGCCGCATTCTTCTCGGTGCTTGTTTGATCGGCTTGACGTCTGGAGAAATCGCCAATTTGTGGACAACAATCTCTGGATCGAGTCCCGACATCTCTAAATAGTTCCATGCAAAGCAATATTTATACTGCATGAGCACGTCTTTAAGCGTAGCCTCCTTTTCTTCAGACAACAGTTCACTGACGAATGTCGACAGTGGGTCATTTGCCGTTCCCAAATCAATTTTTCTGAGGTCATCTGCAGTAGTATGTATCCCATCTTCTAGCTCTTTTAGCGCCGGTGGAAATTCTGAGATCAACTCATCTTCATTGTTTTCGAAGCACCAAGAAAGATCATCTATATTCTCGGGTTCTTCTTTTGACAGCGTTATCACGTGGCAGGTACGAGATCGCTTCCAAGACCGATGTTGGTCTGGTTCTACTCTCATCGCATAAGTGGCTTTTGATTCATTCTTCCGTGGCGGACTTACCTTCCAACTGTCGGATAGAGCGAACCTGCCTTGTTGATATTGGTCTTCGACCCAGTTCTTGAAGGTGAAGCAGTCTTTGAGAGGATGTCCTATTGCTCGGTGATAAGAGCAATAGTCTGGGTGAGAGACCTTGTCTACTTGCTCGGGGTGCTTGGACTCCGGTAGTGTCATCATCTGATATTTTATGACAAAATCGAATATCTTCTTTATCTTGTCTTGGGGAAAAGAATATGCTCGACCCATCTTCTTTATAAGAGACGGATCCCAGCTGATCGATTTTTGATCGTGTGGCTTCTTAGATCCGCTACGCTGCTGTTGAACGTTTTTTTTCCGTTCTTTGATTTATTTTTGCCTCTGCGCCGGGTCTTTTGTATGACGGGTTGGCGATGAAGAGCATTGTCATTCTCCGCGGCCTGTTGAAGGAGGCGCTGTGTCCTGGCTTTTTCGTAAATGGCCATTTCGCGGTTATGGTCATTTCGGACCTTTTGATCCGCTTCCCTTATTAGCTTGTCCATCTGTTCTTCAAACGACAAACTTGGCATTTTTATGGCGGGACCTCATTTTGGTTCAGGGTTAGCGTCTTTTAACAGAACATCTCCCTCTTCCTCAAAGTCATGTATGACATAGCAGCCATGAAATCGTTCCCATTTTTTGGATTGAACATATCCAAGCCCGATCGTTTCCATTCTCCCGTTGGGCAATTTTCGCTGAGTTCAGGGGACGTCCCAGATCCTGTTGTAGAACTGAGCTTGTCGAGCAGTCTGTTTGAAAGGTATGCCTTGGCGCCTTAACAGCCTTCTTAATCCTTCGGTGTAGTATCTGGGCAGACGGATAGGTTGGAGCCTGTCAAGTGTCGAATCGGCACCATGCTAAACTTCTTTCTCCACTTTGGTTTCCGTTGATCAATAAAAGAGGATCGCCTTTTCATCTCTTCGCCTGGGAGGGACGTAGAATGTCTGCAGTTCCTGCACATTATAGGTATTAAGTGCGTCGAGCTCTTTGTAATACTCTTGCAGAACCAAGAAAATTTGCAAACTCCGATCATCGCTAGCGAAGGCTTGTATTGACGGCTGAACGGAAAATACGGCATTGACCTCATCTTCCGAATCGCTGCCGAAGATCAACATAGGGGTGGACGGTCCCGGCTTGTTACATTGGGGCGGCCCTGAATGGACTATCTCTTCTTCCTCCTCGGTATCACTCCCGAAGACCGGAATAGTGGTGATAGCTTTGTTCTTCGGTTTGTGGCATCTTTCCGTGTTTTCAAAATCTGGTAAGAAGTATTTTGCATCTTTGTACTTTCGGACTTCATTCACGGAGAATGGGTTCAGCTCCCCTGTTACGGTATACTCGAGACCACCCTTGAAATACTTCATACACTGATGTTGTGTAGAAGGGATGATGTTGTACTCGTGTAACCAAAGTCTTCCGAGCAAAGCGTTGTAGCAAGTCTTCGCGTCAATGACGTAGAACTTGATGTCCGTGACGAACAGCCCAAAGCGTAATATCAATATCATAGACCCGAGCATCCGTGATGACTGGGAGTCAAACCCGGAGATGGTGATTTTATCACGAGCGAGGTGCTGAACACTCATGCAGATTTCCTTCAATACTCTCACATTGAGGAGATTGACGGAGGACCCATTGTCAACCAGGATCTTTCTTATCTTAATATCATGACAGTATCTAGAGACATAAAGGGCACGATTATGCTCGCACGTCCCGAGGAGGAGATCTTCATCGCCAAAGGTGATATCGGCTGTATGCACTTCTTCCAGCTCGTCCTTCATCTTTTCTTCGGCGAGGAAAGCTTGGAATTGTTCGGGCTCTTGTAGTGCCTGTTTCCCCCAATCAGAGCAAAGCTCTATTTGAAATTTAAATTTTGAAATGAAGCAACGCTTCAGATGCAGCGCCAAGTGCGCTGCGTCCTAAGCAGCGCACCACGTGCAAAGCACGTGTGCGTTAGCGCTAGATGCGCTGCGCTCTAAGCAGCGCACCACGTGTAAGACACGGACGCGCTAGCGCTAAGTGCGCTGTGCTCTGAGCAGCGCACCACGTGCAAAGCACGGGTGCGCTAGCGCTAAGTGCGCTGCACTCTAAGCAGCGCACCACATGCAATGCACGGGTGCGCTAGCGCTGGAACTAAAAACTCCCACCGTTAGATAAAAGATCTAATAATAATGATAAATCATTAATCAATCGGAATTAAATTCTGTTAAGGAAAAATTTCTCAAATCTTTCCAAACAAGATTGTGCTCAGTAAACCAGAGCACCATTGGATCAATGATCCAATGGTGATTAAAAATCACCAAAATACAGAATGAATTATGTATTGAAAGATTTACCAATTTTTTTAAAAACAAGAAGATTGCCTTTTGTAAATCAGAAGCCCTTGGATCAAAGATCCAACGATGGTAAAATCCCCAAATCAATTGGAGAAAAGATCTCCTTAACTGATTGAACTGATCAGCTTGCCCTATAAAAAGGCCCTTAGACTTCAAGTTTCGAGACAGAAGCATAGTGAGAAACCTCCTCATAAACTTTGAGAAATTCAAAGAAAAAGAGCAAGCTCTCAGAAGAAGAAAACTTTCTTCAAGGTAAAGAAATGAATGATGATAAGCACAGAGATAAAATCATCTCATAATTAAAATAGAAGAACTCACTTCTTTAAAGATCATAGATCTACAAAGACCAAGGTCTTTTCAAAAAGAGATCAAAAGATCCCATCATAAAATAAAAAGAAGAATATAAATCTTCTCACAGATCATAGATCTATAAAACTAAGGTCTTTTACAAAATGAGAGCAATACATCTCAACATAAAAGGAGGGGGGAGAATTATTCAATTATCTTAGGATCATAGATCCATAAAGGCAAAACCTTTCACTAAAATAAGAGATCAAAACATCTCCTACAAAATAAGAACTGTTGTTCTTAGATCTTGAGACAAAGTCTCTTTTAAAAGAACATAAATTTATTTCTCAGATCATAAAAATTGATCAGATGCGCTTTGCGCCCTTGAACTGCGCTTCTGCGCTCTTGGACGAGCGCTCAGCGCCAAATGCGCTACGTGTCCCTCACATGTGCGCCACTTAACAGTTAGCACACTGCGCTCTCGAAATAGCGCACTGCGCTCATGGGCTGGCGCTCAGCGCCAGGCACACCACGTGTCAATTACGTGTGCGCCACTAAACTACTAGCGCAATGCACTCAGGCGTAATGTGCCTATCATCTGGCGCTTAGCGCCAAGCGCGACACGTGTCCTTCACGTATGCGCTACTCGGCAGAAGCGCACTGCGCTCTTTGACTGGCGCAAAGCGCCAAGCGCACCATGTGTTGCGCTGATAGAACATAAATTGTTCTTTAGTAATCCCAGAGCTCTGATGAATGCTCAGCATTCAGTAAAAGTCAAAATATTGTCATAATTCAAGTCAATGCCCAGCATTGTTAAAAGGGCCAAGCCGAAGCAAATGCTCAGCAGCCCAAAATAAATGATAAACATTTTAACTTGATTGGACTTAGCCCAAGATTGTCCATAAGTCCTCAACTCATATTAATTGAGCCCATCTGCTCATAAATATTTTAACAGATCTTAGCCCTAAATTGGACTACAGATCTTTCAACCAACTCACATTGGTTCAAGAGTACATCTCTGAACCCCTCTGATATATGTCGTTGTAATCCTTCAACGTCTTCAGAGAGGTGACGGGTCCCGACAACCATACATTTCATAGACTATGACGTCTTTAACCTCGGACTGTGGGGTCCTTTAAAACCCATGGACTATGATGTCCTTAACCTCGGACCGTGGGGTCCTTTAAAACCCATGGACCGAGATGTCCTTAAACTAACATCGGACCGAGATCTCCTTAAACTAACATTGGACCGAGATGTCCTTAAACTAATACTGGACCGTAATGTCCTTAAGCTAATCGACCGCAATATCCCTAAACTAAACAATAGAGCCCAAATGCTCTTTTGTTAGATCTAAATAGTCCTGTTAAGTTGATCTTAGTCTAAAATTAGACTAACGTGTCCCTAACTAACGTTTAAGTTGATTTTAGTCTCAAATGAGACTAACGTATCCTTAAACCCAACCCCCAAACCCAAATCTAAGAAAATACGGATTTGGACTAATCCACGCCCTACGGTCGACAACATAAATTAGTCTCCGTATACAATCCACGGGCAACCAAAAATAAAACAAACACCCACGACACGAAGTGACCATCTGAAGAAGGAGAAAGTGGTTACCGCGATGCGTTAGCGTAATTAACTGCAGGGGCTTGCGCCTGCATGGAAGAGTGTCCCCATAATAAAAAAACCCCTCAAATGAGGGGGAATCTGACGAAGTCTGCTACATCAGCCGCATCCGTTTAAACCTTCGATACATGGTGTCATAAATCAACTTGGCATCTTCGGAGAGGTGGACGGATAGCACCAATTAGCATCTGTCCCGAAATTCAGGCAAGACGGACCCGCGCGGTCGCGTCTCCGTGTTTCGGCGGGGAACAGATTCTGGCACGCCCGGTGGGACCTTTTCCTCTTTCCACTCCACACTTCGTGTATCGTGTTTTTCCCATGATCAAATAATCGTGGTGTGTATGTTTGTGGTTGCCCTTAGGGGAGTGGATACTGAAGTCGGTATTTCGTCTTTTCCAAGAATGGCGTTTGCTTTTACTCACTCCAACTCAGGCTCTGTCACATCTGGTGGAGTCAAGTATGGGCCACTTGCAGCCTCAAATCTCTGCAATCCGGCTCTTCAAGAAATCAACAGGATTCTCTTTGGATCGGTGCTCCTACCTCCCACCCTCGGTGCTTCAACGCCGTTGGAGGAAGCCCAGAGGAAGTCTGTCTTCCACAGGCTGGTTCCCCAAGCTGCAGCTTTGCTAACACAAGGGGCAGGATATTCAAGCTCTCAAAGGAAACAGGGGGCAGGCTCGGCAAAATCCTGAAGCTAATCAAATTCCGGCCGTAAGAAACGGTCGACGTCGATATTAGCGTCATATAAAATGAGCTGGGGGCAGTTCTCCATATGGTCCTGTTTCAACCCCAGTGGTGAATGTTGTTGTTCCAACTGGGAACAACTTCAAATTGATTGTGAAGGGTCAGACAAAATTCTCCTACCGCAATATTAAAGAAGTCTCTGCAGCCCATGAAGATCCCACGAGAGCAGAAACCAGTTCGCTCCCTGAGATAACTTTCCTCATCTATATATAAAGTGTGGAAGCAGGTGAAGGGGACTCACCCCAAGACGGATCCTGATACAGCGGTTCCTCCCAAAAACCAAAGCGGCTTTTCACAAAAAAGAGGCCCAATAAAGCTCAAGTGCTCAAAGCAAACTCCAAAGGTCAAAAACTCTAAACACCCCAAGACTGGGGGCATGGTAGTTCACACAGTCTATGTGGTGAATTCCAAAGATGAAGTTCGAGGTTCTACTAGTCGCCGACCTCAAACTCGGTCCTTAACAAAAGTTCAACTGCAACGTGAAAAGCCGCAGGAGATGCTTGCTCAGGCGGCACCACTCGCTAATCCATCATCTAAGGCAAATCTCAAAGACGCACCTGGAGAAAGAAATTTGGCACGGTGCCCAATTCTACACTTGACAGGCTCCAGCCCATCCGTCTGCCCAGATATTATACAGAACGATTAAGAAGGCTGTTGAGGCGCCAATGCATACCTTTCAAACAGACTGTTCGACAAGCTCAGTTCTACAACAGGATCTGGGACGTCCCCGGAACTCAGCAAAAATTTCCCAACGGGAGAATGGAAACGATCGGGCTTGGATATGTTCAATCCATAAAACGGGAACGATTCCATGGCTGCTATGTCATACATGACTTTGACGAAGAAGGAGATGTTCTGTTAAAAGACGCTAACCCTGAACCAAAACAAGCTCCCGTCGTGAAAATGCCAAGCCCGTCGTTCGAAGAACAAATGGACAAGCTTATAAGAGAAGCGGGTCAAAAGGTTCGAGACGACCATAATCGCGAAATGGCCATCTACGAGAAAGCCAGAACGCAGCGCCTCCTTCAGCAGACTGCAGAAAGTGATGATACTCTTCGTCGCCAGCCCGTCATACAAAAGACCCGATGCAGAGTCAGAAATAAACCCAAGAATGAAAAAAGTGTTCGACAGCGACAAAGCGGGACCAAGAAGCCCCGCGAGCGAGAATCGAGCAGCCTGGATTCGTCTCTTGTAAAGAAGATGGGCCGAGTATACTTTTTTCCCCAAGACAAGACAAGAAAGATATTCGATCTTGTCATAAAACATCAGATGATAACGCTCCCGGAGTCTAAGCACCCCGAGCAAGCAGGTGAGGTTCATCATCCAGACTATTGCTCCTATCATCGAGCGATAGAACATCCTCTCGAAAACTGCTTCACATTCAAAGACTGGGTAGAAGACCAGTATCAGCGAGGCAAGTTCGCTTTATCCAGCAGTTGGAGGGTAACTCCGCCGCAGAAGCATGAACTGAAAGCCACGAGAGTAGAGCTGGATCAACATCGGTCTTGGAAGCGATCTCGCACCTGTCACGTGATAATGCTGTCAGAAGAAGGATCCGAGAATATGGCTGACCTCCCCTGGTGTTTCGAAAACGATGATGACGAGGTGATCTAAGAATTTCCACCGGCCCCAAAAGAGCTGGAAGATGGGATACATACTACTGCAGATAATCTCAAGAGAATTGACTTGGGGACGGCAAGTGACCCGCGGCCGACATTCGTCAGTGAGCTGTTGTCCGAAGAAAGGGTGGCTACTCTTAAAGACGTGCTCATGCAGTATAAAAATTGCTTTGCATGGAACTATTCAGAGATGCCGGGACTTGATCCAGAGATTGCTGTCCATAAATTGGCGATTTCTTTAGACGTCAAGCCGATCAAACAAGCACCGAGAAAAATGCGACTCGAGCTTAAGATGAGCATCAACGCCGAGGTCAAGAAATTAATCGACTCCGGCTTCATCCAACAGGTTCAATATCCTGATTGGATCGCCAACATCGTCCCGGTGATAAAGAAAAATGGGACGGTGCGTATATGTGCGGACTTTCGGGATCTCAACAAAGCTTGCCCAAAGGACGACTTTCCAGTACCGGTCACTGAGCTGATGATAGATAATACGTCCACTCACGAAGTTTTCTCCTTCATGGATGGCTCGTCAGGATACAATCAGATAAAGATGCATCCCGAAGACCAGAAGCATACTGCTTTCCGGACCCTTTTGGGCATATTCTGCTACAAGGTGATGCCGTTCGGTCTAAAGAACGCCGGTGCCACCTAACAGAGGGCCATGACGAAGATTTTTGATGACCTCATACATGAAATCGTCGAATGCTATATCGACGACCTCGTGGTTAAAAGCAAATCATACGAGGAAAATTTTGAGCATCTGAAGATCGTGTTTCATCGCCTTCGGAAATATAACTTGAAGATGAACCCTCTCAAATGCGCGTTCGGAGTTTCCTCAGGCAAATTCCTAGGATTCATCGTCCGCCACCGAAGTATCGAGATAGACCCGTCGAAGATCAAGGCGATCATGGAAATGCCTCCGCCAAGGACTCTCAAGCAACTGCGGTCTCTCTAAGGGAAGCTCGCGTATATCCGGCGATTTATAGCCAATCTCTTAGGCAAGTGCCGTCCTTACAGTCACCTGATGAAGAAGGGAACCCCTTTCGTCTGGGATCGCAAATGCCAAAGCGCACTCGACAAAATCAAACAATACCTATAGAATCCTCCGGTGCTAACCGCTCCGGTCAAGGGAAAGCCTCTCATTCTGTATACAACCGCGCTTGAAGGTTCCTTAGGCGCGCTATGGGCACAAGAGAATGACCAAGGGAAGGAGAGAGCCCTTTACTACTTGAGCCGAGTTCTCCTGGGGGCAGAAAGCAATTACTCCCCCATCGAAAAACACTGCTTGGCGTTGATCTTCGCGATAACGAAGCTCAGACACTATGCGTTGGCACATGATGTCCACCTCATATCAAAAGTGGATCCTCTCAAATACTTGATGTCAAAAGCCATATTAACGGGACGGCTCACTAAATGGGCCCTACTCTTAATGAAATTCTCGATAACTTATCGTCCTCTCAAGGCAGTGAAAGGCCAGGCCATCGCCGACTTTCTCGCTGAGCATCCGATACCCGTCGATTCTCCCTTGAACTGCGAATTGCCAGATGAGCACGCGTTTGACACGATCGACGGGGAGAAAAGAGGGAGTGATACCCGATGGGAACTCTACTTCGACGGAGCATCTTCTATGAAGAAGCGAAAGCACAACTCTCCTATAATCAAATCCGGGGTGGGCTTCATATGACTCCACAAGGAGGGATAATGTGCTTTGCCTTTTCCCTAATGGAGCCAAGGACAAACAATGAAGCTGAATATGAAGCTTTGATAGCAGGTCTTGAGATCGCTATCGACATGGGAATTGAAAACCTCTTTATATACGGAGACTCCTAACTGGTCGTTAGCCAAGTAAACGGAGACTATCAGACGTGCAAACCAGAGTTAGTGAAGTACGGCGAGAAAGTGCAGCAACTGTTGACTCAAATCCCTGCCTATGCCCTAGAAAACATACCACGTGTGGAAAATAGCAAGGCGGATGCATTAGCCAAGCTCGCTAAAGAACTGGCCGACGAGAACCTCGATGACGTGAGGATTGTTGTGCAAAGTCGTCGGGTTCTTGCACCGGCAGAAATATCTCCGGAGTCGTCCGAAGAAAAAAGAGCGACCGAGCAAACGACCCTGCAAATAAAAGACCAGGAAAATGCTATGGATTGGAGAGAACTCTTTATAGACTACTTCAAATCCCGTCGAACACCTGAAGATGCATCCTCAAGGCATTAGCTTATGAAACGAGCTCTATACTTTGCCTTTGTTAATGATATTCTGTATAAGAGATCATTTGATTCTCTATGGCTAAGATGCCTGGGACCCGAAGAGGCAAAGAGAGTCGTCCAAGAAACTTACGACGGACTCTGCGGTTCTCACAAAGCTGGCCCGAAGATGAAGCTAAAGATCAAAAGGATGGGCTACTATTGACCCATGATGATCCAGGTCTGCCTTGAATACGCGAAGCAATGCTACTCGTGCCAGATTCACGGGAATTTTATCCATCAGCATCCGAATCCACTACATCCAACGGTGGCTAGCTGGCCATTCGAAATGTGGGGGACTGACATAATCAGCCCCATCGAACCGGCATCGTCCAGAGGACATCGATTCATTTTGGCGACAACTGATTATTTCTCCAAATGGGCAGAAGCAGTACCGCTGAGAGAGGTGAATACGGAGAATATTCTCCATTTCTTTAAGACACAAGTCATTTATCGGTTCGGCACTCCGCGACGGATTATCTCCGATAACGGGCCAGCCTACAGAAGCCATAAGATCAGCCGCTTCGCACAACAGCATAACATAGACTGGAGATATTCATCGGTCTATAATCCCTGAGCTAACGGTCTAGCTGAGGGTTTTAACAAGACCTTGACGAAGATCGTGAAAAAGACGGTGTCTCGAAATAAGAGGGACTGGCATGAGAGACTGCATGAAGCTCTTTGGGCGTATCGAACTACGTTCAAAACAACCATGAACACAACGCCGTATGCATTGGTATTCGGTACAGAAGCAGTACTCCCCCTCGAGATAGAGTTACCCTCTCTATGAGTGGCGGTTCACTACGAGCTAACAGATGAAGAAAATGCTCACCTTCGGCTTGAAGAGATCGATGCCCTTGATGAAACCCGGCTCATGGCGCAACAAAATCTGGAGGCTTATAAAGCGAAGATGACACGCTCATATGAGAGATTGACTAGGCTGAGAACATTCCGCCAAGGCGAATTCGTGCTAGTGGTCAAAAGACCTATGATCCCCAATCGTGCCAAGCGGGGGAAATTCGAGCCGAACTATGAAGGCTCGTATATCATAGACAAAGTCTACCAGGGTGGAGCATATCTACTCATGGACATGCATGGTGAAAGACCTTTCAGGCCAATAAATGGTCGCTTCCTAAAAAAATACTACGCCTGACGAGTCACGGCCTAGGTCAATGATAGATGACGACGCTTATGTCCGCTCGCTATCTTCCTAAGCCTAAACTCTGTAAGTAGTAACCGGCTTCTTTTTCTCGGACCGAAATGTCCTTGAACTAACAATGGACCACTATGTTCTAAAACTGGCATCGGACCGAAACGTCCTTAAACTAACGATGGACCACCATGTCCTAAAATTTGCTATTGACCGAGACGTCGATAAACTATTACGGACTGCAGCATCCCAAGGCTGGCACAAAAAGAAAAAAAATAATAATAAAAAAGAGAAGAAAACGGTATGCCCATAAGCAAATGGGCACGGATGAAAATCCGAAAGGGCTCCATGAGTTAAAACAGCAGGGCTACCAGCGAGTTTTGTGAAAACCCGAAAAGGCGCAACCTTGTTAAAAGACACTTGCAAGGTCCTCTCGATCTTGTGAGGAGAAAATACCTGTGTGAGATCCTTACGACTCACAAGGGAGCAACACACTTAGGGATCCCCACGATTCCTAAGGAGAAATTACACTTGTGAGATCCCCATGACTCATAAGGAGAACCCTCTTATGAGACCCTCACGGCTCATAGGATTCAAAAGCCTTAAGCTACAGGGATCCGAACCTGTTCTTAAGCCATCACAGCCTCCAATTTTGCCCTACAAGCGGTTCAATGCTGACCCTTGTATACAATCCACGGGCGCGAATAAACTTTTCCCTTATAAAGTCCCACCCGCGACTAGGGATATGTTTACACAGTGGACAACCCTTGTAAGTCCTCTCAACTTATAAGGAGCAAATACTCTTGTAAGATCCTTACGACTTATAAGAGAACACACACTTAGGAATCCTCATGATTCCTAAGGAGAAAATACACCTACAAGATCCTCACGACTTGTAGGGAGAAATACCTTTATGAGACCCTTACGGCTCGTAAAGTCAAAAAGCCTTAGTGGACAGGATCCTAACCCTGTTCACTAAGCCACCTTTGTTCGACATTGACAGAGGCAAATGATGATTCGCTCCTGGCAATATCCTAGTTGCAGCGATGCTGATGCCTAAATCGGTATCAAATCTCAAACTCACAGTGAGGCAAATGCATATGAAATAGCCGAAATGATGGGGCAACTTGCAACAAAATTAGCAAGTAAAAATATATGCATAAAAATAGTCGAAATGGTTGGGCAACTCCCAATAAAAAGCAGCGAGTAAATAAAACAAATAGCCGAAATGATTGGGCACTGCGAAAAATATCCGAAATGATTGGGAAATCGGGACTTTCGCGATATAAAAAGCTGAAATGATAAAGCATCGCGGAAAGAAATAAAAATTCTGAAAGAATGAAACTTTTGCTCTACAGGTGAGATTACATCGATCCCTGTATACAATCCAGGGGCACAAACAAAGAGGGAACCATACCTTCCCCCTAGATTTCATCCGAAAGAGAGCCAAGTCTCGACTATTCACAGACAGCCTGAAGATCATCTCAACATTCGTCTCACTACCACAGATGCAACATCAGCAAAGCGGAACCGCGGCAACTCCCGGTTCCATGACTCGGCGGTGCACAGACAACCGAGAGTCAACCCCCGACTCCGTGAAATGCGGGTAAAGTCAACCCTTCCTGGTTTCACAGAACACGGCTATGTCAATCCTGACCCCATGGGAAACGTCCAGAGTGGATCCTGGTCCTTGCAGAACACGGCTATGTCAATCCTGACCCCGTGGGAAGCATCCAGAGTAAATCCTGGTCATGTGAAACACGACCTATGTCAATTCTGACCCCGTGGGAAACATCTAGAGCGGATTCTGGTCCTCGCAGAACACGGCTATGTCAATCCTGACCCCGTGGGAAGCATCCAGAGCAAATCTTGGTTACGTAGAACACGGACTATGTTAATCCTGACCCCGTGGGAAACGTCCAGAGCAGATCCTGGTCCTTGCGGAACATGGCTATGTCAATACTGACCCTGTAGGAAGCATCCATAGCAAATCCTGGTTACGTGAAACACGGCCTATGTCAATCCTGACCCCGTGGGAAACGTCCAGAGCAGATCCTGGTCCTCGCAGAACACGGCTATGTCAATCCTGACCCCGTGGGAAGCATCCAGAGCAAATCCTGGTCACGTGGAACACGGCCTATGTCAATCCTGACCCCGTGGGAAGCGTCCAGAGCGGAACTTGGTCCTTACAGAACACGGCCTATATCAATCCTGGCCCCGTGGGAAGAATCCAGAGCAAATCCTGGTCCCGTGAAACACGGCTAGAGTCAATCTCGACCCCGTGGGAAACGTCCAGAGCGGATTCTGGTCCTTGCGGAACACGGCTATGTCAATCCTGACCCCGTGGGAAGCATCCAGAGTAAATCCTGGTCATGTGGAACACGGCCTATGTCAATCCTGACCCCGTGGGAAGCATCCAGAGCGGAACATGGTCCTTGCGGAACACGGCTATATCAATCCTGACCCCATGGGAAGCATCCAGAGCAAATCCTGGTCCCGTGGAACACGGCTAGAGTCAATCTCGACCTCGTAGGAAACGCCCAGAGCAATTTCTGACTCCGTGAAATACGGATAATGTCAACCTTATCAGACACTTATGGGTCCTCTCGACTCGTAAGGAAGAATATTCTCCTGTGAGATCCTTACGACTCTCAAGAGAAAACACACTTAGGAATCCTCACGATCCCTAAGTAAAAAATACACCTACGAGATCCTTTCGACTCGTAGGGAGAAAAGTCTTTATGAGACCCTCACGGCTCATAAAGTTGAAAAGCCTTAGACAGCAGATCTTAACCTGCTTCCTAAGCCATCGCTACCTCTCAAAGAGTTCAAGACGGAATGTTCTCTATCATCTACAAACTACGCTTGCTAAAGGTGACATGCCATCAACATAGAAAAGACAAGAAAGCAAGGGATAACACGAGATAGTGTGACGGAAATGTATCTTTTATTTATAAAGACAAATTGACTACAATTTACATCATATGAAAGGATAAAAAAATGGATACATTTCATTCAAAAATTACAAATGGTGCAAAAACAACTATTGGGAGGGAAGCGTTTTTAATAGACCAATCAGTTGTTCGTGCATTCCCCTCAGCCCCTTTTCACGGCCAGCTGCCGCGGCCAACTCTGCTTCAACCTGAGCTCGTTGCTGCAAGTAAGATGAAAGTTGCTCATCAACGACCGCTGAGCTGCCACACGACTCTGCGCACCCCGCTCAATGAGGTAGAGCTTCTGCCTCAGCGTTAGCCCGTCAGAAATACATCGTAGAAGATTTTCGAAGATAGCTTTTAGCTGTACGGCATTTGCGTCAACCTGAGCATGCAGCTGGGCAGATTCGCTTGAAATCTCCTCGCGCTCCTTACGCCTCAAGGCCGCTTCTTGTTCAAGATGGCGGAAGTAAGGAGTGCTCTGCTCGACCCATGCAGCCCGCTGGGAGTTCACAGCTAGGACCTCTGGAGCGGGACGTCCGACCTCGAGCTCATGTAGACAAGCCTCAATTTTCCTACAGTGATTAACCCAAGACTCAACGACGCCCTCGCTGTGAAAGTGCACGAGCGTCGCCAGCATGAGATTAACCTCAGCAGCAAAATCTGCAGCAAGGACAGGGGTCTCCACGTCAAGCTCCTCGAGGTGATCGCTCAACATGCGCAGACAATTCACAGCGCCTTTTGAAGATGAACGCCTGGAAAAGGGGTTTGCTGGCATTATGATTCGAGATTCGAGCGGATTTGAAGTCGGTATCACCGCTGCAAAATAAATCACAGCCATGTGACGGTTCAAGAAATAAAGGAGGCTCATGACCAATGAAGTTTACTATACCGGCTGCAGCAGATGGCAAAGCCGGGAGTACCGGTAGTGCAAATATTCTTTCGTCTCCTCCTTCGATCTGTAGTGCTGCAATCGAAACAAAGAAGAATTAGAAACGATTTAACTGCCCGTAAAAGAAAAGAAAAGACATTTGCTAAAGACTGTACTCACCAGCTCCACTAGAAGAGGCAATCTTTGACTGGAGGGAGAAATGTGGGTGCAGCACCTGATACAGGTGATCAAAAAGGACTCCTGCAAGAATGTAATAATGTAATGTCAGTACATAAAGTATACTTCCTAAAATGAAACTGATAGGTCACAAATCCGCACCTTCCAGCATTTGAGAGGGTACGAGAGAAGGCAAAAGGGCGGCCACCGTCAAAGCAGCAACTGGAGATGCTTCCTCGAGTGGCACAACCTCAACGCTCACCACACCTGCATTAGAAATAAGAGAAACGCTGTCAAAAGAGATTGAAAGGGATCACAGAATAAAGGAGAAAGCAATAACCCAAAATATACCTGGTAAGTCACCAGTTGAAACCGCGACAAAGGCATCACTGGGTGCAGCGACTGCTTCATCCTCTCCCATCGGAATGGTCTCGCCGCCCGTATCTTCATCCCCCGACTCTACAAGAATCGTCGTGACACTCGCAGCGCTAGGAAACGGTAAGGAGCCACAAGGGGAAAGAGTGGCGATTGGGGCAGTACCAGACTCTTGAGAAAGAGTGGCTATCTCAGGTTCGGCGATTGCAGCCATCTCACCTACCGCTATCTCAGGCTCGGCGATTGCAGCCATCTCACCTATTGCTACCTTAGGCTCGGCGATTGTAGCCATCTCACCTACCGCTACCTCATCAAGACTCGGCCCTGCAGGATAGGATATATGAGAATCTGAAAATTAAAACTTTGACAAAAAGAACTCAATGTTACGTTACCTTAGGTCGGTCTTTCGACTGCTTGCCGAGCCGCACGTGCTGCCTGTCTGTGGGCGGTAGACAAGGCTGTCGAAGCATCCTCTAAAGGAGTAGGGGCAGGGGTAGCAGCGCTTGAACCTGCACCCGCGGCCAAGGCGGCGTTACGCTCCCTTGCTGCGCGCATTCTACGCTTCCTTTCTGCCCGGGCTATGAGAGCGGATCTTCTCAAGACCTACGTCAACGGGATGTCGTCGTCCATGCCAAGGGTTACCTCTGGAGCCGTTATGGCATCCGTCATCGGTTGCTTAAGTGAAGCTTCTTTCGGTAATACCGGCGGAACTGAGACTTCGATAGCCGACCTTGGAAGCGTCTCCGCACTGCCCTGCGAAGTCGGTACCACACCTAGAATAACCTGAGTAGAGGTAGTTCCTGTAATAAGATGAAAATGAGGGGTTAGATTACCCGTAAGAAACGGGAGTGGAGACGCGGTGAACCGAAATGTATCGATGCCTAAGGATGCTCGAAGTCTTTCCTCCTCCTCAAAAGTCTTGAGAGAAGCTGCGATAGCTTCTTCGGTGGAAATTCCTGTTAAAGAAGGAAAAGTGTCAGTCAAAACATGATGATAAAAATATGATGCAATGAAAAAAGGTACGGCTGATGTTTACCTGATTGCGCGAGAATGGCCAGTCCCACTTTGTGGCTTGCTAGTCGCTCGGAAGCTGCAATAGCAGCCTCGAGGTCGGTATCGTCCGGCGCTACGAATAGACCCTCGTTGGTCCTATATTCACTCAGGCCCTCGCTATAAGGAGCATGAGGCTGCTGGCCGAATGCGACGTCGGCAGAGAGAATTGACTTCTTCTTCCTCTTCTGCAAGCGAGCACCGGTCGCCGCTAGCACAAGCTTATGCTTGGTGGGCATCTTGGGACGACGAGTCCCGATATCTGAACCCACGCCAGACTCGGTAGATGCTACGGTCACCGCTTCCACTGGAGCATGGGGTATCGGTAGCTCAGGCCTATCATGCGGGATCTCGACTGCAGCAACTTCTCTTAAGGGAGGATGGACGATGGCCCGTCGCTTCAGAGGGACATTTGGATTACCGGCAGGGGGTGCACCCTTACGGTTGAACAACAATTTCTTTTCTTCCCTGATAACGGCACCCATTGTGTGTTGATACCACGCTACGTATACGTTTAGGGCCCTAGGAACACAACTTGGTTCACTAATGAAGAAATTGGACCCTGTGTTTAGGCGCATGAAGTGATGCAAAGTGCTCCGGATACCCTCCTCAGTATAAACTGGTTCTGCCAGGAATGACTCGAGAGGGACGCCCTGATTATAACTTGATTGCTGAGAAAAACGGTGGCGATTATATCTCATGAACAGAGCCGAATCGTTCTGCCTGAACACCAAATATCCCGGCCTGATGGAATATAGATGGAGAATTTCCCGAGCTTTCAGGGTAGAAGCTCCATCCTTAAAGGTGTCCCGCAATGGCTGCACCGTCTTAGCAGACTCCTTACCGATGGTCATAACCTTATCAACAAAGGTCATGCCGTCCCCGACGGTACGTGGGTGAAGGATTACACCCCGAGCCTCTTACTGACTTGGCTCCACAATGGAAGCATTGACCAACCGCATGATCCGTGGAAAACTGCAAGTTTCATAGAATTGAGGCCGCTTGTGCATTCCGAAGGCACCGAGCACATGCAATTCAAGCCATGAGGTAAAATAATGCATTGGGAAGTTCACGGGCTGCACCCCCGGCTGAGTAGTATCAGCTGCCAAACAAAGGCCATGATACAAATGAGCCAGCCCGGCGGTTCCAACAGCAACTTGTCTCCCTTCAACCATCCGATGAGCTGGGTAGAAGACTGATGACCTCATGTAGCGAGGGTGCATGGGAAGCGCGAACCAGCTTAACCACAAACCGAGGAACACTAGAAAGAACGCTTCCTCATCGATGCCCGGAGCAGCAATTTCTGAAAAAGGGACGATCGCGGCGTTTGGAAGAAAGAATCCTTTTTGATCAGCTTCCAATATTGGCCGGCGATCCAAGCCAAAGCCGAATGGATCATCGAGTTTGGCAAACTTTTCACCTTGTCGCGATAAAACTTCTGGGCGAAGAAAACGGGCGATGAAGTCCGCAAATCTAACCCCATGGCTTCCAGATTCAAGAAATAAGCCTTCATAAATGTTTAGCACCTTGATCAGGCTAGGGAATCAGTGCTGAATGGCATTCTGTTGGTTTAGACCCGTCATCACCAGTCAGGTAGCGAAAACATATTCATCTGGGGGCAAGATCTCCTCATAATGCTCCCCTCTGATAGGCAAGCCAAAGATATCCGCAAACTCTTCCAGAGATGGAAACTTCCCGATCTAGCATAAGAAAGGTATGAGTTGGAACGTTCCATTGTTCCAAGAAGGCTTTGACCCACCATGCTGGAGGTGTGGAATACTGGAACAGAGAAGCATAAATCCCAGGATACAACCCAAGCTTCAGCAGTTCTGACTTCTTTACCGATAGGATATATCGGGCCCATTGCAGGTATCCAGCTGAGTTGCGGGGAGTCAGACCTATATTGTACGGCTGTCCCCAAGGGCGCGACTCACCTTGGCATATACGCCGCCCTAGAATGTCCAAAGCCATTGGTGGTTGTACAGGTATTGCAGTCATAGAGGGCTAAAGACAACCCTCTGAAGTCCAATTAACCACCTCCACAGCATAGTTCACCGGGGGTGAGTCAGCATAGTGAATCGCCGAGATAGCCTCTAAAGGTGTTGTGTAAGAGAAGCTGCATTGACCCATAATGATCTGGTTATACCATGTTCCCCACAAATGAAGATTCTTGTGTTCCGGGACATGGTCTCTGATCAGCGCAATAACCTCCCAGTTTACGGGTGCTTCAGGAAATCCGCCTTCTGAGCGAACGAACAGAAAGGAAGTGTTGAAAGACATATCACATGCGCGAAAAAGAACAAAAGTCAACCGTCAGTGCTATAATTCAAATTCTGACGCTTGGTACTTTAAAAATTCGTACCGCACTGCAATGCAGTAAAAAGAGACCAAAAGGGTCCCACAAAATCTAGATGACAGTTCATCATAAAAAAAACAGCCTCATCATTTGATGAGACTGTCAATTAAATGAGGAAATCCTCAATTGATTCTCATTTAATGAGAAATTCCTCGGGCTAAGGAGTAAATCTCCCCTTGAGAGCAGTGCTCTGTGACAGAATGACACCTGTCAAGTACTAATGATGAAGGAATAAAAATTCCTCAAGAGCCTGGCTCTGTAAAAATGATGGAAAAAAACTATCAGGAAAAATTGAAATCAATTTTTTATATGAATTAAAATTCTGAGATCTCCAAGATCTATGAATAAACTCTGTGAGTTCTTCATAAGAGATTAACAAATCTCCGTTATTCAAAAGAGCAAAGCTCTGTTAATGGGTCAAGAAACCCTCAAAAGGTTTTCTTTAGATCTAAGATCTATGAAGAGCAAAGCTCTATTAATGGGTAAAACCCTAATAACATTTTTTTAGATCTAAGATCTATGAAGAGCAAAGCTCTGTTAATGGGTGAAACCCTAGATTATTAAAAGTTTTAATCTTTACCTAAATTTTGACAGAGTTCTGTTCTTAAGAAAGTTCTTAAGCCAAAGAGCTATGCTCTGCAAGAGAATAATAATTCTCAGAAGGAAGAAGATGAACAGAAATCATCCTAAGGGCCAAGGGTCATATTTATAGGCATTGAAATGCCTTTTCAACTTCTGAGTTGATCCAAGGACGCAGAAGCTGCCACCATTGCACTCACATGTGGGCCACGTGAGTGCAACGGTGGGGGGCATTTGTTTCCCCCAATCAGAGCAAAACTCTGTTTGAAATTTAAATTTTGAAATGAAGCAACGTTTCAGATGCTGCGCCAAGTGCGCTGCACCCTAAGCATCACACCACGTGCAAAGCACGTGTGCGCCAGCGATAGGTGCGCCGCGCTCTGAGCAGTGCACCACGTGTAAGACATGGACGGGCTAGCGCTAAGTGCGCTGCGCTCTGAGCAGTGCACCATATGCAAAGCATGGGTGCGCTAGCGCTAAGTGTGCTGCACTCTAAGCAGTGCACCACGTGCAGTGCACCACGTGCAAAGCACGGGTGCGCTAGCACTGGAACTAAAAGCTCCCCACCGTTAGATCAAAGATCTAATAATAATGACAAATCATTAATCAATCAGAATTAAATTCTGTTAAGGAAAGATTTCTCAAATCTTTCCAAACAACAAGATCGTGCTCTGTAAACCAGAGCACCATTGGATCAATGATCCAATGGTGATTAAAAATCACCAAAATACAGAATGAATTCTGTATGGAAAGATTTACCAATCTTGTTAAAAACAAGAAGATTGCCTTCTGTAAATCAGAAGCCCTTTGATTAAAGATCCAACGATGGGAAGATCCCCAAATCAATTGGAGAAAAGATCTCCTTAACTGATTGAACTGATCAGCCTGCCCTATAAAAAGGCCCATAGACTTCAAGTCTCGAGACAGAAACATAGAGAGAAACCTCCTCATAAACTTTGAGAAATTCAAAGAAAAAAAGCAAGCTCTCAGAAGAAGAAAACTTTCTTCAAGGTAAAGAAATGAATGATGATAAGCACAGAGATGAAATCATCTCATAATTAAAAAAGAAGAACTCACTTCTTTAAAGATCATAGATCTACAAAGACCAAGGTCTTTTCAAAAAGAGATCAAAAGATCCCATCATAAAATAAAAAGAAGAATATAAATCTTCTCACAGATCATATATCTACAAGACTAAGGTCTTTTACAAAATGAGAGCAATACATCTCAACATAAAAGGAGGGGGGAGAATTATTCAATTCTCTTAGGATCATAGATCCATAAAGGTAAAGCCTTTCACTAAAATAAGAGATCAAAACATCTCCTACAAAATAAGAACCGTTGTTCTTAGATCTTGAGACAAAATCTCTTTTAAAAGAACATAAATTTATTTCTCAGATCATAAAAATTGATTAGATGCGCTTTGCGCCCTTGAACTGCGCTTCTGCGCTCTTGGACGAGCGCTCAGCGCCAAATGCACCATGTGTCCCTCACGTGTGCGCCACTTAACAGTTAGTGCTTTGCGCTCTCGAAATAGCGCACTACGCTCATGGGCTGGCGCTCAGCGCCAGGCGCACCACGTGTCAATTACGTGTGCACCACTAAACTACTAGCGCAATGCGCTCATAAACTGGTGTAATGCGCCCATCATCTGGCGCTTAGCGCCAAGCACGACACGTGTCCCTCACGTATGCGCTACTCGGCAGAAGCGCACTGCGCTCTTTGACTGGCGCAAAGCGCCAAGCGCACCATGTGTTGCGCTGATAGAACATAAATTGTTCTTTAGTAATCCCAGAGCTCTGATGAATGCTCAGCATTCAGTAAAAGACAAAATATTGTCATAATTCAAGTCAATGCTCAGCATTGTTAAAAGGGCCAAGCCGTAGCAAATGCTCAGCAGCCCAAAATAAATGATAAACATTTTAACTTGATTGGACTTAGTCCAAGATTGGCCATAAGTCCTCAACTCATATTAATTGAGCCCATCTGCTCATAAATATTTTAACAGATCTTAGACTCAAATTGGACTACAGATCTTTCAACCAACTCACATTGGTTCAAGGGTACATCTCTGAACCCCTCTGATATATGTCGTTGTAATCCTTCAACGTCTTCAGAGAGGTGACGGGTCCCGACAACCATATATTTCATAGACCATGACGTCTTTAACCTTGGACTGTGGGGTCCTTTAAAACCCATGGACTATGATGTCCTTAACCTCGGACTGTGGGGTCCTTTAAAACCCATGGACCAAGATGTCCTTAAACTAACATCGGACCGAGATGTCCTTAAACTAACATTGGACCGAGATGTCCTTAAACTAACAATAGACCGAGATGTCCTTAAACTAACACTGGACCGTAATGTCTTTAAACTAATCGACCGCAATGTCCCTAAACTAAACAATAGAGCCCAAATGCTCTTTTGTTGGATCTAAATGATCCTGTTAAGTTGATCTTAGTCTAAAATTAGACTAACGTATCCTTAACTAACGTTTAAATTGATCTTAGTCTCAAATGAGACTAACGTATTCTTAAACCCAACCCCCAAACCCAAATCTAAGAAAATACGGATTTGGACTAATCCACGCCCTACGGGCGACAACATAAATTAGTCTCCGTATACAATCCATGGGCAACCAAAAACAAAACAAACACCCACGACACGAAGTGACCATCTGGAGAAAGAGAAAGTGGTTACCGCAATGCGGTAGCGTAATTAACTGCAGGGGCTTGCGCCTGCAGGGAAGAGCATCCCCACAATCAAAAACCCCTCAAATAAGGGGGAATCTGACGAAGTCTGCTACATCGGCCGCATCTGTTTAAACCTTTGATACATGGTGTCATAAATCAACTTGGCATCTTTGGAGAGGTGGACGGATAACACCAATTAGCATCTGCCCTGAAATTCAGGCAAGAAGGACCCGTGCGGTCGCGTCTCCGTATTTCGACGGGGAACAGTGCCTTGATCAAAGAATCTCTCGCCTCCTTAGATAGCAGAAGGGCGTCGAGAATGCTTAGCTGTGAGAGGATTTTCCTCAGGTGTGCCAGAACGTTAAATCCACCTTGTTTTTCTTGGGCGGGTCCTTGGCTGTCAGCTCTTCGACGACTCGATCATCGAGGGCGATATCCTCATGGACCTTTTCTTTCCTCTTATTCTTTTTGTTCGATCCCTTATTTGCAGGTCCGAGATTCTTTTCTGGTAGCGTGCGATTGCGCAACTGAATGTTCTCGCAGCTTTTCGGTCCTTCCTCTTTTCCCGAGGTGGATTCTTTAAAGAGAGAGCCAAGAGTCATTTCTTCGTCAGAGTCGCTCCCGAAGGTGAGAACTTGCAATCCCCCGTAGTCAACCATATGACAGTTGCCGGCAGTTCTTTTGCTCTCCTCGACCGTATTTCTTTGTTCCCGATGAGTTTTGCGTTTCATCCGCTTGAAATGTTGTTGGTGAGTAGCATATCCCTGCCACCAGCTGTTAAAAGCATTGCACTCTTTGGTGGGGTGCGCAATCTTTCGATGATATAAGCAGTAGTTAGGATGTATATCCACTTCATCAGGAGTGTTTCCTTCGGAGGGTGGTAGCTTCATTCCCATTGATATGGCTTTGGCGAACCTCTTCCTCGCCTTGAACCTATTTTTATTTGCGGTGGATGTACTTTGATCTGGTGGGAGTGTTTTAACCCTTTCGTCCAGTCGCCGGCGTTTGGCCTTTTCAAATATGGCCATCTCGTGCTCTCGATCAGCTTTGCTTTTCAAAAGTGCTTCATTTAGGAACGCATCAATCATTTCGTCTGATGGTCCTAGAAGTTCCAGCTTAGGATCTGCCCCCAGTTTCTCTGCGTAAGGAGCTTCTTCATCGTCTATCGACGAATGAGAGATCACATGGTAGCTTGCCACATAATCTTCAGGCTCATCCGACAAGTCTTCTCCATTGTCATCATCTCCATCCTCAAGGACGTGGCTGAGAAATTCTTGGAGTGTGACTGGGGTCCGCACTTTCTGGTTATATTCTTCTAGCGCGTCGATATATTTTTGCAGGTCCGTGCGCTTGTCACCATGCTTCACGGGCTTTTTGGTCTTCTTCTTCTTTTTCGAAGATTTTGACGGCTGGGTGTGAGCACTTTGACTATCACCACCAATTTTTGGATTTGGGCGCGGTTTCAGCATTCCCTTGATGATCTCGGGTTCCAGTGGATTTTTCCACCTGATTGCCGGGCATGTTTGGAGATCTCTCAGCATTCTTTTCGTCTTGGCTGAAAGAGCGACATCCCATGGAGTTTCTTCGATGAAAGAGTATGATGCCCCAGGTGTATCTCCCCTTTTAAGAGCGTGTGGCTGAGGCGGGCTCACTTTCCAATTCTCAGACATGGCGAATTTACCCTGTTGGTACTGGTCCTCAATCCAGCCCTTGAAGACGAATCAATCCTCAATTGGATGGCCTATCGCTTGATGACAGGGACAATAGTTGGGATTATTAGCCTCACCAGGTTGTAGTGGGCGTTTTGGATCTGGCAAGGTGATGAGCCTGTTGCGCACTGCCAGCTCAAATAGTCTTTTCGTTTTATTCTGGGGAAACGAATAAGGGCGCTTCAGCTTCTCGTTAAAGAATCGCTGCCTATCCTCCTGGCGAGCAATTAACCTTGAACCACCGGGTTGCTGCTGAGCATTGGCGATGAAGGTCGCTTTCGCTTTTCCCTTTTCATTTCGAGGTTCCGCCTTTAAAGAAGAAGGTCTGTGACCCATCTGGTCCGTTTGGGCCAGTTTATCAATCAAGGCTTGGAAGGTGGTGGGCTTGAAAAAAAATCATAAATTAGGAGATGGTCGCCTGAGGATCAAGAGTTCCCATGAACATGCCCACTACTAGCACTTCTTTGATGCACTGCTCGCATTTCGACCACAGATTCCGCCATCGTATTGCGTATTGAGCCCATGTCTCTCCTGGCTTTACCCTGGCATTGATTAATGCAGTGATTGGGGTGCGCTCGCTAGCACTTGCGAATCTTTTTGTGAACAACAGCTCCATTTCTGCAAATGTCTTGACAGAGTCATTCGGGAGTTCAGAGTACCATTCGAACGCTGTCTCCGATAAGCTGCCGACGAACTGGCGAAGTAGCAATTTATCGTCGCCTCCAGTGTTGCCACATAGAGCCCTGAACTGGGCGACATGCTGGTGGGGATTGCCCGTCCCTTTATATACATGAAATTTAGGGATCGTATATCCTGGCGGGTACCTTATTTGGTCATACCAGCCCGGATAGGGTCGTCCAGCCTTAACGATCTACCCAGCCGCTTCATTCGCCTAGTAAGCTCGTATTTGCTGAGTAATGTAATCATCCAGAGCGGCATTGGAGATGGTCTCCTCCTTGGCTGCTAAAGAGCCGGAGGAGGGTTCGATGTTTCTCCTCTGTCGTCTTCGATGATAATCAAGGGGTCTTCAGCTGGAGGTTCCGGCTGTAACATCATCCCAGCCATGTCTTAGAACAAAAGAGCCATCCATTTTATGTTGGCCGCCTGTTCCGCGGCCTCTTTTTCTTTCCTCTCGAGCATTCTTCGGAGGAATTCAGTATTAGTTTCTTGTTCCCGACGCTGCTCTGAGATCTCTGGATTTTCTTTGGCCCAGTGAGTGCGGCCATTGCAGTCAGCATCTCTTGAGGTTTTTGCTGCTGTTGCTCCTGAGCCTTTGTTATTGATCGAGTAAGCGATCGATGACCTGTAGAAGCACGGCTTTCCTCTTTTCCGGAAGCCATATAAACGGTATATGTTACCATGCCCCCAGACTTGGGACGTTTCGATTCAGCGTCCTTGCGGTTCGCCGTGGTCACAGGGGCTTTCTCCGGCCTCCTTCTCTTGTGAGTAGTTGAAGTTGAGGGGGCCATTGCAGCGGGCATACAGATGGATGACATCTTCTGTGGTATCACGGGATGGTTCTTTTTCTGCCGAGCTTTAATCTTCTTTGGTTGGCAAAAGTAGTCCTGGTCAATCACCGATTCCTGGACCTGTCGCCAGACTTTGTAAATTTTGGAGGACAGCCGCTGAGGAGGCTGCTCCGGCTTCTTTTCTGTAGCAATCTCCATAGGTGGAGGAGATCTTTTCAGCACGGCAGTCGGAGAGTTCTTGCGAACCCTCCTAAGCGGTTCAAAGCTATTCCCCGTTGGAACAGCAGCATTGATTTCCACCATGGGAGCTGGCGGAGTCAGTCCGGAAGGGGAATTGCCCCCAGCCTTCCTTACTCGGCGCCAGTGGAGACGTCGAGCATGTTGAGCGGATGGGATTGTCTCAGCTGTAGGGTGACTTCATCATGCCCCCTTGTTTTGGCGAAGGGTTGTCACCGACGTCCACCTCTTAAAGACCGATATCCGTTGAGAAGCAATGTCCAATCTGTGAAAGACAGACCTTTAGGCAGGGGAAGCAGCTTTGAGGACTTTGCTTGGATCGGGAGCCGGAATGGCCAGCCTTGTGAAGAACGACTTCTTGGCAGAAGAAGCCTCTCCGATGATTTCTTCCGCTTGAGTCAGGATGGTTATCCGCTTTGGGATGGCTGCTTTAGGTATCGCGGGCTTGTTGGTGTTCTGGCCCAGTCTGTTGAAAACTGAGGCATTAAAGTTGTGCGACCCATTGAGAGGGGTCGCGGCAGTGGTAAGTCGATCAAAGACCGACTTCTTTGGGGTTTCTTGCGACAACATCGGGGAATTGAAGCTCATCGGTGGGATCATAGTCCCAAAGAATAGCTCAGTGGTGGCCTGAGTTACTTGCTCCACCGGTATCTTGAAAATGGAGGCTGCTTGGGGCCCATAAGTTACACCTCCAGATGGGGGGGAACGGGAGTTGCAGCTGGAGCAGTTAGAGGCCGTTGATGTTCTTTTTTCTATACGAGAGCAAAACCAAATCTTAGTACCTTGAATCCAGGGGCAAGCATGTCAAACCGCGATTCGTTCGCGAAACACGACATACGAAGTGTGGAGTGGAAAGAGGAAAATGTCCCACCGGGCGTGTCAGAATCTGTTCTCCGCCGTAACACAGAGACGAGACCGCGTAGGTCCGTCTTGCCTGAATTTGGGGGCAGATGCTAATTGGTGCTATCCGTCCACTTCTCCGAAGATGTCAAGTTGATTTATGACACCATGTATCGATGGTTTAAACGGACGCGGACGATGTAGCAGACTTCGTCAGATTCTCCCTCATTTAAGGGGTTTTTTGATTGTGGGGATGCTCTTCCCTGCAGGTTCAAGCCCCTGCAGTTAATTACGCTACCGTATCGCGGTAACCACTTTCTCCTTCTCCAGATGGTCATTTCGTGTCGTGTTTGTTTGTTTTGTTTTTTGGTTGCCCGTGGATTGTATACGGAGACTAATTTATGTTGTCGCCCGTAGGGCGTTGATTAGTCCAAATCCTTATTTTCTTAGATTTGGGTTTGGGGGTTGGGTTTAAGGATACGTTAGTCTCATTTGAGACTAAGATCAACTTAAACGTTAGTTAAGGATACGTTAGTCTCATTTTAGACTAAGATCAACTTAACGGAATCATTTAGATCCAACAAAAGAGCATTTGGGCTCTATTGTTTAGTTTAGGGACATTGCGGTCGATTAGTTTAAGGACATTACGGTCCAAAGTTAAGGACATCATAGTCCATGGGTTTAAAGGACCCTACAGTCCGAGGTTAAGGACATCATAGTCCATGGGTTTAAAAGGACCCCACAGTCCGAGGTTAAGGACATCATAGTCCATGGGCTTAAGGACCCCACAGTCCAGGTTAAGGACATCATAGTCCATGGGTTTAAAAGGACCCCACAGTCCATGGAATGATTGGTTATCGGGACCCTTCACCTCTGTGAAAACGTTGAAGGATTACAACGACAAATATCAAAGGAGTGAAGAGATGTACCCTTGAACCAAAGTTGATTGGGAAATCTGTAGTCTAATTTGGAACTAAGATCAATTAATTAGATTATGAGCACATTGGCTCAGTTAAATCTGAATTGAGGACTTATTGCCGACTTGGGCTAAGTCCAATTAGATTTGAAATGTTGGCCCTTTGTTGGATTGTTGAACATTTGTCTGGGTTCAGCCCCCCATTATTTAGCAATGCTTAAACAGGGGTTTGGGGCTCTAACAACATTTTATCTTTGGCTGAGCACTAACCATTCATTATAGCTCCGGACTTTACTTTGCATATCACATGAAATGATCAAGTTTGGAAGAATGTAGTTGGGGTCAATCAAAGGGGAGATCTTGTCTCTGGAAAACTTATCTGATTTCGGGTTAAGACTGGTTTGAAAATAGTGTTAAACACTAACACATATTTGACGATCACGTGTTCCCACATGATGCACTTAAAATAGTGTTAAACACTAGGGACAGAACACTCAAATAGTGTTAAACACTAGAAATGAGGTGGTCACGTGGAGTCACGTGAGGCGCCAGAGAATTGGGCCAGACTTCCTTTATTTACTCTCAAAAGCTGCCAATAAGTGTTAAACACTTAATCTTTGTAATCATCACGTGTGGGCACGTGATAGTGCCCATGTATTGAGTATTAATTCCTCTGTTTTCCTTCATTTACCCTTTTAAAAAGGTGTTAGTCAGGGGCCACGTAAGGACACATGAGGCGCCCTAAATCAGTATTGCCTTTGGCTTTATTCCCTTTAGTTTTGAGGGTCACGTGTGAGCACGTGAGGCATTGCCTCCAAGCTTTTCTTTCTCATTTTGAGGAGTCTGTTTGAGGGTCACGTGTGAGCACGTGAGGCATTGCCTCCATGTCTTATTCGTTCTTTTCTGATCATTAAAGGAAGGGTCACGTGTTGCCACGCGACCAAGTTTACGTGCATGGATAATTTAAGTCCTTTGTTTGAGAATTAAATTCTTTGGTAGGGTTAAACCCTAATTCTGTTTTGAGGAATTAAATTCATATGTATATGGAAGAATTAAATTCTTTTGTAGGGTTAAACCCTAATTTTGTTTAGAGGAATTAAATTCCTATGTATCTGGAAGAATTAAATTCTTATGTAGGGTTAAACCCTAATTACATTTGGAGGAATTAAATTCCTATGAATTTGGAAGAATTAAATTCTTATGTAGGGTTAAACCCTAGCTTCATTTGGAAGAATTAAATTCCTATGAATTTGGGGGAATTAAATTCCTTAAACTCAATTCTCCCTCTAAGTTTTGGATCTGCATGGCAGAATCTCCCCGATGAGAATTAAATTCTCAACTTGTGGGGAGATCTGCTTCTGCAGATCTTCAACAAAGGAAGAACTAAGTTCTTATTCAGAAGAGTTAAACTCTTAAATTGAGAATTAAATTCTCTTTGTTTTATGGAGCTTAGATTTCTTTCCCCTTTCTCACCTAGGGTTTCTTTCTTTTCTGAAGAAATCTTCTTTTCTCTCTGTTGTTGTATCTCTCCGAAAAAATTCCCAGATCCTTCTCTTCTCTTCTTGGCTCCTATTTATAGGAGAAAGAAAAGAATCAGTTTGTTTAGTCAATCTTTCATTGAAAGATTTTAATTGATTTTGTAACCAACATGATCTTTTAGATCACTCAGTGAATTTTATTCACCATTGGATTTTTAATCCAAAAGATATTTTGTTTGTTATTCTTGGTGAATTTCAGGAAAATCTTTCCTTGTATAGAATCTTTCTATAAGTTGGTGATTTTTCATCACCATTGGATTTTTAATCCAATGGTGCTCCATTTTACAGAGCACAATCTTTTTTTTTTGTTTGGAAAGATTTAGAGAGATATTTTTCCAGTTAAGGTTCTCGATTCCCTCTTAATTAGAATTTAATTCTTTTAATTCAGAAGACTTAAGAGCCTATCACGTGTTGGGACGTGATCCCATTGTTTGATCATTTAAATAGAATTTAATTCTATTAATCAAAGAGCTTAGGAACCCATCACGTGTTGACACGTGACCCCCTGATTAAACATTTTAACCAGAATTTATTTCTGCCGTTTTAAAGAACAAAGTAATCATCACGTGTGAGCACGTGACCCTTGGTCACGTGTATACACGTGATGCCCCATTAGGATCTTTCTTTACTGTTTTATTATGCCTTTTAATTCCTTCGGTGGGTTTTTTGAAGGCCCCATCATGTGTGGGCACGCGACTCTATTAATTGCTTGTTTGATTAGAATTAAATTCTATTAATTAGAGAGCCTAGGAACCCATCACGTGTCTGCACGTAACCTCTGGTCACGTGTGGAAACGTGATGCCCCATTGGGGTATTCGTTGCTGTTTTATTATATCTTTTAATCCTTTTCAGGGGGTTTAAAAGCCCATCACGTGTGGGCACGTGATGCCCCATTGGGGTTTTTCCTGATATTTTATGAGGGAACAATGGCTTGTGGAAGAGACCCGCTTGCCCAAGCCGATCAGTTGGGCAGATTTTTCGAAGAGTTTCTTGGAGAAGTTCTTCCCGCAGACTGAACGGGAGGAAATGGAAGAAAAGTTTATCAGTTTGAAGCAGAACGGCGTACCCGTGGATGTACATGCGGCTGAGTGGACACGGCTCAGTAGATTCGCTGGACCTTTGGTTGCCAACGATGCTGATAGGGCAAGGAGGTTCATGCGCAGTTTGGACGTGGAAATCCATAGGCACATTATCTCTCTGGGATTGACCACTTTTTCGCAAGTGCTTAAAGCGGCTCGAGAGCAGCAAAGCTTATCGGTGAAGACTAAGGGTACGCAGCAGCAGGCAGTTGCAATGCGGAAGCCGGTGTTTGCGCCGAACCGAGTGCCTATACGCAGAGGTATTCCGGTGAACCGACGTGGCGTAGTACCGATGAAGAAGCCCGTCGTACCCGAGCAGAGAGGAAGATTGATGTGTGACTTTTTCCATCTACCCGGACATCAGCAGAAGGATTTTCGGAGGAAGCTTGGACTTTGTTTGGTTTGCGGATCAGATGATCATACTATCAGTGTTTGCCCGTCGAAGCTTCATTTGAAAGATGATGTTCAGAGGCCACCGCAGAAGCAATTTCAGGGGCAGAAGCAGTTGACTCAGGGACCCAATCAAGCTCGAGCCTTTACCTTGACGGCTGAAGAGGCCAAGGCTTCGGAGGAAGTTGTTTCAGGTATCCTACTTGTTCATGATTTTCCCGCATTAGCATTATTCGATTCTGGTGCATCCCATTGTTTTATGTTGTCCAAGTTTATTGCTGCACACTCGATTTCTTGCATGACCCTGTCTAGTTGTTGGGACATACACACTGGGAATGGGAAAATCATAGCTAGTAGAGAATGTAAGGATTGTTCAGTTGTTGTTTGTGGACGAGAGTTATTTGCAGATTTCTTTGTGATTGATACCGGCAGTTATGAAGTTGTCTTGGGAATGGATTTTCTCGGCACTTTCCACGCTCACATTGATTGTAGGGCAAAGAAAGTGATTTTCCAGATTCCCGGACATCCGGAGTTTGTATTTGTTGGAGGAAGCAGTTCTGTCGGGCCAGTCGAGTTTAGGGCTAGGCCAACAAGTGGTGTTCTTTCATCAATGGAAGTTGATAAGGAGGAAGCGCCAGCTGTAGTTCGAGAGTTCATGGACGTGTTCGAGGACATCTCGGGTTTACCGCCAAAACGAGATGTGGAGTTCGCAATCAATCTTGTTCCTGGTGCAGCGCCAATCTCAAAGGCGTAGTATCCAATGGCACCAGTGGAGTTGGAAGAAGTCAAGAAGCAGGTTACCGAATTACTTGAGAAGGGTTGGATTCGCAGCAGTAATTCACCTTGGGGAGCTCTAGTTCTTCTAGTAAAGAAGAAAGATGGCACAAAGAGGATGTACATCGATTATCGAGAATTGAACCGGGTGACTATTAAGAACAAGTACCCGATCCCTCGCATTGGCGAATTATTCGAGCAACTCAGTGGCGCGAGGGTATTCTCGAAGCTGGATTTGCAATCCGGATATCATCAGGTCCGAGTTAAATCAGAGGATATTTGCAAGGCTGCGTTCCGAACTCGGTATGGACATTACGAGTATTTAGTGATGCCATTCGGAGTCACGAATGCACCGGCGATATTTATGGACTTGATGAACCGAATCTTTTCACTGTTCTTGGACCAGTTTATAGTGGTGTTCATCGATGATATTCTGGTCTACTCGAGCAGCATTGAAGAGCATGCAGAACACTTGAAGATCGCACTGCAGACATTGAGGCAAGAAAGATTGTATGCAAAAATGAGAAAGTGTGAGTTTTGTCTTGAAGAAGTGAAGTTTTTGGGGCATGTCGTATCCGGAGATGGAATCGCCGTTGATCCTGAGAAGATTGTAGCAGTTCGAGATTGATCGATTCCGAAGAACGTAGCAGAGATCAGAAGTTTTCCTGGACTTGCTGGATATTACAGAAGATTCGTGGAGAATTTTGCCCGTTTGGCTGTGCCTTTGACCAAGCTTACACGAAAGGAAGTACTGTTCGTATGGACGGATAAATGTGCGTCAGCTTTTGAGGCGTGGAAGCTGAGATTGATAACCGCTCCTATTTTGACCATACCAGACGGTTCCGGAGGATTGGTGATTCACAGCGATGCATCTAGGAAAAGTTTGGGATGTGTTTTGATACAGCATGAGAAAGTTATAGCTTACGCATCGAGGCAGCTGAAGACCCATGAGAAGAATTACCCAACTCATGATTTGGAGCTAGCAGCTGTGATTTTCGCTTTGATGATTTGGAGACACTACTTATTGGGCGAAAGGGTCGAAGTATTCACCGATCACAAAAGCCTAAAGTATGTGTTCATACAGAAAGAGCTTAACATGAGGCAGCGTAGATGGTTGGAGCTAATGGCAGACTACGATCTTGATCTTAAGTACCATCTGGGGAAAGTTAATGTAGTGCCGGATGCGCTTAGTCGGTTGCCAGCAATTCGGATGTTGACTGCACAGAAGGAACTTATCGAAGATTTTCGGAGATTCGAGTTGGAGATCGTGTTACCGCATTCTTCGGGACAGTTGATGCAGTTGCAAGTACAGTCGTCGTTGATCGAGAATATTAAAGCAGCGCAATCGTAGGACCCAAGATTGCAGAAGTTTCAAGAACAGGTTGAAGCTAGACTTCGAACGGACTTGTTGATTCATGAAGATGGTTCGTTGCGATATGGTAGCCGTTTGTGTGTGCCAAAAGGAGATATTCGCGAAGAAGTTATGAATGAGGCACACAGTTATTCTGTGCATCCAGGAGGCACAAAGATGTACCGCGATCGAAGACAGAATTTCTGGTGGGAAGGCTTGAAAAGGAAGATTGCTCGCTTTGTAGCGAAGTGCTTGGTGTGTCAGCAAATTAAGGCTGACCATCAAAGGGTTGCTGGTTTATTGCAACCACTTCCGATTCCTCAATGGAAGAGGGAACATATAACCATAGATTTTGTGACAGCTTTACCGCAGAGTCCAAAGGGCAACAATGCAGTTTGGGTGATTGTTGATCGATTGACCAAGGCAGCTCATTTCATACCATTTCGAGTTGGTCAATCAATGGAAGCGTTGGCAGAACGGTACATGCAGGAGATTGTGAGATTGCATGGAGTACCTGTAAGCATCGTTTCCGACCGTGATACCCGATTCTTATCTCACTTCTGGAGGAGTCTACAGGAAAGTTTGGGGATGCGATTGAAGTTTAGCACAGCTTATCATCCTCAAACAGATGGCTAGTCAGAGAGAATGATCCAAACTCTTGAAGACATGTTGAGAGCTTGCATGTTAGACTTCAAGGGTTCATGGGAGGATCATCTACACTTGGTGGAGTTTTCTTACAATAACAGTTTTCAGGCGACTATTCAGATAGCTCCATTCGAAGCATTATATGGTCGCACGTGTCGTTCACCTGCTTGTTTGGACGATGTTGGAGAACGAAGATTGTTGGGACCGGATTTGATCGTGCAAACCGTGGAGAAAGTTAATACTATCCGGAATCATACGAAGGCAGCACAAGATCGGCAGAAGAGTTGGGCCGACACATCGAGAAGACCTCTAGAGTTCGCTGTTGGTGATCTGGTATTCTTGAAGATATCACCAACTAGAAGAGTGATTCGCTTTGGGAGTCGAGGCAAGCTTAGTCCTCGATTCGTGGGGCCTTTCGAGATTTTGGAGCATGTTGGAGAAGTGGCTTATCGATTGGCTTTACCATAATCTTTGGCGAATGTTCATGACGTGTTCCATGTATCTCAACTCCATAAGTATGTTCGAGATGAAACACACGTGCTGGATCATTCAGAGCTGACTGTAAGAGAGGATTTGACCTTTGAGGAACAACCGATATCGATTGTTGATCGAAGAGAAAAGGTCCTTAAGAACAAGGTTATCCCTCCCGTATTTGTTTCTTGGGGAAATTGCTCGCACGGAGAATCGACTTGGGAACGAGAAGACGAGATTCGACAGAAGTTTCCACACCTGTTCTTGTAGATTCTTGATTGTTTATCTTTTCTTGCTTTGGGAATTTCGAGGACAAAATTCTTTTTGTAGTTGGGTATAATGTAACACCCTAGTTCATTTATACCAATTCCAGTGCATGTATTTTTTTATTTATGGTATTTTCTTGATTTATTGTGTTTTGGGTGCGAATAGTGTATTTGACATTTGTATTTGCATCCGACCCGACCCGCTTGCTTGAAACCTGTCTTGATTCATGTTTATGATCTACCCTGACTTGTTACGTAGACTAGTGCACTTTCATGAATACTGCATACTGGAATTTTATCTGGCATTTGCATTTTATAATATAACATTTTAAGTCACATAAAATATTTTAAAAATACATTGTATGGCCTGCATGATACCCCTAACCCCGTGGTAGTATCCGTGCATTTTGTTCTCGTCCCGTTCAGTGAAACGGACTTGTTTGGATGGCTATGCGCACATACGTGCATCCGTTCTTGGGGGTATGCATTTTCGTTACCCGGACGTTCATTTTTTAATTTTGGTCGTCGCATATATTTTTCGTATTTTGAAACTGTATTTTTAGACCCGACCCGGACGTATTTTGGATTAGGTTTGTATTTTCCAAAATATCAAATTTTATTAGTATTTTAAATATTCTTAACAGTTTTAAAATTCAATTAACTGAAAATATTTTTTAGAATTAAAATCAAAACGTTTTAACAACTCACTCTCTCTTTCTCTCTCTCCGACCCCACCACCCAGCTCTTTCTCTTTCTCTCTCTCCGCAGCTCTCTCTCTCCCCCTTTCTCTCTCCTCTCGCTCTCTCTCTCCTCTCGCGAACACTGTTCGCTTCTCGCATCTGGTCACCACCCGACACGCTACGCTCACCTCCCTTCACAATTCCCTTCTCTCCTTTCTCTCTTCTCTTCTCTTTAAAAGCCCGCGCCTACGAGAACCCATCACCACAACGAAACCTTATCTCCCCGTACCTCTTCACTTCCTTCGACCTCAACACTCATCTCCATTCCCTTCTTTTCCTCCTCCTCCTCGTCACCTTCTTCTTCACCTTCCTCCTTCCCGAGCTCACCCTGCACCCTCAACCCAACAGAACCCATCGTCGCCACCCTCACCTTATCGCCGACGATCACCTCACCTCGCCGTCATCACCACCATCTCCTCCTCTCCATCTCCTTCTTCTCTCTTTCCTTCCTACACCAAATCCCTGCACCCAAGCCCCAGCCTACACCAACATCCGAGCCCAAACCCTAACCAAACCCTAGCTCCTCAAACTCCCCTCCACCGCCGACGACCTCCTCTCCTCGACACCATCACCTCCTTTCTGTCCCCCAGAAACCACAGAGCACCAAATCCAGTGAGCTTCCCTCTCCTTTCTTCTTCCTCTTCTTCTTTTCCTTTCCTTTTCTTTTCTTGTTCTTGAATCTTGGAATTGCAGCGATCGCCGGAGTCGCGTCGCCGCTGCCGTTCCAAACGATCCAGTGAACGTACCTTACCTTCGTGATCACCCTCTTGCATTGCTTGGACCCGTCCCGTGTGCCGTGCGTGTGTTGCGACGTTTTACCGATGTCGAACGTGCCGTGCGTATCCGTATCGTGATCCATCGAGGCAAGTTTATCTTGCTACATGCTATGTTACTCTATTTACATCCATTTGAAGAAATATAATACGTGTATTTTAAATTATGCATCCCATGTTATAGTTTTATAGTTTTACGACGTCCGTTTGTATCCATATCATTATTTATATATCTAGATGCATGCTAATTCATCTTGTTACATGCTAGGTATAGTATTGCGCATCCACATGAGTAAAGTGTTACCCGTTTATCGCATTGTGCATCCATATTACAATTTTACAGTTTTCGGATACCCGTTTGCATCCATTTCATTTAAAATATATATAACTGCATCTATAGATCATATTAATTCATGTTATTATTATAGTGACACCCCATGCTTAATAATGTGCATCCCATTTAGTCTTGGAACTGTAAATGTAACCCTAATCAATGTTTGTGCATCCATACCATTAATTATATATCCAGTTGCATGCCATGTCGTATTAATTCATAATATTGTTACGGTAATACCCTATGCTTGATATTGTGCATCCTACATAGTCATGATATAACCCCTGATAAATATTTATGCATCCATGCTTTTATCGTGCATCCGTACTTACTATAGTTTTATTATGAGCATCCGCTTGACATATGTGCACTACCTGACATGACCCGATATACCACTGCTTGACTTGATACCTGATCTTGTTACTAATGCCTACAACCTTGACTTGTTGTCCCTACGAACATATCCTATTGTCTATTTAGACAAACCTGTACCTGCTTGATCCTAGGTTGGCATTAGCTCCAGATTATCAATACCTGACTTGAACACATAACCTTGGGGGTATGGGGAAATCAAAAGTGTAAACTAAAGTGTAACTTAAAAGGGTATTACTTGATCCGTGGTCCCAGGGGGTAACGGGACAGAGCCATTTGTGACTCTTACATATTCTTGATCCGTGGTCCCGGGGGGTAACGGGACAGAACCACTCTTGGTTCACATATTCCTGATCCGTGGTCCCGGAGGGTAACAGGACATATCCTTTGAGTTACATGGAGGATTACATTAATTGATTTCAACCAAACTTTAGAATAGATAACCCAGTAGCACAGTTTAGATTGATCACTGCACGTCACATATATTGATACACTTCATTGTTCTATATCCGTGTTTACTAATTACATTCATGTTACTGTTTATGATTTATGCCTGCATATCTCGTGTATCCTGATCATTTATTATTGTTTGATATCATGACGCACTGACGTCTGGGTTTTGCATGGCCCAGATCGCTTATCTCTGTCGCAGGCAGTTCAGGAGTATTTTGACCAACATGCCGAGTAGTGAAGATCTTGTTAGTTGCTAGTTAGTTTAGTTTTATTCCGCATTTTTCATTCCTGATGTGAGCCCGTATTATGGGACGTATTTTCCAGATTTTCATTGCTACTTGAATTTATTGCTTCCGCATATTATTTCTTGACTCGTTTATTCTAGCTTATGGACATGTACTAGATAGTTTATTTTATTTCTATTGTTCTTGATATCTTATAGACAGCCGTAATGTGACTGTGGAGGGATGTTTCCTAGCTACAGGTAACATGGTTGGCTCTGTCACGTGCCGATCTTAGCGCACTCTGGGAAGCGGGGCATGACACTCTCGAGGGAGTTTAACTCCTTGGCCCGAGGAGTCTCTCATTAAATGAGTATCTTTTTTAGGATTTCTTCTTTAATGAGTGATTTTCTCATCAATGATGAGCCGTCACCTTGATTATGTGGGTCCCTCTTGGTCCCTTTCCACTGCATTGCAGTGTGGTACAAATTTAAAGTACCAAGTATCAGAATTTGGACTGTAGCATTGGCGGCTAACCCTCATTCCTTTTCACGCAGGTACTATGTCTTTCAAAACTTCCTTCCCGTTTGTTCGTCCGGAGAGTGCCTATGCAGACGCGCCCATGGATCGGGAATTTTTCGCACTGATTAAAGATCACGACCCGGAGCAGAAGTCTCTTCATATATGGGGGTTGTGGTACAACCAAATTATTCGGGGTCGGCGCAGCTTCTCTTGTGCGGTGCCTTCAGAGCCAATTTCCGCCATTAATTATGCTGAGTCACCCCAGTGAATTACTCGGTGGAGGAGCTTAACTGGATTACGGATGGACGCCTCCAGCCCTCGATGGGTTCGATACATGTACTGCCGCCGATGGCTTTAGATATTCTGGGGAAGCGCATATGTCAAGGCGAGTCGCGCCCTTGGGGAAAAGCGTACATGATTGGCTTGACTCCTCGCCATTCAGCCGGATATCTGCAATGGGCTCGATACATCTTGTCGGCCAAGAAATCGCTGCTGCTGAAGCTCGGGTTGTACCCCATAATTTATGCGTCTCTTTACCAGTATTCCATGCCCTCTGTATGGTGGGTCAAAGCTTTCTTGGAACAATGGAATGTCCCGACTCACACCTTTCTTCTATCAGATCGGGAAGTTTCAATCTCCTTGGAGGAGTTCGCCGAGATCTCCGGCTTACCCGTCAGAGGGGAACATTACGAGGAAATACTTCCCCCTAACGAGTACATCTTCGCCGCCAAATCAGTGGTGATGGGTCTTACTCCGGAGAATGCTATTGAACATTGATTCCTGAGTCTGATCAAGGTGTTGAATATTTATGAGGGTCTATTTCTCGAATTCGGAAGGCATGGGGTCAACTTCACAGATTTCATCGCCCGCTTTCTTTGCCCGGAAGTCTTGTCAAAACAAGCTGCGAAGTTCGCTAAGCTTGACGATCCTTTTGGTTTTGGCTTGGACAGCCAGCCAACTGCGGAAGCAAATCAAAAGAATTTCTTCCTCCCAGATACCGCAGTCGTCCCCTTTGCAGAGCTCGTCGCTTCAGACATCGACGAAGAGGCATTCTTTTTGGGGTTCATTGGTCTATGGTTAAGCTGGTTTGTGCTCCCAATGCACCCTCGCCATATGAGGCCATCCATCTTCTATCCGGCTCACCGAATGGTTGCCGGGACACGAATGGCCGTCGGGATCGCTGGGTTAGCTCACCTGTATCATGGTCTCAGCTTAGCGGCAGACACCACTCAGCCGGGGGTGCAGCCCGTGAATCTCCCGCTGCACTATTTCACGTCGTGGATCGAGCTGCATGTGATCGGCGCTTTTGGAGTCCACAAACGGCCCCGTTTCTACGACAGTTATAACTTCCCTCGGGTTATGTTCCTAGTTGATGCTTCTGCTTTAGATCCGTCACAGCGAGAGGCTCGGGGTCTGGTCCTTCGCCCGCGTATGGTCGGGGATGGCATGACCTTTGTCGATAAGGTCTTAACTATTGGCAAGGAATCCACTAAAACGGTACAGCCGCTGCCCGACACCTTAAAAGACGGGGCTCCTACATTAAAGGCTCGGGAGATTCTGCAATTGTATTCAATTAGGCCGGGCTTTTTAGTGTTCAGACAGAACGACTCGGCGCTTGTTTCCCCAATCAGAGCAATGCTCTGTTTGAATTTCAAAAATTCAAAAATTGAAGCAACGCTTCAGATTCCTTGCACTGTGCGCAGCACGCCACGTGTCAAAAGCTGACACGCCAGCGCAAGGAACGTTGCGCCCAAGGCAGTGCACCCCCAATCAGAGCAAGGCTCTATTTTAAAATTCAAATTTTAAAATAAATGAAGCAACGCTTCAGATCACTTGCGCTCTGCGCTGCACGCCACGTATCAAGCAGTGGTGCGCTAGCGCAGTTGCGCTGCGCTCTGCGCTGCACGCCACGTGTCAAGCAGTGGTGCGCTAGAGCAGTTGCGCTGCGCTCTGCGCTGCGCGACACGTGTCAAGCGCAGGTGCGCTAGCGCCAGTTGCGCTGCGCTCTGGAATTTAAATAATAAATTATTAATTAATTAGAATTAAAATTCTAGAAAGATCTTTCCAATCTTATTAAAATAAGAAAATTATCTTCTGTAAAACAGAGGCCTTAGGATCAAAGATCCAACGGTGGGGAAATATCTCCAGATCAATCAGAGAAAGATCTCTGTAACTAACTTAACAAACCAATTGGCCCTATATAAAGGCCCCTAGACTCCAAGTCTCATAGATACAGACATACAGAAAAGAGAGAACCCTCTGAAAAATTTGAAAGGTAAGCCTTTGAAGAAAGAAGATCATCTTCTTCATCTTTGAAGATAAAGAATCTGATTCTTGAAGAACAGAGATGAAAATACCTCATTAAAAAAGAAGAATCTCTTCTAAAAAAGATCAAAGATCTAAGAACAAGATCAAGATCTTCAATAAAAAGAAAAAGATCAGAAAGATCTAATCATAAATTTTTTTTAAAGAAGTATTACTTCACAGATCATTTGATCTATATAAAGGCACAGCCTTTTGATGAACCATTAGTTCTTTAATCTTGAGGTAGAACCTCTTCTGAGAAAACAAAGAACCCGTTTCTTTGATCTTAATTGGATCAAGATGCGCTCTGCGCTATTGTACAGTGCCTTGCACTTTTGAAATGCGCCTTTGCGCTCTTTGGATTGGCGCACTGCGCCAGAGAGCGCCATGTATCAATCACAGAACAATCTGCGCTCCTAAATACAACGTACTGCGCTCTTGGGGTGGCGCACTGCACCAGAGCGCGCCACGTGTCATTCACTGGCGCAGCGCAGTGCGCTAACAGACTTGCGCTTAGCGCAGAGCGTGACACGTGTCACCTCCACATGCACTAGCGCCTTGAACTCTTTAATTGGCGCAAAGCGCCTGACAAGCCACGTGGCGCACTATCAGACCACTAAAATGCTATGCATTATTTAAAAGGGCAGAGCCTAAGTAAAGATCTAACAGACCAAATATAAATGCTGTGCATTTAAATACAGGACCCAATGCTATGCATTGTAAAAGGGCAGAGCCCTAGCAAAAGCCTAATAGGCAAAACATGAATAAAATATTGAACATTTTCAAATGGACTTAGCCCAATTATGGCCATAAGTTCTCAATTTAATTTGAACTGAGCACAACCGCTCTCCCAATCAATTTACACCCGGTTCGAGGGTACATCTCTTTACTCCTCTGACATCTGTCGTTGTAATCCTTCAACGTCGTCAGAGAGGTGATTTATGATTTTTGTTGTGCGAGTTTGAGAAAATTGTATATAGAAATCACAACCAAAAATATTTTGACCGCAATCAATAACGGTGTCGGATGTAGCGCGTTAGTAAGTGCGGATCGTCCACAGGGAAAGTGTAATCCGTTCAATTTCCGAATTAGATGAGTTGAAAATTTAAGGCAAAGAAAAGAAAATAATTCATGATTTGTAATTGAAGATCAAGAAATAAGAAAAATCTAGATCTAGAAAATACATTAAAAACAAGAATTGAGATGTGTGATAATTTCCAACCAACAATCAAGATTAGAAGTATAGCTCGTAGGAGTAGATCGGATCTATAGATGTGATGAGATCTAAAGATTACTAATTCTTATCTATTAATGAATTGATACTAGATCGATGCAAATTCATCGAGGTTTAAGGATCGTGCGGGAAAATTAGGGATTCCGCAACCCATCCTTTGTCCTTTCGATGGATCACATTCAAATTCTAGCTTCTAGTTAATCAAATGGTCAATAGTTGTTCCCTAGTTTCGAGTGAACACGATCAAGAAAGCATTATCTCGAAACTAGGTTATTAATCATTTGATTCACTAGAATTTCCAAACATTATAGGATTTAAGATTTGTAAAAATATCTAAATCATCATCATCTAAAGATCGTCACAACTCCTACACGAGCGGAGATTACTCAAACATCATGATCACAAACACAATCATAAATTGAGATCTAATCATTATGCTTGAATTAAAAGATAAGCAAGATTATGGAAAATTCACCTTTATTTATCGACAAATTTCGTTACAACTCTCTTGAATTTACAAAAGGAAGGAACTAGATCGTCGATTTCGGCTTCGCTCGGCTCCTTGAGTCGCGGATCGGCATGGATCTCTTGCTCCGTTGGAATCCGGCGTCGCTTCTGTAACACCCGAACCCAATGCTACTATTTTCAGTTACTGTTTGAGCATAATGTGGTACCCATTTCATTTAACTTGCTTGTTTGTTGCTTACTGTAAAATTTACCCGGCAAAGTCATTTCTACATATAACAATTTTTGACATCTAAAATAAAATTAAAAATATTCATCTTGGCCTACTTGACACCCCTAACCCCGTTGTAGCGTCCGTGCATCGTGTTCTCGTCCCGTTCAGTGAAACGGGCGAGTTTGGATGGCTACGTGCACGTGCGTGTGTCCGTTTTGGGGGTATGCTTTTTGATCATAAAACACTTCATTTTAAATTTTGGATCCCGCCTAAAATTCTATTATTTCAATTTCAAATTTTTGGACCCGACCCGGACGCGATTTTGAAATGTTTTACTTTGCGCCAAAAATCCCAAATTTTAATATTATTAAAACTATCGCATATATTTTTCTAACTAACCTGATATCTTACTGTTCATTACCTATCTTTTAAATTTTTAAGTTAACCATATAATATTTTTACAATTTTTTATATCCTTCTCAATTTATTCTCTCAGCCAATCGCAACCTCCCCTTTAACCCCGTGGGCCCCACTTCTCTCTCTATCTCTCTCCACTTTTTTTCTCTCTCTCTCTCATATATTCTCTCGTACTTCTCTTTATCATTCTTTCTCTTCTTGCTTCATGTCTCGTTTCTCATTTTTTTTAACTGTTCTTTTGTTGCTGGAATTCCGTCGTGCCGGTGACGCTTCTCGACATTCTAGCAAGGTACCCCGACCCGTGTGGTTCCTTTGTTCGTCGTTTGGGTTCATTCCGTGAACCGTGCGCCCGTCGCGAGTTTTCCCCGCCGACGGTTAACGTTCCGTTTTCCCGATTCGCGACCCATCGAGGCAAGTTAATCTTGCTACATGCTATATAATTCTTTTTATACCTATTTAAATAAATACCATACCTATAATTTAAATCTAGTGCCCTATGTTTAATTTTATAACGTTTCGATGTTCCGTTTGCATCCGTTTATATCATATTAAATCTAGATCATGAAAACTTATCTTGTGACATACTAGATTACATTATACTGCAACCATATCATTTAAAATATATATCGTCGTAATATTTATTATTATTATCTTTAATTAGTTTATAATCTTCATTTTATAATGTTATACATTTGAAAATCTTATAGTTTACACATGAAACGTCGTTGAAAAATCGGATATGACAAATCTGAAATTTACTGTATACCTTATCTTATAAAATTCATTATAAATCATAGAAAAATCATTAGTATACGTTCTTTAGTTCGTTACGAACCTAACTCAGAATACTATAACTCTATGAAATATTTACTTGCAAAATAAATTGTTTAAATAACGTAAAATGCAAATGAAAATGTCTCGAAACTGCTGTCCAGGGAAATTCCAGCAGCAAACTTTCAACTTCGAATGTTCATAACTTTTTGTAGGGACAACCTGAGATGCTTATACTTATAAAACTGAAAACCTTATTGAATTATCTTTGTTTTGGTATAAGACACGTCTCTTTTGGAGAACGTTTGTTATTTTTAAGCTATTTTACAAATTAGGGTGACGCTGAATTTCTGAACGGAACTTTTCTTGTGCATGGTTAATCAATACCACTTTTATAGTTATTAATCGCTTTGAATATGCTATCCATATTAATATTATTATATCAATATTTATATCACATATCGCTTAGTTGTACATCCCACATTACCATTTTATAGTTTTATAACTTTTCGGATACCCGTTTGCATCCATCGCATTTAAGATACATATAATTGCATCCATAGATCACATTACTACATAATAATGTGATATTAACACTCCATGTTTAATAAATTGCATCCTAATTAATATTAGAACTATAAATGTAACCTTAATCGATAACTGTGCATCCATATCCTTGAAATTATATCTATTTGCATATCATATTACATGTTCCAGTTTATTGTTCTGATAGTACTCATGCTTGTTTATTTATACACATGCTTTTGTTAGTTTGATTATGAGCACCCACATGACATCTTGTGCTTCCTGACATGACCTGTTACACTTTCTACTTGACATGACATGGTACCGTACACTCTTGACATGACATGACACCTTTATACATTACCTGGCTTGACCTGATGTACCATGGCTTTACCTGTTACCTGATCTTGTATCTAATGCCAACAAACATAACATGTAGTCCTCATGGACCGTTCCTGTTGTCTATCCAGACAAAACCTGCTGTTACCTGATCATGTGTTAGCATTAGTTCTTGATTACTGAATACCTGACCTGACACATATAACTTGGGGGTATGGGGAAATCAAAAGTGTAAACTAAAGTGTAACTTAAAAGGGTATTACTTGATCCGTGGTCCCGGGGGGTAACGGGACAGAGCCATTCGTGACTCTTATATTTTCCTGATCCGTCATCCCGGGGGGTAACGGGACAGAACCACTACTGGTTCACATATTCCTAATCCGTGGTCCCGGGGGGTGGGGGGTAACGGGACATATCCTTTGAGTTACATGGAGGATTACTCAAATTGATTTCAAAGACTTTAGAACAGAGAATCTGATAGAACAATCCAGTTTACCCACTGCACACTATCCTGTACTGCTCTGATTTATATTATTGTTACCCTTGCTTTATTCATGTTTATATTCGCATTGCCTGTTTACTATATTATTACTTGATGACTTGATGTGCTGACGTCTGGGTTTTGCATGGCCCAGATTCTTCTACCTTGCTGCAGACTGATTAGGAGTTTTGCCGCTGTTAGACGAGCGGTGAGGTTCCTGTCGGTACGTAGTTTCACTCCAGGTGTTTCATTTATTGTATCTTTTGGCTTCCGCATATTGTTATCTCTTGATTCTTTTACTCTGGCTTATGGACATGTACTAGGTAGTTAGTTTACTTTCCTGTTCTTGATATCTCCACAGCCGTAATGTGACTGTGGAAGGATTTTTCCTATCCACATGTAGCATGGTTGGCTATGTCACGTGCCCAATCTAGCGTACTCTGGGAAGCGGGACGTGACATGGTTCTTTTGGTATCACAGCCATAGGATAGTTGGGTTGATTCTTTTGTAGTTGGGTATTGTACCTAATACACGAATCAGAATACCCGTGTTTAGGAAACATGTCCTGCCACCTTGACCGTTTTACCATTCTTGAATCACATTCTTCCTGATTATATCTTTTGCGATGTGCAAACTTCCTTTGCATATCGATTCGAAAACCTGATTCCTTGTTATCTCTAGGACTTAGGCGACTTGGATGGAGTTATGTAATTGTGGCTATGATACCGCGGCATAGTTACAATGCGGTACTCTATTTAAGTATCTTGGAATTCTAGCCTTGATCTATATTCAAAATCTATCATCATGCTAATGTTGGGTATTTTGAGTTCAGGATTATGGCCGGTAAGAAATTGAAGACATACCAGAGGCGTGTGGACGAAGCCGCCATGCTTGGAGTGATAAGAGGAATGCAGGAGAATCAAAGAAACAGACCGAGCTGATCGAGCAGCAAGCAGACTCGTTTCGGGAAGGTTTGCAGATCGTTCAGCAGTCTGTGAACAATGTTGGAGCTAGACCAGTTGACCGAGTAGGGACCGTAGCAGATTTCAGGCGGTTGGGTCCGTCTACATTTACTGGTATAAAAGAGTCGTTGCCAGTGGAGCAGTGACTAGTTGACACAGAGAATTTGCTTATTGCGGCACGGATTCCAGATGAGAAAGAGTTGATGTGGTAAGCATTCAGTTAGTGGATTACGCCCGAGAATGGTGGCTTGTAGAAGAGAACCGTTTGCCCAAGCCGATCAAGTGGGCGGATTTTTCGAAGAGTTTCCTGGAGAAGTTCTTCCCGCGGACTGCACGGGAGGAAATGGAAGAGAAGTTCATCAGACTAAAGCAGAAGGGAGCACCCGTAGATGTGCATGTAGCAGAATGGACGAGACTCAGTAGTTTCGCTGGACCTTTAGTTGCCAACGATGCAGACAGGGCATGGAGGTTCATGCGCAGACTGGACGTGGACATCCAGAGGCAGATTGTCTCCCTGAGTTTGACCACTTCCTCACAAATACTTGCAGCAGCCAAGAGCAGCAGAGTTTATCTGGGATGAAAGGGAGTTTGCAGCAGACAACAATTGCGTTAAGGAAGCAGTTCGGTCGGGCCAGTCAAGTTTAGGGCTAGGCCGACAAACAATATTCTTGCATCAATGGAAGTGATGAAAGGAAAGAGCCGGCTGTTGTTCGTGATTTTATGGACATGTTTGAAGATATATCGGGTTTACCGCCGAGGAGAGACGTGGAGTTCGCAATTGATCTTATTCCTGGTGCAGCGCCAGTATCTAAAGCGTATTATCCAATGGCGCCAGTAGAGTTGGAAGAAATAAAGAAACAGGTTGCTGAATTGCTTGAAAAGGGTTGGATTCGAAGCAGTAACTCGCCTTGGGGAGCTCCAGTTCTTCTAGTAAAGAAGGAGGATGGCACAAGAAGGATATGTATCGACTATCGAGAATTAAACCGGGTGGCTATCAAGAACAAGTACCCGATCCCTCGCATTGGAGAACTTTTTGAGCAGCTTAGTGGCGCGAAGGTATTCTCGAAGCTGGATTTATGATCCGGATATCATCAGGTCCGAGTGAAAACAGAAGATATTTGCAAGACGGCGTTCCGAACTCGGTATGGACATTACGAGTACTTAGTGATGCCCTTCGGAGTAACGAATGCGCTGGCAGTATTCATGGACTTGATGAACCGAATATTTTCACCGTTCTTGGATCAGTTTATTGTGGTATTCATTGACGATATTCTGGTTTACTCGAAGAGTTTTGAAGAGCATGCTGAGCATTTGAAGATCGCACTACAGACGTTGAGACAGGAGAAATTGTATGCGAAGATGAGTAAGTGCGAGTTTTGGCCGGAGGAAGTAAGGTTATTGGGGCATGTTGTGTCTGGCGATGGCATTGCCGTCGATCCAGGAAAGATTGCAGCAGTTCGAGATTAGCCTATTCCAAAGAATGTTGCTGAGATAAGAAGTTTCCTTGGATTAGCCGGATACTACAGGAGATTTGTGGAGAACTTTGCTCGTCTGGCAGAGCCGTTGACCAAGCTTACGCGCAAGGAGGTACCTTTTGTATGGACGGATAAGTGTGCGTTAGCTTTCGAGACGTTGAAGCAGAAGTTGATAACCGCCCCTATTCTGATCGTGCCAGACAATTCCGGAGGATTGGTGATTCACAGCGACGCATCTGGGAAAGGATTGGGATGTGTTTTGATGCAGCATGGGAAGGTTGTAGCGTACGCATCGAGACAATTGAAGACCCATGAGAAGAATTATCCAACTCATGACTTGGAGCTTGCGGCTGTGATTTTCGCTTTGAAGATTTGGAGACACTACCTTTTAGGCGAAAGGGTCGAAGTTTTTACGGATCATAAGAGCTTGAAGTATGTGTTCACACAGAAGGAGCTGAATATGAGGCAGCGTAGATGGCTGGAGTTGATGGCTGACTACGATCTTGATCTTAAGTACCATCCGGGGAAAGTTAACGTCGTGCCGGATGCGCTTAGTCGGTTACCAACAATTCAGGTGTTAACTACGCAGAAGGAGATCGTTGAATATTTTCGAAGATTTGACTTGGAGGTTGTGCTATCGCATTCTACGGGACAGTTGATGCAGCTGCAAGTACAGTCATCATTGATCGAGAATATTAAAGAAGCACAATCGCAGGACCCTAGACTGCAAAAGTTTCGAGGACAGGTTGAAGCCGGACTACGAACAGATTTATTAATCCCCGAAGATGGTTCGTTGAGGTTTGGTACCCATTTGTGTGTGCCAAAGGGTGATGTTCGTGAAGAGCTTATGAAGGAGGCACACAGTTCAGCTTATTCTGTACATCCAGGAGGCACAAAGATGTACCGAGATATTCGACAGCATTTCTGGTGGGAGGGCATGAAGCGGGAGATTGCTCGCTTTGTGGCAAAGTGCTTGGTGTGTTAGCAAGTTAAGGCTGAACATCAAAGGGTTGCTGGTTTATTGCAACCACTTCCGATTCCTCAGTGGAAGTGGGAACATATAACCATGGATTTCGTGACGGCTTTACCGCGGAGTCCAAAAGGCAACAATGCAGTATGGGTAATTGTTGACCGACTGATCAAGGCAGCTCACTTTATTCCTTTTCGGGTTGGTCAATCAACAGAGACTTTGGCAGAGCGGTACATGCAGGAGATTGTAAGATTGCATGGAGTACCCGTGAGCATCGTGTCCGATCGGGACACTCGGTTCTTATCACACTTTTGGCGGAGTCTACAGGAAAGTTTGGGGACTCGATTGAAGTTTAGCACAGCTTATCATCCTCAAACTGATGGTCAGTCGGAGAGAACGATCCAAACTCTTGAGGATATGTTGAGAGCATGCATGTTGGACTTCAAGGGGTCTTGGGAGGATCATCTACTTTTGGTGGAGTTGTCTTACAACAACAGTTTTCAGGCAACTATTCAGATGGCTCCATTTGAAGCTTTGTATGGTCGTAAATGCCGTTCACCTGTTTGTTGGGACGATGTCGGTGAACGAAGATTATTGGGACCAGATTTGGTTGTGCAGACAGTTGAGAAGGTTAACCCTATCAGAAATCATATGAAGGCAGCACAGGACCGACAGAAGAGTTGGGAAGATACGTCAAGAAGACCTCTAGAGTTCACCGTGGGTGATTTGGTATTCTTGAAGATATCACCGACTAGAGGGGTGATTCGTTTTGGAAGTCGAGGAAAGCTTAGTCCTCGATTCCTTGGACCCTTGAGATCGTGGAGCGTGTTGGTGAGGTAGCGTATCGTTTGGCGTTACCACAGTCCTTGGCAAATGTGCACGATGTGTTTCACGTATCTCAACTCCGTAAGTATGTTCGAGATGAAACACACGTTTTGGATCATTCGGAGCTAACAGTACGAGAAGACTTGACTTTTGAGGAGCGACCGATTGAAATCGTGGATCGAAGGGAAAAGGTTCTTAAGAACAAGGTTATCCCCCTTGTGCTTGTTTCTTGGGGTAATCGCTCGCATGGAGAGTCCACTTGGGAACGAGAAGATAAAATCCGGCAGAAGTTTCCTCATCTTTTCTTGTAGTTATCTATCTTTGTATTCTTGGAATTTCGAGGAAGAAATTCTTTTTGTAGTTGGGTATAATGTAACACCCGAGCCCAATGCTACTATTTTCAGTTACTGTTTGAGCATAATGTGGTACCCATTTCATTTAACTTGCTTGTTTGTTGGTTACTGTAAAATTTACCCGGCAAAGTCATTTCTACATATAACAATGTTTGACATCTAAAATAAAATTAAAAATATTCATCTTGGCCTACTTGACACCCCTAACCCCGTTGTAGCGTCCGTGCATCGTGTTCTCGTCCCGTTCAGTGAAACGGGCGAGTTTGGATGGCTACGTGCACGTGCGTGTGTCCGTTTTGGGGGTATGCTTTTTGATCATAAAACACTTCATTTTAAATTTTGGATCCCGCCTAAAATTCTATTATTTCAATTTCAAATTTTTGGACCCGACCCGGGCGCGATTTTGAAATGTTTTACTTTGCGCCAAAAATCCCAAATTTTAATATTATTAAAATCATCGCATATATTTTTCTAACTAACCTGATATCTTACTGTTCATTACCTATCTTTTAAATCTTTAAGTTAATCATATAATATTTTTACAATTTTTTATATCCTTCTCAATTTATTCTTTCAGCCAATCGCAACCTCCCCTTTAACCCCGTGGGCCCCACTTCTCTCTCTATCTCTCTCCACTTTTTTTTCTCTCTCTTATATATTCTCTCGTACTTCTCTTTATTATTCTTTCTCTTTTTGCTTCATGTCTCGTTTCTCATTTTTTTTAACTGTTTTTTTGTTGCCGGAATTCCGTCGTGCCGGTGACGCTTCTCGACGTTCCAGCAAGGTACCCCGACCCGTGTGGTTCCTTTGTTCGTCGTTTGGGTTCATTCCGTGAACCGTGCGCCCGTCGCGAGTTTTCCCCGCCGACGGTTAACGTTCCGTTTTTCCGATTCGCGACCCATCGAGGCAAGTTAATCTTGCTACATGCTATATAATTCTTTTTATACCTATTTAAATAAATACCATACCTATAGTTTAAATCTAGTGCCCTATGTTTAATTTTATAACGTTTCGATGTTCCGTTTGCATCCGTTTATATCATATTAAATCTTGATCATGAAAACTTATCTTGTGACATACTAGATTACATTATACTGCAACCATATCATTTAAAATATATATCGTCGTAATATTTATTATTATTATCTTTAATTATTTTATAATCTTCATTTTATAATGTTATACATTTGAAAATCTTATAGTTTACACATGAAACGTCGTTGAAAAATCGGATATGACAAATCTGAAATTTACTGTACATCTTATCTTATAAAATTCATTATAAATCATAGAAAAATCATTAGTATACGTTCTTTAGTTCGTTACGAACCTAACTCAGAATACTATAACTCTATGAAATATTTACTTGCAAAATAAATTGTTTAAATAACGTAAAATGCAAATGAAAATGTCTCGAAACTGCTGTCCAGGGAAATTCCAGCAGCAAACTTTCAACTTCGAATGTTCATAACGTTTTGTAGGGACAACCTGAGATGCTTATACTTATAAAACTGAAAAACTTATTGAATTATCTTTTTTTTGGTATAAGACACGTCTCTTTTGGAGAACTTTTGTTATTTTTAAGCTATTTTACAAATTAGGGTGACGCTGAATTTCTGAACGGAACTTTTCTTGTGCATGGTTAATCAATACCACTTTTATAGTTATTAATCGCTTTGAATATGCTATCCATATTAATATTATTATATCAATATTTATATCACATATCGCTTAGTTGTACATCCCACATTACCATTTTATAGTTTTATAACTTTTCGGATACCCGTTTGCATCCATCGCATTTAAGATACATATAATTGCATCCATAGATCACATTACTACATAATATTGTGATATTAACACTCCATGTTTAATAAATTGCATCCTAATTAATATTAGAACTATAAATGTAACCCTAATCGATAACTGTGCATCCATATCCTTGAAATTATATCTATTTGCATATCATATTACATGTTCCAGTTTATTGTTCTGATAGTACTCATGCTTGTTTATTTATACACATGCTTTTGTTAGTTTGATTATGAGCACCCACATGACATCTTGTGCTTCCTGACATGACCTGTTACACTTTCTACTTGACATGACATGGTACCGTACACTCTTGACATGACATGACACCTTTATACATTACCTGGCTTGACCTGATGTACCATGGCTTTACCTGTTACCTGATCTTGTGTCTAATGCCAACAAACATAACATGTAGTCCTCATGGACCGTTCCTGTTGTCTATCCAGACAAAACCTGCTGTTACCTGATCATGTGTTGGCATTAGTTCTTGATTACTGAATACCTGACCTGACACATATAACTTGGGGGTATGGGGAAATCAAAAGTGTAAACTAAAGTGTAACTTAAAAGGGTATTACTTGATCCGTGGTCCCGGGGGGTAACGGGACAGAGCCATTCGTGACTCTTATATTTTCCTGATCCGTCATCCCGGGGGGTAACGGGACAGAACCACTACTGGTTCACATATTCCTAATCCGTGGTCCCGGGGGTGGGGGGTAACGGGACATATCCTTTGAGTTACATAGAGGATTACTCAAATTGATTTCAAAGACTTTAGAACAGAGAATCTGATAGAACAATCCAGTTTACCCACTGCACACTACCCTGTACTGCTCTGATTTATATTATTGTTACCCTTGCTTTATTCATGTTTATATTCGCATTGCCTGTTTACTATGTTATTACTTGATGACTTGACGCGCTGACGTCTGGGTTTTGCATGGCCCAGATTCTTCTACCTTGCTGCAGACTGATTAGGAGTTTTGCCGCTGTTAGACGAGCGGTGAGGTTCCTGTCGGTACGTAGTTTCACTCCAGGTGTTTCATTTATTGTATCTTTTGGCTTCCGCATATTGTTATCTCTTGATTTTTTTACTCTGGCTTATGGACATGTACTAGGTAGTTAGTTTACTTTCCTGTTCTTGATATCTCCACAGCCGTAATGTGACTGTGGAAGGATTTTTCCTTTCCACAGGTAGCATGGTTGGCTATGTCACGTGTCCAATCTAGCGTACTCTGGGAAGCGGGGCGTGACAGCTTCTAAAGTTTGAAGGCACTCTTGCTTGAATTGCTCTCGGAATCTTGATCTTGATTTTGAATTGGGGTTGAATTTGAGGCACAAGTTTTTGTCACTAAACTTGTGGGTTGAAGATGGTGATGATTCTTGAACAATTTGCACCCTAGATCTAGGCTCCTTTTTATAGACCTCCCAATTCTTAGATCTAGAATTGAAATTTGAATTCCCTCCACAAGTTAGTTAACCAAAAGATTTAAATTTCCCTCCAAAAAGTTAGTTAAGCCCAAAATTTGAATTTCCCTCCAAGAGTATGTTAAGCCGAGCCTTCTAGATGTGCCACGTGGAGAATCGGGAATCTTCTGGAAGCTTGTGCAGTTATAGGGGCCACGTGGAAGAAATCTTAGCCGATGACGTCATCAAAGCGCCGCGGTTCCGCGGCGCAAGCCAGCTCCCGCCGCGGAACCGCGGCGGTTTGGAGGCCTTAGGGCTTGATTTTTTTACAGTAACTCTTGGGCTTTATTGTGGGCCTTTTTCTGATGTATGGATTTTTATTTGGCCTTCCGTATTACTACCAGATCTTCAGCTCTTGAGTCGGCGCATCTTTTATCAGATCTTTTCCCAATTTTGGGCTCTGCTTCCGGAATTTCCTGCATAGACTCCAAGACAAGAGTTGCGCAATACAAGGATGATGCGATGCCATGAAACACAATTAATTTTCCTTAAAGTGCCGGTTAAAAAGTCTAACACATGCAATTTGGTATTTCAGAGATGATTTGGTAATATGTGCAATTATGAATACCGAACACTTCTATATGAGTGCAAAAGGTAGGGAAATTGCCGTGTTAGAAATGCAGTATTTTTGACTGATCAAGAGGTGACGGGTCTTGACAACTACACACTGTTACGGACTGTGGGGTCCTTAAACTCATGGACTATGATGTCCTTAACCTTGACCATGATGTCTTAAAACTAATACCGGACTATGATGTCCTTAAGCTCGACCGCGATGTCTTAAAACTAACATCGGACTGTGAGGTCCTTAAGCTCACGGACTATGATGTCCTTAACCTCGACCGTGATGTCTTAAAACTAACACCGGACTGTGAGGTCCTTAAACTCATGGACTATGACGTCCTTAACCTTGACCGCAACGTCTTAAAACTAACATTGGACCGCAATGTCCTTAAACTACTTATCGACCGCAACGTCACTAAACTAAACAATAGAGCCCCCCAATTGCTCTCTTGTCGGATCTAAACGATCCCGTAAAGTCGATCTTAGTCTAAAATTAGACTAACGTATTCTTAATGAACGTTTAAGTTGATCTTAGCCTCAAATAAGGCTAATGTATCCTTAAACACACACCCCCCAAACCCAAATCTAAGAAAGATACGGATTTGGATTAATCCACGTCCTACGGGCGACAGCACAAATTAGTCTCCGTATACAATCCACGGGTAACCGAACAAAAAACAAACACCCACGACACGAAGTGACCATCTGGAGAAGGAGAAAGTTGTTACCGCGATGCGGTAGCGTAATTAACTGCAGGGGCTTGCGCCTGCGGGGAAGAGCGTCCCCACAATCAAAAACCCCTCAAACGAGGGGGAATCTGACGAAGTATGCTACATCGGACGCATCCGTTTAAACCTTCGATACATGGTGCCATAAATCAACTTGGCATCTTCGGAGAGGTGGGCGGATAGCACCAATTAGCATCTGCCCCGAATTTCAGGCAAAGACGCCCGCCGTGTCTCTGCCGCGTCTTTTGGAGGGGAACAGATTCTGGCACGCCCGGTAGGACATTTTCCTCTTTCCACTCCACACTTCGTGTGTCGTATTCGCGAACGAATCACGGTTTGTTAATGGTTGCCCTTGGGTTTCAAGTTACTAAGCTTTGGTCTCTTTCTTGGTGCAGAAAGCAAAACAGCAATGGCATTCACCTGCTCGAAGTGCTCCAACTGCAGCTGCAGCTTGCGTCCTGCCTCAACTGGGGGCATAACCTACAGGCCCCAAGCGGCCTCTTTGTTCACGATGCCCATGGAGCAGATTACTCAAGCCACCACAGGGCTGTTTTTCGGAACCATGCTTCCGCCGACAAGCTTCAGCACCCCAGTGCCCGTACCAGAAGCTCCTAAGAAGTCGGTCTTCGATCGACTTACAGCTACTGCGGCCCCTCTCAGCGGGTCGTCCAGCACAAGCGCCTCGGTCTTCTCCAGATTAGGCCAAAATTCATGCGGCCCACAATGAAGCTTGCAGTCCCAGAGAAGGTTATTCCGAAGAGAGTAACCAACCCTGCTCCCGAAGGCGTAAAGGCGGCTTCTCCTGCCAAGGGGTCGGTCTTTACAAGATTGACTGTCCTAACTCCCGCTCCTGCTACTCAAAAGACATCAGTCTTTAACAGGTTGACACTGGCAACAGCCCCTCACCTGAGCAGGGGGCAAGATAAGGCCATCCCCGTCACCGAGCCAACTCCATTAGCTCGACATGCTCGACGTCGCCACTGGCGCCGAGTAAGGAGGGCTCGGGGCAACTCCCCTTCTGGGCTAACTCCACCAGCCCTGACGGCGGAAATTAATGCCGCTGTTCCAACCGGGAACAGCTTTGAGCTATTGAATAAGGTGCGTAGGAATTCTCCTACCGCTGTACTGAAAAGGTCTCCTCCTCCACTGGAGAAGGTTGTGGAAGCAAAGCCAGAACGGTCCTCGCAGAAGTTGTCCTCCAAGATCTACAAAGTCTGGCGGCAGGTCTGAGATTCGGTGATTGATCCAAATTTCTCCCGCCAGCACAAGAAGCTGAAGGTCCAACAGGAAGTAAGCCATCCTGCCAAGCCGCGGAAAGCTATCTGTGTGCCCACCGCGACGGCCCCCTCAACTTCCACCGTTCATAAGAAAAGAAGGCCGGAGAAGACCCCCATGCCTGCAACAAATGTTATAGGCACTGAGCCCAAACGCCCCAAGTCTGGGGGCATGGTAGTCCATACCATTTACATGGCATCTGGGAAGGAGAAAAGCCGCGCTTCTACGGGCCACCAACCACTCACCCGATCCATTACAAGAACCCAGGAACAGTAGCAGTAGAAGCTCTAGGAGATGCTGACTGCGATGGCCGCACTCACCGGGCCAAAAGAAAGCCCGGAGGCGTCATCGGAACAACGTCGCGAACACGAGACCGATGCTGAATTCCTTCGTAGAATGATTGAAAAGAAGGACAAGGAGGCTGCGGAACAAGCGGCCAATATAAAGCAGATGGCTCTTCTGTTCCAAGACATGGTCGGCATGATGATACAGCCGGATCCCCCAGCTGAAGACCCTCCAATCATCCTTGAAGACGACAGAGGAGAGACGTCGAATCCACTTCCGACTCTTTCAACAGCCAAAGAGGAAACAATCTATAAGGCCTCCCTGGATGATTATATTGCTCAACAAATACGAGTTCACCAGGGAAATGAGGCAGCCGGCCAAGTTGTCAAAACGGGGTGACCATATCCGAGCTGGTATGATCAGATAAAATACCCGCCGGGCTACACGATCCCGAAATTCTATTTCTACAAGGGGACAGGCAATCCCCATCAACATGTTGCCCAGTTCAGGGCTCTTTGTGGCAACACCGGCGGCGATGATAAGCTCCTGCTTCGCCAATTTGTCGGCAGCTTATCGGAGACGGCGTTTGAGTGGTACTCTGAGCTTCCAAACGACTCCGTCAAAACTTTCGCAGAGATGGAGTTGCTATTCACTCAGCGATTCGAGCGCCATTGAACGCACCCCAATAACGGCATTGATTAATGCAAGGGTGAAGCCGGGCGAAACTTGGGTCCAATATGCAATCCGATGGCGGAACCTGTGGTCAAAATGCGAACAGCGCATCGAAGAAGCACCAGCGGTGGGCATGTTCGTAGGCACCCTAGACCCTCATGCAACTATTTCACAGTTCATGATGTTCTTTAAACCGACCACGTTCCAGGCTTTAATTGATAAGCTAGCCCAGATAGATCAAATGGGCCACAGACCGTCTCCCCCGAAGCCGGAACCGCGGGACGACAAGGGTAAAGGGAAGGCGACCTTCGTCGCAAACACCCAACAACAGCCCAGTGCCCCAAAGTTAGCAGATCAACTGGAAGAGAGACGACGCTATTACAATGAGAAAATGAAGCGTCCTTACTCATTCCCGCGGGACAAGACGAAGAGGCTGTTCGAGCTGGCTATGCGCAACAGGCTTATCAGTTTGCCGAATCCCAGGCGACCGCCACAACCCAACGAAGTGAATAATCCCAATTACTGTCCTTACTACCAAACGGTAAGTCACCCGATCGAGGATTGCTTCATGTTTAAGGGATGGATCGAGGACCAATACCTACAAGGCAAGTTTGCATTGTCTGAGAAGTGGAAGGTAAACTCGCCACAACCACATACTCCTAAGAAGACGGACACACCAGGGGCAATTTGTTCTTTTGTTGAAGAAGCTCCATGGGAGGTTGTGCTTTCAGCCAAAACCAAAAGGATGCTGAATGATCTCCAGACATGCCCGGCGGTCAGATGGAAGAACCCGCTAGAACCCTAGATCATCGAAGGGATGCTGAAGCCGCGCCCAACTCCAAAGATTGGTGGTGATAGCCCGAACACTCACACCCAGCCCTCAAAATCTTCAAAGAAAAAGAAGAAGAAGAAGAAATCCAAAGAGCCCGTTGTAGGGTGTTTTTCGTCACCCCATTGAGATGGGAATACGCGCACGCTTGTCAGGCGTACTACAGATTCCCCCTGCCTAGGGTAGGCCGAGGTTTATTGATTGTGGGGATCCGAATCTCCGGCAGCCGCGGACTAAGCTGCCGTTAATTACCCCTCGCCTTTAGGGCAAGAGAACCTCCGATTAACAGGTTAAACTGGTTATGCGAACTCAATGTGCAGTGTACGTGTGATTTATTTTAGAGGAGGGGTTTGGATATATCAGGAGCCACGCAGAATTTTTTTCTAACAGGGACAGTGTCGTGGTGTGTGTGTGTGTGTACATATGTATGCATATGTGTATATATATAAATATATATATATATATATATATATAAAGAGGGGGGAAAAGGCATCCAAAGGATGCGTGGGGTCAATGCCTTGAGCGCTGTGCGCTTAGGTGCTGTGCGCTTAGACGCAAGCGCGCCACGTGTCAGCACGTGGGCGCTCTGCGCTCGAGCGCTGTGTGCTTGAGCGCAAGCGCGCCATGTGTCGGCACGTGGGCGCTTTGCGCTTGAGCACAGGGCGCTGGCGAGAAAAAGGGGCTTTTAGTCCCAGAAATAGGGTTTAGAGTGGAGTTAAACTCCTAAAATGTTTTAGTTGATGAAAGGGGTTCTTCTTCCTCCTCTATTGGCTGGATCTTGAAGATCAAGAGATGTGAGATCTAAAAATCTCTTCTTTTTGAGATCTAATGGTAGATCCAAGTTCCCCTTTGTGGGTTTTGTGGTGAAAAACTATCTAGTTTTGGAAAAGGAAGAGTAAAACTCTTGATTTAATTCAAAAGAAAGAAGAAGGTTTGAAGACTTCAGAAAAGGGAAAGATGTACAAACCCTAGGTTTTTTAGAGAATGAAAAAGTTCTTCTTTTATTCATCATCATTTTGCCTTATATAGGCTTACATATTTACATATAGCCCCTTGGGCTTTGCAAAATGGCATTTTTCCCATCCCATAGCTCATGTGCCATTTCATTTTTGCACATAAGCCATGGGCTTACAAAATATTGGCTTTGTGCCCATTTTGCATACATTCATGTATAAAAAATTACATAAAAATTATTTATTACATGATTTTGTTGTTGGCATGGGGAGGCTGGCCGCGGGCTCGACTTGGGCATGGGCCCGTTTGACCTGGGCTTGGGCCCACCTAGCTTGGGGGTTGACCTTAACTTTGACTCGGTCAACCGGGGTGCAAATTTTGACTTCAACAAAGTGCCCCCCTCAATAAATGCACACCGCACATGTGGGTCGTGTGCATGAAATTGATGGATCTTCTTTTGCGTGGAGGTGACTTGCTTTGGTCCCCACTTTTTGGGATGCACTGCCCTTTTAACAACGTGGACGGTCGGCGCTTAACGCGTCTCCGAGACGGAGTGTCCGTGGTAGACGTTTCCCTGGCCCGGAGCGATCTGGTTCCTGCTTTGTAGGAAGCCTGCATTGCCCTTTTTGTGACATGGACGGTCGACGCTCTGATCCGGAGCGATTTGGTAGACGTGTCCCCGGCACGGAGTGTCTGCTTGATGTTTCCCCGGCACGGAGTGTCGCTGGTTGACGTGTCCCCGAGACGGAGTGTCTGCTTGACGTTTCCCCAGCACGGAGTGTCGCCGTTGGACGTTTTCCTGATGCGGAGTGTCTGTGTTGGACGTTTCCCCGACGCAGAGTGTCGCTGGTTGACGTTTCCCTGATGTGGAGTGTCTGTGTTGGATGTTTCCCCGAATCAGAGTGTCGCTGGTTGACGTGTCCCCGGCACGGAGTGTTTGCTTGACGTTTCCCCGGCACGGAGTGTCGTTGTTGGACGTTTCCTTGATGCAGAGTGTCTGTGTTGGACGTTTCCCCGATGCAGAGTGTTGCTGGTTGACGTGTCCCCGAGACGGAGTGTCTGCTTGACGTTTCCCCAGCACGGAGTGTCGCTGTCGGACGTTTCCCTGATGCGGAGTGTCTGTGTTGGACGTTTCCCCGATGCAGAGTGTCGCTGGTTGACGTGTCCCCGGCACGGAGTGTCTGCTTGACGTTTCCCCGGCACGGAGTGTCGCTGTCGGACGTTTCCCTGATGCGGAGTGTCTGTATTGGACGTTTCCCCGATACAGAGTGTTGCTGGTTGACGTGTCCCCGGCACGGAGTGTCTGCTTGACGTTATCCCGGCACAGAGTGTCGCTGTTGGACGTTTCCCTAATGCGGAGTGTCTGTGTTGGATGTTACCCCGATGCAGAGTGTCGCTGGTTGACGTGTCCCCGGCACGGAGTGTCTGCTTGACGTTTCCCCGGCACCAGAGTGTCGCTGTTGGACATTTCCCTGATGCGGAGTGTTTGTGTTGGACGTTTCCCCGATGCAGAGTGTTGCTGGTTGACGTGTCCCCGGCACGGAGTGTCTGCTTGACGTTTCCCCGGCACGGAGTGTCGCTGTCGGACATTTCCCTGATGCGGAGTGTCTGTGTTGGACGTTTCCCCGATGCAGAGTGTCGCTGGTTGACGTTTCCCTGAGACGGAGTGTCTGCTTGACGTTTCCCCGGCACGGAGTGTCACTGTCGGATGTTTCCCTGATGCGGAGTGTCTGTGTTGGACGTTTCCCCGATACAGAGTGTCGCTGGTTGACGTGTCCCCGGCACGGAGTGTCTGCTTGACGTTTCCCCGGCACGGAGTGTCGCTGTCGGACGTTTCCCTGATGCGGAGTGTCTGTGTTGGACGTTTCCCCGATGCGGAGTGTCGCTGGTTGACGTGTCCCCAGTATGGAGTGTCTGCTTGACGTTTCCCCAGCACGGAGTGTCGCTGTTGGACGTTTTCCTGATGCGGAGTGTCTGTGTTGGACGTTTCCCCGATGCAGAGTGTCGCCGGTTGACGTGTCCCCGGCACGGAGTGTCTGCTTGACGTTTCCCCGGTACGGAGTGTCGCTGTTGGACGTTTCCCTGATGTGGAGTGTCTGTGTTGGACATTTCCCCGATGCAGAGTGTCGTTGGTTGACGTGTCCCCGGCACAGAGTGTCTACTTGACGTTTCCCCGGTACGGAGTGTCGCTGTCGGACGTTTCCCTGATGCTGAGTGTCTGTGTTGGACGTTTCCCGGATGCAGAGTGTCGCTGGTTGACGTTTTCCCGGCACGGAGTGTCTGTTGTCGATGTGCCCCCGACACGGAGTGTCTGCTTGACGTTTCCTTGAGGCGGAGTATCGGCTGGTTGACGTATCCCCGAGACGGAGTGTCTGTTATCGATGTGCCCCCGGCACGGAGTGTCTGCTTGACGTTTCCTTGAGGCGGAGTATCGGCTGGTTGACGTATCCCCGAGACGGAGTGTTTGTTGTCGATGTGCCCCCGGCACGGAGTGTCCGCTTGACGTTTCCCCGAGGCGGAATATCGGCTGGTTGACGTATCCCCTAGACGGAGTGTCTGTTGTCGATGTGCCCCCGGCACGGAGTGTCTGCTTGACGTTTCCCTGAGGCGGAGTATCGGCTGGTTGACGTATCCCCTAGATGGAGTGTCTGTTGTCCGACGCAGAGGTCGATGTTGGAATTGGTTAGTTTGATTTGTTTGACATCAGCATCGCTATACTGGAATATGGTACCAGGAGCGAATCATCATCTGTCTTTGAGAGGATTTGGGAATCGGTTTTTTTTGTTTGGCATCTGCATTGCTGCACTGGAATAATGCCAGGAGCAACTCATCATTTGCCCCGGGAGGATTTGGGAATTGGTTTTTTTTTCGGCATCTGCATTGCTGCACTGGAATAATGCCAGGAGCAACTCATCATTTGCCCCGGGAGGATTTGGGAATTGGTTTTTTTTTCGGCATCTGCATTGCTGCACTGGAATAATGCCAGGAGCAACTCATCATTTGCCCCGGGAAGATTTAGGAATTGGTGGCTTAGAAGACAGGTTTAGATCCCTATCACCTAAGGCTTTTCAATTTTATAGGCCGTAAGGGTCCCATAAAAGCATTTTCTCCCTACGAGTCGAAAGGATCTCGTAGACGTATTTTCTCCTTAGGAGTCGTGGGGACTCCTAAGTGTGTCGCTCCTTTGTGAGTCGTAAGGATCTCACGCGGGAATTTTCTCCTCACAAAGTCGAGAGGACCTTATGAATGCATTTCATCTCTTTTTTTCTTTTACGAGTTTGCGTCCTTTCGGGTTTTCACAACTCGCCGGCAGTCCTGCTGTTTTTACTCACGGAGCCCTTTCGGGTTTTCATTCGTACTCATTTTGCTTGTGGACATACCTTTTTTATTTTTTATATTTTATATTTTATATTTTTATTTTATTATTTTTGGTGGGACTTTGTATGTGGTCTCACCGGTAGGACTTGGGAGAGATTGGGATTGTTTACGCCCGTGGATTGTATACGGTTTTGCAGGATGTATGATCTAGACCTTAGGGCCGGAAACATTTCGGGACTTTGTTGGCATCTGCATCGCTGCACTGGAATATGGTACCAGGAGCGACTCATCATTCGCCATTGGGGTATGGGATTTGGCAAGCGATGGCTTCGGAGACAGGTTTAGATCCCTATCACCTAAGACTTTTCAATTTTATGGGCCGTGAGGGTCCCATAAAAGCATTTTCTCTCTACGAGTTGTAAGGATCTCGCAGGTGTATTTTCTTATTAGGAGTCGTGAGGAATCCTAAGTGTGTTTTTACTTTGTGAGTCGTAAGGATCCCACAAAAGTTTGTTCTCCTCATGTATCGTGAGGACACATGAGTGGGTCTTCTCAATAGAGCATAATTCCAAAGGCGGAGACCAGCCACGTAACTGGTGATTGCGGTGGGGCATGGGTATGCTGAGAATTATTTGAGCCCGTGGATTGTATACGGCAGTCAATTTGGGGACTGGCCGTAGGGCTGGAGAATTTTGAGAAATTGGATTTTGGTTGGCTTCTGCATCGCTGCACTGGAATATAGTACCAGGAGCGACTCATCACTCGCCATTTTTTTTATACCGCGATTGCTCTATTATTTCAGCTTTTCTTATCGCGAAGGTCGCGATTGCCCTATCATTTCGGCTACTTATTCGCGATTGCCCCATCATTTCGGCTTTATTTCATTTTTATTTTTACTCGCTGATTTTTATTGCGAGTTGCCCTATCATTTCGGCTTTATTTTCATTATTATTTTTATTCGCTGATTTTTATTGCGAGTTGCCCCATCATTTCGGCTTTTCTTTATTTTTCTTTTATTTACACATTTGTTGTTTATTTACATATATATATATATATATATATATATATTTTTACATTCCCAGTTTAACGACTTAGAGGTCGTTTATTCCCAGTTTAAAGACTTGGTGGTCTGTCATTCCCAGTTTAACGACTTAGAGGTCAGCGGTTCCCAGTTTAAAGACTTAGAGGTCTATCATTCCCAGTTTAACGACGTGGTGGTCCTCTGTTTCAGAAGCTTGGAGAAGATACCCGATTGAGCAGTTGTCAGGGGCACCGCTGGAGCTTGTCCGAAATGCCTTATTACTTGGTCGGTGTTGATAGACTTGCCCCCAGCTGGGGCTAAGGAAAGTCGTTCAAATACCGACTTGCGTTCGAAGATGGCAATTGAAAATTGTTAACCCCCTCTGCACAAAAAAAAAACATGATTTAGTACAGACAATCGATATGTATATTGATTGAGTTTGCATGAACACTTAACCCGAAATATGGGAGGAGAGATATATCCCACCGGGCGTGCCAGAATCTGTAGGGTGTTTTTCGTCACCCCATTGAGATGGGAATACGTGCGCGCTTGTCAGGCGTACTACAGATTCCCCCTGCCTAGGGTAGGCCGGGGTTTATTGATTATGGGGATCCGAATCTCCGGCAGCCGCGGACTAAGCTGCCATTAATTACCCCTCGCTTTTGGGGCAAGAGAACCTCCGATTAACAGGTTAAACTGGTCATGCGAACTCAATGTGCAGTGTACGTGTGATTTGTTTTGGAGGAGGGGTTTGGATATATCGGGCCCGTTAGAAATTTTTTCTAACAGGGACAGTATCGTGGTATATGTGTGTGTGTACATATGTATATATATATATATATATATATGTATATATATAAAAAAAAGAGGGGGGAAAAGGCATCCAAAGGATGGGTGGGGCCAGCGCCTTGAGCGCTGTGCGCTCGAGCGCAAGCGCGCCACGTGTCGGCACGTGGGCGCTCTGCGCTCGAGCGCTGTGCGCTCGAGCGCAAGCTCGCCACGTGTCGGCACGTGGGCGCTCTGCGCTCGAGCGCTGTGTGCTTGAGCGCAAGCGTGCCACGTGTCGGCACGTGGGCGCTCTGCGCTCGAGCGCTGTGTGCTTGAGCGCAAGCGTGCCACGTGTCGGAGAGCGCCCGAGCGCTGTGTGCTTGAGCGCAAGCGTGCCACGTGTCGGCACGTGGGCGCTCTGCGCTCGAGCGCTGTGTGCTTGAGCGCAAGCGTGCCACGTGTCGGCACGTGGGCGCTCTGCGCTCGAGCGCTGTATGCTTGAGCGCAAGCGTGCCATGTGTCGGCACGTGGGCGTTTTGCGCTTGAGCACAGGGCGCTGGCGAGAAAAAGGGGCTTTTAGTCCCAGAAATAAGGTTTAGAGTGGAGTTAAACTCCTAAAATGTTTTGGTTGATGAAAGGGGTTCTTCTTCCTCCTCTATTGGCTGGATCTTGAAGATCAAGAGATGTGAGATCTAAAAATCTCTTCTTTTTGAGATCTAATGGTAGATCAAAGTTCCCCTTTGAGGGTTTTGTGGTGAAAAACTATCTAGTTTTGGAAAAGGAAGAGTAAAACTCTTGATTTAATTCAAAAGAAAGAAGAAGGTTTGAAGCCTTCAGAAAAGGGAAAGATGTACAAACCCTAGGTTTTTTACAGAATGAAAAGTTCTTCTTTTATTCATCATCATTTTGCCTTATATAGGCTTATATATTTACATATAGCCCCTTGGGCTTTGCAAAATGGCATTTTTCCCATCCCATGGCTCATGTGCCATTTCATTTTTGCACATAAGCCATGGGCTTACAAAATATTGGCTTTGTGCCCATTTTGCATACATTCATGCATAAAAAATTACATAAAAATTATTTATTACATGATTTTGTTGTTGGCATGGGGAGGCTGGCCGCGGGCTCGACTTGGGCATGGGCCCGGTTGACCTGGGCTTGGGCCCACCTAGCTTGGGGGTTGACCTTGACTTTGACTCGGTCAACCGGGGTGCAAATTTTGACTTCAACACCCGTGAAGCTTGGCGACAAGCGTACGGACCTACAGAAACAGATTGACGCGCTGGAAGAGTATAATCAGAAGGCACGGACTCCCATCACGCTCCAAGAGTTCCTCAGCCACGTCTTTCAAGAGGAAGATGATGGAGAAAACTCGTCGGATGAGTCTGAGGGATACGTAGCAAGTTGTCATGTGATCTCTCGCTCGTTTACGGACAATGAAAAAACTCCTTGCACTGAGAAACTGGGGGCAGACCCTAAACCAGAATTTCTGGGGCCGTCAGATGAAATGATCGACACATTCCTCAATGAAGCCCTCCTGAAAAATAAAGCCGATCGGGAGCGCGAGATGGCCATATTTAAAAGGGCTAAACGCCATCGACTAGACGAAAGAGTCGAGACACTCCCACCGAATCAAAAGATATCCGTTGCGGATAAAAACAAGTTCAAGACGAGAAAAAGGTTTGCTAAAGCCATATCAATGGGAATGAAGCTACCACCCTCCGAAGGAAACACTTTCGGTGGAGCAGAGATGCATCCCAGCTACTGCTCATATCATCGAAAGATTTCGCACCCCACCGAGGAGTGCGACGCTTTTAAAAGATGGTGGCAAGGATATGTTGCTCACCGGCAACATTTTAAGCGGATGAAACGTAAAACTCAATGGGAGCAAAGAAGTGCGACTGAGGAGCATAAAAGAGACATCGGTAACTGTCGCATGGTCAACACCGGAGGATCGAAAATTCTCACTTTCGAAAGCGACTCTGACGAAGAAATGGCTCTTGGCCCCCTCTTTAAAGAATCCGTATTGGGGAAGGAGGAAAACCGAAGGCCTGTGAAAACATCCAGCCGCGCAATTGCACGCTTCCAGAAAAGAATCTCGGACCCACAAATAAAAATGATAAGGGAAAAGAGAAGGTCTCTGAGGATATCGCCCTAGATGACCAAGTCATGAAAGAACTGACCGCCAAAGACCCGCCAAAGAAGAGTAAGGTGGACTATAACGTTCTGGCGCACTTGAGGAAGTTACCCTCATAACTCAGCATTCTCGACACCCTTTTACTATCCAAAGAAACGAGAGATTCATTGATCAAGGCGCTCTAAGAACCAGAGCAATTCCAAGCTTTTCTCGCCGAAGAAAAGATGAAGGACGAGCTGGAGGAAGTACATACAGCCGATATCACCTTTGGAGACGAAGACTCCTCCTCGAGACGTGCGAGCACAACCGTCCCCTCTATGTCTTAGGATACTGCCACGATATAAAAATAGGCAAAATCCTGGTTAACAATGGGTCTTCCGTCAACCTTCTCAACGTGCGAGTGTTGAAGGAAATCTGCATGAGCGTCCAGCATCTCGCTCGTAATAAAATCACTATCTCCAGTTTTGATTTCCAGTCATCGCGGACTCTCGGGTCTGTGATATTGACATTACGCTTCGGGCTGCTTGTCACAGACATTAAATTTCATGTCATTGAAGCCAAGACATGCTATAACGCCTTGCTCGGCCGACCTTGGTTACATGAGTACAACATCATCCCTTCTACACAACATCAGTGTATAAAATACTTTAAGGATGGTCTCGAGTATACCGTAACAGGAGAGCTGAATCCATTCTCCGTAAACGAAATCTGAAAGTATGAAGATGCAAAATATTTCTTACCGGATTTCGAAGACACGGAGAGATGTCACAAACCGGTGAACAAAGCTATCGCCACTATTCATGTCTTCGGGAGTGATACTGAAGAAGAGGAAGCGATGGTTTATTCTGGTCCACCCCAGTACAAAAAGCCGGGACCGTCTGCTCTTATGTTGATCTTTGGCAGCGATTCAGAAGATGAGATCCATGCTATATTCTCTGCTCGGCCTTCAATACAAACATTCGCTGATGAAGAGCAAAGTCTGCAAGTTGCCATGGTTCCACGTAAGCATCATAAAGAACTAGACGCGCTTGATACCAACAGTGTGGAAGAGCTGCAGACGTTCTATATCCCTCCCAGGCGAGAAGGCGAAAAGGCGATCCTATTCTACCGCTCCGGGGAAACCAAAGTGCAGAAAGAAATCTGGCATGACGCGGATTCTACACTTGACAGGCTCCAGCCCATCCGTCTGCCTAGATATTACACAGAAGGCTTGAAAAGGCTATTGAAGCGCCAAGGGATACCCTTCAAACAGACCGCTCGAAAAGCTAAGTTCTATGACAGGATTTGGAACGTTCCCGGAACTCAGCGCAAGTTGCCCAACGGGAGAATGGAAGCGATCGGGCTTGGATATGTTCGGTCCAAGAAACGGGAGCTACTCCGCGACTGCTACGTCGTACATGACTTTGATGAAGAAGGAGATGCTCAATGGGAGAGTGCTAATCCCGAACCAGAAAAAGTCCCCGATGTGAAAATGCCCAGTCCGTCGTTCGAAGAACAAATGAACAAGTTTATAAGGGAAGCTGGTCAAAAAATTCGAGATGACCATAATCGCGAAATGGCCATCTACGAGAAATCCAGTACGCGACGCCTTCTTCAATAGACTGCGAAAGATGAAAATGCTCCTCCCTGTCAACCTGTTGTGCAAAAGGCCCGACGCAGAGGCAGAAACAAGTCAAAGAGCGGAAAAGGCATTCATCAACGACAAAGCGGGACCAAGAAGTCACGCGGTCGGGAATTGAGTGGTCCAGAGTTGTCCCTTATGAAGAAGATGAGTCAAGCATACTCTTTTCCTCAAGACAAGACAAAGAAGATACTTGATCTTGCCATAAGACATCAAATGCTTACACTTCCGGAGTCCAAACATCCCGAGCAAGCTAACGAGGTCTTTCATCCGAACTATTGCTCCTATCATAGGGCAATAGGACATCCTCTCGAAGACTGCTTCACCTTCAAGAACTGGGTCGAAGACCAATATCAGCTCGGCAAGTTCGCTCTATCCGACAGTTGGAGGATAACTCCGCCACAGAAGCATGAACCCAAAGCCACGAGAGTAGAGCCGAATCAACATCGGTCTTGGAAGCGAGCTCGTACTTGTCATATGATAACGCTATTAGAGGAGGAGACCGAGAATATGGATGACCTCCCCTGGTGCTTCGAAAACGATGATGGCGAGGTGATCTCGGAATTTCCACCGGCACCGAAAGAGCTGGAAGATGGAATACACACTACTGCAGATAACCTCAAGAAAATTGATTTGGGGACGACGAATGACCCGCGGCCGACATTCGTCAGTGAGCTATTGTCTGAAGAAAGGGTGGCTGCGTTAAAAGACGTGCTTATGCAGCATAGAGATTGCTTCGCTTGGAACTATTCCGAAATGCCAGGATTAGATCCAGACATTGCGGTCCACAAATTGGCAATATCCTGGGACGTCAAGCCAGTCAAACAAGCACCGAGGAGAATGCGGCTTGAGCTTGAGATGAGCATCAACACCGAGGTTAAGAAGCTAATCGATTCGGGCTTCATCCAAGAGATTCAGTATCCTGATTGGATCGCCAACATCGTCCCAGTGATGAAGAAGAATGGGACAGTGCGCATCTGCGTAGACTTTCGGGATCTCAATAAAGCTTGCCCGAAGGACGACTTCCCAGTACCGGTCACTGAGCTAATGATAGACAATACGTCGACTCACGAAGTTTTCTTCTTCATGGACGGATCATCAGGGTACAATCAGATCAAGATGCATCCCGAAGACCAGAGGCACACCGCTTTCCGAACCCCTTTGGATATATTCTGCTACAAGGTGATGCCCTTCGGTCTAAAGAACGCCGGTGCCACCTATCAGAGGGCCATGACAAAGATCTTCGATGACCTTATACATGAAATCGTCAAATGCTATATCGATGACCTCGTGGTGAAAAGCAAATCATACGAGGAACATCTCGAGCATCTGAAGATCGTTTTTCAACGCCTTCGGCAATATAACTTGAAGATGAACCCACTCAAATGCGCGTTTGGGGTGGCCTCAGGTAAATTCCTAGGATTCATCGTCCGACACCGAGGTATCGAAATAGACCCGTCAAAAATCAAGGCGATCATGGAAATTCCCCCGCCAAGGACTCTCAAACAATTGCGGTCTCTTCAAGGGAAGCTCGCGTATATCCAGCGATTTATAGCCAATCTCTCTGGCAAGTGCCTCTCCTACAGTCACTTGATGAAAAAGGGGACCCCGTTCGTCTGGGATCACAAATGCCAAGGCGTGCTGGACGAAATCAAGCAGTATCTGCAGAACCCGCCAGTGCTGGCTGCTCCGGTCAAGGGAAAGCCTCTCATTCTTTATACAACCGCCCTCGAAGGTTCCTTAGGCGCATTATTAGCACAAGAAAACGACCAAGGGAAAGAAAGAGCTCTCTACTACTTGAGTCGAGTTCTCCTGTGGGCAGAAAGCAATTATTCTCCTATCGAAAAACACTGCCTAGCGTTGATCTTCGCGATAACGAAACTTCGGCACTATGCGTTGGCGTACGAAGTTCGTCTCATATCAAAGGTAGACCCTCTCAAATACTTGATGTCGAAAGCCATATTAACAGGGCGACTCGCTAAATGGGCCCTGCTCTTGATGGAGTTCTCAATAACCTATCAGCCTCTTAAGGCAGTGAAAGGCCAGGCCATCGCCGATTTCCTCGCCGAACATCCGATACCGGCCGATTCTCCCTTGAATTGCGAACTGGCAGACGAACATGCATTTGATGCGATCGACGGTGGCGATACCCGATGGGAACTTTATTTTGATGGAGCGTCTTCCATGAAGAAGCGCAAACAGAACGCGCCTATAATCAAATCAGGGGTAGGCCTTATCTTCGTGACCCTACAAGGAGGGATAATGCGCTTCGCCTTCTCCTTGACAGAGCCGAGGACGAACAATGAAGCCGAATACGAAGCTCTAATAGCAGTCCTTGAGATCGCCCTCGACATGGGAATTGAAAACCTCCACATATACGGAGACTCCCAACTGGTCGTTAGTCAAGTAAACGGCGACTACCAGACGTTCAAGCCAGAGCTGGTAAAGTATGGCGAGAGAGTACAGCAACTGCTGACTCAAATGCCCTCCTACACCCTCGAAAGCATACCGCGTGCAGAAAATAGCAAAGCGGATGCACTAGCTAAGCTCGCTAAAGAACTGGCCAACGAGAACCTCGATGACGTGAGGATCGTTGTGCAAAGCCGTCGAGTTCTCGCACCAGTAGAAATATCTCCAGAGTCATCCGAAGCAAAAGGAGCGACCGAGCAAGTGGCCCTACAAATAAAAGACCAAGAGAAGGTTGAAGATTGGAGAGAAGTCTTCATAGACTACTTCAAATCCCGTCGAACGTCTGAAGATGCGTCCTCAAGACATCAGCTTATGAAACGAGCTCTATCTTTCGCCTTCGTCAATGATACTCTGTACAAGAGGTCATTTGATTCTTTATGGCTAAGATGCCTAGGACCTGAAGAGGCAAAAAGAGTCGTCCAAGAAACTCACGACGGACTCTGCGGTTCTCACCAAGCCGGGCCGAAGATGAAGTTGAAGATCAAACGGATGGGTTATTATTGGCCCACGATGATCCAGGACTGCCTCGAGTATGCGAAGCAATGCCATTCATGCCAGATTCACGGGGGCTTTATCCATCAGCACCCAAATCCACTACACTCGACGGTGGCTAGCTGGCCGTTCGAAATGTGGGGAACTGACATAATCGGCCCCATCGAGCCAGCATCGTCTAGAGGACATCGATTCATTTTGGCGACGACTGATTACTTTTCCAAATGGGCAGAAGTAGTACCGCTGAGGGAGGTGAAAATGGAGAACATCCTCCATTTCTTCAAGACACACGTCATTTATCGGTTTGGAACTCCGAGACGGATCATCTCCGATAACGGGCCAGCCTACAGAAGCCACAAGGTTAGCCGCTTCGCACAACAACACAACATAGACTGGAGATATTTCTTAGTTTATAACCCCCGAGCTAACGGTCTAGCTAAGGCTTTCAACAAAACCTTAACAAAGATCGTAAAGAAGACGGTGTCCTGAAATAAGAAGGACTGACATAAGAGACTACATGAAGCTCTCTGGGCATATCGAACTACGTTCAAGACGGCCACGAACACAACGCCGTACGCGTTGGTATTCAGTACAGAAGCGGTACTCCCCTCGAGATAGAGTTACCATCTCTATGAGTGGCAGTCCATTATGAGCTAACGGACGAAATGAATGCTCACCTTTGACTTGAGGAACTCGATGCCCTTGATGAAACCCGACTCCTAGCGCAGCAAAATCTGGAAGCTTATAAAGCAAAGATGACACGCTCATATGAAAGATTGACTAGGCCGAGGACATTCCGCCAAGGCGAACTCATGCTAGTGGTCAAAAGACCTATGATCCCTAATCGCGCCAAGCGAGGAAAATTCGAGCCGAACTATGAAGGCCCGTACATTATAGACAAGGTCTACCAAGGTGGAGCCTATCTACTCATGGACATGCATGGTGAAAGACCTTTCAGCCCAATAAATGGTCGCTTCCTGAAGAAGTACTACGCTTGACGAGTCACGGCCTAGGTCAATGATAGATGACGACGACTATGTCCACTCACTATCTTCCTAAGCCCAAACTCTATAAGTAGTAGCCGGCTTACTTTACAACGGACCGAAACGTCCTTTAACTAACAACGGACCGAAACGTCCCTAAACTAACAACAAACCGAAACGTCCTTAAACTAACAGCGGACCGAAACGTTCTTAAACTAATGACGGACCACTATGTCCTAAAACAAGTTGTTGACCGAGATGTCGAGAAACTACGGCGGATTGCAGCATCCCAAAGCTGATTCAAAAAAAAAAAAGAAAAAAAAAAGAAAAAGAAAGAAAATGATATGTCGATAAGCAAAATGGGTACGGATGAAAACCCGAAAGGGCACCGTGAGTAAAAATAGCAGGGCTACTGGCGAGTCTTGTGAAAATCCGAAAGGACGCAACCTTGGTAGAAAAAAAAAGAATAAAAAAAGGAAAACGGTATGTCCATAAGCAAAATGGGCACGGATGAAAACCCGAAAGGGCTCCGTGAGTAAAAACAGCAGGGCTACCGGCGAGTGTTTGTGAAAACCAGAAAGGGCGCAACCTCGTTAAAAGACACTTACAGGGTCCTCTCGACCTTGTAAGGAGAAACCACCCGCGTGAGATTCTTACGACTCACAAAAGAGCAACACACTTAGGGATCCCTACGATTCCTAAGGAGAAATTACACTTGCGAGATCATCACGACTCGTAAGGAGAACTCTCTTATGGGACCCTCACGGCTCATAAGATTTGAAAGTCTTAAGTTACAGAGACCTGAACCTGTTCTTAAGCAACCCCCACAACTTCCGATATTGCCCTACAAGCGGCTCGATATTGACCCTTGTATACAATCCACGGGCGCGAATAAACATTTCCCTAACCAAGTCCCATCCGTGACTAGGGATATGTTCGCACGACAAACACCCCTTGTGTGTCCTCTCGACTTATAAGGAGAAAACTCTCTTGTAAGATCCTTACGACTTACAAGAAGCCATACACTTAGGAGTCCTCACGATTCTTAAGGAGAAATCGCACCCACGAGATCCTCATGACTTGTAGGGAGAAATACCTTTGTGGGACCCTTACGGCTCATGAAGTCAAAAGCCTTAGTCGACAAGACCCTAACCCTGTTTACTAAGCCACCTTTGTTCGGCATCGACAGAGGCAAATGATGATTCGCTCCTGGCAATATCCCAGTTGTAGCGGTGATGATGCCGAAATCGGTGTCTAATCCCAAGCTTGCGGCAAAAAGCTAGCGAGCCACAAATGAATACGAAAATAGCCGAAATGATGGGGCAACTTGCAACAAAATCAGCAAGTAAAAATGTATGCATGCAAAATAGCCGAAATGATTGGGTAACTCGCAATAAAAAGCAGCGAGTAAAAATAAATAAATAGCCGAAATGATTGGGCACCGCGAAAAATAGCCGAAATGATGGGGCAATCGCGACCTTCGTGATAAAAAAAAAGCTGAAATGATAGAGTATCGCGGAAAGAAATAAAATATAAAAATAAAAATGAAATTTATGCCCTACAGGTGATGTTACATCAATCCCTGTATACTATCCAGGGGCGCAAACAAAGAAGGAATCGCACTCCTCCTCCCCCAGGTTTCGTCAGAACAAGAAACCAAATCTCGATGAGTCACAGATAGCCTGGAGATCATCTTAAATTCGTCTCAGCAGACACAACATCAAGAAAAGCGGAACAGCGGCAACTCCCAGTTCCATGACTCGGCGGTATACAGATAACCGAGAGTCAAATCCCAACTCCGTGAAATGCGGATATAATCAACAAAATTCCTGGTCACGTGGAACACGGATAATGTCACTTCTGACCCCGTGGAAAATATCCAGAGCGGATCCTGGTCCTCGCAGAGCACGGCAGTGAACCCGTGTGAAGCATCTAGAGCGGAGCCTAGTCCTCGCCAAACACGGAAGTGAACCAGTGGGAAGCATCTAATGAAAATTCCTGGTTACATAGAACACGGATAACGTCACTTCTGACCCCGTGGAAAATGTCCAGAGTGGATCTTGGTCCTCGCAGAGCACGGCAGTGAACCCGTGTGAAGCATCCAGAGCGGAGCCTAGTCCTCGCCAAACACGGCAGTAAACCCGTGGGAAGCATCTAGTGCAAATTCTCGATTATGTGGAACGCGGATAACGTCACTTCTGACCCCGTGGAAAATGTCCAGAGCGGATCCTGGTCCTCGCAGAGTACGGCAGTGAACCCGTGTGAAGCATCCAAAGCAGAGCCTAGTCCTCGCCAAACACGGTAGTGAACCCGTGGGAAGCATCTAGTGCAAATTCCTGGTTACGTGGAACGCGGATAACGTCACTTCTGACCCCGTGGAAAATGTCTAGAGCGGATCCTGGTCCTCGCAGAGCACGGCAGTGAACCCGTGTGAAGCATCCAGAGCGGAGCCTAGTCCTCGCCAAACACGGCAGTGAACCCGTGGGAAGCATCTAGTGCAAATTCCTGGTTACGTGGAACGTGGATAACGTCACTTCTGACCCCGTGGAAAACGTCCAGAGCGGAGCCTGGTCCTCGCAGAGCACGGCAGTGAACCAGTGTGAAGCATCCAGAGCAGAGCCTGGTCCTCGCCAAACACGGCAGTGAACCCGTGGGAAGCATCCAGAGCAAACATCGGACTGTGGAGTCCTTAAATCCACGGACTATGATGTCCTTAACTTCGACCGTGATGTCTTAAAACTAACAATCAAACAAAATGATTTTAAACTGATTTTACCTTGGTTTAAGGGTACATCTCTTCACTCCTTTGATATTTGTCGTTGAAATTCCTCAACATCTTCAAAGAGGTGACGGGTCCCAATAACCACACATTTCGCGGACTGTGGGGTCCTTAAACTCACGGACTATGACGTCCTTAACCTTGACCGTGATGTCTTAAAACTAACATTGGACTGTGAGGTCCTTAAACTCACGGACTATGATGTCCTTAACCTCAACCGTGATGTATTAAAACTAACACCGGACTGTGAGGTCCTTAAACTCACGGACTATGATGTCCTTAATCTCGACCGTGACGTCTTAAAACTAACATTGGACTGTGAGGTCCTTAAACTCATGGACTATGATGTCCTTAATCTCGATCGTAATGTCTTAAAACTAACAACGGACTGTGGAGTCTTTAAATCCACGGACTATGATGTCCTTAATCTCGACCGTAATGTCTTAAAACTAACAACGGACAAGGGTAACTTCACCCATCACTTGCGGGTCCTCATGACTCGTAAGGGAGTAAATTCTCTTGTGAGATCCTTACGACTCTCAAGAGGAAACACACTTAGGAATCCTCACGATTCTTAAGGAGAAAACGCACTTACGGGATCCTCTCGACCCGTTGGGAGGAAATACTTTATGAGACCCCCACGGCTCATAAAGTTGAAAAGTCTTAGGTGACAGATCCTAACCTTATTTTCCAAGCCATCGCCACTCTGCAAAAAGTATAAGATTGACAGTCATATACTATCTACGGATCGCACTTGCTAAAATCACAAGACAAACAACACAGCAAGAAAGTAGAAAGCAGAGAAATGACACGAGACATTATGAAGAACGTGTATCTTTTATTCATGAATTCGATTGAGTACAAAATACATCGTGTTAAAGAATAAAAGAAGCAAATACATTTTATTCACAATTACAAATGATACAAAATTTTCATGGAGAAGGAAGCGTCTTTAACAAATCCGCAAGTTGCTCTCGCACTTCCTTCAGCGCCTTCTCATGATCGGATGCCGCGGCTAACTCTGCTTCCACCTGGGCTCGCTGCTGCAAGTAGGATGAAAGTTGTTCTTCGACGGCTCGCCGAGCTGCTTCACGATCTTGGGCATCACGCTCAACGGCATCGAGCTTCTGCATCAATGTTAACCCATCAGAGATACTTTGCAGAAGGCTCTCGAAGATAACTTTCACCTGGGCAGCGTTCGCGTCGACCTCAGCACGCAGTCGAGCAGACTCGCTTGAGGTTTCTTTGCATTCCCTCCACTTTAAAGCCGCTTCTTGTTCAAGATGGCAGAAGTAGGAAGCGCTCTGCTCAATCCATGCCGCCCGTTGAGTGCTCGTGGCCAAGATCTCGGGGGCAGGACGCATAAGTTCCAGCTGATGCAGACAGGCCTCGATCTCCCTGCAGTGATTAACCCAAGACTCGACGACGCCTTCATTATGGAAATTTACAAGCGTCGCCAGCATCGGATTAACCTCGGCAGCGAAATCTGCGGCAGATGTATGAGCTTCTGCGTCAAGCTCCTCGACGTACCCACTCAGCATACTCAGACTCATCGTAGCACCCTTTGAGGATGGACGTCTGGAGAATGGGCCCACCGGCATCATAATGCGGGACTCGAAAGGGACTGGAGTCGGAGCGACCGCTGCAAAACAGATCACAATCAAATGACGGTTCAAGAAATATAGGAAGGTCATGAATGATGGAATTTACTATACCAGCTGCAGTAGGTGGCAAAGCCGGAAGGACCGGTAGCGCGACTGATCTCTTATCTCCTCCTTGGATCTGTAGTACTGCAATTAGGGCAAGGAAGAATCAGAAACAAGTTCATTATCGGAAAAAGAAAGAGCAGTAATTGAAAACTATATTCACCAGCGCCACTGGATGAAGCAAGCTCCGACGGGAAGGAGAAGTGGGGATGCAGCACCTGGTACAAGTGGTCAAAAAGGACTCCTACAAAGACGCAATAGTACAACGTCAGTACATAAATTATGCAGCCTAAAGATGAAACTGATAAGTCACAAATCCATACCTTCCAGCATCTACGACGGTACGAAGGAAGGTAGAGAGGTGGCCACCGTCAGGACGGTAACTGACGGCGCTCCCTCGGGTAAAGTGGCATCAGCACTAGCCGCACCTGCGTTAGAAACGAGATAAGCCCTGTCAGGAAGGATTGTAGAATAAAAGAAGGACGGTAATCCAAAATTTACCTGAAGAATCGCCGGCCAGAGCCCTAACTAGGGCGTTACTTGATGCAACCGTGGCGTCTTCCTCCTCCATTGGGACGGTCTCACCTCCCGTTGCCTCATCGCCCGACTCTACAGGAGCCGTCGTCACGCTCGCGGCGCCGGGAGACGACAAGGAACCGTAAGCAGGGAGAGCGATGATCGGAGCGTTGCCCGACTCTTGAGAAAGAGCGGCCATCTCTTGCTCAGCGACCATAGTAGCCGTCTCACCCGCTACCTCCTCGGGCTCAGCGGTCACAGCCGTCTCGTCCATCGTTGCCATAGGCTCATCCGTAGCAGCCATTTCATCCACGGCTGCCTCAGGCTCAGCCGTAGGAGCCGCCTCACCTGCCGCCACCTCGGGCTCGGCATCGGCAGCCTTCTCGGGCATAGTGGTTGTGACTGTCTCGTCAGCCACTATCTCAGACCCGGCAACTATGGTTACACCGCCTGCCGTCACCTCGGGTTCCGCAGCCACCTCCTCCATCGTCCCCTCAGGCTCGACGGTCGCCGCCACCCCTTCAGTGAGATTCGGCCTTGCAGGACAAAATATATAAGAACCGACGGTTTTAAAACTTTGATAACAAAGCCTCGAAAGCACATTACCTGAGACGGATTTACCGTTGGCTTCCCGAACTACACGCGCCGCCCGTCTATGAGCAGTAGACAAGGTGACCGGGAGCTCCTCTGAAGGAGTAGCGGCGGGAGTAACGGCGTTTGAGCCCGCTCCCATGGCCAAAGCAGCGCTACGCTCCCTTGCTACGCGCCTTAGGCGTTTCCTCTCCTCCCGGGCCGTCATGACAGACCTTTTAGAAGCCTCCTTCAGCAAGGCGTCGTCATCCGCATTCAGGGTTGCCTCCAGAGCCGTCAAGGCTTCCATCATCGGCTTTTTAAGTTGAGACTCTTGCGGCAATCCCAAAGAGGCCGGGACTTCGGTAGCTGGCTCGGGAAGAATCTCCATGTCAGCTTGTGGGATAGGTCTTGTGGTCCCTGCGATAAGACAAAAAGAGGGTCAGATTACTCATTAAAAAAATGGAAGGAGAGACATAGTAAACCGAAATGTACCAAGGCCTAAGGATGCTCTGAGTCGTTCCTCCTCCTGGAAAGTTTTGAGGGAAGCGGCGATAGCTTCTTCGGTAGAAATGCCTGTTAAAAGAAGGAAAATCGTTAGTCAAAAAACAATGATAGAGGTATGATGCAATGACGAAAAATACAACTAGTGATTACCCGATTGCGCAAGTTTAGCCAACCACGCATCGCGCCTTGCCAATCGCTCAGAAGCTGCGACGGCGTCCGCCATATCAGTGTCGTCTGGTGATTGGTTCAAAAATATATGTTAACCGTAATCAGAAACGGCGTCGCTTTGCAGCTAGCCGGTGAATACTGGTCGATCCACAGAGATGTGTAATTTTCTTACGTGTTTTTACGAGTTGATTCCAATGGTTGTTTGGATTGATTTATTAAATCTAAAAAAAACTAGATCTATCAATAAACTAAATTAATCTAAATTAAAGTCTTGCTAGGGTTAGGCTTAGGGGAAGTTGGAAGATTAAAGGTTTTCTCACCGCTTTCAATGCCTTATTTTAGATCTATTAGATGTTATAGTAATTATCAATAAAGTGGATTAGAATCTTTTGGGAAGATGTTTCTTCCTCTAGATTCTTATCCTTCCTTTATCGGTCCTTACCCTAACCTCCATGGAAAACACGCGCAACCGGTCCTTTATACTACGGTGTCACCGTTATCTCGAGGGATAAGGTGCCGTAGGGAGCGGTGTGTGCGTGTATGCATGGAGTTCTAATTCTTAGGTGTGAAGGGCATGAAAGGGATGAGAGATCTCATCTCTCAAACCTTTCCCTAAGGCTAACCCTAACAAGCGAGGAGATTACTCGCTCATTAGGGGATTAAAAGACATTCTAATTTAAAAGAGAATTAAAGCAAAGAAATAAAAGTAACTTACTAATTTTTATTGATGGCTCTCTCCAAACAATAATGCAGTACAGGTCTGAATTTGTGAAATGAAAAGAGGCATAGGTTTACAAATTTGTGATTACAATTTATAAGTAAACAGGGAAAACTAGGGTTACAGATTCTCGTGCATGTGATTTTACAGATATGCCCACGAAAAATCCCAACCCTCGCACCGATGCACCGACACCAGAAGTTTCCACCGACACGGGCACTTAATGGCCGCGGAACCGCGGCAAATGTAGGCCTTGGACCGCGGTTCCGCGGCCCTTTGGTGAGCTCAGCTCACCAAATTTCTTGAGCTGCATTCTGGGTATTTGGGCTTCTTTATTCTTCACTATTGTTCTCTGTTTGGCTTCTTATTCTTCCCCAGATCTTCAGTGAAAATTTGTATTGGTCTTTTAACCGTTTCACTCTGACATGTTTGGACCTTGAGTTGCCTTGTACCTATGTGAACTGTTATTAGTCTAGGCTTGACTAGGATCCGTCTACTTGTTGGTCAAAAGTCCCTTTTTTGTGTCTTCTTCTGTCTTTTTCACTGTATTTGCTCCAAGAACCTGTATCATGTAATATACAGCAGTCATGCGTCAAAAGCACCTGTTTAGTTATAAAACGAATAAGAATTGGGGAATATGAATTGCAATATTATGATATGAACAAATACCCCCAAACTTATCTTTTGCTCGTCCTCGGGCAAACTTATTCTTATTCACTAAAATCCAAACCTAATCGCACTTTCGCAGGGAAACGCGATTGCACTGAGCATGTGCAACAAGCCGTTAAACCTCTAGATGTCCCAGTAGGAGGAGTGTTGTCTCCTGAGGGTTTTCAGCGGATACTACCTACAAAATCCTATCAATTTGGCCTATTGACTTTTGTTCTCCAATTAGGTTTTCTAACAAGGAATTCTATTATCTTTTGACCCGTAAATTATCCACCCATATTCCTCACGCTTCCTCGTCATTTAACTTAAGATTATATATGTTATGTAGACCTATTTAGCTTTCGGCATCTTTTAAGTTTTCCTTCTAAAGTTCCATCTCCACTCAGGAATTTCTATCAACTCTATTAAAGATACAAGTTCTATTCTTCATTCCTTTCTCTTATCTAAACTCTAATCACATATCCCTACGTGTGTGTAAATATCACCCCTACACTTGGAAATTCAACTCAAGCAATCGTACTTTCGTCCATTGTCCAAAGCACTTATTAGTGAATTTTTAAATGAAATTTGCTTACACATCCTTCATGCGATCGTTAATACTTCTTGAGGTACCAACAACCGATTACAAGATGCGTTAGCACTTTAAGGCGTACTTCCTAGTTTTGCAACACCCAAGGCTTTAGCAGTGACTCCCAAACCAGTTGGTCTAAGGCACTAGGTGATAAGGCACCCTCGCTAAATATTTTTTCTATTTTTACCGCCTTAAGTAATCACAAAAACCAGTGTCCATTTTTTTCTTTATTAACCTTTTTTTCTTTTATTTTCTTCGTACCAAGGACTTTAGGCAAGAGCATTTCAAGGTCTCTTCTACTATTCCAAGTTTCAAGGTGCGTGGTTGTGCAAGTTGTAGGGTATACATTTTCAGAATCTAGACTTAAGTTAGGAACTATTTTACAAACTTATACTCTAATAAGAACATCAATACTCTTCCCTTGTTTTGACTTAGCCCAAGAAGTGAACCCAAAATTTGCTTATTTCTAAATAAACTAAAAGGCATATACTTTCTACCGTTAAACTTTAAGGAATGTTATTTTTAGGGTTTTTAATTCACTAAGTCTAAGATCTAGTTGTTCCTAGCCAGTTAACTTATTTGTCAAACTCAAGTCAATTAGCCAAAATTGAATACAATAATTTTTATAATTTTTCAAAAAAATTTCAATTTTTATGGGTTTTCAAATAAGTATGTAAATGCAAAAATATGTATAAATGAATGCGAAGGAAGAAGACGTACCGAGCATACCCCCAAACTTGAACTTGACAGTGTCCTCACTGTCATGCTACACCAAAATGTCGGCACTTCCCTGTTTATTTATTTATAAATTTTTTTATTGTTAAGAAAAAAATATATATACAAAAAGGCCCTCTCCCAAACTTCATTTAAACTATGTTAGACATTACTGCCAAACTTTGCATAGACCAAACGTCAACACCAACCAGTTGAAAAATTTATCAGTAAAGAGTATCGGTTGGTGGAAAAATAAGTTGTAGCGATCAAAAAAGAATTGGGGAAGATAGAAGTGGTGGTATGGAAGGTGTGGAGGTGAATAGACAGGAGGTGGTGATGAATCAAAACGAGAATGTGAATGCTCAGCAATCAGTGGAATATGGGCATTCTCGTTGCTTATTAAAAGAAATGGGGGTGGTTCAACGTCTAAAGGAGGAGGTTGACTCACCACAATACCCCCAAAATGTCTCTGTGGGTCCTCTATTGTCTTGGCATCATCCATCAATTGCATATGATATTTAATTATAAGGAAACTGATCTCCTCGATGTCCGCCATAGTGCAACCGAAAACTTGTCGCCTATCTTGTAAGACCTTTAAAATAGCGTTCTCTTGCTCGAAGGCTAGAGAGGCTGATATTATAATGGGAAAAGTTTCATTCTCACCTATGTAAGCATATTTAAGGTGAGGCGGTAAGGACATGAGTTCGAGTTTCGGAGGCGAAAGAATCATTGCGGAATCTACCTCGAACTCAAAGGACTCTAACACAGGTTCGAAATCACTACAAACAACCGATTTGGATGGTTCATCCAAAAATTCAAAAGACTCATATTCGGGCTGTGAGTCGTCATCATCCGAAAAAGTGAAACATTCATAATCCATATCGGTTGTGTCAACGGTGGTAGGCTTAAGGAGGGACGCACTAGTGGCGTCAAAACTGTTTTCATCAAACAAGAATCTTTCAAGTTCGCAGTCCTCCTGTGTGATTTCGTGAATAGAGCAAACTTCTCGTGTGCTAGTTTTAGGCACGGGGGGCAGACTTCCTAACTTATAAATATTGAACTCACTAGACGTCTTCCCGAAGGATAGAGTCATGGAGCCATTGCGACAGTTTATTACAGCATTGGAAGTGGCCAAAAATGGTCGACCGAGGATCACCGGAATTTGGTTCCGTGAGTTAGCAACAGGTTGTGTGTCCATAACAATAAAATCAACGGGGAATATGAACTCCCCAACTTTGATCAACACATCCTCTAGCTCACCCCTTGGATGGGTGATTGATCGATCAGCTATTTGGAGAGTACAACGAGTGGGTTTCAACTCTCCAACCCCTAATTGTTCGTACACGGAGTAGGGAAGCAGGTTAACACTAGACCCAAGATCTAAAAGTGCTCGATTAATTTTCTTATCCCCAATTGTGATTGAAATCGTAGGACAGCCGGGGTCCTTTCGTTTTTGGGGTAAGGGTTGAGGTTGGTTAATAACATTGCTCACTGCACTAGCCACTAGCACTTTCTTGGGTATTTGAGATGACTTTCTCTTCGAGGTGCATAAGCCCTTTAAGATTTTCGCGTATGAAGGGACTTGTTGGATTGCATCCAAGAGAGGTATATTTATGCTAACCTGCTTAAATAACTCCACAATCTTCTCCATTTGTGCAGTTGGTTTATTGGGACTCAACCTGTTTGGAAATGGAGCATTTTGAAAATTTGTTGAGTCAAAAGTCTGTGGAGTAGAATGTGGAGTAGGAACGGGTCCCAGTGTGGGTCCGTTCGGATTAGAAGAAGAAGAGCCTTTTGAAGAATGGAGAATAGGCTTTAGCGGAGGAAATGAGGGTGAAGAAGAAGGAGGAGAAGAAGGAGAAGATGACGATGGAGAAGAAGAAGAAGAAGAAGAAGAACCATCGGCGGGGATGTCATCACTAATACCCACATTATTCTGCAACACTCTTCCGGATCTCAACGTGGTCACCGCATTTACATTGTGATTGTGATATCCGTTTTGTGTGTGACCGGGATTTGGCAATGGTTGAGATGGAAGCTTTCCCTTTTCTCTCTCGCTCAACGCAGCAATTAATTGTGCAATTTGTGCCTCAATAGATTTGATACTTTGATCGTGTGAAGCATTGTTATGCATCAAAGACTGAACACAATTTTCAAATCTTGCTGCGGATTCTGTAGATTGCTTGAGAAATGCATCTAGACTTTTTTCTAGCGAGATAACCTTATCATCATTTGGTTGAACCAAATTGTTCGTTTGATTTGAATAAGGTTGTTGTTGGAAAGGCTGCTGGTTTTGAGCTTGTTGGGGTGCTTGTTGTTGTGGAGGAGGCCTTTGAAAGTTGTTGTTTCCTTGAAGTTGCTGATTTTGATTCCAAGAAAAATTTGGGTGGCTCCTCCAACCCGGATTGTAGGTCGAAGAGTAAGGATCATTTCTTTGTCGTTGCTGAAAAGAAGCATTGACTTGATCTTGTCCTTGAATAGGTAGATTATAAGGACACTCTTCGGTAAGGGTGATGGATCCGAACAACAAGCACAAACAGTTCGTGGGGGTAATGCAGGGGCAGGAGAAGACGATGAGATTTTGTTCTCAATGGCTTCTAGCTTTTTCATAAGTGCGGCCATCTCGGCCTTCATAGCAATCGACATATCTACTTGATGTATGCCTGCCCTAGATTGACCAATAGAAGAAGATGAGGTGGTCTTTGTGCTCTCCCACTGAATTGTTTGTTCACTAAGATCCTCAAGAAACTGCCACGCTTCTGTTGGAGATAGTGTCCTCAGAGTCAATTATTGGATCACAGGCACGTGATTGCAATGATTGAGGGGAGGACCTGTCCCAGTAGGACAGTCTTACTCAAGATGATAGTATGCTATCTGGTTTATCTTTATCATCGTGTACTGCTTTAGGTGACTTTACGAGTCGCTATTACACGTTGATAGAGCCCCTAGGATTCTTGCTTGACTACCAGCAGTATGAGGGCGATCATATACGTGAGAGCTGGAGTCTATAAGCACATCCTTAAAAGGTCCCTAGTCGTGGGAGTTTCGAGACAGGGCATCGATTCTCCAGAGTAGACTAGTGTATACAGTCGAGACCCCGACGAGGGACGGTGGCCGGTCTCACAAGCCACTGGTGTCAGTTGGTTCACCTAAGATGTATACAGGTGCTCATTGGGTTATGAGTACACCGGACAGGACTCGCCGGGAACCTGCTAGTTGGGATTATACCAGACGTCAGATAGCAGTTCCCTGGTGACATGTGTACAGGTTAGTTCATCGACCTGAGATCGTCATTTGTCTCGTGTGAGTTCCCACTGTGCTTTGATTACTACCCTACCACGGCTCAAAGGAGTCGTGCAAACAGGTTTTAGTTGGGTACAGTCCCGAGCCACATGGAGGCAGTGAGCGGATCTGCAGGGGTTCGTCTCTCCCGGTATTGGGGGTGAGGTCGCGCTGTGTCTAGGAGAGCCAGAACATGAAAAGTCCTTGGCCAAGGCAGGATTTGCTGGTAGGTATTCCAGTAGTATCTCAGGGTGTTCTGGGCTACACTCCGACACGACTTGTACCGCTATTGGGGGTCTGACTTTTACCAACCCCCTAGGCCCGCCATGCGATACTCATAGACGAACGGACCGGACTGTACGGATATTGTCACTGACAGGCTCTGTAGGGTGTCAGGATGAGTTCGCTCATCGACGTTCCTTTTGGTCAATAGCTGGTGGCCCGTCACGTATTGGCTGATACCTCTGACGTGCTAGTGGTTAAATCCACAACCATAGTATTGACAAGTCTTTAGAGTCCACCACACACACACAGTTACTCAAGTTTCGGGCGAAACGCTGTAGAGGTCGTATGGAGATATGGCAGGGTTTGATCAGATACGTGCGGTATTGCACGGATCGTGATCGGACGGTTTTTACTAGCCGGCTTTGGCTTAAGCCGGATTCTAGTATTAGATAGTGTAGTTTTGTCTCTTTGCATTTGTGTTCAGTGGGAATACAAATGCGGGCATGTATTTGCAGTAGCGGGGTTTTCCTGTAATTTATTACAGGATCAGTTTTCTGAAGTTTCCAGTTTGCATTCCGTTCCGGCCGGTTTTCTTTTATTTCTTCACAGCCGGACTTTCCGTTGGAGGGTGTTATTTGCACATTTGCAAATAACATTTTGTGGAGGGGTTTCTTGCATAATTGTAGCCTCTTCATCATGAGATTCTATTCTTGTCTTTTCCATTACTTTTTTCATGATGGTTGATGAAAGGATATGAGCTTGAAATTGATGTGAGCCTTTTTGATATATGATTTCTTTTTCACATTATCATTCTTTTGATATATACAAGGAGATGCCTTTTTCTCTCTCCAATCTTCTTCTTGATAAAGAGGGGCCGGCCATTCTTGAGAGTAAGGGAATGAGAGAGTTTCATTTTGAGTGGTGACATTATTCTTCATCTCATTTTTCCTTGCTAGAAAATTGAAAGCACCAATTTCCTTAACCTCTTCCTCCATCCTCCATGGCAACAAAACCCCAAAGAGACAAAGACTCTACACTAGCCTACAGCAAATCTTGGACGCGTCGGCTAGCCAACTTCGCACCCGAGTTGCCTCGGTCAAGAGGTGGGAGCCCGTAAAAGAGATCGGCTACGTGGTGCCCTTTCCGACGAGGACGTGACGGACGGAGATTCCGCGGGAGATCGGAGTAGAGACGAAGACCGAAGGACACGGATCGCTTGGTATAGCTTCTCTACTCTTTTCTATTTTGCTAGTAGCTAGGTTAATGGCCTGATCCGGGGTAAAAGTGCGCGGTGGTGCTGGTTTGCTAGTTTGCAAATTTTTCGTTTCCGCATTTTCGGCGTCGGATCGACGGCCGGGGCTCCGCCGCGGACTTACATTGGTATCAGAGCCACGCCATTAACCTTGCCTATCTTATTCTAGTGTGTTTACATGTTCGATCGAACGGATTTTCCGAAAACCCATTTTCATTTGCACAGTTTTCTGTCGAAATTTTTTTGGCTCCAAAAAATTTTTCAGTACATTGCAGTGACATGTGCAGGGAATTCTAAGCATTCTGTGAAAATTTGGTAGCGTGATCTCACTATTCCACCGCGGAACCGCGGCCAAAACCACGTATTTGCAGCGGTTCCGCGGGCATTTTTACTATTCATTGGACCAAATTTTTGCAGTGAGCTCCTGGGTAGAAAATGGGGTTTTTGGAATATTCTTTTTGGTCCTAGACTCTCGTTAAGTGCTACAGTAATGCTTGGGGCCCACTTCGATAAATTTGATCGATCGAAAAGTTTAAACACATTAGTTCACAGTATTTACATTATATCTGCGACCGTGAATGTCACTTGATCCGTAAATCATGTCTAACTGCTATAGCCCGGTTAGACGGATTTGCGAACGTAACATTCACGTTGATGTTCTGTGATTGTGCTGTGTTATTGCGGATCGGTCGTGGGGGACAGCCTGGATGCGATGGTAGTACAGTTTTGTTTTATATGTACATTTGATATTGCGGGGCGAGCGTCCGACATGTGGACTGCCGTCACTGCCTGTTTGTATTATTATTTTGGGGCACGACCAGGTTGCGGTCGATGTACCCGTTGTATGTATATTTTACTTTCTGTACTAGGGTTACCCCGCGGAGGGGTGCACGGATAGCCGGGTTCTAGAGGGCAACGAGCCCGCATCTTCATGGCATTGAGACGGAAGGGGGCTTTACTCTAGAATTGGCGGGCTATTCGCCGCACTCGTAGGGGGTATAGGTTGACCCAGGAGGGGTGCCCAAGTTACCGGATTCCGTGAAGTGCTGGGTGGTCCATTCACGTTGCTGAAGGGGGCTGCCACGCTTCAGGTTTTAGCGGGTAACTTGCCGCGCCCGTAGGGGTCTAGGATTTCATTGCACAGGCTATCCACACGACCAGGGGAACGTCGGGTTTCAGTAGCGGCTCTATGAAACCCGGGGATCCCAGATATCTGTATGTTTCTGTGATGCTGCATTTTTTTATCACGCCTTGAGCGAAAATTATATATTATATATATACTAGTAGATGTTGTATATGTTTTGCATCCGCGCTAGTCCAGTCCCCGCTCTGTCGTTAGTTAGCTAACCTAACGGGTGATGACGGGACCCAGTGGCGAATGCGGATGGCATATACGTACGTCATTATTTTCGTTATTTGTGGTGCGATCAATTGATGGGACTGCGTTGATTCGGATCAATGCAAGATAAACAAACCTATTTGATGTTGTTGGAACACTTTTCAAAAAGCTGTTATTGCAAGGGCGTTCTCTTTTGTTTTGCATAGTGGTATTCAGTTGGAATATCCTGCTCCTCAGTCGACGAGGCAAGGGCCGAGATCCCTTCACCGGGAGTGACCCCTTGGACAAAAGTTTGCGTCAGGACAATAACTTCACTATAGCCGATTACTTTTGCTTTGCATCGTGGTATTCAATTGGAATATCCTGCACCTCATTCTACGGGGAAAGAGCCGAGATCCCTTCACCGGGAGTGACCTCTTTAGCGAAGGTTTTCGTCACTATATTTTTCTAAAAAGCTATCAGTTCCTTCAACGATATCAAGTTCATTACGTTAAAGGTTTTCGCCAGAAACCATTCGTAGCCCTCCGTCGTTTCATATGGATGGTCAATAGTATTCAAGCTGTGTATGTTGGCCAAAGTCAAGGCACAGTGATTGGTAGCTATTGGGTATTCATATGCAGCATAGATAGATGCGTTGGTTTGGGACAGTCGTACTGCCATTTTGGCCAAAGTCAAGGGTAGGTACGGGTGGGTTCAAATCAACCTGGAGAATGACGGGTAGAACTTGACATGTGAGTTATGATATGTTGGCCAAAGTCAAGGTCATAAGAGTATGGGGTAAAAATCCTCATCGGGAGTTTCAAAAGAACTGAAACTTGCCAGATATGCGCATACCTTCTGGAGTGTGATAACGTGAGCGGATTCCGTCACGTTATCATGCGATGATAGTTGGATCCCGATTCCCACTGATGAGTTGGTTTACTCCTCGGGTGATCCCGGCTAATTCTTCTTTCAAGTTTGGGGAAGAATTTGACGTTACAGTGGGAGGTTTCCAGATTAGATAAAGTGATAACCATTCTGATCTAGGTTAGAGTGCACGCTGAGTGTTTCTTTTCTCTCTCTCTTTGGCAGCGACCATTGACCCGACCCTAGACTATGACTCAGTGACTAAGTTGACCGAACCTTCTTAACACTGGCTTTTGGATTATCAGAGTTACAGACCTCATTGCCACTCCTATTTTTACCCTTTTCTCCAAGACACCCCGTATTACTACGAACGTCCACTTCCATTGGACAAAACCATCGTATGGTTATATACGAACTCGAAGGAATTCGAGGATGGTTTCTGGTTCTGGAGAAAACGAATAGAACTATTCAGTTGTCTTTTCCTTTCACCTTCTCTCATTGCGAGTACTCCTTGGTTTAGGAGATAGTACACCTATTACGCAAATTGGATAGTCTTCTTTCAAACCATAGGCAGGTGCCGACCGGTAGGGAATGAAGAAAGCCAATTAGCCTAAATGGTGTACAGAAGGTATTAAGTTCAGACAAAGCAAGGGATTAGTAAGAGGGCAAAGTAAATTGCGACTGCTATTCACGACCAAACCAAGTATTTCTTCGCCAATCCTAAATCACCTTTGTATTTCTCCAGGACACTCCGTATCACTACGAAGATCCCAGTTTATTGAATAATCCATCGTATGGTTATATACGAACTCGAAAGGAACTTGTTCCAGTTCGGGGATGGATCCTGGTTCAGGAGAAATAGGAATAAGGTTCATTCGGTTGTCTTTTATCTTCACATTCTCTCGCATTGTGAGTGCTCTTAGGATTAGGACAGTACACCCATTATGCTTATTGGATAGTATTCTTCCAAACCATAGGCTGGTGCCGAACGGTATGGAAGGAAGAAAACCATTTGGCCTAAAGGGGCGTACAGAAGGTAATGACTAAAGACATATAAAGGGATTTGGAGAGGTGGCAAAGAATTATACGGTTACAGTTATGAATCTGGATAATGGAAGAGGCATTACTAGGAATACCAGGATACCCCATCGAAACATTTCAATGATTCAGGTTCACTGTGTACTGTTAATAGAAAACTGATTTCCCGATTAGACACTTGCTCCAGGGTATGTATTTACCAGGTATGACTCTCACATCTGTATGGTTTTACAGATGATGAGTGGGAGTAAGGTATTGGGAATTAGGTGACCATCCTCATTATATCAGGATTCATTGTAATTGGTGATATTTGAGGAAGCCACCTGGGTTGTTTGCCGGTCGGCAAATATTTGGTTTTGAATATCCGTTGTTATGCACCAATTTCAAATTGATATATCTGTACGTCTATCTCTATAGAGTGAGATATATCTTTTTGAAATTATGTCTATGACATTTACCTATACCAGTGGATGGTTAGGTAAGAAGCATTCAACAGCGGTGTAATTCTTCATAACCATAGTACAGTTTTCAACCTAAAGAGGTTCTTTTTGTATCATCATCCCTATCATGTCCTGGAAGAGGAGGCCCATACGCTGTATGTTGGCTGCCTGTTCGGCAGCCTCTTTGTCCTTCTTCTCCAATACTCGGCGAAGGAACTCGGTGTCAGTCTCTTGTTCCTGACGTTCATCTAAAGAGCTTCCAGGGCTTTCTTTTGGCCCTATAAGTGCAGCCATGGCGTTCATCATCTCCTGGAGCTTCTGTTGTTGCTCCTGAGCCTTGGTCACTGACCGTGTAAGCGGTCTATGACCCGTTGATGCACGGCTGTCTTCTTTTCCCGATGCCATGTAAACCGTGTGAACTGTTATGCCCTCTGACTTGGGGCGTTTAGGTTCACCATTTTTAACCTTTGCCGCTGTCACGGGAGCTTTCTCTGGCCTCCTTCTTTTGTGGACCGTTGAAGTGGGCATCCTAGCAATTGTTGCCCCCTGTTGTTTAATGGGGCGGTTTTTGTCTTTTTCCACCTTTGCCTTTTTCTGGCGATGAAAGTGGTCCGGGTCAATCACGGAGTCTTGAACCCTCCGCCAAACTTTATAAATTTTTGACGACAGCCGTTGAGGGGGCTGTTCCTGCTTTGTCTCCGGAGCTTTCTCCATAGGCGGAGATCTTTTCAATGTAGCAATTGGAGAGTTCTTTCTCACTTTCCTCAACAATTCAAAGCTGTTCACAGTTGGAACAGCAGCGTTGACCTCCACCATTAGAGCAGGTGGAGTTAGCCCTGAGGGAGAGTTGCCCCCTGCTTTCCTCACTCGTTGCCAATGGCGACGTCGCGCACGACGAGCCATTGGGATTGGCTCGGAAATTGAGATAGTTTCTTTTTGCCCCCTGTTTGAATGTGGGGTGACTGCCAATGTCAGCCTATTGAAGACTGATGCCCTTTGACCAATAGGGGCAGGAGTAGGAATCGTCAATCTCGCGAAGACCGATTTTTTGATGGGAGAAACCGCTTTAACGTCTTCCGGAGCAGCGGCCGTTGCCCTCTTTGGGACGGCCACTCTATGGTTCTGATCTAGCCTGGCAAAAACGGAGGCTGTCGGTTTGGTAATGGGCGACCCGTTGACAGGGGCTGTCGTAGCAGTGAGCCGGTCGAAGACCGACTTTTTGCTTACTTCCGGTGCAGGTATTGGCGCAGAGAAGCTTGTAGGTGGGATCATGGTCCCGAAGAACAAGCCGGTGGTGGCTTGGGTCACTTGGTCTACCGGCAGAGCGAGGAAGGAAGCCGCTTGGGGCCCATATGCTACACCTCCTGGTGAGGTAGAGCGTCCATTGCAGTGGCATTTCGAGCAGTTGGTGCAGTTAGAGGCTATTGAATCTTGAATTCTACGCCAGGTAAAAGACCAAATCTTAGTAGCTTGAAATCCGAAGACAACCATTTAACAAACCGCGATTGGTTCGCGAAGACGACACACGAAGTGTGGAGTGGAAAGAGGAAGAGGTCCCACCGGGCGTGCCGGAATCTGATCCCCTCCGAAAGACGGCGCGCAGGACTGCGAAGCCCTGGCGCTGAGATTCGGGGCAGATGCTATATGGTTTTACCCGTCTATCTCTCCGAAGATGCCAAATTGATTTATGGCACCGTGTATCGAAGGTTTAGACGGATGCGGCCGATGTAGCAGACTTTGTCAGATTCCACCTCGCTTGAGGGGTTTTTGATTGTGGGGACGCTCTTCCCTGCAGGTGCAAGCCCCTGCAGTTAATTACGCTTCCGCCTCGCGGTAGCCACTTTCTCCTTCTCCAGAATTTCACTTCGTGTCGTATGTGTTTGTTTTGTTTGTGGTTGCCCGTGGATTGTATACGGAGACTGAGTCATGCCGTCGCCCGTAGGACGTGGATTAGTCCAAATCCGTATTTATTTAGATTTGGGTTTGGTGTTTTAGTTTAAGGATGCGTTAGTCGCGTTGCGGCTAAGATCAACTTAAACGTGATTCGTTTAATATATGGTTGTCGGGACTCGTCACCTCTCTGACGTCGTTGAAGGATTACAACGATAAGTGTCAGAGGAGTTCAAAGGTGTACCCTCGAACCGAAGTTGATTTAGGGTTTTGTATTCCATTTGAATGTTTAAGGATACGTTAGCCATGTTTGGGGCTAAGATCAACTTAAACGGGACCGTTTAGATCCGGCAAAAGAGCATTTGGAGGCTCTATTATTCTAGTTTTAAGGACATAGTGGTCCATAGGTAGTTTAAGGACGTTGCAGTCAATATTCCAGTTTAGAGACGTGGTGGTCCATTATTAGTTTAAGGACGTTTCGGTCCAACGCCAGTTTAGGGACGTAGTGGTCCGTTATTAGTTTAGGGACGTTTCGGTCCAATATTAGTTTAGGGACATTTCGATCCGATATTAGTTTAAGGACGTTTCGGTCCGATATTAGTTTAGGGACGTTTCGGTCCAATATTAGTTTAAGGACGTTTCGGTCCGATATTCCCATTTAGGGACGAATATTAGTTTAAGGACGTCTCGGTCCACGAGTTTAAAGACCCCGCAGTCCATATCGATGTGTGGTCGTTGGGACCCGTCACCTTTTTGACGTCGTTGAGGAATTACAACGATAGATGTCAAAGGAGTTCGGAGATGTACCCTCAAACCGGATGTGAATTGATTTAGGAGGAGCAATCTTGCTCAGTCAATTTAATTTAAGAACTTACGGCCAAAATTGGGCTAAGTCCAGTTGAGAATATTCAACGTTCCGTTTGCATTTGGCCTATTAGGTCTTTTACTAGGGCTGCTCATTTATTTTAGGCTTTGCTCAAACAGAGTATCAATTTAAATGGGGACCTGCCTTTTTATTGCTTTGCAATTTATTTAGACCTGTTAGGTCTTTTTGACTTGGGCCTGGCCCTTTAAGTAATGCATCGCATTTGTGCAAAGCACTGAGAATCTTTGTAGATTCAAGAACAGAAGTGCAAAGCACTTTTTATCCCTTGATCTAAATTTGGATCAAAGAAAAAAACAAGTTTTTTCTTGTTTCAGAGAACCAAAGGTTCATAGCAAGTGCAATGCACTATTTTTATTATTTTTATTTATTTATTTATTTATTGAAGATCACTGATCTTGTTCTTAGATCAATGATCTATTCCTAAGAGAATTTTCTCTTATTTTAAAGGTTTTTTACCTTTTTTTTTTTTATTCTCAAGGAGTTCTCAAGAGTTCTCTTCTCTTTTTTTTTTAGTCCGATCTCCTTGATCTTGAAATGAGGCCTAGGGTCCTTTTTATAGTGCTCATAAATTAGTTAGATTTGTTACATAAATCTTTTTCTGAGTGATTTGGGGAATTTTCCCCACCGTTGGATCTTTGATCCAAAGGCCCCGGCCTTATACAAGAAAATCTTCTTGTTTCAACAAGATTTATTCTGTTTTGCGCAACTCCCCCAGTGAGTGACACGTGTCGCACAATGAAGCGCTTACGCAGCTGCGCTTGCGCAACTGCGCAGACACGTGTCGCGCAGCGGTGCGCTTGCGCAGTCGTGCTCGCGCAGACATGTGTCGCGCAGCAGTGTTCGCGCAACTGCGCAGACACGTGTCGCGCAGCGGTGCGCTTGCGCAACTGTGTTCGCGCAACTGCGCAGACACGTGTCTCACAGCGGTGCGCTTGCGCAACAGTGTTCGCGCAACTGCGCAGACACGTGTCGCGCAGCGGTGCGCTTGCGCAACTGAGCGTTGCTTTTGTTTTTTAAAGAGCCTTGCTCTGATTGGACGCACTGCCTTGGGCGTTGTGCTGCCGTGTCAACTTCTGACACGTGGCGCGTTGCGCGCAGCGCACGGGATCTGAAGCGTTGCTTCAAAAATTTGAATTTTCAAAATTCAAACAGAGCCTTGCTCTGATTGGGAGAACAAATGCCCCCCACCGTTGCGCTCACGTGGTGCGCACGTGAGTGCAGCGGTGGCGAGATCCTGACCGTCGGATCAAAAGGGTCAGGTGAAAAGGCGCAGGCGCCTATAAATAGGACCCTTGGTCCTTGGTAATTCTTTACCATTTTCAAGAATTTGAATTTCAGAGCCTTGCTCTTGCTTAAGAACTTCCAGAGCCTTGCTCTTGTGAGAACTTCAAAGCTCCAGTTTTAGAATCACTCTAGGTAAAATTAATTAAAATTAAATTTAATTAACAGAGCCTTGCTCTTATAGATCTTTGATCTAAAGAAAAACCCCTTTGGGGTTTCTTCAACAGAGCCTTGCTCTCAAAAAATTTACAGATTTACAGAGATCTGATCCATGGGTTCTAACCCATGAACAGAGTATTGCTCTTAGATCAAATGTAGATCTTTTTAGATCTGATAAACGGAGAAAATTTTTGCTTTATAAGTTTTCATGGATTTTTCAAGATTCCAAAACTCTAAAGATAAAATTGATGGATCTTTCCACCATTACCATAGAGCTATGCTCTTTTAAGGAATCTTGTTCCCCTGAGACCAGAGTTTGACAAATGTCACTCTGTGACAGAGCTTTGCTCTGAAAGAGAATATTTCTCCTTGTCTCTAGGGATTTCCCATCAGCGAGGATATTCTTTTGGGGACCTTTTCATTAATTGACAGTCTCATCTAATGATGGGGTTGTCTTATTAAATGATGTACCGTCATCCAGATTTTATGGGCCCCTCTTTTTGTCCCCTACCCATTACATCACAGTGTTGAGTAAGATTTCAAAATGCCAAGTGTCAGAACACTAACGGTTATTTTTATCTTTCTACAGGAAACATGTCCGGCGACTTGTCTTTCCCCTTTGTTCGCTCGGAAGGAGGGTTCCCCCATTCGCCGGTGGACCGGGTGGCGTTCGCTCTCATTAAAGATCATGACCCTGAGTGCAAAAAGCTCCACCTGTGGGGAAGGTGGTACAGCCAGATCATCCAAGGCCGTCGCAGCTTCAGTTCCGCCTCGCCGTCTGAGCCTACAGTCACGATCCCCTATGCAGACGAACCCCCGGTGAAGTATGCCGTGGAGGTTAAAAACTGGAATTCTGATGACCTCCTCCAGCCTGCGATCGATGCCATCCCCGTGCAGCCGCCGGCAATAGATATTCTGAGGAGGCGAATCTGTCAGGGTGAAGCACGCCCTTGGGGACAGGCTTACAATATTGGACTGATCCCGCGACCCCCCGCCGGATATTTGCAGTGGGCTCGGTACATCTTATCGGCGAAAAGGACTCATCAAACGAGGATTGGTTTATATTCAGCCATCTACGTTTCGCTTTTCGAGTATCCCTCTCCTCCAACGTGGTGGGTCAAGGCCTTTATCGAATAATGGAATATCCCCACTCACACCTTCCTGATGACGGATAGGGAAGTCTCTATCTCCTTGGAGGAATTCGCTGAGATTTCGGGTCTACCAATGAGGGGAGAGCACTACGAGGAGCTGCTTCCTCCTGACGAGTACGTCTTTGCCACCAAGCAGCTGGTGTTTGACTTAACTCCGGAAAATGCCATTCAGCATCAGTATCCGGGCTTGGTGAAGGTGTTGGAGATCTATGAGGAACTCCATTTGGGATCGGGCGAGCGGGGTGTCAGTTTCGCAGATTTTATTGCTCGCTTTATTCGCCAGAGTTCCTATCAGAGGAGAGTGAGAAGTTTGCTCAGCTTGGTGACCCTTTTGGTTTCGGCTTGGACCGCCGACCCGTATCGGAAATTGATCAGAAGGATTTCTATCTCCCCAACGCTGCCATTGCTGCTTTCTCGGAAATTGCCGTCCCAGGCATGGATAAGGAAACCTTTTTTATTGGGTTCTTGGGTTTGTGGCTATGCAACTTTGCACTCCCCATGCACCCCCGCCTCATGCGGCCCTCTGTCTTTTACCCAACGCATCGGATGGTGGCTGGTTTGCAGTTATCGGTAGGAATCGCCGATCTGGCTTACCTTTATCATGGACTTAGCATAGCAGCGGACGCCAGTGAGCCCGGGGTACAGCCTGCTAACTTCCCGATGCACTACTTCACTTCTTGGATGGAGATGCATGTGCGAGGGGTGTTTGGTGCCCACAAGACTCCTCCGTTCTTCGAGAAATACAGACTCCCGAGAGTCATGCGGTTGGTCGGGGCTTTAATTGTGGTTCCAGCCCCGCGGGAGTCTAGAGGGCTGCTCCTTCGTCCACATCTGGTCGGAGCGAAGGTTTCCTTTGTGGATAAGGTCATAACCATAGGCTCAGAGACCACCAAGTCAGTGGTGCCCCTGCGTGATGACTTTAAAGATGGGGCTTCTGCATTGAAAGCTCGGGAAATCCTCCATCTCTACTCCATCCGGCAAGGCTATCTAGTGTTCAGGCAGAATGAAACAGCCTTGTTTATGAGATATAACCCACACCGATTTGCCCGGCAGTCAAGCTACAACCAAGGGATCCCGCTGGAAGCTTTCTTGGAAACGCCCATGGTCGGCCCAGAGGGGATAAAGAATGTGATGCATCATTTTACACGGCTTAACACAGGTTCCTATTTCTTTATTAGTGAACCCAGCTGTGCCCCTACGATGCTTAATTCATATGTGGCCTGGTATGCGCACGCGATGGGCCCGATTATCTTAACGGAGAAGCGTATGCTGGTTGACCGTAGGGGTGCGCCTCCCGGCGGCGATCGCAAGGCCCCTTTGCAGCCAAGGCTCCCGGTCGTCCCTCCGCTAAAAGATGCTGGAGTCGATCGACCACGCGTGTTGAGCCCCCCGCGGGGATTGCCGCTGCCCACTACGGTGGATGCACCATCGGCGTCCCGTGCTCCCACGAAGGCGGCTAATGTAGTATCGCCAGAGCCAGGCGTAGGAGCAGATATTAGGACCCGCCGCCCTAAAGTGACTGCCAAGCACAAATCTACTCTGGGTGGATCTAAAGCTGGCGAACAGAAGAAGAAGAAGAAGTCCACCCTTTCCCTCGATGCGATCCTCAGCTTAAAGCCTGCGGCTCCTCCCACCGAAGGCATATGTGAATATGGCAGCAACGAGGGCTTCTTGGTAGACCCTGCGGACACCAATTTGGCTGCCGCCATTGCAGCTTCGGAGCGATCGGCGAGGCTCGAAGCGATGTTAAGCAAACTCGCTGAGTCAGGTAATCATCAGCCGCTTTATTTGTCATTTTATTGCACTTTTTATTATTATCTTTAACTAATATTTGCTCCCTTTACAACAGGTGTCTCTACTGAAGAGGCTATCGCTGCCTCTTTGAAAACCTTCCAAGAGGAGGAGGAGAAGCGCGCTCTAGCAGGCGTTGGTATGTCTCACCCCTTTCTCTTTTATAAGGAAAGTTTGTCATCTTTTCTGATGGTCGACCTAACCTTCTTTTGTTTCTTTGCAGGGGTTGTATCAATTGATGCGGGGATCCTTCCCGAGGCCGTTACTGAAGTCCCGATCTCGTCGAGGCTGCTGCAGAAGCCTCGACTTGACAAAATGACAAGGGATGCCCTGAAAAATCTGGAGGCATCCCTATTCACGGACGAGGACGCCTCAATTAAAGAAGTCCTAGTGGCATCCGTCTCAACGGCTCGGGAAGAGCGGAAGCGGTTGAGACGCGAAGCAAAGGCGCGCAGAGCTGCCTTGGCCACGGGAGCGGGCCCTAGCACTATTCCTCGTGCCAACACTCCTTCTGAAGAGGCCCCTGCCGCCCTATCTACTGCTCATAGGCAAGTAGCGCGCACGGCCCGAAGTGCAAACGATAAATCCTCTTCAGGTAGCATTTCTTTCAGAGCCTTGTTGTAAGAATTATAAAGCCGTTGGCTCATATGCATTCCACATTGCAGGGCCAAGTCCGGCTGAGGGGGAGGCGGAGACCGTTGAACCCAGGGGAGCGGAGGAAGCGGTACTTGCCGAACCCGAGCCGACAGTGAGCAACGTCGTCGGGGCCACGGGGCCTGAAACAGAGGTTGAGGGATCCGCCGCCGAGAGGGTCATTGATGCCGCACCTGAAGTGGCGACAGATGAGATGACTGTCTTAACCGAGCCGAAGGCAGTAGAGGGTGAGGCGCTTGAGGCTGGAGACCTCGTGGTGCCGATGGACGAGACAACCGCGACCGCAGAACCTGAGGGTGTATCGGGTGAGGCGGCCACGATTCCTGAGGAGGAGCTAACCGCTCTTTCCCAGGAATCTGGCAATACTCCAATCATAGCCCTCCCCGCGTATGGTTCCTTGCCGTCTCCAGGGCTTGCGAGCACAACAACGGTTCCCATCGAGTTGGGTGATGAGGCTACGGGCGGCGGTCTCATGTCAACGGAGGAGGGGATTGCTTCAGTTTCGGCTGGCAGCTCGTCAGGTAAATTTTGAGTTACCAGCGTTCTTCTTTTTATATATCTCACGATCTCTTCTAACAAGTTTGTCTTTGCAGGTGCGGCCAGTGCCGACGCTCCATTGCTTGAAGGAGCACCGTCAACTACTGCTTTGGCGGTGGTCACCTCCCCGTCTTCCCTTGTACCATCGCGGATGTTGGAAGGTATGGAATTACGACTCATGCGTTAATCTTTTAAACGTGTAGCTTTTGTACTAACGTTATACCACTGTGCCCTTTCAGGAGCGCTCTTTGATAATCTATACCAAGTGTTGCTCCCACACTTCTCCTTCCCATCCGAACTCGCTTCTCCCTCTAGTAGTGCCGGTGAGTGTTATTCCGATATCTTTCGAGGGAGTATAGGATCATTTCTGACTTTTCCTCTTCCTGATTGTAGTGCCACGAATCGAAGGAGGGGACACAAGACCTGTCACGCCACCAGCCCTTCCGGCTTTGTCGTCCGTTTCAGCTGGTACAGTATATTCCTCCCCCCTTTTTATATGATCCTTCAGCATCTTTTCGAATCATTGTTTACCCATGTTTCGTTTTGCAGCTATTGTTCCAGCTCCGATCCCCCTTGAGTCTCGTGTTCTCTCACCAGCGGGGCCTTTCTTGAAACGTCCATCTTCAAAAGGTGCCGTGATGAGTTTGGGTATGCTGAGCGGGTATATCGAAGAGCTTAACATGGACGCTCTCCCTTCTGCCGTGGATTTCACAATGGAGGTTAACCCGATGTTGGCGGCGCTCGTAAACTTTCACAATGAAGACGTCGTCGAATCTTGGGTTAACCACTGCAGAGAGATTGAGGCCTGCTTGCATCGGTTGGAGACGACGCGCCCTTCTCCCGAAGTTTTGGCCATGAGCACCGAACGGACAGCCTGGCTCGAGCAAAGCGCTTCTTATCTCCGCCATTTGGAGCAGGAAGCAGCTTTGCGGTTGAAGGAGCGTCGGGAATCTTCAAGCGCAACCGCTCGCCTGCGCGCTGAAGTTAGGACGAATGCTGCTGAAGTGAAAGCCGTCTTTGAAGGCCTCTTGGAGCGTATCTCTAATGGGCTAGCACTGAGGCGGAAGCTTGATGCCGCCGAGCGTGATGCCCGAGGCCGTGAAGCAGCTCAGCAGGTTGTTGAGGAACAGCTTGCATCCTTCAGGCAGCAGCGGGCTCAAGCAGAGGCCGAACTGGCGATGGCAGCTGATCAAGAGAAGGCGTGGAAGGAAGTATGCGAGCAATTGCTAAATCTATGCAAGACGCTTCCTTCTCAGTAATTCTCCTTGTATTATTTGTACTTATAAAATAGATGTATATACATTTTTTATTCTTTAGTACAATGTATCCTGTACTCGATCAATATTTATGAATAAAAGATGCACATTTTTGTAATGTCTTGTGTCATTTCTCCGCCCCCCTTTTTTTTTGCATGATATCTTTGATGAACCTCATTGGCCGATAACTTCATTTCTCCCAGAGATAGCGATGGCTTAGGCCGCAGGTTCAGGTCTACCGCCTAAGACTTTTCAACTCTATGAGCCATGAGGGTCTCATAGAGGCTTTTCTCCCTACGGATCGAGAGGATCTCGTCGGTGGGTTTTCTCCTTAGGAATCGTGAGGATTCCTAAGTGTGGTTTTCTCTCATAGGTCGTAAGGATCCTACAAGAGAATTTTCCCTCTTACGAGTCGAGAGGATTCGTAAGTGGTTGTTTCCCTCCTCGTTGAAATTCGACTTTGGAGAGTGAGACCCGTGAATAGTATGCAAGAGACCATTTTGGATTGACTTGCAGGGTCCCATTGCTCAGGAAGCAAGCTTTTCAATCCTAGCTGCCTGAGACTTCATCTTGCAAATTGATAAGCAAGTTCAATTTGTTGAAGAAATCCCTTTTCTGAATGATTTGGCGGAACTTCCCCTACCGTCGGATCTTTGATCCAAGGGCTTCTGTTTTACAGAAGAAAATCTTCTTGTTTTAACAAGAACGGAAAAGATTTCTTCAGAACTTTAATTTTGTTTGGCGCAAATGCTCCATAGTATGATACATGTCGCGCGGCGCAGCGCAATTGTGTTAGCGCATCTGTGCTGACGCGTGTCGTGTAGCGTACGGCGCAGCGTAACTATGCTACCGCATCTGTGCTGACACGTGTCGTGTAGCGCACGGCGCAGCGCAGCTGAAGCGTTGCTTCCTTTAATTTTGCTTGAAATAGAGCTTTGCTCTGATTGGGTGCGCTGCTTTGGGCGCTGCGCTGATGCGTCTGCGTCAGACACGTGGCACGTTGCGCAACGCAAATAATCTGAAGCGTCGCTTCATTAAATTAATTTTCTAGACAGAGCTTTGCTCTGATTGGGGGAAGACGAAGCGTTGCTTCATCTCCCGCCTCAGAATTTGAACAGAGCTTCACTCTGATTAGGGTAAACCGCCGTGACAACTTTTGGAAGTCGAAGAGGCACTTGATGCCTATAAATAGGACCTTTGGTCCCCCACAGATACTTATCATCTTTCAGATTTTTATTTTCAAAAACTTCAGAGCTTTGTTCTTGCCTTCAAGAACTCCGGTGTCTTGCTCCTTTTTTCAAAGTTTTTAGAAAAACTTTAGGTAAAATCGATTCTTAGATTAATCTTAACCAGCAGAGCTTTCGTCCAGGGGATTTTATCCTTGAACATAGTTTTGCTCTCTAGGAATTTAGTCCTCTATGTATATTGTTGCTTTTCTATTGCTGATCTTCCTGTAATATTTCCTCCAGGCATAATGGCGGCGGTGCATCTATACAGTTTGCATGAGTTCATTACCTACGACGATATCCGCGCTCAGGGTCGTCAACAAAACCAGGAGTTTACAGACGCTGAATGTGCAGAAGTCATGGGTCGTCTGAACGCAAGCGGTGGTTGGCTGTTGCCTCGTCGTTCGGCCCTTTTGAAAGTCGTGTTGGGAGCCATATGGAGAGCACTTCCGGGTCTTCATGAGGCCTTACAGCTCAATGCGCTGGATGATGCCGAAGACAAGGTGCATTCAGTGTACCTGACAGGGCTGATCTCAAAGAAACGGCGGAACAGCCTCACTGACATCCTACACCAAGTCTTCCAGCAGACGACGATAGTTGCTGCTTATCGAAGGCCAGGAGGGCTTGCCGATGATCTTGACACAGAGGAGCGCGAAAGACTGCGCATAAAAATAATTAGAAAGGCCAGAAGAACTCTGGATGGCCTTACTTTCGATTTCCTCAATCCGTGCCCCGGATCTGAGGTTATACCGTTGTAATAATTTGAATAATGTTTCTTATTTATTGTTCTTATGATTGTAAAAAAAGAAATTTTCTAGCGGTATGAATGGAAACCCTCCCCCTTTTTATTTCAGCTTGTCTTATTTCTCGTCTTGAGTCTTCTGCCCGTGCATAAATGAATGCGTCACGAACGCCAGATCAAATGTAGATCAGATATTCTTTCTGTCATCTTCTTTTTATTGTCAGCAGGCTGTCTTAATAACCATGATTGATGGGTATCTAAAACGAGTATTCTGACTTCCTTAAGAAATAGCGATGGCTTAGGCCGCAGGTTCAGGTCTACTGCCTAAGACTTTTCAACTCTATGAGCCGTGAGGGTCTCATAGAGGCTTTTCTCCCTACGGGTCGAGAGGATCCCATAGGTGGATTTTCTCTTTAGGAATCGTGAGGATTCCTAAGTGTGGTTTTCTCTTATAAGTCGTAAGGATCCTATAAGAAAATTTTCCCTCTTACGAGTCGAGAGGATTCGTAAGTGGTTGTTTCTCTCCTCGTCGAAATTCGACTTTGGAGAGTGAGACCCGTGAATAGTATGCAAGAGACCATTTTGGATTGACTTGCAGGGTCCCATTGCTCAGGAAGCAAGCTTTTCAATCCTAGCTGCCTGAGACTTCATCTTGCAAGTTGAGACGAATCGAGGATTTCCCGCGGAGGCACTGGTGGCTCTGCAAGTCGACGCGAATCAAGAGGCTCTCGTCAAGGAGTGTTTATATCCGTGAGTCGAGAAATTTTGCTAGGGATTATTTGTTTCCCGAGCGCCAAGGATTATTTATTTCCTTGGGGTTTGAAACGAGTCGAGGATTCCCACGGGGGCACTGGTGGCTCTGCGGGTCGACGCGGATCAGGAGGCTCTCATCAAGGAGTGTTTGTATCCGTGAGTCGAGGAGTTTGCTAGGGATTATTTGTTTCCCAAGCGCCAAGGATTATTTGTTTCCTTAGGGTTTGAAACGAGTCGAGGGTTCCCACGGAGGCACTGGTGGCTCTGCGAGTCGACGCGAATCAGAAGGCTCTCGTCAAGGAGTGTTTGTATCCGTGAGTCGAGGAGTTTTGCTAGGGATTATTTGTTTCCCAAGCGCCAAGGATTATTTGTTTCCTTGGGGTTTGAAACGAGTCGATGATTCCCACGGGGGCACTGGTGGCTCTGCAGGTCGATGCGGATCAGGAGGCTCTCATCAAGGAGTGTTTGTATCCGTGAGTCGAGGAGTTTGCTAGGGATTATTTGTTTCCCAAGCGCCAAGGATTATTTGTTTCCTCGGGGTTTGAAACGAGTCGATGATTCCCACGGGGGCACTGGTGGCTCTGCAGGTCGACGCGGATCAGGAGGCTCTCATCAAGGAGTGTTTGTATCCGTGAGTCGAGGAGTTTGCTGGGGATTATTTGTTCCCTCTTTGTTTGCATCCTTGGATTGTATATAGGGATCGATGTGATCTTAACCGTAGGGCCAAAGTTTTATCATCACTCTTTTTTTTTGTTTTATCTCCGCGATGCTCTATCATTTCAACTTTTATATCGCGAAGGTCGCGATTGCCCAATCATTTCAGCTATTTTTCGCGGTGCCCAATCATTTCGGCTATTTATTTTATTTTTACTCGCTGTTTTTTATTGCGAGTTGCCCAATCATTTCGGCTATTTATTTTATTTTTACTCGCTGCTTTTTATTGCGAGTTGCCCAATCATTTCGGCTATTTTGCATGCATACATTTTACTTGCTGCTTTTTATTGCAAGTTGCCCCATCATTTCGGCTATTTCGTATGCGTGAGCGGCCTACTGGCTTTTCGCTGTAAACCTAAAATTGGACACCGATTTCGGCATCAGCACCGCTGCAACTGGGATATCACCAGGAGCGAATCATCATTTGCCTCTGTCGTTGTCGAACAAAGGAGGCTTAGTGACCAGGGTTAAGGTCCTGTCGACTAAGGCTTTTGACTTCATGAGCCGTAAGAGTCTCATAAAGGTATTTCTCTCTACAAGTCGTGAGGATCTTGTAGGTGTATTTTCTCCTTAGGAATCTTGAGGGTTCCTAAGTGTTTTGTTCCTCTGTAAGTCGTAAGGATCCTACAGGAGGGTTTTCTCCTTGTAAGTCGAGAGAATTTACAAGGGTTGTTTACCTTGCAAGCATATCCCTAGTCTTAGATGGGACTTAGTTAGGGAAATGTTTATTCGCACCCGTGGATTGTATACAAGGGTCAATGCTGAGCCACTTGTAGGGCAATATCGAAAGTTGTGGGGGTTGCTTAAGCACAGGTTTAGATCTCTGTAACTTAATACTTTCAAATCTTATGAGCCGTGAGGGTCCCATAAGAGAGTTCTCCTTACGAGTCGTGAGGATCTCGCAAGTGTATTTTTTCCTTAGGAATCGTGAGGATCCCTAAGTGTGTTGTTCCCTTGTGAGTCGTAAGGATCTCACACGAGTGATTTCTCCGTACAGGGTCGAGAGGACCCTATAGGTGTTTCTTAACGGGGTTGCGCCCTTTCGGGTTTTCACAAACACTCGCCGGTAGTCCTGCTGTTTTTACTCACGGAGCCCTTTCAGGTTTTCATCCGTGCCCATTTTGCTTATGGACATACCGTTTTTTTTATGTTCTTCTTTTTTTTATTTTCTTCTTCTTTTTTTTACGAGGTCGCGCCCTTTCGGGTTTTCACGAACACTCGCCAGTAGTCCTGCCGTTTTTACTCACGGCGCCCTTTCGGGTTTTCATCCGTGCCCTTCTTTTTGCTTATGAACATACCGTTTTTTTTTTAATTTTATTTTTTATATATTTTTTTTTAATCTCGCTGGCCTAAAGATGCTGCGATAGTAGTTTAAAGACGTTTCGGTCTGCTATTAGTTTTAGGACATTTCGGTCCGCTGTTAGTTTAAGGACATTTCGGTCCTGCGTTGAGAGGATGGCTACTGCTTATAAAGTTTCGAGCTTAGGAAGACAGCGAGAGGACATAGTCGTCGTCATCTATCATTTACCTAGGCCGTGACTCATTAAGCGTAGTATTTCTTTAGGAAGCGACCATTTATTGGCCTGAAAGGCCTTTCGCCATGCATATCCATAAGTAGGTAGGCCCCACCCTGGTAGACCTTATCTATGATGTAAGGGCCTTCATAGTTTGGCTCGAATTTTCCCCGCTTGGCGCGATTAGGGATCATAGGCCTTTTGACCACTAGCACGAGTTCGCCTTGGCGGAATGTCCTTGGTCGGGTTAATCTTTCATATGAGCGCATCATCTTTTCTTTATAAGCTTCCAGATTTTGTTGTGCTAGTAGCCGGGTTTCATCAAGAGCATCCAGCTCTTCAAACCGTAGGTGAGCATTTTCTTCATCCGTCAGCTCGTAGTGAACTGCCACTCGCAGAGAGGGTAATTCTATCTCGAGGGGGAGTACTGCTTCCGTACCGAACACCAACGCGTACGGCGTTGTGTTCGTGGTCGTCTTGAATGTAGTTCGATATGCCCAGAGAGCTTCTTGCAGTCTTTCGTGCCAATCTTTCTTATTGCGGGACACCGTTTTCTTTATGATTTTTGTCAATGTCTTGTTGAAGGCTTCAGCTAGTCCATTGGCTCGCGGGTTATAAACCGAGGAATATCTCCAGTCTATATTATGCTGTTGCGCGAAGCGACTGATCTTGTGGCTTCTGTAAGCTGGCCCGTTATCGGAGATGATCCGTCGCAGAGTTCCAAACCGATATATGACATGCGTCTTGAAGAAGTGGAGGATATTTTCCGTCTTCACCTCTCTTAACGGTACTGCTTCTGCCCATTTAGAGAAGTAGTCAGTCGTCGCCAGGATGAAACGATGTCCCCTAGACGATGCTGGTTCGATAGGGCCAACTATGTCAGTCCCCCACATTTCGAATGGCCAGCTAGCCACCGTTGGATGCAACGGATTTGGGTGCTGGTGGATGAAGTCCCCATGAATCTGGCATGAGTGACATTGTTTCGCATATTCGATGCAATCCTAAATCATCGTGGGCCAGTAGTAGCCCGTCCGTTTGATCTTCAACTTCATCTTTGGGCCTGCTTGGTGAGAACCGCAGAGTCCGTCATGAACTTCCTGAACGACTCTTTCCGCTTCGTCCGGTCCTAGGCATCTCAGCCACAGAGAATCAAATGACCTCTTGTATAGAGTATCATTGACGAAGGCGAAAGATAGAGCTCGTTTCATGAGCTGATGTCTTGTGGACGCTTCTTCAGGCATTCGGTGGGATTTAAAGTAGTCTATGAAGACTTCTCTCCAATCCTCAGTATTTTCCCAATCTTTTACTTGCAGGGTAGTCTGCTCGTTCGCTCCTTTTCCTTCGGATGATTCCGGAGATATTTCTGCTGGGGCAAGCACCCGACGGCTTTGTACCATGATTCTGACGTCATCGAGGTTCTCGTCAGCCAGCTCTTTAGCAAGTTTGGCCAACGCGTCTGCTTTGCTGTTTTCCGCGCGCGGTATGTTCTCCAAAGTATAGGAGGGAATTTGGGTTAACAGTTGTTGCACCTTTTCCCCGTACTTCACCAACTCCGGTTTGCACGTTTGGTAGTCGCCGTTTACTTGACTAACGACCAGTTGAGAATCCCCGTATATGAGGAGGTTTTCAATTCCCGTGTCAATGGCGATCTCGAGGCCTGCTATCAGAGCTTCATATTCAGCTTCATTATTCGTTCTCGGCTCTGTTAAGGAGAATGCGAAGCGCATTATCCCTCCTTGTGGAGTTACAAAGATGAGGCCTACCCCCGATTTGATTATAGAGGTGTTTTGTTTGCGCTTCTTCATGGAAGATGCACCATCAAAATAGAGTTCCCATCGGGTATCACCACCGTCGATTGCATCAAACGCATGTTCGTCTGGAAGATCGCAATTTAGAGGAGAATCGGCGGGTATGGGATGTTCAGCGAGGAAGTCGGCGATGGCCTGGCCTTTCACTGCTTTGAGAGGTTGATACGTTATCGAGAACTCCATTAAGAGCAGGGCCCATTTAGCGAGTCGTCCCGTCAATATGGCCTTTGACATTAGATATTTGAGAGGGTCCACCTTTGAAATGAGATGGACTTCATGCGCTAATGCGTAATGTCTAAGCTTTGTTATTGCGAAGATCAACGCCAGGCAGTGTTTTTCGATGGGGGGGTAATTGCTTTCTGCCCCCAGCAGCACTCGACTTAAGTAGTAGAGTGCTCTTTCTTTCCCCTGGTCATTCTCTTGTGCCCATAATGCGCCCAAAGAACCTTCAAGGGCGGCCGTGTAAAGAATGAGAGGCTTTCCCTTAATTGGAGCAGCCAACACTGGAGGGTTTTGCAAATACTGCTTGATCTCATCCAGTGCGCCTTGGCATTTTTGATCCCAGACAAATGGAGTTCCCTTCTTCATCAGGTGGCTATAGGGACGACACTTGCCTGAAAGGTTGGCTATAAATCGCCGTATGTATGCGAGCTTTCCCTGGAGAGATCGCAACTGTTTAAGAGTTCTCGACGGAGGCATTTCCATGATCGCCTTGATTTTAGACGGATCTATTTCAATACCTCGGTGTCGGACGATGAATCCCAGGAATTTGCTCGAGGAAACCCCGAATGCACATTTAAGAGGATTCATCTTCAAATTGTATTGTCGAAGGCGTCGAAATACAGTCTTCAGATGCTCGAGATGTTCCTCATATGATTTGCTTTTAACAACGAGGTCGTCGATATAGCATTCGACGATTTCATGTATAAGGTCATCGAAGATCTTCGTTATGGCCCTCTGATCGGTGGCACCAGCGTTCTTTAGACCGAAGGGCATTACCTTGTAACAGAATATCCCCAAAGGAGTCCGAAAAGCCGTATGTTTCTGGTCTTCAGGATGTATTTTTATTTGATTATACCCTGATGAGCCGTCCATGAAGGAGAAAACCTCATGCGTGGACGTATTGTCTATCATCAGTTCGGTGACTGGTACTGGAAAATCATCTTTTGGGCAGGCTTTATTATTATCCCGAAAATCCACGCATATGCTTACCGTCCCATTTTTCTTCATCACCGGGACGATATTAGCAATCCATTCAGGGTATTGAACCTCCTGGATAAAGCCAGAGTCTATCAGCTTTTTGACTTCAGCGTTGATGCTCATCTCGAGCTCGAGCCGCATTCTTCTCAGCGCTTGTTTAACTGGCTTGACACCCGGGGATATCGCTAGTCTATGTACAGCAACTTCTGGATCTAGTCCTGGCATCTCGGAATAGTTCCATGCGAAGCAATCTTTATGCTGCACAAGGACGTCCTTTAACGCAGCCACCCTCTCTTCAGACAGCAGCTCGCTGACGAATGTCGGTCGCGGATCGTTTACCGTCCCCAACTCGATTTTCTTGAGGTTATCTGCAGTGGTATGTATTCCATCCTCCAGTTCTTTCGGAGCTGGGGGAAATTCTGAGATTACCTCATCATTGCTGTTTTCGAGGCACCAAGGAAGGCTGTCCATGTTCTCGGGTTCTCCTTTTAGTATTGTTATCATGTGACAGGTACGAATTCGCTTCCAGTCCCAATGTGGAACTGGTTTTTCTTTCGTGGCCTTGGGTTCGTGCTTTTGTGGTGGTGCTACCCTCCAGTTGTCGGACAGAGCGAATTTACCAAGCTGGTACTGATCTTCGACCCAATTCTTGAAGGTGAAGCAATCTTCAAGAGGATGACCTATCACTCGATGGTAAGAGCAATAGTCCGGGTGTGAGGCTTCGCCCGCTTGTTCGGGGTGTTTAGACTCCGGCAATGTAAGCATTCGATGCTTTAGGGCAAGATCGAGTATCTTCTTCGTCTTTTCCCGAGGAAACGAGTATGCTCGACCCATTTTCTTCATAAGGGATAGATCAATAACACTTGACTCCCGTTTGCGTGGCTTCTTAGCCCTGCTTTGTTGCTGTTGAGCGCCTCTTTGGCCTTTCGACTTGTTTCTGCCTCCGTGTCGAGCCCTTTTTGTATCAGGTTGACATGGGGCAGCATCTTCGTCTTTTACTGCCTGTTGAAGGAGGCGCTGCATTTTGGCTTTCTCATAGATTGCCATTTCACGATTGTGATCATCTCGGACTTTTTGACCCGCTTCCCTTATGAGTTTGCCCATTTGTTCCTCAAACGACGGACTGGGCTCCTTTGCATTTGGAACTTTCACTGGCTTAGGATTAACGTCCTCCCATTGAGCATCCGCTTCTTCGTCAAGGTCATACACGACGTAACAGCCAGGTAGTAACTCTCGTCTCTTTGACCGGATGTATCCAAGCCCTTTTGTTTCCATTCTCCCGTTAGGCGGCTTGCGTTGAGTCCTGGGAACATTCCAGACCCCGTCATAGAATTTGGCTTTTTGAACGGTCTGCTTGAAGGATATCCCCTAGCGTTTCAGCAGCTTTTTCAAACCCTCTGTGTAATATCTGAGAAGACGGATAGGCTGAAGCCTGTCGAGCGTAGAATCCGTACCATGCCAGATTTCTTTTTCTACCTTGGTTTCTTCAGAGCGGTAAAACAAAATTGCTTTCTCGCTCTCTCGCCTGGGAGGGATGTAGAATGTTTGTAGCTCTTCTACATTGTAAATATTAAGTGCATCCAGTTCTTTATGGTGTTTAGGCGGCACCATGGCTATCTGCAGACTTCGCTCTTCATCAGCAAAAGCTCGTATTGAAAGCCAAGCAGGGAATACAGCATGGACTTCATCCTCTGAATCACTACCAAAGATCAGTGAAGGGGCGGATGGTCCTGGCTTGGTGTATTGGGGCGGACCCGAATAAATTATATCTTCCTCCTCCTCGGTATCACTGCCGAAGACAGGGATGGTTGCGTTAGTTTTGTTCTCCAGCCTGTGACACCTTTCCGTGTCTTCGAAACTCGGCAAGAAGTATTTGGCATCTTCATACTTGCGAACTTCGTTGACAGAGAACGGGTTCAGTTCTTCCGTCACGGTATACTCGAAACCATCCTTAAAATACTTCATACACTGATGTTGTGTAGAAGGTATGATGTTGTACTCGTGTAACCATGGTCGGCCGAGCAAAGCGTTGTAGCATGTCTTGGCGTCTATGACGTGGAACTTAATGTCCATGACGAGTAACCCGAAGCGTAACGTTAATATCACAGATCCAAGAGTCTTTGACGATTGGGAGTCGAACCCGGAGATGGTGATCTTGTCCCGAGCAAGGTGTTGGACGCTCATGCAGATTTCTTTCAACACCCGCACATTGAGCAAGTTAACAGACGACCCGTTATCGATCAGGATTTTGCCTATCTTTATATCATGGCAGTATCCCGAGACATAGAGAGGGCGATTATGTTCGCACGTCCCAAGTAGAAGGTCTTCATCGCCAAAAGTAACATCAGCCGTGTGCACTTCCTCCAATTCATCCTTCATCTTTTCCTTGGCCAGGCATGCTTGGAATTGTTCCGGGTCTTGGAGCGCCTTAATCAATGAATCTTTCGCCTCTTTTGATAGCAAAAGGGCGTCAAGAATGCTGAGCTGTGAGGGCAGCTTTCTCAGATGTGCTAAGACGTTGTAATCCACTTTATTCTTCTTCGGCGGGTTGTTGGCGCTTAGCTCTTCCACTACTTGGTCATCTAAGACGATATCTTCAGAGACCTTTTCTTTCCCTTTATCTTTTCTGCTCAAGGGTCCGAGGTTCTTTTCAGGCAGCGTCCGATTCCGCAGCCGGATATTTTCGCAGACCTTCAGCTCTTCTTCTTTTCTCAAAGCGGACTCTTTAAAGAGAGGGGCAAGTTCTAGCTCTTCATCAAAATCACTCCCGAATGTAGGCACTTGTGACCCGCCAGTGTTAACCACGCGACAGTCGCCGGTAGTTCTTTCAAGCCCTTCTGTCGTGTTTCTTTGCTCCCGACAAGTTTTGCGCTTTTCCCGCTTAAAGCGTTGTCGATGAGCGACGTATCCTTGCCACCATTTATCGAAAGCTTTGCACTCTTGAGTAGGGTGCAAGACCTTCTGATGATATAAGCAATAGGAGGGGTGCATTTCTATTTCACCAGTAATTTTTCCTTCAGAGGATGGTAGCTTCATGCCCATTGATATGGCCTAAGCAAACCTCTTCTTTATCTTGAATTGGCTTTTGTCGGTAGCGAAGGTGTTCTGCTCCAGCGGGATCGTCTCAGCTCTTTCATCAAGTCGCTGGCGCTTGGCCCTTTCAAATATGGCCGTCTCGCGTTCTCGATCAGCCTTACTTTTCAACCGAGCTTCATTAAGGAATGCGTCAATTACTTCATCTGATAGCTCCGGAATTTTTAATTCGGTATCTGCTCCCAGCATATTAGTGCCAGGAGTCTCCTCATCGTTCGCTATCGCATGGGAGATCATATGACAGCTCGCCACATATTCCTCGGATTCATCCGATGAACTTTCTCCCTCATTTTCCTCTTGAAAGACGTGATTGAGGAACTCTTGGAGCTTAATGGGAGTCCGTGCCTTTTGGTTGTATTCATCAAGCGCGTCAATTTGCTTTTATAAGTCCGTGCGCTTGTCGCCAGGCTTCACGGGCTTCTTTGACTTCTTTTTCTTCTTCTTCAAGGATTTTGACGGCTGGCTATGAATGCTTGAACCACCACCATCGGTCTTTGGAGTTGGACGTGGCTTCAACATCCCCTCAATGACCTGTGGTTCCAAGGGGTTCTTCCACTTGATCGCTGAACATGTTTGAAGATCGTTCAGCATTCTCTTTGTCTTGGCTGATAATACGACCTCCCAAGGAGCTTCTTCAATTACGGAGCATGTTGCCCCCGGCGTATTCGTCCCCTTAGAGGTGTGGGGTTGCGGGGGATTCACCTTCCATTTGTCAGATAGCGCAAATTTGCCCTGACGGTACTGGTTTTCAAGCCAATTTTTGAAAACGTATCAATCCTCGATCGGATGGCCTAGCACTCGATGGTAAGGGCAGTAGTTAGGCTCGTTGACGTCATTCGGTTGCAACGGACGTTTTGGATCTGGCAGATTTATGAGTCTGTTGCGCAACGCCAGCTCGAATAGCCTCCTCGTTTTATCGCGGGGGAAGGAATAAGAACGTCCCATCCTATCCTCAAGGGGTACGTACGGGCGCGTATTGTTTGGACGAGCAACCGGCTTCGAGTCGCTTGGTTGTTGTTGAGCATTAGCGACAACGATCGCTTTTCCCTTTCCTTTGTCATTTCGGGAGTCCGGCTTTGGGAGAGGGGGTTTATGGCCCATCTGGTCCATCTGTGCTAGTTTGTCAATCAAAGCCTGGAAGGTAGTCGGCTTGAAGAACATCATAAACTGTGAGATGGTTGCTTGTGGATCAAGGGTTCTAACAAACATTCCCACCGCAGGAGCTTCTTCTATGCGCTGCTCGCACTTCGACCATAGATTACGCCACCGTATAGCGTACTGAACCCATGTCTCGCCGGGTTTTACCCTGGCGTTAATCAGTGCCGTCATCGGGGTACGTTCACTGGCACTTGCAAAACGTTGGGTAAACAGCAGCTCCATCTCCACGAAGGTCTTAATAGAGTCATTAGGGAGCTCAGAGTACCACTCGAACGCTGTATCTGATAAACTTCCAACGAACTAGCGAAGCAACAACTTGTCGTCACCACCGGTATTGCCGCAGAGGTCCCTGAACTGGGCGACATGCTGGTGAGGATTGCCCGTTCCCTTATAGACATGGAATTTGGGAATCGTGTAACCTGGCGGGTACTTGATCTGATCGTACCAACCTGGATACGGCCGCCCCTTTTTTACGACCTGGCCGGCTGCCTCAGCCGCATGATGAACCCGTATTTGTTGGGCTATATATTCGTCCAAGTCCGTTTTAGAAATAGTATCCTCTTTAACCGTTGATAGAGCGGGCTGAGGATTTGATGTCTCTCCTCTATCATCTCCAAGGACGATCGGGGGCTCTTCAGCGGGAGGATCTTGTTGTATCATCATCCCTATCATGTTCTGGAAGAGGAGGCCCATACGCTGTATGTTGGCTGCCTGTTCGGCAGCCTCTTTGTCCTTCTTCTCCAATACTCGGCGAAGGAACTCGGCGTCAGTCTCTTGTTCCTGACGTTCATCTAAAGAGGTTCCAGGGCTTTCTTTTGGCCCTATAAGTGCAGCCATGGCGTTCATCATCTCCTGGAGCTTCTGTTGTTGCTCCTGAGCCTTGGTCACTGACCGTGTAAGCGGTCTATGACCCGTTGATGCACGGCTGTCTTCTTTTCCCGATGCCATGTAAACCGTGTGAACTGTTATGCCCTCTGACTTGGGGCGTTTAGGTTCACCATTTTTAACCTTTGCCGCTGTCACGGGAGCTTTCTCTGGCCTCCTTCTTTTGTGGACCGTTGAAGTGGGCATCCTAGCAATTGTTGCCCCCTGTTGTTTAATGGGGCGGTTTTTGTCTTTTTCCACCTTTGCCTTTTTCTGGCGATGAAAGTGGTCCGGGTCAATCACGGAGTCTTGAACCCTCCGCCAAACTTTATAAATTTTTGACGACAGCCGTTGAGGGGGCTGTTCCTGCTTTGTCTCTGGAGCTTTCTCCATAGGCGGAGATCTTTTCAATGTAGCAATTGGAGAGTTCTTTCTCACTTTCCTCAGCAATTCAAAGCTGTTCCCAGTTGGAACAGCAGCGTTGACCTCCACCATTGGAGCAGGTGGAGTTAGCCCTGAGGGAGAGTTGCCCCCTGCTTTCCTCACTCGTTGCCAATGGCGACGTCGCGCACGACGAGCCATTGGGATTGGCTCGGAAATTGAGATAGTTTCTTTTTACCCCATGTTTGAATGTGGGGTGACTGCCAATGTCAGCCTATTGAAGACTGATGCCCTTTGACCAATAGGGGCAGGAGTGGGAATCGTCAATCTCGCGAAGACCGATTCTTTGATGGGAGAAACCGCTTTAACGACTTCCGGAGCAGCGGCCGTTGCCCTCTTTGGGACAGCCACTCTATGGTTCTGATCTAGCCTGGCGAAAACGGAGGCTGTCGGTTTGGTAACGGGCGACCCGTTGACAGGGGCTGTCGTAGCAGTGAGCCGGTCGAAGACCGACTTTTTGCTTACTTCCGGTGCAGGTATTGGCGCAGAGAAGCTTGTAGGTGGGATCATCGTCCCGAAGAACAAGCCGGTGGTGGCTTGGGTCACTTGGTCTACCGGCAGAGCGAGGAAGGAAGCCGCTTGGGGCCCATATGCTACACCTCCTGGTGAGGTAGAGCGTCCGTTGCAGTGGCATTTCGAGCAGTTGGTGCAGTTAGAGGCCATTGAATCTTGAATTCTACGCCAGGTAAAAGACCAAATCTTAGTAGCTTGAAATCCGAAGACAACCATTTAACAAACCGCGATTGGTTCGCGAAGACGACATACGAAGTGTGGAGTGGAAAAAGGAAGAGGTCCCACCGGGCGTGCCGGAATCTGTTCCCCTCCGAAAGACTGCGCGCAGGACTGCGAAGCCCTGGCGCTGAGATTCGGGGCAGATGCTATATGGTTTTACCCGTCTATCTCTCCGAAGATGCCAAATTGATTTATGGCACCGTGTATCGAAGGTTTAGACGGATGCGGCCGATGTAGCAGACTTTGTCAGATTCCCCCTCGCTTGAGGGGTTTTTGATTGTGGGGACGCTCTTCCCTGCAGGCGCAAGCCCCTGCAGTTAATTACGCTTCCGCCTCGCGTTAGCCACTTTCTCCTTCTCCAGAATTTCACTTCGTGTCGTATGTGTTTGTTTTGTTTGTGGTTGCCCGTGGATTGTATACGGAGACTGAGTAATGCCGTCGCCCGTAGGACGTGGATTAGTCCAAATCCGTATTTATTTAGATTTGGGTTTGGTGTTTTAGTTTAAGGATGCGTTAGTCGCGTTGCGGCTAAGATCAACTTAAACGTGATTCGTTTAATATATGGTTGTCAGGACTCGTCACCTCTCTGACGTCGTTGAAGGATTACAACGATAAGTGTCAGAGGAGTTCAGAGGTGTACCCTCGAACCGAAGTTGATTTAGGGTTTTGTATTCCATTTGAATGTTTAAGGATACGTTAGCCATGTTTGGGGCTAAGATCAACTTAAACGGGACCGTTTAGATCCGGCAAAAGAGCATTTGGAGGCTCTATTGTTCTAGTTTTAAGGACGTAGTGGTCCATAGGTAGTTTAAGGACGTTGCGGTCAATATTCCAGTTCAGAGACGTGGTGGTCCATTATTAGTTTGAGGACGTTTCGGTCCAACGCCAGTTTAGGGACGTAGTGGTCCGTTATTAGTTTAGGGACGTTTCGATCCGATATTAGTTTAAGGACGCTTCGGTCCGATATTAGTTTAGGGACGTTTCGGTCCAATATTAGTTTAAGGACGTTTCGGTCCGATATTCCCATTTAGGGACGAATATTAGTTTAAGGACGTCTCGGTCCACGAGTTTAAAGACCCCGCAGTCCATATCGATGTGTGGTCGTTGGGACCCATCACCTCTTTGACGTCGTAGAGGAATTACAACGATAAATGTCAAAGGAGTTCGGAGATGTACCCTCAAACCGGATGTGAATTGATTTAGGAGGAGCAATCTTGCTCAGTCAATTTAATTTAAGGACTTAAGGCCAAAATTGGGCTAAGTCCAGTTGAGAATATTCAACGTTCCGTTTGCATTTGGCTTGTTAGGCCTTTTACTAGGGCTGCTCATTTATTTTGGGCTTTGCTCAAACAGAGTATCAATTTAAATGGGGACCTGCCTTTTTATTGCTTTGCAATTTATTTAGACCTGTTAGGTCTTTTTGACTTGGGCCTGGCCCTTTAAGTAATGCATCGCATTTGTGCAAAGCACTGAGAATCTTTGTAGATTCAAGAACAGAAGTGCAAAGCACTTTTTATCCCTTAATCTAAATTTGGATCAAAGAAAAAAACAAGTTTTTTCTTGTTTCAGAGAACCAAAGGTTCATAGCAAGTGCAAGGCACTATTTTTATTATTTTTATTTATTTATTTATTTATTTATTTATTGAAGATCACTGATCTTGTTCTTAGATCAATGATCTATTCCTAAGAGAATTTTCTCTTATTTTAAAGGTTTTTTACCTTTTTTTTGTATTCTTAAGGAGTTCTCAAGAGTTCTCTTCTCTCTTTTTTTTAGTCCGATCTCCTTGATCTTGAAATGAGGCCTGGGGTCCTTTTTATAGTGCTCATAAATTAGTTAGATTTGTTACATAAATCTTTTTCTGAGTGATTTGGGGAATTTTCCCCACCGTTGAATCTTTGATCCAAAGGCCCCGGCCTTATACAAGAAAATCTTCTTGTTTCAACAAGATTTATTCTGTTTTGCGCAACTCCCCCAGTGAGTGACACGTATCGCACAATGAAGTGCTCGCGCAACTGCGCAGACACGTGTTGCGCAGCGGTGCGCTTGCGCAGTCGTGCTCGCGTAACTGCGCAGACACGTATCGCGCAGCGGTGCGCTTGCGCAGTCGTGTTCGCGCAACTGCGCAGACGCATGTCGCGCAGCGGTACGCTTGTGCAGTCGTGTTCGCGCAACTGCGCAGACACGTGTCGCGCAGCGGTGCGCTTGCGCAACTGAGCGTTGCTTTTGTTTTTTAAAGAGCCTTGCTCTGATTGGACGCACTGCCTTGGGCGTTGTGCTGCCATGTCAACTTCTGACACGTGGCGCGTTGCGCGCAGCGCATGGGATCTGAAGCGTTGCTTCAAAAATTTGAATTTTCAAAATTCAAACAGAGCCTTGCTCTGATTGGGGGAACAAATCCAATCCTGGAGAAACAACCGGAAGCAGTTTTAGAACATAAGTGGATGTTCTAGGGATATGATAACACCATTCTCCTTCGGGAGACAGTTATCATTCCAGGCTTCCAAGGAGACCTGGATGGCGGAGTGGCTGTCAGAGTTATAGTTTTTCCCTCTGACGAGGGGCAGTATTTTGGACAGGTGGTCCAGGAGGATACCGAGGGAAGGCATGGCGCAGGATACTGATTAAGTTCAGTTGACGATACAGTCTAAGAAGTTTGGATTTGGAGTTCATTTATGAGCTGGGTCCCATCAGACATCCAGACATTCTAAGACAGGTATTGCTCATTTCGGGAGATGGCTTTCTCCGAGAACTCGAGATAAAGAGAGACATAGAAAGAAACACCAGAGCGGATCCACTCACTGAGGCTATTCCTCGAACGCAATAGTTTCGCAAACAGGTTTTGTGAGACTGACTAGTAGAGGAGTTGGGTGTTCGGTATCACACGGGCTGTGAGTATGCGACATCGCAATAATTAGCCTTGAGTGCAAGTGGGAGATTGTTGGAGATAGTGCCCTCAGAGTCAATTATTGGATCACAGGCACGTGATTGCAATGATTGAGGGGAGGACCTGTCCCAGTAGGACAGTCTTACTCAAGATGATAGTATGCTATCTGGTTATCTTTATCATCGTGTACTGCTTTAGGTGACTTTACGAGTCGCTATTACACGTTGATAGAGCCCCTAGGATTCTTGCTTGACTACCAGCAGTATGAGGGCAATCATATACGTGAGAGCTGGAGTCTATAAGCACATCCTTAAAAGGTCCCTAGTCGTGGGAGTTTCGAGACAGGGCATCGATTCTCCAGAGTAGACTAGTGTATACAGTCGAGACCCCGACGAGGGGCGGTGGCCGGTCTCACAAGCCACTGGTGTCAGTTGGTTCACCTAAGATGTATACAGGTGCTCATTGGGTTATGAGTACACCGGACAGGACTCGCCGGGAACCTGCTAGTTGGGATTAAACCAGACGTCAGATAGCAGTTCTCTGGTGACATGTGTACAGGTTAGTTCATCGACCTGAGATCGTCATTTGTCTCGTGTGAGTTCCCACTGTGCTTTGATTACTACCCTACCACGGCTCAAAGGAGTCATGCAAACAGGTTTTAGTTGGGTACAGTCCCGAGCCACATGGAGGCAGTGAGCGGATCTGCAGGGGTTCTTCTCTTCCGGTATTGGGGGTGAGGTCGCGCTGTGTCTAGGAGAGCCAGAACATGAAAAGTCCTTGGCCAAGGCAGGAGATTTGCTGGTAGGTATTCCACTAGTATCTCAGGGTGTTCTGGGCTACACTCCGACACGACTTGTACCGCTATTGGGGGTCTGACTTTTACCAACCCCCTAGGCCCGCCATGCGATACTCATAGACGAACGGACCGGACTGTACGGATATTGTCACTGACAGGCTCTGTAGGGTGTCAGGATGAGTTCGCTCATCGACGTCCCTTTTGGTCAATAGCTGGTGGCCCGTCACGTATTGGCTGATACCTCTGACGTGCTAGTGGTTAAATCCACAACCATGGTATTGACAAGTCTTTAGAGTCCACCACACACACACAGTTACTCAAGTTTCGGGCGAAACGCTGTAGAGGCCGTATGGAGATATGGAAGGGTTCGATCAGATACGTGCGGTATTGCACGGATCATGATCAGACGGTTTTTACTAGCCGGCTTTGGCTTAAACCGGATTCTAGTATTAGATAGTGTAGTTTTGTCTCTTTGCATAGTGGGAATACAAATGCGGGCATGTATTTGCAGTAGTGGGGTTTTCCTGTAATTTATTACAGGATCAGTTTTCTGAAGTTGCCAGTTTGCATTCCGTTCCGGCCGGTTTTCTTTTATTCCTTCACAGCCGGACTTTCCGTTGGAGGGTGTTATTTGCACATTTGCAAATAATATTTTGTGGAGGGGTTTCTTGCATAATTGTAGCCTCTTCATCATGAGATTCTATTCTTGTCTTTTCCATTGCTTTTTTCATGATGGTTGATGAAAGGATATGAGCTTGAAATTGATGTGAGCCTTTTTGATATATGATTTCTTTTTCACATTATCATTCTTTTGATATATACATGGAGATGCCTTTTTCTCTCTCCAATCTTCTTCTTGATAAGGAGGGGCCGGCCATTCTTGAGAGTAAGGGAATGAGAGAGTTTCATTTTGAGTGGTGACATTATTCTTCATCTCATTTATCCTTGCTAGAAAATTGAAAGCACCAATTTCCTTAACCTCTTCCTCCATCCTCCATGGCAACAAAACCCCAAAGAGACAAAGACTCTACACTAGCCTACAGCAAATCTTGGACGCGTCGGCTAGCCAACTTCGCGCCCGAGTTGCCTCGGTCAAGAGGTGGGAGCCCGTAAAAGAGATCGGCTACGTGGTGCCCTTTCCGACGAAGACGTGACGGACGGAGATTCCGTGGGAGATCGGAGTAGAGACGAAGACCGAAGGACACGGATCGCTTGGTATAGCTTCTCTACTCTTTTCTATTTTGCTAGTAGCTAGGTTAATGGCCGGATCCGGGGTAAAAGTGCGCGGTGGTGCCGGTTTGCTAGTTTGCAAATTTTTCGTTTCCGCATTTTCGGCGTCGGATCGACGGCTGGGGCGCCGCCGCGGACTTACATTGGTATCAGAGCCACGCCATTAACCTTGCCTAGCTTGTTCTAGTGTGTTTACATGTTCGATCGAACGGATTTTCCGAAAACCCATTTTCATTTGCACAGTTTTCTGTCGAAATTTTTTTGGCTCCAAAAAATTTTTCAGTACATTGCAGTGACATGTGCAGGGAATTCTAAGCATTCTGTGAAAATTTGGTAGCATGATCTCACTATTCCACCGCGGAACAGGGGCAAATGTAGGCCTTGGGCCGCGGTTCCGCGGCCCTTTGGTGAGCTCAGCTCACCAAATTTCTTGAGCTGCATTCTGGGTATTTGGGCTTCTTTATTCTTCACTATTGTTCTCTGTTTGGCTTCTTATTCTTTCCCAGATCTTCAGTGAAAATTTGTATTGGTCTTTTAACATTTTCACTCTGACATGTTTGGACCTTGTGTTGCCTTGTACCTATGTGAACTGTTATTAGTCTAGGCTTGACTAGGATCCGTCTACTTGTTGGTCAAAAGTCCCTTTTTTGTGTCTTCTTCTGTCTTTTTCACTGTATTTGCTCCAAGAACCTGTATCCTGTAATATGCAGCAGTCATGCGTCAAAAGCACCTGTTTAGTTATAAAACGAATAAGAATTGGGGAATATGAATTGCAATATTATGATATGAACATCTGGCGGCATAAATAAGCCCTCGTTGGTCCCGTACTCACCCAAGCCCTCGCTATAAGGAGCATGAGGTTCCTGACCAAATGCAACGTCAGCAGAGAGGATCGACTTCTTCTTCCTCTTCTGCGCGCGAACTCCAGCCGCAACCAAAATCAGCTTACGCTTCGTGGGCACCTTGGGACGGCAGGTCCCGATATCCGAGCCCACGCCGGACTCGGGTGAAACCACGTTCACCGTCTCCACGGAAGCATGGGGCACTGAGGGAATGTCCACAGGATCGCGGGGCAATCCATGCGTGGGGCTTAGCACATGAGGAGGCTCATCTCCAGCATCTCCTCTTAGTGGAGGAGGGACAGGGGTCCTTCGCCTTAGAGGAACGTTGCGATCGCTAGCCGGGGGTGCACCCTTGCGATCAAGCAGCAGCCGTTTCTCTTCCCGGATAACAGCGCCCATCGCGTGCTGATACCAAGCCCCGTATACGTTGAGGGCCCTTGGAATGCAAGTCGGCTCGCTAATGAAGAAATGGGAGCCCGTATTTAGCCGCATGAAGTGATGTAATGCATTCCGTATCCCCTCTTTGGTGGCCGCAGGCTCTTCCAAAAACGCCTCCAGTGGGACCCCTTGGTTATAACTTAACTGCTGGGCGAAGCGATGGAGGTTGTATCTCATAAAAAGCGCCAAATTATTCTGCCTGAACACAAGGAAGCCCGGCCGGATGGAGTATAAATGTAGAATTTCCCGGGCTTTCAATACAGAGGCCCCGTCCTTGAAACTATCACGCAACGCCAACACCACCTTGGAGGTCTCTGGGCCGATGGTCATGACCTTGTCCGTGAAAGAAATCCCCGCTTTGAGGTCCTTAACCTCGACCGCGATGGTCATGATGTCCTTAACCTCGACCGCGATATCTTAAAACTAACATCGGACTGTGAGGTCCTTAAGCTCACGGACTATGACGTCCTTAACCTCGACCGTGATGTCTTAAAACTAACACCGGACTGTGAGGTCCTTAAACTCATGGACTATGACGTCCTTAACCTTGACCGCAACGTCTTAAAACTAACATTGGACCGCAATGTCCTTAAACTACTTATCGACCGCAACGTCACTAAACTAAACAATAGAGCCCCCCAATTGCTCTCTTGTCGGATCTAAATGATCCCGTTAAGTCGATCTTAGTCTAAAATTAGACTAACGTGTCCTTAACGAACGTTTAAGTTGATCTTAGCCTCAAATAAGGCTAATGTATCCTTAAACACACACACCTTTCCAAACCCAAATCTAAGAAAGATACGGATTTGGACTAATCCACGTCCTACGGGCGACAGCACAAATTAGTCTCCGTATACAATCCACGGGCAACCGAACACAAAACAAACACCCACGACACGAAGTGACCATCTGGAGAAGGAGAAAGTTGTTACCGTGATGCGGTAGCGTAATTAACTGCAGGGGCTTGCGCCTGCAGGGAAGAGCGTCCCCACAATAAAAAACCCCTCAAACGAGAGGGAATCTGACGAAGTCTGCTACATCGGACGCATCCGTTTAAACCTTCGATACATGGTGCCATAAATCAACTTGGCATCTTCGGAGATGTGGACGAATAGCACCAATTAGCATCTGCCCCGAATTTCAGGCAAAGACGCCCGCCGTGTCTCTGCCGCGTCTTTCGGAGGGGAACAGCGCTGTTCATGAGGTACGACCCGCACCGTTTCGCTCAACAGTCGAGCTACGATCATGGTGTCCCGCTAGAGGCTTTTGTAGCTGAGCCAGTTGCTACGGAAGAAGGTATCTGCAACGCGCTATACCATTTCATGCTGCTAAACACCGGGTCCAACTTTTTTATCAGTGAGCCAAGCTGCGTTCCGAAAGCCTTGAATGCATACGTGGCGTGGTTCCAGCATGCGACGGGTGCTGTTATTAAGGAAGAAAAGCGGTTACTGCTCGATCGCAAGGGTGCAGTCCCTGCCGGTAATCCAGCTGTCCCCTGAAAGCGACGGGCCTCTGTTGGTCCTTCCTTAAGAGAAGCTGCCGTGGTTGCAGTCCCGCGCGCCTTTCCTGAGAAGCCTCTATCCCGTGTTCCTGTAGAAACGGTAGTTGCAGCGTCCCCGGAGTCTGGCGTGGGTATGGAGATCGGGACTCATTGCCCAAAATTTCCCACCAAGCACAAGCTCCTGTCATCGGCTGCCGGCGCTCGTTCGCAAAAGAAGAAGAAGTCGCTGTTTTCTGCCGACGTCATATTTGGCCAGGAGCCACATGCTCCTTACAACGAAGGCTTGTATGAGTACGAGACCAATGAGGGTCTATTCATCGCGCCTGCGGATGATACTGATCTCCAGGCTGCCCTTGTGGCTTCCGAGTGACTGGCTCGCGATGAAACAACACCGATCTCTATCGCGAAGTCAGGTATACTTCAGTTACATTGTTCCATGGTTATCTTCTTTTATTATGCTTCTACTGACGCTTTCTTCTTCAACAGCTATATCTGCCGAAGAGGCTCTCGCGGCTTCCCTCAAAACATTTGAAGAGAAAGAGCGGCTCCGCACTTATTTGGGCCTTAGTATAATTCAACTCATTGTGTCTTCATTCCTTTCTTCATTCGTCCTCTGACCCTTTCTTTCATCTTATTGCAGGGACTACCGTGACTCAGGTTATTCGGGGTGTGGTACCGATCCCAAGCGGTGGTGCAGCGATGCTTCCAGAGCCAACTATTATGGCCCCAGCCCCTCCAATATTACCTCAGGAGGCTTTGCTAAAGCAGCCGATGACGGACGCCGTAACGGCTCCAGAGGCAGAGCTTGGTTCGGACGATGACTTTCCCTTGTCGGAAGTCCTGAGGAGGTTAGTTCTCACAGCCCAGACCGAACGGAAGCGTAGGAGGCGTGCAGCGGAGGAATGTGATGCCGCCTTGGCTGTAGGTGCAGGCTCAAGCACCACTCTATCTATCGTTATTCCTTCAGAGGATGCTCCAGCTGCCCTGTCTACCGCCCATAGACAGGTTGCGCGCGCGGCTCAGGAAGAAACCAAAAAGCTGCCCCAAGGTAACGTAACACTGAGTCTTTTATTAGAACTTGATCTTCGAATTTTGACACATGCAATTTTCTGCAGGGCCAAGTGTTGGCGATGGGATGACGGGCGAAACCCTGGCGGTTACTGTGCCCAAAGTTGCTATCCACTCTCTAGAATCTGGGACTGTCCAGACCGCTGCTCTTTCCCCGTGTGGCTTCCTAGTATCAGCGGGCGTCGCAAGCATCACGACGGTCCTTTTCGAATCAGGGGATGAGGCCACGGGCGCAGAAACTATTCCACTGAAGAAGAGCGAAGAAGCCACTGCGCCTGGTGATGCTTCCGTCGCTGTTTTGGCTGATGACCCATCAGGTAGGTCTTGGATCGCTGTTTTCTTTTTATTTCTCAATCCTGTTCAGCCCCCTCTGATGATATTTTGTTTGTTTTGAGTGTAGGTGCGGTGAACGCTGAGGTTGTGCCATCTGAAGCACCTCCAATCGCCGCCATGACGGCTGTTGTTCCCTCTCCTTCTCCTATGTCCTCTGAAATGCTGGAAGGTATAGTTTGTAACTTATCGCATTCACTATGGATAATGTCCTGACAGTGTATTGTCATAACTTTGCAGGAGTCCTTTTCGACCATCTATACCAGGTGTTGAACCCGCATTTCTCCTTCCAGTCGGAAGTCATTCCGCATGATGGTGTTGGTTAGTATATTCTTTAGCTAACGTCTCCTTCTTTCTTTTATGAATATCCGTATCGTTGCTAAGTCTTCCTTGTATTGATCGCAGTGTCACGGATCGGAGGAGGGGACGAGGGAATGGCCATATCTCCGGTGTTGGTGTATATGCCCTAAGGGCCATTATTGTATCATACTAGTTTATATATTACTTAATGGAAGCTTGGGATATTCACAGTTGTATTGACAGTCTTGCTAAAAATGGTAGTATGCTACTTGGTTTGTGTCTACTTTAATATGTGCATATGTTTCTTGTAACGTATCGCTTATACATATTAGTAGAGCTTATAGGATCTTTGCTTGATTACCAGCGTTGTGATGGCAGTCACACTAGTGGGGGCTGGGTAGTCTATAAGCAGCATCCTATACAGGTCCCTAGTCATAGGATTATCGAAACAGTGCATCGATACTCCGGAGTAGACTAGTGTATACGCATCCCAGTTGTGGAGATGGTCTGTCCCACAGCCATCAGTACGTCGTACTGGAGATAGTATACAGGTGCTCGTTGGGTTACAGGTACACCAGATAGGACTCGCAGGAAACTGTTGGTCGGTATTATACCCGTCGTCAGTTAACAGTTCCCAGGTGACATGAGTACAGCATAGTCCGCAGACTTGACACTGCTACTTCGCCTCGAGTGTGTCCCACTATTCTTAGATTGCTACCCTACCACGGCTCAAAGGAGTCATGCAAACAGGTAGCAGTTGGGTGCAGTCCCGAGCACTTGGAGGTAGTAGCGGTTAGACAGGATTCATCTCTCCTGGTATTGGGGGTTGATATCGCGCTGTGTCAGAGAGCCATTACGCAAAGTCCCTGGCCAGGGCAAGCGAGATTTACTAGTAGGTTCCAGTAGTTTCTCAAGGTGTAATGGGATACGCTCCGACACGACTTATACCGCTATTAGGGGACTGACGCTTGCCGCCCCCTAGGCCCGATATGCGATAGTGTTAGACGAACAGACCGGACTGTACGGAGATTGTCACATCAGGCTCGGTAGGAGTTCGGATGGGTTTCCTCATCGGCCTTCTTATCGACATCTACTTGGGGACCGTTACGTACAGCTAGTGCCGCTTGCGGTCTGTGGTTAAATCCACTGCCAGCGTAGTGTCGAGTCTTTAGAGTCCCACACAGAGAGTTTCCCTGCTCCAGGAGAAACGATATAGAGGTCGTATGGTTTTACGACAAGGGTTCGGACGCATACGTGTTTAAACGCACGTATGACGTTCGGACAGTTTTTACTAGCCGGCTTTGGTTTAAGCCAGATTCTAGTATCAAGTTATTGGATTTATACAGTCTAAAGTTTTTCCGTGTTTTCACGGATTGGAGGGTGTTATCGTAATTTTCCGGGAAGCTTCTAGAAGCATGGTGACTTGGGGGTTAAGGTGGCATAAGCATTTATTGCTTAATGACTCATTTGTGTGATTCATCCTTAGAGTTAATGCTTCATTTATTGAGCTTATGACTCATGTGATGAATCACACAAGGTGAATGCATCAACCATGATGATTAATCATTTATATTATTTATTTGATAAATTGTTATGGTTGTTATATTCTAATGAGTTCATTTTTCAATATCATTCTTATCATCACCTTCTCTCTCCTCAAGCTCTCTCATTCTTGAAACCCTAACCCTAACCTCTCATGTGTTGAGATCAAGGGTTAGCTAGACTAATACATCCATAACGTCACTCTATATCCCCTAGGTAGCTTAGATTAGCACTTTGAGCAACCTAGTTATCTTAAATTAGAGATCAAGCTTGTAGTAGGAGCTCTCGGGTGGATCGTCTTTGACTCGGGGAGGCCGTTGAGGTGCCGATGTTCTAAGGAGCCTACGAGGAGTGGAGGACCGCGATGAAGACCCGAATGACATGTAACGTGAAGTATAATTTCAAATCCGAGTAGTTAAACCTCTCGTACTATGCTAGTAACGGTTTAGAAACGATTCATGCGCTCAAGTCCGTGTTACGAAGCTTTGATAATCGTTTTTCATATATTCTGCCCCCCCGCAAGATCGTGGGGTGCGTGACATGGACTTACAGTGGTATCAGAGCCAACTAAACCATTACTAGCTTGTTAGCAACTAATTAGAACTTCGATCGTCGGAAAACACGAAAACAACACCCAGAACCCCCTATCAGTTTCTGTTAATTTTAAACGTGTCGAAAAAAATATTTGATATGCCTTAAAATTCACAGCAGGGAAATATAAGAATTCTGGGAAAATACGAGATTTCAAATCGGTTAGATGGCCGCGGATCCGCGGCAAAACAGTGCTTTTGGCCGCGGATCCGCCGCCGAGTCAACACCGAGTTGACTCGGATTTGCTCTGTTATTCATATATTTTGGTGTTTTGTTTTCCAGTATATTCTGTTTCTGCCCAGGTTACTTCTGTGCTGGCTTGCATTTGGGGTTGACACGAAAAAAGGTTGTCGATCGATATTCTAAGTTATTTGCTAATCGGGTTTTTATCTGTAATGATTAATGTGTTCGTAAACCTCCCCTAACTGCTAGTATGTCGGTTGGCAGGGGGTTGCACATTTCTGTAATGTTTACTGTTTGTGCATATAAACTGTATTGGACTGTTGTGATGATTAGCCGAGGTTTGAGATGGGTTATTATATTCATTCATTCGATGTAATTGTAATATATTGTAATATTATTTTACGGGACACATCCAGGTTGCGGTTGTAGCCACCGTTGTATTATTTCATTTTACTGTTTTTGCTCCTAGGATAGACCCAAGGTGGGGTACAAAAACTACCGGGTACGTCGAAGTGTTTAGTGGCCTACTCACGTTGTTGAGGGAGACCGCTTCACTTCGAGTACTTGGCGGGTAGTTTGCCGTACCCATAGGGATCTAGGGTAGGGTAATGGCTATTCATCACAACTGTGTAATCCGTATCTTGTTGCAGGCTCAAAGCAAACGCGGATTGCTTGCATATCCAATAAAGTTCATCAGTAATCTGGAATGCTTATTATTGCATCTGACGAATGTACAATATCTATATATGATAGCTATTTGACGTCACTTATGTTTTACACCCGCGCTAGCCCAGCCCCCGCTCTGTCGTTAGTTAAGTAACCTAACGGGTGATGACGGGACCCAGTGGCGAATGCAGATGGTATAAGAGGACGTTGTATTTTCGTTGTTTTCTGCAATGATAGGTTAAATGATGGGACGCATTATTTTAATGTAAAGAAAATAAACCAAAGTTGAATCGTTGGAACAAATTTAAAAGAAACCACTCGGTTATTTTAAAAGAGCAGAATTTTTAATTACGGAGCTTTAACCACTCCTTTTAAAAAGCTATCAGGTTCCTTCGATTATATCAAGTTTACTACGTTCACGGTTTCACCAAAACCAATCGTAGCCTTCTGTCATTTCTTATGGATGGTCAGTAGTATTCAAGCTATGTTTGTTGGCTTTCGTCAAGGCATAGTGTTTGGTAGCTGCTGGGGTATTCATTTGTTGCATAGATAGATGAGTTGGTTTGGGACAGTCGTATTACCTTGTTGGCTTTCGTCAAGGGTATGTACAGGTAGGTTCAAATTAACAAGATAATGATGGGCAGAACTTGACATGTGACTTATGATTTGTTGGCTTTCGTCAAGGTCATAAGAACATAGGGCAAAAATCCACATCGGGAGTTTCTAAAGAAACTGAAACTTGCTAGTGTTGCATACCATTTGGAGTTTGATGAATGTTGGTAGGATTCCTTCAACATTATCACACGATGATATTTGGATCCCGATCCTACTGTGAGTATATGCTACTTATCAGGAGATTCGTCACTTAAACGATCAATTCTATAAACCAAGTAGGTGTCGAGAAAGGTGTCAGCGGGGCTACGCCCCCAGAGAAAAGAGGTTATTTAATTAAGGAACTTCGCGAAAGCGTTGGAAAACCTCTCTCGAAGTACCGACACTAGCCTGGCTGAACGGTTAAGCAAGTATTGTACAGTGAGAATAGTCCTGGCTAATTCTTCTTTTATGGTTTGAGGAAGGATTCGAGAAACAGTGGGAGCCATCCAGTTTAGATAAATTAAAAACCAATCTAAACTTGCAAGAGCATCATGCTAAAGTGTTTTGTTCTCTCTCTCTCATTGCAGTGACCTTGTGACCATGACTAGGTTACATCTAGATAACAAGTTGACTGAATCTAACTTATATGACTGGCAAAGGTCTGTCCAGATGTCCATTGCCTATGATAAGCTGGACCACCCTATTACTACTCAAGATCTCGACGTCCCAGGTCCAGTTTCCACCGTCGTGGATATGGATATCCATAAGACAAAGGAAAAGGATAAAGCGAAAGCCAAGTGCCTCATGTTGGCTTCAGTTGATGGTGTATACCAGAAGCAGCATGAGAAGATGGACTTAGTTTCCATCTTTCTCCATAACAAAGATTTATATGGAGAGCAATCTCATATCGCAAGATATGAGACCTCGAATGAATTAATTCAAGCGAGGTTGGCTGTCGGGTCATCTGTAGGGGATGACGTCCTTACAATGACTAGCTATATTGATGAGCTCAAGGACCTGGAGACCACGTTGGGAAACAGGTCATACGCTAACTTATTTCTACAGTCCCTACCGTCTACTTACACCCTGAAAGAAACCAGGGAGATACAAGCTCTGCTTAATGGGGGACCTTCTTCTTCTACATCCAGGGCGAAAGCAAAGGTTGAAAAGAAGAAGACCTCTACAAAGCCGATATACGGTGTCGGTAAAGTAGGAGGAAAGGGAAGAGCAAAAGTTTCGGGACTTGGTGTAGGTAAGGAGGGATGTTCCTATTGTTATGGGAACGAACATTGGCAGAAGGATTGCAGGGCTTTGGAAGCCAGTAGCCAGGATTCGAAGCATGTTGTGGCTTCGGCCTCAAGTGTGTTTGTAATTGAGAACTGTTTATCAATTAACTCTACCTCCTTGGTACTAGATACCGGATCAGGATCTCATATCTTTAATTCATTACATGCCTTGAGAAACCGTAGAGTTATAAAGGTAGGTGATTTGTCTCTCAAAGTTGCAAACGGAATGAGTGTGAACGCTGAATCCGTGGGTGAATATCACCTAGGTTTGATAAGTGGGCAGATATTGATTCTACGTAACTATCTGTATGTACCTAGTTTGACTTGTAATATCATATTAGTGTCCTCACTTTCAAGAGAGGGATATTATTTTACATTCCTAAGCGATATAGTTCACATCCACCTAAATCAAGTTCTGATTGGGTCCGGTACATTAGATGACGGTATATACGTATTAAGTCAAGCTCAGGTTTTCAATGTCCAGAACACACTTAAAAGAAAGTCTCCAGAAATAAATCAGGCTTTCTTATGGCATTGTAGACTAGGTCACATCAATGAAACACGATTAACTAAGTTACATAGAGAAGGATATTTGAATCCGTTCGAATATCAATCTTATGCTACTTGTGAATCTTGTCTCATGGGAAAGATGACAAAGACTCCGTTTACTGGACACGGAGTAAGAGCGAGCAAGCTCTTAGGACTCATACACAGTGACGTGTGTGGTCCAATGTCTACATATGCGCGAGGTGGTTATTCCTACTTCATTACTTTTACGGATGATTTCTCTAGGTATGGACATATCTTCTTGATGAAGCATAAATCTGAGGCTTTTGAGAAATTCCAGGAATACAAGAATGAAGTGGAAAACCAAACAGGCAAAAGTATCAAGACACTGAGATCTGATCGAGGTGGTGAATACTTAAGTGCCGAGTTCTTGGGTTACTTAAAAGAGAATGGAATTCTCTCTCAGCTTACTCCTCCATACACACCACAACACAACGGTGTATCGGAAAGGAGGAATCGAACCCTATTGGATATGGTTCGTTCCATGATGAGTAAGGCTGAGTTACCGCGATCTTTCTGGGGTTATGCACTAGAATCAGCTGCATTTCTTTTGAACAAGGTTCCAACCAAAACTGTGCCTACCACACCATATCAGATGTGGAGTGAGAAGAAACCCTATCTTCAGTACCTGAAGACATGAGGATGTCCAGCTTTTGTAAAAAAGCAGCATCCGGACAAGCTTGAGGCACGCTTAGTAGAGTGTAAGTTTGTGGGATATCCAAACAACTCCATAGGATATTGATTCTATTACGCAGAGGAACAAAAGGTTTTTGTTTCTCGTCATGCCCGCTTCTTAGAAACTGAATTTTTAGAAAATCAGAAGAGTGGGAGCGCAGTAGAACTGGAAGAAATTCCAGAACCACAAGCTGTTACTGAAAGTATGGTTGAACCAGAGGTTTCAGAAGAAAGGGACATACCAGCGCCTATCCACAGAAGTAGTAGGCAGTCTCATCCTCCCGAGAGATACTACGGTTTTCTCATAGACGGGGATCGAGAAGATTGCATCATTGATAATGATGACCCTACTAGCTTCCAGCAAGCCATTTAGAGCGGCGACTCGGTAAAATGGCTGGATGCAATGCGGACCGAAATGGAGTCCATGTACACTAACAAAGTATGGACTTTGGACATTGCTCCGGATGGGGTAAAACCCGTAAGATGCAAGTGGATCTTCAGAAAGAAGATTGGTGTAGATGGACAGGTTGAAACTTATAAGGCTAGACTTGTTGAAAAGGGTTTTCGTCAAAGACCTGGTTTGGACTATGACGAAACATTTTCTCCAGTGGCTATGCTCAAATCCATTCGGGTCCTTCTTGCCATTGCTGCCTTCCACGATTATGAGATCTGGCAGATGGACGTACAGACAGCCTTTCTAAATGGAAATTTAGAAGAGTGCGTCTATATGGATCAGCCAGAGGGATTCATTCAGAGTGGGAGCAGCGGTAAAGTGTGCAAGTTGCTTAAGTCCATTTATGGACTAAAGCAGGCATCACGGAGTTGGAACATCTGTTTTGATGATACTGTCAAAGAATTCGACTTTATCAAAAATCCAGATGAACCATGCATATACAGTAAGATTGTAGTGAGAGTTGTAGTATTCCTCGTCTTGTACATGGATGACATTCTCTTAATAGGAAATGATATTCCTATGCTACAGTCAGTCAAAAGATTCTTGTCACAGAAGTTCTCCATGAAGGACCTGGGTGATGCCACCTACATTCTGGGGATCCAGATCTATCGTGATAGATCAAAGAGGATGTTGGGCCTTTCGCGGTCCAGGTACATAGACACCATATTGAAAAGATTCAGTATGGAAGATTCTAAGCGCGGTAACCTACCGGCTTGTCACGGAATCACCCTCTCCAAATAGATGTCTCCATGACTGATTTGGAAAGGGATCGCATGTCGATTATACCATACGCTTCTGCGGTAGGCTCTATAATGTATGCGATGTTATGTACCGGACCAGATGTAGCATACGCATTGAGCGTTGTAAGCCGGTATCAGGCAAACCCAGGGGAGAAGCACTGGATAGCAGTAAAGAACATTCTCAAGTACCTGAGGAGGACTAAGGATATGTTCTTGGTGTATGGCGGAAAAGACCTCCAGATCGAGGCCTTTGCCGACTCCAGCTTCCAGAGTGACAAGGATGACTCCAAGTCCATGTCGGGTTATGTCTTTACCCTCAATGGAGGGGCGGTCTGTTGGAAGAGTTCCAAGCAGGAGACCGTTGTTGACTCAACGATGGAAGCGGAGTGCATAGCTGCTTGCGATGCCGCAAAAGAAGCTGTTTGGATGAAGAAGTTCCTCACAGAACTTCATGTGGTTCCTACCAGTGTTGGTCCAATACCTCTGTATTGCGACAACAACGGCGCTATAGCTTTAGCGAAGAAACCCAGGTCCCATCAGAAGTCCAGACACATCTTAAGGCGGTATCACCTGATCAGGGAGATCGTAGATCGTCGGGAGATCGAGCTAAAGAGAGTAAATACAGAGAATAATACTGCCGATCCATTCACAAAGGCCATTCCTCAGACGCAGTTCGAGAGGCTATTCGAGATGATAGGTCTACGATATGCCAGTACATGGCTCTAGTGTAAGTGGGAGATTGTTAGTGTATATGCCCTAGGGGCCATTATTGTATCATACTAGTTTGTATATTACTTAATGGAAGCTTGGGATATTCACAGAGTATTGACAGTCTTGCTAAAAATGGTAGTATGCTACTTGGTTTGTGTCTACTTTAATATGTGCATATATTTCTTGTAACGTATCGCTTATACATATTAGTAGAGCCCATAGGATCTTTGCTTGATTACCAGCGTTGTGATGGCAGTCACACTAGTGGGGGCTGGGTAGTCTATAAGCAACATCCTATACAGGTCCATAGTCGTAGGATTATCGAGACAGGGCATCGATACTCCGGAGTAGACTAGTGTATACGCTTCTCATCCCAGTTGTGGAGATGGTCTGTCCCACAGCCATCAGTACATCGTACTGGAGATAGTATATAGGTGCTCGTTGGGTTACAGGTACACCAGATAGGACTCGCGGGAAACTGTTGGTTGGTATTATACCCGTCGTCAGTTAACAGTTCCCAGATGACATGAGTACAGCATAGTCCGCAGACTTGACACTGCTACTTCACCTCGAGTGTGTCCCACTGTTCTTAGATTGCTACCCTACCATGGCTCAAAGGAGTCATGCAAACATGTAGCAGTTGGGTGCAGTCCCGAGCACTTGGAGGTAGTAGCGGTTAGACAGGATTCGTCTCTTCCGGTATTGGGGGTTGATATCGCGCTGTGTCAGAGAGCCATTACGCAAAGTCCCTGGCCAGGGCAAGCGAGATTTACTGGTAGGTTCCAGTAGTTTCTCAAGGTGTAATGGGCTACGCTCCGACACGACTTATACCGCTATTAGGGGACTGACGCTTGCCGCCTCCTTAGGCCCGATATGCGATAGTCTTAGACGAACGGACCGGACTGTACGGAGATTGTCACATCAGGCTCAGTAGGAGTTCGAATGGGTTTCCTCATCGGCCTTCTTATCGACATCTACCTGGGGATCGTTACGTACAGCTAGTGCCGCTTGCGGTCTGTGGTTAAATCCACTGCCAGCGTAGTGTCGAGTCTTTAGAGTCCCACACAGAGAGTTTCCCTGCTCCAGGAGAAACGATATAGAGGTCGTATGGTTTTACGACAAGGGTTCGGACGCATACGTGTTTAAATGCACGTACGACGTTCGGACAGTTTTTACTAGCCGGCTTTGGTTTAAGCCAGATCCTAGTATCAGGTTATTGGATTTATACAGTCTAAAGTTTTTCCGTGTTTTCACGGATTGGAGGGGCGTTCTCGTAATTTTCCGGGAAGCTTCTAGAAGCATAGTGACTTGGAGGTTAAGGTGGCATAAGCATTTATTGCTTAATGACTCATTTGTGTGATTCATCCTTAGAGTTAATGCTTTATTTTTTGAGCTTATAACTCATGTGATGAATCACACAAGGTGAATGCATCAACCATGATGATTAATTATTTATTTTATTTATTTGATAAATTGTTATGGTTGTTATATTCTAATGAGTTCATTTTTCAATATCATTCTTATCATCACCTTCTCTCTCCTCAAGCTCTCTCATTCTTGAAACCCTAACCCTAACCTCTCATGCGTTGAGATCAAGGGTTAGCTAGACTAATACATCCATAACCTCACTCTATATCCCCTAGGTAGCTTAGATTAGCACTTTGAGCAACCTAGTTATCTCAAGTTAGAGATCAAGCTTGTAGTAGGAGCTCTCGAGTGGATCGTCTTTGACTCGAGGAGGCCGTTAAGATGCCGATGTTCCAAGGAGCCTATAAGGAGTGGAGGACCACGATGAAGACCTGAAGGACATGTAACATGAGGTATAACTTTGAATCCGAGTAGTTATACCTCTCATAGTATGCTAGTAACGGTTTAGAAACGATTCATGCGCTCAAGTCCGTGTTACGAAGCTTTGATAATCGTTTTTCATATATTCCGCATCCCCGCAAGATCGTAGGGTGCGTGACATTGACTTACATCCGGTACTCCCAATTTTTCCACCTGCCATAGCCGGTATAGTAGACTACATCGCTCGTGTATTCTTTATACCTACCGAGTCGACATTTGACCATAATTTGTTTTGCAGCAACCGCACAGGCTACAGCTCCCTTTGAGTCTCGCATCCCAATGCCGGCAGGGCCCTTTGCTAAACGCCCATCTTCCAGGGGCGCTGCGAATAGCCGGCGAACGTTGAGCGAATTCATCGAAGACCTCGATGTCAAGGCACTCAGCTTTGCTACAGATTTTGCCCTTGAAGTCAATCCAATGCTGGCGACACTCGTAAACTTTCATGACGAACATTTCATCTCCACTTAGGTTGATTACTGCAAAAAGATCGAGGCTTGCCTGCACGAGATTGAGCTCAAGCGTTTCGCTCCTGAAGCATTAGCTTCGAACTCCCAGCGGGCTGCATGGGTCGAGCAGAGCGTCTCTTTTATTCGCTATTTCCATCAAAAGGCGGCCTTGAGGCAAAAGGAGAATGAGGTGGCTTCCAGGGAGTCTGTCCAATTGCGCGCCCAAGCTGAAGCGAATGCTACGCAGCTGAAAGCTATTTTCGATAACCTCCAACGATGTATCTCGGACGGCCTGGCGCTAAGGCAGAAGCTCGACCTCTTCGAGCGGGTTGCGCAGGATTGCGAAATCGCCAAGTAGAAAATCGATGAAAAGCTTTCATCCTGCTTGCAGCAGAGGGCTCAAATCGAAGTTGAGTTAGCCGCTGCAGTCGAACGCGAGAAATAGTTGAAGAAAGCGTTCGAGCGGCTTGCCGATCTGTTAAAGACGCTTCCTCCTTAATAATCGTCTTTGTACCCTCCTCCTTTTTGTATTCATTCCTGAATGAGAGTATATTGTATTCCTTTTGATTCTTTTATGACATGTTTCTTGTATTCATTTTGAATTCATGAATAAAAGACATACATTTTTTATATCTCTTGTTTGCAAGTAACTCTGGTGAATGTGGCCCATGTGTAGTTTATCTTGATCTTCGATGGCTTAGGAAACAGGTTCAGGTCTGCCGCCTAAGACTTTTCAACTTTATGAGCCGTGAGGGTCTCATAAAGATTTTTCTCTCTACGAATCGAGAGGATCCCGTAGGTGTATTTTCTCCTTAAGAGTCGTGAGGATTCCGAAGTTCTCTTGAGAGTCGTAAGGATCTCATAAGAGAATTTTCTCCCTTACAAGTCGAGAGGACTCGTAAGTGGTTGGTAAGCTGACTTGTTTCCGAGTCGAAGCATTTCTCCGACGGATAGATCATTGGCTAACTTGTTTCCAGGTCGGAGCGTTGTTACGACGAGGAGGTCATTGGCTGACTTTTTTCCGAGACGGAGAGACGGAGGTCATTGGCTGACTTGTTTTCGAGACGGAGGTCACTGGCTGACGTGTTTCTGAGACTGAGGTCATTGGATGACTTGTTTCCGAGATGGAGGTCATTGGCTGACTTGTTTCCGAGACGGAGGTCATTGGCTGACTTATTTCCGAGACGGAGGTCACTGGCTAACTTGTTTCCCAGACGGAGGTCACTGGCTGACGTGTTTCCGAGACGAAGGTCATTGGCTGACTTGTTTCCGAGATGGAGGTCATTGGCTGACTTGTTTCCGAGACGGAGGTCACTGGCTGACGTGTTTCCGAGACAGATGTCGTTGGCTGACTTGTTTCCATTACGGGGGTCATTGGCTGACTCTAGGTTGTCTATGAACCGTAGAGTCTTGGAACTGGGGACTTTGCCGTGGCTCCGATTGGTGGTGTCGCGTCCGTATCCTGCTGGAATGAGGAGGAACGCCATTGTTGGTCTCCTAGGATGCAGATGTTGCCGTCGAGATCTGACTCCTCCTTTGACAGAGTCTGTTGAGAAATGTGGTTCCCCTTTTCGTTTATGCCCATGGATTGTATACAGGGGTTAGTATGGACACACCTGTAGGGCAAAAGTTTCATTCTTTCATTTCTTTCCGCGATGCTCTATCATTTCATCTTTTTATCTCGCAAAAGTCGCAATTGCACAATCATTTCGGCTATTTTTCGCGGTGCCCAATCATTTCGGCTATTTTTCTTTTTACTCGCTGCTTTTTATTGCGAGTTGCTCAATCATTTCGGCTATTTTTCTTTTTACTAGCTGCTTTTTATTGCGAGTTGCCCAATCATTTCGACTATTTTTATATATATTTTTGGCTCGCTGATTTTTTTGCGAATATGGACTTGAGATCTGATACCAATCTTAGAATCAGTATTGCTGCGACCGGAATATTGCCAGGAGTGAATCATCATTTGCCATGAAAGGACTTGTAATTTGATACCGATTTAGGCATCAGCATCGCTATGACTGGAATATCGCCAGGGGCGAATCATCATTTTCCTATGTCGATCTGAACAAAGGTGGCTTTGCAAACAGGGTTAGGATCCTGTCGACTAAGGCTTTTTGACTTTACGAGCCATAAGGGTCTCACAAAGGTATTTCTCCCTACGAGTTGTGAGGATCTCGTAGGTGCGTTTTCTCCTTAGGAATCGTGAGGATTCTTAAGTGCATGTTCTCTTATAAGTCATAAAGATCTTACAAGAGTGTTTTCTCCTTATAAGTTGAGAGGACTTACATGTGTCGCTCACCATATGAGGACATTTCACGCCATTGGCGGAACTTGGTGGGGGAGACGTTTATTTGTGCCCGTGGATTGTATACAAGGGTCAATATTGACCGCCTATAAGAAAGATTGGGGGGATATGATGGCTTAAGAATAGGTTCAGGTTCCTGTATCTTAAGACTTTTGAATCCTCTCAGCTATGAGGGTCTCATAGGGGGAATTCTCCTTACAAGTCGTAAGGATCTTGTAGGTGTAACTTCTCCTTAGAGATTGTGAGGATTCCTAAGTGTTTTGCTCCCTTGTGAGTCGTAAGGATCTCACGCGGGTATTTTCTCCTTATAAGGTCGAGAGGACCCTGCAAGTGTACAGGAATTTTTTTACGAGTCTGCGCCCTTTCAGGTTTTCACAAACACGCCGGCAGTCCTGCTGTTTTTACTCACGGCACCCTTTCAGGTTTTCAACCGTGCCCATTCTGCTTGTGGACGTACCGTTTTTTTTTGCCGCGTTAGCCTAAGGATATTGCGGTTCGTAGTAGTTTAAGGACGTTTCAGTCCGTAGCTAGTTTCAGGACGTTTCGGTCCATTGTTAGTTTTGGGACATTTCGGTCCTTAGCTAGCTTAAGAACATTACGGTCCATAGTTAGTGTTTCTCCCAATCAGAGAGCAAAACTCTATTCAAAATTTAAAATTTGAACTGAGGCAGCGCCTTATGAGAGCGCTCGCGCCAAGAGCGATAGTGCTAAGAGTCAAAGACTCTGAGGCAGCGCCTTACGTGCAAAGCACGAGAGCGCTCGCGCCAAGAGCGCCAACGCTAAGAGTCAAACACTCTGAGGCAGCGCCACACGTGCAAAGCACGAGAGCGCTCACGCCAAGAGCGCCAGCGCTAAGAGACAAAAGACTCTGAGGTAGCACCTCACGTGCAAAGAATGAGAGCGCCAGCGCTAGAACTAAATGTTCTCCAGCCTTAGATCAAAAAACCAATGAAGATGACAAATCATCAAAATTCCAGAATAAAATTCTGTTGAGGAAACACTCCTCAAATCTTTCCAAACAGGGAAGATTGTACTCTGTAAATCAGAGCACCATTGGATCAAAGATCCAATGGTGATTAAAAATCACCAAGATACAGAATAAGTTCTGTATGGGAAAATATTTTCCCAATCTTGTTAATAACAAGAAAACTATTTTCTGTAAAATAGAAGCCCTTAGATCAAAGATCCAACGGTGTGAAACATTCCCCAAATCAATCAGAATTCTCTCAATGAGAGATTTCATTAACTGATTCAACAAATCAGGCTCCCCTATATAAAGGATCCAAGACTTCAAGTCTGATACAAAGGACCCCCCCCCCCCTTAAACTTCAAGAAACTTCAAAGACGTGAGCAATTTCTTCTCAAGGTAAATAGCAAGAAGAGAGATCATGGCATCTCCTCCATATTTGAGAGTTTAACTCTCACATCAGAAGAAATTAGTTTTTCAGATCACAGATCTATAAGATAAAGTCTTTCACAAAAGTAAAAGAGAGCATAGCATCTCATCAAAAAAGAGAAGAACTTAGTTCTTAGATCCATGAGACAAAGTCTCTTATAAACCGAGAATTTAATTCTCAGAGCACAGGACTAATAAAAGCTTCCAATTTTAAAGGAAGCGCTTAGCGCTCCAAGTCTGGCGCCTAGCGCTCCACGTGCTCCTCACGAGGGCGTTATTTTATAAGAAGCGCCTTAGCGCTCCAAGTCTGGCGCTCAGCGCCAAGTGCTCCACGTGCTCCTCACGTGGGCGCTAATTCTACAAGAAGTGCCTCAGCGCTCCAAGTCTGGCGCTCAACGCCAAGCGCTATACGCACTCCTCACGCGGGCGCTATTTTATAAGAAGCGCTTTAGTGCTCCCATTCTGGCGCTCAGCGCCAAGCACTCCACGTGCTCCTCACGTAGGCGCTATTTTATAAGAAGCGCCTTAGCGCTCTAAGTCTGGCGCTTAGCGCCAAGCGCTCCACGTGCTCCTCACGTGGGCGCTATTTTATAAGAAGCGCCTTAGCGCTTCAAGTCTGGCGCTTAGCGCCAAGCGCTCCACGCGCTCCTCACATGGGCGCTAAGGAATTACAAAGCGCTCTGTAAATAAGGTCCCAACGCCATAAAAAGTGTTCAACACTCAATAAAAGACAAAAAGAAAAAGAGATGTCAGAACCCAAATCAATGCTCAATATTGTTGAACAAAAAAGGCTGAGCTCATACAAATGTTTACCATTTTATTTAAAACTGAGTGGACTGGGTCCAAACAAAATGTTAAACATTTTATTCAAAACTAAGTGGACTGAGCCCAAGTTGGCCATAAGTCCCTAATTCAGATTAACCGAGCCCATGTGCTCACAATCTTTTTAATTGGTTTTGGTCCCAAACCTGACTATAGATCTCCCAACCAGCATTGGTTCAAGGGTACATCTCTTCATACCTCTGATACATGTCGTTGTAATTCTTCAACGTCTTCAGAGAGATGGAGGTCCCAATAACCAATAACTTTTGGTGCATCCCCAAACGGTTAAACCAAAACTTTACAGACTACGATGTCTTTAAACCAGACTACGATGTCTTTAAACCATACATACTACGATGTCTCTAAACCTTACGGACTATGATGTCACGCCCCGCTTCCCAGAGTGCGCTAAGATCGGCACGTGACAGAGCCAACCATGCTACCTGTGGCTAGGAAACATCCCTCCACAGTTACATTACGGCTGTCTATAAGATATCAAGAATAGTAAAATAAAATAAACTATCTAGTACATGTCCATATGCCAGAATAAACGAGTCAAGATGCAACAAATCCAATAAGCAATAACATCTGGAAAGTATGTCCCAAATTGTGGCTCACATCAGGAAATGAAAATGCTGAAAGAAAACTAAAATAACTAAATACCAAATTGCTCCTCACTATTCGGCCTGTCGACTGAAGTACTCCTGGTCGGCCTGCGAAAGAGATAAAGGATTTGGGCCATGCAAAACCCAGACGTCAGTGCGTCATAATATCAAACAATAAAATATAATTAGAAGGTAACAAGATATGCAGTCATGAGTATAAACAGTAATGAGTATATAACAGTAACACGAATATGGAACAGTGAAGTTTATGTGCATGCGGTGAGTAATCTATGCTACTGGGTTAATTACTCTCAAGTCTTTGAAATCAATTTAATGAATCGTCGATGTAACTCAATAGTATCCCGTGCATGCCCAGGACCACGGTCAAGATTCTCGGACTGAATCCGAGACGTGCCGCTAGGCAGTAAACAGGTAACATGTACAGACGAATGATGTCGGCAGCATCATCCCAGGGCTGGCCTAGCCCGTAAAACTGATCAGTATAAGCGTCGAACTGTTGAGTTACAAGTCAGGTTTCATCATTGATTTCCTCTTACCCCCATGGTTATGTGTTCAAGTCGGGTATTGATAATTTGAAGCTAATGCCAATACAGGATCAAGCAGGTACAGGTTTGTCTATGCAGACAACAGGATACGTCTGTCAGGACAACATGTCAGGATTGTCGGCATTAGAAACAGGATCAGGTAACAGGTCAAGTAGTGGTGTATCAGGTCATGACAGGTAGTGCATATGTATCACACGGATGCTCATAATAAACTGTAGCAAGTACGGATGCAGGATAAAAGAACGGATGCACAGTAAAACATGGGTGCACAAATATCAATCAGGGATTACATCTACAACTCCATGACTATGTAGGATGCATATAATCAAGCATGGGATGTTAATACAATAGTAACATGAAATAATGTGACATGGCATGCAGCTAGATATATAAATAATAATATGGATGCGTACTGTTACGCCCCGCTTCCCAGAGTGCGCTAAGATCGGCACGTAACAGAGCCAACCATGCTACCTATGGCTAGGAAACATCCTTCCAGAGTCATATTACGGATGTCTATAAGATATCAAGAATAGTAGAAATAAAATAAACTATCTAGTATATGTCCATGAGCCAGAATAAACGGGTCAAGAAATAATATGCGGAAGCAATAGATCCAATAAACAATAACAATCTGAAAAGTACGTCCCAAAAACGGCTTACCTCAGGAAATGGAAATACTGAAGGAAAACTAAGCTAAACTACTAACAAGATCCTTACTGCTCGGCCTGTCGGCTGAAGTACTCCTGATCGGCCTGTGAGAGAGATAGAGGATCTGGGCCATGCAGAACCCAGATATCAGTACGTCATAATATCAACAATAATATAATCAAGGGGTAACAAGTCATGCAGGCATGAGTATAAACAGTAATAAAGGTATAACAGTAACACGAATAAGAAACAGTGAAGGGTATAAGCACATGTGACGTGCGGTGAGTAATCTGAACTAAACTACTGGGTTAACTACTCTCAAGTCTTTGAAATCAATTTAATGAATTGTCGATGTAACTCAATAGTATCCCGTGCATGCCCGAGACCACGGTCAAGACTCTCGGGTTGAATCCGAAACGTGCCGCTAGGCAGTAAACAGGTAACATGTACAGACGAATGATGTCAGCAGCAGCATCCCGGGGCTGGCCTAGCCCATAAAACTGATCAGTATAAGCATCAAACTGTCGAGTTACAAGTCAGGTTTCATCATTGATTTCCCCATACCCCCCAAATTATGTGTTCAAGTCAGGTATTGATAAATCTGAAGCTAATGCCAACACAGGATCAAACAGGAATAGGTTTGTCTATACAGACAATAGGATATGTCCATCGGGACAACATGTCAGGATTGTCGGCATTAGGAACATGATCAGGTATCAAAGTCAAGTAATGATATATCAGATCATGTCAGGTAGTGTACATGTATCAAGTGGGTGCCCAACAGTAAAATGTAGCAGTATTGAATCAGGGTAGAATACGGATGTACGATAAAAGCATGGGTGCACAAATATCTACCAGGGGTTACACCATGACTAAGAAGGATGCACAATATCAAGCATGGGGTACTAATGTATTAATAATATGAGTTAATGTAATATGGGGTGCAACTAGGTATGCAGAATTAATGGTATGGATACACAAATAGACATGGATGCATAACTAACTATCAGGGGTTACACTATAGTTCCAAGACTAAATGGGATGCACATTATCTAGCATGGGGTACTAATGTATTAATAATATGAGCTAATATGATCTGTAGATGCAGCTACATGTATATTAAATGATATGGATGCATACGGGTATCCGAAAACGGTAAAACTTTAGTATGGATGTATAATGTGATAAACGGGTAACATTTTACTCATATGGATGCATAATAATATACCTAGCATGTAGCAAGATGAATTAGCATGTGACTTGATATGTAAATAACCATATGGATGCACACGGATGTCGTAAAACAGTAAAATGGTAACAGGGCATGCACAATGCACTAAACATGTAATATAATTATTAATATGGTTGTAAAATATATCATAGCATGTAGCAAGATCAACTTGCATGCGACTAGATATGTAAATAACGATATGGATGCATACGGGTATCGAAAAACTGTAAAATAGTAATATGGATGCATAACCAAACAATATGTAATATTATTATTCGCATGAATGCAAAATATAGTAGTATAGCATGTAGCAAGATAAATTTGCCTCGATTGGATCACGCAACGGATGCATACAGCACGTCCGACGTCGGGTAAACGTCGCAACGCACACACGGCACGCGGGACGGGTTCAGGCAAGGTAAGAGGATAACCACACAAGTAGGGGACGTCCACTGGATTACTCAGATCGTCGGCGTCGAGCACGGCTCCGGCGACGACCAAGAATCAAGAAACCAAGAAAGGAAAGAAAGAAAATAGAAGAAAGAGATAGAGGGATTGGGGTTGTTGTTGCTCTGGGTTTCTGGGAATAGAGGAGAGGAGGAGTAGGTGGTTGAGGTCAGGGTCGGATGATGTTGACGACGAGTTTTCGACGAGGGTTACGGTGAGGCAAGTGGCTGCTAGGGTTTCTTGTGTGCAGGGTTCTGGTTAGGGTTCTTGGCAAAAGGGAGGTCTGCAGGGGAGGAGAAGAAGGGATGAGGGATGCAGACGAAGTGGAGAAGATGAGAGGAGGCGACGGCGAAAGGTCGGCAGCGAGGAGGGTTATTGCGAGGGTGTTGGGTTCTTTGGTCGTAGTGGGTTGGTCGGCCTCACGTCAGAGATGAAGGAAGTGGTGAGACGGAAGAGGAGGTGGTGACGAGGCCACTGAGATGATCGGCGGCGAGGGGTTGCTCGGGTGAAGGTGGTTGAGGGTGCTGCCGAGGGGTGTAGTGTTGGGTTTCTCGTGGGGAAAATATATATGGTAGGAGGGAGGTGATCGTAAGGGAAGAAGGGAGGTGACCTGATCTCGCGTGAACAGTGTTCGCGAGATCAGAGAGAAAGAGGAAGAGAGAGAGGGAGGGAGAGAGAAAGAGAGAGACGTGGGGAACAGTGGGTACTGTGAAAGAAATTTTAAAAGAATTTTATATTTAAATAGAGGAGAGAGAGACAGAGAGATCAGGGTTAGGATTTGAATAATAAAAAAATATTTGAAAATATAAGTTTGTTAAAAACGTATATGAAACAGTTATATATATAAAGAATAAAATATTAAGGAAATTGGGTTTTCTGGCTAATACAAAAGTACTCCAAAATATGCCCGGGTTGGGTCTAAAATTACGGATTTAAAAACGGAAAATAAACGTGTCGACCAAAACTAAAATTGGATATCCGGGTAACGAAAATGCATACCCCCAAGAACGGATGCACGCACGTGCACGTAGCCATCCAAACGAGTCCGTTTTACTGAACGGAACGAGAACACGACATGCGGATGCTACCACAAGGTTAGGGGTATCAAGCAGGCCATGCAATATATTTTTAAAATAATTTTCTTGACTTTAAATGTTATATTAAAAAAATGCGAATGCCAGATATAATGCCAGTATGCAGTATGTATAATATGAGAGTGCACGGATCCACGTAACAAGCCAGGATAAATCACAAACATGAATCAAGACTGGTTTCAAGGATGGGGGTTGGGTCGGATGCAAATACAGATGTCAAATACACTATTCGCACCCAAAACACGGTAAATCAAGAAAATACCATAAATAAAGAAATACTTGAACTAGAACTGGTATAAATGAACTAGGGTGTTACATTATACCCAACTACAAAAAGAATTTCGTCCTCAAAATTCCCAAAACAAGAAAATATAAACAAACATGAAACTACAGGAAAAGATCTAGAAACTTCTGTCGAATCTCGTCTTCTCGTTCCCAAGTCGACTCTCTGTGCGAGCGATTCCCCCAAGAAACAAGTGCGAAAGGGATAACCTTGTTCTTAAGGACATTTTCTCTTCGATCAACGATCGACATCGGTCGTTCCTCAAAGGTCAAATCCTCTCTTACAGTCAGCTCCGAATGATCTAGCACGTGTGTCTCATCTCGAACATACTTACGGAATTGAGATACATGAAACACGTCATGAACATTCACCAAAGATGGTGGTAAAGCCAATCGATAAACCACTTCTCCAACACGCTCCAAAATCTCGAAAGGCCCCATGAATCGAGGACTAAACTTGCCTCGACTCCCAAAACGAATCACTGCTCTAGTCGATGATATCTTCAAGAATACCAGATCACCAACAGCGAACTCTAGAGGTCTTCTCGATGTGTCGGCCCAACTCTTCTGCCGATCCTGTGCTGCCTTCATGTGATTCCGGATAGTATTAACCTTCTCTACAGTTTGCACGATTAGATCCGGTCCCAGCAATCTTCGTTCTCCAACATCGTCACAACAAACAGGTGAACGACACTTGCGACCATACAATGCTTCGAATGGAGCCATTTGAATCGTCGCCTGAAAGCTGTTATTATACGAGAACTCCACCAAGTGCAAATGATCCTCCCACGAACCCCTGAAGTCTAACATGCAAGCTCTCAACATATCTTCAAGAGTTTGGATCGTTCTCTCCGACTGGCCATCTGTCTGAGGATGATAAGCGGTGCTGAACTTCAATCGCGTCCCCAAACTTTCCTGTAAGCTCCTCCAGAAGTGCGATAAGAATCGGGTATCACAATCAGAAACGATGCTCACAGGTACACCATGCAATCTCACAATCTCCTGCATGTATCGTTCTTCCAACGCTTCCGTTGACTGACCAACTCGAAACGGTATGAAATGAGCTGCCTTGGTCAATCGATCAACAATCACCCAAACTGCATTGTTGCCCTTTGGACTCCGCGGTAAAGCTGTCATAAAATCCATAGTTATATGTTCCCACTTCCATTGAGGAATCAGAAGTGGTCGCAATAAACCGGCTACTCTTTGATGTTCAGCCTTAACTTGCTGACACACCAAGCACTTCGCTACAAAACGAGCAATCTCTCTTTTCATGCCTTCCCACCAGAAATGTTGTCTTAGATCACGGTATATCTTCGTGCCTCCTGAATGTACAGAATATGCAGAACTGTGTGCCTCCTTCATAAATTCTTCACGAATGTCTCCTTTTGGCACACACAAACGGCTGCCATATTGCAACGAACCATCTTCATGAATCAACAAGTCTGTTCGAAGTCCAGCTTCAACCTGTTCTCAAAACTTCTGCAATCTTGGGTCCTGTGACTGTGCTGTTTTAATATTCTCGATCAATGACGACAGTACTTGCAGCTGCATCAACTGTCCTGAAGATTGCGGTAGCACGATCTCCAACTCGAATCTTCGAAAATCATCGATAAGCTCTTTCTGTGCAGTCAACATCCGAATTGCTGGTAACCGACTAAGCGCATCCGGCACAACATTAACCTTCCCCGGATGGTACTTTCAGATCAAGATCATAGTCAGCCATCAGCTCCAACCATCTACGTTGTCTCATGTTAAACTCTTTCTGCGTGAACACATACTTCAGGCTTTTGTGATCGGTGAATACTTCAACCCTTTCGCCCAGTAAGTAGTGTCTCCAAATCTTCAAAGCGAAAATCACAGCTGCTAGCTCTAAATCATGAGTTGGGTAATTCTTCTCATGGGTCTTCAACTATCTCGATGGGTAGGCTATAATCTTCCCATGCTGCATCAAAACACATCCCAAACCTTTCCCAGATGCGTCGCTGTGAATCACCAATCCTCCGGAACCGTCTGGTACGATCAAAATAGGAGCGGTTATCAATTTTTACTTCAACGCCTCAAAAGCTGACGCACAACTATCCGTCCATACAAATGGTACCTCCTACCATGTAAGCTTGGTCAAAGGCTCAGCCAATCGAGCAAAATTCTCCACGAACCTTCTGTAATATCCGGCAAGTCCAAGAAAACTTCTGATCTCTGCTACGTTCTTCGGAATCGGCCAATCTTAAACTGCTGCAGTCTTCTCAGGGTCAACGGCGATTCCATCTCTGGATACGACGTGCCCCAAAAACTTCACTTCATCAAGCTAAAACTCGCACTTGCTCATCTTTGCATATAATCTTTCATGCCTCAGTGTCTGCAGTGAGATCTTCAAGTGTTCGGCATGCTCTTCTATGCTCTTCGAGTAGACCAGAATATCATCAATGAACACCAATATCGCCGGTGCATTCGTGACTCCGAATGGCATCACTAAATACTCGTAATGTCCATACCGAGTTCGGAACGTAGTCTTGTAAATATCTTCTGATTTAACTCGGACTTGATGATATCCGGACCGCAAATCCAGCTTTGAGAATACTCTCGCGCCACTAAGCTGCTCGAACAATTCTCCAATGCGAAGGATTGGGTACTTGTTCTTAATAGTCACCCGGTTTAATTCTCGATAATCGATACACATCCTCCTTGTGCCATCTTTCTTCTTGACTAGAAGAACTGGAGCTCCCTAAGGTGAATTACTGCTGCGAATCCAACCCTTCTCTAGCAATTCGGTAACTTGCTTCTTAACTTCTTCCAACTCCACTGGTGCCATCGGATAGTACGCCTTTGAGATTGGCGCTGCACCAGTAACAAGATCGATCGCGAACTCCACATCTCGTTTTGGTGGTAAACTCGAGATGTCCTCGAATACGTCCATGAACTCTCGAGCTACAGCTGGCGCTTCCTCCTTATCAACTTTTATCGACGAAAGAACACTGTTTGTCGGCCTAGCCCTAAACTCGACTGGCCCGACAGAACTGCTACCTCCAACAAAAACAAACTCCGGATATCCGGGAATCTAGAAAATCACTTTCCTTGCCCTACAATGAGCGTGGAAAGTGCCGAGAAAGTCCATTCCCAAGACAACATCAAACAATGGGATGCACCAGAATTGAATAATACTAATGCAGGAAAACATGAACAAGTAGGATACCGAAATGACTTCATCCGAAGCCAAGATACTGAAGAAGATTAAGCACGGTAAACATGATTCAAGCTGGCAATAAAACATGAACTGGTAAGCAATGAAACCGAGAGAAGCAAGGTAATATCATGACCATAAATCAAGGAAATGAATCAAGACTAGAACTCCAAGTTACTTAAATAGAGTACCGCATTGTAACCCTGCCGCGATACATAGTTACAATCACATAACTCCACTCAAGTCACCCAAATCCTAGAGATAAACAACAGGGAACCAAAAGTTTCAAGTGGAGATGCAAAGTTGTTTGCATATCGTCAAAACAAGGATCTAGAGAAAGATATGATTCAAGAATAACGATAACTGTATGGAAGGACAGGTTCCTAATTACGGGTTTTCCGATTCGTGTATTGGGTCCAATACCTAACTACAAAAGAATCAAACCCGATTAACCTAAATCCTATGTCTCTGATACCAAACAAACCCTGTCACACTCCGCTTCCCAGAGTGCGCTAAGATCGGCACGTGACAGAGCCAACCATGCTACCTATGGCTACGAAACATCCTTCCACAGTCACATTACGGCTGTCTATAAGATATCAAGAACAGTAGAAATAAAATAAACTATCTAGTACATGTCCATGAGCCAGAATAAATGGGTCAAGAAATAATATGCGGAAGCAATAGATCCAATAAACAATAACAATCTGGAAAGTACGTCCCAAAAACGGCTCACCTCAGGAAATGGAAATACTGAAGGAAAACTAAGCTAAACTGCTAACAGGATCCTCACTGCTCGGCCTGTCGGCTGAAGTACTCCTGATCGGCCTGCGAGAGAGATAGAGGATCTGGGCCATGCAGAACCCAGACGTCAGTGTGTCATAATATCAACAATAATATAATCAGGGGGTAACAAGTCATGCAGGCATGAGTATAAACAGTAATACAAGTATAACAGTAACACGAATAAGAAACAGTGAAGGGTATAAGCACATGTGACATGCGGTGAGTAATCTGAACTAAACTACTGGGTTAACTACTCTCAAGTCTATGAAATCAATTTAATGAATCGTCGATATAACTCAATAGTATCCCGTGCATGCCCGGGACCACGGTCAAGACTCTCGGGCTGAATCTGAGACGTGCCGTTAGGCAGTAAACAGGTAACATGTACAGACGAATGATGTCAGCAGCATCATCTCGGGGCTGGCCTAGCCCATAAAATTGATAAGTATAAGTATCGAACTGTCGAGTTACAAGTCAGGTTTCATCATTGATATCCCCATACCCCCCAACTTATGTGTTCAAGTCAGGTATTGATAAATCTGAAGCTAATGCCAACACAGGATCAACCAGGAACGGATTTGTCTAATACAGACAACAGGATATGTCCATCGGGACAACATGTCAGGATGCACAATATCAAGCATGGGGTACTAATGTATTAATAATATGAGTTAATGTAATATGGGGTGCAACTAGGTATGCAGAATTAATGGTATGGATACACAAATAGACATGGATGCATAACTAACTATCAGGGGTTACACTATAGTTCCAAGACTAAATGGGATGCACATTATCTAGCATGGGGTACTAATGTATTAATAATATAAGCTAATATGATCTGTAGATGCAGCTACATGTATATTAAATGATATGGATGCATACGGGTATCCGAAAACGGTAAAACTTTAGTATGGATGTATAATGTGATAAACGGGTAACATTTTACTCATATGGATGCATAATAATATACCTAGTATGTAGTAAGATGAATTAGCATGCGACTTGATATGTAAATAACGATATGGATGCACACGGACGTCGCAAAACAGTAAAATGGTAACAGGGGATGCACAATGCACTAAACATGTAATATAATTATTAATATGGTTGTAAAATATATCATAGCATGTAGCAAGATCAACTTGCATGCGACTAGATATGTAAATAATGGTATGGATGCATACGGGTATAGAAAAACTGTAAAATAATAATATGGATGCATAACTAAACAATATGTAATATTATTATTCGCATGAATGCAAAATATAGTAGTATAGCATGTAGCAAAATAAACTTGCCTCGATTGGATCACGCGACGGATGCGCAAGGCACGTCCGACGTCGGGTAAACGTCGCAACGCACACGGCACGCGGGACGAGTCCAGGCAAGGCAAGAGGATAACCATGCAGGTAGGGGACGTCCACTGGATCACTCGGATCGTCGGCGTCGAGCACGGCTCCGGAGACGGCCAAGAATCAAGAAACCAAGAAAGGAAAGAAAGAAAAGAGAAGAAAGAGATGGAGGGATTGGGATTGTTGTTGCTCTGGGTTTCTGGGGACAGAGGAGAGGAGGTGTAGGTGGTTGAGGTCGCGGTCGGGTGATGTTGACGATGAGTTTCCGGCGAAGGTTACGGTGAGGCAAGTGGCTGCTAGGGTTTCTTGTGTGCAGAGTTTGTGTCAGGGGTTCTTGGCGAAAGGGAGGTCTGCAGGGGAGGAGAAGAAGGGATGAGGGATGCAGATGAGGTGGAGAAGATGAGGGGAGGCGACGGCGAAAGGTCGGCGGCGAGGAGGGTTAGTGCGAGGGTGTTGGGTTCTTGGGTCGCAGTGGGTTGGTCGGCCTCATGTCGGAGATGAAGGAAGTGGTGAGATGGAAGAGGAGGTGGTGATGAGGCCAATGAGATGACCGGCGGCGAGGGGTTGCTCGGGTGAAGGTGGTTGAGGGTGCTGCCGAGGGGTGCAGTGTTGGGTTTCTCGTGGGGAAAATATATAGGGAAGGAGGGAGGTGATCGTAAGGGAAGAAAGCAAGTGACCTGATCTTGCGTGAACAGTGTTCGCGAGATCAGAGAGAAAGAGGAAGAGAGAGAGAGAGAGAAAGAGAGAGACGTAGGGAACAGTGGGTACTGTGAAAGAAATTTTAAAAGAATTTTATATTTAAATAAAGGAGAGAGAGACAGAGAGATCAGGGTTAGGATTTGAATAATAAAAAAATATTTGAAAATATAAGTTTGTTAAAAACGTATATGCAACAGTTATATATATAAAGAATAAAATATTAAGGAAATTGGGTTTTCTGGCTAATACAAAAGTACTCCAAAATACATCCGGGTTGGGTCTAAAATTACGGTTTTAAAATACGGAAAATATACGTGTCGACGAAAACTAAAGTTGGATATCCAGGTAACGAAAATGCATACCCCCAAGAACGAATGCACGCACGTGCACGTAGCCATCCAAACGAGTCTGTTTCACTGAACGGGACGAGAACACAAGGTGCGGATGCTACCACAGGGTCAGGGGTATCAAGAAGGCCATGCAATATATTTTTAAAATATTTTTCTTGACCTTAAATATTATATTAAAAAAATGCGGATGCCGGATATAGTGCCAGTATGCAGTATGTATAATATGAGAGTGCACGGATCCACTTAACAAGCCACGATAAATCACAAACATGAATCAAGACTGGTTTCAAGCATGGGGGTCGGGTCGGATGCAAATACAGATGTCAAATACACTATTCGCACCCAAAACACGGTAAATCAAAAAAATACCATAAATAAAGAAATACTTGAACTAGAACTGGTATAAATGAACTAGGGTGTTACACGTACGGGTATAGAAAAACTGTAAAATAGTAACATGGATGTACAATGCAGTCAACATATGATATTTTTATTCATATGGATGCAAAATATATATCATAGCATGTAGCAAGATAAACTTGCCTGAACGGATCTCACGACGAGGTGCGTACGCTGCGTCCGACGTCGGGTAAACGTTGCAATGCACACATGGCGTACAGAACTGAACCAGGAAAAGCAAGAACACGACCACGCTGGCTGGTGACGTCTACTGGGTTACTCGGATTGTCGGCAGCGGCACGGCTCCGACGATCACCGGAGAAACCAAGAAATCAAGAAAAGAAGATGAAGAAAAAGAAAGGGAACAGGGGTTTGGTGTTCTGGGTTGGTTCGAGGGTTCTGGAATAAAGACGAGGGGGGTTACAATGACGACGATGGGTTTTCCGGCGAGGTCTACGACCAAAAGCAGTGGCCGTGGGGAGTTGCAGGGTTGCGTCGGGCTTGGTTGAAGGCGCCGGTGGTGGTGGTTGTGTGGATGAGGGTGAGGAGGTGGAGGCGAGGGTGTTGGCTGCGGTGGTGACGGAACGGCGATGAGGTCGGGGGTTCAGGTATGGGTTCTGTGCAGGGATGGCTCGGGTTCTTTGGAGAAGAAGAGAGGGAAGAAGGGAGAAGAGAGAGGTGACGGTGAGATGAAGGCGAGGCGAGGGTCTAGGTGAGGTCGTGATCCGCGAGAGGAGACGAGCTGGAGGTTCGGTGGGTTCTCGAGGTTGAGGTCGTCGGGGTTGGGTGAAGGGGTTCACGTCGGGAAAGAAGTGGGAGAGGAAGATAGAGATGTGAGGTGAGGTCGAGGGTTGGAGAGCGGCGGCAAGGGGCGAAGTTGACAGAGATGGGTACGTGGGGTCTCACGGTTGTGGGTCATCGTGGGATGGGTGAAGGTGATGGTTGTGGTAGCTTTGGGGATGAGGGTGAGGGGGTGGCGAGGGAGGTCATCGGCATGATGCGACGACGGCGAGGCGATGGGTGCGGGCAGGGGGTGTGGGTTCGAACGTGGACGAGGCGGCGGGAAAAAAAGAAAAGAAGAAGACGAGGACGAAGAAGAAAACGTGGGGTGAAAAAGGTGAGTATGAGGTTTTTAAAAAAAATAAAGAATATAATATATAAATATATATATGGATGTGTACGAGAGAGAGAGAGAACGCGGGATCTGGGGTTTGTTAGGATAGGTGATTAAAAAATATGAAACAGTAACTATATAAAGAGAGAGATGGTCTGTTTAAAAATCATTTTTTAAAAAATATTTAAAACTAAATAAAATATACGAACATTATTTTTATCATTTAAAAATCTTAAGAATAAAATATTGATTGCAATTGAGATTTTTGGGTAATACAAAAATAGTCCAAAACACGTCCGGATCGGGTCTAAAATTACGGTTTGAAAATATGGATAATATACGTGTTAACCAAAACCAAAATGCGATATCCGGGTAACGAAAATGCATACCCCCCAGAACGGATGCACGTAGTGTGTACATAGCTATCCAAACGGGTCCGTTTCACCGAACGGGACGAGAACAAGATATACGGATGCCACCAAAGGGCTAGGGGTATGATGCAGGCCATGCTAGATATTTTTAAAATATTTTATTTGACTTTATTTATTTTATTAAAAAATGTAGATTCCAGAAATAATGCAAGTATGCAGGATATAAATTAGGAAAGTGTACGGATTCTCATAACTAGCCGGGATAAATCACAAACAGGAATCAAGACGGCTTCTCAGCAAGCGGGTCTGGTCGGATGCAAATATAGATGCCAATTATACTATTCGCACCCAAAACACAATAAATCATGAAATAGCCATAAATAAATAAATACCCAAAATAGAACTGGTATAAATGAACTAGGGTGTTACATATGAGGTCCTTAAACTCATGGATTACGATATCCTTAAACCCAATGGACTGCAATGTCCCTAAACTAAAACGATAGAGTTCAAATACTCTTTCGTTGGATCTAAATGGTCCCAAAATCCTGTTGAGTAGATCTTAGTCTAAAATTAGACTAACATATCCTCAACAAACGTTTGAGTTGATCTTAGTCTAAAACAAGACTGACGGTCCTTAAACCAACCCAAACCCAAATCTAAGAAAATACGGATTTGGATTAAGCCACGCCCTACGGACGACAACATAAATTAGTCTCCGTATACAATCCACGGGCAACCAAAAAAAAATAAACACACACGACACGAAGTGACCATCTGGAGAAGTGGTTATCGCAATGCGGTAGCGTAATTAACTGCAGGGGCTTGCGCCTGCAGGAAAGAGCGTCCCCACAATCAAAAACCTCTCATAAACGCGGTTGAATCTGACGAAGTCTGCTACAACGGCCGCATCTGTCTAAACCTTTGATACATGGTGCCATAAATTAACTTGGCATCTTCGGAGAGGTGGACGGATAAAACCAAATAGTATCTGCCCCCAAAATTCAGGCCGGACGTCCCAACGTCCCGGTCGTGTCTTTCGGCGGAGGACAGATTCTAGCACACCCGGTAGGACCTTTTTCTCTTTTCACTCCACACTTCGTGTGTCGTGTTTTTCCGCAATCAAATAATCGCGGTATATATATTTGTGGTTGCCCTTGGGTGACGGGATACTGAAGCCGGCGTTTCGTTTTTATGAAGAATGGCGTTTGCTTCCACCCTAACAACTTAGGCTTTATCATATATGGTGGAGTCAAGTATGGGCCACTTGCAGCCTCAAATCTCTGTAATCTGGCTCTTCAAGAAATCAACGGGCTTCTCTTTGGATCGATGCTCCCACCTCCCACCCTCGGTGCCTCAATGTCGATGGAGGAAGCCCAGAGGAAGTTTGTCTTCCACAGGTTGGTTCCCCAAGCTGCAACTTTGCCGATAGAATCAGTCCTCCAACAACCGGCACATGCCAAGGACCAAGGTCGACGTAGGGGGTAGAATATTCAAGCTCTTAAAGGAAACAGGGGGCAGGCTCGGCAAAATCTGAAGCTGATCAAATCCCGGATGTAAGAAATGGTCGACGTCGATATCGGCATCATACAAAATGAGCTGGGGGCAGTTCTCCGTATGGTTCTGTTTCAACCCCAGTGCTGAGTGTTGTTGTTCCAACAAGGAACAACTTCAAACTGTTGTGAGGTGTCAGGCAAAATTCTCCTATCGCAATATTGAAGAGATCTCCACAGCCCATGGAGATCCCACGAGGGTAGAAACAAGTTCGCTCCCTAAAACAACTTTCCTCATATATATATAGGTATGGAAGCAGGTGAAGGTCTCTGTCGTCAACCGTGGCACTTCTCCTAGACCTCAGCCAAATTCTGACAAATCCCCTTTCAAATAAAAGGGTACTCATCACAAGACGAATCCTGATACAGCGGTTCCTCCCAAAAACCAAAGCGGCTTCTCACAAAAAAGAGGCCTATTAAAGCTCGAGTGTCCGGAGCAAACTCCAAACATCCCAAGCCTGGGGGCTTGATAGTTCACATAGTCTATGAGGTGAATTCCAAAGACGAAGTTCGAACTTCTATTAGTCACCGACATCAAACTCGATCCCTGACAAAAGTTCAACTGCAATGTGAAAAGCTGCAGGAGATGCTCGCTCAGGCGGCAGCAAACGCTAATCCATCTCTTAAGAAAAATCCCGAGGACGCACCCGAAGAAAGAGTAGAGAAGGAGTCGGATATTGATTTCCTAAAGCGCGCTCAGAAAAAAGAGAGATGAAGAAGCGGCAGAAATGTCCACTAAAATGAACCAGATGACCCTTTTGATTCAGAATATGGCTGGAATGATGGTTCAATCGGAACCACTGGCAGATGAACCACCGGTAGTCGGTCTTAAAGATAAGGATGACATTTCAAATCCTTTGCAAACATCATCAACGGCTGAGGAGGAAATGATCCCTAAATGAAAAGCTGGACGCATATATCGCTCAGCAAGTCAAAACTCACTATGCCAGTGAAGCATCAAATAGGCCAATCAAGACTGGTCGACCGTATCTGGCGTGCTATGATCAAATACAGTACCCACCAGAATACATACTCTTGACTCCATATATACAAAGGAACTGGGAATCCTCGCCAGCACATTGCACGATTTAAAATCCATGTGTGGAAATACTGGAGGAAATGACATACTACTCCTCTGACAGTTCGTCAGCGGTCTGGTGGGCATCGCCTTCATATAGTATGCGGAACTCCCAAATGATTTCGTGAAGAGCTTCGACGAAATGGATATGCTTTTCTGTCAGGGATTCGCTAATGAGAACGAACGTACTACCGTGACGGCGCTAGTCAACGAAAGGGTTAGACCAAATGAGACTTGGGTTCAATATGTTACTCGATGGCGAAATCTCTGGTCAAATGAGAGCAACATATCGATGAAGTTGCAGCCATGGGAATGCTTATGGCCACACTTGACCCAAATTCAAAGGCGTTCCTGACCTTCCAAGAACTCATGGATAAAATGGCTCGATTGGATCAAATGAGTCAAAACTCTTTCTCATCTGATGATGACGAGTGATGGCGTTTGTCACCTACGCTCAACAAAAATAAGCGGCTCTGAAGAAACCTGTCACCAAAATAGCGATGGCGTGGGTACTTGTTCCCCCCGACATATACACAGGGGGCATATTTCTCACTGGCGGAAGAATCTCTATGTAGAATGGTCCTTTCTTCTCAAAGGACAGGAAGGATATTAAGAGTGTTACAAACAGGTCCTACAATCTAGTGGAATACCTCGCTAAAAAAACGGTATGTCCGCAAGGAAGATGGGCACAGATGAAAACCCGAAAGGGTACCGTGAGTAAAAATAGCAGGACTGCCGGAGAGCTTGTGAAAACCTAGAAGGGCGCAACCTCGTTAAAATAAATACACTTACGAGATCCTCACGACTCGTGAGGAGAATCCCCCCTGTGAGACCCCCACGACTCATAGGATTCAAAAGCTTTAAGTTACAGGGATCTAGACCTGTTCTTAAGCCGTCATATCTCTCAAATTGCCCTACAGACAGTCCATATTGACCCCTGTATACAATCCAGGGGCACGAATAAATATTTCTTTGCCAAGTTCTGTAAATGGCAAGAAATGTCCCCATATGGTGAATAACACTTGTAGGTCCTTTCAACTTATAAGGAGAAAACACTGTTATGAGATCCTTACGACTTATAAGAGAAAACACCACTTAGAAGTCCTCACGACTTCTAAGGAGTACATAGAGAAATACCTTTATGAGACCATTACGGCTCATAAAGTCAAAAGTCTTAGTCGACAGGATCCTAACCCTGTCCACTAAGCACCTTTGTCCAAATCGACAGGGGCAAATGATGATTCGCTCCTGGCACTATCCCAGTTGTAGCGATACCGATGCCTAAACAGGTATCAAACTCCAAGTCAACCTCTTCGACAAATGCCGCCCCTACAGCCATCTAATGAAGAAGGGGACCCCATTCGTTTGGGATCGTAAATGCCAAAGTGCACTGGACAAAATCAAGCAATATCTGCAGAATCCGCCGGTACTGACTGCTCCAATCAAGGGAAAGCCCATCATCCTGTACACAACATCCCTTGAAGGTTCTTTAGGCGCGGGCACAGAAGAACGACCAAGGAATGGAGAGAGCCCTCCACTATTTGAGTTGAATTCTACTGGGGGAAGAAAACAACTACTCCCCAATCGAAAAACACTGCCCGGCGTTAATCTTCGTGATAACGAAGCTCAGACACTGTGCTTTAGCGCATGAAGTCCATCTCATCTTAAAGGTGGATCCTCTCAAGTATTTGATGTCAAAAGCCATACTAACAGGACGACTCGCTAAATGGGCCCTACTCTTAATGGAATTCTCGATAACATATCGACCTTTCAAGGCAGTGAAAGGCCAGGCCATAGCCGACTTCCTCGCTGAGCATCCGATACCTGCTGATTCACCCCTAAACTGCGAATTGCCAGACAAACACGCATTTGACACGATCGACGGGAAGAAAGGGGTGAGTGATACTCGATGGGAACTCTACTTCGACGGAGCATCTTCATGTGAAGAAGCGACAGTACAACACCCCTATAACCAAATCTGGGGTAGGCCTTATCTTCATGACTCCACGAGGTGGGATAATGCACTTTGCCTTTTCCTTAACAGAGCCAAAGACAAACAATGAGTCAAAATATGAGGCTTTGATAGCAGGTCTTGAGATCGCTGTTGACATAAGAATCAAAAATCTCCTTATATACGGAGACTCCCAGCTGGTCGTTAGTCAAGTAAACGGTGACTATCAAACGTGCAAACCAGAGTTGGTGAAGTACGGTGAGAGAGTGCAACAATTGCTGACTCAAATCCCTTCCTACGTCCTAGAAAGCATACCGCGTACAGAAAATATCAAAGCGGATGCATTAGCCAAACTCGCTAAAGAACTGGCTGACGAAAATCTCGATGACGTAAGGTTCGTTGTACAAAGTCGTCGGGTTCTTACACCAGCGGAAATATCTCCGGAGTCGTTTAAAGAAAAGGAAGTGACCAAGAAAACAGCCCTACAAATAAAAGACCAGGAAAAGGCTAAGGATTGGAGAGAAATCTTTATAGACTACTTCAAATCCCGTCGAACACCTGAAGATGCATCCTCAAGATATCAGCTCATGAAACGAGATTTGCCTTTCGCCTTCGTCAATGATACTTTGTATAAGAGATCGTTCAACTCTCTGTGGTTGAGATGCTTAGGACCGGAAGAAGGAAGGAGAGTCGTCTAAGAAACTCACGACGGACTCTACGGTTCTAATCAAGCCGGGCCAAAGATGAAACTAAAGATCAAAATGATGGGCTACTATCAGCCCACGATGATTCAGGACTGCCTCGAATACGCGAAACAGTGCCACTCATGCCAAATTCATGGAGACTTCATCCACCAGTATCCAAACCCGCTACACCCAACGGTGGCTAGCTGGCCGTTCGAAATGTGAGGAACTGACATAGTCGGACCCATCGAACCAGCGTCATCTAGCGGACATCGATTCATATTGGCGACAACTGATTATTTCTCTAAGTGGGCAGAAGCAGTACCGCTAAGAGAAGTGAAGACGGAGAGCATTCTCCATTTCTTCAAGACACAAGTCATTTATCGGTTCGGCACTCCGCGACAGATTATCTTCGATAACGGGCCAACCTACAGAAGTCACAGAATCATCCGCTTCGCACAGCAGCATAATATAGAATGGAGTTGCTCTTCGGTCTACAATCCACGAGCTAACGGTCAAGCTGAGGCTTTCAACAAAACCTTGACAAAGATCATAAAGAAGACGGTGTCCAAAAATAAAAAGGACTGGCACGAGAGACTTGATGAAGCTCTCTGGGCTTACCGGACCACATTCAAAACGGCCAAAAATACAACGCTATTCGTGTTGGTATTCGGCACAGAAGTGGTACTCCCTCTTGAGATAGAGTTACCCTCTTTACGAGTGGCGGCTCATTACGAACTAACAGATGAAGAGAATGCACATCTTCGGTTTGAGGAGCTCGACGCCCTCGATGAAACTCATCTCATGGCACAGCAAAACTTAGAAGCGTACAAAGCAAAGATGACACGCTCATACGAGAGATTGACCAGGCCGAGGACGTTTCGCCAAGACAGACTCGTGCTAGTGGTCAAGAGACCTATGATCCCTAATCGTGCCAAACGAGGAAAATTCGAGCTGAACTATGAGGGCCCATACATCATAGACAAAGTCTGCCAATGTGGGGCTTATTTGCTCATAGATATGCATGGCGAAAGACCCTTCAGGCCAATAAACGGCCGGTTCCTGAAGAAATACTACGCCTGACGAGTCACGACCTAGGTCAACGATAGATGACGACACCTATGTCCGCTCGCTATCTTCCCAAGCCCAAACTTTATAAGTAGTATCCAGCAAAACCGTTGTCTCCAGAACGGCAACAATGGACCGAAACGTCCCTAAACTAACAATGGACCGAAACGTCCTTAAACTAGCAATGGACCGAGATGTCCTGAAACTAGCAACGAACCGAAACGTCCCTAAACCAACGACGGACCGAAACGTCCTTAAACTAACAACGGACCACAATGTCTTGAAACTAGCTACGAACCGAAACGTCTTTAAACTACTACAAACCGCAGCATCCTAGGGCTGACGTAAAAAAAAAAGAACGGTATGTCCATAAGCAAGAAGGGACACAGATGAAAACCCGAAAGGGCTCCGTGAGTAAAAACAGCAGGGCTACCGGCGAGTTTGTGAAAACCCGAAAGGGTGCAGGCTCATAAAAAATTCATACATACTTGCAAGGTCCTCTCGACCTTGTGAGGAGAAAATACCTGCATGAGATCCATACGATTCACAAGGGAGCAGCACACTTAGGAATCCCCACGATTCCTGAGGAGAAATTACACTTACGAGATCCTCACGACTCGTAAGGAGAACCCTCTTATGAGACCCTCACGGTTCATAAGATTCAAAAACCTTAATCTAAAGGGATCTGAACCTGTTCTTAAGCCATCACATTTCCTAGACTGCCCTATAAGCGGTTCAATACTGACCCTTGTATACAATCTACGGGCACAAATAATCATTTCCTTGCCGAGTCCCACCAACGACGAGAAATGCCCTTATTTGATGAACAAACACTTGTAGGTCCTCTCGATTTACAAGGAGAAAACACTCTTGCAAGATCCTTACGACTTACAAGAGAACATACACTTAAGAATCTTCACGATTTCTAAGGAGAAACTGCACCTATGAGATTCTCACAACTCGTAGGGAGAAACATTTTTATGAGACCCTTACGGCTCATGAAGTCAAAAGCCTTAGTCGACAGGATCCTAACCCTGTTTGCTAAGCCACCTTCGTTCGAATCGACAGAGGCAAATGATGATTCGCTCCTGGCAATGTTCCAGTAGTAGCAATGCTGATGCCTATATCGGTAACAAATTCCAAGTTTTTTCACGGAAAATGATGATTCGCTCCTGGTGGTATTCCAATCGCAGCGATGCTGATGCTAAGATTGGCATCAGATCCCAAGTTCCATACTCGCGGTAAAAAGTCAGCGAGCCATAAATCATGTGAAATAGCCGAAATGATAGGGCAACTTGCAACAAAATCAGCAAGTAAAAGATATGCATACAAAAATAGCCGAAATGATTGGGCACCGAAAAAAAAACAGCCGAAATAATTTGGCAATCACGACTTTCGCGATATAAAAAGCTGAAATGATAGAGGATCGCGGAAAGAAATATACAAAATGAAATGAAACTTTTTGCTCTGCGGGTAAGTCCATACTGACCCCTGTATACAATCCATGGGCATAAGCGAAAAGGGAACCACATGTTCCGATAGACTCTATCAAAGAGAGAGTTGGATCTCAATGGCAACATCTGCATCCCAGAAGACCAATAACGGCGTTCCTCCTCATTCCAGCAGGATGCGGACGCGACACCCCCAATCGGAGCCACGACAAAGTCCCCAGTTCCAAGACTCTATGGTTCACAGATAACTTAGAGTCAGACCCGACACTGTAGAAAGTGGAGCACGTCAGCAAATGACCTCCATCTCGGAAATACGTCAGCAAATGACCCTCGTCTCGAAAACACATCATCCAATGATCCCGTCGCGGAAATACGTCAGCAAACGACCTCCGTCGCGGAAATACGTCAGCAAACGACCCCCGTCTCGGAAATACGTCAGCAAACGACCCCCGTCTCGGAAATACGTCATCCAATGTCCCCGTTGCAGAAATACGTCAGCAAATGACCCCGTCGCGGAAACACGTCAGCAAACGGCCCCCGTCTCGGAAATACATCAGCAAACGACCCCCGTCTCGGAAATACGACAGCCAATGACCCCATCGCGGAAATACGTCAGCCAATGACCCCATCATGGAAATACGTCAGCAAATGACCCCGTCGCGGAAACGCGTCAGCAAACGACCTCTGTCTCGGAAATAGGTCAGCAAACGACCCCCGTCTCGGAAATACGTCAGCCAATGAACCCGTCACGAAAATACGTCAGCCAATGAGCCCATCGCGAAAACACATCAACAAACGACCTCCATCGCGGAAATACGTCAGCTAATGACCCCGTCTTGGAAATACGTCAACAAGTGACCTCCGTCACGGAAACACGTCATCCAATGACCTCAGCGCGGAAACACGTCATCAAACAATCTCCGTCACGGAAACACGTCATCCAATGACCCCGTCGTGGAAACACGTCAGCAAACGACCTCCGTCTCGGAAATACGTCAGCCAATGACCCCGTCGCGAAAATACGTCAGCCAATGACCCCGTCGCGGAAATACGTCAGCAAATGACCCCGTCACGGAAACATGTCAGCCAGTGACCTCCGTCACGGAAACACGTCATCCAATGACCCCATCGCATAAATACGTCAGCAAACAACCTCCGTCATGGAAACATGTCATCCAATGACCCCGTCGTGGAAACACATCATCCAATAACCCCATCACGGAAACACGTCAGCAAACGACCTCCGTCTCGAAAATATGTCAGCCAATGACCCCGTCATGGAAATACTTCAGCCAATGACCCTGTCACGGAAACACGTCAACAAACGACCTCCATCATGGAAATACGTCAGCCAATGACCCCGTCTCGGAAATACGTCAGCAAACGACCTCTGTCTCGGAAATACGTCAGCCAATGACCCCGTCGCGGAAATACGTCAGCCAATGACCCCATCTCGGAAATACGTCAGCCAGTGACCTCCGTCTCGGAAATACGTCATCCAATGACCCCATCGCGGAAATACGTTAGCAAATTACCTCCGTTTCGGAAACGAATCATCCAACGACCTCCCCGTCGGAGCAACGCTTCGACTCGGGAACAAGTCGACTCACCAACCACTTACGAGTTCTCTCGACTTGTAAGGGAAAAAATTCTCTTGTGAGATCCTTATGACTCTCAAGAGAAAACGCACTTAGGAATCCTCACGATTCCTAAAGAGAAAATACACCTACGAGATCCTCTCGACTCGTAGGGAGAAAAATATTTATGAGACCCTCACGGCTCATAAAGTTGAAAAGTTTTAGGCAGCAGACCCGAATCTGTTTTCTAAACCATCGCTACCCTACAAGGAGGTTAAGATGGACTGCTATCTACTATCTATAGGCCACACTCGCCAAAATTACATGCCACTGAAATGGATGTGCTACCCAAGAGTATGTAAACTATTTTGCGCCAAGTCAAAACAAAAAGGCATGACCCATGGACGTCAACCACATACTATGTAAGGCAGTAAAGAGAACATTTGATTCGCATCTAATTAAGCATTCGAAGTGCACCCACTCATGTATGTGCGAAAAGGATTAATGCATAAAATAAATGCATAGAAAGGAAAATTTGTTATTCATACCTCAGAAAATTCTTACATTGATGAAAACAGTAAAACAAAAACATCATTAGAATGTTTACAATGGTAAAACACTAAATCCGGGACATGGATTGAGAAATTCAGAAGTAAGACCGTCTAAAATGCTTCTGGCCTCTTTGACCATTTTCGTGTGCATCCTCTCACGAATGCAAGCGTCAGGATCCTCGCTGATGTCGTCCATCCTCTGATAAGCAGTGATTATCGTCGTCTGTTGGAAAATTTGATGCAAGATATCAACAAAATTATCTCGCCGCCCTTTCGAGATCAGGCCCATCAGATATACTGAGTGCACCTTATCTTCAGTATCATCCAGTGCCTTAAGCGGCATTGCTTCGTAAAATCCAGGAAGGGCATTCCAAATCGCTCTCATGACGATCTTCAGAAGAGCGGAGCGACGAGGAAATAGTCGACCGTCGTATTCATTAAAGCGACTAATAATCTCAGCGCATTGAGCATTTGTAAACTCCTGGTTTTGACAACGGCCTTGTGCGCGAATGTCTTCATAAGAAATAATTTCATTAAGATCATACAGATGAGCGGCCATAGTGTCTGAAAAGGAAAATCAGTGAGAGTTTAGTGGTCATACTGATCATGAAAATGCTTATTGAAATAGACACGGGAATTTAAACAACTCTTGATATCCTCATGGAGAAAACAAGTTCTGATTAAGACACCCAACAAATTCAAATTGGTGCAAATAAAGGAGAAATCCTAAAAGGATTCTCATTTAATGAGAGGCCCCTCGGGCCAAGGAGTTAAACTCCCTCGAGAGCAATGCTCTGCAACAGAAATGACATCTGTCAAAATTAATGATGAAGGGAATAAAAATTCCCCAAAAATTCTAAAGAGCTATGCTCTGTATAGACGATGGAACAAGCCATCAGAACCCTAAAAAGCAAAGCTTTTACTGAGTTAAAAACTCCGAGATCTTTAAGATCTGCAAAACGAACTCTAAGAGTTCTTCTTTAATGGGTTAAGAGACCCTAAAAAAAGATCTCTTTAGATCTATAATCTAAGAAAGAGCAAAGCTCTGTTAAGAAACCCTAAAAATGATTTCTTTAAATCTAGAAAGAGCAAAGCTCTGTTTTAATTAACGGTTTAAAGAAACCCTAAAGAAAGATGTTTTAGATCTATGATCTAGTAAGAGCAAAGCTCTATTAATGGGGTCGAACATGGTTCTTACCAACCTTTTGAACAAAGTTCTAACTTAAAAGAAGTTATTTAGGCAAAGAGCTATGCTCTGAAGAGAGAATTCAATTCTTAGAAAAAACAAGAAAGGGAGAAGATGAACAGAAATCATCCCAAGGGCCAAAGGACCTATTTATAGGCGCTGGAAGTCGATCCAACTTTCAAGACAACCCAACGGTGGAAAGGCTGCCACCGCTGCACTCACGTGTAAGCCATGTGAGCGCAACGGTGGGGGGCATTTGTTTCCCCCAATCAGAGAGCAAAACTCTATTCAAAATTTTAAATTTGAACTGAGGCAGCACCTCATGAAAGCGCTCGCACCAAGAGCGCCAGCGCTAAGAGTCAAAGACTCTGAGGCAGCGCCTCACGTGCAAAGCACGAGAGCACTGGAGCCAAGAGCGCCAGCGCTAAGAGTCAATGACTCTGAGGCAGCGCCTCACGTGCAAAGCATAAGAGCGCCAGCGCTAAGAGACAAATGATTCTGAGGTAGCGCCTCACGTGCAAAGCACAAGAGCGCTAGCGCTAGAACTAAATATTCTCCACCCTTGGATCAAAGAACCAATGAAGATGATAAATCATCAAAATTCCAGAATAAAATTCTGTTGAGGAAATACTCCTCAAATCTTTCCAAACAGGAAAGATTGTTCTCTGTAAATCAGAGCACCGTTGAATCAAAGATCCAATAGTGATTAAAAAATCACCAAGATATAGAATAAGTTCTGTATGGGAAAATATTTTCCCAATCTTGTTAATAACAAGAAAACTATCTTCTATAAAACAGAAGCTCTTGGATCAAAGATCCAACGGTGGGAAACATTCCCCAAATCAATCAGAAATCTCTCAATGAGAGATTTCATTAACTGATTCAACAAATCGGCCTCCCTTATATAAAGGACCCAAGACTTCAAGACTGATACAGAGGAACCCCCCCCCCATAAACTTTAAGAAACTTAAAAGACGAGAGCAATTTCTTCTCAAGGTAAATAGCAAGAAGAGAGATCATGGCATCTCCTCCATATTTGAGAGTTTAACTCTCACATCAGAAAAAATTAGTTCTTTTTCAGATCACAGATCTATAAGATAAATTCTTTCACAAAACTAAAAGAGATCACAGCATCTCATCAAAAAAGAGAAGAACTTAGTTCTTAGATCCATGAGACAAAGTCTCTTATAAATCGAGAATTTAATTCACAAAGCACATGACAGATAAAAGCTGCCAATTTTAAAGGAAGCACATTAGCACTCCAAGTCTGACGCTCAGCCCCAGCGCTCCACATGCTCCTCACGAGAACGCTATTTTATAAGAAACGCCTTAGCGCTCCAAGTCTGGCGCTCAGCGCCAAGCGCTCCACGTGCTACTCACGTGAGCGCCAATTCTATAAGAAGCACATTAGCGCTCCAAGTCTGGCGCTCAGCGCCAAGCGCTCCACGTGCTCCTCACATGTAACACCCGAGCCCAATAATACTATTTATATTACTAGTTGAGGGTTATATTTTGCTCATTCCAATTTTCCTGATTTTCTGGTGTTTATTGCTAAATTTTAACCGGCTAAGTCATTCTGCATATAACAAATTTTAGCACCTAAAATAAAATTGAAAATATTCTTCTTGGCCTACTTGACACCCTTAGCCTCGTGGTAGTGTCCGTGCATTGTATTCTCGTCCCGTTCAGTGAAACGGGCGAGTTTGGATGGCTACGTGCACGTGCGTGTGTCCGTTTTGGGAGTATGCTTTTTAATCATAAAACATTTCATTTTAAAATTTGGAACCCGCCTAAAATCCTATTATTTGAATTTCGAATTTTTGGACCCAACCCGGGCGCAATTTGGAAATGTTTCATTTGGCGCCAAAATCCTAAATTTTAATATTATTAAAACCATCGCATATATTTTTCTAACTAACCTGATATCTTACTGTTCATTACCTATCTTTTAAATCTTTAAGTTAACCATATAATATTTTTACAATCTTTATATCCTTCTTAATTTATTCTCTCAGCCAATCGCAACCTCCCCTTTAACCCCGTGGGCCCCACTTTCTCTCTCTCTCTCTCCACTTTTTCCTCTCTCTCCCTCTCCCTCATATATTCTCTCGTACTTCTCTTTATCATTTTTCTCTTCTTGCTTCATGTCTCGTTTCTCATTTCTTTTAACTGTTCTGTTGTTGCCGGAATTCCGTCGTGCCGGTGACGTTTCTCGACGTTCCAGCGAGATACCCCGACCCGTGTGGTTCCTTTGTTCGTCGTTTGGGTTCATTCCGTGAACCGTGCGCCGTCGCGAGTTTTCCCCGCCGACGGTTAACGTTCCGTTTTCCCGATTCGCGACCCATCGAGGCAAGTTAATCTTGCTACATGCTATATACTTTTATAATCTTCATTTTATAATATTATACATTTGAAAATCTTATAGTTTACATATGAAATGTCGTTGAAAAATCGGATATGACAAATCTGAAATTTACTGTACACCTTATCTTATAAAATTCATTATAAATCATAGAAAAATCATTAGTATACGTTCTTTAGTTCGTTACGAAGCTAATTCAGAATACTATAACTCTATGAAATATTTACTTGCAAAGTAAATTGTTTAAATAACGTAAAATGCAAATGAAAATGCCTTTAAACTGCTGTCCAGGGAAATTCCAGCAGCAAACTTTCAACTTTGAATATTCATAACTTTTTGTAGGGATAACCTAAGATGCTTATACTTATAAAACTGAAAAGCTTATTGAATTATCTTTGTTTTGGTATAATATACGTCTCTTTTGGAGAACGTTTGTTATTTTTTAAGCTATTTTACAAATTAGGGTGACGCTGAATTTCTGAACGGAACCTTCTTGTGCATGGTTAATCAATACAGCTTTTATAGTTACTAATCGCTTTGAATATGCTATCCATATTAATATTATTATATCAATATTTATATCACATATTGTTTAGTTGTACATCCCACATTACCATTTTACAGTTTTATAACTTTTCGGATATCCGTTTGCATCTATCGCATTTAAGATACATATAATTGCAAGCATAGATCACACTATTACATAATAATGTGATATTAACACTCCATGTTTAATAAATTGCATCCTAATTAATATTGGAACTATAAATGTAACCCTAATCGATAACTGTGCATCCATATCCTTGAAATTATATCTATTTGCCTATCATATTACATGTTCCAGTTTATTGTTCTAATAGTACTCATGCTTGTTTATTTATACACATGTTTATGATAGTTTGATTATGAGCACCCACATGACATCTTGTGTTTCCTGACATGACCTGTTACACTTCCTACTTGACATGATATGGTACCGTACACTCTTGACATGACATGACACCTTTATACATTACCTGACCTGTTACCTGATCTCATGCCTAATGCCGACAAACCTGACCATTCCCGCTGTCTATCCAGACAGACCTACTTTTACTTGATTTTGTGTTGGCATTAGTCCTTGACTACTGAATACCTGACCTGACATACATAGTTTGGGGGTATGGGGAAATCAAAGGTGAAACCGACTTGTAACTCAACAGTTCGATACATTGTTCTGATCAGTCTTACGGGCTTGGCCAGCTCCGGAGTGTTGATGCTGACATCACTCATCTATCCTACTACCTTTTACTGCTTAGCGGCACGTCTCGGATTCAGCCCCGAGGATCATGACCGTGGTCCCGGGCACGCACGGGATACTATTGAGTTACATCGACGATTCATCAATTGGTCTCAAAGACTATAGAGTAGAAAACCTGATAGGACAGTTTAGTCACCATTGCACATTACCCTGCTTGTTATCTCTTATTACTGCCTTATTCATGTTCATACTTGCATTGCTTATTACCATGTTTATACTTTATACTTGATGTCATGACGCGCTGACGTCTGGGTTTTGCATGGCCCAGATTCCGTACCACTGTCGACGACCGAGCAGGAGTACTTCAGCCAGCAGGCTGATTTGAGTTCTATAGTGGTTAGTTTGTTTATTGCATTTTATTTCCAGGTGTGATCCCGCATTACGGGACGTACCTTTCTATTATTATATTGGATCATTTGCTTCCGCACTTATTGTTCATTGATTTCTTGTTATTATGGATTTGGACCTGTGTTAGATAGTTTGTTTATCTTGTTCTTGATATCTCTACAGCCGTAATGTGACTGTGGATGGATACTTCCTACCCACAGGTAGCATGGTTGGCTATGTCACGTGCTCAATCTTGCGTACTCTGGGAAGCGGGGCGTGACATCACATGTGCGCTATTTTATAAGAAGCGCTTTAGTGCTCACGTGGACGCTATTTTATAAGAAGCGCCTTAGCGCTCCAAGTCTGGCACTCAGCGCCAAGCGCTCTATGTGCTCCTCACGTGGACGCTATTTTATAAGAAGCGCCTTAGCGCTCCAAGTCTGGCGCGCTCCACGTGCTTCTTACGTGGGCGTTGTTTTATAAGAAGCGCCTTAGCGCTCCAAGTCTGGCGCTTAGCGCCAAGTGCTCCACGCGCTCCTCACGTGGACGCTAAGAAATTACAAAACACACTGTAAATAAGGCCCCATCGCCATAAAAAGTGTTTAGCACTCAATAAAAGACAAAAAGAAAAAGGGGTGTCAGAACCCAAATCAATGCTCAGCATTGTTGAACAAAAAGGGCGGAGTCCAAACAAATGTTTAACATTTTATTCAAAACTGAGTGAACTGAGTCCAAACAAAATGTTAAACATTTTATTCAAAACTAAGTGGACTGAGCCCAAATTGGCCACAAGTCCCTAATTCAGATTAACCGAGCCCATGTGCTCACAATCTTTTTAATTGATCTTAGTCCCAAACCTGACTATAGATCTCCCAACCAACATTGGTTTAAGGGTACATCTCTTCATATCTCTGATACATGTCGTTGTAATTCTTCAACGTCTTCACAGAGATGGAGGGTCCCAATAACCAATAACTTTTGGTGCATCCCCAAACGGTTAAACCAAAACCTTACAGACCACGATGTCTTTAAACCAGACTATGATGTTTTTAAACCAGACTACCTTTAAACCATACATACTACGATGTCTCTAAACCTTACGGATTATGAGGTACTTAAACTCATGGACTACGATGTTCTTAAACCCAATGGACTGCAATGTCCCTAAACTAAAACAATAGAGTCCAAATACCCTTTCGTTGGATCTAAATGCTCCCAAAATCCTATTGAGTAGATCTTAGTCTAAAAATAGACTATCGTATCCTCAACAAACGTTTGAGTTGATCTTAGTCTAAAACAAGACTAACGGTCCTTAAACCAAGCCAAACCCAAATCTAAGAAAATACGGATTTGGACTAATCCACGCCCTACGGGCTATATCATAAATTAGTCACCGTATACAATCTACGGGCAACCAAAAATAAAACAAACACACACGACACAAAGTGACCATCTAGAGAAGGAGAAAGTGGTTATCGCGATGCGGTAGCGTAATTAACTGCAGGGGCTTACGCCTGTAGGGAAGAGTGTCCCCACAATCAAAAACCCCTCGTAAACGAGGGGGAATCTGACGAAGTCTGCTACAACGGCCTCATCTGTCTAAACCTTCGATATATGGTGCCATAAATTAACTTGGCATCTTCGGAGAGGTGGACGGATAAAACTAAATAGCATCTGCCCCTAAAATTCAGACCGAACATCCCAACGTCCCGGTCTCGTCTTTTGGTGGAGGACAGTTAGTTTAGGGATGTTTCGGTCCGTTATTAGTTTAGGGACGTTTCGGTCCGTTATTAGTTTTGAGATGAGATTTCGCCGGATACTACTTATAGAGTTTGGACTCGGGAAGATAGTGAGCGGACGTAGGCATTGTCATCTATCATTGACCCGGGTTGTGACTCGTCAGGCATAGTATTTTTTCAGGAATCGGCCGTTTATTGGCCGGAAGGGTCTTTCGCCATGCATATCCATGAGCAAGTAAGCCCCACCTTGATAGACCTTGTCTATGATGTATGGGCCTTCATAGATTGGCTTTAATTTTCCCCGTTTGGCACAATTGGGGATCATAGGTCTTTTGACAACTAGCACGAGTTCGCCTTGGCGGAATGTCCTCGGCCTAGTCAATCTTTCGTATGAGTGTGTTATCCTTGCTTTGTAAGCTTCTAGGTTTTGCTGTGCCACGAGACGAGTTTCATCGAGGGCGTCTAGCTCTTCAAGCCGAAGATGAGCATTCTCTTCATCTGTTAGTTCGTACCAAACTGCCACTCGTAGAGAGGGTAGCTCTACCTCCAATGCGAGTACTGCTTCCGCGCCGAATACTAACGCAAATGGCGTTGTGTTTGTGGCTGTCTTGAACGTGGTCCGATAAGCCCAGAGAACTTCATGCAATCTCTCGTGCCAATCTTTTCTGTTTCTGGACACCGTCTTCTTTATGATCTTCGTCAAGGTCTTATTGAAAGCTTCAGCTAGACCGTTAGCTCGGGGATTATAGACCGAAAAGTATCTCCAGTCTATATTATGCTGCTCTGTGAAGCGGCTGATTTTGTGACTTCTATAGGCCGGCCCGTTATCAGAGATAATCCTTCGTGGAGTGCCGAATTGATAGATGATGCGTGTCTTGAAGAAATAGAGGATGTTCTCCGTCTTCACTTCTCTTAGCGGTACTGCTTCTGCCCACTTAGAGAAGTAATCGGTTGTCACCAATATGAACCGATGTCATCTGGATGACGCTGGTTCGATGGGCCCAATTATGTCGGTTCCCCACATTTCAAACAGCCAGCTAACCACTGTTGGGTGTAGCGGGTTTGGATGCTGGTGGATGAAGTCTCCATGGATTTGGCATGAGTGGCACTGCTTTGCTTATTCGAGGTAGTCCTGAATCATCGCAGTCTAATAGTACCCCCATTCTTTTGATCTTCAGCTTCATCTTTGGCCCGGCTTGATGAGAACCGCAGATTCCGTCGTGAGTTTCTTAGATGACTCTCCTTGATTCTTCCGGTCCCAATCATCTCAGCCATAGAGAGTCGAACGATCTCTTATATAGAGTATCATTGACGAAGGCGAGACAGAGCTTGTTTCATGAGCTGATGTCTTGAGGATGTATCTTCAGGTGTTCGACGGGATTTGAAGTAGTCTATAAAGACTTCTCTCCAATCCTTAGAATTTTCTTGGTCCTCTATTTGTAGGGCTATTTGCTTGGTCGCTTCCTTTTTTTTAGACGACTCCGGAGATATTTCTGCTGGTGCAAGAACTTGACGGCTTTGTACAATGATCTTTACGTCATCGAGAATTTCGTCAGCCAGTTCTTTAGTGAGTTTGGCTAGTGCATCTGCTTTGCTATTTTCTGTACGCGGTATGCTTTCTAAGGCGTAGGAAGGAATTTGAGTCAGCAATTGCTGTACTCTTTCGCCGTATTTTACCAACTCTGGTTTGCACGTCTGATAGTCACCGTTTACTTGGCTAACAACCAGCTGGGAGTATCCGTATATGAGGAGATTTTCGATTCTCATGTCGACAGCGATCTCAAGACCTACCATCAGAGCCTCATATCCTGCTTCACTGTTTGTTCTTGGCTCCGTTAAGGAAAAGGCAAAGCGCATTATCCCTCCTTGTGGAGTCATGAAGATGAGGCCTTTCCTAGATTTGATTATGGGGAAGCAGTGCTTTCGCTTCTTCATGGAAGACGCCCCATCGAAGTAGAGTTCCCATCGGGTATCACTCCATCCTCTCTCCCTGTCGATTGTTTCAAACGTATGCTCGTCTGGCAATTCGCAATTTAAGAGTGAATCGGCAGGTATCGGATGCTCAGCGAGGAAGTCGGCGATGGCTTGGCCTTTCACTGCCTTGAGGGGTTGATAGATTATCGAGAACTCCATCAAGAGGAGGGCCCATTTAGCGAGTCGTCCTGTTAATATGGCTCTTGACATTAAATATTTGAGAGGATCCACTTTCGATATGAGATGGACCTCGTGTGCCAGGGCATAATGTCGAAGCTTCGTTATCGTGAAGATTAACGCCAGGCAGTGTTTTTCGATAGGGGAGTAGTTGTTTTCTGCCCCTAGGAGAACTCGACTCAAATAGTAAAGGGCTCTCTCCTTCCCTTGGTCGTTCTCCTGTGCCCATAGTGCGTCTAAGGAACCTTCAAGGGAGGTTGTGTATAGGATGAGATGCTTTCCCTTGACCGGAGCGGTCAGTACCGGCGGATTTTGCAAGTATTGCTTGATTTCGTCTAGTGCACTCTGGCATTTATGATCCCAAACGAACGGGGTTCCCTTCTTTATCAGATGACTATAGGGACGGCATTTTCTGGAGAGGTTGGCTATGAACCGTCGGATATACGTGAGTTTCCCTTGTAGAGACCGCAATTGTCTTAAAGTTCTTGGGGTGGAAATTTCCATAATCGCCTTGATCTTCGATGGATCTATTTCGATGCCCCGGTGTCGTATGATGAATCCTAGGAACTTGCCTGAGGAAACTCTAAATGCGCATTTCAGAGGGTTCATCTTCAGGTTATACTTACGAAGACGTTGGAACACTATTTTCAAATGCTCCCAGTGTTTCTCGTACGATTTGCTCTTAACTACGAGGTCATCGATATAGCATTCGATGATTTCATGTATGAGGTCATCGAAAATCTTTGTTATGGCCCTCTGGTAGGTAGCGCCGGCGTTCTTCAGACCGAAAGGCGTCACTTTATAGCAGAATATGCCCAGAGGAGTCCGGAAAGCGGTATGCTTCTAGTCTTCGGGATGCATCTTTATTTGATTGTACCCTGATGAGCCGTCCATGAAGGAGAAGACTTCGTGAGTGGACGTGTTGTCTATCATCGGCTCGGTAACCAGTATAGGAAAATCATCCTTCGGACAGGCTTTGTTGAGGTCCCGGAAATCTACGCAGATGCGCACCGTCCCATTTTTCTTCATCACTAGGACAATGTTGGCGATCCAGTCAGGGTATTGAACCTCTTGGATGAAGCCGGAGTCGATTAGCATTTTGACTTCGGCATCAATACTCATTTCAAGTTCAAGCCGCATTCTTCTTGATGCTTGTTTGACTGGCTTAACGTCCGGAGATATCGCCAATTTATGCACAACTATTTCTGGATCTAACCCCGGCGGAATAGTTCCATGTGAAGCAGTCTTTATACTGCATGAGCACGTCTTTTAGCGTAGCCACCTATTCTTTAGACAGCGTCTCACTGATGAACGTAGACCGCTGGTCGTTTGCCGTCCCCAAGTCAATTTTCCTTAGGTTGTCCGCAGTAGTATGTATTCCATCTTCTAACTCTTTCGGCACTGGTGGGAATTCTGAGATCAACTCTTCTTCATCGTCGTTTTTGAAGCACCAGAAGAGGTCATCCATATTCTCGTGCTCTCCTTCCACCAGCGTTATCACATGACAGGTATAAAGATCGTTTCCAAGACCGATGTTGATCTGGCTCTACTCTTGCTATACACGTTGCTTTTGGCACATGCTTTTGTGGTGGGGATACCCTCCAACTGTTGGATAGAGCGAATCTGCCGAGTTGATATTGGTATTCGACCCAGTTTTTGAAGGTGAAGCAGTCTTCAAGAGGATGTCCTATCACTCGGTGATAAGAACAATAATCCGGGTGATGAACCTCGTTTTCTTGATCGGGGTGCTGGGACTCCGGGAGTGTCATCATTTAATATTTCATGACAAGATCAAAGATTCTCCTTGTCTTGTCTCGAGGGAAAGAATATGCTCGACTCATCTTTTTCATAAGAGACGGATTCCGGCTGACCCTTTCTTGATCGCGTGGCCTTTTGGATCCGTTTTGCCATTGCCGAACATTTTTTCCGTTCTTTAACTTGTTTTTGCCTCTGCGTCGGGCCTTTTTCTTATCTTGGGAATGCATGGCGAGCTGACGATGGAGGGCATTGTCATCCTCCGTAGCCTGTTGCAGGAGGCGTTGCATCTTGTCTTTCTCGTAAATGGCCATTTCGCGGCTGTGGTCGTTCCGAACCTTTTGACTCGCTTCCCTTATTAGCTTGTCCATCTGTTCTTCAAATGACGGACTCGACACTTTTATGGCAGGACTTCGTTCTGGTTCAACATCAGCGTCTTTTAAAAGAGCATCTCCTTCTTCATCGAGGTTATTTATGACATGGCAATCATGTAATTGCTCCCGTTTCTTGGACTGGACGTATCCAAGCCTGATCATTTCCATCTTTCCATTGAGCAATTTTCGCTGAGTTCCGGCGATGTTCCAGATCCTGTTGTAGAATTGGGCCCGTCGCGTGGTTTGCTTAAAGGGTACGTCTTGGCATCTTAATAATCTTTTCAATCCCTCTACATAGTATCTGGGTAGACGGATTGGTTGGAAACTGTCAAGCACGGGTTCGGCACCACGCCAGACTTCTCTCTCGACTTTGGTTTCCCCGGATTGATAGAATAGGATCGCATTTTCACCTCTTCGCCTGGGAGGGACATAGAACGTTTGTAGCTCTTGCACACTATATGTCTCGAGCGCATCAAACTCTCTGTAATGTAGTCGCGGAACTATGGCGATTTGCAAACTCTGATCATCTCCAGTGAGGGCCTGCATTGATGGACGGACCGAGAACACTGTGTTGACTTCATCTTCAGAGTCACTGCCAAAGACCAGAATAGGGGTAGATGGTCCCGGCCTGTTGCATTGGGGCGGCCCCGAATAGACTATCTCTTCTTCCTCCTCGGTATCGCTCCCGAAGACCGGAATAGTGGTGATAGCTTTTTGCTTATTCTCCTGTTTATGGCATCTTTCCGTATCTTCAAAGTCTGGTAGGAAGTACTTAGCGTCTTCATACTTGCAGACTTCATTTACGGTGAATGGGTTTAATTCCTCCGTCACGGTATATTCGAGACCGTCTTTGAAATACTTCATACACTGATATTGTGTAGAAGGGATGATGTTGTACTCGTGTAGCTAAGGCCTTCCGAGTAAAGCGTTGTAACAGGTCTTGGTGTCAATGACATGAAATTTGATGTCAGTGACGAGCAGCCCAAAGCGTAACGTCAGAACCACAGACCCAAGTGTCCGTGATGACTGGGAGTCGAACCTGGAGATGGTGATTTTATCCCGAGCGAGGTGTTGAATGCTCATGCAGATTTCTTTTAGCACCCTCACGTTTAGGAGGTTGACAGAGAACCCGTTGTCAACTAAGATCTTCCGTATCTTGATGTCATGGCAGTACCCGGTGACATACAGGGGACGGTTGTGCTCGCATATTCCGAGGAGGAGATCTTCATCGCCGAAAGTGATGTCAGCTGTGTGCACTTCTTCCAGCTCATCCTTCATCTTTTCTTCGGTAAAGAAAGCTTGGAACTGCTCGGGCTCTTGTAATGCTCTGATCAGGGAATCTCGTACCTATTTAGACAGGAGAAGGGCATCTAAGATACTCAATTGTGAGGGTATCTTTCTCAGATGTGCCAGGATATTGTAATCCACCTTGTTCTTCTTGAGCGGGTCTTTGGCTGTGAGCTCTTCGACGACTCGATCATCGAGGGCGATATCCTCAGGGACTTTTTCCTTCCCCTTATCTTTTTTGTTTGATCCCCTGTTTGTAGGTCCGAGATTCTTTTCGGGCAACGTATGATTGCGCAGCTGAATATTCTCACAGTTCTTCATCTCTTCCACTTTTTCTGGGGTGGATTCCTTGAAAAGAGGGTCGAGGGCTACTTCTTCATCAGAGTCATTTCCGAAGGTGAGAACTTGCGATCCCCTGGTATCAACCACGTGACAGTTGCCAGCTGTTCTTTTATGCTCATCTGCCGTGCTTTTCTGCTCCCGACGAGTTTTGCGCTTCATCCGCTTGAAATGTTGTCGGTGAGCAACGTATCCCTCCCACCATTTTTTAAAGGACATGCATTCTTCGGTAGGGTGCGCGATCTTTTGATGGTATAAGCAGTAGTTAGGATGCCCATCAGCTTCGTCAAGATGTATACCGTCAAGAGTATTTCCTTTGAAAGATGGCAGCCTCATTCCCATCGACAGGGCTTTAGCGAACCGTTTCCTTGTCTTAAGCCTGCTTATGTCTGCCGCGGGCGTGCTTCGATCTGATTGGAGTGCTTCAACCTTTTCATCCTGTCGCCGACGTTTGGCCCTTTCGAATATGGCCATTTCACGCTCTTGATTAGCTTTGCTCCTCTGACGGGTTTCGTTCAGCAGCATGTCAATCATCTCGTCTGACGGTTCCCAGGATTTTGGCACCGATCCTGCCCCCAGCTTCTCTACGTCATATTCTAACGCCGAGTGAGCTTCTTCGTCATTTATTGATGAATGAGAGATCATGTGACAATTTGCCATATACTCCCCCAGTTCTTCTGACGAGTCTTCTCCCTCATCATGGTCGTTATCTCCGCCCTAAAGAATATGGTTGAGAAACTCTTGGAGTGTAACCAGGGTTCGCGCCTTCTGGTTATATTCCTCCAGTGCGTCAATATGCTTTTGAAGGTCTGTGCGTTTGTCATCAAACTGCGCAAGCTTTTTGGTCTTCTTCTTCTTCTTCTTCGAAGACTTTGACGGCTGGGCCTGGGTATTTTTCCCATCGCTACTAACTCTCGGTGTTGGGCACGGTTTCAACATTCCCTTAATTATCTCGGGTTCCAGCGGGCTTTTCTACCTAATCGCCGGACATGCTTGAAGATCTTTCAGCATTCTTTTAGTCTTGTCCGAAAGGACAACCTCCCATGGAGCTTCTTCTATAAATGAGCATGATGCCCTCGGCGTGTCCACCTTTTTAGGAGCGTGCAGTTGTGGCGGGTTTACCCTCCAGTTTTCAGACAACGCGAATTTGCTTTGTTGGTACTGGTCCTCAATCCAGTTTTTGAAGACGAAGCAATATTCGATTGGGTGGCCCACTATTCAGTGGTAAGGGCAGTAATTGGGATTATTGACGTCGTCCGGTTGCAGCGGGCGTCTCGGATCTGGTATAGTGATAAGACTGTTGCGCACCGCCAGTTCGAACAGTCTTCTCATCTTATCTCGAGGGAATGAGTAAGGACGCCTCAGCTTTTCTCCGAGTGTTCGTTGTTTATCATTTTGGCGAGCAGCTAGTTTCGGATCACTCGACTGTTGCTGAGCATTGGCGAAAAAGGTCGCCTTCCCTTTGCCCTTTTCATTTCGAAGCTCCGTTTTCGAGGAGGACGGTCTATGGCCCATCTGGTCCATTTGGACCAGCTTATCGATCAAGGCCTGGAAAGTGGTCGGCTTGAAGAACATCATGAATTGTGATATAGTTGCCTGTGGATCCAGGGTCCCCATGAACATGCCTACGGCAGGAGCTTCTTCTATGCGTTGTTCGCATCTCGACCATAGGTTCCGCCACCAAATTGCATACCGAACCCAGGTCTCTCCCGGCTTCACTCTGGCATTGATCAACGCCGTGATTAGGGTGCGTTCGCTGGCGCTTGCAAAACGCTGGGTGAATAGCAGCTCCATTTCTGTAAACGTTTTGATGGAGTCGTTCGGAAGCTCTGAGTACCATTCAAAAGCCGTCTCCGCTAAACTGCCGACGAACTGGCGAAGTAGTAATTTGTCGTCGCCTTCGGTATTGCCGCATAGATCCCTGAACTGAGCGACGTGCTGATGGGGGTTGCATGTCCCCTTTTACAAGTGGAATTTAGGGATCGTATATCCCGGCGGATACTTAATTTGATCATACCAGCTTGGATATGGTCGCCCAGTTCTAACGACTTGGCCAACAGCTTCGCTTATCTGATGAGCTCGTATTTGCTGAGCTATATAGTCATCAAGCGCAGCTTTCGAGATCGTCTCCTCCCTGGCTGTTGATAGAGCCGGAAGAGGGTTCGATGTTTTCCCTCTATCGTCTTCAATGATTATTGGAGGATCTTCGGTTGGAAGGTCCGGCTGAATCATCATCCCCACCATATCTTGGAACAGGAGCGCCATTTGTTGTATGTTAGCCGCTTGTTCCCGGCTTCTTTATCTTTCTTTTCGAGCATCCTTCGAAGGAACTCGACGTCGGTTTCCTGCTCCTGGCATTGATCCGACGATACTTCCGGGTTTTCCTTCTGCCCAGTGAGTGCGGCCATCTTTGTCAGCATCTCCTGGAGTTTTTGTTATTGCCCTTGAGCCTTTGTTACGGACCGCGTAAGTGGTCGATGTCTCCCAGAAGCACGGCTTTCCTCTTTTTCAGAAGCCATATAGACGGTGTGCACCACCATGCCCCCAGACTTGGGGCGTTTAGGTTCAGTGCCCTTGAGATTTGTCACGGACACGGGGATCTTCTCCGGCCTTCTCCTTTTATGGGTGGTCGAAGTTGAGGGAGATGTCACAGAAGATATTTTCCATGGTACGACGGCGGGATGACCATCCTCTTGCCGGACCTTCATTTTCTTCGATTTGCGGGAGTAGTCTTTGTTGATTACAGAGTCTTGGACTCTTCGCCAAACCCTGTGGATTTTGGAGGACAGCCGCTGAGGGGGCTGCTCCGGCTTCGCCTTTGTGATGTTTTCAGCAGGCGGAGGAGACCTTTTTAGCACGGCAATTAGAGAATTCTTGCACACCCTCCTGAGCGGCTCAAAGCTGTTTCCAGTTGGAACAGCAGCATCAACTTCCACCATTGGAGCTGGCGGGGTAAGTCCAGAAGGGGAATTGCCCCCGGCTTTCCTCACCCAGAGCCAGTGACGACGTCGAGCATGTCGTGTTACCGGGATCACCTCTATTGTCGGGATAGCTTCGTCATGTCCCCTGATCTGATGAGAAATTGTTGTCAGTGTCAGCCTATCGAAGACAGACGTCCGCTGAGAGGGAATAGTCAATCTTGCGAAGGCCGACTTTTGGGCAGGGGAAGCACTTGTAACGACCTCACCCGAAGAAGGAATTGGGATGGCCAGTCTTGTAAAGACCGATCCCTTAGCAGGAGAAGCCCCACTGATGACTTCGTTTACTGGAGCTGGAATGGCTATCCGCTTCGGGATAATTCCTTTGGGTATTGCAGGCTTCTTCACGGGCCCACTTGATCTTTGGCCTAGTCTGTTAAAGACCGAGACGTTGGACTTGGATGACCCGTTGAGAGGGGTCATGGTAGTGGTAAGCCGATCAAAGACCGATTTCTTTGGAGCTTCCTGTGACGGCACTGGAGCGCTGAAGCTCATTGGTGGGAGTAAGGTCCCGAAAAAAATCCAGCGGTGGCCTGTGTCACCTATTCCACTGGCATTGCAATGATGGAGGACGCTTGGGGCCCATAAGTTACTCCTCCAGACAGGGCGGAGCGGGAGTTGTTGTTGCAGTTGGTGCAGTTGGAAGCCATTAACGCCATCTTCTCTTCTGCACGGAGTAAGACACCAAATCTTAGTATCTCGAATCAAGGGGTAACCATATTAAACCGCGATTTGGTCGCGAACACGACATACGAAGTGTGGAGTGGAAAGAGGAAAAAGGTCTCACCGGGCATGCCAAAATCTGTTCACCACCGAAAGACACGACCGGGACGTTGGGACGTCTGGCCTGAATTTTTGGGGCAGATGCTATTTAGCTTTATCTATTCACCTCTCCGAAGATACCAAGTTGATTTATGGCACCGTCTATCGGAGGTTTAGACAGATGCGGCCGTTGTAGCAGATTTCATCAGATTCCCCCTCATTTGCGAGGGGTTTTTTGATTGTGGGGACGCTCTTCCCTGCAGGCGTAAGCCCCTGCAGTTAATTACACTACCGCATCGCGGTAACCACTTTCTCCTTCTCCAGATGTTCACTTCGTGTCGTCTGTGTTTATTTTGTTTTTGGTTGCCCGTGGATTGTATACGGAGACTAATTTATGTTGTCGCCCGTAGGGCATGGATTAGTCCAAATCCGTATTTTCTTAGATTTGGGTTTGGGTTGATTTAAGGATCGTTAATCTCTTTTGAGATTAAGATCAACTTAAATGTTTGTTAAGAATACGTTAGTCTAATTTTAGACTAAAATCTACTCAACAGGATTTTGGGATCATTCAGACCCAACAAAAAAGCTTTTGAGCTCGATTGCTTTAGTTTAAGAACATTACGGTCTATTGTTAGTTTAAGAACGTTGCGGTCCATTGGGTTCAGGGACATCATAGTCCATAAAGTTTAGTTTAGGGACGTTGCGGTCTATTGGGTTTCCATTGGGTTTAAAGACATCATAGTCCATAAAATTTAGTTTTAAGGCATTGCGGTCCATAATTAGTTTAAGGACATTACGGTTCATAATTAGTTTAAAGACATTACGGTCCATGGAATTTTTGGTTTATCGGTTTGGGGGTATACCGAGAGTTATTGGTTATTGGAACCCTCCACCTCTCTGAAGACGTTGAAGAATTACAACGACATGTATCAGAGGTGTGGAGAGATGTGCCCTTGAACCAATGGGTATTCGTTAAAAGATCGGTGGTCTTGTTTGGGACTAAGACCAGTTTGGGAAAATAAAGAGCACATGGGCTCGGTAAATTTAGGAGTTTGGCCAACTTGGGCTCAGTCCACTGAGTCTTTGTCGTTTGCCTTTTTAAATAAAGTGTCAGACACTTACTAGGACATGGTCCTTTCTCTGTGCACACAATGCTAAGCATTTATGTGGGTACTAACATTCACACTTTACTTCTTTTTCTTTTGTTTTTTATGGGTGTTGAACACTCTTTATGGCACTAGGTTCTCTGTGATGAGTGTAGAGCACTCTATGTTAAGTAGCGCTCATGTGGGAGCATGTGGGGCGCTTGGCGCTGAGCGCCAGCATTTGAGTGCTAAGCACTTCTTATTTTGAGCAGCGCCCACGTGAGGGGTACGTGAGGCGCTTGGCACTGAGCGCCAACCACAGAGTGCTAAGCGCTCTTTATTAAGCAACGCCCACGTGAGGGGCACATGGAGCGCTTGGCGTTGAGCGCCAGCATTTGAGTGCTAAGCACTTTTTATTGATTAGTGCCCATGTGAGGGGCACATGAGGCGCTTGGCGCTGAGCGCCAACATTTGAGTGCTGAGCGTTCTTTATTAAGCAGCGCCCACGTGAGGGGCACATGGGGCGCTTAGCATTGAGCACCAACATTTGAGTGCCGAGCGCTCTTTATTTTGCAGTGCTTGGCGCTAGGTTTTTCTCTCTGTTTTATGTTCTGCAAAGTTCAATTCTTTGTTCTTCCCCGGATCTTCGATCCTTAAGAACAAATTCATCCCCGTAAAAATTAAATTCTCATTTGTGGGAAACTTGTCTCATGGATCTCAGATCCGAGGAAAGAACTATGTTCTTTTTATGAGGGTTAAACCCTTGCAGATAAGATGTTCTGATTTCTATTACCTTTTTGTTTTTCCTCGAAGAGAATTCTTCTTCTTAGAGCTTACTCTTCTTTTTTCTTCTGAGAACTTCAAGTTTATGGGGTTTTTTTTTCATACAAGACTTGAAGTCTTGCGTCCTTTATATAGTGAAGGCTGATCTGTTGATTCAGTTAAGGAAATTTCACATTGAGAGATTTCTTAATTGATTTGGGGATTTTATCCACCGTTGGATTTTTGATCCAAGAACTTCTGTTTTACAGAAGACATTTTTTTTGTTTTTAACAAGATTGGGAAAATATATTCCCATACAAAACTTATTCTGTATCTTGATGATTTTTAATCATCATTGGATCTTAGATCCAACGATGCTATGATTTACAGAGAACTTCTGCTTTGCACGTGAGGCGCTGCCTCATAGTCTTTGACTCTTGGCGCCGGTGTTTTTGGCGCTAGCGTTTTCGTGCTTTGCACGTGAGGCGCTGCCTTAGAGTTTTTAACTCATGGCGCTGGCGCTCTTAGCGCCAGTGCTCTCGGCGCCAGTGCTCTCGTGTTTTGCACATGCGGCGTTGCCTCAGTTCAAATTTCAAATTTTGAACAGTGCTTTGCTCTCTGATCGGGGGAAACAAGGGTTAGAACTTCGACCGTCTTTGATCTTTAGCTTTCGATTTTGATTTTAATCAGTATCGATTTGCACTTTAAAACTCGACTTAAGAGAAGTTCGTGTATCTAAGTATCTTGAAAGATAACTGCTAAATATATTACCAAAATCACATTTGGCCTATGCTAAGAGTATTTTAATTAACAGCAAAATAAATTCCCGTCATCATAAATATTTTGAAAGATAATTCAAGTAAGAAAATTTATGCGGTTAAACCAAATATTCCTTTCTCAATTTAACGTTGTAGTACACTTCAGATGGTATAATCATAGAAATGCAATAATTTATCAGTGATCATATACTAAGCATCCATCTAGATACCATTGCAATCAAACCGCCACGGCTATCTGGTGTAACTCTATACCTATGGTCACTACAAGAAATTGCTTGCTTGGTCGACTGAAATATTCGGTTGAGCCAAACCATCCTAGACAACGAATGATCTGTAATTTTTTATTTTTGGGGTGATGGGGGTGGGGGGTTGCTCGACTGATTAATACAGTCGAGCAAGCAAAACAGTAGGATATTATATTTATAATAAAAATAAAACCTTCTATATACCAGTTTCCCCCAAATCAAAACCCAAATCTATCTCGTCTTCTTTTCAAAAAAATAAAACCAAGATCGACGCCAACCGCCGGCGCCTCCACAGTTGCCACCGCCATCCTCCACCGCCTCCACAGTCGCCGCCGCAGCCGCTCCCCTCCACTGCATACAAGCCTCCCAAGCCTCGCCACTATCTCCACCGCCTATAAGCCTCGCCACCACCGCATTATCTCCACCGCCGTTGTCACCTGTTCGAAGTCGCCGGGCCACCTCTCGATCCGCCGACAGTAAACCCCCCCTCCCATCCCAACCACCCTAAAACAGTGATCAGGTAAACAAAAATTTACAATTTTTTGTTGCTTTTAGTATTTTAAATTAAGTTTAATTTGTTCTTGTTGAGTTTTTAGAAGGCTAAGTTTAATTTGTACATTGATCAGGTTTGATCCCAAATGTTCAATGTTCATTTAGGGTCGTGTGCTAACATTTTTTAACTTTAAAACCATGGGTTTTCTCCAAATGTTTCCTGTCATTTTAGAGAGAGAGAGAGAGAGGGAAAGAAGCAGGTCCCCTTTTAAAATCACAAAACTAGGTGTTGGGGGATATAATGGTCTTTTTCCACCCCAACGGTTATATCTGACGGATTACAACTGAAAAATGGATGGAATTTAACTGAAGGTGGTTATCTAGTTTAAATATAAGATTTGGATGGGTGGTTTTAAAATTACGAAGTTCTGCCTGGGTTATTTCAAAATAGCTAAAATTTAAGTGGGGTGCATCAAAATAATCCATGAAGGGTTGAATTATGAAGGGTTGTTACTTGCAAATTTGGAAAGGGGGTTTGAATAGTGAAGGGTGTTGTTATTTGCAAATTTATTAAAAACCCGTATTTTGTTATGAAAATCCTATGATTTGTTTAAAACCCAAACTTAATATCAAACCTAAATTCAAAATCTTGAACTCCGTTGAGACAACGCTTAACTTTAAAAAAAATTTATCCTAAACTAAAAACTTCTAAACTTTGAAACTGAAATGGAAATGGAAAACTAATTCAAATTAAATTTTAAACTAAGTGTATGATAGTCGATCATAATACAAACATCGTTAATAGCGTGTGATTTTTTCAAAAAGCAAAAGATTTTAACATGTGAAAACAACGCAGGATGATGGTTATTAGTGACACTTGATCCTTAAATTAATCAAAATATAATTTACAGCTAACTATTAAACTAAACATGAATCATCCGGAAAAATACGAACAAGTAATCTTTAAAAACACAAAATAACTATAATTGAATTGTGGGTGAATCGAATTAAACATTATATTAAATAATTGAATACTGTCACTTGTCCAACGATGAGAAAATAAACTATTGCATGTAATCTCGAGTATGGACGGTCGTGTAGATCTGGTAAGTTTAATTAATTTTTATTACATCTAACATATTTATATCTGTATGCTTAATGATAAATAAAAAAAATTCTTTACTAAAATCCGTATTTTCTTTTTTATATCATAGACGCTTTTAAAGAGTGGATCTTAGTCACATTCAATTCACGAATGCGCCTTGGATGCCGGATTCTACACCAATTTTTCGACAAAACGCTCCGGACTTTTATGAATGATTCAAACCTCGATGAAATTCTTGCTTTAATAAATTTTATTTAGCTGTATATTTATAGTGTTTGCTTCGATTTGTGCGGTCGTTGAGATTTATGTACTCGTAGATTTGTGGTGATTATTGTTTATACTCGTATGTTGAATATTATTAACATGTGTGACTTTTTGAATTTTAAGTCGTATATTTATAGCGTTTGCTCCTACTTGTATAGTCATTGAGAGTTATATTTTGTGATTGTTTTGACTATAATGTGGAAATATATTGTTGTTATTGTGGTGAAAGTTTCATATTGTTGTATGTAATGTGAATTAATCATTAAATTTTAAATAAAATTGATGGTCTTGTTTGACCGGATAATTCAGTCCACCAAAGGCAAGGTTGACTGAAATATTCAGTTGACCAGGGCCCATTACTTTTTAAAAAATGATTCGGTCACTTGGTCAACTAAATTTATCAGTGGAGCAAGTATTTGCTCGGCTGACATCTTAAGTCGACCGAGGCCTCTTAATTTTTTTTATAAAAATTATATTAGCTTGGTTGGCTGAATATTTCAGTGAAGTAAGTACCCTTGTTCGACTGAAAAAAACGGTCCAGCAAGTCAACAGGCGACCAAACAAAACACTCAGTCAAGTAAGTGCTTAGCCGACAACTGTTTCCCTCTTGGTCGACTAAAATATTCAGTCGACCAAGAGAGTGAATCGTTGTAGCCAGCATACTTCACTGAATCACTATAACATACCCTTCTGTTATAACTTCATCACTCACACGCTGTGTAGGAACAATTTGGCTTTGATACCATTTCTTATGGCGAATGTCTTTAAAGATCTGATTACTATTGTTTATTTAAGTTGGATTAACCTCCAAAAAAATTGGAAGAACGGTATGTTGGACTTATGCTCCAAATGTTTATCGCAAAAGCTCCTTATCCATGTTCACATACTAAAACTTGTATAGATCGACTTCGACAGGATGCGACGCTATGAACGTGATTTAGATCTAAGATTTGTGACCGGCTGATGTATAGGCGGCGACAACAACAACAAACTAAGGATTCACGTCACACCAAAGGTCGGTATTGAAAGAATTAATTGGGGAGATGACACTTAATAGAACTGAATGTAAGGAAAAGATTTATATAGAAGCATCAAAAGTGTGGTTAAAGTTTGTCGTCGTGCATTGACAATATAGCTAGGCGTGAAGCCTCCAAATTAGAGAGATATTTAGTTTACTCTGAACAGCTTCCATGAGCCACTCCAATCCCCTCCTTGAACTCGAAAGCGGTGTTGTGTTGAACTCGAAGTCGAAGAGAGCGGCCGGCCAAGTTTAGGGATAGAATAATTGGAAATTAGGATAATAAGGGAACTTGAGGTTTAGTCAGGAGAAAAAGAAGAGGATCAAGGTATATATAGGTGGTGGCTTTGGACTACTTTTTTGGGGCTTTGGCGGGAGATCATGGGAGGGACAATGGGCTTCGGGGTTGTATTGAATTTAGAGATCCGGATCCACATTAAATAATTGGTAAATAAAAAAGATTAAGCCTAGGGTCTCCAAAAATGAAATGTTTAACAAGAGATTGGTAAAAAAAGGTTAAGTCTAGATAACATCAAAAAATTTCTTTCCTTTATGTGATTCTTTAACATTAGTAGATAAATTATTCTCCGGATTTTGTTCATTCTTCTTACATGTATTCCAAATACGTCCATGCTTGACACAAAAATTGCAATATTTAAATTCGTTTTCAAATATAATCCTTTTGTGATAACTTGGTGGAATGAGAAATACCAATCCATAATTTTCAAGGAAAAGGTTTTTGCAGATCTAACTAAACACAAACTCTAGCTTTATCTGATCGGGTGTAGTGAATTGTATGAAAATCCATTTTAAAAACCCTTCCAATTGGTTTAACAATGAAGCACAACATATCTACATGAAAAAAATTTGGAGGCAAACCTGGAGGATTTGATCATGCAGGAACGATGGTACAGTCTTGATCTAGAGAAAAAAAAGACGTCCGCTTGAAAAATCTAAAAAGAAAACCTTAAACGTAAACGAATTCCTTCAGCCAGATCTTATTGAAATCTTCTTGCTTCTGGAATCTTAGTAGAAGATGTTTGCGATCCAAAATACTGATAACGAAGTCTTCAACGATTGAAAAATGTCGCTTTAAAATTTCTTTGGTTGCTTAGCAATTTTGAATTTTAAAAAAATGCTGCTTTAAAATTCCTTCCGTTGTGATGGAAAATTTTTGATTTTAACAATTTTATTTAAAATATTGATAACAAAGTCCTCAAGGATATGGAAATCTTCAATGTTGCTTTAAAATCTCAATAATAAAGAAATATTTTTGTGAACTTGATTTCTTTTCTTACACTATAAAGAGAACTCAATAGAAAAAAAATGTGAATTTATGTAATAACATATTAATCCATAGATGTCTCTCAATTACTTCTTCTCTCTTGTTGCACCAAAACTCAAAATTTTAAGCAGACCGGCAACTAACGGAAACTGCATATTTTGTTTCTTAAAGTGAAAATCTTACGCGCTTTACACATCTAATACCGAACCACTGGATTTTAGAAACCAAAGCAACATAGATCTCCTCGATGTAGAACCTTTAGTTCTTTGATGGAGAAGCATACTCCATTGATTCTCATCTCGTAAGTCCTAATCTAAGCATACAACACACACACATCACACATCATATATCCAAGAGACCCACAAATTTGCCGGGAAAGTAATAATTTATGGACAAATCCCCTCCTGATGTTTCTGGGTTTGAACTCCGCACTCTCCTCAACCTTCCGGAGGTTCTTGGGTTCGAACTCCGCACTCTCCCCAAAAGAGAAAGTGCCCATACCAACTGAGTTATTGCTCATTTGTTCCATTGAGTCTTATAAATGACAGAAAATATGACTGTCTCACAAGTAATTAAAGCTGTCTAAGGGTCCGTTTGGTCGGGCGTTGATGATGCTCAGAAGTGGGAATTCCTCAGATCATGACATGACGTGTCCCGAAGGCTATGGAGCTGGAGTAAATATGATACTTTGGGGACGTACCTCGGGACCTCGTCTCCGAGGACACACCCGACCTATCAGAAACCTCCCTAAGTACCCTCCATACCCATCTAGCAAGCGGCCAACAGCTCGCCTCCGAGCAGTTCAGCAAGTTTCCTCGGCCCCTCGGCTTGTCTCCTAGCCTCCTGACATGCCGAGCTTCCTCTGCCCCTCGGCTCGTCTCCGAGCCTTCTGACATGCCGAGCTTCCTCGGCTCCCCCGATTAACTGAGGGCACGGAGCCCAAGCGCCTCCTGCAACGGCTTCGCATATCTCACCGAAGCGAGATATCCGCCGCCCTACATCCCGCGTCCCACGCTGGCACGTCCCTCTATTAATGGGCGTATCCCGTCATTAATGCGAGGATGACGCAGGAGCGTAACTGACGGCGAGGATCTCGCGCCAGCTTGCTCCACGCGACCACTATATAAACCTCTCCTTCAGACTACTCAAGTAACTCAAACTCATTCAAATATACCGGTACTCTGCACTTATACCTCGGCACTAACTTAATCGTCGAAGGGTCTTACGGTGGTCACCCATCCCGGAACTTCTTTGCAGGTAGCTCGGCATCAAACACCGCCCATTGAGATCCACACCTAACAACTCTTAAAAAAAATCTCAGCCGTCAAAGACCGCCATCACAGGATCAACGGAAGACGACATTTGAAGAAGATCCCAAGCTCCATCAATTGGCGCCGTCTGTGGGAACACATCAGAAGCTTCCACCCAAAAGTTGATCTTCTGCCCTCGACACGATGGCGAGCGACAACCGCGACGGTCCCAATACGAGCCGCCACAATGGAGCCGGAACGGCTTGTCTCCCCCTCCCAACGCTATCAACGCCTTATCCGCCCGGATAGACAGGCTCACATCGCTGGTGGATGCTCTCGTCCGAGTTCAAGCGGCCGGTTCTACCCACCAGACCGCGGCTCCCCCTCCCCGGGATAACGACGTCCGTAGGAGGACGGATGGGTACGCTCAAGCCCTCGAGCTCACTCACCCTCACCTCAGCGCCACTAAGCGCCGGCGGGCAGACTTCGGCCATCCTGACCCATATGCGGCGATTGATTCCATGACCCGCTGGGCACCGGACAGCTCCACGCCACGATTCCAGGGAAGACTGCGCCATCACTCCAATGCCTGCCGCGTGCTCTCCCTCCCGAGGAGATGTCAGTCAGCTCGCCTACTTCCAGGCATAAACGACGCCCCCACTCTCGCTGGGATCGCGCGAATGACGAGCGTAGGGAATGCTCGAGGAGGGCATTGCCCTAGAATTTAAGACACTTCATAGAGCAAAATCGGAGCCACACCATCGCACAGACCCGGAGCGGGGGTAGCCACCACTCCGAATGTGCAGAATCCTCGGGGTACCACCAGCGGCTTGAAGCCCTTGAGAAGAAGATCGAAGGCATACAAAGGGATGGCCACACGTCCGGCGAAGGGGCCAGGTACTCCGCCGACTCGCTAGCAAAGCCCTTCACAGAAGAGCTGCTTGTCGAGCACGTCTCGTCCAGGAACAAGCCGCCAAAAGTGGCCCTCTTCGACGGGAAATCCGACCCGAATGTAAGGTTACTAAGCACTATGACAAGGTTTCACAAGGCATCAAACATGCCGTATTTAAAAATTTCATGTGCCAAACAACCTAAACAAAAATCTTTGCTAGAGAATTAGGGTTAACATGAACAAGTAAACATCTTTACTTCTAAGAGTTAGGGATTACAACCTTTATAATCCGTTCCTTCGCTTCATGGGCTTCGAGTTGAGGTCCCTTCGCTGCGATCATCAAGCTCCCAGACTCTCGAGAGGCTCCATGAGGTGAATGATACATCTTGCTTGAAGTCTTCGAAATCCAAGATGATCTACCTTGAGGAATCATAAACTCAAGCTCTCACTTTACTAATGAGGTATTAGTGAAGTGAACACCCTAATCTAAGTGGCTAGAATAGATGAGAATGATGAAGTAGGAATTTTGCCCTCTTTTGTTTTCTATTTCTCACTTTTATTCATCACTTTGAAAAATCTAGCAAGCTTTTTGTGAAGAACAAGAAGAAGATGAAGTTGTGATGAATGAATTATTGTTGAGATTAGAAATGCAACTAAGGGTTAAGCATGTCATGCTTAACCCTTGTAGAAAATAAACCATAGGTTAGGGTTAGGATAAGGTTAACAAATATCATGATAAATATCTAAAGAGGGTGGACTAAGTCAAAGTGTCATGAAGCTTCCTCTAAGCTCATCCATAACTTAATCCATCATTAAGAATTAACCAAAATAATTAAGCTAATCCCAACCCTAATCATGGTTTAACTCATAAACATTAGTTGCATTTGTAACCCTAACATGTTACAATATTATATATCACATATATATAATATATAATGTAACAAAAGAAAATAATACAATTAATATATATCACATATATATCAATGTATCATCAAGTGAGAAAAAGAATCATTTAAGTGAGTTTATATTAGTTAATGTAATGTAATATATCACATATATATTTTTACATTAAATTATTAAATCAACACTTGATTTAATAATCCGGCTATAATACGTATAACCGACTAATATAATATGTACCTTTTATCGAATCAACCCTTGATCCGATAACCCGGCTATATCACATATACCCGACCGATATCACATATCGCGAGAATAGAATACGGTATCTCATATCATATTTGTAACACCCTAGTTCATTTATACCAGATCTATTTTGAGTATTTTTTTATTTGTGGTATTTTCCTGATTTATCGTGTTTTGGGTATGAATGGTATTTTACATTTTACATTGCATTCGACCCGACCCGCTTGCTTGAAACTTGTCTGATTCATGTTTATGATTTATCCTGACCTGTTATATGGACTCATGCACTTTCATTTTAATTTATACATCTTGCATACTGGCATTTTATCTGACAATTGCATTTTTACAATATAATATTTTAAGTCACATAAAATATTTTAAAAATACATAACATGGCCTGCATGATACCCCTAACTCCGTGGTAGCATCCGCGCATCTTGTTCTCGTCCCGTTCAGTGAAACGGATGTATTTGGATGGCTACACGCACGTACGTGCATCCGTTCTTAGGGTTATGCATTTTCGTTACCCGAGCATTCATTTTGAAATTTGGACGTCGCATATATTTTTCATATTTCAAATCTGAATTTTTAGACCCGACCCGGGCGTGTTTTGGAATATTTTTGTATCCCGCCAAAATTCAAATTTTATTAAATTTAATATCTATAATTTTTTTTTAAATCGACAGTTTTAAATTCAATTAACAAACAAAAATCCTTTTCTATTTAAAATCCTAACTTTCTAAATAGCACAGATCCTTCTCTCTCTCTGCGCCTGGGCCCCACATCTCTCTCTCTCTCACCCTCAAGCGCAGATCTCTCAATCTCCCCACTAAAATACAATTTTCTTTCTCCTCCTCTCTCTCTCTCCTCTCGCTCTCTCTCTATCTCTCTCCTCTCGCGAGTTCTCTCTCTCCTCTCGATCTCTCTCTCTCGTGATCTCTCTCTCTTCTCCTCTCATATATAAAATTTGCACGCACGTTCTCTCTCCCTCTTTCTTCCTTCTTTAATTTTCCATTCTTCCCGCTTCCTCACCCACGAGAAAACCCATGCCTCACACCCTCCTCGCTTTGTCGCTATCACCGCCGACCATCCTCGTCGGCCTCACCTCATCCCCGAAAACACCACATCCTCACCTCTCTCTCTTCCTTCCTCGCTACAGTACCCCGACGACCCACCTCCTCCAAACCCATCAGCCCTGCCTCGCCGTCACCCTCACGCCTGCAAACCCTCGTCATCACCCTCGGCCTTATCGTCCCCTCTCCTCTACCACCTCCTCTCATCGTCGACCTCCCCTTTTCCTCTTCCTCCGCCTCCTTCCAAACACCACAACTTACGAACCCATCACCTCGCCGCCGATCTTGTCTCCACCGCCATCACCACCTCGACCGCCTCCTCCTATTCTCGACTCCTCACCCCTCGCTTTCACCTCACCTTCCCAACCTCTCTTCTCCCGAGCCTGCACACCCACAGACTTCACTCGGCAACCCTCGCAGCACCAAACCCCATCGCCGGAAAACCACCGTTGTCACCACATTGCCTCTGTCCCTGAACCCCGAGCTAACTCCAAAGCACCTACACCCTAAAACACCAGCCTCACCATCTTCTTCTTCTTCTTTTCTTTCTCTTTCTTGTTTCTTGTTGTTCCGGTCATCGCCGGTGACCCCATCGCCGCCGTTGATCTTGTTGTCGCCCTCTCGTCTCTCCTGACCCCTGTGCACAAATCCAGTAAGCCTCACCCCTTCTCTCTCTTTCTTTCTCTTCTTCTTCTCTTTTCTTTTCTTTTCCCGTTATTGAAATCTTGATTTGCAGCCATCGACGGAGCCATGCTTGACGTCGACAATCCAGACGACCCGGAGGACGTACCTTGCCTGCGTGATCACCCTCTTGCGTTGCTTGGACCCGTCCCGTGTGACATGCGTACGTCGTGACATTTTGCCGACGTTGGACGTACCGTACATATCTGTTTCGTGATCCGTTGAGGCAAGTTTATCTTGCTACATGCTACATTACATTTTATACATCTATTTTAATAATTATAACACTGGAATTCTAAATCATGCATCCCAAGTTCTCGTTTTACAGTTTTCCAACATCCGTATACATCCGTACGTATTATTTTATATCTAGCGCATACAAACCTATCTTGTTACATACTATATTACAATATACTGTACCGAATGTAATATTTATATCACATATTGCTTAGTTGTACATCCCACATTACCATTTTACAGTTTTACTGATTTCGGATACTCGTTTGCATCCATCTCATTTAAAATATATATAACTGCATCCATAGATCACATTAATACATAACAATGTGATATTAACATCCCATGTTTAGTAAAGTGCATCCTAATTTGTATTGGAACTATAAATGTAACCCTAATCGATAATTGTGCATCCATATCTTTGAATTTATATCTATTTGCATACCATATCACATTATTCCATTTTATTGTTATATTTTACTCCATATTTGATTTTGTGGACCCATACTTATTACAGTTTGATTATGAGCACCCACTTGATACATGTGCACTACCTGACATGACCTGATACACTACTACTTAACACGACTTGATACATGTGCACTACTTGACATGATTTGATTCCATGTACACTACCTGACATGACCTGATGTATCACAGCCTGACTTGATACCGATCTTGGTACTAATGCCGACAACCTTGACCTGTTGTCCCTACGGACATTTCATGTTGTCTATTCAGACAAACCTGTACCTGCTTGATCCTGTGTTGGCATTAACTCCAGATTTATCAATACCTGATTTGAACACATAACTTGGGGGTATGGGGAAATCAATGATGAAACCTGACTTGTAACTCGACAGTTCGATACCTATACTGATCAGTCTTATGGGCTAGGCCAGCCCCGGAATGATGCTGCTGACATCATTCGTCTTTACATACTACCTTTTACTGCCTAGAGGCGCGTCTCGGATTCAGCCCGAGAGTCTTTGACCGTGGTCCCGGACACGCACGGGATACTATTGAGTTACATCGATGATTCATCAAATTGATTTCACAGGCTTGAGAGTAGTTAACCCAGTAGCACAATTTAGTTTCACCGCTGCACTTCACATATACTGTTACACTTCACTGTTCTATATCCCTGTTCACTCATTACATTCATGTACCTTTTTATAATTTATGCCTGCATGACTTGTTACCCCCTGATTATATTATTATTGATGTTATGACGCACTGACGTCTGGGTTTTGCATGGCCCGGATCCTCTACCTTTGTCGCAGGCTGATCAGGAGTACTTCCGCCGTTAGGTCGAGCAGTGAGGATCCAGTTAGTATCCAGTTTTACTTTCCAGATGTTTTGTTTATTGGATCTATTGCTTCCGCATATTATTTCTTGACTCGTTTATTCTGGCATATGGACATGTACTAGATATTTATTTTATTTTCCTGTTCTTGATATCTCCCAGACAGCCGTAATGTGACTGTGGAAAGATATTTCCTAGCCACAGGTAGCATGATTGGCTTTGTCGCGTGCCGATTTCAGCGCACTCTGGGAAGCGGGGCGTGACAGGGTTTGTTTGGTATCAGAGCCATAGGATTTAGGTTAATCGGGTTTGATTCTTTTTGTAGTTGGGTATTGGACCCAATACACGAATCAGAATACTCGTGATTAGGAACATGTCCTGCCACATTGTTATCGTGATTCTTGAATCATATCATTCTCTTGACCCTTGCCTTGATGATATGCAAACAACTTTGCATCTCGGCTTGAAACCTTTTGGTTCCCTATTATTTCTCCATGTTCCTTTGATTATGATACTAGGATTTGGGTGACTTGAGTGGAGTTATGTGATTGTAACTATGAACTGCAGCATGGTTACAATGCGGTACTCTATTTAAGTAACTTGGAGTCCTAGTCTTGATTCACTTCCTTGTTTCATGGTCGTTATATTGCCTTTCTTCTCTTTCTTTCCAGTTCATGTTTTATCGCAAGCTTGAATCCTGTTTATCATGCTTATCTTCTTCAGTATCTTGGCTTCGGATGAAATCATTTCGGTATCCTACTTGTTCATATTTTCCTACATTAATATTATTCAATTCTGGCCATCCCTTTGTTTGTTGTTGTCTTGGGAATGGATTTTTCGGCACTTTCCACGCTCACATTGATTGTAGGGCAAAGAAAGTGATTTTCCAGGTTCCCGGACATCCGGAGTTTGTTTTTGCTAAAGGAAGCAGTTCTGTCGGGCCAGTCGAGTTTAGGGCTAGGCCGACAAACAGTGTTCTTTCATCGATGGAAGTTGATAAGGAAGAAGCGCCAGCTGTAGTTCGAAAGTTCATGGACGTGTTCGAAGACATCTCAGGTTTACCACCAAAACGAGATGTGGAGTTTGCGATCGATCTTATTCCTGGTGCAGCGCCAATCTCTAAGGCGTACTATCCGATGGCACCAGTGGAGTTGGAAGAAGTCAAGAAGCAGGTTACCGAATTACTTGAGAAGGGTTGGATTCGCGGCAGCAATTCACCTTGGGGAGCTCCAGTTCTTCTAGTCAAGAAGAAAGATGGCACAAGGAGGATGTGCATTGATTATCGAGAATTAAACCGGGTGACTATTAAAAACAAGTACCCGATCCCTCGCATTGGCGAATTATTCGAGCAACTCAGTGGCGCGAGGGTATTCTCGAAGCTGGATTTGCGATCCGAATATCATCAGGTCTGAGTTAAATCAGAAGATATCTGCATGACTGCGTTCCGAACTCGGTATGGACATTACGAGTATTTAGTAATGCCATTCGGAGTCATGAATGCACCGGAGATATTTATGGACTTGATGAACCGAATCTTTTCACCGTTCTTGGACCAGTTTATAGTGGTGTTCATCGATGATATTCTGGTCTATTCAAGGAGCCTAGAGGGCATGCAGAACACTTGAGGATCGCACTGCAGACATTGAAGCATGAAAGATTGTATGCAAAGATGAGCAAGTGTGAGTTTTGGCTTGAAGAAGTGAAGTTTTTGGGGCCTATCATATCCAGAGATGGAACCGCCGTTGACCCTGAGAAGATTGCAGCAATTCAAGATTGGCCGATTCCGAGGAATGTAGCGGAGATCGGAAGTTTTCTGGGACTTGCAGGATATTACAGAAGATTCATGGAGAATTTTTCTCATTTTGGCTGAGCCTTTGACCAAGCTTACGCAAAAGGATGTGCCGTTCATTTGGACGGATGGTTGTGCGTCAGCTTTTGAGGCGTTGAAGTAAAGATTGATAACCGCTCCTATTTTGACCGTACCAGACGGTTCCGGAGGATTGGTGATTCACAGCGACGTATCTGGGAAAGGTTTTGGATGTGTTTTGATGCAGCATGGGAAGGTTATAGCCTATGCATCGAGACAGTTGAAGACCCATAAGAAGAATTACCCAACTCATGATTTGGATCTTACAGCAGTGATTTTCGCTTTGAAGATTTGAAGACACTACTTATTGAGCGAAAGGGACGAAGTATTCACCGATCATAAAAGCCTAAAGTATGTGTTCACACAGAAAGAGCTTAACATGAGGCAACGTAGATGGTTGGAGCTGATGGCTGACTACGATCTTGATCTTAAGTACCATCCGAGGAAAGTTAATGTGGTGCCGGATGCGCTTAGTCGGTTGCCAGCAATTCGGATGTTGACTGCACAGAAGGAGCTTATCGAGGATTTTCGGAGATTCGAGTTGGAGATTGTGCTACCGCATTCTTCGGGACAGTTGATGCAGCTGTAAGTACAGTCGTTGTTGATCGAGAGTATTAAAGCAGCACAGTCACAAGACCCAAGATTGCAGAAGTTTCGAGAACAGGTTGAAGCTGGACTTCAAACAGACTTGTTGATTCATGAAGATGGTTCGTTGCGATATGGTAGCCGTTTGTGTGTGCCGAAAGGAGACATTCATGAAGAAATTATGAAGGAGGCGTACAGTTCCGCATATTCCGTACATCCAGGAGGCACGAAGATGTACCGCGATCTAAGACAGCATTTCTGGTGGGAAGGCATGAAAAGGGAGATTGCTCGCTTTGTAGCGAAGTGCTTGGTGTGTCAGCAAGTTAAGGCTGAACATCAAAGGGTTGCTGGTTTATTGCAACCACTTCTGATTCCTCAATGGAAGTGGGAACATATAACCATGGATTTCGTGACAGCTTTACCGCGGAGTCCAAAGGGCAACAATGCAGTTTGGGTGATTGTTGATCGATTGACCAAGGTAGCTCATTTCATACCATTTCGAGTTAGTCAATCAACGGAAGCGTTGGAAGAACAGTACATGCAGGAGATTGTGAGATTGCATGGAGTACCTGTGAGCATCGTTTCCGATCATGACACCCGATTCTTGTCACACTTCTGGAGGAGTTTACAAGAAAGTTTGGGGACGCGATTGAAGTTTAGCACAACTTATCATCCTCAAACAGATGGATATATTGAGAGCTTGCATGTTAGACTTCAAGGGTTCATGGGAGGATCATCTACACTTGGTGGAGTTTTTTTACAATAACAACTTTCAGGCGACTATTCAGATGGCTCCATTCGAAGCGTTGTATGGTCGCAAGTGTGGTCACCTGTTTGTTGGGACGATATTGGAGAACGAAGATTGTTGGGACCGGATCTTGTCGTGCAAAATGTAAAGAAAGTTAATACCATCCGGAATCACATGAAGGCAGCACAAGATCGGCAGAAGAGTTGGGCTGATACATCGAGAAGACCTCTAGAGTTCGCTGTTGGTGATTTTGTGTTCTTGAAGATATCACCGACTAGAGGAGTGATTCGTTTTGGGAGTCGAGGCAAGCTTAGTCCTCGATTCGTGGGGCCTTTCGAGATTTTTGAACGTATTGGAGAAGTGGCGTATCGATTGGCTTTACCGCAATCTTTGACGAGTGTTCATGACGTGTTTCATGTATCTCAACTCCGTAAATATGTTCGAAATGAAACACACGTGCTGGATCATTCGGAGCTGACTGTAAGAGAGGATTTGACTTTGAGGAGCGACCGATGTCGATTGTTGATCGAAGAGAAAAGGTCCTTAAGAACAAGATTACCCCTCTCGTACTTGTTTCTTGGGAAAATCGCTCGCACGGAGAATCGACTTGGAAACGTGAAGACGAGATTCGACAGAAGTTTCCACACCTACTCTTGTAGATTCATGTTTGTTTATCCTTCTTTGTTCCTGGAATTTCAATGACGAAATTCATTTGTAGTTGGGTATAATGTAACACCCTAGTTCATTTATACCAGTTCTATTTTGAGTATTTCTTTATTTGTGGTATTTTCCTGATTTATCGTGTTTTAGATACGAATGGTATTTTACATTTTACATTGCATTCGACCCGACCCGCTTGCTTGAAACTTGTTTGATTCATGTTTATGATTTATCTTGACCAGTTACATGGACTCGTGCACTTTCATTTTAATTTATACATCTTGCATACTGGCATTTTTTCTGGCAATTGCATTTTTACAATATAACATTTTAAGTCACATAAAATATTTTAAAAATACATAACATGGCCTGCATGATACCCCTAACTCCGTGGTAGTATTCGCGCATCTTGTTCTCGTCCCGTTCAGTGAAACGGACGTGTTTGGATGGCTACGCGCACGTACGTGCATCCGTTCTTGGGGGTATGCATTTTCGTTACCCGAGCATTCATTTTGAAATTTGGACGTCGCATATATTTTTCATATTTCAAATCTGAATTTTTAGACTCGACCCGGGCGTGTTTTGGAATATTTTTGTATCCCGCCAAAATTCAAATTTTATTAAATTTAATATCTTTAATTTTTTTTTAAATCGACAGTTTTAAATTCAATTAACAAACAAAAATCTTTTTCTATTTAAAATCCTAACTTTCTAAACAGCACAGATCCTTCTCTCTCTCTGTGCCTGGGCCCCACATCTCTCTCTCACCTCCTCAAGCGCACATCTCTCTCTTCCCACTAAAATACAATTTTCTTTCTCCTCCTCTCTCTCTCTCCCCTTTCGCTCTCTCTCTCTCTATCTTTCTCCTCTCGTGAGTTCTCTCTGTCTACTCGATCTCTCTCTCTCTGTCTCTCTCCTCTCGATCTCTCTCTCTCTCTCTCTCTCTCTCTCGTGATCTCTCTCTCTTCTCCTCTCATATATAAAATTTGTACGCACGTTCTCTCTCTCTCTTTCTTCCTTTTCTAATTTTCCTTTCTTCACGCTTCCTCACCCACGAGAAAACCCATCCTTCGCACACTCCTCGCGTCGTCGCCATCACCGCCGACCATCCTCGTCGGCCTCACCTCGTCCCCGAAAACACCACATCCTCACCTTTCTCTCCTCCTTCCTCGCTACAGTACCCCGACGACCCACCTCCTCCAAACCCATCATCCCTGCCTCGCCGTCACCCTCATGCCTGCAAACCCTCGTCTTCACCCTCGGCCTTATCGTCCCCTCTCCTCTACCACCTCCTCTCATCGTCGACCTCCCATTTTCCTCTTCCTCCGCCTCCTACCAAACACCACAACTTTCGAACCCATCACCTCGCCGCCGATCCTGTCTCCACCGCCATCACCACCTCGACCGCCTCCTCCTATTCTCGACTCCTCACCCCTCGCTTTCACCTCACCTTCCCAACTTCTCTTCTCCCGAGCCTGCACACCCACAGACTTCACTTGGCAACCGTCGCAGCACCAAAACCCATCGCCGGAAAACCACCGTTGTCACCCCATTGCCTCTGTCCCTGAACCCCGAGCCAACTCCAGAGCACCCACACCCCAGAACACCAGCCTCACCATCTTCTTCTTCTTCTTTTCTTTCTCTTTCTCTTTCTTGTTTCTTGTTGTTCCGGTCATCACCGGTGACCCTATCGCCGCCGTTGATCTTGTCGTCGCCCTCTCGTCTCTCCTGACCCCTGTGCACAAATCCAGTAAGCCTCACCCCTTCTCTCTCTCTTTCTTTCTCTTCTTCTTCTCTTTTCTTTTCTTTTCCCGTTATTGAAATCTTGATTTGCAGCTATCGACGGAGCCGTGCTTGACGTCGACAATCCAGATGACCCGGAGGATGTACCTTGCCTGCGTGATCACCCTCTTGCGTTGGTTGGACCAGTCCCATGTGTCGTGCGTACGTCGCGACATTTTGCCGACGTCGGACGTACCGTACTTATCTGTTTCGTGATCCGTTGAGGCAAGTTTATCTTGCTACATGCTACATTACATTTTATACATCTATTTTAATAATTATAACACTGGAATTCTAAATCATGCATCCCAAGTTCTCGTTTTACAGTTTTCCGACATCCGTATGCATCCGTACGTATTATTTTACATCTAGCGCATGCAAACCTATCTTGTTACATACTATATTACAATATACTGCACCGAATGGAATATTTACATCATATATTGCTTAGTTGTACATCCCACACTACCATTTTACAATTTTACTGATTTCGAATACCCGTTTGCATCCATCTCATTTAAAATATATATAACCGCATCCATAGATCACATTAATACATAACAAAGTGATATTAGCACCCCATGTTTAATAAAGTGCATCCTAATTTGTATTGGAACTATAAATTTAACCCTAATCGATAATTGTGCATCCATATCTTTGAATTTATATCTATTTGCATACCATATCACATTATTCCATTTTATTGTTATATTAGTACTCCATACTTGATTTTGTGTACCTATACTTATTACAGTTTGATTATGAGCACCCACTTGATACTTGTGCACTACCTGACATGACCTGATACACTACTACTTAACACGACTTGATACATGTGCACCACTTGACATGATTTGATTCCATGTACACTACCTGACATAACCTGATGTATCACAACCTGACTTGATACCGATCTTGTTACTAATGCCGACAACCTTGACCTGTTGTCCCTACGGACATTTCATGTTGTCTATTCAGACAAACCTGTACCTGTTTGATCCTGTGTTGGCATTAGCTCCAGATTTATCAATACCTGACTTGAACACATAATTTGGGGGTATGGGGAAATCAATGATGAAACCTGACTTGTAACTCGACAGTTTGATGCCTTTACTGATCAGTCTTACGGGCTAGGCCAGCCCCGGAATGATGCTGCTAGCATCATTCGTCTTTACATACTACCTTTTACTGTCTAGCGGCACGTCTCGGATTCAGCCCGAAAGTCTTTGACCGTGGTCCCGGGCACGCACGGGATACTATTGAGTTATATCAATGATTCATCAAATTGATTTCACAGACTTGAGAGTAGTTAACCCAGTAGCACAATTTAGTTTCACTGCTGCACTTCACATATACCGTTACACTTCACTGTTATATATCCCTATTCACTCATTACATTCATGTACCTTTTTATAATTTATGCATGCATGACTTGTTACCCCCTGATTATATTATTATTGATGTTATGACGCACTGACGTCTGGGTTTTGCATGGCCCAGATCCTCTACCTTTGTCGCAGGCTGATCAGGAGTACTTCCGCCGTTAGGCCGAGCAGTGAGGATCCAGTTAGTATCCAGTTTTACTTTCCAGATGTTTTGTTTATTGGATATATTGCTTCCGCATATTATTTCTTGACTCGTTTATTCTGGCATATGGACATGTACTAGATAGTTATTTTATTTTCCTGTTCTTGATGTCTCCCAGACAGCCGTAATGTGACTGTGGAAAGATGTTTCCTAGCCACAGGTAGCATGATTGGCTCTGTCACGTGCCGATCTTAGCGCACTCTGGGAAGTGGGGCGTGACAGTATTAATCTCGGTACCGCACATATCACATATATGCTCCTACTCCGTTTTGCCTGATCCAGGAAACTTCTGTGTAGGACTCTATAGAATCGTCAATACGCCGGCAGTAGGTGATGATCATTTCAAACACTCACAAGCTGCAAGCGGTCAGCTAAACGTAACAGCTACCCAGGTATTGAGCGATCAGAAGATCGACAAGCAAGCCTGCACAACTCCAGTGAATCCAATCAGTAATACTCCCGTACAGTCCGGTCTCTTTGTCTGATATGTCGCATATCTAGTTTAGGGGTGGTAAACGTCATACCCCAGTAACCGATAAGTCGTGTCAATGTGAGGCTCATAACGGGTCGAGAAACTACTGATAACACTTATCAGTAAATCTCCATATCAGCCCTGGCCAGGGACTTCCGGTTTTAGCTAATCGAACACAGCGCAACATCAACTCCTCAACTCCCAATACCGGGAGAGACGAAACCCCTTATTTTCCCCCAATCAGAGCAAAGCTCTGTTTGAATTTAAAATTCAAAAATTGAAGCAACGCTTCAGATTTCTTGCGTTGCGCGCAACACGCCACGTGTCAAAAGCAGACACGCCAGCGCTGCGTCCAAGACAGCGCACCCAATCAGAGAAAGGCTCTGTTTTAAAATAAAAATAAAGGAAGCAACGCTTCAGATGACTTGCGCTCTGCGCTGCGCGACACGTATCAGAGCAGTTGCGCTGCGCTCTGCGCTGAGCGACACGTGTCAGCGCAACTGCGCTCTGCGCTGCGCGACACGTGTCAGCGCAGTTGCGCTGCGCTCTGCGCTGCGCAACACGTGTCAAGCGCAGGTGCGCTTGCGCCAACTGTGCCAGAATTTAAACAATAAAATTTTGGAAAGATCTTTCTAATCTTGTTAAAACAAGAAAATTATTTTCTGTAAAACAAAAGCCCTAGGATCAAAGATCCATAGGTGGGGAAACATCCCTAAATCAATCAGAGAAAGATCTCTTTAACTGATTTAACAAATCAATTGTCACTATATAAAGGCCCCTAGACTCCAAGTCTAAAGGAGAGAGATAGAGATACAGAGAGCTCTTCTAAAAACTTTGAGAAGAATTCAAAGAGAAAGAAAAAACGTAAACCTTTGAATAAAAGAAGAATTCCTTCTAAAAAGATCAATGATCTAAGAACAAGATCAAGATCTTGGATAAAAAAAAAAGAAGGGAAAAAAGATCAAAAGAAAATCTAATTGAAAAAAGATAAAACAGAAGTAATTTACTTCATTGATTAGATCTTTTGATCTATAAAAAGGCATTGCCTTTTGATGAACCATCGGTTCTTGAATCTTGAGGTAGAACCTCTAAAAAGATTCTTTTCTTTGATCTAAATTAGATCAAGATGCGCTCTGCGCTACTGTACAGTGCCCTGCACTCTTAATTTGCGCTGTTGCGCTTTTGGATTGGCGCAAGTCGCCAGAGCGCGCCACGTGTCAGCAGCGCACTGCCGCAGCGCACTACGCTAACAGACTTGCGATCAGCAGAGCACGCTACGTGTCAGCAGCGCACTAGCGCAGCGCACTGGGCTAACAGACTTGCGCTCACCAGACTGTGACACGTGTCACCTCCACATCAGTTTGCGCCTTGTGCTCCTCAATCGGCGCAAAGCGCCTGACAGGCCACGTGGCGCGCCGTCAGACCATTGAATGCTCTGCATTATTAAAGAAAAGGGATAGAGCCCAATTAAAAAAGCCTAACAGGCCTAATATAAATGCCATGCATTTAAATAAAGAGCCCAATGCCATGCATTGTTTAAAAGAGGGCAGAGCCCAATCAAAGGCCTAACAGATATAAATAAAATGTTAGACATTTTTCTAATTGGACTTAACCCAATTCTGGCCATAAGTCCTCAAATTAAATTGAACTGAGCACGACTGCTCTTTCAAATCAATTTACACCCGGTTCAAGGGTACATCTCTGAACTCCTCTGATATTCGTCGTTGTAATCCCTCAACGTCGTCAGAGAGGTGACGGGTCCCGACAACCATACATTGATACGGACTATGGGGTCCTTAAACTCATGGACTAATGCGTCCTTAAACCAATATTCGTCCCCAAAATGGGAATGCTGGACCACCATGTCCCTAAACTGGCAATGGACCACCATGTCCCTAAACTGGAAATGGACACCATGTCCCTAAACTGGTAATGGACCACCATGTCCCTAAACTGAACAATATAGCCCAAATGCTCTCTTGTTGGATCGAAACGATCTCGTTAAGTTGATCTTAGTCTCAAATTGGACTAACGTATCCTTAACAAACGTTTAAGTTGATCTTAGCCTCAAATATGGCTAACGTATCCTTAAACCAAAACCCAAACCCAAATCTAAGAAAATACGGATTTGGACTAATCCACGTCCTACGGGCGACGACATAAATTAGTCTCCGTATACAATCCACGGGCAACCACAAACAAAACAAACACCCACGACACGAAGTGAACATCTGGAGAAGGAGAAAGTTGTTACCGCGATGCGGTAGCGTAATTAACTGCAGGGGCTTGCGCCTGCAGGGAAGAGCATCCCCACAATCAAAAACCCCTCAAGCGAGGGGGAATCTGACGAAGTCTGCTACATCGGCCGCATCCGTCTAAACCTTCGATACACGGTGCCATAAATCAACTTGGCATCTTCGGAGAGGTGGACGGATAAAACCAAATAACATCTGCCCCGAATCTCAGGCAAGACGTCTCTACGTCGCGCCATCATTCGGAGGGGAACAGATTCTGGCACGCCCGGTGGGACCTCTTCCTCTTTCCACTCCACACTTCGTGTGTCGTGTTCGCGAACGAATCATGGTTTGCTATGGTTGCCTATGGATTTGAGATACTTAGATTTGGTGTCTTGCTCCATGCAGAAGACAGAAGATCAATGGCTTCAAACTGCACTAACTGCAACTGCAACTTTCGCTCCGTCTCATCTGGAGGAGTGACTTACGGGGCCCGAGCGGCCTCCATCTTCGCTATGCCGATGGAACAGGTGACTCAGGCCACCACTGGATTGTTCTTTGGGACTATGCTCCCACCGATGAGCTTCAATGCCCCAATGTCGTCGCAAGAAGCTCCAAAGAAGTCGGTCTTTGATCGGCTTACAACTACTACGGCCCCTCTCAACGGGTCGTCCAACTCCACTGCCTCAGTTTTTAACAGACTAGGCCAAGACTCCTGCGAGCCCACGATGAAGCTTGCGGTCCCAGAGAAGATTATTCAAAAGAGAATAGCCAAACCTGCTCTTGAAGTCGTTAGGGCGGCTTCTCCCGCTAAGAGGTCGGTCTTCACAAGACTGACCGTCCCAACTCCTACTCTTACTCCGGCTACTCAAAAGGCATCAGTCTTTACTAGGCTGGCACCGGCTACAGCCCCTCACCTGAACAGGGGGCAGGACAAGGCCGTCCCCGTCACCGAGCCAATTCCCACAACTTGACATGCTCGACGTCGCCACTAGCGCCGAGTGAGGAAGTCCGGAGGTAGTTCCCCTTCTAGGTTGACTCCACCAGCCCCGACGACGGAAGTGAATGCTGCTGTTCCGACTGGGAACAGCTTTGAACTGCTAAATAAAGTGCGTAGGAATTCTCCTACCGCTGTACTGAAGAGGTCTCCCCTTCCGCTGGAAAAGGTTGTAGAAGTAAAGCCAGAACAGCCCCAATCCCCTCAACGGCTGTCCTCCAAAATCTATAAAGTCTGGCGGCAGGCCCGAGACTCGGTGATCGATCCAAATTTCTCCCGCCAGCACAAGAAGCTGAAGGTCCAACAGGAAGTCAGCCATCCTGCTAAGCCACGAAAAGCTGTCTGGGTGCCCACCTCGACGGCCCCCTCAACTTCGACCGCTCCTGAGAAAAGAAGGCCGGAGAAGATCCCTGTGCCGGCGACAAAAGCCAAAAACACTGAACCCAAACGCCCTAAGTCTGGGGGCATGGTCGTCCATACCGTTTACATGGCATCTGGGAAGGAGCCGCGCTTCAACGGGCCACCGACCACTCACCCGATCCATCACAAGGGCCCAGGAACAACAGCAGCAAAAGCTCCAGGAGATGCTGACTGCGATGGCCACACTCACCGGACCAAAAGAAAGCCCAGAGGCGTTATCAGAACAACGCCGCGAACATGAGACCGATGCTGAATTCCTTCGTAGAATGCTTGAAAGGAAGGATAAAGAGGCTGCGGAACAAGCGACCGATATAAAGCAGATGGCTCTCCTATTTCAAGACATGGTCGGGATGATGATCCAGCCAGATCCCCCAGCCGAAGATCCTCCGATTATCCTTGAAGATGACAGAGGAGAAAAGTCAAATCCACCGCCGGCTCTTTCAACAGCCAAGGAGGAGACAACTTCCAAAGATGCCCTGGATGACTACATTGCTCAGCAAATATGAGTCCACCAGGCAAATGAAGCGGCTGATCAAGTTGTCAAAACGGGGCGACCATATCCGAGCTGGTATGATCAGATCAAATACCTGCCAGGCTACACGATCCCAAAATTCCATGTCTACAACGGGACAGGCAATCCCCATCAACATGTTGCCCAGTTCAGGGCTCTTTGAGGCAACACGGTGGCGATGATAAGCTCCTGCTTCGCCAATTCGTCGGCAGTTTGTCGGAGACGGCGTTTGAATGGTACTCCGAGCTTCCGAACGACTCCGTCAAAACTTTCGCTGAAATGGAGTTGTTGTTTACCCAGCGTTTCGCAAGTGCCAGCGAGCGTACTCCAATAACAGCTTTGATCAATGCAAGAATAAAGCCGGGCGAAACTTAGGTTCAATATGCAATCCGATGGCCGAACTTGTGGTCGAAGTGTGAACAGCGCATCGAAGAAGCACCAGCGGTGGGCATGTTCGTGGGCACCCTAGACCCTCATACAACTATTTCATAGTTCATGATGTTCTTTAAACCGACCACGTTCCAAGCATTGATCGATAAGCTAGCCCAGATGGATCAAATGGGTCACAGACCGTCTCCCCCGAAGCCGGAACCTCGAAACGACAAGGGTAAAGGGAAGGCGACCTTCGTTGCGAACACCCAACAGCAGCCCAGTGCCCCAAAATTAGCAGATCAACTGGAAGAGAGACGACTCTATTACAATGAGAAAATGAAGCGTCCTTACTCATTCCCGCTGGACAAGACGAAGAGGCTGTTCGAGCTGGCTACGCGCAACAGGCTTATCAGTTTGCCGAATCCCAGGCGACCGCCGCAACCCAACGAAGTGAATAATCCCAATTACTGCCCTTACCACCAAACGGTAAGTCACCCAATCGAGGATTGCTTTGTCTTCAAGGGATGGATCGAGGATCAATACCTACAAGGCAAGTTTGCGTTGTCCGAGAACTGGAAGGTAAGCCCGCCACAACCACATGCTCCAAGAAAGATGGACATACTGGGGGCATCATGCTCATTCATAGGGAAAGCCCCATAGACCGAGAAGTCAGTAAACTAGAGATTCGCCTCAAATACGGCGACGGCGGACCGAAACGTCCTTAAACTAACAGCGGACCGAAACGTCCTTAAACTAATGACGGACCACTACGTCCTAAAACTAGCTGTTGACCGAGATGTCGATAAACTACGGTGGATTGCAACATCCCAAAGCTGATACAAAAAAAAAGAATTAAAAAAAATAAAAGAAAACGGTATGTCCATAAGCAAAATGGGCACGGATGAAAACCCGAAAGGGCTCCGTGAGTAAAAACAGCAGGGCTACCGGCGAGTTTTGTGAAAACCCAAAAGGGCGCAACCTCGTTAAAAAAAATAAAAATAAAAATAAAAAATAATAATAATAATAATAATAATAATAATAAAAGGGTATGTCCATAAGCAAAAGGGCACGGATGAAAACCCGAAAGGGCTCCGTGAGTAAAAACAGCAGAGCTACCGGCGAGTTTTGTGAAAACCCGAAAGGGCGCAATCTCGTTAAAAGACACTTGCAGGGTACCTTCGACCTTGTAAAGAGAAACTACCCGCGTGAGATCCTTATGACTCACAAGGGAGCAATACACTTAGGGATCCTCATGATTCCTAAGGAGAAATTACACTTGCGAGATCCTCACGACTCGTAAGGAGAACTCTCTTATGGGACCCTCACGGCTCATAAGATTTAAAAGTCTTAAGTTACAGAGACCTGAACCTGTTCTTAAGAAACCCCCACAACCTTCGATACTGCCCTACAAGCGGCTCAGTGCTGACCCTTGTATACAATCCACGGACGCGAATAAACATTTCCCTAACCAAGTCTCATCCGTGACTAGGGATATATTCGTATGGTGAACAACCCTTGTAAGTCCTCTCGACTTATAAGGAGAAAACCCTTTTGTAAGATCCTTACGACTTACAGGGGAACATGCACTTAGGAATCCTCACGATTCCTAAGGAGAAAACATACATACGAGATCCTCACGACTCGTAGGGAGAAATACCTTTATGAGACCCTTACGGCTCATGAAGTCAAAATCCTTAGTCGACAGGACCCTAACCCTGTTTGTAAGCCACCTTTGTTTGATATCGACAGAGGCAAATGATGATTCTCTCCTGGTAATATCCCAGTTGTAGCGGTGCTGATGCCGAAATCGGTGTCTGATCCCAAGTTTGCAGCGAAAAGCCAGCAAGCTACACATGCATACGAAATAGCCGAAATGATGGGGCAACTTGCGACAAAATCAGCAAGTAAAAATGTATGCATGCAAAATAGCCGAAATGATTGGGCAACTCGCAATAAAAAGCAGCGAGTGAAAATAAAATAAATAGCCGAAATGATCAGGCACCGCGAAAAATAGCCGAAACGATTGGGCAATCGCAATTTTCGCGATATAAAAGCTGAAATGATAGAGCATCGCGGAAAGAATAAAAAATAATGAAAGAATGAAACTTTTTGCCCTACAGGTGAGATCACATCGATCCCTATATACAATCCAGGGGCACAAACAAAGAGGGAACTATACCTTCCCAACAGGCTCCACCAGAAAGTGAAGCCAAATCTCGACGGTTCATAGACAACCTAGAGACAATCTCGACATTTGTCGCAATATTGCAGACAAAATATCAACAAACGAAGCAAAGGAAGATCCCTAGCTTCAAGGTCTCGACGTCAATATCGACAACTTAGAGATCACCAACGACGTTTTTCCTCACTCCAACCAGTGCAGACGTGACGTCAACAACCGACCTCAGAGTCGGAACGAAACGGAGCCATGGCAAAGTCCCTAGTTCCAAATCTCAATGGCCACATCTACAGCCTGGAGACCAACAACGGTGTGCCTCCTCACTCCAGCAGGACATAGATGCTACACCATCAAACGGAGCCACGGCATAGTCCTTAGTTCCAAATCTCGATGGTTCACAGACAACCTAGAGACCATCTCAGCATTCGTCTCGTTACAGCAGACGAAATGTCAACGACGGTATTCCTCCGCAGTCCAGCAGGATGCAGATATAACGTCAACAAAAGACCTCACGGTCGAAACAAAGCGAAGCGACGGCAAAATCCCAGCTTCACCTCAGCATTCATCTCGTTACAGCAGACGCAATGTCAACAACGGCATTCCTTCGCAGTCCAGCAGGATGCAGATGTAACGTCAACAAAAGACCTCACGGTCGAAACAAAGCGGAGTGACGGCAAAATCCGAGCTCCACCTCAGCATTTGTCTCGTTACAGCAGACGCAATATCAACAACGGCGTTCCTTCGCACTCCAACAGGATCCGGACATGCCAAAGCAAACGAAGCGAAGGCCAAATTTCTAGCTTCAGGGTCTTGACGGTAACTCATATAAAACCTGAAAGACAATCGGAGATCATCCCACAACAGCGCGGAGTGGTCACCACCTCGACGTTCGTCTCGACACAGCAGACGAGATGTCACTACAGCGTCCTCACTCCAACAGGATCCGGACACGCCAAAGCAAACGAAGCGAAGGCCAAATTCCTAACTTCAGGGTCTTGACGGTAACTCATATAAAACCTGAAAGACTACCGGAGATCATCTCGCACTAGCGCGAAGTGATCACCACCTTGACATTCGTCTCGATACAGCAGACGAGATGTCAATGCAGCGTTCTTTCTCCAGCAGGATTCGGACGCGCAAAAACAACGAAGCAAAGGCCAAATTCCTAGCTTCAGGGTCTTGACGATAACTCATATAAAACCTAAAAGACCACCGGAGATCATCCCATACCAGTGTGGAGTGGTCACCATCCCGACGCTCGTCTTGATACAGCAGATGCGATGTCACCCCAGCATCCTTCCTCTAAACAGGATTCGGACACACCAAAGCAAACGAAGCGAAGGCCAAATTCCTAGCTTCAGGGTCTTGACGGTAACTCATATAAAACCTGAAAGACCACCGGAGATCATCTATACAGGTGCGGAGTGGTCACCATCCCGACGTTCATCTCGATACAGCAGATGCGATGTTACCCCTGCGTCCTTCCTCTAAACAGGATTTGGACACACCAAAGCAAACGAAGCGAAGGCCAAATTCCTAGCTTCAGGGTCTTGACGGTAACTCATATAAAACCGGAAAGACCATCGGAGATCATCTCACACCAGCATAGAGTGATCACCACCTCGACGTTCGTCTCGATACAGCAGATGCGATGTCACCCCAGCGTCCTCCCTCCAACAGGATTCAGACACGCCAAAGCAAACGAAGCAAAGGCCAAATTCCTAGTTTCAGGGTCTTGACGGTAACTCATAAAAAACCTGAAAGACCACCGGAGATCATCCCATACCAGTGCGGAGTGGTCACCATCCCGACGTTCGTCTCGATACAGCAGATGCGATGTCACCACAGCGTTCTCCATCCAGCAGGATTCAGACGCGACAATCAAACAACGGAGCCACGGCAAAATCCCTAGTTCCAAACCACGACGGTTCACCAGCAACCAAGAGACAACCGCGACATTCGTCTCAATACAGCAGGCGCAGTTCTAGCAAACGAAGTGAAGGCCAAATTCCTAGCTTCAGGGTCTTGACGGCAACTCATATAAAACCCGAAAGACTATCGGAGATCATCCCACACCAGCGCGGAGTGGTTATGACTCATCGGGGCTCTCCAAAATGAGCCTAACCTCAAGTAAAAAGCGGCATGGCAAAATTCCTAACGCTTGCTCTTCCGACGGTCAAACTGCCTAGGAGGATTGCTTGAAGACGTCTTGTCCAGCCCCCGAAGGAATCAGAGACACGACAATCGCAAGGCTACTCGAACAGCAAGATTACCTATCGAGGAATACATCAGCCAATGCGACGGTACAACGGACAAAACCCTAGTACCACAGACCCTAACGGACCTCTGTCGTAAAGAGCAGAGGTTAACTGTGACGTTAGGATATTTTTGCGAGAACTGCTCGATTCGTCTCGACTCGTGAGGAAATTAGTGTCTTTACGAGAACTTCTCGATTCGTCTCGACTTGTGAGATAAATCCTTAGGCAGCGGGGATTAAAAAACATGTTTCCTAAGCACTGGGACCCTACAAGTCGGTCCAAAATGGACTCCTGCACACTATTCGCGGGTCACACTCTCCAAAGTCGAATCTCGACAAGGAGGGAAACAACCGCTTACGGGTCATCTCGACTCGTAAGAGGGAAAATTCTCTTATAAGATCCTTACGACTTATAAGAGAAAACGTACTTAGGAATCCTCACGATTCCTAAGGAGAAAATACACCTACGAGATCCTCTCGATCCGTAGGGAGAAAAGTCTTTATGAGACTCTCACGGCTCATAAAGTTGAAAAAGTCTTAGGTGACAGATCCTAACCCTGTCTTCTAAGCCATCGCTACTCTACAAAAGGCATAAGATTGACAGTTATATACTATCTACGAATCGCACTTGCTAAAATCGCATGGCAAACAACACAGCAAGAAAGAAGAAAGTGGAGAAATGACACAAAACATTGCAAGAAAAATGTGTATATCTTTATTCATGAATTCAATTAAGTACAAGGCAAATCGTATAAAAGAATAAAGAATGGATACATATTATTCAAAGGTTACAAGTGTATAATTGATACAAAGGCAGCTACTGAAAGGAAGTGTCTTAAGTAGGCCCATCAGCTATTCTCGCACTTCTTTAAACGCCACTTCTTGATCGGCTGCCACCGCCAATTCTGCTTCCACCTGAGCCCGCTGCTACAGGAAGGATGAAAGTCGCTCCTCAACTGCCTGCTGGGCTGTCTCCTGATTTGGTGCATCCAGCTCGACGACGTCAAGCTGCTGCCTCAGTGTTAACCCGTCAGAGATGCATCGCAGAAGGCCTTCAATGATAACCTTCAACTATGCAGCATTTGCATCCACCTGAGCATGCAGTCGGGCAGATTTGCTCGAAGTCTCTCCGCACTCCTTACGCCTTAAAGCAACTTCTTGTTCAAGATGGCGGAAGTAAGAAGCGCTCTGCTCGATCCATGCCGCCCGTTGAGTGCTCGCGGCCAAGATCTCGGGGGCAGGACGGATAAGCTCCAGCTGATGCAGGCGGGCCTCGATCTCCCTGCAGTGATTAACCCAAGACTCGACGACGCCTTCATTATGAAAATTTGCAAGCGTCGCCGGCATCGAATTAAATTTCGCAACGAAATCCGCGGCAGATGGGGGAGCTTCTGCGTCAAGCTCTTCGATGCATCCGCTCAGCATACTCAAACTCATCGCAGCACCCTTTGAGGATGGACGCCTGGAGAATGGGCCTGCCGGCATCGTGATGCGAGACTCGAAGGGGGCCGGAATCGGAACGACAACTGCAAAACAAATCACAATCAGATAACGGTTCAAGAAATATAGGAAGTTCATGAACAATGGAATTTACTATACCAGCAGTAGCAGGTGGCAAAGCCGGGAGAACCGGTGGCGCAACTGATCTCTCATCTCCTCCTTCGATCTGTAGCACTGCTATCAAGGCAAGGAAGAATCAGAAACAAGTTCATTATTGGAAAAAGAAAGAGCTTTAATTGAAAACTATACTCACCAGCGCCACTGGAGGAAGCAAGCTCCGACGGGAAGGAGAAGTGTGGGTACAGCACCTGGTACAGGTGATCAAAAAGCACTCCTGCAAGGACGCAATAGTACAACGTCAGTATATAAAATATGCAGCCTAAAGATGAAACTGATAAGTCGCAAATCCATACCTTCCAGCATCTGCGACGGTACGAGAAAGGGTAGAGATGTGGCCACCGTCAGGGTGGTAACTAACGGCGCTCCCTCAAGTAAAGGGGTATCGGCACCAGCCGCACCTGCATTAGAAGCAAGATAAACTTTATTAGGAAAGACTAAGGAATAAAAAAAAGAGAAAAAAGGCGGTGACCCAAAATTTACCTGATGATCCGCCAGCCAGGTCCCTAACGAGGGTGTTACTTGATGTAATGGCAGCGTCTTCCTCCTCCATTGGGACGGTCTCACCTCCCGGTGCATCATCGCCCGACTCCACAAGAGCCGTCGTCACGCTCGCGGCGCCGGGAGACGATAAGGAACCGAAACCAGGGAGAGCAATGATCGGAGCGGCACTCGACTCTTGAGAAAGAGCGGCCGTCTCATGCTCAGCGATCATGCCCGTCTCATCCACTACCACCTCGGGCTCGACGGTCGCAGCCGTCTCGTCCACCACCGCCATGGGTTCATCGGTCGCAGCCGCTCCATCCGCTACTGCCCCAGGCTCGGTCGTAGCAGCCGTCTCACCCACCGCCCCCTCGAGCTCGGCATCGGCAACCTTCTCGGGCAAAGTAGGCGTGACTGTCTCGTCAGCCACTAGCTCGGGCCCGGCAACTACGGCTGCACAGCCTACCGTCGCCTCAGGATCAGCTGCTACCTTCTCCACCGTCCCCTCAGGCTCGACGGTTTCCTCCGCTCCTTCAGTTGGACTTGGCCCTGCAGGACAAGATGTATAAGAACCGATAGTTTTACAACTCTTACAATAAAGCCTCGAAAAACACGTTACCTGAGGTGGATTGATCGTTGGTTTCTCGAGCTGCACGCACCGCCTATCTATGAGCAGTAGACAAGGCGATCGGTGGCTCCTCGAAAGGAGTAGCAGTGGGAGTAACGGCACTTGGGCCCTCTCCAACGGCCAAAGCAGCGCTGCGCTCCTTCGCTGCGCACCTCAAGCGTTTCCTTTCCTCCCGGGCCGTCACGACGGACCTCTTGGAAGCCTCCTTCAGCAAGGCGTCGTCGTCCGCGTTCAGAGTTGCCTCCAGAGCCTTCAAGGCATCCATCATCGGTTTTTTGAGTTGGGTCTCTTGCGGCAATTCCGAAGAGGCCGGAACATCGGTAGCTGGCCCGGAGAGAATTCCCGCATCAGTTTGCGGGATAGGTCTTGTGGTCCCTGCGATAAGACAAAGAGGGGGTCAGATCACTCATAAGAAATGGAAGGAAAGGCATAGTGAACCGAAATGTACCAAGGCCTAAGGATGCTCTGAGTCGTTCCTCCTCCTGGAAAGTTTTGAGGGAAGCAGCGATAGCTTCTTCGGTAGAAATGCCTGTTTAAAAAAAGGGGGAAAAATCGTTAGTCAAAGACAATGATAAAGTACAATGCAATGACAGAAAAATACAGCTAGTAATTACCCGATTGTGCAAGTTTAGCCAACCACGCATCGCGCCTTGCCAATCGCTCAGAAGCTGCGATGGCGGCCGCCATATCAGTGTCGTCTGGAGGCGTAAATATGCCCTCGTTGGTCCCATACTCACCCAAGCCCTCGCTATAAGGGGCATGAGGTTCTTGACCAAATGCAACGTCAGCATAGAAGAGCGACTTCTTCTTCCTCTTCTGCACGCGAGCCCCGGATGCACCCAAAATCAACTTGCGCTTCGTAGGCACCTTGGGACGGCGGATCCCGATGTCCGAGCCCACGCCGGTTTCAGGCGAAACCACATTCACCGTCTCCACCGGAGCACGGGGAGCTAGGGGCACATCCGCGGTAGCACGGGGCAATCCGCGTGAAGGGCTCAACTCGCGCGGTGGCTCAGCTCCAGCATCTCTTAGCGGAGGAACGACAGGAATCCTTGGCCTCAGGGGAGCTTTGCGGTCGCTGCCAGGAGGCGCACCCTTGCGGTCAACCAACAACTGCTTCTCTTCCCGGATAACAGCACCCATCGCGTGCGCGTACCAAGCCACGTACACGTTGATGGCCCGTGGGACGCAGCTCGGCTCGCTGATAAAGAAGTGGGAGCCCTTGTTCAGCCGCATAAAGTGGTGCAGCGCGCTCCGTATCCTCTCCCTGGTGGCTGCGGGCTCTTCCAAAAACGCCTCCAGTGGGACCCCCTGGTTATAGCTCAATTGTTGGGAGAACCGATGGGGGTTATACCTCATGAAGAGCGCCATATCGTTTTGCCTGAACACCAGGAAGCCCGGCCGGATGGAGTATAAGTAAAGAATCTCCCGGGCTTTCAATACGGAGGCCCCGTCCTTGAAACCATCACGCAGCGCCAACACCACCTTGGAGCTCTCCAGACCGATGGTCATGACTTTGTCCATGAAAGAAATCCTCGCTCCGACCATATGCGGACGAAGAAGCAACCCCCTAGCCTCCCGCGGAGACGGATTCACGATCGAAGCGTCAATCAGCCGCATAACTCTTGGGAGTCTGCACTTCTCAAAAAACGAGGGGCTCTTATGAATGCCGAATACCCCGAGCACATGCATTTCCATCCACGAAGTGAAGTAGTGCATCAGGAAATTGGCAGGTTGCACCCCGGGCTCATTTGCGTCTGCCGCCACGCTGAGTCCATGGTATAGGTGAGCCGGCCCGGCGATCCCGATCGACAACTGTATACCAGCCACCATATGATGCCCTGGGTAAAAGACCGACGGCCTCATGTAACGCGGGTGCATGGGGAGCGCGAACCAGCACAGCCATAATCCCAGAAACCCTAGAAAGAAGGTCTCCTCATCAATGCCCGGGGCGGCGATTTCTGATAAGGGCATGATGGCGGCATCGGGAAGGTAGAAACTTTTTTGGTCGTCCTCCAATACTGGTCGACGATCTAAGCCGAAGGCGAAGGGGTCGTCGAGCTTGGCGAACTTTTCACTCCGCTGCGATAGAATCTCCGGTCGAAGGAAGCGGGCGATAAAATCTGCAAAACTAACTCCCCGGACTCCCGAAATAGAGACCTTCATATATATTCAGCACCTTCATCAGGCTCGGAAACTGGTGCTGAATAGCATTCTCTGGTGTTAGGCCCATCACCGGTGGCTTGGTGGCGAAGACATACTCGTCAGGAGGAAGTAACTCTTCATAATGCTCTCCCCTCGCCGGCAAGCCGGAAATCTCAGCGAATTCTTCCAAGGGGATGGAGACTTCCCTGTCCGTCAGAAGAAAAGTATGGGTGGGGGTGTTCCATTGTTCCACGAATGCCTTAACCCACCACGTCGGAGGAGCAGGGTACTCAAAGAGTGAAGCGTAGACTGCAGGGTACAGACCAATCTTCATCAGATGCGTCTTCTTTGCTGACAAGATATACCTAGCCCACTGCAAATACCCGGCCGATTGTCGAGGGGTCAACCCGAGGTTATAAGCTTGTCCCTAAGGGTGCGCCTCGCCCTGGCATATGCGCCGCCCCAAAATGTCCACGGCTGCCGGCGGCTGCACGGGGATGGCAGCAATCGAAGGCTGAAGAAGATCATCCGAATTCCAATTTAAGACCTCCACGGCATAGTTCACCGGGGGTACATCCGCATACGGGATCGACGAGATTGGCTCTGACGGCGTCGCGCAAGAGAAGCTTCGGCAACCCTTGATGATTTCACTATACCATCTTCCCCATAGATGAAGGTTCTTATGCTCCGGGTCGTGATCCTTAATCAGAGCGAGAACCTCCCGGTCCACTGGCGCCTCAGGGAAACCTCCCTCTGAGCGGAAGAACGGGAATGACAGATCAGCAGACATGTTGCCTGCAAAGAAAAATGAAATTCAGCCGTTAGTATCATAATTTAATTTTAAAAGGCTGACGCTTGATACTATACTGCAATGCAGTGTAGAGGGGACCAAAGAAGGACCCACAAAATCCAGATGACAATGCATCAGTTAATAAGACAGCCCCATCATTGGATGGGACTGTCAATTAATGAGGAGATCACCAAAAGAATATTCTCATTAAATGAGAAATCGCTTGAGACAAGGAGAAAATCTCCCTTTTCAGAGCAAAGCTCTGTCACAGAGTGACACTTGTCAAACTCTGGTCACAAGGGAATAATATTCCTTAAAGAGCCTAGCTTTATAATAATGATGGAAAAATCCATCAAGGAAAATTAATTCCTAAAAATTAAAATCTGGGATCTTAAAGATCCATAAAAACTCTTAAGAGTTCTTCATTTTTAGATCAAAAGATCTATACTTTGTCCATGAGCAAAGCTCTGTTCATGGGTTAAGAACCCCTGAAACAAGATCTCTTTAGATCTATGGATTCTTGAGAGCAAAGCTCTGTATATGAAACCCCAAAAGGGTTTTCTTTAGATCAGAAGATCTATGAGAGCAAGGCTCTGTTGGTTAAGATTAATTTAAATTAATTTAAGTTAATTTTTACCTAAAGTTTTTCTAAAAGTTCCAACTTTGAAAATGATAGCAAGGCTCTGAAGTTCTTGAAAACGAGAGCAAGGCTCTGAAAATATAAATCTTGAAGATGATAAACATCTGAGGATGACCAGGGGTCCTATTTATAGGCGCTTAAGCGCCCCTTCAACTCCTGAGTTGATCTGACAGTTGGGATCTCGCCACCGCTGCACTTACGTGTGCGCCACGTGAGCGCAACGGTGGGGGGGCATTTGTTTCCCCCAATCAGAGCAAAACTCTGTTTGAATTTAAAATTCAAAAATTGAAGCAACGCTTCAGATTCCTTGCGCTGCGCGCAACACGCCACGTGTTAAAAGCAGACACACCAGCGCTGCGCCCAAGACAGCGCACCCAATCAGAGCAAGGCTCTGTTTTAAAATAAAAATAAAGGAAGCAACGCTTCAGATGACTTGCGCTCTGCGCTGCGCGACACGTGTCAGAGCAGTTGCGCTGCGCTCTGCGCTGAGCAACACGTGTCGGCGCAGTTGCGCTGCGCGACACGTGTCAAGCGCAGGTGCGCTTGCGCCAACTGTGCCAGAATTTAAACAATAAAATTTTGGAAAGATCTTTCTAATCTTGTTAAAACAAGAAGATTATCTTCTGTAAAACAGAAGCCCTAGGATCAAAGATCCAGCGGTGGGGAAACATCCCTAAATCAATCAGAGAAAGAACTCTTTAACTGATTTAACAAATCAATTGGCACTATATAAAGGTCCCTAGACTCCAAGTCTAAAGGAGAGAGATAGAGAAACAGAGAGCACTTCTAAAAACTTTGAGAAGAATTCAAAGAGAAAGAAAAAAGGTAAACGTTTGAATAAAAGAAGAATTTCTTCTAAAAAGATCAATGATCTAAGAACAAGATCAAGATCTTGGATAAAAAAAGAAGAAGAGAAAAACGATCAAAAGAAGATCTAATTGAAAAAAGATAAAACAGAAGTAATTTACTTCATTGATTAGATCTTTTGATCTATAAAAAGGCATTGCCTTTTGATGAACCATCGTTCTTGAATCTTGAGGTAGAACCTCTAAAAAGATTCTTTTCTTTGATCTAAATTAGATCAAGATGCGCTCTGCGCTACTGTACAGTGCCCTGCACTCCTAATTTGCGCTGTTGCGCTCTTGGATTGGCGCAAGTCACCAGAGCGCGCCACGTGTCAGCAGCGCACTGGCGCAGCGCACTGCGCTAACAGACTTGCGCTCAGCAGAGCGCGCCACGTGTCAGCAGCGCACTAGCACAGCGCACTGGCGCAGCGCACTGCGCTAACAGACTTGCGCTCACCAGAGTGTGACACGTGTCACCTCCACATCAGTTTGCGCCTTGCGCTCCTCAATCGGCGCAAAGTGCCTGACAGGCCACGTGGCGCACTGTCAGACCATTGAATGCTCTGCATTATTAAAGAAAAGGGACAGAGCCCAATTAAAAAAGCCTAGCAGGCCTAATATAAATGCCATGCATTTAAATAAAGAGCCCAATGCCATGCATTGTTTAAAAGAGGGCAGAGCCCAATCAAAAGCCTAACAGGCCAGATATAAATAAAATGTTAAACATTTTTCTAACTGGACTTAACCTAATTCTGGCCATAAATCCTCAAATTAAATTGAACTGAGCATGACTGTTCTTTCAAATCAATTTACACCCGGTTCAAGGGTACATCTCTGAACTCCTCTGATATTCGTCGTTGTAATCCCTCAACGTCGTCAGAGAGGTGACGGGTCCCGACAACCATACATTGATACGGACTATGGGGTCCTTAAACTCATGGACTAATGCGTCCTTAAACCAATATTCGTCCCCAAAATGGGAATGCTGGACCACCATGTCCCTAAACTGGCAATGGACCACCATGTCCCTAAACTGGAAATGGACCACCATGTCCCTAAACTGAACAATAGAGCCTAAATGCTCTCTTGTTGGATCTAAACGATCCCGTTAAGTTGATCTTAGTCTCAAATTGGACTAACGTATCCTTAACAAACGTTTAAGTTGATCTTAGCCTCAAATATGGCTAACGTATCCTTAAACCAAAACCCCAAACCCAAATCTAAGAAAATACGGATTTGGACTAATCCACGTCCTACGGGCGACGACATAAATTAGTCTCCGTATACAATCCATGGGCAACCACAAACAAAACAAACACCCACGACACGAAGTGAACATCTGGAGAAGGAGAAAGTTGTTACCGCGATGCGGTAGCGTAATTAACTGTAGGGGCTTGCGCCTGCAGGGAAGAGCGTCCCCACAATCAAAAACCCCTCAAGCGAGGGGGAATCTGACGAAGTCTGCTACATCGGCCGCATCCGTCTAAACCTTCGATACACGGTGCCATAAATCAACTTGGCATCTTCGGAGAGGTGGACAGATAAAACCAAATAGCATCTGCCCCGAATCTCAGGCAAGACGTCTCTACGTCGCGCTGTCATTTGGAGGGGAACACCCTCCTATCGCTCATTGCCTCCATGTAATTCGGGACTGTACCCAAAAGCCACCGTTTTGCATGTCCTCTTGAACGTGGTAAGGTGGAAATCAAAGCACGGTGGTAATCACACAAGACTCTATGACGATCTCGGGTCTACAGACTAACTTGTACCAGTGTCACCAGACAACTGCTATCTGACGATAGGTATAATACCATCTAGAAGTTCTCGGCGAGTCCGTTCAGTGTACCCAGTGTCCACTGAGCACCCGTACACCATCTTTGATGTCAAACACTAATGGATATGGGATCATCCATCACCCATCATATGGATCAAGATGCGTATACGCTAGTCTACTCTGGAGTATCGATGCCATGTCTCGATACACTCTCGACTAGGAACAGTTATAGGATGTACTCTTGGACTACCATGGCCCCACTAGTATGATCTACATCATAGTCCCAGTAGTCGAGTACATATCCTAAGGGCTTTATCAACATGTGAGAGCAAGACAGTAAACCAATATAAGTCAACATGTTAAGACAAAGTGAAACCAGATAGCATACTATTATATCGAGCAAGAAAGTCCTCTCTATATATATCTAAGCATCCACTATAATATACATCATATATACAACAATGGCCTCTAGGGCATATATATAACTAACACCGAAGGACCACCTAGATGCATTTACGCCGGGCATGAGCTTCCAGGATAACTCCGACGCGGCTCAATGCCAAGCTTTCCCCACCACCCTCATCCGGGTTGGCCAAGACTGGTTCTGAAGACTTACGCCACGCTCCATCTCGACCTTCGACGAATTGGCCACCCAATTCCTCGGTCACTTCGTCGGGAATCGACGACGGAAAAGGATGGTCGACTACCTGTTCACCATCAAGAGCGAAGACAAAGAATCCTTCAAAGGATATGTCACCCACTTCTACAATGCCCTCCTCGAGGTCCCCGAGCACCGCGATAAAACAGTCATCACCGCGCTGAGGTCGGGTCTTAGGCACAAAGAGTGGCTCCGCTCTTTTGCATTAGCGCAACCTAAGACCATGGCCGAAGTAAAAGCCTTGACCAAGCGAGAAATCCAACTCGAGTTCGAGGTAAACTCAAACCTGCTCCGAGCCGACCAGACGAACAGAAAGAAAAGGGACTGGGAGGAGAAAAAGAAGGTCGATCGTCCGAAGCCTTACTCCCCGAGGTTTCAAGAGTACACTACCCTAAACATCTTTCAGACCGAGCTGTTGGAGGAACCTAAGGGTGAGAGGTTCTTCAAGCTTCCGCTAGTCACCCAAAGTGCAGGCAAGCGACTCCGCGGCCCATACTGCGCCTTCCACAGGTCGCAGGATCACCCGACAAAGAAATGCAAACAACTCTGTGACTACATCGAGGAGTTGATCCGCTCAGGCCACCTCACAAAGTACCTGCGGGACAAACTGCAAGCGGAGCGGGAGAAAAATGACCAAACCCCTCCCAGGGAATTAACGATCGGGCAGATCATGGTCGTTATCTCGGATCCGGCTCGAGAAAGCGAGGGGAACCGCCACATCTTCCCAATCGAGGGTACAATCGGTATGCCACACAAAAGGCGCAGGAGGGACGAGTCGATCACTTTCACAGATGAAGACCTCTACGGCATATCGCTCCCCCACAATGACCCTCTCGTGATAACGGACAGGGTCCACCGTTATGAAGTCCAGAAGATATTGGTCAACTCAGGGAGCTCAGCGGATATCCTGTTCCATGACTTTTTCCAGCGTATGGAGCTAGGACCATCAGACCTCCGACCTACCTCCCATGTCCTCCCTGGGTTCACCAATCATTCTGTCCCTATCGAGGGATTGGTCACCCTCCTCCTCAACATTGGAGAAGCGGGCAATATGTGTAACAACTCCATTTTTAGTGTACAAAAATTTGCTTAAAATTAATATATACTTGGGGTATTTACTTTTGGCTGTGACTACTTTAAGTATTTAATTAACTCCTTAATTACAAGAAGGAGCTTGTAGCTCATTGGTAATACCTTGTACTGCTGAACTAAGCCACCAGAGTTCAAATCCCATACCCCACATTATTTTTAATATTATTTTGTTTCGAGTATTTTAGAATACCAACATTCAACACGTGTTCACTCCCAAAAATCCCACTACCCTAGAAAAAGTAAATATACCAGTGAGATCACCAGACGACTCCCCACCTCCTGACTCGGCTTGACTCGGCCGAGTCGGCCGGCGGACCGGCCGACTCGTCAACAGAAAAGATCTGTCTCTTCCTCTCCCCTACCCCCCTGCACACTTCATTTACTTAGATCGGTTCCAGAGAATTCAAAAGGTCTCATTTACTCCATTTTTAATGAATTTTAATATATTTTTTACATTTTTTTCAATTTAAACTCTTCATCTACCCTAACCCTAGCCTAACCCTATAAATACCACCCCTACACTCTACCCCCTCACCCCAAAACACTGAGCCAAATCTCAAGAAATCTCTAGAAACCCTAGTGTGCAAAAGAAGTGAGCGAAAGGCGAAACTCCGGCGGATTTTCCGGCGACAACTGTAGGAACTCCCGGCGACGAAACGACGCACCGTCGACTCCTCTCATCTCCCCTTCCTCTCTTTTAAAGTCCTAAACCCGTAAGTCCCAATTTCTCTCCTTTACTCTTTTCTAAAAATACGAACTTTCAAAACCCGACGGAATCGGAACAAATCCGATTTCCGATTCGGTTTCTTCCTAAAACTTCACTTTTCTTTAATGCAGTCATGCTACAACCACTACATGTTAACTATTAAACACTAACTAATGATATTAAACAAGTTCCATATCAAAAGTAATTGCTATTTCCATTTTACCGTATTTTTTTCATTAAAATACCATATAGTTTCATTTCTACATTTAAACCATCAAAACCCTTGCTATACCTTTAAATAGATCACGAGGTAATGACCTACCTCCTCACACACTCATATGCAACGTAGCAAAATACCCTCGGGAACATAGAATACGGGAAAACGATACATTTTCATTTAAATACCTTTTAATAATAAAACCATTTTCTAAACGATTTAGTATTTATACAAATCTTTGCAAAGCGCCGCTACAACCCATTTGGGGAACCCGGTCGGGATGGTGCAGATTATCGCACATCCTCGGGCTTAGTAGTGTGAGATGCAGACCTCCGCAAGAAGCATTCGGTCTCGAAAGATTTAAAATACGAAAATCTAAAGAAAATGAGATTTCTAGAAATATTATATATATTAAAAATTATTTTCATATAAATATATGTATATATATCCTTAAAATATCTATTTTTTAATAATATAAATATTCCACTTTTTTCTAAAAATATCACAAGAATCATTTTACACTAAAATACCATGAATTCCCTACAAATCAATATTACAAATAAATATCTTTATTTATGAAATTAGGATATTTTCACTAGAATTATCACAATATAAAATCTACACTCATTACAACTCTAAAGACGATTAATAAATACTTGGGGTGTGTTTTGATAAGTATATAATAGTATTTTTAAATAAAACCCCCTCAAGTTCTATAAATTACCCTAAGGACCCTAGTAAACATAGGTTTAAACGGGACCAATCTCTTGAGCCTCAGGGAGCCGGAGAAGTGGGTGCTTGCCTATTTAAGGTAGACAACTTAACAACGGTGTTATCAATACGGTAATCGTCTTTGAAAAAGATACAAATCATGCCGTCCATGTGCAGCGGTTACCGATAACATTAAAACAATCAGGACTTCAATTTACTTTTCTAATTGTCTGACTCAGAGTGAGTCTCATTATAATCTAACTTGAATATGATTCAAGTACAATCTACAATCTACAATCTAAAATCTACAATATTACAATTCAATATGAATCCATGAATCCATATATTCAATCTGTTCAAACTATTCAATCTGTATTGACTAAACTGAACCATGGATATATTTCCATTTACATGATTCTCCAGTTACATCCATTTACATGATTCTCCAGTTACATCCGTTTACTGATATCATGGTTCCGGTCAGTCATCCAATTATACAATCTATACAGTTACAATACAAGACAAACAATACAATCAAAACACTACGGGGTTTAAGGGGTAGATTGGTACAGAAGGTGTTAGAAGTGGCACGAGACAGTAAGATTAAGACACCTAACATATATTCCGTTGCTTTTGTACCGTTGCCCAACGGTTCCTTGTACATTCCGTTTGCCCTGGTTTCTAGCATATAGGAACCCCTCTCGTATACACTGGCATCCTTCTGTACCAAGCTACAAACAACAGCGTTAACACAATATTATAACAATATAATATAACTTTAAAAGATACCTTCTTACTCTGTCTATTCTATTTCTCCCTTATCTTTGGGACTTACCGAGCGATCTGTTCGCTGACGACATTCTCTTTCTTTCTTCTTTGAATGTCGTCAGGTGATCTAGACACGTCAGAGATCGAGCCCACTGCTGAAGACTTGGACCAATTCAGTGAAGACCCCGAGCTCTAGTTCATTGTACACTTTCCATTCAGTACCTTTCATTTCTGTTATGTCATTATTTAGGCATTGCTTTTTTATCAGTTGTATTTACTTTCCATGTATTGTACAGAAAAAATATGAATAAATAAAGTTGTTATTTTGATTATATCTTGTCTCTTGTGCATTTACTTTTATATTGCTTAGATACGCTTAGTGTATTTACTTCACAGTAAATACGTAGCAGCCCAGTCGCGTCCCCTGCCCGTATACTGGAAAGCGGGGCGTGACAGGATTTGTTGGTGGCCCATGCAGGTCTGAGCTGTATAGAACCATACTATGCAGTTCTGTTCTGCGTGAACAACCTAAGCAATATAACACAAGAACCAGCAACTAAAACATTCTTTACAATTCATGTTCCTTGAATCTTATCATTTCAAATATTTTGAATCTGTCCTAACCCAAATTTTTCTCCAAGTTTATGGATTCCCCAAACAACACAAGCGCCAACTTCAACAACACTCCACCTCCACTACCAATCGTACCTACTGTTCCTGCTCCACCCACCGAGCAAACAGTTCTGCTTGAGGCGATCCGCAGCCTCCTTAAGGGACAACAACAACTCTTGAACCGTCCCGAGACTGAAGCACCCGGGGTAAAGAAATTCAGGGCTTTACACCCCAAACAGTTCTCAGGTAAAGGAAGCCCACTTGAAGCTAAGGAATGGGCACAAGGTATAGAGGATAATCTGGCAGCAGTACAAGTGCCAGACATAGCTTGGGTTCGTGTGGCAAAATTACAGTTCACGGACAATGCTCGCAGCTGGTGGAAGGCAGAAGAAAGCGGTCTTGAACAGCCCATTGAATGGAAGACTTTTCGCGATAAGTTCTATGCGAAGTACTTCCCTGTAACTGCCAAGTTCGACATGGAACAGCAGTTTATTCATCTACAGCAAGGTTCTATGTGGGTCAAGTCAGTAGATGAGTATGACGCTGAGTTCATCATGCTCAGTCGGTAAGATATGTCACAATATTTTAAATTTTTAAATATCACATACTACACAGCTAACACAATCCTTTAAACAGATTCGCGGCACACTTGATACCGACGGACGAGATCAGAGCCCGTCGATTTCAACAAGGCTTGGACACGGAAATCCATGCCGCACTAGCCACAGGGAAATTTCCAACTCATGAGGATGCTCTGGAAGCTGCCCGCAATTATGAGACAGTGATAAAGGCGAGGGGCAGACCTCAGACTACAGGAGTTAAAAGCCCTGTTAACCAGATGACAGGAGGAGCCTCGTCCAGGCCACCTTTTGTGCCGAGGCGACCGGGGGTACCGAACCATCTGTTCCCCTCCGAACGGCGGCCAAGACATGGATGTCTTGCCTGAAATTCGGGGCAGATGCTATTTGGTTTTATCCGTCCACCTCTTCGAAAATGCCAAGTTGATTTATGGCACCGTGTATCGGAGGTTTAGACGGATGGGACCGATGTAGCAGACTTCGTCAGATTCCCCCTCGCTTGAGGGATTTTTGATTGTGGGGACGCTCTTCCCTGCAGGCGCAAGCCCCTGCAGTTAATTACGCTACCGCTTCGCGGTAACAACTTTCTCCTTCTCCAGAATTTCACTTCGTGTCGTGGGTGTTTGTTTTGTTTGTGGTTGTCCGTGGATTGTATACGGAGACCAATTTATGTCGTCGCCCGTAGGACGCGGATTAGTCCAAATTCGTGTTTTCTTAGATTTTTGTTTGGGGTTTTGGTTTGAGGATACGTTAGCCATATTTGAGGCTAAGATCAACTCAAACGTTTGTTAAGGAGACGTTAGTCCAGTTTGAGACTAAGATCAACTTAACGGGATCGTTTAGATCCGACAAAAGAGCAATTGGCTCTATTGTTCCAGTTTAGGAACATAGGGGTCCATTACATGTATGGCCGTCGGGACCCATCACCTCTCTGACGACGTTGAAGGATTACAATGACGGATGTCAAAGGAGTTCAGAGATGTACCCTTGAGCCAAAGTTGATTGGGGATTCTACAGTCCAATTTGGGACTAAAGTCTATTTGAAGGTTTAAGGATGCGTTAGCCATATTTGAGGCTAAGATCAACTTAAACGGGATCGTTTAGATCCGACAAAAGAGCATTTGGGGGCTCTATTGTTCCAGTTTAGGGACACGTTAGCCATATTTGAGGCTAAGATCAACTTAAACGTTTGTTAAGGATACGTTAGCCTAATTTCCAGACTAAGATCAACTTAACATGATCGTTTAGATCCGATAAAAGAGCATTTGGGGGCTCAATTGATCCAGTTTAGGGACATGGTGGTCCATTGCCAGTTTAGGGACGTGGTGGTCCAAGTTCCAGTTTAGGGACGTGGTGGTCCATGTTCCAGTTTAGGGACGTGGTGGTCCATTGAATGTATGGTTGTCGGGACCCATCACCTCTCTAAAGACGTTGAAGGATTACAACGACAAATATCAGAGGAATTCAGAGATGTACCCTTGAACTAATGAGTTGGTTGAAAGAGCAGATGTGCTCAGTTCAAGATGATTTGAGGACTTATGGCCAATTTGGGCTAAGTCCAATTAAGTTAGAAATATTGGCTCTTGTTGGACCATTAAACATTTGTCTGGGTTCAAACCAACATTATTTAGCAATGCTAAACGTTTTCATCTTTGATTTTCTCAGTTCTGAGATTCATTTGGAGGAGGGACTTTTGCCTCTGGAAAATTAGCCAATTTGGCTAAAAGTAGTGTTAAACACTAAAGAACAACAGTGTTAAACACTGGAGATAGAACTCTCAAATTAGTGTTAAACACTAAAAGACAATCAGTGTTAAACACTGGAAATATAATCTTCAATTTAGTGTTAAACACTATAAACAATCAGTGTTAAACACTGGAAATATAATCTTCAATTTAGTGTTAAACACTGGAAATATAATCCCCAAATTAGTGTTAAACACTAAAGAAAGAGGGGTCACGTGTGGACACGTGAGAGCGCCCAAAGGGGGGACCAGATCCCTTTCTTCGTTCTGCAATTAAGTGTTAAACATTTTTCATTTCCTGGCCATCACGTGTGGGCACGTGATAGGCATCCACTCATTGAATATTAAAGGGATTTGTTAGGGGTCACGTGGGGACACGCGAGGGCGCCCTAAATGTGGAGCCAGATCTCCTTTTGTTTTATCCTCAAATCTACGAATAAGTGTTAAACACTATTCATCTTTATTTTAGAGCATCACGTGTTGGCACGTGATGGGCATTTATGCATCGATAATTACAGCACTTGTTGAGGGGTCACGTGGGGACACGTGAGAGCGCCTAAAGATTCTTTTCTTTTGTTTTTTCTTTCTGCATTTTGGGAGTCACGTGGGAGCACGTGAGGCATTGCCTCAAAGCTTCTTTTCTTCAGGGATCTTTTCAAGGATCACGTGGGGGCACGTGGGCCTAGTTCTTTTCATGAACAGAGATCTTTTAAGAATTGAATTCTCTGTAGGGTTAAACCCTAATTATGATTTTGGAGGAATTAAATTCCTATTGTGAAAGAATTAAATTCTTATTTAGGATAAAACCCTGATTTCTTTTTAAAGGAATTAAATTCCCAGATATGTAAAAGAATTAAATTCTTGATTAGGATTAAACCCTAGTTTTGTTTTAGGAGAATTAAATTCTCAAAACTCAATTTCCCTTCTAAGTTTAGGATCTGCATGGCAGGATCTCGACCCGATGAGAATTAAATTCTCAACTTATGGAGAGATGTGCTCTGTGCAGATCTTCAACCAGAAGAAGAACTAAGTTCTTTTTTGTATAAGAGTTAAACTCTTGGATTTTGAGAATTAAATTCTCTGTTTGAAATTTTGATCCCCTTTCTTTTCTCACCTAGGGTTTTTCTCTGTTGAGAATTAAATTCTCCTTTCTCTGTTCTTCTCTCCAAAATGGTAGATCCCTTCTCTTCTCTTCTTGGCTCCTATTTATAGGAGAAGGAAAAGAATCAATTTGTTTAGCAAATCTCTCATTGAAAGATTTGATTTGTTCTACTCATTAATATGATCATTTAGATCATTCAGTGAATTTTTATTCACCGTTGGATTTTAAATCCAAAAATATTCTGTTTGTTATTTTCGGTGAGATTTAGGGGAAATCTTTCCTTGTCCAAGATTTTTCCATAAATTGGTGATTTTTAATCATCCTTGGATCTTTAATCCAACGGTCCCCATAATCCTTTTTCATTTGGAAAGATTTAGAAGCTTTTAGAATTTTAATTCTATTAACTGTGAGGCTTTCGGAGCCGGTCACGTGCTGACACATGACCCTTGGTCACGTGTGAGCACGTGACCCCCAATTGAGTCCTTTTCTCAGCGTTTATTTACGCTTCAGTTTCAACCATCACGTGTCAACACGTGACCATTGGTCACGTGTGAGCACGTGATACCTCATTGAGGTATCTCCTTCAGCCATTTGTTTTTATTCATGTTTTAACTATCACGTGTCAACACGTGACCATTGGTCACGTGTGAGCACGTGACACCTCATTGAGGTAATTCCCGATTTTTAATCAGGGAACGGTGCATAGCATATTTGCTCATAACTTTTGATCCCGGATGAATTATGAAGCCCATAATATATCAAATCGAAAGGTTTTTCGAGATGCTTCCAATACCATCAAAATTTAATAGTTCCTCCTTCGAGAGTTTATCAAAATACAGGCCGGAAGATACTGGTTCGCATTTCCTTAAGCGCATCGCTGCCATTTGATACCTTGGACTCTTCTGCGCAGAAATTTTTGGCGGAAACAAATGCCTCCCACTACTTTGCCCACGTAAGTATGTACGTTTGTGAAGTAGTGCAAAGTTATGCATAGTCACCGAATTGAGGGCTTAGGAGACAGGTTTAGGGTCCTTGTAGCCTAAGACTTTTCAACTTTATGAGCCGTGAGGGTCTCACAAAGACTTTTCTCCCTACGGATCGAGAAGATCTCGTAGGTGTATTTTATCCTTAGGGGTCGTGAGGACTCCTAAGTGTGTTTTCTCTCATAAGTCATAAGGATCTTATAAGAGAATTTTCCCTCTTACAAGTCGAGAGGACCCGCAAGCGGTTGTTTCCCTCCTTATCGAGATTCGACTTTGGAGAGTGTGACCCGTGGATAGTATGCAAGAGACCGTTTTGGATCGCCTTGCAGGGCCCCAGTGCTTAGGAAACAGGTTTTTTCAATCCCCGCTGCCTAAGGCTTTTCCTCACGAGTCGAGACGAATCGAGAAGTTCTCGCAAAGACATCAATTTCCTCACGAGTCGAAACGGATCGAGCAGATCTCGCAAGAATATCCTAACGTCATAGTTAACCTCTGCTCTTTACAACAAAGATCCGTTAAGGTCTGTGGTACTAAGATTTTGGCCGTCATACCGTCGCGTTGGCTAATATATTCCTCGATAGGCAGTTTTGCTGTTCGAGTAGCCTTGCGACATGTCGTGTCTCTGATCCCTTCAGGGGCTGGACAAGACGTCTTCAAGCAATCCTCCTAGGCAGTTTGACCGTCGGAGGAGCAAGCGTTAGGAATTTTGCCATGCCGCTTTTTACTTGAGGTTAGGCTCATTTTGGAGAGCCCCGATAAGTCATAACCACTCCGCGCTGGTGTGGGATGATCTCCGATAGTCTTTCAGGCTTTATATGACTTGCCGTTAAGACCCTGAAGCTAGGAATTTGGCCTTTGCTTCGTTTGCTGGCATCGTGTCTGCTGTATCGAGACGAATGTTGCGGTTGTCTCTAGGTTGCTGGTGAACCGTCGAGATTTGGAACTAGGGATTTTGCCGTCGCTCCTTTTGGTGATGTCGCGTCTGCTGTGTCGAGACGAACGTCGAGGTGGTGACCACTCCGCACTGGCGCGAGATGATCTACGATTGTCTTTCAGGCTTTATATGACTTGCCGTTAAGACCCTGAAGCTAGGAATTTGGCCTTTGCTTTGTTTGCTTGCATTGCGTCTGCTGTATCGAGACGAATGTCGTGGTTGTCTCTAGGTTGCTGGTGAACCGTCGAGATTTGGAACCAGGGATTTTGCCGTGACTCCTTTTGGTGATGTTGCGTCTGCTGTGTCGAGATGAACGTCGAGGTGGTGACCACTCCGCGCTGATGTAGGATGATCTCCGATAGTCTTTCAGGTTTTATATGAGTTGCCTTCAAGACCCTGAAGCTAGGAATTTGGCCTTTGCTTCGTTTGCTTTGGCGCGTCCGAATCCTGCTGGGGGAAGAACGCTGGGGTGACATTTCATCTGCTGTATCGAGACAATTGTCGAGGTGGTGACCACTCCGCGGTGGTGCGAGATGATCTCCGATTGTCTTTCAGACTTTATATGACTTGCCGTCAAGACCCTGAAGCTAGGAATTTGGCATTTTGCTTCATTTGCTGGCATTGCGTCTGCTGTAACGAGACGAACGTCGAGGTGGAGCTGGGATTTTTCCGTCACTCTGCTTTATTTCGACCATGAGGTCTTTTGTTGACGTTGCTTCTGCATCCTGCTGGGCTGCGAAGGAACGCCGTTGTTGACATTGCGTCTGCTATAACGAGACGAATGCCGAGGTGGAGTTGGGATTTTGCCGTCACTCCGCATTGTTTCGACCATGGGGTCTCTTGTTGACGTTGCATCTACATCCTGCTGGACTGCAAAGGAACGCCATTGTTGACATTGCGTCTGCTGTAACGAGACGAATGCCGAGGTGGAGTTGGGATTTTGCCGTCACTCCGCTTTACTGACATGGGGTCTTTTGTTGACGTTGCATCTACATCCTGCTGGACTGCGAAGGAACGCCGTTGTTGACATTGCATCTGCTGTATCGAGACGAATCTGAGGTGAAGCTAGGATTTTGCCGTCGCTCCGCTTGTTTCGACCATTGGGTCTCTTGTTGACGTTGCATCTGCATTCTGCTGGACTACGAAAGAACGCCGTTGTTGACATTGCATCTGCTGTATCGAGACGAATGCTGAGGTGAAGCTGGGATTTTGCCGTCGCTCCGCTTGTTTCGACCATGAGGTCTTTTGTTGACGTTGCTTCTGCATCCTGCTGGGCTGCGAAGGAACGCCGTTGTTGACATTGCGTCTGCTGTAACGAGACGAATGCCGAGGTGGAGTTGGGATTTTGCCGTCACTCCGCATTGTTTCAACCATGGGGTCTCTTGTTGACGTTGCATCTACATCCTGCTGGACTGCGAAGGAACGCCGTTGTTGACATTGCGTCTACTGTAACGAGACGAATGCCGAGGTGGAGTTGGGATTTTGCCGTCGCTCCGCTTGTTTCGACCATTGGGTCTTTTGTTGACGTTGCATCTGCATCCTGCTGGACTATGAAGGAACCTTGTTGTTGACATTGCGTCTGCTGTAACGAGACGAATGCCCAGGTGGAGTTGGGATTTTGCCATCACTCCGCATTGTTTCGACCATGGGGTCTCTTGTTGACGTTGCATCTGCATCCTGCTGGACTGCAAAGGAACGCCGTTGCTGATTCTTAGGCTGTAGATATTGCCGTTAAGATTTGGAACTAGGGACTTTGCTATGGTTCCGTTTCGTTGCGACTCTGAGGTCGATTGTTGACGTCACGTCTGCATCTGGTTGGAATGAGGAGGAACGCCGTTGGTGATCTCTAAGTTATCGATATCGACGTCGAGACCCTGAAGCTAGGGATCTTCCTTTGCTTCGTTTATTGACATTGTGTCTGCAATATTGCGACAAATGTCAAGATTGTCTCTAGGTTGTCTGTGAACCGTCGAGATTTGGCTTCGCTTTCTGATGGAGCCTGTTGGGAAGGTATGGTTCCCTCTTTGTTTGTGCCCCTGGATTGTATACAGGGATCGATGTGATTTCACCTGTAGGGCAAAAAGTTTCATTCTTTCATCATTCATTTTCATCATTTTTTTTTATTCTTTCCGCGACGCTCTATCATTTCAGCTTTTTATATCGCGAAGATCGCGATTGCCTAATCATTTCGGCTACATTTCGCAGTGCCCAATCATTTCGGCTATTTTTCTTTTTACTCGCTGCTTTTTATTGCGAGTTGCCAAATCATTTCGGCTGTCTTTGTATGCATACATTTTTACTTGCTGATTTTGTTTGCAAGTTGCCCCATCATTTCGGCTATTTCGTATGCATTTTTTTTGGCTCGCTGATTTTTTCTCGCGAGTAGGGGATTTGGGATCTGATACCAATCTTAGCATCAGCATCGCTGCGACTGGAATATTGCCAGGAGCGAATCATCATTGCCATGAAAGGACTTGGAATTTGATACCGGTTTAGGCATCAGCATCGCTACAACTGGGACATTGCCAGGAGCGAATCATCATTTGCCTCTGTCGATATTGAACAAAGGTGGCTTAGCGAACAGGGTTAGGATCCCGTCGACTAAGGCTTTTGACTTCATGAGCCGTAAGGGTCTCACAAAGGTATTTCTCCCTACAAGTCATGAGGATCTCGTAGGTGTGTTTTCTCCTTAGGGATCGTGAGGATTCCTAAGTGTATGTTCCCCTGTAAGTCGTAAGGATCTTACAAAAGGGTTTTCTCCTTATAAGTCGAGAGGACTTACAAGGGTTGTTCACCGTATGGACATATCCCCAGTCACGGGTGGGACTTGGTTAGGGAAATGTTTATTCGCGCCCGTGGATTGTATACAAGGGTCAGTATGAGCCACTTGTAGGGCCATATCGAAGGTTGTGGGGGGTTTGCTTAAGAACAGGTTTAGGTCTCTGTAACTTAAGACTTTCAAATCTTATGAGCCGTGAGGGTCCCATAAGAGAGTTCTCCTTACGAGTCGTGAGGATCTCGAAAGTGCAATTTCTCCTTAGGAATCATGAGGATCCCTAAGTGTGTTGTTCCCTTGTGAGTCGTAAGGATCTCACGCGGGTGGTTTCTCCTCACAAGGTCGAGAGGACCCTGTAAGTGTCTTTTAACGAGGTTGCGCCCTTTCGGGTTTTCACAACACTCGCCAGCAGCCCTGCTGTTTTTACTCATGGAGCCCTTTCGGGTTTTCATCCGTGCCCATTTTGCTTATGGACATACCGTTTTTTTTTGTTTTTTTTAACGAGTCTGCGCCCTTTCGGGTTTTCACAAACATCGCCGGTAGTCCTGTTGTTTTTACTTACGGCGCCCTTTCGGGTTTTCATCCATGCCCATCTCGCTTATGGATGTACCTTTTTTTTGTTTTTTTTTTTACACCACGTCAGCCTGAAGATGCCGCGGGTTGGGAGTAGTTGAACGACGTTTCGGTCATTTGCAAGTTTTAGGACATTGCGGTCCACCGTTGCCGTATTTGAAGCGAATTTCTAGTTTACGGACTTTTCGGTCCATAGGGCTTTCCCTATGAATGAGCATGATGCCCCCGGCATATCCACCTTTCTCGGAGCATGTGGTTGTGGCGGGTTTACCTTCCAGTTTTCGGACCGCGCGAGCTTGCCCTGTTGGTATTGGTCTTCAACCCAGTTTTTGAAGATGTAGCAATTTTCGATCGGATGGCCCAATACTTGGTGGTAAGGGCAGTAATTAGGATTGTTGACCTCATTCAGTTGTAGCTGACATTTCGGCTCCTGTAGAGTGATAAGCCCGTCGCGCACTGCTAGTTCGAACAGCCTCCTTGTTTTGTCCCGGGGAAACGAGTAAGGACGTTTCAACTTTTCATAGAGGGGTTGCCGCTTGTTGTTTGGCGAACAACCATTCTAGGGCCACTCGACTGTTGTTGAGTGTTGGCGACGAAGGCTGTTTTTCCCTTTCCTTTATCCTTTTTGTTCGAACCGTTGCTTGCGGGTCCGAGATTTTTTCCGGGTATAGTGCAATTGCAAGGCTGAATGCTCTCGCAACTCCTTAATTCTTTCGTTTTAGAGATGGATTCCTTGAAGAGAGGGCCGAGGGCTGCTTTTTTGTCGGAGTCGCTCTCGAAGGTGAGAACTCGCGGTCTCTCGGGATCAACCCTATGACAATCGCCAGCAATTCTTTTATGCTCATCTGTCACATTCTTCCGCTGTCTACGAGCTTCACGCTTTGTCCTATTGAAGTGTTGCCTGTGAGCGACATACCCTTGCCACCAACACTTAAAGGAGTTGCAGTCCTCAGTAAGATGTGCGATCTTCTGATGATATAAGCAGAAGTTAGGATGTACGTCCGCTTCATCAAGATGTATACCACCAGGAGAATTTTCTCTGAAAGAGGGTAGCCTCATCCCCATCGATATGGCTTTGGCATATCGTTTCCTTATCTTGATCCTGTTTTCCTTTACGGCGGATGTACTTTGATCTGGTGGGAGTGTTTCGACCCTTTTGTCCAGTCGCCGGCGTTTGGCTTTCTCGAATATGGCCATCTCGCACTCTCGATCAGGTTTGCTTTTAAGACGGGCTTCGTTCAGGAATGTGTCAATCATTTCGTCTGATGGTCCTAGAAGTTCTGGCTCAGGATCTGCCCCCAGCTTCTCTGTGTAAGGAGCTTCTTCGTCATTTATTGACGAGTGAGAGATCACATGGCAGTTTGCCACATAATCTTCAGATTCATCCGAAGAGTCTTCTCCATTGTCATCATCTCCGTCCTCAAGGACGTGGCTGAGAAATTCTTGGAGTGTGACTGGGGTCCGCTCCTTCTGATTATATTCTTCCAACGCTTCAATCTGTTTTTACATGTTCGTGCGCTTGTCACCAGGCTGCACGGGCTTTTTGGTCTTCTTCTTCTTCTTCGAAGACTTCGACAGCTGGGTGTGAGTACTTGGGCCATCACCACCGATCTTTGGAGTTGGGCGCGGCTTCAGCATCCCTTCAGTGATTTGGGGTTCCAGCGGGTTCTTCCACCTGATCGCCGGGCATGTCTGAAGCTCATTCAGCATTCTTTTGGTCTTTGCTGAAAGCACGATTTCCCACGGAGCTTCTTCAATGAAAGAACAAGTTGCCCCCGGTGTGTCCGTCTTCTTAGGAGTGTGCGGCTGTGGTGGGTTTACCTTCCACTTCTCGGACAGCGCAAACTTGCCTTGTAGGTATTGATCCTCAATCCATCCATTAAAGACGAAGCAATATTCGATTGGATGGCTTACCGCTTGGTAATAAGGGCAATAATTGGGATCGTTGACATCGCCTGGCTGCAACGGACGTTTTGGACTTGGCAAATTGATAAGTCTGTTGCACACGGCCAGCTCGAACAGTCTCCTCGTTTTATCCTGAGGAAACGAGTAAGGACGTCCCAGTCTCTCCTCGAGGGATGGGCGTGGACGCACGTTGCTTTGGCGAACAACCGGCTTTGAATTGCTCGGCCGTTGTTGAGTATTGGCGATGACGATCGCTTTCCCTTTTCCTTTCTCATTTTGAGAGTCTGGCTTTGGAGGAGACAGTTTATGTCCCATCTGATCAATTTGGGCTAACTTGTCGATCAAGGCCTGGAAAGTGGTCGGCTTGAAGAACATCATGAATTGCGAGATGGTCGCTTGCGGATCAAGAGTGCCCACGAACATGCCTACCGCAGGTGCTTCTTCGATGCGTTGTTCGCACTTCGACCATAAGTTTCGCCATCGTATTGCGTATTGAACCCATGTTTCGCCTGGCCTTACCCTGGCATTGATAAATGCGATGATCGGGGTGCACTCACTAGCGCTTGCAAATCTTTGTGTAAACAGTAGCTCCATCTCCGCAAATATTTTGACAGAGTCGTTAGGTAGCTCCGAATACCATTCAAAAGCTGTTTCCGCTAAGCTGCCGACGAACTGGCGAAGCAGCAGTTTATCGTCGCCTCCAGTGTTGCCGCATAAGGCCCTGAATTGAGCGACATGCTGATGTGGATTCCCCGTCCCTTTATATACATGGAACTTAGGGATCGTATATCCCGGCGGGTAACTGATTTGGTCATACCAGCTTGGATAGGGTCGTCCGGTCCTAACAATTTGCCTAGCTGCCTCATCCGCCTGATGAGCTCGTATTTGCTGAGCTATATAGTCATCCAGTGCGGCTTTGGAAATGGTTCCCTCCTTGGCTGCTGAAAGAGCTGGCAGAAGATTCGATGTCTCTCCTTTGTCATCTTCAAGGACAATCGGAGGATTTTCAGCAGGAGGATCCTGCTGTAACATCATTCCTACCATATCTTGGAAGAGAAGCACCATTTGTTTTATATTAGCCGCTTGTTCTGCGGCTTCTTTGTCCTTCTTTTCGAGGACTCTGCGTAGGTAGTCAGCGTCAGTTTCTTATTCATGACACTGCTCGGATGATGCCTCCGAGCTTTCTTTTGGCCCGGTAAGTGCGGCCATTGCAGTCATCATCTCCTGAAGCTTCTGTTGCTGCTCCTGGGCTTTCGTCACGGATCGGGTGAGCGGTCGGTGACCCGTCGAAGCACGACTTTCCTCCTTTTTAGAAGCCATATAAATAGTGTGCACCACCATGCCCCCAGACTTCGGGTGTTTGTGCTCAGCGCGTTTACGGTTCGCCATGTTCACAAGGGCTTTTTGCGGCTTCCTTTTCTTTTGAGCGATTGACGTTGAGGGAGCCGTTGCAGTAGGCACCCAGCCAATTGTTGCTTTTTCTGACTTGACAGAGTAGTCCTTCTCCTGCCGAACCTTCATCTTTTTCTGTCGTCGGAGATAGTCTTGATCCATTACGGAGTCTTGGACTTGACGCCAGACCTTGTAAATTTCAGAGGACAGACGTTGAGAGGGCAGCTCCAGCTTCACCTTTGGGGCATTATCCACAGGCGTAGGAGATCTTTTCAATACGGCAGTTGGCGAGTTTTTGCGCACCCTTCTTAGCGGTTCAAAGCTATTCCCGGTCGGAACAGCAGCATTGCTTTCCACCATCGGAGCTGGCGGAGTTATCCCAGAGGGGGAGTTGCCCCCAGCCTTCCTTACTCGGCGCCAGTGGCGACGTCGAGCGTGTCGAGCTGTTGGGACTGGCTCGGTGATAGGGATAGTCTCGTCTTGCCCCTATCCGGATGAGGCGCCGCTGGTGCCAGCCTCTTGAAGGCTGATGTCTTTTGAGTGGCGATATTCAATCTGTCAAAAACAGACCTTCGAGCAGGAATGGGATCCGGAATAGTCAGTCTTGTGAAGACCGACCCTTTGGCAGGAGAAGCCGCCTTGATGACTTCAGGAGCAGGGATGGCTATCCTCTTCGGAACAACCTTTTCTGGTATTGCAGGCTTCTTCATGGGTCTACATGAGTTTTGGCCCAGTTTGCTGAAAGCTGAGGCATTGGGCTTGGGCGACCCGTTGAGAGGGGCCGCGATAGTTGTAAGCCGGTCGAAGACCGACTTCTTCGGAGCTTCTTGCGATGGTAATGGGGCATTGAAGCTCATTGGTGGGATCATGGTCCCGAAGAATAGCCCAGTGGTGTCCTGAGTCACCCGTTCCACCGGCATAGCGAAGATGGAGGCCGCTTGGGGCCCATAAGTCACTCTTCCAGAAAGAACGGAGTGAGAGTTGCAGTTGCAGGCAGTGCAGTTTGAAGCCATTGATCTTCTATTTTCTGCACGGAGCAAGACACCAAATCTTAGTACCTCGAATACACAGGCAACCACAGCAAACCGCGATTCATTCGTGAACACGACACACGAAGTGTGGAGTGGAAAGAGGAAGAGGTCCCACCGGGCGTGCCAGAATCTGTTCCCCTCCGAACGGCGGCCAAGACATAGACGTCTTTCCTAAAATTCGGGGCAGATGCTATTTGGTTTTATCCGTCCACCTCTCCAAAGATGCCAAGTTGATTTATGGCACCGTGTATCGGAGGTTTAGACGGATGCGACCGATGTAGCAGACTTCGTCAGATTCCCCCTCGCTTGAGGGGTTTTTGATTGTGGGGACGCTCTTCCCTGCAGGCGCAAGCCCCTGCAGTTAATTACGCTACCGCTTCGCGGTAACAACTTTCTCCTTCTCCAGAATTTCACTTCGTGTCGTGGGTGTTTGTTTTGTTTGTGGTTGCCCGTGGATTGTATACGGAGACCAATTTATATCGTCGCCCGTAGGACGCGGATTAGTCCAAATCCGTGTTTTCTTAGATTTGGGTTTGGGGTTTTGGTTTGAGGATACGTTAGCCATATTTGAGGCTAAGATCAACTCAAACGTTTGTTAAGGATACGTTAGTCCAGTTTGAGACTAAGATCAACTTAACAGGATCATTTAGATCCGACAAAAGAGCAATTGGCTCTATTGTTCCAGTTTAGGGACATAGGGGTCCATTACATGTATGGCCGTCGGGACCCATCACCTCTCTGACGACATTGAAGGATTACAACGACAGATGTCAGAGGAGTTCAGAGATGTACCCTTGAGCCAAAGTTGATTGGGGGATCTAGAGTCCAATTTGGGACTAAAGTCTGTTTGAAGGTTTAAGGATGCGTTAGCCATATTTGAGGCTAAGATCAACTTAAACGGGATCGTTTAGATCCGACAAAAGAGCATTTGGGGGCTCTATTGTTCCAGTTTAGGGACATAGTGGTCCAACATTCCCATTTTGGGGACGGATGTTAGTTTAAGGACACGTTAGCCATATTTGAGGCTAAGATCAACTTAAACTTTTGTTAAGGATACATTAGCCTAATTGCCAGACTAAGATCAACTTAACAGGATCGTTTAGATCCGACAAAAGAGCATTTGGGGGCTCTATTGTTCCAGTTTAGGGACATGGTGGTCTATTGCCAGTTTAGGGACATGGTGGTCCAAGTTCCAGTTTAGGGACGTGGTGTTCCATGTTCCAGTTTAGGGACGTGGTGGTCCAAGTTCCAATTTAGGGACGTGGTGATCCAAGTTCCAGTTTAGGGACGTGGTGGTCCATTGAATGTATGGTTGTCGGGACCCATCACCTCTCTGAAGACGTTGAAGGATTACAACGACAAATATCAGAGGAATTCAGAGATGTACCCTTGAACCAATGAGTTGGTTGAAAGAGCAGATGTGTTCAGTTCAAGATGATTTGAGGACTTATGGCCAATTTGGGCTAAGTCCAATTAAGTTAGAAATATTGGCTCTTGTTGGACCATTAAACATTTGTCTGGGTTCAAACCAACATTATTTAGCAATGCTAAACGTTTTCATCTTTGATTTTCTCAGTTCTGAGATTCATTTAGAGGAGGGACTTTTGCCTCTGGAAAATTAGCCAATTTGGCTAAAAGTAGTGTTAAACACTAAAGAACAACAGTGTTAAACACTGGAGATAGAACTCTCAAATTAGTGTTAAACACTAAAAGACAACCAGTGTTAAACACTGGAAATATAATGTTCAATTTAGTGTTAAACACTAGAAACAATCAGTGTTAAACACTGGAAATATAATCTTCAATTTAGTGTTAAACACTGGAAATATAATCCCCAAATTAGTGTTAAACACTAAAGAAAGAGGGGTCGCGTGTGGACACGTGAGAGCGCCCAAAGGGGGACCAGATCCCTTTCTTCGTTCTGCAATTAAGTGTTAAACACTTTTCATTTTCTGGCCATCACGTGTGGGCACGTGATAGGCATCCACCCATTGGATATTAAAGGGATTTGTTAGGGGTCACGTGGGGACACGTGAGGGCGCCCTAAATGTGGAGCCAGATCTCCTTTTGTTTTATCCTCAAATCTGCGAATAAGTGTTAAACACTTTTCATCTTTATTTTAGAGCATCACGTGTTGGCATGTGATGGGGATTTATGCATCGATAATTACAGCACTTGCTGAGGGGTCATGTGGGGACACGTGAGAGCGCCCAAAACTTCTTTTCTTTTGTTTTTTTTTCTGCATTTTGGGAGTCACGTGGGAGCACGTGAGGCATTGCCTCAAAGCTTCTTTTCTTCAGGGATCTTTTCAAGGATCACGTGGGGGCACGTGACCCTAGTTCTTTTCATGAACATAGATCTTTTAAGAATTGAATTCTCTGTAGGGTTAAACCCTAATTATGATTTTGGAGAAATTAAATTTCTATTGTGAAAGAATTAAATTCTTATTTAGGATAAAACCCTGATTTCTTTTTAACGGAATTAAATTCCCAGATATGTAAAAGAATTAAATTCTTGATTAGGGTTAAACCGTAGTTTTGTTTTAGGAGAATTAAATTCTCAAAACTCAATTCCCCTTCTAAGTTTAGGATCTGCATTGCAAGATCTCGACCCGATGAGAATTAAATTCTCAACTTATGGGGAGATGTGCTCTGTGCAGATCTTCAACCAGAAGAAGAACTAAGTTCTTTTTTGTATAAGAGTTGAACTCTTGGATTTTGAGAATTAAATTCTCTGTTTGAAATTTTGATCCCCTTTCTTTTCTCACCTAGGGTTTTTCTCTGTTGAGAATTAAATTCTCCTTTCTCTGTTCTTCTCTCCAAAAAGGTAGATCCCTTCTTTTCTTTTCTTGGCTCCTATTTATAGGAGAAGGAAAAGAATCAATTTGTTTAGCAAATCTCTCATTGAAAGATTTGATTTGTTCTCATCATTAATATGATCCTTTAGATCATTCAGCGAATTTTTCTTCACCGTTAGATTTTAAATCCAAAGATATTATGTTTGTTATTTTCGGTGAGATTTAGGGGAAATCTTTCCTTGTCTAAGATTTTTCCATAAATTGGTGATTTTTAATCACCTTTGGATCTTTAATCCAACAGTCCCCATAATCCTTTTTCATTTGGAAAGATTTAGAAGCTTTTAGAATTTTAATTCTATTAACTGTGAGGCTTTCAGAGCCAGTCACGTGCTGACACCTGACCCTTGGTCACGTGTGGGCACGTGACCCCCAATTAAGTCCTTTTCTCAGCGTTTATTTACGCTTCAGTTTCAACCATCACGTGTCAACACGTGACCATTGGTCACGTGTGAGCACGTGATACCTCATTGAGGTATCTCCTTCAGCCATTTGTTTTTATTCATGTTTTAACTATCACGTGTCAACACGTGACCATTGGTCACGTGTGAGCACGTGACACCTCATTGAGGTAATTCCCGATTTTTAATCAGGGAACAGTGCATAGCATATTTGTTCATAACTTTTGATCCCGGATGAATTATGAAGCCCATAATATATCAAATCGAAGGGTTTTTCGAGATGCTTCCAATACCATCAAAATTTAATAGTTCCTCCTTCGGGAGTTTATCAAAATACAGGCCGGAAGATACTGATTCGCATTTCCTTAAGCGTATCGCTGCCATTTGATACCTTGGACTCTTCTGCGCAGAAATTTTTGGCGGGAACACCATCGTCCCAGCCCAGCCTTTTATACCTACTGTAAGAGACCTGGGCATATGATGCAAGACTGGCGGCGAGCCAACCGTTTTTGCTTAGTCTGTGGCTCAATTGCTCATGACATTGGGTCTTGTCCTCATAGACAACATTCAATTGCTGCACCCAGGCCAGCAAACACTTACCCACAGCGCCCAGCCATCCAAGCCCCTGCTTCAAGGCTTGCACTACCTGCACCACCCAGAGGACCACAAGCTGCACCACCTCCTCGTCGGTTCCATCAAGCTCAAAGGAACGTTCCGAGAAATGCTCCTCAAGCCAGGAGGAATGTACCAAGGCGCCAGGCTTTCACGATGACCGTGGAAGAAGCTGAGACCACTGGCCAAGTTATCACTGGTAAACTTTTCTTCTCAAACCTTTATTTTCAGTCTTGCTACTTATCTACATATATTTCCCTATACCTAAAACAAATCCCACATACTTAGGTACAATCTTAGTATCCTCAATACCTGCACTAGCACTGTGCGATACTGGATCATCTCACTGCTTTATGTCGCAACGGTTCATCCGAACCCATGCGATTCCAGTCATACTGCTTGTATCCAGCGGGAATGTCAGTTCAGGAAATGGCATTCTAAAGGCAACAATGGGATACAGATTGTGTCCAGTAGTCGTCTGCAGCAGAGGATTTTATGCTGATTTCAAAGTACTGGACATACCGAACTTCGATGTGGTTCTAGGTATGGACTGACTTGGAACTTTTTATGCTACCATCGACTGTCGTCAAAGGAGGGTAGTATTCGAGATTTCAGACCACCCGGTCTTCTATTTCAAAAGCGGAGACCGTACCCTGGAGCCAAGTACCTACAAAGCGAAGCCAAGGGAAGCAGTAGTTGCAGCAGCTCAAGCGGAGGAAGAATCAAGACCAGATGTGGTTCGAGAGTTCGACGATGTGTTTCCTGACGATATATCAGGTTTGCCTCCCGATCGAGCTCTTGAATTCAGCATTGATTTAGTACCAGGAGCACAACCGGTGATTAAAGCACCTTATCGACTAAGTCCGGAAGGGTTGAAGGAAGTCCGAACACAGTTGGACGAATTACTGGCGAAAAGATGGATTCGTCCCAGCACTTCAAGTTGGGGATCACCTGTACTACTTGTGAAGAAGAAGGAAGGTTCATACAGAATGTGCATCGATTACAGAGCCTTGAACGAACTCACTATAAAGAACAAGTATCCACTCCCGCGCATCGACGATTTATTCGATCAGCTAAGTGGATCTTGTGTTTTCTCTAAATTGGATCTTCGTTCAGGTTATCATCAAGTGAAGGTCAAGGAAGCTGATATTCATAAAACGGTTTTCAGAACTCGCTATGGACATTACGAATTTCTAGTGATGCCATTTGGAGTGACCAATGCACCCGCAATATTCATGAACCTAATGAATCAAGTTTTCCAGGAGTACTTAGACAGGTTTGTTGTTATCTTCATCGACGACATCCTGGTATATTCTAAGAGTCGGAAAGAACATGCCGAGCAACTACGAATTATCTTGGAAACTCTTCGACAACATCAGCTCTATGCCAAGTACAACAAGTGCGAGTTTTGGCTAAAGCAAGTCGGTTTTCTTGGACATATCATATCAGGAGAAGGAATCTCTGTGGATCCAGCGAAAGTTTCAGCAATTAGCGAATGGCCAACGCCAAAGTCAGTGAAGGACATTCGGAGTTTCTTGGGTTTAGCTGGATATTACAGAAGGTTCATTAAAGGCTTTTCAAAGATAGCAACACCCCTGACCAAGCTCACACATAAAGATGAATATTTTGTGTGGTCAGAAGCATGCGAACAAGCTTTCGTAGAACTCAAATCAAGGTTGACATCATCACCTATTCTCGTCATACCGGATCAATCTGGAGGATTCGAAGTGCATTGTGATGCATCCGGTAAGGGATTAGGATGTGTTCTACATCAGCACGGTAAGGTTGTGGCTTATGCTTCAAAACAGCTGAAGATTCATGAGCGCAATTATCCGACGCATGATCTGGAGTTGGCAGCAGTCATCTTTGCTCTCAAGATTTGGCGCCACTATCTACTTAGTGAACGAGTGAACATATACACATATTACAAGAGCCTGAAATATGTGTTTACTCAGAAAGAGTTGAATATGTGGCAGAGAAGATAGTTAGAACTCATGGCGGACTTTGACATCAACTTGCAATATCACCCAGGGAAGGTGAATGTGGTACCTGATGCTCTTAGTCGCCAACATTTATCGATGAATCTCACCGCTCAGTGGAAGCTTCAACAAGACTTGCATCAGATGGAGATTGAAGTAGTCATGCCAGGTAATGCTACAAGTTTGATGAATTTACAAGTTCAATCAACCATTGTCAATCAGATCAAAGCAGCTCAAGCAAATGATGCTAAGTTGCAAAAGATCAGAGAACAAGTGGAGAATAGACTCAGAACAGACTTCATCATCCATGAAGACGGATCTTTGAGATACGGCAGCAGATTGGTGTACCAAAATGTCCTGTTCGGGAAGAGTTAATGAAAGAAGCTCACAGCTCTCCCTACTCAGTAGACCCTGGAGGTACCAAAATGTATAAAGATCTACTTCAGAATTATTGGTGGCATTGTCACGCCCCGCTTCCCAGTGTATGGCGAAGGGGACGCGACGAGGTCCGCTACGTATATACTCAGAAGTACATATGCTAAGCGTATCTAAACAATATAAAATAAATACACAAGAGACAAGAGATAATAAAAACAGCAACTTTTATTTATTAATATTCTTTTGTACAATGCATGAAAAGGAAATACAACTGAAATAAAAGATACCTAAACAGTGGCATAACAGGAAATGAAAAATACATAAAAGAAAAGTGTACAATGAAACTAAAGTGCAGGGTCTTCAGCAAACTGCTCCAAGTCTTCTTGCGATGGATCGATCTCTGCCAGGTCCAAACCACCTGACGACATTCAAAGAAGAAAGAAATAGAATGTCGTCAGCGAACAGGTCGCTCGGTAAGTCCCAAAGATAGGGGAGGAATAGACAAAGAGTAGGAGAGAGAGAGAGTGGCTTTTAATGTTGTATTGTATTGTTGTAATATTGTATCAACGCTGTTGTTTGTAGCTAGGTACAAAAGAATGCCAGTGTATACGAGAGGGGTCTCTATATGCTAGAGACCAGGGAAAACGGAATATAGAGTACAAGGCTCCGTTAGAAGGCCCGGAACAACGGCAATTGGATTCATGTTAGGTGTCTTAAGTCTAACCGTCTCGTGCCACTTTTAACACCTTCCGTACCAATCTACCCCTTAAACCCCGCGATGTCTTGTTTGTATTGTTATCTCGTAAAATTGTATTGATTGTATGAGTGATTGACTGACTGACCGAAACCATGATATCAGGAAACAGTTGTAACCGTAGAGTCATGTAAATGGAATAACTGAGAATCATGTAAAAGAAATATATCTATGGTTCGGTTCAGTCAAGTTGTATAAATTGATAATTGTATTCATGGATTCATGTGTTCATATTGAATTGGAATATTGTAGATTATAGATTGACTTGAATCATATTCAAGTCAGATTAATCAGACTCAAACCCGAATCAGACAACCAGAAATGTTAATCAAAGTCTTATAATTGTTAGGGTCCTTAGGATAATTTATAAAACTTGAGGGGGTTTTATATAAAAATACTATTATATACTTTTCAAAATACACCTCCAGTATTTATTGTTCGTCTTTAGAGTTGTAATGAGGGTAGATTTTATGTTGTGACATTTCTAGTGAAAATATCCTAGTTTTATAAATAAGGGTATTTATCTGTAATATTGATTTATTCGAAGTTCATGGTATTTTAGTGTAAAATTCATTATTGTGATTTTTAGAAAAAAAATGGAAAATTTATATTATAATAAAATAGATATTTAAATGATAAATATACATATGTTTATACAAAAATAATTTTTAATAAATATTTTATATTCCAAAAAAAATCTCATTTTCTTAAGATTTCGTATTTTAAACCTTTCGAGACCGAATGCTCCTTGCGGAGGTCTGAATCTCGCACTACTCGCCCGAGGGTGCGCGATAAACAGCACGATCCCGAACGGGTTCCCCAAAGATGGGTTGTAGCGGCGCTTTGCAAAAATTGTAAAATACTAATCCTTTAGAAAACGGTTTTATAAAGTAAAAGGTATTTATTTGCAAAGTGTAATTTTCCGTATTTTAGGTTCTAGGGTTTCCTAAACCAACTAGCCTATTTCTAAATGGTCTAAACGACAAGTCGTTAGAAACTTCAAATCGCCTCTTCACCGCCAATTGTGGCCAGGTAAGTACAAGTGAGGAAGGAGGGATCCGCTCACGAATCGTAAGACGGGCCTTTTAAAGTTACCTAAGCTCATTTGCCTAGCCTAGACACCACAAGTCAGGTTTAGATAAACGATCGACGTCCATAACTTATCGTATTTTCCTGATAAGAAGTATTTATTTGAAAGTGTATCAAATCTAAAACTTTTAAGAATCGTTTTATTAAGAATATGGTATTTAAATGAAATTTTCGTTTTATCGTATTCTATGTTTTTGATGATGTCGTTTAAGGTTGTATTTGCATGTGTGTGGAGGTAGGTCATTACCTCGTGCTCTACTTTAAATGTATAGCAAAGTTAAGGGGTTAAATGTGAAATCGAAACATGATGGTATTAAAGCGAAAAATACGATAAATTGGAAAGGTTATCATTTCATGTGATGAAACTTATTCAAATTGATTTTTAAATGTTTAATAGTCAAGATAAAGATGTTTAAATATGAATGTATTGGTGAGAAGTGAATTTTTATAGAAAACCGAATCGGAAATCGGATTTGTTCCGATTCCGTCGGGTTTCGTAATTTCGTATTTTAAAGAAATAGAAAGAAGAATAGAAAGGGACTTACGGGTTTCGATCTATACTAAGGAGTGAGGGGGGACTAAAGGAGTTGCCGAGGCGTTGCTTCGTCGCCGGTTGTTTCTAAAAACGTCGCCGGAATTCCTGCCGGAATTTCGTCGGAGCTTCGCCGCGAACTTGTTTTCAAAGTGCACACTTCTTGGAAAATTTTGAGAGAGTGGGCTTAGGATTTTTGGGGGTGAGAGGGTGGTGTGTAGGGTTGGTATTTATAGGGTTAGGCTAGGGTTAAGGTAGATGCAAAGTTTAAAATAAAAATGTGATAAAATGTAATAAAAATATATTAAAAGTGGAGTAATTGGGGTTTTTAAAGAGCTCTGGAAGTGGTCTGAGGCTGAAATTTTGCAGGTGCATAGGGAATATGAAAAGACACAACTTTCATGTTGGGGCCATCGCCGGAATCGACCGACTCGGGGGTGACTCGGCCGTGACTCGGACGGAGCACTGAGTCGACCGAGTCGAGGCCGAGTTGGCCGATTCCCGGCCGAGTCCGGCGGCCAGGATCCCCCCTGACTGTTCATCTAACTCCTGAAAGTGTTACATCTTTGGGTGTAGTGGGGGTTTTGTGAGATATGCACGTGTAAACTCTTGGTATTCTAAAGGTTTTTAAAAAAAATCAATATTAAAAATAATGTGGGGTATGGGATTTGAACTCTGGTGGCTTGGTTCAGCAGTGCAAGGTATTACCAATGAGCTACAAGCTCCTTCTTGTAATTATGGTGTAAATAATTACTTAAAGTGGTAACAACAACATTAAATACCCTAAGTATACTTTAATTTTAAAACAATTTTATGTACACTAAAAATGGAGTTATTTAAAAACAAAATAATTACATATATATTGTGCTCAGGTTAAAATACTCCTTTATGGATTTTGAAATAATTTAATTTAAAAATTTGTATAGGAAAAAGGTGTATAAGAAAATTAGGGTTGTTATATTCTACCCTCCTTATAAAAATTTCGTTCTCGAAATTTGTAAAAGAAAAGTGTAACAGTTTCAAGGAAAGTCTGGTGACTGTAGTATAGATAGTGTATAAAAACAAAGTGATACAAGGGTGAAAAAAGCTTACCGGTGTTATCTTGACTTACAGTCTTAGCTTCTACGGCTTCTAATGTGAATGTCTGTTGCCATGGTACATTCCTTCTAGCTGGAGGCACATTCTTCCTTTGGGGCATCTTTCTCTGCCCTCTAGGCATGTCCCTCATTGTTTGCTAAAATTGGCGAGTAGGCTGTACAGGTGGTGGAGCAGGTAGTGCATAACGAGGTGCAGGAGCCTGGATAGCTGGCCGCTGCGGGTAGTTGGTGGGTGTGTGAGTTGAGTTGCTATTGTAAGGACAGTTCCTAATTTCATGGTTGGATGCGCCAAAAATTAGACACAGGCCTTTTGCGCGCCTACAGTCCTTCCACAAGTGTCCCTTTCTTCTACAGTAGTAGCAGAAATCTGGACTTGACTGGTTATTGGTTTCTTCTGATCTCCTGGGTTCAAACGATGGCCTTGTAGAGGCTCCTTCTGCTATTTGAGTGGCAGGGCATTTCAAACCAGCATATTGGGGTCTGCCCTTCGCCTTTATCACTGCCTCATAACTGCGGGCAGCTTCCAAAGCATCTTCATGTGTCAGAAATTTCCCCGTGGCTAGAGCAGCCTGAATCTCTGTGTCCAAACCTTGTTGAAAGCGACAGGCTCTGATCTCATCCGTCGGTATCAGGTGTGCCGCAAATCAGCTTAACATGGTGAATTCAGCGTCGTATTCATCTACTGATTTATCCCACATCGATCCTTATTGTAGATGAATGAACTGCTGCTCCATGGAAAACCTGGCAGTCACAGGGAAGTACTTCGCGTCGAACCTCTCGCAAAAAGTCTTCCATTCAATAGGCTGTACAAGACGGCTTTCTTCCGCCTTCCACCAGTTGCGAGCATTGTCCGTGAGCTGTAGTTTCGCCACACGGACCCAAGCTATGTCTGGCACTTGTGCTGCTGCCAGATCATCTCCTATGCTTTGTGCCCATTCTTCAGCTTCAAGAGGGCTTCCTTTTCCGGAGAACTGCTTCGGATGTAAAGCCCTGAATTGCTTTACCCCCGGTGTGTCAGTCTCGAGACGGTTCAGGAGTTGTTGCTGTCCCTCAAGAAGGCTGCGGATCGCCTCAAGTAGTACTGTTTGCTCGGTGGGTGGCATAAGAACAGCAGGTGTGAGAAGTAGTGCTGGAGGTGTGTTATTGACGTTGGTGCTGGTGTTGTTCGGGGAATCCATAGCCCTGAAGAAAAATTTGAGTTAGGACAGATTCAAGTACATAAAATGATAAGATTCAAGGAATATGGAATTGTAAGATTCAAGGAACATGAATTGTAAAGAATGTTTTAGTTGTTGGTCCTTGTGTTATATTGCTTAGGTTGATCACGCAGAACAGAACTGCATGATAGGGATTCATACGGCTCTGACCTGCATGGGCCACCAACAAAACCTATCACGCCCCGCTTCCCAGTGTACGGCGAAGGGGACGCGACGAGGTCCGCTACGTATATACTCAGAAGTACATACGCTAAGCGTATTTAAGCAATATAAAATAAATACACAAGAGACAAGAGATAATAAAAACAACAACTTTTATTTATTAACATTCTTTTGTACAATGCATGAAAAGGAAATACAACTGAAATAAAAGATGCCTAAACAGTGGCATAACAGGAAATGAAAAATACAGAAAGGAAAAGTGTATAATGAAACTAAAGTGCAGGGTCTTCAGCAAACTGTTCCAAGTCTTCTTGCGATGGCTCGATCTCTGCCGGGTCCAAACCATCTGACGACATTCAAAGAAGAAAGAAATAGAATGTCGTCAGCGAACAGGTCGCTCGGTAAGTCCCAAAGATAGGGGAGGAATAGACAAAGAGTAGGAGAGAGAGAGTGTGGCTTTTAATGTTGTATTGTAATGTTGTATCAACGCTGTTGTTTGTAGTTTGGTACAGAAGAATGCCAGTGTATACGAGAGGGGTCTCTATATGCTAGAGACCAGGGAAAACGGAATATAGAGTACAAGGCTCCGTTAGAAGGCCCGGAACAACGGCAATTGAATTCATATTAGGTGTCTTAAGTCTGACCGTCTCGTGTCACTTTTAACACCTTCCGTACCAATCTACCCCTTAAACCCCGCGATGTCTTGTTTGTATTGTTATCTTGTAAAATTGTATTGATTGTATGAGTGATTGACTGACTGATCGAAACCATGATATCAGGAAATGGTTGTAACCGTAGAGTCATGTAAATGGAATAACTGAGAATCATGTAAAAGAAATATATCTATGGTTCGGTTCGGTCAAGTTGTATAAATTGATAATTGTATTCATGGATTCATGTGTTCATATTGAATTGGAATATTGTAGATTATAGATTGACTTGAATCATATTCAAATCAGATTAATCAGACTCAATACCGAGTCAGACAACCAGAAATGTTAATCAAAGTCTTATAATTGCTAGGGTCCTTAGGATAATTTATAAAACTTGAGGGGGTTTTATATAAAAATACTTTTATATACTTTTCAAAATACACCTCAAATATTTATTGTTCGTCTTTAGAATTGTAATGAGGGTAAATTTTATGTTGTGACATTTCTAGTGAAAATATCCTAGTTTTATAAATAAGGGTATTTATCTGTAATATTGATTTATTTGAAATTCATGGTATTTTAGTGTAAAATTCATTATTGTGATTTTTAGAAAAAGGTGGAAAATTTATATTATAATAAAATAGATATTTAAATGATAAATATATATATGTTTATACAAAAATAATTTTTAATAAATATTTTATATTCCAAAAAAAATCTCATTTTCTTAAGATTTCGTATTTTAAACCTTTCGAGACCGAATGCTCCTTGCGGAGGTCTGAATCTCGCACTACTGGCCCGAGGGTGCGCGATAAACAGCACGATCCCGAACGGGTTCCCCAAAGATGGGTTGTAGCGGCGCTTTGCAAAGATTGTAAAATACTAATCCTTTAGAAAATGGTTTTATAAAGTAAAAGGTATTTATTTGCAAAGTGTAATTTTCCGTATTTTAGGTTCTAGGGTTTCCTAAGCCAACTAGCCTATTTCTAAATGGTCTAAACGACAAGTCGTTAGAAGCCTCAAATCGTCTCTTTACCGCCAATTGTGGCCAGGTAAGTACAAGTGAGGAAGGAGGGATCCGCACACGAATCGTGAGACGGGCCTTTTAAAATTACCTAAGCTCACTTGCCTAGCCTAGACACCACAAGTCAGGTTTAGATAAACGATCGATGTCCACAACTTATCATGTTTTCCTAATAAGAAGTATTTATTTAAAAGTGTATCGAATCTAAAACTTTTAAGAATGGTTTTATTAAGAATATGGTATTTAAATGAAATTTTCGTTTTCTCGTATTCTATGTTTTTGATAATGTCGTTTAAGGTTGTATTTGCATGTGTGTGGAGGTAGGTCATTACCTCGTGCTCTAGTTTAAATATATAGCAAAGTTAAGGGGTTAAATGTGAAATCGAAATATGATGGTATTAAAGCGAAAAATACGATAAATTGGAAAGGTTATCATTTCATGTGATGAAACTTATTCAAATTGATTTTTAAAAGTTTAATAGTCAAGATAAAGATGTTTAAACATGAATGTATTGGTGAGAAGTGAATTTTTATAGAAAACCGAATCGGAAATCGGATTTGTTCCGATTCCGTCGGGTTTCGTAATTTCGTATTTTAGAGAAATAGAAAGAAGAATAGAAAGGGACTTACGGGTTTCGATCTATACTAAGGAGTGAGGGGGGACTAAAGGAGTTGCCGAGGTGTTGCTTTGTCGCCGGTTGTTTCTAAAAACGTCGCCGGAATTCCTGCCAGAATTTCGTCGGAGCTTCGCCGCGAACTTGTTTTCAAAGTGCACACTTCTTGGAAAATTTTGAGAGAGTGAGCTTAGGATTTTTGGAGGTGAGAGGGTGGTGTGTAGGGTTGGTATTTATAGGGTTAGGCTAGGGTTAAGGTAGATGCAAAGTTTAAAATAAAAATGTGATAAAATGTAATAAAAATGTATTAAAAGTGGAGTAATTGGGGTTTTTAAAGAGCTCTGGAAGTGGTCTGAGGCTGAAATTTTGCAGGTGCATAGGGAATATGAAAAGACACAACTTTCATGTTGGGGCCATCGCCGGAATCGACCGACTCGGGGGTGACTCGGCCGTGACTCGGACGGAGCACTGAGTCGGCCGAGTCAAGGCCGAGTTGGCCGATTCCCGGCCGAGTCCGGCGGCCAGGTTCCCCCCCGACGGTTCATCTAACTCCTGAAAGTGTTACATCTTTGGGTGTAGTGGGGTTTTTGTGAGATATGCACGTGTAAACTCTTGGTATTCTAAAGGTTTTTTAAAAAATCAATATTAAAAATAATGTGGGGTATGGGATTTGAACTCTGGTGGCTTGGTTCAGCAGTGCAAGGTATTACCAATGAGCTACAAGCTCCTTCTTGTAATTATGGTGTGAAATAATTACTTAAAGTGGTAACAACAACATTAAATACCCTAAGTATACTTTAATTTTAAAACAATTTTATGTACACTAAAAATGGAGTTATTTAAAAACAAAATAATTACATATATATTGTGCTCAGGTTAAAATACTCCTTTATGGATTTTGAAAAATTTTAATTTAAAAATTTGTATAGGAAAAATGTGTATAAGAAAATTAGGGTTGTTACAGGCATGGAATGAAGCGTGAAGTAGCCATAAGCGTCGCAAAATGCTTGGTGTGTCAGCAAGTAAAGGCTGAACATCACAGGACTGCTGAATTACTTCAACCGTTACCAATCCCAGAATGGAAGTGGAAACACATCACGATGGATTTTGTGACCGTTCTTCCTCGCAGCATAAAGGGTAACGATGTCGTATAGGTCATTGTGCACCGACTCACAAAGTCGGCTCACTTCATTCCATTTCGAGTTGGCCAATCTACTGAAACACTAACAAAGAAGTACATGGAGGTAATAATCTACTTAAATATTTAAACTCTTCATAATGTACTATCTCTGATACCCATGAACTCATGCAGGAAATTGTGAGACTTCATGGAGTACCGGTGTGCATTGTCTCTGATCGTGACACCAAGTTCCGATTGCAATTTTGGCAGAATCTGCAAGCAAGCTTGGGAACAAGTCTGAACTTCAGCACGGCTTATCATCCACAAACAGATGGTCAGTCTGAGCAAACTATTCAGATCTTGGAGGATATGCTCAAAGCATGTATGTTAGACTTCAAAGGATCGTGGGAAGATCACCTAAATCTTGTGGAGTTCTCGTACAACAACAGCTACCAAGCAAACATAGGAATGGTACCTTTTGCAGCACTATATGGAAGAAAGTGTCGATCGCCATTAAGTTGGGACGACATCGTAGATAGGGAATTTCTTGGACCAGAGATGATAGTAGCGACTGTTGATGTGGTTCGTACTATCAGGGAAAGGATGCGCATAGCCCAAGATCGACAGAAGTACTGGACTGATGCAAAGAGACGTCGCTTGGAGTTCCAGCCAGGAGATCATATGTTCTTAAAGATATCTCCGAACGGCGGAGTGATCCGATTTGGTAGGCGGGATAAGTTAAGTCCGAGATATATTGGACCGTTCGACATACTCGAACGTGTCAGTGAAGTGGCATACCGCTTAGCGCTTCCACCTTCATTGGAAGGAGTGCATAATGTGTTCCACATATCTCAACTCAGAAGGTATGTGAGTGACCCCAGCCATATTCTTGATCATTCCGAGCTCACTATACAGCCTGATTTATCTTGTGAGCAACAACCTGTGGAGATCCTGGACAGGAAAGTGAAAACATTTCGGAACAAGGAAGTCAACTTGGTCCGAGTGATATGGAGGAAAGACACTCCAGGAGAGTCCACTTGGGAAAGGGAAGATGAAATACGTGCAAGATATCCATACCTCTTTGTAAATTAGTCCTCAAATAAAAGTTGTAAATTTCGAGGACGAAATTTTTGTAAGGAGGGTAGACTGTAACAACTCCATTTTTAGTGTACAAAAATTTGCTTAAAATTAATGTATACTTGGGGTATTTACTTTTGGCTGTGACTACTTTAAGTATTTAATTAACTCCTTAATTACAATAAGGAGCTTGTAGCTCATTGGTAATACCTTGCACTACTGAACCAAGCCACCAGAGTTCAAATCTCATACCCCACATTATTTTTAATATTATTTTGTTTTGAGTTTTTTAGAATATCAACAGTCAACACGTGTTCACTCCCAAAAATCCCACTGCCCTAGAAAAAGTAAATATACCAGTGAGATCACCAGACGACTCCCCACCTCCTGACTCGGGCCGGCGCCGCCGGCCGGACTCAGCCGGTCGGCCGAGTCGTCAACAGAAAAGATCTGTCTCTTCCTCTCCCCTACCCCCTGCACACTTCATTTACTTAGATCGGTTCTAGAGAATTCAAAAAGTCCCATTTACTCCATTTTTAAGGAATTTTAATATATTTTTTACATTTTTTTCAATTCAAACTCTTCATCTACCCTAACTCTAGCCTAACCCTATAAATACCACCCCTACACTCTACCCTCTCACCCCAAAACTCTGAGCCAACTCTCAAGAAATCTCTAGAAACCCTAATGTGCAATCGAAGTGAGCGAAAGGCGAAACTCCGGCGGATTTTCCGGCGACAACTGTAGGAACTCCCGGCGACGAAACGATACACCGTCGACTGCTCTCGTCTCCCCTTCCTCTCTTTTAAAGTCCTAAACCCGTAAGCCCCAATTTCTCTTCTTTACTCTTTTCTTAAAATATGAACTTTCAAAACCCGACGGAATCGGAACAAATCCGATTTCTGATTCGGTTTCTTCCTAAAACTTCACTTTTCTTTAATACAATCATGCTACAACCACTACATGTTGACTATTAAACACTAACTAATCATATTAAATAAGTTTCATATCAAAAGTAATTTCTATTTCCATTTTACCGTATTTTTTTCATTAAAATACCATATAGTTTCATTTCTACATTTAAACCATCAAAACCCTTGCTATACCTTTAAGTAGATCACAAGGTAATGACCTACCTCCTCACATACTCATATGCAATATAGCACAATACCCTCGGGAACATAGAATACGAGAAAACGACACCTTTTCATTTAAATACCTTTTAATAATAAAACCATTTTCTAAACGATTTAGTATTTATATAAATCTTTGCAAAGCGCCGCTACAACCCATTTGGGGAACCCGTTCGAAATGGTGTGGATTATCGTACATTCTCGGGCTTAGTAGTACGAGATGCAGACCTCCGCAAGGAGCATTCGGTCTCGAAAGATTTAAAATACGAAAATCTAAAGAAAATGAAATTTCTAGAAATATTATATATATTAAAAATTATTTTCAAATAAATATATGTATATATATCCTTAAAATATCTATTTTGTAATAATATAAATATTCCACCTTTTTCTAAAAATATCACAAGAATTATTTTACACTAAAATACCACGAATTCCCTACAAATCAATATTACAAATAAATACCTTTATTTATGAAATTAGGATATTTTCACTAGAATTATCACAATATAAAATCTACATTCATTACAACTCTAAAAACGATTAATAAATACGTGGGGTGTATTTTGATAAGTATATAATAGTATTTTTACATAAAACCCCCTCAAGTTCTATAAATTACCTTAAGAACCCTAGTAAACATAGGTTTAAGCGGGGCCAATCTCTTGAGTCTCATGGAGCCGGAGAAGTGGGTGCTTGCCTATTTAAGGTAGACAACTTAACAAAGGTGTTATCAATACGGTAATCGTCTTTGAAAAAGACACAAATCCTGACGTCCATGTGCAGCGGTTACCGGTAACATCAAAACAATCAGGACTTCAATTTACTTTTCTAATTGTCTGACTCAGAGTGAGTCTCATTATAATCTGATTTGAATATGATTCAAGTACAATCTACAATCTAAAATCTACAATATTACAATTCAATATGCATTCATGAATCCATATATTCAATCTGTTCAAACTATTCAATCTGTATTGACTAAACCGAACCATGGATATACTTCCATTTACATGTTTCTCCAGTTATATCCATTTACATGATTCTCCAGTTACATCCGTTTACTGATATCATGGTTCCGGTCAGTCATCCAATTATACAATCTATACAGTTACAATACAAGACAAACAATACAATCAAAACACTATGGGGTTTAAGGGGTAGATTGATACGGAAGGTGTTAGAAGTGGCACGAGACAGTAAGATTAAGACACCTAACCTATATTCCGTTGTTGTTGTACCGTGGCCCAACGGTTCCTTGTACATTCCGTTTGCCCTGGTCTCTAGCATATAGGGACCCCTCTCGTATACACTGGCATTCTTCTGTACCAAGCTACAAACAACGGCGTGAACACAATATTATAACAATATAATACAACTTTAAAAGATATCTTCTTACTCTGTCTATTCTATTTCTCCCTTATCTTTGGGACTTACCGAGCGATCTGTTCGCTGACGACATTCTCTTTCTTTCTTCTTTGAATATCGTCAGGTGATCTGGACACGTCAGAGATCGAGCCCACTGTTGAAGACTTAGACCAATTCAGTGAAGACCCCGAGCTCTAGTTCATTGTACACTTTCCATTCAGTACTTTTCATTTCTGTTATGCCATTGTTTAGGCATTGTTTTTTTATCAGTTGTATTTACTTTTCATGTATTGTACGGAAATAATATGAATAAATAAAGTTGCTGTTTTGATTATATCTTGTCTCTTGTGCATTTACTTTTATATTGCTTAGATACGCTTAGCGTATTTACTTCACAGTAAATACGTAGCGGTCCAGTCGCGTCCTCTGTCCGTATACTGGGAAGCGGGGCGTGACAATATGCAAACCATACCGGTGAACTTCCTCGTCGCCAAGGTCCCTTCATCCTACGACATTCTCCTAGGACGTCCGACCTTAAATGCTCTCCGAGCCTATATCTCTACTTATCACCTTGCGATCAAATTTCCTTTAGATCAAGAGGGAATAGGCCGTGCCTACAAAGACCAGCAAACCGCTAGGATTTGCCTCGCCTCGACGTCTACCGCAGGAGATCAAGGTGATGATTTTGAGGATATACCCGACTTCCAAGGGTATTTAGATACACGCGACGACCAAATGGAAGTTAGAGGTGCCCCGGTAAAAGCATTAACGGAAGTTGTCACGCCCCGCTTCCCAAAATACGGAAAACGAGGGATGACTAGGCCAGCCATGCTCCTACGGTCAAAGAATCATCCTGCCGTAGTCACATTTCGGCTTCTAGCATTACATGGTAATCAGTAGATAAAGCACAGTAGTAAAGGAATCACATCACTAATTTATTACATTAAAATTCCATTGTTCACAAATTACAGATAACAAGAACAATTACTAACCAAGTTCAATCTCACGATCACTTTTATGGAAAGCAGTAAATGAAGAAGATACACCAGACTATATCTCCGTGAACTCGAAGGGTAGATCCGTCTTTTGCGCTGGTCCTTCCACGGAATCTGAGCATGCATACTCAGGTCGTCAGAGCGACACAATAACAATATTATTATAATAAGATGAAACAGGTAAATGAGGTAATACTGGTGTAAGAACAATGCAAGTAATCGCTATGTCACTATATGATGCAGAATATGTTCTGTGTCCTTATCGGTCTCTAGGTCATGTTTGAAATCGCATAGTGGAAGGAGGATCATATTTAACAGGAGTCTCGTACATACCCGAGACAACGGCCCACATGCTCGGGACATAACCCTGTCAGCCGGATCGCTAGATCCTACCTACTATACATATATCATTGCTCGAATGATCATCCTCTAAAACACGGTCCCGCTAAATACGATTCTCTTTCCACTTCGATTTCCCCTTTATTCCCAGGTTTTCACTAGTTATGATCTTGATTTAGTCGTGTACAAGTATACCAATGGCACGGTTTTATCACTGTTCACTGTATCAATCACTATCATGAATATTCACTTTCCATTGGTGTACTCGTCACTCCTAAACCAACATCTATCACGCACGATAATGCAATGTCCACTGATCCTAACACGCACTAACACTAAGTATATGGCAAATGGGGTATGATATATGTATGTATGCTATCAATAAGCTAAGTATGTTATGAATCATCATGCATGTCATTAACTTATATAAATTGCATAAATTAATATGTTAAGAATTCGGCAAAATGATACAAGTAAGATAAATAGAACACTCAGCCAGCCATTCATCAAAATTAGTTTCAGTGCAATCGGGATTCCGGTTTTCAAGATACAGCTGTTTCATTTTAAGTGCTCACGGCTGAAAATTCAGTTTCAGAACTGAACGTCCGTTTCGCGACACGAATTTCACCCAGATGGGTTCAGATTTTAGCGATGCTACAGTTCAATGAAATCTAGTGTTTTCAATAGAGTATTCAACTCAATAGACGGATCCTCAATCGTGTCTGTACGTTGAAAGTTACACACAGTTTAACATCAGTATATCACTTTTGAATCTGTTCTGGACAGTTATACGTTCTGCCCTTTTATTTACAGTTTAAAATAGCAAACGGCGATGAAACGGAATGGAACCACTTGTTTTATTTAGCTAACAGAATTATATTTAATCTACTGTAGAGTTCCGTAACATACGATTCCAGGAAACACAGTGACACACATTTTGGTACAGTACACGATAAACAGAGTCGCTCTGGACTGCAGTCCAGAGTCGCACTCCGATCTCATTATCATCGCTGTTACAGAACAGAAATCATTAGAATTTTACATAGGGTTAAAGTTCGTCGAGTCGGCTTCGATTTAAGCCTTCGAACGCATCATTCCAGTATGTATATAATTTACGGTGATTTTATTCATTTTCAGATATGGGAAAAATTCTAGTTTTATCGGCATATTTGGGGGTATCAATTTTAGTCACTAACAATCATATTCTCCAGTGAGATTTATACATGATATTTATCATTATGAGGGCCAAGAGAAAACATTTATTTCCGTCAAATCAAACAATTATTTTCATTGGGGTCTAGCATCGAACACATAGGTCGCATAATATATCGGGAATCGGCAAATTCGTAAACTATGTGATTTAGGTTTGTACCACAACTATATTAGCATGAAGCAAGTAAACACTTGCCTGGAAACATCTCGGGGTCGCACGGCAGAAGCGGCGTTACAAACTCGTGATGTACGCCGTGAAACGGATTGGCGCGAGCTTGGCTCGAGATGCGGAATTTGCGTCGGAGTTGTCCGGAGTCGTTGCACGGTCACTGGAGGTTGAGAGGTGCTTGATGGTCCTCTGTGAGTGCACTGGGGCCGACGACGGTCGACGGCGTCGCTCCGACGATGGGCTGCAGTGAGTGCTCTGGTTTGCAAAGAAATTTGAAAGAGAGGGAGCAATGGTGGTGCTCAGGTGTGGGTGTAGGGGGTGTGTGGATGTTGATGCTGATGACGAGGAGGTCGTAGGGTGGTCGGCAATGTGGTGGGGAGTTCGCCGGCGTCGAAGGTGCAAGGTGGTGGTCGGCTCGGATGTACTGGGTTGGGTGTACAGGGGATCGGGTGTACTGGGTCGGGGGAGTCGTAGAGGGAGAAGAAAGGTGAATGAGGGGCTGTCGTTGTCGTGGGGTCGAGCGAAGTGATGGGGTGATCGCCGGCGGTGGAGTGAGGGACACGGCGGAGTTGGGTGCTCAGTGAGTTTCGAGAGGGAGAGAGATGAGGGATTTTTTGAAAAAATGAACGAGAAGAGAGAGCGAGGTGAAGGAGATAATGACGACGAGAGGAGCGCGTCGTGGGTGTACCGTTGCAGGAGCGGGGGCGTGGGCATGAGGCGCGGCGGAGAAAGGGGATCGCGCGCAGGAATGGAAGAGAGCCGTTGGGGGAGAAGCACAGGGACGGACCGGGTCGGGTATTGAGGAAGCGGGCCAAGGAAGTGGGTCGGCTGAGGATAAAAATTCCCTTTAAAAAAAATATTTAGTAGGCTGAAGAGAACGGGCCGGGGAAAATTAATTAAAGGATTTATTTAAAAATCCTGAGTGGGCTGAGGAAAAAGAAACGGGCTAGGGTTTTTTTTTTATAAGGATTTTAGAAAATGGTGAGTGGGCTTGGGGTTTAAATTAATTTGTTAGTTTAAAATTTGATTTTGAGTTGTTGGGCTTAGGGTTTTAAATAATAGGTTAAAGTAAGGTTGGGGTTTAAATTTAAAATGTTTTACTTGTTTTAGTTTTGGTATTAATTTAATTTGGCTTTTAGGGTTTGGACTATGATTTCAAAAGAGTTGGAAAAAATAAGGTTTAAATATTAAGCTTAACAACCAATTAAAATACGAAGGAAGAAAGAAAGGAAATCACTGGAATTTTAGGAAATGGGAACTTTTATTAAGATGGAAATGGGGATTTACAGAAGTACCCCTCGCAAAAGGGGTCAACGGCCGGACAGTCCACATCGGCTCTCTCCTGACTGAGGATCGCTGCGAAGAACTGATTTGGTTCCTCTGAGATAACTCGGACGTATTCGCTTGGGCGCCGGTGGACATGCCCGGAATCGACCTTAGAGTGATCTCCCACAAGCTCGGGGTCGACCCGAAAGCAAAACCCATCCGACAAAAGAAGAGAAGCTTTGCGCCGGCAAAGCAAAAGGCAATAGAAGACGAAGTGGATAGACTACTCGCCGCTGACTTTATCAGGAACCTGGATTACTCTGATTGGCTGGCGAACGTGGTCATGTTCAAGAAGGCAAATGGGAAATGGCGCATGTGCGTCGATTTCACGGATTTGAACAAGGCATGCTCCAAAGATAACTATCCCCTCCCTTGGATAGACCAGCTGGTAGACAGCTCTGCCGGCCACGAATTATTGAGCTTCATGGACGCTTTCTCAGGTTACAATCAGATCAGGATGAACCCGTTCGACGAAAAACTTACCGTCTTCACCACTGACCGGGGGGTATACTGCTATAAAGTGATGCCCTTCGGACTTAAGAACGCTGGGGCCACATATCAGCGATTGGTCAATAAGCTGTTCAAACTCCAGATCGGCAGGAATATGAAAGTCTACGTCGACTACATGCTCGTAAAATCCATCTCATCAGCGGGGCACACTAAAGACCTTGGGGAGACATTCGACGTCATGCGCAAGTACAAAATGAAGCTGAATCCAGCTAAGTGGGCGTTCGAAGTCACCGGCGGAAAGTTCCTCGGGTTCATGGTAACCCACCGAGGAATCGAATCAAACCCTGAAAAGATCAACGACATCCTCAACATGGCATCGCCCAAGACCAATGTCGAAATCATGCGGCTCACAGGAAGGGTCGCTGCCCTGAGTCACTTTATGTCCAAGTCCGGAGAGAAGTGCCTTCCGTTTTTCAAGGCTCTGAGGAAGATCCCTAAGTTTGAATGGTCTGAGGAATGTCAGAATGCTTTCGAGCAATTTAATGCACATCTATCGACCCCACCGCTACTCACCCGACTAGTCTAAGGTGACGAACTGCTGCTATATCTGGCCGTCTCCAACCAAGCAGCAGGCTCAGTGCTTGTCAGGGAATGCGAAGACATAAAGAGGCCGGTCTATTACGTGAGCCATATCTTCAAGGACACAGAAACGAGATACCCGGCCATAGTAAAAATAGTCTCGGCGCTTGTCGTCGCCTCCAAAAAATTTCGGCACTATTTTCAAGCGCACGCGATCCTCTTCCTCACCAAGCGACCTTTACGGTTAATCCTCGCCTCCCCCGAGTCATCAGAATGACTGGAGAAGTGGAGGTGGGAACTATCCCAATTCGATATCAAATACCACTCCCGACAAGCCATCAAAGCGCAAGTCTTGGAGAATTTTGTTGTCGAATGCACCATTCCAGCTAAAGAAGAAGCGCCAACCCGGGACCCCAAACCATAACCCACGGTTAAAGAGGTGCCCGACCCCATCCCGGATTGGGTGCTCTATATGGACGGATCCTCTACCGAGGAGGGGAGAGGGGCTGTGTAACAACCGAGCCCAATGCTAATAGTTTCTGTTACCGTATGATTGGTGTATGGTGTTTATTTCATTGATCTTAATTGACTGTTGCTAGTTATAAATTTTACCCTGACAATTCATTATTGCATATAACAATCTAAGGCATCTGAAATAAAATTAAAAATACTTGTCATGGCCTACTTGACACCCCTAACCCTGTGGTAGCGTCCTTGCATCGTGTTCTCGTCCCGTTCAGTAAAACGGACGGGTTTGGACGACTACGCGCACATACGTGCGTCCGTTTTGGGGGTATACTTTTTGATTGTAAAATACTTCATTTTAAATTTTGGACCCCGTCTATAATTTTCTTATTTCAATTTCAAATTTTTGGACCCGATCCGGGCGCAATTTGAAAATATTTTACATTTGCGCCAAATCCTAATTTCTAAATTTTTTTATACCGTCGAATATAAATTAAATCCCCAGAATATTTTCCATTTCCTTAAATCTTTCACAAATTTTTATCAACCAATCCCCATCACTCTTTAGACTCCCCGGGCCCCACCATTTCTCGTTCTCTCTCCCTTTCTCTTTCTCTTTCTCTCCCTTCTCCCTTCCTCTCTCCTCACGTCGCGACGAGATTCTTTCTCCTCCCCATTTCTCTCTCCTCTCGATTTCTCACTTCCTCTCTATCTCTCTCCTCTCACAATCTTTCTCTCTCTCTCTCTCCCCGTCTCTCTCTCCCCCCCTATATATATTATTTCTCTTCCTCCTTATTTTCTCCAGAACCCACTCTCGCGAGTCCTAACCACCTCGTCCTCTCTCGCCTTTCCCGAGCACCTTGCAACTGCAGCCGCGCCCTGCACACCCTGCACTCTTGCACCGCCGGATCTGTCGCCGCCGGCGGCCTCGCCTTCGTGCCCCGGCCTTCGTGCAACCTCGGTGAGCACTACCTATCCTCCTGTTCATCTCGGTTGTTAATGGTTCTGTTGATTTGCCGGGTAGGTTGCAGTTCATGCGTCGGAGCTCCGTCGACGTGGTCGACGACCACCACCCCTCCACAGATCCTCGTGAGCACCCTCTTCTCTATCCTCCTTCCCTTCTCTCTTCTTGATTCTTTTATCATTGCATGCATTATTGAATATTGTAGATTCACTGTTTTTGGGTTCGCCGGAATCCGGTCGTGCCGGCGACGGGTCCCGACGATCCAGCGAGGTATTCTGACCTGTGTGGTTCCACTGTTTGTCGTTCGGGCTTATTCCGTGAACCGTGAGCACGTCGCGAGATTTCCCCACCGACGTGTAACGTTCCGTTTTCCCGATTCGCTACCCGTCGAGGCAAGTGAAACTTGCTACATGCTATTTTAAACTATTCATATGCTAAATTAATTATTTCCTGTTAAATCCCTAATTAGAATTGATAGAAGTAGATTTCAAGATTAACCGTATAAAGTGCCGTACACATTTTTATAATTCCGGACTTGAAGCTTGATCTTGCACCTGATTAGTTATAACTAACAATCACCTGTACATGATAAATCATATTGTTTATTGCCATGATCCCCTTTGTCCAGTTTAACCTATCAGACATCCATGTGCAACTTAAACAGGTCTAATTACAACTGCATCCATTAAACAGATTATACATGTCGTCGCATCCAGATTTATTAACATGTTTTTTCTGCATTCATATCTATCATACTGTATTCTCATAATGCTGACACTGTCTGTTAAACACCCCTGATAACTGTACAGCTAGTTAACTGAATCTGCTTATTACTTAATTCATTACTTAAGTCATGTTGTTGATAACCATGCTTGATTATGTAACTGATTATGAGCACACCCATGATATCGTTTACATCTTGACATGACTTGCTACATACATATTGATTGACCCGACATGGTACCGTATACTGCTTGACTTGACCTGATGTACCATGACCTGACCCGTTACCTGATCTTATGTCTAATGCCAACAAACCTGACATGTAATCCTCATGGACCGTTCCTGTTGTCTATCCAGACAAACCTGCTTACCTGATCCTGTGTTGGCATTAGTTCTTGATTACTGAATACCTGACTTGACATACACATATAACTTGGAGGTATGGAGAAATCAAAGGTGAAACCTGACTTGTAACTCAACAGTTCGCTACTTGTTCTGATCAGTTTTAGAGGCTGGGCCAGCCTTGGAATGATGCTGCTGACATCATTCATCTGTACACATTCCTGTTTTAGTGCCTAGCGGCATGTCTCGGTTTCAGCCCGAGAATCTGGACCATGGTCTCAGGTATACACGGGATACTATTGAGTTACATCGATGATTCACCAATTTGATTTCAAAGTCTTTAGAACGGAAAACCTGATAGAACAGTCTAGTTTACTCAATGCACACTACCCTACACTGCCTTGACTTACATTACTGTTACACCTACTTTTCATTCATATTTATATTGCATTGCCTGTTACCCTCTGTTTATATTTTATTACTTGATGACATGACGCGCTGACGTCTGGGTTTTGCATGGCCCAGATTCCGTACCTTTGCTGTAGTCCGAGCAGGAGTACTTCAGCCAGCAGGCTGAGCTGTGAGTTTCAGTAGTAGCTAGTTCAGTTATTTTCTGCAGTTTATTCCTGATGTGAGCCCGCATTATGGGACATACATTCCAGTTATTGTATATTGGATCTTTTGCTTCCGCACCTTTATTATTCTTGACTCATGTTATTTGGTTCATGGACATGTTTTAGATAGTTTTTTTTTGTTCTTGATATCTCTACGGCCGTAATGTGACTGTGGATGGATACTTCCTACCCACAGGTAGCATGGTTGGGCTATGTCACGTACCCAATTTAGCGTACTCTGGGAAGCGGGGCGTGACATGGTTCTTTTGGTATCAGAGCCATAGGATAGTCGGGTTGATTCTTTTGTAGTTGGGTATTGTACCCAATACACGAATCAGGAAACCCGTATTTAGGAAACATGTCCTGCCACCTTGCCGTTTTACCGTTCTTGAATCAAATTCTTCCTGATTATATCTTTTACGATGTGCAAACTTCCTTTGCAAATCGACTCGAAAACCTGATTCCTTGTTATCTCTAGGACTTAGGCGACTAGGGTGGAGTTATGTAATTGTGGCTATGATACCGCGGCATAGTTACAATGCGGTACTCTATTTAAGTAACTTGGAGTTCTGGCCTTGATCTAAATTTTGAATCTGTTATCATGCTAATGTTGGGTGTTTTGATTTCAGGAATATGGCAGATAAGAATTTGAAAACGTACCAAAGGCGTGTGGACGAAGCCGCCATGCTTGGAGTGATAAGGGGAATGCTGGAGAATCAAAAGAGACAGACCGAGCTGATCCAGCAGCAAGCGGAATCGTTTCAGGAAGGTTTGCGGACCGTTCAGCAGTCCGTAGACAAGGTTGAAGCCAAACCAGTTGATCGAGTAGGGACCGTAGCAGATTTCAGGCGTTTGGGTCCGTCTGCATTTACTGGTTTGGAGGACCCGTTGCCAGCGGAGCAGTGGCTAGTTGACACAGAGAACTTGCTTATTGCGGCACAGATTCCAGATGAGAAAAGAGTTGATGTGGCACGCATTCAGTTAGTGGACTACGCCCGAGAATGGTGGCTTGTGGAGGAGACCCGCTTGCTCAAGCCGATCAAGTGGGCGGATTTTTCGAAGAGTATCCTAGAGAAGTTCTTCCCGCGGACCGCACGGGAGGGAATGGAAGAGAAATTCATCGGGCTAAGGCAGAATGGAGCACCCGTGGATGTGCATGCAGCAGAATGGACAAGACTCAGCAGATTCGCTGGACCTTTAGTTGCCAACGATGCAGACAGGGTACGGAGGTTCATGCGCAGCTTGGACGTGGACATCCAGAGGCAGATTGTCTCCCTGGGTTTGACCACTTTCTCACAAGTACTTGCGGCAGCCCGAGAGCAGCAGAGCCTATCGGGATGAAGGGGAGTTTGCAGCAGACAGCAGTTGTCGTAAGGAAGCCAACATTTGTACCAAACCGAGCTCATGGTCGCAGAGGTATTCCAGTGGACCGTCGAGGCGTAGCACCAATGAAGAAGCATGCTGTAGTTGACCAGAGAAAGAGCATGACTTGTAACTACTGCAATTTACCTGGCCACGTGCAAAAGGATTGTCGAAGGAGGCTGGGACTCTGTTTAGTTTGTGGAGCGGCAGATTACGCTGTCAGCGCTTGTCCGTCGAAGCTTCGTACAAAGGATGATATTCAGAAGCCTCCGCAGAAACCGTTTCAGGGACAGAAGCAGCTGACTTAAGGACCTAATCAGGCTCGAGCTTTTACCTTGACAGCTGAGGAAGCTAAGGCGTCAGGAGAAGTTGTTTCAGGTATTCTACTCGTTCATGGTTTTCCCGCATTAGCGTTGTTTGATTCTGGTGCATCCCATTGTTTTATGTCATCCAAGTTTATAACTACAAACTCGATTACCTGCACAACCCTGTCTAGTTTCTGGGACATACACACTGGGAATGGGAAAATCATATCTAGTAGGGAATGTAAAGATTGTGCAGTTGTTGTTTGCGGACGGGAGCTTTTTGCAGATTTCTTGGTGATTGATACGGGCAGCTATGAAGTCGTCTTGGGAATGGATTTTCTTAGCACTTTCCACGCTCATATTGATTGTAGGGCAAAGTAATTTTCCAGATTCCCGGACATCCCGAGTTTACCTTCTCTGGAGGAAGCAGTTCTGTCGGGCCAGTCGAGTTTAGAGCTAGGCCGACAAATGATATTCTTGCATCAATGGAGGTTGATAAAAGTGAAGAGCCAGCTGTTGTTCGTGATTTTATGGACGTGTTTGAAGATATATCGGGATTACCGCCGAAGCGAGACATGGATTTTGCAATTGATCTCATTCCTGGTGCAGCGCCAGTTTCTAAAGCGTATTATCCAATGGCACCAGTGGAGTTGGAAGAAGTCAAAAAACAGGTTGCCGAATTGCTTGAAAAGGGTTGGATTCGAAGCAGTAACTCGCCTTGGGGAGCTCCAGTTCTTCTAGTCAAGAAGAAGGATGGCACAAGAAGGATGTGCATCGACTATCGAGAATTAAACCGGGTGACTATTAAGAACAAGTACCCGATCCCTCGCATTGGCGAACCTTTTGAGCAGCTTAGTGGCGCGAGGGTATTCTCGAAGCTGGATTTGCGATCCAGATATCATCAGGTCACAGTGAAAACAGAAGATATTGGCAAGACGGCGTTCCGAACTCGGTATGGACATTACGAGTATTTAGTGATGCCCTTCGGAGTGACGAATGCGCCGGCGATATTCATGGACTTGATGAACCGAATCTTTTCACCATTCTTAGACCAGTTTATTGTGGTATTCATTGACGATATTCTGGTTTACTCGAAGAGTTTTGAAGAGCATGCTGAGCATTTGAAGATCGCACTATAGACGTTGAGACAGGAGAAGTTGTATGCGAAGATGAGTAAGTGCGAGTTTTGGCTGGAGGAAGTAAAGTTTTTGGGGCATGTTGTGTCTGGCGATGGAATCGCCGTCGATCCAGAAAAAATTGTAGCAGTTCGAGATTGGCCGATTCTAAAGAATGTTGCTGAGATAAGAAGTTTCCTTGGACTGGCCGGATACTACAGGAGATTCGTAGAGAACTTTGCTCGTCTGGCGGAGCCGTTGACCAAGCTTACGCGCAAGGAGGTACTTTTTGTGTGGACGGATAGTTGTGCGTCAGCTTTTGAGACGTTAAAGCAGAAATTGATAACCGCCCCTATTCTGACCGTGCCAGACAATTCCGGAGGATTGGTGATTCACAGCGACGCATCTGGGAAAGAATTGGGATGTGTTTGAATGCAGCATGGGAAGGTTGTAGCGTACGCATCAAGACAGCTGAAGACCCATGAGAAGAATTACCCAACTCATGACTTGGAGCTTGCGGCTGTGATTTTCGCTCTGAAGATTTGGAGACACTACCTTTTGGGCGAAAGGGTCAAAGTTTTCACGGACCATAAGAGCTTGAAGTATGTGTTCACGCAGAAGGAGCTTAATATGAGGCAGCGTAGATGGTTAGAGCTGATAGCTGATTACGATCTTGATCTTAAGTACCATTCGGGGAAGCTTAATGTCGTGCCGGATGCGCTCAGTCGGTTACCAGCAATTCAGATGTTGACTACGCTGAAGGAGCTCGTTGAAGATTTTCGAAGATTTGACTTGGAGGTTGTGCTACCGCATTCTTCGGGACAGTTGATGCAGCTGTAAGTACATTCGTCGTTGATCGAGAATATTAAAGCAGCGCAATCGCAGGATCCTAGGCTGCAAAAGTTTCGAGAACAGGTTGAAGCCGGACTACGAACAGATTTACTGATACATGAAGATGGTTCATTGAGATATGGTATCCGTTTGTGTGTACCAAAGGGAGATACTCATGAAGAGCTTATGAAGGAGGAACACAGTTCAGCTTATTCTGTACATCCAGGAGGCACGAAGATGTACCGGGATATTCGACAGCATTTCTGGTGGGAAGGCATGAAGCGGGAGATTGCTCGCTTTGTGGCAAAGTGCTTGGTGTGTCAGCAAGTTAAGGCTGAACATCAAAGGGTTGCTAGTTTATTGCAACCACTTCCGATTCCTCAGTGGAAGTGGGAACATATAACCATGGATTTCGTGACAGCTCTACCGCGGAGTCCAAAAGGCAACAATGCAGTATAGGTGATTGTTGATCGATTGACCAAGGCAGCTCATTTTATTCCTTTTCGGGTTGGTCAATCAACAGAAACTTTGGCAGAATGGTACATGCAGGAGATTGTAAGATTGCATGGAGTACCGGTGAGCATCGTGTCCGATCGGGACACTCGGTTCTTATCACACTTCTGGAGGAGTTTACAGGAAAGTTTGGGGACTCGATTGAAGTTTAGCATAGTTTATCATCCTCAAACTGATGGTCAGTCGGAGAGAACGATCCAAACTCTTGAAGATATGTTGAGAGCATGCATGTTGGACTTCAAGGGTTCATGGGAGGATCATCTACATTTGATGGAGTTTTCTTACAACAACAGTTTCCAGACAACTATCCAGATGGCTCCATTTGAAGCTTTGTATGGTCGTAAATGCCGTTCACCTGTTTGCTGGGACGATGTCGGTGAACGAAAATTGTTGGGACCAGATTTGGTTTTGCAGACAGTTGAGAAAGTTAACACCATCAGAAATCATATGAAGGCAGCTCAAGACAGACAGAAGAGTTTGGCAGATACGTCGAGAAGACCTCTAGAGTTCGCCATGGGTGATTTGGTATTCTTGAAGACATCACCGACTAGAGGGGTGATTCGCTTTGGAAGTCGAGGAAAGCTCAGTCCTCGATTTGTTGGACCCTTTGAGATCTTGGAGCGTGTTGGTGAGATAGCGTATCATTTGGCGTTACCGCAGTCCTTGGCGAATGTGCACGATGTGTTTCGCGTATCTCAACTCCGTAGGTATGTTCGAGATGAAACGCATGTATTGGATCATTCGGAGCTGACGGTACGAGAAGACTTGACTTTTGAGGAGCGACCGGTTGAAATTGTGGATCGAAAGGAAAGGTTCTTAAGAACAAGGTTATCCCTCTTGTACTTGTTTCTTGGGGTAATCGCTCGCATGGAGAGTCCACTTGGGAACGAGAAGATGAAATCCGGCAGAAATTTCCTCATCTTTTCTTGTAGTTGTTTGTCGTCTATCTTTGTATTCTTGGAATTTCGAGGACGAAATTCTTTTTGTAGTTGGGTATAATGTAACAACCGAGCCCAATGCTACTAGTTTCTGTTACCGTATGATTGGTGTATGGTGTTTACTTCATTGATCTTAATTGACTGTTGCTAGTTATAAATTTTATCCCGACAATTCATTATTGCATATAACAATCTAAGGCATCTGAAATAAAATTAAAAATACTTGCCATGGCCTGCTTGACACCCCTAACCCTATGATAGCGTCCTTGCATCGTGTTCTCGTCCCGTTCAGTAAAACGGGCGGGTTTGGACGACTACGCGCACGTACGTGCGTCCGTTTTGGGGGTATACTTTTTTATTGTAAAATACTTCATTTTAAATTTTGGACCCCGCCTATAATTTTCTTATTTCAATTTCAAATTTTTGGACCCGACCCGGGTGCAATTTGGAAATATTTTATATTTACGCCAAATCCTAATTTCTAAACTTTTTTATACCGTCAAATATAAATTAAATCCCCAGAATATTTTCCATTTCCTTAAATCTTTCACAAATTTTTATCAACCAATCCCCATCACTCTTTAGTCTTCCCGGGCCCCACCATTTCTCATTCTCTCTCCCTTTCTCTTTCTCTTTCTCTTTCTCTCTCTTCTCTCTTCCTCTCTCCTCACGTCGCGACGAGATTCTTTCTCCTCCCCATTTCTCTCTTCTCTCGATCTCTCACTTCCTCTCTATCTCTCTCCTCTCGCAATCTTTCTCTCTCTCTCTCTCTCTCTCTCTCTCCCCCCCTATATATATTATTTCTCTTCCTCCTTATTTTCTCCAGAACCCAAAACCCACCCTCGCGAGCCCTAGCCGCCTCGTCCTCCCTCGTCTTTGACCCAACGCCGACGCCACCACCGCCGGCCTCATCGCCTCCTCGCCCTCGTCGCATCCACCTCACCTTCCTTCCTCCTTTCCCGAGCACCTTGCAACTGCAGCCGCGTCCTGCACACCCTGCACTCTTGCACCGCCGGATCTATCGCCGCCGCTGGCCTCGCCTTCGTGCCCCGGCCTTCGTGCAACCCCGGTGAGCACTACCTATCCCTCTCCTTTCTTCTTCCCTTCTCCTTCTCTGTTCATCTCGGTTGTTAATGGTTCTGTTGATTTGCCGGGTAGGTTGCAGTTCGTGCGTCGGAGCTCCGTCGACGTGGTCGACGATCACCACCCCTCCACAGATCCTCGTGAGCACCCTCTTCTCTATCCTCCTTCCCTTCTCTCTTCTTGATTCTTTTATCATTGCATGCATTATTGAATATTGTAGATTCACTGTTTTTGGGTTCGCCGAAATCCGGTCGTGCCGGCGACGGGTCCCGACGATCCAGCGAGGTATTCTGACCTGTGTGGTTCCACTATTTGTCATTCGGGCTTATTCCGTGAACCGTGAGCACGTCGCGAGATTTCCCCGCCGACGTGTAACGTTCCGTTTTCCCGATTCGCTACCCGTCGAGGCAAGTGAAACTTGCTACATGCTATTTTAAACTATTCATATGCTAAATTAATTATTTCCTATTAAATCCCTAATTAGAATTGATAGAAATAGATTTCAAGATTAACCGTATAAAGTGCCATACACATTTTTATAATTCCGGACTTGAAGCTTGATCTTGCACCTGATTAGTTATAACTAACAATCACCTGTACATGATAGATCACATTGTTTATTGCCATGATCCCCTTTGTCCAGTTTAGCCTATCAGACATCCATGTGCAACTTAAACAGGTCTAATTACAACTGCATCCATTAAACAGATTATACATGTCGTCGCATCCAGATTTATTAACATGTTTTTTCTGCATTCATATCTATCATACTGTATTCTTATAATGCTGACACTGTCTGTTAAACACCCCTGATAACTGTACAGCTAGTTAACTGAATCTGCTTATTGCTTAATTCATTACTTAAGTCATGTTGTTGATAACCATGCTTGATTATGTAACTGATTATGAGCACACCCATGATATCGTTTACATCTTGACATGACTTGCTACATACATATTGATTGACCCGACATGGTACCGTATACTGCTTGACTTGACCTAATGTACCATGACCTGACCCGTTACCTGATCTTATGTCTAATGCCAACAAACCTGACATGTAATCCTCATGGACCGTTCCTGTTGTCTATCCAGACAAACCTGCTTACCTGATCCTGTGTTGGCATTAGTTCTTGATTACTGAATACCTGACTTGATATACACATATAACTTGGGGGTATGGGGTAATCAAAGGTGAAACCTGACTTGTAACTCAACAGTTCGCTACTTGTTTTGATCAGTTTTAGAGGCTGGGCCAGCCTTGGAATGATGCTGCTGACATCATTCATCTGTACACATTCCTGTTTTAGTGCCTAGCGGCATGTCTCAGTTTCAGCCCGAGAATCTGGACCGTGGTCCCGGGTATGCACGGGATACTATTGAGTTACATCGATGATTCACCAATTTGATTTCAAAGTCTTTAGAACGGAAAACCTGATAGAACAGTCTAGTTTACTCAATGCACACTACCCTACACTGCCTTGACTTACATTACTGTTACACCTGCTTTTCATTCATATTTATATTGCATTGCCTGTTACCCTGTTTATATTTTATTACTTGATGACATGACGCACTGACGTCTGGTTTTGCATGGCCCAGATTCCGTACCTTTGCTGCAGTCCGAGCAGGAGTACTTCAGCCAGCAGGCTGAGCTGTGAGTTTCAGTAGTAGCTAGTTCAGTTATTTTCTGCAGTTTATTCCTGATGTGAGCCCGCATTATGGGACATACATTCCAGTTATTGTATATTGGATCTTTTGCTTCCGCACCTTTATTATTCTTGACTCATGTTATTTGGTTCATGGACATGTTTTAGATAGTTTTATTTTGTTCTTGATATCTCTACAGCCGTAATGTGACTGTGGATGGATACTTCCTACCCACAGGTAGCATGGTTGGGCTATGTCACGTGCCCAATTTAGCGTACTCTGGGAGGCGGGGCGTGACAGGCTGGCCTGATCATCCGCGGCCCGGACGAAACTGAAATGGAATACTCCTTAAAGCTTGGGTTCAAAGCATCAAACAATGCCGCGGAATACGAGGCCTTGCTGATAGGACTGCGATTTGCCTCCGGGGTAGGACTGAAGACCATCAGAATTCGCAGCGACTCAGTATTGGTTGTCTGCCAGGTAACCGGGCACTTCGAAGCCCAGGAACCGCTCATGATAAAGTACCTAGCCGAGGTAAAAAGGCTTGGGAAATATTTTGATGAAGTCCAAATGGAACAGATCCCCAGGAACATGAACACCCGGGCAGACGCTTTGAGCAAGCTCGCTTCTTCCTACTTGGCCACCCATAAAAGAAACATCCTCTTCGAAGTCTTTCCACGACCCAGTGTGGAAGAAAGAGAGGTAATGCTCCAGATCTACGCAACCCAAGAAGAATGCCAAGATTGGAGGAAACCCCTCGTAGAGTTCCTGAAAGACGGTGTACTCCCCAAAGACCGAGGAGAAGCTCGCCGGCTACGGGCCAAAGCATGCCACTTCGTCTGGAGCAACGGAAACCTGTACAAGAAGTTGTACACTCAGCTTCTGCTCTGGTACATCGACCCCCACGAGGCTGACTATGTTCTGCGAGAAATTCATGAAAAGGGTCGGGGGAGCGCACCAAGGAGCACGCACCTTGGTCCAGAAGACACTACTCCAAGGGTACTACTGGCTGAAGTTACACCAGGACACCGAGAAGCTGGTCAGAAGGTGCAAGAACTACCAACTCTTCGGCAGTACTCGTCTTCCCATAACCGAGCTAACGCCACTTACCTCCACTTGGCCGTTTGCGCAATGGGGGTTAGATATGGTCTGTCAACTCTCTACCGGCACGGGCTGACACCGATACATCCTTGTCGCCGTGGACTACTTTACAAAATGGATAGAGGTCGTACCCATCAGAAAACCGGGCGCTGCCTCTACGATAAAATTCCTGCAGAACAATATAATTTCTCGATTCAGAATCCCGAGATGTATAGTTACCGACTATGGGACTAATTTCGAAAATGATAAAGTCAAAGAGTTTTACAGCGACAACCACATACTGATGAAGTTTGCCGCGGTTGCTCATCCTCAATGCAACGGGCAGGCCGAGGTAGCGAACCGAGGCGTCATCCACGGTCTCAGAGCCCGTTTGGAAGGAAGGCAAGACGGTTGGGTTGAGAAACTGCCGCAGGTGCTATGGGCATTACGAACATCAAAGAAGACACCCACGGGAGAAACCCCATTTAGCCTCTGCTACGGTACCAAGGCAATGGTCCCCGCAGAGTCGAACTGCCCAGTTACAGGGTAGAACATTTTGACGATGAAGCCAACACCTCAGCACTCCGAAGCGACTTGGACATCTTACTGGAAAAACGGGATCAAGCGCAAATCAGAGCGGCCGCCTACCAGTAGCAAACTGCATGCTACTACAACGCCCGAGTTAAATATCGGGACTTCAAGAGGGGAGACCTGGTCTTACGAAGAAACGAGTTCGTGGACTAAGGGAGACTGCACAAATTCTCCCCAAAATGGGATGGACTATTCCTCGTAACGGAAGTATTGCCCGGTGGAGCGTACCGCCTGCAGGACACCAGGGGGTATAATTTTCCCTGGCCTTATAACACGGAAAAGCTCAAATTATATAAGTAACTATGTATCCTCTTTTTGAAATAATATAATTCCTCTCTGCGTTTAACTAATTCTTTCGGGCTAGGTCTACCATAGGACTCCAGCCCTTTGTCTCTTTTCTCCGTTCCGAAACTCCAAGGTTTGTTCTAAGAAAAAGTATAAAATGTACTGAAGAGAAAAAAAAAAAAACACTACTGCCAAAAAACATGATTTATTAATTAAGAGGTATTATGGGCTCCCTAGCCTTACAAAAATTACAGCAAAGGGGGGCGAGGGTCAAGAAAACACTGTTGATGGTACTCCGAGGAAATCTCTTCCAGCCGAGCCCGAGCATCCTCAGCCCGCTCCCTCTGACGGTGCCCGTGGACCCTAAAAGCCACGGAATTTCCAGGGACCCCATCCGCCGGACAAGAAGCAACGATCAGCCTTTTCTGGAAACACTCCAGAAGAAAATCCACTGATCGTTCTCGCCTGCTTTTCGAGATCAGGCCAAGGTGGTAGATCGTGTGCATCTTGTCAAACGCCTCGTCCATCAGCTGCGGAGACAGGGCATTGTGCAGACCCGGGGATGTCCTCTAGATCGCGTAAATGAGCACTTGGAGGAAAGGAGATCGCCGGGGAAGTAGGCGCCCAAAGTGGCCCTCCACGCGGTCTATCACCGCCTCGTACGCCTGCTCGGAGCGATCGAGGCTATAAAGGTACGCATCATCACGGGAGATGATCTCCCTGAAGGTGTAAATGCGTCCGGCCATAATCAGACACACAAAGCTAGAAAGAAAGCAACATGCCTTCACTATTTATAGCCTCAACAAAAATCTTCCAACAGCCGAAATTTACTCGCGCAGCGACGCGAATCGCGAGATATCTCAATTTCCCGATATAAAACTACCACGTGACGGCTATACCGGTCGTTACTCCCACCTATGCGGACCACGGAAGGTTGAACGACACCCCACGAAGGCGCAAGGGAATCAAGAGAGCCATCTTCACGAGGCCACCGTGCAGCTTCCTGCTCGGTCCATCCGCAGCGGGCAGCCTACTGCCCAACTACGCTGTGGATCAAAGCCCTCCTCGCGAGGCGGACAAGTAGTTTCATGCTCGGTCCATCCCTAGCGGGTAGTTTCCTGCCTAGCAACGCTAACGATCTAAAGCCCCCCTCGTGAGGCCGCCGAGCAGCTTCCTGCTCGGTCCATCCCTAGCGGGTAGTTTCCTGCCCAACAACGCTAAGGATCTAAAGCCTTCCTCACGAGGCCACCGAGTAGCTTCCTGCTCGGTCCATACGCAGCGGGTAGCTTCCTGCCCAACAACGCTAAAGATCTAAAGCTCTCCTCGCGAGACCACCGAGCAACTTTCTGCTCGGTCCATCCCTAGCGAGTAGCTTCCTACCCAACAACGCTAAAGTTCTAAAGCCCTCCTCACGAGGCCACCGAGTAGCTTCCTGCTCGGTCCATCCGCAGCGGGTAGCTTCCTGCCCATCAACGTTGTGGATCAAAAGCCCTCTTCGCGAAGCCACCGATTAACTTCCTGCTCGGTCCATCTGCAGCAGGTAGCTTCCTGCCCGTCAACGTTGTGGATCAAAAGCCCTCATCATAAGGCCGCCAAGCCATTTCCTGCCGGCCCATCTACAGCGGGTAGATTCCTGCCCAACAACGCTGTGGATCAAAAGCTCTCACCACGAGACGATCGGGCAGCTTCCTGCCCGGTTCATCCACAAGCGGGTAGATTCCTGCTTAACAAACGCTATGGATCAAAAGCCCTCCTTACAAGGCCGCCGAGCAAATTCCTGCTGGCCCATCTGCAGCGGGTAGATTCCTGCCCAACAACATTGTGGATCAAAAGCCCTCATCACGAGGCCACTGAGCAAATTCCTGCTGGCCCATCTGCAGCGGGTAGATTCCTACCCAACAACGATGTGGATCAAAATTCCTCATCACAAGGCTGCCGAGCAAATTCCTGCTGGCCCATCTGCAACGAGTAGATTCCTGCCCAATAACGCTGTGGATCAAAAGCCCTCATCATGAGGCCACCGAGAAAATTCCTGCTGGCCCATCTGCAGCGGGTAGATTCCTGCCCAACAACGTTGTAGATCAAAATTCCTTATCATGAGGCAACCGAGTAGCTTCCTACTCGGCCCATCCCTACGGGTAGCTTCCTACCTAACTACTCTAAGGGTCCAAAGCCCTCCTTAAGAAGCCGCCGTGCTGCTTCCTGCCTGGTCCGTCCGCAGCGGGTAGCTTCCTACCCAACAAATACTGTGGATCTAAAGCCCTCATCACAAGGCGACCGAGTAGCTTCCTGCTCGGTTCATCCACTATGGGCAGCTCTCTACCCAACAGCACTGTAGATCCAAAAGCCCTCATCACGAGACCGCCAGATATCTTCCTGCTCGGCCTCAACGGTGGATCATTGAGTCTCGCATTAAACCAGTAGGCAAGCCTCTACCCGGCATATGTACCCGATGAAGGCAAACTCCTAACATGGCCCAAGTAAATAAAGCCCGGATTCGGTCAATAGCCGGCCTGAACAGACGAAGCGACGTCTCCATTATGGCGCCGCCCTTTCGGTGATCCACTGACGTCATCGGGGATACGCGCGAAAATTAAGGCGCACGGTGAGACGCCACGTAGACTCGAGGATCGAAACGACGTAACTGCCAAAAGCCATGTCGTTCCCGGACAATCCACACTATGATTCTCGGCACCAAACTGAGCAGAAGAAAACCGAACAGGCCACTCTCGACCCGACACATAAATAGGTCGGAACGAGAGTGGGGGCTAATGATGATACTCAGAAGTGGGAATTCCCCGGATCATGGCACATAGCAGATGACGTGTCCCGAAGGCTACAGAGCTGGAGTAAATATGATGCTTTGGGGACGTACCTCGAGACCTCGTCTCCGAGGACACACCCGACCTATCAAAGACCTCCCTGAGTACCTTCCATACTCACCTAGCAAGCGGCCAACATCTCGCCTCCGAGCAGTCCAGCAAGCTTCCTCGGCCCTCGGCTCGTCTCCGAGCCTCCTGACATGCCGAACTTCCTCGGCCCCCCGGCTTGTCTCCGAGCCTCCTGACATGCCAAGCTTCCTCGGCTCCCCCGATTAACTGAGAGCGCGGAGTCCAAGCGCCCCCGCAACGGCTCTGCATATCTCTCCAAAGCGAGATATCCGCCGTCCCACGTCCCGCGTCCCACGCTGGGGCGTCCCCCTATTAATAGGCGTATCCCGCCATTAATGCGAGAATAACGTAGGGGCGTAACTGACGGCGAGGATCTCGCGCCGGCTCGCTCCATGCGACCACTATATAAACCCCTCATTCAGACGTCTTAGGTAACTCAAACTCATTCCAATACGCCGCTACTCTGCACTTATACCTCGGCACTAACTTTTGATCGTCGGAGGATCACCCATCCCGGGACTTCTTTGCGGGTAGCTCGGCGTCAAACACCACCCATTGAGATCTACACCTAACTCTCAAAACAAATCTCAGCTGTCAAAGATCGCCATCGCAGGATCGACGGAAACAACATTTGAAGGAAATCCCAAGCTCCATCAGGCGTTTTGAGCTCCCAAAAGCTCTTCTGGAGATAAAAAAAAAACATTTTTGAAGGGAAAAAAAATACTAAACAGGCCTTATGCCCAAAAGCTCTTTTGAAGAGAAGAAAATCTCCTTTTTTCAGAAGTTAAAAGATAAAGATTTTAGGAAAAATCTTTTCATAATTTTTTTTATTCCAATCATCTTCTCATCATCATCACCCTAGACCGGCCATTGCACTTGATTTCTCTCTTCATCATCTCCTCAATTTAAAGCGATCGAGGCCCCCAGATCGAAACCCTGAAAGATGATAATGACGAAAAACACCAGGTGATACGCGATCATCGAGAAGTTGCTCGACGAGGTCCAAGTTTTGAGCTTAATGCATAAGGCGATCAAAACCTCTCGACTTCGATGAAGAATTCATAGATTTAGAGGATGGATCTCAAATATTTTTCTGCAGACATTTTTGTTAGGATCTTTTGATCTTTGTGAATTTTTTGAAAGTAAATTGTAAATTTAAAAAAATGATATTTTTTCACTGATTTCTCTCAAATATTAAGAAAAATGATGCTCTTTATGGTCATTTAAACAGTCAACGGTATTTCTGCAACTCCTAACAGTTTTTTGAACCAAATAGTTTTTCAAATCAAAAAACATATTTTACAACAGCACTTTTTGTCTAAATGGCTTTCTTCAACAATATTTTTGTTAAAAACTCTTTTTTTAACAACCCAACCGAAGAGACACTGATTAACTTAAGAAAAAATCATTTCATACAGAACCCATAATTAATCAAATCAAAAGGAGTGCCCAGTCTGTTGTGGGTTAAGATGTTTGAAATTTGAATATAAAATATATCTGTCAGCCTTGTCAGAGACTGTCTCAAAATTTTTAGTGCAATAGTAACGACATCAAAAATGGGTTTAGATTCTATCGATAAGGCGTAGATTCTTTATAAGCAACCGCGTGAAATTTCTCCATCCTGAATTTTTTTTAAAAAATGATACATCAAAGACATGATCATTAGGACCAAAAGACTTGATCGAGATGTATAATAATACTCCCAGAGGACCATTAGATATGCACAACTAATTTATACTCCCTATTTATAATTACTTCTCTTAGGAATTTTTTTGACTTAAATTATTTGTGGATAAATAGTATAGAATTTATCACAACATTTATTATAGGATTTTTTATTGTAGTCCTCTCAAAACATAGAAAATTCTTTTCTAACCCCCAAAACTTGGTATTTAATTTTTAACCCCCAAAACTAATAAAATACATCATTTTACCCACTTTACGATTTTCGTCAGGAAAAAAACTCGTTAACTATAATTTTTCTCCATAGATTTTAAGTTTACCATTTACCAGAAGATAACAAGTAAGACTGCAGAAGTATTAACTTTCTTCATAACTAAAGAAGGATATTAAAAATGTTCTTGATTTCATGACCGATTTTGATAAAGTTGCAGCAGAAACCTAAATCTTAATTTCAATTTGAGAAAGAAATTGCGTATTTCCAAATAAGAAGAAAGGTTGGAATATTTTAAAGAAAAACCTGATGTTATGCCGTTAAAAGTTGACGGAAATTGTAAAGGGGAGTAAAATGATGTATCCTATTGGTTTTGGGAGATAAAAAGTAAATAGCAAGTTTTTAGGATAGAAGGAATTTGCTATATTTTAGAGGGGCTACAAGTAAAAACTCCTTTTTTATTTTGCTTTTGTAAAATATCTAAACTAACCTCATTAAAAAAGTATTGGTGGAAGGTTCTAAAGAAAATTTAAAAAGATGAGAAGACAACATTCATTTAATATGAGAGTGATTTAGGAAAATTTACTATGATGACAATATTAAAATATTTCTTTCAAATAAACTTTAAAACATATCTTAATTGTCATGCAAAAGTCTAAAAGGACAAGTGATTGTGAACGGAAAGAGTAACGTTTAATAAAAATTTACGCAAGATTAGGAACAAAGAAGTGGATGTGCCGGAGAGGTCATCGGGCACGGATCCTGCCGTCCATGTTCTTTTCTTAGAATTTATTTTAATTAAAATACCCTCTCCATGCTGTAGCCAGTTTGCATTATCATTTGAGATATCTTTGATCAAAACCCAACTCTAAAGCCAATTTGGAGGAAAAGAATGGAATTTTGAGAGAAGAAGAGAGATTCTGTTTTAAAACCCTAGCCCGATGCTCCTAAAAAGATTTTCTTTTTCAGCATGTTATGTGGTTCTTAGTGCGATTTAAATGTATGGAGGATTTTTTAAGTAAATATAAAATATAAGAGGGTCTTTTAGTAATTAGTGATGTATGGAAGGGTTTTTTTTTAAAGCTTTCGAATGCCTTTTGACTAACTCGTCCATTAAGCCAAAGCCCTACCCTATTATTTTTTGTCCAACATACGGATAGTGTAAAATTTAAAGGTGCTCGCAGTTGTTCTGTATTTAAAGGTATTCGCGATTGAAATTGTACAGTTGTTCTAAATTCGACTGTTCAGACCGTCCATCATGAAAGTAACATCGAGAATCCTCATTAGCTAATACCTCGATGGGTATTTCCGACGTTGATGAATTCATCCTTTTATATTCACCATTTGAGAATTCAGATTTAGGTGAAACCTTTCAGTCTTTGATACCAAAATAAACAAGGAGATAGCAAGCCTCTGCCTCGGATTAATCTTTATAATAAACTAATTTGGTATTCAAAACGTAAATTTCAATAATTTCACTTTAGCCCTCACTTTTAACCAACGTCCTTATTATAAAATTTTGAGAATATAGGTAAATTTGAGATTTTATGTCGTTGTGAGGGCAATAATGGAAAATCAAAAATGATAGAACTTTGATATTTTCATTTTTGCCCCAACTCTCACTTAACATCTTTAGTATAAAATTTAGATTTTATAGACAATTTTGAGTTTTTAATGAAGTTATGAGGGCAATAATGAAAATAATTAAAATGACAAAATTTCAATCTAATTACATTTTTGCCGTCTCTCAAGAATTATAGTATTGCCATCGACTCAAAATATTACTTAGGTTTTCACTAAAATACCATGAATTCTCAATATTTATATAGATAAATACCATGGATTTTTTTACAAATAAATACCATGAAGTTTGAATAGATACCATAGATCTTTTTCAAATAAATACCATGAACTTTTCAACGCTTTTTAAATATATACCATGGACTTTCTAATTTCAAATCAATGCCATAAATTTCCGTCATTTTTACATAAATACTACGGGGTTTGCTTATTACAAATATATAGAAAGAGCTTTTAATATTTTCAGATAAGTATCATAGATTTCTTTTTACAAAAATTAAAAATCACAATATTTTAGTATTCTGATAAGTACCATGGGTTTCCTTTATTATAAATAAATATCACGAAATTTGTTTATTATAGAAAAAACGATGACTTTTAATAAATGCTATGAAATTTATATTTTTTTAGCTAATAAGTCAAAATCTCAAGCAGATTTCCACTAAAATACCATGAATTCTTAATATATTAAGATATATGTCAGGATACTTTTTATTACAAATAGATGCCGCGAACTTCAAATAGATAACTTCCCAAAGTCTTTTAAACAGATATCATGAACTTTTTTAATTTCAAATAAATACCATGAAATTCCGCTATTTTTTATATAAATACCATGAGATTTTCCTAATAAAAAATGGAGAGAACTTTTAGAGTTTTTCATATGAGCAGCATTAGATTTTTTAACAAATTAAAAAATCACAAACTTTCAATGTTTTCAAGATAAATACTATAGGCCTTTCATATTAGAAATAAATATCACAAACTTTGCTTTTTACAAAAAATACTACGAGTTTCAAATAAATGCCATGGAATTTTTTTTGGGCAACTAAATACAATGCTTTAACCAATATTCAGATAAAATCATGACCGTTTTTAGTTACTAAACACCATGGACTTTGTTTCTTGCTGATAAAAAATATCATAGACTTATATATCAATAATCTAGAACCATATATAAATAATCGCTTTACATAATCAACTTTACGTTGTATAAAAAAATTTATTGTTATTCTTGGGTCAATGACTAATATGGAACAAAAATATGGAGTAATAATAAGATCTAGGCCAAAACATGTTGGTTTAATGGCCACGATGGCAAAAGGAGGAGAGAGAATAAGTAGAAAAACTGAATCCATAAAAATTAGGGACCTCTTTCTAATCAAATAGTTTTGGACAAGGATCTTGTAGAATATAAGGTTTATCTAGAATCCTAATTTAAAACAAAATCATAGAATCGGCCTATCCATAACTCTTAGTATGATACACAGACAGTTGATATCGAGAAAAAAACCAATTTCTATCTTTAAGGATATCGATTTTCTTTTATTAAATCTAACCGTCCTTGCATCACATTAGGAACGGTAGATAAGCTGCTTCTTTGATTTTCTTTTAAATGGGAATTCTACAAGAACCTTATCCGTTTTAAAATGATTAATTTTTCTTAGCTTAGTTTGTAATTTAGATTTTCGTTGCAACACTGGATTGGTTAAAAATGTAAATTATCAACAGCTTACTTGTTGTGCAGAAATCATCACAGCAAGACTACTGTTTGTGCACAAAAAAGAGGGAGAACTTTTAGCGAGACCACGGGATGTGGGCCGAACGGAACGATTTGTGGCCCACAGCAAGGAATGGCCGGAAAGGAGGATATAGATTAAAGTGTTCAAATATATTTTTCCTTTAGGGCCGATAAAGAAAAAAAATCAATAAATTGTGTAAGCGTAAGCACCAAGCAAGTGCGTGATCGATACTCAAATCAAAGAAAGTTAAGGGTTTTAAACTACTTCCTAAGAAACCCCACAAAAGACGGGAGTCGGAAAGACGAAGAAGGGATCCTCTTCAATCAATCAAAACTTTAGATATATAATTTACAGCTCCCGAAGCCCATTTAATGGTAACTTGGTCCGGTGATCTCCGTCAAAACAACCTTCGAGGTCCTGTCGAGACCGAGACGTCTAGCCTTTCTCGAATAGGTTATGCCTCCATCGTCTTCTTCGGCCACATACAACTAAGTATTACATGAGGAGACGACCCTCGGCCTCGCTATCGGTGCGCGGCGATCTGGTAATGTGGCGCCAATAAGGAAATGGCCAAGGCAGCCTATGACCGGATTTGGTTTAAGGATACCAACATGAACAATCTAGATGTCTGGCCCTGCATTTATGCTTCGGCGGATTTAGGCCCGATCTCGATCAAGGCGACATAGTCGGAACCACCCTGTAGGTATCGTTAGACCGAATGACCTAGATTTCCACCCTTGCATTTGGCCGGGTGATCCAGATGCCTAGTCCTTCGCCCGGTTAGGTGACCCAAATGCCCAATCTTGCGCCTGACCTAACGAGGACCGATCGAGTGAACAGAGCCGACGAACCTTGACTCATTCTAAAGCTCATGTCGTGAGTGATCCAGATGTCAAATTCTGCGTTTGCGGGTGTCCCAGATGTCCAGTCATGCGCCTGAACTCACGAGGACAGACCGAGTGAGCAGAGCCGACGAACCTTGACTCGGTGCAGTGCTCATGTCCTAAGCGATCAAGATGTCAGGTCCTGCGTTTACGTGCGTCCTTAAATCAAGGCTCGGTCGGAGTTAGCGATATTTTAATTATCAATGCCCGTATATTTGCAATCATTAACTTGTTTGGTAGGTTGTTTGAAATAGGTGCATGTTGTATGTTTGTTATGTATTTCTTTTCCAATGCAACTCGAACGTTACCCAAACCATTGTGTCGGTCTTGAATTTAGTGATCCCGATTCAAAAAAGTATTTTGTATGTGGTCTCCAAACTGAATCACATTATAAATTGTTCTGAACAACTACAAAAATCGAAGGATACATTGAAGACATCATCATATAGGACCAAAAGGATTGGATCAAGATTTATAATAATGATTGAAGCGGATCTTGCAAGCATGAAGATATATAAATATATATATTCAAAATCTAAAATTCATCTAGTGGACGTGCCGGAGTGGTTATCGGGCATGACTAGAAATCATGTGGGCTTTGCCCGCGCAGGTTCGAATCCTGCCGTCCACGCTTTTTTTCTCTCTCTGAAGAAACATTTCTTAATGACTAAGTTTTCTTAGCTTAGTTTGTAATTTAGATTTTCATGGCAACATTTGATTGGGCTAGATTGGGTTGAAACCACCACAATTAGAACTACTCTTTTAGATAACTTTTCTTTCTTTTTTGCAACTACCCATAGATAGATGTTAAGGCTTTTTGGCAAACGATAAAATACTTGAGAAGGCATGAGGATTATGAGAATAAGGTCACATGTTGGGTAAAGTTTGGCAAAACTATTCGGTTTAATTTAAACCAAGCTATGCTCCATGAAAAACTATTAGGCCAATAAAAAATCCTTCATTGGATCATTTGTTAATAATGATCCAAGGCCTATAAACCTTGTAAAATGTAATTTCCACTGTATTAAAATGCCGAAGTTATTGACGAAGGGTTGAGAGAATATATTTTATATACTAATATGCCACCGCAAATCGAAGGCCCTTTGGACTAAAACATGAGTTTTCGTGCGGCGGTATTTGAATTTAAACAAATCCTCATTTAATATGTGTCTGGTTAGAATCGAATCTGGGCTGCTCTAATAGCATGTGAAATTTCTCATTTAGTGCACCAAAATTCTGAAATTACGGTGAGAGTTGAGGGAATATATATGATAAACTAAATCTAAAATAAATAAATAAAACACATCATGCATTAGAATTAGCCAATGTCACGATGACGATGACAACCAAGTGGAACCCTCATTTCTTTCCAACAACCAAAAAAAAATCTACATCTCTTTCTCATCCCATGACCCTGTCCCAAAAGAAAACACAACTCCTCAAGCATAGAAGTCATCTACAAACTCTCATCCTCTCTGACTCCAATTCTCTCATGATTTCTCAAATGTCAACCTCCAAACTTCTCTTAGCTTCTCTCTTGATATTCTCCTCCCTTTCCTTGGCCTTTTCCGGCGGCCTCACCGCCTACGATATCCTGGAAAGCTACAACATCCCAAGGGCTCTTCTCCCCCAGGGGGTACAGAGCTTCTTGTTTCGAGATGATGGGAGGTTTGATGTTTTCTTTGGTGGTGCTTGCGAGTTCAAACTGCAAGGGACTTATCTGTTGAGGTACAGAAGAAGAGTTAGGGGCAAATTAGAGAAGGGAGCTGTCAAGGAGCTGAGGGGAGTCAGTGTGAAGGCTCTCTTCTTTTGGGTTGCTATCAGTGAGGTTGTGAGGATTGGTGATGAGGTGAAGATCTACGTGGGGCCCGTTCCGGCCAAGTTTCCGGTTTCCGAGTTTGAAGACAGTCCGAGATGCCGATGCGAATTCGACTGTGCTGTTGACCTTCATCAGATTTGAGACCTTTCTTTCATAGTTTTGTTATAGTTTTTATTCAATATATATATATATATATATATATATATATATATATATATATATTTTTTAGGGGGACAATTTTATTTTTGTTATGGTATAAAACATAGCCGTGCTCCTTCCAATAAGACTCAAGCCTTATTGAGATTTGATTCATCTTATGTTTTATATTCATGCACTTCTCATAGTTTTGTGGATGATAGGCTCAAGCAGACCGCAGCTATGTATTTAATATATATGAGGACACGCATGAGATTTTGATATAAGTGAATTCCAAGCCTTGTTGAGCTTTATCTCTGCTTATATTTTATACTCATGCACCTCTTATAGTTTTTTTTCCCAATGTGGGACTGTTCTCAAACGCATCTTAACACTCCTCCTCGCACGTAACACGCATGGACAAAGAGAACTTTACGTGCGATGGCTCAAACCTGCTTTTAATATAGTGAGACTCCATCCAAAAGACTCGAGCCTTGTTGAAGTTTGACCCATCACATGTATTATACTCATGCATTTCTTATAGTTTTTCTAATGTGGAGCTATTTTAATCCGCACATCTCAATAGTATTATATGTACTAGCATTTTGCATGTGCAACACTCTTAGAAAAAGATTATAAAATTTTATTAGTTAAATTGAATGCTTTCCTCCTCCCCGCTTCAAAATTATGAGAATTTTTCTTAGCATGTGTCATGCCATATACTATATGAGATCCCGACGGTCCTTTCTTTAAAAAAAAATAGTAGAGATTACTTTAAAAAATATGGCAATATAAATATGTGTAAGTTACACTCCTGGTGTAGCGCAGCATGGATAGATATCGTTCCGCGGTCAAGAAGGGCAAATATCGTTCTGCTGACGAGATAAACCTAACACAGAAAACAGAAAACAAATCTCTTGAAATGTAATTTTATTAAGAGAAAGACACCCTCAAAGATTTACATGCAAGCCTTAATATAGGCATAATATGATAAAAAAAAAAAAACTAAATAAAATCTAATAAAAACTTTCCTAACTTATTCAATCAAAATTTTTAAAAAAAATCTGATTTGACTATAACTCAATCAAATATTTCCGAAAGCTTTATCAAATCTCTCTGCTCGGCCTACTTGACTCGGTCTCGACATGTTTCCTCGGGTTAGCTCGTTTGGATTTGCCTTGCTTCAGTAGGTAAAGATAATATTCGACTACTTGATTCTCAGCTCTATCAGCCAGTCGAAGTTAACGTGTTGTGGTCGACTATGGCTAATTCACCATGGTGCAAATGAGGGGATAATAGGAAGGATGGGTCTTTAAGATTTTAGTAGGGTTGGACCAAACCTCATGGCTGGCGGTTAGTAGATCGTAGCGTAGGGCTATTAGCAATGCTGGATCCAATAACCTGACAAAAAGATAATGACGCGAAGATGATAAGTGGGTCAACCGAACCTGACCTGTAAAATTAAAGGTCGATTGGGTTTGGTTTATGTATCACGATCCATTTTGACCCAAAACCATTAAGCCAATGCCAAATATCAAGCTCATTAGCTTATGGCCCCGTTATTATCAATTATTAATTATCAAACCAAATAACCCTTCTTTAAATTCTAAATCCTAAAAACTGCTAACCTTAGATCTTCCTCTCCCTCCCTCCCTCCCTCCCTCTCTCTCTCTCTCTCTGTCTCTGTTTTTTCTTTCTCTCTCTAGGATTTTAGACTTCCATCTCTTTTGACCGTGTTCACATTTATTTAACTTAGTTTTGTGGGAGTTTCGATGTGGAACTTCAAAAGGTTGAAATTGTCTTATTGGGCAACTAAAATAGACCCAATTTATTTAAAGTTCAGTTTCAAAAAAAACTAGAAGTTTGGCACGCAAAAAGACTTTTAGTGGCAATGAAACCTTCCTATTTGGTGGTGGGAGGTCGTCTTGGGTTCGAACCCCTCTCTCTCCCCATTGTTTGGTAGCTTGGAAATGGAGATTCATGCAATATTGTTGCAAAAAATCTCCATTTTCTTTGTTTGGTTAGTGACAAATTTGATGGAAATAGAAATGGAGATGTAAAAAATATCAATATTTGTTGCACTCATTTTGGTTGTAACAAGAGTTACAATTTTGGGAATGGTGAGCATAGTAATTATGATAGGATGTCATATAAGTTTTATATATGCCATATATGCAAATTTGCAACAAATGTTGCATTTTCTTTACTTTTTTTTCAACCAGACAAAAAAAATGGTTTGGATTTGGAAAACCAATTACAAAACTTGAATATAACTAAATAATGGATTTGAGTCTTTTTTTTGTCTAAATGGCAGGAAACACCCCTAATATTTATCCCAATAGAAAGAAATAGCTCTGACTTTCTAAAACTAGCACTTTACCCTTCTCAACTTCAATTGATCCCCAAAATACCTTTTATATAAATATTTAATTAAAAATATTTATTTTTCTCTCTTTCTTATATACCCATGTTATTTTTCGATATTACCCATATCTTTCAAAATTCTTCAAGCTTTCTTAAATACACCCAAACTTATTTAGTTATTGTTAAGTTTATTTTTTCAATTTAATTTAATTTCTTTAGTCTTTTCATCGTCATCATCATCTTTTTCATCACAACCCGATCTCTTCATCTTCTTTCTTCTCATCCATTAGTGTCATTCATTCTAATTCTTTTCTCTTTCTCTTTATTCTCATAAGCTCTTTCTTTCTTCTCCTCTATTTACTTCCAAATTAATAAACCCTAATATATATTAAAAAAACAAATTTTAAAAAACTCTAACCCAAAACCCCACTTGAATTATGCAAATTCTAACATAAGAAAACCAAATTAATCACATTTACAGAATATAATAGCTGAATCAATCGAATTTTATTAAAAAAACCTAACTTAATCAAGCAATTTTTGTTTTGAGAATTTGAAAGCATGTATGGTATAAGAAGGGATTGTGAGGATATTTACATCTTTTGTATCGATTTCTATCAAAATTAACCACCAATGTTGTATTTATAAAAAAACTTAAATAATTTTGGAAGATGTAGGTAATATCGAAGAATAATGGGGATATATCAAATTTGCATAAAATTTTAGGGGGCATTTCAAAATAACATTAATATAAATATTTTAATTAAATATTTAAATGAACGGTATTTTGGAAATCAATTAAAGTTATGGGTGTGGGAAGGGGGATGCTGATTCTTGAAAGTCAGGAGTATTTTCTGCTATTGAGGTAAACATTAAAGATATTTTATGCCATTTAGCCTTTTTTTATTCAACAAATGCCGCATTGTGCGATTCTTTTTTGTAGCTAATGAAACATGCTCTATGGGAAGAAAGATCACATGGGCCTAGAGGCCAAACCCCCCTCCCTCGAAGGCTACCGGTTGTTATAAAAAAAATTATTAAAAAAAAAGAAAATCAGAAGTTCGAAACTCAATCTTTCTAAACTTCAAAAAGAATAGAGTTTCCTAAACTTTCGTACAGTCTCTTTTTAATCTTTAAATCCCATATTTTAAAATAAGGCTGATGAAATCTCGCGTTCATAAACTATGTTGCCAAATAATTCTAAACTTTGACAAAACCTCAAATTTACAAAACCATCTGCGAACCATGGTTTTGTTCTAACTTATTCAAACAGCAACTTTCAAAAACCTTATTAGCAACTTTCAAAAATTTTATTGTCAAACCAGGTTTTAGTAGTATTTTGCATTGGTTACAAATAAAACAAAATAAGCAATGATGTAGTGATATTTCGGTTATATAATAGTTTGATTTCGTGCATATACCGTTAGATTTTGTATACTTGTATACGTGGTAACATGTAAATTTAAAAAATACGCAAGGTGGCGGTTTTGGTATAAGCACAATACTTTACTAAAATAGTACACGAAAGGGGGAAGTTAGATTTCCGTTATATACATAGTGTGATTTCATGCATGTACGGTTAGATTTCAGACGGATGTGTTAATATGTAAACTAAGAAAAAAAAATAGCTGGTAATTTTGTTATAAACACAAATATTTTCACTAAGAAAGGCGTTCCCCCAAAAACGGGCTTATGTCCAATGGTTGGTTTGGGTAGTTATTAATAGGGCAATAAAAAAAACACCGAGATCATATAGACAAAATTCAGGTGTCAAAGAAAACTTTTCAGTGGAGTACCAAATAATTTTATCCATGTTCCATATATACCAAAATTTTGTAAGAGAAATGCGGGGGTCAATTACATATAGCTGTAATTCTATGTCGCACACCCCGCGAGTTCGTGGGAAGGCAGAATATATCAAAAACGATTTTTATCACATCAAAAGATCATGTTTGGCTTTGCAACATAGACTATATCCATTTTAGGATCTTTATTAAACCTTAACTAACTAAACTAAACTACATAAAGGCTTTAACTACTCGGATAGAGGGTTATACCTTCGTGTCAAGTCCTTCGGGCTTCTAGTGGTTCTTTGCTCCTTGGATCGAGTTTCAACTTTGAACTTCTCTTTTTCGGCTCCTCTGAACCTTCAAACGAACTCGGTTGCCGGTCTCCTTTAGGTCGTAGAAGATCTATCCGAGGGCCTATGGTCAAGCTCCAACCTCAAATGAGGTAACTTAGTGATCTAATTTGCTAAAAAAGACTACTAAGTAGATGTAGAGAAGATCTATGGATTAATTTGTCTCAAAACTCATCACAACACATGTGAATGTTTGAGCTTGAGGGAGGAGGAGAGTAAAAATTAGAAAAGAGAATGAGGAAGTGAGAATGAATAAAAGATAATGGATAATGGTTGAGAAAATGGCTTAAGTCTCACCACAATAATCAAAGTATGGATTATTAAACTCATAAAATAATGATCCATACTTGAATAGTAACCACAAATGAATAAACAAATACCAAGCCATGCTTTCAACCATTTCTTAAGTGTCTCTCTAAATTCCACCTCATTAATCCTTTTTCTAAAAAGGATAAATCCAATAATGAGGCATCTCCTTCTAGAAGCTCATTCTTGTGAAATTACAAGAATGCCCTCACCGTATATACATACCCGTATTCGTATTCCGGAAAAATACAAATACAATGAGACAAGTATAATCCAATAGTATAATACTAAGATCCGGCTTAAACCAAAGCCCACTAGTATTATCTGTCCGAACATTATCCGTATAGCCAGTATACGTATGTGATCGAAATCCTGCCGTAAGACCATACGACCTCTACATCGTCTCGCCTGATCCAGGAAAACCGTCTGTGTGGGACTCTAAAAACTCGACAGTACGCCGGCAGTGGGTTTAACCACAAGTCCGTCAGCGGCACTAGCTGTACGTAACGGCAACCCAGGTACATGTCGAAAAGAAGTCCGACGAGCTAACTCATCTGAACCCCTGCTGAGCATGTCCGTGACAATCTCCGTGCAGTCTGGTCTGCTCGTCTGAGAGTATCGCATGTAAGATCTAGGGGGTGGAAAACATCAGACCCCTAGTAACCAGACAAGTCGTGTCGATGTGGCTCAAGACCATCCGAGAATCTATTGGTCCGACCACCAGTAATTCTCAATCCGTCCTGGCCAGTGACTTATGGTAATGACCAACCGATTACGGCGCGACATCGACTCTCTGTACCGGGAGAGACAAATCCCCAACAGTCGCTCACTGCCTTCATGTGGCTCGGGACTGTACCTAACTAAAACCTGTTTGCACGACTCATTTGAGCCGTGGTAGGGTAGTAATCAAAGCACAGTGGGAACTCACACGAGACAAATGACGACCTCAGGTCGACAGACTATCTGCACTCATATCACCAGAGAACTGCTATCTGACCCTAGGAATAATACCATCTAGTTAGTTCTCGGCGAGTCATATCCGGTGTACTCACATCTAGTGAGAACCTGTATACAATCTTAGGTGCACCTCACCAATGGCTGCAGGACCAATCCATCACCCCTCTTCAGGGTCTAGATATATGTAACAACTCTATTTCTTATGTACATAAATTTGATTTAAAGTTAATATATACTCGGGGTATTTACATTTCCTGTGAGTACTATAAGTAATTGTTTTTCTTTTTAATAGCAAGCAAGAGCTTGTAGCTTATTGGTAAGACCTTGCACTGCTGAACCAAAGCACCATAATTCAAATCTCATTAGCCACATTATTTTTTCTTTTAAATTTTTAGAAGCCCAAAAGCCTACACGTGCATAACTCGTAAAAACCAAAAGTCATATATAAAACAAACTGTCCCAAGAGAATAACCAAACGTCGATGGACACCGAGTCGGATCGCCGAGTTCTTTTCTGAACTCCTGTGCCTCTTTGCCTTCTTAAAACTCCTGCACACTTTAAAACCCATGCATTATTACAGTGGATTAAAAATCAAAATAAAACTCTTTTTAATGCAAAAATTAAATACATTTTTTTCACACCCTTTCATTTATCCTAACCCTAGTTTTTCTTATAAATACCACTCCAATCCACACACCCCTCACCCCAAATCTCTGTCCAAAACTCTCAAGAAAATCCTCTAGAACTCTAGTGTACAAGTGGAGTTAGCGAAGGGCGAAGCTCCGGCGAACTTTCGACGAAACGACGCACCGGAACCTACTTCCACTCTCTCTTCCTCTCCTCTAAACCAAAAGCCAGTAAGTCCCTCCTCTCTCTTCTCTTTTCTATTCTGAAAACTCGTAATTCTAAAACTCGACGGAAACGGAGTTAATCCGACTTCCGATTCGGTTTTTCTTTAAAGTTTCATTTTTCTTAAAAACAACAATACCAAACTCTTACAACATGACTATTAATCATTAACAAAATATATTGAACAAGTTCCATATCAAAAGAATGTATATTGTAATTTTTATCGCATTTTTCAGAAAAATACCATATAATTTAGTTTCGACATAAAAACATCATTACCCTTACTATACCTTTAGATAGTTCACGAGATAATGACCTACCTCTTCACAACACTCATATGTAACATAGCACAATCATATTGGGAAATATAGATTTGGGAAAATACGGTTTTACATAAAACTACCTCTGACTTATATAAAAATCTTTTTCTACAAGATTATGTATTTTAAACAAATCTTTGCAAAGCGCCGCTACAACCCATTTTGGGGAACCCGTTTTGGATAGTGCAGATTATCACATATCCTCGGGCTTAGTTGTGCAGGATGCAGACCTCCGCAAGGAGCATGCGGTCTCGAAAGATTTAAAAATACAAATATCTTAAGAAAATGAGATTTCTAGAAATATAATAAATTAAAATTATTTTATATAAATATATATATATATATATCATCAAAATATCTAATTTTTGATATAATATAAATATTCCAACTTTTCTAAATCAAAAGAATCACTTTACATGAAAATACCATGCAATTCTATACAAGTTCAATACTTTACAATTAAATACCATATATTATGAAAAATAGGTTTTAATCACTAGAAATGTCACAATGATAAAATATACATCAATTAAAACTTTAAAGACAATAATAAAATACTTGAGGTGTATTTTGAAAACTATACAAAATTATTTTTACATAAAACCCCCTCAAGTTTTATAAATTACAATAAAGACCCTAGTAAATATAGGTTTAAGCGGGACTAGTCTCTTGAGCCTTAGAGAGCTGGAGATATGGTTGCTTGCCTATTTAAGGTAGACAACTTAACAAACGGTGTTATCAATACGGTAATCGTCTTTGAAAAAGACACAAATCCTGCCGCCCATGTGCAGCGGTTACCGATAACACCAAAACCTAATTCAGGACTTCAATTTCTTTTCTAATTGTTCTGACTCAAACCGAGTCTATTATAAACAATCTGACTTGAATATGATTCAAGTACAAACTACAATTCAATATGAATCCATGAATACATATATTCAATCTATTCAATCTGTATTGACTGAACCGGATTATGGATATACTTCCATTTACATGGTTCTCCAGTTACATCCATTTATTGATATCATGGTTTCGGCAAGTCATCCATCTGTACAAGCTATAATACAAGACAATACAATTTACAATACAATACAATCAAGATATCGCGGGGTTTAAGGGGTAGATTGGTACAGAAGGTGTTAGAAGTGACACGAGACTGCAAGATTTAAGACACCTAACCTGAATTCATTTGTTGTTGTACCGTGGCATAAACGGTTCCATGTACATTTCGTTCACCTTAGTCTCTGGTCTACTGAAACTCCTCTCGTATACACCGGCATCCTTCTGTACCAAGCTACAAACAACAGCGTTAACAATATAATACAACTTTAAAAGCTATACTCGCTCTCTGTCTATATTCTATTTCTTTCTTATCTTTCAGACTTATCGAGCGATTGTTCGCTGACGACATTCCTTCTCTTTCTTCTTTGGAATGTTGTCGGGTGATCTGGACCTTCAGAAGATCGAGCCTACCAGCGAGGACTTGGATCAGATAGCCTACGACCCAGAGCTTTAGATTCATTATACACATTTAATTTCAGTACTTTCCATTTCTGTTATGCCATTGTTTAGACATTGCTTTCATTCAGATGTATTTACTTTTTCATACATTGTACAAAAAAAATGTTAATAAATAAAGTTGTTGTTCATTACATTGGCTCTTGTGTATATTTCTTTTATATTGCTTAGTTACGCTTAGCGTATTTACTTCTGAGTAAATACGTAGTGGCCTCATCGCGTCCTTTGCCCGTATACTGGGAAGTGGGGCGTGATAATATGTATACACTGGTCTATTCTAGAGTAACGATGCCCAGTCTTGATACTCCTACGAATAGGGACGCTTTTAAGGATGTGCCTATTGACTACCCAGCTCTCATAAGTATGATCACCATTACAACGCAGGTAGTCAGACAAAGATCCTACGGGCTTTATCAACATGTATACAAGATATGAAATACAAAGTAAAACATATCACATGTTAACATAAAGACAAACCAAACAACATACTATCATATCAAGCAAGATTGTCCTGTACATATATATCCCCAGCATCCTGTACAATGAAGACATCTAGGGCATACATATCCAACAATCTCCCACTTGCACTGTAATTGGCGCAAGGAGTACCCACTGTCTGCACTAGACCCAGTAGCTAGCGTACTGCATGCCCAACATCTCGAACAGTCTCTAGAACTGGACTTGAGAGATAGCCTTGGTGAATGGATCTGCCTGTTGTCTTTTGTGTCCACTGTCCGTACTTCGATCTCCTGGCGATCTACGATCTCCTGGCGATCTACGATCTCCCTGATCAGGTGATACCATCTCAAGATATGTCTGGATTTCTGATGGGACCGTGGTTCCTTTGCCAAAGCTATGGTTCCTTTGTTATCGGAATACAAAAGTATTGGATTAGGAATGGATGGAACCACCTGAAGCTCAGAAATGAACTTCCTGATCTAGACTGCCTCTTTTGCGGCATCGCTCACAGCGATATACTCAGCCTCCATCGTCGAGTCTGCTACTGTATCCTATTTGGAGCTCTTCCAACATACCACCCCTCCGTTGAGGGTAAACACATAACCCGGGACAGATTAGAGTCATCCTTGTCATTTTGGAAGCCAGAGTCGGTAAACCCCTCAATCTGGAGGTCCCTATTACAGTATACCAGGAACATCTCTTTAGTCCTTCTCAGGTACTTAAGAATGTTCTTAACTGCTATCCAATGTTTCTCACCTGGGTCAGACCGATACCTGCTTACCATGCTAAGTGCGTAAGCTATATCTGGTCTGGTACGTAAGATCGCATATATTATTAACCCTACCACCGAACCGTAGGGTACTATGCTCATGCGAGCCCTCTCCTCGTCGGTCTTAGGAAACATGTCTTTGGAGAGGGTGATTCCGTGACAAGCGGGCAAATTGCCGCGCTTAGAATCTTCCATACTAAACTTCTTTAGTACGGTGTTAATGTACATTGATTGTGAAAGTCCCAACATTCTTTTAGATCTATCACGATAGATTTTAATCCTTAGAATGTACGGGGTATCACCCAGGTCTTTCATAGAGAACTTCTGTGACAAGAACATCGTGGCCAATTATAGCATAGGAATGCCATTTCCTAAGGAGAATGTCATCAACGTATAAAACGAGAAATACCACAGTTCTCTACAATCTTCTTATAAATACAGGGTTCATCTACATTTTTGATAAAGTCAAATTCTCTGACTGTCTCATCAAAGTAGATGTTCCAATTCCGCGATGCCTGCTTTAATCCATAAATGGATTTAAGCAACTTGCACACCTTTCCACTGCTCCCATTGTCTATGAAGCCCCTGGTTGATCCATGAAAACATACTCTTCTAAGCTTCTATTTAGAAAGGCGGTTTTAACATCCATCTGCCCGATCTCATAGTCATGGAAGGCAGCAATGGCAAGTAGGATCCGAATGGATTTAAGTATAGCCACTGGCGAAAAAATTTCGTCATAGTCCAATCCTGATCTTTGACGAAAACCTTTAGCAACAAGTCTAACTTTGTAGGTTTCTACCTGACCATCTACACCAATCTTCCTTTTGAAGATCCATTTGCATCCTACGGGTTTTACCCCAGTAGGAGCAAAATCTAAAGTCCAGACTTTGTTTATGTATATGTATTCCATCTCAGTTCGCATAGCATCCAGCCAGTCCACCGAGTCTTTACTCGTGATGGCTTGCTGAAAACTAGTCGGCTTATCATCATCGATGATGCAATCCTCTCGATCCCCGTCTACGAGAAAACCGTAGTATCTCTCGGACGGATAAGACTGCCTAGATCTATGGAGTGGCGTGGGTACGTCATGTTCCATTGAAATCTCAGGTTTACCAAGTTTTCAGTAATAGTTTGTGGTTCTGGAATTTCTTCCAGCTCTATCGCGCTCCCACTTATCTCTTTTCCGAGAAATTGAGTTTCCATGAAGCGGGCATAATAAGAAACAAAGATCTCTTGTTCCTCAGCATGATAGAAATAATACCCCCTAGAATTCTTGGGGTATCCAACAAACTTACATAGTACTGAACATGCCTCTAGGTTGTCCGGATGTACCTTTTTGACAAAGGCAGGACAACCCCATATCTTTAAATACTTAAGACAGGGTTTCTTCCCACTCCACATTTCATATGGAGTGGTAGACACATACTTAGTTGGAACTTTGTTCAATAGGTATGCAGCAGATTCCAGTGTATAACCCCAGAAGGATGGCGGCAACTCAGCATTACTCATCATGGAACTTGCCATATCTAGTAAGGTGCGATTCCATCTTTCTGATATACCATTGTGTTGTGGTGTGTATGGAGGAGTAAGCTGAGAGAGAATTCCATTCTCTTTTAGGTATTACAAGTACTCGGCACTTAAGTATTCTCCGCCCCTATCGAAACGGAGCATCTTGATACTTTTGCCGGTTTGCTTTTCCGCTTCATTCTTATACTCTTGAAATTTCTCAAAGGCCTCGGATTTATGTTTCATTAAGAATACATGTCCATACCATGAGAAATCATCTATGAAAGTAATGAAGTAGGAATAGCCACTTCGTACATGTGTAGACATTGGCCCACACACGTCGCTATGTATGAGTCCCAGAAGCTCAATGGCTCTTTCTCCGTGTCCAGTGAACGGAGTTTTTGTCATCTTTCCTATGATATATGATTGACAAGTTGCATATGATTGATAATCAAATGGATCTAAGCGTCCTTCTTTATGTAATTTAGTCAGTCATGTTTCATTGATATGACCGAGTCTACATTGCCATAGAAAAACTTAGTTTGATTCTGGAGCTTTTCTTTTTAGTGTGTTTTGGACGTTGAAAACTTGATGTTGATCGGGAATATATATTCTGTTGCTAAGTGTACCCGACCCAACCATTTCATGATTTAGGTGAATATTGATAACATTGCTTGCAAGTGCAAAATTATATCCTTCATTTGATAATAAAGACACCGATATAATATTACACACCATACTGGGTACACAAAAGCAATTATGCAACAACAAAATATGTCCACTTGCCAATCCAAGTTGATATTCCCCTACTGCAACTGCGTCCACACTGGCTTCGTTGCCAACCCTGAGGGTCATATCACCTTTCCTCAAAACCCTACGGCTTCTCAGCGCCTGCAAAGAATTACAGATGCGAGATCCTGATCTGGTATCTAATACTCAAGAAGTAGAGTTTATGGAAAAGCAGTTTTCAATCACGAACACACCTGAAACCGAAGCCACAACCTGCTTCGTGTTCTGATTCTTGGCCTTTAGGACCCTGCAGTCCTTCCTCCAATGACCCTTCTTCTGACAATAGAAACACTCTTCTTTTGCGGCTGCCCCTCCCATTTTCTCCTTTCCCTTTCCCTACACCTTCTGCACAGCTCCCCTCGGTTTGGTAGGGGTCTTCTTCTTTCCCTTGGTCTTAGCCTTGGATCTAGAAGAAGAAGATCCTCCAACAAAAAGAGAGGGTGTATCCTTACTTTTGTTCAAGGTGCCCTCTGCCATCCTCAACATGTTGAGGAGCTCACAAAGTGAAACTTCCATACTGTTCATATTGAAATTCAATACGAACTGGGCATAGGTGAAGGGAAGGGACTGGAGGACCAAGTCGATATACAACTCATTTTCCTACATGATTCCCAGATCCGCGAGCTCTTCGATAAGAGAAATCATCTTCAGGACGTGGTCCTCGACAGATGATCCGATGGCCAACCTCGCTTGAATTTTTTTTCGAGATCTCGTATCTTGCGATACGAGATTGCTCTCCATATAATTTTTTGATATGGAGGAAGATAGAAGCAAAGTCCATCTTCTCATGCCGTCTCTGATGTTCATTGTCCATAGAGGCCAGCACGAGGCACTTGGCCTTCGCGCAATCAAGATCCCAGGTCATACGGACCTCAATGTTCGCGACCGAGGATGCTGGACCGGGAACAGGGAGAGATTTCGTCGTGAGGACGTATGCGACCTTATCATATGTAAGGGTCATTTGGACATTCCTCTGCCAGTCTTTATAGTTTGACCTAGTGAGTTTATTTTTATCTAATATGAGCTTAAGTCCCGTCATGGTCGCTGCAATTAGGAGAGGAGAAAAGAAACACTCAGCATATGCTCTTGCAAATTTAGATTGGTTTTTTAGTTTATCTAAATAGGATGGCTCCCACTGTTTACTCGAATTCTTCTTCAAACTCTAAAAGAAGAATTAGTCAAGATTAATCGTACGTCACAATACTTGCTTAACCTTTCAGACATGCTAGTGTCGGTACTTCGAGAGAGGTTTTCTAACGCTTTCATGAAGTTCCTTAATTATAACCTCTTTTTCCTGGAGATGTAGCCCCGCTAACACTGTTCTAGACATTTACTTGGTTTATAGTATTGATTGTTAAGTAAAATTATTTCCCGAAGAGTAGCATATACTCACAGTAAGATCAGGACCCAACTATCATTGTGTGATGAATCTGAAGGAAGCCTACCAAAAACAACACACTCAGGAAGGTATGCAACACAAGCAAGTTTCCTTTATGTTTGAAACTCCCGATGTGATTTTTTGCCACGTGCGCTTATAACCTTGACGAAGGCCAAAACATTATAAGTCGCAAGTCAAGTTCTACCCGTCATTATCCAGATTAACCTAGACCCATTCGTATAAGCCCTTGACGAAGGTCAAAACAGAGTATGCATGTCCTAGATTAATGCATCTATCTATGTCACAGATAAGCACCCACTAGCTACCAAACACTATGCTTTGGTGAAGGTCAAAACACATAGTATGAATATTAGTAGATACCTATCTGAAATGATGAGGGCTACGGCTGGTTTTCTAGCAAAAAAACCGTTAACGTATTGAACTTGATATAGTCGAAGGAACCTGATAGCTTTTGAAAAAGAGTGGTTTAAGCTCCGCTTTTAAAAAATGTTTTTTGATGAAAACCGAGTGGTTTTGTAATTGTTTCAACGACATCAGATTTTAGGTTTATTTCCTTGCATTAATTAGAATTAATGCGGTCCCATCAATTAACCTTATCATTGCAGCAAAAGAAACGAAAAATAGAACGTACGCTTATGCCATCCGCATTCGCTACAGGGCTCCGTTATACATCGTTAGGTTACTTAACTACCAGCAGAGCGGGGGCTGGACTAACGCGGGTGAGAAACATAAGCAACGTTTATTATATAATAAATACATATAGTCATTCGTCTCACGCAATAATAAGCATTCCAAATGACAGAATCACAGATGGAAACATTGGATATACTAGGATTTCCGTACTTCGTTTAAGCCTGTAATGAAACACGGATTCCACGGTCGTGATGAATAGCCAAAACCCCACCATAGACCACTATGGGTGCGAAAAACTATCCGCCAAATTCCTGAAGTGAAGCAACATTCTTCAATAAAATGAGTAGGCCACTCGGCACTTCAAGAACCCGATAGTTTGTGCACCCCAGCTTGGGTCTATCCTAAGAGCAAAAACAGTAAAAAGAAATAATATAACGGTGGCTACAATCTCAACCCAGATATGCCCCGCAAAAATAATATTACATCAATTTACAAATTGTACAAGAATGAAAGAAAAGAAAAACACTCTTCTCTGTAACATTTCAGAAAATATAAATATTATTTTTAGAATTTAATATTAAAATAATATATTTCCCGAAAACCGTCCGATTTGCGAAATTAGGGTTTTCGAAAAAGGATATAAATATATACCAATAATTGTGAAATAAATGGAAGTTAAAATGATTTATTCATTTAATAATATATTTAAAGGATTTGGCATTTTTAAAATTTATTATATGCAGTTTCGATAAAAACCCGATTAATGCACCGCTAATCGCGATTAGGCCAAATCCGTGTTTCTACAGTTTTCCATGGCTAGTGCACCATGTCATATTACATGTTGCATTTGTGTTGTTTTATGGGTATTATGTGATTTGGTTTTGAAATTTAAAAGAGAAAAGATAAAGGAATGAAAAAGGGTTAAAAAGGTAAATGATTGGAGAGAGAGAGTGTGAGAATAAATATGAGAGAGGGGGGCTGCTGCCATAGGTGTTTTACCCCATCATTTTCTTCTCCTTCTTCATCTTCCTCACCCTCATCTCCTTCCACTTCTAACCCTAGATCCATCTCCAAATAATCCCCAAAACCTTATACTCCCTTCACAAAAATTAATCCCCACCTCTTCTTCTACACATTGGACCAAGCAAAGTGGGATTTTGACGACTTTGGGAAGTCAGGGCTGTTTAGAGTGGCCTAAATGAGGTATAGCTTCTTCCATTTAGTTAGTTTTAACTTTCTTTCTATTCTAGTTTTAGTTTAGAATTGGTTTGATGATGGGTTTGTGAACTTGAGAATTTATAGAGAAGGGTTTGGGAAATTAATAATGTTTTGTGGCTGTCAATAAGGATTTTGAGGTGATTCTTGACCTGGACCATAGCTTAGAACCCTAAAATACGGATTTAGAAATTGATCCATGTCGGTTTTGTGAGTATATAGGGTGTGCAGGGAAATCTGGAGCAACCCGGGGAATTTTTGAGAGTAGCAAACAATACCAGGGACCTAAATACACCACTAGGAGACCACCCTACGAAGACGAACCCCATTGGAGCCACTGGAACCGAGCTCGCCGGAATTCCATGTGATGTGGCCGACCACTTGGTGGGTTTTGGTGTCGGGGTTGATTCAGTAGGTCATATACATCATATACAGTACCCTAGACTTGTTTGTGTAACTCCTTTTGGCCTGAGTCAAAAATCTGGGAACACATTAGTATGATTTTTGGATATGTTTTCCGTATTTTGAATGATGAGTTTTGATATTTGGATTTGTTTTTGGTTGTTGAATGTTTGTGCATCAACGACTAGGGGTAATTTGTTGGTTTTGCATACGTGGGCTATAGGTTCTAACCTATAGGCGATCCATGTGCCGTTTTGGTTTCCGGACTTGATATTAATAGCGATTGCGATTGTTTATTATTGTAGGTACCCCCGCGTGGATTCTGAGGCGACGGAGCATGGCGTCATCGACTTTGACAAGCGAAGACCAATGTGAGTAGATCTATATTTACGGGGAAGTCGGGTGGATGGCGTATAGCACCCTCGCACACTTTGATGGAAACTAATTTATATGTACATTATGGTTAATGAAACCTTTAATAGAAAACTATAGATAGAGTAAAAAGACAGTTTGATAAACCATATTAGAAACTAAGGATAGTTAGAAGCAATATGATACGACTAGTATGTGATGACAGGACTTGAGGATGATATTTGTTGATATTGCCGTTTAGGGTACTATAGGACTAGATAGTCGATGAAGATGCGTCATCCGAACCATACTTATTTCTAAACTGAAGAATCGAATGCATCTTTTAAACAGATACCCTGAGGGACGTTACGGATTTTCAAATGATATATTTTCTTTAAAAACACCGTAGCCCCTACTTTTAAAACTCGATTCGCATCTTTCAAAAACTGTTTGCATGGTTCGGGTGTGTATGTTAGATTAGATATTTATGTTTATAGTGAAGGTAGAATGTATTTGTAAAATTTACTTGATGAGGGATATAAATGCGATGAAAAGGATATATGACGCGGTATGATGATTTGGTGATATGTTGGTATACGGATGCGAGTCGATTGAGATGATTTATACCCTGCCGGTCCCCTGATATGAGATTATTGCCGAGGTGACCTGAGACATAGGTATATAGAGATATTTAGAATGTCATGGATCATGTGTGATAACCGTACGAGACGTTAGCTCCGTACCCTCCTCGTCTTATAGGTTGATAGGATCCCTGATAGCTTAATGCCGCCGTACGATGATTTTCCGTATGTGATGAGTTTGACTTGAGGTTCGATCCATACCCTTGACTAGAGGCTGCCGTACGATGGATTGTACCGTACGTGATGTTGTGAGGATGGATGCCGATTAATAGATTCACCGACTCGGTCTTGTAGACACGTATACCTTATAGCTTTTAGCTGATGATTTACCGTATGCTGTATTCATGTTATTCGCATTGCATTACTTATACCTGTGCTAGTATACCTGCACCATTATCGATGATGCGTATATTACACGTATACAGATTTTCCGGCTCACACACTTCATCATCGATAATTGCCATGTCACTACACAGTAGGATTGCTGCATCATGATATGACTCCTTGCATACTATACTTGCATATATACTACTGGTACATCCATACTTGCGCACATACATATTGTACACTCATACATGCGTATATACCACTTGTACATCCATACTTGCACACATACATATTGTACACTCATATTTGCGTATATACCACTTATGCACTCATACCTACATATATACTTATTGCACATACATAGATGATGCTGTCTTTGGTTTTGGAGAATTGGGAACCGCGGGATATATTTTAAAACCGGAATCATTTAAAAGAGTGGTTTTCCCTTAACATGTCACGTCACTGTTCCATGTTGCATGATATCCAGATATACTTACATTTCTATCATATGTCGCATAAATCATGCTTTATGATTTTACGCATTGAGATATGCTGTTTTCATGAGATTTCTGGATTTGAGAACCATGGTCATTTTATAAGAAAGTATGTATTGTTTTAAAAACTCGGTTTCTCTTGATATGATATTTCATTGCGTCCACCATGCGTTTTCTCGGTTCTGAGACGTGTGACATGTGAAACCCGATTCGAGGAGCTGGATGAGGCCGATTGCGGGTACATGGTGGACCCGGTATGGTACCCCGGGGCGAGAACGGATCTGTCGTGCAGTAGACGATGGGCCTAGTAAAAGGACTACTATCTACCGGTGATTGGTTGGACCTGGCGGATATCCGGAGGATACCGACCGGAGTCGAGAGGTGACGTGGGCCGATCCGGACTGACGGAGCCTGAGAGATATGAGGATTTACGTGTCGATGCTGGACACGGGTTTCATGATGTTTCGAGTGTCGATGATGGACACTCAGGTTCCATGATTTTGATGTGTCGCGAGGGACACCTGTTGATTTATATTATCATATTTTCATGCATACATACATTGATTATATGGCTGGACGAGATCCACATGCATACACACATTGATTATATGGTTGGACGAGATCCACATGCATACATACATTGATTATATGGTTGCATACATACATTGATTATATGGTTGGGCGAGATCCACATGCATACAGACATTGGGTATATTGTTGGATTATATCCGCATACATATAGGTATTGATTACATTGTTGACACATATAATGACCCGATCACCCTAGATATCATAGTATTACCTTTATGATATAGTTGACCTAGGAGTCGTTGTTTATTCGATTTCTATCTGTTGATATATTTCTATTCACGAGTTGGCAACTCACTCCCGTTATGCTACAGTTCTTACAGGTTGACCGCATGGATCCATAGCGGCATCGCTGGCACATAGCTACTTTTGGATGATTTGCTTGGTAGGTGGGACATTTGTATCGTACCCACTCTTATATTTATATTTCATATTGTATCTAGTCAACTCCATCAATCAAACTAGTATTGTATAAGTAATGAGACTTAGTGAGATTGTGGTTGCGAGACTTAGAGCGAGGGGTATTTCGCTACTTGTGGTTTTGATGTCTTGCTTATTTCCTTATCTTTTTTGGTGAACTTCGTCGTTGGGTGTCGTATACCTATATTTACTATCTTGCGTGGTTGTGATTCGCGATTGGCGAAGAGCTAGCTCCTGCTTGGGGATGCCATTATTCTTATTATGTATTTATGGTTTTGGATCAAAATATACAAAGGAGGTGCTGCCCAAATTTTTAAAAAGACGAAACACGTTTTCAAACTAGTAAATTTCACTTGCATTTTCATGTTCCTTTTCTATGCATTAAGAAAACATGATTTCATTATACCTTTATTTCAAAACTTCACCTCCTTTATTTTCTTAAAAAGGTTTAGATTTCTGGGTTTCAGCTTACTTGAATTACGTTACGCCTTTAGATGTGCGTGATTTAAGTGCTGGTCACGAGCTAATATTTCGGGTCATGACAAAGTTGGTACCAAAGCGCTAGGTTTAACCTTGGTTCGAGTCTATGTTTGACTATGCGTAGGGCGGGTATGTATTTCGGAACCTAGGCTTGACCTTACGGAACTTAGACTTGAACGGGGGGGTATTAGACCCGAACTTTCGTTTCATAGGCTGACCCTGATTGATGGAGTATGTAGCTTGAGTAGAGTGACGTACCGTACGTATATTCCGCGGCATATTTACGATACGATACTCCACTTAAGAAACCTTAGGATGTACATATTTTGAGATCTGTGATTCTCCTTGTTCTCTTGATCATACATCCATTTGAGATCATTGATTATATTTGTTTCTATGATCATACTCTCATTGATTTTATTTCTTCTTATGATCATGTATCCATTTTGGATCTGTCGTTTCCTTTCATGCCCTTGATCCGTTTTCTTCGATACACGATTGAGGTTCCTGTCACTATGGTTTGAGCGCAGATTGAGCTGCTGCTAGTGATGCGGTCAGGACGAGCTCGTTTAGTACGAGGGCTGACCATTGTGTTTTCTGGTGACATGGGAACGTCTCGATGTAGTGTTATGTTGTGACCACTTGTTGAGGCGAGTGGTTGGTTTCGCACCGGATGATCGGGCCATTGTTAGAGCTGCCTGTTGTGAGAGGACTGTTGATGTACAACATACCTCAGAGATCGTGATGTCGTCTACCGTGTAGACAGATGACCCAGCTGTTGCTGAGATTGATAGGATGTCACTTCCAGAGCTTACGAGCTGAGATCGCCGGAGCTTCCAGGAAGAAATGCGACAGATGATAGCTAGTCTATCCCGAGTTGAGAGACGAATGTGATTCGTCAGATTGATGCGCCGATGCAGGCCCAGTTGAGTTGAAGATTTCTAGTATGGAGAGTCTTACTCAGATCTAGAATAGACCGATCCAGAGATGACCGTGATGTATCGCCTTTCCTGAAGAATTGAGGCATTGTTTAGCATGCGGGTGAAGGGTATTCGCATGTGGTCTAGGCGAAGTTAATAGGTTCGAACGAATGTCAGAAATCCACTTTCCCAAGTTTAAAGTATTCGAAGGAAGATGCAAGTAATTCTGTGGACCCTCTAGAAGAATGAAATCCTAACTCGACATGATGACCATGGAACCACTTTTGAACCTTAGGGTTTGCAGCAGTTTAGCGGTGCCATCAGTGAGGCTTGAGTTTGCCCTTCTACGGTTGGTCCAGAGGTACTGCGGTATGTACCAGATATTTTTAGACTGTGCTCAGGTGTTGAGCTTTCGAGAAATTTCAGGACCTCGATGACTCGATCGAAAGGTTTGACATCGTCTAGATATCATGTAATAAGAGATCAGCAAGCTGACCAGCTTCGGATAGAGGACCTCACCCAGATGGGTTATGAGTTGATAGAGAACGGACGAGTATTGAGTATTCCTCCGATGGTTGGGACGAGTTCCCGAGGACGTGTTCGGCCAGATATCTTCTACAAAGTGATGAATATACAGAGTACGCGATTTCGAGTCTAAGTGAGAGACTCCGGATTGACTGTAGCCGAAGACATAGCAATACGCAGATAGCATGGCGTGACATCGAAGCGGACGATAATACAGACGAGTAGAATCAAAGGTTCGTGTGAGATGCTGACGAGCTGTTTTTACTCCCCGTCGAGATTAGAGATCAGATATGGGTACAGAGGCATTGAAATACGACCAGTTCCAGAGGAGATGTTGTGCTGAGAACGCAGATGTCCAGAAAACGAGAAAGGATTGTGCAAAAGTACCAGCCTCCGTATAGTTTGGCATAGGCGAGATTGGAAGAGACCCTGAGCAGGTTCATTCCAGGACACCGCTGCGATGAGATTTGCACCGAGGATTAGATGTGTGACATGTATTCAGAGGGCCAGAGGCCGACACCAGAGACGTGCTGCTTTACGAGTAGTCATGATAATAGGCCGAAAGATGACTAGAGGAGTGCCAGAGCGGAATCGTCCCCGTTAGCACACCTGACTGGGCCGATGAGCCAATGGATTGCAAGATTGGTAAATCCACAGAGAAGATAAGGACCCAGAGACCAAGTACGCCAGACCGTGAACAAGAGGCAAGCGGATGTTCTTGTTCTGCCGGTTTTAGGCGTACCGATTTATTCTTCGACATTGTAGGAGGTGTACCTCAATGTCCTTTGTTGCGATTTGCGTTTGTGATCTGAGTATCACGCTTATATCGCTTGTAATTGAGTTTTGATGAATGAGTTTTGTGATATCATTTTCGTGCACTATGGCTGCACCTACTGGGTATTTACATTTTGTGCATAGTTATTGCACTTGAGATATGTTTTTATATACCGTTGTGTTGGTTTTTGATTTGTGCATATTTATTGCACTTGATATCGGTTTTGTGTCTTGGCTGCACATGTTTATGATTTCGTGGATTTCATACAGTTGATTTGATTGTTGTGCGTATGGTACGCACTCGATTTGATTTTTGCACTCGGTATAGCTTATATGTGCATGTAATGCATTGATATGTGTTTTATGCACGCAGTTGCACACGTTGATGATTTTATACACCTTGGTACACTCGGTGTTGCTGTTTACGCATTTGAGTTATTGATCAGTAGTTTGTGCACAGGATGCACTGTATTAGTATTTCGTGCATTGGATGCACCGTATTTGTATTTCGTGCACTTGGTGCACCAGATTTGTATTTATGCATTTATGTATTGTATTTCGTGCCCTGGATGCACCAGATTTGTGTTTCGTGCATTCGTTGCACTAGATTTTCTTTTCGTGCATTTGTTGCACTGGATTCATGTTTTGTGCATTGGTTGCGCCAGATCGATATTTTGTGCATTGGTTGCGCTAGATTTTTACACCGTACATTGCTACACCTATTTATGTCTTTGAGCATTTGTGTTATCCGATTTGTGTTTTCGTGCGCGTGGGCACTTGCCATTCGTTTTCGTGCATACTACTGCACTATATGTTTTTATGGACCCGACGCGCTTGGGTTGGATTTTTGCGCATATTAGGCGCTTGATTTTGTATTTTGTGCGCATCGGATGCACTTGAGTGAGATTTTTACTCGTGCATGTCGGATGCCCTTGATTTAGATTTCTTTCGTGCATGATGTATGAACTTGATTTAGCTTTTATTCGTGCATATTTGATGCACTTGATTTAGATTTCATTCGTGCATGATGGATGCACTTGATTTGGATTTTCGCTCATATTGGGCGTATGATATGAGATGTAGTTTTGTGCACACCGGATGCACTCAATTGGGATTTTCATTCGTGCATGTTAGTTGCATCGGATGCACTCTAGATGCACTTGATATTGTTGTCGTGCACACCTGTTGCACTGGACAGATGTTTCGTGCACCCGTTGCACTTAGTTTTGGTTTTGTGCACATTCGTAGCACTCGTATTTGGATTTAATTTCCCTGCGCACCAGACGCACGTAATTATTGGATACGCCTTTTGAGGCTGATTTTGCTTTTTAGCACTTTGTTTCATGTTGGGCACTATATGGTGTAGTAGCCAAACATGACTGATCTGAGGACAGTACCTGAGTACTTTGCATGCATTAAAAGTTTACCAAGAGGTTTTTAAAAAAATAGCTATAGTCTCGCTATTTCCTACGTGTCCGTGAGCGACACGAGCGTTTATAAAAGAAAATCTTTTTAGGATATTTTGGAAACGACGGAACGTGTATTTAGGAAAACATATGTGAACATATATTATTATTTTAAAATGAGCGTCCGTCACTTATGCCGTGAGTTACGCATCACGCGGCGATTCAGAAAAGATTTTGCATGTATTTTGTTCAGATTTTGGAGTTTTCAAGGATGCGTACTATACACATATTATAATATTTGACTGGTGTATATTGGATTTCAGTAATGGATGTCGAGACCTGTATCTCTATTGTAACTCCGAGAATATGCGTACAAATCCGATGATTTGCGTCACGCTTGACGGAGTTCGGTTTTCGAGTTTTGTACTCGGTTTCATGCGCACTTGACGCGCAGTGTTGTTTCTATATCTTCCGGAATTTCGGAGCCCCGCTGATTTGAGCTGACTATTGAAATGTTTTAGATTTTGGGGGTTTAAGTTTAAATTCGGGGACCGAATTTATTTAAGGGGGGAAGATTGTAACATTTCAGAAAATATAAATATTATTTTTGGAATTTAATATTAAAATAATATATTTCCCGAAAACCGTCCGATTTGCGAAATTGGGGTTTTCGAAAAAGGGTATAAATATATACCAATAATTGTGAAATAAATGGAAATTAAAATGATTTATTCATTTAATAATATATTTAAAGGATTTGGAATTTTTAAAATTTATTATATGCAGTTTCGATAAAAACCCGATTAGTGCACTACTAATCGCGATTAGGCTAAATCCGTATTTCTACAGTTTTCCATGGCTGGTGCACCATGTCATATTACATTTGGTTACATGTTATTGCATTTGTGTTGTTTTATGGGTATTATGTGATTTGATTTTGAAATTTAAAAGAGAAAAGATAAAGAAATGAAAAAGGGTTAAAAAGGTGAATGATTGGAGAGAGAAAGTGTGTGAGAATAAGTGTGAGAGATGGAGGGCTGCTGCCATAGGTGTTTTACCCCATCATTTTCTTCTCCTTCTCCATCTTCCTCACCCTCATCTCCCTCCATTTCTAACCCTAGATCCATCTCCAAATAATCCCCAAAACCTTATACTCTCTTCACAAAAATTAATCCCCACCTCTTCCTCTACACATTGGACTAAGCAAAGTGGGATTTTGACGACTTTGGGAAGCTAGGGCTGTCTAGAGTGGCCTAAATGAGGTATAGCTTCTTCCATTTAGTTAGTTTTAAGCTTCTTTCTATTCTAGTTTTAGTTTAGAATTGGTTTGATGATGGGTTTGTGAACTTGAGAATTTCTAGAGAAGGATTTGGGAAATTGATGATGTTTTGTGGCTGTCAATAGGACTTTTGAAGTGATTCTTGACCTGGACCATAGCTTAGAACCCTAAAATATGGATTTAGGAATTGATCCATGTTGGTTTTGTGAGTATATAGGGTGTGCAGAGAAATCTGGAGCAACCCGGGGAATTTTTAAGAGTAGCAAACAATACCAGGGACTAGATACACCACCAGAAGACCACCCTACAAAGACGAACCCCATTGGAGCCACTAGAATCGAGCTCGCTAGAATTCCATGTGATGTGGCCGGCCACTTGGTGGGTTTTGGTGTCGGGGTTGATTCAGTAGATCATATACATCATATACAGCACTCTAGACTTGTTTGTGCAACTCTTTTTGGCCTGAGTCAAAATCTGGGAACACATTAGTGTGATTTCTGGATATGTTTTCCGTATTTTAAATGATGAGTTTTGATATGTGGATTTGTTTTTGGTTGTTTAATGTTTGTACATCAACGACTAGGGGTAATTTGTTGGTTTTGCATATGTAGGCTATAAGTTCTAACCTATAGGCGATCCGTGTGCCGTTTTGGTTTCCGGACTTGATGTTAATAGCGATTGCGATTGTTTATTATTGTAGGTACCCTCGCATAGATTCCGAGGGGACGGAGCATGGCGTCATCGACTTGGACAAGCGAAGACCAATGTGAGTAGATCTATATCTACGGGGAAATCGGGTGGATGGCGTATAGCACCTCCGCACACTTTGATGGAAACCGATTTATATGTAGATTATGGCTAATGAAACCTTTAATAGAAAACTATAGATAGAGTAAAAATATAGTTAGATAAACCATATTAGAAACTAAGGATAGTTAGAAGCGATATGATATGACCAGTATGTGATGACGGGACTTGAGAATGATATTTGTTAATATTACCGTTTAGGATACTATAGGACTAGATAGTCGACGTAGATGTATCATCCGAACCATACTTATTTCTAAACTGAAGAATCGTATGCATCTTTTAAACAGATATCCTGAGGGACATTACGGATTTTCAAATGATATCTTTTCTTTAAAAACACCGTAGCCCTTACTTTCAAAATTACGATTCGCATCTTTCAAAAACTGTTTGCATGGTTCAGGTGTGTATGTTAGATTAGATATTTATGCTTATAGTAAAGGTATAATGTATTTGTAAAATTGAATTGATGAGGGATATAAATGCGATGAAAAGGATATATGACGCGATATGATGATTTGGTGATATGTTGGTATACGGATGCGAGTCGATTGAGATGATTTATACTCTGCTGGTCCCCTGATATGAGATTATTGCGGATGTGACCTGAGATATTGGTATATAGAGATATTTAAAATGTCGTGGATCATGTGTGATAGCCGTACGAGACGTTAGGTCCGTACCCTCCTCGTCTTATAGGTTGATAGGATCCCTAATAGCTTAATGTCACCGTACGATGATTTTCCGTACGTGATGAGTTTGACTTGAGGTTCGATCCATACCCTTGACTAGAGGCTGCCGTACGATGGATTATACCGTAAGTGATGTTGTGAGGCTGGATGCCGATTGATAGATTCACCGACTCGGCCTTGTAGACACGTATACTTATAGCTTTTAGCTGATGATTTACCGTATGCTGTATTCATGTTATTCGTATTGCATTACTTATACCCATGCTTGTACACCTGCACCATTATCGATGATGCATATATTACACGTACACAGATTTGTCGGCTCACACACTTCATCATCGATAATTGTCATGTCACTACACAGTAGGATTGCTGCATCATGATATAACTCCTTGCACGCTATACTTGCGTATATACTACCGGTACATCCATACTTGCGCACATACATATTGTACACTCATACATACGTATATACCACCTGTACATCCATACTTGCGCACATACATATTATACACTCATACTTGCGTATATACCACCTGTGCACCCATACCTACATACATACTTATTGCACATATATAGATAATGCTGGCTTTGGTTTTGGAGAATTGGGAACCGCAGGATATATTTTAAAACCGGAATCATTTAAAAGAGCGGTTTTCCCTTAACATGTCACGTCACTGTTCCATGTTGCACGATATACGGATATGCTTACATTTCTATCATATGTCGCATACATCATGCTTTATGATTTTACGCATTGAGATATGCTGTTTTCATGAGATTTCTGGATTTGAGAACCGTGGTCATTTTAAAAAAAAGTATGTATTGTTTTAAAAAACCGGTTTCTCTTGATATGATATTTCAGTGCTTCCACCATGTGTTTTCTCAGTTCTGAGACGTGTGACATGTGAAACCCGATTCGAGGAGCTGGATGAGGCCGATTGCGGGTACATGGTGGACCCGGTATGGTATCCCAGGGCGAGAACGAATCTGTCGTGCAGTAGGCGATGAGCCTGGAAGAGGGGCTACTACCTACCGGTGATTGGTTAGATCTGGCGTATATCCGGAGGATACCGACCGGAGTCGAGAGATGATATGGACCGATCCGGACTGACGGAGCCCGTGGGCTGATCCGGACTGACGGAGCCCGTGGGCTGATCCGGACTGACGGAGCCCGAGAGATATGAGGATTTACGTGTCGATGCTGGACACGAGTTTCATGATGTTTCGAGTGTCGATGATGGACACTCAGGTTCCATGATTTTGATGTGTTGCGAGGGACACCTGTTGATTTATATTCTCATACTTTCATGCATACATACATTGATTATATGGTTGGACGAGATCCACATGCATACATACACTGATTATATGGTTGGACGAGATCCACATGCATACATACGTTGATTATATGGTTGGACGAGATCCACATTCATACAGACATTGGGTATATTGTTGGATTATATCCGCATACATATAGATATTGATTACATTGTTGGCACATATGATGACCCGGTCACCCTAGATATCATAGTATTACCTTTATGATATAGTTGACCGATGAGTCGTTGTTTATTCGATTTCTATCTATTGATATATTTCTATTCACGAGTTGGCAACTCACCCCCGTTGTGCCACATTTCTTACAGGTTGACCGCATGGATCCGTAACGGCATCGCTGGCACATAGCTACTTTTGGGTGATTTGCTTGGTAGGTGGGACATTTGTATCGTACCCACTCTTGTATTTATATTTCATATTGTATCTAGTCAACTCCATCAATCAAACTAGTATTGTATAAGTAATGAGACTTAGTGAGATTGTGGTTGCGAGACTTAGAGCGAGGGGTATTCCGCTACTTGTGGTTTTGATGTCTTGCTTATTTCCTTATCTTTTTTGGTGAACTTCGCCGTTGGGTGTCGTATACCTATATTTACTGTCTTGTGTGGTTGTGATCCGCCGATTGGCGAAGAGCTAGCTCCCGCTTGGGGATGCCATTATTCTTGTTATGTATTTGTGGTTTTGGATCAAAATATACAAAGGAGGTGCTGCCCAAATTTTTAAAAAGATGAAACACGTTTTCAAACTAGTAAATTTTACTTGCATTTTCATGTTCCTTTTCTATGCATTAAGAAAACATGATTTCATTATACCTTTATTTCAAAACTTCACCTTCTTTATTTTCTTAAAAAGGTTTAGATTTCTGGGTTTCAGCTTACTTGAATTATGTTACGCCTTTAGACGTTGCATGATTTAAGTGTTGGTCACGAGCTAATATTTTGGGTCGTGACATTCTCACATCCCTCGGCTATTCATTCACGATGATCCAATCAATCTATATACACAAACCATCACAGATCACAATCACAGAAATGTGCATCGACATATAGCAATTAGCGGACGTTTCGAAACACATTTATACAAACACTGAAAACCCGATTAGCCAAATAACTTGGAATTTCGATCGAATAACAAATTTGTGTCTACCCCATGAACAATCCAGAGCACAAATAACTCTGGGCAGAAAACAAAATATTCCAGAAATCATATTCCTAACAAATAGATCCACAGAAGAAATTTGGAGTGAATCGGCCTCGACTCGGCCGCGGTTCCGCGGCAAAACAGTGAGTTTCACGGCGGCTCCGCAGCGGTCACGTGATCAAATTTCTTTTGTGTTCTTACAATTGCCTGCACGTATTTTAAGACAACTGAAAATATTTTTTGAACTCATTTAAAAATCGACAGCAAGCAAGTCCAGAAAATATGATTTCGGGCAAAAAACTTTCGATCGAACTTCTAACTATTTGCTAACAAGCTAGTTTAGGTTTAAGTGGCTCTGATACCAGTGTAACTCTATGTCGCACACCCCACGAGTTCGCGAGTAGGCAGAATACATCAGAAGATCATGTTTGGCTTTGCAACATAGACTTTATCCACTTTATGATCTTTATTAAACCTTAACTAGCTAAACTAAACTACATGAAGGCTTTAACTACCCGGATAGAGGGTTATACCTTCGTGTCAAGTCCTTCAGGCTTCTAGTGGTTCTTTACTCCTTGGATCGAGCTTCAACTTTGAACTCCTCTTCTTCGGCTCCTCCGAAGTTTCAAACGAACTCAGTTGCCGGTCTCCTTTAGGTCGTAAAAGATCCACCCGAGGGCCTATGGTCAAGCTCCAATCTCAAGTGAGGTAACTTAGTGATTTAATTTGCTAAAGAGGTCTACTAGGTAGATATAGTATAATAACCCTAAACTTTCTGTATAATTTTTTTTCAAAAGTACAGAGAGGAATACATAAGCCTGAGCACAAGTTATAAATTAAATTTGCTTTTGAACAGCAAGAAAGAGCTTTTAGCTCACTGGTAAAGGCCTTGCACTGCTGAGATGTAGCTCCTGTGTTCAAATCCCCCTAGCCACATTATTTTTGTTGATTTTTCTTTTAAACTTTTAGAAGCTCAAAAGTTTGCACGTGCACTGCACGTAAAATGAAAAGTCACGAAGTAATCAAACATGTGCACTGAGTTATACCAAGCGACATGGACATGTGGCAAAATCCCACACACCCCTCACCGGTTTTTGGCCGATGAAGATGAATCCTAGACCGGCACCACCAGTTAAACCCGTAGGGAATGCCTCCAATTTTTGTACCCTAGTCGTTTGGCCTCCCTGTTTCCCTCAATCAGAGCAAAACTCTGTTCAAATTTTGAAATTTGAAATGAAGCAGCACTTCATAAAAGCACTAGCGCCAGGAGAGCCAGCACTAAGACTTAAAGATTCTGAGGCAGTGCTCACGTGCAAAGTACGAGAGCGATAGAGCCAAGTGCGCCGGCGCTAAGAGTCAAAGACTCTGATGCAGTGATCACGTGCAAAGCACGAGAGCGCTAGCGCTAAGTGCGCTAGCACCAAGAGTCAAAGAATCTGATGCAGTGCTCACGTGCAAAGAACGAGAGCGCTAGTGTTGGAACTAAAATGTTCTCCACCCTTGGATCAAAGATCCAACAAAGATGATTAAAAATCATCAGAAAAAAAGTTCTGTTGAGGAAATACTCCTCAAATCTTTCCAAACATGAAAGATTGTCCTCTGAAAATCAGAGCACCATTGGATCAAAGATCCAATGGTGATTAAAAATCACCAAGATACAGAATAAGTTCTGTATGGGAAAATATTTTCCCAATCTTGTTAAAAATAAGAAGATTGCCTTCTGTAAAACAGAAGCCCTTGGATCAAAAATCCAACGGTGGGAAACGTCCCCAAATCAATCAGAGAAAAGATTTCCTTAACCGATTCAACAAATCAGCCTCCCCTATATAAAGGACCCAAAACTTCAAGTCGAAAGGGGGAGGAACCCCCCATAAACTTCAAAAAGAAAAAGAGAAGTGCAAGCTCTGAAAGGAAGAATTTTTTCAAGGTAAATAAAATAGAGAGATCAAAGCATCTCATAAAAAAAAGAACTTAATTCTTTTTCTAGATCATAGATCTACAAAGGCAGAAGTCTTACATAAGAGTAGAAGAGATTTGAGCATCTCATCATAAAAAAGGAGGGAGAAGAACTTAGTTCTCTTTAGATCACAGACTTATAAGACAAAGATAAAGTTTTTCACAAAAACAGAAGAGATCATAACATCTCCTATTAAAATAAGAACTTAGTTCTTAAATCCACGAGACAAAGTTTCTTATAAACGAGAACTTAATTCTCAGAACACAGAATTAATCAAGAGCGCTTTGCACTCATTGGTTAGCGCTCAGCGCCAAGCGTGCCACATGCTCCTTACGTGGGCGCTACTTAATAAAGAGCACTCTGCACTCCAAATCTGGAGCTCAGCGCCAAACGCGCACCGTGCTCCTCACATGTGCGCTATTTCATAAGAAACGCCTTAGCGCTCCAAGTCTGGCGCTCAGCGCCAAGCGTGCCACGTGCTCCTCACGTGTGCGCTATTTCATAAGAACGCTTCAGCGCTTCAGGTCTGGCGCTCAGCGCCAAGCACGCCACGTACTCCTCACGTGTGCGCTATTTCATTAGAAGCACCTCAGCGCTCCAAGTCTGACGCTCAACGCTAAGTGCTATGTACATAAAGGCTCTGTACATAAAGTGCTCCGCGCTACAAAGAGTGTTCAACACTCAATAAAAGACAAAAGAGGAAGGGGTGTCGGAACCCAAAATTAATACTCTGCATTGTTTCCTCCAATCAGAGCAAAGCTCTGTTCAAAATTCAAATTTTAAAATGAAGCAACGCTTCAGATGCAGCGCTAAGTGCGCTGCGCCCTAAGCAGCGCACCGCGTGCAAAGCACGTGTGCGCTAGCACTGGGTATGCTGCGCTCTAAGCAGCGCACCACGTGTGCGCTAGCGCTGGGTGCGCTGCGCTCTAAGCAGCGCACCACGTGCAAAACGCGGTGTGCTAGCGCTAAGTGCGCTGCCCTTTAAGCAGCGCACCACGTGCAAAGCACAGGTGCGCTAGTGCTGGAACTAAAAGCTCCTCACCGTCGGATCAAAAATCTAATAATAATGATAAATCATTAATTAATCAGAATTAAATTCTGTTAAGGAAAGATTTCTCAAAATCTTTCCAAATAACCAGATTGTGCTCTGTAAATCAGAGCACCATTGGATCAATGATCCAATGGTAATTAAAAATTACCAAAAGACAGAATAAATTCTGTATGGAAAGATTTCCCAATCTTGTTAAAAATAAGAAGATTGCCTTCTGTAAATCAGAAGCCCTTGGATCAAAAATCCAACGATGGGAAATTCCCCAAATCAATTGGAGAAAAAATCTCCTTAACTGATTGAACTGATCAGCTTGCCCTATATAAAGGCCCCCAGACTTCAAGTCTCAAAAGGATAGAGAAATAGAGAGAGAAACTTCCCTAAAAACTTAGAGAAATTCAAAGAAAAAGAGCAAACTCTTGGAAGAAGATTTTCTTCAAGGTAAAAAAAAAGAATGATGATGAACACAGAGATGAAATTATCTCATAATTAAAAAAGAAAAATCCACTTCTTTAAGGATCATAGATCTATAATACTGAGGTCTTTCACAAAGAGATCAAAAGATCTCATCATAAAAGAAGAACATAATTCTTCTCACAGATCATAGATCTATAAGACAAATTATCATTCAGAGATCATCTCATCATAAAAGAGGAGAACAATTCAATTCTCTTAGGATCAAAAATCCATAAAGGCAAAGCCTTTCAATAAAATAAGAGATTAAAAACATCTCCTATAAAATAAGAACTTTTGTTCTTAAAATCTTGAGACAAAGTCTCTTCTAAGGAAGAATTTAGTTCCTAGATCATAAAATTGATCAGATGCGCTTTGCGCCCTTGAATTGCGCTTCTGCGCTTTTGGACTGACGCTCAGCGCCAAGTGCGCCACGTGTCAATCACGTATGCGCCACTTAACAACTAGCGCACTGCGCTCATAGGCTGGCGCTTAGCGTTAAGCGTGTTAGTGTATATGCCTTAGGGGCCATTATTGTATCATACTAGCTTGTATATTACTTAATGGAAGATTGGGATATTCACAGTTATATTAACAGTCTTGCTAAATATGGTAGTACGCTATTTGGTTTATATCTATCTTAATATGTGTATATGTTAGGATATCGAGAATACATATTGATAGAGCCCTTAGGATTTTGCTTGACTACCAGCGTTGTGATGGCAGTCACACTAGTAGGGGCTGGGTAGTCTACAAGCACATCCTTTTTCAGGTCCCTAGTCGTAGGATTATCGAGACAGGACATCGATACTGTCACGCCCCGCTTCCCAGTATACGGCGAAGGGGACGCGACGAGGTCCGCTATGTATATACTTAGAAGTACATACGCTAAGCGTATCTAAGCAATATAAAATAAATAAACAAGAGACAAGAGATAATAAAAACAGCAACTTTTATTTATTAACATTCTTTTGTACAATGCATGAAAAGGAAATACAACTGAAATAAAAGATGCCTAAACAGTGGCATAACAGAAAATGAAAAGTACTGAAAAAAGTGTACAATGAAACTAAAGTGGAGGGTCTTTGGCAAACTGCTCCAAGTCTTCTTGAGATGGCTCGATCTCTGCCGGGTCCAAATCACCTGACAACATTCAAAGAAGAAAGAAATAGAATGTCGTCAGCGAACAGGTCGCTCGGTAAGTCCCAAAGGTAAGAGGAAAGCAGAATAGACAGAATGAGAAGATATCTTTTAAAGTTGTATACTGTTGTTGTAATGTTGTGTTAACGCTGTTGTTTGTAGTTTGGTACAGAAGGATACCAGTGTATACGAGGGGGGTCTCTATATGCTAGAGACCAGGGCAAACGGAATGTACAAGGAACCTTTAAGCCACGGTACAACAGCAACGGAATATAGGTTAGGTGTCTTAATCTGACCACTTCGTGCCATCTTTAACACCTTCCGTACCAATCTACCCCTTAAACCCCGCGATATCTTGTTTGTATTGTTATCTTGTAAATTGTATTGATTGTAAGATTGACTGACTGACTGAAACCATGATATCAGGAAATGGTTGTAACCGCAGGGTCATGTAAATGGAATAACTGAGAATCATATAAAAGGAATATATCCATGGTTCGGTTCAGTCAAATTGTATAGATTGATAATTGAATTCATGGATTCATGTGTTCATATTGAATTGGAATATTGTAGATTGTAGATTGACTTGAATCATATTCAAGTCAGATTAATCAGACTCAAGCCCGAGTCAGACAATCAGGAATGTAAATCGAAGTCTTATAATTTCTAGGGTCCTTAGGGTAATTTATAAAACATGAGGGGGGTTTATGTAAAAACACTTTTATATACTTTTCAAAATACACCTCAAGTATTGATTACTCGTCTTTAGAGTTGTAATGAGGGTGGATTTTATATTGTGACATTTCTAGTGAAAATATCCTAGTTTTATAAATAAGGTATTTATCTGTAATATTGATTTATTTGAAGTTCATGGTATTTTAGTGTAAAATTTATTCTTGTGATTTTTAGAAAAAGGTGGAATATTTATATTATAATAAAATAGATATTTAAATGATAAATATTTATACAAAAATAATTTTAATAAATATTTTATATTCCAAAAATCTCATTTTCTTAAGATATCGTATTTTAAACTTTTCGAGATCGAATGCTCCTTGCGGAGGTCTGAATCTCGCACTACTAAGCCCGAGGATGTGCGATAATCCGCACCATCCCGAACGGGTTCCCCAAAAATGGGTTGTAGCGACGCTTTGCAAAGATTGTAAATACTAAATCCTTTAGAAAACGGTTTTATAAAGTAAAAGGTATTTATTTGTATAAATGTCAATTTTCCGTATTTTCGATTCTAGGGTTTCCTAAGTCAACTAGCCTATTTCTAAATGGTCTAAACGATAAGTCGTTAGATACCTCAAATCGCCTCTTCACCGCCAATTGTGGCCAGGTAAGTACAAGTGAGGAAAGGATGGATCCGCTCACGAATCACCGTGAGACGGGCCTTTTAAAGTTACTTTTCTCACTTGCCTAGCCTAGACACCACAAAGTCAGGTTTAGATAAACGACCGATATCTACAACTTATCGTATTTTCCTAATAAGAGGTATTTATTTAAAAGTGTATCAAAACTAAAACTTTTAGAAATGGTTTTATTAAGAATATGGTATTTAAATGAAAGTATTGTTTTATCGTATTCTAAGTTTTGATGATATCGTTTAGGGTTGTATTTGCATGTGTGTGGAGGTAAGTCATTATCTCGCGCTCTACTTTAAATGTATAGTAAGGTTAAGGGGGTTAAATGTGAAATCGAAAAATTGTGGTATTTAAGTGAAATATACGATAAATTGAAAAGGCTATCATTTCATGTGATGAAACTTGTTCAAATTATTTGTTAAATGTTTAATAGTCAACAATAAGATGTTTAAGTATGAATGTATTGGTGAGAAGCGAAATTTTATAGAAAACCGAATCGGAAATCGGATTTGTTCCGATTCCGTCGGGTTTTGTAATTTCGTATTTTAGAGAATAAGAAAGAGGGATAGAATGGGACTTACGGGTTTCGATTAAGCAAAGGAGTGAGGGGGGACTAAAGGGGTTGCCGAGGCGTTGCTTCGTCGCCGGTTGTTCCTAAAAACGTCGCCGGAATTTCCGCCGGAATTTCGTCGAAGCTTCACCGCGAACTTATTTTCAAAGTACACAACTCTTGAGAAGATTTTGAGAGAGTGGACTTAGGATTTTAGGATGAGAGGGTAGAGAGTAGGGGGTGTATTTATAGGGTAGGCTAGGGGTAGGGTAGGTGAAGGGTTTTTAATAAAAAAATATAAAAATTATAGAAAATTCATTAAAATTTGAGTAAATAGGGTATATTGAAGTCTAAGGAACCGATCCCATTAAATGGTGTGTGCAGGGGAGTTGGGCAACTGAAAATTCATAACTTTTCAGTTGTCGACTCGGCCGTCCGGCCAAGTCCGGCCTGCGGGGCCGGCCCGAGTCGGCCGGTCCGCCGGCCGAGTCGGATGGTCGGGAGGTGGGGGGTCTCATGGGGTAGGCACTGGTGCTTTTAGATTTTTAGGTGAAGTTCAAGTTTTGGATGTTATGGTGTTTGGACTGTTGGGCTTCCAAAGGATTTAAAACAAAAGGCAATATAAAAATAATGTGGGGCAGGAGATTTGAACTCTGGTGGCTTGGTACAGCAGTGCAAGGTGTTACCAATGAGCTACAAGCTCCTTCTTGTAATTGTGGGAAAGTAAATACTTAAAGTGGTGACAGCAACATTAAATACCCCAAGTATACTTAAAATTTAAATCAATTTTATGTATACAAAAATTGGAGTTGTTACAATCTACCTTCCTTACAAAAATTTCGTTCTCGAAATTTACAACTTTTATTTGAAAACTAGTTTACAAAGAGGTGAGGATATCTTGCACGCATTTCATCTTCCCTTTCCCAAGTGGATTCTCCTGAAGTGTCTTTCCTCCACATTATCCGGACCAAGTTAACTTCCTTGTTCCGAAATGTCTTCACTTTCCTGTCCAGGATCTCCACAGGCTGTTGCTCACAAGACAAGTCGGGCTGTATAGTGAGCTCGGAATGATCAAGAACGTGGCTGGGGTCACTCATATACTTTCTGAGTTGAGATATGTAGAACACGTTATGCACTCCTTCCAATGAGGGCGGAAGTGCTAAGCGGTATGCCACTTCACCGACTCGTTCGAGTATGTCGAACGGTCCAATGTATCTCGGACTTAATTTACCCCGTCTTCCAAATCGGATCACTCCGCGGTTCGGAGATATCTTCAGGAATACGTGGTATCCTGGATGGAACTCCAAGTGTCGTCTCTTTATATCAGCCCAGTGCTTCTGTCGATCTTGGGCTATGCGCATCTTTTCCTTGATAGTACAAACCACACCAACGGTCGCTACTATCATCTCTGGTCCAAGAAGTTCCCTATCTCCATGTCACGACCCGAAAGTACGGAACGTGACTGGCACTTAGATTACGAGACGTCTAAAGGCGTACCGTAACCTAAGTCAGCCAAAGCCCAGAAATCTAACCGAAAATCAAAAGAGAGTGAAGGAAAACCTTAAATGAAAACGGTTTTGAAATCAATTAAGTTGCATAGAATCCAAAAAAAGAATATCAAAAATTCCCGAAAATTTCGGCAGAGTCTCCCCTGTATTTTCTATCCCCCAAAATGGGTACAACAAGATAATAAACCTGTAATTATAAAAATGGCATCCCCAAGCGGGAGCTAGCTCTTCGCCCAAGGCGGATCACAACCACATGCAATATAATAGTAATATCAAGAAAAAGAGCATAAAAGAGATGCAAATACCAGAAAACACACGTCGGCTCAAGTGAGCTCGACCCAAAAGAAACCACAAATATACAAATCTCTCAGTCTCATCACTAGGTCGCATATACAATACAAGTGGTAGATGGAGAATACTAGATACAATGATAAAGCAAAAAAAAATAAAGTATACTCGCAACCCACCTACGGGCGATGTCGCGAGTCTGCGCAAAAGGAACTGATGACAAGATAGCCCGCCGCTACAAGACTGACGGGTCCGACCTGCAAGACACTGTGGCACAACGGGGGTGAGTTGCCAGCTCGTGAGTAGAATATAACATCTAGTAAGGCAATCGTAAGAATGCACGCAATGCGGAACAACATGTATGTCCATATGTGATATAATAACTCTAGTATGCATGCACATGTATGCAATATCTTTTCTAACTCTTTAAGTGTTTTAAATGTTAATGTTACTGCATTCTTAACTTTTAGAAAATGAATGTCTGCATAATAGCTAAATATCATCAAGAAATCCTCTGAAAACCCGTGTCAAGCATCGACACCAAATAGGAATCACATCTGTCTCAATATCGGGCTCCGTCAGTCCGGATCGGCCCATATCATAAATCTCACGACAACGGTCGGTATCCTCCGGATATCCGCCGCGCCAGACATCACCGGTAGGTAGTCTTCCTCTGCCAGGCTCATCGTCTACAACTCGATCTTCTTGCCCCGGGGTACCATACCGGGCCCACCATGTACCCGAGACGGTTCATCCACTCCTCGAATCGGGTCTCGAAATCCAACAGAAAACATGAAAACTCATGGTGGACGACACATACATCACGAGAAAACCGCAACTTTGTTTTGAAAATGATAAATATAAGGTTTTGTTAAATTCTTGCGGTTTCCCCCAAAAATCTAGAAATCGCAGCAAAACTGAAATCCTCAAGAAAATCATAATGTCCACATGTTATATGTATGATAAATGTCTATGATATCAATGTGTATGATGTGAATTTTGGCTAGAGTTCTATGTAAATATGATGATGATGCGAGATATGTGCATGCGATGCAGTTTCATATATCAAGTATGAATGCAGGTGACGATATTAAGATAAACAGGTTCTATCGTGCACGTGGCATGTCAATTACCAAAGGCGTGTGTGTCACATGAATAGTGCGCGTGCAACAGATGCCAATGGTAAGGTGTTCGTGTCCTACGAAATGATATCGCATAGGTAGAGATGAATGTCCATGCAATTTAACATACTGTTCGCTATAAGGGTATGCAGTGTACATGAATGGATAAGCTAACTAACAATATAATCTTGCAAAAAGTAGGGTAATCCTAACTAGGGGGGCGCCTCGCGCCATCCAGACGTTTCCCCCATAGATGAATACATCTACTCACCTGAAATCCCCGCTAATCTGATCCGGCCACCGCTTTGCCTTTTCGCGCCGTATCCGAAGTTTCCCCGACCGATCCTATATTTGCACAATACCAAGCATAAGATTACAAAACCTAACACAATGCAAGTCACAACATACAATTATCCACGCTCTCAAAATAATCATAGCATGCACTCGGTGCGCGGAAAAACGCACGAAAATCGCAATCCTTTAACTAGAATCGTCATTTCGGGGAAATCGGCAAAACTACAACCCGACTAGACGAAACACCGCGTTTGCGCATTCTAATAATCCTATACGAAGCTAATAATATTGCTAACCTAACGCAAATTGACCGCATTCTATTTTCTACAAAAATCTAGTAAGCGAATTCAACGCCGATTCAATGCAAACATCGATATTTGTCGATTTAGCAAGCATATAATTACACCATTAACCATTCTAATCAATTAGATAACCATCCCTAACATAATCCAACCATTATTCTACAAACCCTAATTTTTAAAAATCAAAACCTTCTCTTGATTTTTCATGAACAAAGATTTACACTAAATTAATACTTCAAAATACTAATCTAGCTTATTTAAACTACAAATTTAACAACTAGTTTAGGATTTATACCTTCCAAGTTATGATCCTTTTCCAATTAGCCTCTAAAGATGCCTCTTTTCTCCTTGTATTAGTCCAATTTGGGGTTGAGAAGGAATGGAATAGGGTTTAGATTTGAATTAGAGAAGAAAAGTGTGAATTTTTGTGGATTTCGGAGGATTTTTTGCAAGAATTTTGAGCTAAACAAAATGGGGGAAATGGGAGGGGGTTTGCTGCAGGTAGCACGATCAGGAGGTGAAGGAGGAGAGTGAGAGATAATTGTGTGGAAAATTCTACACAAAAAGCTTCTTTAAAGATCAATTAATGAATGTTACATCAACTTTTTACAAAAAAACCCATTTTTAAGCCATTTTTTTCATAATTTTCCCACCATAAAACCAAAAGTTTGCAAGACATGATATAATTTTATTAACACCATATTTTAGCTTATAAAGACTCCTAATTAAGAAATTTACCTAATTAAATTTGTATTTATCCCTAATTAAATGTATTTAAAAAGGCTTAAAATAATAAAAAAATTAATTAATTACGAAAAAAATTTATTTAACTAGAAAATTATAAGTGACATTTTAGTGACAAAATTATAGTAATATCTTACCTAAATTTTGTATAATTAGGTCTACAATGAAAAATATCAATTTTGACTTTTTACGGAAAAAGCCGAAAAATTGGCCGATTACCGAAAAACTGCCTAAACGATTTTCGAAGGGTTACAATCTTCCCCCCTTAAAGAAATTCGGTCCCCGAATTTAGAATTTAACTACGCGTACCTTCAAAAAGATGGGGATATCTCTTCCTCATCTCGATCTCGGTCTCCCAGGTGACCTCCTCGCTGTTCGGGCCACGCCAAAGAACCTTGACAGACGGTATGACCTTCAACCTCAATTTCTTCACCTGCCGATCCAAGATGACAACCGGCTGCTCGGTGAAAGAAAGGTCACGCTCTAACTGGATCGTCTGGTGCTGAATCGCCTGGGAAGGATCATGAAGGTACTTGCGGAGCATCGAGACATGGAATACGGGGTGAACATCGGGGAAGCTGGGCGGAAGAGCTAACCGATAAGCGACTGGACCAACACGCTCTAGGATCTCGAAAGGACCAACATATCTAGGACTCAGTTTCCCTTTCCGCCCAAATCTCATCACACCCTTCATCGGAGAGACCTTCAGGAAAACATGATCGCCAATAGCGAACTCGAGTCGGCGACGGTGCCTGTCAGCATAAGATTTCTGCCTGCTCTGTGCCGCTCTCATCCTGTCCCGAATCAGCTGTATTTTCTCGGTCGTCTCCTGCACAATCTGCGGCCCCAAAATACTGCTCTCCCTGAGCTCTGTCCAACATACAGGCGATCGACATCTCCTCCCATATAAAGCCTCGAAAGGTGCCATCTGAATCGTCTCCTGGAAGCTATTATTGTAGGAAAACTCGATCAAAGGCAAATGACGATCCCAGCTACCACCGAAATCTAAAACACAAGCTCTTAGCATGTCCTCAAGAGTCTGAATCGTACGCTCCGACTGACCGTCAGTCTGAGGATGAAAGGCTGTGCTAAAACTCAATCGGGTGCCCAAAGCTTCCTGTAGTTTCTGCCACAATCGGCTGGTAAACTGGGTGCCACGGTCGGACACGATGCAAGTCGGAACACCATGCAGTCGCACTATCTCATCAATATAAACCTGGGCGTACTGAGAAAATCCAAAAGTGGTCCTCACTGGCAGGAAGTGAGCCGCTTTCGTCAGTCGATCCACAATCACCCAAATAGAGTCATACCCTCGACTGGTCCTGGGTAGACCCACAACGAAGTCCATGGAGACCTGCTCCCACTTCCACTCAGGGATGGGCAAAGGCTGTAACTCGCCGGCTGGCCTCTGGTGCTCAGCCTTGACTTGCTGACAAGTCAGGCATCTCGACACAAAGTCTGTAATATCCTTCTTCATCCCGTCCCACCAGTAAACCTCTCTCAAATCACGGTACATCTTGGTGGAACCTGGATGCACACTGTATACGGATCTATGTGCCTCCTCGAGAATATCACGCCTCAGTCCCTCTGAATCTGGCACACACAGTCGAGTCCCAAATCGAAGTATCCCCTGATCATCAATCACGAACTCAGAAACTCTACCCTGCCGAATCTGCTCAATAATCTCTAAGATACGGGCATCGCCGGACTGTGCCTCGCGAATACGGTCAAGTAACTGTGGGCGTGCTCTGAAATGGGCCAGCTGTCCCCCTGTAGGAGTAAACTCGAACTGCACTCTGCTATCACATAAAACCTGCCAATCCGCCGTCGACTGCATCTGTACTGCGCTCAAACAAGATAAGCTACCTCCGGGCCTCCTACTCAAAGCATCTGCCACCACATTCGCCTTGCCCGGATGGTATAGAATCTCGCAGTCATAATCCTTCACCAACTCCATCCAACGGCGCTGTCTCAGGTTCAGGTCTCGCTGCTGGAAGATATACTTCAAACTCTTGTGGTCAGTGAATATCTGGCACGACTCACCGTATAGGTAATGTCTCCAGATCTTAAGTGCAAATACCACTGCAGCCATCTCTAAATCATGGGTGGGGTAGTTCTGCTCGTGTTTCCTCAGCTGCCGAGAAGCATACGCGATAACTCTGTCGTGCTGCATCAATACACAGCCCAGCCCCACTCTAGAAGCATCACAATATACCACGAACCCGCCTGATCCTGAAGGCAATGCTAACACTGGAGCAGTAGTCAGACGAGTCTTCAACTGCTGGAAGCTATCCTCACATGCCTGGGTCCAATCAAAAGGAACCCCCTTCCGGGTCAACCCGGTCAACGGTGCAGCAATGCGGGAGAAATCCTGGACAAAACGTCGATAATAGCCGGCCAGACCTAGAAAACTGCGAACCTCTGTAACTGATACTGGTCTAGGCCAACGCTGAACTGCCTCGATCTTCTTCGGGTCCATGCAAATACCATCTCTCGTCACCACATGACCCAAGAAGTCGACACTGTCTAGCCAGAATGCGCACTTGGAGAATTTGGCGAACAGCTGATGCTCCCTCAAAGTCTGTAATGTGATACGTAAGTGCCGCTCATGCTCCTCCCGGCTCCGAGAATAAACCAAGATGTCGTCAATGAACACAATGATGAACTGATCGAGATACGGCCTGAATACGCGGTTCATCAAATCCATAAATGCTGCCGGGGCATTGGTGAGCCCGAACGACATCACCAAGAACTCGTAATGACCATAACGAGTACGGAAGGCGGTCTTCGGAATATCCTCCTTCCGAACCCGCAACTGGTGATAACCTGACCGTAAATCAACCTTCGAGAAAAACCCTGCACCCTGGAGCTGATCAAATAAGTCATCAATGCGGGGTAGGGGATACCTGTTCCGTACAGTAACCCGGTTCAGCTGACGATAATCAATGCATAAACGCATACTTCCGTCCTTCTTCTTAACAAACAGGACGGGAGCACCCCAAGGTGACACACTCGGTCGGATAAGCCCTTTGTCCAGCAAGTCCTGTAACTGATCCTTTAGCTCTCTCAGCTCCGCCGGGGCCATCCGATAAGGAGGTATAGAAATAGGCCCCGTGCCAGGGATCAAGTCAATACAGAACTCAATCTCGCGCTCTGGTGGCAGACCAGGCAGCTCATCAGGGAATACATCAGGAAACTCTCTCACAACAGGGACCTGGTCCAACGGAACCTCTGTGGAGCTAGTATCGTAAATATAGGCTAAGAATCCCTGACACCCTTTCCTTAAGAGCTGACCAGCGCGAAGAGATGAAATCAAGCTGGGAAGGGTAGCACTACGATCTCCCTGAATAATAAGAACCGGCTCACCAGGAAAACTGAATCTGACTGCCTTTTCACGGCAGTCCACAGATGCATAACAGGTGGCTAGCCAGTCCATACCAAGAAGAACATCAAAGTCTAGCATATCGAGGAGAATCAAATCTACTGAAGAATCTCTCTCCCCAATACGAACGAAACACGATCGATACACAAAACGGGCAACAAAAGACTCGCCTACCGGGGTAATAACTACAAGCGGCTGATCTAACGGAGAAGACTCTCGGCCTAACCTCGGTGCAAAATACGTGGATACATAGGAATGTGTCGAGCCTGGATCAAATAATACCCGTGCATCAAAAGAACATACTGGCAGAGTACCTGTCACGACGGCATTGGATGCCTGTGCATCTTGAGGAGTCAATGCGAACACTCGGGCCTGTCCACCACTAATAGCTGGCTGTCCTCTGCCTCTACCTCGGCCTCTGCCTCTGCCTCTGTCGCCTCGTCCTCGCGGAACCGGACCGCCACGCCCACGGCCTCTAGAAGCATCTGGCTGGCGTGAAGCATCATCAGGAGTAGGAAGTAAAGCTCTCTGCGATGGTGGTGAAGGTGGTAAAGTCACATGCGGGACTGTCGCCGCGCCCGGACGTCCCATGGTACAGTCTCTGACACGGTGATACTGACTCCCGCACCGAAAACATCCTGGAGACGACTGCTGGGTCTGTGGATATGAACCAAATAACTGACCTCGTCTCAATCCTCTGCCTCCGCCATCTCCCGGAAATAATCTATCACGATGTCTGCCCATCTGCCGCTGAGCTGGCGTATCAGTACGGATCCTCTTCGGCCCAGAAACGACCGGAGTCTCAGAAATACGCTCCTCCAAAAGTAAGGCTGCGTCCATCGCGGCTGCGTATGTATCAAAGTGCTGGGTGCCGATGGCAAGGAATAGCTGTGTATCAAGCCCTCGTACAAACCTCTTTATCCTCTTCTCTTCTGTGTCGACTAGGTACGGAGCATATCGAGACAACTGGGTAAATTGTATATCATACTCCGACACTGTCATCCCCGGAGTCTTGCGCAAAGACTCAAAACTACGGGCTCGAGCATCTCGAACACTCTCCGGAAGAAAACGGGCAAGAAATGCAGCTGTAAACTCATCCCAGGTCATAGAAGGCAGACCTGCAGCTCGGCCTCTCTCCACTGAGTCGTACCATGTCTGGGCAAGACCCTCCAGACGAAAACTCGCAAACTCCACCAATCTATCCTCAGAACACCTCAACGAATGGCCAATCCGTGCCATCCTATCGAGAAATGCCTGTGGGTCCTCTGTCGCATCTGTACCGGTAAGAGCTGGAGGTCTCAATCTCATGAACTCCTGTAGTGAAACAGGGATAGTCTCCGTAGTAGCAGCAGGAGTGACCATCTGTGCAGCAGGTACGATCGTGGTCTGTGCGGTGGAAGGAACGTCCTCGGATCTCTGTGCCCGGCTGGACTCAACTAAAGATCCCATCATCTGCCGCAACTCTTGCATGCCTGCCTCTAATCTGGCAATACGGTCTGGATAAGGCGTATCAGTATGACCCTGAGGGGTAGGCGTATCCTCCCGCTCGATCCTCGCCTCAGACGAGCCCGCTCGAATCTCATCCCTGGCGGCAGCCCGCTGAGCTCTCGTAGTCTTTGGCGGCATCGAAGCTGGAATAAGAAACAGGACTGATAAGATCATTGCAATTGAATCAAGGAATGCAAGGAATCAAGAAAGGAAATACAAGCAATTATGTCCTAAGGTCACTTAGGCGGAGTACCGTATCGTAAGTATGCCGCGGATCATACCCACGCTACGCCACTCTGCTTAAGTCACCTACTCCATCTACCAAGGTCGTCCTACACTCAGAAAGGTAAAACCTACGCTCTGATACCAACTTTGTCACGACCCGAAAGTACGGAACGTGACTGGCACTTAGATTACGAGACGTCTAAAGGTGTACCGTAACCTAAGTCAGCCAAAGCCCAGAAATCTAACCGAAAATCAAAAGAGAGTGAAGGAAAACCTTAAATGAAAACGGTTTTGAAATCAATTAAGTTGCATAGAATCCAAAAAAAGAACATCAAAAATTCCCGAAAATTTCGGCAGAGTCTCCCCTGTATTTTCTATCCCCCAAAATGGGTACAACAAGATAATAAACCTGTAATTATAAAAATGGCATCCCCAAGCGGGAGCTAGCTCTTCGCCCAAGGCGGATCACAACCACATGCAATATAATAGTAATATCAAGAACAAGAGCATAAAAGAGATGCAAATACCAGAAAACACACGTCGGCTCAAGTGAGCTCGACCCAAAAGAAACCACAAATATACAAATCTCTCAGTCTCATCACTAGGTCGCATATACAATACAAGTGGTAGATGGAGAATACTAGATACAATGATAAAGCAAAAAGAAATAAAGTATACTCGCAACCCACCTACGGGCGATGTCGCGAGTCTGCGCAAAAGGAACTGATGACAAGATAGCCCGCCGCTACAAGACTGACGGGTCCGACCTGCAAGACACTGTGGCACAACGGGGGTGAGTTGCCAGCTCGTGAGTAGAATATAACATCTAGTAAGGCAATCGTAAGAATGCACGCAATGCGGAACAACATGTATGTCCATATGTGATATAATAACTCTAGTATGCATGCACATGTATGCAATATCTTTTCTAACTCTTTAAGTGTTTTAAATGTTAATGTTACTGCATTCTTAACTTTTAGAAAATGAATGTCTGCATAATAGCTAAATATCATCAAGAAATCCTCTGAAAACCCGTGTCAAGCATCGACACCAAATAGGAATCACATCTGTCTCAATATCGGGCTCCGTCAGTCCGGATCGGCCCATATCATAAATCTCACGACAACGGTCGGTATCCTCCGGATATCCGCCGCGCCAGACATCACCGGTAGGTAGTCTTCCCCTGCCAGGCTCATCGTCTACAACTCGATCTTCTTGCCCCGGGGTACCATACCGGGCCCACCATGTACCCGAGACGGTTCATCCACTCCTCGAATCGGATCTCGAAATCCAACAGAAAACATGAAAACTCATGGTGGACGACACATACATCACGAGAAAACCGCAACTTTGTTTTGAAAATGATAAATATAAGGTTTTGTTAAATTCTTGCGGTTTCCCCTAAAAATCTAGAAATCGCAGCAAAACTGAAATCCTCAAGAAAATCATAATGTCCACATGTTATATGTATGATAAATGTCTATGATATCAATGTGTATGATGTGAATTTTGGCTAGAGTTCTATGTAAATATGATGATGATGCGAGATATGTGCATGCGATGCAGTTTCATATATCAAGTATGAATGCAGGTGACGATATTAAGATAAACAGGTTCTATCGTGCACGTGGCATGTCAATTACCAAAGGCGTGTGTGTCACATGAATAGTGCGCGTGCAACAGATGCCAATGGTAAGGTGTTCGTGTCCTACGAAATGATATCGCATAGGTAGAGATGAATGTCCATGCAATTTAACATACTGTTCGCTATAAGGGTATGCAGTGTACATGAATGGATAAGCTAACTAACAATATAATCTTGCAAAAAGTAGGGTAATCCTAACTAGGGGGCGCCTCGCGCCATCCAGACGTTTCCCCCATAGATGAATACATCTACTCACCTGAAATCCCCGCTAATCTGATCCGGCCACCGCTTTGCCTTTTCGCGCCGTATCCGAAGTTTCCCCGACCGATCCTATATTTGCACAATACCAAGCATAAGATTACAAAACCTAACACAATGCAAGTCACAACATACAATTATCCACGCTCTCAAAATAATCATAGCATGCACTCGGTGCGCGGAAAAACGCACGAAAATCGCAATCCTTTAACTAGAATCGTCATTTCGGGGAAATCGGCAAAACTACAACCCGACTAGACGAAACACCGCGTTTGCGCATTCTAATAATCCTATACGAAGCTAATAATATTGCTAACCTAACGCAAATTGACCGCATTCTATTTTCTACAAAAATCTAGTAAGCGAATTCAACGCCGATTCAATGCAAACATCGATATTTGTCGATTTAGCAAGCATATAATTACACCATTAACCATTCTAATCAATTAGATAACCATCCCTAACATAATCCAACCATTATTCTACAAACCCTAATTTTTAAAAATCAAAACCTTCTCTTGATTTTTCATGAACAAAGATTTACACTAAATTAATACTTCAAAATACTAATCTAGCTTATTTAAACTACAAATTTAACAACTAGTTTAGGATTTATACCTTCCAAGTTATGATCCTTTTCCAATTAGCCTCTAAAGATGCCTCTTTTCTCCTTGTATTAGTCCAATTTGGGGTTGAGAAGGAATGGAATAGGGTTTAGATTTGAATTAGAGAAGAAAAGTGTGAATTTTTGTGGATTTCGGAGGATTTTTTGCAAGAATTTTGAGCTAAACAAAATGGGGGAAATGGGAGGGGGTTTGCTGCAGGTAGCACGATCAGGAGGTGAAGGAGGAGAGTGAGAGAGAATTGTGTGGAAAATTCTACACAAAAAGCTTCTTTAAAGATCAATTAATGAATGTTACATCAACTTTTTACAAAAAAACCCATTTTTAAGCCATTTTTTTCATAATTTTCCCACCATAAAACCAAAAGTTTGCAAGACATGATATAATTTTATTAACACCATATTTTAGCTTATAAAGACTCCTAATTAAGAAATTTACCTAATTAAATTTGTATTTATCCCTAATTAAATGTATTTAAAAAGGCTTAAAATAATAAAAAAATTAATTAATTACGAAAAAAATTTATTTAACTAGAAAATTATAAGTGACATTTTAGTGACAAAATTATAGTAATATCTTACCTAAATTTTGTATAATTAGGTCTACAATGAAAAATATCAATTTTGACTTTTTACGGAAAAAGCCGAAAAATTGGCCGATTACCGAAAAACTGCCTAAACGATTTTCGAAGGGTTACACTCCAATGTCGTCCCAACTTAATGGTGATCGACACTTCCTTCCATACAATACTGCAAAAGGTGTCATTCCTATGCTTGCTTGGTAGCTGTTATTGTATGCGAACTCCATGAGATGCAGATGATCTTCCCACGATCCTTTGAAGTCTAGCATACACGCTCTGAGCATATCCTCCAAGATCTGAATAGTTCGTTCCGACTGACCATCTGTTTGTGGATGATAAGCCGTGCTGAAGTTCAGACTTATTCCCAAGCTTGCTTGCAGACTCTGCCAAAATTGCGATCGGAATCTGGTGTCACGATCGGAGACAATGCAGACCGGTACTCCATGAAGTCTCACAATTTCCTGTATGAGTTCATGGGTATCAGAGATAGTATATTATGAAGAGTTTAAATCTTAAATAGATTATTACCTCCGTGTACTTCTTTGCTAGTGCCTCAGTTGATTGGCCAACTCGAAATGGGATGAAGTGAGCCGACTTTGTGAGTCGATCCACAATGACCCATATAGCATCGTTACCCTTTGTGCTGTGAGGAAGAGTAGTCACAAAGTCCATCGTGATGTGTTGCCACTTCCATTCTGGGATTGGTAACGGTTGAAGTAGTCCAGACGTCCTGTGATGTTCAGCTTTTATTTGCTGACACACCAAGCATTTTGTGACGCTTCTGGCTACTTCACGCTTCATTTCATGCCACCAATAATTCTGACGTAGATCATTGTGCATTTTGGTACCTCCAGGATGTACTGAGTAGGGAGAGCTGTGGTCTTCTTTCATTAACTCTTCCCGAACAGGACCTTTTGGTACACACAACCTGCTGCCGTATCTCAAAGATCCGTCTTCATGGATGATGAAGTCTGTTCTGAGTCCATTCTCCACTTGTTCTCTGATCCTTTGCAACTTAGTATCACTTGCTTGAGCTGTTTTGATCTGATTGACAATGGTTGATTGAACTTGTAGATTCATCAAACTTGAAGCATTACCTGCCATGACTACTTCAATCTCCATCTGATGCAAGTCTTGCTGAAGCTTCCACTGAGCGGAGAGATTCATCGATAATGGTTGGCGACTAAGACCATCAGGTACTACGTTCACCTTCCCTGAGTGATATTGCAAGTTGATGTCAAAGTCTGCCATGAGTTCTAACCATCTTCTCTGCCGCATATTCAACTCCTTCTGAGTAAACACGTATTTTAGACTTTTATGATCTATGTAGATGTTCACTCGTTCACCAAGTAGATAATGGCGCCAAATCTTAAGAGCAAAAATGACGGCTGCCAACTCCAGATCATGCGTCGGATAATTGCGCTCATGAGTCTTCAGTTTTCTTGAAGCATAAGCCACAAACTTACCGTGCTGATGTAGAACACATCCCAATCCCTTACCGGATGCATCACAATGCACTTCGAATTCTCCAGATTGATCCGGTATTACGAGAATAGGTGCAGATGTCAATCTTGACTTGAGTTCTATGAAAGCTTGTTCGCATTCTTCTGACCACACAAATTCTTCATCTTTTCATGTGACCTTGGTCAGGGGTGTTGCTATTTTCAAAAATCCTTCAATGAACCTTCTGTAATATCCAACTAAACCCAAGAAACTTCGAATGTCCTTCACTGACTTTGGTGTAGGCCATTCGCTAACTGCTAAAACTTTTGCTGGATCCACAGAAATTCCTTCTTCTGATACGATATGTCAAAGAAAACCAACTTGATTTAGCCAAAACTTGCACTTGCTGTACTTGGCATAAAGCTTATGTTATCGAAAGAGTTTCCAGGACAATTCGTAGGTGCTCTGTATGCTCTTTCCGACTCTTAGAATACACCAGGATGTCGTCGATGAAGATGACAACAAACCTGTCTAAGTATTCCCGGAAAACTTGATTCATTAGGTTCATGAATATTGCTGGTGCATTGGTCACTCCAAATGGCATCACTAGAAATTCGTAATGTCCATAGCGAGTTCTGAAAGCTGTTTTGTGAATATCAGCTTCCTTGACCTTTACTTGATGATAACCAGAACGAAGATCCAATTTAGAGAAAACACAAGATCCACTTAGCTGATCGAATAAATCATCGATGCACGGGAGTGGATACTTATTCTTTATAGTGATTTCATTCAAGGTTCTATAATCGATGCACATTCTGTATGAACCTTCCTTCTTCTTCACCAGTAGTACATGTGCTTCCCAACTTGAAGTGCTGGGACGAATCCATCCTTTGGCCAATAATTCGTCCAACTGTGTTCGGATTTCCTTCAAATCTTCCGGACTCAGTCTATAAGGTGCTTTGATTACCGGTTGTGCTCCTGGTACTAAATCAATACTGAATTCAAGAGCTCGATCGGGAGGCAAACCTGATATATCGTCAGGAAATACATCGTAGAATTCTCGAACTACCTCTGGTCTTGATTCTTCTTCTGCTTGAGCTACTGCAACTACTGCTTCTTGTAATGACCCCAAAATCTTTATACATTTGTATTATCCCTCTTCAATAATATACCGTATTTATTTGTACTTGGTATTTTCCTTTTTCTATTAAATTTATTATTATTTTATTCCTTAATCTATTATGTATTTTTTTCTAGGTACAATTTCATTTTCTTATATTTAAGTTTTTAACTTCTCATTCTTATTTTTCCTTTCATAAATATTTAACCCAAATCCATTATTCTAATTCTCTACAGCCCATCTAAAAAGCCCATTTTCTTTTTAAGCAACATCATATATTTAATTCTAGTTAAATATATGCATGAACAACCTTGTAGCTTATTGGTTAAGTCCTTGCATTGTTATTTCATAAGTCACATGTTCAAATCCCCATTCTTGCAATTATTTTTTATCATTTTTTATTCTTCCCATAACCTACAAATGAGACCTTTCATTTCCAAAATGAATGGTGACCTTTCATTTCTCTTTTAATTCTCATGTTAAATGCATATATTATTATTCACCATTACAACATCTTTATTTGTCCTCCTCTATCTTTTCCTTCCTCATATTTTTCTATCTCTCACTTCTTCCTCTTCACCAAGATGACAAGAAGAAGAACATGAAGAAGTCTTCAAGAAGGTCTCGCTAGTAACGCGAGGCTATCGGCGGATAGACAAGCCCGGTGACAATACCGGCTTGTGCATGTAAGTCCCTTCTCTCCTTCCTTCCCTTCATCTCTTTCTTCTTCTCTTTATATTTCTCTTGTTTTATATTACCATGAAAAACTTCCATTGACATATCATTGTTCCTAAATAATTAATTAAATGGATATATATATAAATAATGAACACACAAACATACACACATATATAGTTTGTATAGTTTGTAAAGTCTTTTTCATTACTCTCAATTCACATGTTAAGATTTCATAGTGACCAATTAGGATTGCATGTTTGTTGTTTTATTTTAAATCACTTTATTTAAAATTTGTATTAAAAAAAAATGATGAAGTTACGAATAAATACCATGGTTTTCTCATTTCTCACATATGACATATCAATACCTTTAGTTTTAAAATAATTTTTATAAATTAATTTTTAACTATGAAAATTTCAGGAAATTTACATATGATAGAATATATTATTTTGTACACGTTGTAAAAATTTTAGATCGATCCGCATAACGGTTTAGGAATTAAATCGTATTTATTCACTGATCGTAAAACAGAAAACTGCAGCTATCGGTCAATTTCTAGGATACATAACTTGGTATACCAGTATCCAAATTGAGCAAACTCAGGTGTTTTTGATATCTACATCGAATGATCTAGATTTTCTTAGTTCTATAGTTTTACCGAAAACCTATCTAAGATAAAGAAAACTGCATTACAATATTAAGTGACGGATCTGGACAGAATCTGTTCCGATTCGCACACTGTTTTTAAATTGGACATAACTCGAACACCCGATGTCCGTTTATGACAAAATTTAGATGTGTAGATGCACCATTGATAGAACTATAATTTTCTGTATATTATATTACTTAGGAATGCATGAAACAACCTGATATAGGCTTTGCAATAGAATATATAGTTGCTGTCCAGAAATCTGAATTTTTGTTTTAAATGCTGATATTAAAATGATCATAACTAGAGCTTAAGAAATCCAAATCATGTGAATCTTGGTGTTTTCGATAAGTACATCGAAATACCTACAATTTTCTAATAAATTTCGTAACCTGAAACCTGATACAAATTAACTCAAACTGCGTTTTAAAAATATGTGACGGTGCCGAATAGATTCTGATCTGTTTTGCGCGACGATACGAAAACATATATATCTCTCAAACCGGTAGTCATATTTAGGTAAAACTGGAACTCACGCATGCAAAACATTTAGAGCCATATTTCTGTTTATATTTTACATTCGTTCAACTTGATTAATTAGTCGTACATAATATTTCTTTACAGCATTGTTTATGGTAGTTACTCGAATAATATACTTGACTCATTTCATGCTATTCGAACATGTATACATATTTATCTTGATCATTAAATTGTTGTATGTACTTAAAGACGATAATTAAATACTTGAGTTATATTTTGAAAACTATACAAAAATATTTTTACATAAAACCCCCTCAAGTTTATAAATTACCCTAAGGACCCTAACAATTATAAGACCACGATTCATAATTCTGATTGTCTGACTCGGGTTTGAGTCTGATTATTTTGACTTGAATCTGATTCAAGTCAACCTATAATCTACAAGATTCCAATTCAAAATGAACACATGAATCCATGAATACAATTATCAATTTATACAATTTGGCTGAACCGAACCATGGATATATTCCTTTTACATGATTCTCAGTATTCCATTTACATGACTCTACGGTTACAACCGTTTCCTGATATCATGGTTTCGGTCAGTCAGTCAATCAATTATACAATCAATACAATTTACAAGACAAACAATACAATCAAAACACTACGGGGTTTAAGGGGTAGATTGGTACGGAAGGTGTTAAAGGTGGCACGAGGTGGTCAGATTTAATACACCTAACATGAATCCAGTTGCTGTTGTACCGTGGCATAAACGGTTCCTTGTACTATACGTGCCCTTAGTCTCTGGCATATAGAGACTCCTCTCGTATACACTGGCATCCTTCTGTACCAAGCTACAAAACTTGAATATGTTTCAAGTCAATCTATATTCTTTTATATTCTAACTCAACATGAATACATGAATTCCAGATCCAGTTAACAATCTGTTTGAATGAACCGAACCATGGATATTCCTTTTACATGATTTCCAGTATTCCATTTACATGACTCTACGGTTATAACCGTTTCCTGATATCATGGTTTCGGTCAGTCAATCAGTAAATCAGTCAATCAGTCAATCAGTCAATCAAGTCAATCAAAGTCAATCAAGCAATCATTACAAGTTTACAAGATAACAATACAAATATGACATCGCGGGGTTTAAAGGGGTAGATTGGTACGGAAGATGTTAAAAGTGGAATGAGGTGGTCAGATTAAGACACCTAACCTATATTCAGTTGCTGTTGTACCGTGGCATAAACGGTTCCTTGTACTATACGTGCCCTTAGTCTCTGGCATATAGAGACTCCTCTCGTATACACTGGCAGTTTCTGTACCAAGCTACAAACAATATCGTTAAACAATATTCCATAATATACTACAATACAAAACTTTAGAAAATACTATACTCTGTCACTCTCATTCTTCATTCTTCTTTGGGACTTACCGAGCGACCTGTTCGCTGACGACATTCTATTTCTCTCTTCTTCGAATGTCGTCAGGTGCGTTGGACCAAGTTGAGACCGAGCCCACAAGTGAAGATTTGGAGCAGTTCCAGGAAGACCCAGAGCTCTAGACATTGTATCTTGTTCTTTCCAGTATTTCCTTTTATTGTTATGCCACTGTTTAGGCATTGCTTTTTCATTTCAGATGTATTTTCATTTCATGCATTGTATAAAGAATGTTATTAATAAAAGTTGCTGTTATTTCTATTATTCGTCTCTTGTGATTCATTTTATATTGCTTAGTTACGCTTAGCGTATGTACTTCTGAGTACATACGTAGCGGGCCTCGTCACGTCCACTTCGCCGTACACCGGGAAGCGGGGCGTGACAGGTTTTGTTGGTGGCCCATGCAGGTCAGAGCTGTATGAATCCCTGTCATGCAGTTCTGGTCTGTATGAACAAGCTAGGCAATATAACACAAGAAACAGCAACTGATAACATTCTTTACATTACATATTCCTTGAATCCATCTTGAACTCCACCTTCTGTTTCCTTGAAGTCCATCTCTCCACTTTTGAATCCTTAATTCTTATTCATCCTTTCTAATTGTATCTTGTAGACTTATTAGTTCAATTGGTTAGAGTATCAATCGACGGAGCTCGAAGAAGACATCATCCTAATCCTGTTTCCTTACTCTGTTACATCATCCTTCTTGAGTAATTTCGAGGACGAAATTATTTTTAAGGAGGGTAGAATGTAATGACCCCAAAATCTTTATACATTTGTATTATCCCTCTTCAATAATATACCGTATTTATTTGTACTTGGTATTTTCCTTTTTCTATTAAATTTATTATTATTTTATTCCTTAATCTATTATGTATTTTTTTCTAGGTACAATTTCATTTTCTTATATTTAAGTTTTTAACTTCTCATTCTTATTTTTCCTTTCATAAATATTTAACCCAAATCCATTATTCTAATTCTCTACAGCCCATCTAAAAAGCCCATTTTCTTTTTAAGCAACATCATATATTTAATTCTAGTTAAATATATGCATGAACAACCTTGTAGCTTATTGGTTAAGTCCTTGCATTGTTATTTCATAAGTCACATGTTCAAATCCCCATTCTTGCAATTATTTTTTATCATTTTTTATTCTTCCCATAACCTACAAATGAGACCTTTCATTTCCAAAATGAATGGTGTCCTTTCATTTCTCTTTTAATTCTCATGTTAAATGCATATATTATTATTCACCATTACAACATCTTTATTTGTCCTCCTCTATCTTTTCCTTCCTCATATTTTTCTATCTCTCACTTCTTCCTCTTCACCAAGATGACAAGAAGAAGAACATGAAGAAGTCTTCAAGAAGGTCTCGCTAGTAACGCGAGGCTATCGGCGGATAGACAAGCCCGGTGACAATACCGGCTTGTGCATGTAAGTCCCTTCTCTCCTTCCTTCCCTCCATCTCTTTCTTCTTCTCTTTATATTTCTCTTGTTTTATATTACCATGAAAAACTTCCATTGACATATCATTGTTCCTAAATAATTAATTAAATGGATATATATATAAATAATGAACACACAAACATACACACATATATAGTTTGTATAGTTTGTAAAGTCTTTTTCATTACTCTCAATTCACATGTTAAGATTTCATAGTGACCAATTAGGATTGCATGTTTGTTGTTTTATTTTAAATCACTTTATTTAAAATTTGTATTAAAAAAAAATGATGAAGTTACGAATAAATACCATGGTTTTCTCATTTCTCACATATGACATATCAATACCTTTAGTTTTAAAATAATTTTTATAAATTAATTTCTAACTATAAAAATTTCAGGAAATTTACATATGATAGAATATATTATTTTGTACACGCTGTAAAAATTTTAGATCGATCCGCATAACGGTTTAGGAATTAAATCGTATTTATTCACCGATCGTAAAACAGAAAACTGCAGCTATCGGTCAATTTCTAGGATACATAACTTGGTATACCAGTATCCAAATTGAGCAAACTCAGGTGTTTTTGATATCTACATCGAATGATCTAGATTTTCTTAGTTCTATAGTTTTACCGAAAACCTATCTAAGATAAAGAAAACTGCATTACAATATTAAGTGACGGATCTGGACAGAATCTGTTCCGATTCGCACACTGTTTTTAAATTGGACATAACTCGAACACCCGATGTCCGTTTATGACAAAATTTAGATGTGTAGATGCACCATTGATAGAACTATAATTTTCTGTATATTATATTACTTAGGAATGCATGAAACAACCTGATATAGGCTTTGCAATAGAATATATAGTTGCTGTCCAGAAATCTGAATTTTTGTTTTAAATGCTGATATTAAAATGATCATAACTAGAGCTTAAGAAATCCAAATCATGTGAATCTTGGTGTTTTCGATAAGTACATCGAAATACCTACAATTTTCTAATAAATTTCGTAACCTGAAACCTGATACAAATTAACTCAAACTGCGTTTTAAAAATATGTGACGGTGCCGAATAGATTCTGATCTGTTTTGCGCGACGATACGAAAACATATATATCTCTCAAACCGGTAGTCATATTTAGGTAAAACTGGAACTCACGCATGCAAAACATTTAGAGCCATATTTCTGTTTATATTTTACATTCGTTCAACTTGATTAATTAGTCGTACATAATATTTCTTTACAGCATTGTTTATGGTAGTTACTCGAATAATATACTTGACTCATTTCATGCTATTCGAACATGTATACATATTTATCTTGATCATTAAATTGTTGTATGTACTTAAAGACGATAATTAAATACTTGAGTTATATTTTGAAAACTATACAAAAATATTTTTACATAAAACCCCCTCAAGTTTATAAATTACCCTAAGGACCCTAACAATTATAAGACCACGATTCATAATTCTGATTGTCTGACTCGGGTTTGAGTCTGATTATTTTGACTTGAATCTGATTCAAGTCAACCTATAATCTACAAGATTCCAATTCAAAATGAACACATGAATCCATGAATACAATTATCAATTTATACAATTTGGCTGAACCGAACCATGGATATATTCCTTTTACATGATTCTCAGTATTCCATTTACATGACTCTACGGTTACAACCGTTTCCTGATATCATGGTTTCGGTCAGTCAGTCAATCAATTATACAATCAATACAATTTACAAGACAAACAATACAATCAAAACACTACGGGGTTTAAGGGGTAGATTGGTACGGAAGGTGTTAAAGGTGGCACGAGGTGGTCAGATTTAATACACCTAACATGAATCCAGTTGCTGTTGTACCGTGGCATAAACGGTTCCTTGTACTATACGTGCCCTTAGTCTCTGGCATATAGAGACTCCTCTCGTATACACTGGCATCCTTCTGTACCAAGCTACAAAACTTGAATATGTTTCAAGTCAATCTATATTCTTTTATATTCTAACTCAACATGAATACATGAATTCCAGATCCAGTTAACAATCTGTTTGAATGAACCGAACCATGGATATTCCTTTTACATGATTTCCAGTATTCCATTTACATGACTCTACGGTTATAACCGTTTCCTGATATCATGGTTTCGGTCAGTCAATCAGTAAATCAGTCAATCAGTCAATCAGTCAATCAAGTCAATCAAAGTCAATCAAGCAATCATTACAAGTTTACAAGATAACAATACAAATATGACATCGCGGGGTTTAAAGGGGTAGATTGGTACGGAAGATGTTAAAAGTGGAATGAGGTGGTCAGATTAAGACACCTAACCTATATTCAGTTGCTGTTGTACCGTGGCATAAACGGTTCCTTGTACTATACGTGCCCTTAGTCTCTGGCATATAGAGACTCCTCTCGTATACACTGGCAGTTTCTGTACCAAGCTACAAACAATATCGTTAAACAATATTCCATAATATACTACAATACAAAACTTTAGAAAATACTATACTCTGTCACTCTCATTCTTCATTCTTCTTTGGGACTTACCGAGCGACCTGTTCGCTGACGACATTCTATTTCTCTCTTCTTCGAATGTCGTCAGGTGCGTTGGACCAAGTTGAGACCGAGCCCACAAGTGAAGATTTGGAGCAGTTCCAGGAAGACCCAGAGCTCTAGACATTGTATCTTGTTCTTTCCAGTATTTCCTTTTATTGTTATGCCACTGTTTAGGCATTGCTTTTTCATTTCAGATGTATTTTCATTTCATGCATTGTATAAAGAATGTTATTAATAAAAGTTGCTGTTATTTCTATTATTCGTCTCTTGTGATTCATTTTATATTGCTTAGTTACGCTTAGCGTATGTACTTCTGAGTACATACGTAGCGGGCCTCGTCACGTCCACTTCGCCGTACACCGGGAAGCGGGGCGTGACACTTCTCTTGGCTTCGCTTTGTAGGTACTTGGTGTTAGTGTATATGCCCTAGAGGCCATTACTGTATCATACTAGTTTGTATATTACTTAATGGAAGCTTGGGATATTCACCTTGTATATACAATCTTGCTTAAAATATTAGTATGCTACTTGGTTTGTTTCTACTTCAATGTGTACATGTGTTTATTTTAGTATATCACCTATGCACATTAGTGGAGCCCTTAGGATCTTTGCTTGATTACCAGCGTTGTGATGGCAGTCACACTAGTGGGGCTGGGTAATCTATAAGCACATCCTTATGCAGGTCCCTAGTCGCAGGACTATCGAGACAGGGCATCGATACTCCGGAGTAGACTAGCGCATGCGCTTCTTATCCCAGTGTGGGAGACGGTCTGTCCCACAGCCGTCAGTACGTCGTACTGGAGATAGTATGCGGATGCTCGTTGGGTTACGAGTACACTGGACAGGACTCGTCGGGAACTGACCGGTTGGTATTATACCTATCGTCAGTTATCAGTTCCCAGGTGACATGAGTACAGCTTAGTCCGCTGACTTGACACTGTCACTTCGCCTCGAGTGTGTTCCCACTGTACTTTGATTACTACCCTACCACGGCTCAAAGGAGTCGTGCAAACAGGTAGTAGTTGGGTGCAGTCCCGAAGCACTTGGAGGCAGTGACGGTTAGACAGGATTCGTCTCTCCCGGTATTGGGGGTTGACATCGCGCTGTGTCTAGGAGAGCCATTACACGGGTAGTCCCTGGCCAGGGCAAGCGAGATATACTGGTAGGCTTCCAGTGCTATCTCAGGGTGTATTGGGCTTCACTCCAACACGACTTGTACCGCTATTAGGGGACTGACGTTTACCGCCCCCAGGCCCGCCATGCGATGTATCAGACGAACAGACCGGACTGTACGGAGATTGTCACATTCAGGCTCAGTAGGAGTTCAGATGGGTTTCACCTCGTCAGTCTTCTTGTCGGCATCTACCTGGGGACCGTTACGCACAGCTAGTGCCGCTTGCGGTCTGTGGTTAAACCCACTGCCAGCGTAGTGTCGAGTCTTTAGAGTCCCACAAAGAAAGCTATTCGCCTTTAGGCAAAAGAGTAGAGGTCGCATGGTTTTGCGACAGGTCGCATGGTTTTGCGACAGGGTTCGGTCACATCCGTGCACTTGTGCACGTACAGTGTCCGGACAGTTTACACTAGCGTGCTTTGGTTTAAGCCAGATCCTAGTGTACCTTTTGGGATTGGTTTTATCCAGTATGCATCCGTGTTCCTCGGAACGCGGATGCGGGTGTGTATGCACAGTTGACGGAGAGACAGAGGCAGAGGATTCTCATTAGGGTTGTTTACCGTTGACCGTTGACTATTGGCTTTTTGCTCAACCCTAATGAGAATATGATATATGATTAACAATTATATTAATTAAGTATTATGGTGACATGGTTGTTGAGGGGTTGACTTGTTGACTTTGTTGACTTGTTGACTTTGTTGACCGGTTGACTAGGCTTGACTAGTTGACCATCATGATAACAATAGCTATCATTTCATGGCAAAGACTTTTGCTTGCTTGCTCTCTTGTGCAAAATGAATGCATGAAATGATATGGCTATTGTTGCTTAAACCATCACATAATACTTGATTGCTATGATGTGTTATGATGGTTATGGATTATGAGAGCCAAATGAGAAAAGTCTTCTCTCATTCTATCATTCTCATTCTCTCTCTTGTTCTTGAGCTCTCATCTTCCTCCTCTTGCTCTCCCTCTCTTGAGTCTATGGCTCACTTGTCTCATGTGTTGAGAACCAAGAACCATAGATAAAATCCCAACAAAACTCTTCTCTACTCATTCTAGTTCATAAGGTTTAGCAAACCGAGTGAACTAGTTTCTTCAAAGATCGAAGAAGGAGCCAAAGGTTGAAGCTTTCAGGTGGATCGATCTTCGGCGCAAGGAGACGACGGGATGAAGCCGATCCGGACAACCATCGAGGCTTGAAGACGAAGGAGTTCAAGATAGAAAGGTATAACCCCCTAACCGAGTAGTTAACTACTCCTAGTTAGGTTGTTAGTTAGATGTTTAACCAAGATCCGGTTTTGAGTCCATGTTACCGCCTCTAGAAAATTGTTTTTCACCAAATTCCGCATGCCCGAAAGTACCGGGAGAGGTAGCATGGACTTACAGTGGTATCAGAGCCAGGTTAAACTCTATATAACATGTTAGCAAAGTAACTAGAAGATCGATCAAAGAAAAAGTCACGAAACGAACCCGAGTTGTCAAGTTTCTGCCGATTTTTATTCTGTTCAAAAGTTGATAATTTTCATCTTAAAAATCGGCTCAGGCTTTTGTTTGAATAACCACCAAATTTGGTCCGACGAACCGTTCAAAGAGCCACGGTTCCGCGGCCGAGTTGACTCGGCCGAGGTCCAAATTTGGTGCAGAGTATCTCTGGGGTTGTTTTGGGATTTTTGGAATATGTATTTTCTGCCCAGATTTTCCAGAACGAAAATTTTGTATTTGGGGCCTATAAATCCGTATTTTTGATCGAACTTCTAAAAGACTTAAGCTGACGGGTTTTTCTGTGATGTGATATTTGTATTGAACGTCTGCTAATCGCTATATGTCGATTAGTGGGGGTTATACAAATCTGTGATCTGTAATGTTATTGGAATGTGTATATGAATTCATTGGATTGTCGCGGGTGAATAGTCGGGGGTTGTGAGACGAGAGTTTTCTTTTCTTTCAATTCATGTAAATTTGTAAATTGATGTAATAATTATTTGTATGGCCGCACAACCGGGTCGGGGTTGTAGCCGTCATCGTATAATTTCTTTTTACTGTTTTTGCTCCTAGGATAGACCCATGGAGGGGGTGCACAAACTACCGGGTATGCCGAAGTGCCGAGTGGCCTACTCACGGAGTTGAGGGAGGTTGCTTCGCTTCGGGTACTTGGCGGGTAGTTTGCCGCACCCGTAGGGGTCTTGGGTGGGGTATTGGCTATTCACCGCGACCGTGTAATCTGCTTTTCGTTACAGGCTCGTACGAATTGCGGATTCCTAGTATATCCAATGTATTCATCTGTGATCTGAAATGGCTATCATTGCAATATATCTATATATGATATTATTTAGGCGTTGCTTATGTTTTACAGCCGCGCTAGCCCAGCCCCCGCTCTGTCGTTAGTTAAGTAACCTAACGGGTAATGACGGGGCCCCGTGGCGAATGCGAATGGCATAAGCGTACGTCATATTTTGTTTGTTTTCTGCAATGGTAGGATTAAATGATGGGACGCATTAAAAGAACTAATGCAAGAATATCACGCATTAAAAGAACTAATGCAAGAAAATAAACCAAGTTAAAGTCGTTGGAACACTTTCGAAAAACCACTCGGTTCTTTTCAAAACTAACTTTTAAATGCGGAGCTTGAGCCACTCCTTTTAAAAGCTATCTCGTTCCATCGATTATATCAAGTTCACTACGTTCACGGTTTAGCCAAAACCATTCGTAGCCCTCCATCATTTCAGTTAAATATTCGGTAGTATTCAAGCTATGTATTTTGACCTCACGCCAAGGCATAGTGATTGGTAGCTGCCGGATATTTATCTGTTGCATAGATAGAATGCGTTGGTTTGGGACAGCCGTACTGCCATTTTGGCCTACGTCAAGGGTAGGTACGGGTGGGTTCAAATTAACCTGGATAATGATGGGAAGAACTTGACATGTGACTTATGACATTTTGACCTCACGCCAAGGTCATAAGAGCATGGGGCAAAAATCCACATCGGGAGTTTCATAAGTACTGAAACTTGCTAGAGTTGCATACCATTTGGAGTGTGATGATTCTGGTAGGATTCCTTCAGTTTCGTCACGCGATGATATTTGGATCCCGATCCTACTGTGAGTATATGCTACTCCTTGGGAAATTTCTCACTTAACGATCAATGCTATAAACCAAGTAGGTGCCTAGAAAGGTGTTAGCGGGGCTACGCCCCCAGGGAAAAGAGATTATTTAATTAAGGAACTTCACGAAAGCGTTGGAAAACCTCCCTCGAAGTACCGACACCAGCCTGGCCGAACGGTTAAGCAAGTATTGTACGGTGAGATTGATCCTGACTAATTCTTCCTTTTTGGTTTGAGGAGGGATTCGAGAAACGGTGGGAGCCATCCTGTTTAGACAAATTAAAAACCATTCTAAACTTGCAAGAGCATCAAGCTGAGTGTTTCTTCTCTCTCCTAATTGCAGTGACCAATCGACATGACTGGACTTAAGTTACTTCTAGATAAAAACATACTGACAGGGCCAAACTACAAAGATTGGTTCAGGAATGTCAAGATGGCAATCACTTACGACAAGCTGGGGTATCTTCTTACCACCAAAGCTCCCCCTGTCCCAGGTCCCAAAACCAGCGTCGCGGATAAGGAAATCCGTAAGACCTGGGAAATCGATTGCGCGAAGGCCAAGTGCCTCATGCTTGCCTCTATGGACAACGAACATCAGAGGAGGCACGAGAATATGGACCTCGAATCCATATTTCTCCATACAAAAGAACTGTATGGAGAGCAGTCTCGTATCGCAAGATACGAAGTGTCGAAGAAGTTATTTTTCGCAAGATTGGCCGTCGGATCATCGGTAGCGGAACACGTGCTTAAGATGATTGGCTACATTGAGGAGCTCGCGGACCTTGGGACCACGTTGGAGAATGAGCTCTATACGGACTTGATTCTCCACTCCCTTCCTTCCACTTACGCCCAGTTCATACTGAACTTCAACTTACAAGAAAAGGAAGTTGAACTTTTAGAACTCCTCAACATGCTGAGGAGCGCAGAGGGCACCCTACAGAAAGGTAGGGAAACATCCACTTTGTTTGTAGGAGGATCTTCTTCTTCTGGGTCCAAAGCGAAAGCCAAGGGAAAGAAGAAGAAAGCCCCCGCCAAACCAAGGGGCGGTGTTAGTAAAGTGGATACGAAGGGAAAGGCAAAAGCAACAAAGAAAGTGGGAAAGCTTGTGGATAAGGAAGAATGCTTCTATTGTCATAAGAAAGGACACTGGAAGAATGATTGCAGGGCTTGGAAAGCCAGGACACAGGAATTGAAGCAGGTTGCAGCTTCAGCTTCAGGTGTATATGTTATTGAAAACTGTCTTTCAATAAACTCTACTTCCTGGGTATTGGATACCGGATCAGGATCTCATATCTGTAATTCTTTGCAGGCGTTGAGAAACCGTAGGGTTTTGAAGGCAGGTGACATGACCCTCAAAGTTGCAAACGGAGCTAGCATGGATGCTAAGGCCGTAGGGGACTATCACCTGGGAATGTCAGATGGACATGTTTTGGTTTTGCGTAATTGCTTTTTTTTACCCAACGCAACTTGTAATATCATTTCTGTATCTTTGGTTTCTAAAGAAGGTTATGAATTTGCGTTTGTAAGTAATGTTGTAAACATTCACCTTAATCAAGTTCTGATTGGGTCAGGTACATTGAGCAATGGTATATACGTATTAAACCAACCACAGATTTTCAATGTCCAGAATACACACAAAAGAAAGTCTCCGGAAATAAATCAGACTTTCTTGTGGCATTGTAGACTGGGTCACATCAATGAGAGAAGGTTGACGAAGTTACATATAGAAGGATATTTGAATCCGTTCGAATATCAATCGTATGCCACTTGTCAATCCTGTCTCAAAGGAAAGATGACAAAGGCTCCGTTTACTGGACACGGAGTAAGGGCGAGCGAGCTCTTGGGACTCGTACACAGCGACGTGTGCGGTCCAATGTCTACACATGCGCGAAGCGGTTATTCTTACTTCATTACTTTCACGGATGACTTTTCAAGGTACGGTTATGTCTTCTTAATGAAACATAAGTCCGAAGCCTTTGGAAAATTCCAGGAATATAAGAATGAAGTAGAAAAACAAACCGGCAAAAGTATCAAGATTCTAAGATCGGATCGAGGTGGAGAATACTTGAGTGCCGAGTTCCTGGACTATTTAAAAGAGAACGGAATTCTCTCTCAACTTACTCCTCCATACACTCCGCAACATAACGGTTTATCGGAGAGACGGAACCGAACCCTATTGGATATGGTACGGTCCATGATGAGTAACGCTGAGTTACCACGATCATTCTGGGGGTATGCGCTAGAATCAGCCGCATACCTTTTGAACCGAGTTCCCACTAAGACTGTGCCTACCACACCATATGAGTTATGGAGTGGGAAGAAACCCTATCTTCAATATCTGAAGATCTGAGGATGTCCAGCTTTTGTCAAAAAGCAGCATGCGGACAAACTCGAGGCACGCTCAGTACTGTGCAAGTTTGTGGGATACCCAAAGAACACCAGGGGGTATCTTTTCTACCACGCAGAGGAACAAAAAGTCCTTGTTTCTCGTAATGCCCACTTTCTAGAACACCGGTTCTTAGAAAAGGAAATTAGTGGGAGCGCAGTAGAACTGGAAGAAATTCCAGAACCACAGACTATTACTGAAAGCTTAGTGGAACCAGAGGGTTCAAAAGAACAGGACATTCCTACGCCGCTCCGCAGGAGTAGTAGGCAGTCTCATCCGCCCGAGAGATACTACGGTTTTCTCATAGACAGGGATAGAGAGGATTGCATCATAGATTATGATGAGCCTACTAGCTTCCAGCAGGCCGTTCAAAGCGTTGACTCGGTAAAATGGCTGGATGCAATGCGGACCGAAATGGAGTCCATGTACACCAACAAGGTATGGATGTTGGACATTGCTCTAGACGGGGTAAAACCCGTAGGATGCAAGTGGATCATCAAAAGGAAGATTGGTGTAGATGGACAGGTTGAGACCTATAAAGCTAGACTTGTTGCAAAGGGTTTTCGTCAAAGACCTGGTTTGGACTATGACGAAACCTTTTCTCCAGTGGCTATGCTGAAATCCATTCGGATCCTTCTTGCCATTGCTGCCTTCCACGATTATAAGATCTGGCAGATGGACGTAAAGGCGGCTTTTCTAAATGGAAATTTAGAGGAGTGTGTCTATATGGACCAACCAGAAGGTTTCATTCAGAGTGGGAGCAGCGGAAAGGTATGCAAGTTGCTTAAGTCCATCTATGGACTAAAGCAGGCATCGCGGAGTTGGAACATCTGTTTTGATGAGACGGTCAAGGAATTTGGCTTTATCAAAAATCCAGATGAACCATGCATCTACAGTAGATTTGTAGCGAGAACTGTAGTATTCCTCGTTTTATACGTGGATGACATTCTCTTAATAGGAAATGACATTCCTATGCTACAATCTGTCAAGGGGTTCTTGTCACACAGGTTCTCCATGAAAGACCTGGGTGATGCCTCATACATCCTGGGGATCCGGATCCATCGTGATAGATCCAAGAGGATATTAGGACTTTCACAGTCCAGGTACATCGACACCATACTGAAGAGATTCAGTATGGAAGATTCCAAGCGCAGTAACCTACCGGATTGTCACGGGATCACCCTCTCTAAAGAGATGTCTCCCAAGACTGATTTGGAGAGGGATCGCATGTCTATTATACCCTACGCTTCTGCGGTAGGCTCTATAATGTATGCGATGTTGTGTACCAGACCGGATGTAGCTTATGCACTGAGTGTGGTAAGCCGGTATCAGTCAAGCCCTGGGGAGAAACACTGGATAGCGGTAAAGAACATTCTCAAGTACCTGAGAAGGACTGAGGAGATGTTCTTGGTGTATGGCGGAAAAGACCTCCAGATCGAGGCCTTTGCTGACTCCAGTTTCCAGAGTGACAAGGATGATTCCAAGTCCATGTCGGGTTTTGTCTTTACCCTCAATGGAGGGGCGGTGTGTTGGAAGAGTTCCAAACAGGAAACCGTTGCAGACTCGACGATGGAAGCGGAATACATCGCTGCATCTGATACCGCAAAGGAAGCTGTCTGGATGAGGAAGTTCTTGAAAGAACTTCAGGTGGTTCCGTCCATTGTTGATCCAATACCTCTGTATTGCGACAACAACGGGGCTATAGCTTTAGCGAAGGAACCCAGGTCCCATCAGAGATCCAGACACATCTTGAGGCGGTATCACCTGATCAGGGAGATCGTGGATCGCCAGGAGATCGAGGTTCGGAGGGTTGCTTCAGAAGATAACACTGCAGATCCATTCACCAAGGCCTTGCCCCAGACTCAGTTCAAGCGGCTGATCGAGATGATAGGTCTTCGATACGCCAGTACATGGCCTTAGTGAAAGTGGGAGATTGTTAGTGTATATGCCCTAGAGGCCATTACTGTATCATATTAGTTTGTATATTACTTAATGGAAGCTTGGGATATTCACCTTGTATATACAATCTTGCTCAAAATAGTAGTATGCTACTTGGTTTGTTTCTACTTCAATGTGTACATGTGTTTATTTTAGTATATCACCTATACACATTAGTGGAGCCCTTAGGATCTTTGCTTGATTACCAGCGTTGTGATGGCAGTCACACTAGTGGGGCTGGGTAATCTATAAGCACATCCTTATGCAGGTCCCTAGTCGCAGGACTATCGAGACAGGGCATCGATACTCCGGAGTAGACTAGCGCATGCGCTTCTCATCCCAGTGTGGGAGACGGTCTGTCCCACAGCCGTCAGTACGTCGTACTGGAGATAGTATGCGGGTGCTCGTTGGGTTACGAGTACACTGGACAGGACTCGTCGGGAACTGACCGGTTGGTATTATACCTATCGTCAGTTATCAGTTCCCAGGTGACATGAGTACAGCTTAGTCCACTGACTTGACACTGTCACTTCGCCTCGAGTGTGTTCCCACTGTACTTTGATTACTACCCTACCACGGCTCAAAAGAGTCGTGCAAACAGGTAGTAGTTGGGTGCAGTCCCGAAGCACTTGGAGGCAGTGACGGTTAGACAGGATTCGTCTCTCCCAGTATTGGGGGTTGACATCGCGCTGTGTCTAGGAGAGCCATTACACGGGTAGTCCCTGGCCAGGGCAAGCGAGATATACTGGTAGGCTTCCAGTGCTATCTCAGGGTGTATTGGGCTTCACTCCGACACGACTTGTACCGCTATTAGGGGACTGACGTTTACCGCCCCCAGGCCCGCCATGCGATGTATCAGATGAACAGACCGGACTGTACGGAGATTGTCACATTCAGGCTCAGTAGGAGTTCAGATGGGTTTCACCTCGTCAGTCTTCTTGTCGGCATCTACTTGGGGACCGTTACGCACAGCTAGTGCCGCTTGCGGTCTGTGGTTAAACCCACTGCCAGCGTAGTGTCGAGTCTTTAGAATCCCACACAGAAAGCTATTCGCCTTTAGGCAAAAGAGTAGAGGTCGCATGGTTTTGCGACAGGTCGCATGGTTTTGCGACAGGGTTCGGTCACATCCGTGCACTTGTGCACGTACAGTATCCGGACAGTTTACACTAGCGGGCTTTGGTTTAAGCCAGATCCTAGTGTACCTTTTAGGATTGGTTTTATCCAGTAAGCATCCGTGTTCCTCGGAACGCGGATGCGGGTGTGTATGCACAGTTGACGGAGAGACAGAGGCAGAGGATTCTCATTAGGGTTGTTGATCGTTGACCGTTGACTATTGACTTTTTGCTCAACCCTAATGAGAATATGATATATGATTAACAATTATATTAATTAAGTATTATGGTGATATGGTTGTTGAGGGGTTGACTTGTTGACTTTGTTGACTTGTTGACTTTGTTGACCGGTTGACTAGGCTTGACTAGTTGACCATCATGATAACAATAGCTATCATTTCATGGCAAAGACTTTTGCTTGCTTGCTCTCTTGTGCAAAATGAGTGCATGAAATGATATGGCTATTGTTGCTTAAACCATCACATAATACTTGATTGCTATGATGTGTTATGATGGTTATGGATTATGAGAGCCAAATGAGAAAAGTCTTCTCTCATTCTATCATTCTCATTCTCTCTCTTGTTCTTGAGCTCTCATCTTCCTCCTCTTGCTCTCCCTCTCTTGAGTCTATGGTTCACTTGTCTCATGCGTTGAGAACCAAGAACCATAGATAAAATCCCAACAAAACTCTTCTCTACTCACTCTAGTTCACAAGGTTTAGCAAACCGAGTGAACTAGTTTCTTCAAAGATCGAAGAAGGAGCCAAAGGTTGAAGCTTTCAGGTGGATCGATCTTCGGCGCAAGGAGACGACGGGGTGAAGCCGATCCGGACAACCATCGAGGCTTGAAGACGAAGGAGTTCAAGATAGAAAGGTATAACCCCCTAACCGAGTAGTTAACTACTCCTAGTTAGGTTGTTAGTTAGATGTTTAACCAAGATCCGGTTTTGAGTCCATGTTACCGCCTCTAGAAAATTGTTTTTCACCAAATTCCGCATGCCCGAAAGTACCGGGAGAGGTAGCATGGACTTACAGTTGGCTCCAGGGTACGGTCTCCGCTCTTGAAATAGAAGACCAGATAGTCTGGAATCTCGAATACTACCCTCCTTTGACGACAGTCGATGGTAGCATAAAAAGTTCCAAGCTAATCCATTCCTAGAACCACATCGAAGTTCGGTATGTCCAGTACTTTGAAGTCAGCATAAAACTTTTTGCTGCAGACGACGACTGGACACAAGCTGTATCCCATAGTTGCCTTTAGAACGCCATTTTCGGAACTGGCATTCCAGCTGGATACAAGCGGTGAGACTGGAATCGCATGGGTTCGGACGAACCGTTGCGACATAAAGCAGTGCGATGCTCCAGTATCAAACAGTGCAAGTGCAGGTAGTGAGGCTACTAGGATTATACCTAAGGTATGTAGGATATGTTTTAGGTCTAGGGAAAGTGTGTAGATAACCAAGACTAAAAGTTAAATTTGAGAAGGAAAGTTTACCAGTGATGACTTGGCCAGTGGCCTCAGCTTCTTCCACGGACATCATGAAAGCCTGGCGCTTTGGTACATTCCTCCTGGCCCGAGGAGCATTCCTCGGAACGTTCCTTTGAGCTTGATGGAACTGACGAGGAGGTGGTGCAGCTTGTGGTCCTCTGGGTGGTGCAGGTAGTGCAAGTCTTGGAGCAGGTGCTTGGATGGCTGGGCGCTGTGGGTAATTATTTGCTGGCCTGGGTGCAGCAACTGGGTTTTGCCTTTGGGGACAAGACCCGATATCATGAGTAGCTGAGCCGCAGACTAAGCAAAGACGGTTGGCTCGCCGGCAGTCTTTCATCATATGTCCAGTTCTCTTGTAGTAGGTACAAAAGGCTGGGCTGGGACAATGGTTCGGTACTCCGGGTCGCCTTGGCACAAAAGGTGGCCTGGACGAAGCTCCACCTGCCATCTGGTTGGCAGAGCGCTTAACTCCTGCAGACTGAGGTCTGCCCCTTGCTTTTATCACTGCCTCATAACTGCGGGCAGCTTCCAGAGATCCTCATGAGTCAGAAATTTTCCCGTGGCTAGAGCAGCCTGAATCTCTATGTCCAAACCTTGTTGAAAGCGACGGGCTCTGATCTCGTCCGTCGGTATCAAATGTGCCGCGAATCTGTTTAAGGATTGTGTTAGCTGTGTAGTATGTGATATTTAAAAATTGAACTGTTATGACATATCTTACCGGCTTAGCATGGTGAATTCAACGTCGTACTCATCTATTGATTTGTCCCACATCGAACTCAGTTGTAGATGAATGAACTGCTGTTTCATGGAAAACCTGGAAGTCACAGGGAAGTATTTCGCGTCGAACTTCTCGCGAAAAGTCTTCCATTCAATAGGCTGTACAAGACGGCTTTCTTCCGCCTTCCACCGGTTGCGAGCATTGTCCGTGAGCTGTAGTTTCGCCATACGGACCCAAGCTATGTCTGGCACTTGAGCTGCTGCCAGATCATCTTCTATGCTTTGTGCCCATTCCTCAGCTTCAAGTGGGCTTCCCTTTCCGGAGAACTGCTTTGGATGTAAAGCCCTGAATTGCTTTACCCCCGGTGCGTCAGTCTCGGGATGGTTCAGGAGTTGTTGTTGTCCCTCAAGAAGGCTGCGGACCGCCTCAAGTAGTACTGTTTGCTCGGTGGGTGGCGCAGGAACAGCTGGTGTGAGAGGTAGCGCTGGAGTTGGAGGTGTGTTGTTAACATTGGTGCTGGTGTTGTTCGGGGAATCCATGATTCTGAAGAAAAATTTTGGGTTACGACAGATTCAAGTACATGAAATGATAAGATTCAAGAAATATGAAATTGCAAGATTCAAGGAATATGAATTGTAAAGAATGTTTTAGTTGTTGGTTCTTGTGTTTTATATTGCTTAGGGTTCCATACAGCTCTGACCTGCATGGGCCACCAACAAAACCTGTCACGTCCTGCTTCCCAGTGTACGGCGAAGGGGACGCGACGAGGTCCGCTACGTATATACTCAGAAGTACATACGCTAAGCGTATCTAAGCAATATAAAATAAATACACAAGAGACAAGAGATAATAAAAATAGCAACTTTTATTTATTAACATTCTTTTGTACAATGCATGAAAAGGAAATACAACTGAAATAAAAGATGCCTAAACAGTGGCATAACAGAAAATGAAAAGTACTGAAAAGAAAAGTGTACAATGAAACTAAAGTGGAGGGTCTTTGGCAAACTGCTTCAAGTCTTCTTGAGATGGCTCGATCTCTGCCGGGTCCAAATCACCTGACGACATTCAAAGAAGAAAGAAATAGAATGTCGTCAGCGAACAGGTCGCTCGGTAAGTCCCAAAGGTAAGAGGAAAGTAGAATAGACAGAATAAAAAGATATCTTTTAAAGTTGTATACTGTTGTTGTAATATTGTGTTAACGCTGTTGTTTGTAGCTTGGTACAGAAGAATGCCAGTGTATACGAGGGGAGTCTCTATATGCTAGAGACCAGGGCAAACGGAATGTACAAGGAACCGTTAAGCCACGGTACAACAACAACGGAATATAGGTTAGGTGTCTTAATCTGACCACCTCGTGCCACCTTTAACACCTTCCATACCAATCTACCCCTTAAACCCGTGATGTCTTGTTTGTATTGTTATCTTGTAAATTGTATTGATTGTAAGATTGACTGACCGACCGAAACCATAATATCAGGAAACGGTTGTAACCGTAGGGTCATGTAAATGGAATAATTGAGAATCATGTAAAAGGAATATATCCATGGTTCGGTTCAGTCAAGTTGTATAGATTGATAATTGAATTCATGGATTCATGTGTTCATATTGAATTGGAATATTGTAGATTGTAGATTGGCTTGAATCATGTTCAAGTCAGATTAATCAGACTCAAGCCCGAGTTAGACAATCAGGAATGTAAATCGAAGTCTTATAATTTCTAGGGTCCTTAGGGTAATTTATAAAACTTGAGGGGTTTTTATGTAAAAACACTTTTATATACTTTTCAAAATACACCTCAAGTATTGATTACTCGTCTTTAGAGTTGTAATGAGGGTGGATTTTATATTGTGACATTTCTAGTGAAAATATCCTAGTTTTATAAATAAGGTATTTATCTGTAATATTAATTTATTTGAAGTTTATTGTATTTTAGTGTAAAATTTATTCTTGTGATTTTTAGAAAAAGGTGGAATATTTATATTATAATAAAATATATATTTAAATGATAAATATTTATACAAAAATAATTTTAATAAATATTTTATATTCCAAAAATCTCATTTTCTTAAAATATCGTATTTTAAATCTTTCGAGACCGAATGCTCCTTGCGGAGGTCTGAATCTCGCACTACAAAGCCCGAGTATGTGCGATAATCCGCACCATCCCGAACGGGTTCCCCAAAAATGGGTTGTAGCAGCGCTTTGCAAAGATTGTAAATACTAAATCCTTTAGAAAACGGTTTTATAAAGTAAAAGGTATTTATTTGTAAAAATGTCAATTTTCCGTATTTTAGATTCTAGGGTTTCCTAAGTCAACTAGCCTATTTCTAAATGGTCTAAACGATAAGTCGTTAGATACCTTAAATCGCCTCTTCACCGCCAATTGTGGCTAGATAAGTACAAGTGATGAAAGGAGGGATCCGCTCACGAATCACCGTGAGACGGGCCTTTTAAAATTACCTTTCTCACTTGCCTAGCCTAGACACCACAAAGTCATGTTTAGATAAACGACCGATGTCTACAACTTATCGTATTTTCCTAATAAGAGGTATTTATTTAAAAGTGTATCAAAACTAAAACTTTTAAAAATGGTTTTATTAAGAATATGGTATTTAAATGAAAGTATTGTTTTATCGTATTCTAAGTTTTGATGATATCGTTTAGGGTTGTATTTGCGTGTTTGTGGAGGTAGGTCATTATCTCGTGCTCTACTTTAAATGTATAGTAAGTTTAAGGGAGTTAAATGTGAAATCGAAATATTGTGGTATTTAAGTGAAAAATACGATAAATTGAAAAGGCTATCATTTCATGTGATGAAACTTGTTCAAATTGTTTGTTAAATGTTTAATAGTCAACAATAAGATGTTTAAGTATGAATGTATTGGTGAGAAGTGAAATTTTATAGAAAACCGAATCGGAAATCGGATTTGTTTCGATTCCGTCGGGTTTTGTAATTTCGTATTTTAGAGAATAAGAAAGAGAGATAGAATGGGACTTACGGGTTTCGATTAAGCAAAGGAGTGAGGGGGGACTAAAGGGGTTGCCGAGGCGTTGTTTCGTCGCCGGTTGTTCCTAAAAACGTTGCCGGAATTTCCGCCGGAATTTCGTCGGACCTTCGTCGCGAACTTGTTTTCAAAGTACACAACTCTTGAGAAGATTTTGAGAGAGTGGGCTCAAGATTTTGGGATGAGAGGGTAGAGGGTAGGGGTGTATTTATAGGGTAGGCTAAGGATAGGGTAGGTGAAGGGTTTTTAATAAAAAAAATGTAAAAATTATAGAAAATTCATTAAAATTTGAGTAAATAGGGTATATTGAAGTCTCGGGAACCGATCCCATTAAATGGTGTGTGCAGGGGAGTTGGGCAACTGAAAAGTCACAACTTTTCAGTTGTCGAGTCGGGCCGAGTCGCATGGTCGGGAGGTGGGGGGTCTCATGGGTTAGGCACTGGTGCTTCTAGATTTTCAGATGAAGTTCAAGTTTTGGAAGTTATGGTGTTTGGACTGTTGGGCTTCCAAAAGATTTAAAACAAAAAGCCATATAAAAGTAATGTGGGGCAGGGGATTTGAACTCTGGTGGCTTGGTTCAGCAGTGCAAGGTGTTACCAATGAGCTACAAGCTCCTTCTTGTTATTATTGTGGGAAAATAAATACTTAAAGTGGTGACAGCAACATTAAATACCCCAAGTATACTTAAAATTTAAATCAATTTTGTGTATACAAAAATTGGAGTTGTTACAGATACTCCGGAGTAGACTAGTATGTACGCTTCTCATCCCAGTTGGGGAGATGGTCTATCCCACAGCCAATAGTACGTTGTACTGGAGATAGCATACATGTGCTCGTTGGGTTACGGGTACACCGGACAGGACTCCCAGGGGACTGTTGGTTGGTATTATACCCGTCGTCAGTTAACAGTTCCAATGTGACATGAGTACAGCATAGTCCTAGACGAACAGACCGGATTGTATGGAGATTGTCACATCAAGCTCAGTAGGAGTTCGGATAGGTTTCCTCATCGGCCTACTTATCGACATCTACCTAGGGACCGTTACGTACAGCTAGTACCGCTTGCGGCCTGTGGTTAAACCCACTGCCAGCGTAGTGTCGAGTCTTTAGAGTCCCACACAGAGAGTTTCCCTGCTTCAGCCGAAACAATATAGAGGTCGTATGGTTTTACGACAGGGTTCGGACACATACGTGTTTTTATGCACGTACGATGTTCGGACAGTTTTTACTAGCACGCTTTGGTTTAAGCCAGATTCTAGTATTGGATTATTGGATTTATACAGTCTCAGTATTTCCGTGTTTTCAAGGATGGGAGGGGCATTCTCGTAATTAGTCGAGAAGCTTCTAGAAGATTGATGAGGTGGAGAGCTTAGGTGTTATATGCATTAAATGGATTAGTGACTCATGAGATGAATCATCCAAATGAGTTAATGAAGCATTTATTGCTTAATGACTCATGAGATGATTCATTGTATGTATTAAATGAAGCATGGTTGTTAATATCAAATAATGATTTATTTGATATTCTTTATGCTTCATCATATATTGAAATGAGACATAATCCATTCTCATTCTCACTTACACATTCTCCCTCCTCAAGCTCTCTCTCTTCAACCCTAGCCCTAATCCTCTCATGTGTTGAGATCCTAGGGTTAGCAAGACCAATAGATCCCTAACCCTCTTCTATATCCTCTATGTTACTTTGATTAGCACTCATAGCCACCTAGTTACCTCAAGTGAGAGGTTAAAGTATGGAGAAGGAGCTCTCGGGTGGATCTTCTATCACATCGAGGAGGCCGACGAGGAGGTGAACTATAAGGACAAGAAGGACTTGAATATCTAGGTATAATCATCTATCATAGTAGCTAATCACTTCTAGATAGTTGTTTGTTAGGGTTTAGCAAAGATCCATAAAGTTAGTCGATATTAGTTTAAACAAAATGATTGTTTTACCTATTCCACCTCCCCGCATCATGTGGGGTGTCTAACATCGACTTACAGTGGTATCAGAGCCTAGCTAAACCATAACTAACATGTTAGCAAAGTCGTTAGAAATTCGATCGCAAAACGAACCCGAAAAAACATCATTTTCACCATGTTTCTGCCGATTTTAAAACAGGGTCTAAAAATTTTTCAGGGACCCTTAAAAATACAAGCGGGGAATTTTAAGAATTGTGAAGAAATTTGGGACTGTGACTCAACCAAAGTGCCGCGGAACCACCGCCGATCTAAGCGATCCACCACGGATCCGCGGCCGAGTTGACTCCGAGTCAACCCAAATATCCCAACTCAGAAAGTATGTGAGTGACCCCAACCATGTTCTCGATCATTCCGAGCTCACTATACAGCCCGACTTGTCTTGTGAGCAACAGCCTGTGGAAATCCTGGACAGGAAAGTGAAGACTCTTCGGAACAAGGAAGTTAACTTGGTTCGAGTGATGTGGAGGAACGACACTCCAGGAGAGTCCACTTAGGAAAGGGAGGATGAAATGCGTACTAGATATCCACACCTCTTTGTAAACTAGTCCTCAAATAAAAGTTGTAAATTTCGAGGACGAAATTTTTGTAAGGAGGGTAGACTGTAACAACTCCATTTTTAATGTACAAAGAATTGATTTAAATTCAATGTATACTTGGAATATTTATTGCGGCTGATATCTCTATAAATATTTATTTCACTCCATAATTACAAGACGGAGCTTGTAGCTCATTGGTAATACCTTGCACTGCTGAACCAAGCCACCGGAGTTCAAATCCCATGCCCCACATTATTTTTTATATTATTTTGTTTTAAACTTTTTTGGAAAGTCAACAGTCAAACTGTCATAACTCACAAAATTTATACTGAACATAAAAAACTAAATACACCAAAATTCCCCCAGGAAAAACCCCACCCGACGACCCTTTGACTCGGCCCGACTCGGCCGAGTCGGCCGGCGGACTGGCTAAATCGGCCGGCGCCGCCGGCCGGACTCGGCCGGACGGCCGAGTCGTCAACACGGAAAAAGTTCGTGTTAACCTGGTCTTCTCACCTGCATACACTAAATTCCCAGATAGGTTATCAAATGCCCATTAAACCTCTTTTACTCCAAAATTTAATGATTTTTTAATGTTTTTATATAATTTTTATTTATTTATTAAAACCCTAACCCTAGTCTAACCCTATATAAACACCCCTACCCTCTACCCTTTCACCCTACATTCCTAAGTCCACTCTCTAAAAATTTCAAGAGAACTCGGTACATTAGAAAACGAGCGAAAGGCGAAGCGCTGCCGAAATCGACGACGAATTCCGGCGATCGTACTAGGACCCTTCATGACGTTTCGACGCACCGACAACCCACTACCTTCCTAGCACTCTCTAGCTTGTCCAAACCCATAAGTCCCCCTCTTTCTATCTATCTTTTCTTTTAAGAAAAATACGACTTTTTAAAACCCGACGGAAATCGGAACAAACCGATTTCCGATTCGGTTTTCTATCAAAACTCACTTATCATTAATTCCATAATGCTTAAACATATTCATGTTAACTACTAATCACTTAAAAATCAATTTGGATAAAGTTTCTCACATGAAATGATAACTTTTGCAGAATACCGTATTTTCGCACATAAATACCATAATGTTTAGTTTTCACATTTAACCCCTAAACTGGGCTATACCTTAAACTAGATCACGAGGTAATGACCTACCTCCACACACACTCATATGTAATCATAACACGCCACCTTGAAAACGTAGAATATGATAATACAAGACTTTTCATTAAAATACCATTTTCTTTATAACCCTTTTCTGAAAGTTCTAAGTTGTATACAATTTTAAAACAAAATTTCTTAATAGGAAAATACGATATGTCATGAACATCGATCGTTTATCTAAACCTGACTTTATGGTGTCTAAGCTAGGCAAGTGAGTTTAGGTAACTTTAAAAGGCCCGTCTCACGATTTGTGAGCGGATCCCTCCTTCCTCACTTGTACTTACCTGACCACAATTGGCGGTGAAGAGGCGATTTGAGCCTTCTAATGACTTGTCATTTAGACCATTTAGAAATAGGCTAGTTGGCTTAGGAAACCCTAGAATCTAAAATACGTAAATTTACACCCTTTTACAAATAAATACCTTATTTTTATAAAACCATTTTCTAAATGATTAGTATTTATTAAATCTTTGCAAAGCGCCACCACAACCCACCTTTGGGGAACTCGTTAGGGATTGTACGGTTTATCGTGCACCCTCGGGCTTAGTAGTGCGAGATTCAGACCTCCGCAAGGAGCATTCGGTCTCGAAAGGTTAAAAATACGACATTTAAGAAAAATGAGATTTTGGAAATTTAAAATATTTATTGACAATTATTATTGTATAAACATATGTATATTTATCATTTAAACACCTATTTTATTATAAGATAAAGTTTCCACCTTTTTCTAAAAAAATTACAAGATTAAAAGTTACATTAAAATACCATGAATTTCAATATTACAAATTAATACCTTTATTTATACAATTAGGATATTTTCACTTGAAATAAGACAAAATAAAATCACACTCATTATAACCATAAAGACGAATAGTAAATACTGGAGGTGTATCTTGAAAACTATACAAAAGTACTTTTTACATAAAACCCTCTCAAGTTTTATAATTTACAATAAGGACCCTAACAATTATAGAACTTCAAATTACTTTTCTTTTAGTCTGACTCGGGTTTGAGTCTGACTATTTCTGACGTGAATATGTTTCAAGTCAATCTATATTCTTTAATATTCCAACTCAATATGAATACATGAATCCCAGAATCCAATTAATAATCTATACAACTTGACTGAATCAAACCATGGATATACATCCATTGTTCCGTTATTCCATTTACCTGATTATGCAGTTACAACATGTTTATTGATATCATGGTTTTGGTCAGTCATCCAACTTACACAATACAATACAACAATACTATAAAAACACTACGGGGTTTAAGGGGTAGATTGGTATGGAAGGTGTTAAAGGTGGCACAAGGTGGTCAGATTAAGACACCTAACCTATATTCCGTTGCTATTATACCGTGGCTTAACGGTTCCTTGTACTTTCCGTTTGCCCTGGTCTCTAGCATATAGAGACCCCCCTCGTATACACTGGCATCTTTCTGTACCAAGCTACAAACAACAGCGTTAACACAATATTCCATAATTTTCTACAACATAATACTTTAGAAAATACTCTTATTCTTTCTAATTCTTCCTTATTCTTTGGGACTTACCGAGCGACCTGTTCGCTGACGACATTCTATCTCTTTCTTCTTTGAATGTCGTCAGGTGCTTTGGACCCAGCAGAGATCGAGCCCACCGGTGAAGACTTGGAGCATTTCCACGAAGACCCCGAGCTCTAGATATTGTACCTTGTTCTATTCAGTATTTTCATTTCCTGTTATGCCACTGTTTAGGCATCGCTTTTCATTTCAGTTGTATTTACTTTTCATGCATTGTACAAAAGAATGTTATTAATAAAGTTGCTGTTATTTCTTTATCTCTTGTCTCTTGTGATTTACTTTTATATTGCTTAGATACGCTTAGCGTATATACTTCTGAGTACATACATAGCGGACCTCGTCGCGTCTCCTTCGCCGTACACCGGGAAGCGGGGCGTGACAGCATTCAAGCTATGTATTTTGACCAACGCCAAGGCATAGTGTTTGGTAGCTGCTGGGTATTCATTTGTTGCATAGATAGATGAGTTAGTTTGGGACAGTCGTATTACCATTTGGCCAACGTCAAGGGTATGTACGGGTGGGTTCAAATTAACAAGATAATGATGGGTAGAACTTGACATGTGATTTATGACATTTTGACCAACGCCAAGGTCATAAGAGCATGGGGCAGAAATTTATATCGGGAATTTCTAAAGAAACTGAAATTTGCAAAGAGTTGCATACCATTTGGAGTGTGATAATTTTGGTAGGATTCCTTCAGTTTTATCACACGATGATATTTGGATCCCGATCTTACTGTGAGTATCCGCTACTCATAAGGAGATTCGTCACTTAACGATCAATGCTATAAACCAAGGAGGTGTCGAGAAAGGTGTCAGCGGGGCTACGCCCCCAGAGAAAAGAGGTTATTTAATTGAGGAACTTCGCGAAAGCGTCGGAAAACCTCCCTCGAAGTACCGACACCGGCCTGCCTGAACGGTTAAGCAGGTATTGTACGGTGAGAATAGTTCTGACTAGTTTTTCCTTTTTGATTTGAGGAGGGATTCAAGAAACAGTGGGAGCCATCCAGTTTAGATAAACTAAAAACCACTCTAAACTTGCAATAGCATTATGCTAAAGTGTTCCCTCTCTCTCTCAATTGCAGCGACCCAGAACATGACAGGCCTTAAGTTACTATTAGATAAAATAATTTTGACAGGGCCAAACTATAAAGACTGGTTCCGGAATGGCAAGATGACAATAACTTATGACAAATTAGGGTATGTCCTTACTACTAAGGCACCTGCTGTCCCTGGTCCAGAATCCAGTGTCGCGGATAAGGAAATCCACAAGACCTGGGAGATTGACTGCGCGAAGGACAAATACATCGTGCTTGCCTCTATGAATAATGAACATCAGAGGAGGCACGAGAATATGGATCTTTAGTCCATATTTCTCCACACCAAGGAACTGAATGGGGAGCAATCTCATATAGCTAGATACGAGACCGCAAAGAACTTGTTTCAGTCGAGGCTGGCCGTCGGATCATCTGTAGGAGAACATGTCCTTAAGATGATTGGCTATATAGAAGAGCTCACGGACCTCGGGACAACTTTAGAGAACGAGCTATATACAGACTTGGTTCTTCAGTCCCTTCCTTCCACCTACACCCAGTTTATTCTGAATTTCAACATTCAAGGAAAAGAAGTTGAACTTCCAGAACTCCTTAACATGTTGAGAAGTGCAGAGGGCACCTTGCAGAAAGCAAGGGAAACACCCACTATGTTTGTTCGCGGTGCTTCCTCTTCCGGGTCCAAGGCTAGGGCCAAAGGAAGGAAGAAGAAGACCGCTACCAAACCAAGAGATGGTGTTGGTAAGGTGGGAGTCAAGGGAAAGGCAAAGGTTGCGGTGCCAGTAGTGGCAAAGGAAGAGTGCTTCCACTGTCGTAGGAAAGGCCACTGGAAGAAAGATTGCAAAGCTTGGATTGCCAAGAACCAGGACCCGAAGCAAGCTGTGGCTTCGACTTCTGGTGTGTTTGTAATTGAAAATTGTCTGTCAATCAACTCTACTTGCTGGGTATTGGATACCGGATCAGGATCTCATATATACAATTCATTGCAGGCACTGAGAAACCGTAGAGTGCTGAAGGTTGGTGATATGACCCTCCAGGTTGCTAACGGAGCTAGCGTGGGTGCTGTGTCCGTAGGGGATTATCACCTTGGATTGACGAGTGGACATATTTTGGTTTTGCATAACTGTTTTTGTGTACCCAGTTTAACGTGTAATATCATATTAGTATCGTTATTATCAAAAGAAAGTTATAATTTCACGTTTGTAAGCGATGTTGTTAATATCCACCTTAATCATGGTTTGATTGGGTCTGGTACACTAGATAACAGTATATATGTGTTAAACCAATTGCAGATTTTCAATGTCCAGAACACACTAAAAAGAAAGTCTCCAGATATAAATCAGGCTTTCTTATGGCATTGTAGACTAGGTCATATCAATGAGACAAGGTTAACTAAGTTACATAGAGAAGGATATTTGGATCCGTTCGAATATCAATCTTATGCCACTTGTCAATCATATCTCAAAAGAAAGATGACAAAGACTCCATACACAGCGATGTATGTGGTCCAATGTCTACAAATGCAAGAGGCGGTTTTTCATATTTCATTACTTTTACGGATGATTACTCTAGGTACGGATTCATTTTCTTGATGAAACATAAATCCGAGGCTTTTGAGAAATTCCAAGAATATAAGAATGAAGTAGAAAACCAAACCGGCAAAAGTATCAAGACACTGAGATCTGATCGAGGTGGTGAATACTTAAGTGCCGAGTTCCTGGGTTACCTAAAAGAGAATGGAATTCTTTCTCAGCTTACTCCTCCATACACTCCACAGCATAACGGTGTATCGGAAAGACGGAACCTAACCCTATTGGATATGGTACGTTCCATGATGAGTAGCGCTGAGTTACCGCGATCTTTCTGGGGTTATGCACTAGAATCAGCTGCATATCTTTTGAACATGGCTCCTACCAAGACTTTGCCTATCATACCATATCAGATGTGGAGTAGGAAGAAACCCTATCTTCAATATCTGATGATATGGGGATGTCCAGCTTTTGTTAAAAAGCAGCATGCGGACAAACTCGAGGCACGATCAGTATAGTGTAAGTTTGTGGGATATCCAAAGAACTCCAAGGGGTATTTTTTCTATTACGCAGAGGAACAAAAGGTTTTTGTTTCTCGTAATGCCCATTTTCTAGAACAGCAGATTTTAGAAAAGGAAACAAGTGGGAGCGCAATAGAACTGGAAGAAATTCCAGAACCACAAACTACTACTGAAAGTTTGGTAGAACCAGAAGTTCAAGAAGAACAGGACATTCCTGCACCCCTTCGCAGGAGTAGTAGGCCGTCTCATCCACCTGAGAGATACTACGGTTTTCTCATAGACGGGGATAGAGAAGATTGCATCATTGATAATGATGAACCTACTAGCTTCCAGCAGGCCATCCAGAGCGGCGACTCAGTAAGATGGCTGGATGCAATGCGGAACGAAATGGAGTCCATGTACACCAACAAAGTATGGACTTTGGACTTTGCTCCAGATGGGGTAAAACCCATAGGATGCAAGTGGATGTTCAAGAAAAAGATTGGTGTAGATGGACAGGTGGAAACCTATAAGGCTAAACTTGTTGCAAAGGGTTTTCGTCAAAGACCTGGTTTGGACTATGACGAAACTTTTTCTACAGTGGCTATGCTCAAATCCATTCGTATCCTTCTTGTCATTGCTTCCTTCCATGATTATAAAATCTAGCATATGGACGTAAAGACGGCTTTTCTAAATGGTAATTTAGAAGAGTGCGTCTATATGGATCAGCCAGAAGGTTTCAATCAGAGTGGGAGCAGCGGGAAAGTGTGCAAGTTGCTTAAGTCCATTTATGGACTAAAGCAGGCATTGCGGAGTTGGAACATCTGTTTTGATGAAACGGTCAAAAAATATGACTTTATCAAAAATCCAGATGAACCATGTATATATAGTAAAATTGTAGCACGAACTGTCGTATTCCTCGTATTGTACGTGGATGACATTCTCTTGATAGGAAATGACATTCATATGCTACAATCTGTCAAAGGATTCTTGTCACACGGGTTCTCCATGAAAGACCTGGGTAATGCTTCTTACATTCTGGGGATCCGGATCTGTCGTGATAGATCCAAGAAGATGTTGGGACTTTTGCAGTCCAGGTATATCAACACTATACTGAAAAGATTCAGTATAGAAGATTCTAAGCGCGGTAGTTTACCGGCTTGTCACGGAATCACCCTATCCAAAGAGATGTCTCCCAAGACTGATTTGGAAAGGGATCGCATGTCAGTTATACCCTACGCCTCTGCGGTAGGCTCTATAATGTATGCGATGTTGTGCACTAGACCAGATGTAGCTTACGCACTGAGCGTGGTAAGCCGATATCAGTCAGACCCAGGGGAGAAGCACTGGATAGCAGTAAAGAACATTCTCAAGTACCTGAGAAGGACTAAGGATATGTTCTTGGTTTACGGCGGAAAAGACCTCAAGATCGAGGCTTTTGCTGATTCCAGCTTCTAGAGTGACAAGGATGATCCAAGTCCATGTCAGGTTATGTCTTTACCCTCAATGGAGGGGCGATGTGCTGGAAGAGTTCCAAGCAGGATATCGTTGCTGACTCGACGATGGAAGCGGAGTATATCGCTGCTTACGATGCCGCAAAAGAAGCAGTCTGGATGAAGAAGTTCCTAACAGAACTTCAGGTGGTTCCATCCATTGTTGATCCAATACCTCTGTATTGTGACAACAACGGGGCTATAGCTTTAGCAAAGGAACCCAGGTCCCATCAGAAGTCCAGACACATCTTAAGGCGGTATCACCTGATCAGGAGATCATAGATCGCCGGGAGATCGAGGTCCGGAGAGTTGCTACAGAGGAAAACACTGCAGATCCATTCACAAAGGCCTTACCCCAGACTCAGTTTGAGAGGCTATTCGAGATGATAGGTCTTCGATACGCCAGTACATGGCCCTAGTGCAAGTGGGAGATTGTCAATGTATATGCCCTAGGGGCCATTATTGTATCATACTAGCTTGTATATTACTTAATGGAAGCTTGGGATATTCACGGTTATATTAACAGTCTTGCTAAACATGGTAGTATGCTACTTGGTTCATATCTATCTTAATATGTGTATATATTAGCATATCGAGAATACATATTGATAGAGCCCTTAGGATCTTGCTTGACTACCAGCGTTGTGATGGCAGTCACACTTGTGGGGGCTGGGTAGTCTACAAGCACATCCTTTCTCAGGTCCCTAGTCGTAGGATTATCGAGGCAGGGCATCGATACTCCGGAGTAGACTAGTGTGTACGCTTCTGATCCCAGTTTGGGAGATGGTCTGTCCCACAGCCATCAGTACGTTGTACTGGAGATAGTATACAGGTGCTCGTTGGGTTACGGGTACACCGGACAAGACTCGCAGGGAACTGTTGGTTGGTATTATACCCGTCGTTAGTTAACAGTTCCCAGGTGACATGAGTACAGCATAGTCCTAGACGAACAGACCGGACTGTACGGAGATTGTCACATCAGGCTCAGTAGGAGTTCGGATGGGTTTCCTCATCGGCCTTCTTATCGACATCTACCTAGGGACCGTTACGTACAGCTAGTACCGCTTGTGGCCTGTGGTTAAACCCACTGCCAGCGTAGTGTCGAGTATTTAGAGTCCCACACAGAGAGTTTCCCTGCTTCAGCCGAAACGATATAGAGGTCATATGGTTTTACGACAGGGTTCGGACACATACGTGTTTTTATGCACGTACGAAGTTCGGACAGTTTTTACTAGCAGGCTTTGCTTTAAGCCAAATTCTAGTATTGGATTATTGGATTTATACAGTCTCGGTATTTCCGTGTTTTCACAGATAGGAGGGGCATTCTCGTAATTAGTCGAGAAACTTCTAGAAGATTGATGAGGTGGAGAGCTTAGGTGTTATATGCATTAAATGGATTAGTGACTCATGAGATGAATCATCCAAATGAGTTAATGAAGCATTTGTTGCTTAATGACTCATGAGATTATTCATTGTATGTATTAAATGAAGCATGATTGTTAATATCAAATAATGATTTATTTGATATTCTTTATGCTTCATCATATATTGAAATGAGACATAATTCATTCTCATTCTCACTTACACATTCTTTCTCCTCAAGCCCTCTCTCTTCAACCCTAACCCTAATCCTCTCATGTGTTGAGATCCTAGGGTTAGCAAGTGTTGGAGATAGTGCCCTCAGAGTCAATTATTGGATCACAGGCACGTGATTGCGATGATTGAGGGAGGACCTATCCCGGTAGGACAGTCTTACTCAAGATGATAGTATGCTATCTGGTTTACCTTTATCATCGTGTACTGCTTTAGGTGACCTTACGAGTCGCTATTGCACGTTGATAGAGCCCCTAGGATTCTTGCTTGACTACCAGCAGTATGAGGGCGATCATATAAGTGAGAGCTGGAGTCTATAAGCACATCCTTAAAAGGTCCCTAGTCGTGGGAGTTTCGAGACATGGCATCGATTCTCCAGAGTAGACTAGTGTATACAGTCGAGACCCCGACGAGGGGCGGTGGCTGGTCTCACAAACCACTGGTGTCAGTTGGTTCACCTAAGATGTATATAGGTGCTCATTGGGTTATGAGTACACCGGACAGGACTCGCCGGGAACCTGCTAGTTGGGATTATACCAGATGTCAGATAGCAGTTCCCTGGCGACATGTGTACAGGTTAGTTCATCGACCTGAGATCGTCATTTGTCTCGTGTGAGTTCCCACTGTGCTTTGATTACTACCCTACCACGGCTCAAAGGAGTCGTGCAAACAGGTTTTAGTTGGGTACAGTCCCGAGCCACATGGAGGCAGTGAGCGGATCTGCAGGGGTTCGTCTCTCCCGGTATTGGGGGTGAGGTCGCGCTGTGTCTAGGAGAGCCAGAACATGAAAAGTCCTTGGCCAAGGCAGGAGATTTGCTGGTAGGTATTCCAGTAGTATCTCAGGGTGTTCTGGGCTACACTCCGACACGACTTGTACCGCTATTGGGGGTCTGACTTTTACCAACCCCTAGGCCCGCCATGCGATGCTCATAGACGAACGGACCGGATTGTACGGATATTGTCACTGACAGGCTCAGTAGGGTGTCAGGATGAGTTCGCTCATCGACGTCCCTTTTGGTCAATACCTGGTAGCCCGTTACGTATTGGCTTGTACCTCTGACGTGCTAGTGGTTAAATCCACAGCCATAGTATTGACGAGTCTTTAGAGTCCACCACACAGACAGTTAATCAAGTTTCGGGCGAAACGCTGTAGAGGCCGTATGGAGATATGGCAGGGTTCGATCAGATACGTGCGGTATTGCACGGATCGTGATCGGACGGTTTTTTTACTAGCCGGCTTTGGTTTAAGCCGGATCCTAGTATTAGATAGCGTAGATTTTGTCTCTTTACATTTGTGTTCAGTGGGAATACAAATGCGGGCATGTATTTGCAGTAGCGGGGTTTTCCTGTAATTTATTACGGGATCGGTTTTCTGAAGTTGCCAGCGTGCATTCCGTTCCGGCCGGTTTTTCTTTGTTCCTTCACGGCCGGACTTTTCGTTGGAGGGGGTTAATTGCATGTTTGCAATTAACTTACTTGTGAGGGGCTTTCTTGCATTTGTGGCTATATGATGAGACTAGCATCATGATGAGATTCTTTTATGGTCTTTTCCTTGGCTTTTCATGTGATGGTTTGTGAATGGATGTGAGTTGAAATTGGTGTGACTTTATTTAGCTTTATCCTTTTCTTTTCTCCATGATATATTGATTCCCATTATCCCCACCATGGAGCATGAGGCCGGCCACTTGATTAGAGGAGAGAGGGTGAGTTCATTTTGGATGAGGGAAAACTTTGTTCATTTCATTTTTCCTTGCTACACAATTCATGTACCTCTCTTCAAAGTTCTTTCTTGATCCCTCCATACATGGCAACTTCCATAAGCCCCAAAGAGACAAGTTTCTACACTAGTCTACAGCAAACCTTGGACGCGTCGGCTAGCCAACTTTGCGCCCGAGTTGCCTCGGTCAAGAGGTGGGAGCCCGTAAAAGATTCCGGCTACGTGGTGCCCTTTCCGTCGAGGAGGTGACGGACGAAGTATCCGCGGGAGATCGGAGTGGAGACGAAGACCGAAGGACACGGATCGCTTGGTATAGCTTCTCTACTCTTTTCTATTTTGCTAGTAGCTAGGTTAATGGCCCGATCCGGGTGAAAAGTGCGCCGTGGTGCCGGTTCAATAGTATTTTGAAAGTTTTTGTTTCCGCGTTTCCGGCGTCGGATCGACCGCCGGGGCGCCGCCGCGGACTTACATTGGTATGAGAGCCACGCCATTAACCATGCCTAGCTTGCTCTAGTATGTATAGTACTCGATCGAACAAAATTCCCTAAAAACCGTATTTTGTATGCACATGTGTTCTCTGTCGAAATATTTTTGGCTCCAAAAATTTTTCAGGTTGTCTCAGAATACTGTGCATGGATATAGAAGCAATCTGTGAAAATTTGGTCTCGCGATCTCTCTATACCGCCGCGGAACCGCGGCCAAACCCATGCTTGGGCCGCGGTTCCGCCGCGCTTTTGATTGATCACTTGATCAAAATTTTGCAGATAGCTTATGAGTTGAAAATAGGGGTTTTGGGACATTCTTTTTGGGCCCAGATTTTCTGTAAGTGCTACAGTACTGCTTGGGGCCCACTTCGATAAATTTGTTCGATCGGATATTTTAAACATGCTAGTTCACAGTATTTACATTATATCTGCGACCGTGAATGTCACTTGATCGGTAAATCCTGTCTAACTGTTATAGCCCGGTTAGACGGATTTGCGAACGTGACATTCACGTTGATGTTCTGTGTTGTGCTGTGATGTTGCGGATCGGTCGTGGGGGATAGCCTGGTTGCAATGTTAGTACAGTTCTGTTTTATATGTACATTTGATATTGCGGGGCGAGCGTCCGACATGTGGACTGCCGTCACTGCCTGTTTGTATTATTCTTTTAGGGCACGACCAGGTTGCGGTCGATGTACCTGTTGTATGTATATTTTACTTTCTGTACTAGGATTACCCCGCGGAGGGGTGCACGGATAGCCGGGTTCTAGAGGGCAACAAGCCCGCATCTCATGGCGTTGAGACGGAGGGGGCTTTACTCTAGAATTGGCGGGCTATTCGCCGCACTCGTAGGGGGTATAGGGTTGACCCAGGAGGGGTGCCCAAGTTACCGGATTCCGTGAAGTGCTGGGTGGTCCATTCACGTTGCTGAAGGGGGCTGCCTCACTTCAGGTTTTGGCGGGTAACTTGCCGCGCCCGTAGGGGTCTAGGATCTCATTGCACAGACTATCCACACAACCAGGGGAACGTCGGGTTTCAGTAGCGGCTCTGTGAAACCCGGGGATCCCAGATATCTGTATTTTTCTGTGATGTTGCTTTTTTCCACGCCTTGAGCGAAAATTATATATTATATATATACTAGTAGATGTTGTATATGTTTTGCATCCGCACTAGTTCAGTCCCCGCTCTGTCGTTAGTTAAGTAACCTAACGGGTGATGACGGGACCCAGTGGCGAATGCGGATGGCATATACGTACGTCATTATTTTCGTTCTTTTTGTGGTGTGATCAATTGATGGGACTGCGTTGATTCAGATCAATGCAAGTTAAACAAACCTATTCTGATGTTGTTGGAACACTTTTTCAAAAAGCTGTTATTGCAAGGGCGTTCTCTTTTGTTTTGCATCGTGGTATTCAGTTGGAATATCCTGCTCCTCAGTCGACGAGGTAAGGGCCGAGATCCCTTCACCGGGAGTGACCCCTTGGACAAAAGTTTGCGTCAGGGTAATAACTTCACTATAGCCGTTTACTTTTGCTTTGCTTCGTGGTATTCAGTTGGAATATCCTGCACCTCATTCTACGGGGAAAGAGCCGAGATCCCTTCACCGGGAGTGACCTCTTTAGCAAAGGTTTTCGTTACTATATTTTTAAAAAGCTATCCGGTTCCTTCAACGATATCAAGTTCATTACGTTAAAGGTTTTCGCCAGAAACCATTCGTAGCCCTCCGTCGTTTCATATGGATAGTCAATAGTATTCAAGCTGTGTATGTTGGCCAAAGTCAAGGCACAGTGATTGGTAGCTATTGGGTATTCATATGCAGCATAGATAGATGCGTTGGTTTGGGACAGTCGTACTGCCGTTTTGGCCAAAGTCAAGGGTAGGTACGGGTGGGTTCAAATTAACCTGGAGAATGACGGGTAGAACTTGACATGTGACTTATGATATGTTGGCCAAAGTCAAGGTCATAAGAGCATGGGGCAAAAATCCACATCGGGAGTTTCAAAAGAACTGAAACTTGCCAGATATGCGCATACCTTCTGGAGTGTGATAGCGTGAGCGGATTCCGTCACGTTATCATGCGATGATAGTTGGATCCCGATTCCCACCGATGAGTTGGTTTACTCCTCGGGTGATCCCGGCTGATTCTTCTTTTAGGTTTGGGGAAGAATTTGACGTTACAGTGGGAGGTTTCCAGATTAGATAAAGTGATAACCATTCTGATCTAGGTTAGAGTGCACGCTGAGTGTTTCTTTTCTCTCTCTCTTTGGCAGCGACCATTGACCCGACCCTAGACTATGACTCAGTGACCAAGTTGACCGAACCTTCTTAACACTGGCTTTTGGATTGTCAGAGTTGCAGACCTCATTGCCACTCCTACTTTTACCCTTTTCTCCAGGACACCTCGTATTACTACGAACGTCCACTTCCATTGGACAAAGCCATCGTATGGTTATATACGAACTCGTAGGAATTCGAGGATGGTTTCCGGTTCAGGAGAAAACGAATAGGACTATTCAGTTGTCTTTTCCTTTTTCCTTCTCTCAGGTTGCGAGTACTCCTTGGTTTAGGAGATAGTACACCTATTACGCAAATTGGACTGTCTTCTTCTAAACCATAGGCAGGTGCCGAATGGTAGGGAATGAAGAAAGCCAATTAGCCTAAACGGTGTACAGAAGGTATTAAGTTCAGACAAAAGAAAGGGATTAGTAAGAGGGCAAAGTAAATTGCGACTGCTATTCACGACCAAACCAAGTATTTCTTCGCCAATCCTAAATCACCTTTGTATTTCTCCAGGACACTCCGTATCACTACGAAGATCCCAAGTTTATTGGATAATCCATCGTATGGTTATATACGAACTCGAAAGGAACTTGTTCCAGTTCAGGGATGGATCCTGGTTCAGGAGAAATAGGAATTAAGTTCATTCGGTTGTCTTTTATCTTCACCTTCTCTCGCATTGCGAGTGCTTTTAGGATTAGGACAGTACACCCATTATGCTTATTGGATAATCTTCTTCCAAACCATAGGCTGGTGCCGAACGGTAGGGAAGGAAGAAAATCATTTGGCCTAAAGGGGTGTGCAGAAGGTAATGACTAAAGACATAAAAAGGGATTTGGAGAGGTGGCAAAGAATTATACGGTTACAGTTGTGAATCTGGATAATGGAAGAGGCATTACTAGGAGTACCAGGATACCCCATCGAAACATTTCAATGTTTCAGTTTCACTGTGTATTGTTAAAAGAAAACTGATTTCCCAATTAGACACTTGCTCCAGAGTATGTATTTACCAGGTTTGATTCTCACATCTGTATGGTTTTACAGATGATGAGTGGGAGTAAGATATTGGGAATTATGTGACCATCCTCATTATATCGGGATTCGTTGTAATTGGTGATATTTGAGGAAGCCACCTGGGTTGTTTGCCGGTCGGCAAATATTTGGTTTTGAATATCCGTTGTCATGCATCAATTTCAAATTGATATATCTGTACGTCTATTTTTATAGAGTGAGATATACCTTTTTGAAATTATGTCTGTGACATTTACCTATATCAGTGGATGGTTAGGTAAGGAGTATTGAACAGCGGTATAATTCTTCATAACCATAGTACAGTTTTCGACCTACGACACACAGTGAATGAGCTGTAAGACTCAACGGACTTATACAAAGTTTTGTGTATAGTCCAGTGTCCATTAGAACAGAGGGGTTGGTCCTCGTACTATATTCTGTTTACTTATGACTTCTCTAGTTCTAAGACAGGTGTTTCGTAGAAACACAAGGTCAAAGTTTTGAGAAGTTGTAAGTATAAGATTAAAGTAGAGAACCAAGTATTGCAAGTATCGGGATTCTTCAAGGTGATCGAAGATGTAGATACTTGTGTATGGTTCAGTTGATAGTAATGAGAACTTACTTCTCTTTCAGGTTACTCATAATTGGAAGCATTCCTAAGTTGAGTAACGCTGATCGGCCTCCTTCCATTTAGTTGACATGCACTGGAGACAGCTGCATGATTTGAATCTGGTTCAATTAAATCAGTGCCTCTGTTTCTTGGATATAGAACAGTTCATATCTTGACATTGTTAAGGTACGGGGAGTTGTCCGGCTTATGCTTAAAACCAAAATCCGGATAACTCAAGGTACGTTTCTGTAATGGCTGTTTGTAGGTTGACCCGGGCTATGACGAGGGTTGATTTTCTACCATCTGGAAGATCAATAGTGATATTGTTCTTGACTCACCACAGTTTTAATAAAAATGGACTTTTTCAGAAAACAGTAGTGGGAGTATGGTAGAACTGGAAGTGATTCCAGAACCGCAAACGATTACTGAAGATTTGATAAGAACCTAAAGATTCAATCTGGTTTGACATTCCATTGGCCACTCCGCAGATATGGTGGGTAACCTCAGGCACCCGAGAGGTACTTCGGTATACTCAAGGACGGTGACAGGGAGGTTCTTGTTTACCCAGACTTTCCATTGCTGTTGTTCAGACTGTGAGACCCGGCAGGAGGATGAGTATAGCCTCGTTCTGAACTAGCTTTAGAAGTATACGTCTATATGACTCTGCCAGAGGGTTGTCGTAGTCAGTGGGAGCAGCGGAAGCATTGGTGGACATCAGGCTTATGTCTATTTATAGACTAAAGCAGATATAGCGGAGATAGATCATCTGTTACTGATGTGACAGTCATAGGTTTGACTTCATCAGAATAGGGGATGGATCTGTTAAGAAGGTAGTAGAGTGTGATGTCCTGGTATTTGATGACATACACAGAGTAGGAAGTGATATTCCTATACTACGATCGGTTATACTTTGGTCGTCACACAGTGGTTTCTCCACATAGGACTTGGATATTATATCAGACATTCTGGTCACTAGATCTATGGTTTTAGATCTAGATTTGGGTAGTTTCCTAATATGGGTACTTTGACAGCATTCTATGAGTATTTAGAATGGATGACTCCTGGCACGGTAGTGTACCTGCAGGTGATGGAGTCACCCTCTCTAAAGGTGTCTTACAGACTAAAGGGGAGAGGGATACGCATGATTGGCAGATCACTTGCTTAGGCAATTGAGTTGATCATGAGATGTCAAGTACTACACCAGATGTTGTTCTTGCAGTAGGTGCAATAAGTTGATATTGATCCAATCCCGGAGAAACAATCGGAAGCAGTTTTAGAACATAAGTTGATGTTCTAGGGATTTGATAACAGCAGCCTCCTTTAGGAGACGGTTATCATTCCAGGCTTCCAAGGTGACCTGGATGGCAGAGTGGCTGTCAGAGTTATAGTTTTCCCTCTGACGAGGGGGCTGTAGTTTGGACAGCTGGTCCAAGCAGATACTGAGGGAAGGCATGGCGCAGGATACTGATTAAGTTCAGTTGACGATACAGTCTAAGAAGTTTGGATTTGGAGTTCACTTATGAGCTAGGTCCCATCAGACATCCAGACATTCTAGGACAGGTATTGCTCATTTCGGGAGATGGCTTTCTCCGCGAACTTAAGATAAAGAGAGATATAGAAAGAAACATCAGAGCAGATCCACTCACTGAGGCTATTCCTCGAACGCAATAGTTTCGCAGACGAGCTTTGTGAGACTGACTAGTAGAGGAGTTGGGTATTCGGTATCACACGGGCTGTGAGTATGCAACATCGCAATAATTAGCCTTGAGTGCAAGTGGGAGATTGTTGGAGATAGTGCCCTCAGAGTCAATTATTGGATCACAGGCACGTGATTGCGATGATTGAGGGAGGACCTATCCCGGTAGGACAGTCTTACTCAAGATGATAGTATGCTATCTGGTTTACCTTTATCATCGTGTACTGCTTTAGGTGACCTTACGAGTCGCTATTGCACGTTGATAGAGCCCCTAGGATTCTTGCTTGACTACCAGCAGTATGAGGGCGATCATATAAGTGAGAGCTGGAGTCTATAAGCACATCTTTAAAAGGTCCCTAGTCGTGGGAGTTTCGAGACAGGGCATCGATTCTCCAGAGTAGACTAGTGTATACAGTCGAGACCCCGACGAGGGGCGGTGGCTGGTCTCACAAACCACTGGTGTCAGTTGGTTCACCTAAGATGTATACAGGTGCTCATTGGGTTATGAGTACACCGGACAGGACTCGCCGGGAACCTGCTAGTTGGGATTATACCAGATGTCAGATAGCAGTTCCCTGGCGACATGTGTACAGGTTAGTTCATCGACCTGAGATCGTCATTTATCTCGTGTGAGTTCCCACTGTGCTTTGATTACTACCCTACCACGGCTCAAAAGAGTCGTGCAAACAGGTTTTAGTTGGGTACAGTCCCGAGCCACATGGAGGCAGTGAGCGGATCTGCAGGGGTTCGTCTCTTCCGGTATTGGGGGTGAGGTCGCGCTTTGTCTAGGAGAGCCAGAACATGAAAAGTCCTTGGCCAAGGCAGGAGATTTGCTGGTAGGTATTCCAGTAGTATCTCAGGGTGTTCTGGGCTACACTCCGACACGACTTGTACCGCTATTGGGGGTCTGACTTTTACCAACCCCTAGGCCCGCCATGCGATGCTTATAGACGAACGGACCGGACTGTATGGATATTGTCACTGACAGGCACAGTAGGGTGTCAGGATGAGTTCGCTCATCGACGTCCCTTTTGGTCAATACCTGGTAGCCCGTTACGTATTGGCTTGTACCTCTGACGTGCTAGTGGTTAAATCCACAGCCATAGTATTGACGAGTCTTTAGAGTCCACCACACAGACAGTTACTCAAGTTTCGGGCGAAACGCTGTAGAGGCCGTATGGAGATATGGCAGGGTTCGATCAGATACGTGCGGTATTGCACGGATCGTGATCGGACGGTTTTTTTACTAGCCGGCTTTGGTTTAAGCCGGATCCTAGTATTAGATAGCGTAGATTTTGTCTCTTTACATTTGTGTTCAGTGGGAATACAAATGCGGGCATGTACTTGCAGTAGCGGGGTTTTCCTGTAATTTATTACGGGATCAGTTTTCTGAAGTTGCCAGCGTGCATTCCGTTCCGGCCGGTTTTTCTTTGTTCCTTCACGGCCGGACTTTTCGTTGGATGGGGTTAATTGCATGTTTGCAATTAACTTACTTGTGAGGGGCTTTCTTGCATTTATGGCTATATGATGAGACTAGCATCATGATGAGATTCTTTTCTGGTCTTATCCTTGGCTTTTCATGTGATGGTTTGTGAATGGATGTGAGTTGAAAATGGTGTGACTTTATTTAGCTTTATCCTTTTCTTTTCTCCATGATATATTGATTCCCATTATCTCCACCATGGAGCATGAGGCCGACCACTTGATTGGAGGAGAGAGGGTGAGTTCATTTTGGATGAGGGAAAACTTTGTTCATTTCATTTTTCCGTGCTACACAATTCATGTACCTCTCTTCAAAGTTCTTTCTTGATCCCTCCATACATGGCAACTTCCATAAGCCCTAAAGAGACAAGTTTCTACACTAGTCTACAGCAAACCTTGGACGCGTCGGCTAGCCAACTTCGCGCCCGAGTTGCCTCGGTCAAGAGGTGGGAGCCCGTAAAAGATTCCGGCTACGTGGTGCCCTTTCCGATAAGGAGGTGACGGACGAAGTATCCGCGGGAGATCGGAGTGGAGACGAAGACCGAAGGACACGGATCGCTTGGTATAGCTTCTTTACTCTTTTCTATTTTTCTAGTAGCTAGGTTAATGGCACGATCCGGGTGAAAAGTGCGCGGTGGTGCCGGTTCAATAGTTTTTTGAAAGTTTTTGTTTCCGCGTTTCCGGCGTCGAATCGACCGCCGGGGCGCCGCCGCGGACTTACAGCAAGACTAATAAATCCCTAATTCTCTTCTATATCCTCTAGGTTATTTTGATTAGCACTCATAGCCACCTAGTTACCTCAAGTGAGAGGTTAAAGCTTGGAGAAGGAGCTCTCGGGTGGATCTTCTATCACATCGAGGAGGCCGACGAGGAGGTGAACTACAAGGACAAGAAGGACTTGATTCTATAGGTATAATCATCAATCATAGTAGCTAATCACTTCTAGATAGTTGTTAGTTAGGATTTAGCAAAGATCCGTAAAGTTAGTCAATATTAGTTTAAACAAAATGATTGTTTTACATATTCCGCTTCCCCGCATCATGTGGGGTGTCTAACGTCGACTTACAAAGCGCACCACGTGCTCCCCACATGTGCGCCACTGAACAAATGTCGCTCTGCGCTCATAAGATGGCGCTCTGCGCTCATAAACTGGCGCAATGCGCCCATCGTCTGGCGCTCAGCGCCAAGCACGATACGTGTCCCTCACGTATGCGCCATTTGGCAGAAGCACATTGTGATCTTTGACTGGCGCAAAGCGCCAAGCGCACCACGTGTTGCGCTGATAGAACATAAATTGTTCTTTAATTAACCCAGAGCTATGATGAATGCTCAGCATTCAATAAAAGACAAAAGATTGTCAGAATGCAATTCAATGCTCAGCATTATTAAAAGGGCCAAGCCCAAACAAATGCTCAAAACCCTAAAATATATGTTAAACATTTTAACTTGATTGGACTTAGCCCAAGATTGGCCATAAGTCCTCAATTCAGATTAACTGAGCCCATATGCTCACAAATCTCTTGATCTTAGTCCCAATTGGACTACAGATCTCCCAACCAATATCGGTTCAAGGGTACATCTATTTACTCCTCTGATATGTGTCGTTGTAATGCTTCCACGTCTTCAGAGGGGTGATGGGTCCCGACAACCATACATTTCATAGACTATGACATCTTTAAACTGGACTGTGGGGTCCTTTAAGACCCATGGACTATGATGTCCTTAACCTCGGACTGTAGGGTCCTTTAAAACCCACGGAGTATGATGTCCTTAATCTCGGACTGTGGGGTCCTTTAAAACCCATGGACTATAACGTCCTTAACCTTGGACCGAGATGTCCTTAAACTAACATTGGACCACGATGTCCTTAAACTAGTAATCGACCGCAATGTCCCTAAACTAAGCAATAGAGCCCGAATACTCTTTTGTTGGGTTTAAACGATCCCGTTATGTTGATCTTAGTCTAAAAATTAGACTAACATATCCTTAACAAAAGTTTAAGTTGATCTTAGTTTCCAAATGAGACTAACGTATCTTTAAACCCAACCCCCAAACCCAAATCTAAGAAAATACGGATTTGGACTAATCCACGCCCTACGGGCGACAACATAAATTAGTCTCCGTATACAATCCACGGGCAACCAAAAACAAAACAAACACTCACGACACGAAGTGGCCATCTGAAGAAGGAGAAAGTGGTTACCGCGATGCGGTAGCGTAATAACTGCAGGGGCTTGCGCCTGCAGGGAAGAGCGTCCCCACAATCAAAAACCCCTCAACGAGGGGGAACCTGACGAAGTCTGCTACATCGGCCGCATCCGTTTAAACCTTCGATACATGGTGCCATAAATCAACTTGGCATTTTCGGAGAGGTGGACGGATAGCACCAATTAGCATCTGCCCCGAAATTCAGGCAAGACGGACCCCTACGCGTTCGCGTCTCCTTGTTTCGGCGGGGAACAGATTCTGGCACGCCCGGTGGGACCTTTTCCTCTTTCCACTCCACACTTCGTGTGTCGTGTTCGCGAACGATTCGCAGTTTGATATGGTTGCCCTTGGATTCGAGGTACTAAGATTTGGTTTTGCTCCCGTGCAGAAAACAGAAGATCAATTGCTTCAAACTGTTCCAGCTGCAACTGCAACTCTTGTTTCGCCTCATCTGGAGGTGTAACCTACGGGCCCCAAGCGGACTCCCTGTTCAAGATGCCGGTGGAGCAAGTAACTCAGGCCACCACCGGGCTGTTCTTTGGGACTATGATCCCACCCATGAGCTTCAATGCCCCGATGTTGTCGCAAGAAACCCCAAAGAAGTCGGTCTTTGATCGACTTACAACTACTGCGACCCCTCTCAACGGGTCGTCTAGCTCCAATGCCTCAGTCTTTGACAGACTGGGCCAAAGCTTATGTGGGCCCATGAAGAAGCCCGCGATACCGAAAAGAGTTATCCCTAAGCGGATAACCATTCCTGCTCATGAAGTCGTCAAGGCGGCTTCTCCTGCCAAAAGGTCGGTCTTCACAAGACTGACTGTCCCGGCTCCCGCTCCAGGCGAAGTCCTCAAAGTTGCTTCCCCCGCCCAGAGGTCCATCTTTGACAGATTGGACACTGCTTCTCAACGGACATCAGTCTTCAAGAGGCTGACAACGACAACTTCTGATCAATACAGGGGGCATGAGAAAGTCACCCCTATAGCTGAACCAACTCCATCTGCAAGACACGCTCGACGTCGCCACTGGCGCCGAGTGAGGAAGGCTGGGGGCAACTCCCCTTCTGGACTGACTCCGCCGGCTCCAACGGTGGAAATCGATGCTGCTGTTCCGACTGGGAACAGCTTCAAACCGCTTAGGAGGGTTCGCAAGAACTCTCCAACTGCCGTGCTGAAGAGATCTCCTCTACCTGTAGAGAATGCTACTGAAAACAAGCCGGAGCATCTCCCTCAGCGGCTGGCCTCCAAAATTTACAAAGTCTGGCGACATGTCCAGGAATCGGTGATTGACCAGGACTACTCTCGCCGACCAAAGATGATTAAAGCTTGGCAAGAGAAGAGCCATCCCATGATACCACAGAAGATGTCACCTGTCTGGGTGCCCACTGCAACGATTCCCTTAACTTCAACCACTCATAAGAGAAGGAGGCCAAAGAAGGCTCCCATGTCCACAACGAACCGCAAGGACACCGAACCTAAACGCCCCAAGTCTGGGGGCATGATGGTGCATACTGTTTATATGGCTTCCGGAAAAGAGGAAAGCCGTGCTTCTACGGGTCATCGACCGCTTACCCGATCGATAACGAAGGCTCGGGAACAACAGCAGCAGAAACTTCAGGAGATGCTGACTACAATGGCCGCACTCATTGGGCCGAAAGAAAATTCAGGGACCTCAGAGCAGTGTCAAGAACAAGAAACTGATGCTGAATTCCTCCGAAGAATGCTCGAGAGGAAAGAAAAAGAGACCGCAAAACAGGCAGCCAACATAAAATGAATGGCTCTTTTGTTCCAAGACATGACCGGGATGATGTTACAGCCGAAACCTCCAGCTGAAGACCCCCCGATTATCATTGAAGACGATAGAGGGGAGACATCAAACCCTCCTCAGGCTCTTTCAGTAGCCAAGAAGGAGACCATCTCCAAGGCCGCTCTGGATGATTACATCGCCCAGCAAATACGAGCTCATCAGGCGAACGAAGCGGCTGGGCAGGTCGTTAAGACCGGACGACCTTATCCAGGCTGGTATGACCAAATAAGGTACCCACCGGGATATACGATCCCTAAATTTCATGTATATAAAAGGACGGGGAATCCACATCAACATGTCGCTCAGTTCAGGGCCTTGTGCGGCAACACTGGAGGCGACGACAAACTGTTGCTTCGCCAATTCGTTGGTAGCTTGTCGGAAATGGCGTTTGAGTGGTATTCGGAGCTTCCCAACGACTCCGTCAAAACTTTTGCAGGGATGGAGTTGCTATTCACCCAGCGTTTCGCGAGTGCTAGTGAACGCACCCCAATAACGGCATTGATCAATGCCAGGGTGAAACCAGGAGAAATATGGGTCCAATATGCAATACGGTGATGAAATTTATGGTCGAAATGTGAGCAGCGCATCGAAGAAGCACCGGCAGTGGGCATGTTCGTGGGCACTCTTGACCCTCAAGCGACCATCTCACAATTCATGATGTTTTTCAAGCCAACCACATTCCAGGGCCTGATTGACAAACTAGCTCAAATGGACCAGATGGGCCATAGACCTTCCTCTTCGAAGCCAGAGCCACGGAATGAAAAAGGGAAAGGGAAAGCGACCTTCGTCGCCAATTCTCAACAGCAGCCCAGTAGTCCAAAATTAACGGATCGCCCATACGGGAGACGGCGATACTATAATGCGAAGATAAAGCGCCCTTATTCATTTCCCCGGGACAAAACGAGGAGATTGTTTGAGCTAGCTGTGCGCAACAGGCTCATTAATTTGCCGAATCCAAAATGACCATTGCAACCCGGTGAGGCTAATAGTCCCAATTATTGCCCCTACCATCAAGCGGTAAACCATCAAATTGAAGATTGCTTCGTCTTTAAAGGTTGGATCGAAAACCAATACCAACAGGGCAAGTTCGCATTGTCCGAGAATTGGAAAGTAAGCCCGCCGCAGCCGCACGCTCTAAAAAAGACGGACACACCGGGGGCATCCTGCTCTTTTGTCGAAGAAGCTCCATAGAAGGTCGCTCTCTCGGCCAAAACAAAAAGAATGCTGAAAGATCTCCAAACATGCCTGGCAATCAGGTGGAAGAATCCACTGGAACCCGAGATTATCGAGGGAATGCTGAAGCTGCGCCCAACTCCAAAAATTGGTGGTGATAGTCAAAGCGCTCACACCCAACCATCAAAGTCTTCGAAAAAGAAGAAGAAGACCAAAAAGCCCGTGAAGCATAGTGACAAGCGCACAGACCTGCAAAAGCAGATTGACGCGCTGGAAGAGTATAACCAGAAGGCGCGAACTCCGGTCACACTCCAAGAATTTCTCAGCCACGTCCTTGAGGACTGAGATGATGACAATGGAGAAGACTCGTCGGATGAGCCTGAAGATTATGTGGCAAGCTGCCATGTGATATCTCACTCGTCGATAGACGATGAAGAAGCTCCTTACGCAGAGAAACTGGCGGCAGATCCTGAGCCTGAACTTCTAGGACCATCAGACAAAATGATTGATGCATTCCTAAATAAAGCTCTTTTGAAAAGCAAAGCTGATCGAGAGCGCGAGATGAACATATTTGAAAAGGCCAAACGCTGGTGACTGGACGAAAGGGTTGAAACACTCCCACCAGATCAAAGTACATCCGCCGCAAATAAAAATAGGTTCAAGACGAGGAAAAGGTTCGCCAAAGACATATCGATGGGAATGAAGCTGCCACCCTCCGAAGGAAACACTCCTGATGAAGCAGATACACATCCTAGCCACTGCTTATATCATCAAAAGATTGCGCACCCCACCGAAGAGCGCAACGCTTTTAAAAACTGGTGGCAGGGATATATTGCTCACCAACAATATTTCAAGCGGATGAAACGCAAAACTCGTCGGGAGCAAAGAAACACGACTGAAGAGCGTAAAAGAACTACCAGCAACTGTCACATGGTCAACGCTGGGGGATCGCAAGTTCTCACCTTTGGGAGCGATTCTGATGAAGAAATAGCCCTTGGCCCTCTCTTCAAAGAACCCACATCCGAAACGGAAGAGATGAAGACTTGTGAAAATATTCAGCTGCGCAATCGCATGCTTCCGAAAAAGAATCTCAGACCCGCCAACCAAGGTTCAAACAAAAAGGATAGGGGGAAAGAAAAGATCCCTGAGGATATCGCCCTCGATGATCGAGTCGTCGAAGAGCTGGCAGCCAAAGACCCGCCCAAGAAAAGTAAGGTGGATTACAACATTCTGGCACATTTGAGGAAAATACCCTCATAGCTAACCATTCTCGACGCCCTTCTGTTATCAAAAGAAGCGAGAGATTCTCTGATCAAGGCGTTATAAGAGCCCGAACAATTCCAAGCTTTCCTCGCCGAAGACAAAATGAAGGACGAGCTGGGAGAAGTACACACGGCCGATATCACTTTCGGCGATGAAGATCTCCTCCTTGGGACGTGCGAGCATAGCCGTCCCCTTTATGTCTCCGTATACTGTCATGACATCAAGATAGGCGAAATCCTGATTGACAATGGGTCCTCCGTTAACCTCCTCAATGTAAGAGTGTTGAAAGAAATTTGTATGAGCGTTCAGCATCTCGCCCGGGATAAAATCACCATCTTAGGGTTTGACTCCCAGTCATCACGGATGCTCGGGTCTGTTATATTGACATTACGCTTTGGGCTGCTCGTCACGGACATCAAGTTCCACGTCATTGACGCGAAGACTTGCAACAACGCTTTGCTCGACAGACCTTGGTTACACGAGTACAACATTATCCCTTCTACACAACATCAGTGTATGAAGTACTTCAAAGATGGTCTCGAGTACACTGTGACAGGGGAAACCCATTCTCCAAGAATGAAGTCCGCAAATATGAGGATGCCAAGTACTTCCTGCCAGATTTCGAAGACACAGAGAGATGTCGCAAACCGGAAGACAAGAACAAAGCTATTACCACTATTCCGGTCTTCGGGAGTGATACCGAGGAGGAAGAAGAAATAGTTTATTCAGGGTCGTCCCAATGCAACAAGCCGGGACCGTTCACCCCTATCCTGGTCTTCGGCAGCGACTCGGAAGATGAGGTCAATGCCATATTCTCTGCTCGGCCATCGATACAAGCCTTCGCTGATGAAGATCAAAGGTTGCAAGTTGCCATGGTTCCGCAAGAGCATTACAAAGAGCTCGATGCACTTGAAACTTATAGTGTGCAAGAACTGCAGACATTCTATATCCCCCCAAGACGAAAGGGGAAAAGGCGATCCTCTTTTATCAATCCACGGAAACCAAAGTGGAGAAAGAAGTCTGGCATGGTGCTGACTTGACACTTGATAGACTTCAGCCCATCCGATTGCCCAGATACTACACAGCAGGATTGAAAAGGCTGTTGAGGCGCTAAGGCGTACCCCTTAAGTAGACTGCTCGGCAAGCTCAGTTCTACGACAGGATCTGGAATGTCCCCGGAACTCAACGAAAGTTGCCCAACGGGAAAATGGAAACGATCGGGCTTGGATATGTTCAATCCAAGAAACAGGAGCGATTTCGCGGTTGCTACGTCATACATGACTTCGATGAAGAAGGAGATGCTCTGTGGGAAGATGCTAACCCTGAACCAAAACGGGCCCCCGTCGTGAAAATGCCAAGCCCGTCGTTCGAAGAACAAATGGACAAGCTTATAAGGGAAGCGGGTCAAAAAGTTCGAGACGACCATAATTACGAAATGGCCATCTATGAGAAATCCAGAACGCAACGCCTCCTTCAGCAGGCTGCAGAAAGTGACGATGCCCTTCGTTGCCAGCCCATCATGCAAAAGGCCCGACGTAGAGGCAAAAATAAACCAAAGAACGGGAAAAGCGTTCGACAGTGACAAAGCGGGACAAAGAAGCCACGCTATCGAGAATCGAGCAACCAGGATTCGTCTCTTATAAAGAAGATGGGTCGAGCGTATTCTTTTCCCCAAGACAAGACACAAAAGATATTCGATCTTGTCATAAAATATCAGATGATAACGCTCCCGGAGTCCAAGCACCCCGAGCAAGCAGGTGAGGTTCATCATTCAGACTATTGCTCCTATCACCGAGCGATAGGACATCCTCTTGAAGACTGCTTCACATTCAAAGACTGGGTAGAGACCAGTATCAGCAAGGCAAGTTCGCTTTATCTAGCAGTTGGAGGGTAACCCCGTCGCAGAAGCATGAACCGAAAGCCACGAGAGTAGAGCCGGATCAACATCAGTCTTGGAATCGATCTCGCACCTGTCACATGATAACGATGTCAGGAGAAAGAATATGCGAAGATATCGCTGATCTCCCATGGTGCTTCGAAAACGATGATGACGAGGTGATCTCCGAGTTTCCACCAGCGCCAAAAGAGCTGGAAGATGGGATACATACCACTGCAGATAACCTCAGAAAAATCGACTTGGGAACGGCAAACGACCCACGGCCGACGTTCGTCAATGAGCTGTTGTCTGAAGAAAAAGTGGATACGCTCAAAGACGTGCTCATGCAATATAAAGACTGCTTCGCATGGAACTATTCAGAGATGCCCAGATTAGATCCAGAAATAGCCGTCCACAAATTGGCGATATCTCCGGATGTCAAGCCGATCAAACAAGCACCAAGAAGAATGCGGCTCGAGCTTGAGATGAGCATCAATGCCGAGGTCAAAAAGCTAATCGATTCCAGCTTCATCCAAGAGGTTCAGTATCCTGACTGGATCGCCAACATTGTCCCGGTAATAAAGAAAAATGGGACGGTACGCATATGTGTGGACTTTCGGGATCTTAACAAAGCTTCCCCGAAAGACGACTTTCCAGTACCGGTCACCGAACTGATGATAGATAATATATCCATTGACGAAGTTTTCTCCTTCATGGACGGCTCATCAGGATACAATCAGATAAAGATGCATCCCGAAGACCAGAAGCATACCGCTTTCCGAACTCCGCTGGGAATATTCTGCTACAAAGTGATGCCTTTCGGTCTGAAGAACACCGGCGCTACCTACGAAGATTTTCGATGACCTCATACATGAAATCGTTGAATGCTATATCAACTACCTTGTAGTAAAAAGCAAATCATACGAGGAGCATTTAGAGCATCTGAAGATCGTGTTCCAGTGCCTTCGGAAATACAACCTGAAGATGAATCCTCTCAAATGCGCGCTCGGAGTTTCCTTAGGCAAGTTCCTAGGATTCGTCGTCCGACACCGAGGCATCGACATAGACCCGTCGAAGATCAAGGCGATCATGGAAATGCCTCTGCCAAGGACTCTCAAGCAACTGCGGTCTCTCCAAGGAAAGCTCACGTACATCCGGCGGTTCATAGATAACCTCTCCGGCAAATGCCGTCCCTACAGTCACCTGATGAAGAAAGGGAGCCCATTCGTCTGGGATCGCAAAGGCCAAAGTGCACTGGATGAAATCAAGCAATACCTACAGAATCCTCCGGTGCTGACTGATCCGGTCAAAGGAAAACCTCTCGTCCTGTATACAACAGCCCTCGAAGGTTCCTTAGACGCGCTGTGGGCACAAGAGAACGACCAAGGGAAGGAGATAACCCTCTACTATTTGAGTCGAGTTCTCCTGGGGGCAGAAAACAACTACTCCCCCGTTGAAAAACACTCTCTGGCGTTGATCTTCACGATAACGAAGCTCAGACACTATGCGTTGGCACATGAGGTCCATCTCATATCAAAGGTGGATCCTCTCAAATATTTGATGTCAAAGACTATATTAACGGGACAACTCGCTAAATGGGCCCTGCTCTTGATGAAATTCTCGATAACTTATCGACCCCTCAAGGCAGTGAAAGGCCAGGCCATCGCCGACTTCCTCGCTGAGCATCCGATACCTGCCGATTCTCCTTTGAACTGCGAACTGCCCGACGAGCACGCGTTTGACACGATCGACGGGGAGAGAAGAGAGAATGATACCCAGTGGGAACTCTACTTCGATGGAGCATCTTCCATGAAGAAGCGCAAACAAAGCACCCCCATAATCAAATTCGGGATGGGCCTCATCTTCGTGACTCCACAAGGAGGGATAATGCGCTTTGCTTTCTCCCTAGCCGAACTGAGGACAAACAATGAAGCCGAATATGAAGTTTTGATAGCAGGTCTTGAGATCGCCGTCGACATGGGAATTGAGAACCTCCTCATATACGGAGACTCCCAGCTGATCGTTAGTCAAGTAAACGGCGACTATCAAACGTGTAAGCCAGAGCTGGTGAAGTACGGCGAGAGAGTGCAGCAACTGCTAACTCAAATTCCTTCCTACACCCTGGAAAGCATACCGCGTGCGGAAAATAGCAAAGCGGATGCATTAGCCAAGCTCGCTAAAGAACTGGCCGATGAGAACCTCGATAACGTGAGGATCATTGAGCAAACCCGTCGGGTTCTTGCACCGGCAGAAATATCTCCAGAGTCATTCAAAGAAAAAGGAGCGACTGAGCAAACGGCCCTACAAATAAAAGACCAGGAAAAGGCTGATGATTGGAGAGAAGTTTTTATAGACTACTTCAAATCTCGTCGAACACCTGAAGATGCGTCCTCAAGACATCAGCTCATGAAACGAGCTCTGTCTTTTGCCTTCGTCAATGATACCCTGTATAAGAGATCATTTGACTCTTTATGGCTAAGATGCCTGGAACCTGAAGAGGCAAAGAGAGTCATCCAAGAAACTCATGACGGACTCTGCGGTTCTCACCAAGCCGGGACGAAGATGAAGCTGAAGATCAAACGGATGGGTTATTATTGGCCCACGATGATCCAAGACTGCCTCGAATATGCGAAGCAGTGCCACTCGTGCCAGATTCATGGGAACTTTATCCACCAACATCCAAATCCGCTACACCCAACGGTGGCTAGCTGGCCGTTCGAAATGTAGGGAACTGACATAATCGGCCCTATCGAACTAGCGTCGTCCAGAGGACATCGGTTCATATTGGCAACCACCGATTACTTCTCCAAGTGGGCAGAAGCAATACCACTAAGAGAAGTGAAGACGGAGAATATCCTCTATTTCTTCAAGACACATGTCATTTATCGGTTCGGCACTCCGCGACGGATTATCTCCGATAACGGGCCGGCCTACAGAAGCCACAAGATCAGCCGCTTCGCACAACAACATAACATAGACTGGAGATACTCTTCAGTCTATAATCCACGAGCTAATGGTCTAGCTGAGGCTTTCAACAAGATCTTGACGAAGATCGTGAAAAAGACGGTGTCTCGAAATAAGAGGGACTGGCACGAAAGACTGCATGAAGCTATCTGGGCGTATCGAACTACGTTAAAAACGGCCACAAACACAACGCCGTATGCATTGGTATTCGGCACAAAAGAGGTACTCCCTCTCGAGATAGAGTTACCCTCTTTACGAGTGGCGGTTCACTATGAGCTGACAGACGAAGAAAATGCTCATCTTCGGCTTGAGGAACTTAATGCCCTCGACGAAACTCGGCTCATAGCGCAGCAAAACTTGGAGGCTTATAAAGCAAAAATGACGCGCTCATATAAAAGATTGACTAGGCCGAGAATATTCCGCCAAGGCGAACTCGTGCTAGTAGTCAAAAGACCTATGATCCCCAACCGTACCATGCGGGGGAAATTCGATCCGAACTACGAAGGCCCGTATATCATAGACAAAGTTTACCTGGGTGGAGCCTATCTACTCATGGACATGCATGGCGAAAGACCTTTCAGGCCAATAAATGGTCGCTTCCTAAAAAAATACTACGCCTGACGAGTCACGGCCTAGGTCAACGATAGATGATGATGCCTATGTCCGCTCGCTATCTTCCTAAGCCCAAACTCTATAAGTAGTAGCCGGCTTGCGGACCGAAATGTCCTTAAACTAACATTGGACCACTATGTCCCAAAACTGGCAATGGACCGAAATGTCCTAAAACTAGTGACGGGCCGAAATGTCCTAAAACTAACAACGGACCGAAACGTCCTTAAACTAACAACGGACCGAAACGTCCTTAAACTAACGATGGACCATTATGTCCTAAAACTGGCGTCGGACCGAAACGTTCTTAAACTAACAATGGACCACTATGTCCTAAAACTGGCGTCGGACCGAAACGTCCTTAAACTAACAATGGACCACTGTGTCCTAAAAATGGCTGTTGACCAAGACGTCGATAAACTATTATGGACCGAAGCATCTCAAGGCTGACACAAAAAAAACGGTATGTCCATAAGCAAAATGGGCACAAATGAAAACCCGAAAGGGCTCCGTGAATAAAAACAGCAGGGCTACCGGCGAGTTTTGTGAAAACCCGAAAGGGCGCAATCTCGTTAAAAGACATTTGCAAGGTCCTCTCGACCCTATAAGGAGAAACCACCTGCGTGAGATCCTTACGACTCACAAGGGAGCAACACACCTAGGGATCCCCACGATTCCTAAGGAGAAATTACACTTGCGAGATCCTCACGACTCGTAAGGAGAACCCTCCTTTGAGACCCTCATGGCTCATAAGATTCAAAAGTCTTAAGCTATAAGGATCTGAATCTGTTCTTAAGCCATCACAACCTCCAATGCTGCCCTACAAGCGGTTCAGTGTTGACCCTTGTATACAATCCACGGGCACGAATAAACATTTCCCTAAAAAAGTCCCATACGGAATTAGGGATATGTTTACACAGTGAACAGCCCTTGTAAGTCCTCTCGACTTATAAGGAAAAAGCACTCTTGTAAGATCCTTATGACTTATAAGAGACCATATACTTAAGACTCCTCACGATATTTAAGGAGAAACACACCTACGAGATCCTCACGACTCGTAGGGAGAAATACCTTTATGAGACCCTTACGGCTCGTAAAGTTAAAAGCCTTAGTCGATAGGATCGTAATCCTGTTCGCTAAGCCACCTTTTTTCGACGTCGACAGAGGCAAATGATGATTCGCTCCTGGCAATATCCCAGTTGTAGCGATACTGATGCCTAAATCGGTGTCGAATCCCAAATTCGCAGTGAAAAGCCAGCGAGCCACAAATGCATATGAAATAGCCGAAATGATTGGGCAACTTGAAAATCAGCAAGTAAAAAGGTATGCGTATAAAAATAGCTGAAATGATTGGGCAACTCGCAATAAAAAAGCAGCGAGTAAATAAAAACAAATAGCCGAAATGATTGGGCACCGTGAGAAATAGCCGAAATGATTGGGCAATCGCGACTTTCGCGATATAAAAGCTGAAATGATAGAGCATCGCGGAAAGAAAAATATATAAAATGAACTTTTGCCCTACAGGTGATATTACATCGATCCCTGTATACAATCCAGGGGCACAAACAAAGAAGGAATCACACCTTCCCTCCCAGGCTCCATCAGAAAAAGAAGCCAAATCTCGACGGTTCACAGACAGCCTGGAGATCATCACAACATTGGTCTCATTACAACAGACGCAATATTAAGCAAAGTGGAACCGCGGCAACTCCCAGTTCCATGACTCGACGGTGCACAGATAACCGAGAGTCAACCCCCGACTTCGTGAAATGCGGATAAAGTCAACCCTTCCTAGTCTTCGTGGAACACGGCCTATGTCAATCCTGACCCCGTGGGAAGCATCCAGAGCAAATCCTGGTTTCATGGAACATGGCCTATGTCAATCCTGACCCCGTGGGAAGTATCCATAGCAAATCCTGGTTTCGTAGAACACGACCTATGTCAATCCTGATCCTGTGGGAAACGTCCAGAGCGGATCCTGGTCCTCGCAGAACACGGCTATGTCAATCCTGACCCCGTGGAAAGCATCCAGAGAAAATCCTGGTTTCGTGGAACACGGCCTATGTCAATCCTAACCCCGTGGGAAGCATCCAGAGCAAATCCTGGTTTCGTGGAACACGGCCTATGTCAATCCTGACCCCATGGGAAGCATCCAGAGCAAATTCTGGTTTCGTGGAACACGGCCTATGTCAATCCTGACCCTGTGGGAAACGTCCAGAGCGGATCTTGGTCCTCACAGAACACGGCTATGTCAATCCTGACCCCGTGGGAAGCATCCAGAGCAAATCCTGGTTTCGTGGAACACGACCTATGTCAATCCTAACCCCGTGGGAAACGTCCAGAGCGGATCCTGGTCCTCGCAAAATACGACTATGTCAATCCTGACCCCGTGGGAAGCATCCAGAGCAAATCCTGGTTTTGCAGAACACGGCTATGTCAATCCTGACCCCGTGGGAAGCATCCAGAGCAAATCCTGGTTTCGTGGAACACGGCCTATGTCAATCCTGACCCCGTAGGAAATGTCCAGAGCGGAGCCTGGTCCTCGCAAAACACGGCCATGTCAATCCTGACCCTGTGGGAAGCATCTAGAGCAAATCCCGATTTCATGGAACACGGCCTATGTCAATCCTGACCCCGTGGAAAACGTCCAGAGCGGATCCTGGTCCTCGCAGAATACGGCTATGTCAATCCTGACCCCGTGGGAAGCATCCAGAGCAAATCCTGGTTTCTTGAACACGGCCTATGTCAATCCTGACCCCGTGGGAAACGTCCAGAGTGGAGCCTGGTCCTCGCAGAACACAGCTATGTCAATCCTGATCCCGTGGGAAGCATCCAGAGCAAATCCTGGTCAGGTGGAACACGGCCTATGTCAATCCTGACCCCGTGGGAAACGTCCAGAGTGGAGCCTGGTCCTCGCAGAATACGGCTATGTCAATCCTGACCCCGTGGGAAGCATCCAGAGCAAATCCTGGTTTCATGGAACACGCCTATGTCAATCCTGACCCCGTGGGAAATGTCCAGAGCGGAGCTTGGTCCTCACAGAACACGACTATGTCAATCCTGACCCCATGGGAAGCATCCAGAGCAAATCCTGGTTTCGTGGAACACGGCCTATGTCAATCCTGACCCCGTGGGAAACGTCCAGAGCGGAGCCTGGTCCTTATAGAACACGGCTATGTCAATCCTGACCCCGTGGGAAGCATCCAGAGCAAATCCTGGTTTCGTGGAATACGGCCTATGTCAATCCTGACCCCGTGGGAAACGTCCAGAGCGGAACCTGGTCCTCACAGAACACGGCTATATCAATCCTGACCCCGTGGGAAGTATCCAGAGCAAATCCTGGTCACGTGGAACACGGCCTATGTCAATCCTGACCCCGTGGGAAGCGTCCAGAGCAGAACCTGGTCCTTGCGGAACACGGCTTATGTCAATCCTGACCCCATGGGAAGCGTCCAGAACAAATCCTGGTCCCATGGAACACGGCTAAAGTCAATCTTGACCCCATGGGAAACGTCCACAGCGGAACCTAGTCCTTGCGGAACACGGCTTATGTCAATCCTAACCCCGTGGAAAGCGTCCAGAACAAATCCTGGTCCCGTAGAACACGGCTAAAGTCAATCTTGACCCCGTGGGAAACGCCCAGAGCAACTCCTGACTCCATAAAATGCGGATAATGTCAACACCATCAATCACTTACGGGTCCTCTCGACTCGTAAGGAAGAAAATTCTCTTGTGAGATCCTTACGGCTCTCAGGAGAAAACATACTTAAGAATCCTCACGATTCCTAAGGAGAAAATACACCTACGAGATCCTCTCGACTCGTAGGGAGAAAAGTCTTTATGAGACCGTCATGGCTCATAAAGTTGAAAAGCCTTAGGCAGCAGATCTGAACCTGCTTCCTAAGCCATAGCCACCTCTTAAAGAGTTTAAGACGTAATGTTCTCTATCATCTACAGGCTACGCTTACTAAGGTAACACGCCGGCAACAAAGAAAAGAGAAGAAAGCAAGAGATGACACAAAATAGTACGAAAAAAATGTATCTTTTATTCATAAATTCAATTGGGTACAAAATACATCATATGAAAGAATAAAAGATGGATACATGGTATTCAAAATTTACAAATTGGTGCAAGAACAACTATTGGGAGGGAAGCGTTTTCAATAGACCAATCAGTTGCTCGCGCACTCCCCTCAGCCCCTTTTCACGGTCAGCTGCCGCGGCCAACTCCACTTCAACCTGAGCTCGTTGCTGCAAGTAAGATGAAAGTTGCTCATCAACGACCCGCTGAGCTGCCACACAACTCTGTGCATCCCGCTCAACGAGGTCGAGCTTCTGCCTCAGCGTTAGCCCGTCAGAAATGTATCGCAAAAGGCCTTCAAAGATAGCTTTCAACTGTGCAGCATTTGCATCAACCTGAGCGTGCAGCCGGGCAGATTCGCTTGAAATCTCTTTGCACTCCTTACGCTTTAAGGCCGCCTCTTGTTCAAGATGACGGAAGTAGGGAGTGCTCTGCTCGACCCATGCAGCCTGTTAAGAGTTCACAGCCAGGACCTCGGGAGCAGAACGTCCGACATCGAGTTCATGCAGACAAGCCTCGATTCTCCTGTAATGATTAACCCAAGACTCAACGACGCCCTCACTATGAAAGTTCCTGAGCGTCGCCAGCATAGGATTAACCTCGGTAGCAAAATCTACAGCAAGGGCTGGGGTCTCCGCGTCAAGCTCCTCGATGTAATCGCTCAACATGCGCAGACTATTCACAGTGCCTTTTGAAGAGGGACGTCGAGAAAAGGGGCCTGCTGGCATTATGACTCCAGACTCGAACGGAGCTGAAGTCGGTGTCACTGCTGCAAAACAAATCATAGTCAAATAACGGTTCGAGAAATAGAGAAGCTACATGAACAATGGAGTTTACTATACCGGCTGCGGCAGGTGGCAAGGCCGGGAGTACCAGTGGTGCAACTGTTCTTTCGTCTCCTCCTTCAATTTGTAATGCTGCAGTCAAAACGAAGAAGAGTTAATAATGACTTGGCTACCCGTAAAAGAAAAGAAAAGGCATTAGCTGAAGGCTGTACTCACCAGCGCCACTAGATGAGGCAATCTCCGACTGAAAGGAGAAATGTGGATGCAGCACCTGATACAGGTAATCAAAAAGGACTCCTGCAAGGATTTAGTAATGCGATGTCAGTACATAAAGTATATTTCCTACAATGAAACGGATGGGTCATAAGTCCGTACCTTCCAGCATTTGGGAGGATACGAGAGAAGGCAAAGAGGCGGCCGCCGTCAAGCAGCAACCGGTGATGATGCCTCAAGTGGCACGACCTCAACGCTCACTACACCTGCATCAGAAACAAGAAAAATACTATCAGAAAGATTGAAAAGGATTACAAAATGAAAAGAAAAGCGATGACCCAAAATCTACCTGGTGAGTCACCAGTTGAAACCGCGACGAGGGCGTCACTAGGTTCAACAACTGCTTCACCCTCCTCCATCGGAATAGATTCGCCGCCCGTACCTTCATCCCCCGACTCCACGAGAATCGTCGTTACACTCGCAGCGCTCGGCAATGGCAAGGAACCGCAGGGTGAAAGAGTGGCAATTGGGGCAGTTCCAGACTCCTGAGAAAGAGTGGCTACCTCAGGCTCGGTGGTTGCCACCATTTCACCCACCACTTCCTCGTCAAGATTCGGCCCTGCAGGATAGAATATATGAGAATCTGAAAATTAAAACTTTGACAAAAGAACTCAATATTACGTTACCTTGGGTCGGTCTTTCAACTGCTTCCCGAGCCGCACGTGCTACCTGTCTGTGAGCGGTAGACTGGGCGGCCGAAGCATCCTCTGAAGGAGTAGGGGTAGGGGTAGCGGCGCTTGAACCTGCACCGGCGGCCAAGGCGGCGTTACGCTCCCTTGCTGCGCACATTCTACGCTTCCTTTCTGCCCAGGCCGCGAGAGCAGATCTTCTCAAGACCTCCGTCAACAGGACGTCATCGTCCACGCCAATAGTTACCTCTGGAGCCGTTATGGCATCCGTCATCGGTCGTTTGAGTAAAGTCTCTTTTGGCAATACTGAGGAGGCCGGGACTTTAATAGTTGGCCATGGAAGCACCTCCACATCACCCTGCGGGATTGGCACCGTACCGGGCATGACCTGAGTCGAGATAGTCCCTGCGATAAGATGAAAAGGGGGTTAGATTACCCATAAGAAGGGGAATGAAGGCACAATGAGCCGAAATATACCAACGCCCAGTGAAGCGCGAATCCTCTCCTCCTCCTCAAAGGTCTTGCGGGAGGCCGCGAGAGTCTCTTCAGTAGAAATGCCTGTTAGAGAAGGAGTGTCAGTCAAAACATGATAACAAAAGTATAGCAGCAAAAAGGTACGATTGAAGCTTACTTAATTGCGCGAGGGTGGCCAGTCCCGCTATGTAGCTTGCTGATCGCTCAGAAGCGGCAATGGCAGCCGCCAGATCAGTATCGTCCAGCGCTATGGATAGACCATCGTTGGTCCTATATTCACCCAAGCCCTCACTATAAGGAGAATGAGGCTCCTGACCAAATACAACGTCGGCAGAGAGGATCGACTTCTTCTTCCTCTTCTGCGAGCGAGCTCCAGTCGCAGCTAGCACAAGCTCACACTTGGTGGGCACCTTGGAACGACGAGTCCCGATATCTGAACCCACACTAGACTCGGAGGAAGCTGCAGTCACCGTTTCCACGGGAGCATGGGGTATCGGTAGCTCGGGCCTGTCATGTGGGACTTCGACCGCGGCAGCTTCTCTTAAGGGAGGACGGACAATGGTCCGTCGCCTCAGAGGGACGTTTGGATTACCGGCAGGGGCTGCACCCTTGCGATCAAGCAGCAATCGCTTCTCCTCCCTGATGACGGCGCCCATTGAATGTTGATACCAGGCCACATACACATTGAGGGCCTTCGGAACACAGCTCGGTTCGCTGATAAAGAAGTTGGACCATGTATTCATGCGTATAAAATGATGCAGTGCGCTTCGCATTCCCTCTTCAGTAGCAGCAGGTTCTGCCAAGAAAGCCTCAAGCGGGACTCCCTGATTATAGCTCAGCTGCTGGGCAAAACGATGCGGGTTGTATCTCATGAATAACGCCACATCATTTTGCCTAAACACTAGAAAGCCAGGTCTGATGGAATATAAATGAAGAATTTTCCGAGCTTTCAACATAGAGGCCTCGTCTTTAAAAATGTCTTGCAATGGCAGCACCGCTTTTGCAGATTTCTGGCCGACGGTCAAAATCTTATCAGTGAAAGACATGCCATCTCCAACCGTGCGTGGACGAAGGAGCAAACCCCTAGCTTCCCGCGGTGTCGGACTTACGATGGATGCGTCGATTAGCCGCATTATCCGGGGAATTTACATCTGTCATAAAAAGAAGGTTTTTGTGGATACCGAAGACCCCAAGCACATGCAACTCTAGCCATGAGGTGAAATAATGCATTGAGAAGTTGGCAGGCTGCACCCCTGGCTCAGTGGTATCTGCTGCCAAGCTGAGGCCGTGATATAGGTAGGCTAACCCAGCAATCCCGATAGCCACTTGTATTCCGGCAACCATTCGATGCGCGGGGTAGAAAATAGACGGTTTCATGTAGCGAGGGTGCATAGGAAGCGCGGACCAGCTTAACCATAAACCGAGGAACCCGAGAAAGAACGCTTCCTTAACCGAGGAACCGAGGAACCCGGAGCGGCAATTTCTGACAAGGGGACGATCGCGACGTTGGAAAGAAAGAAATCCTTTTGATCGGCTTCCAATATCGGCCGACGATCTAAGCCAAAGCCGAAAGGATCATCAAGTTTAGCAAACTTTTCACCTTGTCGCGACAAAATTTCTGGGCGAATAAAACGGGCAATAAAGTCCGCAAAGCTGACCCCCCGGCCTCCGGATTCAGGAAAGAGGCTCTCATACATATTCAACACCTTTATCAGACTTGGGAACTGGTGCTGAATGGCGTTCTCTGGGGTAAGACCCATTACCACTGATTTGGTGGCAAAAATATACTCATCCGGAGGAAGCAGTTCCTCGTAGTGCTCTCCCCTAATGGGTAAAACAGAGACCTCGGCAAATTCCTCCAAGGAAATGGAGACCTCTTGATCCAATAGGAGGAAGGTGTGGGTCGGAATGTTCCACTGCTCTAAAAACGCCTTGATCCACCATGTGGGAGGTGCAGAATACTGGAACAAGGAAGCGTAGATCGCAGGGTACAAGCCAAGCTTCAGTAGCTGTGATTTCTTTACCGATAAGATATATCGGGCCCACTGTAAGTATCCGGCCGGGTGACGGGGAGTTAGTCCGATCTTGTAGAGTTGTCCCCAAGGGCGTGACTCGCCCTGACATATGCGCCGCCTTAGGGTGTCCAAAGCCACCGGCGGGCTGATGGGTACTGCGGCAATAGAAGGCCGAAGGAGACTTTCTGATGTCCAGTTTACCTCCTCCACAGTATAATTGATCGGGGGTGCATCTGCAAAAGGGATTGCAGAGATAGGCTCTAAGGGTGTCGCACAAGAAAAGCTCCGGCGGCCTCTGATAATTTGATCATACCGTCTACCCCATAGGTGAAGATTCTTGTGCTCCGGGTCATGGTCCTTGATCGGCGTAAGAACCTCTCGGTCTACGGGCGCTTCGGGAAATCCGCCTTCTGAGCGGACGTATGGGAAGGAAGCGTCGGAAGACATAGTACCTACGCGGAAAAGAATAAATTTTCAGCCGCCAATACTACAATTTAAGTCCTGTCACTAGGTACTTTAAATCGGTACCACACTGCAATGCAGTAAAAAGGGACCAAAGGGACCCACATAATCCAGATGACATTGCATCATTAATAAAACAGTCTCATCATTTGATGAGACTGTCATTAAATGAGGAAATCCTCAATTGATTCTCATTTAATGAGAATTCCTCGGGCTAAGGAGTAAATCTCCCCTTGAGAGCAGCGCTCTATGACAGAGTGACATATGTCAAACTCTAATGATGAAGGAATAAAAATTCCTCAAGAGCCTTGCTCTGAAAAAATGATGGAATAATCCATCAGAAAAAATTGAAATCAATTTTTATACATGAATAAAAAAATTCTGAGATCATCAAAATCTATGAACAAACTCTAAGAGTTCTTTATGAGCAAAGCTCTGTTCATGGGCTAAGAAACCCCAAGAAAAGATCTCTTTAGATCTATGGGTTCAAGAGAGCAAAGCTCTGTCAATAGAACCCTAAAAGGGTTTTTCTTTAGATCAAAGATCTATGAAGAGCAAGGCTCTGTTAATGGGTAAAGCCCTAGATTATTAAAAGGTCTTCTAAAAAGATTTAATCTTTACCTAAGTTTGGCAGAGTTTTGACTCTTAAAAGTTCTTAAAATGAAGAGCTATACTCTATGGGAGAATAAAAATTCTCAGAAAACAAGAAGGAAGATGAACAGAAATCATCGTAAGGGCCAAGGGTCCTATTTATAGGCACTGAGATGCCTTTTCAACTTCTGAGTTGATCCAAGGGCGCAGATGCAGTCACCGCTGCACTTACATGTGGGGCCACGTGAGCGCAACGGTGGGGAGGCATTTGTTTCCCCCAATCAGAGCAAAACTCTGTTCAAAATTCAAATTTTGAAATGAAGCAACGCTTCAGATGCAGCGCCAAGTACGCTGCGCCCTAAGCAGCGCACCACGTGCAAAGCACGTGTGCGCTGTGCTCTAAGCAGCGCACCACGTGTGCGCTAGCACTAAGTGCGATGTGCTCTAAGCAGCGCACTATGTGCAAAGCATGGTGCGCTAACGCTAAGTGCGCTGCCCTTTAAGCAGCGCACCACGTCCAAAGCACGGGTGCGCTAGTGCTGGAACTAAAAGCTCCCCACCGTCAGATCAAAGATCTAATAATAATGATAAATCATTAATTAATCAGAATTAAATTCTGTTAAGGAAAGATTTCTCAAAATCTTTCCAAATAACCAGATTGTGCTCTGTAAATCAGAGCACCGTTGGATCAATGATCCAATGGTAATTAAAAATTACCAAAAGACAGAATAAATTCTGTATGGAAAGATTTCTCAATCTTGTTAAAAACAAGAAGATTGCCTTCTGTAAATCAGAAGCCCTTGGATCAAAGATCCAACGATGGGAAATTCTCCAAATCAATTGGAGAAAAGATCTCCTTAACTAATTGAACTGATCAGCTTGCCCTATATAAAGGCCCCCAGACTTCAAGTCTCAAAAGGATAGAGAAATAGAGAGAGAAACCTCCCTAAAAACTTGGAGAAATTCAAAGAAAAAGAGCAAACTCTCCGAAGAAGATTTTCTTCAAGGTAAAAAAATGAATGATGATGAACACAGAGATGAAATCATCTCATAATTAAAGAAGAAGAATCCACTTCTTTAAGAATCATAGATCTATAAGACGGAGGTCTTTCACAAAGAGATCAAAAGATCTCATCATAAAAGAATAACATAATTCTTCTCACAGATCATAGATTTATAAGACAAATTGTCTTTCAGAGATCATCTCATCATAAAAGGGGAGAATAATTCAATTCTCTTAGGATCAAAAATCCATAAAGGCAAAGCCTTTCAATAAAATGAGAGATTAAAAACATCTCCTACAAAATAAGAACTTTTGTTCTTAAAATCTTGAGACAAAGTCTCTTCTAAGGGAGAATTTATTTCCCAGATCATAAAATTGATCAGATGCGCTTTGCACCCTTGAATTGCGCTTCTGTGCTTTTGGATTGGCACTCTGCGCCAAGTGCGCCACGTGTCAATCACGTATGCGCCACTTAACAACTAGCGCACTGCGCTCATGGGCTGGCGCTTAGCGTTAAGCGCGCCACGTGCTCCCCACATGTGTGCCACTGAACAAATAGCGTTTGCGCTCATAAGATGGCGCTCTGCGCTCATAAGATGGCGCTCTGCGCTCATAAACTGGCGCAATGCGCCCATCGTCTGGCGCTCAGCGCCAAGCGCGACACGTGTCCCTCATGTATGCGCCGCTTGGCAGAAGCACATTGTGCTCTTTGACTGGCGCAAAGCGCCAAGCGCATCACGTGTTGCGCTGATAGAACATAAATTGTTCTTTAATAAGCCCAGAGCTATGATGAATGCTCAGCATTCAATAAAAGACAAAACATTGTCAGAATGCAATTCAATGCTCAGTATTATTAAAAGGGCCAAGCCCAAACAAATGCTCAAAAGCCTAAAATAAATGTTAAACATTTTAACTTGATTGGACTTTGCCCAAGATTGGCCATAAGTCCTCAATTCAGATTAACTGAGCCTATATGCTCACAAATCTCTTGATCTTAGTCCCAATTAGACTACAGATCTCCCAACCAATATCGGTTGGAGGGTACATCTCTTTACTCCTCTGATATTTGTCATTGTAATGCTTCAACGTCTTCAGAGAGGTGACGGGTCCCGACAACCATACATTTCATAGACTACGACGTCTTTAAACTGGACTGTGGGGTCCTTTAAAACCCATGGACTATGATGTCCTTAACCTCGGACTGTGGGGTCCTTTAAAACCCATGGACTATGATGTCCTTAACCTCGGACCGTGGGGTCCTTTAAAACTCATGGACTATGATGTCCTTAACCTCGGACTGTGGGGTCCTTTAAAACCCATGAACTATGATGTCCTTAACCTTAGACCGAGATGTCCTTAAACTAACATTGGACCACCATGTCCTTAAACTGGTAATCGACCGCAATGTCCCTAAACTAAACAATAGAGTCCAAATGCTCTTTTGTTGGATCTAAACGATCCCGTTAAGTTGATCTTAGTCTAAAAATTAGACTAACGTATCCTTAACAAAAGTTTACGTTGATCTTAGTTTCAAATGAGACTAATGTATCCTTAAACCCAACCCCCAAACTCAAATCTAGGAAAATACGGATTTGGACTAATCCACGCCCTACGGGCGACAACATAAATTAGTCTCTGTATACAATCCACGGGCAACCAAAAACAAAACAAACACCCACGACACGAAGTGACCATCTGGAGAAGGAGAAAGTGGTTACCACGATACTGTAGCGTAATTAACTGCAGGGGCTTGCGCCTGCAGGGAAGAGCGTCCCCACAATAAAAAAAACCCTCAACGAGGGGGAATCTGAGGAAGTCTGCTACATCGGCCGCATCCGTTTAAACCTTCGATACATAGTGCCATAAATCAACTTGGCATTTTCGGAAAGGTGGATGGATAGCACCAATTAGCATCTGCCCCGAAATTCAAGCAAGACGGACCCCTACGCAGTCGCGTCTCCGTGTTTCGGCAGGAAAGATGCATTATTGAACAAAAAAGGGCCTGAGCCCAAACAAATGTTAACATTTTGTTCAAAAATGAATAGACTGAGTCCAACTAAGTGTTCAAACACGTTAACTGAATGGGCTGAGCCCAAGTAGGCCATAAATCCCCTAATTCAGATTAACTGAGCCCATGTGCTCCCAATATTTTTAATTGGTCTCAGTCCCAAACCTGACTATAGATCCCCCAACCAACATTGGTTCAAGGGTGCATCTCTTCATTCCTCTGATATGTGTCGTTGTAATTCTTCAACGTCTTTAGAGAGGTGACAGGTCCCGACAACTAGACACTCCATGGACTATGATGTCCTTAAACTTATGAACCGCAACGTCCCTAAACTAAACCTCACAGACTATGACGTCTTTAAACTCCATGGACTATGATGTACTTAAACTCAATGGACTATGATGTCCTTAAACCTATGGATCGCAACGTCCCTAAACTAAACCCCACAGACTATGACGTCTTAAAACTCTATGGACTATGATGTCCTTAAACCCAATGGACCGCAATGTCTCTAAACTAAGATGATAGAGTCCAAATACTCTTTCGTTGGATCTAAATAATCCCAAAATCTTGTTGAGTGGATCTTAGTCTAAAATTAGACTAACGTATCCTTAACAAACGTTTAAGTAGATCTTAATCTCAATGAGATTAACGATCCTTAAACCCAACCCAAACCCAAATCTAAGAAAATATGGATTTGTACTAATCCACGCCCTACGGGCGACAACATAAATTAGTCTCCGTATACAATCCACGTGCAACCAAAAATAAAATAAACACACACAACACGAACTGACCATCTGGAGAAGGAGAAAGTTGTTACCGCGATACGGCAGCGTAATTAACTGCAGGGGCTTGCGCCTGCAAGGAAGAACGTCCCCACAATCAAAAACCCCTCAAATGAGGAGGAATCTGATAAAGTCTGCTACAATAGCCGCATCCGTCTAAACCTCCGATACACAATGCTATAAATCAACTTGGAATCTTCGGAGAGGTGGACGGATAAAACCAAATAGCATCTGTCCCCAAATTCAGGCAAAACGAACCTACGCGGTCTCGTCTCCCGTTTTCGGCAGCGAACACTCCCCCTTAACCCCCACCTGTACTGTTTGTTTTTATTAAAAAGAAACAGAGAATTAAAAAGTGGTATTAAACCAAATTTTAAATGCATTTTTCAATTCTCCAATTCATTACCCTAAACCCTAATTTTCCCTATAAATACCACACTACATTTCACCCCTCCTCATTCAGAAATCCTATACAAGTCTAAAATTCTCAAGTCCAAAAAGTTGCACAAGTGGAGTTAGCAAAGGTCGAAGTTCCGGCGACGTTTCAAGAAGAATCCGGCGATAAAACGACTTCTCGGTGATTCCAAAGTTTTTCCCTACCTCTTCTTTTTGATTCAAATCTGTAAGTCTTCTCTCCCTTCCTTTTTTGCTATTCTAAAACTTCTCCTTTTCAAACTCGTCGGAAGCGGAGTTATTCCGGCTTTCGATTCTCTTTTCTTTAAAAATCCAATTTTTTCTTAATAACAAACCTACAAATTTTTAATAGATTGTTTAGTAATCATTAAAAAACACATTAGAACAAGTTTCATCTCAAAAGAATCCATTATGCAACTTTTATCGCATTTTTACGGTTAAATACCATATACTTTACTTTCGACACAATTCAACATATTCACCTGTATTACCTTTAGAAAACTCACGAAGTAATGATCTACTTCCTCACAACACTCATTCATGACATTGCACGATTTACTTTTGGACAATATTTGTGGGAAAATTACAAGTTACAATAAAATATCCTAAACTATTACAAAACTGTATTCTTTAAATTGTATACGATTATGTCCTTACAACCCATTCGTGGGGAATAAGACTTGGTTGTTGCGGGTTATCGCACATCCATCGGTCGAGTAGGACGGGATTCAGACCTCCGCAAGGAACATTCGAATCCCGATGGAATTTTTAAAACAGTTTTTAAGAAAATAAGATTTCTAGAAATAAATAAAAGTATATTTTTATTAATAAATTATATATGTAGATATTATTAAAACATCTATTTTTAGATATATAAAATATTCCATGTTTCCAAAATCCAAGAAAAGAAATCAAAAATTTCATGAAACTGTCATTACAAATTAAACAATTTCGATTAAAATACCATGTACAAATATTACTAAGTTTATATCAACTAGAAATACTTCACATTTAAAAATTATATCTATGAAAACTCTAAAGACGATAATTAAATATTTAAGACTATTTAAAAAATATATCAAACTAATTTTACATAAAACCTCCTCAAGTTATATCAATTTACAATAAGGACTCTAGTAAATATAGATTTAAGTGAGACCAATTCTCTTGAGCCTCAGGGAGCCGGAGAAAGTGAGCGCTTGCCTATTTAAGGTAGATAACTAAATTGGGGTTATCATACGGTAATTGTCTTAGAAAAAGACACAAATCCTGCCGTTCATGTGCAACAGTTACCGATAACTCCAAAACAATCAGGACTCCAATTCTGTTTAAAAGTCTGACTCAGTTCGAGTCGATGTCAAATCTAGAAATAATCTGACTTGAATTCAATTCAAGTATAACTACAATACAACATGAATCCACGAATACCAGGATACAATCCATATCAATATGAACATGACCGGACCGAACCATGGATATACTCTGATTACATGACTATCCATTTATATCCATTTCGTTTACTAATATCATGGTTTCGACAAATCTTCCATTTACTACAAGACAATACAATACAATCAGTACAATCAATACAATAAACATTGCGGGGTTTATAAAGGGGTAGACTGGTACGGAACATGTTAAAGGTGGCACGAGGTGGTCACTAAAAGACGTAATTACATCCATACCGTTGTTCCGTGATATTATCGACGGGGCCTTGTACTACGGGTTACCAAAGTCCACGGTGTAAGTTGGACTCCTCTCGTATACACTGGCATATTCTGTACCAAGCTAAACAATTACGTTAGTATAACAAATATAACATTATCTACTTCACCTGTTCTATTCTCTGTTTATTCTTCTCCTTCTTTCTTTGGGTCTTACCGAGCGGTTGTTCGCTGACGGCATTCCTATTTCTCTTCTTCTTTGGAATGTTGTCAGGAGGACTCGACTCTGAGGAGTTCGAGACCAGCCAGGAGCAATTGGAGCAGTTCACAGAAAACCCTGAGCATTGACTTTACTTGTACTTATTTTATTTTCAGTTCATGCCATTGTTTAGGCATTGCATTCCAGACTTATATTTATATTTCCAGTTGTATTGTAAAGGAATGTTGAATAAATAAAAGTTGCTGTTCATTTATATTTATGTCTCTTGTGTACATTTTACTTTATATTGCTTAGTTACGCTTAGCGTATTTACTTCTGAGTAAATGCGTTGCGTAACCCGTCGCGTCTCCTTACCGTACACCGGGAAGCGGGACGTGACATGTAGAGAAGATCTATGGATTAATTTGTTTCAAAACTCAATAGATCACAACACATGTGAAGGTTTGAGCTTGTGGGAGGAGGAGAGTAAAAAGTAGGAAAGAGAATGAGGAAGTGAGAATGAATAAAAGATAATGGATAATAGTTGAGAGAATAGCTTAACTCTCACCACAATAATTCAAGCATAGATTATTAAACTCACAAAATAATGACCCATACTTGAATAGTAACCACAAATGAATAAACAAATACCAAGCCATGCTTTCAACCATTTCTCAAGTGTCTCTCCAAATTCCACCTCATTAATCCTTTTTCCAAAAAGGATAAATCCAATAATGAGGTGTCTCCTTCTAGAAGCTCATTCTTGTGAAATTACAAGAATGCCCTCACCGTATATACATACCCGTATTCGTATTCCGGAAAAATACGAATACAATGAGACAAATATAATCCAATAGTATAATACTAGGATCCAGCTTAAACCAAAACCCACTAGTATTATCTGTCCGAACATCATCCGTGTAGCCAGTACACGTATGTGATCGAAACCCTACCGTAAGACCATACAGCCTCTACATCGTCTCTCCTGATCCAAGGAAACCCTCTGTGTGGGACTCTAAAGACTCGAAAGTATGCCGGCAGTGGGTTTAACCATAAGTCCGTCAGCGGTACTAGCTGTACGTAACGGCAACCCAGGTACATGTCGAAAAGGAGGTCGACGAGCGAACTCATTCGAACCCCTGCTGAGCCTATCCGTGACAATCTCTGTGCAGTCCGATCTGTTCGTCTGAGAGTATCGCATGTAAGGTCTAGAGGGGTGGAAAACGTCAGACCCCTAATAACCAGACAAGTCGTGTCGGTGTGGCTCAAGACCATCCGAGAATCTACTGGTCCGATCATCAGTAATTCTCAATCCGCCCTGACCAGGGACTTATGGTAATAACCAACCGATCACAGCGCGACATCGACTCCCTATATCGGGAGAGACGAATCCCCAACAGTCGCTCACTGCCTTTATGTGGCTCGGGACTGTACCCAACTAAAACCTGTTTGTACGACTCCTTTGAGCCATGGTAGGATAGTAATCAAAGCACGGTAAGAACTCACACGAAACAAATGACGACCTCAGGTCGACAGACTATCTGCACTCATGTCACGAGAGAACTGCTATCTGACGCTAGGTATAATACCATCTAGTCAGTTCTCGGTGAGTCATGTCCGGTGTACCCACATCCAGTGAGCACCTGTAAACAATCTTAGGTGCGCCTCACCAATGGCTGCGGGACCAATCCATCGCCCCTCCTCAGGGTCTAGATATGTATACACTAGTCTACTCTGGAGTAACGATGCCCAGTCTTGATACTCCTACGACTAGGGACGCTTTTAAGGATGTGCCTATTGACTTCCACGAGTATGATCGCCATCATAACACAGGCAGTCAGGCAAAAATCCTGCGTCCTTTATCAACATGTATACAAAATATGAAATACAAATTAAAACACATCACATATTAAGATAAAGACAAATCAAATAGCATACTATCATATCAAGCAAAATTGTCCTGTACATATATATCCCCAGTATCCTGTACAATGAAGGCCTCTAGGGCATACATATCAAACAATAGTGAGTTTCTCTACAACAATTGGTCGATAAAGTTTCTTTGATTTTTTTCATGATCAATATTGACTATCTCAATTTTCATAGCTAAAGAATATGCTTACCAATTTTCAAGTGATTTTGATACTCTTCCATATTTTTTTGGTCACAAAAATGTTCTATTGTTAGTAAACCGTTAAATTTGCAATCCTCCTGGCATAAGTGCAACTGTGCAAGAAGTATCAAAATTATATAATGTTTTGTATATGTATGTCTTAAAATATGTCGATTTGGATAAACAATTTTGATAGATTGTTGTACTTTTGTATGACTAGGAGAGTTTTCTCTCTGTCACGACCCGAAAAGTACGGAGCGTGACTGGTACTTAAATTACGAAACGTCTCGAGACGTACGTAATCTAAGTAAGCCAAAACCCAGAAATCAAAACCAATTTAAGCAGTAGAGTGAAGGAAAACCAAGTAAGGAAAGCGATTATCATCAAATAAGTCACATCAAGCCTTTAAAAGCAACATCACACTTTTCCGAAAATTTCAGCAGAATTTCCTTTGTAAATACTGGCCCCAAACGGGTACAAAACAAGAATATATGTACAACATGAAATAAGACATCCCCAAGCGGGAGCTAGCTCTTCGCCAAAGGCGGACTCACAACCACATACAATAGGCATATCAAAAGTGCACAATACGTATCATAAAGCAAGAAATGAGAAAATACCACGTCGGCTCAAGTGGGCATCGACATAAACACCACAAATACAAGTCTCATGAATCTCACTGTCTAGTCAAATATACAAGGGTATATGGAGTATACTAGATACAATGTAATGTACATTATGGAATAAAAATATCTTCGCAACCCATCTACGAGTAAGCTGCAAATCAAGCAAATGAAGCCAAAAGAGGAAGAACGCCCGCCGCTGCTGCGCTGACGGGTCAACCTGCAAGACACTGTGGCACAACGGGGGTGAGTTGCCAACTCGTGAGTAGTAAGTAATATCTAATAAGGCTATGGTAAGCATGCACGCATATGCGTCTTAACCTACGCAAGTCGATATAATATAATGTACTAACATGAATGCAACATTAATGCGTAATCAACACGAGATCTGAATATGTTTAGTATGAGAAAAACTGTATTCTTATCTTAGTAAAACATCTGTAATTTAACTGTAGTATCATTAATGAAATCAATAGAAATCCGTGTCAAGCATCGACACAAAATATGAATATCTCAATATCTCGATGTATCAATATCTTAATCTCTCGGGCTCCGACAATCTGGACTGGCCCATATCATCAAATCTTAGGCTCCGACAATCCAAACTGGCCCATAATATCAAATCTTAAAACTACGTCGGTATCCTCTGGATATCCGCCGCGTCACAAATAACCGGTCGGTAGTGCTTCCCTGCCTGGCTCAACGCCATCATCTGCGACCATCTTGTCCCGGGGTACCGCACCGGGTCCACCATGCACCCACAAACGGTTTCCTCCTCCTCGAATCGGGTGTATGATACCGCTCAAGAATCGAGAAATCTCATGGTGGACGATATATACATAATATTACGAGAAAACTGCAACTTACATTTTTAAAATGGTAATACGTTCTTAAATTCTTGCGGTTTCTCCAAATCCATAAATCTCGTAGATGCGGAAATCCTCGAAAAGAATCATAATACATGAATGTCTATGATATCAACAATATGAAATGCGATGCGGAACTAGAAAACTATGCATGAACGATGATGCAATGAGATATATGCACATGACTAACAATCCTACGTATCCATCCTGATGAATTGAATATATATATATATATATATATATATATATATATATATATATATACAAGTTTATTAATCATAATTGGCATCATTGATAAGATTCGGATTTAAACAAGGTATATAGTGTTCGTGGTATAGCAATTACCAAGGCGTGTGTGTCCCCATGAATAATGCCCGTGCAGCATAAACCAATGGTAATAGTGCAAGTGTCTTATGAGATGATATCATATATATATATATACACACACACGATGCAACGAGATGAATAATTAGGAACTACGCATATAAATGCAAATACTAAAAGAAATTCTAACTATCGGGCGTCTTACGCCATCCAGACGATTTCCCCGTAGATGTGTACATCTACTCACCGGGACGCCTCGGCTAGTCTGATCCAATCACCGCCTTTCCTTTCCATGCCGCGTCCGATATCTCCACAACCGATCCTGGAATCGTACAAATATTAATATAGAAAGCTAAACATTCGATAAAACGCGAAGACAACGATACGAAGGAATTAACGCCACAAGTAAGAATACGTGTGCACTTGGTGCACAAGACGTGTATAACAACACACAAAACCATCCCGATCTGGCTGTTATCCCAGACACACCAGGCCACGACTCGCATCGCGCGTATCGCGCAAGACACAACACACAAAAAATAGATAATTGGTCCCAGATTTTATCTGGAGCAGAAACAAGAAAAACAAATAAGACCAAAGCTCATATAATACCTATAAACAACTACCTGCAAAGTTTCAACGTTTTTCTCCAAAATTGGGCCCGCCACGAGGGGGTTGTCACCGGGTCAAATCGAGTGAAAAGGGTCAAGTTTTCTACAGTACACTCCTAACACAATGTATAGTCTATTGTATATGTTTGTTTGTTTTAAAAACTACCATAGTAATAGCAGATTCACAGTATCACAAAACTAGTTTCAAAACCGTATTAAAACACTAATTTATGAAATTAAGGTATTTTAGTGTAATTGTGTAGAAGGAATTGGATTAATAGACACTAACTAATCTTAATTATACTAATTATACCATACAAACCCTAACTTATCCTAATCTTCACTTAAACTTCAAAGTTAGCACTAATATACCACTTAAACACTAAATTAAGCATGATAAACCAAAAGTTTAGCGACGGAATACTTAAGTTAGGCCTTATACCACAAGCGGAGATGGAATTGATTCAACTTGAGATTTCTTGCCTCCCAAATGGAAAACTTGCCTCAAGAACCATGAAAAGGCTTGATTTTTGATGTTTGGATTTGATTTTGTGAAGGTGTGAAGGATTTATGTGTGAGGTAGAGATTAATCCATGGAAAAATGAAGAAGGAAGAAGAGATAGGGCTGCTGAGTTGAGAGAGAGAGAATGTTCTAGAGTGAAGAGAGAGAGAGAGAGAGAGAAATGAGCCATGCTTGCATTAAATGCCTCCCATGCCTATATTTCTTTTCTTTTTCTCATTTTCTTTAAAAATGAAAATTCTAGAACACTTGAGAGGAGAGAAAGAAGAGTATGTTATATAAAAAGAAAAGGAGATTAAGTTGCCATGGTTATTTAAGCATGTATCAACATGTTAGCTTAGGGTTACACAAGATGTGTGTGCATATTTTAAGGAAATAGTTTAGTAATTAATAAATAAGTAAAATAAATACTTTAAGTGAATAAAAATTTAAATGCTAACTAATTAGACACAATTTACGCATATTCACATCAATAAATAGATATATTCATGTTTATATGGAAAATATTTATTAACTGGGTTTTTAAGAAAAACACGTATTTTCGTTAATTAACACGAAGTTAACCTATACAAATTTTCAAAGCGTTACAATCTTCCCCCCTTAAAGAAATTCGGTCCCCGAATTTAAAATTCTAACTACGCGTACCCTCGGAGGGATGAGAATATTTCTTCTGCACCTCGTCCTTGGCTTCCCACACGACCTTTTTCGCCGCTTGGGCCATGTCAAAGAACCTATACGGACGGTATGACCTCGGACCTCAGTTCTTCACCTTCCGATCTAGAATGACTATCGGCAATCTGGTGAAAGAAAGATTGCGCTCCAGCTGGATCGTCTGATGCTGTATCGCGCGAGAGGGGTCATGAAGGTACTTGCGGAGCATTGATACAAGAAACACGGGGTGAATATCTGGAAAGCTGGGTGGAAGAGCCAAACGATAAATAACTGCGCCGACACGCTCGAGAATTTCCAAGGGACTCACAATCTGGGACTAAGCCTTTATTTCTTCCCGAATCTCAACACGCCTTTCATCGGAGAAACCTTCAAGAAAACATAATCTACAACAATGAACTCGAGTCTGCGTCGACGTCGGTCTGCATAAGATTTCTGCCTGCTCTGGGCCGCTATCATCCTATCCTGAATCAACTGAATCTTCTGTCATTTCCTGTACAATCTGTGGTCCCAAAATACTGCTCTCACTGAGCCCTGTCCAACAAACCGGTGATCTACATTTCCTCCTACATAATATCTCGATGGGTGTCATCTGAATCGTTCTCCTGGAAGATATTATTATAGGGAAACTCTATCAAGGGCAAGTGGCGATCCCAACTGCCACGAAATCTAGAACGCAATCTCGGTGCATGTCCTCAAGAATCTGGATGGTCCGCTCTGATTAACCGTCGGTTTGCGGATAGAAAACTGTAATGAAACTCAATTGGTGTCCAAAGCCTTCTGAAGTTTCTGTTATAGTCGGCTGGTGAACTGGGTGCATCTGTCGGACACAATACAAGTCGGAACTCTATATAGTCACACAATCTCATCAACATGTGTCTGAGCATACTAAACGAATCCGAAAGTGGTCTTACTGACAGAAAGTGAGCTGCTTCATCAATCGGTCTACGATCACCCAAAAAGAGTCATACTCTCGACCGGTCCTAGGTAGACCTGCAATAAATTCCATAGAAATCTGCTCCTATTTCTACTCCGGCATGGGCAAAGGTTGTAACTCTCCCGCTGGCCTCTGATGCTCGGCCTTGACTTGTTGACAAGTCAGCATCCCAAAACAAAATCTGTGACATTTCTCTTCATACCTCCACACTAGTAGACTTCTCTCAAATCACAACTCATATATGCTGACTGATGCGCCTCCTCTAAGATCTCGTGTCTCGGCCCCTCGTAATCTGGCGCACATAGTCGAGCCCAAATCGCAGTATTCCCTGATCATAAGTCACGAACTCTGAATCTCTGCCATGTCGAACCTGCTCTATGATCTCTGACAAACAAACGTCATCGGACTATGCCTCACGGATATGATCAAATAACTGTAGATGTGCATGGTCACGGACAAGTTTTCCTCTGGTCGATGTAAACTCGAACTGTACTCGGCTGGCACAAAGAATCTGCTAATCTGCCGTCGACTATCTCTGAACTGTGCTTAACAAGAAAAGCTATCTCCGGGCCTCTGACTCAAGTATCTGCCATAACATTTGCTTTGCCTGGATGATAAAGAATCATCGCAGTCATAGTCTTTCACTAGTTCTATCCATCTGTGCTGTCTCAATTTCAGATCTCGCTGCTGAAAGATATACTTTGAGCTTTTTATGGTCCGTAATTATCTAGCACGACTCGTCGTATAAGTAGTGTCTCCAAAACTTAAGTGTAAAAACCACCGCAGCCATTTCTAAGTCATGCGTGGAATAACTCTGCTCGCTCTTCTTCAACTACCGAGAAGCATCGCAATAACCAACAAAACCGCCTGATCCTAAAGGCAAAGATAATACTGGCGCCGAAATCAAACGAGTCTTCAACTGCTGAATGCTCTGCTCGCATACCTTAACCAACGAAAAGAAACGCCCTTCCGGATCAACCCGGTCATCGTTGCAGCTATATGCGAAAAATCCTGTACGAATATCAATAGTATTCGTTCAAACCCAAAATGCTGCGAACCTTCGTCACTGATACAGGTCTGGGCCAGTGCTGAACTGCCTCAATCTTTTTCGGTTCCATATTTATCATCTCCCGTAACTACGTGACCAAAGAAGTCAACATCAACCAACCAGAAAACACACTTGGATAATTTAGCGAATAGCTGGTGCTCTCTCAAAGTCTGCAATGAAATCATCAATTATTGCCTAGGCTCCACTCGGCTCCAAAAGTGTACTAAAGTGTCCTCAATGAACACGATGATAGACTGATCAAGGAAAACAGCCTGAATATACGGTTCATCAAATCTATAACGCTGCTGGGGCATTTGTGAGCTCGAACGACATCACCAAGACTCATAACGCCTGTATCGTGTGAAAAACAGTCCTCGGAATATCATCCTCTCGAACCCGCAACTAATGGTCACCTGATTGCAAATCAATCTCCGAGAAATGTCCTGCGCCCTGGAGCAAATCAATAAATCGTCGACGCAAGGTAGGGGATACCTATTCCGCACAATAACCCGATTCAACTGATGAAAATCAATGCATCAACACAACTGCCGTCTTTCTTCTTAACGAACATGACAGGAGCTCCCCAAGTAACGCACTCGAACGAACAAGCCCTTTATCCAACAAATCTTACAACTGATCCTTCAGTTCTTCAAGCTCCGCCGGGTTCATCCGATATGGCGGTATAGAAAAAGGCTCCATGCCGGAAATCAAGTCAAGCAGAACTCAATATCGTGCTCTGACGACAAGCCAAGCAACTCGTCAGGAAAACATCTGGAAACTCTCTCACAATCGGGACCTAGTCCAACGGAACCTCACGGTTCCAGCATCACAAACATATGCCAAGGATTCCTGACATCCTTTTCTCAAAAGCTGACTAGCTCGACACGAAGAAATCAAACTGGGAAAGACGACGCTACGGTCTCCCCAAAACAACTGGCTTACCCGGAAAACTAAATCTGACTGCCTTCTCACGGCAGTCCACGGATGTATAACACGTAGCTAACCAATCCATACGCAGAAGAGCTCCGAAGTCAAACATATCGAGGAGCGTTAAATTGACAGAAGAATCCCTACCTTCGATACGAACAAAACAAACACGAACGAAACACATTTCGAGCAACAAAAGACTCGCCTACTAGAATAATAACAATCAGCGGCAGATCAACAAGGACGACTCTCGGTCCAAACTCGGTACAGAGTGCGTAGATACAAGTTCAAACAACAAAAGAAATATGCACATCGAAAGAAACACTGAAATAACACCAGAAAGAAGTACACATCGGAGGAAACATCAAAAGAATAACTGTCACAACAGCGTTTATCTAATCGCCTCTGAGCTGGCATACTGGTACAATTTCCGCTTTGGTCCAGAAATGAATGAAGTCTTAGAAATGCGCTCCTCCAACAGCAAGGTTGCGTTCATAGCAGCGACTTAAGTGTCTAAATGCTGGGCACCAATAGCAAGAAATAACTGCATGTCCAATCTCCACACGAACCTCTTTATCCGTTTCTCTTCAGTGTCCACCAGATAAGGAGCATATCGGACCGCTGAGTAACTAAATGTCATACTCGGACACCATCATCCCTGAAGTCTTACGCAAAGGCTCGAAACTACGAGCTCGGCACCTCGAACGCTCTCCGGAAGGAAACGAGCAAGAATTACGGCTGTGAACTCATCCCAAGTCATAGGAAGTAGGTCTGCAGCTCGGCCTCTCTCAATTGACTCATACCGCGTCTGAGCTAGACCTCTCTAGACGAAAACTCGCAAGCTCAATCCATATCTCGTCAGAATATCTCTGTGAACGACAATTCTTAGCCATCCTGTCGGGGATTGTTTACGGATCCATCACTGCATCAATGCCCGTAAAAACAAACTGGCGGCCTCAGCCTCAAAAACTCCTATAGGTATACGGAAATAAACTCAGTAACCACAGAATCAGCTGCCTGAGCAGCAGGTACAATCAGAGTCCCTGTAGTAGGAGAGACATCATCGGCTCTCGGAGCTCGACTAGCCTCCACTAACAATCCAACCATCTGTCGCAAGTCCTGAATACTCGACTCCAGCCTAGCCATCCATCCTGGAGAAGGCGTATCACTTTGTCCCTGAGGGGTAGGTATACCACCATGATCGGTCCTCATCTCAAACGGGCCTATTCTAATCTCATCCCTGGCGGCAGCCCTCTGGCCCTCAATATCTCCGGCGGCATAGTGGCTGGAACAAGAAACATGATCGGTAGAAACATTGCGATCAAATCAAAGGATCTCTGGAATCAAGAAAGGAAATATATATCCTAAGATCACTTAGGCGGAGTACTGTATCGTAAGTATGCTGCGGAAAATACACACACTACGTCACTCTTTTTAAATCACCTACTCCATCTACCAAGGGTCATCCTACACTCAGAAAGGTAAAACCTATCGCTCTGATACCAACTTTGTCACGACCCGAAAAGTACGGAGCGTGACTGGCACTTAAATTACGAAACATCTCGAGGTGTACATAATCTAAGTAAGCCAAAATCCAGAAATCAAAACCAATTTAAGCAGTAAAGTGAAGGAAAACCAAGTAAGGAAAGTGATTATCATCAAATAAGCCACATCAAGCTTTTAAAAGTAACATCACACTTTTCCGAAAATTTCAGCAGACGGGTACAAAACAAGAATATATGTACAACATGAATAAGGCATCCCCAAACGGGAGCTAGCTTTTCGCCAAAGGCAGACTCACAACCACATATAATATGTATATCAAAAGTGCACAATAAGCATCATAAAGCAAGAAATGAGAAAATACCACGTCGGCTCAAGTGAGCATCGACACAAACACCACAAATACAAGTCTCACGAGTCTCACCGTCTAGTCAAATATACAAGGGTATATGGAGTATACTAGATACAATATAATGTACATTATGGAATAAAAATATCCTCGCAACCCACCTACGAGCAAGCTGCAAATCAAGCAAATGAAGCCAAAAGAGGAAGAACGCCCGCTGCTGCTGCGCTGACGGGTCAACCTGTAAGATACTGTGACACAACGGGGGTGAGTTTCCAACTCGTGAGTAGTAAGTAATATCTAATAAGGCTATTGTAAGCATGCACGCATATGCGTCTTAACCTACACAAGTCCATAATACAATGTACTAACATGAATGCGTAATCAACACGAGATCTGAATATGTTTAGTATGAGAAAAACTGTATTCTTAACTTAGTAAAACTTCTGTAATTTAACTGTAGTATCATCAATGAAATCAATAGAAATCCGTGTCAAGTATCGACACAAAATATGAATATCTCAATATCTCGATGTATCGATATCTTAATCTTTCGGGCTCTGGCAATCCGGACTGGCCCATATCATCAAATCTCGGGCTTCGGCAATCCAGACTGGCCCATAATATCAAATCTCAAGACTACGTCGGTATCCTCCGGATATCCGCCGCGTCACAAATAACCGGTCGATAGTGCTTCCCTGCCGGGCTCAACGCCATCATCTGCGACCATCTTATCCCAGGGTACCGCACCGGGTCCACCATACACCCACAAACGGTTTCCTCCTCCTCTTCGAATCGGGTGTATGATACCGCTCAAGAATTGAGAAATCTCATGGTGGACGATATATACATCATATCACGAGAAAACCGCAACTTACATTTTTTAAATGGTAATACGTTCTTAAATCCTTGCGGTTTCTCCAAATCCACAAATCTCGTAAATTTTGAAATCCTCGAAAAAAACCATAATACATGAATGTTTATGATATCAACAATATGAAATGCGATGCGGAACTAGAAAACTATGCATGAACGATGATACAATGAGATATATGCATATGACTAACAATCCTACGTATCCATCCTGATGAATTGAATATATATATACATGTTTATTAATCATAATTGGCGCGATTGATAAGATTCGGATTTAAATAAGGTATATAGTATTCGTGGCATAGCAATTACCAAGGCGTGTGTGTCCCCATGAATAGTGCATGTGCAGCATAAACCAATGGTAATGGTGCAAGTGTTCTACGAGATGATATCACACACACACACACACACACACACACACACACACACACACACACATATATATAAAAGATGATGCGATGCAACGAGATGAATAATTAGGAACTACGCATATAAATGCAAATACTAAAAGAAATTCTAACTATCAGGCGCCTTGCGCTATCCAGATGATTTCCCCGTAGATGTGTACATCTACTCACCGGGACGCCTCGGCTAGTCTGATCCAATCACCGCCTTTTCTTTCCATGCCGCGTCCGATGTCTCCGTAACCGATCCTGGAATCGTACAAATATAAATATAGAAAGCTAAACATTCGATAAAACGCGAAGACAACGATACGAAGGAATTAACGCCACAAGTAAGAATACGTGTGCACTTGGTGCACAAGATGTGTATAACAATACACAAAACCATCCCGATCTGCCTGTTATCCCAGACACACCAGGCCACGACTCGCATCGCACGTATCACGCAAGACACAGCACACCAAAAATAGATAATTGGTCCCAGATTTATCTGGAGCAGAAACAAGAAAAACAAACAAGACCAAATCTCATATAATGCCTATAGACAACTACCCGCAAAGTTTCAACGTTTTTCTCCAAAATTGGGCCCGCCACGAGGGGGTTGTCACCGGGTCAAATCGGGTGAAAAGGGTCCAGGTTTCTACACTACACTCCTAACACAATGTATAGTCCATTGTATATGTTTGTTTGTTTTAAAAACTACCATAGTAATAGCAGATTCACAGTATCACAAAACTAGTTTCAAACCGTATTAAAACACTAATTTGTGACATTAAGGTTTTTTAGTGTAATTGTGTAGAAGGAATTGGATTAATAGACACTGACTGATCTTAATTATCCTAATTATACCATACAAACCCTAACTTATCATAATCTTCACTTAAACTTCAAAGTTAGCACTAATATACCACTTAAACACTAAATTAAGCATGATAAACCAAAAGTTTAGCGAAAGAATACTTAAGTTAGGCCTTACACCACAAGGGGAGATGGAATTGATTCAACTTGAGATTTCTTGCCTCCCAAATGGAAAACTTGCCTCAAGAACCATGAAAATGCTTGATTTTTGATGTTTGGATTTGATTTTGTGAAGGTGTGAGGGATTTATGTGTGAGGTAGAGATTAATCCATGGAAAAATGAAGAAGGAAGAAGGGAGAGGGCTGCTGAGTTGAGAGAGAGTGTTCTAGAGTGAAGAGAGAGAGAGAGAGAAATGAGCCATGCTTGCATTAAATGCCTCCCATGCCTATATTTCTTTTCTTTTTCTCATTTTCTTTAAAAATGAAAATTCTAGAACACTTGAGAGGAGAGAAAGAAGAGTATGTTATATAAAAAGAAAAAGAGATTAAGTTGCCATGGTTGTTTAAGCATATATCAACATGTTAGCTTAGGGTTACACAAGATGTGTGTGCGCATGTTTTAAGAAAATAGTTTAGTAATTAATAAATAAGTAAAATAAATACTTTAAGTGAATAAAATTTTAAATGCTAACTAATAAGACACAATTTACGCATATTCACATCAACAAATAGATATATTCATGTTTATATGGAAAATATTTATTAACTAGGTTTTTACGAAAAACATATATTTTCGCTAATTAATAGGAAATTAACCTATACAAATTTTCAAAGCGTTACCCTTATATTCCCTTTTTTGTAAATTGTAAATTGTAAATGAATACCATAAATTTATGTGCAAGTAGATTTCATGAACTTTCAATATGTTTCTTTTAGGAGCATACACAATTAATGATAAAACAACAAAGAGATTTATCAAGGTAACAAGCTCTCATCAATCGACATCAACATACGATTTTGTTTATGGCTTGCTAAGTTATGTCCGTCTTGCCCGATACATTAGATATGTTATTCTTCATCATCATTTCTTTTTTGATTGCATATTTCAAACATTCAATGGATATCCATTATGAGTTTGAGAGGGGTTGTTGAGTTGGTAGTATATTGCAGTTAGTTCATCATATTCTACTAAACATACTTTACTTATTCATCCTTATTCTTAAGGATGTTTAATTTGTAGCCTCCAAAACATAGCAAATTCCTTTCCGACCCTTCCAAAACTTGGTATTTACTTTTTATCCCTAAAACTAATAAGATACATTATTTACCCCGTTACGATTTCCGTCAGAAAAAAATCGTTAACTTTAACTTTAATTTTTCTCCATAAATTTTAGATTTACCATTTACCTGAAGAAACAAGTAAAACTGCAGAAGTATTCAATTTCTTCATAGCTGGAGAATGATATTGAAGAAGCTCCGCATAAACCTTAATTTCAATTTGGGGAAGAAACTGTGTGTTTCCAAATAAGAAGAGATGTTGGAATATTTTAAAGAAAAACCAGATGTTATACCTTTAAAAGTTGATAGAAATCGTAAAGGGGTTAAAATGATGTTTCTTATTATTTTTTTTGGGGAGGGGGTTGTTAAAAGTAAATAACAAGTTTTTATGGATATAAAGTAATTTGTTATGTTTAAGAAGCGCTAAAAAAACCATATTCTTAAAGATAAGTCTTACTCATTCATCTTTTCCTTGAAGAATAAACTATACTGCCTTCCTGTCCTTAAGGATATCTCTGAGAGGTATGTATTGTAATTTTTGAGTATCAATCAATCATAATCATAATCATAATATTTCTCCTATCTATGGTTCTTAACAAAAACTACAGCCACATATTTTGTAGAGCTTGATAAGAGAAGCATCAACTTATTGAAATTTCATCTATTACACACAGTCAACAAAAAGAAATTCACTCCAAAGGATGTAGAAGCAAATGCCGATTCCGATTCCAATTTGTTTTTCTTATTTTATCGGACGCATAAATTATTGGCTAATGGCCGACGAGATGAGAAGATATTGGATAATCTTGATAACATTAGTCAGGTTTTAGAGATAAATTTTTCAGAAAAAGAAGGCGAAGGTCGACTGTAGCCTCAGCGGGTGGGGCTGTCCAACTTAACCCTAGGCTTCACCAAACCTTCTATTTTTCCATTTAAGGGGTTGTGCATCTACAGCCTCTTAGTTGCATGCCATCGCAGTCTCATTAGAAAACGGTGCCCGCGGTGTCCCTGCAAACCCCGTGCTTCCCTCACCCGTTGAAGGATGGGCCCATGGGCAAATTTATAAAAATGCTCTTGGGCCCCATCTATCTATAGATGAGGACGCGGTGGGAAGGAACATGCAGGGACAGGGCAGGCCACTTGAGCACAAACCCAGTAGTAGATAAGTTTTGAGGGGGGTCGTGTTAAAACGTCCTCTCATAGAGACATGAGGTGAATATTATCCTACTCTCACCACCACTCCAAGCATTACCTACCACTCCGTACGCTCAGATAAGTCCGACCAGCCGTTTCAGATCATTTTTTATCTTCCAATAATTCTTGTACTGAAGCTAGAGAGAGGAGAGAGAGAGAGTGAGAAGAGGGGACATTAGCTTCTTCTCTCTCGAAAAAAAAAAAAAAGGAAGAAGAAGAAAAAACCCACAATCACTTGAATTTGACCTGCCTTCCCTTTTATTTTTCTGGAGCTCTTAAACTTTCATCCAAATGGGGATAGAAGTCTTGGCTCTCTCCCTCCCTTCTCCAGCCTCTCACTGTAAGATCTTTTTGCCCCCCAATTTGTTTCTCACAATTTTAGAAGAAACCCCTTATAAAAAGACCCCCTTTGTCTAGATTCTTGTTTACAATAGGAACAACTATTGCATGTTCTATTTTAGCTATTTGTTACGCTTTTTGAACTTCTTATTGTTGGGAGAAAATCGACTCATGAAGCAATGCTACGACGCCAACAATTCACGCAACAACAAGGCAAATACCGACGAAAGAACAATAAAATAAAATGCGCGAGAACAAAATAGAATCGCAAACCAGAGGCACAAGAAATTTGTTAACGAGGTCACCACCGTATGGCCAGTCCAGGCAGAGCGGAATCTCCAAATGTCTACTAATTCCTTGAATCAAGTTTACAAGCAACCCTATGAGATTTCTCTCAAATCTCTCTATTAGCCGACACCCTCTCAATACAACGATCTCTCTCAATTAATTCAATTTGGCCTTGTGAAATTAATTTTTAATGGCTCTCTGTGGATTCTAACAATTTGCCGCAGATCTTTGATTCTCCAAGTCTTTGTTGATTTCTTCAAATCAACTCCAGGCTCTCCTTGCTTGGCCGCCACCTTCTCTCTGCGCAGGCCCTTTTTTTATTGGTTCTGTTGGATGCACACATTAATTTGCCATCCTCAATGCATATATATAGGCTATGGTTTTGCTTGTAGATAAGTTGAAATTTCAATGCAGATTAATTTAAATCTCCACAAATCTCACAAGAACCCCACATGAGCCGCACAAATCAAGTGCTCTTGATTTGATTGGATTTAATCCAATAACAGCCTTATTTAATATCTAGATATATATCAATAGGCCTTAGAGATAAGATTCAATATTGAAAGAAAAGATTCCCCACATATATAACATTCTCCTATTTGGAGATTCTTCCGTCTTGATTCCCAATGCTGGTAAATTTCACACGATGCCGCTGCGGCGCTGCTGCTCTCTCCTCATCAAATTTTTATGGAGAGCTTTACCAACCTGCAACATAGATCCAGCTTATCTCTGTCTATGAGCTTGGTGAACATATCTACCGGATTCTTTTCTCCGGCGATCTTTTGCAATGTTAACTCCTCTTCAATCGCTATACGAATGAAATGATACCACACTTTGATGTACTTCGTTCTAGAGTGATATGCCACATTCTTCGCCAAATGTATCGCACTTAGGCTGTCACTTCATAAGCTATTGAAGTCTTGCTTTTTGCCCAATTCTTCAAGTAACCCTGGCAACCATATCGTCTTCTTACCGGCTTCCGTTATCGCCACGTACTCGGCCTCCATTGTTGACAATGCCACCACCTTTTGTAATTGATATACCCAACTAACCGTTGTTCCCCCAATCGTGAATACGTACCCCGTTGTGCTCTTCCCACTATCTGGATCTTTCGAATAGTCTGCATCAACATACCCTTGCACCTCTAGAGAGTTAACCCCGAAGCATAAACAATGACTAGATGTACCCTTAACATATCTTAGAATCCATTTTACCGCATTCCAATACTCCTTCTTCGGGTTTTGCATATATCTGCTAACAACTCCCACTGCATGTGCAATGTCTGGTCTCATATTCACCATCGCATACATCAAACTCCCAACCGCAGAAGTACACAATACTCTCACCATCTTGTCCTTCTGCTCTTGAGTTGTTGGGCACAACTCCTTCATGAGTTTGAAATGCTTCGCTAAGGGCGTACTCACCGGCTTTGACATGTCCAGATTGAACCGTTTCAAAACCTTCTCAATGTAGTTCCTTTGCGATAACTACAGCTCCCGCTGCTTCCTATCTCGAACGATTTTCATGTCCAAGATTTGCTTTGCCGCTCTCAGATCCTTCATAGAGAATTTCTCGGCCATCATTTTGTTCAAACTTTGAATTTTCTCGAAATCCGGATCCGCTATCAACATGTCACCCATGTACAGTGATAGAATGATATAGTCTCCGTCCTCAAAAGTTTGAACATACACACAGTGATCTGATTCACAGCGTACAAATCCCGTCTCTAGTATAAACTGATCAAACTTGAGATACCACTGCCTCAGAGCTTACTTAAGGCCATACAAGCTCATTCGCAACTTACATACCATGTTCTCTTTGTCCTTCACCTCGTATCCCGGTGGCTGCATCATATAAATCTCCTCCTTCAAATCTCCATGAAGGAATGCGGTCTTCACATCAAGCTACTCTAAATGCAAATCCTCCATCGCCATAATACTAAGGATCACTCGAATAAATGTCATCTTCACCACAGGCGAAAAAATCTCCTGAGAGTCAATTCCTTACTTTTGCGTGTAACCCTTGACTACCAAGTGAGTATTGTACCGCTTCACACCATCAGCCTCTTCTTTAATCATGTACACCCATCTATTAAGCAACTCTTTCCAACTCTTTCCAACTCTTGGGTAGCTTCACTAGATCCCACGTACGGTTCTTCTTCAAAGAATCCATCTCCTCCTTCATTGCTCGCTCCCACTGCTTGCTAGCACCGTCACTTGTTGCTTCTTCAAGGGATTCGGGCTCCCCCGAATCTGTGTATAAAACGAAATCAGTCACAAGTCTTTCAAGTATCCTTCTTTCTCTTGTAGATCTTCTCAGAACTGGTACATCCGGTTGCTGAATATGGTCACCATCCTGTTCTTGAACCTGATCTTGTACTGCGGCTTCCTCCAAGTTCTGATCACCACCTGTAGGTACCTGAATTCTCTCTTGAGTCCCATCTAGCTCGACGAACTCATGTACCGCACCTTCCTTGGCTTGCTTTTTTTAGTTGTACAAGTGCTGCTCATCAAAGATGACGTTCTAGTTTCGTATTACCTTCTTACTTTGTAATCTCACAGCCGATATCCGAACTCATCTCTACCATATCCGATGAAAGCGCACTTTCTAGACTTGGAGTCAAGCTTACTCCTTTCCGTCTTATCAACCAAAGAATATACAACGTAGCCAAACACTTTTAGGTGCGAATAATCAACCGGTTTACCGGACCAATTTTCTTTCAGAATGCCTCCATCAAGCGCACTTGTCAGGGTTCTGTTGATCAAGTACACAGCAGTATCGACCACCGCTGGCCATAGGAACTTAGGCACATCTGCATCTCCACACTCGCTCTAATATCGTCATGTTCATCCTTTCAGTGATGCCATTCTATTGTGACATCCCGGTACCGTCTTCAGCCAACAAATACCCTCCTGCGAGCAAAACGTCTTGAACTCCTGTGTGCAATATTCCCCTCCATTATCAGACTTAAGGCATTTTATCTTAGCCCATGTTTGGTTCTCAATCTACGTAATCTAGTGTTTAAAGATACCAAACATATCAGACTTCTTCATTACATACATTCATGTCTTCCGGCTTTCATCGTCGATGAACATCACGAAGTTCCGATTCCCGCCATAAGACTCCACCGAGACTGGACCCAAATGTCCATATGCATCATCTCCAGCTTGTTGGTCTTTGCTATGCCACCAATTTGAAACCTGAGCGTGCTTTGCTTCCCACAAATGCAACTCTCACATAGCACCAATTCCATCTTTTTCAGCCCCGAAAGAAGCCCTTACCGTGAAGAATTTTCATGTTCTTCTCACTAAGGTGCCCCAATTTTCTATGCTACAACGAAGTCTTCGAATTTATCTCCAAACCCGTCGCCAACGCAACCAAACCTCCGCTACTCCCACTGAATGAGACGATCCGTTCAACTTACCCCTAGCGACCACCAACGACCCTTTTGAAATCTTCCATTGATAATTTCCAAACGTCGTAATAAATCCTTCGTTGTCTAGCTGAGTAGTAGAAATCAAAATCTTTTTCAAATATGGAATATAACGAACATTCTTCAATTTAATTTGACCACCTTCCGATAGTTGTAACATTCCAATGATCTTACACGGCTGACGTCTCCCTATCGTCACATGTCCAAAATCCCCCAAAACATACTGGAATGATGACGCCCCGAAGTGCAATGGAAGGATGCTCCCGAATTTAGGAACCAAGTATCCGCTTTTGTGCTCATGCTCGCCGATAGACAAAGACCTTGTTCCGTTTGTTCTTGTGTAGACACCATTAGCTTCCTTTCCATCTACTTTCCCATCCGAGTCTTTCTTCAAGAGTCTACATTCGGATTTCCTGTGATCTTTCTTTCCACAATTCCAACAGTCGTCTTGGATCTTCGCCTTTGATTTTTCTCATCTCTTAGACTTGCCCTTCTTGTCTGTTCCCCTTTCTATCGTTCTACCACGATTCTCTACAGAAAATGCAGAAATTCCTGAACTCCCACTCACGACCTTTCTCCGCATCTCATCGTTTAATATGCGACTCATCGCATCATTAAACGTGAGTCCCCGAGATCGAGTTGCTAACCGCCATCACCAGGTTCTCCCAACTCTCCGGTAATGAATAGAGGAATAGAAATGCTCAAATCTCGTCTTCAAAGGTGATTGAAACCGACTCAAGCTGGCTCGTCACGCAGTTGAATTTATTTAGGTGCTCCGTCACCGAACCATTTTCAGTCATCTTCATGTTGAAGAACTTCTTCTTCAAAAATATTTTGTTTTATGTCGAAAGCTTTTCATACAACTTCGCTAACGTCGTCATTTGTGTCTTGGTTGTTTTCTTCTTCAAGACGTTAAAGGCCACCTGCGGAGTCAACGACAACCGGATTGTCGCCAGGGATTTCCTATCCAAAAAGTTCCATGCCTCATCGGCCATCTTCTTGGGCTTTTCTCCAAGCTCCGATTGAGTTCTTCCGTTGAGAACGACGCGAAGTGCGTTCACTGACGTGCATGTAGATAGATTGGCCAAAGTATATAAAACTTCTCTTGTAGAATCCTTTGGGTTATAGAAAAGCAAAAGTGGAAAAAAAGATGCAAGAAGAGGGATTAGGCGAGAGTGGCAGAGACGAGAGAAGTTGCGCCGAATCGAAAAAAGGTCAGTCTGAACTTTAAAACCAAGCTCTGAAGCGGAGCTCTGAGACCATCCGGCTCTTCATTGCCTTTCTCCAAGTCAAGTGGTCCTCTCAATCCTTCCGAGTGGAACGATAGAATTCCCATAACGGGAATTCCAAAGCATAAGGTAGTTTTGACTTGCTTACGAGATTTGAAAGATAGTCTCCGGTGGAGGCGGGTGGATAAACCCCTCTGGGCCTAGTTTGAAACAAATCCTTTTGATATAAGTATTTCTCTATCTGCAGCGCCACCAACCATAATTGTGACCATTGAACATTTCGATCCTTATTTTATCCTCCACTATCTTTTCGTCTAACGTCGCAGCAAAACATAACTTTTCCCTTGATATGAACCAACGCTTTCAAAATAATGATCCAAGAAAGTGGGTAAGACGACATGGACGTCGTTACCTACCATTAACCTAGATCGTGAAATCGAAAAACCCTAGGTTTCTTAACCACGCACTGATACCAGCTGTTGGGAGAAAATCGATCCACGGAACAATACTACAACACAAACAAATCACGTAACGCAAATACCGACGAAAGAAAAATAAAATAAAATACGCGAGAACAAAATAGAATCACAAATCAGAGAGGCGCAACGAATTTGTCAACGGGGTTCGCCTACCATATGGCCAGTCTCTGACAGAGCGGAATATGCAAACGTCTACTAATTTCTTGAATCAAGTTTACAAATAACTCTAGGAGATTTATCTCAAATCTCTCTATTAACCGTCACTTTCTCAATACAATGATCTCTCTCGCAATTAATTCAGCTTGGTCTTATGAAATTAATTTTTAATCGCTCTCTGTGGATTCTAACAATTTGGCGCAGACCCTTGATTCTCCAAGTCTCTATTGATTTCTTCAAATCAACTCCAGGCTCTATTGTTAATTCTTGCTTGGCCGCTACCTTCTCTCTGCGCAGGCCCCTTTTTTTATTGGCTCTGATGGATGCACACATTAATTTGCTACCCTCAATGCATATATATAGACTATGACTTTGCTTGTAGATAAGTTGAAATTTCAAAGAAGATTAATTTAAATCTTCACAAATCTCACTAAAACCCCACATGAGCTGCACAAATCAGGTGCTCTTGATTTGATTGGATTTAATCCAATAACAACCTTATTTAATATCTAGATATATATCAATAGGCCTTAGAGATAAGATTCAATATTGAAAGGAAAGATTCTCCACAGATATAACAATAATGACCCATGTTTTAATTATTTGGGTTTTCTTTGAACTATTTGTTTTTTTCACTTTGAAATTCCTTTTACATTTGTGATTAATATTTCTTGGTTGAATTTTAGGGGAGAGGTTGTCATCATCTCTTCAGGCAAGTACAAGGGGGGTAATAGAGATGGGTGCTTTAGAGCTTGGATCCTCTAATTTCACTCAGTCTGCTTCTTTATCTTCTAGGTATTTCTTTTATTTTTTTAATAGTAAACTGGGATAGCTTCTCCCCTTTTTCTGGTTTATTTTGAATCTATCAAATTACTCCTTTTTTCTAGAATTTTTCCCAAGAATTTGGAGGATGCAAAGTAATTTTTAAGGATAATGGTTGCTTAGAATAGCATTAACTGGTGATTTTGCACTTATAACAAGCTTACCAAGAATATCTTCTCTAGTATTAATGGTGCATTAGATTTTTTTCTGTTAAATACAAAATTGGTTTGTTATATATAGAGCCATGAGAATATGAAGATTAGTACAATATAGTACTGATTGAGTGGTATAGCTGATTTCTGAGGAATGGTGAACCTGCGAAGAGAGTTGTGAGAAGGCTAAATTTCAGCTTCCTACTCACCTACCTCTATAGAAATGGGTATATGAAGAATTGTTTGGGTTGATGCCGATTCCTGTTTAGTGATGCAATCCTTTGCAATTTGGCTTTTGAATAATTGTTGATGCGATATACTTTCCACACTACAATTGTTAATTTATATAAATTCATTTTTGGTATATACTGAAGGTTAGATTTTTTTTTTTTTTGATATTTGCTCTAGAGTCGAGACCAATTGAAAAGAAATGGAAAAGTGGATGTAAAGGCTCAACCCGAGAGCCATGAACATCTAGTTTTCGAGTGCCATTTCTCTAACTAGATGATCCAATCATCATTAGCACATAGTAGGATTATCAATCCACCCTCTAATCCACATGACATTATAGATTTCATTGAATCAAAGAACTCAAGTATGAGGTCAATAGGAGCACTCTTTCGAAATGTGGTTGTGAATAGTGTTTGCCATGCATGGAAGGAACACAACCATAGAATTTTTAGATCCCAATGTAGATCTAACGAGATCGTTCTTCTCAATGTTATCTCGGACGCTTCAATTAGGATTTCTAGATTCTTTGATGCTATAGGTCCTAGCAATGGACCAATTACCTTCTTTTCTAAAAGTTTGACCTTGAGCTATTGTCTTGTAATTGCCTTGAGCTATTGCCTTGTAATAGCCTTGAACTTGTTGCTTGTATTTAATTTTCTTTTGTAACGATCTCGTATTTTAATATTTAAAATTTGGCTCTTGAACCGTGCCGTCAGCACAAAAAAAGCGGATACAAGGGCAAAAACTCGATAAGAATGCAAATTCTTAATAGAAGGATACTTCGCTTCTTACTTAAACAACACATTGCTACTATTCACTCACACTCTTCTTTGCTTTCTTTCGCACAAAATTACACTACATACACCACTTGAAGCTCTCAAGAACTTTTCACTCAAGCAGACACATGAAGCCTCATTACTTGATGCAGGTCTTCCTATACAACTGTCTTAATTGTTCCAGCTAATATCACTAATTTTGCAATTGAGAAATAGTGAAATCCCAAAAGCCTGGACCCAGACTAACCAATTCGTAGTATGTGCATGATCTTAGACTGCCATGTAAAATGTTGTTGATATGGTAATGCAAAAAGAGTTGGCCCTCGACTGCCTGATCTTGTACGAATTGCTGAGAAATAGGCACATTAGGGGCAGAGATAACAAACTAGTTTTTAACAACTCCTTTATTAGAATTATGAATTCTCTTTTATCCACACACTAATACCCCAAGTACTTTGTTCACTTTGACGCTTGAGAGCTTTCTCTCAGATACCTAGACTACACATCTATTTACCTTGTATCCTCAACCTCGCGGGGGTTGACATGTTTGCCGCTCTAATCAGAATTTTGGCGATTGACTAAAAATCATAGACAGATTCTGATAGAGACTTCCATTAATGACAACCAAATGCTGTTGGGTATTGTCGCAGTCTTTAATTGAGCATAAACAGCATGTCACAACTCCAGCTCAAAGACCATGGGGCCTAACACCAATATACCTAAAAATTCCATACCCACAAAAACATCTTCGACAGTAATGTCCATTTGTTTCCATATCATATTTCTCCTATAACATTTGTATATTAAATCTCCTAATAGTGATGCATGTATAAAACTGGTTACTTATAGTATATTATCCAAAAAGTCATTATCTTGATAATAGTCTAAAACAAACAATGTCAACTCTAATACCTCGCCCCTTCCCCGCTGACTCCTCACTGGTTCCTGTTATAGGATTTGCAACAATGTAAAATATTGGGTGAGCTGGAAGGCTCATAGATAGATGGATCATATGAAGTAATTTAAGCAATGGGACACTTGATAAAACATCAGTGATAATCGATGTACAAATAACATGTGAACTGGATAATGAATATCATACTATGTCATCATGTCATGATTCAATTTATGTGTGGCTGGAAATTAGGCAACATCACATCACATGAGCTTCCCTATAACCCATAATTGGGCGGCCAACCATGACATGTCTAAAACCCTAGAGCTTGCAGTGGTACATCCACACCAGATTCATCTCATGGTATATGAATTACTCAACATGAATGAAGATGGATACATAGCATGAAATTGGACAATAAATAGTACTAGAGCAATGAATAACTAATAAAGTACAGTATTTGTATAGATAATAATAAATCATGATCAAAATAATCAATTTCATGATATTGTCTACAAACGCCAATTCAATCCCGCTTACAATGGCAAACCAACCAATGCAACTATATTGGTAATCAAACATTATAGGATAATAAGTTTTCAAGGAAATAGAAGGAATCATAAACTACAAAATATGATTCACTACTTATATAACTGTGAGTTTTTCTTTAGTGCTTCTGGTCATGCACTTTGAAGAATGTGCCTGTCGGTAATACCGGTTAATCACTACCATTGTGACACGTGTCGGTTTGCAATACCGATTTCTCTTTCTTGTCCTGCATCATAAATTGACCGCTAGCTTCTAATTTCTTTTCTAATATATGAAAAATACAAACAATTCTCCTCCATCCTCTTCTCTCCAAAATCCCTTCCCTCGCCCCTTCCACCCCTCCTTCGAACCCATCCTGGTCTATGGTTGCAGACAAATCCAAACCTTCTCAAACCACATATTTACCAACAGAAATAGTCCAATTTTCTCCTTTAAACCCATCTTCCTCTTTATGAAAATTGATAACTCATCATAAATTGATTTCTTCAATTTAAATTAAAAAAGAAAAAGAAAAGACACGCACTAAATGATTCAAATTAATTGTCAACAATAGCCAAAGACATTCAAATCTTGAATTAAAATTCATTGTTCCTTTTTTTATTAATCTCAAGGTAAATAAATCACACAACCAACTAAATAAGATAATGAAAATAGAGACCAACCTCTAAACTTTAATTCATCAAGCAAATAAATCTATACATCGTAAAAAATACACAAAAATTGAAACTTCGGTAGTTTTAATTTGAGAAAAAAACAAGTAAAGAGAGATGTCATGAGTATTGGGCACTACCGGCGGTGACATTGCGCTGCCGGAGGACAACACCGTGCCATAGCCTCCCCTTTCATACTCGATCGGCCTTGACCTCCTACATCATCCACGGCGTCGTCGACGGCGACAAAGAAGATCAAGGCAGCACCGACACACGTGTTCTTGCTTGTGTACTAGTAGTGAGAAGGGAGGAGGGAATCAATGGGGGAGGAGGCGGCGGCGGCGAGATAGATCGGAGATGGACGTTTTTTTTTCAAAAAAAAGGTCTTTGGTTCGATTTCTCATAATCGTTTAGACTTGAGCAAAGGGACGGTAAGCGGCTTGATTGGTCTTGCTGGTTATATATTTTTGATGAACCGTCGAGATCCATTCCTATAACCAATATTTTTATGACTTTGGAAGTACCAAAGAACTACCTATAAATGTTATGTCAAACTGGTTTGTGATATGCAAAATCCCTGCCTTTTACACCAATTGGATTAACTAAAAACAATAACAAAACACAGTTAATATCTAAGCCACCGACCGATTGAAATTATAGCATTTATACCTCATCTATACCCAAATCCCCTTTCGAAAAATTTATCATAATATTTTATAGATTTTTCTATAACTTATAAATTCTTAGAAAGCAATTGGACATTAATCAACAAAAACCCCGAGGGGTGAAGTGTAACTTGACATTTTAAGTTATAATTTTATTGGTTTAGGTCAGATATACAAATCAACCCAACCCTCAACACAAACCCTCACTTAATCATTAAAACATGCAAAAGGTCTAGAAAGAATCTATGCCACAACTTGTGGTCTAGATGGCCATCCCGATCTTGTTGGAGCAACAGCGTTCCACCACAGCACTTGGTGGAGTCCAGCGACTCCGTCAAGCTCGACTTTAGCAGCCCAAAAAGGTAAGCCTTTTTTTTCTCAACCACTTGTTCTTGTTCTTATATTTATTATATTAGTTTTTACAAACTTCTAAATTGAAAAACAAAGAGCTTAGAAACCATACCTCTATGTATGATCTCACGAGAAGAAAGGTGGAAATAAAAACTCCAAACTTCTTGCTAATTATAATCTTATGGAGAATTAGAGGCGGTTTGCGTATTAAATAAATAGAGGAGATATTAAGTGAGATAAAGAGGATAAGAGGAGAAAAGGAAAAGGGTGTTGCTGGACCTCTTGAAAGGATGAGGAGAAGACTAATAAGCATGAAGTGGGAATTGAATGCTTAGTCATTAAGGTGTCAACGTGTCGTAGGCATCTTAGTTGAATTAGTTTTTATGGAGGTGGCAACCCAAAGTAATTCCGCACAACTCAATTTGTGTGGCCATATTTCTTCTCCAACTCAAATTTAATAATCTAATTATTATATTAATTATTACTTCTGGAAAAGTATTACAAATATCATGCAAGATAGATTACATCATTAGATGATTGCATCTTTGTATATGTTTCTTTTCCTATGGCCGTTATTGTGATTTATTTTAGTCCATGCTTTCTGTGTTTTAAACTGTTGCGTCAAATATGATCATAAAGCAATAAACAAACGATAAAGAGAAGTAACGAATAAACAAAGCAATAGAAATAGAGCTCACACCAGAAGAGACAAGATTTACGGGAAAAACCGCGGGCGAAAGAGAAGCATTTTACTAATCGAACAAATAGGGGGATTACAATGGTGGATGAATTCTCACAAAACCCCTCTAAAAAACCGTAGCCTCCTCTTTCTTAATTCAGATTAACAAAGGGTTATCCAATTAGGGTTATAAACTGCTATTTATAGTATGAGACAAATAGAGTAAAAATAGAATTTCCCAAAACAGCCCATAATTCGGCCCAAAACGTCGATAGACGTCTCTGGCTGTTAGAGATGACTCATAAATTTATGAGCCGGCTCACGAGTCCTTCAGAATAATGATTTTTTCTCTGTTGCTGTGAGACAACTCATCATCAATTTAAGCCGGCTCAACTTAAAAATCATCCGTAAAATGCCGAATTCAATTAAGAAACTTCTAGGGGTCGAGAATACGAGGCAAACTCAACAAATCTCCATCTTGTCTCGCATTCGCTATAAAACCCTTCCATAATATTAGTAATAACTCCACCTTCTTCACAAAACCCCTAAAGGGCTTAATAAGTGTAACACACTCCAATTAAGTTCAAGCAATGCTCAAACTTAACAAATGAAAGACACTTAGTCAACATGTCGGGCGGATTATCTGCTGTGCCAACCTTCTTTATGATTATCTCATCCTCTTCAACGACATCTGAACAAACCAACACCGAACATCGATGTGCTTCGTTCTGTCATGATGCATCTGGTCCTTTATTAAATGAATCGCACTTTAACTATCACAATAGACTATTATGATATCTTCTTGGATACTAAGTTCCGAAAATAGTCTCTTCAACCAGGTTGCTTCCGTAACAGCTTCAACAACGGCCATATAGTTCGTCTCCGTCGTAGATAACGCTACCATAGACTATAATGAAGCACGCCAACTAATGGCACATCCTCCTAAAGAGAACACATAGCTGAGGATCGACCTTTGCCTGTCGAGATCACCTGCATGGTCAGAATCGCTGAAACCAACCAAACTGTCACTGTTCCTTCCAAACTCCAACCCTACACCAGAAGTATCTCGTAGGTATCATAAAATCCATTTCACTGCTTGCCAGTTGTCTTTACCAGAAGATGCCATATAACGACTAACTATACTAACTGCATGTGAAATGTCAGGTCGGGAACATACCATGGCATACATAATGCTATCCACCGTGCTCGAATAAGGAACATGCGACATATATTGAATTTCTTTCTCAGTTTGTGGTGATAAACGAGTTGAAAGTTTAAAATGAGCTGCCAAAGGGGTACTTACAGATTTAGTGTTTGCTAATTCAAAACGCTTCAAAACTTTCTCAATGTATCGCTGTTGAGAGAAGTAAAGGTTTCCTCCATTGTGATCACGCCTAATTTCTATACCGAGAATTTTCTTGAACGCTCCCAAATTTTTTGTCTCGAACTTGCCTTTCAACCATTTCTTAAGCTCTTGAATATCAACCATATACCTTTCTGCTATCAACATATCAAACATAAAACAAGTATATGAAAGAATCATCGGTGAGCTTCTTGCAATAAACACAATTGTCGCCTTTGCTTCTAGTAAACCTTATATCCCTTATGAAGAAATCAAATTTCTTATACCAACGTCTAGACGTTTAAACCATAGAGAAACTTCTCTAATAAACAAACGTGGTCTTTGTTGCTTTCAATTTTGAAACCTCGTTGCATGTAGATTTTTCTACCAAATCACCATACAAGAAAGCGGTCTTAATATCAAGCTGCTCGAGCTCCAAATCCTGAATAGCCACCAAACCGAGCATGACACGTACAGAAGCGTGTTTTACGATCGGAGAAAATACTTCATTGAAGTCCATTCACTTAACCTATGAATAGTTTTTAGCTACCGACCGTGCCTTGTATCGAGTATCCGCAACCCCTCGATCTCTAACATTATTTTTGAAAATCCACTTGCATCTAACTAATTTCTTTCCTCTTTCGGGCTTAACGAGTTTCCATGTTTGGTTCTTATGAAGAGACTCAATTTTTTCATTCATAGCAACTGGCTAATGAGCTGACTTATCGGATGAGATAGCTTCTTGGTAACTCGTAGGCTTGTTACTATCAACTGTTTCTGCAACAGACAATGCATATACCACTAGATCATCATAGCCATATCTCTGTGGCGGTCTAATGTCCCTTCGTTGTCGATCTCGAGCTACTAGACACTGCTCATCTTCGGAATGAGCTTCATGAGACGATGGTGAATGAGAGATCTCCTGTGAAGCCGAGCTTTCACCGACCTTAAATTCAACGCCGGGCTTGTCCTTGTATCGTCTTAAATTGGAGATTCCACGTTCTTCAGCTTCAATACAACAGACTCGTCAAAAATGACATATCTATTAATCATAAACCTTTGCGACTTAGGATATGGACACAACCTATAACCTTCGACCTCGGTTGCATAACCAAGAAAAATGTATTTTTTCCCTCGAGGATCTAATTTGCCTTCACAACAATGCGGATATGCGAGACAACCAAACATCGTAAGTGTAGAATAATCGGCATGCTTCCCAGACCATACCTGCTCCGGTGTTATACTACCAAGTGTTGTATGAGGTGATCGACTCACAACGAAGCATGTAATGTTCACCGTCTATGCCCAAAACTCCTTGCTGAGCCCTGCATTAGATAACATGTATCGAGCTTTCTCCAAAAGAGTCTGATTCATACGTTCTACGACTCTATTTTTCTATGGTGTGTGGACAATGTATAATGCCGAAAGATACCTTCATTTTTGCAGAATTCATTGAAATCTCCACCATAAAATTATAATCCGTTGTCCGTCCTTAATCTCTTAATCTGCTTTACTGTCCGTTTTTCAATCAGTATCTTCCATTACCTGAACGTATTAAACATATCACTCTTTAGCTTCAAGAAATAAGCCCAAATCTTTCTCAAATAATCGTCGATGAAAGTAAGTAGATATTTTGGATCGCTTCATTTGGAAGCAACTTGAGAGGGTCTCCAAAGATCTGAATGAATATAGTCAAGAGTACCTTTAGTGTTGTGCACCGCCATACCGAAACCAACTCGTTTCTGCTTCCCGAAAATGCAATGCTCACAAAATTCTATTTTTGATGTACTTTGACCACATGGTAGATCTTGTTTCGATAACTCGGCCATACCTCTCTCACTCATATGTCTGAGCCTCATGTGCCATAATCTGGTCAGATCTGAATCTGACATGGATTTAGATGATGAAATTGATGCCGACCCGGTAGTTGTCGAACCCTGCAGCATATATAAGGATCCTGTTTTCAAGCCCTTCATAATGACGAAAGTACCTTTACTGACTTTCAAAACTCCATCTTTAGCGGAGAACTTATAACTCTTAGCATCGAGTGCATCCAATGAGATGAGATTCTTTTTCAACTCAGGGACATGCCCAACTCCCGTTAATGTTCTCACAACGCCGTCAAATATCTTGATTTGAATCGTTCTCTTATCAATAGTTCGACACGAACTATTGTTATCTATCAAAACCACTCCACCATTAACAAACTCATAGGTGGAGGACAGTTCTCTATTGGGTCACATATGGTAGGAGCGACCCGAATACATAATCCATTCATCTCTGGATCCATGCATGTTATCAAAAACCACAAGTAGATCTCATTCTCCTTCGGCAATACCAGCTTTAGCTGAAAATTCCTTCTGTTTGTCTTCCTGGTTCTATTTGTTTTACAATTTGTAACAATCGATTTTGAAGTGCCTCTTTTTAGTTGCAGGCAAGTTCTTATACTTGGACTTCGATCATGATTTCTTCATACTACCTTCCGGATCTTTCTTTTCCGCTCTCCTTAGAACAAATAAGCCTGAAGATTGACCACCGCCTTCGCTAAAAGTTAACTCTTTGTCGATCTTTTTCTTATTCATCAAATTTTCTTTAGCATTCTTGATCGAGATAGTATCACGTTCATAGACAATGATGTCAAGAAAGTGCTTATAAGAGAGTGGCAAAAAACATAACAATAAAAGTGCTTGGTCTTCATCATCAATCTTAATATCGATCTTACCCAGATCTGAAATGATCGAATTAATCTCACCGATGTAAAATTTGATAGGAGAGTCGTTTAACATATGAATGAAGTGTGTGAAGACGCTGCTTCAATAAAAGTCGATTTGTGAGAGACTTCTTCAAATATAACTCCTCTAATTTCAACCACAAACTAGCCACCGTCTTCTCCATTAAAACTTCTTGCAAAACTTCGTTTGTCAAATACAATTGGCTACTTGCGAGGGCATTTTCATCCAACTCCTCTTATGCTTCCTCCGTTATACTGTAAGGCAAGAATCGCTTTCTTCATACCATTCTGTGTCAATACGGCAATCATACAAACTTGCCGTAGACTAAAGCTCATATTCGTGTCATGCCCCACCCCAACACAGACAGTATTGTATGCTCTGGCCGAAACCATACGGTTTTGTCCTTCGGAGCAAACCAGACGTGACCAGGGGTCACCGATGTTGTCTTTCGGAGTGAACCAGACCTGACCAGGTGCCACTTCCCAGGAGGTCATCCATCCCAGAATTTCCCTGACGCGAGCACACTTGACTACGGAGTTCTCAAGCTCCTGTAGTGTCGGTTCACTTAAAAAACGTCTCTGCATTAAAGAGTGGTATCATTCCATTTATAATACAGCTCAGCTCTCTTTCGGAATATATTCCGAAGATTCTCCATTGTTTTACAGTGGGTCCCACGGACTCGAGAGACGGCCCCTCACGGATTCAAGAGGTGGCCCTCGCCCTTTAGCGTGACACTTTGTTCCGTGGCACTTTATTCTGTTAGCAAAGACCGGGGCCCGACATCCTCCCCATCTTAGAACAATGGCTCGTCCTTGAACTATAGATCTACTATTGAGGGATCAACTTTGATACACAGACGGTATTTGTCCGCTCTGGCTGAAGCCGCACGGTTTTGTCCTTCGAAGCAAATCGGACCCGACCAGGAGCCACTTCCCAGGAGGTTACCCATCCAAGAATTTTCCTGGTTCGAGCACGCTTAACTACGAAGTTCTTAAGCTTATGTAATGCCAGTTTACTTAAAAGGCGCATCTGCATTGAAGAGTGATACCATTCCATTTATAGTACAGATCTGCCCTCTTTCAGAATGTATTCCGAAAATTCCCCATTGTTCTACAGTGGGTCCCATAAACTCAAGAGGTGGCCCTCGCCCTTTGGTGTGACATTTTGTTCCGTATGGCACTTTATTCCGTGAGTAAGTACCGGGGACCGACACCTGTAGTGCTGGTTCACTTAAAAGGCGCATCGGTATTGAAGGGTGGTATCAATCCATTTATAATACAGATCTGTTCTCTTTCGGAATGTATTCCGAAGTTTCCCCATTGTTCTACAGTAAGTCCCATAGATTCAAGAGGTGGCCCCCACCCTTTGGCGTGTCATTTTGTTTTGTGTGACATTTTATTCCGTGAGCAAGGACTGGGGCCCCACATCTTAGGTTTAGAGATCGGTTCACAGACAGAGCAGGATCATATTGACTATATGGAGTTTGTCGAAAATCAGTAGTGTTCGTAGATTTATTTCTATTTCTATTTCAGTTTGTACTTAGCAAGTTAGCCCGTTGCGGGACGTTAGGAATAATGTATCATTTATTTTGGATCATGTATTTCGTTTATTCGGAATTTTTTAATCTTTCATGGATATTTTATTGAATCTATGTTTGTCTCGTGGATTCACCGGTGTTACTTGTTATTTATGCAGCATGATGTTGGTATTATATCTTGGATATTATCATACACATTTAGCTAGAGTCTTAGGTGTGACTATAGCAAGGCGATTTCCTCTTGTCCAGGAGCACAAACGGTTTTGGCCCATACTTCCGTATTTCGGGAATTGGGGTATTACAACAGGAGCTTGAGAACTCCGTAGTTAAGTATGCTCGAGGCATGAAAATTCTGGGCTAGGTGACTTTATGGGAAGTGGCTTCTAGTCGGGTCCGGTTCGCTCCGAAGGACAAAACTGTGCGATTTCAGGCAGAGTAGACAATACCGTCTGTGTTGGGGTGGGGCATCACAATTCCCATCGAACTTCTTAATATCGAATTTCATAATCGTTGAAGTCATGATGCAGGATTAAAAAAACCAGTTGCACTTAGGAATTTCCACAAACACCTTGTGTCACGCCCCGCTTCCCAGAGTACGCGAAATTGGGCACGTGACATAGCCAACCATGCTACCTGTGGGTAGGACGCATCCGTCCACAGTCACATTACGGTTGTAAAGATATCAAGAACAGAAAATGAACTAAACTAATATATGTCCAAATCCATAATAACAAGAATCAATAAACAATAAGTGCGGAAGCTAATGATCCAATACAATGAATAAACAGTACGTCCCATAATGCGGGCTCACATCTGGAAATGCACAGAAATAAATAAACTAAACCCTAAGGACTCACTGTTTAGCCTGCTGGCTGAAGTACTCCTGCTCGGTCGTCGACAAAGGTACGGAATCTGGGCCATGCAAAACCCAGACGTCAGCGCGTCAAAACATCAAGTATATAGCATAAACATGGTAATAAGCAATGCAAGTATGAACATGAATAAAGCAATAATAAGAGAGAACAAGCAGGGTAATGTGCAAAGGTGACTAAACTGTCCTATCAGGTTTTCTACTTTATAGTCTTTGAAACCAATTGATGAATCGTCGATGTAACCCAATAGTATCTCGTAGATATCCGGGACCACGGCCACAATATTCTCGGCGGCAGCCGAGACATGCCGTAAGGCACAGAATAGGAAAGTATTAGTATCCCGTACATACCCGGAACCACGGCCACAATATTCTCGGCGGCAGCCGAGACATGCCGTAAGGCACAGAATAGAAAGGTGTACACTCGGTATTACCCCGTACATACCCGGGATCACGGCCACAATATTCTCGGCGGCAGCCGAGACATGCCGTTAGGCACAGAAAGGAATGTGTACACTCGAACGGTAGTGAACTGTCAAGTTACAAATCAGGTTCATCTTTGATTTCCCCATACCCCCAAGCTATGTATGTCAGGTCAGGTATTCAGTAGTCACGGACTAATGCCGACACAAAATCCGGTAAGAGTAGGTCTGTCTGGATCGACAGCAGGAAAGGTCAGGGTTGTCGGCATTAGGCATGAGATCAGGTAACAGGTCAGGTTACTTTCAACAGGTAGAGTCGATATGTACAGGGTGTTGTGTCCGGTGTATCAGTACATGTGTCAGGTGTATCAAGATCGGTCAATATGTAATACAATCAGGTATATGCTGATAACAGGTATAGTAACGAATAATGAACAACAACAGGAACAGTAACTAACAATATTATTCTATGTGGACACAGTGATGTTTGTATTTTCATATTAACCGGTCCACGCACCTTTGGGGTGCAATAGCCACAAGGTGAAGCAATATCGATAACATACGTAATGGAGTTTGCATGAATTTAAACTAAGCATAATAATAGTTACAAAGATGATCTAGCAATTTAAGCAATGACGTGCCAATTGGTTAATTAGTTAAAGTGCGGATTGATAGCATATCGATTAACTACATGTAACCACTACAATGATTTAACGTTACGGATGATTGTAAATGTCACCAAGTCGTGTGATTATAACAGATAACATGATTATTAAGTTTGTAGCATGTTAAAGCAAGTATTCGGATACTTGCCTCGACGGTTTCGCAAACCGGAACGCACGGATGCAATGTCGGCAGAAAACGCGATAAGATAGCACGGGCCACGGATCGAGTCCCAACAGAGATCAACGGGATCACACGGACCAGGGGGCTTCGCTGGAGCGTCGGGTTCGCCAAGGCGGTACGGTCGGATTCCGGCAAAACGCGACAACAAGTTAGAAACAGACAAAAGATTCAATGCGATCAGCGGGGGGGTTTAAACTGCACAAAGGAAAGATAGGGATGCCCACCAAGAGATACCAGGGACGGCCACGACGGGCTCGACGGCGATGGGACGCCGGCGAGGCAACGGCGGCGGCGGCTGCAAGGGCTGAAGGCCTCGGGTGTGCGGGCGAGGGTGCTGCGGCGAGCTAGAGGAAAGGGTGGTCGGCTCTGGTGGTCGAGGGGAAGAAGGAGGTGGCCCTGGTGACAACGGCGAGGTCGCCGGTGCGTTCTCCGGTGAACAGCGGGGTAGGCGATGGGTGAAGGCTCGGGCTGGTGGTCCGGCGAGGAGAGGAAGGGAGGTGATGACGAGGTCGTGACGAGGAGGGTGAGAGGGAGTCGTGGGAGGCGTCGGCGGCGAGAGGCGGCGTCGACGTCGGCTGTGCAGGGTTGGAGGCGACGTCGGGGGTTGGATGCAGTGCGGGAAAGAGCGGGAGACGAGGGGAGGAAGGTGCGGTGAGGTCGAGAAGGCGTTGCTGGCGGCGACGAGGTCACGGGAAGGTCGGCGGTGAGGTCGCGAGGGCTAGGGTTAGGGTTTCGTGTGGGTTTCGTGATGGAGGAAGATGGGTTGAGGGAGGCGGCTGCTGCATGGGTTTTAAATACGAGAAGAGAGAGAGGGAGATTGGGGAGAGAAAGAGAGATTTGGTGAGATAGAGAGAGAGAGAGAGAATGAGGAGAGAGACAGAGAGAGATAGGGAAAGGAGGGGCCCACGCGGGGATTCGTAAGCTTGCGATTGGCTGAGGGAAGGGTAAGGAATTAACTGGGTAAAGATTTGAAGGGATTAAGCTGTTAGGAAATTATATTCATATATAATTTTAGTTTTAGTATATTAAATTTAAATGGGCCCTTTTTGGCGCAAAATGAAACATTTCCAAATCGCGCCCGGGTTGCGCCCAAAAGTTCCAAATTCAAATTATATGATTTTAAGCGGGTTCCAAATTTTGAAAAGAGGTGTTTAAAGATTAAAATGCATGCCCCCAAGTCGGACACTTGCACGCGCGCGTAGTCGTCCAAACTTGCCCGTTTAGCCAAACGGAACGGAATCTCGACACGCGGACGCTACTACGCGACTAGTGGCAACGAGTAGGCCAACATGGACATTTTAAATTTCATTTTAGGAGTTAAAATTTGTTACGTGCCAAAATGACTTAACCGGGTGAAATTTAGCAATAAACATCAGAAAATCAGGAAAATTGGAATGAGCAATATATAACCCTCAACTAGTAATATAAATAGTATTCTTGGGCTCGGGTGTTACATCATACCCAACTACAAAAAGAATTTCGTCCTCGAAATTCCAAGAATACAAGATAGCTAACTACTGGAAAAGATGAGGGAATTTCTGCCGGATCTCGTCTTCTCGCTCCCAAGTGGATTCTCCATGCGATCGATTACCCCAAGAAACCAGCACAAGAGGGATAACCTTGTTCTTAAGAACCTTTTCTCTTCGATCCTTGATTTCAACTGGTCGCTCCTCAAAAGTCAGGTCCTCCCGAACGGTCAACTCCGAATGATCCAAGACATGAGTCTCATCACGAACATACTTCCGTAGTTGGGACACATGAAACACATCGTGAACTCCTGCTAAAGACTGTGGTAACGCCAACCGGTACGATACCTCTCCAACACGCTCCAAAATCTCGAAGGGTCCGACGAATCGAGGACTAAGCTTTCCCCGACTGCCAAAGCGAATCACCCCTCTAGTCGGTGATATCTTCAGGAATACCAAATCACCCACGGCGAACTCTAGAGGTCTTCTTGACGTGTCGGCCCAACTTTTCTGTCTGTCTTGAGCTGCCTTCATATGCTTCCTGATGGTATTCACCTTCTCGACTGTCTGTACCACCAAATCTGGTCCTAGTAACCTTCGTTCACCAACATCATCCCAACAAACAGGTGAACGGCACTTGCGACCATACAGTGCTTCAAACGGGGCCATCTGAATAGTTGCTTGGAAGCTGTTGTTGTACGAAAACTCCACCAGGTGTAGATGATCTTCCCAAGAACCTTTGAAGTCCAACATGCAAGCCCTCAACATATCTTCAAGGGTCTGGATCATTCTCTCTGATTGTCCATCGGTCTGAGGATGATAAGCTGTGCTAAACTTCAATTGAGTCCCCAAACTTTCTTGTAAACTCCTCCAAAAGTGCGACAAGAATCGAGTGTCCCGATCGGACACGATGCTTACCGGTACTCCATGCAATCTGACAATCTCCTGCATGTACCGCTCTGCCAAAGTCTCCGTCGATTGACCAACCCGAAAAGGAATAAAGTGAGCTGCCTTGGTCAACCGATCGACAATCACCCATACGGCATTGTTGCCCTTTGGACTCCGCGGTAAAGCCGTCACGAAATCCATGGTTATATGTTCCCACTTCCACTGAGGAATTGGAAGTGGTTGCAACAAACCAGCAACCCTTTGATGTTCAGCCTTGACTTGCTGGCACACCAAACACTTAGCCACGAAGCGAGCAATTTCCCATTTCATACCTTCCCACCAGAAGTGCTGTCGAATATCTCGGTACATCTTTGTCCCTCCTGGATGTACAGAGTAAGCTGAACTGTGTACCTCCTTCATAAGCTCTTCACGCACATCTCCTTTTGGCACACACACACGGCTACCATATCTCAACGAACCGTCTTCGTGGATCAGCAAATCGGTCCGCAGTCCGGCTTCAACCTGCTCCCGAAACTTTTGCAGTCTAGGATCCTGCGATTGTGTCGCCTTAATCTTCTCAACTAAGGACGATTGTACTTGCAACTGCATCAACTGTCCTGTAGCATGTGGTAGCACAACCTCCAGGTCAAATCTCCGAAAATCCTCAATGATCTCTCTCTGTGCAGTCAATATCTGAATTGCTGGTAACCGGCTCAGCGCATCCGGCACGACGTTGACCTTTCCCGGATGGTACTTAAGATCGAGGTCGTAGTCGGCCATCAGCTCCAACCATCTGCGTTGTCTAATGTTCAACTCCTTCTGAGTGAACACATACTTCAAACTCTTGTGATCTGTAAAGGCTTCGACTCTCTCGCCCAATAGGTAGTGTCTCCAAATCTTCAGGGCGAAGATCACGGCTGCAAGCTCTAAGTCATGAGTCGGATAGTTCTTCTCATGAGTCTTCAGCTGTCTCGATGCGTAAGCGACGACTTTCCCGTTCTGCATTAAAACACATCCCAATCCCTTTCCAGATGCGTCGCTATGAATCACCAGTCCTCCAGAATTATCCGGTACGGTCAGGATCGGGGCGGTTATCAACTTCTGCTTCAACGTCTCGAAGGCCAATGCACATCCATCCGTCCAGACAAACGGTACCTCCTTTCGTGTGAGCTTGGTTAACGGCTCGGCTACACGAGCGAAGTTCTCCACAAATTTTCTGTAGTAACCGGCGAGTCCAAGAAAACTCCTTATCTCCGCAACATTCTTCGGAATAGGCCAATCTCGAACTGCTGCAATCTTCTCGGGATCAACGGCGATTCCATTGCCCGACACAACATGCCCCAGAAACTTCACTTCTTCCAGCCAGAATTCACACTTACTCATCTTCGCAAATAACTTCTCTTGTCTCAGCGTCTGCAGTGCGATCCGTAAGTGCTCAGTATGCTCCTCCGGACTCTTCGAGTACACCAGAATATCGTCAATGAATACCACAATAAACTGGTCCAAGAACGGTGAAAAGATCCTGTTCATCAAATCCATAAATATTGCCGGCGCATTAGTCACTCCGAAGGGCATCACTAAATACTCGAAATGCCCATACCGAGTCCGAAACGCCGTCTTGCAAATGTCTTCTGCCTTCACTCGGACCTGATGATATCCTGATCGCAAGTCCAGTTTCGAGAATACCCTCGCGCCACTAAGCTGCTCAAAGAGTTCTCCAATGCGAGGGATCGAGTACTTGTTCTTAATAGTCACCCGGTTCAATTCTCGATAATCAATGCACATCCTCCTCGTGCCATCCTTCTTCTTTACTAAAAGAACTGGAGCTCCCCACGGCGAGTTGCTGCTTCGAATCCATCCCTTCTCGAGTAATTCACCCACTTGTTTCTTAACTTCTTCCAATTCCACCGGTGCCATCGGATAATAAGATTTTGATACTGGCGCTGCACCAGGAATAAGGTCAATCGCAAACTCCACATCTCGCTTCGGCGGTAAGCCCGAAATATCCTCAAACACATCCATAAAGTCGCGGACAACTGCCGGCTCTTCATCACTATCCACTACCATAGCCGCAAGAACATTGTTCGTCGGCCTAGCCCTAAACTCGACTGGCCCGACAGAACTGCTTCCTCCGATGGAAGTAAACTCAGGGTGTCCGGGAATCTGGAAAATTACTTTCCTTGCCCTACAATCAATATGTGCGTGGAAAGTGCCAAGAAAATCCATTCCCAAGACTACTTCATAACTGCCCGTATCAATCACCAAGAAATCTGCAAAAAGCTCCCGTCCGCAAACAACAACTGTACAATCTCTACATTCCTTACTAGTTATGATTTTCCCATTCCCAGTGTGTATGTCCCAGAAACTAGACAGGGTCGTGCAGGTGATCGAGTGTGTAGTTATAAATTTGGATGACATAAAACAGTGGGATGCTCCGGAATCAAATAATGCCAAAGCGGGAAAACCACGAACGAGTACAGTACCTGAAACCACTTCTCCTGATGCCTTGGCTTCCTCAGCTGTCAATGTGAAAGCTCGACCCTGGTTGGGTCCTTGTGTCAGCTGCTTCTGCCCTTGGAACGGTCTCTGCGGAGGCTTCTGTATCTCATCTCTCGTGCGAAGCTTCGACGGACAAGTACCAACTGCGTGATCGGCTGCTCCACAAACCAGACAAAGTCCCAGTCTCCTTCGACAATCCTTTTGCATGTGGCCCGGTAAATTGCAGTAGTTACAACTATGCTCTTTCTTCGATCCACAATCACAGGCTTCTTCATTGGCGTTACACCTCGACGGTCCACAGGAACACCTCTGCGCCCATGATCTCGGTTAGGTACAAATGCAGGCTTCCTGGCCGCAACTGCTGTCTGGTGAGGGTTCCCTTTCGATCCTGATAAACTCTGCTGCTCTCTGGCTGCCGTAAGAACCTGTGAGAAAGTGGTCAAACCCAGGGAGACAATCTGCCTCTGGATGTCCATATCCAAACTGCGCAAGAACCTTCGCGTCCTGTCTGCCTCCTTGGCGACTAAGGGTCCAGCGAAACGGCTGAGTCTCGTCCATTCCGCTGCGTGTACATCCACAGCTGCTCCATTTTGTTTCAGCCCAATAAATCTCTCCTCCATTTCCTCCCGTGCAGTCCGCGGGAAGAACTTTTCCAAGAAACTTTTGGAGAAATCCGCCCAACTGATTGGCTTGGACAAGCGGGTCTCCTCCACAAGCCACCACTCTCGGGCGTAATCCACCAGCTGAATGCGCACCACATCAACTCTCTTGTCTTCAGGGATCTGTGCCGCAACCAATAAGTTCTCCGTGTCCACGAGCCACTGCTCGGCTGGCAACGGCTCCTCCAAGCCAGTGAAGATAGTAGGACCCAACCGTCTGAAATCTGCCACAGTCCCTACTCGGTCGACTGGCTTCGCTACAGCGGTGTTCACAGACTGCTGCATAGCCTGCAAACCCTCCTGAAATGAATCTGCTTGCTGCTGGATCAGCTCAGTTTGCCTCTTCTGATTTTCCAACATCCCGCGTATCACTCCTAACATGGCGGCTTCATCCACACGCCTCTGATACGTCTTGAAATTCTTATCTGCCATGGTCCTGAAATCAAAACAAACAACATTAGCATGATGATAGATTCAATATATAAATCAAGGCTAGAACTCCAAGATACTTAAATAGAGTGCTGCATTGTAGCTATGCCGCGGTATCATAGCCGCAATTACTTAACTCCACCCAAGTCGTCTAAGTCCTAGAGATAACAAGAAGTTAGGTTTTCGAGTTAACAGTGCAAAGTAAGTTTGCATGTCGACATGATCTGGAAGAATGATTCAAGGACGGTAAAACGGTCAAGGTGGCAGGACATGTCTCCTAATCACGGGTATTATGATTCGCGTATCGGGTGCAATACCCAACTACAAAGAATCAACCCAATTAACCTATGGCTCTGATACCAAAAGAACCATGTCACGCCCCGCTTCCCAGAGTACGCGAAATTGGGCACGTGACATAGCCAACCATGCTACCTGTGGGTAGGACGCATCCGTCCACAGTCACATTACGGTTGTAAAGATATCAAGAACAGAAAATGAACTAAACTAATACATGTCCAAATCCATAATAACAAGAATCAATAAACAATAAGTGCGGAAGCTAATGATCCAATACAATGAATAAACAGTACGTCCCATAATGCGGGCTCACATCTGGAAATGAACAGAAATAAATAAACTAAACCCTAAGGACTCACTGTTCAGCCTGCTGGCTGAAGTACTCCTGCTCGGTCGTCGACAAAGGTACGGAATCTGGGCCATGCAAAACCCAGACGTCAGCGCGTCAAAACATCAAGTATATAGCATAAATATGGTAATAAGCAATGCAAGTATGAACATGAATAAAGCAATAATAAGAGAGAACAAGCAGGGTAATGTGCAAAGGTGACTAAACTGTCCTATCAGGTTTTCTACTTTATAGTCTTTGAAACCAATTGATGAATCGTCGATGTAACCCAATAGTATCCCGTACATACCCGGGACCACGGCCACAATATTCTCGGCGGCAGCCGAGACATGCCGTAAGGCACAGAATAGGAAAGTATTAGTATCCCGTACATACCCGGGACCACGGCCACAATATTCTCGGCGGCAGCCGAGACATGCCGTAAGGCACAGAATAGGAAGGTGTACACTCGGTATTACCCCGTACATACCCGGGATCACGGCCACAATATTCTCGGCGGCAGCCGAGACATGCCGTTAGGCACAGAAAGGAATGTGTACACTCGAACGGTAGTGAACTGTCAAGTTACAAATCAGGTTCATCTTTGATTTCCCCATACCCCCAAGCTATGTATGTCAGGTCAGGTATTCATTAGTCACGGACTAATGCCGACACAAAATCCGGTAAGAGTAGGTCTGTCTGGATCGACAGCAGGAAAGGTCAGGGTTGTCGGCATTAGGCATGAGATCAGGTAACAGGTCAGGTTACTTTCAACAGGTAGAGTCGATATGTACAGGGTGTTGTGTCCGGTGTATCAGTACATGTGTCAGGTGTATCAAGATCGGTCAATATGTAATGCAATCAGGTATATGCTGATAACAGGTATAGTAACGAATAATGAACAACAACAGGAACAGTAACTAACAATATTATTCTATGTGGACACAGTGATGTTTGTATTTTCATATTAACCGGTCCACGCACCTTTGGGGTGCAATAGCCACAAGGTGAAGCAATATCGATAACATACGTAATGGAGTTTGCATGAATTTAAACTAAGCATAATAATAGTTACAAAGATGATCTAGCAATTTAAGCAATGACGTGCCAATTGGTTAATTAGTTAAAGTGCGGATTGATAGCATACCGATTAACTACATGTAACCACTACAATGATTTAACGTTACGGATGATTGTAAATGTCACCAAGTCGTGTGATTATAACAGATAACATGATTATTAAGTTTGTAGCATGTTAAAGCAAGTATTCGGATACTTGCCTCGACGGTTTCGCAAACCGGAACGCACGGATGCAATGTCGGCAGAAAACGCGATAAGATAGCACGGGCCACGGATCGAGTCCCAACAGAGATCAACGAGATCACACGGACCAGGGGGCTTCGCTGGAGCGTCGGGTTCGCCAAGACGGTACGGTCGGATTCCGGCAAAACGCGACAACAAGTTAGAAACAGACAAAAGATTCAATGCGATCAGCGGGGGGGTTTAAACTGCACAAAGGAAAGATAGGGATGCCCACCGAGAGATACCAGGGACGGCCACGACGGGCTCGACGGCGATGGGACGCCGGCGAGGCAACGGCGGCGGCGGCTGCAAGGGCTGAAGGCCTCGGGTGTGCGGGCGAGGGTGCTGCGGCGAGCTAGAGGAAAGGGTGGTCGGCTCTGGTGGTCGAGGGGAAGAAGGAGGTGGCCCTGGTGACAACGGCGAGGTCGCCGGTGCGTTCTCCGGTGAACAGCGGGGTAGGCGATGGGTGAAGGCTCGGGCTGGTGGTCCGGCGAGGAGAGGAAGGGAGGTGATGACGAGGTCGCGACGAGGAGGGTGAGAGGGAGTCGTGGGAGGCGTCGGCGACGAGAGGCGGCGTCGACGTCGGCTGTGCAGGGTTGGAGACGACGTCGGGGGTTGGGTGCAGTGCGGAAAAGAGCGGGAGACGAAGGGAGGAAGGTGCGGTGAGGTCGAGAAGGCGTTGCTGGCGGCGACGAGGTCACGGGAAGGTCGGCGGTGAGGTCGCGAGGGCTAGGGTTAGGGTTTCGTGTGGGTTTCGTGATGGAGGAAGATGGGTTGAGGGAGGCGGCTGCTGCATGGGTTTTAAATACGAGAAGAGAGAGAGGGAGATTGGGGAGAGAAAGAGAGATTTGGTGAGATAGAGAGAGAGAGAGAATGAGGAGAGAGACAGAGAGAGATAGGGAAAGGAGGGGCCCACGCGGGAATTCGTAAGCTTGCGATTGGCTGAGGGAAGGGTAAGGAATTAACTGGGTAAAGATTTGAAGGGATTAAGCTGTTAGGAAATTATATTCGTATATAATTTTAGTTTTAGTATATTAAATTTAAATGGGCCCTTTTTGGCGCAAAATGAAACATTTCCAAATCGCGCCCGGGTTGCGCCCAAAAGTTCCAAATTCAAATTATATGATTTTAAGCGGGTTCCAAATTTTGAAAAGAGGTGTTTAAAGATTAAAATGCATGCCCCCAAGTCGGACACTTGCACGCGCGCGTAGTCGTCCAAACTTGCCCGTTTAGCCAAACGGAACGGAATCTCGACACGCGGACGCTACCACGCGACTAGTGGCGACGAGTAGGCCAACATGGACATTTTAAATTTCATTTTAGGAGTTAAAATTTGTTACGTGCCAAAATGATTTAACCGGGTGAAATTTAGCAATAAACACCAGTAAATCAGGAAAATTGGAATGAGCAATATATAACCCTCAACTAGTAATATAAATAGTATTCTTGGGCTCGGGTGTTACACCTTGAGTGCTTACAAACCAAAGACTTCAAAATTACAATCTAAGAAGATAGGGAGAGGACACAAGCGACGTCACCCACCGTAAACCTAGATCGTAAGATCGAAGACCTAACGGTTCCAGCAAACAAATCCCCAAACATCTTGTGTGCACTAAATCTCCCAAAGAACCGAGGCTCTGATACCAATTTGTTGCGTCAAATATGATCACAAAACAATAAACAAACGATAAAGAGAAGTAACGAATAAACAAAGCAATAGAAATAGAGCACAAACCGTAAGAGACATAAGATTTATGTGGAAAACCCTTGTAGGAAAAACTATGGGCAAAGGAGAAGCACTTTACTAATCGAATAAATAGGAGGATTACAATGATAGATGAATTCTCACAACATCCCTCTCAAAACTCAAGCCTCATCTCTCTTAAATCAGATTAACAAAGGGTTACCCAATTAGAGTTACAAAATGCTATTTATAGTACGAGGCAAATGGAGTAAAAATAGGATTTCCCAAAACAGTCCAGAATTCGGCCTAAAACGTCGAGACACATCTCTGGTTTTTTAAGATGGCTCATAAATTTATGAGCCGGCTCACGAGTCCTTCAGAATAACGATTTCTTCTCTGTTGCTATGACGGATCAATCATCAATTTGAGCCGGCGCAACTTAAAAATCTTCCGTGAAACGCCGAATTCAATAGGAAAAATTCTAGGGGTCGAGAATACGAGGCAAACTCAACAAAAACTTTGGCTAATTGCTTTTGCTAGTCCTTGGCCAATTCTATGTTTAGTATTTTAATTATATCAAGACTGGTGGGATAATTGCTGAAACAACTTAATTCTTTTCATTGGAGATTTTGTTTGGTAAAAATTTCTGCAGAAACATCAAATTTTGTCAAGTTATCTAATGTAACCAAAAGAAAAACTTCTTAGTTTGGTTTCTTAAATATAGGTTTGTTCCAAGACCAGCATGCTCAACTCAAGTGCTTAACCAATTATCTGGGTCTCAAGTAGAAGCTTGGTACAAATCATCTCGTTTAAAGAAACCTTTAGCGGTCAACTATATTCCAAGATGGCATGATCAGCCTACATCTGGCCATAAGCAACCATTTGAAAGGCGTTCATCAGCTTCCGAGGCAATGATGACTTCTAAAACTAGAGATATATCGAGCACATTCACTTCTGGCAACGAAAAGGTTGGAGTCTTGTTACTCAATCTTGGAGGTCCGGAAACACTTGAAGATGTGCAGCCTTTCTTGTTCAATCTTTTTGCTGATCCGGTATTGCTTGACGCACTTTCATATGATTCTTCATTCATAGTTTAATATTTGCTAAATTGCAGGAAATACCCCTCACATTTGGCCATAGAATAGGAGATACCCCTTTCATTTCACAAAATGCACATAACATGATATTTAAACGGTAATAAGTAGTAACCCTTTGTGAGAATATTACTTACTAACCATTAATGAATCATCTAAGAAAGATTATATAATTCTTGATGTATTTTGGGAATAAAAGTTGATTTATCCAAAATAATGACACCGTTAAACTTGAAGGGGCAAAGTGCAGGATTGGGTATTTCCTGCTATAGCCAAAAGTGTGGGGCATTTACTACAATTTAGCTTTTAATATTTTATAGTTTGTAGTGGAGCATCCCATGCATAGCTTTTTCTTGTCTTCATGATGATAACTGGAGCTTGATCCTAGAAACTAGTTCTGCTACTCATTTCAACACCAGTAAATTAAAATGCATCCAAGGTCAATTCTCCAAGACTAACCATGAAGAGAATAGCAAAGCTGAACATTTCTTCATAGCTGACTTAGATAAGGTTCTTTGACTGTTCAAACAACAAAAAGTATTCGACAGCTTCAAGATTTTTCTGATAGTATAGATGATTATGCTGGATAATCATATAGCTACATGAATTTTTCATACAATTCTTCATTTATAATTTGTAGGTGACACAAGAATCGTTTTTTTTTTTTTTTTTTTTGCTTCTTTCTATATATTACACAAGGCCTTCTGATGTTGATCAATTACCATAAGGTCCAAATTATAACACATGAACTATGATGCTAAAAAGAAGTGAAAGTAGATAACCATTGTATACAAGGAACCCATTGAAGAACAGTGGGAGCTGATCATAATCTATTATTTTACTTTAAGAAACTCCAACATATATTGGCTCTGTGAATTCTTGATCGTTGTCAGGGTTTATGGTTGTTCTTTTTATTCATATTGTTGTGGATGAAATTTTTATTGCCATATATTTGCAAGGAAAAAACGTCAAGTCTAATTTTGTTTTATATTCCTGTTATGGTTAATTTACCATTTCTGTTTAGATTCACCATGGCAATTTGACCTTTTGGCACAGCACACAGGCATTCAAGCAGATTAAAAAACTAGCCTGGTCCTCTTTTATCAGTTTAGTTTCTGTTTCAACTTTAGTGGATCTCCTTTAGTGACCTTTGATTATATCAAATTACAGGACATTATTCGGCTTCCCAGGATGTTTCGTTTTCTTCAGACACCTTTGGCACAATTTATATCTGTTGTCAGAGCACCCAAGAGCAAAGAAGGCTATGCTTCCATCGGTGGTGGTTCACCCTTGCGCCAAATAACAGATGCACAGGCATTGTCTTTGTATACCCTTCATTTTGTTAATATTAAGTTATTAACTATACAACCTCATTACCCATATAGTTGGCCATAAGATTCCTTCTGATATGCTTTGTGCTTTCATACAGAAAGTAATAAAGGAATCACGAATTCATGATCAACGCTATCATCTATCTCTTAAAGCTTCAGCATGCTTTACTGAAGTTATGAAAAACCTGTGTCGTCAAGATCATAATGTGTCGACATGCTTAACTGACACCACGACAGCTGCATTGTATAAAAAGGATAAAGATAAAAATACAGATCAATATAAAATACTTTTATGAGAAAGAGGCTTTTGCATGTCAAGTTCTCTTGTTCAGATGTGTAGTTAGTTTTCCTAAATGGAGGCACAATTTGCAGAACACCAGCGCTTATGTCCTTGGTCTTTAAGGTTAGGTAGATAGTTCCTTTTCACCATTCTGATCTATTAATGGCCATTCCCTCTGTTTATTTGAAACCATTATTCCCTTTATTAGGGCGTCGTAACAGGTTCCCGTTGGCATGCGATTGTTTTAGTAGCAAGTTCAACCACAGTCCATATATTCCAAACGATCTCTAATGAATTTCCATTGTCCAAACCTTTGAAGTTTCACCTACCTTTCCTAAAACAACCCATTCCGGTTCTATGTTTTCATGTGTTCTTATCAATCCATATCTGGAGCTCATATTCTCACATATTATCATGATATTCCTATGTTCTATACATTGATGTTCTATAAATCTTGGCTGTTTATCCGTCTTCTCATTTTCTCCATCCTACTTATAAGGGTTCTAAATTCTTATTTTTCTCATAAGTGTGTTTTCACCTCTGCGATCTTGCCTACGTTAACTCTATAGAAATGCCAATTCCACCTTTTCATGATTGGTTTATAGCAAGTCACAAGAACAGTCATTTTTTAGTAAGCCAGAATAGTAGCTTTGGAGCAACCTAGGCAATCCAATTTGCAAACGTTGATAACTAACTTAACAAGTGGAGTTATAAGTCTTTTAAATAAAATCATAAATGCGAGATAGTAAATTATACTGTTGGTAAAGTCGTGTTGACGATCAAATGCAAGATATAATCATACAACAACAACAACAACAACAACAACAACAACTGAGCCTTTTATCCCAAGCATATGGCGTAGGCTACATGAACCAACATGAGAATCACGCCGGGTCCAGCACATGAATCCTCTGTCTCCACTCACTTCTATCGAACAATATACCTTCATTGAGTCCTTTGGCAACCATATCGTTTCGTATCACCTCCATCCATGTTTTCTTCGGTCTCCCTTTTGCCCTTTTGCCATTACCCATATCGAGAGTATCTATTCGTCGAACCGGTGCTTCCATAGGTCTGCGTCGCACATGACCAAACCATCTAAGCCGGTTTTCCCGCATCTTCTCCTCCACGGGTGCTACACCAACTTTTGCACGAATATCCTCATTTCGCACCTTGTCTTTTCTAGTGTTACCGCACATCCAACGAAGCATGCGCATCTCCGCTACGTGCATCTTCTGTGTATGATGCTTCTTAGGAGCCCAGCATTCTGTACCATATAATAAGGCAGGCCGAATAGCGCTCCGATAAAACTTCCCTTTCAATTTTAACGGAAAGTTACGATCACACAAAATCCCTGTTGCACTCCTCCATTTCAACCAACCAGCTTGGATCCTTTGATTAACATCACTATCGATCTCCCCATTCCTTTAGATGATGGAACCTAGATATCTAAACTGGTCGCTCGGTGATATCTCTTGCCCTTCCAATGTTATACCAATATGGTTTTGACATCTCTGGCTACTAAATTTGCAGTGCATATATGCTGTCTTGGACCTGCTCAATCTGAATCCCCGAGATTCCAATGTTTGTCTCCATAATTCCAATTTGGCATTAACCCCTGCTTTCGTCTCATTTACTAGAACAATATCATCAGCGAATAGCATACACCAAGGGACTTCATCTTGGATAGTTCTAGTAAGCTCATCCATCACGATGGTAAACAGGAAAGGACTTAATGCAGATCCTTGATGTAAACCAATAGTAATCGGAAAATCACTTGTTAAGCCACCGCAAGTTCTGACATTTGCCACTACTCCGTCGTACATATCCTTGATTATGTCAATATACTTGACGGGGACCCCCTTTTTTCATCATTGTCCCCCATAATACCTCTCTAGGTATCTTGTCGTACGCTTTTTCTAAATCAATAAATATCATATGCAAATCTCTTCTCCTCTCTCGAAAGCGCTCGACAAGTTGACGAAGCAAATGAATCGCCTCTGTCGTCGATCGTCCAGGCATGAACCCAAATTGGTTCTCTGTTATCTTAATATCCTTCCTTAGCCTGTGTTCAATCACTCTCTCCCAAAGTTTCATGGTGTGACACATTAGTTTTATTCCACGGTAGTTTGAGCAACTTTGAATGTCACCCTTATTCTTGTAGATAGGTACAAGGATACTTTTCCTCCATTCATTTGGCATCTTTTTTGTCTGCCAAATCTTATTAAACAGATCTGTCAGCCATTTAACGCCTATTTCTTCTAAGCATCTCCAAATCTCGATAGGAATCCCGTCAGGACCAACCGCTTTTTTTAAACCCATTCTGTTCAAAGCTTCTTTAATCTCAGTAAGTCTTATTTTACGCATGAAATCACGATTTATATCTTGAGATTGAATGACAAGTCCATCCAAATTCTTAGTAAAGCTCTCATTGAACAATTTGTCAAAATAATCTCTCCATCTTTCCTTGATATCCTCATCTCAAACTAAAACCTTCTGATTTTCATTTTTGACACACTTCACCGCACATAAGTCTCTAGTCTTCCTTTCCCGCATTCGAGCAATCCGGTATATATCATTTGCAGCCTCTTTAGTGTCTAATTTCTCGTACACCTCCTTGTAGACCTTAGATTTAGCTTCCCGAACAGCTTTCTTAACTTCCTTTTTAGCCATTTTGTACTTCTCAAATCTCTCCACATCTCTACTTTTCTTCAAATCTTTATAAGAATCTCTTTTAATTTTAATAGCAGCCTTTACATCTTCATTCCACCATGATATGTCCTTAGATGGTGGAGCACCACTTCTCGACTCACCAAGTAGATCTCTAGCTACTTTCTTGATACAACTAGTCATTTTGTTCCATGTTTTGTCTGGATCATCTTCCGACTGCCAATCCGCTTCTTGTACTACACGATCTATAAAAGCCTTTTGATTACCTTCTTTCAATCGCCACCATTTAATTTTAGGCTCTACCTTACGTCTAATCTTCCTAGGTTCTCTTCTAAATCGAAAATCTAGAACTAAAAGTCTATGTTGAGTAGTTACACTCTCACCTGGCACTACCTTACAGTCGATACAACAACCTCTATCTATTCTTCTCGTCAGAAAAAAGTCTATTTGACTAGCATTTGATCCGCTCCTAAAAGTGATAAGGTGGGACTCTCTTTTCCTAAACCAGGTGTTTGCTAAGATCAAGTCATAAGATAAAGAAAAATCTAGAATCGAGTCACCTATTTCATTCCTTTGTCCGAAACCAAAACCTCCATGGATAGTATCAAACCCACTACGACTAGTACCTACATGTCCATTAAGATCACCACCAATAAATAACTTCTCTCCACTAGGTATACTTTGCACCACCTCGTCTAAATCCTCCCAGAATAGACGCTTACTAGCGTCATCAAGACCTATCTGTGGTGCATAAGCACTAATAACATTAAAGATCTCTCCACCTAGAATAAGCTTAACCAGTAAAATTCTATCACCTTTTCTCCTAATCTCAACTACATCCTCAAGCAACCGTCTATCTATGATTATACCTATCCCATTACGATTTTTATCTCTACCCGTATACCAAAGCTTATAACCCCAAGGCTCTATGACTCTACTCTTTTCACCTACCCACTTAGTTTCTTGCAAACACATAATACCAACTCTCCTCCTAATCATCACCTCCACTAATTCTATTAGTCTACCCGTAAGGGAACCTATGTTCCAGGAAGCTAGACGGATCCTATGAAACCCTTGCTTATTTGTCACTACACCCGGGGTCCGATGTAGCGCGCCGTCTCTGGACGACGACCCTTGCTTATTTGTCACTACACCCGGGGTCCGATGTAGCGCGCCGTCTGTAGACGACGACCCTTGCTTATTTGTCACTACACCCGGGGTCCAATGTAGCGCGCCGTCTCTGGACGACGACCCTTGCTTATTTGTCACTACACCCGGGGTCCGATGTAGCGCGCCGCATCTGGACGACGACCAAGCCCTTGCATATTTAACACTACACCCGGGATCCGATGTAGCGCGTCGCTAAGTAGGGGACGCCCCAACGATATTCTTATTATGGTTCATGTCATAGAATGTGACAAAGTTTTACGTTGGCTGTCACAAGCCTACCACAACCCTCACCCTTAAGCTATGTTTTATTTTTATATTGGTTTTGTTCTCGTCCTTTATATGCTCTTGTTGCTATTGCTATTCTTTGTTCTTCTTGCTCTTCGAAGTCAAATGCTGCCAAATTATTCTGAAAGAGGGTCCATGCAGGTTATGTGAGTCATATACCTAGATCTAGATGGCCCCAATATCACGTCAGAGCTAGGCTGCTTCGTATTATATCTCAAGACTCTAAACAATCTTCCAAAATTTTGAGGACTGCCAAATTATTTCCTGAGCATGTAAATTGTGATAGTTCCACTTTATCACTTGATTGATAAAGGTAAAAACTAACTCATGGGATAGGATTGGCTGGTTTCCCCCCCATCTTTCTTTGGTTAAAATTAAACAGCGTTTTGCTTGCTTGAATTTTATGGAATTTCATAAATTAAAGTGTCTTAATATCTCTAAATTCCTAAATTTGTTCAAGGCCCATGTTCTAATTGACATATTTCAGCAATCTAAGGGGTTTTCATAGTTTTGTCGTCAGTATGCTGTACCATGATGAATGATATTAAATGTATTAGAGATCGTCAAGTATGCAAAACAATTGAAGTAGGAAAAATTAGTAATAATTAGTTATTTAGTTGACTGCTAGGGCTAAAACAAATTTTTTTTCCTCCAATAAATCTAAACCGTTTATTAAATGTTCTGCTATACTTACAATTTTAGTTTTTTACTTTTCTTTTCTTCCAAATGGACTGATGCTAATGTTGCCTTCTGCACTTGTCTTTTTTAATGAACCTTAAAGGCATCAGATGCATACCAATTCTGTAGGCAGAAAAGAAAATGTGTACAACCTTCTTGTTGGTGCTCCTAATTAAAATTTTAGATATAGAATTATGCAAGTTTATATTTTAACAGGACGGCTTCCTGTCTTTGTTTAGGCGGAAGAGTTGAGGAAAGCCCTCTGCGAGAAAAATATCCCAGCGAAAGTGTACGTAGGAATGCGGTATTGGCACCCATTCACCGAAGAAGCTATTGAACTGGTAAGACATCTAAGTAATCTCTTCATTCCATTTTTTTTTAATTTTATAATGGTATTATAAATATATCCTGCTTTTTCAAACAGTGAAGTTTGTAGCATATATCTGAATTACTGTTGGTGTTGTACTTGCATCACAGATAAATACATTCACTTATTTCTATTTGGAATGCATGGAAATGCATAGCATTATGTAATTAGCTGTATAAGTATCTTATCAAATAGAGACAATGATATTAGTCATAAAAAGGTGTCGGACACTATGTTCAGTTTTATGTGAAATAAATTACAATCCCAAATTCTATTTTGGTGTGTAAACAAAGATATAATTTGCAATCTGATAGTTAAGGTTGCCCATTTTTTAACTGCGTGATTCATGCGCTGTAGCCCAAGTCAAAAAAATATTGTGTTTATGTAGAAAGTGAAGCAAATTCAACCAATCTTTCATCAGTATGATTACATACGTCCAAACATAGGACAAAAATTAGGGGTGGGGGTGGGGGGTGGAATACTGATGCAACCAGCAGGAGCAAGAGAGCATGGAGAGACAAGAGTAATAAAGTGTGAAATGAGAACAGATGAGGAAATGAAAAGGATTTGAATTAAAAATAATACATGTTAAGAAATAAAAAGATAGAAACAATAGGAGGACCAGAGCAGGAGAATAATATGATTGGCAACAAGAGTTAGGGAAATATCATGGGAGGAAGAAGTGGAAACAGAAGCTCACACTATCGACAGATGTTTCATGTGAAAGATGACTCAAGGGTACTTTTCACCTCTTTGTATACTTGTAAAATTTGAATTGAAACAGAACTATAGATTAGACCCTGTAAGCAATTTTATGCCGGTATTCTAGTTTCCTGATGTTATATCGTTCTAGAGAACTTGATAGCTGAATATTTGCACTCTTTGGTGTTTCTTCATACTATATTTTCTTGATTACTATATTTCTATGAAAAATATGCAGACTATGAACGAAGGTTTCAGCAAGAGTGCTATATTATGATCGTCATGTTAAATTATTTAACAGCGACTATTATTCTTATTATATTCCCATCTTTACTCTTTGCGTTGTCTCTTTCCTTGCAGATTAAAAAGGATGGAATCACCAAGCTTGTTGTGCTTCCTCTTTATCCGCAGTTCTCTATATCAACTAGTGGTTCAAGCCTTAGGTTGTTAGAGAGCATATTCAGGTGGTGCAGTTCAAAATCGTGACGATGTTATGATGCTTTTAGGAAGCATTATGAATCTTATGACATTTATTTAGTTTTGTAGGGAGGATGAATATTTAGTTAACATGCAACATACAGTTATACCTTCATGGTACCAGCGTGAAGGATACATCAAAGCCATGACAAGTTTAATTGAACAGGAGCTGCGTAAATTTGGATTCCCTGAAGAGGTCCTCTATTTTTTACTTAATTTGTTTAGTCCAGCAAATTATCGCTGTTCCACTGCAAATAGATGTTTGCATGTTGTGCTATATATAATATTATTTCTTACTTCTTAAGAGCTGTAAACTCTCTCTGCCGAACCTTTTCTTATCAGGAATTGAACTTTATGATATGTTTTCTTTTCAGAACTGAAAATATTTATTACATTAGAAGTCCCTGCTAATTGTAGCTGATACATAAACTTGACCTCTTTGATGTCATTGGTTCAGAGATGAACTTCGATGCTCTCCCTACTACTGTTTGATTGTCATCATCATATTTCATAATCCAGCAACGGTCCTTTTTTGTTAGGTTATGATATTTTTTAGTGCTCATGGAGTGCCTCTTGCATATGTGGAAGAAGCCGGGGATCCGTATAAAGCAGAAATGGAGGAGTGTGTTGATTTAATCATGGAAGAACTTGAAAAGCGAGGAATGACGAATGCGTACACCCTTGCTTACCAGGTTTAACTACAATGCCATTGGTTTGTGTTCTGTCAACATCTGTACCAATATATTCATCTCCCCACCCCAATAACTAATTGTTTTAGATTCGTGTTGCTTATGCATTGAATTGTATACAGCATATTTGTAGATATTGGAAATTTCCACGCTTCTAAGCTCCTATTCAGTATAACAATGTATGTTTCTGTTGTGTTAACACTTGTGATTCACTTCTAAAACCAGGAGTTTAAACTTTAAACTTCAAGCATCTACCACCCTATTTTCCATTGGAATATGGGCCAAGAAAATTTTTTAAGGGAGAGAACGAGCGAGAAAGAAAATAATATGGGGCCCTGATGGCTTTATGATCGTGAAGTTGTTAGCTGCTACTTTGAATAGGTTTAAACGAGAAGATCTTTTAGTTATCTGTATAATCAAAATGAAAAGGCTGGGTTAAGTGGGGAATCTTTTAATCAGGGTTTGTTTTGGCTCCATCCCCTCACTATGATTTCTGCTTCAGCATGCATTTTCTTAATTACATCGATATAAGTATTAGACACTGCTATTTTTTTTCCTTACTCACCGCCGTGGACCTTATCATCAAATGGCAATTGTAGTAAGCAAATAGCATCACAGTTAACTTTCCTTGCATAAAAACGAATTGCTTTTTGTGACATGTTACTTCTTTTTAGTCATTGTTCAACTATTCTCTTCAAAGATTCATTTTGTGAGTTTTCACAAATTTTTTCTACCATTAAATTTATTACGGATTACCAGAGCCGAGTGGGACCCGTGGAATGGTTAAGGCCATATACCGATGAGACAATTGTGGAGCTTGGACAGAAAGGAGTTAAAAGCCTTCTTGCCGTCCCAATTAGGTATCTTATATATAATTGTATTCTATTAGAACCTAATTTGTCTCCGTTTTCCAATCAATGCACCTTGCCGTTTTCCAATCTATGCACCTTGGTTCTGCAGTTTTGTGAGCGAGCACATTGAAACCCTTGAAGAAATTGATGTAGAGTACAAAGAGTTGGCTATTAAGTCTGGCATCGAGAAATGGGGAAGGGTTCCTGCTTTAGGATGTGAGCCTACGTTTATTGCAGATCTTGCTGATGCAGTAATTGAGAGCCTGCCTTATGTCGGAGCAATGGCAGTCTCAAATCTTGAGGCTCGACAGGTAATAACTTTTAATCCACGTTGCCTAAAAAAGTAGACTTGCTATCAGCTGCATATATTATCCTTCATGCTAGCTAGTTTCCGAGAATATTTGATAGTTAACATGAGTAGTTATATAAAAAAAATTCCCCAAGAAATGGTACTTCAAATGACGATGAATAGAAAGATACTAATTAAACCGTCATTTCATACATTTAACCGTAAGTTGTAGCTAATCTCAGCTATTGTATGCTGTAATGCTGTTTGGACACTTCTTTTCTAGTAAACTACTGGATCATCTGTTTGGATATATCATTGAAAATTTCAGTAAGTTTTCTTCAGTTCTCACATTTGTTACCCTGTTCCATATCTCTATCCCTTAACGTTCTAAACAAATTACTTTTTTTTTTCCCATGAGAGTTTCATGAATTCTAGATATATCTATAGCTGTCAAAATCGTGCAATAAACTGTATGATGCAAGAGGCAATGGCGGATCCAGGGTTTTATCAAGGGTGAGGCCAAAATTGCTATCGTTGTAAAGGCCTCGTGTCCGAATGTGGGGGTTCGGGAGCGGTAGCCCCTGAGCCGAATTTTTTGAGTTCAAGTGGGAGTAGAACCCACGCCCCTCTCAAAGACTAGAGCTTATGGCTAGCGCCTAAGACCACTAGGCCACCCTTATCTATTTTTATTTATATCTATATAATGATATATGTACATATCAATATATATACATATATTGGGGGTGTTTATTTTTCAAAACTGGCTCCACCCTGCCCTCAAGTGGGTCCGCCCCTGGCAAGAGGTTTTCGATACATATCGGCAATATATATCATAATAATGATCTTTTCCGGCGATATATGATATGTATCTGAATATACTATATAAAAATTTTACGATGTGCTATATTTATGATACAAATATCAGATTAAGTCATATTTTGTAGGGTCTACACTCTGCAATTTCATCGGGTCGGGTTATAAAGGCTAATAGCCTATAATATATAAAGATCAACTGCCCAAACTTTCCAAAATTCCTCCGATCAGAGCCCTAAATGCTTCTCTGCGAGATGTCACCTCGCCTCTCCTTTCCTCGCATTGTCTCGCCTCGCTTCCAAAATTGCTACTTTTTGCAGGCTTATGATTTATGATTTGTGAACTTGGTTCGGAAGTTCTATTTGTGAAGTTTAAGTGATGTTTATGTCATGTGGTTTACAAATTATACTTTATGGTATCATTATGCTTAATAATCTTGTTAATATGATTGTTTACATGATTTTTATTGATTCATGTATCTTGTGTTTGCATGTGTTTATTGTGTCAGTTGTATGACTAGCATTCCTAAACATTATATTCTTCATATGGGTTGTTCTATTTTGCTATTTTAAATCATATTTGTATAAAATGTATAGTTGTATGCTTAATGGTTTATCTATTTCTCAAGCGAACTTCATCTTGCAATATACTTTATGATACGATATACGACACTATATATAAGAAAACCAATGAACTACATACATACCGTGATTCTAACTACTCTGAATATAACAATTTTCCTCTCTTTTTTTGTTTTCCTTAAAAGGGTATATCGTATTGTAATACCATGAACTTTCACTATTTTTGACATAGTTTCATCAACTTTGAGTCCGTCGTATTAAAGTTTATATCATTTGAAACCGTTGATTTTAGTAGTCACGCTACCATCATGTGAACAATATTTTCTTCATCTTAGCCTTTGCAGCTTCTGTAAATCTCGTTTCTTTTTTGCACCAAACAACCACCCAGATAGAACTATGAGAAAAGGTGCATTTTCCAATCGTTTCCCAAAAGCGCATAGTTTGTCCTCAAGAAAGAACCTCTCCAAGTCAATGCACTTCCACGTTCCCGTGCTCCTTTTTTCTTTTTTCATTTTAGTTCAGTCTCTTTCTGATATACAAATTGATTTCTAAAGGTATGGAGGCATGAACAAAATGAGAGTGAATAAGGTTTTCTGAGAAGCTAAAATGCTAGAGGGAGGATATGTGGTCATGTGATGTGACGATCAAGGCCATGGCATTTTAAGTGACTACTACAGTAAATGTTTTGAAAAATTATTTCAGTAACGAATAATTTAGTACAACAAAAATTGAAAAAATCATGGTATTTTAATGTAACTTACCAATTTATAAAATTCATGTAAAATTTTCCAAATTACAATGCGGGTTCGTTATTATTTTTTTTATTTTCGTTTTTTTATAATATACCATTTCAGACAAAGATTAACACCAACAGTGTAAAAGATGTGGCTCGTTCATGAGGCATTAAAGCAGCATGCCTCGGTAATGAAGATTTTTTGTTGTTCTGTGTTGTGTTGCAGTCTTTGGTGCCGTTGGGGAGTGTGGAGGAGCTATTGGCGGCGTATGACACGAAGCGTGGAGAGTTGCCTCCTCCAGTGACTGTCTGGGAATGGGGTTGGACCAAGAGCGCCGAAACATGGAACGGGAGAGTGGCCATGCTGGCTGTGCTCGCTCTCTTGGTCCTCGAAGTAACCACCGGCCAAGGCTTCTTGCACCAATGGGGAAACTTGCCCTTGTTCCGATGAAAAAACACAAACTACTATACATGGGAACAATTTTTGGTCTGTTGATGTAATGGATTTTGTATATGGGTACAGTACTATCAGTAAGCGCACATTCGTTACAGAAACCTTATAGGAATACAAGGCTTCGTCGTCAATTACTATACGTTATATATTGTGGAATACCCTGTTGTGGTGCAACTGGGTCGATAATGTTGCACTCATTTCGATTGTATGGGAGCTAATAAATCCTTTAATTTTGTTTTCTTTAGTAATTGCGCAAAACCTCCCTGTAATTTACCTTGTATAGCACTCCATCATCCGCAAGTAATTTATATGTGCAAGATGCCCTTTTGCTCTTCGAACAAGACCCTGAAAAGCACTTATATACAACTCTAAACGACTCAAATGATTGTCTTGTTTGGCTTTAAACCTGTTATACTGTCCGGGGTAGAGGGTAAACCACAGGGGTGTTTTGTGCAATTAACTCTTTTACTTGTATTGTTTTGGTATTCTTCGACCGCATTACGGATGTTGCATAAGGACAGTATCTTTGATGTTGCTGCAACTTGAATCTCTACGAAAATCGTTATAAAGTAGTCTAATTTGTGATCGGTGTGATCGGTGCGTCGAACATGTCCCATATTTCAGCATTCCTGAATACTTTTGTTGCTGTGTACTCCACATCAAGCTTACCGAACTGAAACAGCTATATTTTGTTATGCTGTTCTTGAAAACATTTGGAAAAAATATCATGACACTATGGCCGCTTTTGTGCGTTGGCTGCCATGATTTCTTTAGTTGAGAGCAAAGTTGTAATATCTCTCTGCCTATTTATATATAATATAAATAAAGCTATAAGAGAGAATATTCTTTATCTAGCTTGGAATTTAGTCAAAAATTTGTTTTCAAGCCCTATTTAATTCTCTTACTAGTTACTGTGTTCGGATCATGGAAATTTTTTTATTGGTTCCCACTCAATATTTATCTCTTTTTTTTTTTGAAAAAATTATTTATCGCTTTTTTAACTCATACATCTGCGCTTATATGATGAAAAAAACTCTAATTCTGTCGTCTTTTTTAAAATCTCTTTCTATTTTTTCTTACACTACTTGCGTTTTGCTGGCAAATTACTAAAAAATTTCAAGATTTTTGTATTCTACTTGTGTTCTACAGCATGTAAAATATTGAATAATAGAAAAAAAAAGAATTTTTTTTTGAATAATAGAAAAAAAAAAGATAAAAATTTAGAGATAAAAATTTCTCAATCTTCGTTTGGTATTTTAAAAGAATAAACATACAGAAAAACCAAAGAAAATTTGATATTTTTGAAAAAATCGCTATTTTCATATGCAAATAACATGTAAGATATCAAAATTTTGAAGGTGACGGAAAATTTGAAATTTTCATGTTATGCATGTATAATATTGAATAAACATAAAAATAAAAAAAGATTTTTTTTTCAGATTTTTCAAAATTTTGCGATTTTCTTATGCTATAGCATGTAAAATAAAAAAGGAAAGAAAACAGATGCTCCCTCTGTTCACAAGTACTTGTCCGTTTAGAAAGTTCTGTTCACAATTACTAGTCCTTTTAGAAAAATTTTTTGTCCTGAAGTAGAGATGAGCAGCATAGAATTTTTCACCACATTTATTATTTTGTTTTTGTAAAATATCCAAATTAACTTCATTTAAAAAGTATTGGTGCAAATTTCCAAAGAAAATTTAAGAAGATGAGAATATAACATTCATTTAATATGAGGGTAATTTAGAAAAATTTACTAGGATGACAATATTATAATATTTCTTTCAAATATACTTTAAATTATATCTTAATTGCCGTGCAAAAGTTTAAAAAGACATGTAATTATGAATGGAAGGAGTAATATTTTGACTTTTGAAAATTTCGCGATTTTCATGTGCTACATAGCAAACAAAAAATATTGAAAACCTGAAGCAAACAGAAAGTTTTTAAATTTTTTGAAGATTTTGCAATTTTTGTATTCAAGCAAAATATTGAAAAACAAAAAAAACAGAAAAGTTCTAGATTTTTGAAAATTTCATGATTTTTGTGGGTACAAAGTGCAAAATAGTGGAAATTTGAAGAAGAAAAAAATAGGATTTTTTTAAAACTTCGCGTTCATGTGTTGCCGGGGTTCTAATCAACCGAAGTCTCAGTCATTCGGACCGGATTTCTTTGTTCTGTTAGCTTTTTAGTAGCAATCGACAACCTCTTAATATTTTACATTGCATAACTTTTTGTCACCTAGATATCCAGAAGTTCTTCAAAAATATGAGCAAGTAAAATATTAGAAAATCGAAGAAAATAGTAAATTCTGATATTTTTGAAATTTCATGATTTTTATATGCTATATTACGCAAAAACTTGAAGTTGCGAAGAAAACAGAATTCTTTTGAGATTTCTAAAATTTTGGGATTTTCGTTTATTATATCATGCAAAATGTTCAAAAAAAAAGAATAAAATATTAATTTTAGGATTTTTGAAAATATTGCAAGTTTCATGCTCCGTGTAGCAAGCAAAATAATAAAAACTTGATTTTTTTTTGAGATTATAAAAAAATTTAGATTTTCGTTTGCTATAAAAGCAAAATATTGTAAAATGGAAGAAGATAGAATATTTTGATTTCTTTTTATATTTTGAAAAGTTTAAAACTTTGTGTGCTACAAGCAAAATATTGAAGGAAAAAAAAACATATAATAATAAGATTTTTGAAAATTTCATGATTTTGTATGCTATATAGCTTGAAAATAGTAAAAAATTTAAGATAACTGAAATCAAGAATTTTTTTAAAAACTCGCAATTTTTTAACAAAATATTGAAAATTTAAAGGAAAAAAAAAAGAAAAAATTTGGAATTTTTGAAGATATTACTATTTTCATGTGCAAAATAGTGAAAAATTGAAGGGCGCAAAAAAATATTTAGCGTTTTTGAAAATTTCACGATTTTCATTTGCATGGATATTGAGAAATAGAAGGAAATTAATTTTTCAAAAAGATTTTTTAAAATATATCGATTTTCGTGTGTACAAGAAAAATATTGAAAATCCGGAGAGAATATAAAATTTTGAGATTTTTGAAAATTAAACGGTTTTCGTACGGTAATGCGCAAAATATTGTAATTTGAAGAATATAAATAATTTAAAGATTTTTGTAAATTTCAAGATTGCCATGTGCTGGATGCAAAATACTAAAACCGATAAAAACAGAAAAATTTATATTATTCATGTGCTAGGATGAATAATATTGAAAAAAATAAATAAAGAAAACAGAAAATTTCAAACTTTTCGATGTTATATCATAGAAAATATTGAAAAACGAAAAACAAAAAGTCTTTATTTCCGAAATTTTCATGATTTTTTTGTACTATAGTAAATTTTCTTTTTGTGCTATAGTAAATTTTTCTTGTTCTAACCAAAATATTGAAAAATAGAAAGAAAAAAAAGCAAAAATTTTGAGATTTTTAAAATTTGGCCATATTCGTGTCCTATAGTGTCAAAATGTTGAAAATTTAATGAAAACAATTTTTTTGGGTTTTTTGTATTTCGTGATTCTCATGTGCTATATATAACAAGCAAATATTAAAAAAACAAAGAAAAATAAGAAATTTTGAGATTTAAAAAAAATGCAATTTTTGTATGCTATAACATGTAAAATATTGAAAAGCTGAAGAAAAATGCAAAAGTATTTGCAAGTTAATCCTTTATATATATTACATATCAAGTGTGTAAATATGAGATATTACAACTTACGAATCATATAAGAATAAATTTTATATCAGTGTGATTTTTCTTGACTTTGGCCTTTGTACCGGCGCATTGCACGGAGGCGCTTGCTAGTATCGAGGATTAAAGAACCCATCGCGTGCTTATAATCTCTACTATTATAACCAAAAAAAACTTAAGGGTCTCCAAATTGATTTCAATTTGATGGTCTAACGTAACCTCAAATAACACTGCATCAGCAGTTAAATAATTAAATGTAGAATTTTCTTTAACAAATATTTAATAAAGACAATCATCAATTGAATCAGTTATAACTATACAATCATCTCTACTGATCTTAAATAACTATTAGAATCATTTTGAAAACAAATTAACCACTCCCACACTCCACCATTTTAGTTTTAATCTTCTCTAATTATTTTGAATGCAGATTAAAAAAGTTAAACATGATTTTTATTTGAACACATCCATCATGAAAGATACTAGTATAAATAAAGGGTATTTACCAAAAACGTTTGACCGACTTGTGAGGAACTTATGCTATACATCTCTTTCCTCCTGCGTCTCCATCCTCCTCTTATACTTTTTCGTAATGGAAATTCCTTTTATTTCTATTTATTTTTCTTGTTTCTACCTTCTTTTCCTCATCTTCTCTCTTTTTGTTCTTTCCCCTGTTAGGCTTTATGTCATAGTAATTTACTGATAAAACTTGAAAGTTTAGGTCAGTTTACTTGAAAATGTCCAAAAATGTAGGAAAGATTTGAGATGGAAGGTAGCCTTCGAGGGTGATGCTGCAACTTAAAAGGTACAAATAAGTTGTGAATAATAGAGAAAGTTCTTGTTTGATTGCATTAAGACTATTTATAATTAGTACTTACCTTAAAAATTACTTTTAGCCTATCAGTTCTAGTTTGAATTTTTAGTTCCATAGCATAAAAACTTCTAATTTTATCCTCAATTTACCCTGCCTATCTGAGCGGAACAAACCTTAAAATTTGAAACCGAGAAAAAAATCTCTCCCCCTCTATCCCCCACACACCCTCACAACACTCCATCCACCATTCCCTCTCTGCCTCTCCCTCCTTCGGAAGGAATAAAAAATCAAGAATTATTATTTTTAATTTTTAGATCACAAAGATTGCTGATTTAGTTTCTAAGATTTTTATTTCTTTGTGTTAATAATTAAATATTTGTACTGTTATAGTAATTTATACAATAATTGTTAAACAGTTATATTCTATCTATTATTAGTAGCACTGATTAAATATAATTGATTTGTTGTTTTAAAAATAAAATAGAATGATAAATCATTAAGAGACCCACTATAATATTTAGTTTTTGGCTCCAACAATTCCTGAACCCCACAACAAAAGTTGTTGTCCAAAAGTTCAGCGCGAACGGTTCAAATTCTAAATGCTCTAGTTCTATCCAAAAGTTTTGATCGACTAACATGGCCTTGGGGTTTACAATTTTGATCTCAATTTGATACTCTAACATGACCGTGATAGTGCCACATCAACATCAAAAGAAACGAATGCAGATTTTTCTGAAACAAATACAATTACCAACTTTATTAGTTATAACAATACAATCATCTCTACAGCTGAATTTAAATAACTACCAAATTACTATATAACCATGTGATGTCGATTTAATCCATCTTAATTTTTCGAATTCAAATTAAACACATTTTTATTTAGAGAAGTATATTGCACCGGCAAGATACTAGTTATACTTGAGCCATGCAGATTCTAAATTTTACAATGAGTGAAGCTTGAAAGAGTGAGTAGACCCTTAACAAAAAAAGCAAACAAAACTATAGGGTACGCATAGATGTGGCCATTCCTCTTCACAACCACAAATTGAAACCAATCACTCCCATTAGAGATAGCTGAGTATACCAGCTTTGCTCAAATCAAACACTGAGAAGAAAAGCTATTAAGCTTCCAGACCAAAGAAGAGAGAAAAATACACTCAGGTAGAAACTGACTTCAATCAAAAGCGACACTTAGTACAGCTATTGAAATACAGATTATACGTTATAACAGTGAATTATAGCCAACATGCCACATTTTCTAGTGCATGAAGTCAGAACTGCTGTTGCGACCAAAGAGGAAACAAAGCTAAGTTTCATACGAAGCACAATCAACATAAACTGTTGATCAAATGGATAAAAAGTAAGGAAAGGAACGATGAGATATTTTTCATGGTAAAAATTAGATGGGGCCATTCTTTTTCTTTATGTAAACATCAGCAAGTCAAATTGAAAGCAACCATATCCACTAGAGGAAGCAGAGTGCACATGAATAAGGTTTTATAACAAGTAATTCACTGGCAGCCATGAAGAAAGGAGAGCAATGGCAAGGTTGACGCAAAGGGTTTAATTGAAGGCTGGAACCTTCAAAATACAATATTAAAAATGAAATTTGATACCGGTCTGTTTATTGAACATGGCGGTGGGAAGCATGCAATCTGCGACGAATTTAACGAAGATTGATTGCTTGATTGCTGCTTGCTGTGATATGAGCCCCTTTATTGATGGAGGTGTCAAAACTGTTTCAAATGTAACACCCACAATGCAATGAGATGGTCAGTCAGGATATTCTTATTCTCTGTATGAATTATCTAAAGCATTCGCTAAAATAGCAAGTCCGATGAATGTTGCGGTAATCTTTAAGCAAAATGTTGGATACATATGTGCCTTGATTTTTGGTTGAGCTGTTTGAAACTAGAGAGGCCAATCGGGTCACAGTTTGTAGTTATTTACTACCAAACTTTGGTTAGAGGATAATCATGCTGTAATTGTGGGATGGATTCATAATTAAGACTCCCTTTTCTTTTAAGGGAATATTGGAGCTGCTTTTTGGCAAAAGTGGAGAGTTGGATGATGCCCTCGGGGTATTCCAAGAGGGCACTTTGCCAGGCTTTATTGCAGCTGGCCTATAATGAGGATAAAATTACCTATTTGATCGATATTAACAAATGTTTTTGCAACAGAAAAACAACAAAGTGTAAAAATTATACCGTTTATGGAACTTTGAGTATTTGTAGTCTTATTAAGTTTTGAATACTATACAAGTTGGTGTTGTTTTTTCCCTCTTATGGGAGAAAAACTGGGCTAAAACGATGATATGAAACTCTTATTCTCATGCAATAGAAGCACCGCATCATTATATATGTCGACACTTTCCTACTTTCGTTAGGTTTTCTAAAGCTCACAGTATTAGACCAAGATAATGGAAGTATGTTACTTGATGTAATACAAGTGCAGGTGTAGAATCATAAAGTAATCTTTAAAAAAATGAAAAATCATCTGTCAGCTTCTAAATTGATGAAGTGAGTGCTTTAGCTAAATCTACCTTTTTTTTTGCACATACACTATATAATGATATCTGGTGATACATCGCAACTGTACTATAGTGAAATACTCTGCAAAATATATATGCCCCCCTTTGATGTTGGAATCTGATCGAGCAGTTAATACACGGTATACCATGAACTAACAGATGTTGCATGAAAGAAGAAACCAAACCAACAAAATAATGTCATAGAAGTTATTTGGGAAATTTTGAAAGGTTTTCTTTTTTTTTTTCAGGGTTTTTTTTTGGTGGAGGGGGGGGGGGTTGTTAAACAGAAGCCAAATAGTTTGAAAGTGAAAACAGCAAGCAGTCATAAATTCAAGGAGATCAACGAGTGATCAGTCTTAAGAACAGGGAGCATAGTTCAACAAGGAAACTACAAAGCTACATACTGTCTTCAGTCCATGATGCATGCTGTTTGTTTATCTTGAAGCCGACAACCAGAAATGACTAGAATTAAAAAGGAAACCTCCATACCTTTTTCAATCAATTCTTGGCCTTGACAACACTGTTATCCTTAATTCAAGCTCGGTTGTCGAGTTTCACAATCGTTTGAGGTCCTCATAAGAAAGCGTTTCAGTGTCCTTCCTTCCTAGTTCACTTAAAGGAGGTCGTTTGTCAAGCAAGTGCCAAAGCCAATCAGGGTACTCAGAATCCGGTAGTATCTTGGGATCGGTTCCATCCTTGAGAATATTGACTCCGTACACTGTACTGCTCTTCATTTCTTTGGTCAATACCTTTTTCAGAGCATCACCACTTCCTCCTTTTGAACCCTTCTTTGACTTAGGGCCAGCAGCAAATCCCCTGACGGTCATGCTCCCAATGGCCTTGTTAACAATGTTGATGTGCTTAAATGATCTTGCGCACCTCATCGCCATGTTCCTAGCTCCTTTGTTGTATCAACTTTCCTGGATTTACCTCTCTTAAGTAATAAAGACAAAGTTAATGCAAAATAACAAGGAAACGAAGCATCCATAGTGCAACTTAACTTTCAAAAAGAAAACTGTACATGTCGATAGTTACATAATTTTTTTGAAAAAAGAATATTGGCCATAAATTGAATAAAATTATTAATTATATTTAGTATAGTAATTTGAGTTCCAATGTTAAATTTTTATTTATTAAAAATCAGAGGTAGCCAAAATAAATTCCTAGATTTTTATTCCCATATATAATAGAACTGGTTATAATTAAATAAGCAACATGCCGACATCATGATTTATCTCTTTTTTCCTATCAAATGAGTTTAGATATAGAGCATGTCTCAAGACTCGAGAAAGCTCCCCAAAAGAATGAACTATTGCTGTCAGCTCAAATACTAGAAACAAAAAATGACATTCAACCAATCATATCAACACAACATGGCATTCAATATTTTTAATAACAATCACGTAATCATCAAAGTGTACTAAATTTTATCTTTTCTTTTTATCTTTAAATGAGGTACCCTAACAAAATTACCTTACTAAGGCAAGGGCTGATGATGTTTTTATTGAGCGTGATTCCCTATATGTATAATGGAATTGCTCTCCCATTTTGGGGGAAGCGCCAACTACAACTTTTAAAACCATATTTGTTGCAACTACAGCATAGAGATACCATGCACCAAACTTCCTATTAAATATCTTATCAATTGGAGTCGCATGAGGCTCCAACTACAACTCAAACACAAGCAACTCAATTGAACAAGAAACTGGTAAATAAAGTACACCATTTTCTATGCCTGATAAATATTTATATGTTACTGTAACAGTAACAAAAATCAAAGATATGCATCATCACGACATAGATGGAACTGTAAAATGCACTTAATGTTTTTACATGCATAAAACATATCTAACTAACCTGAACATGTCAATCATCTACACTCTTTTGGGGGGACTTGCCAAACCGCTTCATCAAATATTTGATCTTTTCCACAATTCCATCCATATTTTTTTGTTCAGTTTCATACAAAAGAACCTTCAATGTTTGAAACCTGGGGAAGATTTCTCGGTTTATCATCTCCTCTAATAGGTCGCAAGCCCACTCAACCTTTCTCACACCACACAACCCATGAATCAAAAGCGTGTATGTGTCGAGATCTAAACTTAGATGATGTTTATTAACGATGTCATTCAAATATATGTCAAGTTTGTTATCTAACATTCCTGTTTTAAAGCATAGTTTAAGCAGTGGAAAGTACGTCTGAAGAACAGGCCTACACAAAGAGTTCTCCATCTCCTTTAAGACATCCAATGCATCTTGCTCATTGTTATGGCTGCAAAAGACTGAGATCATTGTATTGTACGTTGATAAATTACGACTGACACCGGTCATTTGCATCTCTACCTCAAAAATATGAGAAGCCTCACGTACTCGACCTGCTCTCCCAAGAATATGGATCAAAGAGTTGTAAAAAAGTGTATCAGGTTTACATTTTGACAATTTCATCTTTTCAGCTATGTGCAAGGCTTCTTCAAATTTGCATGCCATAGCAAGTGAATGCATGAGTGTTGTGTATGTGACAACATTTGGGGGGCAGCCATTAGCAACCATTTCATTGAGGAGGTCATAAGCCTGAGAAAATTTCAATTGGTTGCAATGAGCTTGCAGAATGGTTGAGTATGTGATCACTGAAGGGTAGAAGCCACAGCCTTTCATCTCTTGAATTGTCCACATGGCTTCATCAATCTTTCGAGCACTGCACCAGCCATTAACAAAAATGTTAAAAGTGTAAGCATTTGGGGGAATGTGAGACTTCAGGTTCAAATACACCTCGCGGGCAACCTCAACTTTCTTTTCTTTGCAAAGGGTATCTAGCAATACATTCATTGCTTCAGTGTTCTTACTTAAGCCCATAGATCCTATATCATCAAAAACCTCAATAGCATCTTTCCATCTCCCAGCACCCGCAAGTCTTCTCAAGACCCTAGCAATTGTTTCAAGTGAGACAAGACCTCCTTTTTGCATTTCTTTTAGAAAATTTAACATTTTCTCTGTTTGCTTCGCCTTCCCCAACAAATCTACCATCTTGTCACACGAATATGTAGTATATTTGTAACCTGATTGCATGTTTGCCCATTGAAAGAAACCCAAAGCAGACTTCCAATCATCTCCAAATTTATGGAGTATCCCTTCAACAAGATCAGAAGTTAGTTGTATCTTACAGCAAGATGCATCATGTTTGAGTGCTTGAACAACATTTTCTACTGTCCTGTTGTGAACACTTAAGATGGCTCTCTTGATTTGGTGTGTGTACTCTTCGACCTCAGGATCATGGGAAACCACGTTTATCCTGTTTTTATGAAGTGGTCCTTCACAACATAAATCGGAATCAGACAGGAATCTTACTTTCCTTATGAAATGTGATTGAAGCAAAAGGCTATAGCGACACCCAGAGGTCTTAGAAACAAAAGGAGGAAAGACTGAATATACAAGAAAAGGGTGCATCCTATTGGTTGAATCCCCCTAGTGACAATATCGTAGAATAAAGACCATGTGAAGGAACACCAAATAATTCCTGCACCCCAGATAGCTCAGAATTAGCTTTTTCTTTCTAAGATGATAATAAAACCTCATCCTACAAGGAGGCAATTTGGAGATAAAATTCAACAGATTCCTAAATTCATATATAATAACTCACATGAACAATTTCCTATTCCTCCAAAGGCAATCTATTGAGCCTACAAAATAAAATACACCCTTATAATGAGATAGCATTGTCTGCTTAAAACACTAGACGATCAAATAAATCTATTACTAGGATTGCATTCGGATAAACATATCTAGATATTATATGGATTTGTATTTGGATAATACTTGGGTATGGATAAAATTTTCCATCATTCGGTCGGTTATGAACGGATATATACATACAAATATTTTCTTAGATATAGATATTGATATGATTTTATTTAAATTATTCGGACACGGCTTCAGATGTTTGTATACCTGCATATGGATTCAAATTTAGATACAAATATCCAAATACAAATATAGTCAAATATAAAAGTTTAAAATATTTTTTGGGGGGCAATAATGCTTATCTAACTAATATATGACACGGTTCATATTATGCGTACTAATACTTATGCGTTAAAAAATTATTTTTTTGGGTCAATAATGCTTATCTAACTAATATATGATGTGGTTCATATTATGCGTACTAATACTTATGCATTAAAAAAATCAAGATTCTATTCAGCCGTCTTCTTTTGATAGTATGCATGATAGGCTAGTAACATATCCAATATACCTGTTGACATGTCTACTAATTCACAAATTTTTTTGATGCATATATTTCTATATCAAATAGTTTGAGTACTCATATTTAATAATCATATTTGCTTTTGGTATGCATCAGTTTCATGTACATTTTATACTCCACGTTACTTTTGCCTTATTGTGTCTCTTTTACATAGTTATGTCCGGTTTGTATCTGCATTCATCACTCCCAGATCCGTATTCGATTATGTGAAATATACATGAGTTTTTCATTCGAACTACATCTATATGCATAGTTATGATTAGAAATCAAATATGAATATGGTAATCATAATATTTGGTCTATATCTGATCCAAATGCACCCTTAGCTATTTATATAAAAGAAACAAAGCTAATAGGATTGATTGCAAATAACCTCTTAACAATTGGGTTGTACGCTTGTTTCCACTGAAGTTCTAAAATCAGAACTTATTGCAAGTCGTTGCTCTATTAAAATTTATTTCTTCATTTCTTAATTCAAACATGCTATTTTCTTCCTCTCTTTTATCCATCGCAACCATTAAGGGATAATGGTTTTGATTTTCCAATCAAGAGATTAACTCATAGAAGTCCAATATCTTCTAAGAATCAAAAAATCACCATTATTTCCAATAATTTACACCAAATCTTCCTTTCATTTGTGGACCAGCTCATCCCTCTAGATCGACCGGATGAGTGAATATTTCCTTATTCCATGATGAAGATGATGGCTGTCTAAGAGGCTTCAAAGTTATCTCTTGAAACCAAGGCATAAAGTATGTACAATAAGCTACCACACCTCCAGTGCCATTGCCTGCTTTTCCTACTATGGCTAATGTGAAATTTCATTGCAACATCCAAACACTTTTGATGTGTGACTATCAATAAATAATAAATAATAACGGCCTGAAGTAAATTATAAGCAGCATTTTATGAGCAGTTATCTATAAATTTTTAAATTTCTTCAAGTTGGTACTAGTTGCAGTAGCGTAACTATTGCAATTGATTTGTAGATATCTATACAACTTCAAAAAATAATCCAGACAGTAATAGTTGAGGTAGATCTTTGCTTTTTTGAGAAATACATAAAGGATAGGAATGGACTCAACTGCATCATTTCCTGAGTGCCGACTATAAACTTAATTACTTATAGAATTATAAATAAAGGTTGAGATACTATTGTTTCATATTCCTATGAACTAAACAGTTAGAATTCTACTTGGCTCAATGCCAACAATAATTTCCTCTCAGTATTAGGTGGATCATTATTTTGCTTTTGGTCAGGTATTTGTTATGAATAGACGAAATAATTGATTGTGTTCACATTTGTGCACGTGCGCATAGCTTATGTTTTAATAGGAAAGTTAATTGACTATGGATATCTTTGATTATGATGGCAGCATTAATGGTGTTTAATTTTGCGGCTGGGTTTTGTTTCCATTCTGTATTGCTTTGATTGCATATCACCTTGTCATAGACTCCTAGTTTCCTGTGCATGACCTTATTCCCCTTCTTTCGAGTTTAAGATAATATGCATGTTTAAATTGTATGATTCGGATATTTTGTGTAGTATACAACAAATTTGCCATATATAAGCATAAGTTAATCATTCAAGTGTTGCTAAAAACTCTAATATTTATAACTTTTGTTGCAAAATGGCAACAAGGAACTCAGAATATTGCCCGGTAAATTTTTCAAACTATTTAAATCATCGTGATCTTTACAAATAACCTACAATCCACACTACTAGAAAGGCAAGCAAATTGGAACCTCTTGTTCAATTGTAATGCATTCATGACATGAGGGTAATCAAACAAGCATACACCGTAAGAAATAAAAACTATATAATCACACTTTAATGGCTCATGAAAGGTTATTTTATACAGCCAGATCAAATCATATTCATTTTCTCCTAGGATGAATGTGAGAGGATGATGGCAACTTAAAACTATTACATATACTTTGGTGCATGGAAACCATCTAAAATTTATGGATTCTATTTGCATAGCTTCTGCTCCTCGAAAACGTTTGTAGAACTACGAAGTGCAGAAATTGTTTGTTTTCAGCCCCTCCTCATGAATACATTAGGATATTACTTGGGGTTGATTTGGATCAGGGGGTCAGGGTCCATCGATTAGGGTCAAAGAAAGCTAGAGTTGAATAAGATGGACATTTAAACCTAAACTAGAATCAAAAAAATCTAAACTTTTTTTTAAAAAAAAAATCGTAGAAGTACCTTGTTGAGGTTGAAGGAGAAGATCTGAGGAGCAGAGGCAGCGTCGATGGCAGGCGAGGCTACTTTTGAGAGGAGATCGGAGGCAGAAAGCGGCCGTAGTGGTCCAGGATGCGGTGGCGGTCGAGATCTAAGTTGAGGACCCAAGGTTGCTGAAGGCAGGGGTGAAAGAATGCGGAGGAGGCGCTGCGGGGGCGGCTAGGGTTTTATTTGATTATACAGTGTATACTGCTCTCCCTCACATGACACTCCGAAGATTTGGCTAGCAATTAATTTTTTTATCATGGAGAATTTATACATAAGGTCTCTTTTTAACATATTTAATGTGGCAGTGTAATAACATTTTAACACATAATCAAGGCATTAAAATTGGAGGCTCAATTTGAAGGGAAGCAATTAACGCCCAAATCTATTATTTGGTTATTTTCGAGTTTTGCAACTGGGTTTTCAAATCAAACTGTTCTTTGTGTTTGGTTAACAAAACATAAAAGAAATGCAGTATTTGTTACAAATTTGCATAGGTGTCATATACAAAGCTTATACGGTATCTATAATTATTACTATGGTCATGCTTACCATTCCCAAATTTGCAATTCTTGTTACATCCAATATGAGTGCAACAAATGTTGCAAGAATTTGATATTTTTGCATCTTCATTTTCCATTTTCAAGGTATTAAATTTGTTGGGAAATAAAGATTTTTCTTTCCTCTTTTTTTTTTGCAAAACAATTGTTGCATACATGCTACCAAAATCCCATGACCACTTGGCGGAGCCAGACATTTTCGCAAGTGGGGACGGAATCTAATGTATAAAATAATCATATATGGATAGGTTACAACTGTAATCAACGTTGTTACAGTTATAATAAAGTTATATATTTTGCAATATACTTTGTGAGATGTGAGTATCTCTTTTTCCCCAATTCATATGCTTCTCATCTTGTGAGGCAAACATAATAATTAGAATAGCCAAAAGTCAGAAATGATTGAAAGAAGATGAAATATGTTAAATATGTTATGTTATCGCTACTAACTTAAACTTATTTATTTTGCTAATTCGGAAAAGCAAAACCAAACTTACATTGTACAAATATTATTCATGACCATGATATAAAACCTAACAGTTAAAGATTTAATTGCCTTTTTGACGCGGTCTGGATCGCGCCAAGATGTTACCTTCCGTTGATCTGCTGATGACGGCAATGGATGGCTGAGATTGGTCTGGAGGCAGGCTCCTGAAGCGTGTGGATCTCAATGAGTTTGAGGTTGGTTGTCGCTGAGCTATCCGCAAGGAAGTCCCGGGATGGTTGTACCACCGAGGACCCTCCGACGATCAAATTAGAGGAGAAATCCGAGCAGAGTAACGGTTTAGTGGAGTAAAAATGACTTACTTGAACCGTCTGAAGAGGGGGTTTATATAGCGGTGGCAGCAGGCAGGGCGGGAGCGAGAATCACGCCGGCTGTTACGCTCCCGACGTCACGCCCGTGTGATGAGCGGGATCTCCCATTAATGGGGAGGCATGCTCGTTAATGGGGGATCGTGATGGCATGGAACGTGGGATGTGGCCCGCGGAAATCTCGCGCATGGCGAGATTCGCGGGATGGCGGTTGCGCCTGCGGGTGGTGCCATTGGTCGGTCGATGAGACCGAGGAAGATGACCTCGGCGGGAGAGCTCGCGGACGAGCGGGAGAGCCGAGATATCTTGGTTCTGCGGTAGCCCGAAGACGAGCTGTGAGGCCGAGGAGGCTAATTGTGCAGGGGGCTCGAAGGTGAGCCAGCGTTTGTTCGTAGGACGGGCATAGGAGTGGTCTGATCGGCCACTGTAGGTCCTTTCTTGCATGCATTGGGACACGCCATCTGCCACGTCTCATGATCTGGGAGATCACCGATATCGAGCATCATCATTAGCCCCCCACTCTTGTCCCGACCAGCTGACGGGTCGGGTCGAGAGTGGTCTGCCAGGTCACCCGAGGTGAGCTCCTTTTCTAAGATATCGTCGGGCGTGTCCCCGGGCAATCCGTTGTATTTTCTGGATGATACCAGCGAATCAGGGAGAGATCTTTTGCACTAAAGAGGGTGCGTCGGATCGTGCGTACTTTTGCTGAAGCAACAACCCACGTGTCGGGCGCCGGTTGGCTGATATGACGGGCCGCAGACTTCTGGCGTCTGATGGGATCTGGCCAATATGCGTGCAGCAGGTGGAGCGATCATGGCCGTTGAATACGAAGAGTTGTTTTTGGCGGGAGCCGACCGTCGCCTTTGGATGAGGACGCCGGTGGCTATAAATAGAGGTGGGTCCTCTTCAGGGCCCATCTCTCTTCATATCTTCCTCGTTCTTGAACTTGTAAGCTCAGCGCTCTCCTTTTGGTAGGACCAATGGTTCGATCCGCGACTCTTGGTGCCTTCGGCGCTCAGTCCCGGAGGGGGGCCGTCGGTGCGGCCGTGCCTCCGGCTGACCCGAGGCCCGCACTAGATGTGCCTCCGAAGGCGGGGTCATCTGCCCCGTGCAGGAGGGGGATGTCCATTTCGCGGTCCCGTCGGGGCTTTCCGTTGCTGCCAGCCTTCTTGCTAGTATGGAGGAGTCGGCCGGGGGCCAAATGCCGCGGGGGACCCTGAGGGCTCAAATGGCGGCCATTGCTCAGGAGGTGGTTCAGGTATGTATTCCCTTATGTGTCATTTCGAGCGCCCTTTCCTTAGTTCGGGCGTCCCTAAGTCTCTCTGCCGTTTTTCGCCAGGTCCTTCAGCACTGTGCCCTCGTTATTCGTATAAAGGCCGAGGGGGCTATTCATGCTGCGAGGTCAGCAGAAGAGTCTTCTTCGGAGGCCAAGGACCTGCGGCTTGAGTTGCGTCTGGAGAGGGAGAGGATGGCCGTCCTTGAAGCCCGGTCGGCCGCCGCGGAGCTCGCCGTTTCAAAGTGCCGGAAGTCCTATCACCGCCTGAGTGAGTCCCACTAAGTCATCGAGGCGAAGTTGGTGGAACTGTCCAATCGCTTCGCAACCATGAAGAGGGCGAGGGATGCTAGCAGGCGGGATGCTGTTCAGACCATCATATTACAATTTTCATTTCCCTATTCTTATCCGTTTTATAAGTAAACAGGTACTCTTGACGCACGTTTGTTGCATGTTACAGGATACAGGGCTTGGATGCAGATACAGTGAAAAAGACGAAAGCTGATACAGAAAAGGGACTTTTGACAAACAAGTAGACGGATCCTAGTCAAGCCTAATCGAAGAACAGTACAAGGTCCAAAATGTCAAGTGAACGGTCAAAAGATACGAACAAGTTTTCACTGAAGATCTGGAGAAGACCCAGAAGCCCAACAGAGAAAATACATATGGAAATAGAAGGAACAAGAAATCCTGAACCAAACCCAAAAAGATGGTGAGCCAAGCCCACCAAAGGGCTGCGGATCCGCGGCCCAAGCCAACATTTGCCGTGGATCCGCGGCCATTCAGAGCCCGTGTCGGTGGAATTTTTCTGTGTCGGTGCGTCGGTGCGGGTGTTGGGATTTTCCGAGGGCAAATCTGTAATTGCGCATCTACGAGACTCTGAAACCCTAATTCTTCTGTTTACTTATAAATTGTAATCGAAAATTGTAAAACCCTATGCCTCTTTTCAATCAATAAAATTCAGACTTTCTGGGAGTTATATCCAGATCTGTTCTATATCGTTTGGAGGGAGCCGTCAACCTAGTAAGGTAAATTATGTTTTTACTTCTTTTAATTAAAATATTTTCTCATCCCCTAATGAGCGAGTAATCTCCTCGCTTGTTAGGGTTAGCCTTAGGGAAAGGGTTGAGAGATGAGATCTCTCGCCCCTTTCAATGCCACTTTCACCTAATGAATTAGAACTCCACGCATACGAGCACAACCGCTCCCTGCGGCATCCTACCCTTCGAGGTAAAGATGAACCGTAGTATAAAGGGCCGGTTGCGCACGTTTTCCGTGGGGGTTAGGGTAATTATCAACAAAGGAAGGATACAAATCTAGAGGAAGAAACATCTTCCTAAAATATTTGGATCCACTTTATTAATAATTATCTTAACATCTAATAGATCTAAAAAAGAAGGCATTGAAAGCGGTGAGGAAAAACGTTAATCTTCAAAACAGGTACTCTTGACGCACGTTTGTTGCATGTTACAGGATACAGGGCTTGGATGCAGATACAGTGAAAAAGACGAAAGCTGATACAGAAAAGGGACTTTTGACAAACAAGTAGACGGATCATAGTCAAGCCTAGTCGAAGAACAGTACAAGGTCCAAAATGTCAAGTGAACGGTCAAAAGATACGAACAAGTTTTCACTGAAGATCTGGAGAAGACCCAGAAGCCCAACAGAGAAAATACATATGGAAATAGGAGGAACAAGAAATCCTGAACCAAACCCAAAAAGATGGTGAGCCAAGCCCACCAAAGGGCCGCGGATCCGCGGCCCAAGCCAACATTTGCCGCGGATCCGCGGCCATTCAGAGCCCGTGTCGGTGGAATTTTTCTGCGTCGGTGCGGGTGTTGGGATTTTCCGAGAACAAATCTGTAATTGCGCATCTACGAGACTCTGAAACCCTAATTCTTCTGTTTACTTATAAATTGTAATCGAAAATTGTAAAACCCTATGCCTCTTTTCAATCAATAAAATTCAGACTTTCTGGGAGTTATATCCAGATCTGTTCTATATCGTTTGGAGGGAGCCGTCAACCTAGTAAGGTAAATTATGTTTTTACTTCTTTTAATTAAAATGTTTTCTCATCCCCTAATGAGCGAGTAATCTCCTCACTTGTTAGGGTTAGCCTTAGGGAAAGGGTTGAGAGATGAGATCTCTCACCCCTTTCAATGCCACTTTCACCTAATGAATTAGAACTCCACGCATACGAGCACAACCGCTCCCTGCGGCATCCTACCTTTCGAGGTAACGATGAACCGTAGTATAAAGGGCCGGTTGCGCGCGTTTTCCGTGGGGGTTAGGGTAATTATCAACAAAGGAAGGATACAAATCTAGAGGAAGAAATATCTTCCCAAAAGATTTGGATCCACTTTATTAATAATTACATTAACATCTAATAGATCTAAAAAAGAAGGCATTGAAAGCGGTGAGGAAAAACGTTAATCTTCAAAACTCCCCCTAAGCCTAACCCTAGCAAGACTCTTAATTAGATTAATTAGATCCAGTTTTTATAGATTTTTATAAACTAACCAAAACGACATTTTGAATCAACTCGTTGATACACATAAAAGAAATTTACCCGTCTCTGTGGATCGACCCGTACTCACCGGCTTGCTGCGAAGCGACGCCGTTTCTGATTGCGGTAAATACAAGTTTTGACACTAATCAAATGGCGCCGTTGCCGGGGACGGCGTAATATTTCTTTTTGTGAATTTTCGGGTTGATATAAATTTTAAAAAATTATAAAAATCTGAAAATATAAAAAAAATATAAAAATTATCAATTTTTGATCTGTTTGAAGGGTATATTTTTCTGAATCTTGCAGGAACAGCGACGAATTGCGGACCTGGAAATTTAAAGAGGGCAAATCAGAAAAGTACATATCAGGACAAAGGAGAATTGGTGAACAAGAGCTACAAAAATTTTTCCAGAGGCTGAACCTGAAAGGTTCCTAGGCACCCTAATGAGGTCTCACAAGGCATCAACCATGCCAATTTCAAAAATACGGTGCCGAGAAACCCTAGACTACGGATCGTTGGCTAGATGTCTAGGCGAAAATGAAACTAGTTAACAGCTTAACTAAAGTTTAAACGGAAATACAACCTTTGTAGATCCGGTGCTCCACCTCCATAGCTCCGCAACGAAGTCCTCTCCGCTGTCCAAAAAGAATCCGGGCTCTAGCGTCGACTTCATCGGAGAATAAGCGAGCTACGTCGTCGATGTCCATGCCGAAGATGATCTACGTCGAGGCATCGCTAAATCAAGCTCCGACTTCACCAAGTCAAGAAACTTGTGAAGAAAACACACTCTACTACTTGGCAAGAGGTAGATGATGAAGAAATAGGAAGTGGGTAGACTTTAGATTTGGATTTCTCACTCTTTTTCATCACTTGCCATTGATGGAGGCAAGCATTCTTCACTTGAAGAAAATGAAGAAGAAAAAGGTAAAATGTTATGATAAGTTAATAAAAAAGAATAGAAAAACAAAACTTATCATAATTCTAACTATGGTTATGTGTAGAGAATTAACCAAGGGTTAAAGGAATGGTTAGGGTTAAGGATGAGATAAGAATGGTGGACAAAGTCAAAGCTTCATGAAGCTTCAACTAAACAACAAATAAAGCCACCATTCTTTTCTCTTCTCATTTATTTTCCAAAATGAAATGGATAAATAAATAAGTGAATAAAACAAAACCCTAACCATAATCATGTAACCATGGTTTGATCTTTACACAAAAACCCTAGCATAACATGTATCATCAAACATGATACAATCAAGTGCACAAAAGTATATCACATATACAATGTGTACAATCCGAGTGAGAAAATCCATTTAAAGTGAACCAATACTAGTTAATGCAAAGTAATATATCAAATATATAATTATGCATTAAATCATTAAATCAACACTTGATTTAACGATCCGGTCATATCGCATATAACCGACTAGTATTCTATGTATCGGCTTATCAAACCAACCCTTGATTCGATAACTAGGTTATATCGCATACAACCTTTCGATACATTCATCGCGAGAATGGAATACGGTATCACATACACGCATTATTCTCGGTCCCGCACATATCTCATATGCGCTCCTATTTCGTTTCGCTTGAGCCAGGAAACCTCTGTGTAGGACTCTAAAGACTCGTCAATACGCCGGCAGCAGGTGATGATCATATCAAGCACCCACAAGCCGCAAGCGGTCTGCTAAACGTAACGGCCACCCGGGTATTGAGCGATCTGAAGATCGACGAGCAAGCCCGCTCACACTCCAGTGAATCCGACCAGTAACACTACCGTACAGTCCGGTCTGATCGTCTGATATGTCGCATATCTTGCCTAGGGGTGGTAAACGTCAGACCCCAATAGCTCGATAAGTCGTGTCGATATGAGGTCTATAACAATTCGAGAAACTACTGGTAACACTTACCAGTAAATCTCAGCAACCCTGGCCAGGGATTTCCTGTTATAGCCAATCGAACACAGCGCAACATCAACTCCCTATACCGGGAGAGACGAATCCCCTCCTATCGCTCATTGCCTCCATGTGACTCGGGACTGTACCCAAAAACCACCGTTTTGCACGCCCTCTTGGACGTGGTAAGATGGAAATCAAAGCACAGTGGGAACCACACAAGACTCTATGACGATCTCGGGTCAACAGACTACTCTGTACCAGTGTCACCAGAGAACTGCCATCTGACGTGAGGTATAATACCATCTGGGAGTTCTCGGCGAGTCCGTCCAGTGTACCCAGTCTCTACTGAGCACCCGTATATCATCTCTGATGCCAAACACCAATGGATATGGGATCATCCATCGCCCATCTGTATGGGTCGAGAAGGTATACGCTAGTCTACTCTGGTATATCGATGCCCCGTCTCGATACACCCACGACTAGGGACTTTGAAGGATGTACTTATGGACTACCATGTCCCCACTAGTATGATCCGCATCATAGTCCAGGTAGTCAAGTACAGATCCTAAGGGCTTTACCAACATGTAACAGAGAGACAATCAGTATACACGTTAAGGTAAAGATCAACCAGATAGCATACTATCATGTCGAGCAAGAAAGTCCTCCCTATATACGTCCCAGCATCCACTACAATATACATCCTATGTACAGTAATGGCCTCTAGGGCATACATATAACTAACAATCTCCCACTTGCACTAGGGCCATCTATAGCAGTGGTTGTAGTATCTCATACTCAACCATCCCATAAAAATCTCTCTCTGGGAACAGGCCTTTGTGAGTGGATCCGCTGTGTTTGTCCTCTGAGTCTACTCTCCTAACCTCGATCCCCTGGAGATCAACCATCTCCATGATCAGGTGATACTGCCTTAGAATATGTCTGGATCACTGATAGGACCGGCGTTCCTTGGCATAAGCCACAACTCCATTGTCTCACAATGGTTGGAACGTAGTTCATCTCATGAACCAATATACACCCAGACTGCCTCTTTGGTAGCATCTAAAGTAGCGATGTATCCAGCCTTTATTGTCTAGTTTGCCACGGTATCTAGCTTGGAACTCTTCCAACATACCGTCCCTTTACTGAGGGTAAAGGCAATGCCTGCGACTGACATTCAGTCGTCTTTATCACCTTGGAACCCTTCCAGTGATTCTCCCCAGGATCGATTGATATCATCTCACTACAACTAGTGAGAATCCTAACATCCAATTAAATCTATCTCATAGATCTAAAACTCAGGATTTAGGAGGTATCATTTTGATCCTATATGGAGAATCAATGTGATAAGCGGAGATTGATCGAGCGTAGCATAGGAAACTCCTTCCCTATCAAGAGTATGTCATCCACGTACTCTACGAGGATCGTCACCATACTCCCTACTACCATTTTGTTTATACAAGGTTCATCTACCATTTTGATGATGTCAACTTCTTTGACTAATCCATCAAAACAGATGTTCCAACTCCGCGATGCCTGCTTTATCCTATAAAGCGTCTTGCACACGTTTCCGCTGCTCCCACTGTCTACGAGGCCCTCTGGCTGTGTACTTATAGACGCACTCTTCTAAATCATCATTTAGAAAAGCAGTCAAGACACCCAACCACCAGAGATCGTAGTCATGGTATGCAGCCGTGGTAAGTAGGATCTGGATGGACTTAAGCATAGATCCTTAGAAAAAGGTTTCATTATGATCCATATCTGGTCAATTATGCAAACCTTTAACAAGTCTAGCTTTGAAAGTCTCAACTTTTCCATCTACACCAAGTAATCTTCTCAAGATATACTTGCTCCTGATGGGGATTTAACCCTTCAGATATAGCAACCAAAGTCCATACTTTGTTGGTGTATAAGGATTCCATCTCAGATCGCTAAACATCCAGCCATTCTTACAGAGTCCCACTCCTGATGGCCAGCTCGAAACTAGTTGGGTCATCATCTTATGATGCAATCCTCGCTCCCACTGTCACAGAGCAACTGAAGTATCTCTCAGGTGGGTGAGGAACCCTACTAGATCGGCGGAGAGGCTGAGGTTCGTTGGAATCTACTGAATCCTTTGGTTCTTTCAAATCATCAGCTGCAGTTTGTATAGATGGAACATTTCCAGTTCTACATAACTGATCTTGCCTCGAGCTTGTCCGGATTTTGCTTTTAGACATAGGCCGGGCAACCCCAAATCTTAACTAACTTAAGATATGGGCTCTTCCCTTTCCATATCATATATGAAGCGGTAGGCAACTGATTTGATTTGAACCCTATTCAATAGGTATGCAGCTTCTCAAGTGCATAACTCCCAAAAGGAAATAGGAAACTCAGTAGTACTCATCATAGAGCACACCATATCAAATAGGGTGTATCTGCTCCGCCCTGATATACCATCGTGCTATGGTGTATACAGAGGAGTAATGCTGAGAGAGAATCTCATTCTCCTTTAGAATAGTCCAGGAATTCCATGCTCAAGTATTCTCCTTCTCGATCTCATCAAAGGACATAATACTTATACCCGTATTGGTTCTCTACTTCTAGCTTATATTCTGTGAATATCTCAAAAGATTCGGACTTGTGTTTCAACAGGAACATATGTCTGAATCTAAGGAGATCATCAGAGAATGTAATGAAGTACAAAGAACCGGTCTTGGCATGTGTAGACAGGGGACCTACATACATCATCATGTATCTCCCAAGAGTTCACTAACTCTTTCTCTGTTTCCAGTAAACAGAGCTATGGTCATCTTATCTCTGTGACATGACTGGCAAGTTTCATAAGATGTAAATTCAAACTGATTTAAATATGCATCTATATGTAACTTCAGCTAGTCGGGTCGCATTGATATGACCTAGTCTACAATGCCTCAAGAAGGATTCGTTCATTTCTGAACTCTTCCTCTTGTGTGTGTTCCGTATACTAAGAACTGTAGTTTGATTTAGAACATCAATGCTTTTAGATAACGTGCCTGAACCGATCAACTTTTGATATAGGAAATGTTCAAAACATTATCCAACAATACAAAATTTTATCATTTCTTTACTAATAAAGAGATAGATACGATTTTGTATATCAGGTTCGGTATCTAATAACATTCGTTCAGAATCAATGTATTTGTAATACAGGGTGACAGTGACCAACAGACTTGGCTGCAACATTTGCCCCGTTTTCTGCCTCATGAAACTTATCACCCGTTCTCAGTCATCTACCTTTCTGTAGCCCTATGTAACAGATTACATATCTGGGATCCTGATCCGGTATCATATACCCAGGATGTAGAGGATACAGAGAAACAGTTCTTTGTAACGAACACACCCGAAGATGATGCATCAGCATGCACTCTCTTCGTTTGGGCGGCACGGGAAATCTGGTATTCCCCAATTTCCTGCTCTGTCTTATAACAATTATAAGTTGGAGCGGGACCAACGTTCCCCAGCTCAGTATAACAAGCGGGTTCGGTCAATATTCCGTATTATTATCTTGATTAAGGCGTGATATGATCGCTACCTGGAGAGAGAGAGAAGAAAACACTCAGCGTGCGCTCTGTCAAGAATAGATTGGTTATTATTTTATCTAATCAGGATGGCTCCCACTGCTTTTTATCAAATCTTCCTTCAAACCCTAAAAGGAAAGACTAGCCGGGATTAATTACACACTACAAGTTCGCCAATCTTTCAGCCAGGCCAGTGTCGGTACTTTGAGGGAGGTCCCCCGTGCTTTCGCACGAACCTAATTAATGTAAACCTCGTTTTCCCAGAGGCGTAACCTCGTTAACACCTTTCTAGACACCTACTTGATCGGCTAATTGTAATGTATAAAACTCTCACAGGAGTAACTCTTACTCGCAGCGGGTATCGGGATCCAACTATCTCATAGGAGGTATGCAATCTCATTGCAAATTTCAACACTTGAAATTCCCGATAATATTTTGCCCCAAGCGATCTATGACCTTGACTGAGTCAACAAATCATAGACCACAAGTAAAGTTCAACCCGTCATTTCTCGATTGAATTAAACCCACCCGCACGACCCTTGACTGAGTCAACAAGGCCGCACGACTACCCTAATCCAATCGCATCATATGCTTTGCAGATAAACAATAATCAGCTACCGCACACTACGCCTTGACTGAGTCAACAAACGCAGCACGAATACTAACTATTACCTATCTGAAATGACGGAGGGCTACGACAGGTTTTTAAGAAAACCTTTTGCGTAATGAACTTTATATCGTTGTAGGATCGAATGAATTTAAAATGGAGTGCTTTTGAGGCTTTTCTAGTTTTGCTAAAGGAGTCACTCCCGGTGAAGGGATCGTCGGTCCTTTCCTCGTCGAATGAGGTGCGGGATATATCATATATATCACTGTGCAAAGCAAAAACACTTAAAAGCAATCAAAAAACAAACCGAGTGTGTAGCATCTGCCAGTTATTGCTAAAGGAGTCACTCCCGGTGAAGGGATCTCGGTCCTTTCCTCATCGAATAAGGTGCAGGATATATCACATATACCGCTGTGCAAAGCAAGAACTGTAGCTACCTGTTTTATTTTGAAATTCGATTCTACAACATCTTAGGTTTCTTTTATTTCATTAATCACATTAATGAAGTCCCATCATTTAAGTACCTAAACATCACAGATAAATACGACGTACACTTATGTCATCCGCATTCGCCTCGATGTCCCCTCGTGCACCGTTAGGTTAGGTAACTAACGGCAGAGCAGGGCAGGGCTAGCGCGGGTGTAAAACATAAGTAACGTCTATATAATATATCATATATACTATATACTGTATCTATCACAGAAACATCACATGATCACATCACAGATATCGCAGCAGAAGAATCATATGAAATATTGGATATACTAGGACGTCCGTGTTTTCAATACGAGCCAGTATAAAACACGGATTCCACGGTCGTGATGAATAGCCAATCCCACACCCCTAGACCCCCACGAGAGCGGCAAGCAACCCTACCAATTCTAGAGTTAGGAGACCCGGACTCGACTCCTCGAGTTGGTCTCCCACTGGACTCCAGAACCCGGTTACTTGTGCCCTCCTCTTTGGGTCTATCCTAGTGCGGAAAAGTAAATAATATACAAACGGTGACATCTTCCGCAACCTGGAAGTGCCCCAATAAAAAGAATATTACATACAAGTTTTTACATGAATGAAAATGAAAAACACTTATCTCACATAAAACCCCCCGGCTATTCAAACACGACGATCCAATATAACATATCCAGCAACACATAACATCACATGTCATCAACGTAAGTAAACATGCGTATCCCAATTGTCGTTGACATATAGCAACGAAACCGGCGATATCACATATTACACTTACGGTCACAGAAAAGAAAGTGTAAAACTACAACAGTTGGAATCCGCAACCACCTCAGACATCGCATGCCTGACCAAATGAATTACTTAGACATCGCATGCCTAACAATTATAAACCCCGCATTTTAGTCTCAAAATCGAAAACTCTTTTCAATATCAAGTCGGGCAATTCAACAAGATTCCCGACATTTTGATCGAATACTCGTCGCAAACTTCAGTAGGCGGCCGCACCCCCGATACCGTCGACGAAGTGCACCAAGGCGGAACACCGCTACCGCGAGCACCCGAACGGATGCTTTCGGCGACGGGGTTCTCCTACAGTCACTTGGTCGGGGTTATGGAGTGAAGCTGTCTATTAAGTTTACCCGGCGAGTATCCGCGTACGCTACGTGATTGCGACGGACTTTTGATCGCATCAAAATTCCGTGGCAACCGATCAAGTGAGACTAAACTGCTATGTTTATAACATTCATTTAGTTATCACATAACTTTTGTGAATTCCAATTGTTGTATCACATTCCGGATAAACAGAAAATGTTAAACTTTCCGATTGAACATACGAACACCCAAGTTTCCCAATACAGATCAACACATGAAATAAGTCTAAAAACATTCAGTTCGTGCCTCAGTACCAACGGTCCAGCCGTAGAAGGGTCAAGCCAACGCCTCACATGTGGCACGCCGTACTGTCCCAAACCCGAAGGTTCAAAGGGCAGTTCAAGACGGTCACATAATCGAGTTAAGGTTTGTTGTCTTCTAGAGGGTCCATCGAGTTACTTGCACTACTTAGAACGTCTTTAAACTACGGAAAAATCCAACACTTGGAAATTTCCCGACAGGGGAAAAATTGGGTATTTATATCCGGTCGAACTTTTTAACATATTCAAAAACTTATCCGGAAAGCCACACAGACAAAATTTGATAATCCGATCGAACATTGGAATTCCCAAAACAACCCAGAAAAATTTAACTCTTGAAAAAATATTAAAAATACCCAGGAAAACCAGCACTGTCAAATAGGAGTTACTGTGCAAACATCACCTCATAATACGACAAACAGGCCGCGTTTCCGCCGCACTAGCAATGCTCGTGCCGCGGAAACGCGGCGCTTTAATGGAATTAGGGCACACGACTTCACAGTAACTCTTAGATATTCCTGCTGATATTTCTACATATTTTTAATTTCGAAAAATCCCAGAATTTGGAAAAAGTCCAGAGAGCTATTTTGGGTTCGTGTTTTCGGTTCGATCGGACTCCAAATTCCGTCTGGACTTCGTCTAAGGCTCTAGCTAGGCTTTGATACCAGTGAAAGGTTCCTAGGCACCCTAATGAGGTCTCACAAGGCATCAACCATGCCAATTTCAAAAATACGGTGCCGAGAAACCCTAGACTACGGATCGTTGGCTAGATGTCTAGGCGAAAATGAAACTAGTTAACAGCTTAACTAAAGTTTAAACGGAAATACAACCTTTGTAGATCCGGTGCTCCACCTCCATAGCTCCGCAACGAAGTCCTCTCCGCTGTCCAAAAAGAATCCGGGCTCTAGCGTCGACTTCATCGGAGAATAAGCGAGCTACGTCGTCGATGTCCATGCCGAAGATGATCTACGTCGAGGCATCGCTAAATCAAGCTCCGACTTCACCAAGTCAAGAAACTTGTGAAGAAAACACACTCTACTACTTGGCAAGAGGTAGATGATGAAGAAATAGGAAGTGGGTAGACTTTAGATTTGGATTTCTCACTCTTTTTCATCACTTGCCATTGATGGAGGCAAGCATTCTTCACTTGAAGAAAATGAAGAAGAAGAAGGTAAAATGTTATGATAAGTTAATAAAAAAGAATAGAAAAACAAAACTTATCATAATTCTAACTATGGTTATGTGTAGAGAATTAACCAAGGGTTAAAGGAATGGTTAGGGTTAAGGATGAGATAAGAATGGTGGACAAAGTCAAAGCTTCATGAAGCTTCAACTAAACAACAAATAAAGCCACCATTCTTTTCTCTTCTCATTTATTTTCCAAAATGAAATGGATAAATAAATAAGTGAATAAAACAAAACCCTAACCATAATCATGTAACCATGGTTTGATCTTTACACAAAAACCCTAGCATAACATGTATCATCAAACATGATACAATCAAGTGCACAAAAGTATATCACATATACAATGTGTACAATCCGAGTGAGAAAATCCATTTAAAGTGAACCAATACTAGTTAATGCAAAGTAATATATCAAATATATAATTATGCATTAAATCATTAAATCAACACTTGATTTAACGATCCGGTCATATCGCATATAACCGACTAGTATTCTATGTATCGGCTTATCAAACCAACCCTTGATTCGATAACTAGGTTATATCGCATACAACCTTTCGATACATTCATCGCGAGAATGGAATACGGTATCACATACACGCATTATTCTCGGTCCCGCACATATCTCATATGCGCTCCTATTTCGTTTCGCTTGAGCCAGGAAACCTCTGTGTAGGACTCTAAAGACTCGTCAATACGCCGGCAGCAGGTGATGATCATATCAAGCACCCACAAGCCGCAAGCGGTCTGCTAAACGTAACGGCCACCCGGGTATTGAGCGATCTGAAGATCGACGAGCAAGCCCGCTCACACTCCAGTGAATCCGACCAGTAACACTACCGTACAGTCCGGTCTGATCGTCTGATATGTCGCATATCTTGCCTAGGGGTGGTAAACGTCAGACCCCAATAGCTCGATAAGTCGTGTCGATATGAGGTCTATAACAATTCGAGAAACTACTGGTAACACTTACCAGTAAATCTCAGCAACCCTGGCCAGGGATTTCCTGTTATAGCCAATCGAACACAGCGCAACATCAACTCCCTATACCGGGAGAGACGAATCCCCTCCTATCGCTCATTGCCTCCATGTGACTCGGGACTGTACCCAAAAACCACCGTTTTGCACGCCCTCTTGGACGTGGTAAGATGGAAATCAAAGCACAGTGGGAACCACACAAGACTCTATGACGATCTCGGGTCAACAGACTACTCTGTACCAGTGTCACCAGAGAACTGCCATCTGACGTGAGGTATAATACCATCTGGGAGTTCTCGGCGAGTCCGTCCAGTGTACCCAGTCTCTACTGAGCACCCGTATATCATCTCTGATGCCAAACACCAATGGATATGGGATCATCCATCGCCCATCTGTATGGGTCGAGAAGGTATACGCTAGTCTACTCTGGTATATCGATGCCCCGTCTCGATACACCCACGACTAGGGACTTTGAAGGATGTACTTATGGACTACCATGTCCCCACTAGTATGATCCGCATCATAGTCCAGGTAGTCAAGTACAGATCCTAAGGGCTTTACCAACATGTAACAGAGAGACAATCAGTATACACGTTAAGGTAAAGATCAACCAGATAGCATACTATCATGTCGAGCAAGAAAGTCCTCCCTATATACGTCCCAGCATCCACTACAATATACATCCTATGTACAGTAATGGCCTCTAGGGCATACATATAACTAACAATCTCCCACTTGCACTAGGGCCATCTATAGCAGTGGTTGTAGTATCTCATACTCAACCATCCCATAAAAATCTCTCTCTGGGAACAGGCCTTTGTGAGTGGATCCGCTGTGTTTGTCCTCTGAGTCTACTCTCCTAACCTCGATCCCCTGGAGATCAACCATCTCCATGATCAGGTGATACTGCCTTAGAATATGTCTGGATCACTGATAGGACCGGCGTTCCTTGGCATAAGCCACAACTCCATTGTCTCACAATGGTTGGAACGTAGTTCATCTCATGAACCAATATACACCCAGACTGCCTCTTTGGTAGCATCTAAAGTAGCGATGTATCCAGCCTTTATTGTCTAGTTTGCCACGGTATCTAGCTTGGAACTCTTCCAACATACCGTCCCTTTACTGAGGGTAAAGGCAATGCCTGCGACTGACATTCAGTCGTCTTTATCACCTTGGAACCCTTCCAGTGATTCTCCCCAGGATCGATTGATATCATCTCACTACAACTAGTGAGAATCCTAACATCCAATTAAATCTATCTCATAGATCTAAAACTCAGGATTTAGGAGGTATCATTTTGATCCTATATGGAGAATCAATGTGATAAGCGGAGATTGATCGAGCGTAGCATAGGAAACTCCTTCCCTATCAAGAGTATGTCATCCACGTACTCTACGAGGATCGTCACCATACTCCCTACTACCATTTTGTTTATACAAGGTTCATCTACCATTTTGATGATGTCAACTTCTTTGACTAATCCATCAAAACAGATGTTCCAACTCCGCGATGCCTGCTTTATCCTATAAAGCGTCTTGCACACGTTTCCGCTGCTCCCACTGTCTACGAGGCCCTCTGGCTGTGTACTTATAGACGCACTCTTCTAAATCATCATTTAGAAAAGCAGTCAAGACACCCAACCACCAGAGATCGTAGTCATGGTATGCAGCCGTGGTAAGTAGGATCTGGATGGACTTAAGCATAGATCCTTAGAAAAAGGTTTCATTATGATCCATATCTGGTCAATTATGCAAACCTTTAACAAGTCTAGCTTTGAAAGTCTCAACTTTTCCATCTACACCAAGTAATCTTCTCAAGATATACTTGCTCCTGATGGGGATTTAACCCTTCAGATATAGCAACCAAAGTCCATACTTTGTTGGTGTATAAGGATTCCATCTCAGATCGCTAAACATCCAGCCATTCTTACAGAGTCCCACTCCTGATGGCCAGCTCGAAACTAGTTGGGTCATCATCTTATGATGCAATCCTCGCTCCCACTGTCACAGAGCAACTGAAGTATCTCTCAGGTGGGTGAGGAACCCTACTAGATCGGCGGAGAGGCTGAGGTTCGTTGGAATCTACTGAATCCTTTGGTTCTTTCAAATCATCAGCTGCAGTTTGTATAGATGGAACATTTCCAGTTCTACATAACTGATCTTGCCTCGAGCTTGTCCGGATTTTGCTTTTAGACATAGGCCGGGCAACCCCAAATCTTAACTAACTTAAGATATGGGCTCTTCCCTTTCCATATCATATATGAAGCGGTAGGCAACTGATTTGATTTGAACCCTATTCAATAGGTATGCAGCTTCTCAAGTGCATAACTCCCAAAAGGAAATAGGAAACTCAGTAGTACTCATCATAGAGCACACCATATCAAATAGGGTGTATCTGCTCCGCCCTGATATACCATCGTGCTATGGTGTATACAGAGGAGTAATGCTGAGAGAGAATCTCATTCTCCTTTAGAATAGTCCAGGAATTCCATGCTCAAGTATTCTCCTTCTCGATCTCATCAAAGGACATAATACTTATACCCGTATTGGTTCTCTACTTCTAGCTTATATTCTGTGAATATCTCAAAAGATTCGGACTTGTGTTTCAACAGGAACATATGTCTGAATCTAAGGAGATCATCAGAGAATGTAATGAAGTACAAAGAACCGGTCTTGGCATGTGTAGACAGGGGACCTACATACATCATCATGTATCTCCCAAGAGTTCACTAACTCTTTCTCTGTTTCCAGTAAACAGAGCTATGGTCATCTTATCTCTGTGACATGACTGGCAAGTTTCATAAGATGTAAATTCAAACTGATTTAAATATGCATCTATATGTAACTTCAGCTAGTCGGGTCGCATTGATATGACCTAGTCTACAATGCCTCAAGAAGGATTCGTTCATTTCTGAACTCTTCCTCTTGTGTGTGTTCCGTATACTAAGAACTGTAGTTTGATTTAGAACATCAATGCTTTTAGATAACGTGCCTGAACCGATCAACTTTTGATATAGGAAATGTTCAAAACATTATCCAACAATACAAAATTTTATCATTTCTTTACTAATAAAGAGATAGATACGATTTTGTATATCAGGTTCGGTATCTAATAACATTCGTTCAAAATCAATGTATTTGTAATACAGGGTGACAGTGACCAACAGACTTGGCTGCAACATTTGCCCCGTTTTCTGCCTCATGAAACTTATCACCCGTTCTCAGTCATCTACCTTTCTGTAGCCCTATGTAACAGATTACATATCTGGGATCCTGATCCGGTATCATATACCCAGGATGTAGAGGATACAGAGAAACAGTTCTTTGTAACGAACACACCCGAAGATGATGCATCAGCATGCACTCTCTTCGTTTGGGCGGCACGGGAAATCTGGTATTCCCCAATTTCCTGCTCTGTCTTATAACAATTATAAGTTGGAGCGGGACCAACGTTCCCCAGCTCAGTATAACAAGCGGGTTCGGTCAATATTCCGTATTATTATCTTGATTAAGGCGTGATATGGTCGCTACCTGGAGAGAGAGAGAAGAAAACACTCAGCGTGCGCTCTGTCAAGAATAGATTGGTTATTATTTTATCTAATCAGGATGGCTCCCACTGCTTTTTATCAAATCTTCCTTCAAACCCTAAAAGGAAAGACTAGCCGGGATTAATTACACACTACAAGTTCGCCAATCTTTCAGCCAGGCCAGTGTCGGTACTTTGAGGGAGGTCCCCCGTGCTTTCGCACGAACCTAATTAATGTAAACCTCGTTTTCCCAGAGGCGTAACCTCGTTAACACCTTTCTAGACACCTACTTGATCGGCTAATTGTAATGTATAAAACTCTCACAGGAGTAACTCTTACTCGCAGCGGGTATCGGGATCCAACTATCCATAGGAGGTATGCAATCTCATTGCAAATTTCAACACTTGAAATTCCCGATAATATTTTGCCCCAAGCGATCTATGACCTTGACTGAGTCAACAAATCATAGACCACAAGTAAAGTTCAACCCGTCATTTCTCGATTGAATTAAACCCACCCGCACGACCCTTGACTGAGTCAACAAGGCCGCACGACTACCCTAATCCAATCGCATCATATGCTTTGCAGATAAACAATAATCAGCTACCGCACACTACGCCTTGACTGAGTCAACAAACGCAGCACGAATACTAACTATTACCTATCTGAAATGACGGAGGGCTACGACAGGTTTTTAAGAAAACCTTTTGCGTAATGAACTTTATATCGTTGTAGGATCGAATGAATTTAAAATGGAGTGCTTTTGAGGCTTTTCTAGTTTTGCTAAAGGAGTCACTCCCGGTGAAGGGATCGTCGGTCCTTTCCTCGTCGAATGAGGTGCGGGATATATCATATATATCACTGTGCAAAGCAAAAACACTTAAAAGCAATCAAAAAACAAACCGAGTGTGTAGCATCTGCCAGTTATTGCTAAAGGAGTCACTCCCGGTGAAGGGATCTCGGTCCTTTCCTCATCGAATAAGGTGCAGGATATATCACATATACCGCTGTGCAAAGCAAGAACTGTAGCTACCTGTTTTATTTTGAAATTCGATTCTACAACATCTTAGGTTTCTTTTATTTCATTAATCACATTAATGAAGTCCCATCATTTAAGTACCTAAACATCACAGATAAATACGACGTACACTTATGTCATCCGCATTCGCCTCGATGTCCCCTCGTGCACCGTTAGGTTAGGTAACTAACGGCAGAGCAGGGCAGGGCTAGCGCGGGTGTAAAACATAAGTAACGTCTATATAATATATCATATATACTATATACTGTATCTATCACAGAAACATCACATGATCACATCACAGATATCGCAGCAGAAGAATCATATGAAATATTGGATATACTAGGACGTCCGTGTTTTCAATACGAGCCAGTATAAAACACGGATTCCACGGTCGTGATGAATAGCCAATCCCACACCCCTAGACCCCCACGAGAGCGGCAAGCAACCCTACCAATTCTAGAGTTAGGAGACCCGGACTCGACTCCTCGAGTTGGTCTCCCACTGGACTCCAGAACCCGGTTACTTGTGCCCTCCTCTTTGGGTCTATCCTAGTGCGGAAAAGTAAATAATATACAAACGGTGACATCTTCCGCAACCTGGAAGTGCCCCAATAAAAAGAATATTACATACAAGTTTTTACATGAATGAAAATGAAAAACACTTATCTCACATAAAACCCCCCGGCTATTCAAACACGACGATCCAATATAACATATCCAGCAACACATAACATCACATGTCATCAACGTAAGTAAACATGCGTATCCCAATTGTCGTTGACATATAGCAACGAAACCGGCGATATCACATATTACACTTACGGTCACAGAAAAGAAAGTGTAAAACTACAACAGTTGGAATCCGCAACCACCTCAGACATCGCATGCCTGACCAAATGAATTACTTAGACATCGCATGCCTAACAATTATAAACCCCGCATTTTAGTCTCAAAATCGAAAACTCTTTTCAATATCAAGTCGGGCAATTCAACAAGATTCCCGACATTTTGATCGAATACTCGTCGCAAACTTCAGTAGGCGGCCGCACCCCCGATACCGTCGACGAAGTGCACCAAGGCGGAACACCGCTACCGCGAGCACCCGAACGGATGCTTTCGGCGACGGGGTTCTCCTACAGTCACTTGGTCGGGGTTATGGAGTGAAGCTGTCTATTAAGTTTACCCGGCGAGTATCCGCGTACGCTACGTGATTGCGACGGACTTTTGATCGCATCAAAATTCCGTGGCAACCGATCAAGTGAGACTAAACTGCTATGTTTATAACATTCATTTAGTTATCACATAACTTTTGTGAATTCCAATTGTTGTATCACATTCCGGATAAACAGAAAATGTTAAACTTTCCGATTGAACATACGAACACCCAAGTTTCCCAATACAGATCAACACATGAAATAAGTCTAAAAACATTCAGTTCGTGCCTCAGTACCAACGGTCCAGCCGTAGAAGGGTCAAGCCAACGCCTCACATGTGGCACGCCGTACTGTCCCAAACCCGAAGGTTCAAAGGGCAGTTCAAGACGGTCACATAATCGAGTTAAGGTTTGTTGTCTTCTAGAGGGTCCATCGAGTTACTTGCACTACTTAGAACGTCTTTAAACTACGGAAAAATCCAACACTTGGAAATTTCCCGACAGGGGAAAAATTGGGTATTTATATCCGGTCGAACTTTTTAACATATTCAAAAACTTATCCGGAAAGCCACACAGACAAAATTTGATAATCCGATCGAACATTGGAATTCCCAAAACAACCCAGAAAAATTTAACTCTTGAAAAAATATTAAAAATACCCAGGAAAACCAGCACTGTCAAATAGGAGTTACTGTGCAAACATCACCTCATAATACGATAAACAGGCCGCGTTTCCGCCGCACTAGCAATGCTCGTGCCGCGGAAACGCGGCGCTTTAATGGAATTAGGGCACACGACTTCACAGTAACTCTTAGATATTCCTGCTGATATTTCTACATATTTTTAATTTCGAAAAATCCCAGAATTTGGAAAAAGTCCAGAGAGCTATTTTGGGTTCGTGTTTTCGGTTCGATCGGACTCCAAATTCCGTCTGGACTTCGCCTAAGGCTCTAGCTAGGCTTTGATACCAGTGAAAGGTTCCTAGGCACCCTAATGAGGTCTCACAAGGCATCAACCATGCCAATTTCAAAAATACGGTGCCGAGAAACCCTAGACTACGGATCGTTGGCTAGATGTCTAGGCGAAAATGAAACTAGTTAACAGCTTAACTAAAGTTTAAACGGAAATACAACCTTTGTAGATCCGGTGCTCCACCTCCATAGCTCCGCAACGAAGTCCTCTCTGCTGTCCAAAAAGAATCCGGGCTCTAGCGTCGACTTCATCGGAGAATAAGCGAGCTACGTCGTCGATGTCCATGCCGAAGATGATCTACGTCGAGGCATCGCTAAATCAAGCTCCGACTTCACCAAGTTAAGAAACTTGTGAAGAAAACACACTCTACTACTTGGCAAGAGGTAGAGGATGAAGAAATAGGAAGTGGGTAGACTTTAGATTTGGATTTCTCACTCTTTTTCATCACTTGCCATTGATGGAGGCAAGCATTCTTCACTTGAAGAAAATGAAGAAGAAGAAGGTAAAATGTTATGATAAGTTAATAAAAAAGAATAGAAAAATAAAACTTATCATAATTCTAACTATGGTTATGTGTAGAGAATTAACCAAGGGTTAAAGGAATGGTTAGGGTTAAGGATGAGATAAGAATGGTGGACAAAGTCAAAGCTTCATGAAGCTTCAACTAAACAACAAATAAAGCCACCATTCTTTTCTCTTCTCATTTATTTTCCAAAATGAAATGGATAAATAAATAAGTGAATAAAACAAAACCCTAACCATAATCATGTAACCATGGTTTGATCTTTACACAAAAACCCTAGCATAACATGTATCATCAAATATGATACAATCAAGTGCACAAAAGTATATCACATATACAATGTGTACAATCCGAGTGAGAAAATCCATTTAAAGTGAACCAATACTAGTTAATGCAAAGTAATATATCAAATATATAATTATGCATTAAATCATTAAATCAACACTTGATTTAACGATCCGGTCATATCGCATATAACTGACTAGTATTCTATGTATCGGCTTATCGAACCAACCCTTGATTCGATAACTAGGTTATATCGCATACAACCTTTCGATACATTCATCGCGAGAATGGAATACGGTATCACATACACGTATTATTCTCGGTCCCGCACATATCTCATATGCGCTCCTATTTCGTTTCGCTTGAGCCAGGAAACATCTGTGTAGGACTCTAAAGACTCGTCAATACGCCGGCAGCAGGTGATGATCATATCAAGCACCCACAAGCCGCAAGCGGTCTGCTAAACGTAACGGCCACCCGGGTATTGAGCGATCTGAAGATCGACGAGCAAGCCCGCTCACACTCCAGTGAATCCGACCAGTAACACTACCGTACAGTCCGGTCTGATCGTCTGATATGTCGCATATCTTACCTAGGGGTGGTAAACGTCAGACCCCAATAGCTCGATAAGTCGTGTCGATATGAGGTCTATAACAATTCGAGAAACTACTGGTAACACTTACCAGTAAATCTCAGCAACCCTGGCCAGGGATTTCCTGTTATAGCCAATCGAACACAGCGCAACATCAACTCCCTATACCGGGAGAGACGAATCCCCTCCTATCGCTCATTGCCTCCATGTAACTCGGGACTGTACCCAAAAACCACCGTTTTGCACGCCCTCTTGGACGTGGTAAGATGGAAATCAAAGCACAGTGGGAACCACACAAGACTCTATGACGATCTCGGGTCAACAGACTACTCTGTACCAGTGTCACCAGAGAACTGCCATCTGACGTGAGGTATAATACCATCTGGGAGTTCTCGGCGAGTCCGTCCAGTGTACCCAGTCTCTACTGAGCACCCGTATATCATCTCTGATGCCAAACACCAATGGATATGGGATCATCCATCGCCCATCTGTATGGGTCGAGAAGGTATACGCTAGTCTACTCTGGTATATCGATGCCCCGTCTCGATACACCCACGACTAGGGACTTTGAAGGATGTACTTATGGACTACCATGTCCCCACTAGTATGATCCGCATCATAGTCCAGGTAGTCAAGTACAGATCCTAAGGGCTTTACCAACATGTAACAGAGAGACAATCAGTATACACGTTAAGGTAAAGATCAACCAGATAGCATACTATCATGTCGAGCAAGAAAGTCCTCCCTATATACGTCCCAGCATCCACTACAATATACATCCTATGTACAGTAATGGCCTCTAGGGCATACATATAACTAACAATCCACCCCCCGACCGCGTATCTGCCGCATTTGTAGCCCCCTCGCCGCGGATCCGCGCTCTGCATGCCACGTCAGCAGTTCAAAATTAGTGGGTTTGTTCTCTTTTCCTCCCCTCTGCAAACTCCATATATCCACTGTAAAAATTTTTCTGCAGGAATTCTTTGCGTAAAGAGTCTTTCTCCCCCTTCTAAATAACAGATTTTCTGCAGGTTTCTTTGCGCCGCGCTAAAAATTGATTGCAAGTGAAATTTTATTGTTTTGCATAATTTAACCGGACTCTAAGGGGCTAATTGACCAAACTCAGATTGGGTGGGGATTTCATCACCCTTCCCAGGACCCCAGAAATCACTTTAAAGCATTTTGCATCGACCACAATTAATTAAAAAAAGACTAGACTCAGACCTAAGGATATCGAGCTCAATAGGAAAAGGACTAGTGTAGACATCAGCCGTTTATCCTAACCGACATTGCGGTGTCTAGGCTAGTGGTTATTAATTAGGCCCACTGTTGTGGTGGTTCCTTCCTACTTACCTGGCCGTATTTGTCCGTGAAGAGGCGGTTTGAGGTCCTATTTCTAGCCCTAGTTAGGAGCTGTCTAGTAGACCTAGGCGACCCTAGATCTAGGCCTGATTATGCATGTGTGGTTGATACATTTTGTGTCACGAGTCCCTTTTCTAAAACCTTATTGCAAAACTCTCCAATAAAAAAAATATATATAAATCTTTTCAAAACTTGCAACTTGCCGCTAAGAAAACTTGCAACTCACTTCCACTCACTTCTTCTCATTGACGTTATCTTACCCCCACATTCTGTTTTTCTATTTTTTTTCTGACTACACTACTCCTTTAGTGTATGTCACTTTGGACTAGGGATACTAACGCCCGATTAGTCCGTGTTTCGTTGGTACCGACCGACGAACCCTTCGTCGACATTCCGTCCATTTCCTTACCTCCACCTTCAAGTTCTTCTTTCGAAGGTATGTCGGGATTCAACCCCAACGATACCTTACCGACGGGAATGATTCCACCTCCGTTAGGTGCGAATAACCCGAATCTTCCGCCTGTTGTAGCGCCCGCACGAGTTGCGCTCCAGGATCTCTTCTACCCCGTCCGCACTTCTTTACCTACATGTCTTTCACCCCCACCGGCAAATGGGGACAATTTTGAAATAAAACCACATTTCATCAATATGCTGCCAAAATTTCATGGTTTGGAATCTGAAGATGCATATATTTTTATCAATAAATTCCAAAACGTTTGTGCGATGATGAAGACAACCCAATTAAGTGATGACGCTATAAGGCTAAGGGTCATTCCTTTTACCTTATGTGACCTAACCGAGAAGTGGTTATATAGCACCGCATCACATTCCATTAGAAATTGGGATGAGTTTGTGAGAGCTTTTCTGAAAAAGTTTTATCCTCATCACAAAACTGCTAGAATCCGCAACGAGATTATACAATTTTCACAGCTTCCTTCCGAACCATTTTGGAAGTGCTTCGAGAGATTTAAAGACCTACTTGTTCAATGCCCTCATCATGGGATCGAAAGTTGGCAACTTTGCCAAACATTATACGAGGGATTGAACGCAGCAACGAAGCAGTTGCTAGAAACAATATGTCAAGGTCATTTTCTCTCCAAGTCTAGTGACGAAGCATGGCAGTTTCTTGAGGATCTTAGTGAGCAAACAATTCAGTGGGAGAGTACCAAGACCACATCATCTTCTTCTGTTGGTCAATCTAGGGCAGGCATACATCAAATAGATATGTCGATTGCTATGAAGGCCGAGATGGCCTCACTTATGAAAAAGCTAGAAGCCATTGAGACCAAAATCTCATCGTCTTCTCCTGCCCCTACTCTACCCACACGAACTGTTTGTGCTTGTTGTGCGAATCCATCACATCTAACCGAAGAGTGTCTTTATAATGCACCTATTCAAGGACAGGATCAAGTCAATACTGCATTTCAGCAACGACAAAGAAATGATCCGTACTCTTCGACATACAATCCGGGGTGGAGGAGTCACCCGAATTTCGCTTGGAACCAAAATCAACAGGTCCAAGGGAACAATAATTTTCAAAGACCTCCTCCACAACAACAACAAGCACCTTTACAAACTCAAAACCAGCAACCTTTCCAACAACAACCTTATACAAATCAAACGAACAATTTGGTTCAACCTAATGATGATAAGGTTATCTCGCTCGAGAAGAGTCTAGAAGCATTTCTCAAGCAATCTACAGAATCCGCAGCAAGATTTGAAAGTTATGTTCAATCTTTAATGAATAACAATGCCTCACACGATCAAAGTATCAAATCTATTGAGGCACAAATTGCACAATTAACTGCTGCGTTGAGCGAGAGAGAAAAGGGAAAGCTTCCATCTCAACCATTGCCAAATCCCGGTCACCCACAAAACGCATATCACAATCACAATGTAAATGCGGTGACCACGTTGAGATCCGGAAGAGAGTTGCAAAATAATGTGGGAACTAGTGATAACATCCCCGCCGGTGGTCCTTCTTCTTCTTTTTCTTCGTCTTCTCCATCGTCCCCTTCCCCTTCTTCATTTTCTTCACTTTCTTCTTCACCTTTTTCTTTAGAGCCTATTCTCCACCCTTCACACGACTCTACTTCTTCTAGCTCGAACGGACCCAATTCTCACAACATGAACACATCTACACCGGGATCCGTTCCTACTCCACATTCTACTCCACAAACATGTGACTCAACAAATTTTCAAAATGCACCATTTCCAAACAGGTTGAGTCCCAATAAACCAACTGCATAAGTGGAGAAGATTGTGGAATTGTTTAAGCAGGTTAGCATAAATATACCTCTCCTGGATGCAATCCAACAAGTTCCTTCATATGCGAAAATCTTAAAGGGCTTATGCACCTCAAAGAGAAAAGCATCTCAAATACCCAAGAAAGTGCTAGTGGCTAGTGCAGTGAGCAATGCTATTAACCACCATCAAACCTTACCCCAAAAACGAAAGGACCCCGGCTGTCCTACGATTTCCATCACAATTGGGGATAAGAAAATTAATCAAGCACTTTTAGATCTTGGGTCTAGTGTTAACCTGATTCCCTACTCCGTGTACGAACAATTAGGGGTTGGAGAGTTAAAACCCACTCGTTGCACTCTCCAAATGGCTGATCGATCAATCACCCATCCAAGGGGTCAACTAGAGGATGTGTTGATCAAAGTCGGGGAGTTCATATTCCCAGTTGATTTTATCGTTATGGATACACAACCTGTTGCTAACCCAAGAAACCAAATTCCGGTGATTCTCGGTCGACCATTTTTGGCCACTTCCAATGCTGTGATAAACTGTCGCAATGGCTCCATGACTTTATCTTTTGGGAAAATGTCCAGTGAGTTCAATATTTATAAGATGGGAAGTCTGCCCCCCGTACCTAAAAGTAGTACACGAGAAGTTTGCTCTATTCACGAAATCATGCGGGAGGACTGCGAGCTTGAGAGATTTCTATTTGATGAAAACAGTTTTGACGCCGCTAGTGCGTCCCTCCTTGAGCCTACCACCGTTGACACAACCGATATTGATTATGAATGTTTTACTTTTTCGGATGATGACGACTCACAGCCCGAATATGAGGCTTTTGAATTTTTGGATGAGTTGGTCGAGCCTTCCGAATCGGTTGTCTGCAGTGATTTCGAACCTGTGTTGGAGTCCTTTGAGTTCGAGGTAGATTCCACAATGATTCTTTCGCCTCCGAAACTCGAACTCACGCCCTTGCCGTCTCACCTTAGATATGCTTACATAGGTGAGAATGAGACCCTTCCAATTATCATATCGGCCTCTCTAGCCCTCGAGCAAGAGAACGCCCTTTTAATGGTCTTACAAGATAGGCGGCAAGTTTTCGGTTGGACTATGGCGGACATCGAGGAGATAAGTTCCCTCATAATTGAATATCATACACAATTGATGGATGATGCCAAGTCACTAGAGGACCCACATGAACATCTTGGGGGTATTATGGTTAGTCAACCTCCTCCTTTAGAGGTTGAACCACCCCCATTTCTTTTAATAAGCTACGAGAATGCCAACACTCCACTGATTGCTGATCATTTACATTCTCGTTTCGATGCATCACCATCACCTGTATATTTACCTCCACACCTCCCATACTACTACTTCTATCTTCCCCAATTCTTTGCGGACCACCACAACTTATTCTTCCACCAACCAATATTCTTTACTGATAGAATTTTCAACCGGTTGGTATTGACTTTTGGTCGATGCAAAGTTTGGCAGTAATGTCTAACATAGTTTAAATGAAGTTTGGGGGAGGGCGTTTTTGTATATATTTTGTTTTTCTTAAACAATTAAAAAATTATAAATAAATAAACAGGGAAGTGCCGGTATTTATACCCTCTTGGTTTAGCATGACAGTGAGGACACTGTCAAGTTCAAGTTTGGGGGTATGCTCGGTACGTTTTCTTCCTTCGCATTCATTTGTACATATTTTTGCATTTGCATATTTATTTGAAAACCCATAAAAATTTGAAATTTTTTTTTAAAAATTATAAAAATTAATTCAATTTTGGCTAATTGACTAGAGTTTGACAGATAGGTTAACTGGTTAGGAACAACTAGATCTTTGACGTAGTAAATTAAAAACCCTAAAGATAACCTTCCTTAAAGTTTAACGGTAGAAAGTATATGCCTTGTAGTTTATTAAGAAATAGGCAAATTTTGGGTTCACTTTTTGGGCTAAGTCGAAACAAGGGAAGAGTATTGATGTTCTTATTAGAGTATAAGTTTGAAAAATAGTTCCTACCTTAAGTCTAGATTCTGAAAACGTATACCCTACAATTTGCACAATCACGCACCTTGAAACTTGGAATAGTAGAAGAGACCTTGAAATGCTCTTAGTACAATGAAAATAAAAGAAAAAAAAAGTGAATAAAGAAAAAAAAATGAACACTGGTTTTTGTGATTACTTAAGGCTGCAAAAATAGAAAAATATTTAGCGAGGGTGCTTCATCACCTAGTGCCTTAGACCAACTGGTTTGGGAGTCACTGCTAAAGCCTTGGGTGTTACAAGACTAGGATTTACGCTTTAAAGTGCAAACATATCTTGTAATCGGTTGTTGGTACCTCAAGAAGTATTAACGGTCGCATGAAGGATGTGTAAGAAAATTTCATTTAAAAATTCACTAATTAATAAGTGCTTTGGACAATGGACGAGAGTACGATTGCTTGATTTGAATTTCCAAGTGTAGGGGTGATTTATACACACACGTAGGGGATATGTGATTGGAGTTTAGATGAGAGAAAGGAGCGAAGAATAGAACTTGTATCTTTAGTAGAATTGATAAAAATTCCTAAGTGGAGATGGAACCCTAGAAGGAAAACTTAAGAAATGCCGAAAGCTAAGTAAATCTATAAAACATATATAATCTTAAGTTAGATGATGAGGAAGTGTGAAGAATATGGGTGGATAATTTGCGGGTCGATGATAATAGAATTCTTAGTTAGAAGACCTAATTGGAGAATAAAAGTTAACGGGCCGAGTTGATAGGATTTTGTGGGTGTAATCCGCTGAAAACCCTCAGGAGACAACACTCCTCCTACTAGGGACACCTAGAGGTTTAACGGCTTGTTGCACAAGCTCAGTGCAATCGCGTTTCCCTGCGAAAGTGTGGTTAGGATTTTAGTGAATAAAAAAATAATAAGTTTGCTCGAGGACGAGCAAAAGATAAGTTTGGGGGTATTTGTTCAGACCATCATATTACATTTTTCATTCCCCTATTCTTATCCGTTTTATAAGTAAACAGGTACTCTTGACGCACGTTTGTTGCATGTTACAGGATACAGGGCTTGGATGCAGATACAGTGAAAAAGACGAAAGCTGATACAGAAAAGGGACTTTTGACAAACCAGTAGACGGATGCTAGTCAAGCCTAGTCGAAGAACAGTATAAGGTCCAAAATGTCAAGTGAACGGTCAAAAGATACGAACAAGTTTTTACTGAAGATCTGGAGAAGACCCAGAAGCCCAACAGAGAAAATACATATGGAAATAGGAGGAACAAGAAATCCTGAACCAAACCCAAAAAGATGGTGAGCCAAGCCCACCAAAGGGCCGCGGATCCGCGGCCCAAGCCAACATTTGCCGCGGATCCGCGGCCATTCAGAGCCCGTGTCGGTGGAATTTTTCTGTGTCGGTGCGTCGGTGCGGGTGTTGGGATTTTCCGAGGGCAAATCTGTAATTGCGCATCTACGAGACTCTGAAACCCTAATTCTTCTGTTTACTTATAAATTGTAATCGAAAATTGTAAAACCCTATGCCTCTTTTCAATCAATAAAATTCAGACTTTCTGGGAGTTATATCCAGATCTGTTCTATATCGTTTGGAGGGAGCCGTCAACCTAGTAAGGTAAATTATGTTTTTACTTCTTTTAATTAAAATGTTTTCTCATCCCCTAATGAGCGAGTAATCTCCTCGCTTGTTAGGGTTAGCCTTAGGGAAAGGGTTGAGAGATGAGATCTCTCGCCCCTTTCAATGCCACTTTCACCTAATGAATTAGAACTCCACGCATACGAGCACAACCGCTCCCTGCGGCATCCTACCCTTCGAGGTAACGATGAACCGTAATATAAAGGGCCGGTTGCGCGCGTTTTCCGTGGGGGTTAGGGTAATTATCAACAAAGAAAGGATATAAATCTAGAGGAAGAAATATCTTCCCAAAAGATTTGGATCCACTTTATTAATAATTACATTAACATCTAATAGATCTAAAAAAGAAGGCATTGAAAGCGGTGAGGAAAAACGTTAATCTTCAAAACTCCCCCTAAGCCTAACCCTAGCAAGACTCTTAATTAGATTAATTAGATCCAGTTTTTATAGATTTTTATAAACTAACCAAAACGACATTTTGAATCAACTCGTTGATACACATAAAAGAAATTTACCCGTCTCTGTGGATCGACCCGTACTCACCGGCTTGCTGCGAAGCGACGCCGTTTCTGATTGCGGTAAATACAAGTTTTGACAATAATCAGATGCCGAGGCGACGCTTCGGGCGGCAGAGGTTGTCGAGATCTGAGCTAGAAAGGCGGTGGCTGATTACAAGGGGTCGGACCAGTTTTACGTCGACCTCGGTGAGGCTTCCGCCATTGCCTGGAACAAAGCTTTCGATGCCGTCAAGGAGCAGTTTCCGGGGTTTGTCGACGTTGAGCTTCGTACTCGGGTCCCACTTTCAGTTGTCATGCCTCCGGCCAGTGGTGATGAGGGAGGCGAGGTCTAGGCTGGGCTTGCGGCCCGAACCTTTTGGCTTTTCCTTCTCTCTCTTTTGTAAGCCTTCAGGTAATTTGATAAGGCTGGGGAGCCCAAAATACCCTTGTAACAAAATACCCTTGTAAAGACTATAACTTTGTGAATAAAGGTTTTTTTCTTGCAGTCTTGTTTGCATGCGTATTTTCCTTTTGTCGGTAAACACTTGCATCTGCACAGTACTGCCTTTGTGTAATGTTGGTTCTCCGTCCAGCGATTACGCGTTGAGTTGAATCTGTTCGTTTACTGAGTGTGCAAAGACCGGCGGGAATACGGTATCTCCATGTCTCCGAAGTCGAGGTGGAGATCGCGTAGACGTAGATAGCCCGGATGCCTCTTGGTGAGGTCATGTTCCTTAGTGTGGGATGGGCCGTGTAAGGCCTGCTAAGGATGGACCGAGCAGTGAAGCTGCTCGATTGCCTCTTGGTGAGGGCTTTGATCCCTGGTGTGTTGGGGTAGGGAGCTACCAGCCAGGGATAGCTGAGAGGGTAGCCGCTCAGCTGCCTCTTAGTGAGGGCTTAGATCCTTAGCATTGCGGTGTAGGGAGCTACCAACCAGGGATAACCGAGCAAGGGCGGGCCCGGTTGTCTCTTGCGAGGGCTTTTGATCCTTAGCGCGGGAGGGGCCGTAAGGGGCCTACTAAGGATGGATCGAGCAGTGAAGCTGCTCGATGCCTCTTGGCGAGGGCTTTGATGTAAGTCTACGGTAGCGCCCCGGTTGTCTTTCCGAGGCCAAAATGCGGAAACGAAAACTTTTTCAAACTAAAAACCGGCGCTATCGTATGCTTAAAAGCCGGATCGAACCATTAACCTACAACTAGCAACTAGAGAAAGGGTTGGAAAGCTATACCGATCGATCCGTGTCTTTCGGTCTTTGGCCACCATCCCAAGCTCATCGCGGTATCTCCGGTCTCGATCTCCTCGTCGGAAAGGGCATCACATCTTTGAGTCTTTTTACGGGCTCCCGCTTCGTCCGAAGCAACTCGGGCACGAAGTTCGCTAGCCGACGTGTCCAAGGCGATGTAGAGAATGTGTGTAATAACTTTGTCTCAAGTATCCATTGATTCTCATCACATGAGAGTGTATGGATGGAGGTTAGAGATGATGCCATTAATGGAGGTTGTGAGCTAGAGGAGGAAGAAGAAGAAGAAGCCTTTTCTTTCTTTTGTTATGCTATGATAAAATGAGAGAGAGTTATGGAAAAATACAAGACCAAAACCATATTATGGCAGCCCCTCTCTCTCTCCTTATCATATCAAGACTCAAATCCATCAAATAATGTGACACATGCACAAAGAAAGAGACCATGAGTCATCACTTGTGCATGTGTCACAATTAAGGCTTCTAACGATGATTTCTAGGTCATAATTTCCATATGTAAACATTAACCCAAATGTTTACAACAATAAAAAGATACGGCAACATCTAAAGTAAACTCGTGACGGATCACAAGGATACCCCTCACCTGTATATACATACATGCATCCGCATTCCGACTGAATACGAATGCGATGAGACTAAAGTAATCCAACAAATCTAATACTAGGATCCGGTTTAAACCAAAAACCACTATTATGATCCGTCCGATCATGATCCGTGCACTACTGCATGTATATGATCGAACCCTGCCATATATCATACGGCCTCTACAACGTTTCGCCCGAAACTTGAAAACTGTCTGTGGGGGACTCTAAAGACTCGTCAATACTTTGGCTGTGGATTTAACCACTAGCACGTCAGAGGTACTAGCTGTACGTAACGGGCTACCAGGTATTGACCAAAAGGGAGGTCGATGAGCGAACTCATCCTGACACCCTACTGAGCCTGTCAGTGATAATATCCGTACAGTCCGGTCCGTTCGTCTATGAGCATCGCATGGCGGGCCTAGGGGGTTGGTAAAAGTCAGACCCCCAAAAGCGGTACAAGTCGTGTCGGAGTGTAGCCCAGAACACCCTGAGATACTGTAACCCTTCGAAAATCGTTTAGGCAGTTTTTCGGTAATCGGCTAATTTTTCGGCTTTTTCCGTAAAAAGTCAAATTATGTATTTTTCATTGTAGACCTAATTATACAAAATTTAGATAAGATATTACTATAATTTTGTCACTAAAATGTCACTTATAATTTTCTAGTTAAATAAAAAAAATCGTAATTAATTATTTTTTTATTATTTTAGGCTTTTAAAATACATTAAATTAGTGATAAATACAAATTTAATTAGGTAAATTTCATAATTAGGAATCTTTATAAGCTAAAATATGGTGTTAATAAATTTGTATCATGACTTGCAGATTTTTGATTTTAGGGTTGGAAATTTAATGAAAAAATGATGCAAAATGAGGTTTTTTTTGTAAAATGTTGATGTGAAAGCATTAAATGAGAACATGAGGTGTTTTTAGACCTAGAAACTTCTTCAAAAACCCCCCCATCACCTCCTCTAGCTGCTGGCCGACCCCAAGTGCAGGAAATTCCCTCTCTTCTCACTTCATCTTTCTTCAAATTTCATACCAAAATTCATAAAAAAAATCCACAAATTCATTCTCCCATTCAAAGCAAAACCCTAATCCACTCTCTCCTCAACCAAATTTAGTTCAAAACTAGAAGAAAGGAGGCTTCTTTGGTGGCTTGAGCATGCTAGGGTTCCACTTGTGAGGTGAAATTCTAAACTAGTTTGTTAACTTGTAGTTTTATTGTGCTAAAATTGAAATTGGAAGTATTAATTTAGTTGTAATTGTTTGTTCATGAAAATCAAGAGAGGGATTGATTTTAAATTAGGGTTTGAAGCATGGTTGTTAGAGTTAAGTTAGGGTTTAGTTATCTAATTGGTTGGAGTGGTTAATTGTACAATGTTACGCTCGCTAGATCGATAAATTTGCGATGTTTGCATCGAATCGGTATGCAATTTGCTTACTAGATTTTTATAAAAATTAGGATACGATCTAATTGCGTTATATTAGCGATATAATTAGCTTCGTATATGACTATTAGAGTGCGTAAATGCGGGGTTTCGTCTAATCGGGTTTTAATTTTGTCGATTTCCCCGAAATGACGATTCTAATTAAAGATTAGCGATTTTCGTGCGTTTTCCCGCGCACCGAGTGCATGTTATGTTTAATTCGAGAGCGTCGATAATTGTATATTGTGACTTGCATCATTTTAGGTTTTGTAATCTTATGCTTGGTGTTGTGCAAATATAGGATCGGTCGGGGAAACATCGGACACGGCGCGTAAAGGCAAGGCGGTGATCGGATCGGATTAGCGGGGATTTCAGGTGAGTAGATGTATTCATCTATGGGGGAATCGTCTGGATGGCGCGAGGCCCCCCCTAGTTAGGATTACCCTATTTCTTGAAAGACTTGTATTGCTAGATAGCTTACCCCTTTATTGCATTGCATACCCTCACAGCTAACCGTATACTAGATTGCATGGACATTCATATAACATTCATATACACATATGCGATAACACTTCGTAGGATACGAACACCATTACCATTGGCATCTGCTGCACGCGCACTATTCATGTGACACACACGCCTTTGGTAATTGCCATGCCATGTGCACTATAGAACCTGTTTAACTTAATATCGCCATTTGCATTCATACATGATATATGAAATTGCATAGCATGCATATACCTCGCATTATCATCATATTTACATAGATTTCTATCCAAAATTCACATCATATACATTGATATCATAGACATTTATCATATATAATATGTGAACATTATGATTTTCTTGAGGATTTCAGTATTGCTGCGATTTCTGGATTTTTGGGGGAAACCGCAAGAATTTAACAAAAGCTTATATTTATCATTTTTAAAACAAAGTTGCGGTTTTCTCGTGATGTATGTGTCGTCCACCATGAGTTTTCATGCTTTCTGTTGGATTTCGAGACCCGATTCGAGGAGTGGATGAACCGTCTCGGGTACATGGTGGGCCCGGTATGGTACCCCGGGGCAAGAAGATCGAGTTGTAGACGATGAGCCTGGCAGGGGAAGACTAGCTACCGGTGATGTCTGGCGCGGTGGATATCCGGAGGATACCGACCGTTGTCGTGAGATTTGATGATATGGGCCGATCCGGACTGACGGAGCCCGATATTTGAGACATTGATACAGTGAGATATTGAGACATATATGATTTCATATTTGGTGTCGATGCTTGACACGGGTTTTCAGATGATTTCTTGATGGTACTTAGCTATTATACAGATATTCATTTTCTAAAGTTAAGAATTCAATACCCTTAGCATTTAAAACGCTTAAAGATTTAGTAATGACATTGCATACCTGTGCATGCATACTAGAGATATTATATCACATATGGACATACATGTTATGCCGCATTGCGTGCATTCTTACGATTGCCTTACTAGATGTTATATTCTACTCACGAGCTGGCAACTCACCCCCGTTGTGCCACAGTGTCTTGCAGGTCGGACCCGTCACCCTTGTAGCGGCGGGCTATCCTATCATCAGCTCCTTTTGCTCAGACTCGCGACATCGCCCGTAGGTGGGTTGCGAGCATACTTTATTTCTTTTTTGCTTTATCATTGTATCTAGTATTCTCCATCTACCACTTTATATTGTATATATGACCTAGTGATGAGACTGAAAGATTTGTATATTTGTGGTTTCTTTTGGGTCGCGCTCACTTGAGCCGGCGTTGTGTTTTCTGATATTTTGCGTTTCTTTTATGCTCTTTTCTTGATATTGCTATTATATTGCATGTGGTTATGATCCGCCTTGGGCGAAGAGCTAGCTCCCGCTTGGGGATGCCATTTTATGATTACAGGTTTATATATCTTGTTGTACCCATTTTTGGGGATAGAAAATACAGGGGAGACTCTGCCGAAATTTTTGGGAATTTTTGATGTTTTTAAAAAGGGATTCTATGCAACTTAATCGATTTAAAAACCGTTTTCATTAAAGGTTTTCCTTCACTCTCTTTTGGTTTTGGTTTAGATTTTCCGGGCTTTGGCTGACTTAGGTTACGGTACGCCTTTAGACGTCTCGTAATCTAAGTGCCAGTCACGTTCCATACTTTCGGGTCGTGATAAAGTTGGTATCAGAGCGTAGGTTTTACCTTTCTGAGTGTAGGACGACCTTGGTAGATGGAGTAGGTGACTTAAGCAGAGTGGCGTAGCGTGGGTATGATCCGCGGCATACTTACGATACGGTACTCCGCCTAAGTGACCTTAGGACATAATTGCTTGTATTTCCTTTCTTGATTCCTTGCATTCCTTGATTCAATTGCAATGTCCTTATCAGTCCTGTTTCTTATTCCAGCTTTGATGCCGCCAAAGACTACGAGAGCTCAGCGGGCTGCCGCTAGGGATGAGATTCGGGCGGGCCCGTCTGAGGCGAGGATCGAGCGGGATGATACGCCTACCCCTCAGGGTCATACTGATCCGCCTTATCCAGACCGTATTGCCAGATTAGAGGCCGGCATGCAAGAGTTCCGGCAGATGATGGGATCTTTAGTTGAGTCCAGCCGGGCACAGAGATCTGAGGACGTTCCTTCCACCGCACAGACCACGATCGTACCTGCTGCACAGATGGTCACCCCTGCTGCTACTACGGAGACTATCCCTGTTTCACTACAGGAGTTCATGAGATTGAGACCTCCAGCTTTTACCGGTACAGATGCGACAGAGGACCCACAGGCATTTCTTGATAGGATGGCTCGGGTTTGCCGTTCGTTGAGGTGTTCTGAGGATAGATTGGTGGAGTTTGCGAGTTTTCGTCTGGAGGGTCTTGCCCAGACATGGTACGATTCAGTAGAGAGAGGTCGAGCTGCAGGTCTACCTTCTATGACCTGGGATGAGTTTACAGCTGCATTTCTTGCCCGTTTTCTTCCGGAGAGTGTCCGAGATGCTCGAGCCCGTAGTTTTGAGTCTTTGCGCAAGACTCCTGGGATGACGGTGTCGGAGTATGATATACAGTTTACCCAGTTGTCTCGATATGCTCCGTACCTAGTAGACACAGAAGAGAAGAGAATAAAGAGGTTTGTGCGAGGGCTTGATACACAGCTATTCCTTGCCATCGGCACCCAGCACTTTGATACATACGCAGCCGCGATGGATGCAGCCTTACTTTTGGAGAAGCGTATTTCTGAGACTCCGATCGTTTCTGGGCCGAAGAGGATCCGTACTGATACGCCAGCTCAGCGGCAGATGGGTAGACACCGCGATAGATTATTTCCGGGAGATGGTGGAGGCAGAGGATTGAGACGAGGTCAGTTATTTGGTTCATATCCACAGACCCAGCAGTCGTCTTCAGGATGTTTTCGGTGCGGGAGTCAGTACTACCATATCAGAGACTGTACCATGGGGCGTCCGGGCGCGGCGACAGTCCCGCATGTGACTTTACCACCCTCACCACCTTCTCAGAGAGCTTTACTTTCTACTCCTGATGATGCTTCACGCCAGCCAGATGCTTCTAGAGGCCGTGGGCGTGGCGGTCCGGTTCAGAGAGGACAAGGCGACAGAGGCAGAGGCCGAGGTAGAGGCAGAGGACAGCCAGCTATTAGTGGTGGACATGCCCGAGTGTTCGCGTTGACTCCTCAGGATGCACAGGCATCCAATGCCGTCGTGACAGGTACTCTGCCAGTATGTTCTTTTGATGCACGGGTATTATTTGATCCAGGCTCCACACATTCCTATGTATCCACGTACTTTGCACCGAGGTTGGGCCGAGAGTCTTCTCCGTTAGATCAGTCGCTTGTCGTTATTACCCCGGTAGGCGAGTCTTTTGTTGCCCGTTTTGTGTACCGATCGTGTTCCGTTCGTATCGGGGAGAGAGATTCTTCAGTAGATTTGATTCTCCTCGATATGCTAGACTTTGACGTTTTTCTTGGTATGGACTGGCTAGCCACCTGTTATGCATCCGTGGACTGCCGTGAAAAAGCAGTCAGATTCAGTTTTCCTGGTGAGCCGGTTCTTGTTATTCAGGGAGATCGTAGTGCTACCCTTCCCAGCTTGATTTCTTCTCTTCGCGCTGGTCAGCTCTTGAGGAAAGGGTGTCAGGGATTCTTAGCTTATGTTTGTGATACTAGCTCCACAGAGGTTCCGTTGGACCAGGTCCCTGTTGTGAGAGAGTTTCCTGATGTATTCCCTGATGAGCTGCCTGGTCTGCCAACAGAGCGCGAGATTGAGTTCTGCATCGACCTGATCCCCGGCACGGGGCCTATCTCTATACCGCCTTATCGGATGGCCCCGGCGGAGCTGAGAGAGCTAAAGGATCAGTTACAGGACTTGCTGGACAAAGGGCTTATCCGACCGAGTGTGTCACCTTGGGGTGCTCCCGTCTTGTTTGTTAAGAAGAAGGACGGAAGTATGCGTTTATGCATTGATTATCGTCAGCTGAACCGGGTTACTGTGCGGAACAGGTATCCCCTACCCCGCATTGATGACTTATTCGATCAGGTCCAGGGTGTAGGGTTTTTCTCGAAGGTTGATTTACGGTCAGGTTATCACCAGTTGCGGGTTCGGAAGGAGGATATTCCGAAGACCGCCTTCCGTACTCGATATGGTCATTATGAGTTCTTGGTGATGTCGTTCGGGCTCACCAATGCCCCGGCAGCATTTATGGATTTGATGAACCGTGTATTCAGGCCGTATCTCGATCAGTTCATTATTGTGTTCATTGACGACATCTTGGTTTATTCTCGGAACCGGGAGGAGCATGAGCAGCACTTACGTATCACCTTGCAGACTTTGAGGGAGCATCAGCTGTTCGCCAAATTCTCCAAGTACGCATTCTGGCTAGACAGTGTCGACTTCTTGGGTCATGTGGTGACGAGAGATGGTATTTGTGTGGACCCGAAGAAGATCGAGGCAGTTCAGCGTTGGCCTAGACCAGTATCAGTTACAGAGGTTCGCAGCTTTCTAGGTCTGGCCGGCTATTATCGACGTTTCGTCCAGGATTTCTCCCGCATTGTTGCATCATTGACCGGGTTGACCCGGAAGGGGGTTCCTTTTGATTGGACCCAGGCATGTGAGGATAGTTTCCAGCAGTTGAAGACTCGTCTGACTACTGCACCAGTGTTAGCATTGCCTTCAGGATCAGGCGGGTTCGTGGTATATTGTGATGCTTCTCGGGTGGGGCTGGGCTGTGTATTGATGCAGCACGACAGAGTTATCACGTATGCTTCTCGGCAGCTGAGGAAACACGAACAGAACTACCCCACCCATGATTTAGAGATGGCTGCAGTGGTATTTGCACTTAAGATCTGGAGACATTACCTATACGGTGAGTCGTGCCAGATATTCACTGACCACAAGAGTTTGAAGTATATTTTCCAGCAGCGAGATCTGAATCTGAGACAGCGCCGTTGGATGGAGTTGGTGAAAGATTATGACTGCAAGATTCTATACCATCCGGGTAAGGCGAATATGGTGGCAGATGCTTTGAGTAGGAGGCCCGGAGGTAGTTTATCTTGTTTGAGCGCAGTACAGATGCAGTCGACGGCGGATTGGCAGGTTTTATGTGATAGCAGAGTGCAGTTCGAGTTTACTCCTACAGAGGGACAGTTGGCCCATTTCAGAGCACGCCCACAGTTACTTGACCGTATCCACGAGGCGCAGTCCGGCGATGCCCGCATTTTAGAGATTATTGAGCAGATTCGGCAGGGCAGAGTTTCCGAGTTCGTGATTGATGATCAGAGGATACTTCGATTTAGGACTCGACTGTGCGTGCCAGATTCAGAGGGACTGAGGCGCGATATTCTCGAGGAGGCACATAGATCAGTATACAGTGTGCACCCAGGTTCCACCAAGATGTACCATGATTTGAGAGAGGTTTACTGGTGGGACGGGATGAAGAAGGATATTACAGACTTTGTGTCGAGATGCCTGACTTGTCAGCAAGTCAAGGCCGAGCACCAGAGGCCAGCCGGCGAGTTACAGCCTTTGCCCATCCCTGAGTGGAAGTGGGAGCAGGTCTCCATAGACTTCATTGTGGGTCTACCCAGGACCAGTCGAGGGTATGACTCTATTTGGGTGATTGTGGATCGACTGACGAAAGCAGCTCACTTTCTGCCAGTGAAGACCACTTTTGGATTTTCTCAGTACGCCCAGGTTTATATTGATGAGATAGTGCGACTGCATGGCGTTCCGACTTGCATCGTGTCCGACCGTGGCACCCAGTTTACCAGCCGATTGTGGCAGAAACTCCAGGAAGCTTTGGGCACCCGATTGAGTTTTAGCACAGCCTTTCATTCGCAGACTGACGGTCAGTCGGAGCGTACTATTCAGACTCTTGAGGACATGCTCAGAGCATGTGTTTTAGATTTCGGTGGTAGCTGGGATCGTCATTTGCCTTTGATCGAGTTTTCCTACAATAATAGCTTCCAGGAGACGATTCAGATGGCACCTTTAGAGGCTTTATATGGGAGGAGATGTCGATCGCCTGTATGTTGGACAGAGCTCAGGGAGAGCAGTATTTTGGGGCCGCAGAAATTACGGGAGACGACCGAAAAGATACAGTTGATTCGGGACAGGATGAGAGCGGCACCGAGCAGGCAGAAATCATATGCTGACAGGCGCCGTCGCCGACTCGAGTTCGCTGTTGGCGATCATGTTTTCCTGAAGGTCTCTCCGATGAAAGGTGTGATGAGATTTGGGCGGAAAGGGAAACTGAGTCCTAGATATGTTGGTCCTTTCGAGATCCTTGAGCGTGTTGGTCCAGTCGCTTATCGGTTAGCTCTTCCACCCAGTTTCCCCGATGTTCACCCCGTATTCCATGTCTCGATGCTCCGCAAGTACCTTCATGATCCTTCCTATGCGATTCAGCACCAGACGATGCAGCTAGAGCGTGATCTTTCATTCACCGAGCAGCCGGTGGTCATTCTGGATCGACAGGTGAAGAAATTGAGGTCGAAGGTTATACCGTCCGTCAAGGTCCTTTGGCGTGGCCCGAACAGCGAGGAGGTCACCTGGGAGACCGAAGTCGAGATGAGGAAGAGTTATCCCCATCTTTTTGAAGGTACGCGTAGTTAAATTCTAAATTCGGGGACCGAATTTCTTTAAGGGGGGAAGATTGTAACCCTTCGAAAATCGTTTAGGCAGTTTTTCGGTAATCGGCTAATTTTTCGGCTTTTTCCGTAAAAAGTCAAATTAGGTATTTTTCATTGTAGACCTAATTATACAAAATTTAGATAAGATATTACTATAATTTTGTCACTAAAATGTCACTTATAATTTTCTAGTTAAATAAATTTTTTTTCGTAATTAATTATTTTTTTATTATTTTAGGCTTTTAAAATACATTAAATTAGTGATAAATACAAATTTAATTAGGTAAATTTCATAATTAGGAATATTTATAAGCTAAAATATGGTGTTAATAAATTTGTATCATGACTTGCAAATTTTTGGTTTTAGGGTTGGAAATTTAATGAAAAAATGATGCAAAATGAGGTTTTTTTTGTAAAATGTTGATGTGAAAGCATTAAATGAGAACATGAGGTGTTTTTAGACCTAGAAACTTCTTCAAAAATCCCCCCCATCACCTCCTCTAGCTGCTGGCCGACCCCAACTGCAGGAAATTCCCTCTCTTCTCACTTCATTTTTCTTCAAATTTCATGCCAAAATTCATTAAAAAATCCAAAAATTCATTCTCCCATTCAAAGCAAAACCCTAATCCACTCTCTCCTCAACCAAATTTAGTTCAAAACTAGAAGAAAGGAGGCTTCTTTGGTGGCTTGAGCATGCTAGGGTTCCACTTGTGAGGTGAAATTCTAAACTAGTTTGTTAACTTGTAGTTTTATTGTGCTAAAATTGAAATTGGAAGTATTAATTTAGTTGTAATTGTTTGTTCATGAAAATCAAGAGAGGGATTGATTTTAAATTAGGGTTTGAAGCATGGTTGTTAGAGTTAAGTTAGGGTTTAGTTATCTAATTGGTTGGAGTGGTTAATTGTACAATGTTACGCTCGCTAGATCGATAAATTTGCGATGTTTGCATCGAATCGGTATGCAATTTGCTTACTAGATTTTTATAAAAATTAGGATATGATCTAATTGCGTTATATTAGCGATATAATTAGCTTCGTATATGACTATTAGAGTGCGCGAATGCGGGGTTTCGTCTAGTCGGGTTTTAGTTTTGTCGATTTCCCCGAAATGACGATTCTAGTTAAAGATTAGCGATTTTCGTGCGTTTTCCCGCGCACCGAGTGCATGTTATGTTTAATTCGAGAGCGTCGATAATTGTATATTGTGACTTGCATCGTTTTAGGTTTTGTAATCTTATGCTTGGTGTTGTGCAAATATAGGATCGGTCGGGGAAACATCGGACACGGCGCGTAAAGGCAAGGCGGTGGTCGGATCGGATTAGCGGGGATTTCAGGTGAGTAGATGTATTCATCTATGAGGGAATCGTCTGGATGGCGCGAGGCCCCCCCTAGTTAGGATTACCCTATTTCTTGCAAGACTTGTATTGCTAGATAGCTTACCCCTTTATTGCATTGCATACCCTCACAGCTAACCGTATACTAGATTGCATGGACATTCATATAACATTCATATACACATATGCGATAACACTTCGTAAGATACGAACACCATTACCATTGGCATCTGCTGCACGCGCACTATTCATGTGACACACACGCCTTTGGTAATTGCCATGCCACGTGCACTATAGAACCTGTTTAACTTAATATCGCCATTTGCATTCATACATGATATATGAAATTGCATAGCATGCATATACCTCGCATTATCATCATATTTACATAGATTTATATCCAAAATTCACATCATATACATTGATATCATAGACATTTATCATATATAACATGTGAACATTATGATTTTCTTGAGGATTTCAGTATTGCTGCGATTTCTGGATTTTTGGGGGAAACCGCAAGAATTTAACAAAAACTTATATTTATCATTTTTAAAACAAAGTTGCGGTTTTCTCGTGATGTATGTGTCGTCCACCATGAGTTTTCATGCTTTCTGTTGGATTTCGAGACCCGATTCGAGGAGTGGATGAACCGTCTCGGGTACATGGTGGGCCCGGTATGGTACCCCGGGGCAAGAAGATCGAGTTGTAGACGATGAGCCTGGCAGGGGAAGACTACCTACCGGTGATGTCTGGCGCGGCGGATATCCGGAGGATACCGACCGTTGTCGTGAGATTTGATGATATGGGCCGATCCGGACTGACGGAGCCCGATATTTGAGACATTGATACAGTGAGATATTGAGACATATATGATTTCATATTTGGTGTCGATGCTTGACACGGGTTTTCAGATGATTTCTTGATGGTACTTAGCTATTATACAGATATTCATTTTCTAAAGTTAAGAATTCAATACCCTTAGCATTTAAAACACTTAAAGATTTAGTAATGACATTGCATACCTGTGCATGCATACTAGAGATATTATATCACATATGGACATACATGTTGTGCCGCATTGCGTGCATTCTTAGGATTGCCTTACTAGATGTTATATTCTACTCACGAGCTGGCAACTCACCCCCGTTGTGCCACAGTGTCTTGCAGGTCGGACCCGTCACCCTTGTAGCGGCGGGCTATCCTATCATCAGCTCCTTTTGCTCAGACTCGCGACATCGCCCTTAGGTGGGTTGCGAGCACACTTTATTTCTTTTTTGCTTTATCATTGTATCTTGTATTCTCCATCTACTACTTTATATTGTATATGTGACCTAGTGATGAGACTGAGAGATTTGTATATTTGTGGTTTCTTTTGGGTCGAGCTCACTTGAGCCGGCGTTGTGTTTTCTGATATTTTGCGTTTCTTTTATGCTCTTTTCTTGATATTGCTATTATATTGCATGTGGTTGTGATCCGCCTTGGGCGAAGAGCTAGCTCCCGCTTGGGGATGCCATTTTATGATTACAGGTTTATATATCTTGTTGTACCCATTTTGGGGGATAGAAAATACAGGGGAGACTCTGCCGAAATTTTTGGGAATTTTTGATGTTTTTAAAAAGGGATTCTATGCAACTTAATCGATTTAAAAACCATTTTCATTAAAGGTTTTCCTTCACTCTCTTTTGGTTTTGGTTTAGATTTTCCGGGCTTTGGCTGACTTAGGTTACGGTACGCCTTTAGACGTCTCGTAATCTAAGTGCCAGTCACGTTTCGTACTTTCGGGTCGTGACAGATACTAATGGAATACCTACCAGTAAATCTCCTGTCTTGGCCAAGGATTTCGTGTAATGGCTCTCCTAGACACAGCGCGATCTCACCCCCAATACCGGGAGAGACGAAACCCCTGCCGATCCGCTCACTGTCTCCATGTGGCTCGGGACTGTACCCAACTAAAACCTGTTTGCACGACTTCTTTGAGCCGTGGTAGGGTAGTAATCAAAGCACAGTGGGAACTCACACGTGACAAATGATGATCTCAGGTCGATGAACTAACATGTACACATGTCACCAGAGAACTGCTATCTGACGTCAAGTATAATACCAACTAGCATGTTCGCGGCGAGTCATGTCCAGTGTACTCATAACCCAATGAGCACCTGTATACATCTTAGGTGAACCAACTGACAACAATGGCTTGTGAGACCGGCCACCACCCCTCGTCGAGGTCTCGACTGTATACACTAGTCTACTAATGGAGTATCGATGCCCAGTCTCGAAACTCCCACGACTAGGGACCTTTTAAGGATGTGCTTATAGACCCCAGCTCCCACGTATATGATCACCATCATATTGCTGGCCGTCAAGTAAGAATCCTATGGGCTCTATCAACGTGCAATAGTGACCTGTAAGGTTACTTAAAGCAGTACACGATGATAAAGATAAACCCGATAGCATACTATCATCTCGAGTAAGACTGTCCTACCGGCATAGGTCCTCCCTCAATCATTGCAATCACGTGCATGCGATCCAATAATTGACTCTGAAGGCACTATATCCAACAATCTCCCACTTGCACTCAAGGCTAATTATTGCGATGTCGCATACTCACAGCCCGTGTGATACCGAACATCCAACTCCTCTACTAATCAGTCTCACAAAACCCGTTTGGGAAAATATTGCGTTCGAGGAATAGCCTCAGTGGGTGGATCTGCCCTGATGTTTCTTTCTATGTCTCTCTTTATCTCAAGTTCGCGGAGAAAACCATCTCCCAAAATGAGCAATACCTGTCTTAGAATATGTCTGGATATCTGATGGGACCTAGTTCATAAATGAACTCCAAATCCAAACTTCTTAGATTGTATCGTCAACCGAACTTAATCAGTATCCTGCGCCACACCTCCCTCAGTATCCGCTTGGACCACCTGTCCAAAATACTGCCCTCGTCAGAGGGAAAACTATAACTCTGACAGCCACTCTGTCATTCAGGTCACCTTGGAAGCCTGGAATGATAATTGTCTCCTTAAAGAGGCTGTTGTTATCATATCCCTAGAACATCCACTTATGTTCTAAAACTGCTTCTGAATGTCTCTCCAAGATAGGATTAATATCAACTTACTGCATCTCGTGCAAAAACAATATCTGGTGTGGTACTTGACATCTCATGATTGACTCGATTGCCTAAGCAAGTGATCTGCCAATCATGCACATCCCTCTCCTTTTAGTCTATAAGACACCTTTAGAGAGGGTGACTCCATCACCTGCAGCTACACCACCATGCCAGGAGTCATCCATTCTAAAACACCTTTAGAATGCTGTCTAAGTACCCAGATTGGGAAACTACCCAAATCTAGATCTAAAACCATAGATCTAGTAACCAGAATGTCTGATATAATATCCAAGTCCTTTATGCGGAGAAACCACTATGTGACAACCAAAATATGACCGATCGTAGTATAGTAATTTTACTTCCTACTCTGTGTATGTCATCCAAATACCAGGACATCACACCCTACTACCTTCTTAACAGATCCATCCCCTATTCTGATGAAGTCAAACCTATGACTGTCACATCAGAAATAGATGATCTATCTCCGCTTTATCTGCTTTAGTCCATAAATAGACATAAGTTGCTTATCCACTATGCTTCCGCTGCTCCCACTGACTACGACAACCCTCTGGCAGAGTCATATACATGTGCACTTCTAAAGCTAGTTTAGAACGACGCTATACTCATCCTCCTGTCGGGTCTCATAGCCTGGAACAACAGTAGTATCAAATCTGGGTAAACAAGAACTTCCCTGTCACCGTCCTTGAGGCTACCGGAGTACCTCTCGGGTGCCTGAGGTTACCCACCATATCTGCGGAGTGGCCAATGGAATGTCAATCCAGATAGAATCTTTAGGTTCTTATCAAATTTTCAGTAATCGTTTGCGGTTCTGGAATCACTTCCAGTTCTACCATACTCCCACTACTGTTTTCTGAAAAAATCCATTTTTATTAAAACTGTGGCGAGTCAAGAACAATATCACTATTGATCTTCCAGATGGTAGAAAGTCAACTCTCGTCATAGCCCGGGTCAACCCACAAACAACCATTACAGAAACGTGCCTTGAGTTATCCAGAGTCTGGTTTTAAGTATAAGCCGGACAACTCCCCGTACCTTAACAATGTTAAGATATGAACTATTCTATATCCAATATAGAAACAGAGGCACTGATTTAATTGGAACCAGATTCAAATCATGCAGCTATCTCCAGTGCATGTCAACTAAATGGAAAGAGTCCGATCAGCATTACTCAACTTAGGAGTGCTTCCAATTATGAGTAACCTGAAAGAGAAGCAAATTCTCTTAATCATTACTATCAACTGCATACTATACACAAGTATCTATATCTTCGATCACCTTGAAGAATCCTGATACTTGCAACACTTGGTTCTCTACTTTATTCTTATACCTATAACTTCTTAAAACTTAGACCTTGTATTTCTACGAAACACATGTCTAAGAACTAGAAAAGTCACAAGTAAACAGAATATAGTACGAGTACCAACCCCTCTGTCCTCATGGACACTGGACAACATACAATACTCTGTATAAGTCCCCTGAGTCTAATAACTCATTCCCTGTGTGTCGTAGGTTGAAAACTGTACTTATGGTTAAGAAGAATTACACCGCTGTTTAATACTCTTTACCTGACCATCCACTGATATAGGTAAATGTCATGGACATAATTTCAAAAAGTTATATCTCACTTTATGAAAATAAACGTACAGATATATCAATTTGAAATTGGTGCATAACAACGGATATTCAAAACCAAATATTTGTCGTCCGGCAAACAACCCAGGCGATTTCCTCAAATATCACCAATTACAACGAATCCCGATATAATGAGGATGATCACCCAATTCCCAATAACTTACTCCCACTCATCATCTGTAAAACCATACAGATGTGAGAATCAAACCTGGTAAATACATACCCTGGAGTAAGGGCCAATTGGGAAATCAGTTTTCTTTTAACAATACACAGTGAAACTGAAACATATAAATGTTTCGAAGGGGTATCCGGGTATTCCTAGTAATGCCTCATCCATTATCAAATTCACAACTATAACCGTATATTTCTTTGCCATCTCTCCAAATCCCTTTATATGTCTTTAGTCATTTCCTTCTGTACACCCCTTTAGGCTAAATGGTTTTCTTCCTTCCCTACCGTTCGGCACCAGCCTATGGTTTGGAAGAGGACTATCCAATAAGCATAATGAGTGTACTGTCCTAATCCTAGGAGCACTCGCAATCTGAGAAAAGGTGAAGATAAAAGACAACTGAATTGTAAGTCCACGTTGCGACCCCCGGTGCTTACGGGGAGGCGGAAACGGTATAAAAAACAAATTTTTATCGCAAGAGGCAACATGGACTAAACAAGGTCGGGATCGTGTCTAAACTAAACTAGCAAGCATACAAAGGAGCGTTAGCTACTCGGATGAAGAGTTATACCTAAACTTGAACTCCTTCTTCTTTAAGCTTTGTAGAGGTTGATGGTTCTCTTCTCGTCGCCTTCTTCCGTCGAAGATGGATCCACCTGAGGGTTCAACCTTCGGGCTCTTCCTCGAACTTTGAGTGAACTAGAATCTCCGGCTTGCTAAACCCTTGATCCTAGAGTGAGTAGAGAGTGTCTAGGGGTTGTTTTCTTTTCAAGGTGAGGGTTTCTCAACACATGAGAAGGAATCACCTTGAGCTTGAGGAAGAAGAAGATGAAGTGAGGAGAGAGAATGGTTATGAAAGAATGAGCTCTTTTCTTTTGCAACCATAACTAAAAGAAAAGGAATTATCTAATTAATAATAATAATTGAAAATGAGAATAGTTGATGGTTAATTTGGAATGACCACTATCATACTTTCAATAAATGAGTGTAAGCATGAATCAAGGAGTATCTTTTCAAAGCATGATGGTGGTCAACATTCAACCATGGTCAACAAGTCAACCATGGTCAACAAGTCAACAAAATCAACCATAACAATATTTAATTTAATTACTATTATTAATTGATATTTCATAAATCTATTAGGGTTTGGAAAATGACGACTGTCAACTGTGCAAACGCACCCGTTCCGAAACCCTAATGAAATACCTCATCCTCCGCCTCAAGCAACTGTGCATACACACCTGCATTCTCGTTCCGAGGAACAAGAATACCGAGATATAAAAGCAACCCCCAAAACATATACCAGTATCTGGCTCAAACCAGAGCCTGCCAGTATAATCCGTCCGGACTCCAAAACGTGCACAAGTGCGCGGATGAGAACGAACCCTGTCGCAAAACCATGCGACCTCTACTCTGTTTTGCCCAGAGGCGAATACCCTCTGTGTGGGACTCTAAAGACTCGACACTACGCTGGCAGTGGGTTTAACCACAGACCGCAAGCGGCACTAGCTGTGCGTAACGGTCCCCAGGTAGATGCCGACAAGAAGGCTGACGAGGTGAACCCCATCTGAACTCCTACTGAGTCTGAATGTGACATTCTCCGTACAGTCCGGTCTGTTCGTCTGATACATCGCATGTCGGGCCTAGGGGCGGTAAAACGTCAGTCCCCCAATAGCGGTACAAGTCGTGTCGGAGTGAAGCCCAAAACACCCTGAGATAACACTGGAAGCCTACCAGTATATCTCGCTTGCCCTGGCCAGGGACTACTTGTGTAATGGCTCTCCTAGACACAGCGCGATGTCAACCCCCAATACCGGGAGAGACGAATCCTGTCTAACCGTCACTGCCTCCAAGTGCTTCGGGACTGCACCCAACCACTACCTGTTTGCACGACTCCTTTGAGCCGTGGTAGGGTAGTGATCAAAATGCAGTGGGAACACACTCGAGGCGAAGTGCCAGTGTCAAGTTAGCGGACTAAGCTGTACTCATGTCACCTGGGAACTGATAACTGACGATAGGTATAATACCAACCTGTCAGTTCCCGACGAGTCCTGTCCAGTGTACTCGTAACCTAACGAGCACCCGTATACTATCTCCAGTACGACGTACTGATGGCTGTGGGACAGACCATCTCCCACACTGGGATGAGAAGCGCATACGCTAGTCTACTCCGGAGTATCGATGCCCTGTCTCGATAGTCCTGCGACTAGGGACCTGTATAAGGATGTGCTTACAGATTACCCAGCCCCCACTAGTGTGACTGCCATCACAACGCTGGTAATCAAGCAAAGATCCTAAGGGCTCCACTAATGCGTATAGGTGATATCGCAAAATAAACACATGTACACATTGAAGTAGAAACAAACCAAGTAGCATACTACTATATTGAGCAAGATTGTTTATACAAGGTGAATATCCCAAGCTTCCATTAAGTAATATACAAACTAGTATGATACAGTAATGGCCTCTAGGGCATATACACTAACAATCTCCCACTTGCACTAAGGCCATGTACTGGCGTATCGAAGACCTATCATCTCGATCAGCCGCTCGAACTGAGTCTGGGGTAGGGCCTTGGTGAATGGATCTGCAGTGTTTTCTTCTGAAGCAACCCTCCGAACCTCGATCTCCTTGCGATCCACGATCTCCCTGATCAGGTGATACCGCCTCAAGATGTGCCTGGATCTCTGATGGGACCTGGGTTCCTTCGCTAAAGCTATAGCCCCGTTGTTGTCGCAATACAGAGGTATTGGGTCAACAATGGACGGAACCACCTGAAGTTCTTTCAAGAACTTCCTTATCCAGACAGCTTCTTTTGCGGCATCAGATGCAGCGATGTATTCCGCTTCCATAGTCGAATCTGCAACGGTTTCCTGTTTGGAACTCTTCCAACACACCGCCCCTCCATTGAGGGTAAAGACAAAACCCGACATGGACTTGGAATCATCCTTGTCACTCTGGAAGCTGGAGTCAGCAAAGGCCTCGATCTGGAGGTCTTTTCCGCCATACACCAAGAACATCTCCTTAGTCCTTCTCAGGTACTTGAGAATGTTCTTTACCGCTATCCAGTGTTTCTTCCCAGGGTTTGACTGATACCTGCTTACCACACTCAGTGCATAAGCTACATCCGGTCTGGTACACAACATCGCATACATTATAGAGCCTACCGCAGAAGCGTAGGGTATAATAGACATGCGATCCCTCTCCAAATCAGTCTTGGGAGACATCTCTTTAGAGAGGGTGATCCCGTGACAAGCCGGTAGGTTACCGCGCTTGGAATCTTCCATACTGAATCTTTTCAGTATAGTGTCGATGTACCTGGACTGTGAAAGTCCTAATATCCTCTTGGATCTATCACGATGGATCCGGATCCCCAGGATGTACGAAGCATCACCCAGGTCTTTCATGGAGAAGCTTTGTGACAAGAATGCCTTGACAGATTGTAGCATAGGAATGTCATTTCCTATTAAGAGAATGTCATCCACGTATAAAACAAGGAATACTACAGTTCTCGCTACAAATCTACTATAGATGCATGGTTCATCTGGATTTTTGATAAAGTCAAATTCCTTGACCGTCTCATCAAAACAGATGTTCCAACTCCGCGATGCCTGCTTTAGTCCATAAATGGACTTAAGCAACTTGCACACCTTTCCGCTGCTCCCACTTTGAATGAAACCTTCTGGCTGATCCATATAGACACACTCCTCTAAATTTCCATTTAGAAAAGCGGTTTTTACGTCCATCTGCCAAATCTCATAATCGTGGAAGGCAGCAATGGCAAGAAGGATCCGAATGGATTTCAGCATAGCCACTGGAGAAAAGGTTTCGTCATAGTCCAAGCCAGGTCTTTGACGGAAACCCTTTGCTACAAGTCTAGCTTTATAGGTCTCAACCTGTCCATCTACACCAATCTTCCTTTTGAAGATCCACTTGCATCCTACGGGTTTTACCCCGTCTGGAGCAATGTCCAACATCCATACTTTGTTGGTGTACATGGACTCCATTTCGGTCCGCATTGCATCCAGCCATTTTACCGAGTCAACGCTCTGAACGGCCTGCTGGAAGCTAGTAGGCTCATCATAATCTATGATGCAATCCTCTCTATCCCCGTTTATGAGAAAACCTTAGTATCTCTCGGGCGGATGAGACTGCCTACTACTCCTGCGGAGCGGCGTAGGAATGTCCTGTTCATTTGATCCCTCTGGTTCTTCTAAGCTTTCAGTAATAGTCTGTGGTTCTGGAATTTCTTCCAGTTCTACTGCGCTCCCACTTGATTCTTTTTCTAAGAACTGGTGTTCTAGAAAGTGGGCATGACGAGAAACAAGAACTTTTTGTTCCTCTTCGTAGTAGAAGAGATATCCCTTGGAATTCTTTGGATATCCCACAAACTTACACAGTACTGAGCGTGCCTCGAGCTTGTCCGCATGCTGCTTTTTAACAAAAGCTGGACTTCCCCAAGTCTTAATGTGACTGAGATGGGGTCTCTTCCCACACCACATCTCATATGGTGTAGTAGGCACAGTCTTAGTAGGAACTCGGTTCAAAAGGTACGCAGCTGATTCTAGCGCATACCCCCAGAATGATCGCGGTAACTCAGCGTTACTCATCATGGACCGTACCATATCCAATAGGGTTCGGTTCCGTCTCTCCGATACACCGTTGTGTTGCGGAGTGTATGGAGGAGTAAGCTGAGAGAGAATTCCATTCTCTTTTAAGTAATTCAGGAACCCGGCACTTAAGTATTCTCCACCTCGATCCGATCTTAGAATCTTGATACTTTTGCCGGTCTGTTTTTCCACTTCATTCTTATATTCCTGGAACTTTTCAAAAGCTTCGGACTTATGTTTCATTAAGAAGACATAACCGTATCTTGAAAAATCATCCGTAAAAGTAATGAAGTAAGAATAACCGCTTCGCGCATGTGTAGACATTGGACCGCACACATCGCTGTGTACGAGTCCCAAGAGCTCGCTCGCTCTTACTCCGTGTCCAGTGAACGGAGTCTTTGTCATCTTTCCTTTGAGACAGGATTGACAAGTGGCATATGATTGATATTCGAACGGATCCAAATATCTTTCTTTATGTAACTTAGTCAACCTTCTCTCATTGATGTGACCCAGTCTACAATGCCATAAGAAAGTCTGATTAATATCTGGAGACTTTCTTTTGTGTGTATTCTGGACATTGAAAATCTGTGGTTGGTTTAATACGTATATACCATTGCTCAGTGTACCTGACCCAATCAGAACTTGATTAAGGTGAATGTTTACAACATTACTTACAAACGCAAATTCATAACCTTCTTTAGAAACCAAAGATACAGAAATGATATTACAAGTTGCGTTGGGTACAAAAAAGCAATTACGCAAAACCAAAACATGCCCATCTGACATTCCCAGGTGATAGTCCCCCACGGCTTTAGCATCCATGCTAGCTCCGTTCGCAACTCTGAGGGTCATGTCACTTGCCTTCAAAAACCTACGGTTTCTCAACGCCTGCAAAGAATTACAGATATGAGATCCTGATCCGGTATCCAATACCCAGGAAGTAGAGTTTATAGAAAGACAGTTTTCAATAACATACACACCTGAAGCTGAAGCCGCAACCTGCTTCAGTTCCTGTGTCCTGGCCTTCCAAGCCCTGCAATCTTTCTTCCAGTGTCCACTCTTATGACAATAGAAGCATTCTTCCTTTCCAACAAGCTTCCCCGCAATCTTTGTTGCCTTTTCCTTTCCCTTCGTACCCACTTTACTAACACCGCCTCTTGGTTTGGCGGGGGCTTTCTTCCTCTTTCCCTTGGCTTTCGCCTTGGACCTAGAGGAAGAAGATCCTCCTACAAACAAAACGGGTGTTTCCCTACCCTTCTGTAGGGTGCCCTCTGCGCTCCTCAGCAAGTTGAGGAGTTCTGAAAGTTCAACTTCCTTTTCTTGTAAGTTGAAGTTCAGTATAAACTGGGCGTAAGTGGATGGAAGGGACTGAAGAATTAAATCCGTATAGAGTTCACTGTCCAACGTGGTCCCAAGTTCCGCGAGCTCTTCAGTGTAGCCAATCATCTTAAGCACGTGGTCCGCTACCGATGATCCGACGGCCAACTTTGTCGAAAATAACTTCTTCGACACTTCGTATCTTGCGATACGAGACTGCTCTCCATACAGTTCTTTTGTATGGAGAAATATGGACTCAAGGTCCATATTCTCATGCCTCCTCTGATGTTCGTTGTCCATAGAGGCAAGCACGAGGCACCTGGCCTTCGCGCAATCAATCTCCCAAGTCTTACGGATTTCCTTATCCGCGACGCTGGAGGTGGGACCTGGGACGGGGGGAGCTTTGGTGGTAAGAAGATACCCCAGCTTGTCGTAAGCGATTGCTAATTTGACATTCCTGAGCCAATCTTTGTAGTTTGGCCCTGTCAGTATGTTTTTATCTAGAAGTAACTTAAGTCCAGTCATTTCGATTTGGTCGCTGCAGGGGGAGAGAAGAAACACTTAGCACGATGCTCTTGCAAGTTTAGAATGGTTTTTAATTTATCTAAACAGGATGGCTCCCACTGTCTCTCGAATCCCTCCTCAAACCACAAAGGAAGAATTTGCCGGGATCAATCCCACCGCACAATACTTGCTTAACCGTTCAGCCAGGCCAGTGTCGGTACTTCGAGGGAGGTTTTCCAACGCTTTCGCGAAGTTCCTTAATTTAAGAACCTCTTTTCCCTGGGGGGCGTAGCCCCGCTATCACCTTTCTAGGCACCTACTAGGTTTATAGCATTGATCGTTTAGTGAGAAATTCCCCGAGGAGTAGCATATACTCACAGTAGGATCGGGATCCAAATATCATCGCGTGACGAAACTGAAGGAATCCTACCAGAATCATCACACTCCAAATGGTATGCAAATCTAGCAAGTTTCAGTACTTATGAAACTCCCGATGTGGATTTTTGCCCCATGCTCTTATGACCTTGACTTTGGCCAAAATATCATAAGTCACATGTCAAGTTCTGCCCGTCACTATCCAGGTTAATTTGGATCCATCCGTGCATACCCTTGACTTTGGCCAAAATGGCAGCACGACTGTCCCAAACCAACGCATCTATCTATGCTACACATGAACACCCAATAGCTACCAATCACTATGCCTTGACTTTGGCCAAAATACATAGCTTGAATACTATTGCCTATTCATGCGAAACGACGGAGGGCTACGAATGGTTTTGGTAAAACCGTGAACGTAGTGAACTTGATATAATCGATGGAACGAGATAGCTTTTAGAAGGAGTGGCTCAAGCTCCGCATTTAAAAGTTAGTTTTTGAAAAGAACCGAGTGGTTTTTCGAAAGTGTTCCAACGACTTTAACTTGGTTTATTATCTTGCATTAGTTCTTTTAATGCATGATATTCTTGCATTAGTTCTTTTAATGCGTCCCATCATTTAATCCTACCATTGCAGAAAACAACCAAAATATGACGTACGCTTATGCCATTCGCATTCGCCACGGGGTCCCGTCATCACTCGTTAGGTTACTTAACTAACGACAGAGCGGGGGCTGGGCTAGCGCGGCTGTAAAACATAAGCAACGCCTAAATATAAAGCAATGATAGACATTACAGATCACAGATGAATACATTGGATATACTAGCAATCCGCAATCCGTTCGAGCCTGCAACGAAAAGCGGATTACACGGTCGCGGTGAATAGCAAATACCCCACCCAAGACCCCTACGGGTGCGGCAAACTACCCGCCAAGAACCCGGTAGTTTGTGCACCCCTCCATGGGTCTATCCTAGGAGCAAAAAACAGTAAAAAGAATTATACAATGACGGCTACAACCCCGACCCGGTTGTGCGGCCATACAAATAATATTATTACATCAATTTACATTTACAAATGAATGAAAGAAAAACAAAAGCTCATCTCACATCCACCCCGGCTATTCACCCGCGACAGTCCAACACATTCATATACACATTCTAACATCAAACACAGATCACAGAGATGTATAACCCCGACTAATCGACTTATAGCGATTAGCAGACGTTCAATACATGCAAACATCACAGATATAACCATCATAGTCAAAGTGCAGTGAAGTTCGGAAAAAAAATACGGAATTATAGGACCCCAAAAGTAAATTTCTGCTCTGGAAAATCTGGGCACATATAACATATCTTAAAAATCCCAAAACCAACACAGAGACACACTGCACGAAAAACGATGACGAGAGGACAACAAACGGCGGCGGTTCCGCGGCAAATACCTACCTCATGCCGCGGAACCGCGGCGGTTTGAATGAATCAGGGGATCGTTTTTCTTGGGTGTTCACACAAAACCCTGAGCCGAATTTAGGTGTATAACAAAACTTGTTTTGACCAGAAAAAAAATTTAACAGAAACTTAGGGTTTTGGTTTTTCCGGTTTTGCGATTTTTCGTTTCCGAACTTCGTTACACTTCACTACTTAGCTAGTTTAAGTTTAGTTAGGCTCTGATACCACTGTAAGTCCACGTTGCGACCCCCGGTGCTTACGGGGAGGCGGAAACGGTATAAAAAACAAATTTTTATCGCAAGAGGCAACATGGACTAAACAAGGTCGGGATCGTGTCTAAACTAAACTAGCAAGCATACAAAGGAGCGTTAGCTACTCGGATGAAGAGTTATACCTAAACTTGAACTCCTTCTTCTTTAAGCTTTGTAGAGGTTGATGGTTCTCTTCTCGTCGCCTTCTTCCGTCGAAGATGGATCCACCTGAGGGTTCAACCTTCGGGCTCTTCCTCGAACTTTGAGTGAACTAGAATCTCCGGCTTGCTAAACCCTTGATCCTAGAGTGAGTAGAGAGTGTCTAGGGGTTGTTTTCTTTTCAAGGTGAGGGTTTCTCAACACATGAGAAGGAATCACCTTGAGCTTGAGGAAGAAGAAGATGAAGTGAGGAGAGAGAATGGTTATGAAAGAATGAGCTCTTTTCTTTTGCAACCATAACTAAAAGAAAAGGAATTATCTAATTAATAATAATAATTGAAAATGAGAATAGTTGATGGTTAATTTGGAATGACCACTATCATACTTTCAATAAATGAGTGTAAGCATGAATCAAGGAGTATCTTTTCAAAGCATGATGGTGGTCAACATTCAACCATGGTCAACAAGTCAACCATGGTCAACAAGTCAACAAAATCAACCATAACAATATTTCATTTAATTACTATTATTAATTGATATTTCATAAATCTATTAGGGTTTGGAAAATGACGACTGTCAACTGTGCAAACGCACCCGTTCCGAAACCCTAATGAAATACCTCATCCTCCGCCTCAAGCAACTGTGCATACACACCTGCATTCTCGTTCCGAGGAACAAGAATACCGAGATATAAAAGCAACCCCCAAAACATATACCAGTATCTGGCTCAAACCAGAGCCTGCCAGTATAATCCGTCCGGACTCCAAAACGTGCACAAGTGCGCGGATGAGAACGAACCCTGTCGCAAAACCATGCGACCTCTACTCTGTTTTGCCCAGAGGCGAATACCCTCTGTGTGGGACTCTAAAGACTCGACACTACGCTGGCAGTGGGTTTAACCACAGACCGCAAGCGGCACTAGCTGTGCGTAACGGTCCCCAGGTAGATGCCGACAAGAAGGCTGACGAGGTGAACCCCATCTGAACTCCTACTGAGTCTGAATGTGACATTCTCCGTACAGTCCGGTCTGTTCGTCTGATACATCGCATGTCGGGCCTAGGGGGCGGTAAAACGTCAGTCCCCCAATAGCGGTACAAGTCGTGTCGGAGTGAAGCCCAAAACACCCTGAGATAACACTGGAAGCCTACCAGTATATCTCGCTTGCCCTGGCCAGGGACTACTTGTGTAATGGCTCTCCTAGACACAGCGCGATGTCAACCCCCAATACCGGGAGAGACGAATCCTGTCTAACCGTCACTGCCTCCAAGTGCTTCGGGACTGCACCCAACCACTACCTGTTTGCACGACTCCTTTGAGCCGTGGTAGGGTAGTGATCAAAATGCAGTGGGAACACACTCGAGGCGAAGTGCCAGTGTCAAGTCAGCGGACTAAGCTGTACTCATGTCACCTGGGAACTGATAACTGACGATAGGTATAATACCAACCTGTCAGTTCCCGACGAGTCCTGTCCAGTGTACTCGTAACCTAACGAGCACCCGTATACTATCTCCAGTACGACGTACTGATGGCTGTGGGACAGACCATCTCCCACACTGGGATGAGAAGCGCATACGCTAGTCTACTCCGGAGTATCGATGCCCTGTCTCGATAGTCCTGCGACTAGGGACATGTATAAGGATGTGCTTACAGATTACCCAGCCCCCACTAGTGTGACTGCCATCACAACGCTGGTAATCAAGCAAAGATCCTAAGGGCTCCACTAATGCGTATAGGTGATATCGCAAAATAAACACATGTACACATTGAAGTAGAAACAAACCAAGTAGCATACTACTATATTGAGCAAGATTGTTTATACAAGGTGAATATCCCAAGCTTCCATTAAGTAATATACAAACTAGTATGATACAGTAATGGCCTCTAGGGCATATACACTAACATGAATAAACCTTATTCATATTTCTCCTGAACCAGAATCCATCCCGAACTGGAACAAGTTCCTTCGAGTTCGTATATAACCATACGATGGAGTATCCAAATAACCGTGGATCTTCGTAGTGATATGGAGTGTCATGTAGAAATACAAAGGTGAAGTAGGAGTGGCGATGAAATACTTGGTTTGGTCGTGAATAGCAGTCGCAATTTACTTTGCCCTCTTACCAATCCCTTTATTTGTCTTAACTTATTACCTTCTGTACACCATCGTTAGGCTAATTGGTTTTCTTCATTCCCTACCTTTCGGCACCTACCTATGGTTTGGAAGAAGACTGTCCAATTAGCATAATAGGTGTACCGTCCTAATCCAAGGAGCACTCGCAACCTGAGAGAAGGTAAAAGGAAAAGACAACTGAATAGTCCTATTCATTTTCTCCAGAACCGGAAACCATTCTCTAATCTGGAACAAGTTCCTTCTGTTCGTATATAACCATACGATGGTTTTATCCAATGGAAGTGGACGTTCGTAGTAATACGGGGTGTTCTGGAGAAAAGGGTAAAAGTAGGAGTGGCAATGAGGTATGCAACTCTGACAATCCAAAAGCCAGTGTTTTAAGAAGGTTCGGTTAACTTGATCACTGAGTCATAGTCAAGGGTCGGGTCATGGTCGCTGCCAAAGAGAGAGAGAAAAGAAACACTCAGTGTGTACTCTAACCTAGATCAGAATGGTTACCAATTTATCTAATCAGGAAACCTCCCACTGTAACCTCAAATTCTCCTCCAAACCTGAAAGAAGAATTGGTCGGGATCACCCGAGGAGAAAACCATCTCATCAGTGGGAATCGGGATCCAATTATCATCGCATGATAACGTGATGGAATCCACTCACGTTATCACACTCCAGAAGGTATGCGCATGCCTGGCAAGTTTCAGTTTCTTTAGAAACTCCCGATGTGATTTTACCCCTAGGACCCAAGTGACCTTGACGAATAATCAACAAATCAAAAGGTCCTAGTCAATTTCAACCCGTCATTATCTTGATTGCATTAAACCCACCCGCACGACCCTTGACGAATAATCAACAAAGTCGTATGACCGTCCTAACCAATCCACATATCCATGCGACAAAAAAGCACAATAGAGCTACCGCACACTACGTCTCGACGAATAGCAACGACAAACGTAGCGCGAATACTAAGCAATACTAATCTGAAATGACGGGGGGCTACGGCTGGTTTTTGGCGAAAAACCTTTAACGTAATGAACTTGATATCGTTGAAGGAACTGCATAGCTTTTATAAAAATATAGAGGCGAAAACTTTTGCTAAAGAGGTCACTCCCGGTGAAGGGATCTCGGCTCTTTCCCCGTAGAATGAGGTGCAGGATATTCCAACTGAATACCACGATGCAAAGCAAAAGGCAATCGGCTATAGTGAAGTTATTACCCTGACGCAAACTTCTGTCCAAGGGGTCACTCCCGGTGAAGGGATCTCGGCCCTTGCTTCGTCGACTAAGGTGCTGGATATTCATAACCGAATACCACTGTGCAAAACAAAAAAGAACGTCTTTGCAATAACAACTTTTTTGAAAAATGTTCCAACAACATCAAACAGGTTTGTTTAACTTGCATTGATCCGAATCAATGCAGTCTCATTAATTAATCACACCACAAAAGAACGAAAATATTATGTACATATATGCTATCCGCATTCGCCACTGGATCCCGTCATCATCCGTTAGGTTACTTAACTAACGACCGAGCGGGGACTGTACTAGTGCGGGTGTAAAACATATACAACATTTACTAGTATATATATATATATCAATATATAATATTCGCTCATGGCGTGATAAAATGCAACATCACAGAAATGTAATAAGCATCACAGAACAATACAGATAATCTGGGATCCCCGGGTTTCATAGAGCCGCTACTGAAACCTGACGTTCCCCTGGTCGTGTGGATAGCCTGTGCAATGAAATCCTAGACCCCTACGGGCGCGGCAAGTCACCCACCAAAACCTGAAGCGAGGCAGCCCCCTTCAACAATGTGAATGGACCACCCAGCACTTCACGGAATCCGGTAACTTGAGCACCCCTCCTTGGGTCAACCTGTACCCCCTATGAGTGCGGCGAATAGCCCGCCAATTCTAGAGTGAAGCCCCCTCCGTCTCAAAGCCATGATATGCGGGCTCGTTGCCCTCTAGAACCCGGCTATCCATGCACCCCACCGCGGGGTAATCCTAGTACAAAAAGTAAAATATATACAACGGGTATATCGACCTCAGCCCGGTCGTGCCTCAAAAGAATAATATACAAACAGGCAGTGACGGCAGTCCACATGTCGGACGCTCGCCCCGCAATATCAAATGTACAAATAATACCAAACTGTACGAACATTGCATCCAAGCTATCCACCACGACAAATCCGCAACATCACAGCACAACACAGAACATCAACGTGAATGTCACGTTCGCAAATATGTCTAAAAGGGCTATAACAATTAGACAAGATTTACCGATCAAATGACATTCACGGTCGCAGATATAATGTAAATACTGTGAACCAACATATTTAAATTTTCGATCGACAAAATTTCCCGAAGTGGGCCCCAAGCACAATACCCAGTACTCAAACAAATCTGGGCCCAAAATAAAATTACCAGAAACCCCATTTCCAAGTCAGAGACCACCTGAAGAAAGTTGGTGAGATGAAGCCCCAGATTGGCGGCGGAACAGCGGCCAAAAGGAGGGTAAGGCCGCGGTTCCACGTCGTTACTGTTGGATCGTCCTACCAAATTTCTACAGTGCTCCTAAAAAACCCTGCCTGATTTTCTGACATACCCAAAAAAATTTTTAGAGCACAAAAAAAATTCGACAGAAACTTGATGACTTGGAATCGCGGTTTTGGAAATTTCGTCCGATCGAAGTTCTAAACACGTTAGAGCAAGTTAGTAAAGATTAATGGCGTATCTCAGATACCATGTAAGTCTACGGTAGCGCCCCGGACGTCTTTCCGAGGCCAAAATGCGGAAACGAAAACTTTTTCAAACTAGAAACCGGCGCTATCGTATGCTTAAAACCCGGATCGAATCATTAACCTACAACTAGCAACTAGAGAAAGGGTTGGAAAGCTATACCGATCGATCCGTGTCCTTCGGTCTTTGGCCACCATCCCAAACTCCTCGCGGCATCTCCGGTCTCGATCTCCTCGTCGAAAAGGGCACCACATCTTGGAGTCTTTTTACAGGCTCCCGCTTCGTCCGAAGCAACTCGGACACGAAGTTCGCTAGCCGATGTGTCCAAGGCGATGTAGAGAATGTGTGTAACAACTTTGTCTCAAGCATCCATTGATTCTCATCACATGAGAGTGTATGGATGGAGGTTAGAGATGATGCCATTAATGGAGGTTGTGAGCTAGAGGAGGAAGAAGAAGAAGAAGAAGCCTTTTCTTTCTTTTGTTTTGCTATGATAAAATGAGAGAGAGTTATGGAAAAATACAAGACCAAAACCATATTATGGCAGCCCCTCTCTCTCTCCTTATCATATCAAGACTCAAATCCATCAAATAATGTGACACATGCACAAAGAAAGAGACCATGAGTCATCACTTGTGCATGTGTCACAATTAAGGCTTCTAATGATGATTTCTAGCTCATAATTTCCATATGTAAACATTAACCCAAATGTTTACAACAATAAAAAGATACGGCAACATCTAAAGTAAACTCGTGACGGATCACAAGGATACCCCTCACCTGTATATACATACATGCATCCGCATTCCGACTGAATACGAATGCGATGAGACTAAAGTAATCCAACAAATCTAATACTAGGATCCGGTTTAAACCAAAGCCCACTAGTATGATCCGTCCGATCATGATCCGTGCACTACTGCACGTATATGATCGAACCCTACCATATATCATACGGCCTCTACAACGTTTCGCCCGAAACTTGAAAACTGTCTGTGGGGGACTCTAAAGACTCGTCAATATTTTGGCTGTGGATTTAACCACTAGCACGTCAGAGGTACTAGATCTACGTAACGGGCTACCAGGTATTGACCAAAAGGGAGGTCGATGAGCGAACTCATCCTGACACCCTACTGAGCCTGTCAGTGACAATATCCGTACAGTCCGGTCCGTTCGTCTATGAGCATCGCATGGCGGGCCTAGGGGGTTGGTAAAAGTCAGACCCCCAAAAGCGGTACAAGTCGTGTCGGAGTGTAGCCCAGAACACCCTGAGATACTACTGTAATACCTACCAGTAAATCTCCTGCCTTGGCCAAGGACTTGGTGTAATGGCTCTCCTAGACACAGCGCGATCTCACCCCCAATACCGGGAGAGACGAAACTCCTGCCGATCCGTTCACTGCCTCCATGTGGCTCGGGACTGTACCCAACTAAAACGTGTTTGCACGACTTCTTTGAACCGTGGTAGTGTAGTAATCAAAGCACAGTGGGAACTCACACGAGACAAATGACGATCTCAGGTCGATGAACTAACCTGTACACATGTCACCAGGGAACTGCTATCTGACGTCAGGTATAATACCGACTAGCATATTCTCGGCGAGTCCTGTCCGGTGTACTCATAACCCAATGAGCACCTGTATACATCTTAGGTGAACCAACTGAAACCAATGGCTTGTGAGACCGGCCACCGCCCCTCGTCGGGGTCTCGACTGTATACACTGGTCTACTAATGGAGTATCGATGCCCAGTCTCGAAACTCCCACGACTAGGGACCTTTTAAGGATGTGCTTATAGACCCCAGCTCCCACGTATATGATCGCCATCATACTGCTGTCCGTCAAGTAAGAATCCTATGGGCTCTATCAACGTGCAATAGTGACCTGTAAGGTCACCCAAAGCAGTACACGATGATATAGATAAACCCGATAGCATACTATCATCTCGAGTAAGACTGTCCTACCGGCATAGGTCCTCCCTCAATCATTGCAATCACGTGCCTGCGATCCAATAATTGACTCTAAAGGCACTATATCCAATATTTGATCCCTGGTGTGTTGGGGTAGGGAGCTACCAGTCAGGGATAACCGAGCAAGGGCGGGCCCGGTTGCCTCTTGCGAGGGCTTTTGATCCTTAGCGCGGGAGGGGCCGTAAGGGGCTACTAAGGATGGACCGAGCAGTGAAGCTGCTTGATGCCTCTTGGTGAGGGCTTTGATCCCTGGTGTGTTAGGGTAGGGAGCTACCAGCCAGGGATAACCGAGCAAGGGTGGCCCAATTGCCTCTTGCGAGGGCTTTTGTTCCTTAGTGCGGGAAGGGCCGTAAGGGGCCTACTAAGGATGGACCGAGCAGTGCGGCTGCTCGATGCGTCTTGGAGAGGGCTTTGATCCTTGGTGTGTTGGGGTAGGGAGCTACCAGTCAGGGATAACCGAGCAAGGGCGGGCCCGGTTGCCTCTTGCGAGGGCTTTTGATCCTTAAGGACGGGCCAGGCAGGGTTGCTGCCCAGTGCCTCTTGGCGAGGGCTTTAATCCCTGGTGTGTTGGGGTAGGGAGCTACCAGCCAGGGATAACCGAGAAAGGCGGGCCCGGTTGCCTCTTGCGAGGGCTTTTGATCCTTAGTGCGGGAGAGGCCGTAAGGGGCCTACTAAGGATTGGCCGAGCTGGGTTACTGCCCGGCGCCTCTTGGTGAGGGCTTTGATCCTTAAGGATGGCCGAGAAGGGTTTCTGCCCGGTGCCTCTTGGCAAGGGCTTTGATCCCTGTTGTTGTGGGGTAGGGGAGCTACCGGTCAGGGATAGCCAGGCAGGGTAGCCGCTCGGCTGCCTCTTAGTGAGGGTTTAGATCCCTGGCGTTGTGGGGATAGGGAAGCTGCCCGCCAGGGATAGCCGAGCAGGGTGGCCGCTTTGCTGCCTCTTAGTGAGGGCTTAGATCCCTGGCGTTGTGGGGTAGGGAAGCTACCAACCAGAGATAGCCGAGCAGGGTAGCCGCTCGGCTGCCTCTTAGTGAGGGCTTAGATCCTTAGCACGGGAGGGGCCGTAAGGGGCCTGCTAAGGACAGACCAATTAGTGAAGCTGCTCGGTTGCCTCTTGGCGAGGGCTTTGATCCCTGGTATTGTGGGGTAGGGAATCTACCCGCCAGGGATAGCCGAGCAGGGTAGCCTCTCAGCTAACTCTTAATGAGGGCTTAGATCCCTGGCGTTGTGGGGTAGGGAAGCTACCAGCCAGGGATAGCTGCCTCTTAGTGAGAGCTTAGATCCTTAGTACGGGAGGGGTGGTAAGGGGCCTGCTAAGGACGGACCAAGCAATGAAGCTGCTCGGTTGCCTCTTGGCGAGGGCTTTGATCCCTGGCGTTGTGGGGTAGGGGAGCTACCAGCCGGGGATAGCCGGGCAGGGCGGCCGCTCGGCTGCCTCTTAGTGAGGGCTTAGATCCTTAACACGGGGGGGGGGCGTAAGGGGCCTGCTAAGGACGCCCTCGTCGGTCGTCCTCGCTTCAGATGTTGATGTACGCGATCTGGAGGAGGTCTCCGGGTCTGGATAACCCCTTCACCGAGGAGCTTCTGGACGAGGTGCTCGCCAAGGTGCGTTCGATCTTCATGTTCGGTCTTATCTCTAAGTCCAGGCACGATCGATCCTTGGGTCTCATCCTGGAATGTTTCAAGATGAGGTACATCATGGGGCAAGGCTCAGAAGGCGGTGCGTTGGGTGCTTTTGTGGCGTCCCGGGTCCGCGCGCTGCGTCGATGGGAGCGGTCCATGGCGGTGAGGGCCCGGCTAAGGGAAATCTACTTTGAGTATCACCAGGAGTACTTCCTTGATCCCGTTCCGCCTTTGTTGTAACCTTCCCTCTTCTTTTTTGTAAGGCTGGGGAGCCCATAATACCTTTATGGACGAATAAGACACTTCTTTTGTGATGTTCTAGCATTCCCTTATTGTTACTTGAATGGAAAGGACTTTTTAGAAAAATTTACATTGCCTTTGTGAAAGGAGAGGTACACACTCACAAGTATTCATTTTACTGGAACAGCTTGAGCTTCTCGGCGCTGTAAGGCCGTGGAAACTTGCGCCCGTTCGCGTCTTGCAAGCGGTAGGCTCCGCCGGGAAGCACCTCGGAGACGAGGAAAGGACTATCCCATTTTGGGGAAAACTTGTGCAGCCTGCCTTGGTCACCGAACTCATTCCGCCGTAGGACCAGATCTCCGGTCCTGAAGGAGCGACGCTTGACTCGCGTTGTAGTATCGTGCAGTTTGCTGCTGATAGGCGGCAGCCCTGATCTGAGCCCGGTCCCGCTTCTCCAACAAGATGTCCAGGTTGGTCCGTAGTGATGTGGTGTTTGCTTCGTCGTCGAAGTGTTCGACCCGGTGACTGGGTAGCCCGATCTCTGCTGGGACCATCGCCTCGGTCCCGTAGTAGAGGCTGAAAGGGGTTTCCCCAGTGGGGGTCTTCTTTGACGTGTGCAGAGCCCACAAGCCCTGGGGCAACTCCTCGACCCAACTACCTTGGCGTCCTTCTAGGTAGGTCTGGAGACCTCGGAGGACGTCCCGGTTAGCAACTTCGGCCTGCCCGTTGCATTGGGGATGTGCGACCGCGGCAAACTTCATGAGGATATGATATTCATTGCAGAAATCCTTCACTTTCTCGTTTTCGAAGCTCGTCCCGTGGTCGGTGATGATACACCTCGGGATGCCGAACCGGAGTATCAGGTTGTTCTGCAGGAACTTGATGGTCGTGGCGGCATCCGGTTTCCTGATGGGGACGGCCTCGACCCACTTCGTGAAGTAATCTACTGCGACGAGGATATACTTGTGCCCTCCCGTGCCGGTCGGGAACTGGCCTATCATGTCCAATCCTCACTGGGCGAACGGCCACGGGGAGGTTAAAACGGTCAGCTCGGTAGCCGGAAGGCGGGGTATGCTTCCGTGGAGCTGGCAACTTTTGCATCTTCTGACGAGCTTCTAGGCGTCTTCGTGGATAATAGGCCAGTAGTACCCGTGGAGCAGTGCCTTCTGGATTAAGGTACAGGCCCCTTGGTGCGCGCCGTCGACCACTTCATGGATTTCACGGAGGACGTAGTCGGCTTCGTGGGGGTCGACGTACTGGAGCAGGGGCTGAGTGAAGGATTTCTTGTAAAAGTTCCCATTGCTCCAGACGAAGTGACAGGTTTTGGCCCGGAGACGACGGGCTGCTCCCTGATCTTCTGGGTGAGTACCATCCCTTAGGAATCACACGAGGGGCTTCCACCAGTCTTGGTCATCTTCTTGCGTTGTGCATACATGAAGCATTGTCTCCCCGCCTTCCACGCTGGGCCGTGGCAAGGTCTCGAAGAGGATAGATCGTTTGTTGTTGGCCGAGTAGGATGAGGCCAGCTTGCTCAGGGCGTCGGCTTGGGCATTGAGCTGCCTGGGTATTTACTCCACATGGACTTCGTCGAAGTTATTTCGAAGTTTTTTTACCTCGGTCAGGTATTTCACCATTAGAGGTTCCCGAGCTTCGAAGAACGGAAGGCACTTTTCCCCAGACCTCGACATGAAACGGCTCAGAGTGGCTAACCGTCCCGTCAGTTGCATGATCTCGACGTTTGTCTTGGGCGCGGTCATGTTGAGGATAGCGTCGATTATTTCCGGGTTGGCCTCGATCCCGCGGTGGGTGACCATGAAACCGAGGAACTTTCCCCCGGTGACCCCGAATGCGCACTTGGCGGGGTTCAGTTTCATCTTGAACTCGCAGAGTACCTCGAAGGCCTCGCCGAGGTCCTTGGCATGGTCGGTCGACGAAACTGATTTGACGAGCATATCGTCGACGTAAACTTCCATGTTCCTGCCGATCTGTGACTTGAAAATGCGATTGACTAACCTTTGGTACGTAGCCCCAACATTCTTGAAGCCGAAGGGCATCACCTTGTAGCAGTATACCCCCCGGTCCGTGGTGAATACGGTGAGATCTTCGTCTGCCGGATTCATACGGATCTGATTGTAGCCAGAGAAGACATCCATGAAGCTCAACAGCTCGTGGCTTGCCGAGCTGTCCACGAGATGATCTATCCGAAGTAGGGGATAGTTATCTTTGGGGCAGGCCTTGTTGAGTTCAGTGAAGTCGATGTTCCCCCAATCAGAGCAAAACTCTGTTTAAAATTCAAATTTTGAAATGAAGCAATGCTTCAGAAGCAGCGCCAAGTGCGCTGCGCCCTAAGCAGCGCACCACGTACAAACCACGTGTGCGCTAGCGCTGGAACTAAAAGCTCCCCACCATCAGATCAAAAATCCAATAATAATGATGAATCATTAATAAATCAGAATTAAATTCTGTTAAGAAAAGATTCCTCAAAATCTTTCCAAATAACAAGATTGTGCTCTGTAAATCAGAGCACCGTTGGATCAATGATCCAATGGTGATTAAAAAATCACCAAAAGTGCAGAATAAATTCTGTATGGAAAAGATTTCCCAATCTTGTTAATATCAAGAAGATTACCGTCTGTAAATCAGAAGCCCTTGGATCAAAGATCCAACGATGGGAAATTCCCCAAATCAATTGGAGAAAAAATCTCCTTGACTGATTGAACAAATCAGCTTGCCCTATAAAAAGGCTCCCAGACTTCAAGTCTCAAGATACAGAAAGATATACAGAAACAAAGAGAGGAATGCCCCCATAAGCTTTGAGAGATCTCAGAAAGAAGAGCTAAGCTCTCAGAAAAAGAAGAGTTTCTTCAAGGTAAAAAATGAACAGAGAGATGAAATCATCTCATAATTAAAAAGAAGAATTTACTTCTTTAAAGATCATAGATCTACAAGACCAAGATCTTTCACAAAGAGATCAAAGGATCTCATCATAAAATAAAAAGAAGAACATAACTCTTCTCACAGATCGTAGATCTACAAGAAAAAGGTCTTTTATACAAAGAGATCATGAGCATCTCATTATAAAATAAAGGGGGAGAGAATAATTCAATTCACTTAAGGATCGTAGATCCATAAAGGCAAAGCCTTTCATCAATACAAGAGATTGAAGCATCTCCTATAAAGTAAGAACTTTTGTTCTTACGATCTTGAGGCAAAGTCTCTTCTAAGGGAGAATTTATTTTCCAGATCATAAAATTGATCAAATGCGCTTCTGCGCTCTTGGACTGGCGCTCAGCGCTCAGCGCACCACGTGTCACTCACGTGTGCACCACTCAACAGTTAGTGCTTTGCGCTCATGGACCGGCGCTCAGCGCCAAGCGCACCACGTGCTCCTCACGTGTGCGCCATTGAATAAATAGCGCTATGTGCTCATAAATCAGCGCAACATGCTCATGGACTGGCGCAAAGCGCCAAGCGCGCCACGTGCCCTTCACGTGTGCGCTACTCGGCAGAAACGCACTGCGCTCTTTGCCTGGCGCAAAGTGCCAAGCGCACCCATGCCCTTCACGTGTGCACTGATAGAACATAAATTATTCTTTAATAAGCCCAGAGCTATGATGAATGCTCAACATCAACAAAAGACAGAAATACTGTCAGAATCCAAATCAATGCTCAGCGTTGTTAAAAGGGCCAAACCCAAATAAACGCTTAACAGCCTAAAATAAATGTTAAACATTTTAACTCGATTGGACTTAACCTAAGATTGACCATAAGTCCCCAACTCAGATTAACTGAGCTTATATGCTCACAAATCTTTTAACAGACCTTAGTCCCAAATTGGACTACAGATCTCCCAACCAACCTTGGTTCAAGGGTACATCTCCTCACTCCTCTGATATTTGTCGTTGTAATCTTTCAGCGTCTTCAGAGAGGTGACGGGTCCCGACAACCATACATTCCATAGACTATGACGTCTTTAAACTGGACTGTGGGGTCCTTAAACCCACGGACTATGATGTCCTTAACCTTGGACTGTGAGGTCCTTAAACCCATGGACTATGATGTCCTTAACCTTGGACAGTGGGGTCCCCTTAAACCCACGGACTATGATGTCCTTAACCTCAGACTGTGGGGTCCCCTTAAACCCACGGACTATGATGTCCTTAACCTCGGATTGTGGGGTCCCTTTAAACCCACGGACTATGATGTCCTTAACCTCGGACTGTGGGGTCCCTTTAAACCCATGGACTATGATGTCCTTAATCTCGGACTGTGGGGTCCCTTTAAACCCAGGGACTATGATGTCCTTAACCTGGGACTGTGGGGTCCTTAAACCCAGGGACTATGATGTCCTTAACCTGGGACTGTGGGGTCCCTTTAAACCCACGGGCTATGATGTCCTTAACCTGGGACTGTGGGGTCCCTTTAAACCCACGGACTATGATGCCCTTAACCTGGGACTGTGGGGTCCCTTTAAACCCACGGACTATGATGTCCTTAACCTCGGACTGTGGGGTCCCTTTAAACCTGGGGTCCCTTTAAACCCACGGACTATGATGTCCTTAAACTCGGACTGTGGGGTCCCCTTAAACCCACGGACTATGATGTCCTTAATCTCGGACTGTGGGGTCCTTAAGCCCATGGACTATGATGTCCTTAACCTTGGACCACCATGTCCTTAAACTGGTAATCGACCTCAATGTCCCTAAACTAAACAATATAATCCAAATGCTCTTTTGTTGGATCTAAACGATCCTGTTGAGTTGGTCTTAGTCTAAAATTAGACTAATGTATCCTTAACATTAGTTTAAGTTGATCTTAGTCTCAAATGAGACTAACGTATCCTTAAACCCAACCCCAAACCCAAATCTTTGAAAATACGGATTTGGACTAATCCACGCCCTACAGGCGACAACATAAATTAGTCTCCGTATACAATCCACGGGCAACCAAAAACAAAACAAACACCCACGACACGAAGTGATCATCTGGAGAAGGAGAAAGTGGTTACCGCGATGCGGTAGCGTAATTAACTGCAGGGGCTTGCGCCTGCAGAGAAGAGCGTCCCCACAATCAAAAACCGCTCAACGAGGGGGAATCTGACGAAATCTGCTACATCGGCCGCATCCGTTTAAACCTTCGATATACGGTGCCATAAATCAACTTGGCATCTTTGGAGAGGTGGACGGATAGCATCAAATAACATATGCCCTCGAAATTCAGGCAAGACGGACCTACGCGGTCGCGTCTTCATGTTTCGGCGGGGAACAGATTCTGGAACGCCCGGCGGGACCTTTTCCTCTTTCCACTCCACACTTCGTGCGTCGTGTTTCGCGAACAAGTCGCGGTTTGACATGGTTGCCATTGGATGTGAAGTACTAAGATTTGGTATCTTGCTCCGTGCAGAAAAACAAAAGATCAAATGGCTTTCAACTGCACAAGCTGCAATAACGGCAATAACTCTCACTCCGTCCCTGCTGGAGGAGTGACCTACGGGCCTCAGGCGGCGTCCGTTTTTACAATGCCGGTGGACCAGGTGACTCAAGCCACTACAGGGCTATTCTTTGGGACCATGCTCCCACCCATAAGCTTCAACGCACCACTACCATCACAAGAAGCTAAAAAGAAGTTGGTCTTTAATCGGCTCACAACTACTGCGGCCCCTTCCAACGGGTCGCCTAAATCCAACGCCTCAGTCTTTGACAGATTGGGCCAAAGCACATGTGGGCTCGTAAAGAAGCCTGCGATACCAGAAAGGGTTATCCCCAAAAGGATAGCCATTCCTGCTCTCGAAGTCGTCAAAGCGGCTTCTCCTGCTAAGGGGTCGGTCTTCACGAGACTGGCCGTTTCAGCCCCTACTCCAGACAAAGTCATGAAGGCTGTTTCCCCTATTCGAAAGTCGGCCTTCGAAAGACTGACTACCCCCTCTCAACGGGTGTCGGTCTTCGACATGCTAGCATCAATAACAGTCTCTCCTCAAAGCAGGGGGCATAAAGAAGCTCATCCAACAGCGGAGGTGATCCCGGCCGCACGACATGCTCGACGTCGCCATTGGCGCTGAGTGAGGAAAGCTGGGGGCAATTCCCTTCTGGATTGACTCCGCAAGCTCTAATGGTAGAAGTCGATGCTGCAGTTCCAACTGGGAACAGCTTTGAACCGCTCAGGAGGGTCCGCAAGAACTCTCCGACTGCTGTTCTAAAAAGATCCCCTCCACCTATGGAGAATGCCCCAAAGGCAAAGCTGGAGCAGCCCCCTCAACGGCTATCCTCTAAAATTTACAAGGTCTAGCGACAGGTCCAGGACTCGGTGATTGATCAAGATTACTCTCGCCGACAGAAAAAAGGTGAAAGTTCAGCGAGAAGAGGACCATCCTGTCAAGCCACAAAAGGCGACAGTTACTTGGGTGCCCACTGCAACGGCCCCCTCAATTTCGACCGCTCACAAGAGGAGAAGGCCGGAGAAAATCCCTGAGTCTGCGACGAATCGCAAGACCACTGAACCTAAATGCCCTAAGTCTGGGGGCATGGTGGTGCATACCGTCTATATGGCATCCGGAAAAGAGGATAGCCGTATCTCCACAGGTCATCGACCGCTTACGCGATCAGTGACTAAGGCTCAGGAGCAATAACAACAAAATCTCCAAGAAATGTTAACAGCTATGGCCGCACTCACAGGACCGAAAGCAAGCCCAGAGATATCTTCGGAGCAGCACTGTGAGCAGGAAACTGATGCCGAATTCCTTCGGAGAATGCTTGAGAAGAAAGACAAAGAGGCCGCGGAACAAGCGACCAATATAAAACAAATGGCCCTTCTATTCCAAGATATGGTCGGGATGATATTATGGCCAGATCCCCCAGCTGAAGATCCTCCGATTATCCTTGAAAACGACCGAGCGGAGACGTCAAACCCTCTTCCGGCTTGTTCAGCAGCCAAAGAGGAGACCATCTCAAAAGCCGTCCTGGAGGATTACATCGCTCAACAGATACGAGTTCATCAGGCGAATGAAGCGGCTGGGCAAATTGTTAAAATCGGACACCCCTATCCGTGTTGGTATGACCAAATAAAGTACCCGCCGGGATACATGATCCCTAAATTCCACGTATATAAGGGGACAGGAAATCCGCATCAGCACATTGCTCAATTTAAGGCTCTGTACGGCAACACCGGAGGTGACGATAAGCTACTGCTTCGCCAATTCATTGGCAGCTTGTCGGATACGGCATTTGAGTGGTATTCGGAACTCCCGAATGATTCTATCAAGACATTTGCAAAGATGGAGCTGCTGTTTACCCAGAGATTCGCAAGCTTTAGCAAGCGCACCCCGATCACCGCACTGATTAACGCCAGGGTGAAGCTAGGCGAAACGTGGGTGCAATACCCAATACGGTGGCGGAATCTATGGTCGAAGTGCGAGCAGCGCATCGAAGAAGCGCCTGCGGTAGGCATGTTCGTGGGTACTCTTGACCCTCAAGCGACCATTTCACAATTCATGATGTTCTTCAAGCCGACCACCTTCCAGGCCTTGATTGAAAAACTAGCCCAAATGGACCAGATGGGTCATAGACCGTCTTCCTCAAAGCTGGAATCTCAAAATGAAAAAGGGAAAGGGAAAGCAACCTTCTTCGCCAATACTCAACAACAGCCGAACAACTTAAAGTCAGTGGTTTGCCAAAACAACGTGCGTCCACGTCTATCCCTCGAGGAGAGACTGGGACGTCCTTACTCGTTTCCTCGGGATAAAATGAGGAGACTGTTCGAGCTGGCAGTACGCAACAGACTCATCAATCTGCCGGATCCAAAACGTCCGTTGCAGCCAGGAGATGTCAGCAATCCTAATTATTGCACTTACCACCAAGCAGTAAGCCATCCAATCGAAGATTGTTTCGTCTTCAAAGGCTGGATTGAGGACCAATACCAACTGCGCAAATTCGCGCTGTCTGAAAACTGGAAGATGAACCCGCCACAACCACATGATCCGAAAAACATGGACCTACCGGGGGCATCGTGCTCGTTTGTCAAAGAAGCTCCAAGGGAGGTCGCTCTTTCAGCTAAAATGAAAAGAATGCTGAAAGATCTCCAAACATGCTCGGCGATCAAATGGAAAAGTCCGCTGGAACCCGAAGTCATCAAGGGAATGCTGAAGCCGTGCCCAACTCCAAAAATTGGTGGTGATAGTCAAAACGCCAACACCCGGCCATCAAAGTCTTCGAAGAAGAAGAAGAAGACCAAAAAGCCCGTGAAGCATGGTGACAAGCGCACGGACCTGCAAAAACAGATTGACGCGCTGGAAGAATATAACCAGAAGGCGCGGACCCTAGTCACACTCCATGAATTTCTCAGCCACGTCCTTGAGGACGGAGATGACGACAATGGAGAAGACTCGTCGGATGAACCTGAGGATTATGTGGCAAGCTGCCATGTGATCTCTCATTCGTTAATAGACGGTGAAGAAGCTCCTGAAACAGAGAAACTGGGGGCAGATCCTGAGTCGAAACTTCTAGGACCATCAGACAAAATGATTGATGCATTCCTGAACGAAGCTCTTCTGAAAAGCAAAGCTGATTGAAAGAGCGAAATGGCCATATTTGAAAAAGCCAAATGCCGGCGACTGGACGAAAAGGGTAAAACACCCCAACCAGACCGAGGCATGCCCGCAGCATATAAAAGCAGGTTCAAGACAAGAAAACGATTTGCCAAATCCATATCGATGGGAATGAAGCTGCCCTCTTTTAGAGGAAATTCTCCCGGCGGTATACATCTTGATGAAGTGGACATACATCCTAACTTCTGCTTATACCATCAGAGGATTGCACACCCTACCGAGTAGTGCATAACCTTTAAAAACTGGTGGCAGGGATATGTTGCACACCGACAACACGTTCAACGAGTGAAGCGCAAGGCTCGTCGAGAACAGAAAAGCACGACAGATGAGCGCAAAAGAGCCGCCGGCAACTGTCATATAGCCGACACCAAGGGATCGCAAGTTATCACCTTTGGAAGCGACTCTGACGAAGAAATCGCCCTCAGCCCTCTCTTCAAGGAATCCACCTCCAACACAAAAGATGCGAAGATTTGCGAGAAAATTTAGCTGCGTAATCGTATGTTGCCCGAAAAATCTCGGACCTATGACCAAAACGTCTTTAAACTACTACAAACTCACGGCATCCCCAGGGTGACGTGGTAAAAAAAACGGTACATCCATAAGCGAGATGGGCACGGATGAAAACCCGAAAGGGCTCCGTAAGTAAAAACAGCAGGACTACCGGCGAGTTTTGTGAAAACCCGAAAGGGCACAATCTCGTTAAAAGACACTTGCAAGGTCCTCTCGACCTTGTGAGGAGAAACCACCTGTGTGAGATCCTTACGACTCACAAAGGAGCAACACACTTAGGGATCCCACGATCCCTAAGAAGAAATTACACTTACGAGATCCTCGCGACTCGTAAGGAGAATTCCCCTTTGAGACCCTCACGGCTCATAGGGTTCAAAAGCCTTAAGCTACAGGGGTCTGAACCTGTTCTTAAGCCATCACAATCTCCAATGTTGCCCTACAGGCATCTCGACCCTTGTATACAATCCACGGGCACGAATAAACATTTCCCTAACAAAGTCCGACCAGAGACTCCGGATATGTTTACATAGTGGACAACCCTTGTAAGTCCTCTCGACTTATAAGGAGAAAACACTCTTATAAGATCCATACGATTTATAAGAGAATGCATACACTTAGGAATCCTCACGATTCCTAAGGAGAAAATGCACTTACGAGATCCTCATGACTCGTAGGGAGAAATACCTTTATGAGACCCTTACGGCTCATGAAGTCAAAAGCCTTAGTCGACAAAATCCTAACCCTGTTTACTAAGCCACCTTTGTTCGACATCGACGGAGGCAAATGATGATTCGCTCCTGGCAATATCCCAGTTACAGTGAAACTAATGCCTAAATCGGTATCAAATCTCAAACTCACAGCGAGGCAAATGCATATGAAATAGCCGAAATGATGGGGCAACTCGTAACAAAATTAGCAAGTAAAAATGTATGCATACAAAATAGCCGAAATGGTTGGGCAACTCGCAATAAAAAGCAGCGAGTAAATAAAACAAATAGCCAAAATGATTGGGCACTGCGAAAAATAGCCGAAATGATTAGGCAATCGCGACTTTCGCGATATAAAAAGCTGAAATGATAGAGCATCGCGGAAAGAAAAATATATAAAACGAAATTTTTTGCCCTACAGGTGAGATCATATCGATCCCTGTATACAATTTAGGGGCACAAACAAAAAGGGAACCACACCTTCCCCCCCAGGCTCCATCCGAAAGAGAGCCAAGTCTTGACGGTTCACAGACAACCTAGAGACCACCTCAACATTCGTCTCGTTACAGCAGACGCAACGTCAGCAAAGCGGAGTGATGGCAAAATCCCAACTCCACCTCAGCATTCGGCTCGTTACACCAGATGCAATGTCAACAACGGCGTTCCTTCGCAGTCCAGCAGGATGCAGATGCAACGCTAACGAAAGAGGTCACGGTTGAAACAAAGCGGAGTGATGACAAAATCCCAGTTCCACCTCGGCATTCGTCTCGCTACAGCAGACGCAATGTCACCCCAGGGTCAAAACAACGGAGCCATGGCAAAGTCCCTATTTCCAAATCCCGATGGTTCACCAACAACCTAGAGACCAACTGCGACATTCGTCTCGATACAGCAGATGCAACGCTAGCAAACGAAGCAAAGGCCAAATTCCTAGCTTCAGGGTCTTGACGGCAACTCATATAAAATCTGAAAGACTATCGGAGATCATCTCACACCAGCACGGAGTGGTCACCACCTCGACTTTCGTCTCGATACAGCAGACACGATGTTACCCCAGCGTTCTTCCTCCAACAGTATTCGGACGCGGCAAAGCAAACGAAGCAAAGGCCAAATTCCTAGCTTCAGGGTCTTGACGGCAACTCATATAAAACCTGAAAGACTATCGGAGATTATCTCACACCAGCGCGGAGTGGTCACCACCTCGACGTTCGTCTCGATACAGCAGACGCGATGTCACCCCAGCATTCTTCCTCCAACAGGATTCGGACGCGCCAAAGCAAACGAAGCAAATTTAAAATTCCTAGCTTCAGGGTCTTGACGACAACTCATATAAAACCTGAAAGACTATCGGAGATCATCTCACACCAGCGTGGAGTGGTCACCACCTCGACGTTTGTCTCGATACAGCAGATGCGATGTCACCCCAGCGTTCTTCCTCCAACAGGATTCGGACGCGCCAAAACAAAGAAGCGAAGGCCAAATTCCTAGCTTCAGGGTCTTGACGGCAACTCATATAAAACCTGAAAGACTATCGGAGATCATCCCATACTAGCGCAGAGTGGTCACCACCTCGACGTTCGTCTCGATACAGCATACGAGATGTCACCACAACGTTCTTCCTCCAGCAGGATTCAGACGCGACAATCAAACAACGGAGCCACGGCAAAATCCCTAGTTCCAAACCTCGACGGTTCACTAACAACCTAGAGACAACCGCGACATCCGTCTCGATACAGAAGACGCAATGCCAGCAAACGAAGAAAAAGCCAAATTCCTAGCTTCAGGGTCTTGACGGCAACTCATATAAATCCTGAAAGACTATCGGAGATCATCCCACACCAGCGTGGAGTGGTTATGACTCATCGGGGCTCCCCAAACTGAGCCTAACCTCAAGTAAAAAGCGACATGGCTAAATTCCTAACGCTTGCTCTTCCGACGGTCAAACTGCCTAGGAAGATTACTTGAAGACGTCTTGTCCAGCCCCCGAAGGGATCAGAGACACGACAGTCGCAAGGCTACTCGAACAGCAAGATTACCTATCGAGGGATACATCAGTCAACACGACGGTACGACAGGCAAAACCCTAGTTCCACAGACCCTAACGAACCTCTGTCGTAAAGAGCAGAGGTTAACTGTGACGTTAGGACATTCTTGCGAGAACTTCTCGACTCGTCTCGAATCGTGAGGAAATTAGTGTCTTTGCGAGAACTTCTCGATTCGTCTCGACTCGTAAGGAAAAGCCTTAGGCAATGGGGATAAGGACCTATTTCCTAAGCACTGGGGCCCTGCAAGTCGGTCCAAAATGGACTCTTGCATACTATTCATGGGCCACATTCTCCAAAGTCGAATCTCGACAAAGAGGGAAACAACCACTTACGAGTCCTCTCGACTTGTAAGAGGGAAAATTCTCTTGTGAGATCCTTACGACTCTCAAGAGAAAGCACACTTGGGAATACTCATGATTCCTAAGGAGAAAATACACCTACGAGATCCTCTCGACTCGTAGGGAGAAAAGTCTTTATGAGACCCTCACGACTCATAAAATTGAAAAGTCTTAGGCAGCAGACCTGAATCTGCTTCCTAAGCCATCGTTACCTCTCGAAGGGTTTAAGACGGAATGCTTTCTATCATCTACAGGCTGCACTTGCTAAAAACACATGGCAACAACACGGCAAAGAGAAGAAAGCGACAGTAAGGAGAACATTTGATTCGCATTCAGTTAAGCATTCAAAGCGCACCTATTCATGCATGAGCGAAAAGGTTTAATGCATAAGATAAACACATGGAAATGGAAAAGCTTGCCATTCATACTTCAAAAAATTCTTACATTGATAAAAGTGGTAAACAAAAACGCCATTAAAATGTTTACAAAGGCAGGACATCAAATCCAGGACATGGATTGAGAAATTCAAAAGTTAGGCCATCCAAAATTTTTCGGGCCTCTCGGACCATTTTTGTGTGCATCCTTTCACGATCATAAGCGTCAGGATCCCTACTGATGTCCTCAACCCTTCGATAAGTAGCGAGTATCGCCGCCTGCTGAAAAACCTGATGCAGGATATCAACAAGGTTGTCTCGCCTTTTCTTTGAGATTAAGCCCATCAGATACACCGAGTGCATCTTATCTTCGGCGTCGTCTAATGCCTTAAGCGGCATACCGGTATAGAATAGAGGAAGTGCTCCCCAGATTGCTCCCACAATAAGCTTCAAGAGAGAGGAACGACGAGGAAGCAGTCGACCATTGAATGCATTAAAGCGACCCATAATTTCAGCACACTGGGCGTTTGTGAGTTCCTGGTTTTGAGAACGGCCGATTGCGCGAATGTCCCCGTAAGAAATAATTTCGTCGAGATCATACATATGAGCGTCTATAAAGTCTGAAAAGGAAAATCAGTGAGAGTTAGTGGACAGACTGATTAAAAGAAAGCTTATTGAAACAAACACGGGATTTAAACAACTCTTGATATCCCCAAGGAGGAAATAAGTGCTAATTAAATCACCCGACGAACTTAATTCTGTGCAATTAAGAAAGGAATTCTAAAAAGGATTTTGTATTTAATAAAGAGGTCCCTCGAGCCAAGGAGTTAAATTCCTCGAGAGCAATGCTCTGCGGACGGGAATGACACCTGTCAAATTCAATTATGAGGGGAATTAAAAAATTCTCCGGGAATTCCAAGAGCCTTGCTCTGTAAAAATGATGGAATAACCAAATCAGAGCAAAGCTCTGTTTAAAATTCAAATTTTGAAATGAAGCAATGCTTCAGAAGCAGCGCCAAGTACGCTACGCCCTAAGTAGCGCACCACGTGCAAAGCACGTATGCGCTAGCGCTAGGTGCGCTGCACTCTAAGCAGCGCACCACGTGCAAAGCACGGGTGCGCTAGCGCTAGAACTAAAAGCTCCCCACCGTCAGATCAAAGATCCAATAATAATGATGAATCATTAATTAATCAGAATTAAATTCTGTTAAGAAAATATTCCTCAAAATCTTTCCAAACAACAAGATTGTGCTCTGTAAATCAGAGCACCGTTGGATCAATGATCCAATGGTGATTAAAAAATCACTAAAAGTGCAGAATAAATTCTGTATGGAAAAGATTTCCCAATCTTGTTAATAACAAGAAGATTACCTTCTGTAAATCAGAAGCCCTTGGATCAAAGATCCAACGATGGGAAATTCCCCAAATCAATTGGAGAAAAGATCTCCATAACTGATTGAACAAATCAGCTTGCCCTATAAAAAGGCTCCCAGACTTCAAGTCTCAAGATACAGAAAGATATACAGAAACAAAGAGAGGAACCCCACATAAGCTTTGAGAGATCTCAGAAAGAAGAGCCAAGCTCTCAGAAAAAGAAGAGTTTCTTCAAGGTAAAAAATGAACAGAGAGATAAAATCATCTCATAATTAAAAAGAAGAATTTACTTCTCTAAAGATCATAGATCTACAAGACCAAGGTCTTTCACAAAGAGATCAAAAGATCTCATCATAAAATAAAAAGAAGAACATAACTCTTCTCACAGATCGTAGATCTACAAGAAAAATGTCTTTTATACAAAAAGATCATGAACATCTCATTATAAAATAAAGGGGGAGAGAATAATTCAATTCTCTTAATGATCATAGATCCATAAAGGCAAAGCCTTTCATCAATACAAGAGATTGAAGTATCTCCTATAAAGTAAGAACTTTTGTTCTTAGGATCTTGAGACAAAGTCTCTTCTAAGGGAGAATTTATTTCTCAGATCATAAAATTGATCAAATGCGCTTCTGCGCTCTTGGAATGGCGCTCAGCGCTAAGCGCACCACGTGTCACCCACGTGTGCGCCACTCAACAGTTAGCGCTTTGCTCTCTTGAACTAGAGCTTTGCGCTCATGGACTGGCGCTCAGCGCCAAGCGCACCACATGCTCCTCACGTGTGCGCCATTGAACAAATAGCGCTATGCGCTCATAAATCAGCGCAACGCGCTCATGGACTGGGGCAAAGCGCCAAGCGCGCCACGTGTCCCTCACGTGTGCGCTACTCGGCAGAAGCGCACTGTGCTCTTTGACGACGCAAAGCGCCAAGCGCATCATGTGCCCTTCACGTGTGCGCCGATAGAACATAAATTGTTCTTTAATAAGCCCAGAGCTATGCTGAATGCTCAGCATTCAACAAGAAACAGAAATACTGTCAGAATCTAAATCAATACTCTGTATTGTTAAAAGGGCCAAACCCAAATAAATGCTCAACAGCCTAAAATAAATGTTAAATATTTTAACTCGATTGGACTTAACCCAAGATTGTCCATAAGTCCTCAACTCAGATTAACTGAGCTTATATGCTCACAAATCTTTTGACAGACCTTAGTCCCAAATTGGACTACAGATCTCCCAACCAACCTTGGTTTAAAGGTACATCTCTTCACTCCTCTGATATTTGTCGTTGTAATCCTTCAACGTCTTCAGAGAGGTGACGGGTCCCGACAACCATACATTCCATAGACTATGACGTCTTTAAACTGGACTGTGGGGTCCTTAAACCCACGGACTGTGATGTCCTTAACCTTGGACCGTGGAGTCCTTAAACCCACGGACTATGATGTCCTTAAGCGTGGACTGTGGGGTCCCTTTAAACCCACGGACTATGATGTCCTTAACCTCGGACTGTGGGGTCCCTTTAAACCCACGGACATACCCATGGACTATGATGTCCTTAACCTCGGACTGTGGGGTCCCTTTAAACCCACGGACTATGATGTCCTTAACCTTGGACTGTGGGGTCCTTAAACCCAGGGACTATGATGTCCTTAACCTTGGACTGTGGGGTTCTTAAACCCAAGGACTATGATGTCCTTAACCTTGGACTGTGGGGTCCCTTTAAACCCACAGACTATGATGTCCTTAACCTTGGACTGTGGGGTCTCTTTAAACCCACGGACTATGATGTCCTTAACCTCGGACTGTAGGGTCTCTTTAAACCCACGGACTATGATGTCCTTAACCTCGGACTGTGGGGTCCCTTTAAACCCACGGACTATGATGTCCTTAACCTTGGACTGTGGGGTCCCTTTAAACCCACGGACTATGATATCCTTAACCTCGGACTGTGGGGTCCTCTTAATCCCATGGACTATGATGTCCTTAACCTCGGACTGTGGGCTCCTTAAGCCCATGGACTATGATGTCCTTAACCTTGGACCACCATGTCCTTAAACTGGTAATCGACCGCAATGTTCCTAAACTAAACAATATAGTTCAAACACTCTTTTGTTGGATCTAAACGATCCTGTTGAGTTGATCTTAGTCTAAAATTAGACTAACATATTCTTAACATACGTTTAAGTTGATCTTAGTCTCAAATGAGACTAACATACCCTTAAACCCAACCCCAAACCCAAATCTAAGAAAATACGGATTTGAACTAATCCACGCCCTACGGGCAACAACATAAATTAGTCTCCGTATACAATCCACGGGCAACCAAAAACAAAACAAACACCCATGACACGAAGTGATCATCTGGAGAAGGAGAAAGTGGTTACCGCGATACGGTAGCATAATTAGCTGCAGGGGCTTACGCCTGCAGGGAAGAGCGTCCCCATAATCAAAAACCCCTCAACGAGGGGGAATCTGACGAAGTCTGCTACATCGGAAGCATCCGTTTAAACCTTCGATATACGGTGCCATAAATCAACTTGGCATCTTCGGAGAGGTGGACGGATAGCACCAAATAGCATCTGCCCTCGAAATTCAGGCAAAACGGACCTACGCGGTCGCGTCTCCGTATTTCGGCGGGGAACAGTCGACGCACATGCGCCACTTCCCGCTTGACTTCTTGACTAGGACTATGTTCGCTAGCCACTCCGAATAGGGCACATTCCGAATGAAGTTGGCGATGAGGAGCCGATCTACCTCGTCCTCGATAGCCTTCTGTTTGACCGGGGCGAAGTTTCGCTTCTTCTGTCTGACGGGTCGGGCCGTAAGATCTTCCCACAGACGGCGCCAGCTGACGCGACTTGGATCGCGCCAAGATGTTACCTTCCGTTGATCTGCTGATGGCGGTGATGGATGGCTGAGATTGGATCTGGAGGCAGGCTCCTGAAGCGTGTGGATCTCAATGGGTTTGAGGTTGGTTATCGCCGAGCTACCTGCAAGGAAGTACTGGGGTGGTTGTACCACCGAGAACCCTCTGACGATCAAGTTAGAGGGGAAATCCGAGCAGGGTAACGGCTTAGCGGAGTAAAAATGGCTTACTTGAACCATCTGAAGAGGGGGTTTATATAGCGGTGGCAGCAAGCAGGACGGGCGCGAGAATCACGCTGGCCATTACGCTCCCGACGTCACGCTCGCGTGATGAGTGGGATCTCCCATTAATGACGAGGCATGCTCGTTAATGGGGGATAGTGATGGCGTGGAACGTGGGATGTGGCTGGCGGAAATCTCGCGCATGGCGAGATTCGCGGGATGGCGGTTGCGCCTGCGAGTGGTGCCGTTGGTCGGTCGATAAGACCGAGGAAGATGACCTCGGCGGGAGAGCTCGCGGACGAGCGGGAGAGCCGAGGTATCTTGGTTCTGCGGTAGCCCGGAGACGAGCTGTGAGGCCGAGGAGGCCAATTATGCAGGGGGCTCGGAGGTGAGCCAGTGTTTGTTCGTAGGACGGGCATAGGAGTGGTCTGATCGGTCACTGTAGGTCCTTTCTTGCATACTTTGGGACACGTCATCTGCCACGTGTCATGATCTGGGAGATCACCGATATCGAGCATCATCACTTTTGAATTATATGTATTTGGATATGAAATTAAATATTTTTAGTTAATTTGTGTATAAACTTGTGATATAACTTTGTTTTAGTAAACAAACAGTTTTAACAAATGAACTCAAAATAAATATACCATCTAATAAGATTTTACGAAGACAAGATTAGTTGTTAAATTAATCTCTCTAAATCTAAAAATCTATATGGCAGTTAAAACAAGACTACTATTTTGCACATGCAAAAATGTATAATGAATATTGTATTATCTAAATAAATATTATACCATATAAATACTTTGGTTTGAGAATATTAATTTCAAATTAGTTGAAGGTATATATAATCTTGTTATTGCTATTTGATTTTAAGATGTCGAAATATATATAGTTAGATGGATGAGGGTGGGATTATTTTCATAACTAAACATTTTGGTATCCATGAATTTGAAGACACGTGTTCTCTTTTTAAGTGGTGCTAGTTGAAATTAAGACTCAATTAGAGATCCCATGAGTTCCGTAGATATAATAGTATTGATGATGCTCACAAGTGGTATCTCCTCGGTTTACGACACATGGCAGATGACTTATCCCGGATTCTATGGGGTGGAATACATGAGCCGCATCGGGGACATTCCCCGGGGCCCCTTCTCCGGGAGACGTACTCGACCTTTTAGGAGACCCCCTTGAAAGACATTCCACCTTCATCTAGGAGACTACCGACAGCTCGTCTCCGAGCTTCCTCAGTCTCCTCGTTCGTCTCCAAGCCTTCTCTCGTGCCGAGCTTCCTCGGCCTCCCGCTCGTCTCCGAGCTCCAAGCGTGCCGAGCTTCCTCAGCCTTCCGCTCATCTCCGAGCCCCTGATGTGCCGAGCTTCCTCGGCCTCCCCCGATCAACCGAGATTGCGGAGCCCTACCGCCTCCGCAACGGCTCTGCGTATCTCGCCAAATCGAGATAACCGCCGCCCCACGTCCCGCGTCCTACGCCGGCGCGTCCCCCATTAATGGGCGTATCCCGTCATTAATGAAGGGATCCCGTCGTTCACGCACGCGTAACGTCAGGGGCGTAATTGAAGGCGAAGATCCCGCGCCTGCTCGCTCCACGCGACCACTATAAAACCCCTCTCTCAGACAACTCAGGTAAGGCAACTTGAACCCAATAGGCCGCTACTCTGCTCAAAGTCCTTGGTTAACTTGATCGTCGGAGGGTCCTACGGTGGTGACCCACCCCGGTACTTCTTTACAGGTAGCTCGGCTTCCACTTCAAACTCAACCCATTGAGATCCACAGACTCAAGGAGGCAACCTCCGAATCCAATCTCAACCGTCCAATAACGCTCGCGACAGATCGACGGAGGACAGCATCTGAAGGAGATCAATGCCTCCATCAGTTGGTGCCGTCTGTGGGAACGAAAGACTTATCTTGTTCCACCAACTAAAGTTGATCCTACACCTTCAACCCAAATGGCGAGCGATCACTGCAACGATCCAAATACGAGCCGCCACAATGGAGGCGGAAGCGGCTTGCCTCCCCCTCCTAACGCCATCGGCGTCCTGTCCACTCGGATAGACAGGCTCACATCGCTGGTGGATGCCCTCGTTCGCGTCCAAGCGGCGGGCCACACCCACAAGGCCGCAGTTCCCCCTCCCCGGGATAATGATGTCCATCGAAGGACGGACGGGCACGCTCAGGCCCTCGATCTACCTCGTCTTCGTCACAGCGCTACTGAGCACCGGCTGGACGACTCCAGTCACCTTAACCCACACGCGACGACTAATTCCTTGACTCGCTGGGTGCCGGACAGCTCCATGTCGCGGTCCCCGGGAAGACTAGGCCATCGTTCCAATGCCCACCCGCGTTCTTGTCACCCGAGGAGGTATCGGTCAGCTCGTCTGCTTCCAGGCATGACCGACACCTCCCCTCCCGCCGGGGTCGCGTGAACGATGAACGCCGGGGCCACTAGAGAAGGACCTCGCCCGAGGATTTGCAAAATCTGATAGAGCGGAATCAAAGCCGCATACTGGCGCATACCCGGAGTGGGGATAGTCACCACTCCGACTGCGCGGAATCCTCGGGCTACCACCACCAACTCAAGGCCCTCGAGAATAAAATCGAGGGCATACAACGGGACGACCAAGCATCCGGCGAAGGGGCCCGATATTCCGCCGGTTCGCTGACTAAACCCTTTACGGAAGAACTGCTGGCCGAGCACGTCTCGTCCAGGAACAAACCGCCTAAGGTGGCCCTCTTCGATGGGAAATCCGACCCGAAGGACCATCTAAACACCTTTGCAGCGGGCATGAGCTTCCAGAATAACTTCGACGCGGCCCAATGCAGAGCTTTTCCCGCCACCCTCATCCGGGCTGGTCGGGACTGGTTCCGAAGACTAACGCCATGCTCCATCTCGACCTTCGGTGAGCTGGCCACCCAATTCCTTAGTCACTTAGTCAGGAATCGACGACAAAAGAGAACAGTCGACTACCTGTTAACCATAAAGAGCGGGGACAAGGAATCCTTTAAGGGATATGTCACTCGTTTCTACAACGCTATCCTCGAGGTCTCCGAGCACCGGGATGAAACTGTCATCACTGCACTATGGTCGGGTCTTAGGCACAAAGAGTGGCTCCGCTCTTTTGCATTAGCACAACCTAAGACCATGGCCGAGGTAAAAGCTTGGACCCAGTGGGAGATCCAACTCGAGTCGGAGGTGAACACCAACCTGCCCCGGGGCGACCAAGCCGACCAAAAGAAGAGGGGAAGAGAAGAGAAGAAGAGGGTCGACCGGCCAAAACCCTACTCTCCAAAGTTCCAGGAGTACACACCTCTTAACATCTCCCAGACTGAGCTATTGGAGGAAGCGAAAGGCGAGAGATCCTTCAATCCCCCGCCAGTCACCCAAAGAGCGGCTAAGTGTATCCGGGGACCATACTGTGCCTTCCATAGGTCGTAGGGTCACCCGACCGAAAACTGCAAACAACTCCGTGACTGCATCGAGGAGTTGATCCGCTCTAGCCACCTGGCGAAGTACCTGCGGGACAAGCGGCAGGCAGACCGGGAGCAAGAAAACCAGCCCCCTCCCGGGGAGTTAACGATCGGTCAAATCATGGTCGTCACCTCGAAATCTGCTCGCGCGGCCGGCGAAAACCAACAACTTCTACCAGTCGAGGGTACAAGCGATCTACCCCAGAAGAAGTGCAAGACGATTGAGCCCATCATCTTCACCGATAAGACCTCCACGGTATATCCTTGCCTCACAACGACCCTCTCGTCATAACAGCCCGGGTCCACCGTTATGAGGTACAGAGTATATTGGTCGATTCTGGGAGCTCAACGGACATCCTCTTCTACGACTGTTTCAAGCATATAGGGCTGGGACTGTCCGACCTACAGCCCACCTCCCATGTCCTCTCAGGGTTCACAAACTACTCCGTCCCGGCCGAGGGAGTGGTCACCCTCCTCCTCAACATCGGAGAAGCAGGCCATACGAGGACCATACCTGTGGAATTCATCGTCGCTAGAATTCCCTCATCCTACAACATCTTCCTGGGGTGCCCGACATTAAACGCTCTCCAGGCTCAAATCTCGATCTACCACCTTGCGATCAAGTTTCCATTAGACCAATGGGGGATAGGTCGGGCCTACGAGAACCAGCAGATTGCAAGGGTTTGTCTCGCCTCCGTGTCGTCCACTGGAGAGACGAGCGATGATTTTGAAGATGCGTGTGATTTCCAGGGGTCTCTGGACACGCGCGACGACCAAAGGGAAGTCCGAGGATCCCCGGTAGAAGCACTGACGGACGTCCCCCTCGTTGAAGGGGTTGACGACCGAACCGTCAAGATCGGCTCCCTCATAACCGGGCACCACTGTGAGGACCTGATACGGTTCCTCCGAGGCAACTCAGACGTGTTCACTTGGACCCCCGTGGATATGCTCAGGATTGACCCCAAAGTGATCTCCCACAAGCTCGGGGTCGACTCGAAAGCAAAGCCCGTCCGGCAAAAGAAGAGAAGCTTTCCGCCGGCAAAGCAAAGGGCGATTGAGGACGAAGTGGATCTGTAGGTTTTTTCGTCACCCCATTGAGATAGGAATACGCGCGCGCTTATCAGGCGCATTACAGATTCCCCCTGCCTAGGATAGGTTGGGGTTTATTGATTGTGGGGATCCGAATCTCCGGCAGCCGCGGACTAAGCTGCCGTTAATTATCCCTCGCCTTTGGAGCGAGGGAACCTCCGATTGACAGGTTAAACTGGTCATGCGAACTCAATGTGCAGTGTTGTGTTTTGAAGGGGTTTTGGATACATCGGGGGCCCCGCAGAGTTTTTACGGGGGTCCCGCTACCCGGATAGCGGTGTAACAACCCTTCTGTACCAAGCTACAAACAACAGCGTTAACACTAAATACAACAGTATAACAAAATAATAAAACTTTAAAAGCTATACTCTCTCTCTCTGTCTATTCTACTTCTCCTTTATCTTTAGGACTTACCGAGCAATTTATTCACTGACGACATTCTCTTTCTTCTTCTTTGAATGTCGTCAGGCGTTTTGGACCTTCCAGAGATCGAGCCTAGCATTGAAGACTTGGACCAGTTTATTGAAGATCCCAAGCTGTAGATACACTTGTACACATTTTATTTCAGTACGTTTCATTTCTGTTATGCCACTATTTAGGTATTGCTTTCATTCAGAAGTATTTACTTTTCCATGCATTATACCAAAGAATGTTAATAAATAAAGTTGTTATTCAGTTATACCTACTGTCTTTGTCTCTTGTGTATTTTTTTATATTTCTTAGATACGCTTAGCGTATTTACTTCAGAATAAATGCGTAGCGGCCAGTCGTGTCCTCTGCCCGTATACTGGGAAGCGGGGCGTGACAGGTTTTGTTGGCGGCCCATGCAGGTCAGAGCTGTATGGAACACTACCATGCAGTTCTGTTCTGCGTGAACAACCTAAGCAATATAACACAAGAACCAGCAACTAAAACATTCTTTACAATTCATATTCCTTGAATCTTCCAGTTTCATATATTTTTGAATCTGTCCTAACCCAAAATTCCATCATCTCTTTTACAATCTTACCAAAACCTTCACATTGTTTCGTTGTTTCACATATTTTCATACACTATCAGTACATCAGTCACCAAACTTTCCTTGAATCTGTTACACTTTCCTTTTACAAATTTCGAGGACGAAATTTTTATCAGGAGGGTATAATGTAACAACCCTAAACTTTCTGTACAACTTTCTGTACAATTTTTTCAAAAATACAGAAAGGGGTACTTTTGCCTGAGCACAAAATATAAGTTTGTTTTGCTTTTTAATAGCAAGAAGGAGCTTGGAGCTCATTGGTAAGACTTTGCACTGCTGAACCAAAGCACCAGAGTTCAAATCCCATCACCCACATTATTTTTAATATTGGTTTCTTTTAAATTTTTAGAGGCCCAAGAGCCTACACGTGCATAACTCGTAAAACCCCCACTACACATGTAAAACAAACTGACCCAGAGGCTACACCAAGCGACGAAGGACACGTGGCGGTGAGCCCCGGCCCGACTCGGGCGACTCGGGCCGGCGACTCGGTTGACTCGGCCCGCCGCCGCCGGCCGGACTCGGCCGGATCGCCGATCCTCCAACACAAAAGTTGTGTCTCTTGGTCTTCTTAACACCCCTGTATAGTTTAAATTTCTTGCACATGAACAGAACACTTTAAAATCCCATTAAACCATATTTTTAATACAATTTAATACAATTTTCTTTACACCCTTTCACCTACCCTAAACCCTAGTTTTACCCTATAAATACCATCCTAAACATACACCCCTCACTCACAATTCTGTCCAAACTCTCAAGCAAACTCTATAGAACTTTTGTGTACAAGTGGAGTTAGCGAAGGACAAAACTCCGGCGATCTTCCGACGACGACTTTAGGAGCTTCCGGCGACGAAACGACGCACCGGCAAATCCTACGTCTTCCTCTCCCTCTTCTCTAACCTTTAACCCTGTAAGTCCCTCCTCCCTCTTCTCTATTCTATTCTAAAACTTTGTAAAACTAAAACCCGACGGAAGCGGAGTTAAATCCGACTTCCGATTCGGTTTTCTTTAAAAAGTTCAATTTTCCTTAACACAACCATATTAAACTCTTACATCTTGACTATTAATCATTAACAAAACATGTTGGACAAGTTTTATAGCAATATATTTTATTTTGTAACTTTTACCGCTCTTTTTCAATAAAATACCATGTAGTTTACTTTCAACCTTTAAAACATCATAAATCTTGTTATACGTTTAACTAGATCACGAGGTAATGACCTACCTCCTCACAACACTCATATGCAACATTGCACAATACCTTTCGGCAATATAGAATAAGGGAAAACAAGATTTTACATATAAATACCATTTATTAATAAAACCTTTTTCTAGAAGAAATATGTATTTACACAAATCTTTGCAAAGCGCCGCTACAACCCATTTGGGGAACCCGTTCGGGATGGTGCGGATTATCGCACATCCTCGGGCTTAGTAGTGCGAGATGCAGACCTCCGCAAGGAGTATTCGGTCTTGTGAGATTTAAAATACAAATATCTTAAAAAAATAAGATTTCTAAATATAATAAATTAAAATTATTTTTTATAAATATATAAATATATATGAATTATCAAAATACCTATTTTTGATATATTATAAATATTCCAACTTTTCTAAATCACAAGAATCATTTTATATGAAAATACCATGAAATTTCCATACAAGTTCAATATTACAATTAAATACCCTATATTATGAAATTAGGTTATTTTCACTACAAATATCACATATATAAAATCTACACCTAAGAAAACTCTAAAGACGATAACTAAATACTTGGGGTGTATTCTGAAAAGTATACAAAATTATTTTACATAAAACCATCTCAAGTTCTATAAATTAACCCTAAGGACCCTAGTAAATATAGGTTTAAGCGGGACCAATCTCTTGAGCCTCAGGGAGCCGGAGAAGTGGGTGCTTGCCTATTTTAAGGTAGACAACTTAACAAACGGTGTTATCAACACGGTAATCGTCTTTGAAAAAGACACAAATCCTGCCGCCCATGTGCAGCGGTTACCGAAAACATCAAAACAATCAGGACATCAATTTCTTTTCTAATTGTTCTGACTCAGACTGGGTCTCATTATAATAATCTGACTTGAATATGATTCAAGTACAATCTACAATATAACAATTCAATATGAATCCATATATTCAATCTGTTCAATCTATACAATCTATATAACTTGACTGAACCGAACCATGGATATATTCCATTTACATGATTATCCAGTTACATCCATTTCCATTTATACGATATCATGGTTTCGGCAAGTCTTCCATTTACAATACAAGTTTTCCATTTACATTTACAAAACAGTATAAACAATACAATTTACAATATAATATATCAATACAATCAAGACATCGCGGGGTTTAAGGGGTAGATTGGTACGGAAGGTGTTACAAGTTGCACGAGACAACAACCATAAGACGTAATTATATCCATGCCGTTGTTCCGTGGTATTATCGACGGAGCCTTGTACTTCCATTGCCTTAGTCTCTGGCATACTGAGACTCCTCTTGTATATACTGGCATCTTTCTGTACCAAACTACAAACAACAGCGCTAACACTAAATACAACAGTATAACAAAATAATATAACTTTAAAAGTTATACTCTCTCTCTCTGTCTATTCTACTTCTCCTTTATCTTTGGGACTTACCGAGCGATTTGTTCGCTGACGACATTCTCTTTCTTCTTCTTTGAATGTCGTCAGGTGTTTCGAACCTTCCAAAGATTGAGCCTAGCACTGAAGACTTGGACCCATTTATTGAAGATCCCGAGCTGTAGATACACTTGTACACATTTTATTTTAGTACTTTTCATTTCTGTTATAACGATGTTTAGGCATTGCTTTCATTCAGATGTATTTACTTTTCCATGCATTGTACCAAAGAATGTTAATAAATAAAGTTGCTGTTCAGTTATACATACTGGCTTTGTCTCTTGTGTATTTTTTTTATATTGCTTAGATACGCTTAGCGTATTTACTTCAGAGTAAATACGTAGCGTCCAGTCGCGTCCTTTGCCCGTATACTGGGAAGCGGGGCGTGACATGTTTTGTTGGCGGCCCATGCAGGTCAGAGCTGTATGGGATACTACCATACAGTTCCGTTCTGCGTGAACAACCTAAGCAATATAACATAAGAACCAGCAACTAAAACATTCTTTACAATTCATATTCCTTGAATCTTCCAGTTTCATATATTTTTGAATCTGTCCTAACCCAAAATTCCATCACCTCTTATACAATCTTACCAAAATCTTCGCATTCTTTAGTTGTTTCACATATTTTCATACACTATCAGTACATCAGTCACCAAATTTTCCTTGAATCTGTTACACTTTCCCTTTATAAATTTCGAGGACGAAATTTTTATAAGAAGGGTAGAATGTAACAACCCTAAACTTTCTGTACAATTTTTTCAAAAATACAGAAAATAGTACTTTTGCCTGAGCACAAGATATAAATTTGTTTTGCTTTTTAATAGCAAGAAGGAGCTTGGAGCTCATTGGTAAGACCTTGCACTGCTGAACCAAAGCACCGGAGTTTAAATCCCATCACCCACATTATTTTTAATATTGTTTTCTTTTAAATTTTTAGAAGCCCAAGAGCCCACACGTGAATAACTCATAAAACCCCCACTACACATGTAAAACAAACTGACTCAGGGGTACACCAAGCGACGAGGGACACGTGGCGGCAAGCCCCGGCCCGACTCGGCCCACTCGGGCCGGCGACTCGGCCAACTCGGCCCGCCGCCGCCGGCCGGACTCGGCCGGATCGCCGATCATCCAACACAAAAGTTGCGTCTCTTGGTATTCTTAACACCCCTGTATAGTTTAAATTTCTTGCACATGAACAGAACACTTTAAAATCCCATTAAACCATATTTTTAATATAATTTAATACATTTTTCTTTACACCCTTTCACCTACCTTAAACCCTAGCTTTACCCTATAAATACCACCCTAAACACACACCCCTCACTCACAATTCTGTCAAAACTCTCAAGAAAACTCTATAGAACTTTTGTGTACAAGTGGAGTTAGCGAAGGGCAAAACTCCGAAGATCTTCCGACGATGACTTTAGGAGCTTCCGGCGACAAAACGACGCACCGGCAAATTCTACGTCTTCCTCTCCCTCTTCTCTAACCTCTAAGCCCGTAATCCCCTCCTCCCTCTTCTCTATTCTATTCTAAAACTTTGTAAAACTAAAACCAGACGGAAGCGGAGTTAAATCCGACTTCCGATTCGGTTTTCTTTATAAAGTTCAATTTTCCTTAACACAACCATATTAAACTCTTATATCTTGACTATTAATCATTAACAAAACATGTTGGACAAGTTTTATAGCAATATATTTTATTTTGTAACTTTTACCGCTCTTTTTCAATAAAATACTATGTAGTTTACTTTCTACCTTTAAAACATCATAAATCTTGTTATACCTTTAACTAGATCACGAGGTAATGACCTACCTCCTCACAACACTCATATACAATATAGCACTATACCTTTCGGGAATATAGAATAAGGAAAAACAAGATTTTACATATAAATACCATTTACTAATAAAACCTTTTTCTACAAGAAATATGTATTTACACAAATCTTTGCAAAGCGCCGCTATAACCCATTTGGGGAACCCGTTCGGGATGGTGCGGATTATCGCACATCCTCGGGCTTAGTAGTGCGAGATGCAGTCCTCCGCAAGGAGCATTCGGTCTTGAGATATTTAAAATACAAACATCTTAAGAAAATGAGATTTCTAAAAATAATAAATTAAAATTATTTTTTATAAATATAGAAATATATATGAATTATCAAAATAACTATTTTTGATATATTATAAATATTCCAACTTTTCTAAATCAAAAAAATCATTTTACATGAAAATACCATGAAATTTCCATACAAGTTCAATATTACAATTAAATATCCTATATTATGAAATTAGGTTATTTTCACTAGAAATATCACATATATAAAATCTACACCTAAGAAAACTCTAAAGACGATAACTAAATACTTGGGATGTATTCTGAAAAGTATACAAAATTATTTTACATAAAACCACCTCAAATTCTATAAATTAACCCTAAGGACCCTAGTAAATATAGGTTTAAGCGGGACCAATCTCTTGAGCCTCAGGGAGCCGGAGAAGTGGGCGCTTGCCTATTTTAAGGTAGACAACTTAGCAAACGGTGTTATCAACACGGTAATCGTCTTTGAAAAAGACAAAAATCCTGCCGCCCATGTGCAGCGGATACCGATAACATCAAAACAATCAAGACTTCAATTTCTTTTCTAATTGTTCTGATTCAGACTGAGTCTCATTATAATAATCTGACTTGAGTATGATTCAAGTACAATCTACAATATAACAATTCAATATGAATCCATATATTCAATCTGTTCAATCTATACAATCTATATAACTTGACCGAACCGAACCATGGATATATTCCATTTACATGATTATCCAGTTACATCCACTTCCATTTATACGATATCATGGTTTCGGCAAGTCTTCCATTTACAATACAAGTCTTCCATTTACATTTACAAAACAGTATAAACAATACAATTTACAATACAATATATCAATACAATCAAGACATCGCGTGTTTTAAGGGGTAGATTGGTACGGAAGGTGTTAGAGGTGGCACGAGACAGCAACCATAAGACATAATTACATCCATGCCGTTGTTCTGTGGTATTATCGACGGAGCCTTATACTTCCATTGCCTTAGTCTCTGGCATACTGAGACTTCTCTCGTATACATTAGCATCTTTCTGTACCAAGCTACAAACAACAACGTTAACACTAAATACAACAGTATAACAAAATAATACAACTTTAAAAGCTATACTCTCTATCTCTCTCTCTATTCTACCTCTCCTTTATCTTTGGGACTTACCGAGCGATTTGTTCGCTGACGATATTCTCTTTCTTCTTCTTTGAATGTCGTCAGGTGTTTCGGACCTTTCAGAGATCGAGCCTAGCACTGAAGACTTGGACCAGTTTATTGAAGATCCCAAGCTGTAGATGCACTTGTACACATTTTATTTCAGCACTTTTCATTTCTGTTATGCCGCTGTTTAGGCATTGCTTTCATTCAGATGTATTTACTTTTCCATGCATTGTACCAAAGAATGTTAATAAATAAAGTTGTTGTTCAGTTATACCTACTGTCTTTGTCTCTTGTGTATTTTTTTAATATTGCTTAGATATGTTTAGCGTATTTACTTCAGAGGAAATACGTAGTGGCCAGTCGCGTCCTCTGCCCGTATACTGGGAAGCGGGGCATGACAAGCGGGCTGGGGGTCAAGGGGGCTAGCAGCTCCCTTACGGGGTGCGGGGCAGCTCCTCGTTAGAAATTTTTTTCTAACGGGGGAGGTATTTTTAGTGTGGAGTGTATATAAAATGAGGGGGAACATGGTGTCCAAAGGACGCGTGAGCGCCAGCGCCTCACGTGCCTAGCACGCGGGTGCCGGGCGCCGGGCGCTGGGCGCCGGGCACGTGGGCGCCCGGGCCTGTCAGTGACAATATCCGTACAGTCCGGTCCGTTCGTCTATGAGTATCGCATGTCGGGCCTAGGAGGTTGGTAAAAGTCAGACCCCCAAAAACGGTACAAGTAGTGTCGGAGTGTAGCCCAGAACACCCTGAGATACTACTGGAATACCTACCAGTAAATCTCCTTCCTTGGCCAAGAACTTCGTGTAATGGCTCTCCTAGACACAGCGCGATCTCACCCCCAATACCGGGAGAGACGAAACCCCTGCCGATCCGCTCACTGCCTCCATGTGGCTCGGGACTGTACCCAACTAAAACCTATTTGTACAACTCCATTGAGCCGTGGTAGGGTAGTAATCAAAGCACAGTGGGAACTCACACGAGACAAATGACGATCTCAGGTCGATGAACTAACTTGTACACATGTCACCACGGAACTGCTATCTGACGTCAGGTATAATACCAACTAGCATGTTCCCGGCGAGTCCTGTCCGGTGTACTCATAACCCAATGAGCACCTGTATACGTCTTAGGTGAACCAACTGACACCAATGGCTTGTGAGACCAGCCACCGCCCCTCGTCGGGGTCTCGACCCGTATACACTAGTCTACTCTGGAGTATCGATACCCTGTCTCGAAACTCCCTCGACTAGGGACCTTTTAAGGATGTGCTTATAGACCCCAGCTCCCACGTATATGATCGCCATCATATTGCTGGCCGTCAAGCAAGAATCCTATGGCTCTATCAACGTGCAATAGTGACCTGTAATGTCACCTAAAGCATGTGCAGGATGATAAAGATAAACCAGATAGCATACTATCATCTTGAGTAAGACTGTCCTACCGGTATAGGTCCTCCCTCAATCATTGCAATCACGTGCCTGCGATCCAATAATTGATTTTGGGGGCACTATATCCAACAATCTCCCACTTGCACTCAAGGCTAATTATTGCGATGCCGCATACTCACAGCCCGTGTGATACCGAACACCCAACTCCTCTACTAATCAGTTTCGCAAGGCCCGTTTGCGAAACTATTGCATTCGAGGAACAACCTCAGTGAGTGGATCCACCTTAATGTTTCTTTCTATGTCTCTTTTTATCTCAAGTTCGCGGAGAAAGCCATCTCCCGAATTGAGCAATACCTGTCTTAGAATATGTTTGGATATCTGATGGGACCTAGTTCATAAATGAACTCCAAATCCAAACTTCTTAGACTGTATCGTCAACTGAACTTAATCAGTATCCTGCGTCATGCCTCCCTCAGTGTCCGCTTGGATCACCTGTCCAAACTACTGCCCCTCGTCAGAGGAAAAACTATAACTCTGACAGTCACTTTGTCATCCAGGTCACCTTGGAAGCCTAGAATGATAACCGTCTCCTAAAAGAGGCTGTTGTTATCATATCCCTAGAACATCCACTTGTATTCTAAAACTGCTTCCGAACGTTTCTCCAGGATAGGATTAATATCAACTTATTGCATCTAGTGCAAAAAACAACGTCTGGTGTGGTACTTGACATCTCATGATTGACTCAATTGCCTAAGCAAGTGATCTGCCAATCATGCACATCCCTCTCCCCTTTAGTCTGTAAGACACCTTTAGAGATGGTGACTCTATCACCTACAGGTACACTACCGTGCCAGGAGTCGTCCATTCTAAACACCTGTAGAATGCTGTCTAAGTACCCAGATTGGAAAACTACCCAAATCTAGATCTAAAACCATAGATCTAGTAACCAGAGTGTCTGATATTATATCTATATCCTATGTGGAGAAACTACTGTGTGACAACCAAAGTATAACCGATCGTAGTATAGGAATTTCACTTCCTACTATGTGTATGTCATCCATGTACCAGGACATCACACCCTACTACCTTCTTAACAGATCAATCCCCTATTCTGATGAAGTCAAACCTATGACTGTCATGTCAGAAATAGATGATCTATCTCCGCTATATCTGCTTTAGTCCATAAATAGACATAAGCTATTTGTCCACTATGCTTCCGCTGCTCCCACTGACTACGACAATCCTCTGGCAGAGTCATATACATGTACACTTCTAGAGCTGGTTTAGAACGACGCTATACTCATCCTCCTGCCGGGTCTCATAGCCTGGAACAACAGTAGTGTCAAGTCTAGGTAAACAGGAACCTCCCTGTCACCGTCCTTGAGGCTACCGGAGTACCTCTCGGGTGCCTGAGGTTACCCACCATATCTGCGGAGTGGCTAATGAAATGTCAATCCTGATTGAATCCTTAGGTCCCTATTAAATTTTCAGTAATCGTCTGTGGTTCTGGAATCACTTCCAGTTCTACCATACTCCCACTACTGTTTTCTGAAAAAATCCATTTTACTAAAACTGTGGCGAGTCAAGAACAATATCACTATTGATCTTCCAGATGGTAGAAAGTCAACCCTCGTCATAGCCCGGGTCAACCCACAAACAACCATTACAGAAACGCGCATTGAGTTATCCAGAGTCTGGTTTTAAGCATAAGCCGGACAACTCCCCGTACCTTAACATTGTTAAGATCTGAACTATTCTATATCCAATATAGAAACATAGGCACTGATTTAATTGGAACCAGATTCAAATCATACAGCTGTCTCCAGCGCATGTCAACTAAATGGAGAGAGCCCGATCAGCATTACTCAACTTAGAAATACATCCAAATATGAGTAACCTGAAAATGAAGCAAGTTCTCATAATCATTACTATCAACTGAATACCATACACAAGTATCTACATCTTCGATCACCTTGAAGAATCCTGATACTTGCAATACCTGGTTCTCTACTTTATTCATATACCTATAACTTCTCAAAACTTGGACCTTGTATTTCTATGAAACACATGTCTAAGAACTGGAGAAGTCATAAGTAAACAGAATATAGTACGAGTACCAACCCCTCTGTCTAAATGGACACAGGAAAACATACAATATACTTTGTATAAGTCCGCTGAGTTGAATAACTCAAACCCTGTGCGTCGTAGGCTGAAAACTGTACTTATGGTTAAAAGAATTACACCGTTGTTTAATACTCCTTACCTAACCATCCACTGATATAGGTAAATGTCATGGACATAATTTCAAAAAGTTATATCTCACTTTATAAAAATAAACGTACAGATATATCAATTTGAAATTGGTGCATAACAACGGATATTCAAAACCAAATATTTGCCCCGGCAAACAACCCAGGCGATTTCCTCAAATATCACCAATTACAACGAATCCCGATATAATGAGGATGATCACCCGATTCCCAATAACTTACTCCCACTCATCATCTGTAAAACCATACAGATGTGAGAATCAAACCTGGTAAATACATACCCTGGAGCAAGGACTAATTGGGAAATCAGTTTTCTTTTAACAATACACAGTGAAACTGAAACATGTAAATGTTTCGAAGGGGTATCCGGGTATTCCTAGTAATGCGTCTTCCATTACCAGATTCACAACTGTAACCGTATATTTCTTTGTCATCTCTCCAAATACCTTTATATGTCTTTAGTCATTACCTTCTGTACACCACCTTTAGGCCAAATGGTTTTCTTCCTTTCCTACCGTTCGGCACCAGTCTATGGTTTGGAAGAAGACTATCCAATAAGCATAATGGGTGTGCTCTCCTAATCCTAGGAGCACTCGCAACGCGAGAGAATGTAAAGATAAAAGACAACTGAATAAAACCTTATTCCTATTTCTCCTGAACCAGAATCCATCCCCGAACTGGAACAAGTTCCTTCGAGTTCGTATATAACCATACGATGGAGTATCCAATAAACTGTGGATCTTCTTAGTGATACGGGGTGTTCCGGAAAAATACAAAGGTGAAGTAGGAGTGGCAATGAAATACTTGGTTTGGTCGTGAATAGCAGTCGCAATTTACTTTGCCCTCTTACTAATCCTTTTATTTGTCTTTACTTAATACCTTCTGTATACGTTTTAGGCTAAATGGTTTTCTTCATGCCCTACCTTTCGACACCTGCCTATGGTTTGGATGAAGATTATCCAATAAGCATAATAGGTGTACCGTCCTAATCCAAGGAGCACTTGCAACCTGAGAGAAGGTAAAAGAAAAAGACAACCGAATAGTCCTATTCATATTCTCCAGAACCGGAAATCATTCTCGAATCTGGAACAAGTTCCTTCGAGTTTGTATATTACCATAAGATGGTTTTATCCAATGGAAGTGGATGTTCGTAGTAATATGGGGTGTGCTGGAGAAAAGGGTAAAAGTAGGAATGGCGATGAGGTATGCAACTCAGACAATCCAAAAGCCAGTGTTTTAAGAAGGTTCGGTTAACTTGGTCACTGAGTCATAGTCTAGGGTTGGGCCATGGTCGCTGCCAAAGAGAGAGAGAAAAGAAACACTCTGCGTGCACTCTAACCTAGATCAGAATCGTTACCAATTTATCTAATCAAGAAACCTCCCACTGTAACCTCAAATTCTCCTCCAAACCTGAAAGAAGAATTAGTCGGGATCACCCGAGGAGTAAACCAACTCATCAATGGGAATCGGGATCCAACTATCATCGCATGATAACGTGATGAAATCCACTCATGTTATCACACTCCAGAAGGTATGCGCATATCTGGCAAGTTTCAGTTTCTTTAGAAACTCCCGATGTGATTTTTACCCCATGCTCTTATAACCTTGACGAAGGCCAACATATCATAAGTCACATGTCAAGTTCTACTCGTCATTATCCAGGTTAATTTGAACCCACCCGTACATACCCTTGACGAAGGCCAAAATAGTAGTACGACTGTCCCAAACCAACGCATCTATATATGCAACAGAAACGTAACAAATAGCTACTATACACCATGCCTTGACTTTGGCCAACAAACATAGCATGAATACTAAGTGCTACCCGTCTGAAATGATGGAGGGCTATGAATGTTTTTTGGCGAAAAATCTTTAACGTAATGAACTTGATATCGTTGAAGGAACCAGATAGCTTTTTATAAAAAATATAGTGGCGAAAACCTTTGCTAAAGAGGTCACTCCCGGTGAAGGGATCTCGGCTCTTTCCCCGTAGAATGAGGTGCAGGATATTCCAACTAAATACCACGATGCAAAGCAAAAAGGCAATCGGCTATAGTGAAGTTATTACCCTGACGCAAACTTCTGTCCAAGGGGTCACTTCCGGTGAAGGGATCTCGGCCCTTGCCTCGTCGACTGAGATGCTGGATATTCATAAACGAATACCACTGTGCAAAACAAAAGAGAACGTCCTTGCAATAACAGCTTTTTGAAAAATGTTCCAACAACATCAGAATAGGTTTGTTTAGCTTGCATTGATCCGAATCAATGCAGTCCCATCAATTAATCACACCACAAAAGAACGAAAATATGATGTACGTATATGCCATCCGCATTCGCCACTTGGTCCCGTCATCACCCGTTAGGTTACTTAACTAACGACAGAGCGGGGACTGGACTAGCGCGGGTGTAAAACATATACAGCATCTACTAGTATATATATCAATATATAATAATCGCTCAAGGCGTGATAAAAATGCAACATCATAGAAATGTAATAAGTATCACAGAACAATACAGATAATCTGGGATCCTCGGGTTTCCTTTGAGCCGCAAGTGATACCCGACGTTCCCCTGGTCGTGTGGATAGTCTGTGCAATGAAATCCTAGACCCCTATGGGTGCGGCAAGTTACCCGCCAAAACCTGAAGCGAGGCAGCCACCTTCAATAAAGTGAATGGACCACCCAGCACTTCACGGAATCCGGTAACTTGAGCACCCCTCCTTGGGTCAACCTATACCCCTACGAGTGTGGCGAATAGCCCGCCAATTCTAGAGTATAGCCCCCTCCGTCTCAAAGCCATGAGATGCGGGCTCGTTGCCCTCTAGAACCCGGCTATCCGAGCACCCCACCGTGGGGTAATCCTAGTACAGAAAGTAAAATATATACAACGGGTACATCGACCTCAGCCCGGTCGTGCCCCAAAAGAATAATATACAAACAGGCAGTGACAGCAGTCCACATGTCGGACGCTCGCCCCGCAATATCAAATGTACAAATAATACCAAACTGTACTACCATTGCATCCAGGCTATCCACCACGAAAAATCCGCAACATCACAGCACAACACAGAACATCAACGTGAATGTCACGTTCGCAAATCCGTCTAAAAGAGCTATAGCAATTAGACAAGATTTACCGATCAAATGACATTCACGGTCACAGATAGTAATATTAGTACTTCTTACTAACTTATTTAAAATATTCGATCGACAAAATTTTCCGAAGTGGGCCCCAAGCACAAATTCAGTATTGTAAATAATCTGGGCCAAAACTAAAAATACCAGAAACTCCAATTCCAAGTCAGAGACCACAGTAGAAAAATTGGTGCACTGAAGCTACAGTAGTGCGGCGGAACCGCGGCCAAAACATGGGTAATGCCGCGGTTCCGCGGCGCTATGGTGGAGTCACACTTCCAAATTTCTACAGTGGTCTTAAAAAAGCCTGCCTGATTTTCTGACGCACCCAAAATAATTTTTAGACCACAAAAAAGATTCGACAGAAACTTCATGAAATGGAATCGCGGTTTCGGAAATTTCGTTCGATCGATATTTTAAACACGTTAGAGCAAGGTAGTAAAGGTTAATGGCGTGGCTCTGATACCATGTAAGTCTACGGTAGCGCCCCGGCCGTCTATCCGAAACCAAAATGCGGAAACGAAAACTTTTTCTAAACTTAAAACCGGCGCTATCGCAGACTTTAATCCCGGATCGAACCATTAACCTATAACTAGCAAACTAGAGAAGGGTTAGAAAAGTTATACCGGTCAATCCGTGTCCTTCGGTCTTTGGCCACCAACCCAAGCTCCTCGCGGCATCTCCGATCTCCAGTCTCTTTGTCGGAAAGGGCACCACATGTTTGAATCCTTTTACGGGCTCCCGCTTCATCCGAAGTAACTCGGACATGAAGTTTGCTAGCCGACATATCCAATGTGAAGTAGAGAATGTGTGTGATCACTTTGTCTCAAGCATCCATTGATTCTCAACGCATGAGAGTGTATGGATGGAGGTTGAAGATGATGCCATTAATGGAAATGGTGAGCTAAAGGAAAAAGAAGAAGAGGAGGCCTTTTCTATTATTGTGTTGAGATGAAGAAATGAGAGCTTGCATCAAAATACAAGAGCAAACCCCTCTCATATGGCTGCCCTCTCTCTCTCTCTACCTCTCATTTCAACACTCTAATCAATCAATAATGTGACACATGCACAAAGAAATAGACCATGATTCATCACTTGTGCATGTGTCACAATTAATGCTCCCAATCATGACTTTTAGCTCATTATTTCCATTTGTAAACATTAACCCAAATGTTTACAACAATAAAAAGATACGGCAACATCTAAAGTAAACTCGTGATGGATCATAAGGATACCCCTCACCTGTATATACATACCTGCATCCGCATTCCGACTGAATGCAAATACGATGAGACTAAAGTAATCCAACAAATCTAATACTAGGATCCGGCTTAAACCAAAGCCCACTAGTATGGTCCGCCCGATCATGATCCGTGCACTACTGCACATATATGATCGAACCCTGCCATATATCATACGACCTCTACAACGTTTCGCCCGAAACTTGAGAAATTGTCTGTGGGGGACTCTAAAGACTCGTCAATATTTTGGCTGTGGATTTAACCACTAGCACGTCAGTGGTACTAGCTATACGTAACGGGCTACCAGGTATTGACCAAAAGGGAGGTCGATGAGCGAACTCATCCTGACACCCTACTGAGCCTGTCAGTGACAATATCCGTACAGTCCGGTCCGTTCGTCTATGAGTATCGCATGTCAGGCCTAGGGGGTTGGTAAAAGTCAGACCCCCAAAAGCGTTACAAGTCGTGTCGGAGTGTAGCCCAGAACACCCTGAGATACTACTGGAATACCTACCAGTAAATCTCCTGCCTTGACCAAGGACTTCGTGTAATGGCTCTCCTAGACACAGCGCGATCTCACCCCCAATACCGGGAGAGACGAAACCCTTGCCGATCCACTCACTGCCTCCATGTGGCTCGGGACTGTACCCAACTAAAACTTGTTTGCACGACTCTTTTGAGCCGTGGTAGGGTAGTAATCAAAGCACAGTGGGAACTCACACGAGACAAATGATGATCTCAGGTCGATGAACTAACCTGTACACATGTCACCAGGGAACTGCTATCTGACATCAGGTATAATACCAACTAGCATGTTCCCGGCGAGTCCTGTCCGGTGTACTCATAACCCAATGAGCACCTGTATACATCTTAAGTGAACCAACTGACACCAATGGCTTGTGAGACCAGCAACCGCCCCTCGTCGGGGTCTCGACCCGTATACACTAGTCTACTCTGGAGTATCGATGCCCTGTCTCGAAACTCCCTCGACTAGGGACCTTTTAAGGATGTGCTTATAGACCCCAGCTCCCACGTATATGATCGCCATCATACTGCTGGCCGTCAAGCAAGTATCCTATGGGCTCTATCAACGTGCAATAGTGACCTGTAATGTCACCTAAAGCATGTACACGATGATAAAGATAAACCAGATAGCATACTATCATCTTGAGTAAGATTGTCCTACCGGTATAGGTCCTCCCTCAATCATTGCAATCACATGCCTGCGATCCAATAATTGACTTTGAGGGCACTATATGCAACATTTTAGCCCCGAAGATAGGAGTTAAACTCCAAAAGATAGATTTGGACTTAAACTCCTAAAGGATCTGGATTAGGAGTTAAACTCCTTTGAGGATTTGGGTCTTGGTGTTGAACTCCCCAAAGATCTTCAGAGGTTCTTATCTCTTAAGCCTTGGATCTTCTCCAAAGTGGGATTTTCGGAGACGGGTCTCCTTCTCCTCCTCTTTGTTGGCCGGATCTTGGAGGAAGAGGGGGGTGAGATTCAAAATATCCTCTTTTTGAGATCTAATGGAAGATCTGAGCTCTCCTTTGTGGGTTTTGTGGTGAAAAACTATTTATTTTTGGAGAAGGAAGAGTAAAACTCTTGATTTAATCCAAAAGAGAAAGAAGGTTTAGAACCTTGAGCAAAGAGGAGAAGGTGGCACAAACCTTAGAGTTTGAGAGAATGAATTATTGTTGTCCTTTATTCATCATCATGTTGCCTTATATAGAATTAAAAATTTATACATAGCCCCTTGGACTTTACAAAATGGCATTTTGCCCATCCCATGCCTCATGTGCTCATTTCTTTTGCACATAAGCCATGGGTTTTACAAAAATTTGGCTTTATACCCATTTTGCTTACATTCATGCATAAAAAATTACATCAAAATTATTTATTACATGATTTTTATTTTAGCATGGGGGAGGCCGGCCGTTTCATGTTCGGGCTCGACTCGAGCATGAGCCCACTTGATCTGGGCCCGGGTCCACCCGGCTTGGGGTTGATCTTGACTTTGACTTGATCAACCGGGGTCCAATTTTCGACCTCAACAGGATCGACCGCTCACCGCCAACTTTATCAGAAACCTGGACTATTCAGAGTGGCTGGAGAACGTGGTCATGGTCAAAAAGGCGAACGGGAAATGACGCATGTGTGTCGACTTCACAGATCTGAACAAGGCTTGCCCCAAAGACAACTATCCCCTCCCTCGGATAGACCGGTTAATGAAGAGCTCAGCCGGCCATGAACTACTTAGCTTCATGGATGCGTTTTCCGGTTACAATCAGATCCGAATGAACCCGGCAGATGAAGAACTTACCGCATTCACCACGGATCGGGGGGTAACTGCTACAAAGTGATGCCCTTCGGTCTTAAGAATGCTGGGGCTATATATCAACGCCTCGTCAACAGACTGTTCAAGCCACAGATCGGGAGAAACATAGAAGTTTACGTCGATGAAATGCTTGTGAAATTCGTTTCTTCGGTGGGGCACACCAAAGACCTCGGAGAGAGACATTCGACGTTCTCCGCAAATATAAAATGAAACTCAATCCGGCCAAGTGCGCGCTCGGAGTCACCAGTTGGAAATTCCTCGGGTTCATGGTAACCCACCGAGGAATCGAAGCAAACCCGGAAAAGATCAACACCGTCCTCGACATGGCATCTCCCAAGAGTAATGTGGAGATCATGCACCTCATCGGGAGGGTCGCTGCCCTGAGTCGCTTCATGTCCAGGTCCGGAGAAAAGTGCTTACAATTCTTCAAAGCCCTAAGGAAGATTCCCAGGTTCGAATGGTCCGAAGAATGCCAGAGCGCCTTCGAGCAGCTCAAGGCGCTCCTGCGCGACTCCTCCGCTACTCATTCGACCAGTCGAAGGCGATGAGCTATTATTATACCTCGTGGTCTCTGATCAAGCTGCAAGCTCGGTGCTCGTCAGGGAAGTCGATGGTGTGCAGAAGCCGGTGTACTACGTGAGCCATGTCTTCAAGGATGCAGAGCCAAGATACCCCGCCATGGAGAAGATAGTTCTGGCACTTGTCGTCACTTCCAGGAAACTCCGAAATTACTTCCAAGCACACACAATCCTCGTCCTCATTGAGCGACCTTTAGGGTCTATCCTCACCTCCCCCGAGTCATCGGGTTGTCTGGAAAAATGGAGGTGGGAATTGTCCCAATTCGATATCAGGTACCGTCCCCGGCAAGCCATCAAAGCGCAGGTCTTAGACGATTTTGTTGTCGAGTGTACCATTCCCATTAAAGGCGGAACAACGAAACAAGGCCCCGAACCACGTCCATCGGTCGAAGAGATATCCGACTCCATCCCTGACTGGGTGCTATACGTGGACGGATCCTCCACCGAGGAAGAGAGTAGGGCCGGCTTGATCATCCGCGGCCCAAATGAAGCAGAGTTGGAATACTCCTTAAAGCTCGGGTTCAGAGCATCAAACAACGCCGCGGGATACGAAGCCTTATTAGCAGGATTGCGAATCGCATCCGAGGTGGGGCTGAAGACCATCAGGGTCCGCAGCGACTCCGTACTAGTCATCGGCCAGGTAACCGGGCGTTTCGAAGCCCGGGAACCGCTCATGTTAAAATACCTAGCCGAGGTAAAAAGACTTCGCAAAAAATTCAACGAAGTCCAGGTAGAGCAGATTCCCCGGAATCTAAACACCCAAGCTAACGCATTGAGCAAACTCGCCTCTTCCTATACGGCCAACCATAAGAGGAATATCCTCTTCGAAGTATTACCACGGCCCAGCCTGGAGGATGGAGAGGTAACACTCCTGGTATACACAACTCAGAAGGAAGGCCAAGATTAGAAGAAGCCCCTCGTGGAATTCCTAAAAGATGGCACACTTCCGGAAGACCGAGGAGATGCATGTCGCCTTCGAGCAAAAGCCCGCCATTTCGTCTGGAGCAATGGGAACCTTTACAAGAAATCGTACACTCGGCCCCTACTCCGACGCGTCGACCCCCCTGAAGTCGACTATGTTCTACGAGAGATACATGAAGGGGTCGGAGGGTGCACCAAGGGGCCCACACCCTAGTCCAGAAGACACTGCTCCAAGGATATTATTGGTCGAGCATACACCAGGATGCCGAGAAGCTTGTCAAAAGATGCAAAAGCTGCTAACTCCATAGCAGCATACCTCGTCTCCCTGCTATCTAGTTAACAACCCTCAGTTCTCCTTGGTCGTTTGCACAATGGGGGATGGACATGGTGGGCCAACTCCCCACCAGCACGGGGGGGACACAAATACATCCTCGTCGCGGTAGACCACTTCACAAAGTGGATAGAGGCCGTCCCCATCAGAAAACCAGACGCCGCCTCCACTATAAAGTTCCTGCAGAACAACATAATCACCCGATTCGGGATCCCGAGATGCATCATCACCGACCACAGGACCAACTTCGAAAGCGCCAAAGTCAGAGAGTTTTACAGCAAGTACCATATATTAATGAAGTTTGCCGCGGTTGCCCATCCTCAATGCAACGGAAAGGCAGAGGTTGCGAACCGGGGCATCATCTGCGGTCTCCGAGCCCGTCTAGAAGGAAGGCAATGCGGTTGGGTCGAGGAACTACCATGGGTCCTGTAGGCGCTGCGAACGTCAAGAAAAACACCCATGGGAGAAACCCCCTTCAGCCTCTGCTACGGCACCGAGGCCATGGTCCCTGCGGAGATCGGATTGTCCAGCTACAGAGTTGAACACTTCGATGATGAATCTAACAACTCGGCACTCCGGACCAACTTGGATATCTTACTAGAGAAACGGGACCGAGCAAAAATCAGAGCAGCCGCCTATCAACAACAAACTGCTCGCTACTACAACGGCCGAGTCAAGCATCGCGCCTTCAAGGCAGGAGATCTAGTCCTATGAAGGAACGAGTTCGTAGACCAAACGAGACTGCCCAAATTCTCTCTAAAATGGGACGGCCCATTCCTCATAGAAGAAACATTGTCCGGTGAAGCATATCGCTTGCAAGACGCCAGGGGACAAAAGTTTCTTCGGCCTTACAACGCCGAGAAACTCAAATGTATAAATGAATGTATTTTCTCCTTTTTGAAGCGATATAAATTTTGTTAAGTTATAAGAGGCTTCTTCCATAAATTTTGTTTTCTTTCTCAGTCCCGTGACCCCTAAGCTCGTCTTGAAAAAGCACGTAAACAATGCAAAGGGTACAGAAGGAAACAAAATGCCTCAACAAGAAAAAACTTTTATTCATCAAAGAGGTATTATAGGCTCCTCAGCCTTACAAAACATATATATTTACAACAAGGGGGGCCGGGGATTAAGAAAGCATTGTTGATGGTACTCCGTGGAAATCTCCGCCAGCCGAGCCCGAGCTTCCATGGCTGCCACGGAAGCGCTATCCGCTGGACAAAAGTCAGCGAACAACCTCTTCTGGAAACACTCCAGAAGAAGGCCCACTGATTGGTCCCGCCTGCTCTTCGATATCAAGCCAAGGTGGTAGAGCGAGTGCAACTTCTCTATCGCCTCGTCCCTTAATTGGGGAGACAGGGCATTATGCAGCCCCGGGGACATCCTCCAGATCACGTAGATGAGCAGTTGGAGGAGCGGAGAATGCCGGGGAAGAAGGCGTCCAAAGTGCACCTCTACGCGGTCTATCACCACCTCGTACATCTGCTTGGAGCGATCGAGGTTGTAAAGATACACATCGTCACAAGAAATGATCTCCTCGATGAGCACACACGGATGACCGGCCATTTTCAGAAACACAGGGCTAAAGAGAAACCAACATGTCCTCGCTATTTATAGCCTCAACCAAAATCTTCAAAGGCCGTAATTTACGCGCACAAGCGACGCGAATCGCGGGACGTCTTGAATTCCCGATATGGAACGGACACGTGTCGGCCATGCCTGTCTTCAGGGGCGGCAATGCGGCCTACGGAAGTTTGAACGACGCCCTCTCTCCCGCCAATGCGGCCCACGGAAGGTTGAATGACGCCCTCACTCCCGCCAACGCCGCCGTGGAAGGTTGAACGATGCCCTCACTCCCGCCAACGCCGCCATGGAAGGTTGAACGACGCCCTCACTCCCGCCAACGCCGTCACGGAAGTTTGAACGATGCCCCAGGAAGGCGCAAGGGGGTCTCTAAAGCCCTCCTCGCGAGCCCACCGAGCATCTTCCCTGCCCGGTCCATCCCTAGCGGGTAGATTCCTATCCATCTACGCTAAGGATCAAAGCCCTCCTCACGAGGCCACCGGGCAGCTTCCCTGCCCGGTCCATCCCTAGCGGGTAGATTCCTACCCATCTACGCTAAGGATCTAAAGCCCTCCTCGCGAGGCCGCCGAGCAGCTTCCCTGCCCAGTCCATCCCTAATGGGTAGACTCTGGCCCATATACGCTAAGGATCTAAAACCCTCCTCGCGAGGCCGCCGAGCAGTATCCCTGTCCTATCCATCCCTAGCGGGTAGACTTCATCCCATTTACGCTAAGGATCTAAAGCCATCCTCGCGAGCCCACCGAGCAGCTTCCTTGCCCGGTCCATCCCTAGCGGGTAGATTCATACCCATCTACGCTAAGGATCAAAGCCTTCCTCATGAGGCCACCGAGCAGCTTTACTGCCCGGTCCATCCCTAGCAGGTGGATTCCTACCTATCTACGCTAAGGATCTAAAGCCCTTCTCGCGAGGCCGCCGAGCAGCTTCCCTGCCCGATCCATCCCTAACGGGTAGACTCCTGCCCATCTACACTAAGAATCTAAAGCCCTCCTTGCGAGGCCGCTGAGCAGCTTCCCTGCCCGGTCCATTCCTAACGGGTAGATTCCTGCCCATCTACGCTAAGGATCAAAGCCCTCTTAATGAAGCCATCGAGCAGCTTCCCTGCTCGGCTAATCTCCGAGAGGTAGATTTGTGCCCTATGGAGACACGAGTCTAGAAACCGCATAAAGAGGAATCAGTCAATGCAGGCGTATTCTAACTTGGGTATTTTACAACTCGTGCTAAAAGACGTGGTCATCAATCCGATTCTAAAGAATGGACTAATACTGACCTTTCTACACTTGGATGTCTTTGGATTCATTCTAAATGATCGATCGCCACCTTGACTCCGGGGAGCAGGAGGGCACCGACCTTCCTACATTTGGCAATTACTCGGCTCTCACTCGACGCGTGATCGTCATCTAAAAGGCCGGGCATCTAAAAATCACATAGTCATGCAGAGGAAAATAAGCTCGGCTTTATTTATATTCCAGAAATTTTTACAAGGTATTCTGGGCACCTCAGCCTTACAAAACGCCCGGAGGCTTACAAAACTTAAAAAAGGAAAAGGCAGGAAAGCTCAGGCCGCAGGACTGGGGAGGATCTCGCCCTGCTCGACGCCGGCGTCGGGAACCAAAACGGCGACCTCTGGATAGGTGCTTCCACCGGCAGCCTCACCCCTGGCGCTTCTACCAGCAGCCTCACCCCCGGCGGCCTCACCCCTGGCGGCATCCCCGGCATCTTCCTCCTGCGGCACATCCTCGGCGAGAGGGTACTGGACCCGGAGCTCACTATAAGCAAACCCCGGCATCAACGCCTTGACGGTGTCGAGAGCCTGGTGCCAAACAATGGCCGAGGCATCGGTGAGGTCGGCATAGAACTAGTCTGACACCTTGTACCTCTCCACGGACTTCGAAGCTCGAAGATCGGCAAGCTTCATCGCATCGAGCGCCGCCTAGGTGTCCCTCCTGCTGGCATCCCTCGACTTCTTCATCACGGCGTAGAGCTTGCTGACCTCCTCCAACTTAGCCAGGATGGCCTTGTTGGATTCACTCAGAAGTCGGTGAGACTCCTAACACTTGGAGTTCGTCAGCGGCCACCCAGGTTTCGAGGACGGCTATTCTCTCCTTCGCCTGCTGCAGCTCCAGGCGCAGATCCTCCTCCTGCGAGCAAGATTCGCCTGCCTTCCTCATGGCCGGGACAATCTCGTCGGATTCCATATTAACGATGAGGGCGCAGTGATGGAGGACCTGAGGAAAGCAATAAAAGGAGTTAGAAACGTCCAAACTGAGTTAAACATTTGCTTAAGATGATTCTTAAAGGGAAACGAATACCGACTTGAATTGCCTCTTGAGCGATGGCGGCCACCTGGGCCTTCAGGGTTCCCCGGGGTATCTTGCCCCCGGCTGCTTGCTCCATGTCGAAGAGCAAGCTGTCGGCGACAGAGAGCCCCGAGGGCAGCTTGAAGCAGAAGTCCTACTCCTGCATTGGGATCCCGGTAGAAGGAGTCGTCCGAGAAACCGTCCTTTTGTGCCTCTTTAGGGGGCATCGGTAGGCTCGGCCTCCCCTCCTCCTCCTCCCTCGCCCGGGGCGCCGGATCCTGCGCGTGCTTTTGGCTCCCCCCGTGGCGCTCTTCGGGAACTCGGGGTGACGCAGCTGAAGGCTTGCTCGGCGGGGCAGGCCTCGGGACCGAGCTCGGACCCGGTCGAGACGAGCTTCTGCTCCCGGTCTTATTTTAGGCTTTCGTGGCCATGGCAGCTAAGAACTTGGATCGTTCCATTTGCTCTGCAATAAAAAAGGAATACACAAAGAGAGTTAGTGACCCTGAAAAGGACAAAGGAAATTCATCAAAATCTAAATAGATCGTTTACAGCGGCCCTAACTTATCCAGAAAGCGCGCAGGGCTGAGCCCAACCCAGCTCAGGGCGTACTCAGAAAGCAGGATGTCGGCCTGCTGGATTGGCTCCCATAAGGACACCACCCTTGCCTCGGGTGAGGATAGTTGTTTCGCCCTCAGGAGGCCCGACGAAAATGAACTTCTCCTTTCATTCATGGATGGAAGAGGGTACGGCTACCACACCCAACCCAGCCACCCCACCCCTACGTTTTTTGAAGGAAAAGTACACCCAGCTCGGCTCATCCTTGTTGGTGCCATGGTGATTCTTATAACAGAGAAAGGAATGAGGATGGTCAAACTGAAGGGGATACTTTCAAGTTTCAACCAGACCAGAAACCCGAGGAGGATTCACCACGAGTTTGGCGCTAGCTGGCCCGAGGCAAGATGGAAGCAGCGAAGCACCCCACATACCTCGGATGAGAAGGGCAGACGCATTCCGGCCCGGAATGCTTCCAAATACAAGGCAATCTCCTTGCCTTGCACCCAGTCAGCCCGCTCATCCTCTCTAGCTAAGCGAAGCGAATAGCTGGAGGGAATATGAAATCAAGCCCGAATCTCGGCAAGCTCGTCCACATTCCTCAAAACGGAGGTCGCATCACGGGCGTTCTCGATGCGCGCCTTAGGCGCCCTTGTCGCCACCCGACGTCGAACGACACGGACAACCCTGGCTCTAGGGGCGAGCCCGACACAGACGACGCGGCAGAAGACAAACCTTTTTGGCTATCTGAAGCCGAAGAGGAGGACGACCCTCTGGACTCAGCTCCAACAACTGGAACCTCATCGCCCGACTCTACCCTAACTACCTCTACAGACTCCTCAGATGAAGACATCTAACCTGACTTAAAGGAAGGGGCTAGCCGAGGAAAAAGCACGGGCGATTCGATCTAAAAGGAAGGAGCGCTGGTCAATCTCTGGCAACGAGGGTGAATTATGGTGGAAGTATCGGCCCTAGGGGGTCCCCTCCTATTTATACACTCCACAGAAAGCATCCAATGTCCCATATCAATTCCCGCCAAAACGAAGCGTCGCGCCTGCCAGCTGTCAAAACTCCACGTGGCGATCGGCCATTGGGGACGCCCTTTCGTCTGCAGGTGACAGCGATAGCCTGTCGTGTCCACTAACCCGCGTCGGATACGTGGCCTGCAGTCCAACAGACGAACGAGCGAAACAGCGCACCCTCTTTAAAGCGCGATCATTTCATTGATCTGCTGACACCGTCGTGGATATGTGCGAAGATTCAGGGGAACGACGAGGCGACACGTTGGCCCATGGATCGAAATGATGTAACCACCAAACGCCATGCCATTCCCAGAGGATCCGCATTACGGTTCCTTGGCGCCAAATTGAGCAAAAGAATGACCGAGCAGACCATTCTTGACCCGACCCTTGGATAAGTCGGACCGAGAGTGGGGGGGCAATGATGATGCTCACAAATGGTGTCTCCTCAGTTTATGACACGTGGCAGATGAATTATCCCGGATTCCACGGGGTGGAATAATTGAGCCGCATCGGGGACATTCCCCGGGGCCCCTTCTCCGGGAGACGTACCCGACTTTTCGGGAGACCCCCCTGAAAGACATACCACCTTCATCTAGAAGACTACCGACAACTCGTCTCCGAGCTTCCTCAGTATCCTCACTCGTCTCCAAGCCTTCTCTCGTGCCGATGTAACAACTCCAATTTTAGTGTACATAAAATTCATTTAAAGTTAATGTACAATTGGGGTATTTACAATTCCTGTGAAGGCTATAAGTATTTGTTTTGATTTAGAAGCTTGTAGCTCACTGGTAAGACCTTGCACTGCTGAACCAAAGCAACAGAGTTCAAATCCCATCAGCCACATATTCCTTTTATTTTAAATTCTTTTAATCTTTTAGAAACCCAAAAGTCTACACGTGCACAACACGTAGAATGAAGAGTTACAAAACATTTAAACATGTGCACTATGGAATATAGATCGACCCCGACACATGGCTCAAACCCTAACCCCAACCGACGGTACAAAAGTCTACACTTTTCATTCTCCCCAAAAACTAGGGTTTGTGCCTCTTTCCCCTTTCTCAAGGGTCTAAAACCCTCTTCCTCTTTTTGGAATTAAATCAAGAGTTTAACTCTTCCTTTCTCAAAAATAAATAGTTTTTCACCACAAAACCCACAAAGGGGAACTCAGATCTCCCATCAGATCTCAAAAGGGGAGATTTTTAAAATCTCACCCCCTTTCTCTAAGATCCGGTCAGCCAAGAGGAAGAAGAAGGAGACCCATCTCCAAAAATCCCATCTTGGGAATATCCATGGCCAAAAGGGAGAAACAAAGCAGCCTCCTTTGATCATTTCTAAATATTTTTAGGAGTCCAACTCCATTCAAGATCCATTGGAATTTGACTCCCTAAAATTAATCTCTGTCAGGAGTTCAACTTTATAAGTCAAATTGGGAGCACAGCTCCCAGTGCAGGGACCAAGTCCCTTTTGCTGCTGACGCCTAGTGCCCCATATGCCTAGCGCCCATATGCCAGGCACGTGCGGCGCTGGTGCTCTGGCGCACAGCGCCCGCGTGCCTGGCACGTGCGGCGCTAGCGCCTTCTCCCACTCATTTTTTGGATGCCCTTTCCCTTACACACACACACACACACTCCATAACACTGTTCCCGTTAGAAAAAAATTTCTAACGGGGCGCTGCCCCGCACCCCGTAAGGGGGCTGCTAGCCCCCTTGACCCCCAGCCCGCTATCCGGGTAGCGAGACCCCCGTAAAAAACTCCGCGGGGCCCCCGATATATCCAAAATCCCTCCAAAACACAACACTGCACATTGAGTTCGCATGAATAGTTGACCCATCAATCGGAGGTTCTCTCGCTCCAAAAGCGAAGGGTAATTAACGGCAGCTTAGTCCACGGCTGCCGGAGATTCGGATCCCCACAATCAATAAACCCCCGCCTACCCTAGGCAGGGGGAATCTGTAATGCGTCTGACAAGCGCGCGCGTATTCCCATCTCAATGGGGTGACAAAAAACACCATACACTCCTCACAATTCCCTGTCAAAACTCTCAAGAAATTTTCAAGTTCCCATAGTGTACAAGTAGAGTTAAGAAAGGGCGAAACTCCGACGAAGTTCCGGCGACGATACAAGGAGTTTCCGGCAACGAAATGAAGCACCGACGAATCCTAGACCTCCTCCTACCTCTCCCTTCTCATCAAAGCCAGTAATCCCCCTCTCTCTCTCTATTTTGCTATTCTCAAACTTTACCTTCTCAAAACATGTCGGAAGCGGAGTTATCCGGCTTCCGATTCTCTTTTCTTTTAAAAAAATACAACTTTTTCTTAATAACAAACCTATAACTTTTGATATATTGTTTAGTAATCATTAACAAAGACAATATAATAAGTTTGACATCAAAATAATAACCGTAGCAAGTTTTATTCCACTTTTATATTAAAATACCTTCATGTTTCATTTCGACATGCTTAATCTTTTTAAACCGTATTACCTTAGAAAACTCACGGGGTAAAGACCTACCTCCTCACAACACACATATCTAATATAGCACGATAGAATTTGGGAACATAGATTTGGAAAAATACGACTTTTCATATAACTACCTTAAACTTATAAAACTTTTTTCTATAAGAAGTGTATTTAACAAATCTTTGCAATTGCGCCTCTACAACCCATTTTGGGGAACCCGTTCAGGATGGTGCAGATTATTGCATATCCTCGAGCTTAGTAGAGTGTGATGTAGACCTCCGCAAGGAGCATACGATCTCGAGAGATTTTTGATATATTTTTCTTTGGAAAATGTGATTTCTATTATAAATAAAACTTATATTTTTAATAAATATATATATATATGTAATTAATATTAAAATATCTATTTTTAATATTTATAATATTCCACCTTTCCAAAATTCAAGAAAAATATCTCATTTACAAGAAAATACTATACAATTTCAATATTTCAAATAAATACCTTATACTTTAAAAAAACTATGTCATATTCACTAGAAAATTTCACATTTAATAAAAGAAATATCTATGAAAACTCTAAAGACGATAATTAAATACTTGAGTTATATTTTGAAAGTATAACAAAACTATTTTACATAAAACCCCCTCAAGTTATACTAAATTACAATAAGGACCCTAGTAAACATAGGTTTAAGCGGAACCAGTCTCTTGAGCCTCAAGGAGCCGGAGATATGGGTGCTTGCCTATTTAAGGTAGACAATATAACAAACGGTGTTATCAACACGGTAATTGTCTTTGAAAAAGACACAAATCCTGCCATCCATGTGCAGCAGTTACCGATAACACCAAAACAATCAGGATTTCAAGTTCTTTTAAAAGTGTCTGACTCAAACCGAGTCTCGATATAATCAAACTGACTTGAATATGATTCAAATATATATTCAACATGAATCCATGAATCCATATATTCAATTTATTCAATCTATACAACTTGACTGAACCGAACCATGGATATATTCCATCTACATGTTCATCCATTATATTCGTTCCATTACTGATATCATGGTTTCGGCAAGTCATCCATCTTTACAATTTATAATACAAGACAGTACAATACAATCAAGATATCGCGAGGTTTATAAAGGGTAGATTGGTACGGAAGATGTTAGAAGTGGCACGAGACTGTAACCATAACACACTTAACCTGAATATCCATTTTCGTTGTACCGTGTCTGAACGGTTCCTTGTGCTCCGTATACCTTAGTCTCCGGAATAGTGGGACTCCTCTCGTATACACTGACATTCTTCTGTACCAAGCTACAAACAACAACATTAACACTAAATATAACATTATAACAATATACTCTTTATACTGTCTATTCCATTCTTGTCTATTTACTGGACTTACCAAGCGATTTGTTCGCTGACGACATTCTCTTTCTTCTTCTTTGGAATGTCGTCAGGTATTTCGGATTTACTGGAGATCGAGCCCAGCAGCGAGGACTTAGACCAGTTTACTGAAGATCCAGAGCTCTAGTTCACTTGTACATTACATTTCCTTTACATTTCTGTTATGCCACTGTTTAGGCATTGCTTTCATTCCATATATTTTCATTTCAGTTGTATTGTAAAAAAAATGTTTATAAATAAAGTTGCTATTTATTTACATCTTGTCTCTTGTGTACATTTTATTTTATATGGATTAGATACGCTTAACGTGTTTACTTCAGAGTAAATACGTAGCGGCCTCGTCGCGTCCTCTACCCGTACATTGGGAAGTGGGGCGTGACAGGTTTTGTTGGTGGCCCATGCAGGTCAGCTCTGTGTGGACATACAGGTCAGCTCTGTATGGACATGCAGGTCTGTTCTGCGTGGACAACCTAAGCAATATAACACAAGAACCAGCAACTGAAAACATTTTTTACAATTCATATTTCTTGAATCTTATCATTTCATATACTTTGAATCTGTCCTAACCCAAATTTTTCTTTCAAGATTATGGATTCCCCAAACAACACCAGCACGAATGTCAACAACACTCCCTCACCACTACCACTCACACCGGCCGTCGCTGCTCCGATCAACGAGCAGACGGTTCTGCTTGAGACAATCCGCAGCCTCCTGGAAAGACAGCAGCAGCAGACTGCTATCTTGATGAAACGTCCAGAGGCGGAAGCACCTGGGGTGAAGAAATTCAGGGCCTTACACCCCAAGCAATTCTCAGAAAAAAAGAGCCCCTAGAAGCTGAAGAATGGGCTCAAAGTATTGAAGATGACCTGGCAGGGGCACAAGTGCCAGAGATGGCTTGGGTTCGTGTTGCGAAGTTGCAGCTCACGGACAATGCACGGGTTTGGTGGAAGGCGGAAGAAAGCCATCTTGATCAACCCATCGAATGGAAGACTTTCTGTGACATGTTCGATGCAAAGTACTTCCCTGAGACTTCCCGCTTTGATATGGAACAGCAGTTCATCCATCTGCAATAAGGTTCAATGTGGACCAAGTCAGTAGATGAATATGACGCTGAGTTCACCATGCTCAGTCGGTAAGATACGTCTCAATATTTATATTTTAAAATATCACATACTATACAGCTAACACAATACCTTAACAGATTTGCGGCACACCTGATACCGACGAATGAGATCAGAGCCCGTCGATTTCAACAAGGGTTAGATCCGGAGATTCAGGCTCATTAGCCACAGGAGATTTTCCGACCCATGAATCGGCTCTGAAAACTGCCCGCCGTTATGAGGCAGTGGTAAAGATGAGGGGCAGATCTCAATCTGCTGGAGTTAAACGCCCTGCCACCCAGATGGCAGGAGGAGCCTCTTCAAGGCCACCATTTGTGCCCAGGAGACCGGGAGTACCAATCAACCGGCCCAGCCCAGCCTTTTGTACCTACTGCAGGGGAAGATCTCATATCCTATCATTATCAATCCATACTTGTCCTCTTTCAATTCATACTTATCATGATTCACTTCTCATTTCATATTCTCATATATCAATCCGAGTCATCTATATCCATCATCTCAATATCCCATATCATGTTATCTTATATACCTATATCATATTATCAAGCCAATATATATTCATTAGTGTCGACTTTTATCATATCATCTCTTTCTAAACCTATAATCATGTTATCTTAAGTTCGTAGCATATCCTTTATCAAATTATAATTTATAAAACGATCTTCCATATCAAATGGTTGCGGGGATGCTATACGCCATCCACCCGACTTCCCCCGTAGATATAAATCTACTCATCTGCTAAACTCCTCGCTTAACCGAAGTCGATGTGCTTCGTCGTCTCGGAAGTCCACGCGAAGGTACCTACAATCAATACACAATCGCAATACTATTAAAATCAAGTCCGAAAAACTGATACAGCACACGGATTGCTTATAGGTTAGAACCTATAGCCTACGCATGCAAAATCAACCAAACAACTCTCGTCGTTGACGTACAAATGTCCAACGACCAATTCAAATCCCAATTATAAAAACCAAGAATTCAAATATCGGAAAACTTTTCCAAAGCACTCACAAACAGCTCCCAGATTTTGGCTCAGGTCAATTGGGACTAAACAAACAATACATGGGATAGGTTATAGGGTAAATGAGCTACAGGCAAAACCACAACACCATAGGAAATAGGGGGTCCGGCGGGATGCCCAAAATGTCCGACATCGCCGGCCAATCTGAAGAGTTTTGAGTTCGTATTTCGGTGGTGGTCTTCTAGTGGTTTATCTAGGTCAATGGATTTGTTTGATTTTTTTTAGAAATACCCCAGATAGCACCAGATACCCTATAGGCCTCTAAGTTTCACAAAAACGACACGGGAAAATTCTAAGTTCGTATATCGGGTTCTATTCTCATTTCCAGGTTAGGAAAAGTATCACTAAAGTCCTACAACACTCACTACACTCTACTACATCTTTACAAGTCCACAAAATCACTAAACATCAACATTCAAATTTCCAACATCACAAAACTAACTAATACAAACTCTAAACTAAAATTAGGATATATTAACCATAACAACTTAACTAAAGTGTAAGGATTACCTCATTTGGCAACTTAGGAAAATTCTTGAGTTGCCCAAAGTCTTCAAAATCGAAACTTGAATGGTTCAAAGGGTTTAGGATAGGCTTGTGCATGTTTATTGTGAAGGTGGCATGGGGTTTTGGTATTTTATTGGAGATGATGCATGGAGGTAGAGAAGGTGGAGGAGATGAAGAATTATGAAGAAGGAGATGAAGAAGAGAACAAATGATGAAGGAAGAAAAGAATGAATGATTTGGTCAAGGGTTCTCTCTCTCTCTCTCTCTCTCAGCCTCACTTTCTCTTACCCTCACCCTCACCCTCTCTCAAAATATCTATTTTGTTTTTCTCTCAAATATCTCACACACTCTCATCTCTTTTCTTTTCTTTTCATTTCAAATAAAACAATTGAAATAAACAAACATGCATATGACATGGTGCACTAGCCATGGAAAAATGTAAAAATACGGATTTGGTTTAATCGCGATTAGTAGTGCACTAATCAAGTTTAATTTAAATTTGCATATCATTAATTATAAAAATGTCGAAATCCGTTAAATATCTTTTAAATGAATAAATCATTTTAATCTCCAATTATTTTCCAAATATCGGTATATGCTTATACCATTTTACGAAAAAGCCCCTATTCGCAAATCGAATAGTTTTCGCGAAATATATTATTTTAATATTAAATTCCCAAAAATAATATTTATATTTCTGAAATGTTATAGCTCGTCTCCGAGCTTCCTCAGTCTTCTCACTCGTCTCCAAGCCTTCTCTCGTGCCGAGCTTCCTCGGCCTCCCGCTCATCTCCGAGCTCCAAGCATATCGAGCTTCCTCGGCCTCCCGCTCGTCTCCGAGCCCCTGATGTGTCGAGCTTCCTCGGCCTCCCCCGATCAACCGAGATTGCAGAGTCCTACCGCCTTCGCAACGGCTCCGCGTATCCTGCCAAAGCGAGATAACCGCCGCCCCACGTCCCGTGTCCCACGCTGGCGTGTCCCCCCAATTAATGAGCGTATCCCGTCATTAATAAAAGGATCCCGTCGTTCACGCACGCTTAATGTCAGGGGCGTAACCGAAGGCGAAGATCTCGTGCCTACTCGCTCCATGCGACCACTATAAAACCCCTCTCTCAGACGACTCAGGTAAGACAACTTGAACCCAATAGGCCGCTGCTCTGCTCAAATTCCTCGGCTAACTTGATCGTCGGAGGGTCCTACGGTGGTGATCCACCCCGGAGCTTCTTTGCAGGTAGCTCGGATTCCACCTCAAACTCAACCCATTGAGATCCACACACTCAAGAAGGCAACCTCCGAATCCAATCTTAACCGTCCAGCAACGCTCGCGACAGATCGACGGAGGACAATATCTGAAGAAGATCAAGGCCTCCATCAAGTAGAGATAGAGATATGAAGTGTGCTTTAGTAGGAACGCTTCGAGAGAGAAGATGTTATATGCTGTTTTATTAGGACTATATCAGGTTTTCAAGGAGTTAAGTGCGGACAATTGTCCACACATGGCCACACCTAGCTCCGCCCTAACTTTATATGTTTACAAATATATAGCCAAATTAAAGATCTGACTTGATGTACAGGGCCTTGTCGGTTGATCTCAAGCATATCACTAGACAGTATGGCTGGACAAGTCTATCAAAGGGTGATAGGGCTCGGCCCTTACGATAAAACTTTAATGGTGTTTTCTTTCAGGGAAAGAACTTATACCGTAATATGTTACCATATGAGCGTGTAATAGAAAAGTTGATCAAAGTCATGATGTATTTAGATTATAGAATTAAAAAAAAAATTATATTATAAATGTTAACAATTTAGGCATGTGCGTGCCGAATGCTAGTTTTACTATTATAACAGGACACGAGAAGGGGATGCTCACAATTTATTGAAATAAAAATATTAGGGAAAAAAAATCCTTAAACATGAGATGATTTACATGATCAACTTTTTTTCACCTGCTATAAATGTGCTTATATATTAACATCATAAACAAATGATTGGAAAGATTTTCAAAATCTTTAATTTCAAATATATTGGGATTTAGAAAAAAATTAAAGGTTTGATATAGACAACTTCATTATCATAACTAACAATTTCTAAAAATATCTACTATCCTAACTAAAAATCTATAAGATTGTTTTCAAAAAAAATTTTTTTTTGTCTATGATACAAAATATTTTATTTCAATTAATTATGAAAAACACCACCCCTCTCCTATTGTGGTTATAATAGTACAAAATAGAGATAATAGATTATTTAGAAGCTTTTAGTGTTCTTTAAGTGGCCCGTAAGTCTCATTCATACACACAACACACACATTATGATTATGAAGATAATCATATCAAATATTCATTTTAATATATATACGCATGCATCACATATGCAAGATGGCGAAAGAAGAGGTGAAAAAAGTTGAAATTGCCAATTGGTTCTCAATCTGATATGCGGTATGAAAATTTTCCATAATTTTGAAAAAATACTTAAAAAATTTATAATTGATTTTTGGAATCGTATCAAATCCTGTAAATAATGAATAAATAACATATTAAAATACTAAAGCATAAGATATATTTTTAATAACAAAATTAACAATTTTTAAAAATATTTTTATCTGCTTTAATCAAACATGCTAGCTAGAATACTAGTCTAGTTATATACCCAAAAGATACATGCTACAAACAAAATTACTAAACTACCAGAAAATCTTTGCCAAAAACAAACGAAACAAAAAAATGCAATCATATATTCAACAAAACTCTCTTTGCTTCTTCTTGTGCTTTCAACTCTACCACCACCTGCAAAACTAAAACAAAACGAAAAAATAATCATGGCAGTTTGTGAGGACGTCCAACTGTTAATCCTGCCTCGTTTGCCTCCGAAATCTCTCCATCGATTCAAATGGGTGTCGAAACGATGGCACTCTGTGATCACGCGCAAAATCCTCCCCAAATTCCTTCCAGACAAAATCGCCGGCATGTTCTTCCTTCTTCTTAACAAACGTCCTCGGGTATATAACATCGTCCGCAACAAGTTCATTTTTCAACGATTCACGGGCGACGGCAACAACATCTTGTTCAACAGTTGTGAAGACTTCTTTATCGATCACTGCAACGGCCTTCTACTCTCCTGCACCAACACCATGCCTAAAGGCGTCGTGCGCTACCATGTCACCAACCCTGTTACAAGCACTTGCAACTCGTTTACGAAAATGTTCAACAACTTAGATTCCGTCGGCTTGGGATACGATCCGCTGATCTCTCCTCACTATATGGCAGCCTTCATACACAACAACGTGCACGACAAATGTGTGGAGGTCGACGTGTATTCGTCAGACACCCGACAATGGAGAAGCAAGAAAATGGTGTATTTCAAACATAACGTGAGCGGGGTTTCTGACAGACCCTGTAATTATACTGCTTTCTATAATGGGTCCCTATACCTGACGAATATGAAACGGAGAAATATTGTGAGGGTTGGCTTCTTAAAGAAGGACGATTACCATATCATCAAGTTTCCGGGGCGCTACTCGAAGAATGCAGAGACCTTGCAGTTTGGAATAATGGGTGGAAACTTGTGTTATGCCGAGTTAGATCGCTACGAAAATATTAGAATTTGGGCTCTGATTGGAGACGACGAGTGGGTGACGGTACATGATCGAAGGATCCGATACGACCTATATATCGATTATAACCTTGTGTGCTTTAACGACATTCATTTGCTGGCTTTTCATCCTTTATCGGATGCGGTTTATTTCTTGATTAAGGGCGACATCTTGTTATATGATATTAACACCATGAGTCTAGAGATGGTTGCTAAGCTTGAAGTCGATAGCTATATCGATGTGCTCTCGACGAAAAGGGCTTTTCCTTTCACCCCTTGTTCGATTGATGATTTAGGCGACAAAGTGTAAGCGAGCACGACTTTCTTTTTTCAGTTATTTTTTAATTTGTTATTTGGGTAGTTTAGGCAGCAGAAATTGATAATAAAAACCTTTGGTGATGCTTTTTTCGTAGGACTTTCGGTTAATTAGTTTTTAGAATTAATAAAAATGAAACCTTTAATTTTATCGATGTTTGCTCTTTTTCAAGCTACTTTTATTTGAGTGTTTTTTTTTGAAATGGGATGATTTTAAATTTATATTATTAAAATAGGACGGTAAAAACTTTTTTTATGAAAATAGGATGGTTGGTGGGCCCCACCGAATTAAAAATAAATTTTTTTAAAGAGGGCGGGCCCCGCCCTTTCCTTTACAAAGAAGAGGGAGGGTTCTCAGAACCCGCCCTCTCCTTTACAAAGAAGAGGGCGGGTTCTCAGAACCCGCCCTCTTCACAAATAAGGGGAGGAACCCGCCCTCTTCTATAATAGGTAGAGGGCGGGTTCCTAGAACCCGCCCTCTAAACCGGGAAGGGGGATGGGGTCCACCAAACCATCCTATTTTCATAAAAAAAATTTTAACCACCCTTTTTTAATAATATAAATTTAAAACTATCCTATTTCAAAAAAAACCCTTTATTTGATCTTCCGTGCTTAATATGTATCTTGGATAAATTAGTATCTAAAATATTTGTTGAATGGTATGCCTGTCAATATTAAGGAGGGCCAACCGGAGAGGGGATGATCACTTGGGTGGAGTCTTCAATGTATCCGTGGGTGCAAACGGAGGGATCGACACCGTCGGTATCCGACGACGTGGACGTCAGTTTTGCATGGAGGAAGAGAAACAACTGCGGTTTGTTATGCTCCTTGACCATTGAGAGAGACATCGGCTGTTCTGCATCAAGATTTTGTGCTATTGAGAGATTCAAAATATCCATGGCTTACCATTTTTTTACCCTCTCTTCTGTAGGAATTGAAGATGAAGTGTGTTGATTTAAATAGAGCAGAGCTAGGCACATGTGCCAATAAGAGATGGGACATGTAGCAATAGGAGGTGGACATGACTAATGTCCTTTATCTGTCAAATCATGATCAATGTTAACGTCATTATTTTTCTATAGTCCGTCATGACCAAGGTCCTTTTTTGTTAAATCATAACTAATGTTAACGTCACTATTTCTCTATAGTCCGTCATGACTAATGTCCTTTTTCTGTCAAATCATGACCAATGTTTACGTCACTATTTTTCTACAGCTCAACATGACTAATGTCCTTTTTCTATCAAATCATGACCAATGTTAACGTCATTATTTTTCTACAGCTCATCATGACTAATGTCCTTTTCTGTCAAATCATGCCTAAGGTCCTTTTTTCTGGCCATCATGACTAATGACTTTTTTCTGTCAAATCATGACTAATATTAACGTCACTATTTTTCGACTGCATGTACTTGCACGTGGGCCTTTGTCCCCTCCCAGTCTATACGCTGGTATTATGCCTTATTGATGTAGCCCTAGCCAACTTGGAGTGGCTCGACCGATACAAAACACGTCAGGTCTAGTTCAACTCGAGAATCCCAAACTGTCAAATCTTGTCCGATTCGCGCGTTCCACTAACCAAATCGAAGATCTCGCAAAATCGTCTGGGACAATGGATATGCAACAGGCATTATATTGACGTCTCTCGGAATCGCGAAAATCCATTGTTTAAGGCCCCGAAATCGCGGTCAAAGATTTACTCCGAACTTTGACTTTCGAATTAGGAATGAAATCAGCATCCGGATCAGTTAAGATTTGACAGGCAGTATCGGGAATCAATTTGTGACGCAATCAAATAATTAGTTTATCGTTTTAATAACTTTTTATTTTTAGCAGTTTTTCTTTTGATCTATTTCGTCCTACCTGTCATTTCTGTCCTATTTCTACTTGATAACGTCTTTATTTTTCTACAGTCCTTTTACACATGGTAACGTCTTTCTTTTTTTTCATGACTACTGTCATTTTCGGTTTAATAGTTCTTGCTTATGCTTGTTACGAATTATGATCATAAGTATGTTGTTCCAACAAAAAAAGTATCCATTAAAATCAATTGGCAATCTCATTGTTCTTTTTCATTTGAGTTTTTTCTACACTTGCATGCTGGTACCTTCTCAATTTTTTTGTTCTTTTCCGTCATTTGTCAAATTTAATTGCAAAAACACGACCGAATTAGGAAATCAAGTGATTTATACTATATACCCATAAAATGGATCATATGATCATCATATTAACCATATTAAACCAATTGAAAATATTAAAAAACAGAATCGGAACTTTTTAATACTGTTCATTCTTCTTCGAAATTTACATGTCAAAATAACAGAAATAACAAACGATCGATCAACAAAGAAAAACTAACATTGACATCCTAAATTGTTTGACATGGCTCCTCATATCGATATAGCGGGCATGAGTTTTTCTTGAACAACCAAGAAATAATGCACTTTATGTAGAATGCATAATCACAACATAACTGTACTCGTTCGATTAAATCACCGTTGCTACCATCTCAATTTCTTCAAAACACGGCACAAATATCATCATTCTCATCCTTCAACCCTTATCTCTTTCGCTTACGTGGTCTTTTGATTGTCATCATCTTATCAATTCCAGTACAAACATATATCTTTATATGAAACCTATGATCTGCTATCTCCACAGCTCTATGGACAAACTCACTGATTTCCGCTTCAAAATACATACGATGTTGATATTGGATATGGAATACACAACGAACCACCCAACGAGCAAAACTACGACAATTCTCGAGTGGACGTAATTGAGAGACTACAAACTTGCGATGCTCGTAAGAGAACACTTCATCCAAAATAAATTTTGCACCATCATGAAGGCAATCGGAAGAGGGGATGATCACTTGGGCGGAGTCCTCAATGTATCCATGAGTGCACATGGAAGGATCGACACCGTCGGTATCCGACGACGTGGGCGTCAGTTTTGCATGGAGAAAGAGAAGCAATGACGGTTTGTTGTACTCTTTGTCCATCGAGAAAGGTAACAACTGTTCTGCATCAAACTTTTGCGCCCTTAAGAGAAATGCAAAATAAGAAAAGAAGATAGGTAGAGTTTTAAAGGACTTTCTCTCTCCTCTCTCTCAACTTCTTTTTATCTTTGGCTTTTTTTTCTTTTGAGTAGAGAATGAGGATGAAGTGCTCTGTCTTAAATAGAGCAGGAGGTGGACACATGTGCCAATAGGAGACGAGACAGGTGGCAACAGGAAGTGGAAATATCAAAATTTGTGAGGGTAAAATTGGCATTTTGAAAAGGAGATGGGACACGTGACAATAGAAAGTGGAAATACCAAAATTTGTGAGGGCAAAATTGGTATTTTGAAAATTCTATCACCTCTCTATATCTTTACATTATGTATATACTAAGACGGCATACCTAGACATTAGTGTGATCATTCAATAAGTCAATTGGAACTGGCTCCGTGGCAATGGAATCTCATCCGTCATATTGAAAAATTTCTAACTAATAAATTCAATTGCCCAGTGGATCATACAATCTATAATGAAAGACTTGATTTTCAGCTTATTCTGAATTTCTACATGAATTAAGTATACAATGATCTAATCAACACCAATTTTGGTTTAATCATGGTTTGCATTGTAGTTTCTGGTTCATGATATTTTTGTGATGATAGTTTTTTATGGTAAATTGTCAAAATAAAAAAACCAAGCATTTCTTTCCGTTGTCAGAACCCCTGGGCCTCGAAACTATAATCAAAAACCTCCTGAAATTTTTTTCTTCAATATCTACATAGTAGCCTGCTATACCTAAACAATTCATACAAATTATTTAGATATCGTAGAAAACGGTTTAGAAATCCCAGGCAAATGCTTAGATATCACAGGCTACAGCTTAGGTTTTTTTTGACAACTAAAAACCTTTTTAAGAGGGTTTTAACTATAGTTTCGAGGCCAAGGAGTTTTCGATAACGGAAAAAACTGTCTTTTTTTGGGACAATTTACTCTTTTTTTATTATCATATGCAAGAAATTAAGTATGCCTGAGAAACTGAGAATTACAATCTTCTAATCTCATTGCATTATGTTAAGAATTATGGATAATTATTAAACCTTGTAAATGCATCAAAGAGTTAAAAAAAAAAAAAATCTGTTCTAAGTAAATTTACTCAAGATTGAAGAAACAATATTCAGTTACAAAAACAACTTTTACGAATAAAGCTAACTGTGAACAAAATTATTGTTATACTGAAAATATCTTCATGAACTGTGTTGGATTTTACCGTCATAGGTTTAGTACTAATCTATTGATTTTGATAGTTGAGATAGATTGTTAAATCAAGATTTTCATAATAAAGCGATCAAGTTTTCTTATTACTAGTAGGGTGCACATGCCCAGCACAATTTGTTATTGGTTTAATTTTTTTCGTTCTTACAGGTTTTGGGAAGATAGAGGATCATATTGAGAGGGGGGAGAGAGAGGGGTAGAGAGAGAGAGAAGAGAGAGGGGTAGAGAGAGAGAGATGCAAATGAGAGAGAGGGGGGAGATGGCAATATAGGGGTTGAGAGAAGAATGTGGGAATTTTGTATTTTTTCTTTTGTATTTCCCCCGAAAGATGAGGAAATGTCATATGGCTTTTGTTTTATTAGACATGAGTTTGAGTTATAATAGTAGAGATTAGGAAACTTTCTCCATATTAATTGGTTGAACATCCCCTTTGTCATTGCAAATGGAGGATTTCAAACCTAAGATCTTCCATCAAGTAGAAGAGTGTCAATGCCGCGCGAGCAAAGGCTCTTTTGGCAAAATCTTTCTTTTTAACAAATATGATCCATGATTATTACACTTCCCTGATTGTGATAGGAGATAGAAGTGATGCATCGTGCCTACCAACCAATATAGAGATACTGCAGACTACAACCAAGAGATTTCAAGCACATCATTCAACATTCTCTTCTAAGTATCTCATAATATCAAAATTTTCTTCCAGCTATGTCGACAAATATCACAATAAACATATGCAACAAACTAAAGCATACACTTTGTTGAGACGGGAGTAGCTGCTAGCATAGATTTCTTAAATCAGTTGATGGAGCATGTTTCTGTACACAGCTAAAGCTAGATCAAAGTCAACAGAAATGAAAAGGGAAAGCAAATTTCTCGCTAAAACTAAAAAAACGAAACCTAAAGAATGAAAGTGTACAGGGGATTGCATAACGCAATTTGTTCAGGTAAGTTATTGGTGAATTCAACCCTAAAAAGAAGCCTCATAAGATCATTTTGCAAATAAGCATTTGATGGAGGATGTGATCTCCTTCAGATGTTATCTTCCGTTGATCTGTAGCGAGCGTTGATGGATGGCTGAGATTGGATTTGAGGGTCACCTCTCGGTGCGTGTGGATCTCAATGGGCTTGATTTGGAATGGAGCCGAGCTACCTGTAAGGAAATCCCGGGGTGGTTGTACCACCGAGGACTCTCCGACGATCAAGTTATTCGAGATATTTGAGCAGAGTAACGGCCTATTGGGGTAAAATTGCCTTACCTGAGTCGTCTGAAGAAGGGTTTATATAGTAGCAGCCATGGGCTGGCGGACGCGAGATTCGTGCCGGCCGTTATGCCTATGGGCGTTACGCCTGCGTGAAAGGCGGGATCCCCCATTAATGACGAGATACGCTAGTTAATAGGGGAACGCGATGGCGTGGAACGCGGGATCGTGGACGGCGGATATCTCGCGACTGGCAAGATTCGCGGGGCCGTGGCGGAGACGCCTGTGATCTGCGCAGCGGGTCGGTCAGTGATACCAAAGAAGTTAAGCTTAGCGGGAGGCCCGGGAACGAGCGGGAGGCCGAGAGAGCTTGGTTATGCGATAGCTCGGAGGCGAGCTAAGAGGGCCGAGGGAGCTCAGCGTGCGGGAAGCTCGGAGGCGAACCAATGGTTGTTTGGAAGACGAGCATAGGAGTGACCCGGGAGGCCATCGAAGGTCGGGAACATTCTCGGGAGGAAGGCCCGGGATATGCTTCCAATGTACCTTTCTTGCTCTTCTCTCGTAAGTTTTGGGACACGTCATCTGCCACGTGTCATGATCTGGAGAGTTCTCAGTACCGAGCATCATCATTAGCCCCCCACTCTCGGACCGACCTATTCATGGGCCGGGTCGAGAGTGGTCTGATCGGTCGCCTGGGCCAAGTTCTTATTTGAAGATATCGTCGGCGCGGATTCCCGGGCAATTAGTCGTATTTTTTCGATGACGTCAGCGGATCAGGGGAGAGATCTTGCATTAAAAAGGAAGCGCCGATACGGGTGTACGTTTGCTGAAATGCCAGGCCACGTGTCCGGCGCTGGTTGGCTGACGTGACGGGCCGCCGGTGTCCTTCGCGCTTGATTGGACGCGCCCAATGCGTGTGCGACATGTGGAACGTTGACGGCCGTTGAATGCGAAGTGTTGTTTTGGCGGGAGACGATCGGCACCGTAGGATGTGTTCGCCGACTGCTATAAATAGAGGTGGGATCCGCCTAGGGTCCACACTTCGCCATAATTTCCTCAGCCCTTCGTGTGTTAGCTCGGTGCTCTTCCCTTTAGGTCGGATTTCTTGCGTTCTTTCCTCGGCAGACTCCTTCCTTTGCTCAGGTTAGATGTCTTCCTCTGGGGAGTCCGTAGAAATAGTTCGGGTAGAATCTAGGGAGTCTTCTGCAGCTTCCTTTTCTGCTTCTTCCTCTTCCTCGCCCGAGTCAGAATCCTCCCGGGAAGTTAGGGTCAGTCATGCTTCCCGGGGCCATGCGACAGGGACGGTCCCCAAAGCGGGTGTCAATAGTGTTCGTGACGCGCCTTCCCTACTGAGGCATGCGGACGAGCTCGCCACAATCCGGGCTCGCTTCCACATCCCCCCGGCTACTCGCTTCGCTTGGTCGGGAAGGGAGAGAGGGCGGACCAGGTACGGGGCAAGGAGATTACCTTGTACTTGGAGGCCTTTTGGGCCGGCGTGCGTCTGCCCTTCTCCCCCGAGGTGAGTGCTGTGTTACGTTGCTTTCAATTAGCCTCGGGCCAATTAGTGCCGAACTCGTGGAGGATTCTCCTCGGGTTCCTAGTCCGGTTGAGACTGCAGGAGATCCCTTTCGGCCTGAACGTTCTCGTTTCCTCCCTCTGCTACAAAAATCACCCCGGCCTCGTAGGGACGAGCCTACCTGGGTATATATTTCTTTTAGAAAACACAGAGGAGGGACGGCAGGATCGGGGGTCGTAGCAGTGCCTTCTTCCATTCATGAATGGAAGGAGAAGTTCTTGTTCGTCGGGCCACCTGAGGGTGAGGATTGGCCTGTGCCCGTCCAGTGGCACAGGGCCACCTGCCTTTGGGTGAGGCCGTCGAACGACCCCAATGCGGTGGCGGTGTCGGAGTGGGAGCCCGTCCATCGGGTCGATGTGTTACTATCCAAGAAGGCCCTCAGTTGGGCCGGGCTCAGCTCCGCTCAGTTTGTGGGTAAGTTGGGAGTTGAGGTGACCCGTTTAGACTTGTGTGTTCTTCTATTTTTTCTGGCATTGCTAACTTCTTCTTTGTATTTTCGTTTCTTTTTGCGGAGCCGATGGATCGATCCAAATTCCAGGCTGCGCTAGCCGAGAAGAAAGGGAGGAAGGCCGGAGGCGCCGACCCGTCATGCCCTACCGCGAGCCCTGTTCCGCCCCGAGCCGTTCGCACGCAGAGCCGCAAACACACCCGGGAGCAGGAACCCCGGGTTTTGGAGGTGGGGCGAGGAAGATGTTCCCGCGCGCCTCCTCAAGAGGCACCATAGGACGGTGTAGGGTTCCTAGGCACACTAAGGAGGTCTCACAAGGCATCAACCATGCCAATTTCAAAAATTATGGGTGCCGAGAAACCCTAATACGGATCGTTGACTAGAAATTTAGGCGAAACTGTAAACTAGTTAACACTTTAACTAAAGGAGAAAGACTACAACCTTTGTAGATCCGGATCTCCACTTCCTTAGCTCCACGTAGGTGTCCTCTCGCTGTCCATCTCGAATCCCGAACTCATGCGTCGGCTTGATCGGAGAAATGGGCGGACTAGGTCGTCGGCTTCGTGCCGAAGAAGATCTACGTCGAGGCATCACAAGTTCAAGCTCCGACTTCACAAAGTTGTGAAACTTGTGAAGAAAACACCCAAAACAACTTGGCAAGAGGTAGAGGGTGAAAAAATAGGAGGTGGGTTCACTTTAGAATTGGATTTCTCACTTTAGATCTCAAGTTGCCATTGATGGCATCAAGCTTTCTATCTTGAAGAAGAAGATGAAGAAGAAGAAAGAATATGATAAGTGTTGAAAAAAAATGAAAAATAAAATCAATACTTATCATAAGCTAACCATAGTTGAGTGTAGAGAATAAACCATGGTAACTTGGATGGGTTAGGGTTAAGCATGAAGACAAGAATGGTTAAGAAGTCAAAGCTTCATGAAGCTTCACTAAGAAACAAAGAAAACCACCATTCTCATCTTTATCCTTTCCAAATAAATAAATAAACAAATAAATAAATAAATGGATATGCAAAACCCTAATTATCAAATTAATCATGGTTTAATTCTATACACTTAGCTAAATGATCAAGTATCATCAAACATGATACAAATATGTGCACAAAAGTATATCACATATACTTCTTGCACATCAAGTGAGAAAATCCATATAAAGTGAACCAATACTAGGTAATGCAAAGTAATATATCATATATATATAATTATACATTTAATCATTAAATCAACACTTGATTCAATGATCCGGTCATGTCGCACATAACCGACTAGTATACAATGTATCGATTTATCGAATCAATGATTCGATAACTAGGTTATATCTCATACAACCAATCGAAACATTCATCGCGAGAATGAAATACGGTATCACATACACGCATTATTCTCGGTCCCGCACATATCTCATATGCGCTCCTATTTCGTTTCGCTTGAGCCAGGAAACCTCTGTGTAGGACTCTAAAGACTCGTCAATACGCCGGTAACAGATGATGATCATATAAAGCACCCACAAGCCGCAAGCGGTCTGCTAAACGTAACGGCCACCCGGGTATTAAGAGATCAGAAGATCGACGAGCTAGCCCGCTCACACTCCTGTGAATCCAACCAGTAACACTTACCATACAGTCCGGTCTGTTCGTCTGATATATCGCATATCAAGTCTACGGGTGGTATACGTCAGACCCCAATAACCGATAAGTCGTGCCGATGTGAGGCTCATAACGGGTAGAGAAACTACTGGTAACACTTACCAGCAAATCTCTGATCAGCCCTGGCCAGGGACTTCCCTGTTACGGCCAATCGAGCACAGCGCAACATCAACCCCCAATACCGGGAGAGACGAAACCCCTCCTATCGCTCATTGCCTCCATGTGACTCGGGACTGTACCCAAAGACCACCGTTTTGCACGCCCTCATGGACATGGTAAGGTGGAGATCAAAGCACAGTGGGAATCACACAAGACTCTATGACGATCTCGGGTCTACAGACTAACCTGTACAAGTGTCACCTGAGAACTGCCATCTGACGTGAGGTATAATACCATCTGGGAGTTCTCGGCGAGTCCGTCCAGTGTACCCAGTCTCCACTGAGCACCCGTACACCATCTCTGATGTCAAACACCAATGGATGTGGGATCATCCATCGCCCATCTCATGGGTCGAGAAACGTATACGCTAGTCTACTCTGGTATATCGATGCCCCGTCTCGATACACCCACGACTAGGGACCTTGAAGGATGTACTTATGGACTACCATGTCCCCACTAGTATGATCTGCATCACAGTCCAGGTAGTCAAGTACATATCCTAAGGGCTTTACCAACATGTAACTATAAGACAGTATAAAGAAACAAGTGTACATGTTAAGATAAAGAGTAACTAGATAGCATACTATCATATCGAGCAAGAAAGTCATCTCTATATATGTCCAAGCATCCAATATAATATACATCATCTGTACAATACTGGCCTCTAGGGCATACATACAACTAACAATCTCCCACTTGCACTAGGGCCAGCTGCTGTAGTATCACATACCGAGCATCCCGAAGAGTCTCTCAAACTGTATCTGGGGAATGGCCTTCGTGAGTGGATCCGCCGTGTTGTTCTTCGTGTCAACTCTCCTGACCTCGATCTCCCGGCGATCAACTATCTTCCGGATCAGGTGATACCGCCTCAGAATATGCCTGGACCGCTGATGGGACCTGGGTTCCTTGGCCAAAGCCACCGCTCCATTGTTATCGCAATACAAAGGTATTGGATGCTCAATGGATGGAACCACTCCAAGTTCAGCAATGAACTTCTTGATCCAGACAGCCTCTTTGGCAGCACCGTTGGCAGCGATGTATTCAGCCTCCATCGTCGAGTCTGCCACGGTTTCCTGCTTGGAACTCTTCCAGCTAACCGCCCCTCCGTAAAGGGTAAAGACAAATCCCGACTGCGACTTAGAGTCGTCCTTATCACTCTGGAAGCTCGAATCGGTAAAGGACTCCACTTGGAGTTCTCCGTTACCATACACCAAGAGCATCTCTTTAGTCCTTCGTAAGTACTTGAGAATGCTCTTCACAGCTGTCCAGTGACTCTCTCCAGGATCAGCTTGATACCTGCTCACTACACTTAGTGAGTATGCAACATCGGGTCTGGTACATAGCATCGCGTACATGATAGAGCCTACAGCCGAAGCATAGGGTATCCCTTGCATGCGAGCTCTCTCCAAATCAGTCTTAGGAGACATCTCTTTGGAGAGAGTGACTCCAGAGATCGTGGGCAAGTTCCCACGCTTGGATTCTTCCATACTAAATCTCTTTAGTATGGTGTCAATGTACCTGGATTGGGACAATCCCAATATCCGTTTGGATCTATCTCTATAGATCCTAATTCCCAATATGCAGGAGGCATCACCAAGATCTTTCATTGAGAATCTTTGTGATAAGAAGAGCTTGACCGCTTGCAGTATAGGAATATCATTTCCTATCAAGAGTATGTCGTCCACGTACAATACGAGGAAGACAACCTTACTCTCTGCTACCTTCTTGTAGATACAAGGTTCATCTGGGTTTTTGACGAAATCAAACTCTTTGATAACGACGTCAAAGCAGATGTTCCAACTCCGCGATGCTTGCTTTAATCCATAAATGGATTTAAGCAGCTTGCACACCTTCCCGCTGCTCCCACTGTCTACGAAGCCCTCTGGCTGAGTCATGTACACGCACTCTTCTAAATCACCGTTTAGAAAGGCGGTCTTAACATCCATTTGCCAGATTTCGTAATCATGATATGCAGCGATGGCAAGCATGATCCGGATGGATTTAAGCATAGCCACTGGAGAAAAGGTTTCGTCATAGTCCACACCTGGTCTTTGGCGAAAACCTTTTGCAACAAGTCTAGCTTTGAAAGTCTCCACTTTCCCATCTACACCAAGTTTCTTCTTGAAGATCCACTTGCTCCCAATGGGTTTTACCCCTTCAGGAGCAACTTTCAAAGTCCATACTTTGTTGGTGTACATGGATTCCATCTCAGACCGCATAGCATCCAGCCATTTCACTGAGTCCCTACTCGTGATGGCCTGCTCGAAGCTAGTTGGGTCATCATCCTCCATGATGCAATCCTCGCTTCCACCGTCAATGAGAAAACCGTAGTATCTCTCAGGTGGACGAGATACCCTACTAGATCGGCGGAGAGGCTGGGGTTCGTCGAGTTCTACTGAATCCTCTGGTTCTACCAAGTCTTCTGTTGCAGTTTGTGTTGCTGGAACCTCTTCCAGTTCTACCTCAATGCCACTAATCTGTTTCATAAGAAAACCTTTTTCGAAGAAAGTGGCATGTCGAGAAACAAACACCTTTTGTTTCTCGGGGTGGTAGAAGATATACCCTTGTGAATTTTTGGGATATCCTACAAACTTACATAAGACAGATCTTGCCTCGAGTTTGTCCGGATTTTGTCTTTTGACATAGGCTGGACAACCCCATATCTTAACATACTTAAGAGATGGTCTCTTCCCTTTCCATATCTCATATGGAGTGGTAGGCACTGATTTGGTAGGAACCATATTCAATAGGTGTATGGCTGTCTCAAGCGCATACCCCCAGAAGGAAATAGGTAACTCAGCTGTACTCATCATTGAACGCACCATATCTAATAGGGTGCGATTCCTTCGTTCCGATACACCGTTGTGCTGTGGTGTATAAGGTGGAGTAAGCTGAGAGAGAATCCCATTCTCTTTTAGATAATCTTGGAACTCATTGCTCAAGTATTCTCCTCCTCGATCAGATCGAAGGATCTTAATACTTTTGCCCGTTTGGTTCTCTACTTCGTGCTTATATTCTCTGAATTTCTCAAAAGCTTCAGACTTGTGTTTCAATAGGAACACATGCCCGTATCTAGAGAGATCGTCAGTGAATGTAATGAAGTAGGAAGAACCGTTCCTGGCAAGGGTAGACATGGGACCGCATATATCACTATGTACCAGTCCTAAGAGTTCAGTAACTCTTTCTCCGTGTCCACTAAACGGAGCTTTGGTCATTTTTCCTTTGAGACATGAATGGCAAGTATCATAAGATGATAATTCGAACGGATTCAAATAACCATCCTTATGTAACTTAGCCAGTCGTGTCGCATTGATATGACCAAGTCTACAATGCCACAAGAAGGATTCGTTCATTTCTGAACTTTTCCTCTTGTGTGTGTTTTGTATATTGAGGACTGTATTTTGATTTAGAATGAATATGCCATTATGTAGCGAGCCTGATGCAATCAACTTTTGATCTAGGAATATGTTCATAACATTATCCTTTACTACAAAATTATATCCTTCTTTACTCAATAAAGAAACTGATATAATGTTGCACATCATGTTTGGTATATAATAGTACTCATTCAGAATTATAGTATCACCACTTGGTAATACTAGGTGATATTCGCCAACTGCTTTGGCTGCAACATTTGCACCGTTCCCTACTTGAACGGAATGATCACCTTTTCCCAGTTCTCTACCTTTTCGCAGCCCATGTAACATCTTACATATGTGGGATCCTGATCCGGTATCTAATACCCAGGACGTAGGGTGAACTGAGAAACAGTTCTCAATGACAAACACACCCGAAGATGATGCATCAACATGCATGTTCTCCGTTTGGGCGGTGTGAGAATCCAGATATTCTCCTGTTTCCTGTTCATTCTTATAACACTTATAAGATAGAACGGGTCCAACGTTCCCCTGCACAGTATAACATGCGGGTTCGGTCAATACATCCATATTATTATCTTGATTAAGGCATGAAATGGTCGCTACCTGGAGAGAGAGAGAAGAAAACACTTTAACGTATGCTCGTGCAAGATCAGATTGGTTATTATCTTATCTAATCAGGATGGCTCCCACTGATTTTTATCAAATCTTCCTTCAAACCCTAAAAGGAAAGACTAGCCGGGATTAATTACACACTACAAGTTCGCCAATCTTTCAGCCAGGCCAGTGTCGGTACTTTGAGGGAGGTCCCCCGTGCTTTCGCACGAACCTAATTAATGTAAACCTCGTTTTCCCAGAGGCGTAACCTCGTTAACATCTTTCTAGACACCTACTTGATCGGCTAATTGTAATGTGTAAAACTCTCCCAGGAGTAACTCTTACTCGCAGTGGGTATCGGGATCCAACTATCTCATAGAAGGTATGCAATCTCATTGCAAATTTCAACACTTGAAATTCCCGATAATATTTTACCCCTAGTGTGTTAGTTATATGTATGCCCTAGAGGCCATTACTGTACATAGGATGTATATTGTAGTGGATGCTTGGATATATATAGGGAGGACTTTCTTGCTCGACATGATAGTATGCTATCTGGTTGCTCTTTACCTTAACGTGTATACTGATTGTCTCTCTGTTACATGTTGGTAAAGCCCTTAGGATGTGTACTTGACTACCTGGACTATGATGCGGATCATACTAGTGGGGACATGGTAGTCCATAAGTACATCCTTCAAGGTCCCTAGTCGTGGGTATATCGAGACGGGGCATCGATATACCAGAGTAGACTAGCGTATATCTTCTCGACCCATATAGATGGGCGATGGATGATCCCATATCCATTGGTGTTTGACATCAGAGATGATATACGGGTGCTCAGTGGAGACTGGGTACACTGGACGGACTCGCCGAGAACTCCCAGATGGTATTATACCTTACGTCAGATGGCAGTTCTCTGGTGACACTGGTACAGAGTAGTCTGTTGACCCGAGATCGTCATAGAGTCTTGTGTGGTTCCCACTGTGCTTTGATTTCCACCTTACCACGTCCAAGAGGGCGTGCAAAACGGTGGTTTTTGGGTACAGTCCCGAATCACATGGAGGCAATGAGCGATAGGAGGGGATTCGTCTCTCCCGGTATGGGGAGTTGATGTTGCACTGTGTTCGATTGGCTATAACCGGAAATCCCTGGCCAGGGTTGCTGAGATTTACTGGTAAGTGTTACCAGTAGTTTCTCGAACTGTTATAGACCTCATATCGACACGACTTATCGAGCTATTGGGGTCTGACGTTTACCACCCCTAGACGAGATATGCGACATATCAGACGATCAGACCGGACTGTACGGTAAGTGTTACTGGTTGGATTCACAGGAGTGTGAGCGGACTTGCTCGTCGATCTTCTGATCGCTCAATACCCGGGTGGCCGTTACGTTTAGCGGACCGCTTGCGGCTTGTGGGTGCTTGATATGATCATCATCTGCTGCCGGAGTATTGACGAGTCTTTAGAGTCCTACACAGAGGTTTCCTGGCTCAAGCGAAATGAAATAGGAGCGCATATGAGATATGTGCGGGACCGAGAATAATGCGTGTATGTGATACCGTATTCTATTCTCGTGATGAATGTATCGATATGGTTGTATGCGATATAACCTAGTTATCGAATCAAGGATTGATTCGGTAAGCCGATACATAGGATACTAGTCGGTTATATGCGATATGACCGGATGGTTAAATCAAGTGTTGATTTAATGATTTAATGTATAATTATATATTTGATATATTACTTTGCATTAACTAGTATTGGTTCACTTTAAAAGGATTTTCGCACTTGAAGTTCACAAGTTGTATATGTGATATACTTTTGTGCACTTGATTGTATCATGTTTGATGATGCATGCTCACTTGGGTTTGTGTAAAGAATTATACCATGGTTAAGTTAATGATTAGGGTTTTGTTTATATTTGATTTACTTATTTATTTATTTATTTTCATTTATATTTGGAAAAGAAATGAAATGGTGGCTCATTTTGGACTTTCTTTTGAAGCTTCATGAAGCTTTGAATGGTTTGACCATTTTGTCTCTTTTCTTAACCCTAACCATTCACTTGAACCATAGTTGATTCTCTACACTAGTTATCTTGACCATGGTTGATATTATGATAAGGATTCCTTTTTCTTTTCTTGTTTAATTAACTTATCATAATATTCTTTCTTCTTCTTCTTCATCTTCTTCAATGAAGAAAGCTAAACTTCATCAATGGTGATTGATGAAAAAGAGTGAGAAATCCAAATCTAAAGTGATCCCACCTCCTATTTCTTCATCCTCTACCTCTTGCCAAGTAGTATAGCGTGTTCTCTTCACAAGTTTCATGACTTGGTGAAGTGGGAGCTTGATCTAGTGATGCCTCGACATAGATCATCTTCGGCATCGTCGTCGATGACCTAGCCCGCTTTTTCTCCGATGAAGCCGACGCTAGAGCCCGGGATTTGATTTGGACAGCGAGGAGACTTCATTGCGGAGCTATGGAGGTGGAGGACCGGATCTACAAAGGTTGTATTTCCGTTCTCTTAGTAAAGTAGTTTACTAGTTGCTTTTTCGCCTAGACATCTAGCCAACGATCCGTAGTTTAGGGTTTCTCGGCACCGTAAAATTTTAAATTGGCATGGTCGATGCCTTGTGAGACCTCTTGAGAGTGCCTAGGAACCCTACAGTGGTATCAGAGCCTAGCTAGAGCCTTAGGCGAAGCGTAGACGCAGTTTGAAGTCCGATCGATCGAAATCCCTAACTCCAAATTGCTCTCTGTCCTTTTTTGAAAATCGTGGATTTTTCAATATTAAAAATATGCAGAAAATTAAGCAGGGTTTTCTATGAATTACTGTGCAAAACGGAGCCTCTAAGTCCTCTACTTGACCGCGGAACCGCGGCGTTGACCCCCCTTTAGCGGCGGTTCCGCGGCATATTTATGGTATTTGCGACAGTTATTTGCACAGTAATTCATATCTCTGGTTTTTATATTTTCTGGGAATTTTTAATATTTATTCAAGAGTTGAATTTTCTGGGGTTGTTTTGGGGATTCGGTGTTTCGATCGGGGTATCAGATTTTGTCTATTTGGCTTTCCGGATAATTTTAGAATATGTTAAAAAGTTCGACCGGATATAAATACCCAATTTTTCCCCTGTCGGGAAATTTCCAAGTGTTGGATTTTTCCGTAGTTTAACGACGTTCTAAGTAGTGCAAGTAACACGATGGTCCCTCTAGAAGACAACAAACCTTAACTCGATTATGTGACCGTCTTGAACTGCCCTTTGAACTTTCGGGTTTGGGGCAGTACGGCGTGTGTCACGCCCCGCTTCCCAAAATATGGAATACGAGGGGTAGACAAGGCCAGCCATGCTCCTACGGTCAAGGAAAAGTCCTGCCGTAGTCACACTTCGGCTTCTAGTTTCTCATGGTAAACAGTATATAATGCGCAGGTAATGAGAAATGCAGTAACTGAAGAAACAATATAAAGACTGACCTGAAGTGGAACAAAAGAATGTAACTCGAGAGGGCAAATCAAGAAGTCTGTGATGCACGTCTAGCTCAGGTCCAGGCTAAATCTTCTCCTCACACTGAGCATGCATACTCAGGTCGTCAGAGCGACACAATAGCAATATAATGTATATAATCAAGTAACAGTTCTAACAGTGGTGAAGGATATGAATAACAGTAAATCAATAACAGCATGAATATAAATGAGCAGAGATAAATGCAGCGGAGCAGTAAAGCAGTATAACGATATGTCATGTATGTCAACACAGTATATAAGGAATGTAAACGACAGTAACCCTATCAGTCTCTAAGTCTCACTGCACAGGTCAATAAGCCTATCGTCAGTCCAAGTGTGAGAGTCAACCACTCGTGAGTGTCCTCCACCCAAGGGTAGGACCCAAGGGCAAGGGACCACGGGCCCAACATGTAACGAGTGTATCACGGTGTATATAGCACATACCCTGTAAATCTCCATATAACTCCCTAAATATATAAGCCGGCATGGGACTCCCGAGATTCTGTTGAACTCACACTTAAACTACCCCACACCCCGAGGTCTACATCAAACGCTAACCATCACCCTAAATACTAATCGATTCGTGACAAGTCTGCGCGAGAACTGGAGGCAGGACCTCCATCAAGCACGTCCCGACTAATACCTAAGATAAATGGCAGTGTCGGATGCCTTATCTGTGACATCCGTGCAAGCGCTTCCATAAGTGTCCCATACCACTTATAGTCACACGTACACGCATCCCACAAACGTCGACAATGCAATAGAATAAAAGGGACACTGATTGTGCACAAGTACATATTACTTTCACTTAATCACGAATACACGATCACTGACGTACTTGCCACAATCAACACTAAAATCTAACACTGGGTAAATGCACGATGTCACTAGGTTATCAATACAATGATATGGGTATGATCTGATGCGTGAACAAGTATATAAACATGATGAGGATGTTATGAAACCGCATTCTTTCACTTGCACGATTTATCATGAAACATATGTGTATAATTTGGCGAAATAACAAACAGGTAGTAATTAATATGTTCAGTTATCTATCCATCTAATTTGGTTTCGAGCCAATCGGATTTCAGGATCATTAGTTATAACTGTTTCATTTTAAGCGCACGCGGCTGGAAATCCGGTTTCAGAATCAGGAATCTATTTCGCAACGCATTTTAATCCCTGTTGGGATCATAATTTAGCGACGCTACAGTTGGAGGAATTCTAGGGTTTTCAGTAAAGTTTTCAACGCAACAAACGGATCTTCAATCGCATCTGTACGTTAGGAGTTATAATCTGTTTAATATCAACATGTCAATTCTGATTCTGCTGGGACTGTTGTGTGTCCCGATCTTCTAAATTACAGATTAAATAGTAAATGATAACGAAACAGGATGAAACCAAAAGTGTTGTCTAGCTAACAGAATTACCTACAATAAGCAGCGGAGTTCCGCAACCTACGAGTTAAGGGAATCCCATGGTATCCATTACGGAACAGCAAGCGATGACTGGAGTAGCTCTGGACTGCAGTCCAGAGTCGCACTCCGATACAATTATCATCCCAATTTAAGTACAGGAATGTCTGGAAACTGGTATAGGGTCAAAGTTCATCGAGTCGGCTTCGATTTGAGCCCTCGAACGCACCAATTCAGTGTGTATATGATTTATGGTGGATTTAACGGTTTTCAGGTGCAGTAAATTTATAGTTTTACGATTAAACTTGGGGGTAGTCATTTTGGTCATTAGCAGTCATATTATCAAACGAAATTTGCACAAGATACTCATCACATCGAGGGCCAACAAGAACAATCTGGTTCCTTCAAAACAGACGAGTAATTTCATTGGGAACACGCGTCGAACAGGTATGGCACAAAAATAATTCTAAACTTGCAACTTATAATGCATGAAATTAACGATCGCAATATAGATAAATAGCATGTAAGCAAGTAAAAACTTGCCTAGAGACGTTGGGGCACACGGTAGCGAGTACAGTACGGTCACGCGACGAACTGGCACGACGACGGCAGCGGGTGAGCTCGGGCAGTGAGGCTCGTCGGCGTCATCGGGGTGTCTGCGGTGATCGAAGCTTTTGATGGCGGGACTGCTTGTGTGGTGGTGGCCGGAAGGTGGAATGTTGGCCACCGAGAGAAAGAGAATTGCTGAGAAAGAGATTTAGAGAGAGAGAATTACATAGAGAGAGAGAGAGACAGAATGAGAATGGAGAGAGAGAGTGAGATGCAGAGTGAGAAACAGAGGGAGAAAGAGAGCTGGGTGAGAGAGAGAGGGAGATCAGGAAAGGGATAGAGAGCTTGGGAGGGGAGAACGAGAAGGTGCTCGAGTGAAGGTTGTCGGTGATCTGAGACGAGGCGATGAGGATCTCGAGAAGAGGTCGGAGATATGGGACGGAGGCGGTGGTGACGACGAGGGAACGAGGGGTCGGCGGTGGTGGATGGGTGTAGTGCTGGATGATGGGGTCTCGAGTTGAGGGTGAGGAGAGGGGCGCCGGCGGTGGTCGAAACGACGGTGAAGAGGGAGGTCGGCTCGGGTGCAGGAGAAATGATGGGTGCGACGAGGGACGAGGGTGAAGGCGGCGAGGTGGGGCGAGCGGCGAGGGGAAAATGGAGTGTGGATGTCGGTTATTGGGTGCAAGGGAGGGAGAGAAAGCGAATGAAGATGACGAGAGGGAAGTAGGAGATGAGGAAAGTGATGGGAGTAAGGAGTCGTCGTCGTCGAGGGAAAAGTGGGTTGCAGGGAACTCGAGGGTGTGAGTGCGGGTTCGAGAGAGGAGTGGAATTAGGGAGTGCGAGGGAGAGGGAGTAGGGGGGTACGCGAGGGAAACGGTCGCGACCGTGGCGAGCGACGAGCGGCGACGTGAGCGAAGGAGGCGGCGTGGGCGAAGGAAACGCGCGCGGGGATTGGGGGTGTAGCCATTGGAGATTTGAAGAAGAGGCACAGTAATGGGTCGGGTGAGGGAGTGAAGCGGGTGAGGGCTTCTGGGCCGAAAGGAGTGGGCCAGAAGAAAAAAAAAACAATAAAAAGAAATTTTGGGGAAAAGGCCAGGCCGAGTGAGTGACGCGGCCGGAGAAACGGGCTGGGCCTTGCAAAGAAAATGAAAATCAAAAAGGAAAAAGAGTTAGAGAAGAGGAGGCCGGGCCTAATAATAAAAAGGAATTGGAAAACAGTTTAGAAGGAGAATGGGGCCGGGCTTGGTTGGTTTGCAACAATATAAAGAATTTTCATTTTCTAAACCACAGGGCTGAGGAGCTGGGCTCGGTCAGAAACAAAAGAAAATGGATTTAAATTAAATGAACAGTGGGCTGGGGGATTGTGAGGGAAAATTGAGAAGAGAAGAGGGGCTGGGCCAGGAAGTTGGGTTTTAAATTAAATTCTCAAAAGTAATTTGATGGGCTGAGGGAATCATATATATGGAAAATTGAAGAGAAAAGAAGGAATGGGCCAGAATTAAAATGGGGTCTAATTTATGGTAAAATATTGAGTGGCTTGGGTTAGGATTAATGGGAAATAAATATAGGGAGTGGGTTTTATCAAAATAATTAAGTAACAAAATTTGGTTTAAAAAAGAAAATATGGATTTTAGGCGTATAAAAAGAACCGGGTCTTACATCATACCACCCTTACAAAAATTTCGTCCTCGAAATTTAAAAGAAACAACTAGCTGTAAATAATAATCGAAGGATTATCATATCGAAAACTAATACGTGTTGACTTACTTAAATCGGGTAGATAAAGTCTCGAAGATACGTACATGTATATAAGAACATTTTACGAAAGATAGGCCAAAAAAGTATAATGCAGGAACACTATAAGGGCAACTACCAAAATACGGGAACATAGGTAGCAATTAACGAATAACAGTCAAAGTGTGCTCGATAAAAGTCGAGACTCAAATATGTGCACTTCTATGTTTATCAAAATAAGCAGAAAATAATCGTAAGGTTCAACTATTTATAATAGTAATCATAGGCACAAATCTCAAAATAAATTAATGATAATAAAGCAGTGAAAATTAGTCGGTGGTTTAACACATTTTAGAAAAATGTATCGATAAAATAGGTTTAAATTATTTCAGAAAACTGGTATCGCGAAGTTAAGAAGCATAGATCAAAAGTGTGCGCGGTGTAAGGTTGCGCTACTGAAAATGAGAATAACAAAAATATACTTAAGATACATAAAGCGGAGTAATCAATAACACTCACTGTTCAATAAATTTTAAAATAATGAAAACTAAATTTTGAATAACAATGTCTCTAAATATATTTGGGGTAACAGGAAGAACACAAAATGTATGTTAGCTAGGATATTGACTACAAGGAAGTGTGGATCATTCAAAGATTGGTGAGTGGCGGCTTTAGGTTGAGGATCAGGGAATTGGGATCGGGTCAGCACAAGTAGGTAATGGTGAGCAACAAAAGGATTACAGGGTAAAAATATAGGGGGCCTAACGATCGGTAAATCCTATGAATCGAGAATTTGAAAAGTTAAATGAACTCGGTAATTCATAAGGAAGGTTCTCCTCCCAGAAGGATTACAAACGAGGCACAGGCAAAGGATGAATGGTGGCTCATTCCAAGGATCAGGGTGCGGTACTTTCTAATCGAAATGAGGGTGAAACCATACAATGAGTAGGGGTGAACAGTCAGGGAACTCAGCAGAAAAATAAATGAATATGGGCGAGAAACAAGTATCAAGCGGACCAATAATCAAAGGTTTACGAATCCAGAAGATTTACTTTATTCAAGAAAATTTGAAACAAAGCATTCTCAAAGACGGAAAGTGGCCCTAAATTATACCCATTTTATTTGGCCAGAAGGACAACATTAAAAGAAGTTCCGTCAGTCGCGGTTGTGGAGATTCAGTAAGTTGCGGTAGGCTCGCGCACTCAGGTAGGGACGTCCATTTCCATATCGCCTCGCAGGTGTCGCTATTGGAAGTTCTTCCACCACAGGGTCTTGATCTTCTGGTCCTTCTTCCTCGGATAGAGCTTCTTCATCGAGATCTGATTCCATGTGATCCTCTCCTTCTGGGTTCTCTTCGCTGGGGTCTTCCTCCACTGGATTTTCTTCTATTGGATCTCCCTCGGGATCTTCCTCCATTAGGTTCTCTTCTGGATCTACTTCTTCTTCGTCAGAATCAGTTATCATGCCAAACTCTGGGGCGGCTGCTCCTTCGTCCTCTGAATCATTGTTTTCAAAGTTGACCTGTGGACCATTGGCCTCATCATCGGAACTCGTCAGTGTGTGATCTAAGGAAACACATGATTGTGCATCCTCGTCTAGATGCGGCGCTGCTCCAGGGTGAGCCATGGCCTGAAAAGAGAAATCATGATTAGACAGTGGAATATATCAAGGAAAGCTCAGGGTACGAAATATAGGAAAATATGCGGTTGCAGGAACTGAAAGATCAAAATGAAATACTGTGATAATGAATAGGATTTTACATAGAGAAAGCATGAGAATGATATATACATATATTATGATTCAAATTTCATTTCATTCAACTAAAAGTTCGACGGATACAAAGGTTCAAATGGAAGGAAATGTTCATAAAAGATGGCAACATTATTATTGAAATTGGAAAATCATAAAATTCTTCTTCGATTGCCAGAATGCTGCATCATCGTCACGCTAGTTGAATTCTGAGTTAGATCCGCCTTATGGTCGAAGTTCAAACTATGCGATGATCCTCACTTGGTAGAAGTGGGGAGTGTGGACGAGTTTCCTCCTTGTAGTTCTTTCCTTTCTGGACAACCGTTGATGAGATGTTTGTCGGAACCGCATATCAGACATTTCCCTTGGGCACGGCGACAATCCTTCTGAAGATGTCCTGGCCTCTTACAATATCCACAGCAAAGGTTCTTCTGATACTTCTGTTGACGCTTCATTTTCTTCTCTTTTCCTCGTCCAATAGGGATCCCTTTATGATAGGAGACTCCCGCTGGTGCCTGATTCACTTGTCTTCTCAATCCTTCAGCTAATAAGTCGTTTGTTCGCTCCTGGGCTTCCTTCAAACCTTGTAGTACACTAAGGATCTCAACATTCTGATTCTGGGGAGCGGATAAAGATGAAAAGTCGTTGGAAGACATGATCCTGAAACAACAATTTCGAGAATGATATGAGTCACACGCTAAATGAATCAAAATATGATATGGATAGAACAAGGATTCAAGAATATCAGGGATGATGAATATCATTACAAGTGGAGAATCAACTGTATCAATTTAAGTCACTTGAATAGAGTACGGTAGTGCAATTGCCACTACATACCCTTGTCAAGTCACCCGAAACCATAGTGAATGGATAGCTGAACGTACGATATGAATATGAATCAAGAATGACAGTTTACAACCTAGACCGAAGGATGTCTTAGATTGTCAAACCGTACACGGAAAACTGCAATCCCAATCGATGCAAAACCTGGCTCTGATACCAACTAAACCATATCACGCCCCGCTTCCCAAAATATGGAATACGAGGGGTAGACAAGGCCAGCCATGCTCCTACGGTCAAGGAAAAGTCCTGCCGTAGTCACACTTCGGCTTCTAGTTTCTCATGGTAAACAGTATATAATGCGCAGGTAATGAGAAATGCAGTAACTGAAGAAACAATATAAAGACTGACCTGAAGTGGAACAAAAGAATGTAACTCGGGAGGGCAAATCAAGAAGTCTGTGATGCACGTCTAGCTCAGGTCCAGGCTAAATCTTCTCCTCACACTGAGCATGCATACTCAGGTCGTCAGAGCGACACAATAGCAATATAATGTATATAATCAAGTAACAGTTCTAACAGTGGTGAAGGATATGAATAACAGTAAATCAATAACAGCATGAATATAAATGAGCAGAGATAAATGCAGCGGAGCAGTAAAGCAGTATAACGATATGTCATGTATGTCAACACAGTATATAAGGAATGTAAACGACAGTAACCCTATCAGTCTCTAAGTCTCACTGCACAGGTCAATAAGCCTATCGTCAGTCCAAGTGTGAGAGTCAACCACTCGTGAGTGTCCTCCACCCAAGGGTAGGACCCAAGGGCAAGGGACCACGGGCCCAACATGTAACGAGTGTATCACGGTGTATATAGCACATACCCTGTAAATCTCCATATAACTCCCTAAATATATAAGCCTGCATGGGACTCCCGAGATTCTGTTGAACTCACACTTAAACTACCCCACACCCCGAGGTCTACATCAAACGCTAACCATCACCCTAAATACTAATCGATTCGTGACAAGTCTGCGCGAGAACTGGAGGCAGGACCTCCATCAAGCACGTCCCGACTAATACCTAAGATAAATGGCAGTGTCGGATGCCTTATCTGTGACATCCGTGCAAGCGTTTCCATAAGTGTCCCATACCACTTATAGTCACACGTACACGCATCCCACAAACGTCGACAATGCAATAGAATAAAAGGGACACTGATTGTGCACAAGTACATATTACTTTCACTTAATCACGAATACACGATCACTGACGTACTTGCCACAATCAACACTAAAATCTAACACTGGGTAAATGCACGATGTCACTAGGTTATCAATACAATGATATGGGTATGATCTGATGCGTGAACAAGTATATAAACATGATGAGGATGTTATGAAACCGCATTCTTTCACTTGCACGATTTATCATGAAACATATGTGTATAATTTGGCGAAATAACAAACAGGTAGTAATTAATATGTTCAGTTATCTATCCATCTAATTTGGTTTCGAGCCAATCGGATTTCAGGATCATTAGTTATAACTGTTTCATTTTAAGCGCACGCGGCTGGAAATCCGGTTTCAGAATCAGGAATCTATTTCGCAACGCATTTTAATCCCTGTTGGGATCATAATTTAGCGACGCTACAGTTGGAGTAATTCTAGGGTTTTCAGTAAAGTTTTCAACGCAACAAACGGATCTTCAATCGCGTCTGTACGTTAGGAGTTATAATCTGTTTAATATCAACATGTCAATTCTGATTCTGCTGGGACTGTTGTGTGTCCCGATCTTCTAAATTACAGATTAAATAGTAAATGATAACGAAACAGGATGAAACCAAAAGTGTTGTCTAGCTAACAGAATTACCTACAATAAGCAGTGGAGTTCCACAACCTACGAGTTAAGGGAATCCCATGGTATCCATTACGGAACAGCAAGCGATGACTGGAGTAGCTCTGGACTGCAGTCCAGAGTCGCACTCCGATACAATTATCATCCCAATTTAAGTACAGGAATGTCTGGAAACTGGTATAGGGTCAAAGTTCATCGAGTCGGCTTCGATTTGAGCCCTCGAACGCACCAATTCAGTGTGTATATGATTTATGGTGGATTTAACGGTTTTCAGGTGCAGTAAATTTATAGTTTTACGATTAAACTTGGGGGTAGTCATTTTGGTCATTAGCAGTCATATTATCAAACGAAATTTGCACAAGATACTCATCACATCGAGGGCCAACAAGAACAATCTGGTTCCGTCAAAACAGACGAGTAATTTCATTGGAACCACGCGTCGAACAGGTATGGCACAAAAATAATTCTAAACTTGCAACTTATAATGCATGAAATTAACGATCGCAATATAGATAAATAGCATGTAAGCAAGTAAAAACTTGCCTGGAGACGTTGGGGCACACGGTAGCGAGTACAGTACGGTCACGCGACGAACTGGCACGACGACGGCAGCGGGTGAGCTCGGGCAGTGAGGCTTGTCGGCGTCATCGGGGTGTCTGCGGTGATCGAAGCTTTTGATGGCGGGGCTGCTTGTGTGGTGGTGGCCGGAAGGTGGAATGTTGGCCACCGAGAGAAAGAGAATTGCTGAGAAAGAGATTTAGAGAGAGAGAATTACAGAGAGAGAGAGAGAGACAGAATGAGAATGGAGAGAGAGAGTGAGATGCAGAGTGAGAAACAGAGGGAGAAAGAGAGCTGGGTGAGAGAGAGAGGGAGATCAGGAAAGGGATAGAGAGCTTGGGAGGGGAGAACGAGAGGGTGCTCGAGTGAAGGTTGTCGGTGATCTGAGACGAGGCGATGAGGATCTCGAGAAGAGGTCGGAGATATGGGACGGAGGCGGTGGTGACGATGAGGGAACGAGGGGTCGGCGGTGGTGGATGGGTGTAGTGCTGGATGATGGGGTCTCGAGTTGAGGGTGAGGAGAGGGGCGCCGGCGGTGGTCGAAACGACGGTGAAGAGGGAGGTCGGCTCGGGTGCAGGAGAAATGATGGGTGCGACGAGGGACGAGGGTGAAGGCGGCGAGGTGGGACGAGCGGCGAGGGGAAAATGGAGTGTGGATGTCGGTTATTGGGTGCAAGGGAGGGAGAGAAAGCGAATGAAGATGACGAGAGGGAAGTAGGAGATGAGGAAAGTGATGGGAGTAAGGAGTCATCGTCGTCGTCGTCGAGGGAAAAGTGGGTTGCAGGGAACTCGAGGGTGTGAGTGCGGGTTCGAGAGAGGAGTGGAATGAGGGAGTGCGAGGGAGAGGGAGTAGTGGGGTACGCGAGGGAAACGGTCGCGACCGTGGCGCGCGACGAGCGGCGACGTGAGCGAAGGAGGCGGCGTGGGCGAAGGAAACGCGCGCGGGGATTGGGGGTGTAGCCGTTGGAGATTTGAAGAAGAGGCACAGTAATGGGTCGGGTGAGGGAGTGAAGCGGGTGAGGGCTTCTGGGCCGAAAGGAGTGGGCCAGAAGAAAAAAAAACAATAAAAAGAAATTGTGGGGAAAAGACCAGGCCGAGTGAGTGACGCGGCCGGAGAAACGGGCTGGGCCTTGCAAAGAAAATGAAAATCAAAAAGGAAAAAGAGTTAGAGAAGAGGAGGCCGGGCCTAATAATAAAAAGGAATTGGAAAACAGTTTAGAAGGAGAATGGGGCCGGGCTTGGTTGGTTTGCAACAATATAAAGAATTTTCATTTTCTAAACCACAGGGCTGAGGAGCTGGGCTCGGTCAGAAACAAAAGAAAATGGATTTAAATTAAATGAACAGTGGGCTGGGGGATTGTGAGGGAAAATTGAGAAGAGAAGAGGGGCTGGGCCAGGAAGTTGGGTTTTAAATTAAATTCTCAAAAGTAATTTGATGGGCTGAGGGAATCATATATATGGAAAATTGAAGAGAAAAGAAGGAATGGGCCAGAATTAAAATGGGGTCTAATTTATGGTAAAATATTGAGTGGCTTGGGTTAGGATTAATGGGAAATAAATATAGGGACTGGGTTTTATCAAAATAATTAAGTAACAAAATTTGGTTTAAAAAAGAAAATATGGATTTTAGGCGTATAAAAAGAACCGGGTCTTACAGCGTGCCACATGTGAGGCGTTGGCTTGACCCTTCTACGGCTGGACCGTTGGTACTGAGGTACGAACTGAATGTTGTTAGACTTATTTCATGTGTTGATCTGTTTTGGGAAAACTTGGGTGTTCGACTGTTCGATCGGAAAGTTTAACATTTTCTATTTATCCGGAATGTGATACAATACTTGGAATCCACAAGTAGTTATGAGATAACTGAATGAATGTTATAAATCTAGCGGTTTAGTCTCACTTGATCGGTTGCCACGGAATTTTGATGTGATCAAAAGTCCGTCGCAATCATGTAGCGTACGCGGATACTCGCCGGGTAAACTTAATAGACAGCCTCGCTCCACAGCCCCGACCAAGTGACTGTAGGAGAACCCCGTCGCCGAAAGCATCCGTTCGGGTGCTCGCGGCAACGGTGTTCCGCCTTGGTGCACTTCGTCGACGGTATCGGGGGTGCAGCCGTCTATTGAAGTTTGCGACGAGCATTCGATCAGGATGTCGGGAATCTTGTTGAATTGCCCGACTTGATATTGAAAAGTGTTTTCGATTTTGAGACTAAAATGCGGGGTTTATAAATGTTAGGCATGTGATGTCTAAGGAATTCATTAGTTTAGGCATGCGATGTCTAAAGAGTTGCGGATTCCAACTGTTGTAGTTTTACACTTTCTTTTCTGTGACCGTAAGTGTAATATGTGATATCGCCGGTTTCGTTGCTATATGTCAACGACAATTGGGGTATGCATACTTACTTACGTTGATGACATGTGAAGTTATGTGTTGCTGGATATGTTATATTGGATCGACGTGTTTGAATAGCCGGGGGGTTTTTATGTGAGATGAGTGTTTTTCATTTTCATTCATGTAAAAACTTGTATGTAATATTCTTTTATTTGGGGCACTTCCAGGTTGCGGAAGATGTCACCCTTTGTATATTATTTACTTTTCCGCACTAGGATAGACCCAAGGAGGGGAGCACAAGTAACCGGGTTCTGGAGTCCAGTGGGAGACCAACTCGAGGGGTCGAGTACGGGTCTCCTAACTCTAGAATTGGTAGGGTTGCTTGCCGCTCTCGTAGGGGTCTAGGGGTGTGGGTTTGGCTATTCATCGCGACCGTGGAATCCGTGTTTTATACTGGCTCGTATTGAAAACACGGACGTCCTAGTATATCCAATATTTCATATGTTTCTTCTGCTGCGATATCTGTGATGTGATCATGTGATGTTCTGTGATGGATACAGTATATAGTATATATGATATATTATATAGACATTACTTATGTTTTACACTCGCGCTAGCCCTGCCCCGCTCTGCCGTTAGTTACCTAACCTAACGGTGCACGAGGGGACATCGAGGCGAATGCGGATGGCATAAGTGTACGTCGTATTTATCTGTGATGTTTAGGTATTTAAATGATGGGACTTCATTAATGTGATTAATGAAATAAAAGAAACCTAAGATGTTGTAGAATCGAATTTCAAAAATAAAACAGGTAGCTACAGTTCTTGCTTTGCACAGCGGTATATATGATATATCCTGCACCTTATTCGATGAGGAAAGGACCAAGATCCCTTCACCGGGAGTGACTCCTTTAGCAATAACTGGCAGATGCTACACACTCGGTTTGTCTTTTGATTGCTTTTAAGAGTTTTTGCTTTGCACAGTGATATATATGATATATCCCGCACCTCATTCGACGAGGAAAGGACCGACGATCCCTTCACCGGGAGTGACTCCTTTAGCAAAACTAGAAAAGCCTCAAAAACACTCCATTTTAATCATTTGATTCTACAACGATATCAAGTTCATTACGCAATAGGTTTTCAGAAAAACCTGTCGTAGCCCTCCGTCATTTCAGATAAGTACTAGTTAGTATTCGTGCTGCGGTTGTTTGGCCTCCGTCAAGGCGTAGTGTACGGTAGCTAACTAGTGCTTATCTGCTAGCATATGATGCGATTGGATTAGGGTATTCGTACGGCGTTGTTTGGCCTCCGTCAAGGGTCGTGCGGGTGGGTTTAATTCAATCAGGAAATGACGGGTTGAACTTGACTAGCGGACTATGGGTTGTTTGGCCTCCGTCAAGGTCATAGGACGCTAGGGGCAAAATATTATCGGGAATTTCAAGTGTTGAAATTTGCAATGAGATTGCATACCTTCTATGAGATAGTTGGATCCCGATACCCGCTGCGAGTAAGAGTTACTCCTGGGAGAGTTTTATACATTACAATTAGCCGATCAAGTAGGTGTCTAGAAAGGTGTTAACGAGGTTACGCCTCTGGGAAAACGAGGTTTACATTAATTAGGTTCGTGCGAAAGCACGGGGGACCTCCCTCAAAGTACCGACACTGGCCTGGCTGAAAGATTGGCGAACTTGTAGTGTGTAATTAATCCCGGCTAGTCTTTCCTTTTAGGGTTTGAAGGAAGATTTGATAAAAAGCAGTGGGAGCCATCCTGATTAGATAAAATAATAACCAATCTGATCTTGCAAGAGCGCACGCTTAGTGTTTTCTTCTCTCTCTCTCCAGGTAGCTACCATATCACGCCTTAATCAAGATAACAATACGGAATATTGACCGAACCCGCTTGTTATACTGAGCTGGGGAACGTTGGTCCCGCTCCAACTTATAAATGTTATAAGACAGAGCAGGAAATTGGGGAATACCAGATTTCCCGTGCCGCCCAAACGAGGAAAGTGCATATGATGCATCATCTTCGGGTGTGTTCATTACAGAGAACTGTTTCTCAGTATCCTTTACGTCCTGGGTATGTGATACCAAATCAGGATCCCAGATATGTAATCTGTTACATAGGGCTACAGAAAGGTAGAGAACTGAGAACGGGTGATAAGTTTCATGAGGCAGAAAACGGGGCAAGTGTTGCAGCCAAGTCTGTTGGTCACTGTCACCCTGTATTCCAAATACATTGATTCTGAACGAATGTTATTAGATACCGAACCTGATATACAAAATCATATCAGTCTCTTTATTAGTAAAGAAATGATAAAATTTTGTATTGTTGGATAATGTTTTGAACATTTCCTATATCAAAAGTTGATCGGTTCAGGCACGTTATCTAAAAGCATTGATGTTCTAAATCAAACTAGTATACTGAACACACACAAGAGGATGAGTTCAGAACTGAACGAATCCTTCTTGAGGCATTGTAGACTAGGTCATATCAATGTGACCCGACTAGCTGAAGTTACATGTAGATGCATATTTAAATCAGTTTGAATTTACATCTTGTGAAACTTGCCAGTCATGTCACAGAGATAAGATGACCATAGCTCCGTTTACTGGAAACAGAGAAAGAGTTAGTGAACTCTTGGGACTGATACATGATGATGTATGTAAGGTTTCCTGTCTACACATGCCAGGACTGGTTCTTTATACTTCATTACATTCTCTGATGATCTTTCGAGATTCAGACCTATGTTCCTGTTGAAACACAAGTCCGAACCTTTTGAGATATTCACAGAATATAAGTTAGAAGTAGAGAACCAAAATAAGGGTATAAGTATTATGTCATTTGATGAGATCAAGGAGGAGAATACTTGTGCATGGAATTCCTGGACTTTTCTAAAGGAGAATGAGATTCTCTCTCAGCATTACTCCTCCGTATACACCATAGCACGATGGTATATCAGGGCGGAGCAATCTCACCCTATATGATAAGGTGTGCTCTATGATGAGTAATACTGAGTTACCTATTTCCTTTTTGGGAGTTATGCACTTGAGAAGCTGCATACCTATTGAATAGGGTTCAAATCAAATCAGTTGCCTACCATTTCATATGTGATATGATAAGGGAAGAGCCCATATCTTAAGTTGGTTAAGATTTGGGGTTGTCCGGGCTGTGTCTAAAAGCATAATCCGGACAAGCTCGAGGCAAGATCTGTTATGTAGAACTGGAAATGTTCCAGCTATACAAACTACAGCTGATGATTTGATAGAACCAAAGGATTCAATAGTTACCAATGAACCTCAGCCTCTCCGCCGATCTAGTAGGGTTCCTCACCCACCTGAGAGATACTTCGATTTCTCGATGACAGTGGGAGCGAGGATTGCATCATGAGATGATGACCCAACTAGTTTCGAACTGGCCATTAGGAGTAAGACTCTGTCAGAATGGCTGGATGCTTAGCGATCTGAGATGGAATCCTTATACACCAACAAAGTATGGACTTTGGTTGCTATATCTGAAGGGTTAAATCCCCATCAGGAGCAAGTATATCTTGAGAAGATTACTTGGTGTACATGGAAGAGTTGAGACTTTCAAAGCTAAACTTGTTAAAGGTCTACATCATTGACCAAGTATGGATGATGATGATACCTTTTCAAGTGGCTATGCTTAAGTCCATCCAGATCCTACTTGCCACGGCTACATACCATGACTACGATATCTGGCGGTTGGGTGCCATGACTGCTCTTCTAAATGATGTTTTAGAAGAGAACGTCTATAAGTATACAGCCAGAGGGCTTCATAGACAGTGGGAGCAGCGGAAACGTGTACAAGATACTTTATAGGATAAAGCAGGTATCGCGGAGTTGGAACATCTGTTTTGATGTCTTAGTCAAAGAGTTTGACATAATCAAAATGGTAGATGAACCTTGTATAAACAAAAAGGTAGTAGGGAGTATAGTGACGATCCTCGTAGAGTACGTGGATGACATGCTCTTGATAGGGAAGGAGTTTCCTATGCTACGCTCGGTCAATCTCCGGTTATCACAAGAATTCTCCATAATAGGATCAAAGTGATACCTCCTAAATCCTGGTTTTGGATCTATGAGATAGATCTAATTGGATGTTAGGATTCTCACTAGTTGTAGTGAGAAGGTATCAACCGATCCTGGAGAGAATCACTGGAAGGGTTCCAGGGTGATAAGGACGACTGAAAGTCAGTCACAGGCATTGTCTTTACCCTCAGTAAAGGGACGGTATGTTGGAAGAATTCCAAGCTAGATACCGTGGCATACTAGACGATAAAGGCTGGATACATCGCTACTTAAGATGCTACCAAAGAGGCTGTTTGGGTGTATATTGGTTCATGAGATGAACTACGTTCCTCCCATTGTGTGATAATGGAGTTGTGGCTTATGCCAAGGAACGCCGGTCCCATCAGTGATCCAGACATATTCTAAGGCAGTATCACCTGATCATGGAGATGGTTGATCTCCAGGGGATCGAGGTCAGGAGAGTAGACTCAGAGGACAACACGGCGGATCCACTCACAAAGGCCTTTTCCCAGAGAGAGACTTTTATGGGATGGTTGAGTATGAGATACTACAACCACTGCTTCAGATGGCCCTAGTGTAAGTGGGAGATTGTTAGTTATATGTATGCCCTAGAGGCCATTACTGTACATAGGATGTATATTGTAGTGGATGCTTGGATATATATAGGGAGGACTTTCTTGCTCGACATGATAGTATGTTATCTGGTTGCTCTTTACCTTAACGTGTATACTGATTGTCTCTCTGTTACATGTTGGTAAAGCCCTTAGGATATGTACTTGACTACCTGGACTATGATGCGGATCATACTAGTGGGGACATGGTAGTCCATAAGTACATCCTTCAAGGTCCCTAGTCGTGGGTATATCGAGACGGGGCATCGATATACCAGAGTAGACTAGCGTATACCTTCTCGACCCATATAGATGGGCGATGGATGATCCCATATCCATTGGTGTTTGACATCAGAGATGATATACGGGTGCTCAGTGGAGACTGGGTACACTGGACGGACTCGCCGAGAACTCCCAGATGGTATTATACCTTACGTCAGATGGCAGTTCTCTGGTGACACTGGTATAGAGTAGTCTGTTGACCCGAGATCGTCATAGAGTCTTGTGTGGTTCCCACTGTGCTTTGATTTCCACCTTACCACGTCCAAGAGGGCGTGCAAAACGGTGGTTTTTGGGTACAGTCCCGAATCACATGGAGGCAATGAGCGATAGGAGGGGATTCGTCTCTCCCGGTATGGGGAGTTGATGTTGCGCTGTGTTCGATTGGCTATAACCGGAAATCCCTGGCCAGGGTTACCGAGATTTACTGGTAAGTGTTACCAGTAGTTTCTCGAACTGTTATAGACCTCATATCGACACGACTTATCGAGCTATTGGGGTCTGACGTTTACCACCCCTAGACGAGATATGCGACATATCAGACGATCAGACCGGACTGTACGGTAAGTGTTACTGGTTGGATTCACAGGAGTGTGAGCGGGCTTGCTCGTCGATCTTCTGATCGCTCAATACCCGGGTGGCCGTTACGTTTAGCAGACCGCTTGCGGCTTGTGGGTGCTTGATATGATCATCATCTGCTGCCGGAGTATTGACGAGTCTTTAGAGTCCTACACAGAGGTTTCCTGGCTCAAGCGAAACGAAATAGGAGCGCATATGAGATATGTGCGGGACCGAGAATAATGCGTGTATGTGATACCGTATTCTATTCTCGCGATGAATGTATCGATATGGTTGTATGCGATATAACCTAGTTATCGAATCAAGGATTGATTCGGTAAGCCGATACATAGGATACTAGTCGGTTATATGCGATATGACCGGATGGTTAAATCAAGTGTTGATTTAATGATTTAATGTATAATTATATATTTGATATATTACTTTGCATTAACTAGTATTGGTTCACTTTAAAAGGATTTTCTCACTTGAAGTTCACAAGTTGTATATGTGATATACTTTTGTGCACTTGATTGTATCATGTTTGATGATGCATGCTCACTTGGGTTTGTGTAAAGAATTATACCATGGTTAAGTTAATGATTAGGGTTTTGTTTATATTTGATTTACTTATTTATTTATTTATTTTCATTTATATTTGGAAAAGAAATGAAATGGTGGCTCATTTTGGACTTTCTTTTGAAGCTTCATGAAGCTTTGAATGGTTTGACCATTTTGTCTCTTTTCTTAACCCTAACTATTCACTTGAACCATAGTTGATTCTCTACACTAGTTATCTTGACCATGGTTGATATTATGATAAGGATTCCTTTTTCTTTTCTTGTTTAATTAACTTATCATAATATTCTTTCTTCTTCTTCTTCATCTTCTTCAATGAAGAAAGCTAAACTTCATCAATGGTGATTGATGAAAAAGAGTGAGAAATCCAAATCTAAAGTGATCCCACCTCCTATTTCTTCATCCTCTACCTCTTGCCAAGTAGTATAGGGTGTTCTCTTTACAAGTTTCATGACTTGGTGAAGTGGGAGCTTGATCTAGTGATGCCTCGACGTAGATCATCTTCGGCATCGTCGTCGATGACCTAGCCCGCTTTTTCTCCGATGAAGCCGACACTAGAACCCGGGATTTGATTTGGACAGCGAGGAGACTTCATTGCGGAGCTATGGAGGTGGAGGACCGGATCTACAAAGGTTGTATTTTCGTTCTCTTAGTAAAGTAGTTTACTAGTTGCTTTTTCGCCTAGACATCTAGCCAACGATCCGTAGTTTAGGGTTTCTCGGCACCGTAAAATTTTAAATTGGCATGGTTGATGCCTTGTGAGACCTCTTGAGAGTGCCTAGGAACCCTACATAGTGTTCTATGACCTTGACGAATGCCAAACAACCCATAGTCCACTAGTCAAGTTCAACCCGTACATTTCTTGATTGAATTAAACCCACCCGCACGACCCTTGACGAATGCCAAACAACGCCGTACGAATACCCTAATCCAATCTGCATCATATGCATAAGCAGATAAATACTATTTAGCTACCGTACACTACGCCTTGACGAATGCCAAACTACCGTAGCACGAATACTAAGTAGTACTTATCTGAAATGACGGAGGGCTACGCAGGTTTTCATAAAACCATGAGCGTAATGAACTTGATATCGTTGTAGAATCAAATGAAGTTTTGAAATGGAGTGATTTTGGGGCTTTTCCAGTTTTGCTAAAGGGGTCACTCCCGGTGAAGGGATTGTCGGCCCTTTCCTCGTTGAATGAGGTGCGGGATATATCATATATATCACTGTGCAAAGCAAAAACTCTTAAAAGCAATCAAAGCCAAACCGAGTGAGTAGCATCTGCCAGTTATTGCTAAAGGAGTCACTCCCGGTGAAGGGATCTCGGTCCTTTCCTCATCGAATAAGGTGCAGGGTATATCATATATACCGCTATGCAAAGCAAGAACTGTAGCTACCTGTTTTGTTTAAAATTTGATTCTACAACATCATAGGTTTCTTTTCTTTCATTAATCACATTAATGAAGTCCCATCATTTAAATACCTAAACATCACAGATAAATACGACGTACACTTATGCCATCCGCATTCGCCTCGATGTCCCCTCGTGCACCGTTAGGTTAGGTAACTAACGACAGAGCAGGGCAGGGCTAGTACGGGTGCAAAACATAAGTAACGTCTATATAATATATCATATATACTATATAAAGTATCTATCACAGAACATCACATGATCGCATCACAGATATCGCAGCAGAAGAAACATATGAAACATTGGATATACTAGGACGTCCGTGTTTTCAATACGAGCCAGTATAAAACACGGATTCCACGGTCGTGATGAATAGCCAATCCCACACCCCTAGACCCCTACGAGAGCTGCAAGCAACCCTACCAATTCCAGGGTTAGGAGACCCAGACTCGACTCCTCGAGTTGGTCTCCCACTGGACCCCAGAACCCGGTTACTTGTGCTCCCCTCCTTGGGTCTATCCTAATGCGGAAAAGTAAATAATATACAAAAGGTGACAACTTCCGCTACCTGGAAGTGCCCCAAATAAAAGAATATTACATACAAGTTTTTACATGAATGAAAATGAAAAACACTCATCTCACATAAAAAAAACCCCGGCTATTCAAACACGACAATCCAATATGACATATCCAGCAACACATAATATCACATGTCATCAACGTAAGTAAATATGCGCATCCCAATTGTCGTTGACATATAGCAACGAAACCGGCGATATCACATATTACACTTACGGTCACAGAAAAGAAAGTGTAAAACTACAACAGTTGGAATCGGCAATCTCTTTAGACATCACATGCCTAAACAAATGAAATACTTAGACATCACATGCCTAACAGTTATAAACCCCGCATTTTAGTCCCATTATCGAAAACTCTTTTCAATATGAAGTGAGACTAAACCGCTAGATTTATAACGTTCATTCAGTTATCTCATAACTGTTTGTGAATTCCAATTATTGTATCCCATTCCGGATAAATAAAATATATTAAACTTTCCGATCGAACATTCGAACACCCAAGTTTTCCCGAAACCGTTCAACACATGAAATAGGTTCAAAGACATTCACTTCATGCCTCAGTACCAACGGTCCAGCCGTAGAAGGGTCAAGCCAACGCCTCACATGTGGCACGCCGTACTGCCCCAAACCCGAAGGTTCAAAGGGCAGTTCAAGACGGTCACATAATCGAGTTAAGGTTTGTTGTCTTCTAGAGGGACCAACACATTACTTGCACTACTTAGGACGTCCTTAAACCACACAAAAATCCAACACTTGGATATTTTCTGGCAGGGGAAAAGTTGGGTATTTATATCCGGTCGAACTTTTTAACATATTCTAAAGTCATCCGGAAATACACAAAGACGAAATTTGATAATCCGATCGAAACATCAAAGCTCTAAAACATCCCAGAAAATTCAACTCTGGAATAAATATTAAAAATACCCATAAAACTCAGCTGCTGAAATGAAGAATTACTGTGCAAAGGAAGAGGGCTGACGTCATCAGTAGGCCGCGGAACCGCCGCAGAAGCCATGCTTCTGCCGCGGTTCCGCCGCACAATTTACTGTTCATTGGAAAAAATTTGCATCGTAATTCTTAGAATTCCCTGCTGAATTTTTTAAGCATTTTTAATCTTGAAAAATCCCAGTTTTTAGAAAAAGTCCAGAGAGCGCTTGGGTTTTAGGGTTTCGGGTTCGTTCGGGTTTCAAACGACGTCTAGACTTCGCCTAAGGCTCTAGCTAGGCTCTGATACCACTGTAGGGTTCCTAGGCACACTAAGGAGGTCTCACAGACGGTGCCCCGTTCTCCGGCTTCCCCGATCTTCGTGGATGAAGGGGATTTTCGCTTCGAGGTGCCCTCGGGGCTTTCCATTGCCGACAGCCTGCTCTCGAAAATGGAAAGTCGACTAGGGGCAAAATCCCCCGGGGAACCCTCAAGGCCCAAATGGCGGCCATAGCTCAGGAGGCCGTGCAGGTCAGTGTCCGCCTCCCGCTCGGGTCTTTATTAAGTACTTTCTGTTCGCAGGATCTGGTGTCTTTTCTAACCCCTTCTTTGTTTTCCTCAGGTCCTCTAGCACTGCGCCCTCGTCGTCAATATGGAGGACGAGGAAATTGCCCCAGCGATGCAGATCACCGGCGAGTCTTCCTCGCGGGAGGAAGGCTTGAGCCGGGAGCTGTGCGAGGCGAAGGAGAAGATCGCCGCCCTCGAGGACCGGGTGGCAGCCGAGGATCGGGTGAACTCCAACTGCCGGGAGACCATCCGGGTTATGATGGAGTCCTACAAGGCCGTTGAGGCCAAGTTGGAGGATGACACGATGCTCGCCGCCATCCTGAAGAAGACGCGGGACACCCTCAAGAGAGAGAATGAGGCGATGACGGAAGCGATGAGGCACGCCGACCTCCGGGCCGTGAAGGCGGTGGAGACCTACAGAACGCCAGATCAGTTCTGCGCCGACCTCGCCGAAGCCTTGGCCCTCGTCTGGAATGATGCCCTTGACGCCGTCAAGGCGCTAATGCCGGAGTTTCCCGACGCTAAGCTTCGGCTCGAGTACCACTTCAAGGGTGAGGGGCAGGGGGATGCCACCGGAAGCGTCGCCGGGGGGAAGGCCCCCGGTGGGGGCGTCGGGGAGAGGGTGGTCACCCCGGCTCCCAGTGTCGAAGTCCCTGCGGTGGGTGTCGACCCTCAAGCAGTCGCCCCGGCTCCCGAGGTGGCCGCGGAGCAGGTCGAGGTCCTTCCCGGCCCTGAGGCCTAAGTCACCCTGCCCTTTCCTTTTTTGTATGTTTTTGTTTTCATTTTGGGATTTTGTAGGCCTTCGGGCGATTTTGTAAGGATGGAACAAGAAACAGGATTGATAAGAACATTGCAATTTAATTAAGAGGATATATGGAATCAAGGAAATACAAGCAAATATATATCCTAAGGTGACTTAGGCGGAGTACCGTATCGTAAGTATGCCGCGGAACATACACACGCTACGCCACTCTGTTTAAGTCACCTATTCCATCTACCAAGGATCATTCTACACTCAGAAGGTAAAACCTAACGCTCTGATACCAACTTATCACGACCCGAATATGTGGAACGTGACTGGAACTTAAATTACGCAACGTCTAAAGGCGTAACGTAATCTAAGTAAGCCAAACCCCATAAATCTAAACCATTTAAAGAAATAGAGTGAAGGAAAACTTATTTTAAAAAGGTGATTTAAACATAGAAATGTTACTTTGAAAACCCTTACAATAACTCAAGTTTTATAAAAATTTCGGTAGAGTTTTCTTTGTAAAAACTGACCCCAAATGGGTACAACACATGAATATACATAAGTAATGAATAAAGGCATCCCCAAGTGGGAGCTAGCTCTTCGTCGAACGGCGGAACACAACTGCATGCAATATATATCATAATAATGTGAAATCAACATTTAAAATCAAGAAAACAGAAACCAAGTATAAAGTCGGCTCACACGAGCTCGACACCAGAAATCAGAATATATAAATATACACAAGTCTCTCAGGTCACAGTCTAAGTCCAGTATACAAATGGTATAAAAGGTAGATAAGGTAGATGGAGTGTACTAGATACAACAGTAAATACACAAGGTGAGAACAAAAGAATATCCTCACAACCTACCTATAGGCAAAGCCCCAAGTCGATGCAAAGGGATCAGAAAAGGAAGTACACCAGCCGCTACTATGCTGACGGGTCGGACCTGCAAGATGCTGTGGCATAACAGGGGTGGGTTGCCAACTCGTGAATAGTAAGTAACATCTAATAAGGCTATCGTAAGCATGCACGTAAATGCGTCACAACCTTACATATACAATTATGATGCGATGCACCAGTATCAATGTGACATGAATGAATAATCAAACACGAAATCTGGATATATCTGGTATGAGAAAATCTATATTCTTATCTTAGTAAAATTTTTGTATAATAAAACTGGAGTATCATCAGTGAAATCGACAGAAAAATCCATATCAAACATCGACACAATATATGTATCTCAATATCTCAATAGCCGTCTCTCAGATCGGCCCTCAGATCTGTCACATCCTACGACTCCGGTCGGTATCCTCCGGATAACCGCCGAGCCAATAATAACCGGTAGGTCGTACTCCCCTGCCAGGCTCATTGTCTACAACTCGAGCTTCTTGCCCCGGGGTACCTTACCGGGTCCATCATGTACCCGAGACGGTTCATCCTACTCCTCGAATCGGGTCTCGAAAACCAACTTAATCGGGAAAATTCATGGTGGACACCATATACATCATATCACGAGAAAACCGCAACTTTCATTTTTAAAATGATAATAGGTTTATAAAATTCTTGCGGTTTTCCCCCAAATCCAGAAATCTCATAAATACTGAAATCTCCAAGAAGAATCACAATATATGAACATGTCGGTAATGATGGATGTCTATGATATTGGTAATATACAATGTGATGTATGACTAGAAGCTATGTATGAATGATGATGCGATGAGTATATGACTAACAAACCTACATATCCATCCTGATGCAATGAAAATACAACTAAAAGTCTATATATAATACATGATGCAAATGCACAGGTACCGATTTTAAGCAAGTTCTATAGTGTTCGTGACATAGCAATTACCAATGGCGTGTGTGTTCGCATAAATAGTGCACGTGCGGCATGAACCAATGGTAATGGTGCAAGTGTCCTAGGTAATAATATCATATGTAAGAAGATGCAATGTCATGATATGAATGATTGGGAGACTACGCATATAAATACAAGAACTACTAATAATCCTAACTATCGGACGCCTTGCGCCATCCAGACGATCCCCCCATAGATGTGTACATCTACTCACCGGAACGCCTCGGCTAATCTGACCCAATCACAGCCTTTACTTTCCTTGCCGCGTCCAACATCTCCACAACCGATTCTAGAATCGTACAAATATCAATATATAGAAAGCTAAACATTCGATAATACGCGAAGACAAAACGATACGAAAGAATTAACGCCACTGTTGGGGTCAAAATTTACACCCCGATTGACCAAGTTAAAATCAAAGTCAATCCCAAGCCAAGCGGGCCCAAGTCCGGGTCAAGTGGGTCAGGGCCCGGGTCGAGCCCGAACATGAAACGGCCGGCCTCCCCCCATGCCAAAATAAAAATTTTGTACCAAATAATTTTGTTGTATTTCTTTTATTTTATTTTATGAATAAATGTAAGAAAATAGGCATAATGCCAAATTTTTGTAAAGCCCATGGCATATGTGCAAAAAGAAATGGCAGATGAGCCATATGATGGGCAAAATGCCATTTTGTAAAGCCCAAGGGGCTATATGTAAAGTGTATAGCCTATAAAGGCAAAGATAATGAAAATATCTCAACAACTTTTTTCTCTCTCCAAAAAAGAATCAAGATCTGTGATCTTCTCCTTCCTCAAGGTTCAAAACCTTCTTATCTTTTTGAATTAAATCAAGAGTTTTACTCTTTATTTTCCAAAAACTAAATAGTTTTTCACCACAAAACCCACAAAGGGGAGCTCAGATCTTCCATCAGATCTTAAAAATGAGGGATTTTTAAAATCCCACCCCTCTTGTTATTCAAGATCCGGCCAACAGAGAAGGAAGAAGGAGGCCCATCTCCAAAGACCCCACTTTGGGAAAGATCCAGAGCTCAAGGGAGAAGCCCCTTCATCAGCTCTAAGAATATCTTAGGAGTTTAACTCCTCAAAAAATATGTATACACACACATACAAAATAATAAGTATATTCTCTCTGGGAGTACAACTCCCAGTGAAGGGACCAACTCTCTTTTTGCGCCCAAAGCGCTAGCGTCCATGCGCTCAAAGCGCTAGCGCCTGAGCGCTCACGTGCCTGGCACGTGAGACGCTAGTGTAAGTGCACGGCGGCGCCCCGACCGTCATCCCGAGGCCAAAATGCGGAAGCGTTGATTTACTTAAATTTTCTGAACCGGCACCACCGCGCACTAAATACCCGGATCGGGCCATTAACATAAATCTAGCTGACAACAAAATGGGAAGAGAGATATACCGAGTGATCCGTGTCCTCCGGTCTTCTCGTCGTCGTCCCGATATCCCGTGGAATCTCCGGTCTCCATCACGTCGCCGGAAGGGCACCACATCGCCGGCTTCTTTTACGGGCTCCCACCTCTGGTCCGAGGCAACTCGGGCACGAAGTTGGCGAGCCGACGTGCCCAAGGTTTGCTATAGAATTTTTAGAATGCTTTTTCTCATTTGGGGTTGTGGAAGTTGCCATATAAGTGGAATAATGATATGTGAACTTTTTCTAGATGAACTTGGGGATTTCCTTAACATGAAAAGAACCAAAATCCCCACACCAAAACCTTGGACAGCCCCTCCCCTTTCTTGGCCGGCCATCAAGGTGAGAATCAGAGGAATGTGAGTGGCCAAATGAAATATGGATGTCTCCAATAATCAAGAGAGAGAAAGGGGTATCATTCACAAAAGAAATGATCACAAAACAAAGTCCAATACTCCACCACAACCATCATGATACCACAAGTCAAACCATGATGACAAAAGAAAGTCAAGCAATGATGGATTAATCAAGTCAATGGATGGTGCACCCATCATGAAAACCATCACGATGCAACAAAATGCAAAGAACACCTTCCACAAATGCTTATTTACACAAATGCAAATAAGCCCTCCTCCACCAATCTTCGGCCAATGAAAGATACAAAGAAATATGGCCGAAACAGAAAGCAAACTGGCAACTCCAAAAAACTGATCCCGTAATAAATTACAGGAAAACCCCACTACTGTATATACATACCCGCATTTGTATTCCGATCGAAATACAAATGCAATGAGACAAAATCTACACTGTGCAATACTAGGATCCGGCTTAAAGCAAAGCCCGCTAGTATTTTCCGTCCGATCATGATCCGTGCAATACCGCACGTATCTGATCGAACCCTGCCATATCTCCATACGGCCTCTGCAGCGTTTCGCCCGAAACTTGAGCAACTGGTCTGTGGGGGACTCTAAATACTCGTCAATACTATGGCTGTGGATTTAACCACTAGCACGTCAGAGGTATTAGCCATACGTGACGGGCCACCAGCTATTGACCAAAAAGGGACGTCTGTGAGCGAACTCATCCTGACTCCCTACTGAGCCTGTCAGTGACAATATCCGTACAGTCCGGTCCGTTCGTCTATGAGCATCGCATGGCGGGCCTAGGGGGTTGGTAAAAGTCAGACCCCCAAAAGCGGTACAAGTCATGTCGGAGTGTAGCCCAGAACACCCTGAGATACTACTGGAATACCTACCAGTAAATCTCCTGCCTTGGCCAAGGACTTCGTGTAATGGCTCTCCTAGACACAGCGCGACCTCACCCCCAATACCGGGAGAGACGAACCCCTGAAGATCCGCTCACTGCCTCCATGTGGCTCGGGACTGTACCCAACTAAAACATGTTTGCACGTCTTCTTTGAGCGTGGTAGGGTAGTAATCAAAATACAGTGGGAACTCACACGAGACAAATGACGATCCCCAGGTCGATGAACTAACCTGTACACATGTCACCAGGGAACTGCTATCTGACGTCAGGTATAAGACCAACTAGCATGTTCCCGGCGAGTCCTGTCCGGTGTACTCATAACCCAATGAGCACCTGTATACATCTTAGGTGAACCAACTAACACCAGTGGCTTGTGAGACCGGCCACCGCCCTTCGTCGGGGTCTCGACTGTATACACTAGTCTACTCTGGAGTATCGATGCCCTGTCTCGAAACTCCCACGACTAGGGACCTTTTATGGATTTGCTTATAGACCCCAGCTCCCACGTATATGATCGCCCTCATACTGCTGGCTGTCAAGCAAGAATCCTAGGGGCTCTATCAACGTGTAATAGTGACCTGTAAGGTCACCTGAAGCAGTACACGATGATAAAGGTAAACCAGATAGCATACTATCATCTTGAGTAAGACTGTCCTACCGGGATAAGTCCTCCCTCAATCATTGGAATCACGTGCCTGTGATCCAATAATTGACTCTGATGGCACTATCTCCAAGCGCTAGCGCCCTTGCGCCCAAAGCACTAGCACCCTAGCGCCCACGTGACTGCCACGTGAGGCGCTGGCGCTTTTTCCCACGCATCCTTTGGATGCCCTTCCCCCCTTTATACACACACACACATGCACACATACTTCACAACACTGTCCCTGTTAGAAAAAAATTTCTAACGTGGCGCTGTCCAGCACCCCGCAAGGGGGCTGCTAGCCCCCCTTGACCCTCAGCCCGCTATCCAGGTAGCGGGACCCCCGTAAAAACTCTGCGGGGCCCCCGATATATCCAAAACCCCTTCAAAACACAACGCTGCACATTGAGTTCGCATGACCAGTTTAACCCGTTGATCGGTGGTTCTCTCGCTCCAAAGGCGAGGGGTAATTAACGGCAGCTTAGTCCGCGGCTGCCGGAGATTCGGATTCCCACTATCAATAAACCCCAGCCTACCCTAGGCAGGAGGAATCTGTAATGCGCCTGACAAGAGCGCGCGTATTCCCATCTCAATGGGATGGCGAAAAACACCCTACAGATTCTGGCACGCCCGGTGGGACCTATCTCTCCTCCCATATCTCGGGTCAAGCGTTCATGCGAACTCATTTAACATATATGCCGATATTTGCACTGAAATAAATTTTTTTTCGTGCAGCAATCAACTTTCAACGATAATGTCTCCCAAGATGAATTTAGCTTCCGACACAATCCAGATCCCGTACGTGGTCAAGATCAATGCTCGTGTGGTTCTCCCCGCAAGCCTCAGTCGACAGTGGGAGGAACTGCCCGCCAGTTTGGTTCCGTCATCATCTACCCTGCCGGAAGCGCTCATCTGGCAGAAATCCCGGCAAACAGGTGGCAAAGCCGGTCTCAAGGGGTAAGAGGCCGAATGTTGTGATCGCTAAGGCACCACAACCGAAACTTAAGACGGTGTTTGAACGACTTTCTGGCGCTCCAGCTGGGGGCAAGCCTTCTGGTACAAAGGGCAACATCAAACATTACGGACGGGCTCAAGCGATGACTCCAACAAATGCACGATCGGACGTCTTCTCTGGCCTTTCTATCACTCGGTCTACAGCGTCTTCCTGAAGAGCCGAAGTCTGCCAAGTGCTTAAAACAGAAAAGTTAAGGCAGAAGCGGCTTAGGTATCGAGCCTACAAGAGGGCTAGAACTCCGGCCAGGTGGAATCGTGTGAGATTCCAAGAGCAGAGTCATCCTGCGACGACGATTGAATCGGCCGTAAAATTCAGCAATTCCTTCGAACCTCTGAAGTGGGTTCAGAAAAATGCCATGACCGCCAGAATCAAGAAGACAGCGGTCCGAACGTCGCTACAAAGAGACGTGTACCAGCCCAAAAAGAAAAACTATGACACTGTCTCTTCAAGAGTCTAGCAGGCGCTCTGTGCCGCGCGAAAACAGCGGGGCAAAACCAAAAAGGAAGCGTCAGCACCATTCAACAATCCGGCCAGGCCAGCCGCTTTCAATCGACTGCCCGCTACCGAAACAGGGGGGTCAAGACAGCGATCTGTGAAATCAGCCGCCGATAATAAAAAGACGGCTGGATATATTATCCATACTATCTATATGGTAGGCGGGCGCCCCAGCGACAACCCTCGCAGCAAAGGCAAGGATGGGGCCACCACATCCCAAGCCCAATCTGGTTTGAATGTGGTTGCCGCTTTCCAAGAACAGTCGCCTCCGCTGGATGATGAAAACTCTCTCGATGAGGACGATAGGCAGAAAGACCCCTCGGTCTATGTAGAGTCAAGCTCGGACTGCGAGGAAGAGCCGACTTTCCGCCCCAAGACCGCAGAGCAAGAGCTGCTTCAAGAGCTTCGAAAACAGCTCAGGAGCAAAAATAAAAAGATGGCCAAGCTCTATTCGAAAATTGGCGACCTAACGAATGTTGTGATGCAGCTTACGGCTCAAATTGCTCGAGCGCCTCCCAATCAAGCATAAGTCGCTACTCATGAGCCGGATGATGACAATCCGAAACAGCCGATGCCTGTCCTTTTGGGTCCAAGATTCGTCGAGCCGCACGAAAGCCGGCCACATTCCGCTTCGGGGGACGCCTTGGCCCCAGATAACATTATCCGCTAACATAAGATCGGATAATGGATTTGGTCACCGGTAATGTTAAAACATTGGTGGCCGAAGCTGAAGCTCAGAAAGAAATTGGCAGTAGTGGGCGGCCATATCCCGCACAGTACGATCTGATCGAGTTCCCGAGCGGCTACATCATTCCTAAGTTCGGAAGATTTGACGGGACGAGAAATGCAAATCAGCACGTCGCCCACTTTAAAGCATCGTGCGGAAATACAGGGGGCAATGATGCGCTCCTTCTTCGTGTTGGGTTACCCTTGCATCTAGTCTAGGGTTTGGTAGCATCACTCATGCCATTTTAAAAATTAGAGAGGTGCAAAGCTAACTAACCATGAATCTTGTTAGAATTTCTAGGGTAACAAAAATTGCATCACATACAAAGAAGAAAAGAGATAAGGATTACAACCTTTGTAGTCCGTTCCTTCGCTTCATAAGCTCCGTGTTGAGGTCTCTTCGCTGCAATCAACATGAACTCCAACTCTCGAGTGGCTCCAAGAAGTAAATGAGGCACCTTGCTTGTAGTCTTCATGATCCAAGATGATCTACCTTGAAAAATCTCTAACCCAAACTTACACTTTCACTAAACAACTTATTTGAGAAGTGAACACCCTAATTTAAGTGGCTAGAATAGATGAGAATGATGAAGTAGGAATTTTGCTCTCTTTTGTTTTCAAATTCTCAATCAATATCATCACAAAAGAAAAACCTAGTGAAACTTTTTTAAGAGCTCAAAGAAGAATAAGATGAATATCCTTTTGTGATGAATAATAAATTATTGTTATGGTTACTTATTCAACCATGAGTTAAGCATGAAGGAATTAACTCATGTAGAAAATAAACTAGAGTTAATGATTTGGATTAGGTTAACAAATATCTACACAAAAGATCTTAGCTAAAGACAAGGTCAAAGCTTCATGGAAGCTTCATGTAAAAGCTAACCCTAATCCAAACCCTAACCAAGTTTAAACCCTAATCCAAAGTTGAATTTGTAACCCTAACATGTTACAATATTATATATCACATATACAATATATTTTGTAACAAAAGAAAATAATACAATTAACATATATCGTATATATATCAATGTATTATCCCGTGAGAAAATGAATCAATAAAGCGAGCTTATATTAGTTAACGTAATGTAATATATCACATATATAATTATACATTAAATTATCGAATCAACTCTAGATCCGACAATCCGGCTATATTGCATATAACCGACTAATATAACATATATCATTTCATCGAATCAACACTTGATCCGATGACCCGGCCATATCACATATACCCGTCCGATATCTCATATCGCGAGAATAGAATACGGTATCTCATATCGTATTATTCTCGGTCCCGCGCATATCACATATGCGCTCCTACTCCGTTTTGCCTGAGACAGGAAACCTCTGTGTAGGACTCTAAAGAATCGTCAATACGCCGGCAGTAGGTGATGATCATATCAAACACCCACAGGCTGCAAGCGGTCAGCTAAACGTAACAGCCACCCAGGTATTGAGCGATCAGAAGATCAACAAGGAAACATGTACATTCTCCTGTGAATCCAATCAGTAACACTACCGTACAGTCCGGTCTCTTCGTCTGATATGTCGCATATCTAGTCTAGGGGTGGTAATCATCAGACCCCAGTAACCGATAAGTCGTGTCGATGCGAGGATCATAACGGGTCGAGAAACTACTGATAACTCTTACCAGTAGCACTCCATATCAGCCCTGGCCAGGGACTTCCAGTTATAGCCAATCGAACACAGCACAACATCAACTCCCTATACCGGGAGAGACGAAACCCCTCCTATCACTCATTGCCTCCATATGATTCGGGACTGTACCCAAAAGCCACCGTTTTGCACGCCCTCTTGGACGTGGTAAAGTGGAAATCAAAGCACAATGGGAATCACACAAGACTCTATGACGATCTCGAGTCTACAGACTAACATGTACCAGTGTCACCTGAGAACTGCTATCTGACGATAGGTATAATACCATCTAGGAGTTCTCGGCGAGTCCATTCAGTGTACCCAGTCTCCACTGAGCACCCGTACACCATCTTTGATGTCAAACACCGATGAATATGGGATCATCCATCGCCCATTATATGGGTCAAGATGCGTATACGCCAGTCTACTCTGGTGTATCGATGCCCTGTCTCGATACACCCTCGAGTAGGAACAGTTATAGGATGTACTCTTTAACTACCCTGGCCCCACTAGTATGATCTGCATCATAGTCCTAGTAGTCGAGTACATATCTTAAGGGCTTTATCAACATGTGAGAGCAAGACATTAAACCAATACAAATCAACATGTGAGAGCAAGACATTGATGCAGATCATACTAGTGGGGCCAGGGCAGTTAAAGAGTACATCCTATAACTGTTCCTACTCGAGGGTGTATCGAGACAGGGCATCAAAGCACAATGGGAATCAAAGCACAATGGGAATCACACAAGACTCTATGACGATCTCGAGTCTACAGACTAACATGTACCAGTGTCACCTGAGAACTGCTATCTGACGATAGGTATAATACCATCTAGGAGTTCTCGGCGAGTCCGTTCAGTGTACCCAGTCTCCACTGAGCACCCGTACACCATCTTTGATGTCAAACACCGATGGATATGGGATCATCCATCGCCCATTATATGGGTCAAGATGCGTATACGCCAGTCTACTCGGGTGTATCGATGCCCTGTCTCGATACACCCTCGAGTAGGAACAGTTATAGGATGTACTCTTTAACTACCCTGGCCCCACTAGTATGATCAGTATCATAGTCCTAGTAGTCGAGTACATATCTTAAGGGCTTTATCAACATGTGAGAGCAAGACATTAAACCAATACAAGTCAACATGTTAAGATAAAGTAAAACCAAATAGCATACTATCATGTCGAGCAAGAAAATCCTCTCTATATATATCCAAGCATCCACTATAATATACATCATATGTACAACAATGGCCTCTAGGGCATATAAATAACTAACAATCTCCCACTTGTACTAAGGCCAGCTGTTATAGTATCTCATACCCAACATCCCGAAGAGTCTCAAACTGTATCTGGGGAATGGTCTTCGTGAGTGGATCCGCAGTGTTGTCCTTCGTGTCAACTCTCCTGACCTCGATCTCACGGCGATCAACTATCTCCTGGATCAGGTGATACCGCCTCAGAATATGTCAGGACTTCTGATGGGACCTGGGTTCCTTGGCCAAAGCCACAGCTCCATTGTTATCACAATACAAAGGTATTGGGTGCTCATAGAAGGAACCACACCAAGTTCAGTGATGAACTTCTTCATCCAGACAGCCTCTTTGGCAGCATCGTTGGCAGCGATGTTGTTAGTTGTATGTATGCTCTAGAGGCCAGTATTGTACAGATGATGTATATTATATTGGATGCTTGGACATATATAGAGATGACTTTCTTGCTCGATATGATAGTATGCTATCTGGTTACTCTTTATCTTAACATGTATACTAGTCTCTTTAAACTGTCTTATGGTTACATGTTGGTAAAGCCCTTAGGATGTGTACTTGACTACCTGGACTATGATGCAGATCATACTAGTGGGGACATGGTAGTCCATAAGTACATCCTTCAAGGTCCCTAGTCGTGGGTGTATCGAGACGGGGCATCGATATACCAGAGTAGACTAGCGTATACGCTTCTCGACCCATGAGATGGGCGATGGATGATCCCATATCCATTGGTGTTTGACATCAGAGATCGTATACGGGTGCTCAGTGGAGACTGGGTACACTGGACGGACTCGCCGAGAACTCCCAGATGGTATTATACCTCACGTCAGATGGCAGTTCTCAGGTGACACTTGTACAGGTTAGTCTGTAGACCCGAGATCGTCATAGAGTCTTGTGTGATTCCCACTGTGCTTTGATCTCCACCTTACCACGTCCATGAGGGCGTGCAAAACGGTGGTCTTTGGGTACAGTCCCGAGTCACATGGAGGCAATGAGCGATAGGAGGGGTTTCGTCTCTCCCGGTATTGGGGGTTGATGTTGCGCTGTGCTCAATTGGCCGTAACAGGGAAGTCCCTGGCCAGGGCTGATCAGAGATTTGCTGGTAAGTGTTACCAGTAGTTTCTCGACCCGTTATGAGCCTCACATCGGCACGACTTATCGGTTATTGGGGTCTGACGTTTACCACCCCTAGACTTGATATGCGACATATCAGACGAACAGACCGGACTGTACGGTAAGTGTTACTGGTTGGATTCACAGGAGTGTGAGCGGACTAGCTCGTCGATCTTCTGATCGCTCAATACCCGGGTGGCCGTTACGTTTAGCAGACCGCTTGCGGCTTGTGGGTGCTTGATATGATCATCATCTGCTGCCGGCGTATTGACGAGTCTTTAGAGTCCTACACAGAGGTTTCTTGGCTCAAGCGAAACGAATAGGAGCGCATATGAGATATGTGCAGGACCGAGAATAATGCGTGTATGAGATACCGTATTCCATTCTCGCGATGAATGTATCGAATGGTTATATTCGATATAACCTAGTTATTGAATCAAGGATTGATTTGATAAGCCGAAAAATAGGATACTAGTCGGTTATATGCGATATGACCGGATCGTTAAATCAAGTGTTGATTTAATGATTTAATGTATAATTATATATTTGATATATTACTTTGCATTAGCTAGTATTGGTTCACTTTATATGGATTTTCTCACTTGATGTGCAAGAAGTATATGTGATATACTTTTGTGCACATTTTTGTATCATGTTTGATGATACTTGATCATTTAGTTAAGTGTATAGAATTAAACCATGGTTAATTTGATGATTAGGGTTTTGCTTGTTCATTTATTTATTTATTAGTTCATTTATTTATTTGGAAATGATTTAGATAAGAATGGTGGCTTTATTTGTTTCTAGTTGAAGCTTCATGAAGCTTTGACTTCTTAACCATTCTTGTCTTCATGCTTAACCCTAACCCATCCAAGTAACCATGGTCTATTCTCTACACTCTACCCTAGTTAGTATATGATAAGTATTCATTTACTTTTCATTTTAAAATAATACTCATCATATTCTAGCTTCATCTTCTTCTTCATCTTCAAAAGAAAAAGCTTGATGCCATCAATGGCAACTTGAGTTCTAAAGTGAGAAATCAAATTCTAAAGTGAACCCACCTCCTATTTCTTCACCCTCTACCTCTTGCCAAGTTGTTTTGGGTGTTTTCTTCACAAGTTTCACAAATTTGTGAAGTCGGAGCTTGAACTTGTGATGCCTCGACGTAGATCATCTTCGGCACGAAGCCGACGACCTAGTCCGTCCATTTCTCCGATCAAACCGACGATTGAGTCCGGGATTCGAGATGGACAGCGAGAGGACGCCTACGTGGAGCCAAGGAAGTGGATATCCGGATCTACAAAGGTTGTAGCTTCTTATCTTATTTCGCCTAAACATCTAGTCAACGATCCGTATTAGGGATTCGCGGCACTCATAAAATTTTAAATTGGCATGGTTGATGCCTTGTGAGACCTCTATAGTGTGCCTAGGAATCCTACAGTGGTATCAGAGCCTAGCTAGAGCCTTAGGCGAAGTCTAGACGATGTTTGAAACCCGAACGAACCCGAAACCCTAAAACTCAAGTGCTCTCTGGACTTTTTCTAAAATCTGGGATTTTTCCATATTAAAAATTCGTAAAAAATTCAGCAGGGAATTCTAAGAATTACGGTGCAAAAATTACCCAAAGATGCCTCTAAAGTGCGGCGGAACCGCGGCATAAGCAAGGCTTATGCGGCGGTTCCGCGGCCGTATTGTCAAATTGCCCCATAATTTTTGCACAGTAATTCCTCATTTCTGGTGTTGGATTTTCTGGGATTTTTTAATATTTATTCAAGAGTTGAATAATCTGGGATGTTTTGGGGCTTCGATGATTCGATCGGATTATCAGACTTTGTCTATGTGGCTTTTCCGGATAATTTTTGAATATGTTAAAAAGTTCGACCGGATATAAATACCCAACTTTTCCCCTGCCGGGAAATTTCCAAGTGTTGAATTTTTCCGTGGTTTAAAAACGTTCTAAGTAGTGCAAGTAACGTGATGGACCCTCTAGAAGACAACAAACCTTAACTCGATTATGTGACCGTCTTGAACTGCCCTTTGAACCTTCGGGTTTGGGGCAGTACGGCGTGCCACATGTGAGGCGTTGGCTTGACCCTTCTACAGCTGGACCGTTGGTACGGAGGCACGAACTGAATGTTTTTAGACTTGTTTCATGTGTTGATCTGTATCGGGAAAACTTGGGTGTTAAAATGTTCGATCGGAAAGTTTAACATTTTCTAATTATCTGGAATGTGATACAATAATTGGAATTCACAAAGAGTTATGAGATAACTGAATGAATGTTATAAACATAGCACCTTTAGTCTCACTTGATCGGTTGCCACGGAATTTTGATGTGATCAAAAGTCCGTCGCAATCACGTAGCGTACGCGGATACTCGCCGGGTAAACTTAATAGACAGCCTCGCCCCATAGCCCTGACCAAGTAACTGTAGGAGAACCCCGTCGCCGAAAGCATCCGTTCGGGTGCTCGCGGTAGCGGTGTTCCGCCTTGGTGCACTTCGTCGACGGTATCGGGGGTGCGGCCGTCTACTGAAGTTTGCGACGAGCATTCGATCAAAATGTCGGGAATATTGTTGAATTGCCTGACTTGATGTTGAAAAGAGTTTTCGATAATGAGACTAAAATGCGGGGTTTATAATTGTTAGGCATGTGATGTCTAAGTAATTCATTTGATTAGGCATGCGATGTCTATGCAGGTTGCGGATTCCAACTGTTGTAGTTTTACACTTTCTTTCTGTGACCGTAAGTGTAATATGTGATATCGCCGGTTTCGTTGCTATATGTCAACGACAATTGGGATGGACATATTTACTTACGTTAATGACATGTGATGTTATGTGTTGCTGGATATGTTATATTGGATCGTCGTGTTTGAATAGCCGGGGTTTTTTATGTGAGATGGATGTTTTTCATTTTCATTCATGTAAAAACTTGTATGTAATATTCTATTTATTTGGGACACTTCCAGGTTGCGGAAGATGTCACCCTTTGTATATTATTTACTTTTCTGCACTAGGATAGACCCAAGGAGGGGAGCACAAGTAACCGGGTTCTGGGGTCCAGTGGGAGACCAACTCGAGGAGTCGAGTCCGGGTCTCCTAACCCTAGAATTGGTAGGGTTGCTTGCCGCTCTCGTAGGGGTCTAGGGTGTGGGATTGGCTATTCATCACGACCGTGGAATCCGTGTTTTATACTGGCTCGTATTGAAAACACGGACGTCCTAGTATATCCAATGTTTCATATGTTTCTTCTGCTGCGATATCTGTGATGTGATCATGTGATATTCTGTGATAGATACAGTATATAGTATATATGATATATTATATAGACGTTACTTATGTTTTGCATCCGCACTAGCCCTGCCCTGCTCTGTCGTTAGTTACCTAACCTATCGGTGCACGAGGGGACATCGAGACAAATGCGAATGGCATAAGTGTACGTCGTATTTATCTGTGATGTTTAGGTGATTTAAATGATGGGACTTCATTAATGTGATTAATGAAAGAAAAGAAACCTAAGATGTTGTAGAATCGAATTTTAAACAAAACAGGTAGCTACAGTTCTTGCTTTGCATAGCGGTATATATGATATACCCTGCACCTTATTCGATGAGGAAAGGACCGAGATCCCTTCACCGGGAGTGACTCCTTTAACAATAACTGGCAGATGCTACAAACTCGGTTTGTTTTTGATTGCTTTTAAGAGTTTTTGCTTTGCATAGCGATATATATGATATATCCTGCACCTCATTCGACGAGGAAAGGACCGACGATCCTTTCACCGGGAGTGACTCCTTTAGCAAAACTAGAAAAGCCTCAAAATCACTCCATTTCAAAACTTCATTTGATTCTACAACGATATCAAGTTCATTACGCAATAGGTTTCCAGAAAAACCTGGCGTAGCCCTCCGTCATTTCAGATAAATCCTGCTTAGTATTCGTGCTACGTTTGTTGACCTCCGTCAAGGCGTAGTGTGCGGTAGCTAACTAGTATTTACCTGCTTATGCATATGATGCAGATTGGATTAGGGTAGTCGGACGACCTTGTTGACCTCCGTCAAGGGTCGTGCGGGTGGGTTTGATTCAATCAAGAAATGACGGGTTGAACTTGACTTGCACCCTGTGGTTTGTTGACCTCCGTCAAGGTCATAGGATGCTTGGGGCAAAATATTATCGGGAATTTCAAGTGTTGAAATTTGCAATGAGATTGCATACCTTCTATGAGATAGTTGGATCCCGATACCCACTGCGAGTAAGAGTTACTCCTGGGAGAGTTTTGCACATTGCAATTAGCCGATCAAGTAGGTGTCTAGAAAGGTGTCAACGAGGTTACGCCTCTGGGAAAACGAGGTTTACATTAATTAGGTTCGTGCGAAAGCACGGGGGACCTCCCTCAAAGTACCGACACTGGCCTGGCTGAAAGATTGGCGAACTTGTAGTGTGTAATTAATCCCGGCTAGTCTTTCCTTTTAGGGTTTGAAGGAAGATTTGATAAAAACCAGTGGGAGCCATCCTGATTAGATAAGATAATAACCAATGTGATCTTGCACGAGCATACGCTAAAGTGTTTTCTTCTCTCTCTCTCCAGGTAGCGACCATTTCATGCCCTAATGAAGATAATAATATGGATGTATTGACCGAACCCGCATGTTATACTGTGCTGGGGAACGTTGGTTCCGTTCTTTCTTATAAGAGTTATAGGAATGAACAGGACATAGGGGGATACCAGGATTCCCATACCACCCGATTGAAGAAAGTACATGTTGATGCATTTTCTTCGGGTGTGTTCGTTACAGAGAACTGTTTCTCCATTTGCTCTACGTCCTGGGTATTAGATACCGGGTCAGGATCCCATATATGTAATCAGTTACATGGGCTAAGGAAAGGTAAAGAACTTGGAGAATGTGATAAAGACATTAGAGTTGGAAATGGTGCAATTGTTGCAGCTAAGACTGTCGGGGAATATCACCTTGTATTACCGACTGGTAATACATTGGTTCTGAACGAATGCTATTACATACCGAACCTGATATGCAACATTATATCGGTTTCTTTATTGAGTAAAGAGGGATATAATTTTGTATTACAGGACAATGTTATGAACATTTTCCGTAACCAAAAGTTGGTTGGATCAGGCACGTTGTGCAATGGCATTTATGTTCTAAATCAATCAACAGTTCTGAGCATAACAAACACACACAAGAGGAAGAGTTCAGAACTGAACGAATCCTTCTTGTGGCATTGTAGACTGGGTCATATCAATGCGACACGACTGGCTAAGTTGCATAACGATGGATATTTAAATCCGTTTGAATTTTCATCTTAGACACTTGCCAGTCATGTCTCAAAGGCAAGATGACCAAAACTCCGTTTACGGGACACGGAGAAAGAGTTACCGAACTCTTAGGACTTATACATAGTGATGTATGCGGTCCCATGTCTACACATGCCAGGGATGGTTCTTCGTACTTCATTACATTCACTGACGATCTCTCTAGGTTCGGGTATGTGTTCCTGATGAAACACAAATCAGAAACTTTTGAGAAATTTAGAGAATATAAACAAGAAGTTGAGAACCAAACCGGAAAAAGTATTAAAATCCTACGATCTGATCGAGGAGGAGAATACTTGAGCATTGAATTCCTGGACTTCCTAAAAGAGAATGGGATTCTCTCTCAGCTAACTCCTCCATATACACCACAGCACAACGGTGTATCGGAGCGGAGAAACCGCACCCTATTAGATATGGTGCGCTCTATGATGAGTGTAGCTGAGTTACCTATTTCCTTCTGGGGATATGCACTGGAAACAGCAGCATACCTACTGAACAGGGTTCCCACCAAATCTGTGCCTACCACACCATATGAGATATGGGAAGGGAAGAGACCATATCTTAATTTTATAAAGATATGGGGTTGCCCGGCCTATGTCAAAAGACAAAAACCGGACAAACTCGAGGCAAGATCTGTTTTGCGTAAATTTGTTGGATATCCCAAACATTCGCGAGGGTATATCTTCTACCACAGTGAGGAACAAAGAGTATTTGTTGCTCAACATGCCACCTTTTTAGAAAAGGAATTTCTTGCAAAAGAAATTAGTGGCTCTGAGGTAGAACTGGAAGAGGTTCCAGCTGAACAAAACACAACAGAAGATTTAGTGGAACCAGAGCATTCAGTAGCTCCCGACGAACCTCAGCCTCTCCGCCGATCTAGTAGGGTTCCTCACCCACCTGAGAGATACTACGGTTTTCTCATGGATGGTGGGAGCGAGGATTGCATCATGGAGGATGATGACCCAACTAGCTTCGAGCAGGCCATCACGAGTAGGGACTCAGTGAAATGGCTGGATGCTATGCGGTCCGAGATGGAATCCATGTACACCAACAAAGTATGGACTTTGGACGTTGCTCCTGAAGGGGTAAAACCCATTGGGAGCAAGTGGATCTTTAAGAAGAAACTTGGTGTAGATGGGAAAGTGGAGACTTTCAAAGCTAGACTTGTTGCAAAAGGTTTTCGTCAAAGACCAGGTGTGGACTATGACGAAACCTTTTCTCCAGTGGCTATGCTTAAATCCATCCGAATCATGCTTGCCATCGCTGCATATCATGACTACGAAATCTGGCAAATGGATGTTAAGACCGCCTTTCTAAATGGTGATTTAGAAGAGTGCGTGTACATGACTCAGCCAGAGGGCTTCGTAGACAGTGGGAGCAGCGGGAAGGTGTGCAAGCTGCTTAAATCCATTTATGGATTAAAGCAAGCATCGCGGAGTTGGAACATCTGCTTTGACGTCGTTATCAAAGAGTTTGATTTCGTCAAAAATCCAGATGAACCTTGTATCTACAAGAAGGTGGCAGAGAGTAAGGTTGTCTTCCTCGTATTGTACGTGGACGACATACTCTTGATAGGAAATGATATTCCTATACTGCAATCGGTCAAGCTCTTCTTATCACAAAGATTCTCAATGAAAGATCTTGGTGATGCCTCCTGCATATTGGGGATTAGGATCTATAGAGATAGATCCAAACGGATATTGGGATTGTCCCAATCCAGGTACATTGACACCATACTAAAGAGGTTTAGTATGGAAGAATCCAAGCGTGGGAACTTGCCCACGATCTCTGGAGTCACTCTCTCCAAAGAGATGTCTCCAAAGACTGATTTGGAGAGAGCTCGCATGCAAGGGATACCCTATGCTTCGGCTGTAGGCTCTATCATGTACGCGATGCTATGTACCAGACCCGATGTAGCATACTCACTAAGTGTAGTGAGCAGGTATCAAGCTGATCCTGGAGAGAGTCACTGGACAGCTGTGAAGAGCATTCTCAAGTACTTACGAAGGACTAAAGAGATGCTCTTGATGTATGGTAACGGGGAACTCCAAGTGGAGTCCTTTACCGATTCGAGCTTCCAGAGTGATAAGGACGACTCTAAGTCGCAGTCGGGATTTGTCTTTACCCTTTACGGAGGGGCGGTTAGCTGGAAGAGTTCCAAGCAGGAAACCGTGGCAGACTCGACGATGGAGGCTGAATACATCGCTGCCAACGATGCTGCCAAAGAGGCTGTCTGGATCAAGAAGTTCATTACTGAACTTGGAGTGGTTCCATCCATTGAGCATCCAATACCTTTGTATTGCGATAACAATGGAGCGGTGGCTTTGGCCAAGGAACCCAGGTCCCATCAGCGATCCAGGCATATTCTGAGGCGGTATCATCTGATCCGGGAGATAGTTGATCGCCGGGAGATCGAGGTCAGGAGGGTTGACACGAAGAACAACAGGGCGGATCCATTCACGAAGGCCATTCCCCAGATACAGTTTGAGAGACTCTTCGGGATGCTCGGTATGCGATACTACAGCAGCTGGCCCTAGTGCAAGTGGGAGATTGTTAGTTGTATGTATGCCCTAGAGGCCAGTATTGTACAGATGATGTATATTATATTGGATGCTTGGACATATATAGAGATGACTTTCTTGCTCGATATGATAGTATGCTATCTGGTTACTCTTTATCTTAACATGTATACTAGTCTCTTTAAACTGTCTTATGGTTACATGTTGGTAAAGCCCTTAGGATGTGTACTTGACTACCTGGACTATGATACAGATCATACTAGTGGGGACATGGTAGTCCATAAGTACATCCTTCAAGGTCCCTAGTCGTGGGTGTATCGAGACGGGGCATCGATATACCAGAGTAGACTAGCATATACGCTTCTCGACCCATGAGATGGGCGATGGATGATCCCATATCCATTGGTGTTTGACATCAGAGATCGTATACGGGTGCTCAGTGGAGACTGGGTACACTAGACGGACTCACCGAGAACTCCCAGATGGTATTATACCTCACGTCAGATGGCAGTTCTCAGGTGACACTTGTACAGGTTAGTCTGTAGACCCGAGATCGTCATAGAGTCTTGTGTGATTCCCACTGTGCTTTGATCTCCACCTTACCACGTCCATGAGGGCGTGCAAAACGGTGGTCTTTGGGTACAGTCCCGAGTCACATGGAGGCAATGAGCGATAGGAAGGGTTTCGTCTCTCTCGGTATTGGGGGTTGATGTTGCGCTGTGCTCGATTGGCCGTAACAGGGAAGTCCCTGGCCAGGGCTGATCAGAGATTTGCTGGTAAGTGTTACCAGTAGTTTCTCGACCCGTTATGAGCCTCACATCAGCACGACTTATCGGTTATTGGGGTCTGACGTTTACCACCCCTAGACTTGATATGCGACATATCAGACGAACAGACCGGACTGTACGGTAAGTGTTACTGGTTGGATTCACAGGAGTGTGAGCGGACTAGCTCGTCGATCTTCTGATCGCTCAATACCCGGGTGGCCGTTACGTTTAGCAGACCGCTTGCAGCTTGTGGGTGCTTGATATGATTATCATCTGCTGTCGGCGTATTGACGAGTCTTTAGAGTCCTACACAGAGGTTTCCTGGCTCAAGCGAAACGAAATAGGAGCGCATATGAGATATGTGCAGGACCGAGAATAATGCGTGTATGAGATACCGTATTCCATTCTCGCGATGAATGTATCGAATGGTTATATTCGATATAACCTAGTTATTGAATCAAGGATTGATTTGATAAGCCGATACATAGGATACTAGTCGGTTATATGCGATATGACCGGATCGTTAAATCAAGTGTTGATTTAATGATTTAATGTATAATTATATATTTGATATATTACTTTGCATTAGCTAGTATTGGTTCACTTTATATGGATTTTCTCACTTGTTGTGCAAGAAGTATATGTGATATACTTTTGTGCACATTTTTGTATCATGTTTGATGATACTTGATCATTTAGTTAGGTGTATAGAATTAAACCATGGTTAATTTGATGATTAGGGTTTTGCTTGTTCATTTATTTATTTATTAGTTCATTTATTTATTTGGAAATGATTTAGATAAGAATGGTGGCTTTATTTGTTTCTAGTTGAAGCTTCATGAAGCTTTGACTTCTTAACCATTCTTGTCTTCATGCTTAACCCTAACCCATCCAAGTAACCATGGTCTATTCTCTACACTCTACCCTAGTTAGTATATGATAAGTATTCATTTACTTTTCATTTTAAAATAATACTCATCATATTCTAGCTTCATCTTCTTCTTCATCTTCAAAAGAAAAAGCTTGATGCCATCAATGGCAACTTGAGTTCTAAAGTGAGAAATCAAATTCTAAAGTGAACCCAGCTCCTATTTCTTCACCCTCTACCTCTTGCCAAGTTGTTTTGGGTGTTTTCTTCACAAGTTTCACAAATTTGTGAAGTCGGAGCTTGAACTTGTGATGCCTCGACGTAGATCATCTTCGGCACGAAGCCGACGACCTAGTCCACCCATTTCTCCGATCAAGCCGACGATTGAGTCCGGGATTCGAGATGGACAGCGAGAGGACGCCTACGTGGAGCCAAGGAAGTGGATATCCGGATCTACAAAGGTTGTAGCTTCTTATCGTATTTCGCCTAAACATCTAGTCAACGATCTGTATTAGGGTTTCGCGGCACTCATAAAATTTTAAATTGGCATGGTTGATGCCTTGTGAGACCTCTATAGTGTGCCTAGGAACCCTACAGATGTATTCAGCCTCCATCGTCGAGTCTGCCACGGTTTCTTGCTTGGAACTCTTCCAATAAACCGCCCCTCCATTTAGGGTAAAGACAAATCCCGAGTGCGACTTAGAGTCGTCCTTATCACTTTGTAAGCTTGAATCGGTAAAGGACTCCACCTGGAGTTCTCCATTACCAAACATCAAGAACATCTCTTTAGTCCTTCTCAAGTACTTGAGAATGTTCTTCACAGCTGTCCAGTGATTCTCTCCTGGATCTGCTTGATACCTACTCACTACACTTAGTGAGTATGCTATATCGGGTCTGGTACATAGTATCGCGTACATGATAGAGCCTACTACCGAAGCATAGGGTATCACTTGCATGCAAGCTCTTTCTAAATCGGTCTTGGGAGATATCTCTTTGGAGAGAGTGAGTGCAGAGATCGTGGGTTGATTCCCACGCTTGGATTCTTCCATACTAAACCTCTTTAGTATGGTGTCAATGTACCTGGATTGGGACAATCCCAGTATCCGTTTAGATCTATCTCTATAGATCTTGATTCCCAAAATGCAGGAGGCATCATCTAGATCTTTCATTGAGAATCTATATGATAAGAAGAGCTTGACCGAGTGCAGCATAGGAACATCATTTTCTACCAAGAGTATATCATCCACGTATAATACGAGGAAGACAACCTGTCACGACCCGAAAGTACGGAACATGACCGGCACTTAAACTACGAACGTCTCGAGGCGTAAGTAATCTAAGTAAACCGAAAACCCAGAAATCCAAACCAAGAAAAGTAGTAGAGTACAAGAAAACCAATTTAAAACAAGTAGTTTTAATAGCATAAGCCGAATTATGCGGTTTTTAAGAACATCAAAATTTACTGAAAATTTCGGCAGAGTCTCCTTTGTAAAAACTGGCTCCCAAACGGGATACAACATGAATAGTATACGAAATCAATAAAAAGGCATCCCCAAGCGGGAGCTAGCTCTTCGTCAATCGACGGTCACAACCACACAAGCAATATAATATACAACGCCAACGGCGAGGATCAAAACTCAAAAGGAACTCAAAACCACCAGAAATATAACAAGCGACTCTAAGGTCTAAAGAATAAACAACACTGGTCTCTATCTCAAAAAATACATGTTTGGTTGATGGAATTTACTAGATACAACGGAATAATATTATACAAGGTAATATGATGGGTACGATACAAGAAAAACCCACCTACTAGCAAGTCACCCGAATGAAACTGAGCCCGCAAAGCCGTAATGAAACCTGTACGGCAAACCTGCAAGAAACTGGGGCACAACGGGGGTGAGTTGCCAACTCGTGAATAGAAAAATATCTACGCACAGAAATCGCATAAATAACGCAACCTAGGTCAATGATCATAATATATCCTCAAAAATATACATAACAAGTCAAGAGTGCGGATCAATCATCAATATAGCTCGTACGTAAATCCGTCGTACGGCATCCCAATCTGGGTACGGGTCAATATCACATTCATCATACTATTCACCTGGTATCCTCTTTATCAATTATCATGATCGGGGTACTGATCTACGTCTAGTACCATACTGATACCGCCTACGTATGCATGGACGTGTGTGAAACACTACGTCAAGGACCCGCTACAACGTCATGTCGTATCTAAGATACGAACCCTGCTATATCACCGATCTCACGGCCTCAAATCAAATCTACTCGACTCAGCTCAATCCCAAGTATCATCCTCAAATCTGTATGTGAACACATAGTCCCATACCCATGTGAACACATAACTATAAAGAATCCCATGAGCACATATCAATAGGAAAGTATGCAAGTATGTATGTGTGTATGTGTAGTGCAACACTACCCTAGGGTTCGAAACACTAAGGTAATCCAACACACCAATATCTATCCTAAGCATCGTTATTAATCCCAAATAACATATAAAAAATTGTTGGTGTGTATACGCATCCGTATACACCACCACGAACTGCGGGGGTGCTATACGCCATCCACCCGACTTCTCCCCGTAGATATAAATCTACTCACCTGGTCCTCGCTCGCCGGTGCCGACGCCGCCAGGCGCTTGCTTGTCGTCCCGAAGTTCACATGGGGTACCTACATATCATAACGCACCATATCGCATTAAAACTAAATTCGAAATCGAAACGGCATACGAAAATCAAATCGGCACGCGTATCACGCATAGATCCAAACCTATCGCCTACGCATGCAAGAATAGTCAAACCAACCCCCGATGTCGATGTACAAACGTCAAACCATCGAGAAAACCCAAACACACCAATCGTGATTTCAAAACTCACTAATTATATAAGAAATAGGGTTTAGTTCATCAAAACCATAAAATTAAACAATTCGTTTTATTTTCCAAAAACCTAGTTAGCACAAATTCCCATTTCGGTTCAAAACTTGATGTTTTACCCAAACTAAATATTTTGACGATTCTAATGGCCAAAATGCTCGCTTAATATCATAATTAGATCATACAAATCACCTCCATATTTTTAATCTCACGAATTAGCATTAACTCAAAATTCAAGTTTGCAACAAATATCGATTTTAACACTTTTCAAAGTAAAATTCACAATTTATCAATTAAGCATGGTTTTGCATGATCAAAGTCGCTAAACAACAAATTAAAATGCTAATAAAGTCATCAAAACCTTAATTACATTTTAAATCACAATTTATATGTATTTCACTAAAACCTAGTTTGCAAATTACATAATTAATACAAATTTAAATTTAACAAAGATATAAACTACCAACTAGATTAGTTTTAGCATAACAACATGTTAAACTACACAATTTTCCCATGATCAATTATAAGAACCCCAACTTAAATTCACAACCCTAATCTAGAATTTCTTAATCATACAATTGAACCCACATAAAACAAAATTAACACTTAATTAAGCTAACTACAAGCAATTAACAACGATTTAAGCAAAAAGGGTTAGAATTTACCCAAACAAATTGAAGATCCCACAAGCACACATAGCCCTCCAAAATGCTCCCTTGTCACCAAAATCCATGCGATAAGGGCTAAGCAAAAATGGGTAGGAGTCGGATTTGGGTTTTGGGATTTTTTTGATGGATTTTGGGGCTATTTTTGAAGAAGTTTTGAAGAGAAAAGAGAAGGGGAAAAGGGAGGGCTGTTGTTGCTGTAGGAGAGGGAGGGGTCGGCCAGAAATTGATGGGGGGGAGGAGAGAGAGGGAGGTAGAGAAAGTGGGGGTGAAGTCAAAGTCAAAGTAAGGTCAAAAGTCCACCTAATTCACCCATTTTCTTTTCTTTTCTTTCATATCTTTTCCTTTGAAAATCAAGTGGGGAAAACTATGGTGGCTGCTGAATTCAGCCATGGGGAGGAGTAAGTGGGGGTGTGTGGTGTGGGTACGGGTGTGGGGTGATGAAAAATGATAAATACAATACCCCAAATATCCATTTACGCTAAAAAAAGCCTTTTTTCTTCAATAATTTCTAAACCGTTTTGGCAAATGATTTCGTTCCAAAAACCACATGATAAAATTTTATTTAATGTTTTATGATGCACAAAATTTGTTTCGACTCATTCCAATTTGTAATTTTCCCTAATTAAATGTATTAGTGACGGCTTAAAATAATAATAAAATAATATTTTTTTCAGAAAATTTGAAATTTCACCAGCGGCTCAATAAACACCAAATAATAGCAATTACATAGCTAGAATATGTATATTTAATTTTTATAATAAGATATTTGTATTTTGACTTTTTACAGAAAACCCCCTTATTTTACCGTTTTTTCGATATTTCACCGAAACGATTTTCAAAACGTTACACAACCTTACTATCTGCAACCTTCTTATAGATACAAGGTTCATCTATATTTTTGATGAAGTCAAACTCTTTGACTACAACATCAAAACAGATGTTCCAACTCCGCAATACTTGCTTTAACCCATAGATGGATTTAAGCAGCTTGCACACCTTTCCGCTGCTCCCACTATCTACGAAGCCCTCTGGCTGAGTCATGTACACGTACTCCTCTAAATCATCATTTAGAAAGGCGGTCTTAACATCCATTTGCCAGATTTCGTAGTCATGGTATGCAGGAATGGCAAGTAAGATCCATATGGATTTAAGCATAGCCACTGGAGAAAAGGTTTCGTCATAATCCACACCTGGTCGTTGACGAAAACCCTTTGCAACAAGTCTAGCTTTAAAAGTCTCAACTTTTCCATCTACACCAAGTTTCTTCTTAAAGATCTATTTGCTCCGAATGGGTTTTACTCCTTCAGAAGCAACTTCCAACGTCCATACTTTGTTGGTGTACATAGATTCCATCTCAGATCGCATTGCATCCAGCCATTTCACAGAGTCCCTACTCGTGATGGCCTGCTCGAAGCTAGTCGGGTCATCATCTTCCATGATGCAATCCTCGCATCCACCGTCAATGAGAAAACTGTAGTATCTCTCAGGTGGATGAGAAACCCTACTAGATCGGCGGAGAGGCCGGGGTTCGTCGGGCACTACTGAATCCTCTGGTTCCACCAAATCTGCTGTCGTAGTTTGTGTTGCTGGAACTTCTTCCAGTTCTACCTCCTTGCCACTACTTTCCTTTGCAAGAAATTCCTTTTCTAAAAAGGTGGCATGCTGAGCAACAAACACCTTTTGTTCGTCAGGGTGGTAGAAGATATGTCCTCGCGAATGCTTGGGAAATCCTACAAACTTGCACAGAAACGATCTTGCCTCGAGCTTGTCCGGATTTTGCTTTTTAACATAGGCTGGACAACCCCATATCTTAACGAAATTAAGACACAGTCTCTTCCCCTCCCATATCTCATATGGAGTGGTAGGCACCGATTTTGTCACGTCCCGCTTCCCAAAATACGGAAAACGAGGGATGATTAGGCCAGCCATGCTCCTACGGTCAAGAAATAATCCTGCCGTATCACACTTCGGCTTCTAGCATTACATGGTAATCAGTAAATAAGGCACAGTAGTAAAGAAATTACATCACTGAATTATTACATTAAAATCCATTGTTCACAAATTACAAATAAACATGAAGAGTTACTAAACAAGTTCGATTACACGATCGCTTTTATGGAAAACGGTAAAGAAATAAAAGTACTCCAGACTAGATCTCCGTGAGCTCGAAAGATAAATCCGTCTCCTGCGCTGGTTCTGCCATGAAATCAAAATCCATGAATGTGCCATACATGCGCACAGAAACAACATCTAAGTGCATCGGGTGTGCACGAAACATCTGTCGTAGGCAACAGGTGTGCCTGACAGCAAAATCAGGTGCATCTGAAATGCACAAAAAAAAAATCTCGATTTAGTGCATCTGGTGTGCACCATATCGCATCTCGTAACAGGCGCCCAACAGGCGCTAAAAATCCAATCCGGTGCATAAAATGCACAAAACAAATGTCGAGCATCACCCTCGAAATCGAAATCCAGTGTATCCAAGTGCACAAAATATATGTCACTGCATTGCCAGCATATATAAACTATACAGAGTGTAGGAACCAAATCGCGTGCGTGCATACGCACAAAATCAACTCAACTGTTTAAAACCGTAAAATCACAAACATGTGAAACTAAAGCACGAAAACGATATCAAGTGCATCACCGTGCAAAGATCGTAAATCCTCAATCATCAAAATCAAATCATACGAATAAATCACCCAAAACATCGAAATCAATAATGGCGGAATAGTATCGCTCAAGTGCATCCTCTAAGAATCTCGGGCCAACTGTCGCGGTCACTAATGGGACGTCTCGTCGATGATCATGAACTCTGGCCTGCTGGTGTGCGTAACCATGACCACTCCTGGGTCAAGGTCTTCACTGTGAATTACCAATCTTTCGGTCCATCGGCTCATCGGCCCTGTCAGGTGTGCTAACAGGGACGATTCCGTTCTGGCACTTCTCTGGTCATCTCTTGGTCAATCATCGCGACCACTCGTAAGACAGCATATCACTGGCGTCGGCCTCTGGCTCTCTGAATGTACGTGACACATCTGACCCTGGGTGCAAGTATCATTACAGCAGTGTCCTGGAAGAAATCCTGCTCACGGTCTCTTCCATGTCTCGTCTCTGCCAACTGTCCGGAAGTCATCGTCCTTTCCTATATCTGCATCTTGCTCCGGAATGGTTGCATACCCATCGCGACCTCTTCTGGAAGGTAAGTCCAAGTACCATGCCTCGGCATGCGCATCGCCTCTCTGATGTCGGCGGAGTGGAACGTCATCTCATCTAGATCTGGTGCGAACCTCTTACTCCACTTTTCTCTAATGTCGTCTGCTTTGGACTCGTCTCGTCGCGGCTGCATGGACTGAGCTCCAACGACTATCCTCGTATCTGGAGTCTCCCAAGAATGCATCTCACCACCTAGCATCCGAATTAAGTCGAGCCATCCGATCGAGTCGTCAAAACCTCATAATCCCCCAAGAGCTCAACCTCTTGGGCACAGTTTAATAGTATCGAGTACATACCACAGCATCGGTGGTCCAGCCGTAGAAGGGCAAACCCAAGCCTCACTAATGGCGCCGTAGAACTGCCGCAAACCCGAAGGTTCAAAGGCTTTCACACGGTCATTAAGTCGAGTTAGGGTTTCATTCTTCTAGAGGGACCATAGAATTGCCTGCATGTCTTTCCGACTACTTTAAACTTGGAATAATAGGTTTCGGACATTCGATCGTCTCTGTCGACTCCCAACGTCTCCGCGTGAAGTCGTCTCTAGCTGGAATCAATCTACCTGATGACCTCGCATCGGGGTAGGCGAACGATTCACATGTCCTAGTCATTCATCCACGATGACTAGCGACCTTCTATCATCTCTTAGTACAACTCGTTCTGTACTAACTCCAGCATCTGGGGCAATACCTCGTCGTTCGCGGCAATATCTGGCTCGCTCGTCTGCACGCTGAACAGTGCCTCGATCATCAGGAGTAAGCAACACACCAACGGTCATCAAAATCTGGCTGGCCTCCATCATCGGCTCAATTCTCTAGTGTCGACCAGCACCTCCAAGTAACCTCATAAGGGCGATCCGCCAAACGCTCGTGGCGCGGAAACACAGTAAGAAGACACATCTCTGCAATCGTGTGTCGCCGGAATTTCGCCCTGGTCAGTCCTCGTTCGTGACGAGCTTGTGCTGACCGCAACTCTAGCCGTAGCTCTCCCTGCCGTAACCGTAGCAGCAAAACCAAACTGGTACCGATGAGGCTAGATCGGAATGAATATAATACTGAGCAAAGAAATGTACATCCTAAGGCTTCTTAAGTGGAGTAGCGTATCGTAAATATGCCGCGGAACATACCCACGGTAGGTCACTCTACTTTAGTCACCTATTCCATCAACCAAGGGCCATCCTACGCTCCGAAGGTAAAACCTAACGCTCTGATACCAACTTTGTCACGACCCGAAAGTACGGAACATGACCGGCACTTAAACTACGAACGTCTCGAGGCGTAAGTAATCTAAATAAACCGAAAACCCAGAAATCCAAACCAAGAAAAGCAGTAGAGTACAGGAAAACCAATTTAAAACAAGTAGTTTTAATAGCATAAGCCGAATTATGCGGTTTTTAAGAACATCAAAATTTACTGAAAATTTCGGCAGAGTCTCCTTTGTAAAAACTGGCTCCCAAACGGGATACAACATGAATAGTATACGAAATCAATAAAAAGGCATCCCCAAGCGGGAGCTAGCTCTTCGTCAATCGACGGTCACAACCACACAAGCAATATAATATACAACGCCAACGGCGAGGATCAAAACTCAAAAGGAACTCAAAACCACCAGAAATATAACGAGCGACTCTAAGGTCTAAAGAATAAACAACACTGGTCTCTATCTCAAAAAATACATGTTTGGTTGATGGAATTTACTAGATACAACGGAATAATATTATACAAGGTAATATGATGGGTACGATACAAGAAAAACCCACCTACTAGCAAGTCACCCGAATGAAACTGAGCCCGCAAAGCCGTAATGAAACCTGTACGGCAAACCTGCAAGAAACTGGGGCACAACGGGGGTGAGTTGCCAACTCGTGAATAGAAAAATATCTACGCACAGAAATCGCATAAATAACGCAACCTAGGTCAATGATCATAATATATCCTCAAAAATATACATAACAAGCAGCCTATAACAATGGCTAGGGTAATATCTAACCGAGTGAAATCTCATATGCCCATGTCAGTGCCTCAGGTAGCAATATATCATATGAATGAGGTATGAATGCATGAAAACAGAATACATGTAAATGAAGAAACTGTTTTCATAAATTAGTGAGATTTCCTTCGTATTTTTAAACTGAGGTATCATAATGAAATCAGTATCAACAGTGTCTAGCATCGACACGAAACATAAATCTCACTGTCTCGAAATATCAATGTCTCAATCTCAATATCTAGGGCGCCGTCAGTCCAGACCGGCCCCTACCATCCATCTCAAGACCACGACGGTATCCTCCGGATATCCGACGCGTCGGGTAATATCACCGGTAGGTAATCTGTCTCCTGCCAGGCTCAACGTCAACACCACATTCATCTTGTCCCGGGGTACCATACCGGGCCCACCATGTACCCGTGACGGTTCCTCCACTCCTCGACACGGATCTCGAAAACCACAGCAAACTCATGGTGGACGACACTTACATCACTAGAAAACCGCAATTTACATATTTTAAAAGGTTAATAAGTTTAGAAATTTTGCGGCTTTCCCCCGAAATCCAGAAATATCATAAATCTCAAGAAGTCATCATAAGTGCATATGTCAATGCTAATGAATGTATATGGTATCAATAACCAAGTTGCAATGTATGATTAATAACTAGGCATGAACAATGGAATAACAGTATGCATGAAGTGACAAGTAATAACTACAATGTCTAAACTGGCATATAACCCAGGTACACTAATATCGTATCAACTACTAACTAACAAGCTAAGCCAAGCAATAGTATTTTCTAAGTGTACGTGACATGGCAATTACCGATGAAGATGTGTGTGAGCCGGCAAGTAAGTGTATGTGGTACATACGCATCATCGGTAATGGTGCTGGTGTCCTAACAGCATGATATCAATAATGGAGTATGCAGCAAAATAAGTATACGGGGCAGAGCGAACAGCAATAATGTGCGGAAGCAGAATACTAGACACAACGATAACTAATCAGTATTAAACTAATATAAGTCCTACAAATGGTGCCTTTTGAAATAACACGAATCATGGGGTTTTGAAAATAGGGGCTACGGTGTTTTTATGAAAAGATACGTCTTTTGAAATATCCGTAGGATCCCTTGGGCTGTCTTTTAAAATACCCACGATTCGTTAGTTTTTGAAATAGGTAAGAAGTCTAATCTAATCTAACAACTACACTAAACTATACGGCTGAACTACAGGTAAGGGAACCGCCTATCATCTGAGTCGATACATATACATACCTGTATATGTATAGTCGGTGATCCCGCCTCAATAATATCATATCCGATACCATATCTATAATCAGGCATCCCAAGTCAAGAGTGCGGATCAATCATCAATATAGCTCGTACGTAAATCCGTCGTACGGCATCCCAATCTGGGTACGGGTCAATATCACATTCATCATACTATTCACCTGATATCCTCTTTATCAATTATCATGATCGGGGTACTGATCTACGTCTAGTACCATACTGATACCGCCTACGTATGCATGGACGTGTGTGAAACACTACGTCAAGGACCCGCTACAACGTCATGTCGTATCTAAGATACGAACCCTGCTATATCACCGATCTCACGGCCTCAAATCAAATCTACTCGACTCAGCTCAATCCCAAGTATCATCCTCAAATCCGTATGTGAACACATAGTCCCATGCCCATGTGAACACATAACTATAAAGAATCCCATGAGCACATATCAATAGGAAAGTATGCAAGTATGTATGTGTGTATGTGTAGTGCAACACTACCCTAGGGTTCGCAACGCTAAGGTAATCCAACACACCAATATATATCCTAAACATCGTTATTAATCCCAAATAACATATAAAAAATTGTTGGTGTGTATACGCATCCGTATACACCACCACGGACTGCGGGGGTGCTATACGCCATCCACCCGACTTTTCCCCGTAGATATAAATCTACTCACCTGGTCCTCGCTCGCCGGTGCCGACGCCGCCAGGCGCTTGCTTGTCGTCCCGAAGTTCACATGGGGTACCTACATATCATAACGCACCATATCGCATTAAAACTAAATTCGAAATCGAAACGGCATACGAAAATCAAATCGGCACGCGTATCACGCATAGATCCAAACCTATCGCCTACGCATGTAAGAATAGTCAAACCAACCCCCGATGTCGATGTACAAACGTCAAACCATCGAGAAAACCCAAACACACCAATCGTGATTTCAAAACTCACTAATTATATAAGAAATAGGGTTTAGTTCATCAAAACCATAAAATTAAACAATTCGTTTTATTTTCCAAAAACCTAGTTAGCACAAATTCCCATTTCGGTTCAAAACTTGATGTTTTACCCAAACTAAATATTTTGACGATTCTAATGGCCAAAATGCTCACTTAATATCATAATTAGGTCATACAAATCACCTCCATATTTTTAATCTCACGAATTAGCATTAACTCAAAATTCAAGTTTGCAACAAATATCGATTTTAATACTTTTCAAAGTAAAATTCACAATTTATCAATTAAGCATGGTTTTGCATGATCAAAGTCGCTAAACAACAAATTAAAATGCTAATAAAGTCATCAAAACCTTAATTACATTTTAAATCACAATTTATATGTATTTCACTAAAACCTAGTTTGCAAATTACATAATTAATACAAATTTAAATTTAACAAAGATATAAACTACCAACTAGATTAGTTTTAGCATAACAACATGTTAAACTACACAATTTTCCCATGATCAATTATAAGAACCCCAACTTAAATTCACAACCCTAATCTAGAATTTCTTAATCATACAATTGAACCCACATAAAACCAAATTAACACTTAATTAAGCTAACTACAAGCAATTAACAACGATTTAAGCAAAAAGGGTTAGAATTTACCCAAACAAATTGAAGATCCCACAAGCACACATAGCCCTCCAAAATGCTCCCTTGTCACCAAAATCCATGCGATAAGGGCTAAGCAAAAATGGGTAGGAGTCGGATTTGGGTTTTGGGATTTTTTTGATGGATTTTGGGGCAATTTTTGAAGAAGTTTTGAAGAGGAAAGAGAAGGGGAAAAGGGGGGGCTGTTGTTGCTGTAGGAGAGGGAGGGGTCGGCCAGAAATTGAGGGGGGGAGGAGAGAGAGGGAGGTAGAGAAAGTGGGGGTGAAGTCAAAGTCAAAGTAAGGTCAAAAGTCCACCTAATTCACCCATTTTCTTTTCTTTTCTTTCATATCTTTTCCTTTGAAAATCAAGTGGGGAAAACTATGGTGGCTGCTGAATTCAGCCATGGGGAGGAGTAAGTGGGGGTGTGTGGGTGTGGGTACGGGTGTGGGATGATGAAAAATGATAAATACAATACCCCAAACATCCATTTACGCTAAAAAAAAGCCTTTTTTCTTCAATAATTTCTAAACCGTTTTGGCAAATGATTTCGTTCCAAAAACCACATGATAAAATTTTATTTAATGTTTTATGATGCACAAAATTTGTTTCGACTCATTCCAATTTGTAATTTTCCCTAATTAAATGTATTAGTGACGGCTTAAAATAATAATAAAATAATATTTTTTTCAGAAAATTTGAAATTTCACCAGCGGCTCAATAAACACCAAATAATAGCAATTACATAGCTAGAATATATATATTTAATTTTTATAATAAGATATTTGTATTTTGACTTTTTACAGAAAACCCCCTTATTTTACCGTTTTTTCGATATTTCACCGAAACGATTTTCAAAACGTTACACAACCTTACTATCTGCAACCTTCTTATAGATACAAGATTCATCTACGTTTTTGATGAAGTCAAACTCTTTGACTACAACATCAAAACAGATGTTCCAACTCCGCAATACTTGCTTTAACCCATAGATGGATTTAAGCAGCTTGCACACCTTTCCGCTGCTCCCACTATCTACGAAGCCCTCTGGCTGAGTCATGTACACGTACTCCTCTAAATCATCATTTAGAAAGGCGGTCTTAACATCCATTTGCCAGATTTCGTAGTCATGGTATGCAGGAATGGCAAGTAAGATCCAGATGAATTTAAGCATAGCCACTGGAGAAAAGGTTTCGTCATAATCCACACCTGGTCGTTGACGAAAACCCTTTGCAACAAGTCTAGCTTTAAAAGTCTCAACTTTTCCATCTACACCAAGTTTCTTCTTAAAGATCTATTTGCTCCGAATGGGTTTTACCCCTTCAGAAGCAACTTCCAACGTCCATACTTTGTTGGTGTACATAGATTCCATCTCAGATCGCATTGCATCCAGCCATTTCACAGAGTCCCTACTCGTGATGGCCTGCTCGAAGCTAGTCGGGTCATCATCTTCCATGATGCAATCCTCGCATCCACCGTCAATGAGAAAACTGTAGTATCTCTCAGGTGGATGATAAACCCTACTAGATCGGCGGAGAGGCCGGGGTTCGTCGGGCACTACTGAATCCTCTGGTTCCACCAAATCTGCTGTCGTAGTTTGTGTTGCTGGAACTTCTTCCAGTTCTACCTCCTTGCCACTACTTTCCTTTGCAAGAAATTCCTTTTCTAAAAAGGTGGCATGCTGAGCAACAAACACCTTTTGTTCGTCAGGGTGGTAGAAGATATGTCCTCGCGAATGCTTGGGAAATCCTACAAACTTGCACAGAAACGATCTTGCCTCGAGCTTGTCCGGATTTTGCTTTTTAACATAGGCTGGACAACCCCATATCTTAACGAAATTAAGACACAGTCTCTTCCCCTCCCATATCTCATATGGAGTGGTAGGCACCGATTTTGTCACGTCCCGCTTCCCAAAATACGGAAAACGAGGGATGATTAGGCCAGCCATGCTCCTACGGTCAAGAAATAATCCTGCCGTATCACACTTCGGCTTCTAGCATTACATGGTAATCAGTAAATAAGGCACAGTAGTAAAGAAATTACATCACTGAATTATTACATTAAAATCCATTGTTCACAAATTACAAATAAACATGAAGAGTTACTAAACAAGTTCGATTACACGATCGCTTTTATGGAAAACGGTAAAGAAATAAAAGTACTCCAGACTAGATCTCCGTGAGCTCGAAAGATAAATCCGTCTCCTGCGCTGGTTCTGCCATGAAATCAAAATCCATGAATGTGCCATACATGCGCACAGAAACAACATCTAAGTGCATCGGGTGTGCATGAAACATCTGTCGTAGGCAACAGGTGTGCCTGACAGCAAAATCAGGTGCATCTGACATGCACAAAAAAAAAATCACGATTTAGTGCATCTGGTGTGCACCACATCGCATCTCGTAACAGGCGCCCAACAGGCGCTAAAAATCCAATCCGGTGCATAAAATGCACAAAACAAATGTCGAGCATCACCCTCGAAATCGAAATCCAGTGTATCCAAGTGCACAAAATATATGTCACTGCACTGCCAGTATATATAAACTATACAGAGTGTAGGAACCAAATCGCGTGCGTGCATACGCACAAAATCAACTCAACTGTTTAAAACCGTAAAATCACAAACATGTGAAACTAAAGCACGAAAACGATATCAAGTGCATCACCGTGCAAAGATCATAAATCCTCAATCATCAAAATCAAATCATACGAATAAATCACCCAAAACATCGAAATCAATAATGGCGGAATAGTATCGCTCAAGTGCATCCTCTAAGAATCTCGGGCCAACTGTCGCGGTCACTAATGGGACGTCTCGTCGATGATCATGAACTCTGGCCTGCTGGTGTGCGTAACCATGACCACTCCTGGGTCAAGGTCTTCACTGTGAATTACCAATCTTTCGGTCCATCGGCTCATCAGCCCTGTCAGGTGTGCTAACAGGGACGATTCCGTTCTGGCACTTCTCTGGTCATCTCTTGGTCAATCATCGCGACCACTCGTAAGACAGCATATCACTGGCGTCGGCCTCTGGCTCTCTGAATGTACGTGACACATCTGACCCTGGGTGCAAGTATCATTGCAGCAGTGTCCTGGAAGAAATCCTGCTCACGGTCTCTTCCATGTCTCGTCTCTGCCAACTGTCCGGAAGTCATCGTCCTTTCCTATATCTGCATCTTGCTCCGGAATGGCTGCATACCCATCGCGACCTCTTCTGGAAGGTAAGTCCAAGTACCATGCCTCGGCATGCGCATCGCCTCTCTGATGTCGGCGGAGTGGAACGTCATCTCATCTAGATCTGGTGCGAACCTCTTACACCATTTTTCTCTAATGTCGTCTGCTTTGGACTCGTCTCGTCGCGGCTGCATGGACTGAGCTCCAACGACTATCCTCGTATCTGGAGTCTCCCAAGAATGCATCTCACCACCTAGCATCCGAATTAAGTCGAGCCATCCGATCGAGTCGTCAAAACCTCATAATCCCCCTAGAGCTCAACCTCTTGGGCACAGTTTAATAGTATCGAGTACATACCACAGCATCGGTGGTCCAGCCGTAGAAGGGCAAACCCAAGCCTCACTAATGGCGCCGTAGAACTGCCGCAAACCCGAAGGTTCAAAGGCTTTCACACGGTCATTAAGTCGAGTTAGGGTTTCATTCTTCTAGAGGGACCATAGAATTGCCTGCATGTCTTTCCGACTACTTTAAACTTGGAATAATAGGTTTCTGACATTCGATCGTCTCTGTCGACTTCCAACGTCTCCGCGTGAAGTCGTCTCTAGCTGGAATCAATCTACCTGATGACCTCGCATCGGGGTAGACGAACGATTCACATGTCCTAGTCATTCATCCACGATGACTAGCGACCTTCTATCATCTCTTAGTACAACTCGTTCTGCACTAACTCCAGCATCTGGGGCAATACCTCGTCGTTCGCGGCAATATCTGGCTCGCTCGTCTGCACGCTGAACAGTGCCTCGATCATCAGGAGTAAGCAACACACCAACGGTCATCAAAATCTGGCTGGCCTCCATCATCGGCTCAATTCTCTAGTGTCGACCAGCACCTCCAAGTAACCTCATAAGGGCGATCCGCCAAACGCTCGTGGCGCGGAAACACAGTAAGAAGACACATCTCTGCAATCGTGTGTCGCCGGAATTTCGCCCTGGTCAGTCCTCGTTCGTGACGAGCTTGTGCTGACCGCAACTCTAGCCGTAGCTCTCCCTGCCGTAACCGTAGCAGCAAAACCAAACTGGTACCGATGAGGCTAGATCGGAATGAATATAATACAGAGCAAAGAAATGTACATCCTAAGGCTTCTTAAGTGGAGTAGCGTATCGTAAATATGCCGCGGAATATACCCACGGTACGTCACTCTACTTTAGTCACATATTCCATCAACCAAGGGTCATCCTACGCTCCGAAGGTAAAACCTAACGCTCTGATACCAACTTTGTCACGACCCGAAAGTACGGAACATGACCGGCACTTAAACTACGAACGTCTCGAGGCGTAAGTAATCTAAGTAAACCGAAAACCCAGAAATCCAAACCAAGAAAAGCAGTAGAGTACAGGAAAACCAATTTAAAACAAGTAGTTTTAATAGCATAAGCCGAATTATGCGGTTTTTAAGAACATCAAAATTTACTGAAAATTTCGGCAGAGTCTCCTTTGTAAAAACTGGCTCCCAAACGGGATACAACATGAATAGTATACGAAATCAATAAAAAGGCATCCCCAAGCGGGAGCTAGCTCTTCGTCAATCGACGGTCACAACCACACAAGCAATATAATATACAACGCCAACGGCGAGGATCAAAACTCAAAAGGAACTCAAAACCACCAGAAATATAACGAGCGACTCTAAGGTCTAAAGAATAAACAACACTGGTCTCTATCTCAAAAAATACATGTTTGGTTGATGGAATTTACTAGATACAACGGAATAATATTATACAAGGTAATATGATGGGTACGATACAAGAAAAACCCACCTACTAGCAAGTCACCCGAATGAAACTGAGCCCGCAAAGCCGTAATGAAACCTGTACGGCAAACCTGCAAGAAACTGGGGCACAACGGGGGTGAGTTGCCAACTTGTGAATAGAAAAATATATACGCACAGAAATCGCATAAATAACGCAACCTAGGTCAATGATCATAATATATCCTCAAAAATATACATAACAAGCAGCCTATAACAATGGCTAGGGTAATATCTAACCGAGTGAAATCTCATATGCCCGTGTCAGTGCCTCAGGTAGCAATATATCATATGAATGAGGTATGAATGCATGAAAACAGAATACATGTAAATGAAGAAACTGTTTTCATAAATTAGTGAGATTTCCTTCGTATTTTTAAACTGAGGTATCATAATGAAATCAGTATCAACAGTGTCTAGCATCGACACGAAACATAAATCTCACTGTCTCGAAATATCAATGTCTCAATCTCAATATCTAGGGCGCCGTCAGTCCAGACCGGCCCCTACCATCCATCTCAAGACCACGACGGTATCCTCCGGATATCCGACGCGTCGGGTAATATCACCGGTAGGTAATCTGTCCCCTGCCAGGCTCAACGTCAACACCACATTCATCTTGCCCCGGGGTACCATACCGGGCCCACCATGTACCCGTGACGGTTCCTCCACTCCTCGACACGGATCTCGAAAACCACAGCAAACTCATGGTGGACGACACTTACATCACTAGAAAACCGCAATTTACATATTTTAAAAGGTTAATAAGTTTAGAAATTTTGCGGCTTTCCCCCGAAATCCAGAAATATCATAAATCTCAAGAAGTCATCATAAATGCATATGTCAATACTAATGAATGTATATGGTATCAATAACCAAGTTGCAATGTATGATTAATAACTAGGCATGAACAATGGAATAACAGTATGCATGAAGTGACAAGTAATAACTACAATGTCTAAACTGGCATATAACCCAGGTACACTAATATCGTATCAACTACTAACTAACAAGCTAAGCCAAGCAATAGTATTTTCTAAGTGTACGTGACATGGCAATTACCGATGAAGATGTGTGTGAGCCGGCAAGTAAGTGTATGTGGTACATACGCATCATCGGTAATGGTGCGGTGTCCTAACAGCATGATATCAATAATGGAGTATGCAGCAAAATAAGTATACGGGGCAGAGCGAACAGCAATAATGTGCGGAAGCAGAATACTAGACACAACGATAACTAATCAGTATTAAACTAATATAAGTCCTACAAATGGTGCCTTTTGAAATAACACGAATCATGGGGTTTTGAAAATAGGGGCTACGGTGTTTTTATGAAAAGATACGTCTTTTGAAATATCCGTAGGATCCCTTGGGCTGTCTTTTAAAATACCCACGATTCGTTAGTTTTTGAAATAGGTAAGAAGTCTAATCTAATCTAACAACTATACTAAACTATACGGCTGAACTACAGGTAAGGGAACCGCCTATCATCTGAGTCGATACATATACATACCTGTATATGTATAGTCGGTGATCCCGCCTCAATAATATCATATCCGATACCATATCTATAATCAGGCATCCCAAGTCAAGAGTGCGGATCAATCATCAATATAGCTCGTACGTAAATCCGTCGTACGGCATCCCAATCTGGGTACGGGTCAATATCACATTCATCATACTATTCACCTGGTATCCTCTTTATCAATTATCATGATCGGGGTACTGATCTACGTCTAGTACCATACTGATACCGCCTACGTATGCATGGACGTGTGTGAAACACTACGTCAAGGACCCGCTACAACGTCATGTCGTATCTAAGATACGAACCCTGCTATATCACCGATCTCACGGCCTCAAATCAAATCTACTCGACTCAGCTCAATCCCAAGTATCATCCTCAAATCCGTATGTGAACACATAGTCCCATACCCATGTGAACACATAACTATAAAGAATCCCATGAGCACATATCAATAGGAAAGTATGCAAGTATGTATGTGTGTATGTGTAGTGCAACACTACCCTAGGGTTCGCAACGCTAAGGTAATCCAACACACCAATATATATCCTAAGCATCGTTATTAATCCCAAATAACATATAAAAAATTGTTGGTGTGTATACGCATCCGTATACACCACCACGGACTGCGGGGGTGCTATACGCCATCCACCCGACTTCTCCCCGTAGATATAAATCTACTCACCTGGTCCTCGCTCGCCGGTGCCGACGCCGCCAGGCGCTTGCTTGTCGTCCCGAAGTTCACATGGGGTACCTACATATCATAACGCACCATATCGCATTAAAACTAAATTCGAAATCGAAACGGCATACGAAAATCAAATCGGCACGCGTATCACGCATAGATCCAAACCTATCGCCTACGCATGCAAGAATAGTCAAACCAACCCCCGATGTCGATGTACAAACGTCAAACCATCGAGAAAACCCAAACACACCAATCGTGATTTCAAAACTCACTAATTATATAAGAAATAGGGTTTAGTTCATCAAAACCATAAAATTAAACAATTCGTTTTATTTTCCAAAAACCTAGTTAGCACAAATTCCCATTTCGGTTCAAAACTTGATGTTTTACCCAAACTAAATATTTTGACGATTCTAATGGCCAAAATGCTCACTTAATATCATAATTAGGTCATACAAATCACCTCCATATTTTTAATCTCACGAATTAGCATTAACTCAAAATTCAAGTTTGCAACAAATATCGATTTTAACACTTTTCAAAGTAAAATTCACAATTTATCAATTAAGCATGGTTTTGCATGATCAAAGTCGCTAAACAACAAATTAAAATGCTAATAAAGTCATCAAAACCTTAATTACATTTTAAATCACAATTTATATGTATTTCACTAAAACCTAGTTTGCAAATTACATAATTAATACAAATTTAAATTTAACAAAGATATAAACTACCAACTAGATTAGTTTTAGCATAACAACATATTAAACTACACAATTTTCCCATGATCAATTATAAGAACCCCAACTTAAATTCACAACCCTAATCTAGAATTTCTTAATCATACAATTGAACCCACATAAAACCAAATTAACACTTAATTAAGCTAACTACAAGCAATTAACAACGATTTAAGCAAAAAGGGTTAGAATTTACCCAAACAAATTGAAGATCCCACAAGCACACATAGCCCTCCAAAATGCTCCCTTGTCACCAAAATCCATGCGATAAGGGCTAAGCAAAAATGGGTAGGAGTCGGATTTGGGTTTTGGGATTTTTTTGATGGATTTTGGGGCAATTTTTGAAGAAGTTTTGAAGAGAAAAGAGAAGGGGAAAAGGGGGGCTGTTGTTGCTGTAGGAGAGGGAGGGGTCGGCCAGAAATTGAGGGGGGGAGGAGAGAGAGGGAGGTAGAGAAAGTGGGGGTGAAGTCAAAGTCAAAGTAAGGTCAAAAGTCCACCTAATTCACCCATTTTCTTTTCTTTTCTTTCATATCTTTTCCTTTGAAAATCAAGTGGGGAAAACTATGGTGGCTGCTGAATTCAGCCATGGGGAGGAGTAAGTGGGGGTGTGTGGGTGTGGGTACTGGTGTGGGGTGATGAAAAATGATAAATACAATACCCCAAACATCCATTTACGCTAAAAAAAAGCATTTTTTCTTCAATAATTTCTAAACCGTTTTGGCAAATGATTTCGTTCCAAAAACCACATGATAAAATTTTATTTAATGTTTTATGATGCACAAAATTTGTTTCGACTCATTCCAATTTGTAATTTTCCCTAATTAAATGTGTTAGTGACGGCTTAAAATAATAATAAAATAATATTTTTTTCAGAAAATTTGAAATTTTACCAGCGGCTCAATAAACACCAAATAATAGCAATTACATAGCTAGAATATGTATATTTAATTTTTATAATAAGATATTTGTATTTTGATTTTTTACAGAAAACCCCCTTATTTTACCGTTTTTTCGATATTTCACCGAAACGATTTTCAAAACGTTACACAACCTTACTATCTGCAACCTTCTTATAGATACAAGGTTCATCTACGTTTTTGATGAAGTCAAACTCTTTGACTACAACATCAAAACAGATGTTCCAACTCCGCAATACTTGCTTTAACCCATAGATGGATTTAAGCAGCTTGCACACCTTTCCGCTGCTCCCACTATCTACGAAGCCCTCTGGCTGAGTCATGTACACGTACTCCTCTAAATCATCATTTAGAAAGGCGGTCTTAACATCCATTTGCCAGATTTCGTAGTCATGGTATGCAGGAATGGCAAGTAAGATCCAGATGGATTTAAGCATAGCCACTGGAGAAAAGGTTTCGTCATAATCCACACCTGGTCGTTGACGAAAACCCTTTGCAACAAGTCTAGCTTTAAAAGTCTCAACTTTTCCATCTACACCAAGTTTCTTCTTAAAGATCTATTTGCTCCGAATGGGTTTTACCCCTTCAGAAGCAACTTCCAACGTCCATACTTTGTTGGTGTACATAGATTCCATCTCAGATCGCATTGCATCCAGCCATTTCACAGAGTCCCTACTCGTGATGGCCTGCTCGAAGCTAGTCGGGTCATCATCTTCCATGATGCAATCCTCGCATCCACCGTCAATGAGAAAACTGTAGTATCTCTCAGGTGATGAGAAACCCTACTAGATCGGCGGAGAGGCCGGGGTTCGTCGGGCACTACTGAATCCTCTGGTTCCACCAAATCTGCTGTCGTAGTTTGTGTTGCTGGAACTTCTTCCAGTTCTACCTCCTTGCCACTACTTTCCTTTGCAAGAAATTCCTTTTCTAAAAAGGTGGCATGCTGAGCAACAAACACCTTTTGTTCGTCAGGGTGGTAGAAGATATGTTCTCGCGAATGCTTGGGAAATCCTACAAACTTGCACAGAAACGATCTTGCCTCGAGCTTGTCCGGATTTTGCTTTTTAACATAGGCTGGACAACCCCATATCTTAACGAAATTAAGACACAGTCTCTTCCCCTCCCATATCTCATATGGAGTGGTAGGCACCGATTTTGTCACGTCCCGCTTCCCAAAATACGGAAAACGAGGGATGATTAGGCCAGCCATGCTCCTACGGTCAAGAAATAATCCTGCTGTATCACACTTCGGCTTCTAGCATTACATGGTAATCAGTAAATAAGGCACAGTAGTAAAGAAATTACATCACTGAATTATTACATTAAAATCCATTGTTCACAAATTACAAATAAACATGAAGAGTTACTAACCAAGTTCGATTACACGATCGCTTTTATGGAAAACGGTAAAGAAATAAAAGTACTCCAGACTAGATCTCCGTGAGCTCGAAAGATAAATCCGTCTCCTGCGCTGGTTCTGCCATGGAATCTGAGCATGCATACTCAGGTCGTCAGAGCGACACAATAGCAATATTATTATAAGGAGGTGAAACATGTAAATGAGGTAATAACGGTGAAAGTACAATGCATGTAATCGCTATGTCACTATATGATGCAAAGTATGATCTGTGTCCCTATCAGTCTCTAGGTCATGTTTGAAATCGTATAGTGGAAACGAGGATCATGTTTAACAGGAGTCTCGTACATACCCGAGACAACGGCCCACATGCCCAGGACATAACCCTGTCAGCCGGATCGCTGGATCCTACCTAATATATATATCACTGCTCGAATGATCATCCTCTAAAACACGGTCCCGCTAAATACGATTCTCTTTTCACTTCGATTTCCCCTTTTCCCCCCAGGTTTACACTATTTATGATTTTGATTGAGTCGTGTACAAGTATATCAATGGCACGGTTTTATCACTGTTCACTGTATCAATCACTGTCACGAATGTTCACTTTCCATTGGTGTACTCGTCACTTCTAAACCAATATCAATCACGCACGATAATGTAATGTCCCCTGACTCTAACATACACTAACACTAAGTATATGGCAAATGGGGTAAGATATGTGGATGTATGCCATTAACAAGCCATGATGTTATGAACCAATATGCAGCTTACAAAATTTGTATTAATTCACATGTTCGGAATTCAACGAAATGATACAAATACGATAAATAGCACACTCTGTCAGCAGTTCATCAAAATTAGTTTCAGTTCGATCGGGTTTCTGGTATTCAAGTTACAGCAGTTTCATTTTAAATGCTCGCGGCTGGAAATTCAGTTTTTGAACTGAACGTCCGTTTCGCGACACGAATTTCACCCAGTTGGGTTCAGAATTTAGCGACTCCACAGTTGAATAAAATCTAGGGTTTTCAATAGGGTATTCAACGCAACAGACGGATTCTCAATCGCGTCTGTACGTCAAAAGTTACACACTTTTTATCACTAGTTTGTCACTACTGAATCTGTTCTGAACTGTTATACATCCAGCCCTTTTTATTTACAAATTAAATAGCAAACGACCATGAAACGGAATTAAACCACTTGCGTTATTTAGCTAACAGATTTACCTTTAATAAGCTGCAGAAGTCCGCAACATACGAGTTCAGGAAACCAAGTGGTACACGTTACGGAACAGTAACCAGTAATCAGAGTCGCTCTGGACTGCAGTCCAGAGTCGCACTCCGATCCAAATATCGTCATAATTTCAGTACAGAAACCATTAGAAACTTGTATAGGGTTAAAGTTCGTCGAGTCGGCTTCGATTTAAGCCCTCGAACGCATCATTTTAATATGTACGTAATTTACGATGATTTTAACCATTTTCGGAAAGTTCTAGTTTTACAGGTATATTTGGGGGCATTCATTTTAGTCACTAACAGTCGTATTTTCCAATGAGATTCATACAAGATATTCGTCACTACATGGGCCAACATAAACAATCCAGTTCCGTCAAATTAGGTGAGTATTTTCATTGGGATCATGTATCGAACAGGTATGCCACATAATCTACCGGAAATTGTAAATTTGTAATCTATACGATTTAAGTTTGTAACATGGATATATTAGCATGTAGCAAGTAAAATACTTGCCTGGAAACGTTTCGGGGATGCACATCAACAGCAGCGTCATGAACGCGCGACGAACGGCGTGAATCGATTTGCGCGACCTTGGCTCGCGATACGGGTTTGACGTCGGAGTTGCCCGGAGACGTTTCACGGTCACTGGAAGCGGAGGGGGTGCTCTGTGGTTCGCATGGGAAGTGCTGGGGTCGCCGACGGTCGGCGGCATCGCTCCGGCGATGTGCACAGTGAAGCTCGAGACTTGGGTTATGGTATTTTGAAGAGAGAGAGAGAGAAAGAGAAGTAGTGGCTCGGGTTTGTAAATTTTGGAGGTGTTGGTGATGATGCTGGTGATGAGGAAGGTTCAGGGGCGTCGACGATGAGGCGAGAAGCTCACCGGCGTCGAGGGCAGGTGGTGGTCGAGCTCGGGTGCAGGGGAGTTTGGTGACGGCTGAAGGTGAAGGGGGTAGCGTAAGGAGCTCCGTTAGTGGAGAGGAGCGAGCGAGGGAGGAGGGTGAGGGGTAGACGAGGAGGTTGTCGTCGTCGTCAGTGGGATGAGCGGAGTTAGGTGCTCGGTGGGGTTTTCTGTGGATAGAGAAAGAGGTGAGTTTTTGTTAGTGTATATGCCCTAGAGGCCATTACTGTATCATACTAGTTTGTATATTACTTGATGGAAGCTTGGGATATTCACAGTTGTATATACAATCTTGCTCGAAATGGTAGTATGCTACTTGGTTTGTCTCTGCTTTAATATGTGCATGTGTTTCTTTTAGCATATCGCTGATATACATATTAGTAGAGCCCTTAGGATCTTTGCTTGATTACCAGCGTTGTGATGGCGCTCGCACTCGTGGGAGCTGGGTAATCCATAAGCACATCCTTATACAGGTCCCTAGTCGTTGGACTATCAAGACAGGGCATCGATACTCCGGAGTAGACTAGCGTATGCGCTTCTCATCCCAGTGTGGGAGACGGTCTGTCCCACAGCCGTCAGTACGTTGTACTTGAGATAGTATACGGGTGCTCGTTAGGTTACGAGTACACTGGACAGGACTCGTCGGGAACTGTTGGTTGGTATTATACCTATCGTCAGTTATCAGTTCCCAGGTGACATGAGTACAGCTTAGTCCGCTGACTTGACACTGTCACTTCGCCTCGAGTGTGTTCCCACTGCACTTTGATTACTACCCTACCACGGCTCAAAGGAGTCGTGCAAACTGGTAGTTTTTGGGTGCAGTCCCGAAGCACTTGGAGGCAGTGACGGTTAGACAGGATTCGTCTCCCCCGGTATTGGGGGTTGACATCGCGCTGTGTCTAGGAGAGCCATTACACAAGTAGTCCCTGGCCAGGGCAAGCGAGATATACTGGTAGGTGTCCAGTGTTATCTCAGGGTGTTCTGGGCTACACTCCGACACGACTTGTACCGCTATTAGGGGACTGACGTTCACCGCCCCCTAGGCCCGCCATGCGATGTATCAGACGAACAGACCGGACTGTACGGAGACTGTCACATACAGGCTCAGTAGGAGTTCAGATGGGGTTCACCTCGTCAGTCTTCTTATCGGCATCTACCTGGGGACCGTTACGTACAGCTAGTGCCGCTTGCGGTCTGTGGTTAAACCCACTGCCAGCGTAGTGTCGAGTCTTTAGAGTCCCACACAGAGAGCTATTCGCCTTTAGGCAAAATGAGTAGAGGTCGCATGGTTTTGCGACAGGGTTCGTTCACATCCGTGCACTTGTGCACGTTTGCTGTCCGGACAGCTTATACTAGCGGGCTTTGGTTTAAGCCGGATCCTAGTATATGATTTGGGATTGGGTTTTTCTCATTGTATTGGTGTTCCTCGGATCACGAATACGGGTGCGTATGCACAGTTGCTTGAGACAGAGGGAGAGGACTTTGATTAGGGTTAATGACTATTGTCATTTTATTAACCCTAATGCTTATGTGTGTGAATTATGGTTAATTGATATTAGTTTAATAATTGTGCATGGTTATGGTTGTTGACCATTTGACCTATCTTGACTTGTTGACCTTGTTGACACTTTGACCATCATCATTTCATTTGGAAGATGCTCTTTGATCCTTGCAATTTGCATTAAAAATGAAATGACAATGGTCATGTCTTGATTAAGCCATGACAATTATCTCACTAATTATCTAATTAAAATAATTCACACATATATGTGAGAATGGTTATTATTCTCTCATTCTATCATTCCTTTTCTCTCTCTTGTTCTTCCTCTCCCTCAAGCTCTCCCCTCTCATGTGTTGAGAAACACTTGAGCTTGAGAAAAACCTCTTCTTGATAATCTCTACTCTCATCTAGGGTTCAAGGATTAGCACTTCTTGCACCCTAGTTACTTCTAGCTTGGAGTTGAAGCCAAAGGTTGAGCCTTTCGGGTGGATCCTTCTTCGACGTGAGAAGACGACAAAGGTGACATCTTTCTACTACTCCAAGGAGCAAGGAGAGAAGGATATAAAGCCCTAGGTATAACCATTTCTACCCTTACCTAGTTTCTAGTTAGCTTTAGCTTGTTTTTGTTTAGCAAAGATCCTTCTTTGTCTAGTCCATGTTGCCTAAGTTGATAAAATTTGATTTTTATTCCGTTTTCCGCATCCCCGTAAGCACCGGGGTGGGCAACGTGGACTTACAGTGGTATCAGAGCCTAACTAAACATAAACTAGCTAGGTAGTAAACTGTATGGAAGTTCGAATCGGAAAAATCGAAAAACCGAGTTTTCGAAACCCTAAGTTTCTGTTAAATTTTTTTCTGTTCAAAACAAAATAAATCATACTCCAAAAATCATCTCAGGGTTTTGTGAAGAAAGCCACCAAAAACGATCAGAGATTCGACCAAAGAGCCACGGTTCCGCGGCAATAGCAAGCTATTGCCGCGCAACCGCGGCCGTCTTGGCTCATCTCTGGGTCGATTTTGGTGCAGTGTCTTTCTGGCTTGGTTTTAGGATTTTTAAGATGGTTTATATGTGCCCAGATTTTCCAGAATAGAAATTTGTTTTTGGGGGCCTATAAATCCGTATTTTTTTATCGAACTTCAATACACTTTGACTATAAGGGTTATATCTGTGATATTTATATGTATTGAACGTCGGCTAATCGTTATATGTCGATTAGTCGGGGTTATACATATTTGTCATCTGTGTTTGATATTGGTATGTGCATATGAATGCGTTGGATTGTCGCGGGTGAATAGCCGGGGTGGATGTGAGATGAGTGTTGCTTTTTCTTTCATTCATTGTAATATGTAAATTGATGTAATATTATTATTTGTATGACCGCACAACCGGATCGGGGTTGTAGCCGTCATTGTATAATTCTTTTTACTGTTTTTGCTCCTAGGATAGACCCATGGAGGGGGTGCACAAACTACCGGGTATCTCGAAGTGCCGAGTGGCCTACTCACGGTGTTGAGGGAGGTTGCTTCGCTTCGGGTACTTGGCGGGTAGTTTGCCGCACTCGTAGGGGTCTTGGGTGGGGTTTTGGCTATTCACCGCGACCGTGTAATCCGCTTTTCGTTGCAGGCTCGAACGGATTGCGGATTCCTAGTATATCCAATGTATTCATCTGTGATCTGTAATGTCTATCATTACTATATACTTATATATGATAACTATTTAGGCGTTGCTTATGTTTTACAGCCGCGTTAGCCCAGCCCCCGCTCTGTCGTTAGTTAAGTAACCTAACGGGTGATGACGGGGCCCCGTGGCGAATGCGAATGGCATAAGCGTACGTCATATTTTGGTTGTTTTCTAAAATGGTAGGATTAAATGATGGGACGCATTAAAAGAACTAATGCAAGAAAATAAACCAAGTAAAAGTCGATTGGAACACTTTGAAAACCACTCGGTTCTTTTCAAAACTAAACTTTTAAACGCGGAACTTGAACCACTCCTTTTAAAAGCTATCTCGTTCCATCGATTATATCAAGTTCACTACGTTCACGGTTTCGCCAAAACCATTCGTAGCCCTCCGTCATTCCACATGAATGGTCAAAAAGTATTCAAGCTATGTATTTTGGCCAAAGTCAAGGCATAGTGATTGGTAGCTATTGGGTATTCATGTGCAGCATAGATAGATGCGTTGGTTTGGGACAGTCGTGCTGCCATTTTGGCCAAACTCAAGGGTAGGTACGGGTGGGTCCAAATTAACCAGGAGAATGACGGGTAGAACTTGACATGTGACTTATGATATTTTGGCCAAAGTCAAGGTCATAAGAGCATGGGGCAAAAATCCACATCGGGAGTTTCATAAGTACTAAAACTTGCTAGCGCTGCATACCATTTGGAGTGTGATGATTCTGGTAGGATTCCTTCGGTTTTATCACGCAATGATATTTGGATCCCGATCCTACTGTGAGTATATGCTACTCCTCGGGAAAACTCTCACTTAATGATCAATGCTATAAACTTAGTAGGTGTCTAGAAAGGTGTTAGCGGGGCTACGCCCCCAAGGAAAAGAGATTCTTAAATTAAGGAACTTCGCGAAAGCGTTGGAAAACCTCCCTCGAAGTACCGACACTGGCATGGCTGAACGGTTAAGCAAGTATTGTACGGTGAGATTGATCCTGACTAATCCTTTCTTTACGGTTTGAGAAGGGATTCGAGAGACAGTGGGAGCCATCCAGTTTAGACAAATTAAAAACCACTCTAAACTTGCAAGAGCATCATGCTGAAGTGTTTCTTTTCTCTCTCCTAATTGCAGCGACCATTCAACATGACCGGACTTAAGTTATTACTAGATAAAAACATATTGACAGGGCCAAACTATAAAGATTGGCCCAGGAATGTCAAAATGGCAATCACTTACGACAAGTTGGGGTATGTCCTTACCACCAAAGCTCCCCATGTCCCAGGTCCTACCTCCAGCGTCGCGGATAAGGAAATCCGTAAGACATGGGAGATAGATTGCGCGAAGGCCAAATGCCTCGTACTTGCCTCGATGGACAACGAACATCAGATGAGGCACGAGAATATGGACCTAGAGTCCATATTTCTCCATACAAAAGAACTGTATGGAGAGCAGTCTCGTATCGCCAGATACGAAGTGTCGAAGAAGTTGTTTTCGGCAAGGTTGGCCGTCGGATCATCGGTAGCGGAACACGTGCTTAAGATGATTGGCTACATAGAAGAGCTCGCGGACCTTGGGACCACGTTGGAGAATGAACTCTATACTGATTTGATTCTCCAGTCCCTTCCTTCCACTTACGCCCAGTTTATCCTTAACTTCAACATGCAAGGAAAGGAGGTTGAACTTTCCGAACTTCTAAACATGTTGAGGAGTGCTGAGGGCGCCCTACAGAAAGGTAGGGAGACATCCACTTTGTTTGTAGGAGGATCTTCCTCTTCTAGATCCAGGGCGAAAGCCAAGGGTAAGAAGAAGAAAGCCCCCGCCAAACCAAGAGGCGGTGTCAGTAAAGTGGATACGAAGGGAAAAGGAAAAGCAACAAAGGTAGCAGGAAAGCTGGTGGGGAAGGAAGAATGCTTCTATTGTCACAAAAGTGGTCACTGGAAACAGGATTGCAAGGCTTCGAAGGCCAGAACACAGGATTTGAAGCGAGTTGCGGCTTCAGCTTCAGGTGTGTATGTTATTGAAAACTGTCTATCAATAAACTCTACATCCTGGGTATTGGATACCGGATCAGGATCTCATATCTGTAATTCTTTGCAGGCGTTGAGAAAGCGTAGAGTTTTGAAGGCAGGTGACATGACCCTCAGAGTTACAAACGGTGCTAGCATGGATGCTAAGGCCGTGGGGGACTATCACCTGGGATTGTCGGATGGACATTTTTTGGTTTTGCGTAGTTGTTATTATGTACCAAATGCAACCTGTAATATCATTTCTGTATCTTTATTATCTAAAGAATGTTATGAATTTGCATTTGTAAGTAATGTAGTGAACATTCACCTTAATCAAGTTTTGATTGGGTCAGGTACATTGAACAACGGTATATACGTATTAAACCAACCACAGATTTTCAATGTCCAGAATACACACAAAAGAAAGTCTCCAGAAATAAATAAAACTTTCTTATGGCATTGTAGACTGGGTCACATCAATGAGAGAAGGTTGACTAAGTTACATGCAGAAGGATATTTGGATCCGTTCGAATATCAATCGTATGCAACTTGTCAATCCTGTCTCAAAGGAAAGATGACAAAGACTCCGTTCACTGGACACGGAGAAAGAGCGAGCGAGCTCTTGGGACTCGTACACAGCGACGTGTGCGGTCAATGTCTACACATGCGCGAAGCGGTTATTCTTACTTCATTACTTTTACGGATGACTTTTCAAGGTACGGTTATGTCTTCTTAATGAAACTAAATCCGAGGCTTTTGAAAAATTCCAGGAATATAAGAATGAAGTAGAAAAACAAACAGGCAAAAGTATCAAGGCACTGAGATCTGATCGAGGTGGTGAATACTTGAGTGCCGAGTTCCTGGGTTACTTAAAAGAGAATGGAATTCTCTCTCAGCTTACTCCTCCATACACTCCGCAACATAACGGTGTATCGGAGAGACGGAACCGAACCCTATTGGATATGGTACGGTCCATGATGAGTAATGCTGAGTTGCCGCGATCGTTCTGGGGATATGCGCTAGAATCGGCTGCATACCTTTTGAACCGAGTTCCAACTAAGACTATGCCTACTACACCATATCAGATGTGGTATGGGAAGAGACCCTATCTTAATTACATTAAGACATGGGGATGTCCAGCTTTTGTAAAAAAGCAGCATGCGGACAAGCTCGAGGCACGCTCAGTACAGTGCAAGTTTGTGGGATATCCAAAGAACTCCAAGGGATATTTCTTCTATTGCGAAGAGGAACAAAAAGTCCTTGTTTCTCGCCATGCCCATTTTCTAGAACACCAGTTCATAGAAAAAGAACTGAGTGGGAGCGCAATAGAACTGGAAGAAATTCCAGAACCACGAGCTGTTACTGAAAGCTTAGTAGAACCAGAGGGTTCGAAAGATCAAGACATTCCCACGCCACTCCGTAGGAGTAGTAGGCAGTCTCATCCGCCCGAGAGATACTACGGTTTTCTCATTGACGGGGATAGAGAGGATTGCATCATAGACTGTGATGAGCCTACTAGCTTCCAGCAAGCCATTCAGAGCGTCGACTCGGTAAAATGGCTGGATGCAATGCGGACCGAAATGGAGTCCATGTACACCAACAAAGTATGGACGTTGGACATTGCTCCAGATGGGGTAAAACCCGTAGGATGCAAGTGGATCTTCAAAAGGAAGATTGGTGTAGATGGACAGGTTGAGACCTATAAAGCTAGACTGGTAGCAAAGGGTTTTCGTCAGCGACCTGGTTTGGACTATGACGAAACCTTTTCTCCAGTAGCTATGCTGAAATCTATTCGGATCCTTCTTGCCATTGCTGCCTTCCACGATTATGAGATTTGGCAGATGGACGTAAAGACAGCTTTTCTAAATGGTCATTTATAGGAGTGTGTCTATATGGACCAGCCAGAGGGTTTCATTCAGAGTGGGAGCAGTGGAAAGGTGTGCAAGTTGCTTAAGTCCATTTATGGACTAAAGCAGGCATCGCGGAGTTGGAACATCTGTTTTGATGAGACGGTTAAGGAATTTGGCTTTATCAAAAATCCAGATGAACCATGCATCTATTGTAGATTTGTAGTGAGAACTGTAGTATTCCTCGTTTTATACGTGGATGACATTCTCTTAATAGGAAATGACATTCCTATGCTACAATCTGTCAAGGGGTTCTTGTCACACAGGTTCTCCATGAAAGACCTGGGTGATGCCTCATACATTCTGGGTATCCGGATCTACCGTGACAGATCCAAGAGGATATTAGGACTTTCACAGTTCAGGTACATCGACACCATACTGAAGAGATTCAGTATGGAAGATTCCAAGCGCGGTAATGTACCGGCTTGTCACGGGATCACTCTCTCCAAAGAGATGTCTCCCAAGACTGATTTGGAGAGGGATCGCATGTCTATTATACCCTACGCTTCTGCGGTAGGCTCTATAATGTATGCGATGTTGTGTACCAGACCGGATGTGGCTTATGCACTGAGTGTGGTAAGCAGGTATCAGTCAAACCCTGGGAAGAAATATTGGATAGCAGTAAAGAACATTCTCAAGTACCTGAGAAGGACTAAGGAGATGTTCTTGGTGTATGGCGGAAAAGACCTGCAGATTGAGGCATTTGCTGACTCCAGCTTCCAGAGTGACAAGGATGATTTCAAGTCCATGTCGGGTTTTGTCTTCACCCTCAATGGAGGGGCGGTGTGTTGGAAGAGCTCCAAACATGAAACTGTTGCGGACTCGACTATGGAAGCGGAATACATCGCTGCATCTGATGCCGCAAAAGAAGCTGTCTGGATGAGGAAGTTCTTGAAAGAACTTCATGTGGTTCCGTCCATTATTGATCCAATACCTCTGTATTGCGACAACAACGGGGCTATAGCTTTAGCGAAGGAACCCAGGTCCCATCAGAAATCCAGACACATCTTAAGGCGGTATCACCTGATCAGGGAGATCGTGGATCGCCAGGAGATCGAGGTCCGGAGGGTTGCTTCAGAAGATAACACAGCAGATCCATTCACCAAGGCCTTGCCCCAGACTCAGTTCGAGCGGCTGATCGAGATGATAGGTCTTCGATACGCCAGTACATGGCCTTAGTGCAAGTGGGAGATTGTTAGTGTATATGCCCTGGAGGCCATTACTGTATCATACTAGTTTGTATATTACTTGATGGAAGCTTGGGATATTCACAGTTGTATATACAATCTTGCTCGAAATGGTAGTATGCTACTTGGTTTGTCTCTGCTTTAATATGTGCATGTGTTTCTTTTAGCATATCGCTGATATACATATTAGTAGAGCCCTTAGGATCTTTGCTTGATTACCAGCGTTGTAATGGCGCTCGCACTCGTGGGAGCTGGGTAATCCATAAGCACATCCTTATACAGGTCCCTAGTCGTTGGACTATCGAGACAGGGTATCGATACTCCGGAGTAGACTAGCGTATGCACTTCTCATCCCAGTGTGGGAGACGGTCTGTCCCACAGCCGTCAGTACGTCGTACTTGAGATAGTATATGGGTGCTCGTTAGGTTACGAGTACACTGGACAGGACTCGTCGGGAACTGTTGGTTGGTATTATACCTATCGTCAGTTATCAGTTCCCAGGTGACATGAGTACAGCTTAGTCCGCTGACTTGCCACTGTCACTTCGCCTCGAGTGTGTTCCCACTGCACTTTGATTACTACCCTACCACGGCTCAAAGGAGTCGTGCAAACAGGTAGTTTTTGGGTGCAGTCCCGAAGCACTTGGAGGCAGTGACGGTTAGACAGGATTCGTCTCTCCCGGTATTGAGGGTTGACATCGTGCTGTGTCTAGGAGAGCCATTACACAAGTAGTCCCTGGCCAGGGCAAGCGAGATATACTGGTAGGTGTCCAGTGTTATCTCAGGGTGTTCTGGGCTACACTCCGACACGACTTGTACCGCTATTAGGGGACTGACGTTCACCGCCCCCCTAGGCCCGCCATGCGATGTATCAGACGAACAGACCGGACTGTACGGAGACTGTCACATACAGGCTCAGTAGGAGTTCAGATGGGGTTCACCTCGTCAGTCTTCTTATCGGCATCTACCTGGGGACCGTTACGTACAGCTAGTGCCGCTTGCGGTCTGTGGTTAAACCCACTGCCAGCGTAGTGTCGAGTCTTTAGAGTCCCACACAGAGAGCTATTCGCCTTTAGGCAAAATGAGTAGAGGTCGCATGGTTTTGCGACAGGGTTCGTTCACATCCGCGCACTTGTGCACGTTTGCTGTCCGGACAGCTTATACTAGCGGGCTTTGGTTTAAGCCGGATCCTAGTATATGATTTGGGATTGGATTTTTCTCATTGTATTGGTGTTCCTCGGATCACGAATATGGGTGCGTATGCACAGTTGCTTGAGACAGAGGGAGAGGACTTTGATTAGGGTTACTGACTATTGTCATTTTATTAACCCTAATGCTTATGTGTGTGAATTATGGTTAATTGATATTAGTTTAATAATTGTGCATGGTTATGGTTGTTGACCATTTGACCTATCTTGACTTGTTGACCTTGTTGACACTTTGACCATCATCATTTCATTTGGAAGATGCTCTTTGATCCTTGCAATTTGCATTAAAAATGAAATGATAATGGTCATGTCTTGATTAAGCCATGACAATTATCTCACTAATTATCTAATTAAAATAATTCACACATATATGTGAGAATGGTTATTATTCTCTCATTCTATCATTCCTTTTCTCTCTCTTGTTCTTCCTCTCCCTCAAGCTCTCCCCTCTCATGTGTTGAGAAACACTTGAGCTTGAGAAAAACCTCTTCTTGATAATCTCTACTCTCATCTAGGGTTCAAGGATTAGCACTTCTTGCACCCTAGTTACTTCTAGCTTGGAGTTGAAGCCAAATGTTGAGGCTTTCGGGTGGATCCTTCTTCGACGTGAGAAGACGACAAAGGTGACATCTTTCTACTACTCCAAGGAGCAAGGAGAGAAGGATATAAAGCCCTAGGTATAACCATTTCTACCCTTACCTAGTTTCTAGTTAGCTTTAGCTTGTTTTTGTTTAGCAAAGATCCTTCTTTGTCTAGTCCATGTTGCCTAAGTTGATAAAATTTGATTTTTATTCCGTTTTCCGCCTCCCCGTAAGCACCGGGGTGGGCAACGTGGACTTACAGTTTTTTGGGTAAACGAGGGAGATTTTGAGAGGTTTTGGATCTTGAGGGTAAAAGAGAAAGGAGGCGACGAGGGGTTAGAGAGGGGAGTGCGAGGGGGTAACGGCGCACAACGTGGACGTGGGCGCGGGAGGAGGAAGCGGATCGAGGGAACAGGGAGCGGGAAAAAGGGAGGTAGCCGTTGGGGAAAAAGGGAATAGAAGCGGGGCGGGTCGGGTTAGGGGCGCGGGTGCGGGTTGAAGGAAGTGGGCTGGGCCAGATTTGAATTAAATAGAATTCCTATTTTATTTTTAACGTGGGCTGAGGAGTATGGGCTGAAGGAAGTTGGAGGAGACGGGCTGGGCAGGAAAATAATTTATTTATTTGGAAAAGAAGTTTGGGCTGAGGGTTATATTAAGGGTTTTGATTTTTAGTTTTGGGAAAGTTTTGTTGGGATGAGTTAATAAAAAAAAGAAGTTAATTTATTTTGTTTTTGGGTTTTAATTTAGGCTTGATCTTTGATTGGTTTAAAGGTTTTGGAAAAATTTTAAATATTGAAACTTAAGCAACCAAACTTTACATAAAGTAAGAATGCAGGAAAAATGGGATTGCATTCGGGGACTAGGAAAATATAGAAAATTTCATAGATGGAAACGGGGATTTACATATTTGGTTGGAACTCTATTCAATAGGTATATGGCTGTCTCAAGCGCATACCCCCAAAAGGAAATAGGTAACTCAACGATGCTCATCATAGAGCGTACCATATCTAATATGGTACGAATCCTCCGCTCCGATACACCATTGTGTTGTGGTGTATACGGTGGAGTAAGTTGAGAGAGAATCTCATTCTCTTTTAGATAGTCCAGAAACTCATTGCTCAAGTATTCTCCTCCTCGATCTGATCGAAGGATCTTAATATTTTTGCCCATTTGGTTCTCTACTTCGTTCTTATATTATCTGAATTTCTCAAAAATTTCAGATTTGTGTTTCAACAGGAACACATATCTATATCTTGAGAGATCGTCAGTGAATGTAATAAAATACGAGAAACTGTTCCTGGCATGTGTAGACATAGGACCGCATACATCACTATGTATCAGCCCTAAGAGTTCCGTAGCTCTCTCTCCGTGTCCACTAAACGGAGTTTTAGTCATTTTGCCTTTGAGACATGACTGACAAGTATCATAAGATGAAAATTCGAACGGATTCAAATATCCATCCTTATGCAAATTAGCTAGTCGTGTCGCATTGATATGACCTAGTCTACAATGCCACAAGAAGGATTCGTTCATTTCTGAACTTTTCCTCTTGTGTGTGTTCTATACATTAAGTACTATAGTTTGATTGAGAACGTATATGCCATTATTTAACGAGCCTAATCCAATCAACTTTTGATTCGGGAAGACGTTCATAACATTATCCTGTACTACAAAATTATATTCCTCTTTACTTAATAAAGAAACTGATATAAGATTGCATATCAGGGCCGGAATGTAATAGCATTCGTTCAGAATCAATGTATTACCGTTTGGTAACACAAGGTGATATTCACCAACTGTTTTGGCTGCAACATTTGCACCATTCCCTACTCTTACGGAATGATCACCCTCTCCCAATTCCCTACCTTTACGTAGCCCATGTAACATATTACATATATGAGATCCCGATCCGGTATCCAATACCCAGGATCTAGAGTGAACTGAGAAACAATTCTCGATAACTAACACACCTAAAGAAGATGCATCAACATGCTTATTCTTCGTTTGGGTGGTGTGAGAATCCAGATATTCTACTATTCCCTGCTCGGACTTATAATAATTATAAGTAGGAGCGGGACCAACGTTCTCCTGCTCAGTATAATAAGCGGGTTCAGTCAATACATCCATGTTATTATCTTGATTAAGGCCTGATATGGTCGCTACCTGAAGAAAGAGAAGAAAACACTTTAGCGTATACTCTTGCAAGATTACATTGGTTATTATCTTATCTAATCAGGATGACTCCCACTGTTTTTATCAAATCTTCCTTCAAACCCTAAAAGGTAAGACTAGCCGGGATTAATTACACTTTACAAGTTCGCCAATCTTTCAGCAAGGTCAGTGTTGATACTTTGAGGGAGGTTCCCAGTGCTTTCGCACGGACCTAATTAGAATAAACATTATTTTCCCAGAGGCATAACCTCGTTAACACATTTCTAGACACCTACTTGATCGGCTAATTGTCTTGTGTAAAACTCTCCCAGGAGTAACTCTTACTCGCGGTGGGTATTGGGATCCAACTATCTCATAGGAGGTATGCAATCTCATTGCAAATTTCAACACTTGAAATTCCCGATAATATTCTGCCCCTAGCATCCTATAACCTTGACGGAGGTCAACAAAGCATAGGGTACTAGTCAAGTTCAACCCGTCATTTCCTGATTGAATTAGACCCACCCGCACGGCCCTTGACGGGGGTCAACAAGGTCGTACGACTACCCTAAAACAATCACATCTCATGTTTTTACAGATAAACTCTAATTAGCTACCGCACACTACGCCTTGACGGAGGTCAACAAACGCAGCGCGAATACTAAGTAGGACTTATCTGAAATGACGGAGGGCTATGCAGGTTTTTCAGAAAGCCATGAGCGTAATGAACTTGATATCGTTGTAGAAATAAGTGGTTTTTGAAAAGAAGTGTTTTTGAGGCTTTTCTAGTTTCGCTAAAGAGGTCACTCCCGGTGAAGGGATCTCGGCTCTTTCCTTATCGAATAAGGTGCGGGATATTTCATAAATACCGCTGTGCAAAGCAAGAACTATAGAAGCAATCAAAAACTAACCGTGAGTTTGTAGCATCTGCCAGTTTTGCTAAAGAGGTCACTCCCGGTGAAGGGATCTCGGCTCTTTCCTCATCGAATAGGGTGCAGGGTATATCGCATATACCACGGTGCAAAGCAAAAACTATAGCTACCCTTTTTGAAAATTTGATTCTACAATATCTTTTAGGTTTCTTTTCTTTTATTAATCTCATTAATAAATCTTATCATTTATGCTTCCTAAGCATCACAGAAGAAACGAAAGCAGTAATATGATCTCATCACAGAACATTGCAGCAGAAAATAACATATGAAATATTGGATATACTAGGACGTCCGTGTTTTATTTTGAGCATGTATAAAACACGGATTCCACGGTCGCGATGAATAGCCAAACCCACATCCCTATACCCCTACGACAGCGGCAAGCAACACTGCCAATTCTAGGGTTAGGAGACCCGGTCTCGACTCCTCGAGATGGCCTCCCACTAGACCTTAGAACCCGGTTACTTGTGCTCCCCGTCTTGGGTCTATCCTAATGTGGAAAAGTAAATAATATACAATAATGACATCAACCTCAACTCGGAAGTGCTCCAATAAAAGAATATTACATACAATGAATTTTACATGAATGAAAATAAAAACCCTCATCTTACATAAACCCCCGGCTATTCAAAACACAACGATCCAATATAACATATCACAGCAACACATAATATCTCATATCATCAACGTAAGCAAGTATGCATATCCCGATTGTCGTTGATGTATAGTAACGAAGCCGGCAATACCTCACATACTACGCTTACGGTAGCATAAAAGAAAGTGTAAAACTACAACATTTGGAATCCATCACCTTAGACATCGTAAACCCGAAATATCATATATTACGGATTTCATGTCTAACTATATGAATTCCACATATTGTATCACATTACAGAATATCATGACGATATTTAACGTTTCGATTGAATCAACATACACTCACAAATTACCCCCGTGAGCTCAACACTTGAGCATAGTCAAAATACTCAAAAACCGTGCCACAGTGTCCATGGTCCAGCCGTAGAAAGAGTTAACCAACGCCTCATCTATGAAACCACGGAACTACGGCAAACCCGAAGGTTCGATCGCGGTTCCGTGGGCACAGAATCGAGTTAAGGTTATTATAGTCTTCTAGGGGGTCCATAGGGGTAATTGCACGACTTTACGAGTACATTCAATTTCGGAAAATTACAACACTTGGAAATTTCAGCGGGGTACAAAATGTGGTGTGCGAAGTTTGATCGAACTGCCAAAAATAGTCAAGGTTACCAATACAGTGTTAAAATATACGACTACGAAGCACTACGAATTAGCCCCAGGTCAAAACAATCATCACATGAAAATTGGGCTAAATAAACAATAATAGGAAACCCAAAATGAATCCAAAAGAGCACAGGAGGAATACGGGGGGCAGAGGAGCCCTCAGGGCCGGCCTGGCCGGAATTTGTGGCTTGGGGATCGGCCCAAAACCGATCCCCACCCTCCGTATTTCTCCCAAGTTCTTAGATTGGCCCATATTGCATTCTGCACCTGTTTGAAAAATTTTTAGGGGACTTTTTGTAAAATTTCCAGAGAGCAAGAATGGGGTTTCCTAATACAATATTTCGAAATGATTTTCGTTTTCGTAATTTTTATAACACCGTATCTAGAATTCTAGTTTGGCTCTGATACCACTGTTGGGTTATCCTTGTACCTAGTCTAGGGTTTGGTAGTATCACTCATGCCATTTTAAAAATTAAAGAGGTGCAAAGCTAACTAACCATGAATCTTGCTAGAATTTCTAGGGTAACAAAAATTGTATCACATACAAAGAAGAACAGAGATAGGGATTACAATCTTTGTAGTCCGTTCCTTCGCTTCATAAGCTCCGTGTTGAGGTCCCTTCGCTGCGATCAACATGAACTCCGACTCTCGAGTGGCTCCAAGAAGTAAATGAGGCACCTTGCTTGTAGTCTTCATGATCCAAGATGATCTACCTTGAAGAATCTCTAACCCAAACTTACACTTCACTAAACAACTTATTCGAGAAGTGAACACCCTAATCTAAGTGGCTATAATAGACGAGGATGATGAAGTAGGAATTTTGCTCTCTTTTGTTTTCAAATTCTCACTCAACATCATCACAAAAGAAAAACCTAGTGAAGCTTTTTCAAGAGCTCAAGTAAGAATAAGATGAATATCCTTTTGTGATGAATAATGAATTATTGTTATGGTTACTTATTCAACCATGAGTTAAGCATGAAGGAATTAACTCATGTAGAGAATAAACTAGAGTTAATAGTTTGGATTGGGTTAACAAATATCTATACAAAAGATCTAAGCTAAAGACAAAGTCAAAGCTTCATGAAGCTTCATGGAAGCTTCATGCAAAAGCTAACCCTAATCCAAACCCTAACCAAGTTTAAACCATAATCCAAAGTTGAATTTGTAACCCTAACATATTACAATATTATATGTCACATATACAATATATTTTGTAACAAAAGAAAATAATACAATTAACATATATCGCATATATATCAATGTATTATCCCGTGAGAAAATGAATCAATAAAGCGAGCTTATATTAGTTAACGTAATGTAATATATCACATATATAATTATACATTAAATTATCGAATCAACTCTTGATCCGACAATCCGGCTATATTGCATATAACCGACTAATATAACATATATCATTTTATCGAATCAACACTTTATCCGATGACCCGGCTATATCACATATACCCATCCGATATCTCATATCGCGAGAATAGAATACGGTATCTCATATCGTATTATTATCGGTCCCGCACATATCACATATGTGCTCCTACTCCGTTTTGCCTAAGCCCGGAAACCTCTGTGTAGGACTCTAAAGAATCGTCAATACGCCGACAGTAGGTGATGATCATATCAAACACCCACAGGCTGCAAGCGGTCAGCTAAACGTAACAGCCACCCAGGTATTGAGCGATCAGAAGATCAACAAGCAACCATGTACATTCTCCTGTGAATCTATTCAGTAACATTACCGTACAGTCCGGTCTCTTCGTCTGATATGTCGCATATCCAGTCTAAGGGTGGTAATCGTCAGACCCCAGTAACCGATAAGTCGTGTCGATGTGAGGCTCATAACGGGTCGAGAAACTACTGATAACTCTTACCAGTAGCACTCCATATCAGCCCTGGCCAAGAACTTCCAGTTATAGCCAATCGAACATAGTACAACATCAACTCCCTATACCGGGAGAGACGAAACCCCTCCTATTGCTCATTGCCTCCATGTGATTCGAGACTGTACCCAAAAGCCACCGTTTTAAACGCCCTCTTGGACGTGGTTAGGTGGAAATCAAAGCACAGTGGGAATCACACAAAACTCTATGACGATCTCGGGCCTACAGACTAATCTGTACCAGTGTCACCTGAGAACTACTATCTGAAGATAGGTATAATACCATCTACGAGTTCTCGGCGAGTCCGTTCAGTGTACCCAGTCTCCACTGAGCACCCGTACACCATCTTTGATGTCAAACACCGATGGATATAGGATCATCCATCGCCCATCATATAGGTCAAGATGCGTATACGCCAGTCTACTCTGGTGTATCGATGCCCTGTCTCGATACACCCTCGATTAGGAACAGTTATAGGATGTACTCTTTGACTACCCTGGCCCCACTAGTATGTTCTGCATCATAGTCCTAGTAGTCGAGTACATATCCTAAGAGTTTTATCAATATGTGAGAGCAAGACAGTAAACCAATACAAGTCAACATGTTAAGATAAATTAAATCCAAATAGCATACTATCATGTCGAGCAAGAAAATCATCTCTATATATATCCAAACATCCACTATAATATACATCATATGCACAACAATGGCCTCTAGGGCATATAAATCACTAACACTTCGTCAGTTTGTCAACAGCCTGACCGGTGTCGCTTTCGACTGGTACGCGAGTATACCAGACGGGTCCGTTATTACCTTTGCCCAAATAGAGTCTCTGTTTCGGCAAAGGTTCATGAGTGTCAGTGATAAAATCTCCATTGCTGACCTTGTGAGGACCAAGCCAGGGAAGAATGAAAGTAACACCGACATTATCGCACGATGGTGTAATCTCACGGTCAAGTACGAACCACCGCGGGAGCAGGAACAGTCCGTCAGCCTTCTCATTGGGAACCTCAACAATTAAATGGTCCCATTCTTGTGTACAGCAGGCCTCAAGACGTTTCAAGAGCTAACCAAAAAAGTCCAAATGCTGGAACGCTCGAAGCAAGAGTCTACCCCGGACTCTCAGAAAGACAAGACTTGGAAAAGCAAACGGGACGACAACCGTAGAAGCGGGAATCCCAGCAGTACCAATGTCTTCAATGCGTCCGACAATGAAGAAAAGCGAAAGGCGGGCGAATCCAAAACCAACCGGTCTCGAAAGCCAGTGCTGGGAGGAGAAAGGCATTCCCTAGAGGAGAAAAAGAACAAGGTTTACTCTTTCAGCAGGGACAAGGTCCGAAAGATATTTAAAGATACCTTGAACAACGGTCTACAATTGCCAGAGTCGAAAAGACCTCAAGAAGCAAAAATGACCGACAATCCCTATATTGCCCGTACCACCAAGTAGTGAGCCATGCGATCGAGAATTGTTATATCTTCAAACGCTGGGTCGAGAAGCAGTACAAGGCTGGAGAAATCGAGCTGTCCAAAAGTGTGTTGGTGAACAATCAAGTTGCAACCACCAACTTTATACAGACAGAAGCTGAAGCCTTCTGGGAGTAGACAGCCGAACCCGCTGCCCCAAGAAATGAAACCGACTCACCGCAGCCTTCTTGGAGTAAGCACATATCTAATAAGACGAAGAAGATGCTAAGGCTACTTCAGAAAGAGCCCAGGACGGAATGGGAAGGGCAGAAGAAGCCTACCATTCCAGCTGCCAATGCAGCTCCATTATGCTCAAAGTCCAAGAAGCTCAAGAAGAAGAAAAGTGCAGCTCGGCAAGAAAAGGAGTCTGCAGGGAGATCGACCATTCAAAAATATATCGATTCCCTCGAAGACTATGAAAAGAAGGAAAGATCTCTGATTCAATTGAAGGAGTTCCTCCCTATAGAAGCGACCGAAATTCTGGAGGAGTTAGAAGAAGACTCCAATGAAGAGATCCCTATAGTGACATGCTACGCCATCCATCTTGGCAGCGACTCCGAGGAGGAGCTCTGTTTTCCCGAAGAGGACGAGGAGCTCGCCACAAAGGGCAACCAAATCCAACTCAGAAGCGGCAGGGCTCTACCGCCAAATCACGGAAACGCCCCAAAAGGAAAGGAAAAATAAGTGGCTAATGAGGAAAATGGCAGAGAACCGGCTAATGAAAACTCAAGTCCTTCCTCAGTGGACTACAATGTATTGGCTCATCTCCGAAAGCTCCCGTCTCTCCTGAGCATCTATGATGCCTTGGTCCCGTCTAAAGAGCTTAGAGATGTTCTCATTCACGCTCTACAGAACCCCGAGCGGTATCAGGCTCGCTTTGCGGAAATTAATATGAAAGAAGACTAGTACTCTCTGCATGCCGCCGCAGTCACATTTAAGGACGAAGACTTGCTACTGGGAACGGCTGAGCATAATTGGTTGCTTTACGTGACGGGGTACAGCGACGGAGACCGAATTAATCGCATATTGATTGATCCACGGTCCTCAGTGAACATAATGAACTTGCGAACTCTGAAGAGTTTGTCAATGGATGTCCGACACCTATCAAGGGAAAGGATTGTCATTCAAGGCTTCAACCAAAATTGCCAGCAGGTTCTGGGGTCTATAGCTTTGCCAATCAAATTTGGGGATCTGCAAACTGAAGCTAAGATATACGTGATCGACGCTGACACTTCTTATAAAATTCTCTTGGGACGGCCGTGGCACCACGATTACGGCATCATTCCGTCAACTCTCCATCAATGCATGAAGTATACTAAAAATGGCGAAGAAAGACGCATTGACGGAGACATCTAGCCGTTCGGTGTGCATGAAGTCCGATATGAGAATTCTCGGTACTTTATGAACCACAAAAATGCTAAACCACAGCTGACCAAAAAAAGAACAACCCCGAAACTCAAAAGCAAGTCTGAGCTGGCTGTCACTTTCAAAAGCAGAAACCCCCATGTGCGTCCGCATTTCGGCAGTGACACTGATGAATCCGACGCTGGAAGTCCGTCCTTCCGTAAAACTTGCCCTCATTTCGGTAGCGATACGGATGAATCTGATACTGAAAGCTCATCCGACAGCAAAATTCGCCCTCGTTTAGGTAGCGGTACTGAAGAGTCGGAGGAAGAGGACCCACCTTGCAACAGCTGTGCAGACTGGGCCCCCATGCAACAAGCGAAACTACGAAGGACCTTCGAAATTGCAGAAGGGTCCCTAGCCGTCACAAGGGTGCCGGAGCAGAAGTGCAAAGAGCTCGATGCATTGTCAGTTTCTACCGTAGACCAGCTGAAAACTTTCTACGTTCCCGGGAGGAAAAGTGGACAAAAGGGCATCCTGTTTTATGGGTCAAACCCCGTTGTGCACCCGGACGATTTGTCTATCGTGTGCCTTCCCTATGAGAGAGGCATAAGAGCCGTCCTCAATCCCAGATACTATGCACCCGAGATGCGGGAATATTTCAAAAGGTGCGGATGCCGGTTATATCAAACGGAGTCCGAAGCAAAGTTTTATGAAGGGCTATGGCATCCGCCCCAGGTCCGAGCACTCATTGATGGATGAATTCCAGATAGGCGGGGCATTGGCTTCATTCAACCTGATTCCAAAGCATGCTACATGGTCCATGTTGGTGAAGCCAGCGAAAGATCAAATGACGACGACGACGAGATAGCCGAGCCAGAAGAAGCTCCTCAAGAGCTCGAAGATGGCGGACAAGCAACCTTTGACGAGCTAACCGAGATTGACTTAGGAACGCCCGATAATCTAAGGCCGACCTACATCAGCTCACTCTTGTCAGAGGAAATGAAAGCGCAAATAATCACCCTGCTGCACGAGTTCGTCGACTGCTTCACGTGGACATACAAAGAAATGCCTGGCCTTTCCCCTGAAGTGGCCATGCATAAGCTGGCTATATCTCCTGATGCTAAGCCAGTCAAACAAGCTCCTCGAAGAATGAGAAGGGAACTAGAAGAAAAGGTCATCGAGGAAACCAAGAAACTCATCGATGCCGACTTCATCGGGGAAGAGAAATATGCGGACTGGATCGCATGCATAGTCCCAGTGAAGAAGAAAAATAGGCAGATCCGAGTTTGCGTCGATTTCAGGGACTTCAACAAGGCATGTCCTAAAGACGACTTCCCGCTACCGGTCATAGAAATGATGGTCGATGACACCTCAAATTACGAGCTGTTCACCTTTATAGATGGCTCGTCTGGATATAATCAGATCAAGATGTCGCCTGAGGATGAGAAACACACAGCATTTCGAACCCCGGTCGGAATATATTGCTACAAGGTGATGCCATTCGGACTGAAGAACGCAGGTGCTACATACCAAAGGGCAATGACCAATATCTTTGATGACCTAATTCATAAAGTCGTCGAATGCTATGTTGATGATCTGGTCGTCAAGACTAAAGTCAAGGCCGACCACATCCAAGATCTTAGGATCGTTCTCACCAGACTGAGGGAGTACGATCTGAAAATGAATCCTCTGAAGTGCGCTTTTGGCGTGTCATCAGGAAAATTCCTGAGCTTTATAGTCCGGCATCGGGGGATCGAAGTTGACCCATCCAAGATAAAAGGCCATCATGGAAATGCCCCCTCCGAAGGATTTGACGCAGCTGAGATCTTTTCAAGGAAAGCTTGCTTATATACGAAAGTTTATCTCAAATTTATCGGGGAGATGTAGGCCCTTCTCAAAGCTCATGAAGAAAGGAGCTCCTTTTGTCTGGGATGCCGAATGTCAAGAAGCGTTCGAAAGCATCAAACAGTACTTGTTGCACCCTCCAGTGCTGGCCGCTCCCATTCCAAATAAACCGCTGATTCTCTACACCGCCGCGCTAGATGAGTCACTCGGTGCGCTCCTTGCCCAGAATAACGAGGAGGGAAAAGAGAATGCCCTCTACTATCTCAGTCGAACTTTAGACGGGGCGGAACACAACTATTCCCCGATCGAAAAGCAATGCCTGGCTCTGATGTTCGCTGTGAAGAAGCTGAGGCACTATCTGCTCGCTCATCGGGTTATGCTGATCTCTAGGGTCAACCCACTCAAACACTTAATGACTAAAGCAAGCCTGGCCGGTAGAATGTCGAGATAGGCTGTCATACTGCTTGAGTTTGACATAGTTTATACTCCTCAGAAAGTAGTAAAAAGGCAAGCTCTTGCAGACTTCCTTGCTGCTCATCCCGTATCAGAGGGGTCGCCGCTTAATTGCGAGCTACCCGACGAACAAGTGCTGCACCTCGAGGAAGATGAGACATATTGGGAGCTCTACTTCGATGGAGCCTCATCAATGAGGAGCTCCGGCAAATCAAGCATCTCGCAGATAAAAGCAAGGATAGGATTGGTGTTCATCACGCCATCGATGGAAACCCTACGACGTTCTTTTGCTCTCACCGAGCCTCGAACAAACAACGAAGCTGAGTATGAAGCTCTGACAGCTGGTCTGGAGCTCACCATAGAACTGGAAATCTTTCGGCTACGGGTTTACGGTGACTCCCAGCTTGTCGTCAACCAGGTAAGCGGCGGCTATAAGATATACAAACCCGAGTTAGCTCGGTACAGAAGCCGAGTGGTGGAACTCATGAAACGGTTCACTCACATTGAACTAATGAGAGTTCCTAGAGCGTTGAATGGAAAGGCTGACGTACTCGCTCGCTTAGCCAAGGAGCTGGCTGATCCTAACATGGACGAAATTCTGATCACAGTCAGAAGCCAGCAAATTCTACCCCCAGTCTCTCTACGAGAAGAGGAAAGCGCGGAACAGAAGAGCAGTTCTGCCGAAGAAGCTTCGATCATCCAAGACGAGCCCGATTGGAGAGAACCCTTCATAGAGTACCTCCGATACGACAAGCTGCCTAAAGGAAAATCTGAAAAGATTCAGCTGAAAAAGAGAGCTCTCCGATACGTGTTTGTAAATGACACGCCATACCGCAGATCATATGACCAACTCTGGCTCAGGTGCCTGTCATCGGCCGAAGCCCAAAAAGTTATGAAAGAAGTTCACTCAGGCGTCTGCAGGGCTCACCAGTCCAGCCCCAAAATGCGACTTCAAATTAAACGGCTTGGGTATTACTGGCCCACCATGATACGGGATTGCGGAGAGCATGCAAAGAAATGTCATATCTGCCAAATTCACGGTGATTTCATTCACAAGCATCCCAATCCGTTGCATCCTACGGTGGCGTCGTGACCCTTCGAAGTCTGGGGCACCGACATTGTTGGCCCAATTGATCATCCGTCATCCAAAGGCCACCAGTTCATATTGACCGCTACTGACTATTTCTCCAGATGGGCTGAAGCTGTCCCGCTAAAAGAAATCAAGACAGAAAATATTCTTACGTTCTTCCAGCATAATATTTTATACCGCTTCGGTACACCAAGAAGAATCATTTCTGACAATGGGTCTTCTTTCAAGAGCTTCAAAGTCTCAAGATTCGCTACTCAACACAAGATAGACTGGAGATATTCCTCCATCTATAATCCAAGAGTCAATAGGCTAGTCGAAGCCTTCAATAAGACTCTATGCAAGCTCCTGAGGAAAAATACTTCAGCTAACAAGAGAGACTGGAATCTCAAGCTTCACGAGGCGTTGTGGGTATATCGTACCATGCACCGTACTCCAACTCAGTCCACTCCATACTCATTGCTCTTCGGAGTGGAGGCGGTCCTCCCCCTCGAAGTCGAAGTTCCAAGCTTAAGAATGGTCGTTCAGCACGAATTGACAGAGGAGGAGAACGTGCTCCTTCGGCTGGAAGAGCTTGACGCCCTGGAAGAAAAGAGGCTCGCGGTGCAGGAAAATCTGGAGCTATACCGAGCCCAAATGTCACAGACCTATAACAAGATGACCCGTCTCCGCGCTTTCAAGAAAAGCGAATTGGTGTTGGTCCTCAAAAGACCGATCATCCCCAATCGACGTGCCAAGGGAAAATTCGAGCCAAACTGGGAAGGGCCATACGTCATCGAGAAAGTGTTCGACGGAGGATCCTACCAACTAATAAGTGTCAAGGGAGAAAGGCTCATGCCACCCATCAATGGCCGATATCTCAAGAAATACTACGCGTGAATGCTCCAAGTCGCAGGCGAATTGAGCACACCGGCCCTACGGTCTGGATCATACATATTGCAAAACCGTATACAATCCACGGGCCTAAACGACCCCTATCTCTCCCAAGTCCTACCGGTGAGACTACTTTTAAAGTCCCACCAGCGCAAAAAAAAACGGTATGTCCACAAGCAAAACGGCACGGATGAAGACCCGAAAGGGCTCCGTGAGTAAAAACAGCATGACTGCTGGCGAGTTTGTGAAAACCCGAAAGGGCGCAAACTCGTGAAAAGAGGTAAAATACACACGCAAAATCCTCTCGACCTTGTGAGGAGAAAACCCCTGCATGAGATCCTTACGACTCACAAAGGAGCAACACACTTAGGGATCCCTACGATTCCTAAGGAGAACATACACTTACGAGATCCTCTCGACTCGTAGGGAGAAAATGCTTTTATGAGACCCTTACGGCTCATAAAGTTGAAAAGCCTTAGGTGATAGGGATCTAAACCTGTCTCCTGAGCTATCGCTCCCCAACGGGCAACGGTAAATGATGAGTCGCTCCTGGCATTTCGCTTCCATGTTAGCGGTGATGATGCCGACCAAAAACCAAATCTCAAGTCCTCCCGGGGCAAATGATGAGTTGCTCCTGGCATTATTCCAGTGCAGCAATGCTGATGCCAAACAAGATCCAAATTCTAAGTCCCCAAACGGCGAATGATGAGTCGCTCCTGGTACTATATTCCAGTGCGGCGATGCAGACGCCAACCAAAATCCAATTTCTCAAAATTCTCCCGGCCCTACGGTTAGTCCCCAAATTGACTACCGTATACAATCCACGGGCTCAAAGAATTCTCATCATACCCATACCTCACCACAATCACCAGTCCAGCGGCCGGTCTCCGCCCTTGGACTTATGCTCCATTTAGAAAGACCCACTCATGTGTCCTTACGATACATGAGGAGAACAAACTTACGGGATACTCACGACTCGTAAGAAAACACCTTTGTGGGATCCTTACGACTCACAAAGGAAAAACACACTTGGGAGTCCCCACGACTCCTAAGGAGAAAGCACACCTACGAGATCCTTACGACTCGTAGGGAGAAAATGCTTTTATGGGACCCTTACGGCTCATAAAATTGAAAAGCCTTAGGTGATAGGGACCTAAACCTGTCTCCTAAGCCATCACTCCCCAACAGGAAAAGGCAAATGATGAATTGCTCTTGGCACATGTGCTTCAGTGTTAGCAACGCTGATGCCTACCCTAATCCCAAAATTCCAAACTCCAATCCAATAGACCCCTAAGTCTTTAAACTGGGAACATATGACCTCTAAGTTGTTAAACTGGAAACAAATGACCCCTAAGTCGTTAAACTGGGAACAGATGACCCCTAAGTCGTTAAACCGGGAACAGATGACCCCTAAGTCGTTAAACTGGGAACGAGGGAAATCTCCTCATGGCAGATGATGATTCGTTCCTGGTACCATATTCCAGTGCCGCGGTGCTGATGTCAACCCAAATCACATCAAATCAGAAAAACAACCAATGACCTCTCTGGCAGAATCAAACTCCACCTCGGAAACAAGTCAACTTCATCCCTGACACTACAAGAAGCGGAGCAAGTCAAATCCAGCACCGATCGTCTACGTCGCTAAAAGGGCAGTATCGACCGTCCAAGTCGCTAAAAGGGCAGCATCGACCGTCCAAGTCGCTAAAAAGGCAGCACCTGTAAGTCTACGCTAACGCCCCGGCCGTCTACAGACGCCAAATGCGGAACAAAAACTTTTTAACTGGCGTTATCGTATACTTTAACCCGGATCTGCCATTATTGCTAAACTAACAAACTGTAAACAGTGTAGAAAGGTTATACCGAACGATCCGAGTCATTCGTTCTTTAACCATCATCCCACGCTCCGTTGCGGCTGCTCCGATCTCGTCGATCTCCGATCTGCTCGTCCAGGTGGCACCACGTCAACGATTCTTTAAACGGGCTCCCGCCTCTGACTCGAGACAACTCGGTCGTCAAGTTTGCTAAAAGAGACGACCAAGAATGATGTAGAGAATGAGTAGATGACTTTGTCTCACTTCGCCCAAAGCCGTGGACGATCGGTTAATGAAGTTGCCGATGGAAATGAAATGGAACAAGAAATGAACTATGAAATTTCCATGCATCCAAAACTTTGGTCTTTTCTTTTTAATAACCATAATCTTTTCAAGTGAGTGAGTGGAGGAGGAGAGAGAGGGCCGGCCACTTTTAAACAAGAGAGAGGGTGAGTGTAGGAGGGAAGTGGTGACCTTAAGAACAAATATCTTTAGTGTGAACACAAACAAATATCTCTTGTGTGAATACAAAGTGTGAACACACCAAAAGCAACCAATAAGGAACAAGTGAGTCATAAGCCTTGTCACCACCTTCTAGAAACTTCTAGAACCTTCTAGAAGCATGACTCACCCTCATCCAAGAAAAGATAAATCCGTCTTTAACCGAATGTTAAAAGACGGCTGATAGAAAACCGGAAACTGGCAACTTCCAAAAGTGATCCTGAAACGACTTTCAGGATAACCCCGTATCTGTATAAATATACCCGTATTTGTATTACGACCGAATACAAATGCAACTGAGACAAAGATATTATATCTACTCAATATAATACTCGGATCCGGCTTAAACCAAAGCCGACCAGTATCATCTGCCCGAAAAATAACACGTGCGTAAACGCACGTGCATTTTCCGAACCTAGCCATAAAACCATACGGCCTCTACAACGTTTCGCCCGAACTTGGGAAACTGTCTGTGGGGGACTCTAATGACTTGTCAGTACCCTGGCAGTGGGTTTAACCACAAACCGTCAGCGGCACTAGCAATGCGTAACGGCTGCCCATGGACTGACCTCAAGGGAGGCTGATGAGCGAACTCATCCAGAAACCCTACTGAGCCTAACAGTGAAAATGTATATACAGTCCAGTCCGTTCGTCTATGAGTATCGCATATCTGCCTAGGGGGCTAGTAACGTCAGACCCCCAATAGCAGTATAAGTCGTGTCGGAGTGTAACCCAATAACACCCTGAGATACTACTGGAGTACCTACCAGTAAATCTCCTGCCACGGCCGTGGGCTTTGTGTAATGGCTCTCCTAGACACAGCACGATTTCGCCCCCAATACCGGGAGAGACGAATCCCATGCCGATCCACTCACATGCCTCCATATGGCTCGGGACTGTACCCAAAAGCTACCTGTTTGCACGACTCCTTTGAGCCGTGGTAGGGTAGAAATCAAAGCACAGTGGGAACTCATACGAGACAAATGACGACCTCAGGTCGATGAACTAACCTGTACACACGTCACCAGGGAACTGCTATCTGACGATAGATATAGTACTAACTAGCAGATTCCCGGCGAGTCCTGTCCGGTGTACTCATAACCCAATGAGCACCTGTATACATCTTAGGTGATCCAACTGACACCAGTGGCTTGTGAGACCGGCCACCGCCCCTCGTCGGGGTCTCGACTGTACACACTAGTCTACTCCGGAGTATCGATGCCCTGTCTCGAAACTCCCACGACTAGGGACCACAATTAAGGATATGCGTATAAACCACCCAACTCTCACGTATATGATCGCCATCATACTGTTGGTGGTAAAGCAAGATCCTAAGGGCTCTATCAAAGTGTAACATGTAATCAGTCACCTGAACATGTACACGACTGATAAAGGCAAACCAGATAGCATACTATCATTTCGAGTAAGACTGTCCTACCGGTATAGGTCCTCCGCAATCATTGCAATCACGTACCTGTGATCCAATAATTGACTATGAGGGCACTATCTCCAACAATCTTCCACTTGCACTCAAGGCTAATTATTGCGATGTCGACTACTCACAGCCCGTGTGAAACCGAACATCCAACTCCTCTACTAATCAGTTTCACAAAGCCCGTTTGTAAAACTATTGTGTTCGAGAAATAGCCTCAGTGAGTGGATCCGCCTAGATGTTTCTTTCAATATCTCTCTTAATCTCAAGTTCGCGGAGAAAGCCATCTCCCGAATTGAGTAATACCTGTCTCAGAATATGTCTGGATTTCTGATGGGACCTAGTTCATAAACGAACTCCAAATCCAAACTTCTTAGACTGTATCAATCACTGAACCTAATCAGTATCCTGCACCAAGCCTCCCACAGTATCCTCTTGGACCACCTATCCAAAATACTGTCCCTCGTCAGAGGGAAAACTAAAACTCTGACAATCACTCTGTCATCCATGTCACCTTTGAAGCCTGGAATGATAATCGTCTCCCGAAGGAGGCCGCCGTTATCAAATCCGTAGAACATGTACTTATGTTCTAAAACTGCTTCCTTATGTTTCTCCAGGATTGGATTAATACAAACTTATTGCATCTAGTGCAAAAACAACATCTGGTGTGGTACTTGACATCTCACGATTGACTCAATTGCCTAAGCAAGTGATCTGTCAATCATGCACATCCCTCTCCCCTTTAGTCTATACGACACCTTTAGAGAGGGTGACTCCATCATCTGCAGGTACACCACCATGCTAGGAGTCACATATTCTAAAAACCATTAGAATATCTGTCAAAGTACCCACATTGGGAAACTACCCAAAACCAGATCTAAAACCATAGATCCAGAAACCAGAATGTCAAATATTATATCCATATCCTGTCTGGAGAAACAACTGTGTGACGACCACAGTACAACCGATCGTAGTATAGGAATTTTACTTCCTACTTTGTGTATGTCATCCAGATACCATGACATCACGCCCTACTACCTTCTTAACAGATCCATCCCCTATTCTGATTGAAGTCAAACCCATAACTGTCACATCAAAATTAGATGATCTATCTCCGCTATAACTGCTCTAGTCTATAAATAGACATAAGCAATTTGCCCACTATGCTTCCGATGCTCCCACTGACTACGACAACCCTCCTACCGGGTCTCATAGCCTGGAACAACAGTAGTGCCAAGTCTGGGTAGATAAGAACCTCCCTGTCACCGTCCTTGAGGCTACCGAAGTACCTCTCGGGTGTCTGAGGTTACCCACCATATCTGCGGAGTGGCTAATGGAATGTCAAACCTGATTGAATATATAGGTCCTATTAAATTTTCCGTAATCGTTCGCGGTTCTGGAATCACTTCCAGTTCTACCATACTCCCACTGCTGTTTTCTGAAAAATATCCATTTTACTAAAACTGTGGCGAGTCAAGAACAATATCACTATTGATCTTCCAAATGGTAGAATATCAACCCTCGTCATAGCCAGGGTCAACCCACAAACAGCCATTACAGAAACGTGCCCTGAGTTACCCAGAGTCTGGTTTTAAGCATAAGCTGGACAACTCCCCGTACCTTAACATCTTTTAAGGTACGAACCATTCTATATCCAATATAGAAACTTTGGCACTTATTTAATTGGAACCAGATTCAAATCATGCAGCTGTCTCCAGTGCATATCAACTTAATGGAAAGAGGCTAATCAGCATTACTCAAGTTAGGAATCCATCCAACTATGAGTAACCTGAAAGAGAAACTCGTTTCTCAAAACCATCACTATCATCTGAATACCAATCACAAGAATCTACATCTTCGATCTCTTTGAAGAATCCCGATACTTGTGATACCTGGTTCTCTACTTTATTCTTATACCCACAACTTCTCAAAACTTAGACCTTGTATTTCTACGAAACACTTGTCTAAAAACTAGAGAAGTCATAAGTAAACAGAACACAGTACGAGGACATACCCCTTTGTCCTGATGGACACTTGGACAACATACAATACTCTGTATAAGTCCGCTGAGTTAAACAACTCAAAACCTGTGCGTCGTAGGTTGAAAACTGTACCCTGGTGATTTCCTCAAATATCACCAATTACAACGAATTCCGATATAATGAGGACAATCACCTAATTCCCAATAACTTACTCCCACTCATCATCTGTAAAACCATACAGATATGAGAATGAAACCTGGTAAATACATACCCTGGAGTAAGTATCTAATCGGGAAAACAGTTTTCCTTTAACAATGCACTGAAACATGAAAATGTTTCGTAGGGGTATCCTGGTATTCATAGCAATGCCTCTTCCATAATCCAATTCATGACTTCAACCGTATATTTTATTGTCATCTCTCCAAATCCCTTTATTTGTCTTTAGTCGTTACCTTCTGTATACCATCGTTAGGCTAAATGGTTTTCTTCCTTCCCTACCGTTCGGCACCAGCCTATGGTTTGGAAGAAGACTATCCAGTAAGCATAATAGGTGTACCCTCCTAAACCAAGGAGTACTCGCATCATGAGAGAAGGTGATGATAAAAGACAACTGAATAATACCTTATTCCTTTAAAGGTGAAATGGGAGTGGCGAAGAAGTACGCGGTTTGGTCGTGAATGATATCAGTCGCAATTTACTTTGCCCTCTTTCTAATCCCTTTATTTTGTCTTTACATATTACCTTCTGCACACCCTACTTAGGCTAATTGGTTTTCTTAATTCCCTACCTTTCGGCACCTGCCTATGGTTTGGAATAAGACTATCCAATAAGCGTAATAGGTGTACTCTCCTAAACCAAGGAGCTCTCGCAACCTGAGAGAAGGTGATAATAAAAGACAACTGAATAAACCAATTCTATTTCTCCTGAACCTGGATCCATCCTCGAAGAAGTCCCTTCGAGTTCGTATATAACCATACGATGGATCTATCCAATGGAAGTGGATATCCGTAGTAATACGGGTGTTCTGAGAAATTCAAAGGGTAAAAGAAGGAGTGGCAATGACTTATGCAACATAGACAATCCAAAAGCCAGTATTTTAAGAAGGTTCGGTCAACCTGGTCACTGAGTCATAGTCTAGGGTCGGTCAAAGGTCGCTGCCAAAGAGAGAGAGAAAAGAAACACTCTGCGTGCACTCTAACCTAGATAAGAATGGTTATCACTTTATCTAATCCGGAAACCTCCCACTGTCCTGTCAAATTCTCCTCCAAACCTGAAAGAAGAATCAATCGGGATCACCCGAAGAGTAAACCAACTCATCAGTGGGAATCGGGATCCAACTCTCATCGCATGATAACGTGATGGAATGCATCCACGTTACTCATACTCCAGAAGGTATGCGCATACTTGGCAAGTTTCAGTTTCTTTAGAAACTCCCGATACGATTTTTGCCCCATGCTCTTATAATCTTGGCTTTGGTCAAAATGTCATAAGTCACATGCCAAGTTCTACCCGTCACTATCTTGTCAATTTGAACCCACCCGCACATGCCCCTGACTTTGGCCAATCGGCAGAACGACTGTCCCAAACTAACCCATCTATCTATGCAACAATTGAATACCCAGCAGCTACCAAACACTATGCCTTAACTTTGGCTAAAATACATAGCTTGAATACTACTGAATACTCAAAAGAAGTGACGGAGGGCTACGGCTGGTTTTTGGCGAAAAAACCCTTAACGTAGTGAACTTGATATCGCTGAAGGAACCTGATAGCTTTTTAAAATATATAGTGGCGAAAACCTTTTGCTAAAGAGGTCACTCCCGATGAAGGGATCTCGGCTCTTTCCTCGTGGAATGAGGTGCAGGATATTCCACTGAGTACCGCGATGCAAAGCAACTTGTAATCGACTATAGTGAAGTTATTACCCTGACGCAAACTTCTGCCCAAGGGGTCAGTCCCGATGAAGGGATATCGGCCCTTGCCCCGTCGAATGAGGTGCAGGATATTCCACTGAATACCGCTATGCATAACAAAAGGGAACGTCTTTGTAATAACACTTTTTAAATTTGTTCCAACAACTGAAAACAGGTTTGTTTTACTTTGCATTGATCAGAATCAACGCAGTCCCATCAATAATCACACCAGAAAAGAACGAAAATAAAATGTACGTATATGCCATCCGCATTCGTCACTGGGTCCCGTCATCACCCGTTAGGTTACTTAACTAACGACAGAGCGGGGACTGGACTAGCGCGGGTGTAAAACATATACAACATCTAATAGTATATAAACCAATATACAATAATCGCTCCAGGCGTGATAATATGCAACATTACAGAAAAGTAATAAGCATCACAGAACAATACAGATAATCTGGGATCCCCGAGTTTCACAGAGCCGCTGCTGAAACCCGACGTTCCCCTGTCGTGTGGATAGCCTGTGCAATGAAACCTAGACCCCTACGGGTGAGGCAAGTTACCCGCCAAAACCTGAAGCGAGGCAGCCCCCTACAGCAAAGTGAATGGACCACCCAGCACTTCACGGAATCCGGTAGCTTGAGCACCCCTCCTTGGGTCAACCTGTACCCCCTACGAGTGCGGCGAATAGTCTGCCAATTCTAGAGTGGGGCCCCTCTGCCTCTCAAAGCCATGAGATGCGGACCCGTTGCCCCCCAGAACCCGGCTATCTGTGCACTCCGTCGCGGGGTAAAACCTAGTACAGTAATGAAAAATAGTACAACAGGTACATCGACCGCAACCTGGTCGTGCCCCAAAAGAATATTATACAACAGACAGTGACGGCAGTCCACAAGTTGGACGCTCGCCCCGCAATATCAAATGTACAAATAAACTCAAACTGTACTACCATTGCACACTGCTATCCACCACGACAAATCCGCAACATCACAGCACAACACAGAACATCAACGCGAATGTCACGTTCGCAAACCCGTCTAAAAGAACTATAGCAATCAGACGCGGTTTACCGATCAAATGACATTCCCGGTCGGAGATATAATGTAAGCACTGTAAACTAACATGTTTAAATTTCGATCGACTAAATATCATAAAGTGGGCCCCACGAACAACTGGTGAACAGTAACAAAATCTGGGCCCAAAAGATATATACCAAAAACCCCAAATTCCATTGAAGAATATACTGTGCAAATTTGGGGGCATGATCGCTCAGAACGGCCGCGGATGCGCGGCCAAACCATGGGTTTGGCCGCGTTTCCGCGGCAGTCTTGTCGATTCACGTGTCCAAATTTGTACGGCGTTCTTATAAAACCCTGCACAGATTTCTGTGATATGTGGAATATTTTTAGGACACCATTTAAAATCGACAGAAACTGTGAAAATGAAAAAATGCGGTTTTTGATTTCCGGTTCGATCGATATTTTAAACGCGTTAGCACAAGTTAGTATAGCAAAATGGTGAAGCTCTGATACCACTGTAAGTCTACGCTAACGTCCCGGCCGTCTACAGACGCCAAATGCGGAACAAAAACTTTTTAACTGGCGTTATCGTATACTTTAACCCGGATCTGCCATTATTGCTAAACTAACAAACTGTAAAGAGTGTAGAAAGGTTATACCGAACGATCCGAGTCCTTCGTTCTTTAACCATCATCCCACGCTCCGTTGCGGCTGCTCCGATCTCGTCGATCTCCGATCTGCTCGTCCAGGTGGCACCACGTCAACGATTCTTTAAACGGGCTCCCACCTCTGACTCGAGACAACTCAGTCGTCAAGTTTGCTAAAAGAGACGACCAAGAATGATGTAGAGAATGAGTAGATGACTTTGTCTCACTTCGCCCAAAGCCGTGGACGATCGGTTAATGAAGTTGCCGATGGAAATGAAATGGAACAAGAAATGAACTATGAAATTTCCATGCATCCAAAACTTTGGTCTTTTCTTTTTAACAACCATAATCTTTTCAAGTGAGTGAGTGGAGGAGGAGAGAGAGGGCCGACCACTTTTAAACAAGAGAGAGGGTGAGTGTAGGAGGGAAGTGGTGACCTTAAGAACAAATATCTTTAGTGTGAACACAAACAAATATCTCTTGTGTGAACACAAAGTGTGAACACACCAAAAGCAACCAATAAGGAACAAGTGAGTCATAAGCCTTGTCACCACCTTCTAGAAACTTCTAGAACCTTCTAGAAGCATGACTCACCCTCATCCAAGAAAAGATAAATCCGTCTTTAACCGAATGTTAAAAGACGGCTGATAGAAAACTGGAAACTAACAACTTCCAAAAGTGATCCTGAAACGACTTTCAGGATAACCCCGTATCTGTATAAATATACCCGCATTTGTATTACGACCGAATACAAATGCAACTGAGATAAAGATATTATATCTACTCAATATAATACTCGGATCCAGCTTAAACCAAAGCCGACCAGTATCATCTGCCCGAAAAATAACACGTGCGTAAACGCACGTGCATTTTCCGAACCTAGCCATAAAACCATACGGCCTCTACAACGTTTCGCCCGAACTTGGGAAACTGTCTGTGGGGGACTCTAATGACTCGTCAGTACCCTGGCAGTGGGTTTAACCACAAACCGTCAGCGGCACTAGCAATGCGTAACGGCTGCCCATGGACTGACCTCAAGGGAGGCTGATGAGCGAACTCATCCAGAAACCCTACTGAGCCTAACAGTGACAATGTATATACAGTCCGGTCCGTTCGTCTATGAGTATCGCATATCTGCCTAGGGGGCTAGTAACGTCAGACCCCCAATAGCAGTATAAGTCATGTCGGAGTGTAACCCAATAACACCCTGAGATACTACTGGAGTACCTACCAGTAAATCTTCTGCCACGGCCGTGGGCTTTGTGTAATGGTTCTCCTAGACACAGCACGATTTCGCCCCCAATACCGGGAGAGACGAATCCCCTGCCGATCCACTCACGTGCCTCCATATGGCTCGGGACTGTATCCAAAAGCTACCTGTTTGCACGACTCCTTTGAGCCGTGGTAGGGTAGAAATCAAAGCACAGTGGGAACTCATACGAGACAAATGACGACCTCAGGTCAATGAACTAACCTGTACACATGTCACCAGGGAACTGCTATCTGACGATAGATATAGTACTAACTAGCAGATTCCCGGCGAGTCCTGTCCGGTGTACTCATAACCCAATGAGCACCTGTATACATCTTAGGTGATCCAACTGACACCAGTGGCTTGTGAGACCGGCCACCGCCCCTCGTCGGGGTCTCGACTGTACACACTAGTCTACTCCGGAGTATCGATGCCCTGTCTCGAAACTCCCACGACTAGGGACCACAATTAAGGATATGCGTATAAACCACCCAACTCTCACGTATATGATCGCCATCATACTGTTGGTGGTAAAGCAAGATCCTAAGGGCTCTATCAAAGTGTAACATGTAATCAGTCACCTGAACATGTACACGACTGATAAAGGCAAACCAGATAGCATACTCTCATTTCGAGTAAGACTGTCCTACCGGTATAGGTCCTCCGCAATCATTGCAATCACGTACCTGCGATCCAATAATTGACTATGAGGGCACTATCTCCAACAGCACCGACCGTCCAAGTCGCTAAAATGGGAGCACCGACCGTCCAAGTCGTAAAAAGGGCAGCACCGACCGTCCAAGTCGCAAAAAGGGCAGCACCGACCGTCCAAGTCGCTAAAAGGGCAGCACCGACCGTCCAAGTCGCTAAAAGGGCAGCACCGACCGTTCAAGTCACTAAAAGGGCAGCACCGACCGTCCACATCGCTAAAAGGGCAGCACCGACCGTCCAAGTCGTAAAAAGGGCAGCACCGACCGTCCAAGTCGCTAAAAGGGCAGCATCAACCGTCCACGTCGCAAAAAGGGCAGCACCGACAGTCCAAGTCGCGAAAAGGGTGGAATCGACCGTCCACGTCGCTAAAATGGCAGAAACGACATTCACGTCGTCAAAACGGAGTCGACCTCCACACCACACGAAAGAAGATCCATCAATTTCATGCACACAACCCACATATGTGGTGTGCATGTATTGATGGGGTAATTTGTTGGGGTCAAAATTTACACTCCGGTTGACCAAGTTAAATTCAAAGTCAACCCCAACCCAAGCGGGCCCAAGCCCAGGTCAAGTGGGCCAGGGCCCGGGTCGAGCCCGAACATGAAGCGGCCGGCATCCCCTATGCCAAAATAAAAATTTTGTAAAAAATAATTTTGTTGTATTTTTTTATTTTATTTTATGAATAAATGTAAGAAAATAGGCATAAAGCCAAATTTTTGTAAAGCCCATGGTCTATGTGCAAAAAGAAATGGCACATGAGCCATGGGATGGGCAAAATGCCATTTTGTAAAGCCCAAGGATTTATATGTAAAGTGTATAGCCTATAAAGGTAAGATAATGAAAATATCTCAACAACTTTTTTCTCTCTCCAAAAAAAGAATCAAGATATGTGATCTTCTCCTTCCTCAAGGTTCAAAACCTTCTTCTCCTTTTGAATTAAATCAAGAGTTTTACTCTTTCTTTTCCAAAAACTAAATAGTTTTTCACCACAAAACCCACAAAGGGGAGCTCGGATCTTCCATCAGATCTTATAAAGGAGGGATTTTTAAAATCTCACCTCTCTTGTTCTTCAAGATCCAGCCAACAGAGGAGGAAGAAGAAGATCCATCTCCAAAAACCCCACTTTGGGGAAGATCCAGGGCTCAAGGGAGAAGCCCTTTCATTAGCTCCAAGAATATCTTAGGAGTTTAAATCCTCAAAATATATATGTATACACACACGCACACAAAATAATAAGTATATTCTTTCTGGGAGTACAACTTCCAGTGAAGGGACCAACTCCCTTTTTGCGCCCAAGCGTCCAAAGCGCTAGCACACGAGCGCCCACCTGTCTGGCACGGGAGGCGCTAGCGCCCGAGCGCCCACGTACCTGGCACGTGAGGCGCGCTAGCGCCCGAGCGCCCACGTGCCTGGCGCGTGAGGCGCGCTAGCTCCCGAGCGCCCACGTGCCTGGCACGTAAGGTGCTAGCGCCCAAAGCGCTAGCGCCCGAGCGCCCACGTGCCTGGCACGTGAGGCGCTAGCGCCCACTTACCTGGCACATGAGGCGCTAGCGCTTTTTCTCACGCATCCTTTGGATGCCCTTCCCCTTTTTATATGCACACACACACTTCACGGCACTGTCCCTGTTAGAAAAAAATTTCTAACGGGACGCTACCCCGCATCCCGCAAAGGGGCTGCTAGCCCTCTTGACCCCCAGCCCGCTAACCTGGAAGAGGGACCCCCGTAAAAACTCTGCGAGCATCCCGATATATCCAAAACCTCTTCAAAACACAACGCTGCACATTGAGTTCGCATGACCAGTTTAACCCGTTAATCGGAGGTTCTCTCACTCCAAAAGCGGGGGTAATTAACGGTAGCTTAGTCCGCGGCTGCCGGAGATTCGGATCCCCACAATCAATAAACCCCAGCCTACCCTAAGCAGAGGAATCTGTAATGCGCCTGACAAGCACGCGCGTATTCTCATCTCAATGGGGTGACGAAAAACACCCTACAGCCACGAGTTAAAATATGTGTGCACTTGGTGTACAAAACATGCGTGACATCGCTCAACCCAACCCAATTTGGCTAATCTCACAGAAACGCCAAACCATGACTCGAATCGTACGTATCGCGCAAGACACAACACTAAAAATATAGGTAAATGGTCCCATATTTTATCTGGAGCAAAACTAAGTAAAACAAACAAGACCGGATACCATAAAGTATACACAGAGACCAACCACCGAAGTTTCAACACCCAACACATCAAAGGGACCGACGACGCCGGGGATTTGGCCATTCTCGCTGGGCCAAGCTAGGTGAAAGGGATCCGGGTTTCTACAATGCTCACATAACACTATATATATTCTACTGTATATGTTTGTTTAATTTAAAAACTATCACAGTGATAGCAGATTCACAGTATCATAAAACTTAATTAAAAACCATTTTAAAACACTAATTTGAGACATTAAGGTATTTTAGTGCAAACTTGTTGGATTAATAAGTCTATTAGTCACTAACTACTCCTGATTACCCTAATTAAGCCATAAAAACCCTAACTTGACCTAATCTTCTCTTTAAATCTCAAAGCTTGCATTAATTACCACTTAAACACCAAATTAAGCTTAATAAACTAAAAGTTTAGCAAAGAAATAGTTAAGTTAGGATTATACCTCAAGTGAATATGGGAATGATTCCAACTTGCTAATCTTGCCTCCCAAATTGAAAACTTGCCTCAAGAACCATAAAAAGATTTGATTTTAAGTGTTTAGATTTGATTTTGTGAAGGTTTGAGGGATTTGTGTGAGGTAGAGTGATGAAACCATGGAAGAATGGAGGAAGAGAAAGGGGGTGCTGCCTCTTGAGAGTTCGAGAGAGTGTGTGGGAGAAGAGTGAGCCATGCATGCAATAAATGCCCCCCCCCCCCCCTCCCATACCTCAATTCCCTTTTCTTTTTCATTTTCTTTTAAAAGAAAAATCTAGAACCATATAGAAAATAGAAAGAATGGACATGTTGCATTTAAAATAAAAACTAAGTTGTCATGGTTGTTAAAACATATAGTAACCTAGGATTAACACAAGATGTACGTGTGCATGTTTTAAAAAAATAGTTTAGTAATTAATAAATAAGTAAAATAAATAATTAAATGAACAATAATTTAAATATTAACTAATAAAACACAATTATATATATAATCACATAATCAAAATAGATATATTCATGTTTATATGGAAAATAATTATTAACTAGGTTTTACGAAAAACACGTATTATCACTAATTAACATAAAATTAACCTAAACGAATTTTAAAACGTTACACTGTCGATCCTTGCCGAGAGGGCGTGGATGGCGTTCGGAGGGGGAGTAGATCCGTCCGCGCCTCTATTGTGGGGAAGGCGGCGGCTTGTGCTGAGAGCATCACGGTTTTCGCTCGCCATGAAGTCGAGAGCGGAAGATCAACTTTCGATGGGTAGAAAAAATTGGATTCCCACAGACGACGCCAACTGATGAAGGTCTGATCTCCTTCAGATGCCGTCCTTCGTCGATCTGTGGTGAATGCTGTTGAATGACAGAGATTTGATTTGAAGGTTGTCTCATTGGGCGTGTAGATCTCAATGGGTTGATTTTGAGGTGAAGCCGGGCTACCTGCAAAGAAGTCTCGGGATGGTGACCACCGTAGGAGCCTCCGACGACCAAGTTAGCAGAGGAAATGGGCATAGTAGCGGCTTGTTGGATTAAAATTGCTTTACCTGAGTCGTCTGGGAGAGGGATTTTTATAGTGGTCGCATGGAGCGAGCTAGCGCGAGATCTTCGCCGTCGGTTACGCCCCTGACGTTACGCCTACGTGAATGACGGGATCCCTCAATTAATGACGAGATACACTCGTTAATGGGGGATACGACGGCGTGGAACGCGAGATTGTTGGGTGGCGGATATCTCGTTTCTGACGAGATACGCGGAGCCATTGCGGAAGCGCTTGGGCTATGCGCTCTTGGTTGCTTGGTAGAACCGGGAAGGCTTAGCTTGGCGGGAGGCTCGGAGACGAGCGGGAGGCTGAAGAAGCTCAGCGTATAGGAGGGCTCGTAGGCGAGCCGATGGTTATTTGTAAGACGAGCATATGAGTGTTCTGGGAGGCCATCGAAGGTCGGGTCTCGGGGCGAAGGCCCGGGAAATGCCTTCAATGTATCGTGCTTGCTCCGTTCCCGTAAACCCCGGGACACGTCATCTACCACGTGTCATGATCTGGGGAATTCCCACTATGAGTATCATCACAATGCAATACTAATAAACGAGGGATAGGAAACCTCTCATTTTGGAGAGAAAATTGTTACCGCGTGAGCTATGCCCAACCAGTCTACTGGCAAAGCTTTGTTAAATTATGTTAGAGGCGTGCTTTATAAAATCATATCCTGTTGCATTTTATACACAGAAATTTTTCTCTTCGCTCTTTTTTTTCCCTTTTCTTTTTTGTTTAGCATGTTTCAGCTACTTAGGATATGTTTAGTTAGAAGAAAAAAAGTGATGGATCCATGTTCCTCTTCAACAAATCTCAAACTAATAGGAGGAATAATGAATGCCCTCTCTCAACAAATCCCAAACTAATAGGAGGAATAATGAATGCCCTCTCTCAACAAATATGACAGATTAACTGAGATAATAGCTCAGTTGGTTAGGTGGCCTCGGGAATAGGTCCCAAGTTCAAACCCCGCAAGTGGAATGCCGCGGGATTTCTTCAAACTTGTAGTGTTGGGTTGGGGGGGGGGGGCTAATTCATTCCACCTATTATCTCAAATATATATATATATATATATATATATATATATATATGACAGATTATACAGAAGAGGTTAGCGTTGAGAAATTAAAAAATGCATGAACATAAATCCTTGCAAATCATCAATGTTCCTTCCCAACTTAACCTTAGGTAAATGATATACTAATATGGCTGGTCTGGGTTCATGCGCTTATTATCAAATTCTAGCTACGGAAAGGATACTAGTGCTCCAAATTCAATGAATATTCTGGATTCAATCTCTCTTACGAAAATACAAATCATTGACAAAATACATATGGTCTAGGTTCCTTCCCTATGTACAATATCCAAGATATTGTATGATATATGGTTAATTAACCTTCCATAGATATTGATCTCTATGCATGAACAAGATATTGTCTTCTGAGAAAAATGAACCAAGCACCCAAGCATTTTTTTCCTTAGATTATTCCTTTAATAAGGTTATTAGAATATAAAAGTCCAGGTTTCGTCTCGTAAACAGGACCGTCAAACTGTTAGGACATGCTAAAGTATAAAAACTTATTCCTCAACTATCATCATAACTTTAGAGTTTTAGTGCAGCAGAAGAGACAGTTTTAGTGCAGCAGAAGAGACATATAAGAAAGGTGTTCTCTGGTAGTATATGCTAATATACATGAAGCACATAATATAAGAAGGGACAGAATGATTCAGGTTGTCTGGAACAATTATATTATGAACTAAATGTAAGGTAAGCAGGTTTTGGATCAGGGCAATAACAGTGAGAAAATATTGGCAAGGACATCCTTTTAAAATATCCTCTTTTAAAATTTAATTATCAAAGTTATTTTTTACATGTGAAAACATACCTCGAACTCAACCTGGCATGGTTAAAGATTATTCTTTAATCAGTGTTAATCCATCTCTGAGGTTGCCAGCCAAAAGTATATGCAGAAACATAATTCAATGAATAAAGACTTCAATTTCGCATTCTCTTTGCATAAACTGCTTCAAACGCAAATCTGAAACTGCATATGCGTATTTTCCCAAACGGCCTAATGCGGTAACCTCCAGACAACTTTGATGTAATACCAATGACACCGGCGAGAATTACAAATACTGAATAGTAGAATGCTGCACTGTTGCCAGCCAAGTCTGCACAACATAAACATCTCGTTATTTCAGCAATATTTACATATAATTCATTTTCAAACAATAAGCTGCCACAAAATACGTGTTAAAGATGAATGTTATTGATCTCTGAAAGGGGTCTTCTGAAGCTATGAAAGCATGATTACTTAGATTACTTTCATCTTTGTGTATGATCTGGACTCGAAAAGCTGCACATACATCTCCTAAGTTCTTAATTTCCTATTATATATGCATCTGGGAAATCCTGGACCTGGGAAAACTCAAAGGAAACTGCAATTGTATTTGTTATAGTTGTCGTAAGTCTAATGGGGACTGTAGAGAGATAATAGAGAAAGATTCTAGCGGAAATTCATCCTACTATGACTGAAATAAAAAGCTTCTAGCTTATAGAACTGTTGGTTGGCTCTGAGAGAACATGCACTGGACATGATATAAGCAAATCAATCGATCTGAAGTACATTTAACGTATGAAACAACATTCATATCACGGTGGGAAGTAATAGACGAAGGTAAAGTTGGAATTGCCAAAAAAATAATCCATTAAAGTATAGTCTAAGCATTTGGGCTTGAATCTTTGTAATCTATGTATTGGGATTATGAGCATTTTGAAATTATGAGTTCAAAAATAAATCACATTATATAAAATTAAATTATTTGTGAAAATTTAACACAAGTAAAAGAGTTTGTGGTGAATATTGTACATCTTCCTCAACACATCAAGAGCAGGAGGAATCGGTGAAGATCGATGTGGCTAAGGATTGTTCGACGCAGGAAAATGTCTGTTTCCTTGTAGATATTTGAGACTTTGTACAAACTTGTCTTCAGCTGTCTCAATTCCCAATTCCCAACTGATCTCATCATGAATTTGAATCTCTCTAGAGAGCCATTGCAATATGATGGCCATGAATGTCACAAAAAGCTTGCTGTGCCAACAAAAGAGACCAACTTGTTCAGTTGTTCTTCATAAAGCCCTAAACTTTTTCAATCCACTGTTGGTCTCATACTCATAAGCTTTTAATTATTGCCAAACAATTGCTCGTATCATACTAACTTTTACAAATTTGCACATATGGAGCATTTCATGGAGATCCGAGACAAAGAAACTTTCTTGTTCTTCATAAACCCCGACGCGTATAGAATCCTCTAGTGCAAAATATTGGTAATCCTCAAAAGTCAAAATGCCTCGGAGCCAACGGCATTTTCATTTGCTGATCTAAACCGATAAGCATTTCAAAAATCAACAATCTCTTCGGATGCATCAGATCGCCTGCCACAAAAACATGCCTCGTCTCTTCGATCTCGATCCAGCTACACCCAGCCGACTTCTTCATATCCTTACTCCTCATCCTCCTCCTCACCTTCTCCACACGATCCCACCTCCCGTCCGCTGCATAAATATTCGACATCACCACGTAACTCCCAATGTTCGCGCCTTCTGCATTAAATAATTGTTCCGCCGCGATTTTGCCAATTTCCACCTCGCCGTGTGTCTTACAAGACCCGAGCAGTGAGCCCCACACATTAGCGTTAGGCTCGCAAGGCATGTCTCTGATGAAATCGTAAGCTTCTTTCACTCTCCCCCTTCTTGATAAAAGATCGACAATGCATGCATAGTGCTCCATTGTGGGTTCAAGCCCATGAGTTTCTTTTATTGACTTGAAAAGCTTTAACCCCTCGTTCACAAGCCCGGCATGGCTGCAAGCTGATAGAAGAGCGGTTAATATAACATGATCGGGCTTAAGATCGGATTTAATCGTTTCAGAGAAGATATCAATCGCTTCTTGAGCCATTCCGTGCATTGCAAAGCCACCAATCATTGAAGTGAACATGACCACATCCTTATTTGGGCTTGATCTAAAAAGTTTGAATGCGTCTCTAATGCTTCCACATTTAGAATAGGAGTCTAAAAGAGATCCTTTTAGGTGAATGTCTTCGAGATGAGATCGTATTGTGAAGGCATGGCATTGCCTGACGAGCCTAACGGAGGCTATACTTGCACAAGCCGTGAGTATGCTCATAATGCTCATTGTATCAGGTCTAATTCCTTGTTCTTGCAACTCTAGAAACAAATTAAGCGCCAAATCGATGCAATCGTTGTGAGTGTATACCTGAAGCATTACATTCCAAGTCGTTAGATCTTTCTCTAACATCTGGTTAAATATTTTGTCTGCGTTTTCTCTATCGCCATGTTTCAAACACCCAGAGATCATTGTATTGCTGGTGACAACATTCTTTTCTACTAAATTTTCAAAAACTTTAAATGCGCTCTCGATGCATCCACATATAGCATAAGCATTGAGAATTGCATTTGCAACTGTTTGTTGGATTATGAAGCCGGCTCGAATCGAATACCCATGAGCTTCTCTCACTTTCCTCGTTCCTAGCGAAGCGCAAGCTTGAAGAACACTTGTAATGGTGATTGAATCGGGTTTCATTCCTTCCTCAAGCATTTGATCGAAAAGAGAAAGAAGCTTTTCCCACTGCCCATTTTCCAAGAAAGCATTCAGCATCGCATTCCAAGATACCAAGTCCCTTTTTCTTCTCATCCCCGTAAAGATATCAAACGCGACATTGAATTTCTTGCATTTCCCGTAAAAGCTAATGAGAGCATTTCCTAAAGATGTAACTTCTCTTAGCATCGAATTATTAGCAATGTACTCGTGTATTCTTCTTCCCTCGTCGATACCTTGCAATTGAGCCAAAATTGGGAGAATGGTTACTAAAGTAACTGAATCAGGCCGTATCCCACTCGAACAGAGGTCATGAAATAGATTCATTGCTCGTGAGAGCCAACCATTCAACGAGTAACCTGAAATTATCGTGTTCCAAGTTACAATATCTCTTGAATACATATTCTTAAAGAATGACTCGGCTCCCTTCATGTCTCCAACTTTCGAATAATGAGTCAGTAGAGCATTACATACCGATATATCCTTTTCCAATCCAAATCGAAGGAGATAGCAATGCATTTCTCTTCCATAAAACCATCCATTGTCAACAAAAGCACAAATCGGAAGAATATTTGCAATTGTTGCATAATTTGGCACGAAGCTATTCAACCCCATTTCATAGAACAATTCAAATGCTTGATCAAAAAACCCGTTTTCAGAGTGGCCCGCGATTATCGAATTCCATGATACGACGTCCTTATAGACAATGAGATCGAATGATCTTCGAGCATCATGTTTAACTCTACCGCACTTTGCGTACATCGAAACAAGCGCATTGCCGACTAGAGTCTCTGCATCCAATCCTATCTTTATACAATAACAATGCAAACTCTGCCCATGCTCTAAAAATCTCGACTTTGCGCAAACGGGTAGAACTATTGCAATAGTTATCGCATTAGGCTCAACCTCTTGATCATCGCATTTGTGCATCAAATAGAACAAGTTCATCGCTTTATCGAACATTTGAGCACGTGCATAGCCAGAGATTAACACATTCCAACACACCGAATCTCTCAAACTCGTTGCGTTAAAAACTTTACAAGAATCGTCCATGATGTTAAATCTTGCGTACATGTCCATGACTGCTTTCTGAACAGCTGCATTCGGAGCGAAACCCATCTTTGTTGCAAACCCATGAAGGGACTTTCCAAGGCTCGAATTGGTGAAGGCTGACGACGACTTTATTACGGCGGCGAGAGCGAGTGAATCTGGGCTCTGTTTTGAGACTTGCATTGTTTTGAATGTGGAGATTGCTTCATTGTGGTGATTGTTTGCTGTCTGGTTTCTGATTGTTGTGTTGTGTGAGTTGGAAACTCTTTTAGGCATTTCATCGAGCAGGTTGTTGCGTGCTCTAAGGTGCAGAGATGTCGAGTAAAGGGAAATGATGGGCTTGGATCTGTAGTGAGAGAAGAGAGTGATGTTTGTTGCAAACATCAAATTTCCCAGCAGATTTCCACACTTTTCTGTCCCTTTTTTTCTCCCTAATTTTAGTCGTAATCCTGCCTGTGGGGTCCCAACTCAGACCTCTTGCTCAACTGCGAACAACATTTACGTATGTCTGTAGGAAAACTTATTCCATATGCCCCTTGTATATATTCGAACAAGAGAGAGAAGAAATAAAAATATTGGTTCCACACATTGTCCGAAACTCCTCCTCGCTCTGACCTCTTGTCCGGATGTAATACATCCGGCACACCGAATGATTCCTCCTACCTCTAGGCCATACTGACCCAATTTTATCTACCAATTTGTCTTTTGGGTGCCGGATATTCGAAAGTGTGTTGTCTTTCTTTTAGGTTTTAGGTTGTGTTTGATACATGAAATGGAATATTACCGAGAATTCTCATATTCCTCAGAATGAGATGACCGGGTATCTGCTTTCAAGGAATATTGTATTAACGTGTTTGGTATACTTTAATCATTCTCGGTAATATATGTATGTGCAACTATCGGCTGGGTGAGGTCAGAGGAGGGCCGGCAGATGACAGCGAGGTCGGCAACGAACGGCTGATCAGTAGCAGGCCCACCGGCGAATTACGGCCGACCGGCGACGAAAATCCGATCGACGGCGAACAAGCCGGTGAATGATCGGTGATGCCTGACGGCGGACCGGCCGGCGGACGACCGACGATAGGATGCGGGGCCAGCCAGGCGGCGAGAGAGGCATGCGGCGGATGGTCATGACTCATTTTATGTTAGACAGGAATATTTCATAATAATTTAAGATAAACACATGTTTTGGGGAATAGAATTACCATGAAATGGGGTCATTTGATTACCATGGTAATCATGTATTTCCCGGAATAACTTCTATACATAAATAAGCATGGTAAAATTTTATGGTAATCTAAAATCACCATCTAAAATTAGCTCCTACCAAGTGCGTCCCTAAGTGAATGATACTTTAAAGGGGCTATTGAATCCAAATCGAACAAGACCATCGTATATAAGAAAGCAAAAATGTGACCTTGAAGTTCGCAGCCAAATAGTGCCCGTTGTTTAAGTAGGGATCAGAGCAAATGTAAAATATGTGTGCACAGCTACATCAGCCTGATATAAGAATAAATATAAATGCAGCCCAAAAGGAAATTGGCCTCCTTTGTTTATTAATTAAGATTTGTAAGACCTTGTTTTTCTTTCTCCTCTTCCTTGAATTTTTTTTACTGGCCCATAAGTTTAACTCATGCACAAAACACATGGAGATCGAATCCCGCATTTTTTCCAGGAGGGAATGTGTCCTATCAACTGGGCTATTTCTCATTGGTGTTAAGACTTTCTTGTTGGAGTTTGGAAAATTATTTTTCGAAGAAAGCATGAATTTGATGAGAAAAGACTACCTAAATTGACTAGCGTTTTTGCATGTATAATGCACACTTATATCTGTTAAAATCATGACAAAATATTTGAGAAAATCTTAAAGAGTTTATGTCCCGATAATAAAGTTTGTAAACACCTTAAGGCTCAGATTTTAAAGATTTGAAATGATTTGAAAGATTAGTTACAGTTTGTATACATTTTTCTCAAAATCATGAGAAGCTGTCTTCCCACCTGTGATCCTAAAAATCAAATTAAAATTTTCAATTTTTAACTTTGATGTTAGGATATTATTGTGTTACACTATGGTGGTTGGAAATTGAACTTGGGTCTTCAAAATCTGACGGTGAAGAGGTGGAGGTTTAGAGGTTCAGAAGAGTATTAGGATTTGTTATGAACCTGATAAATAGCATTTTTTTCTTTTAACGAAAAAAGAAAAAGGAATTTTGAGTAAGAACCTAATTGCAACAGCATATCGACTAAAGTACACATCGACGATAAATTATAGGTTTCGAGAAATTTTGGTTAAGTGCCGAGACTATTCCAGAGAAAAAGAGAAGGAGAATAAATTACCGCGTATCTTCATGAATAAAACATCACACATGACAAGAATGCAACAAAAAAACAAACAAACAAGTCGATGTGAACGCAAAAATCAAACCGACAAAATTTTTTTACTAAAGATAATATAAATTCTTAGGTTTGAAATTCATAAATAGCTAACGTATGCTAAGCACCTATATTAAACTAATAAAGTAAGAAAATTATAACTAAGGACATTTTAATGCAAATTAGCCCAAGTAAAAAGAGAGAAATGAAAAGACAACCTACTACTTAAGAAATCATTTTCTCCACTTTCAAGTGATCAAAGAAAAAGAAAGTGAAAGGTACAGAAAAAAAAAGACAAAATGTCCCACGCATGAAATCTAATTGCACATGAAAGTTCGTTAAAATTGAAATCACGGTTTAATTGAAATCAAAGGAACATAAACAAAGTTGACATCACTTTCTAGATGACCAAACACAAACTAGGAAAACTTCTTTTGCCCCTTTGTGCTCAGCACACAATATTGCACCTCTAATTCTTTTATTTCTCCACCCTATCTTTTCCTTCCATCTCCACACCACATCTAAAAGCAACTACTATTTTTATTTTATCCCAAAAATAACACATAATTTTAAATAAAAAAATAAAAACCCAAGAGAAACAAAGAAGTGACTCACAAAGCAACTAATCACCAAATATAATTATCTATAGGAGTCTCTTTCAATCTCTAATTAATTTTCCATTAAGCACGCCGGTCCATTGACGTCCTAAATTTTTTTGCCAACTTGCTGAATCGGGATTGAAAAATAAGAAATTCGGTTTTAGCGAAAAATATCTCTTAAAAAAACATGCCCTCAATGTTAACAACAATTATCCTTTTCCATTCCCGTTCATATTTATTCCAATATATATCTTTTGATATATTTTTTTATTATAAACAATTAATAAAATAACTGCACTTTACCTCTATTTTAACAACCATCATCCTTTTCTATTCCCACTAATATTTATTTCAACATACATCTTTTGATAAAAAAAACATAAATTGAAAACAATTAATAAATCAAACGCAGAAAGATACAATGGGGTTCGAGGGTATGTTTGAAAAAGAATAAACTTAAACGGCCACTGATACAATAATGTAGTTAAAGTCGATCGCGTGTGTGTGTGTATATATATATATATATATATATATATATTAAATGAATGACATTAAGCTATGGCTATCGTATGTATGCTTAGTAAATTAAATTAATTTTGTGATCCCATACAAGCTTTCCTTATTATTGAAAAGTAGCAAGAAAAATTATTGGTCAACAAAATTATATAGTCACCAAATACTCTCTCAGTACCCTTCCCACTGAGAAATTAATACAATGGGCACAAACACTTTGTTTGCTAGCGATTAGCTCATGAAAATTCAACCCTAGTTTCAAAATGCCAAGTTGCATATGATTTCAAGCATGATGAGGGATCCACTAATAATATTAAAACTGCTTCCCCTACCCCTAGCTTGCTCCCCCAGCCGAATGGGATACCAACTTTTCCTCCCTTGTTCTTAACGTGATGCCATATGATGAAGATGAATATTTTCCTGCTATCTAGCTAGCTATCCATCTTGGGTATCTTTTCAGAAGTTTTAATTCGCACTTTGCAAAACCGGCTAAAAACAGGTTAAATTTGTGGATTTTGTTGAAAAAGAATAAAACGTGCTTCAGGTATAGTAAAAAGCAGGGGTTGAGAGTTGGTATTTATATATTATGGATAAAATAAAAGAGAATAATGGAGGAAAGAGGCCATGGAAGGAGGGAATTTACTCCTATGCCGTCGAAAAAGTAAGCACTCCATCGTGTTTTACGACGATCGGAATCCATCAACTCCATCGTTATCATCTAAGATGTGGATACGCCAAATTTCATGTGATTCTACAACTTTTTCACCGTTGATTTAGCAATGTAAAAAGTTCTATTGTCGGTAAACCGTTAATTTTGAACGGACTAATTCAACGGTGAAAAGTTGTAGAATCACATGAAATTTGGCTTACCCATATATTAGATGATAACGATGAAGATGATGGATTCCGATCGTCGGAAAACACGATGGAGAGCTTACTTTTTCGACATCATAGGAGGAAATTCCCTCCTTCTATGGCATCTTTTCTCCGTTGTTCTCAAAATAAAAGATAGGAGTATGAAGATGGAAACGGTCTGAAAGGTTCAACTGTTATTTTGCATTTTTCACCCATATATATCCAGTGATTCAAACAAATCATGGACTACCGCACTTGCACATCAAAGGCTAGAGATATTTATTAAAAAAAACATAACATTATAAGCTTAGGAATAGCTAAAATATACAATGGAAAGAAGAGCCTACAATTAATTAAGGGTCCGTTTGGTTGCAGGATTATGGAATTTGGATTCCAAAATAGTACGGTTGAAATTTCTGGATTTGGTAATTTGTTGTTTGGTTGGTTTTGAATTCCTAGTATTGGATTTGTACATCCTTGTAATTTTTGTTTGCTTGGTGAAAAAAAAGTGGGATTTGGATTTGAGGATTTTAGAGAGAGATAGACAGAGAGAGGATTATTAAATAAATAAAGTACACGGTCTCATCTAAAAGTACAATGAATAGTGTCAAATACTTGAAAATCCTTGAAATTTTTTAGGATTAAAGAATCTTTGTTTTGTGGTGGTCCCACATAAAAACAAAACAATCCTAGAAATCCAAATTCATCAACCAAACACAAAATTATGGAATCCCAATTCCACAATCCAAAATCCAAATCCAAATCCATAATCCTGCAACCAAACAGGCCCTAAGAGTTACACGTTGAATTGCATCTCAGAATCTTATCAAGAGTGGTTTGTGGTTTTTTCTTTTTTTCTTTTTTCTTGTTCATTGATAATTGATGTTAACCACCTTTTTGGGAGGAGTGCGGGCTTTGAACTCGAAAACTCCGGAGGAGGGGAAGCGGGCCACATGCTTAATGTTCCTGATAATCATATCACCTGCAGCTTCTTACACTATGAAACTATTGAATAAAGTCGTGTGTTTTTCATAATATTAGGAAACGCTAAAAACGTGTGTTTGCTGTAAACAATTTAGAAAGAGCAATATTGGAAAAACATCCGATATCCCTGTTTACATGCTATTTTGTTCCTGCGGAACAGAATAAAGGAGCAAAAGCAGCAGCAGCAGCAGGCAGCCGTTTCATGTCGTATGGTCTTGCAGCGGCAACAAACGAAAATCAAAATGCTTTCTCTCTCTAAAACTCCCTCTTTCTCTCTCTACTAATTTTTCTCTCTACGGCCTCAATTCTTCACTCCCCCCCCCCCCCTCTCAAATTCTTAGGAATCAAGCTCAAAGCTGTCAAAATTTGGCAGCAGAATTCGAATTCAGAGCAAAGGCCCAGCGTGATCCTCTCTTTTGCGCGGCAATTCGATCGATTCTATTTCTTTTTGAATCAAGATTGGAGAATTTCGGGATTTTTTTGGCGGGTATTGGCTCGGATCACGTGGCCGTCAGGGTTTCGTGAAACGCGTGGGCTTTTAGGCGTTAAAAATTGAGACATTTTTGGCTTCCGTTTCGATAAGGAGTGGGCGTTTCTAGGGTTTCCTTTTAAGGGCTTGAAAGATCGTGGCTTTGAGGGTTAATGTGGGAATTACAGCGGGGTTAATTATAATTGCAGTGTTGCTGTAGCTGAAGCTGAAGAGTTTGAGCGTTTAAAGCGGCTAAAGGAATGGAATAATTTTATTGAAGTGAGTGAGTTTTGAAAGGTGGGGTTTTTAGTTGAATTATTATGGCGCTTGCTGCTTCTAATCATCATTGTGCAACGATGCCTGCTTCAGGTTTGTGCTCTCATGTTGAATTATATCATTTCTTTATAATTGAGTTATTTTTGCATGTTCCATCATGCGATTTCGTTATTTTGGGAGTTTTGAATTGGGTTTTATAAGCAAGATTTTCATTAAGTTTTTTTTTTTTCTCTTACATGTGTTTTTGTTCTTTGAGTATAGTATTATTTTCGATTCTTGCTTGGTTTGGCTCTATTTGTTGGCAAAGGCAGTGCTTTTTATTCTCCAAGGTAAAGGGTTGAAACATTAATGGATTCTATTGCTTTTCTAAATCCATTTTCATTTTAGTTTTTGCTGTATTCTCAATTTTATTTCAATTTGGGTAAAAAGTGCTCTTTGACCTTGATTCCATGTTTGGATGGCTTTTGCAATATCAGAGCTTCATAAGCTTTTTTTTATTAACTTGACTTGCATAATATAGTTTCCGAGGATATCGTGCTTGTAGTAATATCAAAAGGTTGGTTTTAATCATTCTTCTGATAAAAATAGATATCAAAGCTGAATTTGTCCCTTTCCCACTATTAGGCAACTCCGCTGAACTTTTGTATAAGGAACTATGGCATTCTTGTGCTGGACCTCTAGTTAGGGTGCCTCGAGAAGGGGAGCGTGTCTACTACTTTCCTCAAGGCCATATGGAACAGGTACTTTGTGAAATTTACATATGTTATTTTGTAAATTTTAAATTATTAAAGTGGAGGATTATTCCTCTAGTGGATTATCTTTATGCATGGCACCATTCCTTTGTCACATTTTGTAAAATTAGTTTTTATTAGTATCACATCTGAATTTGTTTATGGTCCATTTCCTTGTAGCTTGAGGCATCCACCCATCAAGGGCTTGATCAGCTAACGCCCTCGTTTAATCTACCGGCTAAGATCTTGTGCAGGGTTGTCCACGTTCAACTTCGAGTATGCTCTCATATGTTAGATTTTGTCACATATTTCAAATTCCCTTTTGTTCTCCCTATCAATTGATTTTCGTTTTTTAGAAAAAATGTTTCGGAAATTTTAGTATTTTTAGTTAGATTACTTTGTCATTGGTTTATTTCTTCTGTTGTAGGCTGAGTCAGATACTGATGAAGTTTATGCACAACTTACTTTGCAACCTGAACCTGATGTGAGTATTCTTTTCTTAGGTTCTATTTTTTTCCATTTACTTGATACCGTGGTTCAGACAAATTGAAACTAACTTTTATATTGAGTTCTTCTTTTTTTCTTCGAGAAAACTCGATAGTGTCGATACGATTCTAGGGAAAAAGAGAGATGTCGTTGACATTAGCATTAAAAAATAGAAAACAGATGTTAGAGATATACAGGAGGTATCTCTGAAAAGAAAACCCAACATTAAAAATAACCCGTAAATTAGCTACACATCTGATTTGTCAAGTAAACATTTTTCTTTTTTTAAGCAGTAAGCTTAGGTAAACTTGTGCTATGGCTGTGGTTTCTCCTTTTTCATCCCTTTTGCATGTAATATTGACATATTTTTTAAAACATCTGATCAGCAAGGGGAGATCACGAGTCCAGATCCTCCGCTTCCCGAACTTGAAAGGTGTACTGTTCATTCATTTTGCAAAACTCTTACTGCTTCGGACACTAGCACCCATGGGGGATTCTCAGTACTAAGGAGGCACGCTGATGAATGCTTGCCCCCTTTGGTAAGTTCAGAAGTAACATTCAACATCTTTTGATCATCACTGACGTACCTTAATTATCCTGAAAATTTTCTACCTTTTTCTAGGATATGTCTCAGTCTCCTCCTTGGCAAGAATTGGTCGCCACTGATCTTCATGGGATCGAGTGGCATTTTCGGCACATATTCAGAGGTATATTTCTAATTAGTATTTTGTCAAGTTTGCATGCTGTTGTTTATACTGTGACAACTTAGATAAGTTGTTGATGTAAATCCAAAGATGTTTGCAATTGTTACTTTTGCGGATATTACCTTAGTCACAGAAAGCCTCTGCTAGACCATTACAAGTAAAGCATGGAGATTTAAAACTAATGTTTGGCATTTTATATATAGCCATATTTTAGTCTCTATTTCAGCACATTCATTTTGCCCTAATTTTTGGATGGGATTGGTACAATATGCACTGTCACCAACATTAAAATGGCATTGCAGAGGGAGCTCAAAAAATTGATTGCTCAGTTTCATTTCATTGTTGCAGGGCAACCTAGACGGCATCTGCTCACCACTGGTTGGAGTGTCTTTGTTAGCTCTAAGAGATTGGCAGCAGGCGATGCATTTATCTTCCTGAGGTAAAAAAAGACCATCATTTTACACATTGAGTTTAGCTATTTTCTTTATGCACTAGCTTTACATAAGATTTTTCTTGTATTTAGGGGTGAGAATGGAGAATTGCGAGTTGGTGTAAGGAGGCTAATGAGACAGCTAAGTAATATGCCGTCATCTGTTATTTCAAGTCACAGCATGCATCTTGGAGTTTTGGCGACAGCATCACATGCTGTTAACACCGGAACACTTTTTTCAGTTTTCTACAAGCCAAGGTTTGAAATGTCTCTGAAAATTGCTGTTTTAAAAACATTTTTGATTGGAAAATATGTATAAAGATATCTACATTTTAAATTTAAGGACAAGTTGTTCTGAGTTCATCATAAGCGTTAATAGATACCTTGAAGCGAAAAATCACAAACTTTCTGTTGGGATGAGATTTAAGATGAGATTCGAGGGTGATGACGCTCCTGAAAGAAGGTATATACTATTATCCATGGCTTACAAATTATTTATAACATTTAGATGGTGGAAAGGAGTGTTTTACCATTATTCAAGGTCTATTTTAATAACTTTGCAGGTTTAGTGGTACGATCACTGGTGTAGGTGACGCTGTATCGTCTAGATGGGCAGATTCTGAGTGGAGATCTCTAAATGTAACAGAATTCTCAGGATCTTATTCTTTATTTAATGCAATGCACCATTTTGGTTCAGATTGATGTCATCAGTATAATGATTGCAAATAGGGAGAAGCTTATTTACTTATGCCCTGTCTATTAAGTAAATAATCCAATATATCATTTTTTTTGGATAATCGGCACCGGCTATTTTGATCTTCGTCGGCTAAAATCTGTATACACCAAGTATCATGTGATTTGAACACTTTTTGTGCATGCATGGGGTTGTTCCAAAATGAATAGTTTTTCCTACAATAGAACATTTTACAACCCAAGATTGATGTGCAAACAATATCCAGATCACATGAGACTTGGTGTACCAGAGATCAAGATGGACAGAGCCATCCAGGTCACATGAGACTTGGTGTACCAGAGATCAAGATGGACAGCTCCAATCGTGCAAAAAAAAAAAATTAAACTAAAAAGAATTGTAGGCCATAACTATGCCCTGGGAGTATATAAGCCGCTCCCTTTAGTTTTTCCACTATGTAATATGTCTTTACCATCCGCTTCAGTCTAAGGTGTGAACTTTTGCAGGTCCAATGGGATGAACCTTCATCCATTTTACGTCCAGACAAAGTTTCGCCATGGGAAGTAGAGCCACTTGTTGCAGCTACTCCTTCAGCACCCCAACCACCGCAGAGAAATAAGCGTGCACGGCTGCCAATTTTCCCCTGTGGGCCCTTGGACCTTCCTTTGGATATTGGTATGCAAATCACCTAAAATATCTTTACCTATCAACTCTTCTGCACTTTTCACCTTTCTCCAATGTTGTAAGGATTTAATGCTGCATAATCGGTGCTTAAATTTTCATCTAATTTAAATACTATAATAAAATATATTTCTGCCTAATTCTGGGTAATCCGATTACTAGCATAATACTTATATGTGTTATGCATTGACTACCTCAACAATATAGTAGTGCCTTTTGTTTCATTTTATTATTGACATAATGTGTCGATTGAGACAAATATATGAAGTATGATTATCCACCGGTCATTCCATAGTTTTTCAATGAATTGATGTATGCATGTGCACTTGCTCTTACACTCGAACTAAGAATTATCCAGTTGATGATAGTTACACTTCCCACTTGTATGTTCACCACCTGAGTTTATTTTGCCATTTGTATCTTAAAGTTGTCTTTTGTTTATCTCATTAACCATTTCAAACGTATTTCCCCCATATTTATAGGAAAATGGAAACCTCCAGCTGATGCTTCTCCTCAAACTTTTTCGTTTTGTGGGAAACAACGAAGCCGAGAATCTTATGCATTCTCCACTCCCACCTCTCTTTTCTCACCAACATCAAAACCTAGCTCTTTCAGATATAGCTCCAATAGTATTGTTGCGCCTTCACCAAGTCCCAGCAGTTCACATATTGAATCATTTTCTGCTGCAAGCATGAACAAAGAACCATCTAGAACCAAGCAGGATTCAAGCAATGGCAATGGATGCCGCCTCTTTGGGATCCAGTTGATCGAGAGTTGTTCCACTAACACAGAAGAAGAATCTTTACCAGTGGTTGTAGAGCATCAAGTATTGAAATCTCAAGATGTGGAATCAGAACAGCCATCACAGCTGTCAAATGCTAAAGAAAATTCTGATGCTCCTGCCATTAGTAGTGATCCCGAGAAATCATGCCTTCGATCCTCCCCTCAAGAGTCTCAAAGCCGACAACCGCGGAGTTGCACAAAGGTATGATTTTTCTTAAATACAGCTGCAATGTTTGAATATGAAAGTATTTCTCTCAACCCTCACCACAGCTTTGGGATTTTAAGATGGTATCAGAGCAATTGAAGCTGAAATCCCACCAGGCGGATTTGTTAAAAATATAATAAAAATATCCCCCAACCCTCATCGTAACTTTAGAATTTTGATGCAGTGACGAGGATTTTGACATACAAAATAGGTTGACAACCAATCCCTAGTATATAAAAGTATTCTCACAACCCTCATCACATTCAGGATGTTACTATGGTTTTAGAGGAATCCATTTTTTGCTCATGCATTTGGAATAAATAGAGATACCCCCGCATAAATAGCCAAGTTTTGGCTTGTTAAAAGAATGCCCAATCTAAGGGGGCATGTTAAGAGTATACAAATAATTTTTTCAACTCTCATCAACTATAGAGTTTTGGTGCACCGGCAGGAATACAATATCCGCTGTTGAGTGTTGACAAACAATCCTTGTATATTTAGAAAACTGTTACTTGCATAAAACATCGTCGTAGTTTGGCCCTGTATAGCACTTATAGCTCTGAATGATTTCTTACCACAAAGGCACAAGCACACCCTTTGCTTATCAACCAAAATCCCAAAAGCACTCAAGCTCTACTCTAAACCATAGTCACATAATTCGTGAATTATTCGGCGAATTCGCGAATTATGTGACTGCCGATTAAATCTGCGAATTATTCGCCATCACCGAACACGCCGAATTATTGCCGAATAATTCGCGAATAATTCCCAAATTATTCGCGAATTATTCAAAAACGCGAATTATTCAAAAAACAGCAAATAATTCACGAAATCAAAATCTAGCGTCTCATATATTAATTTTTTGCTCGAAATCCTTCCCGAACATTTCCCGAACACTTACCGAATCTTTTCCGAATACCTGCCGATTTTTTCCGAATAGTTCTCCGAATCCAAATTTTCGACCTCGCCGAATTATTGCCGAATCACGAATTTGTGACTATACTCTAAACAACACAAACAAATTCCAGATTTAAATTAGACAGTAATTTGAATTGTGTAGAGTTGAATCTGAGTGTTTTCAAGGGTTTTGATCAATGAGCAGAGGGTTATTTGTGCAATTGTGCTAATAAATTATTTGAGGGTACTATTAGTGCTTTATGAGGTAAACTACATGGGCGTTTTGTGCAATTAGCATTTAAAGAAAGTAGCCATTAATCCTGGCCAATTTCAATAATGATGATATATGCTGTAATTGAAATTATCATTAATTTCAACAGGTGCGCATGCATGGGATGGCAGTTGGGAGAGCAGTGGACTTGACAAGATATGAAGGGTACGATGACCTTCTCCGCAAGCTGGAACAAATGTTCAACATTGAAGGGGAGCTGCTGCTCACCACTACTAATTCTAGCCCCACTACTGTTAACAACAAGTGGCAGGTCGTATACACAGATGATGAGGATGATATGATGCTCGTTGGTGATGATCCTTGGCAGTAATGTCATATGCTTATGCCAATTTTATTTATTTTTTAAAATAGGCTAAATTTCACTAAAACACCATGTCCCGCGTTTAATTTATAAATTGCAAGATGAAACCATGAATTTAGCGGTGTTCAAATAAATACCGATATCTTTCTTGTTGAAATAACAAAGCACTGTTGAAATCAAGATATGGTATTTATTTGAAAATCACCAAATTCATATGATATTAACTTGCAGCCAATAAAAGAAAACGATTGTTTTCTTCTGAAGAACGTTGAACGGCCATGGTATTCTAGCGAAATTTAAGCCAAAAAAGGTTTCATCTCTTGACTCAGATTCCTAACTCATTATCTATATATTATTATACACTTGTAGCGAGTTTTGCACAATGGTGAGAAAAATCTACATCTACACCCGTGACGAGGCAAGGTTACTGTCTCCCAAGTCCAAGCTCACAAGAAATGGCCATGGCGATCATCAACCCGCATAGGATCATATCCAACAGTAGTTTTCTCGTGATCCTTACCCTGGGCTGCTTTGATTTCATCGACAAAACCTTAGCTATCATCAACTTCAACTTGTCCACCGACTTTGTTGGTGGTGGGTCATGGTTGGAGAAAAGAAAGGGATGGAAAGTGTGTGGGTTGCCATGCCTGTTTTTTTATTTATTTTGGAGGGATTTGATAGTGTTTGTTTTAGTTAGGCCGGTACTAGTGGGAAGTGATAATTTTGATTTTATATTTTATATATATAAGTAAATAAAATATGGTAGTATAGTACAATAATGTCAGTTGGCATGCTTTGTCTAGTGTTATAAAATAGTGATGTTGATTGCTTGCTTGGTTGGTGCTATCTTTCTGTTTGTTAATGTGCGTCATGTATATGGGAATTTCTTTGGTGCTTCCAAAGGAGGAGAGAGAAAGAGTGAGTGAATGAGAGAGAGAGAGAGGGGAGAGAGTGTGAGTGTGTGTGAGAGAAAGAGAGAGAGGAGAGAGAGTGAGTGTGTAAGAGGAGAGAGAGAAAATTCTTTGGAAGCACCAAAGAATTCCCCCATGTATATATAAGTTTCTTTTGGCTTTTTTCATGTGGAATTGCTTGTAAACATGGATGGGGTTTGGTATATGGTTCAAGGGCTGAAGATTCTTTAGGAGATTGAATCTCTGAATTGTCTAAGTGTTTTTTTTTATAAAAAATATCATCATATGGTTATGATCTGAGTCATCATTTTGATTATTTTGTTAGCAGTAAGTATTCCTGCTACAGTTACTTGTGTAAGTGATCTATCTATGGGGTTTTTAGTTGCTTGTGACTGAAGTGGCATGCAATATTTAATTATTTATTATTAAAAGAAAGAAAAAGAACCAATTTCTCATGTTTTGCTTAGCAACCGCTTGAGCTGAATAAGAAAATGGGGATAAAAAACGCAACAGAATTCTTAGCATTTTGGTTGATATAAATATTGCGATAATGGAAAATGTTATCATCATAGTTAGTGAGTATGTAGCAAAGATTACATTTCTGGTTCATGGTTTCCCAAACAAACAGGATGAGGGATTTGGATTTTGGGGGCAAAAGAAAACCTAAAGAAAAATTGAAACACGATGTATCTGAGGCTCAGTTTTCTCTGTAGGGAAAAAAATATTACAATGAATACATACATATCAATGCTGTTATAATGCATGCGCTGAATGTGCGGATCATGCAACAGTCGATAGCCTGTCTTTCTCAAAAATGGAATATAAAAGACAATTCCCTGAATGATTCGCTTTATTTCAAAATAAACACCCACCGACTCTCCAAATATGAAAATACCCTCTTTTTTTCCTCCTTTCTTAGTAGCTTTGTAAAGCTTTGAAAAAGACCGAAAGGGTTCTACAGTGATACTGCACGGCAGCCTCTGTAGCGGCCTCACCCAGCTGTGTATGGGGCCTAGGGGCTTTTATTGAAACCTTTTGAAAGAATTAGAGGACGGGCGGCTTTTAATTCGTATTCTTTATGTGTTTAGTTCTTTATACTAACCCTAAGAATCACTGCTAATCAACACACGTGCTATTCCTTACCTCTACTCCCCTTCTATCTTCCTCCCCGCTTCCTCAAACACTCAAAGTAATATTAAGAATAGTTATTTTCTTCACATGCATCGTACGAGCAAAAAAACAATAAAAGGGTAACTAAGCGTTTTATATTTGAAGCATATAACTAATCAAATCAAATCGATATTATCAAGGTTTTGTTTGCCACCAATTCAAAAAAATTCCGCTGGTGTTAGACTTGGGAAATAGATTCTTGAGGCAAATAACTATGATCAAAGGAGGATGAGAAATAACTAGGGTTAGAAAATAGATTAGATGTCTTTAGAAGTTATTTCGAATTATGTAAGAATAAAATTAGCTATCTAGTAATATGATATCCCCCTTCCCCCATCTATTTCCATCATGTAAGAATGTGCATCTAAATTTCAATTGAAATGAACTTTGATGTATGACACTGTTATCTAAATGGTCATATATGGCAATGGCTGATGGTGTGAGCCTCAATTAGATGGAAACATAATTTAGCCATAACAGATTTAATGAGAAAAGCATTCATTTTTTTCTCCCTTCTTCGATTATGATTGGCGATTAGAAAACGAAGTGAAGAAAAAAGCACCTACTCCTCAGCACTCGTTGTGTTTCGTAATTGGCAAATAACAACATGGGATATTATTTTCTCCGGTGGAAAGTGGATCAAAAACTATTCAATTAAAGCACTCCGTATATTCCCTTTCCACATCATATCCTCTAGACCAGCTCCCAATCTACCAGGAAAAATCTTCTCTACAAGCCCTTTGCAAGCCCTTGGATAGGTTTTGATACACGAATGTTAAAGCTAGCACAAGGGATTTGCAGAAAAAACTTCTCTACAGGGAGTTTTTTCCATTTATCATTATCTAAAACAAAACATTTTTTAAAAATGAGAAGTCAAGCGATGAATTTACTTTTGCATACAAGCTTCCAAACAAGCCACGGTTTTCTCAAGCGGTTTTTCGTCATCTACACTTTTTACTACCTGGTTCCGCCAAATACGCAAGGAATGAATCCATCTTTGCAACCAAAAAAAGGAAAAAGTATCAGCCCTTTAAGGTATGCTCTGCATGGCTTGATTACAAAAAAGTTCCTTATTAAATTTAATTATTCAAGAATGAAGCGACAATTATACATTTTATTTATATGAGTGTGCATGCGTTTTTGATATAAGTGTATTTCGTCAATAAGGCTCAAACCTTTATAAGGTTTATCCCACTGTTTAAAAAAAACCCACTCCACCCCCACCCCCAATTTATTGCTATTGACGCCATAACCCCCAACCCATTTTTTATATTTACTCAGTACCCCCAATTTTTAAAAGTCTTACCGTTTAGCCCCTAGCTTTCCCAAATCTTCAAATCGACCCCAAAGTGAAAACCAGAATTTGCTCTAAAGCTCTGAAGTGAAGGCTAAGTGATGGAAGTCCTTTTCGGGTCTCCTTCAGATGTTTTCTTCCGTCGATCTCCCGGTGGATTTTGGAGGTGATCTCCTATTGCTTGTGGGTCTCAATGGGTTTTGAGGAGATTGGTGACTTGAGGGGCTTAACGCCGAGTACCTGCAAGGAAGTCCCGGGGTGGTTTGGTACCACCGAGGACCCTCCGACGATCAAGTTAGTATTAGATCCGAGCAGCGTAACGGCTAAGTGGAGTAGAAAAATGGCTTACTTGACCCCTCTGTGATGGGGGTTTATATAGCGGTGGCGGCACGCAACAGCAGGCGCGAGAATCTCGCCGGCAGTTACACTCCCGACGTCACGCCCGCGCAGAGAGCGGATCGCCCATTAATGGGGATCGTGAAGGCGTGGAACGTGGGATGTTACTGGCGGAGAATCCGCGCATGGCGAGATTTGCGGAGCGACGGTTACGCCTGTGAGAAGTGGAGTTGGTCGGAGGACCGAGGAAGACGGCCTCGGCGGGGGCTCGGGGACGAGCGAGAAGGCCGAGCAGTCTTGGTCTTATGGCGGCTCGGGGTGAGCTGAGGGGCCGAGGAGGCTAATTTGCAGGGGGGCCCCGAAGAGGGCTAGCTTGTGCTTGCAGGTCGGGTACAGGGGTGGCCTGGTCGGCCTCTGTGGGCCCTTTCTTCTGAGTTCTGGGACACGCCATCTGCCACGTGTCCTGATCTTGAGGATCGCCAATATTGAGCATCATCATTAGCCCCCCACTCTTGTCCCGACCAGCTAGCGGGTCGGGTCAGGAGTGGACTGCCGGGCCGCCCGGGGTGAGCTCCCTCCTAAGGTTTCGTCGGGACACGTCCCTGGGCCGTGAGCTGTCTTTTCTGTCAGCGAATCGGGACGAGATCTCTGCATTTAAGGAAGGTGCGCCGGTTCGTGCATCTTGCCTTTGAAGCGACGGTCCACGTGTCAAGCGTCGGTTGGATGACGCGACGTGTGCAGACCTGCGACGCCTGAAAGCGTGCGGTCCAGTGTAGGAACGACAAGTGGAGCAATCGGAGCCGTTGGACGCGAGGAGGCGTTTTGGCGGGAGATGAAGGGCGCCGTCGGATGAGGTCGCTCGTGGTGATAAATAGGAGTGGGGCCCGTTCCAGGGCCCCTACTCCTTCATATTTTCCCGTTCTAAGCCCTGGTAGCTCGGCGCTCGTCTTCTTTCTTCCACTTTCGTTTCCCGAGGATCCTTCTTCTCAAGATTAGATGTCTTCTTTTGTCGAGTCAGTAGATATTGTTGAAGTAGGTTCTAGGAACCCTTTAGGTGAGCCTGAGTCCTCCCAGGGAGCAGGGGTCGGGCCCTCTTCCCGGGATCATGCGGCGGGGGCAGCCCCCAGGGAGGAGGCGGTAGATGCTGCCCCCGGCGCCTCATGTTGGGTGAGGCATGAGGACGAGCTTGCCAATGCTCGGGCTCGCTTCCACATCCCATCACGTTATACGCTTTGTCTGGCAAAGGAGGGAGAGAGGGCAGACCAAGTACGAGACAGGGAGATCGCCCTGTATTTGGAAGCTTTTTGGGGTGGAATGCGCCTGCCCTTCTTTCCTGTAGTCGTTGAAGCATTAAACTTCTTTGGGTTAGCCTCCGGCCAGTTAGTGCCAAACTCGTGGAGGATTCTCCTCGGGTTCCTTATCCGCCTGAAGTTACAGGCGCTTCCCTTCAGCCTCTCCCTCCTTGATTCTTCCCTCGTCTTCAAAAATCACCCTGGTGGTTGAGCGGGCGACCCGAGATGGGTTTATCTCTCTTTCAGAAAGCGACAGGAGGGCGCCGCCGGGAATGGGGTTGTGGCCCTGCCTTCTTCCATTCACGACTGGAAGAAGAAGTTCTTCGTTTTCCCTCCCGAAGGTGAGGACTGGCCCGTGCCTACAAAGTGGTCGAGGGAGAAATACTTGCCGGGGAACCAGTCCAATGACCCCGTCGCGGTGAGAGTGGTATCGTGGGATCCCATCCCCTGTTTCGACGTGCTGTTGTCTGAGAGGGTCCTGACTTGGGCGGGGCTCAGCCCCGTTGAGTTCATCGGTAAGTTTAGGTTTGCTTTTTGGCTTTTGTTCATGAAAGATGCTTGTAAAATATCTCTGCTTACACTGTTGGGCTTCCATGTCAGGTCGGCCATCTGTCTAGCGATCGTTCGTCGAGTTGATTTCGATCACTTGCCAAGCGCGCCAAGCGCTGTCGAGAAGGAGGCGTCTCAATGGCCCCGAAGTCGAGGGGGGATCGCTCAGACTCGGATATGCTTGATACCCCCTGTTGGGGTCCCGAATTTTTTGCATATGATGGGCAGAGGGCTGTCCGTCGCGTCATCGCCGAGCATGAACAGGAAGCTGCTCGGTTATCCCTTGGCGAGGGCCTTTCACTTCTGGCGTCGCGAGTAACGACCCTTAGCCGGGGCTGGTCGAGTGAGGGTCGGGCTCGACTGCCTCTGGGAGGACTTCGGGTCCTTAGCGTTGGAGGGGCTATAAAAAGCCCACTGAGGATGACCGGACGGTGAAGCTGCGTGGTTGCTTCTTGGCGAGGGCTTAGTTCCCTGGTATCGTGGGTAGGCAACTACCAGCCTGGGATGAATGAGCGGGGCAGCCGCTCGGGTGCCTCTTGTAGGGGCTTCGATCTCTGGCGTCATGGGTAGGGAGCTACCAGCCGGAGATGACCTAGCAGGGTAGCTGCTCGGTTGCCTCTTGCGAGGGCTTTTGATCCTTCAGGACGGGGACCGAGCAGGGTTACTGCCCAGTGCCTCTCGGCGAGGACTTTGATCCCTGTCGGTTGTGGTAGGAAGCTATCAGCCGGGGATAGCCGAGCAAGGACTCGACTGCCTCTGGGGGGGACTTTGGTCCTTAGCGCGGGAGGGGCTGTAAGAAGCCTACCAAGGACCCTGGCCGGATAGGGTTACTGCCCGGTGCCTCTTGGCGAGGGCTTTTGTCCTGAAGGATAGCCGAGTGAGAGATCCTCGGGCTCGACTGCCTCTGGGAGGGCTTTTGATCCATGTCGGTCGTGGTAGGAAGCTACCAGCTGGGGATAGCCGAGCGGGGTCGCTGCTGAGCTGACTCTAAGGAGGACTTGGATCCTTAGCGTTGGAGGGGCCGTGAGAGGCCTGCTAAGGATAACCGGGCAGTGAAGCAGCGTGGTTGCCTCTTAGCGAGGGCTTTGATCCCTGACGTTGCGAGTAGGGAAGCTACCGGCCGGGTAACTACTGAGCTGCCTCTAAGGAGGAATTAGATCCTTAGCGTTGGAGGGGCCGTGGGAGGCCTGCTAAGGATAACCGGGCAGTGAAGCTGTGCGGCTGCCTTTTGGCGAGGGTTTTGATCTCTGGCGTTGCGAGTGGGGAAGCCACCGACCACGTATAGCCGAGCAGGGTAGACGCTCGGCTAATTCTTCATGAGGTTTAGCCCGACCATCCAGTTGTAGGCATGGGGAACAGGAACGGTTGCGGTGACCGCGCGCGCAGCATGTGCATTGAATGTGGGGGGAGGCGAAGTGCCAGGGTCGCGTCGTTCCGATTCTGCCAGAGAAGGCTTGATGATCGCCGCGTGGCAGCGACTTGTTGGGCAAAAGCGGGCGACTGTTGAACTTCGTTGGGGCGCAGTGGGCTATATAAGGCTGGAGGAGCACTGGTCCTTTCTTCCTTCATAAACAGACCGTCGAGAATGCAAGACTTCCCCTTTACCATCCCCGATATCATCCGCTTCGAAGACGTATACCTTTATGACCAGAACTGCACCGAGGACACGGTGCAGTTGGTCTATGGGAGCATCGAGGACCTCTTCGGCCGGCTGCTCCTCCGACGCTCCTCTCTGTTGCAGCTGCTGATGTACTCCATCTGGAGGGTGTCGCCGGGGCTTTACAACCCCCTGTCTGAACAGCTCTATGACGAGGCCGTGGGCAAGCTGCGGTCTCTGAGGCGCTTCAGCCTGATCTCCGCGAACCGGCTGGCTCGCTCGGAGGCGCTCGTCCGCGAGTGCTACGAGCTGAGGCTCGGGGTCGACGTGTGCGGGGGGAACCGAAGGCAGAGGCTGGATCTCGCGAGATCTCGGCTGGCGGAGATCTTCACCGAGTAACACGAGCAGTGCTCTCTGCACCCCCTTCCCCAGCTGTTGTAATTTTCTCTTTTTTTTTATGTATGGCTGAGAAGCCCATAATACCTCTTTTGAATAAATGAGATCTTTCCTTCTTTCTGCAGTATTCCATTGATCTTTATTAAATTAACAACAGACCCTAGGAAAAGTTTACATTGTCCTAGGAGAACAGTTTATGCTAATAGATGACCTTATTAGCGCGGCCCGAGCTCCCCGGAGGCTTGTTGGTCTCCATACTCGGCACCAGGCACAGGGCTCCCTGAGCGCCGGATTGATCATCTGTCGAAACGAGCATGATCTGGCCGACGGTCAGCTCGGCGGGAGGAGGACGCTGCTCCTGCTCGCGGTCGGCCTGTCGTTTGTCCCTCAGGTAGGCGGCGAGGTGCCCCGATCGGATGAGCTCCTCGATGTAGTCCCGGAGTTGCTTGCAATCCTCCGTGGCATGGCCCAGCGTCCGGTGGAAGGCGCAGTAAGGGCCCCGGGTTCGCTTCGAGGCCTGACGCGGGATTGCAAGGAACTTGAAGAACCCCTCGTCCTGGGCCTCCTCTAGTAATACTGCGAGGGAGACGTTGAGTGCGGTGTACCCCTGGAACTTCGGGTGATAGGGCTGCTGACGCTCCGGCCTCTCTTCCCGAACCCTCTTCTTCTGGTCGGTCCGTTCTGCTCGGGGGAGGTTTGCGTTCACCTCGGACTCCAACTGAACCCCACGCTCGGTCCACGCCTTGACCTCGGCCATGGTCTTAGGCTGTGCCAACGCAAAGGAGCGTAACCACTCCTTGTGCCTAAGCCCAGATCTGAGCGTCGTGATGACGGTCTTGTCCCGGTGCTCGGGGACCTCGAGGAGGGCGTTATAGAAGCGGGTGATGTAAGCTTTGAACGTCTCCTTATCCCCGCTCTTTATTGTGAAGAGGTAGTCGACCGTGCGCTTCTGCTGACGGTTCCCAACGAAGTGGCTGAGGAACTGAGTAGCCAGCTCGTCGAAGGTCGAGATTGAGCGAGGCTCGAGCCCTTGGAACCAGTCCCGACCTGTGCAGATGAGGGTGGCTGGGAAGGCCCTGCACTGGGCGGCGTCGGAATGGTCCTGGAAGCTCATCCCCGCGGTGAAGACATCCAAATTGTCTTTAGGGTCGGTTTTCCCGTCAAACAGAGAGACCTTCGGGGGCTTGTTGCACGAGGAGACGTGGACAGCGAGCAGTCCCTCGGTAAACGGTTTGGTGAGCGAGTCGGCGGCGTACTCAGCCCCGTCGGCCGAGAGGTGGCCTTCCTGGTGCATGCCCTCGATCTTCTTCTCGAGGGCGTCGAGTCGGCCGTGGTATCCCGAGGACTCGGCGCCTCGTGATCCCTGGCCTCTGCTGTGGGAGACCTGCGTCTGGACACGGCCCCGATTCCTCTCGATGAGGTTCCTTAGATCCCCTGGCGAGGTGGCTCTCGAGCCGTCGTGGCGAGCCCTTTCTGTGCGGCCCCGTCGAGGGAGAGGGTGTCGGTCATGCCTATGGGCAGGCGAGGTGACCGACATCTCCTCATGGAGGTAAGGGTCGCGAGGAGGCTCGAGGCGAGGCGCTCCGGCAGCGGACCTTGGTGTGGAGCCGCGGGACGCCCAACGGGCCTCAGGGAGTATCGGTCCGTGAGATCTGCGGTCAGGAGTCGTAGCCTACCGGTGGTCAGCTGTGCCGACGGAGGAAGAAGAGCGGCGATCTGGGGCCCAGGCCCGGCCGTTTGGACGTGGACGAGAGCCTCCACGAGGGACTGTAGCCGATCTATTCGGACGGCGAGGGCATTGATGATGGTCGCCGGAAGAGGTTCTGTAAGTCTACGGTAGCGCCCCAGCCGTCAATCCGAGGCCAAAATGCGGAAATGGAAACTTTTTCTTAAACTTGAAACTGGCGCTATCGTATACTTTCACCCCGGATCGAACCATCAACAGAAACTAGCAACTTGAGAAAGGTTAGAAAGGCTATATCGATCGATCCGTGTCCTTCGGTCTTTGGCCACATTCCCAAGCTTCTCGCGGCATCTCTGATCTCCGGTCTCCTCGTCGGAAAGGGCAGCACATCAATGAGTCTTTTTACGGGCTCCCGCTTCGTCCGAAGCAACTCGGACACGAAGTTTGCTAGCCGATGTGTCCAAGGCGATGTAGAGAATGTGTGTGATCACTTTGTCTCAAGCATCCATCGATTCTCCACACATGAGAGTGTATGGATGGAGGTTGAAGATGATGCCATCAATGGAGATAGTGAGCTCAAGAAGAAAGAGGAGGAAGAAGAGCTTTCTTTTTCTTTCTTGTTGCAATGATAAAATGAGAGTGAGTTACATAATACAAGAGCTAACCACAACCATATGGCTGCCCTCTCTCATTCCTCTTATCATTTCAACACTAAAATCAATCAATAATGTGACATATGCACAAAGAAAGAGACCATGAGTCATCACTTGTGCATGTGTCACAACTAATGCTCCTAATCATAGCTTTGAGCTCATTATTTCCATTTGTAAACATTAATCCAAATGTTTACAACAATAAAAAAAGATATGGCAACATCTAAAGTAAACTCGTGACGGATCACAAGAATACCCCTCACCTGTATATACATACCTGCATCCGCATTCCGACTGAATACGAATGCGATGAGACTAAAGTAATCCAACAAATCTAATACTAGGATCCGGCTTAAACCAAAGCCCACTAGTATGATCCGTCCGATCATGATCCGTGCACGACTGCACGTATATGATCGAACCCTGCCATAATACCATACGGCCTCTACAACGTTTCGCCCGAAACTTGAGAAACTTTCTGTGGGGGACTCAAAAGACTCGTCAATACTTTGGCTGTGGATTTAACCACTGGCACGTCAGTGGTACTAGCCGTACGTAATGGGCTACCAGGTATTAACCAAAAGGGAGGTCGATGAGCGAACTCATCCTGACACCCTACTGAGCCTGTCAGTGACAATATCCGTACAGTCCGGTCCGTTCGTCTATGAGTATCGCATGTCAGGCCTAGGGGGTTGGTAAAAGTCAGACCCCCAAAAGAGGTACAAGTCGTGTCGGAGTGTAGCCCAGAACACTCTGAGATACTACTGGAATACCTACCAGTAAATCTCCTGCCTTGGCCAAGGACTTCGTGTAATGGCTCTCCTAGACACAGCGCGATCTCACCCCCAATACCGGGAGAGACGAAACCCCTTCCGATCCGCTCACTGCCTCCATGTGGCTCGGGACTGTACCCAACTAAAACCTGTTTGCACGACTCCTTTGAGCCGTGGTAGGGTAGTAATCAAAGTACAGTGGGAACTCACACGAGACAAATGGCGATCTCAGGTCGATGAACTAACATGTACACATGTCACCAGGGAACTGCTATCTGACGTCAGGTATAATACCAACTAGCATGTTCCCGGCGAGTCCTGTCCGGTGTACTCATAACCCAATGAGCACCTGTATACATCTTAGGTGATCCAACTGACACCAATGGCTTGTGAGACCGGCCACCGCCCCTCGTCGTGGTCTCGATCCATATACACTAGTCTATTCTGGAGTATCGATGCCCTGTCTCGAAACTCTCTCGACTAGGGACCTTTTAAGGATGTGCTTATAGACCCCAGCTCCCACGTATATGATCGCCATCATACTGCTGGTAGTCAAGCAAGAATCCTGAGGGCTCTGTCAATGTGTAATAGTGATCTGTAAGGTCACCTAAAGCTGTACACGATGATAAAGATAAACCAGATAGCATACTATCATCTTGAGTAAGACTGTCCTACCGGCATAGGTCCTCTCTCAATCATTGCAATCATGTGCCTGCGATCCAATAGTTGACTTTGAGGGCACTATATCCAACAATCTCCCACTTGCACTCAAGACTAATTATTGCGATGTCGCATACTCACAGCCCGTGTTATACCGAACACCCAACTCCTCTACTGATCAGTCTCACAAAGCCCGTTTGCGAAACTATTGCATTCGAGGAATAGCCTCAGTGAGTGGATCCACCCTAATGTTTCTTTCTATGTCTCTCTTTATCTCAAGTTCGTGGAGAAAGCCATCTCCCGAAATGAGCAATATCTGTCTTAGAATATGTTTGGATATCTGATGGGACCTATTTCATAAATGAACTCCAAATCCAAATTTCTTAGACTGTATCGTCAACTGAATTTAATCAGTATCCTGCGTCATGCCTCATTCAATGTCCGCTTGGATCACCTGTCCAAACCACTGCCCCTCGTAAGAGGGAAAACTACAACTCTGACAGTCACTCTGTCATCCAGGTCACCTTGGAAGCCTGGAATGATAACTGTCTCCTAAAAGAGGCTGTTGTTATCATATCCCTAGAATATCCACTTATGTTCTAAAATTGCTTCCGAACGTTTCTCCAGGATAGGATTAATATCAACTTATTGCATCTAGTGCAAAAACGACATCTGGTGTGGTACTTGACATCTCATGATTGACTCAATTGCCTAAGCAAGTGATATATCAATCATGCACATCCCTCTCCCCTTTAGTCTGTAAGATACCTTTAGAGAGGGTGACTCCATCACCTGCAAGTACACCACCATGCCAGGAGTCGTCCATTCTAAAATACATGTAGAATGCTGTCTAAGTACCCAGATTGGGAAACTACCAAAATCTAGATCTAAAACCATAGATCTAGTAACCAGAATGTCTGATATTATATTTATATCCTATGTGGAGAAACCACTGTGTGACAACCAAAGTATAACCGATCGTAGTATAGGAATTTCACTTCCTACTATGTGTATGTCATCCATATACCAGGACATCACACCCTACTACCTTCTTAACGGATCCATCCCCTGTTCTAATGAAGTCAAACCTATGACTGTCACATCAGAAATAGATGATCTATCTCCGCTATATCTGCTTTAGTCTATAAATAGACATAAGCTACTTGTCCACTATGCTTCCGCTGCTCTCACTGACTATGACAACCCTCTGGCAGAGTCATATACACGTACACTTCCAAAGCTAGTTTAGAACGACGTTATATTCATCCTCCTGCCGGGTCTCATAGTCTGGAATAACAGGAGTGTTAAATCTAGGTAAACAAGAACCTCCCTGTCACCGTCCTTGAACATACCGAAGTACCTCTCGAGTGCTTGAGGTTACCCACCATATCTGCGGAGTGGCCAATGGAATGTCAAACAAGATTGAATCTTTAGGACCTATTAAATTCTCAGTAATCGTTTGCGGTTCTGGAATCACTTCCAGTTCTACCATACTCCCACTACTGTTTTCTGAAAAAATCCATTTTTATCAAAACTGTGGCGAGTCAAGAACAATATCACTATTGATCTTCCAGATGGTAGAAAATCAACCCTCGTCATAGCCCGGGCTAACCCATAAACAGCCATTACAGAAACGCGCCTTGAGTTATCCAAAGTTTGGTTTTAAGTATAAGCCGGACAACTCCCCGTACCTTAACATTGTTAAGATATGAACTATTCTATATCCAATATAGAAACAGAGGCACTGATTTAATTGGAACCAGATTCAAATCATGCAGCTGTCTCCAGTGCATGTCAACTAAATGGAGAGAGGCCGGTCTGCATTACTCAACTTAGGAATACATCCAGATATGAGTAACCTGAAAGAGAAGTAAGTTCTCATAATCATTACTATCAACTGAATACCATACACAAGTATCTACATCTTCGATCACCTTGAAGAATCTTGATACTTGCAATACCCGGTTCTTTACTTTATTCATATACCTATAACTTCTCAAAACTTGGATCTTGTATTTTTATGAAACACATGTCTAAGAACTAGAGAAGCCACAAGTAAACAAAATATAGTACGAGTACCAACCCCTCTGTCCTAATGGACACTGGACAACATACAATACTCTGTATAAGTCTCCTGAGTCTAATAACTCATTCCCTGTGCGTCGTAGGTTGAAAACTGTACTTATGGTTAAGAAGAATTACACCGCTGTTTAATGCTCATTACCTAACCATCCACTGATATAGGTAAATGTCATGGACATAATTTCAAAAAGTTATATCTCACTTTATAAAAATAAACGTACAGATATATCAATTTGAAATTGGTGCATAACAACGGATATTCAAAACCAAATATTTGTCGTCCGGCAAATAACCCAGGCGATTTCCTCAAATATCACCAATTACAACGAATCCCGATATAATGAGGATGATCACCCAATTCCCAATAACTTACTCCCACCCATCATCTGTAAAACCATACAGATGTGAGAATCAAACCTGGTAAATACATACCCTGGAGGAAGGGCTAATTAGGAAATCAGTTTTCTTTAAATAATACACAGTGAAACTGAAACATATAAATGTTTTGAAGGGGTATCCGGGTATTCCTAGTAATGCCTCTTCCATTATCGGATTCATAACTGTAACCGTATATTTCTTTATTATCCCTCCAAATCCCTTTATATGTCTTTAGTCATTACTTTCTGTACACCACCTTTAGGCCAAATGGTTTTCTTTTTTCCCTACCGTTCAGCATCAGCCTATGGTTTAGAAGAAGACTATCCAATAAGCATAATGGGTGTACTCTCCTAATCCTAAGAGTACTCGTAACCTGATAGAAGGTGAAGATAAAAGACAACTGAATAAACCTTATTCCTATTTCTCCTGAACCAGAATCCATCCCTGAACTGGAACAAGTTCCTTCGAGTTCGTATATAACCATACGATGGAGTATCCAAATAACTGTGGATCTTCGCAGTGATACGGAGTGTCCTAGAGAAATACAAAGATGAAGTAGGAGTGGCGATGAAATACTTGGTTTGGTCGTGAATAGCAGTCGCAGTTTACTTTGCCCTCTTTCTAATCCCTTTATTTGTCTTAACTTATTACCTTCTGTACACCATCGTTAGGCTAATTGGTTTTCTTCATTCCCCACCATTCGGCACCTGCCTATGGTTTGGAAGAAGACTATCCAATTAGCATAATAAGTGTACCGTCCTAATCCAAGGAGCACTCGCAACCTGAGAGAAGGTAAAAAGAAAAGACAACTGAATAGTCTTATTCATTTTCTCTAGAACCGGAAACCATCCTCGAATCCGAAACAAGTTCCTTCGAGTTCATATATAACCATACGATGGTTTTATCCAATGGAAGTGGATGTTTGTAGTAATACGGGGTGTTCTGGAGAAAATGGTAAAAGTAGGAGCGGCAATGAGGTATGCAACTCAGACAATCAAAAAGCCAATACTTTAAGAAGGTTCGGTCAATCTTGGTCACTGAGTCATAGTCTAGGGTCGGGCCATGGTCGCTGCCAAGAGAGAGAGAAAAGAAACACTCTGCGTGCACTCTAACCTAGATCAGAATGGTTACCAATTTATCTAATCAGGAAACCTCCCACTGTAACCTCAAATTCTCCTCCAAACCTGAAAGAAGAATTAGTCGGGATCACCCGAGGAGTAAACCAACTCATCAGTGGGAATCGGGATCCAACTATCATCGCATGATAACGTGATGGAATCCACTCACGTTATCACACTCCAGAAGGTATGCGCATGCCTGACAAGTTTCAGTTTCTTTAGAAACTCCCGATGTGATTTTTACCCCATGCTCTTATGACTTTGACGAAGGCCAACATATCATAAGTCACATGTCAAGTTCTACCCGTTATTATCCAGGTTAATTTGAACCCACCCGTACATATCCTTGACGAAGGCCAAAATAGTAGTACGACTGTCCTAAACTAACGCATTTATCTATGCAACAGAAAAGTAACAAATAGCTACCATACACTATGCCTTGACGAAGGCCAACATACATAGCATGAATACTAAGTGCTACCTTTCTGAAATGACGGAGGGCTACGAATGGTTTTTGGCGAAAAAACTTTAACGTAATGAACTTGATATCGTTGAAGAAACCGGATAGCTTTTTATAAAAATATAGTGGCGAAAACCTTTGCTAAAGAGATCACTCCCGGTGAAGGGATCTCGGCTCTTTCCCCGTAGAATGAGGTGCAGGATATTCCAACTGAATACCACGATGCAAAGCAAAAAGGCAATCGGTTATAGTGAAATTATTATCCTGACGCAAACTTCTGTCCAAGGGGTCACTCCCGGTAAAGGGATCTCGGCCCTTGCCTCGTCGACTAAGGTGTTGGATATTCATAACCGAATATCTCTGTGTAAAACAAAAGAAAACGTCCTTGCAATAACAGCTTTTTGAAAAATGTTCCAACAACATCAGAATAGGTTTGTTTAGCTTGCATTGATCCGAATCAATGCAGTCCCATCAATTGATCACACCACAGAAGAACGAAAATATGATGTACGTATATGCCATTCGCATTCGCCGCTGGGTCCCGTCATCACTCGTTAGGTTACTTAACTAACGACAGAGCGGGGACTGGACTAGCGCGGGTGTAAAACATATACAACATCTACTAGTATATATATAGCAATATATAATAATCGCTCCAGGCGTGATAAATGCAACATCACAGAGAGTAATAAGCATCACAGAACAATACAGATAATCTGGGATCCCCGGGTTTTCTTTGAGCCGCAAGTGAAACCCGACGTTCCCCTGGTCGTGTGGATAGCCTGTGCAATGAAATCCTAGACCCCTGCGGGCGTGGCAAGTTACCCGCCAAAACCTGAAGCGAGGCAGCCCCCTTCAACAAAGAGAATGGACCACCCAGCACTTCACGGAATCCGGTAACTTGAGCACCCCTCCTTGGGTCAACCTATACCCCCTACGAGTGCGGCGAATAGCCCGCCAATTCTAGAGTGAAGCCCCTTCCGTCTCAAAGCCATGAGATGCGGGCCCGTTGCCCTCTAGAACCCGGCTATCCGTGCACCCCACCGCGGGGTAATCCTAGTACAGAAAGTAAAATATATACAACGGGTACATCGACCTCAGCCTGGTCGTGCCCCAAAAGAATAATATACAAATAGGCAGTGACGGCAGTCCACACGTCGGACGCTCGCCCCACAATGTCAAATGTACAAATATAACCAAACTGTACTACCATTGCATCCAGACTATCCACCATGACAAATCCGCAACATCACAGCACAACACAGAACATCAACGTGAATGTCACGTTCGCAAATCCGTCTAAAAGAGCTATAGCAATTAGACAAGATTTACCGATAAAATGACATTCACGGTCACAGATAGTAATGTAAGTACTGCGATCTAACTTATTTAAAATTTTCGATCGACAAAATTTCCCGAAGTGGGCCCCAAGCACAACTGCTGCACTCAAAATAATCTGGGCCAAAACCAAAATATTCCAGAAACCCCAATTCCAAGTTAAAGACCACTGTAGAAAAAATGGTGCAGAGAGGACACATAATAGCGGCGGAACCGCGGCCAAAACATGGGTATGGTCGCGGTTCCGTGGCGGCACTGTAGCATCATGCTACCAAATTTTCACAGATGTCTTAGAAAAGCCTGCCTGATTTTCTGAAACACTCAAAATAATTTTTCGACGACAAAAAAATTTCGACAGAAACTGCATAAATTAGAATCGCGGTTTTGGAAATTTCATTCGATCGATATTTTAAACAAGTTAGAACGAGCTAGTAAAGATTAATGGCGTGACTCTGATACCATGTAAGTCTACGGTAGCGCCCCGGCCGTCAATCCGAGGCCCAAATGCGGAAACGAAAACTTTTTCTTAAACTTGAAACTGGCGCTATCGTATACTTTCACCCCGGATCGAACCATTAACAAAAACTAGCAACTAGAGAAAGGTTAGAAAGGCTATACCGATCGATCCGTGTCCTTCGGTCTTTGGCCACCTTCCCAAGCTCCTCGCGGCATCTCCGATCTCCGGTCTCCTCGTCGGAAAGGGCACCACATCAATGAGTCTTTTTACGGGCTCTCGCTTCGTCCGAAGCAACTCGGACACGAAGTTTGCTAGCCGACGTGTCTAAGGCGATGTAGAGAATGTGTGTGATCACTTTGTCTCAAGCATCTATTGATTCTCAACACATGAAAGTGTATGGATGGAGGTTGAAGATGATGCCATCAATGGAGATAGTGAGCTCAAGAAGAAAGAGGAGGAAGAAAAGCTTTCTTTTTCTTTCTTGTTGCAATGATAAAATGAGAGTGAGTTACATAATACAAGAGCTAACCACAACCATATGGCTGCCCTCTCTCTTTCCTCTTATCATTTCAACACTTAAATCAATCAATAATGTGACATATGCATAAAGAAAGAGACCATGAGTCATCACTTGTGCACGTGTCACAATTAATGCTCATAATCATGACTTTGAGCTCATTATTTCCATTTGTAAACATTAATCCAAATGTTTACAACAATAAAAAAGATATGGCAACATCTAAAGTAAACTCGTGACGGATCACAAGGATACCCCTCACCTGTATATACATACCTGCATCCGCATTCCGACTGAATGCGAATGCGATGAGACTAAAGTAATCCAACAAATCTAATACTAGGATCCGGCTTAAACCAAAGCCCACTAGTATGATCCGTCCGATCATGATCCGTGCACGACTGCACGTATATGATCGAACCCTGCCATAATACCATACGGCCTCTACAACGTTTCGCCCGAAACTTGAAAAACTTTCTGTGGGGGACTCTAAAGACTCGTCAATAGTTTGGCTGTGGATTTAACCACTAGCACGTCAGTGGTACTAGCCGTACGTAACGGGCTACCGGTATTGACCAAAAGAGAGGTCGATGAGCGAACTCATCTTGACATCCTACTGAGCCTATCAGTGACAATATCCGTACAGTCCGGTCCGTTCGTCTATGAGTATCGCATGTCAGGCTTAGGGGGTTGGTAAAAGTCAGACCCCCAAAAGAGGTACAAGTCGTGTCGGAGTGTAGCCCAGAACACCCTGAGATACTACTGGAATACCTACTAGTAAATCTCCTGCCTTGGCCAAGGACTTCGTGTAATGGCTCTCCTAGACACAGCGCGATCTCACCCCCAATACCGGGAGAGACGAAACCCCTTCCGATCCGCTCACTGCCTCCATGTGGCTCGGGACTGTACCCAACTATAACCTGTTTGCACGACTCCTTTGAGCCGTGGTAGGGTAGTAATCAAAGCACAGTGGGAACTCACACGAGACAAATGACGATCTCAGGTTGATGAACTAACCTGTACACATGTCACCAGGGAACTGCTATCTGACGTCAGGTATAATACCAACTAGCATGTTCCCGGCGAGTCCTGTCCGGTGTACTCATAACCCAATGAGCACCTGTATACATCTTAGGTGATCCAACTGACACCAATGGCTTGTGAGACCGGCCACCGCCCCTCGTCGTGGTCTCGATCCGTATACACTAGTCTACTCTGGAGTATCGATACCCTGTCTCGAAACTCTCTCGACTAGGGACCTTTTAAGGATGTGCTTATAGACCCCAGCTCCCACGTATATGATCGCCATCATACTGCTGGTAGTCAAGCAAGAATCCTGAGGGCTCTATCAATGTGTAATAGTGATCTGTAAGGTCACCTAAAGCTGTACACGATGATAAAGATAAACCAGATAACATACTATCATTTTGAGTAAGACTGTCCTACCGGCATAGGTCCTCTCTCAATCATTGCAATCACGTGCATGCGATCCAATAATTGACTATGAGGGCACTATATCCAACAGGTTCATCCGCACCTCCGGTGAGGGGGAGGCGGCGGCTGGTATCCGGATCTTCAGGATTGTTGCTTGCCATGTGGACGGAGATTGGAAGGCCAACTTTGTTTTTGTGGAGTTTGCGTTCTCACAGACGGCGCCAATTGATGGAAGTCCTTTTCGGGTCTCCTTTAGATGTTGTCTTCCGTCGATCTCCCAGTGGATTTTGGAGGTGATCTCCTATTGCATGTGGGTCTCAATGGGTTTTGAGGAGATTGGTGATTTGAGGGGCTTAACGCCGAGTACGTGCAAGGGAGTCCCAGGATGGTTTGGTACCACCGAGGACCCTCCGACGATCAAGTTAGTATTAGATCCGAGCAGCGTAACGGCTAAGTGGAGTAGAAAAATGACTTACTTGACCCCTCTGTGATGGGGGTTTATATAGCGGTGGCGGCACGCAGTAGCAGGCGCGAGAATCTCGCCGGCAGTTACGCTCCCGACGTCACGCCCGCGTAGAGAGCGGATCGCCTATTAATGGGGATCATGAAGGCGTGGAACGTGGGATGTTGCTGGCGGAGAATCCGCGCATGGCGAGATTTGCGGAGCGGCGGTTATGCCTGTGAGCGGTGGAGTTGGTCGAAGGACCGAGAAAGACGGCCTCGGCCGGGGGGCTCGGGGACGAGCGAGAAGGCCGATGAGTCTTGGTCTTGTGGCAGCTCGGGTCGAGCTGAGGGGCCGAGGAGGCCAATTTGCACGGGGCCCCGAGGAGGGCCAGCTTGTGCTTGCAGGTCGGGTACAGGGGTGGCCTGATCGGCCTCTGTGGGCTCTTTCTTCTGAGTTCTGGGACACGCCATCTGCCACGTGTCCTGATCTTGGGGATCGCCAATATTGAGCATCATCACTAAGGTTTTCCACTTGTTCGAAACTTACAAATTAGACCACATCAGCTTTCTACAACTTTGTCGTTTGGATAAATTGGCATAAAAGAACCCGACTTCATGGCCAAATTAAGATTTTTGGAGCTCTAGAAGAAACCTTACCTTTTGCTTTGGGGCCAATTCGAAGATTCGGGGCAGATGAAAGAGTTGCGGGGGTTTTAAAAACCCTAACCCGGTAATCTCCGTCTTCTTAACGAAATCAACTAAAATTCCTACTTGGGAGAACTGAGGGCGACAGTAAAACTTTTAAAAATTGGAGGCATGGAGTAAATATCAAAAATTTGAAGGGTATGGCATAAATAGCGTGGGGAATATACAGTAAATAACCCTATATTTTATACCAACAGAAAAAGAAAATATCTTTGCATATGATTTCGAGTATCCAGCAATCCCAACACCTGAACTAAATCTCATCCGTAGAAACGAAATGGCTACCCAATCCAACGGTTGCGATCACTTCAACTCCTGGCCCCTTTCATAATTAATCTGTATATTTAAGTCAAGATGAGTCATCAACAGTCTCCTCTCTCTCTCTCTCTGTCTCTCGAAGCGATCGTCGCTTTTAATTGTAAGTTTCTTCTACGGTTTTGATTTCTAGGGTTTTGATGTATAAATTTCTCTCGTTTAACGAATTCTGTCCGCATCAATTACGAGACTTTGCGATTCATTGCTTGATCTAGTGTGTTTATTTGATGGGTATTTGCTTGTTGCTTTGTTTATAGATCTATCGCTTGGATGATTACTGTTAATGTTTTGAGTTAATTTTAACTGTATGTTTCTAGGAAGCAAGTGATGGATAATTAAACTCAAAAGGTGATAACTTTATGGTTTTTTTTTTTGACTATGGGATGATGTAAGAAGTTAGTTGAAATGTAAATAACTAAAGTAAAAGCTCTATTTATATGAAGAATGCGGGTCTAAAAAAAAATATTTGGAGAATCGAAAGGTGATGGATTCGGGTACTAAAGAGAGTTGGTAGTGGAATGAGAAAGTAAAAGGTTGAATCAAAGCAAAGGGAGATTATGTAGAAGTGGTTAAAATGTAGAGAAATAGAAGATAGAAAGGGTAAAAAAGCGAAGAAATTAATTAGTGAATCTAGAAACAAAAGATGAGATAAGGATATGTATAAGCTCTCTATGATGAAAGAGAACAAGAATAAAAACATGGTTATGCTAAATTTATTTATGTAATCTGAAGAAAGGTCAAAAGAGTTTTTCCTATATAAATTGTCATTGGACAATTACACCAAAGAAATCAATGTTACCTAACAGGCTAACTCATCTGGGAATATTAGTCATCATCAAAATATTAGGTTACTAAGGTTGCTTTGAAGTGAATGGAATTGAAAGAGTAGTGTTTGCATGTTTCCTGAGTGTATACTTTTAGTTATGACTCCAAAAACAGGTTTTTCCGAAGTACAAAATTGCAGAAACTTATAAATCCTAAAAAGTTATAATCGTCAGAATGAAACAAAATATATAAAATGCAAATTTAGCAATTGAGAAGAAATAAGTCTATAATGTAGATTGCCGGTCGACGAATATTTAGAAGTAACCATCAACATTTGAGATATTACAACCTTCAAGGTTGAAATTTGAATGCTTAGTATGCTTTCAGAATGTTGAGATTTCTTAGTTTGCAGTGCTTATTGTTATACATGGATAATCCAAATTATTTTATTGGTATCCTCTTGGTTCAGAATACTTTTATCTTATACTGTGCCATCAATTCAGAACCTTTCTGTGTTATGATATGCTTGTTAACATTATGTATCCTCATATGTGTACCAACTTCTATTACAGTATATATAATGATTTGTGAAGTATCATAATGTTGTCTTATGCCACTATTGTGGCAAATGATGATACAGGATTTTAATCACAACATCAACATCCAGTCCAACGACAATGAATTCGAGAAATGGTCGAGGTGGCAGCTCTTTCAATGGCAATGCGAATGGCGGCAACCACTCTTCAAAAGGGAAAGGTGTTCAAGGATATAATTCTACCACAAACACTGAACAGTTGAGCCGTGACATTGGAAATACCAGTATAAACCCTTCACAGGAGGGCGAGTGGGAGGTAATTGGAAAGAAATCAAAGAATCGGACCGGCGCTGCTTCTGGAAATAATAGGGTCCAATCTGGTAATGGTGGGACTGGAAGGGCTTTTGGAAATAGCTGGGCCCCTACCAGTAACAATAGTGGGCCCAGAAGGGTTCCCGGAAATAGTTGTGTCCAGACTGGCTATAATGCCAGGCCCAGAATAGCTCCTGGAAATAGTTCGGCCCACACTGGTAATAATGGGGGAGCTGTAAGTGGTTCCTCTAAGCTCCCACCGACACCAAGAACTTCGGAATCGGCTTATATTGCCCCACCACCTCCTACCATAGCTCCACCTCTGCATAATGGATGGCAGTGGGCCGCGAAAGGCAGTTCCTCTACTTCTCAAGCAATGAACGAAGACAACTTCTCTAATCTTCCTCAGAACAGATCTGTCAAAGATTATGACTCGGAATCCGACACACAGCGAGATCAAGTGGTGGATGATGTCTCTGACGATGACGAGTTCCTGGAAGACAGTGATGATGATCTTAGTGATAATTATGATTCTGATGCAAGCCAAAAGAGCCACGAGACAAGAAAGAAGAACAGGTGGTTTAAGGGCTTTTTTGAAGCTTTAGATGAGCTTTCGGTTGATGAGATAAATGGGTCAGCAAGGCAGTGGCACTGCCCAGCATGCCAGAAAGGCCCAGGGGCCATCGATTGGTACAAAGGCCTGCAGCCTCTGGTCACACATGCAAAGACGAAAAGTGGCAGAAGAGGAAAGCTTCATAGAGAATTGGCCAGACTCTTAGATGAAGAGTTAAGGCGAGTAGGAGCATCTTTGGTTCCGGCTGGAGAAGCATTTGGTAAGTGGAGGGGTCTGTGTGAGACCACGAACGATCGTGATATTGTTTGGCCTCCGATGGTGGTTGTTATGAATACATTACTTGAGCAAGATAATGATAAGGTGCGTTTATTACTAGCCCTTTTGCGGAAATCTTTTTCCTGCTCCTTGCTTTATTGAAAATAGTTTTCTGCATGTGTGAGGTATGTGCTTTTAATGTAACAAATATTCGAGAAGACTTTTAAATAATTTTAAAGATTTTTTAAGTTAAAACAGTAGAGATATTGAAAGAATTTTATGCTAGATTTTTATGATTCAATAAGGTTTGATATATTAGTTTGTATTTTTGGGCGTCGTCTTTCTTGATATTATGGTGACTTTTTTGCCGCATGTCGTCCTGAGAATCAAATTGGAATTTCAGTTTGAGCTCCCTCTCCTTTTGAGTTAGAATAGTTGACATATGCATTGTTGTGTGGCCTTTACTTTTTGACCTTGCAAGTTCCTTGTTTGAGATGGAAATTTCATTTGTCATAGAAGATATGTTCAATGTTTTTCTTGTTAGCATATGCATTTTATCATCTTTAGTTTTTGGTGTCCTTTTTACCGTCTAATCTGCCTGCAATTATAATTTGTTTCCTTTTTACTCAACACAATTGTTTACTGTGCATAGAGAGGTTTACACTTGGGAATTAGTAAAATGTTGTGGTATGATTTATGTCTCTGCTTTCCAAAGCTGTATATTGTGCAACTAAAAGTCATCCACTTTTGTAGGAAAAATGTCTTTCATTTCAAATAAGTCTCTTATTAAGGGATATATCAATGAATTGGGTTGGTATATCATTGAAGATAATCAAGAGAAAATATTTATTGGTTTAAGAAAAATAGTAATCTATACAACTCTATATATAGAGAGTTTTAGATCATCTCTCCTAACATACATATAATAACTAATCAAACTGATTAACTAAAAATAACAGTTAAATAATATCCATAACAATGTTCATAACACTCCCCGCAAGCTGGAGCGTAGATGTCAATCATGTCAAGCTTAGACAGAAGATGAGCGAAAACTGGTCGAGGAAGAGCCTTGGTAAGAATATTTGCTAGTTGAGTTCCAGAAGGAACATGCTGGAGTGCAACCATCTTATCTGTAACTTTGTTCCGAATGAAGTGACAATTTATCTCAATATGTTTAGCCCGCTCATGAAAAACTGGATTCTCAGCAATGTGAATTGCGGCCTTATTATCAGAGAAGAGTGTAGTCGGAAGAGAAGAAGGAATTTCAAGGTCTGTCAGAAGGGAGGTAAGTCATGCTAACTCAGCAACTGTATACGCCATAAATCTATATTCAGCCTCAGCAGACGAACGAGCCACTACATTTTGCTTTTTACTCCACGTAACCAGGTTTCACCCGAAGAATACATAACAGCCACTAGTGGAACGGCGATCGTCAATAGACACAGCAAAGTCGGCATCCGCATAGGCTGTGAGCGACAACGTTGATGATGGGTTGTAGAGAAGATCATGTCCTGGAGAACCTTTGATGTATATGAGAATATGCTCAACTGCTTTAAGGTGAGAGGTCAAAAGATTCTGCATATACTGATTCACCGTGCTAATAGCAAAGGTAAATATCTGGTCAAGTAACAGTGAGGTAAATAAGCTTCCCAAATAGACGTCGATATCGTCCTCGGTCAGGTAATGGAGGATCCGAGGGAGAGCTTAATCGAGATGGCTTGATCGAGAAATCCATATGGGTGTTTGCTGGTTTACATCCCAGAAATCATGTCTCAGATAGAAGATCAAGTGCATACTTGCGCTGAGAGAGATTCAATCTACCATAATTCCGTGATACTTCAATTCCAAGGAAATATCTAAGTGGCCCAAGTTTCTTGGTATGAAAGTGTGAAACCGAATATTCTTTCATCTTGGAGATGCCAACAGAATCATCTCCAGTAATGATAAGGTCATCAACATATACCAACACAATTACCCCGCCCTAAGGACAATAATGGGTAAAAAGAGACGTGTTGGCGCGACTACGTTTGAAGTCAATCTGTCGTAAAATCATTTTAAATTTTTCAAACCAGGCACGTGGTGACTATTTCAGTTCATATAATTATTTGTGTAGAAGACAAACCATAGACTACTCCGGTCGCTCAAAACCAGAAGGCTGCTGCATATAAATAGTCTCTGATAGATCGTCATTAAGAAAAACATTTTTCATATCAAGCTGATGAAGAAGTTGTGCCTTAGAAACAACCAAGGATAAAAAAACACGAACTGATGGTAATTTGGCAACTGGGAAGGTCTCAACATATTCCAAACCATACTGCTGAGTAAATCCTTTGGCTACCAATCGAGTTTTGGGACGGTCAGTCGTCCCATCTGCATTTTGCTTGATAGCGAAGACCCATCGACAACCAATGACCTTCCTATATGAAGACGGAAGTACCAATTTCCAAGTCTGATTGAAGCGCGGTGCGGCAATCTCTTCTAATATAGCTGCATGCCAACCTAGGCGATCAAGTGCTTCTTGAACAGAGGAAGGAAGAATGATGGCAGACAAGGAAAAAACAAATTGACGAGCAGATGAGTCAGTCAATGATGGGAAACAAAATTAAAAATCGGATGAGTAGTAGTTCAGGAATGCATACCCTTACGTAAGGCAATAAGAAGCGAGATCTTCGAAAGGCAGCGGTGGTGGAGTCTCAGGAACAACAGACTGTATTACAGGACCCGCAGAAGAATCGTTAGAAAAGTCATCGGTAGGAGTTGGCTGGATAACTTTCTTACAATGTTGCTACAGCTGTAGATAAGGGACGACAGGCTGATCTCCAGTGGGCACATTGGAATAGATGAATCGAGGTCTGTGGAAGGTATATGTGGAATTGGAATAGTAGAAATGGGCCCCTTAACAGTTGGTGGAAAATAGGCTTTATTTTCTAAGAAAGTCACATCACAGGAAGTACAAACTTTGGATGTGGCAGGGTCGAAGCAAACATATCCTTTTTGGGATCGAGAGTAACCTACAAACACCATACGTGTAGTTGTAGGATCAAGTTTGTCAATATAAGGACCGAGAACATAGGAATAACATAGGCAACCAAACACCTTAGGAGTAATAGGAAAGACGTGCACTGTGGAAATAAAATAGAGAAAGGAGACTGGTTGTAGGACTGAAGAAAGCATGCGATTGATAAGACATGCAGCTAAAATTGGAAAATTCCACAAGCGTTTAGGAACATGCATATGTAAAAGAAGAGCATGAGCTACCTCAAGTAAATGGCGGTTCTTACTTCAGCATTCCCATTTTGCTGAGTATAAGAACACGAAGTTGGTGCGATATTCCCCTTGAGTTACAAAATGCATTAAAGTCCATGCTGATATACTCCTTAGTATTTGTCTGAACAAAGAACCTTAACAGAAATACCAAACTGCTTAGAAATTTCAGCAACAAATGTTTTAAAATTAGACAGAAGCCCAGACCTATTATGCAGAAGAGACAGCCGAATCATGCGTGAATGATTATCAATAAATATAACAAAATATTTATAACCAAACACTGGAAATTTTAAAGGGTCTTCAAATATCAGAGTGAATTAAAACAAAAGGTAACTCATGTCTCTTATTAACAGGAGAAAAAGAGGAACGATGATGCTTCTCAAGAATACAAGACTCAACTAAATTCTGATAAGCTAATAGAAAGCAATATAGCACGTAAAGAAGAAAGGGGAGGATGACCAAGTCTCCGGTGCTACTGAATAGTAGAAACAAATTCAGACGTACTGGGAAGGTGATCAACGTAATACAGTCCAATCCATTCTTTTCATGCCCTACGAATCTGTTGCTTTGTCAGAAGATCCTGTATCACAAAGGAAGAGATAAAAAGTTACTGGGCAGTTGGAATCATTGGTAAGTTGACGAAGGGAAATCAGCTTTTGTTTTAAAGATGACACAATTAAAGTATTTTTAAGATGTAAGGATGAAGTGATAAGTCAGTGGAACTAGAAACAGGCGAAGTATTACCATCAGCCATGGAAATAAGCTTATGAGAACTAGAAACGAGATCAGAAGGTCCATCACGAGACATGTGAGGTGAGGCGTCTGAATCGGATATCCACGAATCAGAATGAGAAAGTATATACCTGACAGAGTAGAAATGTTGGCAGAAGCTATAGAAGAGAGGAAACGACGTAACTGAATCCACTCATCACTGGATAAAGGTATCTGCCCGGCAGAAGAGAAAGGTTGATCAGTAGCGGTTAGTGTGGATGTGACGAGCGATAAGTAATACCATTATGATAGACATATTTCTCCCAACACCCGGCGTCCCGATGATTAGTGCCGCCGCAACGAGAACAAGAAAGGTCGGATCGGTGACGACCATGTCCACGGGAACTAATTGACAGAGGATGTGCGTGTTCAAGTTCTAGTTTAAATACCGCAATCAAGACGGTTTCGCTTGTAGCTAGCCGGTTGAGTACGGGTCGTCCGCAGGGAGATGGGAGTCTTTTTCAATGTGCGTTAACGAGTTAAGTCCGGTTTTCAGATTTTGTTGGATTATCAAAGTGTTGAGTTGATATTTAAAGAGAGCTTGCTAGGGTTAGGATTAGGTTAGTTTGAGTTAGGAGTCTCCACATCTTTCGTTGCCCCTCTTAATATCGGTGTTACGGTAATCGGCAACAACGGGGATTAGCACGACTAGGAAGGACTTTGCGAGTATAAGCTAGGCTTTCCAACGCATAAGTCTTCCTTTTGGTGCTTGTCCGTCCGTTCTTGGCTCTTAGCCATAACCTCCGGTTAATTCAACCACAACCGGTCTCACTATGGAATCACCGCTATCATGTAGGATAGGGTGCCGTAAGGAGCGGATTGTGGTTCAATTAACGGGAGTCGATTTAAGCTGTTGGGCAAGGAAAGAGTGAGATTTCCTTCTCTCAAACTTCCCTTATCCTACCCTAACAAGTATTAACTACTCACACATCATGATAAGGAAAAACAAAACAAAACAAAAGAGGAAGATAGAAAGAAGGAGCTTAGAAGAATACGACTAACTATTTGCGACCTCACCTTGGCGAAGATCAAGCGTAAGCATCATTGTCGTATGTAAGGATAAAGAAAAAAGAGAAGAAAGAAACAACAAGGAAATAACAACAACTACTTAACGAATTTAAAGTTACAACAATTATAGCAAAAGTAAGACAAGCATGATAATAAAATGATCTTCTTTATTCACCATTCCTCACTCACAAAGCTCACTACAAGTTTAATGGAGAAGAGATGAGAAGAAGAAGAACATGCAAACTAAAACCTAGCAAAAAGAAAATACAAGAATGGACCCTTTCCTTCTCAAAGTTCTGGGCAATTTATAGGATGGAGAATGGAAACCTAGGGCAACCACCAGAACAAAAACGAAAAGACCAAAATACCCCCAAAATTCCTGCGCATGCGGCGCCAGTAAGGCCGCGGATCCGCGGCCTAGACCCCCATTTGGCCGCGGATCCGCGGCCCTTTGGAGGAGTTGGGGCATCTGTTTTTTGGGATTTCCTGGTTTGCTGTGTACATTATTCTGGCATATGTATTTTCTCAGTTTGGCTCCACGATTTTTCCAGAATTTCTGTTGAGGGAAAGGTGGACTTTTTGTCAAGATTTTGTCATGATTGCCTCGAGCTCCGCGTAGATTTCTTGGATCTTGTGCTACCATTGAGCCTTGTGCATTGATTTGACATTTTGTCTTCCTACTGGTATCTGGCACAATACGGATGAAGGGCGGAGACCGTGTTTTATCTGTGGTTGGCAGGAACCCGGATTTTTTTCGTGTTTTCCATGAATTTCACCGTTTTAGAACCGAGAACCTGTATCCTGCAATTGACTAGCAAACACGGCTCAAGAGTATCTACGGATATGCAATGTGATAAAAATTGGGCGGTATGAAAATGCAAAAATCTGATATGAACAAATACCCCCAAACTTATCATTTGCTCGTCCCGAGCAAAGCCCATTTATTCACAAAAAATTCCCTAACCTCACTTTCGCAGGGAACGCGATTGCACTGAGCATGTGCAACAAGCCGTTTAAACCTCTAGGTGTCCCTAGTAGGAGGAGTGTTGTCTCCTGAGGGTTTTCAGCGGATACTACCCACAAAATCCGGTCAAGTTGGTTTTGTAAAATAACTAAGATTCAAACCCTAAAGTTTTGTTTCAGAAAATAACAATTCTATTATCCTAAGTGTAGACCATCGAACCTTTATTTTTCACACCTCGCTTCTTATTTAACTACAGATTTTATATATCTTTACGTGCAGTGCAAATAGTGTCGTTAAGTTCCAGAAGGATCGATTAAAGTCATCATGTCGCACAATAAAGCCCAGATAACAATTTTAAAAGGATCACATAAGTTTTATAGAGAGTTAAGCATTTTTCAAGTTTCGTTTTCCAGTAAGGTTTCAACTTCAGAATTTCTATTTTCCTTAACAGGAAACTAAGTCGTATTTTTCACTCCATCTTTTTCTTGTTTTCATTTCATACACACCTCTGTGAACGTGCAATAGTCTTTATCATAGAATAAAACCTTCATATCTCCGCTAAAATTTTTATAAAAGCCTGTCTTTTATCAAGATTATTCTCACACAAAGAACCGTTAGGAATTTTAACTCGGAGAGAACACTTGCTTGACTTTGTTTTAACCTGGACTTTCTAGGCTTCTTAGCGAGCTTTGGGCCAATGCATCCAAACCAGTTGGTTTTAGGGCATTAGGTGTAGAAACACCCCAGCGGACTTAATTACTCAAGTTACCTAGGTCCAAAAACAAAAGACAGTTTGGCGTGAAAATCAGATGATTTAATACGAACGGAGATATAACCGGCAGTTCAATTATTTTTTGGATAAAAGACGTGTTTAGTGGGTTTGGTGTGTAATCATTCCAATCAAGTTTCAGATGGGTTATTTTTCAGACTTAGCTCCAATTACGGCATCAATAACATTCCTTCATATTCGCTTTACTTCATAAACTATTCTTGACATTACTTATTTCAGAACAAACCTATTTGATCCTCAGAAAATCATTTATCTGTTTAAAAGTTTAAACATGAAAGACTTGTCATCTAATTCCCAAAATCTTACGACACGTGTATTGTGATGTAAAGACGTATATCAGCTATAGTTAACTTCAAAGGAGAGTTATCTTTCAGGTTTTCAAAATCTAAACATAAGATTTAATCATTCCTATTTTTTCAAAAAACCGTCGAATTATGAATCAGAGTTCTTCCACAAGCTAACTTGACAATTTTTTATTTATTTATATTTTTTAGAAAATTTTCAAATTTTTATGGATTTTATGGATATTAATATGCAGATGCAAAATATACATATGAATGCGAAGGTAAGAAATGCGTACCGAGCGTACCCCCAAACTTAAACTGGACAGTGTCCTCACTGTCATTGCATGAAGAGATCATTTGAAGGGTCAAAATTGTCGGTTAGCGATACACAATTTTTTTTTGTTTTTGTTTTTAAAGAAAAGAAAAAGAAAAAGAATATACACAAATATATACAAAATGGTTTGTACATACCCCAAAACTTATTTGGAACAGTGTCCACTGTTCTTGGCTGGATAACCGAAGTTTGGAGGTAAACCGGCTCCTGTAAGAACATGAGCTCCTCTGTTGGTTCGGCGCTAAGGTACGGTTTGCATCGGTGTCCATTTACCTTGAAGAGTGAACCGTCCTTTGGATTTTCCAAATCCACAGCGCCCTGCGGATATACATTCCGCACAAAATACGGCCCTTTCTAGCGAGATCTGAGCTTTCCTGGATGGAAATGAAGTCGGGTGTCGTAAAGCAGTACCTGCTGACCAGGTACGAAGGTTTTGCGCAAAAGGTGTTTATCGTGAAACACCTTCGTTCGATTCTTAACGATAACCGCGTTATCGTAAGCCTCATCCCTAAGCTCGTTCAGTTCGTTCAACTGCAGCTTCCGATGGCTGCCCGCATCCTCGAGAGACAGATTCAGCTCCTTAATCGCTCAAAAAGCGCGATGCTCTATTTCGACAGGTAGGTGGCAGGCTTTTCCGTACACAAGCCGATAGGGAGACATGCCAAGGTCGGTTTTATAAGCGGTTCGAAATGCCCAAAGGGCATCAGTGAGTTTCAGAGACCAATCCTTACGGTTCTTGGAAACCGTCTTCTCCAGTATCTGCTTGATTTGCCGATTTGAAACTTCGGCCTGCCCGCAGGTTTGGGGGTGGTAGGGTGTAGAAAGCTTATGATTAATGGAGTATTTCCGCATCAAGGCCTTGAAGGTTTTGTTGCAGAAATGACTTCCATTGTCACTAATGATCGCTCGGGGGTGCCCAAACCGGGAGAAAATGTTTTCTTGAAGGAACCTAACGACAATCTTGTTGTCGTTAGTCCGGCTGGGCACAGCCTCGACCCATTTAGAGACATAATCAACAGCTAGAAGGATGTACAAGTTTCCGAAAGAGCTGGGAAACGGTCCCATGAAATCTATCCCCCAAACATCGAAGATCTCCATAACCAAGATCGGTTGGAGCGGCATCTCGTTCCTCCGGGATATTCGGCCCATGTGTTGGCACCGGGAGCAAGTCTTGCAATAGTCGTGAGCGTCTTTGAAAAGTTGTGGCCAGTAGAAACCACATTGCAAGATCTTCTCAGCTGTCTTTCTGGGCCCAAAATGCCCGCCACACGCTTGATCGTGGCAAAATGACAGCACACTCTTGAATTCTTCATCAGGGACACACCGACGAATAATCTGGTCGGGACAGTACTTGAACAAGTAGGGTTCGTCCCAGTAAAAGTGTTTTACTTGGGATAAGAAGCGAAGTCTGTCCTGACGTGACCATTCGGTCGGTAGTAATCTCGTGGCCAAATAGTTCACAATATCTGCGAATCAGGGTTCGCACGATACTGTCAAGAGTTGTTCATCCGGGAAAACGTCGTTGATCGGAATTGGAAGCGAAGGCGAAGAAGGAAGTCGTGAGAGATGGTCGGCAACCACGTTTTCACATCCTCGTTTGTCCTTAATGACAAGGTCAAACTCTTGAAGCAAGAGGATCCAACGGATTAACCGAGATTTTGCATCTTTCTTCGCAAAAAGATGGCGCAGAGCAGAATGGTCTGTGTAGACAATGACTGGAGAGCCGATGAGGTAGGGCCTGAACTTTTCTAAAGCAAATACAACAGCTAAGAATTCCTTCTCAGTTGTTGTATAGTTAAGTTGGGCGTCGTTCAGGGTTCGGCTTGCGTAATAGATTACGTGTGGCATCTTGTTGATGTGTTGTCCAAGGACAGCACCAATGGCAAAGTCGGATGCATCGCACATAATCTCAAATGGGTGCGTCCAGTCAGGTGAGGAAAGAACTGGAGCAGAAGTGAGTGAACGTTTCAGTGACTCGAAGGCAGTCACACAGCTTGAGTTGAAGTCGAAAGGCGTATCCTTGGCCAGCAAAAGAGTCAAGGGCCTAGCAATCTTGCTAAAGTCCTTGATAAACCGTCTATAAAAACCGGCATGGCCAAGGAAGGCTCGGATATCTCTGACGCATCGGGGAGGAGGCAAATTGGAAATGACCTCAATCTTTGCTTTGTCAACCTCTATGCCATTTTGCGAGATGATATGTCCTAGGACAATACCCTCGCGCACCATGAAGTGGCATTTCTCCCAGTTCAAAGTGAGATTCTTGTCCTTACATCGGGTAAGGACAGCGTCAAGATGCAGCAAACACTCGTTGAAGGAATCGCCGAAGATGGAGAAGTCATCCATGAAAATCTCCAGAAATTTTTCCACTATGTCTGAGAAAATTCCCATCATACACCGCTGGAAGGTAGCGGGCGCATTGCATAACCCAAAGGGCATGCGACGATATGCAAACGTGCCGAAAGGACAAGTGAAAGTGGTCTTGTCCTGGTCTTTTTCGGCGATGGGAATTTGATTATAGCCGGAGTAGCCATCAAGAAAGCAGTAGTACTCGTGTCCGGCCAATCGTTCAAGCATCTGGTCAATGAAGGGTAGCGGAAAGTGGTCTTTCCGCGTTGCGGCGTTGAGTTTTCTGTAATCAATGCAAACTCGCCACCCAGTTTGGGTGCGAGTAGGGATTAACTCGTTCGTCTCGTTGGTTATGACCGTGATGCCCGACTTCTTGGGGACAACGTGAATGGGGCTAACCCACTGGCTATCAGAGATAGGGTAAATGATACCACTATCTAGACATTTGACGATCTCCTTCTTCACAGCCTCCTTCATGACTGGATTAAGACGTCTTTGTGGATCCCGGGCTGGTTTGGCATCATCCATCAGATGAATGTGATGCTCAACGATCAGGGGACTAATCTTCTTGATGTCCGCCATGGACCAGCCAAAAGCTTGCCTGTTGCTGTGCAAGACCGCGAGAAGGGCTTTCTCTTGCTCGGGAGCTAGAGAAGCCGAGATGATGACAGGAAGGGTCTCGTTCTCACCTAAGTAAGCATACTTGAGGTGAGACGGCAAAGGCTTGAGTTCGAGCGTTGGAGGTGAAATGATGGAAGGCAAGACTGGTGCAAAGGTCTCGAACTCAAAGGACTCTAGCAAAGGTTCAAAGCGAGTGTAGGCAACCGAGTTGGATGGTTCAGGTAACTCATCCGGAAAGTCGAAGGATTCAAACTCGGGTTGTGCGCGGCTAAGATCGTTCGAAAACGTGAAACACTCGTATTCGTTGTCGGGCGCAGAAACAGCAGCAGGTTCGAAGAGAAACGCACTAGTGGCGTCAAGATTATCGTGATCAAACAGAAACTCCTCGAATTCACACTCTTCTGGGGGTGATCTCCTGGATCGAGCAGACATCCAGTATATGAGCATTAGGTTCGGCGGGCTGATTCCCTAACCTAAAAATGTTGAGTTCAATCGTCATATTTCCAAAAGAGGTTCATCGAACCATTGCGGCAATTGATCACAGCATTTGAGGTTGCGAGAAATGGTCGACCGAGTATCACCGGAATCTGATTCCGGGGGTTAGCTACAGGCTATGTATCTAATACAATGAAGTCAACGGGAAATATGAAGTCCCCGACTCTTATCAACACATCCTCTAGCTCACCCCTAGGGTGGGTGATCGATCGGTCGGCCATTTGGAGAGTGCAGTGCGTGGGTTTCAACTCTCCGACGCCTAATTGCTCGTATACTTAATACGGAAGCAGGTTAACACTGGCACCAAGATCTAATAGTGCGCGGTTGATGTTCTTATCCCCAACAGTAATAGAAATCGTAGGACAGCCAGGGTCCTTCCGTTTTTGTGGTAAAGATTGGGTAAGGGCATCACTCACAGCACTAGCCAAGAAAACTTTCTTGGGTACCTGAGACTTCCTCTTTTTCGTGCACAAGTCCTTTAAGATTTTCGCGTAAGACGGGACTTGTTGGACAGCATCTAAAAAAGGAATATTAATGTTAACTTGCTTAAATAACTCCAGAATCTTCTCCATTTGTGGATTTTGTTTGTTAGACCTCAACCGGTTTGGAAATGGAACATTTTGAAAATTGGTTGAGTCTAAAGCTGGAGGAGGAGATTGTGGAGTTGGAACGGATCCCAGAATAGGTGTCTTCGTGGAGTGAGAAGTGGGTCCGTTCAGAGCAGAAGAAGAGGGAGGGGAGCCTTGTGAAGAACGGAGAATAGGCTCAGAAGACGAAGGAGAAGAAGGAGAAGAAGAAGAAGAAGAAGTAGTAGCGGCCGGGGTGTCATTGTTGATCCGTGTGCCAATGTTGTTTTGCAGCATCCTCCCCGATCTCAGTGTAGTCACGGCACTCACATTATGGTTTTGTTGTTCAAGAGCAACATGTGCATTATGTGGGTGACCGGGATTTGGAAGTGGCTGGGACGGGAGCTTCCCCTTCTCTCGCTCGCTTAAGGCCGCGTTTAGCTGTGCAATCTGGGCCTCGATGGTCTTGATGCTTTGCCCGTGTGCGGCAGTGTGTTGCACTAAAGATTGAATTGAAGACTGGATGTTGGCGGTGGATTGAGTCGATTGTTTAACAAACGCCTCCAGACTTCGCTCGAGCGAGGAAACCTTATCGTTGTTTGACGGAACAAAGTTGTTTGGTGGAAAAGAATTGTTGGGTGCAAAGTTTTTCGTCTGATTTTGGAAAGGTTGGGGTTGTAAGGGCTGCTGATATTGATGTTGAGTTTGTTGTTGCGCTTGTTGTTGCGGCGGAGGGGCCCTTTGAAAATTGTTCCCCTGGAATTGATTCTGATTCTGATTCCAGGCGAAATTGGGGTGGTTCCTCCAACCGGGATTGTAGGTGGAAGAGTATGGATCATTCCTCGGTCTTTGCTGGAATGCAGCATTAACCTGATCCTGTCCTTGCGAGGGTGGATTGTAAGGACACTCTTCGGTCAAGTGGGAAGGATCGGAACAACAAGCGCAGATGGTGCGAAGGGGGAGAACAGGGGCAGGAGAAGAAAATTTGCTTTCTATCGCTTCAAGCTTTCTTGTTATTGCAGCCATTTCAGCTTTCATCGCAATAGAGACGTCAAGTTGGTGGATTCCTACCCTAGACTGACCGGTAGAAGTGGAGGTAGAAGAAGAAGAAGTCGGTCTGGTGCTCTCCCACTGTAGCGTTTGCTCCGCAAGGTCGTCAAAGAACTGCCACGCTTCCTCGTCAGATTTTGATAGGAAGTGGCCATGACAGATGGTTTCCAACAACTGCTTCGTTGCTGGGTTCAGTCCCTCGTATAAGGTTTGGCAGAGTTGCCATTTCTCTATACCGTGGTGAGGATACTGAACAAGAAGGTCTTTGTACCGGTCAAAGCACTTCCAGAAGGGTTCAGAAGGAAGCTGGGAGAATTGGTTGATTTCATTTCGAATCCTTGCGGTCTTATGATTCGGATAGAATTTTTTTAGAAACGCTTTAACAAACTCGTCCCAGCTGGTGATTGAGTGGGAAGCGGTGCTATACAGCCATTTTTCAGCGAGGTCGCATAAAGTGAACGGAATGACCCGTAGACGTATAGCATCGTCCGACAGCTGGGTGGTTTTCATCATGGCACAGACATTTTGAAATTTATTGATGAAGATATAGGCATCTTCAGATTCAAGCCCATGAAAACGTGGAAGCATGTTGATGAAATGGGGCTTAATTTCAAAGTTGTCCCCATTGGCCGGAGGAAGAGAAAGGCAGGTGGGAAGTGCAGAACGGGTGGGGTAGAAACGATCCTGGAGCGCAGTTCGCTGTGGCGCTACAACAGGCGGAGGTGGTGGGAGATTGGTCTCCGTAGGAGGTGGAGCCAATCCAGCGGTGGTCAAAGAGATGTTCGGGTTAAATCCCGACATCGCGGAAGAAGAGGTTGGTGAAGGTGAAGGTGAAGATGTACGAACAGAATTCCGGTCGACGTCGGAGTTGGCCGGCAAAGGAAGGGGTGAAAGAGGAGTGGACGGAGTATCGACTTCGGAGTCGATCGCGTAGTCGGTAGCGACTAACGTAACGCGGACTAGACGGGCGCTAGTGTCCCGAGTCCAAGCGGACATACACTAAACGAGTTTAGTATAGTCAAAGCGGAGAAGGTGAGGGTAAGAAAACGTCAATGGAGAAAGGCGATGGGTGGTGGGTGAAAATGGATTTGGCGACAAAAGGGCAAAGTTTTTGTAAAAGTTTTTTTGATTTTTTTCTTTTTTCTTTTTTAGAATTTTTTTACAGAAATATGTACGGATGTACGGCTTAAGCAATCACAAACAAGATATGCACAATCACACCTAGATCTAGGGTAACCTAGGTCTACTAGACCTGCTCCTGAACTTGATTGTCGAAGTTAAACAGTGCCGAGAAACGGGCTTAAAAATACACTGATCACGAGGCCAGGTAAGTGCAGAGATAAGGGGAGGTTGTCCAATGCTTTCGCGAAGTTCCTTAATTAAATAACCCTTTCTCTTTCGGCGGTTGCGCCTTTAACACTTTCCTAGACACCCCGTAAACAATGTACCGTTAAGCGAGGTTCTAAACACGGTTTATCTTCTCCTAATGAGCGCGAAGTCCTTAGGGCTGAAGTCTAGTATTTTTTAATTTACAATGGACAATGCATATGCTTTTGTGATTTTTGGGGTCCTGGGAAGGGTGATGAAATCCCCACCCAATCTGGATTGGTTTCAAGCCCCTTAAGTCCGTATTAAAGAAATGCAAAGCAGTAACAAATCAACTGCAAACAATTTTTATTTTTGCGGCGCAAAGAATCCTGCACAAGAACAGTTTATTGGAAGGGGGAGAAGAGTTTGCGCAAAGAAATCTGCAGAAAACACAGTTCAGTGGAGTCCAGAGGAGTGGAGAGGAGCAGAGAGACTTACAGAGAAAAGATGGCAGCCCAAGGGCAGCCCAAGGGCACCAAGTGGCCGCGGATCCGCGGCCTTAGCCTTCTATTGCCGCGGATCCGCGGCAGGAACAGTGACTTGGGCCATCAATTTTGGTTCAGGTGCTGTTCTGGGTCTCCTCTGCTTGTTTGGATGTGTGGAATTCTGATGTGCTCACTGTATCTGCTCCAGATTTTGACAGTAGACCGGATGCTTCGTTTTGTTCGTCGCGGTGTAGCCGCGAAATGTGGGTCTATCTTCCCACGTCTTTGGCACTGTACTTGAACTCCGTATTTTCAACGTCTTGGCCACGGAACTCGAACCTTGTATTTTCCTGCACACTTGCACAAAAGCTAATCAAAAATAACAAGATGATTTTTTTACAAAGTATATTTTTTTTTCGTTTTTTTGGTTATATTTATACTTACAAATTAACCCGAAATTACACAAGGAAATAAACTACCGTCTCCCCGGCAACGGCGCCATTTGATTGACAGAGGATGTGCGTGTTCAAGTTCTAGTTTAAATACCGCAATCAAGACGGTTTCGCTTGTAGCTAGCCGGTTGAGTACGGGTCGTCCGCAGGGAGATGGGAGTCTTTTTCAATGTGCGTTAACGAGTTAAGTCCGGTTTTCAGATTTTGTTGGATTATCTAAGTGTTGAGTTGATATTTAAAGAGAGCTTGTTAGGGTTAGGATTATGTTAGTTTGAGTTAGGAGTCTCCACATCTTTCGTTGCCCCTCTTAATATCGGTGTTACGGTAATCGGCAACAACGGGGATTAGCACGACTAGGAAGGACTTTGCGAGTATAAGCTAGGCTTTCCAACGCATAAGTCTTCCTTTTGGTGCTTGTCCGTCCGTTCTTGGCTCTTAGCCATAACCTCCGGTTAATTCAACCACAACCGGTCTCACTACGGAATCACCGCTATCATGTAGGATAGGGTGCCGTAAGGAGCGGATTGTGGTTCAATTAACGGGAGTCGATTTAAGCTGTTGGGCAAGGAAAGAGAGAGATTTCCTCTCTCAAACTTCCCTTATCCTACCCTAACAAGTATTAACTACTCACACATCATGATAAGGAAAAACAAAACAAAACAAAAGAGGAAGATAGAAAGAAGGAGATTAGAAGAATACGACTAACTATTTACGACCTCACCTTGGCGAGGATCAAGCGTAAGCATCATTGTCGTATGTAAGGATAAAGAAAAAAGAGAAGAAAGAAACAACAAGGAAATAACAACTACTTAACGAATTTAAAGTTACAACAATTATAGCAAAAGTAAGACAAGCATGATAATAAAATGATCTTCTTTATTCACCATTCCTCACTCACAAAACTCACTACAAGTTTAATGGAGAAGAGATGAGAAGAAGAAGAACATGCAAACTAAAACCTAGCAAAAAGAAAATACAAGAATGGACCCTTTCCTTCTCAAAGTTCTGGGCTATTTATAGGCTGGAGAATGGAAACCTAGGGCAACCACCAGAACAAAAACGTAAAGACCAAAATACCCCCAAAATTCCTGCGCATGCGGCGCCAGTAAGGCCGCGGATCCGCGGCCTAGACCCCCATTTGGCCGTGGATCCGCGGCCCTTTGGAGGAGTTGGGGCATTTGCTTTTTTGGGATTTCCTGGTTTGCTGTGTACATTATTCTGGCATATGTATTTTCTCAGTTTGGCTCCACGATTTTTCCAGAATTTCTGTTGAGGGAAAGGTGGACTTTTTGTCAAGATTTTGTCATGATTGCCTCGAGCTCCGCGTAGATTTCTTGGATCTTGTGCTACCATTGAGCCTTGTGCATTGATTTGACATTTTGTCTTCCTACTGGTATTTGGCAACATACGGATGAAGGGCGGAGACCGTGTTTTATCTGTGGTTGGCAGGAACCCGGATTTTTTTCGTGTTTTCCATGAATTTCACCGTTTTAGAACCGAGAACCTGTATCCTGCAATTGACTAGCAAACACGGCTCAAGAGTATCTACGGATATGCAATGTGATAAAAATTGGGCGGTATGAAAATGCAAAAATCTGATATGAACAGAAACCACGTCCATGAGCAATCAGAGGGGGTCGACCATGCGATGCCTTATGGGCATCAGGAAAGGAATCAGAAGAACCACCTCCAGACTGAATGGTTCTACGTCCACGGCCTCGAGTAACAAATGCAGTCGAGAGTCTTAGTAGATGGGCGAGGGGGCCTGAGGGGGTCAGAGGGGGGATCGAAGGTTGCTGGTGCTGGATGGGTGGCGGCTGAAGGGAAATTAGGGTTAGGAAAATTAGGGCTAGGGAAATTAAGGTTTCCTTTTGATTATTTTCAAAGCTATGAACCATGAAGATAATCAAGAGAATATTTATTGCCTTAAGATAAATAGTAGTTCATACAACTCTATATATAGAGTTTTAGATCATCTCTCCTAACAAACATATAATAACTAATCAAACTGATTAATCAAAAATAACAACTAAATAATATCCATAACAATATTCATAACAATCATGTAGACTTGCACATGCACCTGCACATATGAGCAACTTGTATGTAATAGGTTAGCTAGACTGGTACCTTGTTTTTTAAATGACTAATTTAATTACCACCAATTATTTGTTAATGTTAGATGATAACTGCCACATTACATAACCCTGATAATCTAATGATCCTCGCATATATATATATATATATATATATATATATATATATGAGAATAATGGAGGAAAGAGGCCTTAGGAGGCTTTTTGCTTTAGGTGGTGGCACAAATCACGTTTTCCACCATTTTATTCGACGATCGGCATCTGCCAGCTTGAACTTCATCGTCTAACATGTTGATACACCAAATTTCATTTGATTCCAATATCTTTTCACCGTTGATTTAGTGGATGCAAAATTAACGGTTTACCGACAATAGAACTTTTTACATTGCTAAATCAACGGTGAAATAGTGTTATAATCATATGAAATTTGGTGTATCGACAAATTCGAGAATGGAGATCAAGTTGGAAGGTGTCGATCGTCGAATAAAATGTTGGAGGACGTGATTTGTGTCGCCACCTAACACAAAAAGCCTTATAGGGCCTCTTTCCGCCATTATTCTCTCTATATATAGAGAATAATGAAGGAAAGAGGCCTAGGAGGCTTTTCATATATTCTCCATGTTTTTTTTCGATCGGCATCCATCTTTATCATGTAAGATGTGCATACGCCAAATTTCAAGTGATTTCACCGTTGAATTAGCAATGTAAAAAGTTCTATTGTCGGTAAACCGTTAATTTTGCACCCACTAAATCAACGGTGAAAAGTGATGGAATCACATGATAAAGATGATGATGGGTGCCGATTGTCAACAAAAAATCGTGGAGGGTGTATTTTTTCGACGCCACACCTTTCCTCCATTATATATATATATATATATATATATATATATATATATATATTAGAGTGATCTATTGCAAACCGGTTCTCGTTTTTAAAAAAAGGGAACTCTCAATCTTCGACATATTTAAACGATTTGATATGATCAAGTTAACCATCCTACCTTCGAGTCTATGTGTATGAAAAATCAAAGGATTTGAAGATCTCTCACACATGCATCGAATAGATGCAAAATGATCGTCTTTCAATAAATCAACATAAACCTCATCCGAACATTATATGTATACATGCTATTTATACAATTTTTTACCTTATATTTTCAATGGTTAGGAAGGAATGAGATTGTTAAAAAGGTTTTGCTCCGTGATAGAGTTGACTTCTGACATTGGATTGTTTAGGTCGAGTAGCTTTTCTTTTCTATATAGTTGGCACAGATGCTAACCTTTAATGCTATGCATGAGAACCTAGCTATAGTGAATGAATTTAAATGTTACAAGGAGGCTTTACCAGGTGGAAACAGGGTCTGAGATGGTAAATTTTTACTAGTCACGTAGTTGGGAAAGTTTGATTCGTCATGGCATTAATGTTTTCATTTTGTAATTGTATTTGTGACAATTTTCTTCTGAGTTTACAATATCTGAGATAGTAAATTTTTACTAGTCACCTAGTTGGCCCTTATTTCTTTCTTTGCTGTAGCTGCCTCATCATTTTTCTTTTTCCTAGCAGCTAAACACATCTAATTAACAGTTTATGAATTAACAAACACAATATTGGATACTTTTGTCTAGTTATATTGATTTTTTCCTAACCAGATATCTCTCAATTCTGTCATGGCAATAATGCCTTAACCTCTTATACCTCTCACCAGAACCCTTAATTTCCACTAGTGCCATCAAAGTTTTGAGATACCGGTAGGTAATCCCCTAAGTGTTACACAATATATAGTAAGTGTTGTCATATGTTCCTAACCAAGGCTAGATTCAAGTGATGATAAATGTTGGACTAACTTCACACCCTTCCAAGTTCTGACACAGAACAGTTTGATTGACTCTGTCATTTCTGACCACAAGATAAATGGAAGCTTGGAATCAGTGAGGGATTCTCACCGTCAATACCATCTTTGCCTCCATGTTTATTTTTGACTGCTTTGTTGACAATACCATAAGTTGACTTAACCGAGAAGGTCCCCCATCTGTGCCATTTCCACTTTACTCGTATCTTTCTAAGTCACATTCAGTCTCCATCCTTGGAGAAAATTAATCATGCCCGTTTTCCTGGTTTTTTTTCCTTGTAGCATTGAGCGATCTTTCAAAGTCCACCCTCAAATTATTCTCCATCCATTGAGTCGCAACTGGCCTTTTTGTGCTTTCCCACTGCTTATAATTTGGTGTTAAGTGTGTATCTATATCTTAGGGATAAATTTCCTCAGCATTTTCCCTTCCAAAAATTTGCTTTAGTTTAGCCCCATCTCCCAAGGTGAAGGTGCAGCCTGAATAAAATATCCCATTCACCTTTCTAATGCCTTACTATAATCTTGACATTGTTCCTCTGTCCATTAATTGCCCTCTCCACCCCTCTGAACGTTGGTTTCCTAGTTGTAATAATGTTTGTGATTCTGGTTATTAAGCTTCTACCCCCAATTGACCATTTATAGAGCAATGCATTGTTCACATCAAGCAGAGTGATCACCCGAAATCCCCTTTTCATCTATATACTTCTGTTTATTTGACAAGGATTTACCCTCTAGCATTTCCCCTAACCTTTGAAAAGGAATTTTCTTTTAGCTTATATATCCTATATTTTACCCATATCGTCATTTCTTAAAAGGTTAGTAATATAGTAGAAGTGACAATAGAGTTGCACTGAGCATAGCGATTCTTCCTCCTAGCAGCATAAATTTTTCCTTTTCAACCTTCTACTTGTTTTTTCCCCAATTTTTTTTCTAACCATCACAACCTCATCTCCTATTTTAACCTGTCTGGATGGATTGGTATCCCCCGATATTTTATTGGGAACCCCTGCCCACAGTTGAAGGTCATGGTGAGAGTGAACCGAATCTCCTGTATTTTCTCACTGGTTTCTAACGAATTTTTGTAGTGCTTAATTTAAAGGCCTGACCATCCTTCAAACTTGTACAAGATCTGTAAAGCCTTGTGTATGCCATGCATAATACACATTTCTTAGCCTGCTATCAACCCTTTTTGGCAGAACATAGTGATCAGCTAGTTGAGACAACCTGCCGCTAACATGAGTCTTCAGGAGGAACAGTGGATCCCCTTGCCTTAACCCTCTTCTACATTTGATTTCCTCTGTTACCCGTTGGTAATTTGAGAGCTTTGGCACAAGTTTTTGTGCAGAAGCATTAACTGTTATATTTTAGGGAAAATTGTTTCCGGCCCAGTTATGAGAGGACTTATTTTCAAACCCACTTATATTCAAAATTATGGAAGAAAAAAACCAATACATACTAAAATACGGATGTTTTAAGCCTAAAATAGATTGTGTGTTATACTTGGGATATTTTTATAAAAATTTCAGGTTTACCCTCATTCTTTTTAATCAAATACACATGATTATTCGTTAAAAATAATTATTCGTTTAATTTACATTCTCGGCTACTAGGTTTCACTTCTTCTTCGGTGCTTCTCTCCCAATTCTCCAATTTTCTCCTCGATCTCCTTTCCTAAATATGCATCTCTGATTTCTTATCCCTCATCTCCAATCCAACTCCTTCGATTCCCTATTTCCGTTTCTAATTTTTGCATCTCTCCTTTCAAATCTCTAATCTCTAATCTCTAATCCAATTCCCCGATTCCTCTGTCTTCATTCTGAATCCCTCAATCTTCTCTCGTTTCCGGTATGTTCGCTCCCATGTTGGTTGAAACTAGGTAATCAATAATAAAGAGGGAATAACAAAGAAGTGGAAACTAAGGCGAGCAATAATAAAGAAGGCAAACAACAATAAAGAAGATGGGGTTAGAAAAGAAATTAGGACAAGCAATGTTAAAGAGATGATATTAAATAAGCCATGGAAAATTGTAGGTACATATTAAAAAATCTCATGTTTTAATATCTTGGGAAATCCAAAAGATCCCATTTTCTTATATCTTAAAAAATATTAAAAGGGTATTATAGGCAATGCATACATAAATATGTATACAAATCAGGGTTTGGGTTTAAAATAATGTCAAAGTATATATTTTGGTTTTTTTATAATTTTGGAACTTCGTGCGTTTAAAAATAAGTCATATCTTGGGCCGGGAAATAATTTTCCCTATATTTTATTTATCATTACAACCAAAATTATATTTTTTTAAAAAATACTTGAAAACCCCGCACTGTTTTAGCATGGAACCTAAAATGCGACTGCTGAACTGCTTGATGTGCTGAACTGCTGACATTATTTCTTACTATTGTACAGTGGATTGGCATGGGAAGCAAAGAGCTTCTCGAATATTTTAGCACCTACGCAGCAGCAAAGGCTCGGCATTCCTATGGCCCACATGGACATCGCGGGATGAGTCTCTTAGTATTTGAGTCTACAGCAATGGGATATCTCGAGGCTGAGCGTCTTCACAAACATTTCCAAGAACAGGGAACAGATAGAGATGCATGGCAACGTCGTCGTGTGCTGTTTTATCCTGGTGGAAAGAGGCAGTTATATGGCTTTTTGGCCGATAAGCAAGATATTGACACCTTCAACCAGCATTCTCATGGTATATACATTAATTTGAACATTCAGTATTAGATCCTTATTATTTATGCTAAATTTCACTAAACTACCCTTGGAGGTACCCACTTAAGGGAGCTTACTGTAATAAAGAAAAAACTTTACAGTAGTTAACTGAACAACCCTTATAGTTGGCGTGGTTTAGTGAAATTTAACCTATTTATTTTTTTATTGAAGGTTTGGGTGCAGCTGCTTTTGGCCCACCATTTTTAGTAAAATTTTAATAGCGTTGCTTGTCTCTACTATTTTAACTCAAAAAGGCAGGTGATCTCAAATCGAAATCCTAATTTCCAATTTCTATGTGACGTTCATGTTCTATTCCCTGTGCTTTTGTTTTTAGAACGGACTGTGTGCATTATTAATAATGTAAATATTTTCAAAGCTTCAATGATGCATTTATTAGGGAAGTCACCAATTCTAACTCTAATTTCAATGATTTGTTTACATAGGGAAGAATCAGCTGAAGTATGAGATAAAGTCATATCAGGAGATGGTTGTAATTCCAATGAAGCAAATGGATGAGGACAACCAACAGCTTGTTTGGCTTAAGCAGAAGGCTGATGAGCAAGAGAAAAGGTCCAAGGCTCTTGAAGAAACATTTGATGTAATGAGCCAGAAGCTGCGAGAGACCACGGAAGAAAACAGGATTGTCAGACTTAGAACAAAAATGCAGTATGAGGAGAACAAAGAAGAGGTTTTGTTTCCCACCAAAAGTGAACTTTTAATAATTTAATAATTTTCACATTTACTAATAAAGGAATATTTTGTAGATGGATTACCAAGAACAATTTTTCAAGGAACAAATGGCTAAAGTTCAAAAGGAAATTGAAGAGAAAGAACAGGAGTTTGAGATTAAATTACAACAGGAACGTGCGAAAGCGAAGCAATCTGATGTAAACTCTGGATCCAACAAAGTGCGCAGACTAAGGTAACTTTTTTTATTGAAACGTTTGATCAGTTACTTAGTCTTTTAGGCCATGATTGGCTTTCATATTTGGAATAAACTGTAGTTTGCACAGCCCTACCTCCGGTTAAGGCTAAAGCTGCTAAACCATACTAAACTCTCACTGTTTTTGAGATAAATACCATGATCTCCACAAACTGCCCTTGTTTATTGCACTAAAAATACCATCTAATTGTTATCTTTAAAATCAATTAATGTAGAAGTAAAGTGATCTCCGGTCAATCAATATAGTTTATCGTTGTATCTTCTTTTTAAAAAACTCATGCATCTCTCTTTTTTCTAAATTTTTTTTTCCCATCTCTATATCTTGTAGCAGTTAATTTGTATTTGGAAAGAAAGGATTTGAAAAAAAAAAGGAGAAATGAGTTCTTCAGGAGATCACAAAGGTAAATGAGAACAATCAACATGAATACCACATTAATTAATTTGAAAAGATAATTGATAGATGGTATTTATTTCAGTGTAAAAAGGGTAGTTAATGGTATTTTACGCAATGTACAAAGGTTTTTTTTTTTTTTTTGGATATATATCTCAAAAGGGGTATATATTTTAATTCACCCTCTTATTTAAAGAATAACTTTATTGTGCGGTTTGGTTTAGGACTTGTTAAACTCCGAAAAGGTTTTTTGCTTCACTTTCTTTGGAGTTTACATGAGCTAGGTCCACATGGAGTTTAGATAACCTGAGTAATCTACTCCGAAAGGAAAAGCTTAAATTACTCTATATAACTCTAGTTATCGTTATTCCTATCTTCATTCCAAATCCAGCGAGGTCCTTAAGAGGCTCTTTGTTCTGAAGTCATCGATTTAGATGCATCCATCTCATCATTCAAGTAACTACATTGTTTACTGTAACTGGTAATAATCTGCTGTCTATTTCCTTCCAATTTTATTGTGCAGAAAAGAAGTAATTCAGAGGTTCATAGAAAGCCAGGTGAAGGGTGTCGAAGAGTTCGAAGCAGAAAGAGAGAAGTTGACACACGAACACGAAGAGCAAAAGGTCGAGCTGAAGCGTAAATATCTTGAGGAGGAAGTTGAACTGGAGAAGGCATTTGATACTGCTCTCACCAAATTGATGGGAAAATACGCGCCAAGTTCTTTCGAGACCCCAAATCTCAGCAGCACTTCGTGATTACATGCAGATGACAACGGCGGCTGCTGCTGCTGCTGCTGCTAGTATTATAAATGTAGGGACGTTTTTTGGACGTATTTTGCCAGCGCTTTGTTTTTTTAACTTATTTACTGGATTTACAACTCGAAGCACCTGTTTTGCTTGAACGAAAAATGGAGGAATAACATTTGCTACAAACTGAGTAAGTTGTGGGCGATGTGGCACCCGTAATAATTGCCTAATTTACATATTCCGAAGCTGCAGGTCCCTGAAATTTTGCTGCTTTTGGCACCCACATTTTGGTTTGTTGTTTGGCCCTTTTGTTACAAAATGTTAGAAATTGAAATCAATTGTATTTCCGGCTCCGAAAGCAAGCAGCCATGTTGTGAGAATGCCTAGAGATGGGAGATGAGAATCATCTATGGTTTTTGTGTTTTTATCCTTTAAATTTTTATCCCTTGTTCTTTATTATGATTTAATAACTTGGGAAAGTATACAAAACCACCTGTGATGCCAGCAATACTTTATCGTCCTAAATATAACAAAAACCGTCACTTATTATTAAAGAAGCAGAGGAGGTAGTACCATTCACCTAAAAAAAAGGAAATATGATGAAGCTATTGTACCAGAGATGAAAAAATAGGAAATATAAATAGAAGAAAAAATGAAATAGTAAAGGAAATTGGATGAAAAGGTTTATTAAAAATAGTTATGGTGTGTAAAGATATTAATTTACTAGTCTCTTCTAGGAACATTGTGAATTGCTTGGTTTTAAAAATATGTGAAAAGTTCTCCTACATTTTGGAGTAATGAAGGACATCATATACATGTAACACTGTTAAGACGAAGGTATTATATACCGTATACCCTCAAAATCATATACCGTCTACTCTCAATATAGATGACTTTTTAAGGCATTTTTTAGACATTTCAGAAAATACAGAAGGGCTTCTAGTAGTCTTTTAATACACAAGAAACACATGATATTTGTGGTACTATCCCAAAAAACCTAGGAAGGTTCTACGAAAATTAGGAAAAATTCTATACATGCAATAAAAATCGAATCAATTCTTGGGTGTAAAATACTACGCAAATCCTGCAAATCTTTTGTTGTCCTTTTCAATATCTAAGGATAGAAATGCTTCATACTATTAAACTGCGGCTTATCCATAAGAAAAGGTAAGGTTTCGTACACAAAACTAAACTTGCCTCAATTTTGAAAGATGTATGATGCTCGCTTTACCAAATTACAGCATAACAATTTTCCAAAGAAAATTGACAAAAACAGTGGTCGCCGGCTGTGCACCTTCCAATCTATGATACGAACCAGATACTCAAAACACAATAATCAATCTCCAATCAACACAAGCTCCAATAACAAGAATTTTCTATCTATAATCTGGCATGTCAGAAAAAACACAAGCTACAAATATTAAAATTTAAGTAGAGGATAATGTATACTAAAATTTAGGAAGCATGAAGGTTGGTACCATCTCCTAAAATAATTACATAGTTCTGCATCATAAGAACATAAAAGCTAACCAGAAAACATTATTAAAAAAAAAGCCTTGTCTGACGATAAATTAGTTTTTATTAGATCTCTAAGCTATGTAATCAAAGGATGACACATTTGTTGCTTTGAGCTTGCTTGCGGAATTCCATGTTCTCCTCCTTAGCCATTCTCAATTGCTCCTGAAGCTCCTTGATCTGCTCTTGGGATCTCATATTGGCTTCCCATGCGCCTTTCTGTGCTTGGAGTCGTGCTGTTTGCTCATCGGCCAACTGCTGCTCGAGTCGCTTGATGTTCTCATCTAATTTCCGCTCAATCTGCGACAATTTCAAAAATATAGAAACACTTTAGATGAATTATAAAGGGTTAATGGCATAAAATACCCTTGCAGTTTACCCTGCGTTGCACTAACACCTCCTCAAGTAATTTACTGGCTCAAACATTCATATGTTCATCAACCAAAACCCTAAAAAACACTAAGATTCTCCACTAACAATGCAAACAAATAGGGTTAATCTTCACAATCATTTCAGTTGTTTAGAGTAGAATATGAGTGATTTTAAAGGTTTTGGTTGACAAGTACTGTAGGTGATAAGCTAGAGAGGTGCACTGTACAATTTTAACCTAATATAAAATTCCAATCAATGCAAACATAATTGCACAACCTTTTTACACTACAAGAAAATATATTCCAAAGAACCTTTTTTGCATAAAGAAAAAAAAGCATTTCTCACTGATAAAAACACATCCGTAATCCTTGCTGAGACTTCGGAGTCAAGGTGTACGGATAGGAAAATTAAAATAGTACCAGAGCCATCTAGGTTTAATTCAGCATGACGCGTATGTAAACAATGATTTAAGAACAAAGAACTGCTGTGTAACAACCAATGTAGCTGCCCAAATAAAAAGGGTAACAAAAACACGAAGTTCTGATGCGGCGAAACTCTCTCTCTCTCTCTCTCTCTCACACACACACACACACACACACACACACAAAGAAAGAATGTCTTCTTTTGAAATCTATGACATTTTGGGGACTGGGTCAAAACTTTTAGTACTTTTTTTTAGTCTATTGAATTTCCATAGACACAGGTACTCTACTAGGATGATGCACAGGAAATGGTTTGGATAGTTCAGTTGGTAGAGCTGAGGACTGAAAATCCTCGTGTCACCGGTTCAAATCTGGTTCGTGACACGCGAATAATGTATCGAAATGATATTAATAAATACCTCTTACAAATTAATTGAGACAGATCGGGATACATATTAATGGTCTCTCTCTCTCTCTCTGTGTGTGTGTGTGTGTGTGTGTGTGTGTGTGTGTGTTTATTCCACCTCTTGTATGAGGTCTTGTATCTATACTTGTATCTATTCGGACTTTCTGAGGTACACATCATGAAGTCTGATTTCTTCTCTAAGACTTCGCCACAGTTTTTAGAGGAGGAACACTTCACAAGAATTATTTCATCTCACTGAAACATCTAGGTAGGCATGATTGCGAGAATGAGGAACTGTACACAAAACAATCACCCATGCTATAATCACAATGGAAACATTAAGTATAATTTAGCAACCGAGCGATGAAGTGGATCAGATGTAGGTGTTACCAACTCTGTCCTAAGATCATTAGGTCGTACTAAAAATAGCAAACCTACAGATATTCATTAAGGAAGCTGCTGTCAATAGTCCATGCTCATGATAGAAGAGGCATAACCAAGATGTCGCCCCAAGAAATAATAGCTAAATAATCTTTGAAGGAAGCAATTTACAAAACATATGTATAGAAAAATGTAAGATAAGCAATGAATATAGGGGTGTACCGTATCAATTACTTGTTTGATTTGTTCCTCATGAGATTGGCGAAACTGTTCCTTCAACTCAGAAATCTGCTGTTCTGAGTACCCTTCCATTTTTTCGATCTCTTTCTCTTTATTTTCCAGAATCAAAGCTCCTTCCTGTCAAACAAATAATAGTTTCAAACTTAATTCATTAAATATATTAATACAGTAAAACCAATAGTACTTAGTGCTAGGAGGTGTCAAACCGTACCTTAAGTTCATCAAAAATATCATCTGAAAATGGCTTTCCACCATTACCCGTTACAGCCAAGTCCACAAACGAAAGCAGTTGATTAACCTGTCTTGCTCGCTTGGTAATGTCATGGGTATTGTTATTAAAGAGCATCACTCTGTTTTTACACGAATGAAGAAGTTTCTGCAAGAAAAATGTCGAGAACAATTGAGACTCTTCAAATAGATTTGCTACACAAAACGCCCCATAAACACCAAGAACAAAGGTCTAAATACATCTCGAGGAAAAAGAATTAGAGAGAGTGGGGGTGGGCATCGTCGGTTCAGTCTTTATAATATACTATAATAAGATTATATCTAGTAATTAGGTACTTAAAACATTATTAAAATATCTTTCATTTAATTATTATATAGCGAGTCAAACTGACATCCACTGGATAGGACTTGGATACAAACTATATCATTCTTTTAGCCATTAGATCCACTTTGTGATTTGTACAATCAATTATGAAGAAAAGCTCTCATTTATTCCAATCATGATATCATTGTTATACACAAATCTTAAATCAGATCTAATGTCTATAAAGCAAAAGGTTGGTTGATCCTAGTCCCCCCCCCCCACAACACACACACAAAAAAAAGAACAAGAAAATCGCGCACGTGCACGCGCTCACACACACCCAGAGACAGAGAGAGAGAGTAATTGTTGTATCGACACCAACCATTTTCATGTTCGTCTAAGATGTAAACACAACAATTTTCATCTAATATCGGTTAAACATTCATTTTGCACCCACTAAATTAACAGGTAAAGAAGTAAAGAATCACATGAAAATTGTTGCATCTACATTTTAAGCGATGAAGATGAAGATTGCCGAGCGTCCAATTTTTTTAAAAACAATTTTCACTATTTTTAATAACTATTTTGTAATTGAATATTTTGAATTAACAAATTAAATTGTTGGGTGGCTTATGCTTTACATTATGATAGTTGTGCTTTTTGCCCTTTGCTCAATGAAGTTGGAGCACTATGCATTACGCTTTCACTCTTTTCAACAATGATAATGACTCACGCTAAAACTATAAATACTTATATACTCATTTAAACTACTATACAAGTCATCGAATATAAATTTAAAAACTACAAAAAAATTATGCAAACCTTTACAGGCTCAGGGCATGAACCACTAATAAAATCCTTAAAAGGCTTTCCGTTAGCCTCAAGTGCATCTCCACCTGTGAAAACGATGATCATGTAGTCAACAATTCTTTCGCCAAAAAATGATTTCATACTCTGAATGGCCGCCTCCTCTTCTCTTGTAAACCGTGATGTCACCGAAAAAACCATAAGCACAGCATGAATCCCTTCCTTGGCCAAATTTATACAATTGACAATCTCTTTGCCAGTAAAATCAGACCCAGAGGAAAAATCAAATAGTCCTACAAAAACAAACAGAATTATTACAAGCTAAACAGATCGTTGGACATGTAGTAATTCCAACTGTGCATAAATTGCATAATGATAGCAAATTTATAATGAAAATATTAACAAAACGTATGATATTGGAAATGAACAAAGTATATGAAATGATCGGTGACAAGATAAGGTAACCGAAATCCTCCTCTCATAGAGGCATAGATGTCGTGGATACTATCACAAGTAAATGCATTTGGTGTCGTATGTCTCTGAACAGAAGATTGCACCTTACCTAAGAGAACAAGGAGTTTTAATGCCCATAATACAGCCTAAACAATTATAATTTCAAATTTCAAACGTCTTGCTCCAACAACACATATTAAGAAAGAGCCGTGAGGGACCAAAACAAGAAACATACGCTATAAATTCATGGGTCATAATGGTTATTAGAAGTTGGGTTTGAACTTTGAACCTTAGCCAGAAAGTAGAAAGAGCATATCACGACTTTGAGGAAAAAATAGATTACAACACCTATGGTATATACAAGACGCAAAAAATACAACATATGTTGAGTGAGATAACAAGACAATCAAATTTCCATTTCCCTGCTATAATAACACATATGACAATTTAACTCGCATGATACAACTAATATCCATATTTTCACCACTTTGTAAAGGACACACAAAAACGTATTGATATGAATATAAAAAAGAAAAAAATAGTGTGTCCAGAAGAAGTGCTTTTTACAGGATTATATATTCAAGTGCTATTTGATTGAAGAAACTGAAATCAAACAGGCAACAAACTTTTGTTTTGTCTGTATATGAAGCCAAACATTATATGCATATGAATGATAATGTAAAACAGAGTAGTGAATCCTCTAACCATCAAAACAAGGTCAATCAAGCTAATAATGAACAATAACATCCATAATTATAGTCTAAAAACTGCATAAAGAACGATGTGTAAGTCGTGCAAATAAGGTATAGTGGTACACAATAGTGATTTTCCCATAAAAGTGTATGGTATTGACAGCACGAATTCTTAAGATGATCCAAAATTTGATTTGAAAGGAGCATTCGGAACACATAATCTAATATCTAATATCTAAAATAGATAACACACAAAATAAACTACTCAAACTTATACTAGTCACTATAATATAGAAACAATTTGTGTCTTACGAAAACTGTGTAGATACAAGGATTGCAATCAACAGTTCCAATCTGAAAACAGAAAAGAAAAATTGAAAGGAAAAAAGCTTTACCAGGAGTATCAATAACATTAACAGTGCGTCCATCTCTCAAAACAGTACTTTGCATTTCACAAGTAGTTGTGACCCCTGTCAAACTGACATCAGACACAAATGCTTTTCTACCAAGAATACTATTTCCAGTCGCACTTTTGCCATTGCCGGCTTTCCCGAGCAGAACGATAGTGCTGACATTTTTTGATGAAGGAGTCAACTCCCAATCATCCAGCATACCCGCAGCCATCACACGCCTAAAATAAAAGAAAATGGAAATAAAATAAAATAGTTTTGAGTAGAACAGGGGCAAGGTCATTTGTAATGACTTGATGTTTCATGGTCTAATAAGAACTCTAAATATTGCACTAAACCCCACAGGAAAGACATCACCAAACCCTGTGTGTTAAAAAGCCAGAAGTTTTATATAAGTAAAATTTGAAATTATGGGTACAGCCTATTGCCAATCAACATTTCCTTTTTAAAAAAGAAAGAAAGAAAGCAATCATTGAACATATAGACGTTTTGTTTCTTAATGAAAGAATAATAAGGAGAAGTTCTATCATTCTAACTGTTACATGCAAGCACAACAGTTTTTATTTTTAAATATAGGATTCGGCCCATGCAAGTCCCTTCACCTCTCTTAATTGAATAGGGTTGATCTCCTTTTCATTTGTGTTTATGCATGCCCTCATTGCCTTGCACTCAAACTCATCATGTTACAAAGAGCAGGTTACTATAAATGGATGTACACTCTTATCCGAATCAGAGCTTGTTAATACTCGGTAAGGACAAGCATGCATTGACAAAGACATCATTCTTGTTACTACCCGGTAAGGAAATTCAATCAATTTCTTCCAGAATAAATGTGTTGTATTCCATAATAGGTGAATTTGATTCTTCTCAATTGAATAATATAGTTTTGCGATGACACCTTTAGTGCTACATCTTTCAATTCAAACCTGAATTTCAGGTTTCATAAATACGGACCAGTCTTTTAATTTAGCAAAGATTTATTTTTGTACTTTTTGTCTAAGAAACTGTACATTATGACTCTAGTATAATGATGAGGAACTTTGAGTGCCACTATAGCATAGTGCTAAAGCTTATTGTCGTCGAGAAAGAGGTCTAGGGTTCATGCCCCACTTGCATCAGGTTACTTGCCTATTATCCCAATATAATTAAGAAGAACAATCAATTGATGGCATGTTTATTTCATGTCTTTACGACTGAGTAACAAAAGCACAGAGTCATCCTGTTATAAATGAACAGTATTGAAACTCAGGAGTTGTGTATTTATTAAAGTGCAACTTACAAAATGTTAAAAATCATTGGAATAGCCTATAAAAAGGCTTGCCTCTTTGGGAATAAGACCGACTATGATAATATGATTGAATAAAAATTTTGTTTGAGTGATCTCTTGTATGAGTACCATTGCTTTGGACTACTGTCAAATTTTTAGTCGGCTGTGGCCAATCTTTCTTTGGTTGTTACAGTAACCTTTTAAATCTATTCAAAATCACATCGGAGCTGCCATCTACAACAAAACATCTACATGACCTCCTACTCCCTTCAAATATATCACAACCCATGTCGCTCACTCACTACCCAATGTTGCATGGACACGGATACGGGGACACGGATACGACACGATGCGATACGATGACACGACAAAATCATAAAATATAGGATATAGGGACATGGCTATATATATAATCTTACAAAGATAAATATGATATCAAGCTATTATGATAACATTAAATAAGGAAAAATTAATTAGTCTAACATGCTATACGCTAATAACATACTAAAAATATATTTATACACACATCACAAGCATAGAACACATACTATACATATATGACATATATACAATGCGACTGATGCGTGTCGCGCGTGTCGTGCAAGTGCCGGTGACCAATACGGCAACCCGTTGAATGTGTCCGTGCAATCTAGTCACCAACATCTATTTAGCATCCTCTGAACCAAACAAAGCTTCTTCTGATTGCGCTAAAAGCTAAGCTCGGTTTGAGCTTGCTCTAGGTTGGGTTCTTTATTTAAATCTCAAATAATTCACACGATGAGAAGCAGGTTTGGTCTGGTTCAAGTTCTGATTTAAATCGGGGTTTAACTAAACCCATGTCACATGGTCTATTTGATTCTGGATGGAGCGTGGTTGATCCCAGGCTTAACTGATTGAACCAGAATGAATAGAGATAGAATTAATTGAGCCAAACTTGATCGAGTCAAACCTTATTCTAGTTTAATCCAGATCAGGCACAGTGACGGTAACAACAAAATCTAATCAGCTCAGGTCCGGCTTGAGGATTGAATATCAGAAGGTCATGAACTAAGGTACAAAAAGTGTAAACTGATTTCTTTAGTTTCATTGGTTAAGCAATAAATTAGCTAAATGGTATCAAAGTTAATAAATACTGATCCCTGAATACTTGATACATTGGGTTATTTGAATTCCCCCCCCCCCCCCCCGATATACCATATGGATTCTCTACAAAGATATTAACATCAAATATGTCACTTTACATCTTTGAAATTTGACTGCAAATATTCGCCTTAAACTTCTATATTATTTATTTTCGCAATTATCATTGTATCTTTTGCAAGATCATAATATCATATAGTTTAGGGCTTACATTTTCTCTGTTGATGTGCATTGATTTCAAATAGAATGGCCTGTTTGGAATTGCATATGCATCATAGCTTGCTTGCTTTTATCATCCGCATGCATACAAATCTAGTACACCCTACTTTTCCATCCTGTGTCAAATGAAGCATGCATGGTCCTAGCATAGCTCAACTGCCAATTTTCTTTCATGTACATCTAGACCATTTTAAGTTTCATTTAAACCTTTCATCCGATCTTCATTCACACAGACTTCAAATTTTTTGGGAACACTTATTTCGAGTGATAAAAATGTCGAAAGAAGGAAGTTAGAATTTAAACATACTAAATAAACAGAAGGGCATGCAAGATAATGCCCAGTCACTAAATTAGTGCATAAAAAGCACATAAGCCTCCATACGCAACTATTAGAATTCCTCTTGATTCATAATAGTAGAACAGCATAGAACTATTGACTGCATATAATATGCACATCCAAAAAATACATACATGTTATTGCAGCTTTTAAGGTGATTTCTCAAGCATAACAATTGTTCGGTCCCAACTACTTGTATATCTCTCCTAAGAGATTATAACGAATTACAACTGATTGGTTTAAATTTTAAACGTATAATAATCTATAACTACCAAATTCAGTAAATTATTATGATTCTTAATTAGAACGGGTTTATTTATATTTGGAGATAATTATTGAAATGATGATAGAGATAGAACAAAATAAAAATTTGTCCCTCAACGTTCTAGATAAGAGGATCGTTTAACTTTCAAGAAATGAACATAGCACGAACTTGTGTAACTCCAGCATTCCTTGAAATGCAATATATAGATCTTGAAATGAGATCCCCAAACATTATCATTTCATGTATAAAGATCTTGAATCCAAACTTCTAGACTTGCCTAAAGCTAGATATAGTTTAAATTAAATTACAGAGCTAACAGTCTAAATTTGCTCTTGACAAAAATATTATAAGTATTCTAGAGACAGTGTGTGTGTCGGTGTTGAGCATATTTATATTGTGCGCGTGGGTGCATGTATGTGTGAAGTAGTGTGTATGTGTAAAGTAGTCAAACTATTTATAATTCATCCAATTTTATAACCTTAATCATTCCAACCAAAATAGGAACTAGATATTATTTTCTAATAAATTTTACCCTCCTTGCAGAATTCAAACTTAAATCCATCAAATTTGCGCGCACGCACGCACGTGCACACACACACACACATCGCAATTGGATGTGACAGTTGGTAAAGGATTGCCTTTAGTTGACACCAAAAAGTACATGGTGCAAGAAGCAAATGGACGACCAATTATTAAATTCATTGCCTTGGTATTTCTTAATAATTAATCAGAGAGGCCGAAGTTCTTGAAGATTTTCACCCATGCATCAAATGGATGCAAAAAAAGGTACTTCAATAATTTAACATAATAGGCCCACTCTCACCGCATATCCTTCAATGCATCGTGATAATATGAATAGAATGGATCATTCATTGACAGTAAACAATTTGTGCGGCAGGTAAAGGAGTTCTCATGCATCCGTAGCTAATCTCCTCCCTATTTTAACATGCCATGTGTGTTTACTCTTAAGAGCAACTACTTTAGACCCTTTTCCCTCCTTTTTCCCTCTTACACGGTATATAAGGTCTTAAGAAGGTTCTTTAACCTATGTATATCAGAAAAAAAAATTGAAGTCTATCGAATCTAGACATAATGAAATCTACATCTAACGCCATTGAAAGCAAATTTTTTTAATGAAAATCTCTGTGTATCTCATCTTTAGATAGTCGATTATCTTTGCTCTCCTTTTAAGATAAATGTATATGCCGCTGCTGTAACAATAGGAGGCACATGTACAAAGATATAAATCGTCAAATAATGTAAATTGAATATTTATATGTGATCAACTTAAGAATTTTTTAATTGAAACATGTTATGGACAAAATCATGAAGATATAAATATGTGTATATACAACAAATATATCTCCATATTTAACTACCAAGTTATTAAATTTCTCAAGCTGCTTGGTTATTCCATATTTACATCATCATCATCATCATCATCATCATCCAATACAAATCATATAAAACTTGCATATCACAGATTAATGAAAAAGAAAGAAAAAAGACTCAAAATTTGCATGAATCTCTAGTACAACCCAAAAATCTCCGATTAAATTACATTGTTACTCATTTTTTATATGATCTACAAGGAAATCTATGCAGATATGCAGTGAATTACAAATAAAAATTCCAATCGCAGAAAATTTGAACTAACCAAGATCAAAATTGAGAGCGGAGATTACTTACTTGCGAGATGGGGAAGAAGAAGAGAAGCGATAGAGGAAAGAGATGAGAAAATTTAGGGATTTATTATTGGAGCATAAATAGGGCGATATAAAGTTATTCGTTTGCTTTTGGTTGCTCCAACCAAATATCCACACACACCCAAATCTGTACCCAAAATATCGTGATTGCCGGGGCCCACGTTTGACTTGGGTGCGTATGCAAGTGACGATATCTAAACTGAACCGATATTTACGATTGGGATCGGATAATATATGCACAGCTGAATCAAAATGCAACTTGGAGTGGGGAATTTATTTAATTTTTTTTCAAAATACACCTATAAAATCCAACTACTCATTAACTGAGCAGAGCACCCAATTTGTATCCTAAATATCACTACTATGACCCACGTCAACTTGGACACGAAGTAGAAGACGGTGATGAAAATCGTAGCTAAACTTACATTTTCACATAATATATGAAATCTACTTAGAGAAATAAAACCGACACAAGTAAGAATTTCGTGATTTCCTTTAATATGAAGTTGTTCTATATTTTTAAAGATACACTGATAAAACTCAACCGCTCATCGACTAAGTTAAGAAATATTGTCCTACCGTATGTATTAATTTATAAATAAATCGTTGGAGAAAAACATTTCTACCAAACCAATACCCAAAATGTTACTTTGTGGGGGCCATGTCCGCCGGAGGTGTGGAGGAGAAGCCAAATGATGAAAATCAAAATCGTTACTGAACTTATATTTTAGATTCGGGATCAGCTAATATATGAATCGCTCAAAAGCTAAATGAATCAAAATCTACTTTTTATAAAATAAAAACAGCTTTGAAGGTGTTCAACAATAGTCTTCATGCTATGCAAACATGGCTCAATATCAGTATGGATAGCTGATATGCTTCATCTTTGAAGCTTTTCAGCATAATATGACTTTCGTGATTACTATTATTAAATCGTTGGTCATTCATATGCTATCGGTATATCAACTAAACCCTTTATTTCATGTCCGACTTCTACGTTAGAGTTATTATCGGTGCCTCTGGATTTCTGTTACATTATTTCGATTTAATCTATAATATTTTGAAATTATTTAATTTTCTTTATTGTGGATTTTGGTGATGGTTAAAATTATTTTAAATGGGATTCCGGCAAAGATGCAAAATGACATGAGAAAAAATTCTTATGCTTAATTTTAATTTTAACTTGGAGCATTCACTTGCTGATTTATCTTAGGGTAAATTGTCAAAAAGCCATTGGCCTGCTATAGAGTTGTCTCAGAACCCTTATAATTTTCGAAATTTTTGGAAAGAGCATGCTGTTCAAAATCTTTCTGAAAAAACCCCGAGCTGTATTTCATTTAGATTTTATATTCCCTCAACTGCTTAGATATTACATGTAACGACCGTGTACTCTAAATACTTAATAAAAACGTTTTATAATTTTTCTCAAGGTTAAAACAATTATTTTACTGCTTCTATTGGTGGAAAACACTTTAAAAATATTTTTAAAACCGACAAGGGAAACTATTTTGGACCAAATTTGGTTGCAAGGGATAGAAAACATCAAAACACATTTCCTATAATTTTCCCAGATTTTTATATTATTTTTAACTATTTTAAAATAATTTTTGGAAGCCAAAAACAATTTTTAAAACATTTTTAAATATTAAAAACAAATTTTGTTTAATTTTCAGAGCGGGAATAAATATAGACCGTCGGATCTGGAAACCAACGGTTTAGATTCTATCGACAGTTTTAAATAAAATAAAAATAAAAATAAAGGCGTTTTTAATGCGGACCGTTGGATCAACAATCCAACGGTCAAAGATCGCCGGCGCCAACTCGAGCCGAGGCTCGCGCCAGCTCACCAGCGATGTGATGGGAGTCGTTGGATCTGGTCGAGCGACGGTCCGGATCTGGTCGGCTCGTGGGGGGCGGCTCCAGTAGCCGGATGGAAAATAGGGATTTTTTAATCCTAAAACCCCCTATAAATAACCCTTGGCTTCTAAAATCCCCCCAAAAATATATGTTCGATTAAAAAATCTTAAAATATTTTTAGAGCTTTCTATTTTAGTCTTCTACACTCTGGACCAAGTCTAAGAGGTAAAACAATTCTCGGCTTCAAGATATACATATTCTCGTACAATCCGACGCTCACCGACTTTCATTTTCCAAGCTCATTTCAGATAGAATCTCTCAACACTTAACCCTTTGGTATCTTCATTATGAAAATATCTATCTATGAAAAAAATTTCAGGACCTAATTATGATATTTTAACTAGATTATCTATTATACGGGTTGACGATTAAAAATGATATTAAACCCTAATAAAATAACGAATTTTTAGCAGTTATCCTTCACGATAAAATTACGGGGTAAAGGATAACCCAAAATTCATGTTTGGACATATGGAACTAAGTCTTAAAACGACTATCATGACCGGGACAAGTTTTACAGGAATAAATGTACTTTTTCGACGACATTAAATAAAGATTATCGATGATTAGTTCCCTAATTATTAAAACATAGAAAAATCATAGTATATTTTTATATATTGATTATTTTTAAATAAAATCGATGGTAAACTTGGAAAACCATATTTTCACCAAAATGGGTATTTCACAAAAGTACCATCAACTCCTAAGAATTTTATATTTTCATTATAATACCACGAACTTTGGATATAATTTCATTTAAATACTTTAATCCATCCTAAAAGGATATAATTTCATTTAAATACCCTGATTTTTTACTAAAAGGCTTTTTTCAACAAAAAACCATAACCTTTATAAATGAAATTTTTCAAAAAGAATACATAAAACTTTATTAAAAGATAATTTCAAATGCCATCCATAATCTTTCATTAAAAAGACATTTTCTTTAAAATACCATGGGTTTTCCAAAAATTATAATTACTCTAAAATATCATGCTTTCTTATAAACAATACCTACCATTAAATGCCATGATCTTTATTAACTAAGCGTGCTATAAATTATTATAATGCACCTTACAGACTTTAAAAGATAACAAGATAAAATGGGTGGTTGTGGAAGGCCATATTAAATGAGATCAACTATTTGAATACAAGTTACAACATATATGACACATGATACGGTTAGAATTAGAATGCGCGAATCTAGATATGGAATGCTTATAAATGAAGATCCCTGCAGGCAGGGTGAACAGTCCAATGTGTGGACGACTATTAACTCGGTCTCCGGGCGAATACTAACCCGATATTCAGGCGAATACTAACCCTACTTTGAGGGCGAATAATCTAATATGTGGATGACATACAATGTGGAAATTCCATGCCTAGATGATATACGCACTAACTCTAATTCGTCAAAATCTTTACACTGAATAACAGGTATGGATGGTTTGATTAGGTAAGGAGACGCGGAGCTCAGATTCCCCTACTACTTGATCATGATCCTGGGAAGTGAAACGATACATTTCACTTTCACAGTTGTTGTTCCGTGACCACAACGGAATAATCGCGAGTATCCGAACCCCTATTTAACAAACTAATACGAACTTTTACCTAACATATACCTCATACAACATACTCTTATTCACACATCGCTCATACAACATACTCTTATTCATACATATCTCATGCAACATACCTTATTTGCATACACTTCATACCTTTATACCTATATACATCATATCTGGACACACACATCATACCTATATACATTTGCTCGTTTTAGTATCTTTACTTCCTTATGAGGCAATCCTACCCGAGTGTTACTTGCTGACGGACTTTCCTGTTCTCTTCTCTATCTCTGGAATGTCCGTTAGATGAGAATGAATATTATAACGAGGATCGAGGTGTGGAGCCAACTAATAAAGATTATGCAGACTTGACGACAGAAGATTAGCTAGTTATTTTTGTTCGTTGCCCACATGTTTAGAGCTTTTGCTTCTTCTTCGATGTAATTAAACTATTTAGTTTATTTTACTCTTTCTTCTGGGGATGTAATAAAGTTTGGTTAATGGAAATAAATGCCTTCCGCTTTTATTATTTTGTTTTGGTACATATCCTGCATGTTATAGATATTCATACGCTTAACATGACTGTATTGAATAGACCACTTTCAATGCAGTTAGGTTGCGGACCATGCCACGTCACCCTTCACCTTCTTTTGGGAAGCAGGGCGTCACAGGTTTTAGTGGTGGCCTATGCAGGTCCTCTCAATGTACTAAAATGAAACCGTTAACTGACTTTTTATATTTGTGAATCTCATCCACTTATATCGATTTCATAATTTTCCCATGTTCCTTGTTCTTTCCTTGACATTCTGTATCCTGACCATGGCCTTCCTTTTTAGGTCATGGAAAATCTATCGGACGAGGACAACATATCAGACATCACCTTTGAGACTACGCTTGGATATTTGGATGACGAAGTATTAGGCCCCCAGACAGTTATTTCCAACAGCGACTCGGAAGATGAAGTCGATACTGCAATTCTGGAGTCTATGATGGCCAAGGACTCCGAAGATGAAGGAGAAGATCATATGGAAGAGGAGCATATATAGGAGAGGCCAGAAAAAGAGGCTCTGTCACGTCCCGTTTCCCAGAGTATGCTAGATTGGGCACGTGACATAACCAACCATGCTACCTGTGGGTAGGAAGTATCCATCCACAGTCACATTACGGCTGTAGAGATATCAAGAACAAGATAAACTATCTAAAACATGTCCACAATCCAGAATAATAAGAGTCAATGATAAATAAATGCGGAAGCAAATGATCCAATACAATAATAGAAAAGTATGTCCCATAATGCGGGCTCACATCTGAAAATAAGAGTGCAGGAAATAAAACTAACCACTACCGCACTCACAAATCAGCCTGCTGGCTGAAATGCTCCTGCTCGGACAGCGACAGTGATAAAGAATCTGGGCCATGCAAAACCCAGACGTCAGCGCGTCATGTCAACCAATAATATAATATACACAGTGTAATAGGCAATGCAGAAATAAACATGAATAAAGCAATAGTATGAAACAAGCAGTGCAGGGTAGTGTGCAGTGGGTAACTAAACTGTTCTAACAGGTTTTCTATTCTAAAGTCTTTGAAATCAATTTGGGTAATCCTCCATGTAACTCAAGGATATGTCCCGTTACCCCCCGGGATCACGGATCAGGAATATGGGAACCAATAGTGGTTCTGTCCCGTTGCCCCCCGGGACCACGGATCAGGAAAATGCAAGAGTCACGAATGGCTCTGTCCCGTTACCCCCCGGGACCACGGATCAAGTAATACCCTTTTAAGTTACACTTTAGTTTACACCTTTGATTTCCCCATACCCCCAAGTTATATGTGTCAGGTCAGGTATTCAGTAGTCAAGAACTAATGCCAACACAGGATCAGGTAACAGTAGGTTTGTCTGGATAGACAACAAGAACGGTCCATGAGGACTCCATGTCAGGTTTGTTGGCATTAGACACAGGATCAGGTAACAGGTCCGGTCATGGTACATCGGGTCAAGTCAAGGTAAATGGTACCATGTCAGGTGCATCGTGTAGCAATGTCAAGTCAAGGTACGAACACATCGTGGGTGTACTCACAAACAGATATATAATCGAACAGGGGTTTGATAATAAATTAAACAATAATAAGCAGTTCATTCAATCACAATAGTGCATTAATACAGAGCAGCCGTTTTATTATATTAACAGGTTAACTTGGTTCTTAGGTTAAAAGAAGCAATTTGTAATTTCTATGTTAACTGTAAAATGATATATGTCATATGGCAACAAGATGAGAAAATAACTATACCGAGTTAAGTTTTGCAGGTTTAACGAGTCAAACATATATAATTGCATAGTATAGCATATAGCAAGTGATACTTGCCTCGACGGGCCGTGAACCGGGAAAAACGGAACGTAACGTCGGCGGGGAAACTCGCGACGGACGCACAGTTCATGGATTGAACCGAAACAACGAACAATGGGACCACGCGGATCGGGGTACCTCGCTGGAACGTCGGATCAAGTCATCGGTACGGCCGGATTCCGGCGAGATGCAAAAACAGCGACAACAAATTCAGAAATTCAATGTACAGCCAAGGATAAACCAGAGGGGGAAAAAGGAAGGAGGAAGATGAAGGAAGGCTTACTGGGATTGCAGAGGTTGCGACAGCGATGGGGTCGACGGCGATGCGGCGCCGGCGAGGATGTTGCAGGCGGTAGGTTAGGGTTGCGGGTATGTAACAGGGAAGGAGAGTGGAGGTAGAGAGGAGGTGGTCGGGGCTGGTGCGCAGGTGAAGAGGAGGTGCGGACGGTGGCGCGGGTGACGACGACGAGGGTCGCCGACGATGTTTCCGGCCAACAGAGGAGGCACGGGGTTTCTGCGGGGTCCCTGTTGCGGCGCTGAGCACACGGGGAGAAGGAAAAGATGCTGGGGTTGGGAAGAGGAGGCGGACGCGAGGGTGACGGTGGTGCCGGCGACGAGGTTGCAGCGGCGACGGGTGAGCAGGGATGGGTGCAGGTTGGGTTCTCGTGTTCGTTCTCGGGGAGATTTTATGGGAGGGGATAAAATATATATAGGGGATAGAGAGAGAGAGAGGGTTAGAGAGAGAGACGTGAGAGATGGAGAGAGGAAGAGAGAGAAAGAGAGAAAGGTGTTAAAGGAGGGGCCCACAGGGTTATTTGCCCACGAGAAAGGCCAGCAAGATTCTCAGGGATTTTAGTAATTCAAAGATTTGCGAAAGTTAGAAAATAACAGTAAAATATATATATATATATATATATATATATATATATATATATATAACGAAATATTATATGGTTAGAATATTATATTAATTTGGGATTTTGGCGCTAAATGAGACATTTCCAAATTGCGCCCGACTTGGGTCCAAAAATTTGAAATTCAAATAATATGATTTTAAGCGGGTTCCAAATTTTAAAATGAAATGTTTTATGATTAAAAAGCATGCCCCCAAGTCGGACACCTGCACGCACGTGTAGTCGTCCAAACTCGCCCGTTTCACCGAACGGGACTAGAACTCGACGCACGGACGCTACCACGCGGCTAGGGGTGACGAGTAGGCCAAGTTAGATATTTTTAATTTTGTTTTAGGTGCTAAAATTTGTTATATGCAGAAATGACTTAGCCAGTTAAAATTTTACAGTAAGACCCAAACAAGCAAGATAAATGAAATGAGTAATATCTAACACTCAACCAGTAATAGAAATAGTAGTATTGGGCTCGGGTGTTACATTATACCCAACTACAAAAGAATTTCGTCCTTGAAATTCCAAGAATACAAGATAGAAAACTACAGGAAAAGGTGAGGAAACTTCTGTCGGATCTCGTCTTCTCGCTCCCACGTGGATTCTCCATGCGATCGATTACCCCAAGAAACTAGCACAAGGGGAATAACTTTGTTCTTAAGAACCTTTTCCCTTCGATCCATGATTTCAACCGGTCGCTCCTCAAAAGTTAGGTCTTCCCGTACAGTTAACTCCGAATGATCCAAAACGTGTGTCTCATCTCGAACATACCTTCGTAATTGAGATACATGAAACACATCGTGCACACCTGCCAAGGACTACGGTAACGCCAAACGGTACGCTACCTCTCCAACGCGCTCCAATATCTCGAAGGGTCCCACGAATCGAGGACTAAGCTTCCCTCGACTCCCAAAACGAATTACCCCTCTAGTCGGTGATATTTTCAAGAATACCAAATCACCCACGGCGAACTCTAGAGGTCTTCTTGACATGTCAGCCCAACTTTTCTGTCTGTCTTGAGCTGCCTTCATATGCTTCCTGATTATATTCACCTTCTTAACTGTTTGTACCACCAAATCTGGTCCCAGTAATCTTCGTTCACCAACATCATCCCAACAAACAGGTGAACGGCACTTACGACCATACAAAGCTTCAAACGGAGCCATCTGAATAGTTGCTTGGAAACTATTGTTGTAAGAAAACTCCACCAAGTGTAGGTGATCCTCCCATGAACCCTTGAAGTCCAACATGCATGCTCTCAACATGTCTTCAAGAGTTTGGATCGTTCTCTCCGACTGACCATCAGTTTGAGGATGATAAGCTGTGCTAAGCTTCAATCGAATCCCCAAACTTTCCTGTAAACTCCTCCAGAAGTGTGACAAGAACCGAGTGTCCCGATCGGACACGATGCTCACCGGTACGCCATACAATCTTACAACCTCCTGCATGTACCGTTCTGCCAAAGTCTCCGTCGATTGACCAACCCAGAAAGGAATAAAGTGAGCTGCCTTAGTCAACCGATCGACAATCACCCATACTGCATTGTTGCCCTTTGGACTCCGCGGTAAAGCCGTTATGGAATCCATGGTTATATGTTCCCACTTCCACTGAGGAATCGGAAGTGGTTGCAACAAACCCGCAACCCTTTGGTGTTCAGCCTTGACTTGCTGACATACCAAGCACTTAGCCACGAAGCGAGCAATCTCCCGTTTCATGCCTTCCCACCAGAAATGCTGTCGAATATCTCGGTACATCTTTGTACCTCCTGGATGTATAGAATAAGCTGAACTGTGTGCCTCCTTCATAAGCTCTTCACGAACATCCCCCTTTGGCACACACAGACGGCTACCATACCTCAACGAACCATCTTCGTGGACCAGTAAATCTGTTCGTAGTCCAGCCTCAACCTGCTCTCGAAACTTCTGCAGTCTAGGATCCTGCGATTGTGCCGCTTTAATCTTCTCAACCAGGGACGACTGTACTTGCAACTGCATCAACTGTCCCGTAGAATGTGGTAGCACAACCTCCAAGTCGAATCTTCGAAAATCTGCAATGATCTCCCTCTACGTAGTTAACACCTGAATCGCTGGTAACCGACTAAGCGCATCCGGCACGACGTTAACCTTTCCCGGATGGTACTTAAGATTAAGGTCGTAGTCAGCCATCAGCTCTAACCATCTTCGCTGCCTCATGTTCAACTCCTTCTGAGTGAACACATACTTCAAACTCTTGTGATCTGTAAAAACTTCGACTCTCTCGCCCAAAAGATAGTGTCTCCAAATCTTCAAAGCGAAGATCACAGCCGCAAGCTCCAAGTCGTGAGTGGGATAATTCTTCTCATGGGTCTTTAATTGTCTCGATGCGTACGCTACAACCTTCCCATTCTGCATCAAAACACATCCCAATCCTTTCCCAGATGCGTCGCTATGAATCACCAGTCCACCGGAATTGTCTGGTACGGTCAGGATATGGGCGGTTATCAACTTCTGCTTCAACATCTCGAAAGCCAACGCACATTTATCCGTCCATACAAAAGGTACCTCCTTGCGCGTAAGCTTGGTCAACGGTTCTGCCAAACAAGCGAAGTTCTCCACAAATCTCCTGTAGTATCCGGCTAATCCAAGGAAACTTCTTATCTCAGCTACATTCCTTGAAATAGGCCAATCTCGAACTGCTGCAATCTTTTCGGGATCGACGGCGATTCCGTCGCCCGACACAACATGCCCCAGAAACTTCACTTCTTCCAGCCAAAATTTGCACTTACTCATCTTTGCATACAGTTTCTCCTGTCTCAATGTCTGCAGTGCGATCTTCAAATGCTCAGCATGCTCCTCCGAACTCTTCGAGTAAACCAGAATATCGTCAATGAATACCACAATAAACTGGTCCAAGAATGGTGAAAAGATTCGGTTCATCAAGTCCATAAATACCGCCGGCGCATTCGTTACTCCGAAGGGCATCACTAGATACTCGTAGTGTCCATACCGAATTCGAAACGCCACCTTGCAAATGTCTTCTGCTTTCACTCGGACCTGATGATATCCGGATCGCAAATCCAGTTTCGAGAATACCCTCGCGCCACTAAGCTGCTCAAAAAGTTCTCCAATGCGAGGGATCGGGTACTTGTTCTTAATAGTTACCCGGTTTAATTCTCGATAATCGATGCACATCCTTCTCGTGCCATCCTTCTTCTTTACTAGAAGAACTGGAGCTCCCCAAGGCGAGTTGCTGCTTCGAATCCAACCCTTTTCAAGCAATTCAGCAACTTGCTTCATAACTTCTTCCAATTCCACTGGTGCCATTGGATAATACGCTTTAGATACTGGCGCTGCACCAGGAATAAGGTCAATCGCGAACTCCAAGTCTCGCTTCGGCGGTAAGCCCGATATATCTTCAAATACGTCCATAAAATCGCGAACAACCGCCGGCTCTTCACTACTATCAATTTCCATAGCCGCAAGAACACTGTTTGTCGGCCTAGCCCTAAACTCGACTGGCCCGACATAACTGCTTCCTCCAGAAGGTAAACTCAGGATGTCCGGGAATCTGGAAAATTACTTTCCTTGCCCTACAGTCAATGTGGGCGTGGAAAGCGCCAAGAAAATCCATTCCCAAAACAACTTCATAGCTGCCCGTATCAATTACCAAGAAATCGGCAAAGAGTTCCCGTCCGCACACAACAACTGTACAATCTCTACATTCTCTACTAGCTATGATTTTCCTATTCCCAGTGTGTATGTCCCAAAAACTAGACAGGGTCGTGCAGGCAATCGAGTGTGTAGTTATAAACTTGGATGACATAAAACAATGGGATGCACCAGAATCAAATAATGCCACTGCGGGAAAACCATGAACGAGTAGAATACCTGAAACCACTTCTCCTGATGCCTTAGCTTCCTCAGCTGTCAAGGTGAAAGCTCGAGCCTGATTAGGTCCTTGAGTCAGCTGTTTCTGCCCTTGGAACGGTCTCTGCGGAGGCTTCTGAATATCATCCCTCGTACGAAGCTTCGACGGACAGGCACCAACTGCGTGATCAGCCGCTCCACAAACCAAACAAAGTCCCAGCTTCCTTCGACAATCCTTCTGCATGTGCCCAGGTAAACGGCAGTAGTCACAAATCATGCTCTTTCTTCGATCAACGATCACAGGCTTCTTCATGGGTGCTACACCTCGACGGTCCACTGGAATACCTCTGCGACCATGAGCTCTGTTAGGTACAAATGTGGGCTTCCTTGCCGCAACTGCTGTCTGTTGCAAGCTTCCTTTCATCCCAGATAAACTCTGCTATTCCCGAGCTGCTATAAGAACCTGTGAGAAAGTGGTCAAACCCAGGGAGACAATCTGCCTCTGGATGTCCACATTCAAGCTGCGCATGAACCTCCGTGCCCTGTCTGCATCGTTGGCAACTAAAGGTCCAGCGAATCTGCTGAGTCTCGTCCATTCTGCTGCATGCACATCCACGAGTGCTCCATTCCGCCTCAGCCCAATAAACTTCTCTTCCATTTCCTCCCGTGCAGTTCGCGGGAAGAACTTCTCCAGGAAACTCTTAGAAAAATCCGCCCATTTGATCGGCTTGGGAAAGCGGGTCTCCTCCACAAGCCACCATTCTCGGGCGTAGTCCACTAACTGAATGCGTACCACATCAACTCTTTTGTCCTCTGGAATCTGTGCCGCAATTAGCAAATTCTCCGTGTCGACCAGCCACTGCTCGGCCGGCAACGGTTCCTCCAAACCTGTGAATGTAGTCGGGCCCAAACGTCGGAAATCTGCCACGGTCTCTACTCGGTCAACTGGTTTAGCTCCAGCGTTGTTTACAGACTGCCGAATGGCCTGCAAACCCTCCTGAAACGAATCTGCTTGCTGCTGGATCAGCTCAGTATGCCTCTTCTGATTTTCCAGCATTCCTCGTATTACTCCCAACATGGCGGCTTCGTCCACGCGCCTCTGATACGTCTTGAAATTCTTATCTGCCATATTCCTGAAATCAAAACACCCAACATTAGCATGATGATAGATTCAATATATAGATCAAGGCTAGAACTCCAAGATACTTAAATAGAGTATAGCATTGTAACTATGCCGCGGTATCATAGCCACAATTACTTAACTCCACCCAAGTCGCCTAAGTCCTAGGGATAACAAGAAATCAGGTTTTCGAGTCGACATGCAAAGTAAGTTTGCACGTCGATATAATCAGGAAGAATGTGATTCAACAATGGTAAAACGGTCAAGGTGGTAGGACATGTTTCCTAAGCACGGGTATTCTGATTCGTGTATTGGGTACAATACCCAACTACAAAAGAATCAACCCAATTAACCTATGGCTCTGATACCAAAAGAACCATGTCACGCCCCGCTTCCCAGAGTACGCTAGATTGGGCACGTGACATAACCAACCATGCTACCTGTGGGTAGGAAGTATCCATCCACAGTCACATTACGGCTGTAGAGATATCAAGAACAAGATAAACTATCTAAAACATGTCCACAATCCAGAATAATAAGAGTCAATGATAAATAAATGCGGAAGCAAATGATCCAATACAATAATAGAAAAGTATGTCCCATAATGCGGGCTCACATCTGGAAATAAGAGTGCAGGAAATAAAACTAACCACTACCGCACTCACAAATCAGCCTGCTGGCTGAAATGCTCCTGCTCGGACAGCGACAGTGATAAAGAATCTGGGCCATGCAAAACCCAGACGTCAGCGCGTCATGTCAACCAATAATATAATATACACAGTGTAATAGGCAATGCAGAAATAAACATGAATAAAGCAATAGTATGAAACAAGCAGTGCAGGGTAGTGTGCAGTGGGTAACTAAACTGTTCTAACAGGTTTTCTATTCTAAAGTCTTTGAAATCAATTTGGGTAATCTTCCATGTAACTCAAGAATATGTCCCGTTACCCCCCGGGACCACGGATCAGGAATATGGGAACCAATAGTGGTTCTGTCCCGTTGTCCCCCGGGACCACGGATCAGGAAAATGCAAGAGTCACGAATGGCTCTGTCCCGTTACCCCCCGGGACCACGGATCAAGTAATACACTTTTAAGTTACACTTTAGTTTACACCTTTGATTTTCCCATACCCCCAAGTTATATGTGTCAGGTCAGGTATTCAGTAGTCAAGAACTAATGCCAACACATGATCAGGTAACAGTAGGTTTGTCTGGATAGACAACAAGAACGGTCCATGATGACTCCATGTCAGGTTTGTTGGCATTAGACACAGGATCAGGTAACAGGTCCGGTCATGGTACATCGGGTCAAGTCAAGGTAAATGGTACAATGTCAGGTGCATCGTGTAGCAATGTCAAGTCAAGGTACGAACACATCGTGGGTGTACTCACAAACAGATATATAATCGAACAGGGGTTTGACAATAAATTAAACAATAATAAGCAGTTCATTCAATCACAATAGTGCATTAATACAGAGCAGCCGTTTTATTATATTAACAGGTTAACTTGGTTCTTAGGTTAAAAGAAGCAATTTGTAATTTCTATGTTAACTGTAAAATGATATATGTCATATGGCAACAAGATGAGAAAATAACTATACCGAGTTAAGTTTTGCAGGTTTAACGAGTCAAACATATATAATTGCATAGTATAGCATGTAGCAAGTGATACTTGCCTCGACGGGCCGTGAACCGGGAAAAACGGAACGTAACGTCGGCGGGGAAACTCGCGACGGACGCACAGTTCACGGATTGAACCGAAACAACGAACAATGGGACCACGCGGATCGGGGTACCTCGCTGGAACGTCGGATCAAGTCATCGGTACGGCCGGATTCCGGCGAGATGCAAAAACAGCGACAACAAATTCAGAAATTCAATGTACAGCCAAGGATAAACCAGAGGGGGAAAAAGGAAGGAGGAAGATGAAGGAAGGCTTACTGGGATTGCAGAGGTTGCGACAGCGATGGGGTCGACGGTGATGGGGCGCCAGCGAGGATGTTGCAGGCGGTAGGTTAGGGTTGCGGGTATGTAACAGGGAAGGAGAGTGGAGGTAGAGAGGAGGTGGTCGGGGCTGGTGCGCAGGTGAAGAGGAGGTGCGGACGGTGGCACGGGTGACGACGACGAGGGTCGCCGACGATGTTTCCGGCCAACAGAGGAGGCACGGGGTTTCTGCGGGGTCCCTGTTGCGGCGCTGAGCACACGGGGAGAAGGAAAAGATGTTGGGGTTGGGAAGAGGAGGCGGAGGCGAGGGTGACGGTGGTGCCGGCGACGAGGTTGCAGTGGCGACGGGTGAGCAGGGATGGGTGCAGGTTGGGTTCTCGTGTTCGTTCTCGGGAAGATTTTATGGGAGGGGATAAAATATATATAGGGGATAGAGAGAGAGAGAGACGTGAGAGATGGAGAGAGGAAGAGAGAGAAAGAGAGAAAGGTGTTAAAGGAGGGGCCCACAGGGTTATTTGCCCACGAGAAAGGCCAGCAAGATTCTCAGGGATTTTAGTAATTCAAAGATTTGCGAAAGTTAGAAAATAACAGTAAAATATATATATATATATATATATATATATATATATATATATATATAACGAAATATTATATGGTTAGAATATTATATTAATTTGGGATTTTGGCGCTAAATGAGACATTTCCAAATTGCGCCCGACTTGGGTCCAAAAATTTGAAATTCAAATAATAGGATTTTAAGCGGGTTCCAAATTTTAAAATGAAATGTTTTATGATTAAAAAGCATGCCCCCAAGTCGGACACCTGCACGAGCGCGTAGTCGTCCAAACTCGCCCGTTTCACCGAACGGGATGAGAACTCGACGCACGGACGCTACCACGCGGCTAGGGGTGATGAGTAGGCCAAGTTAGATATTTTTAATTTTGTTTTAGGTGCTAAAATTTGTTATATGCAGAAATGACTTAGCTAGTTAAAATTTTACAGTAAGACCCAAACAAGCAAGATAAATGAAATGAGTAATATCTAACACTCAACCAGTAACAGAAATAGTAGTATTGGGCTCGGGTGTTACAAGCTCCTGCGGCGGAAGAGAATCCTATGGAATATGATCTTGATGGGGAGGCTCCTGTAGAGGAAGAAGACCCTATAGAGGGGGAATCCGGGAACGAGGCTCCTGCCAAGAATGAGTCGAAGGACGATATTTCGAGTGAGGAGGAACTCGAGGCTGAAGAAACTCAGGCAGATGTCCCCGCAAGACACTGTGGGAATAGCCGTCCATCTCTTAGTGCGAGAGCCTATCGCAACCTGTTGAACTCCTATAATCGAGATTAATAAGCCTTTTTTCTTTTTGGCTGAATAAAACGATGTATAGCAGTAGGGACATGTCCTTCCTTTTCAGTTGTACTCCCCTTATTGAAGCTGAAAAATAAAATCTTAGTTTCAAACAAAATCTCTCTTGCGTCTCTTGCCCTTCTTTTTTATTAGTTTTTCTCTTGCATTAATTGTTGTTCTTTCATGCAAGTTACTATCTTGTCTCACCCCTCAGTCTATTTGTAACCTGCCCCCTTGTAATTCAGATCACAATGGCCGGACGACACCATAACCGCAACAGAAGGGGAATTAGGGTCACTGAAGCTACTGCTCAACAAGCAGCTATGTTACAAATGATGTAAGGACTACTAGAACAACAACAGCAGCAGATAGCTGCCCTTCATCAAGAGCTGTGAGAAAGTAGGAAACAACAAGCAGAGGTTTTAGGGAAGGCACTAGCCCCCGTTCCTCAAGGTGCAGCAGGGATGAAACAATTCAGATCATTTCACCCTAAGATCTTTTCAGTAAAGGAAACCCCTTTGGAAGCTGAAGAATGGCTCAAGGGAACCGTCAATGATCTCGCTGCCGCTCAAATTCCCAAGGATGCGTGGGTAAACATTGCTAAACTGCAACTTATAGATAATGCCAGAATATGGTGGGAGGCAGAGGAAAGTAGATTGAAGGAGCCCATCGACTGGAAAACGTTCAAATAGCATTTTGATACCCAGTACTTTCCAGCCATGGCACACCTAGAGATGGAAAGGGAATTTATACAACTCCAACAAATGAGCTTGTGGGATAAGCCCGTAGACGAGTACGCTTCAGAGTTCGCAAGGTTAAGTCAGTTCGCACATCATCTGGTGGCAACCCCAGAACTATATGCTAAGAGGTTCCGACAAGGGTTGGACCTGAAGACGCGGTCCTTCATGTTTTCTACTACCCTTTCGACTTATGACGCAATCTTAGACGTAGCGCGAAACTTTAAAGACCTACATAAATGCATAAGGAAGAATGACCATTCGTCAGGTGTTAAGCGACTGACAAGCTAATTTTATGGAGAATCGTCTTCCAAATTCAACGGAGGGCAGCAATTCAAGAGGCCAGTAGGGCCAACCGTTTCAAGAAAACTAGCCGTTATATGCAACCATTGTGGTAAAACCGGACACTACATGAGAGACTGTCGCATTTTGAACAAACTCTGCATAGTCTGTTCGTCTCCGGATCATACTATTGGGGACTGTCATCAGAGGAGACAATTAGGCCCCGCCAATAAGCCGACTAACTATGGGGCACCACAACAGGAAAACCGGCAACTTTCTGCCACTAAACCAACCAGCTAAGGAACGCCACCAAAAGGACCACCCTTACCATCACAGGAGCATGTTTTTCAGTAAGCGCGGCAGAATGGACCCAAATACCAGACCTTCACTATGACAGCCGATAAGGCTGATGCCACAGGGCAAGATAGCAGAGGTACCCCTTTTCTTTTTCAACCTTCCTTTTCGATACCATACTTATTTATCCTTCGTTGGAAGTCTTAGTTAGACTCACCATAATTTTTCTTAGATCAATAGTTCGACCAGCTGCCTTTATACTTCTATCTCTCAAGTTTTCTTGCATGTCCCATTATACATTTTCCATTAGTTTAGATATATCTCTAACCTTTCTTCAACTTCCAAACTTTTCTATCCGGAAGCAACTACTGATTTTACACTTTCCGATTCTTTATATCTAAATCATTCATAGACTTTCCATGCATCAAGCGATACACCAACTTCTGGGAGCGACACATGTAGTAAAAGAGGGTTCTTGACAACGTTACTGATTTCCGTGCTAAGTAGTGGCTACTTCTTTGAAAATTTCAAATATGAAATTACTCTAAGGAGGGTAGGTCGTAACTAATGCACCCATCCTTACCATACTCAATAGACCCGGAAGTTTTGACATCTACTACGATGTTTTCGGGGAAGAGACTTGGTGGTGCGATGTATCCGCACGGTAATGTAATACATATACGTCAAGATAACTAAAGACTCGTGTACACAACTATTCTATCTCGATCTAGAACTGGCAATTGTGATGTTCATCTTGAAGATATAGAGACACTACCGTAAAGAGGACGTGCGAACACGGATGGTGGAAGCATATGAAGAAGATTGAGAGGGGTCAAGTTTTATATGGGAGAAGTGGCGATCTACTGGGACAATCCCGAAGATTGAAAACTTGTGGGATTGAGATGATTATAGAAACAATGGAGGTAGTGATACGATACAGGAAGCACAGAAAGCTCAGTCCGCGACTCATCGACCGTTTAACATCCCGGAAAGAGATGGTAGGGTTGCGTATAGCCTAGTTTTGCTACTTTTTTCGGAGGGCGTGCTTAATGCTTTTATATCTCATGGTTAAAAAGGTATGTCGGCGACCCTAGTCATGTTTTTGATCACTCCGAAATCATGGTAAGGGCTGGCATAACCTACGAGCAGCAACCGGTCGGGATACTAGAAGGATGAGACCTTAAGGGACAAAATGATCCAGCTGGTTAGAGTTATGTGGAGGAAGAACTCCCAGGCAAACATATGCGGAAACGAGAAAACGGGACGAGAGAGCGAGACCCAATTTTTTTTTACCATGATAATCCTTTCTTGGTAATTTTTTTCCTTAGTCACTACCTTCTGAAATTTCGAAGATGAAATTATTTTAAGGAGGGTGGATTGTAATGACCGTATTTTCTAATACCCAATAAAAGGAATTTTATTTTGTACCAAGTATTTATTTTCGTATTTACTTGATGGTAAAATATTTTATCCTAATGATTTTATTTTTAAAAGAGATGTGAGTAATTTTTAAAGCATTTAAATATAATTAAAGGAATTTTCTAAAAGTTGTTTATATTTTTCTGGGCTTAAAATGTTTTAATGAAATTTTATTATACCTTAAAATAAATTACATATTTTTATTATCAATTAAAATAATTATTTCGTAACTAAAATATTTTCAAAGATAAAATAGATTTTTAAATAATTATAATAACTAACAGATATCCTAGATATGTGAATATTATTTAGTTTTAGCCAAAATTATTTTTAAACTGAAGATAACAATAAAATATATTTTCTGGAATTTTCCTCATATTTTTCAATATTTTAAACAAATTTTTAAAAACAAATTCGATTTGTTTAAAAACATTTTTAGGTTTAAAATTTAAAAGAAAAATATAAATATATAAAAAAAGGTGATTAACCTGGACCGTTGGATTTTAGATCTAACGGCCTAGGGCAACAAGCGGCTACCCATGAGGGTGGGGACCACGCGCTTGTGCCGCAAGCGCGTGAGCCCAATCCTTGCGGCCACGTGGCCAGCGGCAGTGGCGGCGAATCATCAGATGATAATTGGGGAATCATTGGGCGTGGATTTTGGGGGTTTGACCGGATTTTTTTGGATTTTATTGTTGCGAGAAAGATCCTATAAATAGAAAGCTTCAAACTCTGTTTTCTCACACCACATAACTCTGAAAATTCCGAAAAAATACCCAGACCTTCGTATCGATGACGCCGACGCTGTGGTTCCACCCAATCATCGAGGAAAAATTCGAGCGCGAAGTTATTGAGATTTTAGTACAAGTCCACGCTTTCGACCCATCGACATCCAACTCAAAACAAAGGTAGGATCTGCCTCTCACTACTTGATTTATCACCTTCTTCAATTAGGATTTCTTAGACATGATAATAATCTTGCAACCCATTTTAATACGTTGTTAAATCCTTCATGGATGTTATGTTATGGTATTATTTTAATGAAAGAACCTAGACTTGATGTTAACCTCACGGGATAACGACCTATCTCTCATGCTCACACACATACCTACAATAAAAAATTTATGATGTTGTTTATCAGTTAAGTTGACACATCACATATACTTTCTAATACCATATTGGTTAGTTTTGATAACATATCGCACATACTGTACGATCTCAAAATGGGTTACTTCCACAAAAATACCCTCCTTTTTATTAATACATTATATTTAAATTAAAGTACCCATATGATATAGGGCTTCTTGAATCAAATACCTTGGGCACTGTTCTCCGCCGAGAGACGCGACCGGGATGTTGGGACGTTAGACCTGAATTTCGAGGGTAGATGCTATTTGGTGCTATCCGTCCACCTCTCCGAAGATGCTAAATTGATTTATGACACCGTGTATCGAAGGTTTAGACGGATGCGGCCGATGTAGCAGATTTCGTCAGACTCTCCCTCGTTGAGGGTTTTTTGATTGTGGGGACGCTCTTCCTTGCAGGCGCAAGCCTTCAGTTAATTACGCTACCGCATCGCGGTAACCACTTTCTCCTTCTCCAGATGCTCGCTTCGTGTCGTGGGTGTTTGTTTTGTTTTTGGTTGCCCGTGGATTGTATACGGAGACCAATTTATGTTGTCGCCCGTAGGACGTGGATTAGTCCAAATACGTATTTTCTTAGATTTGGGTTTGGGGTTGGGTTTAAGGATGCGTTAATCTCATTTGAGACTAAGATCAACTTAAACGTTTGTTAAGGATACGTTAGTCTAATTTTAGACTAAGATCAACTTAACGGGATCATTTAGATCCAACAAAAGAGCATTTGGGCTCTATTGTTTTAGTTTAGGGACTTTGCGGCCCATAATTAGTTTAAGGACGTTATGGTCCAATGTTAAGGACATCATAGTCCATGGGCTTAAGGACCCCACAGTCCGAGGTTAAGAATATCATAGTCCATGGGTTTAAGGACCCCATAGTCCAAGGTTAAGGACATCATAGTCCATGGGTTTAAGGACCCCACAGTTCACAGTTTAAAGACGTCATAGTCTATAAAGTTTAAGGATATCATATTACATGAGTTTAAGGACCCCACAGTCCATGGGATGATTGGTTATCGAGACCCGTCACCTCTCTGAAGACGTTGAAGGATTACAACGACAAATATCAGAGGAGTGAAGAGATGTACCCTTGAACCAATATTGGTTGGGGGATCTGTAATTGGATTGATTTAAGAATCGTTAATCTCGTTTGAGATTAAGATCAACTTGAATGTTTGTTAAGAATACGTTAGTCTAATTTTAGACTAAGATCTACTTAACAGGATCATTTAGGTCCAACAAAAGAGCATTTAGGCTCTGTTGTTTAGTTTAGGGATATTGCGGTCCAAGTTCAGATGCAAACATGGGTTTGGAAATGCACCAAATAGTTATTGGTCATCGGGACCCACCACCTCTTTGAAAACGTTGAAGAATTACAACGACATGTATCAGAGGTATGAAGAGATGTACCCTCGAACCAAAGTTAATTGAAAGGGCTCTGGGAATTATTTTGAATGTCATATGAGATGACTAATTTTGGAAGACAAAAGTGTGTTTGAGGTTCAGTCCAAAGAAATAGGTACTTAGCTAGTTGAAGCTAAGATTGGCTTGGATATAGTGTTAAACACTAGAGTAAACTCAGCTATCACGTGCTCCCATGTGATGCGCTCAGAATAGTGTTAAACACTAGGGATGCAGCGCCCAAAATAGTGTTAAACACTAGAAAAGAAACGCTCACGTAGGGTCACGTGAGACGCTTGAGTGTTGGGCCCAAACTTCCTCTATTTTGTTCTCAGAATATGCAAGTAAGTGTTAAACACTTGGCTTTTATGGCCATCACGTGTGGGCACGTGATGGGTAGCCATGATTTGGATATTAACAGGATTTGTTAGGGGTCACGTGGGGACACGTGAGGGCGCCCATGCGTTGGATATTTAATCCTTCAGTTTGACCCCATCTTTAAAATAGTGTTTGTCAATGGTCACGTGGGAGCACGTGAGGCATCCTTTAGGTGGGCATTGCCCTTAGGTAGAATTCTCTTTTGTTCGATAATTGCTAGGGGTCACGTGGGAACACGTGAGACGCCCAAAATCTGCTTCTCCCTTCTTATTTTGAGGAGTTTGTTCATGGGTCACGTGGGAACACGTGACCTAATTTCATTCGTTCTCTTTTGATCACTGAGGAGGGGAGTCACGTGGACACACGTGATCAGGTTGGGTACTGATCTTTTTACCTGCATGAAAAGTCTAAGTCCCTTGTTTAAGAATTAAATTCTTTTGTAGGGTTAAACCCTAATTTTATTTAGAGGAATTAAATTCCTATATATTTTGGAAGAATTAAATTCTTTAAACTCAATTATCTCTCTAAGTTTTGGATCTGCATGGCAGAATCTCCCCGATGAGAATTAAATTCTCAACTTATGGGGAGATCTGCTTCTGCAGATTTTCAACCAAAGGAAGTTCTTATTCAGAAGAGTTAAACTCTTAGTTTGAGTCTCCTTTTTTTTTATGGAGCTTATGATCTCTTTCCCTTTCTCATCTAGGGTTTCTTTCTTCTCTGAGGAAATCTTCTTTTCCCTTTGGAGAATTAAATTCTCTTCTTTTCTCTCTCTGTTGTTGTATCTCTCCTTTTTTTCTTGGTTCCTATTTATAGGAGAAAGAAAAGAATCAGGTTGTTTAGTCAATCTTTTATTGAAAGATTTTGATTGATTTTGTAACCAACATGATCTTTTAGATCACCCGGTGAATTTTATTCACCATTGGATTTTTAATCCAAAAGATATTTTATTTGTTGTTCTTGGCTGATTTTTAGGAAAATATTTCCTTGTATAGAATCTTTCTATAAATTGGTGATTTTTAATCACCATTGGATTTTTAATCCAACGGTGCTTCGCCTTACAGAGCGCAATCCTTTTTCTTTGGAAAGATCTAGAGAAATATTAGGGTTTTTGATTTCCCTCTTAATTAGAATTAGTTCAGATGGTTTAGGAGTTTATCACATGTTGGCATGTGACCCCATTTGTTAAAGCATTCAAATTAGAATTTAATTCTATTGTTCAGAGGGTTTAAGAGTTTATCACGTGTTGGCACGTGACCCCACTTGATAAGGCATTTAATCTAGAATTTAATTCTATTATTTCAGAGGGTTTAAGAGCCTATCACGTGTTGGTACGTGACCCCACTGATTAAGCATTTCATTTTAATTCAGTGTCTACAGGCTTTGCCTGTAAATGGTCACGTGTCTGCACGTGAGACCTGGTCACGTGTGGGCACGTGACCCCACTAACACAGCATTTTCAATTTGTTTATTTTGTTCTGTGTCTACAGGCTTTGCTTGTAAATGGTCACGTATCTGCACGTGAGACCTGGTCACGTGTGGGCACGTGACCCTACTAATACAGCATTTCCAATTTGTTTATTTTGTTCTGTGTCTACAAGCTTTGTCTGTAAATGGTCACATGTTTACACGTGAGGCCTGGTCACGTGTGAGCACGTGATGCCTGTTCTTTTAAGAATTCTCCCCCTTTTTTGCAAGGGAACAAGTAGCTCTTGGCCGAAAATTTTGGTGGGAACAATGATATTCTCGGTTTTGTTCAAGAAATTTTAAAGATATAAAAATTGTTATCTGTAATTACTCTTTTTTATCAGATATTTCAACTTTCCATTTTTATATACAGACAAAGGCGACCCCTCTTAGAAAAATCATAACTCTTCAAAATCAACCGTTGAAAAAGATTATGACCAATAAGATTAATTAGAAGGGTAATTTTTTGAAAAAACCCGGTCCATTCAAAACATGTCAAAAAAACCCAGTATTCTCAAAATAGGAGGTAAGGGCCTACCATTTATAAACTTTGTGATAAAAACCCCCGGGCCATTACAAATCAGACCTATTAAGTTTTCAAAGGGTGAGTGACCAAAATACCCCTCCTCTAACACGTTCAAAACCAAATTTCTTCTTCTTTCTTTCTCTTTCGCAACCGCCTCACTTTCTTCCTTGCAAACCCTCCATTCCCCTCATCGCCGCTACCATCCTTGCAGCCGGACCTTTGCCTCCATCTCCTTGACCGCCGTCCTAAGTCGTCACCTCAAATCGATGCCCCAAATTCGTTGCTCTAACTTGCCGCCCCATCTCACTGTTCCCATCTCGCTGCCTGTATCAAACCTCCCAATCGACTGTCCATTGACTCCACATATCGTGGTCGCCCCTATCGTCGGCCCATTTTTGCCATCCCATCATCGCCCCATTCTTGCCATCCTATCAATTTTCATCCCGAGTAGCATATCATGCAATCGGATAGATATTGCAGGCAACAACTTAGATGTTGCATGCAACTGTCTAGATGTTGCAGGCAACTGAATGCAGCTTTTTAGATATTAAAATATGCAACTGTCTAGATGTTGCATATAACTGTCAAGATGTTGCAGGCAACAGCTTAGATATTAAATGAAAAAAGAAAGAGATGTAAATGAGAGAAGAAAAATGGATAATGGAGAAAATAAAATTAGATAATTGAAGTTCTGGTGGGAAATTAGGATTTTTGGTAGGAAAAAGTAGTGAATTTGGTGTGAAATAAGGATGGCAGGAACATTTAATGTTTGGTCTTTTAAGGGAAGAAAATGCAAAACAGATGTTACATGCTAACCCCTAGATGTTATGGATGGGGACGGGGGAAAATTGGGGAATATACCAATATACAAATTGCTTTTTTGTATACCTGTGTTTATTCTATGAGCCCAGGGGATTTTCAACATGGGGAGAGCCCCGGACCTTTTTCATATGTTTTCAATGGGCCGGGTTTTCCCCCCAGCAATTTACCTTAATTAGAGTTCACCAAAAGTCTCATTTGGGATATTGGGCCTTAGATCCTTGCAAATTATACAGACGTTTTGTTCAAGCAATTAATAAGACAGAGTAAATTGTCAAAAAGCCCTTGACCCGTTTCAAACTTGTGTAGAAACACCTGGGCTTTTTTCTTTTGTTAAAAACCCCCGAGCCTAATCAAAACCCTCTTATACCAGTTGGTTGTAATATCTAAGCAATTGGTTGTAATATCTAAGCAGTTATAGTGCAGGGTTCTCTAGGGCGGCAGCAAGGTTTCGGGAGGCATCGTCCATGCCGTTTTCAAAAATTTGCCGTTCTAAAGAACCCTAACCTAGAATTTTTAACTAGAGATTTAGACAAACTAGCAATGTCAACATCTTAGCATCTAAGTGAATAAGGAATACAACCTTTGTAGACCGGTCATTTACTTCTAAAACTCCGTGTAGTAGCCCCTTTGCTCCAAGTAGTGAACTTCCGAACTCTAGTAAGGGTTCACATGAAGAAATGAACAAACTTGCTCGAAGTTTTCGAGGCCGAAGATAATCTACGTCGAGGAGACTCAAGCTCGTGCTACCTCTTCACTAATGGTAGATTTGTGAAGCAAACACCCTAAACTAAATCGTTAATAGTAGAGGATGATGAAGTAGGAAATGGGCTCACTTTAGATTTATTTTCTCATAATATTTTCTCACTTAGAAAAAAGCTAGCAAGTTTTTTCTCATGAAGAAGAAGATAAAGAATCAAGATGAGAGAATGAACTCATGAGGTGAGAATAGCAACCATGGATGAGTTAGTATCATACACTAACTCATGTAGAGAATAAACTATGGGTCAACAATAATGGTTGGGTTAATAAATATCTTCAAGTAAAACAAAATGAGTGGACTTGGTCAAAGGTTCCACAAGCTTCTACAAGCTTTAACCATGTGACTAATTACCACTAATTTGTGAATTACCAAGATAAATAAAACCTTAGGATTATCATAAACATGGTGTAAGTCTCATACACCCATGTTGCATGTGGCATCAAGTATGACACAAAATAATGTACATTAATATATATCACATATATACTAAGTGTACACAAGTGAGAAAAGAAATTTTAAGTGAGCTAATATTAGTTAATGTAAGATAATATACCAAATATATAATTATATATTAAATTATTAAATCAACACTTGATTTAATAATCCGGCTATATCATATACGACCGACTAATATCAAATGTAACAATCTGTCGAATCAACACTTGATCCGATATCCCGGCTATATCATATACAACCGTCTGATATCACATATCGCGAGAATATAATGCGGTATCATATACACACATTTTCTCGGTTCCGCACATATCACATATGTGCTCCTACTTCGTTTCGCATGAACCAGGAAACCTCTGTGTAGGACTCTAAAGACTCGTCAATATGCCGACAGTAGGTGATGATCATATCAAATATCCACAAGCCGCAAGCGGTCTGCTAAACGTAACGGTCACCCGGGTATTGAGCGATCAGAAGATCAACAAGCAAGCCTGCTCGTACTCCTGTGAATCCAATCATTAACACTACCGTAAAGTCTAGTCTCTTCGTTAGATATGCCGCATATCACAGCCTGGGGGTGGTAAATCGTCAGACCCTAATAGCCTGATAAGTCATACCGATGCAAGGTCCATAACGGTTCGAAAAACTACTAATAACACTTACCGGTAAATATCAGCAACCCTGACCAGGGATTTCATGTTATGGACAATCGAGTATAGCGCAACATCAACTCCCAATACCGAGAGAGACGAATCCCCTCCTATCGCTCATCTCTTCCATGTGACTTGGGACTTCCATGTGACTCGGGACTGTATCCAAAAACCACCTGTTTGCACAACTCAGTAGAGCCTTGTATTGCCTTTTGACCCAATCTTTAAAGACGAAGCAGTCCTCAATGGTATGACTTATCATTCTGTGATAGGGACAATATTTTGGGTCGTCGGACATATTCGCTTCTTGCGGTCTCTTTGATTCTGGTAGTTGTAGACCGTTTCTTAGGGCGTCCTTGAATATCTTGTGGACTTTGTCCCTTTTGAAGGAATAGACTTTTTCCAGTTTCTCTTTCAGAGGCGATTCCCTTTCGGTGTATGTATCGAAGGGACTGGAGGCTGACCGCGGCTGTTTTTCGTGAAGGCGCTCCGCTCTTAGGTTGAAGGGGTATCAGTTGGCTGCCTCCGGGTATCAATCCCTGGCTCATGAACCAAAATTTGATTATGCTGTAATTGCAATCGGGCGACTTGGGTCATGAGATCTGCCGCGACGTTTACCAATTCGTCGATCTTAGACTTACCTTGGCTAACTTCTCGTCCCTGTCCTGAAGTTGCCTTTGAAGCCATCGGAATAATGCTTGTACTGTAGTTCCGGTTATGACAACCGGGTCATCCTTATTGCCTGAGCACAATTCCGCAAGAACCCCTGGCTCTTTTGGCTTATCGGCCTGAGCGAGCTCTTCATCATTTAGACCGAGTCGACGTTGGGTAGCGTCCACCATATCATCACCATGGCTGTGAAGCATGCGAGGGCGTTTCTTCATGTACGACCATGTAGACAGTGTGGACCACATATCCAGCCGTCACTTTATCTTTGGCGGGGTAACCCCGTTCTTGGAGCCTCATGAAGCTCAGCCTAGTATGAGCCCTGGACCTTTTGTTGGCTCTGTATCTGAGCCTTTTCTGCCATAGCTTCTCGATTTTGAGGGCTTGGCGGGCATCCGTTTTCTGGCAAGACACCATGAGTCGATTGATAGGGAGCTTAAAAAAGATACCCGATCGAGCAGTTGTCGAGGGTACTGTTGGAGCTTGCCCGAGATGCCCCGTTGCTTCGTTGACGTTGATGGCCTTGCCCCCAGCTGGAGCGATGGAGAGTCGTTCGGAAACGGATTTGTGCTTGGGCTGAGGTGCCCTCGCGACTATGACATTCGGCTTTTTTGTAGGGTTGCTAGGTACACGCACAAGGGTCTACAAGGCATCAACCATGCCCGATTAAAAATTTAGCCATGCCGAACAACCCGAATACGGAACTTTAAACTAGAGATTAGGTGAAAACAAGTATGCTAAACACTTTAACACTAAGTGAGAGGGATTACAACCTTTGTAGATCCGGTCCTTCACTTCATATGCTCCGTGTTGTGGTCCCTTCGCTGCGATCATCGGGATCCGGACTCTCGAGAGGTTCCACGAAGAGAAAGACGCAACTTTGCTTCCGATCTTCGATACTAAGATGATCTACCTTGAAGTTTCGTTAACACAAGCTAACACTCATGAAATAATGTGAACACCCTCATCTAAATGGCAAGGGAAGATGAGGATGATGAAGCAGGATTTTTGCTCTCTTTATTTATCTTTTTCTCATATTTATTCATCACTTTTGAAAAACTAGTAAAGCTTTTTCATGAAGAGAATGAAGGAAGAAGATGAACAATAATAGAATTCCTTTTGTGATGAATAATGTAAAAGAGATAATGATGAATTATGCAACCATGGTTGACTTAACCATTGTAGAGAATTGACCAAGGGTTAGGGTTTGGGTTGAGTTAAGAATGAGTCACTCACAAATATCTTTATCATGACAAAATGAAAAGCTTCTAGAATCAACTAGAAGACTTAACCCTAATCCAAACCCTAATCATGTTTAAACTCCACAAAACATGTTGCATTATTTATCATATCATGTTACAATATTATATATCATATATATAATATTTATTGTAACCAAATAAAATAATACAATTAACATATATCGCATATATATCAATGTATTACCCGAGTAAGAAAAAGAATCTTTTAGTGAGCAAATATTAGTTAATGTAATTTAATATATCATATATATTATTATACATTAAATTATCAAATCAACACTTGATCCGACAATCCGGCTATATCGCATATAACCGACTAATATTTATCCGTTCCGATTCATCGAATCAACACTTGATCCGATGACCCGGCTGATATCAAATATCGCGAGAATATAATACGGTATCACATATCGCATTATCCTCGGTCCCGCACATATCACATGTTCCCCTCCGAACGGCGGCGCACAAGACTACGATGTCTTGGCACTGAGACTCGGGGCAGATGCTAATTGGTGCTATCCGTCCACCTCTCCGAAGATGCCAAGTTGATTTATGGCACCATGTATCGAAGGTTTAGACGGATGCGTCCGATGTAGCAGACTTCGTCAGATTCCCCCTCGTTTGAGGGGTTTTTGATTGTGGGGACGCTCTTCCCTGCAGACGCAAGCCCCTGCAGTTAATTACGCTACCGCATTGCGGTAACAACTTTCTCCTTCTCCAGATGGTCACTTCGTGTCGTGGGTGTTTGTTTTGTTTGTGGTTGCCCGTGGATTGTATACGGAGACTGATTTATGTCGTCGCCCGTAGGACGTGGACTAGTCCAAATCCGTATTATCTTAGATTTGGGTTTGGGGGTTTGGTTTGAGGATACGTCAGCCATACTTGAGGCTAAGATCAACTCAAACGTTTGTTAAGGATACGTTAGTCTAACTTTGAGACTAAGATCAACTTAACGGGATCGTTTAGATCCGACAAAGGAGCGTTTTAGGCTCCATTGTTCCAGTTTAGGGACATAGTGGTCCATCGTATGTATGGCCGTCGGGACCCGTCACCTCTCTGACGACGTTGAAGGATTACAACGACAAATATCAGAGGAGTTCAGAGATGTACCCTTGAACCGAAGTTGATTGGGGGGATTCATAGTCCAGTCTGTTTGAAGGTTTAAGGATACGTTAGCCATCTTTACAGCTAAGATGACCTTAAACGGGACCGTTTAGATCCGACAAAAGAGCATGCGGGGCTCTATTGTTCTAGTTTAAAGACATTGCGGTCCATGGGTAGTTTACGGACATTGCGGTCCATTTCCAGTTTAGGGACATAGTGGTCCATTGCCAGTTTAGGGACATAGTGGTCCATTGGTAGTTTAAGGACATTGCGGTCCATCGGTAGTTTAAGGACGCATAAGTCCATGGGTTTAAGGACCCCACAGTCCATATGGGTGTGTTTAAGGACGCATTAGTCCGTTAGTTTAAGGACGCATAAGTCCGCGGGTTTAAGGACCCCACAGTCCGTATCTTGGTTTAAGGACGCATAAGTCCATGAGTTTAAGGACCCCACAGTCCGTGTTGATGTGTGGTTGTCGGGACCCGTCACCTCTCTAAAGACGTTGAAGGATTACAACGACAAATATCAGAGGAGTTCAGAGATGTACCCTTGAACCAATGAGTTGGTTGAAAGAGCAGATGTGCTCAGTTCAATATGATTTGAGGACTTACGGCCAGTTTGGGCTAAGTCCAATTATGTTTGAAATATTGGCCCTATGTCGGTCCATTGAAGGAGAGGCTTTGCCTCTAGAAACTTAGCCAATTGGGCTAAAGATAGTGTTGAACACTAAAGACCAACAGTGTTGAACACTGGAATTAAGATTAGCAAGTTAGTGTTAAACACTAAAAGATAATCAGTGTTAAACACTGGGAACAGAGTTTTCAAATTAGTGTTAAACACTAAGCAAATCAGTGTTAAACACTGCCAATAGAGTTTTCCAAATTAGTGTTAAACACTAAGAAAATCAGTGTTAAACACTGAGGACAAAGTCTTCAGATTAGTGTTAAACACTAAGGAGAGAGGGGTCACGTGTGGACACGTGAGAGCGTCCTGATTCCCTTTATTTTATTCTGCAGATCAGTGTTTAACTCTTTTAATTCTGGCGGTCATCACGTGTGACCACGTGATGAAGGCCCCCGCTCTGGTATGTTAGAATGCTCATTAGGGGTCACGTGGTGACACGTGAGGGCGCCCTAAATGTGGAGCCAGATCTCCTTTTGGTTTATCCTCAAATCTGCGAACAAGTGTTAAACACTTTTATTTTTATTTTAGAGCATCACGTGTTGGCACGTGATGGGGATCTGTGCGCCAATTGTTAAAACATTTGCTGAGGGGTCACGTGATAACACGTGAGAGCGCCCAAAGCTTTCATTTCCTTTGCTTTTTCTTTCTGCGTTTTGGAAGTCCCGTGGAGCACGTGATGACATCAAAAAGTGGGGCCAGATCTCCTTTATTTTGTTCTGCAAACAAGTGTTCAACACTTTTAATTTTCATAGCCATCACGTGTGGGCACGTGACATATACTCATGCCCTGATTTATTAGAACATTTATTAGGGGTCACGTGGTAACACGTGAGAGCGCCCAGAATTATTTCTGCCTTTGCTTTTGTTCCATATATAATGAGGGTCACGTGGGAACACGTGAGGCATTGCCTCAAAGCTTTCCTCTTCTCATTTTTGGGGGATCTGTTCAGGGGTCACGTGGGGCACGTGACCTTAGTCTTTTTCATTCACAGAGATCTTTTAAGTCTCTTTATCTTTAAGAATTAAATTCTTATTTAGGGTAAAACCCTAATTTTGATTCTGGAGGAATTAAATTCCTATTTTGAAAGAATTAAATTCTTATTTAGGGTAAAACCCTAGTTTTGTTTTAGGAGAATTAAATTCTCAGAACTCAATTCCCCTTCTAAGTTTAGGATCTGCATGGCAGGATCTCGACCCGATGAGAATTAAATTCTCAACTTATGGGGAGATGTGCTCTGTGCAGATCTTCAACCAGAAGAAGAACTAAGTTCTTTTCTTTAAATAAGAGTTAAACTCTTTTGAGAATTAAATTCTCTTTTGAATCCTCTCTTTTCTTACCTAGGGTTTTTTTCTTTTGCAGAGAATTAAATTCTTCTTTCTCTTGAGAATTAAATTCTCCTCCCTCTGTTTTTCTCTCCAAAAAGTAGATCCTTCCTCTTCTCTCCTATTTATAGGAGAAGGAAGAGAATCAATTTGTTTAGCAAATCTCTCATTAAGAGATTTGATTTGTATGTTGAGAGATTTGATTTGCTATCATCATTAATCTGGGCCTTTAGATTGTTAAGTGAATTTTATTCACCATTGGATTTTAAATCCAAAGATATACATTTGTTATCTCGGTCAGATTTAGGGGGGAAATCTTTCCAAGTCCAAGATTTTTCCATAAATTGGTGATTTTTAATCACCCTTGGATTTTTAATCCAACGGTCCCCATAGACCTTTTCCATTTGGAAAGATTTGGAAGCTTTTAGAATTTAATTCTATTAACTGTAAGGCTTTCGAAGCCAGTCACGTGCTGACACGTGACCCTTGGTCACGTGTGAGCACGTGACCCCCAAATTGGTTCCTTTAACAGCCGCTTGTTTATGTTGTTGTTTTAACCATCACGTGTCAACACGTGACCATTGGTCACGTGTAAGCACGTGATACCTCGTTGAGGTATTTTCTGACTTTTAGAATTAAATTCTATTCATTATTTTAGAGGCCTTAAAAGCCAATCACGTGTCTGCACGTGACCCATGGTCACGTGTGAGCACGTGATGCCCCATTGGGGTCTTTTCTAAGTATTTATTGTATCTTTTAACTCCTCCAGCGGGTCCTTAAAAGCCCATCACGTGTGGACACGTAATTCCTCATAACTTTTGACCCCGGATGAATTACGAGGCCCATAATATATCAAATCGAAGGGTTTTTCGAGCCGCTTTCGATAACATCAGAATTTATCTGTTTCTTATTCGGGAGTTTGTCAAAAAATAGCCCGGAAGATACTGGTTTGCATTTCCTTAAGCATATCGCTGCAATTTGATATCTTGGACTCTTTTGCGCAGAAATTTTTGGCGGGAACAAATGCCCCCCACTACTTTTCCCACGTAAGTATTTACGTGGGTGAAGTAGTGCAAAGTAATGCATAGTGTATGACCAGTTTCGGGTTGGTATATTACTTTCAGAATCTTGATCTGAGAAGATAACGAGCGGACAAAAGCGTCGTCATTTATCATTGACTCAAATCTCGACTCTTAAGAGATATAGTTCCAAACCCTTAACTCCATGAGCCGCACCCTTCTATCTCTTTATATCTTACTCTGGAGTGAAGTAGTTTATATGCTCATGAGTAGCTTTTCCATTTCAGTGGCATGTAGCTTTGGCGAGTGTGGCTCATAGATGGTCCATCTTGACCTCTTTGCAGGGCAGTGATGGCTTAGAAGACAGGGTTAGGATCTGCCACCTAAGACTTTTCAACTTTATGAGCCGTGAGGGTCTCATAAAGACTTTTCTCCCTACGGATCGAGAGGATCTCGTAGGTGTATTTTCTCCTTAGGAGTCGTGAGGATTCCTAAGTGTGTTTTCTCTTATAAGTCGTAAGGATCTTATGAGAGAATTTTTCCCTCTTACGAGTCGAGAGGACCCGTAAGCGGTTGTTCCCCTCCTTGTCGAAATTCGACTTCGGAGAGTGAGACCCGTGGATAGTATGCAAGAGACCATTTTGGGCCGACTTGCAGGATCCCAGTGCTTAGGAAACAGGTTTTTTAATCCCTACTGCCTAAGGCTTTATCTCACGAGTCGAGACGAATCGAGAAGTTCTCGCAAAGACATCATTTTCCTCACGAGTCGAAACGAATCGAGCAGATCTCGCAAGAATATCCTAACGTCACAGTTAACCTCTGCTCTTTACGACAGAAGTCCGTTAGGGTCTGTGGTACTTAGGGTTTTGGCCGTCGTACCGTCGCATGAGCTGATGTATTCCTCGATAGGCAATCATGCTGTTCGAGTAGCCCTGCGACTGCCGTGTCTCTGATCCCTTCGGGGGCTGGACAAGACATCTTCAAGCAATCCTCCTTGGCAGTTTGACCGTCGGAAGAGCAAGCGCTAGGAATTTGCCATGCCGCTTTTTACTTGAGGTTAGGCTCATTTTGGAGAGCCCCGATGAGTCATAACCACTCCGCGCTGGTGTGGGATGATCTCCGATAGTCTTTCAGGCTTTATATGACTTGCCGTTAAGACCCTGAAGCTAGGAATTTGGCCTTTGCTTCGTTTGCTGGCATTGCGTCCTCTGTATCGAGACGAATGTCGTGGTTGTCTCTAGGTTGCTGATGAACCGTCGAGATTTGGAACTAGGGATTTTGCCGTGGCTCCTTTTGGTGATGTTGCGTCTGCTGTATCGAGACGAACGTCGAGGTGGTGACCATTCCATGTGGGATGATCTCCGGTTGTCTTTCAGGCTTTATATGACTTGCCATTAAGACCCTGAAGCTAGGAATTTGGCCTTCGCTTCGTTTGCTTTGTCATGTGCGAATCCTGTTGGAGGAAGAACGTTGTTGTGACATCTCGTCTGCTGTATCGAGACGAACGTCGAGGCGGTGACCACTCCATGTTGGTGTGAGATGATCTCTGATTGTCTTTCCGGTTTTATATGACTTACCGTTAAGACCCTGAAGCTAGGAATTTAGCCTTTGCTTCGTTTGCTGGCATCGCGTCCTCTGTATCGAGACGAATGTCATGGTTGTCTCTAGGTTGCTGGTGAACCATCGAGCTCTGGAACCAGGGATTTTGCCGTGACTCCTTTCGGTGATGTTGCGTCTGCTGTGTCGAGACGAACGTCGAGGTGGTGATCACTCCATGTTGGTATGAGATGATCTCTGATTGTCTTTCCGGTTTTATATGACTTACCGTTAAGACCCTGGAGCTAGGAATTTGGCCTTCGCTTCGTTTTCTTTGGTGTGTCCGGATCCTGTTGGAGGAAGGACGCTGTAGTGACATTTCGTCTGCTGTATCGAGACGAATGTCGTAGTGGTGACCACTCCATGTGGGATGATCTCTGTTTGTCTTTCCGGTTTTATATGACTTACCGTCAAGACGTTGAAGCTAGGAATTTGGCCTTCGCTTCGTTTGCTTTGTCGCTTCCGAATCCTGCTGGGGGAAGAACGCTGGGGTGACATTTCATTTGCTGTATCGAGACGAACGTCGAGGTTGTGACCACTCCGCGCTGGTGTGGGATGATCTCCGATTGTCTTTCAGGCTTTATATGACTTGCCGTCAGGACCCTGAAGCTAGGAATTTGACCTTCGCTTCGTTTGCTGGTGTCGCGTCTGCTGTATCGAGACGAATGTCGCGGTGGTGATCACTCCATGTTGGTGTGAGGACCAGGATCCGCTCTGGACGTTTCCCATGGGATCGAAGAGTGACGTTGTCCGCGTTCCACATGACCAGGAATTTTGCTCTAGATGGTTCACATGGGTTCACTGCCGTGTTAGGCGAGGACTAGGCTCCGCTCTGGATGCTTCGCACGGGTTCACTTCCGTGCTCTGCGAGGACCAGGATTTTTGCACTAGATGCTTCACACGGGTTCACTGCCGTGCTCGGCGAGGACTAGGCTCCGCTCTGGACGTTTTCCACGGGGTCAAAGAGTGACATTATCCGCGTTCCACGTGACCAGGAATTTTGCACTAGATGCTTCACATGGGTTCACTGCCGCGCTCGGCGAGGACTAGGCTCCGCTCTGGATGCTTTCCACGGGGTCAAAGAGTGACATTATCCGCGTTCCACGTGACCAGGAATTTTGCACTAGATGCTCCACACGGGTTCACTGCCGTGCTCGGCGAGGACTAGGCTCCGTTCTGGACGCTTTCCACGGGGTCAAAGAGTGACATTATCCGCGTTCCACGTGACCAGGAATTTTGCACTAGATGCTCCACACGGGTTCACTGCCGTGCTCGGCGAGGACTAGGCTCCGCTCTGGACGTTTTCCACGGGGTCAAAGAGTGACATTATCCGCGTTCCACGTGACCAGGAATTTTGCACTAGATGCTTCACACGGGTTCACTGCCGCGCTCGGCGAGGACTAGGCTCCGCTCTGGATGCTTCACACGGGTTCACTGCCGTGCTCTGCGAGGACCATGATCTACTCTGGACGTTTTCCACGGTGTCAGAGAGTGACGTTATCCGCGTTCCACGTAACCAGGAATTTTGCTGATTGTATCCGCATTTCACGGGATGGAGGTTTGACTGTTGGCGATATGTATACCACCGAGCCATGGAACTGGGAGTTGCCGCTGTTTCGCTTAGCTTGAAGTTGTGTCCGTTATTACGAGACGAGTGTTGGGATGATCTCTAGGTCGCCTGAGGCCCGTCGAGATTTAGCTTCTTTCTTTGGTGAAACCTGGGGGAGGGAGGTATGTTCCCTTTTTGTTTATGCCATTGGATTGTATACAGGGTGTGATAGAACATCACCTGTAAGGTATACATTTTCTTTTTATTTTATTTCTTTTTCCGCGATGCTCTATCATTTCAGCTTTTATATCGCGAAGGTCGCGATTGCCCCATCATTTCGGCTATTTTTCGCGGTGCCCAATCATTTCGGCTATTTATTTTATTTTTACTCGCTGCTTTTTATTGCGAGTTGCCCAATCATTTCGGCTATTTTTTCATGCATACATTTTTTACTTGCTGATTTTTATTGCAAGTTGCCCCATCATTTCGGCTATTTCGTATGCACGTATGGCTTGCTAGCTTTTTCGCCGCAAGCTTGGATTTTGGACACCGATTTCGGCATCAGCACCGCTGCAACTGGGATGTTGCCAGGAGCGAGTCATCATTTGCCTTGAAAGGGCTTGGAATTTGATACCGGTTTAGGCATCAGCATCGCTGCAACTGAGATATTGCCAGGAGCGAATCATCATTTGCCTTGAAAGGGCTTGGAATTTGATACCGGTTTAGGCATCAGCATCGCTACAACTGGGATATTACCAGGAGCGAATCATCATTTACCTCTGGCGATGTCGAACAAAGGTGGCTTAGTAAACAGGGTTAAGGGTCCTGTCGGCTAAGGCTTTTGACTTCATGAGCCGTAAGGGTCTCACAAAGGTATTTCTCCCTACAAGTCGTGAGAATCTCGTAGGTGTGGTTTCTCCTTAGGGATCGTGAAGATTCCTAAGTGCATGTTCTCTTGTAAGTCATAAGGATCTTACAAAAGGGTTTTCTCCTTATAAGTCGAGAGGACTTACAAGTGTTGTTTGTTGTACAAGCATATCCCCAGTCACGTATGGGACCTTGCTGGGGAAATGTTGTTGGAGATAGTGCCCTCAGAGTCAATTATTAGGTCACAGGTACGTGATTGTAATGATTGAGGGAGGACCTATCCCGGTAGGACAGTCTTACTCGAGATGATAGTATGCTATCTGGTTTACCTTTATCATCGTGTACTGCTTTAGGTGACCTGACACGTCGCTATTACACGTTGATAGAGCCCCTAGGATTCTTGCTTGACCACCAGCAGTATGAGGGCGATCATATAAGTGGGAGCTGGGGGTCTATAAGCTTATCCTTAAAAGGTCCCTAGTCGTGGGAGTTTCGAGACCGGGCATCGATACTCCATTAGTAGACTAGTGTATACAGTCGAGACCCCGACGAGGGGCGGTGGCCGGTCTCACAAGCCACTGGTGTCAGTTGGATCACCTAAGATGTATACAGGTGCTCATTGGGTTATGAGTACACCGGACAGGACTCGCCGGGAACATGCTAGTTGGTCATATACCAGACGTCAGATGGCAGTTCCCTGGTGACATGTGTGCAGGTTAGTTCATCGACCTGGGGATCGTCATTTGTCTCGTATGAGTTCCCACTGTACTTTGATTACTACCCTACCACGGCTCAAAGGAGTCGTGCAAACAGGTTTTAGTTGGGTACAGTCCCGAGCCACATGGAGGCAGTGAGCGTATCTTCAGGGGTTCGTCTCTCCCGGTATTGGGGGTGAGGTCGTGCTGTGTCTAGGAGAGCCATTACACAAAGTCCTTGGCCAAGGCAAGGAGATTTACTGGTAGGTATTCCAGTAGTATCTCAGGGTGTTCTGGGCTACACTCCGACACGACTTGTACCGCTTTTGGGGGTCTGACTTTTACCAACCCCCTAGGCCCGCCATGCGATACTCATAGACGAACGGACCGGACTGCACGGATATTGTCACTGACAGGCTCAGTAGGGTTGTCAGGCTGAGCTCGCTCACAGACATCCCTTTTAGTCAGTACCTGGTAGCCCGTCACGTATTGGCTCATACCTCTGACGTGCTAGTGGTTAAATCCACAACCAAGGTGTTGACGAGTCTTTAGAGTCCCCCACATTCTGTTACTCAGCTTTCGGGCGAAAGGTTGTAGAGGCCGTATGGAGATATGGCAAGGCCCGATCAGATACGTGCGGTATTGCACGGATCAGGATCGGACAGTTTGTACTATAGGCCGTATGGTTATATGGCAGGGTTCGATCAGATACGTGCGGTATTGCACGGATCAGGATCGAACAGATATTACTAGCCGGTTTTGGTATAAGCCGGATTCTAGTATAGTACAGTGGAGATTTTGTCTCATTGCATTTGTATTTCGGTCGGAATACAAATGCGGGTGTGTATGCACAGTATCGGGGTTTTCCTGTAATTTATTACGGGACCAGTTTTATGGAGTTGCCAGTTTGCTTTCCGTTTCGGCCAATTTCCATTGTTCCGTTCATTGGCCGAAGATTGGTGGAGGATGGCTTATTTGCATTGTTGCAAATAAGCATTTGTGGAGGGGGTCTTTGCATATTATCATGTCATGATACTTGTCCCATCCATTGACTTGACTTTTTGCTTCATGGTTGTGTCATGATGGCTTGACCCTTGTTTTGTGGTGATGGTTGCTTTGGAGTGTTATTTTCTTTGTGGTGATCATTTGTTTCTCCATCATTACTCTTTTTCCACCCACCCCCTTGACTTTTCTTTTTCTCTCTCCAATCACTTGTGAAAAGGGGTGGCCGGCCACTTTTGGTGGGATGAGAAAATTGCTTCTCTTTTGAGTGGAAAAAAAAAAGATGATACATTGATTCTTTAGTATGCTACATTTTCCCCACCTCTCTCCAAGCTCTCTTTTCCTTCACCAATGGCAATTCCACAATCCCCAAAAATGAGACATGGTTCTTCACACATTCTACAGCGAATCTTGGGCATGTCGAGTAGCCGGCTTCGTGCCCGAGTTGCCTCGGCATTGAGGTGGGAGCCCGTAAACAAAGTAGGCGATGTGGTGCACTTCCGGCGACGAGGAGGAGACGGGACATTCCGCAGGAGATCGGGATGATGACGAGAAGACCGGAGGACTTGGATCGTCGGTATATCTCTATTCCCTTTCTTGTAGATAGCTAGGACTAGTTTAATGGCCCGATCCGGGGTTTAGTGCGCGGTGGTGCCGGTTTGCTAAGTCCGCAAAATTTAAGTTTTCACCGCTTCCGCATTCCGGCGTCGGATAGACGGCCGGGGCGCCGCCGTGCACTTACAGTGGTATCAGAGCCTCGCCATTAACTTAGTCTAGCTTGGTGTAATGTGTTTTTCAGTTCCGATCGATCGAAATTTCCGAAAACCCAAATACACCCACGACAGTTTCTGTTGAATTTTTTCAGTGTCCAAAAATTTTTCAGGTTGCATAAAAGTACTGTGCTCAAAGATTTAAGACCAGTGGAGAAATTCGAGACACTGATTCTCCCATCGGAGCGCGGAAGCGTGGCAAGTACCCACTTATTGCCGCTCTTCCGCCGCCGTAGTTATTGAACAGTGTGTGGAAATTTTCCAGTGGGCCTCTGGGGTTAAATTTGGGTTTCTGGAACATTAATTTTGGGCCCATATTTTCTGTAACTGCTACAGTATTGTTTTGGGGCCCACTTGTTAATTTTTGATCGATCGGATATTTTAAACACATTTTTCACAGTATTTACATTATATCTGCGACCGTGAATGTCACTTGATCGGTAAATCCTGTCTAACTGCTATAGCCCGGTTGACGGATTTGCGAACGTGACTTTCACGTTGATGTTCTATGTATTTGCTGTGTTGTTGCGGATCGGTCGTAGGGATAGCCTGGATGCAATGCTAGTACAGTTGTGGTGGTATTATGTACATTTGATATTGCGGGGCGAGCGTCCGACATGTGGACTGCCGTCACTGCCTGTTTGTATTATTATTTTGGGGCACGACCTGGTTGCGGTCGATGTACCCGTTGTATGTATATTTTACTTTCTGTACTAGGATTGCCCCGCGGAGGGGTGCACGGATAGCCGGATTCTGGAGGGCAACAAGCCCGCATCTCATGGCATTGAGACGGAGGGGGCTTCACTCTAGGATTGGCGGGCTATTCGCCGCACTCGTAGGGGGTACAGGTTGACCCAGGAGGGGTGCCCAAGTTACCGGATTTCGTGAAGTGCTGGGTGGTCCATTCACGTTGCTGAAGGGGGCTGCCTCGCTTCAGGTTTTGGCGGGTAACTTGCCGCGCCCGTAGGGGTCTAGGATTTCATTGCACAGGCTATCCACACGACCAGGGGAACGTCGGGTTTCAGCGGCTCTGTGAAACCCGGGGATCCCAGATATCTGTATTGTTTCTGTGATGCTGTACATTTCTGTGATGTTGCATTTTATTCACGCCTTGAGCGAATATAATATATTGGTATATATATTAGTAGATGTTGTATATGTTTTACATCCGCGCTAGTCCAGTCCCCGCTCTGTCGTTAGTTAGCTAACCTAACGGGTAATGACGGGACCCAGTGGCGAATGCGGATGGCATATACGTACATCAGTATATTTTCGTTCTTTTTGGTGTGATCAATTGATGGGACTGCATTGATTCGGATCAATGCAAGTTAAAAACAAACCTAATCTGATGTTGTTGGAACACTTTTCAAAAAGCTGTTATTGCAAGGACGTTCTCTTTTGTTTTGCATCGTGGTATTCAGTTGGAATATCCTGCTCCTCAGTCGACGAGGCAAGGGCCGAGATCCCTTCACCGGGAGTGACCCCTTGGACAGAAGTTTGCGTCAGGGCATTAACTTCACTATAGCCGATTACTTTTGCTTTGCATCGCGGTATTCATTTGGAATATCCTGCACCCCATTCTACGGGGAAAGAGCCGAGATCCCTTCACCGGGAGTGACCTCTTTAGCAACGGTTTTCGTCACTATATTTTCAAAAAGCTATCCGTTCCTTCAACGATATCAAGTTCATTACGTTAAAGGTTTTCGCCAGAAACCATTCGTAGCCCTCCGTCGTTTCATATGGGTGGTCAATAATATTCAAGCTGTGTTTGTTGGCCTTAGTCAAGGCACAGTGTTTGGTAGCTGTTGGGTGTTCATATGCTGCATAGATAGATGCGTTGGTTTGGGACAGTCGTATAGCCTTGTTGGCCTTAGTCAAGGGCTTGTACGGGTGGATTCAAATCAACCTGGATAATGACGGGTAGAACTTGACATGTGTCTTATGATTTGTTGGCCTTAGTCAAGGTCATAAGAGCATGGGGCAGAAATCACATCGGGAGTTTCAAAAGAACTGAAACTTGCCAGATATGCGCATACCTTCTGGAGTGTGACACCGTGAGCGGATTCCGTCACGTTGTCATGCGATGATAGTTGGATCCCGATTCCCACTGATGAGTTAGTTTACTCCTCGGGTAACCCCGACTAATTCTTCTTTCAGGTTTGGAGGAGAATTTGAGGTACAGTGGGAGAATTCCAGATTAGATAAATTGGTAACCATTCTGATCTAGGTTAGAGTGCACGCTGAGTGTTTCTTTTCTCTCTCTCTCTTTGGCAGCGACCATTGACCCGACCCTAAGACTTTGACTCAGTTACCAAGTTGACCGAACCTTCTTAACACCGGCTTTTGGATTGTCAGAGTTGCAAACCTCATTGCCACTCCTACTTTTACCCTTTTCTCCAGGACACCCCGTTTTACTACGAACGTCCACTTCCATTGGACAAGACCATCGTATGGTTAGATACGAACTCGAAAGAATTTATTCGAGGATGGTTTCCGGTTCTGGAGAAAACGGATAGATTTATTCAGGTGTCTTTTATCTTCACCTTCTCTCGCATTGCGAGTGTTCCTAGGATTGGGACATTACACCCATTATGCTTATTGGATAGTCTTCTTCCAAACCATAGGCAGGTGCCGACCGGTAGGGAATGAAGGAAACCAATTAGCATAACGGTGGTGTGCAGAAGGTATTAAGTTAAGACAAAGCAAGGGATTAGTAAGAGGGCAAAGTAAATTGCAACAGATATTCACGACCAAACCAGGTATTTCATTACCACTCCCAAATCACCTTTGTATTTCTCCAGAACACTCCGTATCACTACGAAGATCCACAGTTTATTGGATACTCCATCGTATGGTTATATACGAACTCGAAAGGAATTTATTCCAGTTCGGGGATGGATTCTGGTTCAGGAGAAATAGGAATAAGGTTTATTCGGTTGTCTTTTATCTTCACCCTCTCTCATTGCGAGTGTTCCTAGGATTGGGACAGTACACCCATTATGCTTATTGGATAGTCTTCTTCTAAACCATAGGCTGGTGCCGAACGGTAGGGAAGGAAGAAAACCATTTGGCCTAAAAGGGTGTGCAGAAGGTAAAGACTAAAGACATATGAAGGGATTTGGAGAGGTGGCAAAGAACTATACGGTTACAGTCGTGAATCTGGAAGAGGCATTACTAGGAATACCCGAATACCCCATCGGAACATTTCAATGTTTCAGTTTCACTGTGTAATGTTAAAGGAAAACTGATTTCCCGATTAGATACTTACTCCAGGGTATGTATTTACCAGGTACGATTCTCACATCTGTATGGTTTTACAGATGATGAGTGGGAGTAAGTTATTGGAAATTGGGTGATTATCCTCATTATGTCGGGATTCGTTGTAATCGGTGATATTTGAGGAAATCACCTGGGCTGTTTGCCGGTCGGCAAATATTTGGTTTTGAATATCCGCTGTTATGCACCAATTTCAAATTGATATATCTGTACGTCTATTTTCATAGAGTGAGATATACCTTTCTGAAATTATGTCTAGGACATTTACCTATATCAGTGGATGGTTAGGTAAGGAGCATTAAACAGCGGTGTAATTCTTCTTAACCATAAGTACAGTTTTCAACCTACGACACACAGTGAATGAGTTATCAGACTCAAGGGACTTATACAAAGGATTGTATGTTGTCCAGGGTCCATCAGGACAGAGGGGTTGGTCCTCGTACTATATTCGGTTTACTTATGACTTCTCTAGTTTTTAGACAGGTGTTTCGCGGAAACACAGGGTCCAAATTTTGAGAAGTTATAGGTATTTGAATAGAGTAGAGAACCAGGTATAGCAAGTATCGGGATTCTTCAAAGAGATCGAAGATGTAGATACTTGTGTATGGTATTCAGTTGATAGTAATGATAAAGAGATCTTGCTTCTCTTTCAGGTTACTCATAATTGGAAGTATTCCTAAGTTGAGTAACGCTGATCGGCCTCCTTCCATTTAGTTGACATGCGCTGGGGACAGCTGCATGATTTGAATCTGGTTCAATTAAATCAGTGCCTCTGTTTCTATATTGGATATAGAACAGTTCATATCTTAACGATGTTAAGGTACGGGGAGTTGTCCGGTTTATGATTAAAACCAGACACTGGACAACTCAAGGCACGTTTCTGTAATGGCTGTTTGTGGGTTGACCCAGGCTATGACGAGGGTTGATTTTCTACCATCTGGATGAACAATAGCGATATTGTTCTTGACTCGCCACAGTTTTATTAAAAATGGATTTTTTCAGAAAACAGTAGTGGGAGTATGGTAGAACTGGAAGTGATTCCAGAACCACAAACGATTACTGAAGATTTGATAAGGAACCTAAAGATTCAATCTGGATTGACATTCCATTGGCCACTCCGCAGATAAGGTGGGTAACTTCAGGCACCCGAGAGGCACTACGGTAGCCTCAAGGACGGTGACAGGGAAGTTCTTGTTTATCCACAATTGCCATTGCTGTTGTTCCAGGTTACGAGACCCGGCGGGAGGATGAGTATAGCGTCGTTCTAAACCAGTTTTAGAAGTGTGCGTCTATATGACTCTGCCAGAGGGTTGTCGTAGTCAGTGGGAGCAGCGGAAGCATTGGTGGACAGGTTGCTTATGTCTATTTATAGACTAGAGCAGATGTAGCGGAGAAAGATCATCTATTTCTGACGTGACAGTCATGGGTTTGACTTCATCAGAATAGGGGATGGATCTGTTGAGAAGGTAGTAGGGTGTGATATCCTGGTATTTGGATGATATACACAGAGTAGGAAAAGAAACTCCTACACTACGATCGGTTATACTTTGGTCGTCATACAGTTGTTTCTCCACAAAGGAAATGGATTTTATATCAGACATACTGGTTACTAGATCTATGGTCTTAGATCTAGATTTGGGTGGTTTCCCAATCTGGGTACTTAGACAGCATTCTAAGAGTATTTAGAATGGACGACTCCTGGCACGGTAGTGTACCTGCAGGTAATGGAGCCATCCTCTCTAAAGGTGTCTTACAGACTAAAGGGGAGAGGGATGTGCATGATTGGCAGATCACTTGCTCAGGCAATTGAGTCAATCATGAGATGTCAAGTACCACACCAGATATTGTTCTTGCACTAGATGCAATAGGTTGATATTGATCCGATCATGGAGAAACAGTCGGAAGCAGTTTTAGAACATAAGTGGATGTTCTAGGGATATGATATCGACAGCCTCATTCGGGAAACAGTTATCATTCCAGGCTTCCAAGGTGACATGGACGACAAGGAGGTTGTCAGAGTTATAGTTTTCCTTCTGATGAGGGGCAGTATTTTGGACAGGTGGTCCAAGGCAATACTGAGGGTGGCATGGCGCAGGATACTGATTAAGTTCAGTTGACGATACAGTCTAAGAAGTTTGGATTTGGAGTTCATTTATGAGCTAAGTCCCATCAGACATCCAAACATATTCTAAGACAGGTATTGCTCATTTCGGGAGATGGGTTTCTCCGCGAACTTGAGATATAGAGAGACATAGAAAGAAACAACAAAGCGGATCCACTCACTGAGGCTATTCCTCGAACGCAATAGTTTCGCAAACGAGCTTTGTGAGACTGACTAGTAGAGGAGTTGGGTGTTCGGTATCACACGGGCTGTGAGTATGTGACATCGCAATAATTAGCCTTGAGTGCAAGTGGGAGATTGTTGGAGATAGTGCCCTCAGAGTCAATTATTAGGTCACAGGTACATGATTGTAATGATTGAGGGAGGACCTATCCCGGTAGGACAGTCTTACTCGAGATGATAGTATGCTATCTGGTTTACCTTTATCATCGTGTACTGCTTTAGGTGACCTGACACGTCGCTATTACACGTTGATAGAGCCCCTAGGATTCTTGCTTGACCACCAGCAGTATGAGGGCGATCATATAAGTGGGAGCTGGGGGTCTATAAGCTTATCCTTAAAAGGTCCCTAGTCGTGGGAGTTTCGAGACTGGGCATCGATACTCCATTAGTAGACTAGTGTATACAGTCGAGACCCCGACGAGAGGCGGTGGCCGGTCTCACAAGCCACTGGTGTCAGTTGGATCACCTAAGATGTATACAGGTGCTCATTGGGTTATGAGTACACCGGACAGGACTCGCCGGGAACATGCTAGTTGGTCATATACCAGACGTCAGATGGCAGTTCCCTGGTGACATGTGTGCAGGTTAGTTCATCGACCTGGGGATCGTCATTTGTCTCGTATGAGTTCCCACTGTATTTTGATTACTACCCTACCACGGCTCAAAGGAGTCGTGCAAACAGGTTTTAGTTGGGTACAGTCCCGAGCCACATGGAGGCAGTGAGCGTATCTTCAGGGGTTCGTCTCTCCCGGTATTGGGGGTGAGGTCGTGCTGTGTCTAGGAGAGCCATTACACAAAGTCCTTGGCCAAGGCAAGGAGATTTACTGGTAGGTATTCCAGTAGTATCTCAGGGTGTTCTGGGCTACACTCCGACACGACTTGTACCGCTTTTGGGGGTCTGACTTTTACCAACCCCCTAGGCCCGCCATGCGATACTCATAGACGAACGGACCGGACTGCACGGATATTGTCACTGACAGGCTCAGTAGGGTTGTCAGGCTGAGCTCGCTCACAGACATCCCTTTTAGTCAGTACCTGGTAGCCCGTCACGTATTGGCTCATACCTCTGACGTGCTAGTGGTTAAATCCACAACCAAGGTGTTGACGAGTCTTTAGAGTCCCCCATATTCTGTTACTCAGCTTTCGGGCGAAAGGTTGTAGAGGCCGTATGGAGATATGGCAAGATCCGATCAGATACGTGCGGTATTGCACGGATCAGGATCGGACAGTTTGTACTATAGGCCGTATGGTTATATGGCAGGGTTCGATCAGATACGTGCGGTATTGCACGGATCAGGATCGAACAGATATTACTAGCCGGTTTTGGTATAAGCCGGATTCTAGTATAGTACAGTGGAGATTTTGTCTCATTGCATTTGTATTTCGGTCGGAATACAAATGCGGGTGTGTATGCACAGTATCGGGGTTTTCCTGTAATTTATTACGGGACCAGTTTTATGGAGTTGCCAGTTTGCTTTCCGTTTCGGCCAATTTCCATTGTTCCGTTCATTGGCCGAAGATTGGTGGAGGATGGCTTATTTGCATTGTTGCAAATAAGCATTTGTGGAGGGGGTCTTTGCATATTATCATGTCATGATACTTGTCCCATCCATTGACTTGACTTTTTGCTTCATGGTTGTGTCATGATGGCTTGACCCTTGTTTTGTGGTGATGGTTGCTTTGGAGTGTTATTTTCTTTGTGGTGATCATTTGTTTCTCCATCATTACTCTTTTTCCACCCACCCCCTTGACTTTTCTTTTTCTCTCTCCAATCACTTGTGAAAAGGGGGGGCCGGCCACTTTTGGTGGGATGAGAAAATTGCTTCTCTTTTGAGTGGAAAAAAAAAGATGATACATTGATTCTTTAGTATGCTACATTTTCCCCACCTCTCTCCAAGCTCTCTTTTCCTTCACCAATGGCAATTCCACAATCCCCAAAAATGAGACATGGTTCTTCACACATTCTACAGCGAATCTTGGGCACGTCGAGTAGCCGGCTTCGTGCCCGAGTTGCCTCGGCATTGAGGTGGGAGCCCGTAAACAAAGTAGGCGATGTGGTGCACTTCCGGCGACGAGGAGGAGACGGGACATTCCGCAGGAGATCGGGACGATGACGAGAAGACCGGAGGACTTGGATCGTCGGTATATCTCTCTAACCCATCTTCTAGTTAGCTTAGACTTGTTAATGGTTACGATCCGGGTGTTTAGTGCGCGGGGGTGCCGGTTTGCTAAGTCCGCAAAATTTAAGTTTATCACCGCTTCCGCATTTGGCCGTCGGTTTGACGGCCGGGGCGCCGCCGTGCACTTACAAATGTTTATTCACGCCCGTGGATTGTATACAAGGGTCAGTATTGAGCCCCTTGTAGGGCAAAAAGGTTGTGGGGGTTGCTTAAGAACAGGTTCAGGTCTCTGTAACTTAAGACTTTCAAATCTTATGAGCCGTGAGGGTCCCATAAGAGAGTTCTCCTTACGAGTCGTGAGGATCTCGCAAGTGTAATTTCTCCTTAGGAATCGTGAGGATCCCTAAGTGTGTTGCTCCCTTGTGAGTCGTAAGGATCTCACGCGGGTGGTTTCTCCTTACAAGGTCGAGAGGACCCTATAAATGTCTTTTAACGAGGTTGCGCCCTTTCGGGTTTTCACAAACACTCGCCGGTAGCCCTGCTGTTTTTACTCACGGAGCCCTTTCGGGTTTTCATCCGTGCTCATTTTGCTTATGGACATACCGTTTCTTTTTGTTTTTTTGTTTTTTTTTTTAAAACGAGGTCGCGCCCTTTCGGGTTTTCACGAACACTCGCCGGTAGCCCTGCTGTTTTTACTCACGGAGCCCTTTCGGGTTTTCATCCGTGCCCATTTTGCTTATGGACATACCGTTTTTTTTTTTTTTTTTTAAACGAGGTCGCGCCCTTTCGGGTTTTCACGAACACTTGCCGGTAGCCTTGCTGTTTTTACTCACGGAGCCCTTTCGGGTTTTCATCCGTGCCCATTTTGCTTGTGGACGTACCGTTTTTTTTACCATGTCAGCCTGAAGATGCTGCGGGTTGGGAGTAGTTTAACGACGTTTCGGTCATTCGCAAGTTTTAGGACATTGCGGTCCGCCGTTAGTTTAAGGACGTTTCGGTCCGCCGTCGCCGTATTTGAGACGCATCTCTAGTTTACTGACTTTTCGGTCTATGGGGCTTTCCCTATGAATGAGCATGATGCCCCCGGCATATCCACCTTTTTCGAAGCATGTTGTTGTGGCGGGTTTATTTTCCACTTTTCGGGCAGCGCGAACTTGTCCTGTTGGTATTGGTCTTCAACCCAGTTTTTGAAGACGTAGCAATTATCGAGTGGGTGACCCATTACTCTGTGGTAGGGACAATAGTTAGGATTGTTAACGTCACCTGGTTGCAATGGACGTTTTGGATCTGGCAGAGTGATGAGCCCGCTGCGCACTGCTAGCTCGAACAATCTCTTTGTTTTATCTTTGGGAAACGAGTAAGGACGTTTCAACTTCTCATTGAGGTATCGCGGCTTGTTGTTTTGACGACAAAACGGTCTCGGGTTACTCGGCTATTGTTGAGTGTTGGCAACAAAGGCCGTTTTTTCCTTTTCCTTTCTCATTTCGTTTGCTCCGTCGTTTGCGGGTCCGAGATTCTTTCCGGGTAGCGTGAGATTGTACGGCTGAAGTTTCTCGCAACTCTCCAATTCTTTTGTTTTAGAAATGAATTCCTTGAAGAGAGGGTTGAGGGCGGCTTCTTTGTCAGAATCGCTTCCAAAGGTGAGAACTCGTGATCCCCCGGGCTCGTCCCTATGACAATTGCCGGTAACTCTTTTATGCTCATCTGTCGCATTTTTTCGCTGTCTACGAGCTTCCCGCTTTATTCTATTGACGTGTTGTCTATGAGCGATATATCCTTGCCACCAACACTTAAAAGAGTTGCAGTCTTCAGTAGGATGTGCGATTCTCTGATGATATAAGCAGAAGTTAGGGTGTACGTCCGTTTCATCAAAATGTATACCACCAGGAGAATTTTCTCTGAAAGAGGGCGGCCTCATCCCCATTGATATGGCTTTGGCGAATCGTTTCCTTGTCTTGATCCTGTTTTCATTTGCGGCGGATGTACTTTGATATGGTGGGAGTGTTTCGACCCTTTTGTCCAGTCGCCGGCGTTTGGCCTTTTCAAATATGGCCATCTCGTGCTCCCGATCAGCTTTACTTTTTAGACGAATCTCATCTAGAAAAGCGTCAATCATTTCGTCTGACGACCATACGAATTCCGGCTCAGGCTCTGCCCCCAGTTTCTCAGTGCAAGGAGTTTTTCCATCGTCCGTAAATGAGTGGGAGATCACGTGGCAAGTTGCCCCCGGTGCGTCCGTCTTCTTTGGAGTGTGCGGCTGTGGTGGGTTTACTTTCCACTTTTCAGACAGCGCGAACTTTCCTTGTAGGTACTGATCCTCGATCCATCCCTTAAAGACGAAGCAATCCTCGATCGGGTGACTTACCGTTTGGTGGTAAGGGCAATAATTGGGATCGTTGACATAGCCTGGTTGCAACGGACGTTTTGGACTCGGCAGATTGATGAGTCTGTTGCGCACTGCCAGCTCGAACAGTCTTCTCGTCTTATCCTGAGGAAACGAGTAAGGACGTCCCAGTCTCTCCTCGAGGGATGGGCGTGTACGCATATTGTTTTGACAGACAACCGGCTTTAAGTTGCTCGACTGTTGTTGAGTATTAGCGACGAAAGTTGCTTTCCCTTTCTCCTTTTCATTCCGAGGGTCCGTCTTTGAAGGAGATGATCTATGATCCATCTGATCCATTTAGGCCAACTTGTCAATCAAAGCCTGGAAAGCAGTTGGCTTGAAGAACATCATGAATTGCGAGATGGTCGCTTGCGGATCAAGAGTGCCCACGAACATGCCTACCGCAGGTGCTTCTTCGATGCGTTGTTCGCACTTCGACCATAGATTCCGCCATCGTGTCGCGTATTGAACCCACGTCTCGCCTGGCCTTACCCTGGCATTAATCAGTGCCGTGATCGGGGTGCGTCCGCTAGCACTCGCGAATCTTTGTGTAAACAGTAGCTCCATCTCCGCAAATGTTTTGACAGAGTCGTTAGGTAGCTCCGAATACCACTCAAAGGCTGTTTCTGCTAAGCTACCGACGAATTGGTGAAGCAGCAGTTTATCATCGCCTCCAGTGTTGCCGCATAAGGCCCTGAACTGGGCGACATGCTGATGTGGATTCCCTGTCCCTTTATATACGTGGAACTTAGGGATCGTATATCCCGGCGGGTAACTGATTTGGTCATACCAGCTCGGATAGGGCCGTCCGGTTCTAACAATTTGCCCAGTCGCTTCATTCGCCTGATGAATCCGGATCTGATGAGCTATATAGTCATCCAGCGCAGCCTTGGAAATGGTTTCATCTTTGGCTGCTGAAAGAGTCGGAGGCGGATTAGATGTCTCTCCTCTATCGTCTTCAGTAATGATCGGAGGGTCTTCAACTGGAGGGTCCGGCTGTAGCATCATCCCTACCATATCTTGGAAGAGGAGCGCCATTTGCTTTATGTTAGCCGCTTGCTCTGCGGCTTCTCTGTCCTTCTTTTCGAGGACTCTGCGTAAGAAGTCAGCATCAGTTTCTTGTTCGTGACGCTGCTCTGATGATGCCTCCGGGCTTTCTCTTGGCTCGGTGAGCGCGGCCATTGCAATCATCATCTCCTGAAGCTTCTGTTGCTGCTCCTGAGCTTTTGTTACGGATCGGATGAGCGGTCGGTGACCCATCGAAGCACGGCTTTCCTCCTTTCCAGAAGCCATATAAACAGTGTGTACCACCATGCCCCCAGACTTGGGGTGTTTGTGCTCAGCGCGTTTACGGTTCGCCATGTTCACAGGGGCTTTCTCTGGCCTCCTTCTTTTCTGAGTGGTTGACGTTGAGGGGGCCGCTGTCATGAGCACCCAAGTAGTCGTCATTTTTTGTGGCTTATCAGGACGGTTTTCTTCCTGCCGGACCTTCAGCTTCTTCTGCTGGCGGGAGAAATTTCGATCAATCACCGAGTCTTGGACTTGGCGCCCGACCTTGTAGATTTTAGAGGACAGCCGCTGAGTGGACTGTTCTGGCTTGGCTTTCGCAACATTTCCCACCGGAGGAGGGGATCTTTTTAGTACGGTGGTAGGAGAGTTTCTGCGCACCGTGTTCAGCAATTCAAAGCTGTTCCCAGTTGGAACAGCAGCATCGATCCACACCGTTGGAGCTGGCGGAGTTATCTCAGAGGGGGACTTGCCCCCAGCCTTCCTCACTCGGCACCAGTGGCGACGTCGAGCATGTCGTGAAGATGAGATCACCTCCGTTGTTGGATAAGCTTCTTCATGCCCCCTGCTTTGAGGAGAGACTATTATTGGTGCTAGCCTATCGAAGACTGACGCCCGTTGAGAAGCAATGTCTAATCTGTCAAAGACAGACCTCTGAGCAGGGGAAGCAGCTTTGAAGACCTCGCCTGGAGCAGTAACCGGAATGGCCAGCCTTGTAAAAACTGACTTCTTGGAAGGAGGAGCATTTCCAATGATTTCGTCCGCTTGAGCCGGGATAGCTATCCGCTTTGGGATGGCAGCTTCGGGTATCGCGGGTTTGCAGACGTTCTGGCCCAGTCTGTTGAAACTGAGGTATTGAAGCTAGGCGACCCGTTGAGAGGGGTCGCGGCAGTGGTAAGCCGATCAAAGACCGACTTCTTTGGGGCTTCTTGCAACGTCATTGTGGCATTGAAGCCCAACAGTGGAAGCATGGTCCCGAAGAATAATCCAGTGGTGGCCTGAGTTACCTGCTCCACTGGCATCTTGAAAAAGGAGGCCGCTTGGGGCCCATAAGTCACTCCTCCAGCAAGGACCGAGCGAGAGTTGCAGTTGCAGGCGGTGCAGTTTGAAGCCATTGATCTTCTGTTTTCTGCACGGAGCAAGACACCAAATCTTCGTACCTTGAATCCATAGGCAACCACAGTAAACCGCGATTCGTTCGCGAACACGACACACGAAGTGTGGAGTGGAAAGAGGAAAAGGTCCCACCGGGCGTGCCAGAATCTGTTCCCCTCCGAACGGCGGTGCACAAGACTGCGATGTCTTGGCACTGAGACTCGGGGCAGATGCTAATTGGTGCTATCCGTCCACCTCTCCGAAGATGCCAAGTTGATTTATGGCACCATGTATCGAAGGTTTAGACGGATGCGTCCGATGTAGCAGACTTCGTCAGATTCCCCCTCGTTTGAGGGGTTTTTGATTGTGGGGACGCTCTTCCCTGCAGACGCAAGCCCCTGCAGTTAATTACGCTACCGCATTGCGGTAACAACTTTCCCCTTCTCCAGATGGTCACTTCGTGTCGTGGGTGTTTGTTTTGTTTGTGGTTGCCCGTGGATTGTATACGGAGACTGATTTATGTCGTCGCCCGTAGGACGTGGACTAGTCCAAATCCGTATTATCTTAGATTTGGGTTTGGGGGTTTGGTTTGAGGATACGTCAGCCATACTTGAGGCTAAGATCAACTCAAACGTTTGTTAAGGATACGTTAGTCTAACTTTGAGACTAAGATCAACTTAACGGGATCGTTTAGATCCGACAAAGGAGCGTTTTAGGCTCCATTGTTCCAGTTTAGGGACATAGTGGTCCATCGTATGTATGGCCGTCGGGACCCGTCACCTCTCTGACGACGTTGAAGGATTACAACGACAAATATCAGAGGAGTTCAGAGATGTACCCTTGAACCGAAGTTGATTGGGGGGATTCATAGTCCAGTCTGTTTGAAGGTTTAAGGATACGTTAGCCATCTTTACAGCTAAGATGACCTTAAACGGGACCGTTTAGATCCGACAAAAGAGCATGCGGGGCTCTATTGTTCTAGTTTAAAGACATTGCGGTCCATGGGTAGTTTACGGACATTGCGGTCCATTTCCAGTTTAGGGACATAGTGGTCCATTGCCAGTTTAGGGACATAGTGGTCCATTGGTAGTTTAAGGACATTGCGGTCCATCGGTAGTTTAAGGACGCATAAGTCCATGGGTTTAAGGACCCCACAGTCCATATGGGTGTGTTTAAGGACGCATTAGTCCGTTAGTTTAAGGACGCATAAGTCCGCGGGTTTAAGGACCCCACAGTCCGTATCTTGGTTTAAGGACGCATAAGTCCATGAGTTTAAGGACCCCACAGTCCGTGTTGATGTGTGGTTGTCGGGACCCGTCACCTCTCTGAAGACGTTGAAGGATTACAACGACAAATATCAGAGGAGTTCAGAGATGTACCCTTGAACCAATGAGTTGGTTGAAAGAGCAGATGTGCTCAGTTCAATATGATTTGAGGACTTACGGCCAGTTTGGGCTAAGTCCAATTATGTTTGAAATATTGGCCCTATGTCGGTCCATTGAAGGAGAGGCTTTGCCTCTAGAAACTTAGCCAATTGGGCTAAAGATAGTGTTGAACACTAAAGACCAACAGTGTTGAACACTGGAATTAAGATTAGCAAGTTAGTGTTAAACACTAAAAGATAATCAGTGTTAAATACTGGGAACAGAGTTTTCAAATTAGTGTTAAACACTAAGCAAATCAGTGTTAAACACTGCCAATAGAGTTTTCCAAATTAGTGTTAAACACTAAGAAAATCAGTGTTAAACACTGAGGACAAAGTCTTCAGATTAGTGTTAAACACTAAGGAGAGAGGGGTCACGTGAGAGCGTCCTGATTCCCTTTATTTTATTCTGCAGATCAGTGTTTAACTCTTTTAATTCTGGCGGTCATCACGTGTGACCACGTGATGAAGGCCCCCGCTCTGGTATGTTAGAATGCTCATTAGGGGTCACGTGGTGACACGTGAGGGCGCCCTAAATGTGGAGCCAGATCTCCTTTTGGTTTATCCTCAAATCTGCGAACAAGTGTTAAACACTTTTATTTTTATTTTAGAGCATCACGTGTTGGCACGTGATGGGGATCTGTGCGCCAATTGTTAAAACATTTGCTGAGGGGTCACGTGATAACACGTGAGAGCGCCCAAAGCTTTCATTTCCTTTGCTTTTTCTTTCTGCGTTTTGGAAGTCCCGTGGAGCACGTGATGACATCAAAAAGTGGGGCCAGATCTCCTTTATTTTGTTCTGCAAACAAGTGTTCAACACTTTTAATTTTCATAGCCATCACGTGTGGGCACGTGATATATACTCATGCCCTGATTTATTAGAACATTTATTAGGGGTCACGTGGTAACACGTGAGAGCGCCCAGAATTATTTCTGCCTTTGCTTTTGTTCCATATATAATGAGGGTCACGTGGGAACACGTGAGGCATTGCCTCAAAGCTTTCCTCTTCTCATTTTTGGGGGATCTGTTCAGGGGTCACGTGGGGCACGTGACCTTAGTCTTTTTCATGCACAGAGATCTTTTAAGTCTCTTTATCTTTAAGAATTAAATTCTTATTTAGGATAAAACCCTAATTTTGATTCTGGAGGAATTAAATTCCTATTTTGAAAGAATTAAATTCTTATTTAGGGTAAAACCCTAGTTTTGTTTTAGGAGAATTAAATTCTCAGAACTCAATTCCCCTTCTAAGTTTAGGATCTGCATGGCAGGATCTCGACCCGATGAGAATTAAATTCTCAACTTATGGGGAGAAGTGCTCTGTGCAGATCTTCAACCAGAAGAAGAACTAAGTTCTTTTCTTTAAATAAGAGTTAAACTCTTTTGAGAATTAAATTCTCTTTTGAATCCTCTCTTTTCTTACCTAGGGTTTTTTTTCTTTTGCAGAGAATTAAATTCTTCTTTCTCTGTTTCTTCTTCTCTTGAGAATTAAATTCTCCTCCCTCTGTTTTTCTCTCCAAAAAGTAGATCCTTCCTCTTCTCTCCTTGGCTCCTATTTATAGGAGAAGGAAGAGAATCAATTTGTTTAGCAAATCTCTCATTAAGAGATTTGATTTGTATGTTGAGAGATTTGATTTGCTATCATCATTAATCTGGGCCTTTAGATTGTTAAGTGAATTTTATTCACCATTGGATTTTAAATCCAAAGATATCCATTTGTTATCTCGGTCAGATTTAGGGGGGAAATCTTTCCAAGTCCAAGATTTTTCCATAAATTGGTGATTTTTAATCACCCTTGGATTTTTAATCCAACGGTCCCCATAGACCTTTTCTATTTGGAAAGATTTGGAAGCTTTTAGAATTTAATTCTATTAACTGTAAGGCTTTCGAAGCCAGTCACGTGCTGACACGCGACCCTTGGTCACGTGTGAGCACGTGACCCCCAAATTGGTTCCTTTAACAGCCGCTTGTTTATGTTGTTGTTTTAACCATCACGTGTCAACACGTGACCATTGGTCACGTGTAAGCACGTGATACCTCGTTGAGTTATTTTCTGATTTTTAGAATTAAATTCTATTCATTATTTTAGAGGCCTTAAAAGCCCATCACGTGTCTGCACGTGACCCATGGTCATGTGTGAGCACGTGATGCCCCATTGGGGTCTTTTCTAAGTATTTATTGTATCTTTTAACTCCTCCAGCGGGTCCTTAAAAGCCCATCACGTGTGGACACGTAATTCCTCATAACTTTTGACCCCGGATGAATTACGAGGCCCATAATATATCAAATCGAAGGGTTTTTCGAGCCGCTTTCGATAACATCAGAATTTATCTGTTTCTCATTCGGGAGTTTGTCAAAAAATAGCCCGGAAGATACTAGTTTGCATTTCCTTAAGCATATCGCTGCAATTTGATATCTTGGACTCTTTTGCACAGAAATTTTTGGCGGGAACATCACATATGTGCTCCTACTCCGTTTTTCCTGAGCCAAGAAACCTCTGTGTAGGACTCTAAAGAATCGTCAATACGCCGGTAGTAGGTGATGATCATATCAAACACCCACAAGCTGCAAGCGGTCGGCTAAACGTAACAGCTACCCAGGTATTGAGCGCTCAGAAGATCAACAAGCAAGCCTGTACATTCTCCTGTGAATCCAAACAGTAACACTCCCGTACAGTCCGGTCTCGTCGTCTGATATGTCGCATATCTCGCCTAGGGGTGGTAAACGTCAGACCCCAGTAGCTCGATAAGTCGTGTCGATATGAGGTCTATAACAGTTCGAGAAACTACTGATAACACTTACCAGTAAATCTCAGCAACCCTGGCCAGGGATTTCTGGTTATAGCCAATCGAACACAGCGCAACATCAACTCCCTATACCGAGAGAGACGAATCCCCTCCTATCGCTCATTGCCTCCATGTGATTCGGGACTGTACCCAAAAGCCACCTTTTTGCACGCCCTCTTGGACGTGGTATGTGTTAGTTATATGTATGCCCTAGAGGCCATTACTATACATTGGATGTATATTGTAGTGGATGCTGGGACATATATAGGGAGGACTTTCTTGCTCGACATGATAGTATGCTATCTGGTTGCTCTTTACCTTAACGTGTACACTGATTGTCTCCCTGTTACATGTTGGTAAAGCCCTTAGGATCTGTACTTAACTACCTGGACTATGATGTGGATCATACTAGTGGGGACATGGTAGTCCATAAGTACATCCTTCAAAGTCCCTAGTCGTGGGTGTATCGAGACGGGGCATCGATATACCAGAGTAGACTAGCGTGTACCTTCTCGACCCATACAGATGGGCGATGGATGATCCCATATCCATTGGTGTTTGACATCGGAGATGATATACGGGTGCTCAGTAGAGACTGGGTACACTGGACGGACTCGCCGAGAACTCCCAGATGGTATTATACCTCACGTCAGATGGCAGTTCTCTGGTGACACTGGTACAGAGTAGTCTGTTGACCCGAGATCGTCATAGAGTCTTGTGTGGTTCCTACTGTGCTTTGATTTCCATCTTACCACGTCCAAGAGGGCGTGCAAAAAGGTGGTTTTTGGGTACAGTCCCGAGTCACATGGAGGCAATGAGCGATAGGAGGGGATTCGTCTCTCTCGGTATAGGGGGTTGATGTTGCGCTGTGTTCGATTGGCTATAACAGGAAATCCCTGGCCAGGGTTGCTGAGATTTACTGGTAAGTGTTACCAGTAGTTTCTCGAACAGTTATAGACCTCATATCGACACGACTTATCGAGCTATTGGGGTCTGACGTTTACCACCCCTAGGCAAGATATGCGACATATCAGACGATCAGACCGGACTGTACGGTAGTGTTACTGGTTGGATTCACTGGAGTGTGAGCGGGCTTGCTCGTCGATCTTCAGATCGCTCAATACCCGGGTGGCCGTTACGTTTAGCAGACCGCTTGCGGCTTGTGGATGTTTGATATGATCATCTGCTGCCGGCGTATTGACGAGTCTTTAGAGTCCTACACAGAGGTTTCCTGGCTCAAGCGAAACGAAATAGGAGCGCATATGAGATATGTGCGGGACCGAGAATAATACCAGTATCTGATACTGTATTCAATTCTCGCGATGTGACATTGATCGGTTATATGCGATATAGCCGGGTTATCGGATCAAGTGTTGATTCGATAAGTTGTTACTAATGATACCTGTCGGTTTTGTGCGACATGACCGGATCATTGAATCAAGTGTTGATTTAATGATTTAATGCATAATTATATATTTGATATATTACTTTGCATTAACTAGTATCGGTTCACTTTAAGATGGATTTTCTCACTCGGAGGTGTGCATTACATATGCGATATGATTTTGTGCACTAGATTGTATCATGTTTGATGATACATACATTTTGGTTAAGTGTAAAGAATTAAACCATGGTTAAGTGGATAATTAGGGTTTTGTTTTTCTTATTAATTTATATATACTTTTATTCTTTTTGGAAAAGAAAAAGAGCATGAGAAAATGGTGGCTTTCTTTAAATGCTTCATGAAGCTTCATGAAGTCTTTAACCTTGTAACCATTTTTGTCTCATGCTTAACCTAACCATTCCACTAAACCATGATTGATTCTCTACACCTAACTATGGTTCAATTATGATAAGAATGAATTTCTTTTCTCATTTTTATTATTCTTATCATAATACTTTCTTCTTCTTCTTCCTTGAACAAAAGAAGAAAACCTTGCACTTCATCAATGGTGATTGATGCAAATGAGTGAGAAATCCAATTCTAAAGTCTACCCACTTCCTATTTCTTCATCCTCTACCTCTTGCCAAGTAGTAGAGTGTGTTTTCTTCACAAGTTTCTTGACTTGGTGAAGTCGGAGCTTGATTTAGCGATGCCTCGACGTAGATCATCTTCGGCATGGACATCGATGACCTAGCCCGTCCATTCTCCGATGAAGCCGACGCTAGAGCCCGGGACTTGTTATGGACAACGAGGAGACTTCATTGCGGAGCTATGGAGGTGGAGAACCGGATCTACAAAGTTTGTATTTCCGTATCTCTTAGTTAAGTGTTAACTAGTTTATCTTTTCACCTAGACTTCTAGCCAACGATCCGTACACTAGGGTTTCTCGGCACCATAATTTTTGAAATTGGCATGGTTGATGCCTTGTGAGACCTCTTGAGAGTGCCTAGGAATCCTACAGTGGTATCAGAGCCTAGCTAGAGCCTTAGGCGAAGTTTAGACGGAATTTGAAGTCCGAACGAACCGAAACCACAAAGATTTCCATGCTCTCTGTCCTTTTTTCAAAAACTGGGATTTTTCCAAATTAAAAATATGCAGAAAACCCAGCAGGAAAATATAAGAATTACGGCGTAAAATTAAGGTCATGAACAGTGCAAGATGGCGCGGAACCACGGCAGAATCCTGCCTTAGGCGGCGGTTCCGCGGCAGATTGATGACGTCAGCCTTTAAAAGTTGCACAGTAATTCATTGTTTTCAGTGCTGAGTTCTCTGGGTATTTTTAAATTTTATTCAAGAGTTGAATTTTCTGGAGTTGTTTTGGGGATTCGGTGTTTTGATCGGATTATCAAATTTTGTCTGTGTGGCTTTCCGGATAAATTTTAGAATATGTTAAAAAGTTCGACCGGATATAAATACCCACTTTTTCCCCTGCCGGGAAATTTCCAAGTGTTGGATTTTTCCGTAGTTTAACGACGTTCTAAGTAGTGCAAGTAACTCGATGGACCCTCTAGAAGACAACAAACCTTAACTCGATTATGTGACCGTCTTGAACTGCCCTTTGAACCTTCGGGTTTGGGGCAGTACGGCGTGCCACATGTGAGGCGTTGGCTTGACCCTTCTACGGCTGGACCGTTGGTACTGAGGCACGAACTGAATGTTGTTAGACTCATATTTCATGTGTTGATCTGTATCGGGAAAACTTGGATGTTCGATTGTTCGATCGGAAAGTTTAACATTTTCTATTTATCCGGAATGGGATACAATAATTGGAATTCACAAGTAGTTATGAGATAACTGAATGAATATTATAAACATAGCAGTTTAGTCTCATTTGATCGGTTGCCACGGAATTTTGATGCGATCAAAAGTCCATAGCAATCACGTAGCGTACGCGGATACTCGCCGGGTAAACTTAATAGACAGCCTCACTCCATAGCCCCGACCAAGTGACTGTAGGAGAACCCCGTCGCCGAAAGCATCCGTTCGGGTGCTCGCGGTAGCGGTGTTCCGCCTTGGTGCACTTCGTCGACGGTATCAGGGGTGCCGCCGCCTACTGAAGTTTGCGACGAGCATTCGATCAGGATGTCGGGAATCCTGTTGAATTGCCCGACTTGATATTGAAAAGTGTTTTCGATAATGAGACTAAAATGCGGGGTTTATAATTGTTAGGCATGCGATGTCTAAGTAATTCATTTGGTCAGGCATGCGATGTCTGAGGTGGTTGCGGATTCCAACTATTGTAATTTTACACTTTCTTTTCTGTGACCGTAAGTGTAATATGTGATATCGCCGGTTTCGTTGCTATATGTCAACGACAATTGGGATGCGCATATTTACTTACGTTGATGACATGTGATGTTATGTGTTGCTGGATATGTTATATTGGATCGTCGTGTTTGAATAGCCGGGGTTTTTTTATGTGAGATGAGTGTTTTTCATTTTCATTCATGTAAAAACTTGTATGTAATATTCTTTTTTTGGGGCGCTTCCAGGTTGCGGAAGTTGTCACCGTTCATGTATATTATTTACTTTTCCGCACTAAGATAGACCCAAGGAGGGGAGCACAAGTAACCGGGTTCTGGAGTCCAGTGGGAGACTAACTCGAGGAGTCGAGTCCGGGTCTCCTAACTCTAGAATTGGTAGGGATGCTTGCCGCTCTCGTAGGGGTCTAGGGGTGTGGGTTTGGCTATTCATCACGACCGTGGAATCCGTGTTTTATACTGGCTCGTATTGAAAACACGGACGTCCTAGTATATCCAATATTTCATATGTTTCTTCTGCTGCGATATCTGTGATGTGATCATGTGATGTTCTGTGATAGATACAGTATATAGTATATATGATATATTATATAGACGTTACTTATGTTTTACACCCGCGCTAGCCCTGCCCCGCTCTGCCGTTAGTTACCTAACCTAACGGTGCACGAGGGGACATCGAAGCGAATGCGGATGGCATAAGTGTACGTCGTATTTATCTGTGATGTTTAGGTACTTAAATGATGGGACTTCATTAATGTGATTAATGAAATAAAAGAAACCTAAGATGTTGTAGAATCGAATTTCAAAATAAAACAGGTAGCTACAGTTCTTGCTTTGCATAGCGGTATATGTGATATATCCTGCACCTTATTCGATAAGGAAAGGACCGAGATCCCTTCACCGGGAGTGACTCCTTTAGCAATAACTGGCAGATGCTATACACTCGGTTTGTCTTTTGATTGCTTTTAAGAGTTTTTTGCTTTGCACAGTGATATATGTGATATATCCCGCACCTCATTCGACGAGGAAAGGACCGACGATCCCTTCACCAGGAGTGACTCCTTTAGCAAAACTAGAAAAGCCTCAAAAACACTCCATTTCAAAATTCATTTGATTCTACAACGATATAAAGTTCTTTACGCAAAAGGTTTTCTTAAAAACCTGTCGTAGCCCTCCGTCATTTCAGATAGGTAATAGTTAGTATTCGTGCTGCGTTTGTTGACTCAGTCAAGGCGTAGTGTGCGGTAGCTGATTATTGCTTACCTACAAAGCATATGATGCGATTGGATTAGGGTAGTCGTGCGGCCTTGTTGACTCAGTCAAGGGTCGTGCGGGTGGGTTTAATTCAATCGAGAAATGACGGGTTGAACTTTACTTGCGGTCTATGGTTTGTTGACTCAGTCAAGGTCATAGATCGCATGGGGCAAAATATTATCGGGAATTTCAAGTGTTGAAATTTGCAATGAGATTGCATACCTTCTATGAGATAGTTGGATCCCGATACCCGCTGCGAGTAAGTGTTACTCCTGGGAGAGTTTTATACATTACAATTAGCCGATCAAGTAGGTGTCTAGAAAGGTGGCAACGGGGTTACGCCTCTGGGAAAACGAGGTTTACATTAATTAGGTTCGTGCGAAAGCACGGGGGACCTCCCTCAAAGTACCGACACTGGCCTGGCTGAAAGATTGGCGAACTTGTAGTGTGTAATTAATCTCGGCTAGTCTTTCCTTTTAGGGTTTGAAGGAAGATTTGATAAAAAGCAGTAGGAGCCATCCTGATTAGATAAAATAATAACCAATCTATTCTTGCAAGAGCGCACGCTGAGTGTTTTCTTCTCTCTCTCTCCAGGTAGCGACCCTATCACGCCTTAATCAAGATAATAATACGGAATAATGACCGAACCCGTTTATTATACTGAGCTGGGGAACGTTGAACCCGCTCCAACTTATAATTGTTATAAGACAGAGCAGGAAATTGGGGAATACCAGATTTCCCATGCCGCCCAAACGAAGAGAGTGCATGCTGATGCATCATCTTCGGGTTTGTTCATTATACAGAACTGTTTCTCAGTATCCTTTACGTCCTGGGTATATGATACCGGATCAGGATCCCGGATATGTAATCTGTTACATAGGGCTACAGATAGGTAGAGGACTGAGAACGGGTGATAAGTTTCATGAGGCAGAAAACGGGGCAAGTGTTGCAGCCAAGTCTGCTGGTCACTGTCACCCTGTATTACCAATACATTGATTCTGAACGAATGTTATTAGATACCGAACCTGATATACAAAATCATATCAGTCTCTTTATTACTAAAGAAAGGATATAATTTTGTATTGTTGGATAATGTTTTGAACATTTCCTATATCAAAAGTTGATCGGTTCAGGCACGTTATCTAAAAGCGTTGATGTTCTAAATCAAACTACAGTTCTTAGTATATGGAACACACACAAGAGGAAGAGTTCAGAAATGAACGAATCCTTCTTGAGGTATTGTAGACTAGGTCAGATCAATGCGACCCGACTGGCTGAAGTTACATTTAGATGTATATTTAAATCAGTTTGAATTTACATCTTCTGAAACTTGCCAGTCATGTCTCAAAGATAAGATGACCATAGCTCCGTTTACTGGAAACAGAGAAAGAGTTAGTGAACTCTTGGGATGATACATGTTGATGTATGTAGGTCCCCTGTCTACACATACCAGGACTGGTTCTTTATACTTCATTATATTCTCTGATAATCTTTCGAGATTCAGACCTATGTTCCTGTTGAAACATGAGTCCGAACCTTTTAAGATATTCACAGAATATAAGTTAGAAGTAGAGAACCAAAATACGGGTAAAAGTATTATGTCCTTTGATGAGATCAAGAAGGAGAATACTTGAGCACGGAAATCCTGGACTATTCTAAAGGAGAATGAGATTCTCTCTCAGCATTACTCCTCCGTATACACCATTGCACGATGGTATATCGGGGCGGAGCAATCACACCCTATATGATAAGGTGCGCTCTATGATGAGTATTACTGAGTTATCTATTTCCTTTTAAGGGGGTTATGCACTTGAGAAGCTGCATACCTATTGAATAGGGTTCGAATCAAATCAGTTGCCTACCACTTCATATATGATATGGAAAGGGAAGAGCCTATGTCTTAAGTTAGTTAAGATGTGGGGTTGTCCAGCCTATGTCTGAAAAGCAAAAACCGGACAAGCTCGAGGCAAGGTCTGTAATGTAGAACTGGAAAGGTTCCAGCTATACAAACTACAGCAGATGATTTGGTACAACCAGAGGATTCAGTAGAAACCAACGAACCTCAGCCTCTCCGCCGATCTAGTAGGGTTCCTCACCCACCTGAGAGATACTTCGGTTTCTCTATGACAGTGGGAGCGAGGATTGCATCATGAGATGATGACCCAACTAGTTTCGAGCTGGCCATCAGGAGTAAGACTCTGTAAGAATGGCTGGATGTTTAGTGATCTGAGATGGAATCCTTATACACCAGCAAAGTATGGACTTTAGCTGCTATATCTGAAGGGTTAAATCCCCATCAGGAGCAAGTATATCTTGAGAAGATTACTTGGTGTACATGGAAAGGTTGAGACTTTCAAAGCTAGACTTGTTAAAAGTTTGCATCATTGACCAGGTACGGATAATGATGAAACCTTTTCAAGTAGCTATGCTTAAGTCCATCCAGATCCTACTTGCCACGGCTACATACCATAACTACGATATCTGGCGGTTGGGTGCCATGACTGCTTTTCTAAATGATGTTTTAGAAGAGTGCGTCTATAAGTACACAGCCAGAGGGCCTCGTAGACAGTGGGAGCAGCGGAAACGTGTGCAAGATGTTTTATATGATAAAGCAGGCATCGCGGAGTTGGAACGTCTATTTTGATGTAATAGTCAAACAGTTTGACATCATCAAAATGGTAGATGAACCTTATATAAACAAAAAGGTAGTAGGGAGTATGGTGACGATCCTCGTAGAGTACGTGGATGACATACTCTTGATAGGGAAGGAGTTTCCTATGCTACGCTCGATCAATCTCCGCTTATCACTAGGATTCTCCATATAGGATCAAAGATGATACCTACTAAATCCTGGATTTTGGATCTATGAGATAGATCTAAATGGATGTTAGGATTCTCACTAGTTGTAGTGAGATGGTATCAATCGATCCTGAGGGGAATCACTGGAAGTGTTCCAGGGTGATAAAGACGACTGAATGTCAGTCACAGGCATTGTCTATACCCTCAGTAAAGGGACGGTATGTTGGAAGAGTTCCAAGCTAGATACCGTGGCATACTAGACGATTAAGGCTGGATACATCGCTACTTAAGATGCTACCAAGGAGGATGTTTGGGTGTATAATGGTTCATGAGATGAACTACGTTCCAACCATTGTGAGACAATGGAGTTGTGGCTTATGCCAAGGAACGTCCGTCCCATCAGTGATTCAGACATATTCTAAGGCAGTGTCACCTGATCATGGAGATGGTTGATCTCCAGGGAGATCGAGGTTAGGAGAGAAGACTCAGAGGACAACACAGCGGATCCACTCACAAAGGCCTGTTCCCAAAGAGAGACTTTTATGGGATGGTTGAGTATGAGATACTACAGCCACTGCTACAGATGGCCCTAGTGCAAGTGGGAGATTGTTAGTTATATGTATGCCCTAGAGGCCATTACTATACATTGGATGTATATTGTAGTGGATGCTGGGACATATATAGGGAGGACTTTCTTGCTCGACATGATAGTATGCTATCTGGTTGCTCTTTACCTTAACGTGTACACTGATTGTCTCCCTGTTACATGTTGGTAAAGCCCTTAGGATCTGTACTTGACTACCTGGACTATGATGCGGATCATACTAGTGGGGACATGGTAGTCCATAAGTACATCCTTCAAAGTCCCTAGTCGTGGGTGTATCGAGACGGGGCATCGATATACCAGAGTAGACTAGCGTGTACCTTCTCGACCCATACAGATGGGCGATGGATGATCCCATATCCATTGGTGTTTGACATCGGAGATGATATACGGGTGCTCAGTAGAGACTGGGTACACTGGACGGACTCGCCGAGAACTCCCAGATGGTATTATACCTCACGTCAGATGGCAGTTCTCTGGTGACACTGGTACAGAGTAGTCTGTTGACCCGAGATCGTCATAGAGTCTTGTGTGGTTCCCACTGTGCTTTGATTTCCATCTTACCACGTCCAAGAGGGCGTGCAAAAAGGTGGTTTTTGGGTACAGTCCCGAGTCACATGGAGGCAATGAGCGATAGGAGGGGATTCGTCTCTCTCGGTATAGGGGGTTGATGTTGCGCTGTGTTCGATTGGCTATAACAGGAAATCCCTGGCCAGGGTTGCTGAGATTTACTGGTAAGTGTTACCAGTAGTTTCTCGAACAGTTATAGACCTCATATCGACACGACTCATCGAGCTATTGGGGTCTGACGTTTACCACCCCTAGGCAAGATATGCGACATATCAGACGATCAGACCGGACTGTACGGTAATGTTACTGGTTGGATTCACTGGAGTGTGAGCGGGCTTGCTCGTCGATCTTCAGATCGCTCAATACCCGGGTGGCCGTTACGTTTAGCAGACCGCTTGCGGCTTGTGGATGTTTGATATGATCATCATCTGCTGCCGGCGTATTGACGAGTCTTTAGAGTCCTACACAGAGGTTTCCTGGCTCAAGCGAAACGAAATAGGAGCGCATATGAGATATGTGCGGGACCGAGAATAATACCAGTATCTGATACTGTATTCGATTCTCGCGATGTGACATTGATCGGTTATATGCGATATAGCCGGGTTATCGGATCAAGTGTTGATTCGATAAGTTGTTACTAATGATACCTGTCGGTTTTGTGCGACATGACCGGATCATTGAATCAAGTGTTGATTTAATGATTTAATGCATAATTATATATTTGATATATTACTTTGCATTAACTAGTATCGGTTCACTTTAAGATGGATTTTCTCACTCGGAGGTGTGCATTACATATGCGATATGATTTTGTGCACTAGATTGTATCATGTTTGATGATACATACATTTTGGTTAAGTGTAAAGAATTAAACCATGGTTAAGTGGATAATTAGGGTTTTGTTTTTCTTATTAATTTATATATACTTTTATTCTTTTTGGAAAAGAAAAAGAGCATGAGAAAATGGTGGCTTTCTTTAAATGCTTCATGAAGCTTCATGAAGTCTTTAACCTTGTAACCATTTTTGTCTCATGCTTAACCTAACCATTCCACTAAACCATGATTGATTCTCTACACCTAACTATGGTTCAATTATGATAAGAATGAATTTCTTTTCTCATTTTTATTATTCTTATCATAATACTTTCTTCTTCTTCTTCCTTGAACAAAAGAAGAAAACCTTGCACTTCATCAATGGTGATTGATGCAAATGAGTGAGAAATCCAATTCTAAAGTCTACCCACTTCCTATTTCTTCATCCTCTACCTCTTGCCAAGTAGTAGAGTGTGTTTTCTTCACAAGTTTCTTGACTTGGTGAAGTCGGAGCTTGATTTAGCGATGCCTCGACGTAGATCATCTTCGGCATGGACATCGATGACCTAGCCCGTCCATTCTCCGATGAAGCCGACGCTAGAGCCCGGGACTTGTTATGGACAGCGAGGAGACTTCATTGCGGAGCTATGGAGGTGGAGAACCGGATCTACAAAGGTTGTATTTCCGTATCTCTTAGTTAAGTGTTAACTAGTTTATCTTTTCACCTAGACTTCTAGCCAACGATCCGTACACTAGGGTTTCTCGGCACCATAATTTTTGAAATTGGCATGGTTGATGCCTTGTGAGACCTCTTGAGAGTTCCTAGGAACCCTACAGTATGATGGAAATCAAAGCACAGTGGGAATCACACAAGATTCTATGACGATCTCGGGTCAACAGACTACTCTGTACCAGTGTCACCGGAGAACTGCCATCTGACGTATGGTATAATACCATCTGGGAGTTCTCGGCGAGTCCGTCCAGTGTACCCAGTATCCACTGAGCACCCGTACACCATCCTTGATGTCAAACACCGATGGATATGGGATCATCCATCGCCCATCATATGGGTCAAGATGCGTATACGCTAGTCTACTCTGGTGCATCGATGCCCTGTCTCGATACACCCTCGACTAGGAACAGTTATAGGATATACTCGTCGACTACCATGGCCCCACTAGTATGATCTCATCATAGTCCCAGTAGTCGAGTACATATCCTAAGGGCTTTATCAACATGTAATATAGAGACAATCAGAGTACATGTTAAGACAAAGTACAACCAGATAGCATACTATCATGTCGAGCAAGAAAGTCCTCCCTATATATGTCCTAGCATCCACTACAATATACATCGTATGTACAGTAATGGCCTCTAGGGCATACATATAACTAACACTTTTCCCGTTTGAGACCGGTTTGTCTGTTACAGGAGCTTGAGGAGCTGGGACGGCGTTAGCTGACACAAACATAATAGAGCCAAATGGTAGCGGTGGTTCCTCCCATTGTCGCCCGAGACTGGCTGGAAGGACCGTCTCGGAATCAATCTTCATCTTGTAGGAGGTGGGAGTTGTGTCAAGAGCTGGGATTGTCCTTGGAGACATTTTGTTGCGTCCGAAGATTGCAGTCGAAAGTCGTTAATCTGCAAATAGAAGCATGATTTCAGTACAGGCAAGCGATATGTATATTGATTGAGTTCGCATGAACGTTTAACCAAAAATATAGGAAGAGAGATCGGTCTCACCGGGCGTGCCAGAATCTGTAGGGTGCTTTTCGTCACCCCATTGAGATGGGAATGCGCGCGCGCTTGTCAGGCGCATTACAGATTCCCCCTGCCTAGGGTAGGCTGGGGTTTATTGATTGTGGGGATCCAAATCTCCGGCAGCCACGGACTAAACTGCCGTTAATTACCCCTCGCCTTTGGAGCGAGAGAACCTCTGATTGACGGATCAAACAGGTCATACGAACTCAATATGCAGTGTTGTGCTTTGAAGGGGTTTTGGAGATATAGAGGGCCCCGCAGAGGTTTTACGGGGGTCCCGCTACCCGGATAGCGGGCCGGGGGTCAAGGGGGCTAGCAGGCCCCTTGCAGGGTGCAGGGCAGCACCCCGTTAGAAATTTTTTCTAACGGGAGAGGTATTTTTAGTGTGAAGTACATGTAAAATGAGGGGAAAAAGGCGTCCAAAGGACATGTTAGCGCCAGCGCTTGGGCGCTCGCGCTAACTCTTTGGGCGCCAGCGCCTCACGCGCCCGGTACGTGGGTGCTCGAGCGCTAGCGCTATGGGCGCTCGGGCGCTAGTGCTTTGGGCGCTAGTGCCTCACGTGCCCGGCACGTGGGCGCTCGGGCGCTAGTGCTTTGAGCGCTCAGGCGCTAGCGCCTCATGTGCCCGGCACGTGGGTGCTCGGGCGCTAGCGCCTCACGTGCCCGGCACGTGGGCGCTCGGGCGCTAGCGCTCTGGGCGCTCGGGCGCTAGCGCTTTGGGCACTAGCGCCTCACGTGCCTGGCATGTGGGCGCTCGGGCGCTAGCACTTTGGGCGTTAGCGAAAGGAGGGGGTTTTACCCCAGAAATAGGAGTTAAACTCCAAAAAGAGGATTTTGACTGGAGTTAAACACCTGAAGGTCTGGATTATGAGTTAAAATCTTTTGAGGATTTGGTTCTTGGAGTTGAACTCTCTAAAAATCTTCAGAGGTTCTTCTCTCTTGAGTCTTGGATCTTCTCTTGACTGGGATTTTGTTCAAAGTTGGATTTTTGGAGATGGGTTTCCTTCTTCCTCCTCTTGATCGGCTGGATTTTGGAGAAAAGGGGGCGAGACTTAAAAGTCTCCCTTTTTTGAGATCTAATAGAAGATCTGAGCTCCGCTTTGTGGGTTTTGTGGTGAAAAACTATTTAGTTTTTAAAAAGGAAGAGTAAAACTCTTGATTTAATTCAAAAGAAGGATGAAGGTTTAGAACCTTGAGGAAGGAGAAGAAGGAGGCACAAACCCTAAAGTTTTAGAGAAAATGAAAAGTGTATACTTTATTCATCATCATGTTGCCTTATATAGGCTTACACATTTACATATAACCCCCTGGACTTTACAAAATGGCATTTTGCCCATCCCATGTCTCATGTGCTCATTTCTTTTACACATAAGTCATGGGCTTTACAAAAATTTGGCTTTATGCCCATTTTGCTTACATTCATGCATAAAAAATTATATCAAAATTATTTATTACATGATTTTTATTTTGGCATGGAGGAGGGCCGGTCGCTTCATGTTCGGACTCGACCTGGGCATGAGCCCACTTGATCTGGGCTTGGGCCCACTTGGTTTGGGGTTGACCTTGACTTTGACTTGGTCAACCGGGGTGCAATTTTCGACCCCAATAAAGTGCCTCCCATCAATAAATGCACACCACATATGTGGGCCATGTGCATGAAATTGATGGATCTTCTTTCATGTGGAGGCGACTTGCTTTGGTTCCCACTTTTTGGGATGCACTGCCCTTTTTACAACATGGACGGTCCAAGTTTGCGTCTCCGAGGCGGAGTGTCCGTGGTAGACGTTTCCCTGACCTGGAGCGATTTGGTTCCCGATTTGTAGGAAGCCTGCGCTGCCTTTTTTACCTCATGGACGGTCGACGCCCTGACCCGGAGCGATTTGGTTCCCGATTTGTGGGAAGCCTGCACTGCCCTTTTTATGACATGGACAGTCGGCGCTTGGCCCGGAGCGATTTGGTTCCCGATTTACGGGAAGCCTGCACTGCCCTTTTTACGACATGGACGGTCAACGCCCTGACCCAAAGGGATTTGGTTCCCGATTTGTGGGAAGCCTACTATGCCCTTTTTACGACATGAACGGTCGACGCTTGACGCGTCTCCGAGGCGGAGTGTCCATGGTAGACTTTTACCTAGCCCGGAGCAATTTGGTTCCCGATTTGTGGGAAGCCTGTACTGCCCTTTTTACGACATGAACGACCGACGTCCTGACCCGGAGCAATTTGGTTCCCGATTTGTGGGAAGCCTGCACTGCCCTTTTTACGACATGGACGCTCGACGTTGACGCGTCTCCGAGACGGAGTGTCCGTGGTTGACTTTTCCCTTGCCCGGAGTGATTTGGTTCCCGCTTTATAGGAAGCCTACACTGCCCTTTTTACGACATGGACGGTCGACGCTTGACGCGTCTCCGAGACGGAGTGTCCGTGGTAGACTTTTCCCTGACACTGAATGATTTAGTTCCCACTTTGTAGGAAGCCTGCACTGCCCTTTTTACGACATGGACGGTCGACGCTTGACGCGTCTCCGAGACGGAGTGTTCGTGGTAGACTTTTCCCTGGCCCGGAGTGATTTGGTTCCCGCTTTGTAGGAAGCCTGCACTGCCCTTTTTACGACATGGACGGTCGACGCTTGACGCGTTTCCAAGACGGAGTGTCCATGGTAGACTTTTCCCTGGCCCGGAGTGATTTGGTTCCCTCTTTGTAGGAAGCCTGCACTACCCTTTTTACGACATGGACGATCGATGCTTGACGCGTCTCCGAGGTGGGGTGTCCGTAGTAGACGTTTCCCTGGCCCGGAGTGATTTGGTCGACGTGCCCCCGGCACGGAGTGTCGTTGGTCGACATTTCCCCGAGGCGGAGTGTCTGCTTAACGTTTCCTCTTTACGGAGTGTCGGCTGTTTGACGCAGAGGTCGATGTCGGAATTGGTTGGTTTGATTTGTGTTGACATCAGCATCGCTACACTGGAATATGGTACCAGGAGCGAATCATCATTTGCCTTTGAGAGGATTTGGGGATTTTTTTTGTCGGCATTTGCATTGCTGCATTGGAATAATACAAGGAGCAACTCATCATTTGCCCCGGGAAGATTTAGGAATTGGTGACTTAGGAGACGGGTTTAGATCCCTATCACCTAAGGCTTTTCAATTTTATGGGCTTTAAGGGTCCCATAAAAGCATTTTCTCCCTACGAGTCGAAAGGATCTCGTAGGTGTATTTTCTCCTTAGGAGTCGTGGGGACTCCTAAGCGTGTTGCTCCTTTGTGAGTCGTAAGGATCTCACGCGGGAATTTTCTCCTCACAAAGTCGAGAGGACTTTGCGAGTGCATTTCATCTCTTTTTCACGAGTTTGCGCCGTTTCGGGTTTTCACAAACTTACCGGAAGTCCTGCTGTTTTTACCCACGGAGCCTTTTCGGGTTTTCATCCATGCCCATTTTGCTTGTGGACATACATTTTTTTCTATTTTTTTTGGATCTTCATCGCTGTGGGACTTTGGTGGGATTTTGGATGTGGTCTCGCCGGGAGGACTTGGGAGAGATTGAGATCGTTTTATGCCCATGGATTGTATACGGTTTTGCAGGATGTATGATCCAGACAGTAGGGCTGGAAGAATTTCGGGACTTTATTGGTGTCTGCATCACTGCACTGGAATATGGTACCAGGAGCGACTCATCATTCGCCGTTGGGGTATGGGATTTGGAATTTGGTTGGCGTCTGCATCGCTGCATTAGAATATGGTACCAGGAGCGACTCATCATTCGCCGTAGGGGTATGGGATTTAGAATTTGGTTGGCGTCTGTATCGCTGCACTGGAATATGGTACCAGGAGCGACTCATCATTCGCCATTGGGATATTCGGGAATTGGTTTTTAGATCGACATCTGCATTGCTACACTGGAATAATGGCAGGAGCAACTCATCATTTGCCTTTCCCTGTTGGGAGGCGATGGCTTAGGAGACAGGTTAGATCCCTATCACCTAAGGCTTTTCAATTTTATGGGCTGTAAGGGTCCCATAAAAGCATTTTCTCCCTACGAGTCGTAAGGATCCCGCAGGTGCATTTTCTCCTTAGGAGTCGTGAGGACCCCCAAGTGTGTTTTTCCTTTGTGAGTGTAAGGATCCCACGAAGGTTTGTTCTCCTCATGCATCGTGAGGACACATGAGTGGGTCTTCTCAATGGACCATAATTCCATGGGCGGAGACCGGCCGCTGGACTGGTGGTTGCTGTAGGGCATGGGTATGATGAGAATTATTTGAGTCCGTGGATTGTATACGGTAGTCAATTTGGGGACCACCCGTAGGGCTAAGGGAATTTTGAAAAATCGGATTTTGGTTGGCGTCTGCATCACTGCATTGCGATATGATACCAGGAGCGACTCATCATTTGCCGTTTTTTTTTACCGTGATTGCTCTATCATTTCAGCTTTTCTTATCGCGAAGGTCGCGATTACCCTATCATTTCGGCTATTTATTCGCGGTTGCCCCATCATTTCGGCTTTATACACACACACACACATATATTTCTTTTTATTTACACACTTTTACATCCCCAGTTTAACGACTTAGAGGTCGATTGTTCTCAGTTTAATGACGTGGTGGTCAACTGGTGTTCCCAGTTTAACGACATGGTGGTCCTCTTTGCTTATCCCAGCTCCTTGAATTTTGATCTTGGCGGAGCTGTGTTGATGACCGTAGCTCCGTGGCTTGCCGATACATCTGAGGACTGTGAGGTTTTTCCAAGCTTGTATTGGTCCTCTGCCCAATCTTTGAAGACACAACAATTTTCAATGGTATGACTCACCACCCCATGGTATGGGCAGTATATGGGATTGCCGGTCATATTCATCTCATGTGGCCTCTTCGGAATAGGCAATTGCAGACCGTTGTTCAAGACTTCCTCGAATATATTGCGGACCTCATCCTTCCTGAAGGAGTACACCTTCTTCTTTCTCTCCATTAGAGTAGGTGCCCTTACTGATGTTGGTTCTTGAGGCCGATCAGTCTTTGGTTCGCCCTTTTTAGATAATGGCACATGTCTGAGAGGATTAGGTTCCCGAAAGGCTTCGGTGTCCATTTGTATGAAATCGACGGTCGTAGGTTGACTGTTTGTTAACACGCCTTTAGACAGTTCTATCTCTCCCGCCTTGTATTGCCTTTCAACCCAATCTTTAAAGATGAAGTAGTCTTCAATGGCATGACTTATCACTCTATGATAGGGACAATATTTTGGGTCGTCGGTCATATTCTCTTCTTGTGGTCTCTTTGATTCTGGCAGTTGTAGACCGTTTCTTAGGGCGTCCTTGAATATCTTGTGGACTTTGTCCCTTTTGAAGCAATAGACTTTTTCCAGTTTCTCTTTCAGAGGCGATTCCCCTTCGGTGTATGTATCGGAGGGACTGGAGGCTGATCGCGGCCATTTTTCGCGAAGGCGCTCCGCTCTTAGGTTGAAGGGGGTATCAGTTGGCTGCCTCCGGATATCAATCCCTGGCTCATGAACTAAAATTTGATTCTGATGTAATTGCAATCGGGCGACTTGGGTCGCGAGATTTGCCGCGACATTTACCAATTCGTCGACCTTAGACTGTACCTTGGCTAACTTCTCGTCTCTGTCTTGAAGCTGCCTCTGAAGCCATTGGAATAATGCTTGTTATGTAGTTCCGGTTATGACAACCGGGTCATCCTTATTGCCTGAGCACAATTCCGCAAGAACCCCTGGCTCTTTTGGCTTATCGGCCTGCGCGAGCTCTTCATCATTTAGACCGAGTCGACATTGGGTAGCGTCTACCATATCATCACCATGGTTGTGAAGCATGGGAGGGTTCGTTTCTTCATGTCCGACCATGTAGACAGTGTGGACTACATATCCAGCCGTCTCTTTATCTTTGGCGGGGTAACCCTATTCTTGGAGCCTTATGAAGCTCAGCCTAGTATGAGCCTTAGCCCTTTTTTGGCTCTATATTTGAGCCTTTTCTGCCATAGCTTCTCGATTTTGAGGGCTTGGCGGGCATCCATTTTCTGGGAAGCCACCGTGAGTCGATTGATAGGGAGCTTAAAAAAGATACCCGATTGAGCAGTTGTCGAGGGTACCGCTGGGAGCTTACTCGAGATGCCCCGTTGCTTCGTTGACGTTGATGGCCTTGCCCCCAGCTGGAGCGATGGAGAGTCGTTCGGAAACGGATTTGTGCTTGGGTTGAGGTGCCCTCACAACCATGACATTCGACCTTTCCCCTTTTGAGACCGGTTTGTCTGTTACTGGAGCTTGAGGAGCTAGAACGGCGTTAGCTGACACGAACATAATAGAGCCAAATGGTAGTGGCGGCTCCTCCCATTGTCGCCCGAGACTGGCCGGAAGGATCGTCCCGGAATCCACCTTCATCGTGTAGGAGATGGGAGTTGTGTTGAGAGCTGAGATTGTCCTTGGAGACATTTTGTTGCGTCCGAAAATTGCAGTCGAAAGTCGTTAACCTGCAAATAGAAGCATGATTTCAGTACAGGCAAGCGATATGTATATTGATTGAGTTCGCATGAACGTTTAACCCAAAATAAGGGAGGAGAGATCGGTCTCACCGGGCATGCCAGAATCTGTAGGGTGTTTTTCGTCACCCCATTGAGATAGGAATGCACGCGCGCTTGTCAGGCGCATTATAGATTCCCCTTGCCTAGGGTAGGCTGGGGTTTATTGATTGTGGGGATCCAAATCTCCGGCAGCCGCGGACTAAGCTGCCGTTAATTACCTCTCGCCTTTGGAGCGAGAGAACCTCCGATTGACGGGTCAAACAGGTCATGCGAACTCAATGTGCAGTGTTGTGCTTTGAAGGGGTTTTGGAGATATCGGGGGCCCCGCAGAGATTTTACGGGGATCCCGCTACCCGGATAACGGGCCGGGGGTCAAGGGAGCTAGCAGCCCCCTTGTGGGGTGCGGGGTAGCGCCCGTTAGAAATTTTTTCTAACGGGGGAGGTGTTTTTCGTGTGGAGTACATGTAATATGAGGGGAAAAAGGCGTCCAAAGGACGCGTGAGCGCCAGCGCTTGGGCGCTGACGCTAGCGCTTTGGGCACTAGCGCCTCACGCGCCGGGCACGTGGGTGCTCGCGAGCGCTAGCGCCTTACGTGCCCGGCACTTGGGCGCTCGGGCGCTAGTACTTTGGGCGCTCGGGCGCTAGCGCCTCACGTGCCCAGCACGTGGGCGCTCGGGCGCTTGCGCCTCACGTGCCCGGCACGTGGGCGCTCGGGCGTGGGCGCTTTGGGAGCTAGCGCCTCACGTGCCCGGCACATGGGCGCTCGGGCGCTAGCGCTTTGCGCGCTAGTGAAAGGAGGGGTTTTTTACCCCAGAAATAGGAGTTAAACTCCAAAAAGAGGATTTTGAGTGGAGTTAAACTCCTGAAGGTCTGGATTAGGAGTTAAACTCCTTTGAGGATTTGGGTCTTGGAGTTGAACTCCCTAAAAATTTTCAGAGGTTCTTCTCTCTTGAGTCTTGGATCTTCTCTTGACTGGGATTTTGTCCAAAGTTGGATTTTTGGAGATGGGTCTCCTTCTTCCTCCTCTTGATCGGCTGGATCTTGGAGAAAAGGGGTGTGACTTAAAAGTCTCCCTTTTTTGAGATTTAATAGAAGATCTGAGCTCCCCTTTGTAGGTTTTGTGGTGAAAAACTATTTAGTTTTTGAAAAGGAAGAGTAAAACTCTTGATTTAATTCAAAATAAGGAAGAAGGTTTAAAATCTTGAGGAAGGAGAAGAAGGAGGCACAAACCCTAGAGTTTTAGAGAAAATGAAAAGTGTATGCTTTATTCATCATCATATTGCCTTATATAGACTTACACATTTACATATAGCCCTTTGGGTTTTACAAAATGGCATTTTGCCCATCCCATATCTCATGTGCTCATTTCTTTTGCACATAAGCCACGAGCTTTACAAAAATTTGCCAATTTTGCTTACATTCATACATAAAAAATTACATCAAAATTATTTATTACATGATTTTTATTTTGGCATGGAGGAGGGCCGGCCGCTTCATGTTCGGACTCGACCTGGGCATGGGCCCACTTGATCTGGGCTTAGGCCCACTTTGCTTGGGGTTGACCTTGACTTTGACTTGGTCAACCGGGGTGCAATTTTCGACCCCAACAAGGTGTTCCTAGGCTAAAACCACAACTCCATTATAGTCACAATAATAGTTATTGGATGCTCAATGGTAGGAATTTTGTTCATCTCATGAACAAGAAATATCCAGACAAGCTCTTTGGTAGCATTGTTGGTAGCAATGTATTCAGCCTTTATCGTCTAGTATGCCACGGTATCTAGCTTGAAACTCTTCCAACATACCGTTCCTCCACCGAGGGTAAAGACAATGCCTGTGACTGACTTTTAGTCGAACTTATCACTCTGGAAGCTGGAACCAAGAGCTTTCTTTTAGTGCTTCTCAAGTACTTAAGAATGTCCTCCATAGCTTTCCAGTGATTCTCCCAAGATCCGATTGATTGCTAATCACTACACCTAATGAGTCAGCTACATCTAGTCTGGTACATAACATCGCATACATAATAGAGCCTACTGCCGAAGCATAGGTTATCCCTTGCACGCGAGCTCTCTCTAAATCAGTCTTGGAAGACATCTTTTTAGAGAGAGTGATTCCTGAGTAAGTGGACGAACCACCACGCTTAGAATCCTCCATACTAAACCCCTTTAGTATGGTATTAATGTACCTAGATTTAGGACACTCCCAACATCCACATAGATCTATCACCATAGATCATAATCCACAAGATATAGTAGGTATCATTTAGATTTTCTATTGAGAATCCTCGTGATAAGAGAAGCTTGACCGAGTGTAGCATAGGAATCCATTTCCTATCAAGAGTATGTCATCTACGTACAATACGTGTAAGACAACCTCACTCTCTACAACCTTCTTGTATATACAAGGTTCATTTACCATTTTGATGAAGTCAAACTCTTTGACTGCCACATCAAAACAGATGTTCCAACTCCGCGATACTTGCATTGATCCTGATGGACTTAAGCATAGTATTGAAAGTCTCAACTTTTCTATCTATACCAAGAATCTTCTCAAAATCCATTTGCTCCCAATGGGTTTTACCCCTTCAGATGCAACATGCAAAGTCATACTTTATTGGTGTACATGGATTCCATCTTTGATCCCATAGCATCAAGCCTTTTCATAGAGTCGCCACTCGTGATGGCCTGCCTGAACCTAGTTGGGCCATCATCTACCGATTGATACGAAAAAGTGTGTTTGTAGTGTAACCGCAATCAATAACGGTGTCGTGCGTAGCTAGACCGAGATGAGTACGGGTCGTCCTCAGGGAAATGTGGAACCTTTTACTCTTACTTTAGGCGTGTTGAGAAAGAAAGAGAGGAGGGATAAAGAATATTGAAGAATGGTTGTAGGATCTAGATCTACGTTAAACACGTATGCAAAATATAGATCTAGATTAACTACGGATGTAAGTTTATATAAAAAGAGGGCTTGTAGGGTTCATTAGGATTTAGTAGTTATGGATGATTAATTAAAGATTACTCTTTTTATCCTTTAATAGATTTAAAACTAGAACGACAGTGATGCGTGTAGATTAGGGTTTCTGAAGGGAAAAGGAATCCCACTCTTAACCCCTATCTCGACACGGAACTCCGTTCATATCTAGCCTTTACCAAAACAATCATTAATCTAATCTCTAATCGCGGTCGAGACTAACAATGAATTGGTAGCGCGCCCGATTAGGATATTAATGACTCTTTTGATAAAGTTTATAAACTTTATAGGACGTAAAAAGAGTTTAGGTATTTTCATCATCCATTAACCTACCTTAATCCTACGAACCCTAACAAGCGGAGAATTACTCGCGCATGTTGGGATAAGAAGAGATAGAAATCATGAAGAACATAAAATGCAATAAACTACCTTTATTAATCAACAAGATCAAGTACACTTTGATTCCTTAGAAAATGATTACAAAAACCTAGTTTGCTTCTCGATCTCTTCTAAGGAGGTAGATGAACCGTTGATGATCAGCCCGGATGCATGAGCCGTCTTGGACTTCGTGATCTCGTCGGCTTGATAATTTTTCCAAGAGGCTCTCGGTATTTATTTATAGTCCCAAAGCCAGAAACTTAGCTTCCTAATTTGGAAGCAAGTAGTTAGTATCCAACAGAAAAAATCCCATTTCCTACGTCTTCAAAACCGCGGCGGATCCGCGGCCAAAAAGTGAGATCTCATGTTGATTTTTCTGTCCTTGCATCTTCATAACATGTGGTGATCAATGGAATCTTTGTAAACTGGAAATACTTTCTTTGTTTCTGCCAGATTTGATTTCTTTAGTTTGCTTTTTTAATTAGGCAGGTTTGCTTTAACAACTTGATTTCCTTGATTTTAGTCCTGAAAATTCTGCACAACAACTCAAATGATATTTAGTAGAGTTTGTTTTCTTAAGATTTGGTCAATGATATTTTTTGCATACATTTTCCTATCAAATGCTAATTATAATATATAAATACAGGAAAATAGTCTTTTTACAGATAAACCCTCATATGTATCATATATTATAATAAACACCTTTTCTAATATAGAAATAGTAGGAAAAATGTAATAACAAATGTGCAGTTTTATCAACTGAACAAATACCCCCAAACTTATCTTTGATCGTCCCGAGCAAACTAGTTTATTCAAGAGAAGGAGAAAAAGGAAAGGAGAAAACTAAGCACACTTTCGTAGGCAAACACGATTGCACTGAGCACGTGCAACAAGCCGTTAAACCTCCAGGTGTCCCTAGTAGGAGGAGTGTTGTCTCCTGAGGGTTTTCAGCGGATTACACTTACAAAATCCTATAATAAAAGAGAGATGGTGAAATTTACATATAAAGATAAGAATCATAAAAGAAATACTTTGAAAATTTAGAGTTTCCAACTACACTAGCTTTTCCGTTGTCATGAGCCCTATCTTAATAGTCATGAAAAGATGTTAGAAATCACATCATCCCTCAATAAAAGATTGTTTTTATTTTTCATTCCTACCTTTCATCCAAACATCGATCATATAACCCTACGTGTGTGTAATGGACATCCCTACACTCGGAGAATTCAATTCAAGCTATCAAACTCTTGTCCATCTACCTCAGTACTTTTTTTTAACTTGATGAATATTTAAGGATTTGCTCACACATTTTCATGCAACCGTTAATACTTCTTGAGGTACTAACCGACCGATTACTTATGTGCTTGCTGATTAGGTGATAGTATTTTCCTCGTCTTGCACCACCTAAGGCTTAGCAGTGACTCCCAAACCAGTTGGTCTAAGGCACTAGGTGATGAAGCACCCTCGCTATATTTTTTTATTGCTGCATTGGCGATAACAAAACCAGTGTTCATTTTTTTTCTTCACCATTTTATATTTTATTTATGTTTTATTTCCTTCATACTTTGGCTTTTAGACAAGAGCATTTCAAGGTATCCTCTACTATCCCGAGTTTCAAGACGTGTGTAAGTGCATATAGTAGGGTATCAACATTCAAATGTTTGGCTTGCAGAATAGAAACTATTTTTCACACTTATTTTTATTCTCAGATTAGTGACTTCTTTCATCTTACTAACCCTTGGGACAACAGCTCATAACTACTTATTACCAAATCGTTTAAGAAAACTTCTAATTTTCTTGGTTTTCTTAAACTATTCAAATTTTTTGGATGTAATTTTTCACTTTCTATTCTTTTATTATCAAAGAATTTTTTTTTAAAATTTTTGAAAATGTTGTGTTTATGCAAAGTATGATGCAAATTGATGTGTAAATAAGCACAAACCTCCCCCAAACCTGTTTACAGCAGTGTCCTCACTGATGTCATCCGTTAAGCTCAAAAACCTGTAGACTTGGGAAGAAATTATTAATGGGGGAAAGAATATATGAAAGTGAAAATCCTCCCCCAAACTTATTTTTGGCTCACAATTTTGTAAAAATCATTTTCTTTCAAGAGCCAAAATATCCCCTCCCCCAAACTTGAGTTAAACTATGTTAATCTTTTAAAATCACACGAGGGGGTCAAGCTTATTGGTCAATACCAAGCTTTGCAAAGACCGAAGGTCAACACCAACCATTCAAAAATTTTATCGATGAAGCACCAAGGTTGGTGGAAGAACATGTCACCTTTCGACGTGAAGAAGTGGGGAGATGATAAGAGGTGTAATGGAAAAGGATTGCGTCTCAATTTGGAAAGACGACACAGTGATAGTGATGATGGATTACTCGAATTATCATGATTGTCCAGAAGAAGGGGTGGAGGTTTAATCTCTTTGTCTTGGAGTTGATTCATCTCAACACCCGTGTCTTGTAAAAATGCGAGTTCATCAGTGAAGATTTCCTCAAAGCTTTCGTCGATACCCCTAAGAATAATGTCATCAGAAAAAATGGGGTGATCGTCAGACTCTATAAAATGTTCCTCATCAGCGTTAGATGTTGACCCGGACAACTCGGTGGAAGAGTCCGTGTCAAGCAACAACATATGAAAAGAGTCAGAATTATGAGGTTGATCAAATTCGCTGCTGTCGATATCCATTAATTCGACAGAACACACATGAGCATAGGGTTCGGAGGGTTCACTTCCCAACTTGTTAATGTTAAGCTCAATTGACTTCTTTCCAAATGATAGGGTCATAGAGCCGTTTCTACAATTGATTACTGCATTGGAAGTGACTAAGAAGGGTCCACCAAGTATCACCGGGATTTGATTGCGTGGGTTTACCACAGGTTGTGTATCAATAACGATAAAGTCCACAGGAAATATAAATTCCCCGACTTTGATTAACACATCCTTTAGCTCACCCTTAGGTTGGGTGATAGATCGATCGGCCATCTGAAGAGTGCAATGCGCAGGTTTTAACTCTCCGATCCCTAATTGCTTATAAACAGAATACGGAAGCAAGTTAACATTAGCACCTAAATCGAGTAGAGCACAATTGATATTTTTACCCCCAATGGAAATAGAAATTGTAGGACAGCCAGGGTCCTTACGTTTCTTTGGTAATTGTTGGGTAAAAGCCGTGCTAATATTACTCGTCATGAAAACCTTCTTAGGCACATGAGTTTTCCTCTTCCTAGTGCACAAGTCTTTAAGGATTCTTGCATAAGATGGGACTTGTTGAATAGCATCTAGGAGAGGAATATTCACGCTAACTTGCTTAAACATTTCCACAATCTTCTCCATTTGCGGGTTAGGTCTGTTGGCCCTTAATCTGTTTGGAAATGGAGTTTGATCAATAAGTTTTGGGTCTAACGTTTGTGGAGAAGATTGTGGGGACGGATTCGATCCCAAAATTGGAGTGGGAATCGACTTAGATAGATTTGGCGAAATGTTCGAGCCTTGGGGAAAACGGAGAATAGGCTCGGATGAAGGTGGGAGACTAGACGAATTAGGGGAAGAAGAAGAAGAAGCTGGGGTATCATTGATGTCACTAACATCAAATTGCTGACCCACTCGGTTATTCAGCACTTTTCCCGATCTCAACGTAGTAACGGCATTCACATTATGATTTTGTGAATGGCCAGGATTCGGTAGGGGTTGAGATGGGAGTTTCCCTTGTTAGTGTATATGCCCTAGAGGCCATTACTGTATCATACTAGCATGTATATTACTTAATGGAAGCTTGGGATATTCACCTTGTATTGACAATCTTGCTCAAAATGGTAGTATGCTACTTGCTTTGTTTCTGCTTTAATGTGTACATGTGTTTATTTTATTATATCACCTATACGCATTAGTGGAGCCCTTAGGATCTTTGCTTGATTACCAGCGTTGTGATGGCAGTCACACTCGTGGGGGCTGGGTAATCCATAAGCACATCCTTATACAGGTCCCTAGTCGCAGGACTATCGAGACAGGGCATTGATACTCCGGAGTAGACTAGCGTATGCGCTTCTCATCCCAGCAGGGGAGACGGTCTGTCCCACAGCCGTCAGTACGTCGTACTTGAGATAGTATACGGGTGCTCGTTAGGTTACGAGTACACTGGACATGACTCGTCGGGAACTGATTGGTTGGTATTATACCTATCGTCAGTTATCAGTTCCCAGGTGACATGAGTACAGCTTAGTCCGCTGACTTGACACTGTCACTTCGCCTCGAGTGTGTTCCCACTGTACTTTGATCACTACCCTACCACGGCTCAAAGGAGTCGTGCAAACAGGTAGTAGTTGGGTGCAGTCCCGAAGCACTTGGAGGCAGTGACGGTTAGACAAGATTCGTCTCTCCCGGTATTGGGGGTTGACATCGCGCTGTGTCGAGGAGAGCCATTACACGAGTAGTCCCTGGCCAGGGCAAGCGAGATATACTGGTAGGTTTCCAGTGTTATCTCAGGGTGTTCTGGGCTTCACTCCGACACGATTTGTACCGCTATTAGGGGATCGACGTTCACCGCCCCTAGGCCCACCATGCGATGTATCAGACGAACAGACCGGACTGTACGGAGACTGTCACATTCAGGCTCAGTAGGAGTTCAGATGGGTTTCACCTCGTCAGTCTTCTTGTCGGCATCTACCTGGGGGCCATTATGCACAGCTAGTGCCGCTTGCGGTCTGTGGTTAAACCCACTGCCAGCGTAGTGTCGAGTCTTTAGAGTCCCACACAGAAAGCTATTCGCCTTTAGACAAAAGAGTAGAGGTCGCATGGTTTTGCGACAGGTCGCGTGGTTTTGCGACAGGGTTCGGTCACATCCGTGCACTTGTGCACGTTTAGTGTCCGGACAGTTAACACTAGCGGGCTTTGGTTTAAGCCAGATCCTAGTGTACGTTTTGGGATTGGTTTTATCTCGTTTTGTATTCGTGTTCCTCAGAACGCGGATGCGGGTGTGTATGCACAGTTGACAGAGAGACAGAGGCAGAGGATTCTCATTAGGGTTGTTGACTGTTGACTGTTCACTGTTCACTGTTGACCATTGAATTTTTACTAAACCCTAATGAGAATAAGAAATATGATTAGCAATAATATTAATTAAGTATTATAGTGACATGGTTGTTGAGGGGTTGACTTTGTTGACTAGGTTGGACTAGTTGACCATCATCATTACAATGGTTGTCATTTTCATGCAAAGACTTTTGCTTGCTTGTTGTGGTTTGCAAAATGAGTGCATGAAAATGATATTGCCTTTGATATGAGATGAACCATCACATAATACTTGATTATCATTATGGCTCATGATACTTTTGGATTATGAAGGGGTGTATGAGAAAAGTGAGGCTCATTCTTTCTTGAGTTTTCTCTCTCTTGAGCTCTCTCATTCTCTTGCTCTCACCCTCTTCCTCTTGCTTTCTCTACCTCAAGGCAAACCATTCTCATGTGTTGAGACTCATTGCCCTAGAGATAAAAAGACACCAAAACAATCCTCTACTCACTCTAGTTCACAAGGTTTAGCAAACCGAGTGAACTAGTTTCTTCAAAGTTCGAAGAAGAAGCCAAAGGTAGAAGCTTTCGGGTGGATCGATCTTCGGCGCAAGGAGACGACGGGATGAAGCCGATCCGTACACCATCAAGAGTTGAAGATGAAGGAGTTCAAGAAAGGTATAACCCCCTAACCGAGTAGTTTAACAACTCCTAATTAGGTTGTTAGGTAGACAGTTTAACAAAGATCCGTTTTGAGTCCATGTTACCGCCTCTAGAAAATTGTTTTTCATCATTTCCGCAAGCCCGTAAGTACCGGGAGAGGTAGCATGGACTTACAGTGGTATCAGAGCCTAGTTAAACATTATCTAACATGTTAGCAATGTAAGTAGAAGTTCGATCGTAGAAAAAGTCGCGAAAAACACCCGGATTATCAACTTTCTGTCGAATTTTTCCTCTGTTCCAAAAATAATAAATCATGCCTTAAAATTCGACTCAGGGTTTTTTAGAAGAAACTGCAAAAAATTGGTCCACTGATCCAATCAAAGCGCCACGGAAACGCGGCGGGAGCGTACTCCCGCCGCGGTTCCGCGGCCGAGTTGACTCGGCCGTGGGGAATCTTTCTTGCAGTTTGTTCATATGGGTGTTTTGGGATTTTTACAATATGTCTTTTCAGCCCAGATTTTCCAGAAAGCAAAATTTGTTTTTGGGGCTTGAAAAACCGTATTTTTATCGAACTTCTAAAGACTAATGCTAGCGGGTTTATATCTGTGATGTGATATTTGTATTGAACGTCTGCTAATCGCTATATGTCGATTAGTGGGGGTTATACAAATCTGTGATCTGTAATGGTGTTGGTATGTGTATATGAATTCATTGGATTGTCGCGGGTGAATAGCCGGGGGTTGTGAGACGAGAGTTTTTCTTTTCTTTCAATTCATGTAAATTTGTAAATTGATGTAATATTATTTGTATGGCCGCACAACCGGGTCGGGGTTGTAGCCGTCATTGTATAATTTCTTTTTACTGTTTTTGCTCCTAGGATAGACCCATGGAGGGGGTGCACAAACTACCGGGTATCTCGAAGTGTCGAGTGGCATACTCATGGTGTTGAGGGAGGTTGCTCCGCTTCGGGTACTTGGCGGGTAGTTTGCCGCACCCGTAGGGGTGTTGGGTGGGGTATTGGCTATTCACCGCGACCGTGTAATCTGCTTTTCATTACAGGCTCGTACGAATTGCGGATTCCTAGTATATCCAATGTGTTCATCTGTGATCTGAAATGGCTATCATTGCAATATATCTATATATGATATTATTTAGGCGTTGCTTATGTTTTACAGCCGCGCTAGCCCAGCCCCCGCTCTGTCGTTAGTTAAGTAACCTAACGGGTAATGACGGGGCCCCGTGGCGAATGCGAATGGCATAAGCGTACGTCATATTTTGGTTGTTTTCTGCAATGGTAGGATTAAATGATGGGACGCATTAAAAGAACTAATGCAAGAAAAATAAACCAAAGCAAAAGTCGTTGGAACACTTTAAAAACCACTCGGTTCTTTTCAAAACCAACTTTTAAATGCGGAGCTTGAGCCACTCCTTTTAAAAGCTATCTCATTCCTTCGATTATATCAAGTTCACTAAGTTCACGGTTTCGCCAAAACCATTCGTAGCCCTCCGTCGTTTCATATGAATATTCAATAGTATTCAAGCTATGTTTGTTGACCTTCGTCAAGGCATAGTGATTGGTAGCTGTTGGGTGTTCATATGTAGCATAGATAGATGCGTTGGTTTGGGACAGTCGTATTACCTTGTTGACCTTCGTCAAGGGTATATACGGGTGGGTTCAAATTAACCTGGACAATGACGGGTATAACTTGACATGTGACTTATGATTTGTTGACCTTCGTCAAGATCATAAGAGCATGGGGCAAAAATCCACATCGGGAGTTTCATAAGTACTGAAACTTGCTTGCGATGCATACCATTTGGAGTGTGATGATTCTGGTAGGATTACTTCAGTTTTGTCACGCGATGATATTTGGATCCCGATCCTACTGTGAGTATATGCTACTCCTCGGGAACTTTTTCACTTAACGATCTATGCTATAAACCAAGTAGGTGTCTAGAAAGGTGTTAGCGGGGCTACGCCCACAGGGAAAAGAGGTTATTTAATTAAGGAAATTCGAGAAAGCGTTGGAAAACCTCCCTCGAAGTACCGACACTGGCCTGGCTGAACGGTTAAGCAAGTATTGTACGGTGAGATTGATCCCGACTAATTCTTCCTTTATGGTTTGAGGAGGGATTCGAGAGACAGTGGGAGCCATCCTGTTTAGATAAATTAAAAACCAATCTAAACTTGCAAGAGCATCATGCTGAGTGTTTTCTTCTCTCTCTCTTAATTGCAGCGACCCTGTGACCACACCTAGGTTACATCTAGATAATTAAATGACTGAATCTGACTGTTATGACTGGCAAAAGTTTGTCCAGATGTCCATTGCCCATGACAAGCTGGAACAGCTCTTGACTAATCCAACCCCTGCCGTTTCAGGTCCAGTTTCCCCTGTCATGGATATTCATATCCGTAAGACATCGAAAAAGGAATGTGCGAAAGCCAAGTGCCTCGTGTTAGCCTCAGTTGATGGTAAATGCCAGAGGCAGCACGAGAAGATGGACTTAGTATCTATCTTCCTCCATAACAAAGATTTATATGGAGAGCAATCTCGTATCGCAAGATATGAGACCTCGAACGAATTGCTTCAAGCGAGGTTGGCTATCGGGTCATCTGTAGGGGGCAACGTCCTTACAGAGACCAGCTATTTTGAGCTCACGGACCTGAAGACCACGTTGAAGAACGGGTCAGGTGTTGACTTAGTTCTATAGTCTCTACCTACTACCCTGAAGGAAACCAGGGAAGTAGAAAGAAAGGGAAAGGTAGAAGTTTCAGGACTGGATATAGTAGAAGAGGGACGTCCCTATTGTTGCGGGAATGAACATTGGCAGAAAGATTGCAGGTCTAGCATAGCCAGTAGCCAGAATTCGAAGCATGTTGTGGCTTCGGCTTCGGGTGTGTTTGTAATAGAGAACTGTATGTCAGTTAACCCTACTTCCTGGGTATTGGATACCGGATCAGGATCTCATATCTGTAATTCGTTACAGGCTCTGAGAAACCGTAGGGTTATCAGGAAAGGTGATATGACTCTCAGGGTTGCTAACGGAATGAGCATGGATGCTGAATCCGTAGGGGAATATCACCTTGGACTGACAACTGGGCAGATATTGATTCTGCGTGACTGTTTGTATGTACCAGGTGCGACTTGTAATATCATATCTGTATCCTTACTTTCTAAGGAAGGATATGATTTTACTTTTGTAAGCGATGTAGTAAACATCCACCTAAATCAAGTTCTGATTGGGTCAGGTACATTAAATAACGGTATATACGTATTGAATCAAGCTCAGATATTCAGTGTCCAGAAAATACTTAAAAGAAAGTCTCCGGAATTAAATCAGGCTTTCTTATGGTATTGTAGACTGGGTCACATCAATGAGACACGGTTAACAAAGTTACATAAAGAAGGATACTTAGATCCGTTCGAGTACCAGTCTTATGCCACTTATGAATCTTGTCTCATGGGAAAGATGACAAAGACTCCGTTCACTGGACACGGAGTAAGAGCGAGCGAGCTCTTAGGACTCATACACAGTGACGTGTGTGGTCCAATGTCTACACATGCACGAAGCGGTTATTCATACTTCATTACTTTCACAGATGATTTCTCTAGGTATGGACATGTCTTCTTAATGAAGCACAAATCCGAGGCCTTTGAGAAATTTCGGGAATACAAGAATGAAGTTGAAAAACAAACAGGCAAAAGTATAAAGACACTGAGATCTGATCGAAGTGGTGAATACATGAGTGCCGAGTTTCTGGACTACTTAAAAGAGAATGGAATTCTCTCTCAGCGTACTCCTCCATACACACCACAACACAACGGTGTATCGGAAAGGCGGAATCGAACCCTATTGGATATGGTTCGTTCCATGATGAGTAAGGCTGAGTTACCGTGATCTTTCTGGGGTTATGCACCGAAAACAGCTGCATATCTCTTGAACAAAGCTCCAACCAAGACTGTGCCTACCACCCCATATCAGATGTGGAGTGGGAAGAAACCCTGCCTTAAGTATCTTAAGACATGGGGATGTCCAGCTTTTGTAAAAAAGCAGCATGCGGACAAGCTCGAGGCACGTTCAGTACAGTGTAAGTTTGTGGGATACCCAAAGAACTCCAGGGGGTATTTTTTCTATTCCGCAGAGGAACAAAAAGTTTTTGTTTCTCAACATGCCCGCTTCTTGGAAACTGAGTTTTTGGAAAACCAGATAAGTGGGAGTGCAATAGAACTGGAAGAAATTCCAGAACCACAAGCTATTACTGAAAACTTGGAAGAGCCAGTAGTTTCAGGAGAACCGGACATTCCTGCGCCACTCCGCAGGAGTAGTAGGCAGTCTCATCCGCCCGAGAGATACTACGGTTTTCTCATAGACGGGGATAGAGAGGATTGCACCATGGATTATGGTGAGCCTACTAGCTTCCAGCAAGCCATTCAGAGCGGCGACTCGGTAAAATGGCTGGATGCAATGCGGACCGAAATGGAGTCCATGTACACCAACAAAGTTTGGACTTTGGACTTTGCTCCAGAAGGGGTAAAACCCGTAGGCTGCAAATGGATCTTCAGAAAGAAGATTGGTGTAGATGGTCAGGTTGAAACCTATAAAGCTAGGCTCGTTGCAAAGGCTTTTCGTCAAAAACCTGGTTTGGACTATGACGAGACCTTTTCTCCGGTAGCCATGCTCAAATCCATTCGGATCCTTCTTGCCATTGCTGCCTTCCACGATTATGAAATCTGGCAGATAGACGTAAAAACGGCTTTTCTAAATGGTAATTTAGAAGAGTGCTTCTATATGGATCAGCCAGAGGGATTCATTCAGAGTGGGAGCAGCGGTAAGGTGTGCAAGTTGCTCAAGTCCATCTATGGACTGAAGCAGGCATCGCGGAGTTGGAACATCTGCTTTGATGATACTGTCAAGGAATTTGACTTTATCAAAAATCCAGATGAACCATGCATCTACAGTAAGATTGTAGGGAGAACTGTGGTATTCCTCGTCTTGTACGTGGATGACATTCTCCTAATAGGAAATGATATTCCTATGCTACAGTCAGTCAAAGGATTCTTGTCGTAGAGGTTCTCCATGAAGGACCTGGGCGATGCCAACTACATTCTGGGGATCCAGATCTATCGTGATAGATCTAAAAGGATGTTGGGACTTACATAGTCCAGGTACATTGACACCATACTGAAAAGATTCAGTATGGAAGATTCCAAGCGCGGTAATTTACCGGCTTGTCACGGGATCACCTTCTCCAAAGAGATGTCTCCCAAGACTGATTTGGAAAGGGATCGCATGTCTATTATACCCTATGCTTCTGCGGTAGGCTCTATAATGTATGCGATGTTATATACCAGACCAGATGTAGTATACGCATTGAGCGTTGTAAGCCGGTATCAGTCGGACCCAGGGGAGAAACACTGGATAGCGGTAAAGAACATTCTCAAGTACCCGAGAAGGACTAAGGAGATGTTCTTGGTGTATGGCGGAAAAGACCTCCAGATCGAGGCCTTTGCTGACTCCAGCTTCCAGAGTGACAAGGATGACTCCAAGTCCATGTCGGATTATGTCTTTACCCTCAATGGAGGGGCGGTTTTCTAGAAGAGTTCCAAGCAGGAGACTGTTGCTGACTCAACTATGGAAGCGGAGTACATAGCTGCTTGCGATGCCGCAAAGGAAGCTGTCTGGATGAAGAAGTTCCTCACGGAACTTCAGGTGGTTCCTACCATTATTGATCCAATACCGCTGTATTGCAACAACAACGGCGCTATAGCTTTAGCGAAGGAACCCAGGTCCCATCAGAAGTCCAGGCACATTTTGAGGCGGTTCCACCTGATCAGGGAGATCATTGATCGCCGGGAGATCGAGGTAAAGAGAGTAAATTCAGAAGATAACACTGCAGATCCACTCACGAAGGCCCTACCCCAGACTCAGTTCGAGCGGCTGATCGAGATGATAGGTCTTCGATACGCCAGTACATAGCCTTAGTGCAAGTGGGAGATTGTTAGTGTATATGCCCTAGAGGCCATTACTGTATCATACTAGTATGTATATTACTTAATGGAAGCTTGGGATATTCACCTTGTATTGAAAATCTTGCTCAAAATGGTAGTATGCTACTTGGTTTGTTTCTGCTTTAATGTGTACATGTGTTTATTTTATTATATCACCTATACGCATTAGTGGAGCCCTTAGGATCTTTGCTTGATTACCAGCGTTGTGATGGCAGTCACACTCGTGGGGGCTGGGTAATCCATAAGCACATCCTTATACAGGTCCCTAGTCGCAGGACTATCGAGACAGGGCATCGATACTCCGGAGTAGACTAGCGTATGCGCTTCTCATCCCAGCAGGGGAGACGGTCTGTCCCACAGCCGTCAGTACGTCGTACTTGAGATAGTATACGGATGCTCGTTAGGTTACGAGTATACTGGACAGGACTCGTCGGGAACTGATTGGTTGGTATTATACCTATCGTCAGTTATCAGTTCCCAGGTGACATGAGTACAGCTTAGTCCGCTGACTTGACACTGTCACTTCGCCTCGAGTGTGTTCCCACTGTACTTTGATCACTACCCTACCACAGCTCAAAGGAGTCGTGCAAACAGGTAGTAGTTGGGTGCAGTCCCGAAGCACTTGGAGGCAGTGACGGTTAGACAGGATTCGTCTTTCCCGGTATTGGGGGTTGACATCGCGCTGTGTCTAGGAGAGCCATTACACGAGTAGTCCCTGGCCAGGGCAAGCGAGATATACTGGTAGGTTTCCAGTGTTATCTCAGGGTGTTCTGGGCTTCACTCCGACACGACTTGTACCGCTATTAGGGGACCGACGTTCACCGCCCCTAGGCCCGCCATGCGATGTATCAGACGAACAGACCGGACTGAACGGAGACTGTCATATTCAGGATCAGTAGGAGTTCAGATGGGTTTCACCTCGTCAGTCTTCTTGTCGGCATCTACCTGGGGGCCGTTACGCACAGCTAGTGCCGCTTGCGGTCTGTGGTTAAACCCACTGCCAGCGTAGTGTCGAGTCTTTAGAGTCCCACACAGAAAGCTATTCGCCTTTAGACAAAAGAGTAGAGGTCGCATGGTTTTGCGACAGGTCGCGTGGTTTTGCGACAGGTCGCGTGGTTTTGCGACAGGGTTCGGTCACATCCGTGCACTTATGCACGTTTAGTGGGCGGACAGTTAACACTAGTGGGCTTTGGTTTAAGCCAGATCCTAATGTACGTTTTGGGATTGGTTTTATCTCGTTTTGTATTCGTGTTCCTCAGAACGCGAATGCGGGTGTGTATGCACAGTTGACAGAGAGACAGAGGCAGAGGATTCTCATTAGGGTTGTTGACTGTTGACTGCTCACTGTTGACCATTGACTTTTTACTAAACCCTAATGAGAATAAGAAATATGATTAGCAATAATATTAATTAAGTATTATAGTGACATGGTTGTTGAGGGGTTGACTTTGTTGACTAGGTTGGACTAGTTGACCATCATCATTACAATGGTTGTCATTTTCATGCAAAGACTTTTGCTTGCTTGTTGTGGTTTGCAAAATGAGTGCATGAAAATGATATTGCCTTTGATATGAGATGAACCATCACATAATACTTGATTATCATTATGGCTCATGATACTTTTGGATTATGAAGGGGTGTATGAGAAAAGTGAGGCTCATTCTTTCTTGAGTTTTCTCTCTCTTGAGCTCTCTCATTCTCTTGCTCTCACCCTCTTCCTCTTGCTTTCTCTACCTCAAGGCAAACCATTCTCATGTGTTGAGACTCATTGCCCTAGAGATAAAAAGACACCAAAACAATCCTCTACTCACTCTAGTTCACAAGGTTTAGCAAACCGAGTGAACTAGTTTCTTCAAAGTTCGAAGAAGAAGCCAAAGGTAGAAGCTTTCGGGTGGATCGATCTTCGGCGCAAGGAGACGACGGGATGAAGCCGATCCGTACACCATCAAGAGTTGAAGATGAAGGAGTTCAAGAAAGGTATAACCCCCTAACCGAGTAGTTTAACAACTCCTAATTAGGTTGTTAGGTAGACAGTTTAACAAAGATCCGTTTTGAGTCCATGTTACCGCCTCTAGAAAATTGTTTTTCATCATTTCCGCAAGCCCGTAAGTACCGGGAGAGGTAGCATGGACTTACAGTAGTATCAGAGCCTAGTTAAACATTATCTAACATGTTAGCAATGTAAGTAGAAGTTCGATCGTAGAAAAAGTCGCGAAAAACACCCGGATTATCAACTTTCTGTCGAATTTTTCCTCTGTTCCAAAAATAATAAATCATGCCTTAAAATTCGACTCAGGGTTTTTTAGAAGAAACTGCAAAAAATTGGTCCACTGATCCAATCAAAGCGCCGCGGAAACGCGGCGGGAGCGTACTCCCGCCGTGGTTCCGCGGCCGAGTTGACTCGGCCGTGGGGAATCTTTCTTGCAGTTTGTTCATATGGGTGTTTTGGGATTTTTACAATATGTCTTTTCAGCCCAGATTTTCCAGAAAGCAAAATTTGTTTTTGGGGCTTGAAAAACCGTATTTTTATCGAACTTCTAAAGACTAATGCTAGCGGGTTTATATCTGTGATGTGATATTTGTATTGAACGTCTGCTAATTGCTATATGTCGATTAGTGGGGGTTATACAAATCTGTGATCTGTAATGGTGTTGGTATGTGTATATGAATTCATTGGATTATCGCGGGTGAATAGCCGGGGGTTGTGAGACGAGAGTTTTTCTTTTCTTTCAATTCATGTAAATTTGTAAATTGATGTAATATTATTTGTATGGCCGCACAACCGGGTCGGGGTTGTAGCCGTCATTGTATAATTTCTTTTTACTGGTTGATCCCGCTTCTAACATGGGCAGTCTTATGGTTTGGGTAAAACTTCTTAAGAAATGCTATTACGAATTCATCCCAATTACTGATAGAGTGTGCGGCAGTATTATAAAGCCATTTTTCTGCCAAGTCGCACAGTGTGAATGGGAGAAGACGCATGCGCATAGCATCCACAGTCAATTGTGAAGTACCTATCATTGCGCATACGTTTTCGAATTTGGTGATGAAAACGTATGCGTCTTTCGACTCAAGCCCATGAAATTTGGGCAGCAGATTGATGTAGTGGGGTTTAATTTCGAAATTATCCCCGTTAGCTGGTGGAATGGATAGACAAGTAGGAAGGGGACCACAGATAGGATAGCATCTCTCTTAGAGAGAGATGCGAGGTGGATTCTGCACACCTACGGGCGGTGGCAGCGTGGTGTTATATTTTGATGGAGTGTCGTCCATCTCGGTCATGGTGTGTGGTGGGGGAAAAGAAGATGAAGAAGTACCGACTTCGGCGTCGATAGCAGGAACGCGGATAAGACGGGCACCAGGATCCCGTGTCCAGCCGAGCATGCACTAAGCGGGTTTAGTGCAAGTGGCAGCGTGTGTGTGATTTAAAATTGGTTTGTTTTGAAAAAAGTGGGACTCAAAACAAATCACTCTAAAATGCACAAGCAACTCTAGAACTAAGGTTACCTTGGTCCAGTCTCTAGACCGCTCCTAGACTTCCAAAGGACAAACCGCATGATCAATCCTTTACCACCTCTATACAACCCTTGTAGCCAGGTAAGTGCCAGGTATGTGGGAGGCTCTGCACTACAAAAGTAGTGGTCCTAATTAAGTAACCACTTGCCTTTGACACACTTGCCTAGACACCATAAAAGTAATGCGGATAAGCGATAGATTACCCACGATCTTCCTCTGTCCTTATTGAGCACGACAGTCCTTAGAGTCTGGTCTAGATATTTTTTAATTAATGTAGGGTTGATGCGGATGCTCGGTTTGTGATTTGTGGGGCTTAGGAAGGGTGATGAAATCCCTACCTAATCTGGATTTGGTCTTTGCCCCTTAAAGTCCGTATTAAAATATGCAAAACAAAACCAATCACAAAACTTTTGCAAAAAGATTTTTGAGCGGCGCTATTTTGCAAATGTTAGTTATATGTATGCCCTAGAGGCCATTACTGTACATAGGATGTATATTGTAGTGGATGCTGGGACATATATAGGGAGGACTTTCTTGCTCGATATGATAGTATGCTATCTGGTTGCTCTTTATCTTAACGTGTACACTGATTGTCTCTCTGTTACATGTTGGTAAAGCCCTTAGGATGTGTACTTGACTACCTGGACTATGATGCGGATCATACTACTGGAGACATGGTAGTCCATAAGTACATCCTTCAAGGTCCCTAGTCATGGGTGTATCGAGACGGGGCATCGATATACCAGAGTAGACTAGCGTATACCTTCTCGACCCATACAGATGGGCGATGGATAATCCCATATCCATTGGTGTTTGACATCAGAGATGATATACGGGTGCTCAGTGGAGACTGGGTACACTGGACGGACTCGCCGAGAACTCCCAGATGGTATTATACCTTATGTCAGATGGCAGTCTTCTGGTGACACTGGTACAGGTTAGTCTGTAGACCCGAGATCGTCATAGAGTCTTGTGTGATTCCCACTGTGCTTTGATTTCCACCTTACCACGTCCAAGAGGGCGTGCAAAATGGTGGTTTTTGGGTACAGTCCCGAATCACATGGAGGCAATAAGCGATAGGAGGGGATTCGTCTCTCCCGGTATAGGGAGTTGATGTTGCGTTGTGTTCGATTGGCTATAACCGGAAATTCCTAGCCAGGGTTGCTGAGATTTACTGGTAAGTGTTACCAGTAGTTTCTCGAACTGTTATAGACCTCATATCGACACGACTTATCGAGCTATTGGGGTCTGACGTTTACCACCCCTAGGCAAGATATACGACATATCAGACGACGAGACCGGACTATACGGTAAGTGTTGTTGGTGGGATTCACAGGAGTGTGAGCGGGCTTGCTTGTTGATCTTCTGATCGCTCAATACCCGGGTGGCCGTTACGTTTAGCAGACCGCTTGCGGCTTGTGGGTGTTTGATATGATCATCACCTACTGCTGGCGTATTGACGAGTCTTTAGAGTCCTACACAGAGGTTTCCTGGCTCAAGCGAAACGAGATAGGAGCGCATATGAGATATGTGCGAGACCGAGAATAATACCAGTATATGATACTGTATTTTATTCTCGCGATTTGTATCATTGGACGGTTATATGAGATATAGCCGGGTTACCGAATCAAGTGTTGATTCGATACATTGATACACTTGATATTAGTCGGTTATATGCAGTATGACCGGATCATTAAATCAAGTGTTGATTTAATAATTTAATGTATAATTATATATTTGATATATTACTTTACATTAACTAGTATTGGTTCACTTAAGATTATTTTCTCACTAGATTGTGTACATTGTATATATGATATATTTTTTATGCACTTGTTTGTATCATGTTTGATGATACATGTAAACTTGGGTGTATGTTTGCTTTAAACCATTTTTAGGTTAATGGTTAGGTTTTAATTTGTTTTATTTATTTTCTTTATTCATTTTGGCAAGAAATAAAATGGTGGCTTGTTTTGTTTTACTCTTGAAGTTTCATGAAGTTTTGAAAGACTTTACCATTTTGTTTCTTTCCTTAACCTAACCATTTACCTAAACCCTAGTTTATTCTCTACATGAGTTTACACTCACCCATGGTTGCTAAATGATAAGCATCACTTGAATTTTCTAATTAGATAATTTATTCATTCTTTTCTTTCTTCTTCTTCTTCTTCAAGAAGAAAGAAAACCATTGCTAGAAAATTTCAAGTATTGAAATCAAGTGAGAAATCCAAATCCAAAGTGAACCCACTTCCTATTTCTTCATCCTCTACCACTTGCCATGTTGTATAGGGTGTTTTCTTCACAAGGTTCATGACCAAGTGAAGATGGAGCTAGAGTTTGAGTCACCTCGACGTAGATCATCTTCGGCATCGAAGTCAACGACCTTGCCCGCTCATTTCTCCGATGAAACCGACGCTAGAGTCCGGGATCCCGATGATCGCAGCGGAGGGACGTCATCACGGAGCTAAAGAAGTGGTGGACCGGATCTACAAAGGTTGTAGCCCCTTTCACTTGTAGTTAAGTTGTTAACTTGCATCTTTTTCGCCTAATCTCTAGTTAACGATCTTCATTAGTGTTTCTCGGCACAAGAAAAATTTGAATTTGGCATGGTTGATGTCTTGTGGAACCTCTTGAGTGTGCCTAGGAACCCTACAGCAAAGAATCCTGCAAAAAATAGATTTTATTGGATTTGAGAGGAGAGAGGAAGAGGTTAGAATCTTACCAGAGAAGAATGATGCCCTAGATCACCTAATCGGCCGCGCTTCCGCCGCCGATATGCAGTTCCGGCCGTGGATCCGCCGCAGAGAAGAGGATTCACTTGATGAAATTCTTTCTGTGGCCTTCTGTGCTCCTCTGGATCTCTAAAAATGTCTCTATCTCCTGTTCCCTCAAGTCTGTGGCTCCAGACCTCCTTGCAAAATTCACACACAAATCGTTAAATATGCAATTTGCAGTTTTGTTTTAATTATGATATGGATCGTATAAGAATTCAACACAAATAGTAAGAATAAAAAATTACACACGTATCCCCGGCAACGGCGCCATTTGATTGATACGAAAAAGTGTGTTTGTAGTGTAACCGCAATCAATAACGGTGTCGCGCGTAGCTAGACCGAGATGAGTACGGGTCGTCCTCAGGGAAATGTGGAACCTTTTACTCTTACTTTAGGCGTGTTGAGAAAGAAAGAGAGGAGGGATAAAGAATATTGAAGAATGGTTGTAGGATCTAAATCTACGTTAAACACGTATGCAAAATATAAATCTAGATTAACTACGGATGTAAGTTTATATAAAAAGAGGGCTTGTAGGGTTCATTAGGATTTAGTAGTTATGGATGATTAATTAAAGATTACTCTTTTTATCCTTTAATAGATTTAAAACTAGAACGACAGTGATACGTGTAGATTAGGGTTTCTGAAGGGAAAAGGAATCCCACTCTTAACCCCTATCTCGACACGGAACTCCGTTCATATCTAGCCTTTACCAAAACAATCATTAATCTAATCTCTAATCGCGGTCGAGACTAACAATGAATTGGTAGCGCGCCCGATTAGGATGTTAATGACTCTTTTGATAAAGTTTATAAACTTTATAGGACGTAAAAAGAGTTTAGGTATTTTCATCATCCATTAACCTACCCTAATCCTACGAACCTAACAAGCGGAGAATTACTCGCGCATGTTGGGATAAGAAGAGATCGAAATCATGAAGAAAATAAAATACAATAAACTACCTTTATTAATCAACAAGATCAAGTACACTTTGATTCTTTAGAAAATGATTACAAAAATCTAGTTTGCTTCTCGATCTTTTCTAAGGAGGTAGATGAACCGTTGATGATCAGCCTGGATGCGTGAGCCGTCTTAGACTTCGTGATCTCGTCGGCTTGATAATTTTTCCAAGAGGCTCTCGGTCTTTATTTATAGTCCCGAAGCCAGAAACTTAGCTTCCTAATTTGGAAGCAAGTAGTTAGTATCCAACCGAAAAAATCCCATCTCTTACGTCTTCAAAACCGCGGCTGATCCGCGGCCAAAAGGGGGTTTTGGCCGCGGATCCGCGGCCAAAAAGTGAGATCTCATGTTGATTTTTCTGTCCTTGCATCTTCATAACATGTGGTGATCAATGGAATCTTTGTAAACAGGAAATACTTTCTTTATTTCTGCCAGATTTGATTTCTTTAGTTTGCTTTCTTAATTAGGCAGGTTTGCTTTAACAACTTGATTTCCTTGATTTTAGTCCTGAAAATTCTGCACAACAACTCAAATGATATTTAGTAGAGTTTGTTTTCTTAAGATTTGGTCAATGATATTTTTTGCATACATTTTCCTACCAATTGCTAATTATAATATATAAATACATGAAAATAGTCTTTTTACAGATAAACTCTCATATGTATCATATATTATAATAAACACCTTTTCTAATATAGAAATAGTAGAAAAAATGTAATAACAAATGTGCAGTTTTATCAACTGAACATCTACCATGATGCATTCCTCGCTCCTACTGTCACCGAGAAGACCGTAGTATCTCTCAAGTGGATGAGGAACCCTACCAGATTCGCGGAGAGGCTGAGTTTCGTTGGAGACTACCGAATCCTTTGGTTTCACCAAATAATCAGCTGTTAGTTTGTCTAGCAGGAACTCCTTCCAGTTCTACCTCATGACCACAAATTTCTTCACAAGAAATTCCTTTTCTAAAAAAGTGGCATGTTGAACAAAACACCTTTTGCTTCTCAGTTAGGTAGAAGATATACCCTCGCAAATGTTTGAGATATCCTAACAAACTTACAGAACTGACCTTGCCTCGAGTTTGTCCGGATTTTGCCTTTCAACATAGGCCAGACAACCCCATATTTTAACTCGTTTAAGACATGGTCTCTTCCCATTCCATATCTCATATGGAGTGGTAGGCACTGATTTAGATGGAACCCCATTCAATAGGTATGCAGTTTCTCAAGTGCATAACACCCAAAAAGAAACAGGTAACTCAACAGTACTCATCATAGAGCACACCATATCTCATAGGGTGCGATACCTTCTCCCCGATATACCATTGTGTTGTGGTGTATATGAAGGAGTAAGCTGAGAGAGAATCATATTCTCCTTTTAGAAACTCCAGGAACTCCATGCGCAAGTATTCTCTTCCTCGATCACATTGAAGGACTTAATATTTCTACCCGTCTGGTTCTTTAATTTCAAGTTTATATTCCTTGAATTTCTCAAAAGTTTCAGACTCATGTTTCAACAAGAACACATGTCTGAATCTTGAGAGATTGTCGATGAATGTAATGAAGTACGAAGAACCAACCTTGGCATTTGTAGACATTAGACCGTATACATCATCATGTATCCGTCCTAAGAGTTCAATAACTTTTTCTCTGTTTCCAGTAAACAGAGTATTGGTTATTTTACTTTTGAGACAAGACTGAAAAGTACCATAAGATGAAAATTCGAACAGATTCTCATATTCATCCTTATGTAACTTAGTTGGTCGTGTCGCATTGATATGGCCTAGTCTGTAATGCCTTAAGAAGGATTCGTTCATTTCTGAACTATTCCTCTTGTGTGTGTTCTAGATATTTTGAACCGTGGTTTGATTTAGAACGTATATGCTATTATATAACGTGCCTGATCGAATTAACTCTTGATTCAGGAAAATGTTCACAACATTATCCTCCAATACAGAATTATATCCTTCTTTAACTTAATAAAGAAACTAATGTAATATTGTATATCAGGTTCGGTATCTAATAACATTTGTTCAAAATCAATGTATTAATACAAGGTGATATTTGTCAACTGATTTGGCTACAACAATTGCACCATTCTCTAATACTTAGAGACACATCACCCTATCTCAGTTCTCTAACTTTCTGTAGCCCATGTAATATATTACATATGCGGGATCCTGTCCGGTATCACATATCCAGGACGTAGAGGATACTGAAAAACAGTTCTCGGTAAGGAACACACCCGAAGAAGATGCATCTATATGCACTTTCTTCGATTGGGTGGCATGGGAATCCGGAAATTCCTTTATTTCCTGCTCGGACTTATAACAATTATAAGATAGAGCGGAACCGACGTTCCCTAGCACAGTATAATAAGTAGGTTCGGTCAATGCATCCATATTATTATCTTGATTAAGGCGTGATATGGTCGCTACCAGGAGAGAGAAAGAGAGAGAGAGAGAAGAAAACACTCTGCGTGCGCTCTTGCAAGATCAGATTGGTTATTATTTTATCTAATCAGGATGGCTCTCACTGTTTTTATCAAATCTTTCTTCAAACCCTAAAAGGTAAGACTAGCCGGGATTAATTACACTCTACAAGTTCGCCAATTTTTCGGCCAGGCCATTGTCGGTACTTTGAGGGAGGGTCCCCGTGCTTTCGCACGGACCTAATTAAGATAAACCTCGTTTTTCCAGGGACGTAACCTCGTTAACATCTTTCTAGACACCTACTTGATCGGCTAATTGTAATGAGTAAAACTCTCTCAGGAGTAACTCTTACTCGGAGTGGGTTTCGGGATCCAACTATCTCATAGAAGGTATGCAATCTCATTGCAAATTTCAACACTTGAAATTCCCGATAATGGTTTTTACCCCTAGTTACTTATGACCTTGACTATAATCAACATATCACAAGTATTAGTCAAGTTCTACCCATCATTTCATGATTAATTAGACCCACTCACATGACCCTTGACTATAATTAACATAATGACATGAATGTCCTAATTAATCGCATCATATGCTGTGTAGGAGGACATCACTTAGTTACCGTACAGTACGTCTTGACTATGATCAGCATACGCAGCACGAATACTAAGTACTCCACTTCCTAAAATGACGGAGGGTCTGCGGATGGTTTTTTATAAAAACCTTTAACGTTTTGAACTTGATATCGTCGTAGAATCGAGTGATTTTGAAAAGGAGTATTTTTTAGGCTTTTACTAGTTTTGCTAAAGCGGTCACTCCCAGTGAAGGAATCTCGGCTCTTTCCTTATCGAATAAGGTGCAAGATATTTCACAAATACTACTATGCAAAACAAAAACTATAGAAGCAATCAAAAGACAAACCGAGTGAGTTGTAGCATCTGCTAGTTTCGCTAAAGAGGTCACTCCCGGTGAAGGGATCTCGGCTCTTTCCTTATCGAATAAGGTGCTGGATATTCTACAAGGAATACCGCTATGCAAAGCAAGAACTAGAGCTATGATTGTAACCCAGTTGGTATTTCTATGCGTGCTTAAATTTTTTAATTACCGCAATCAAGACGGTGTCGCTTGGTAGTTAGCCGGTTGAGTACGGGTCGATCCACATGGGGACGGAATCCTTTTCTTTATGTTCTAACGAGTTAAATCCGGTAATTGGATAGGTTTTGTTTTAAAATCTATGAATGAGAATAAGTTGATAAAAAGCTTGCTAGGGTTAGGATTAGCTTAGTTCGAGATAGGGATCTTCTCACATCTTTCAATGCCTTAGTTATGAATATAGGTGTTAGGGTAATCGGCAATAACGGGGATTAGCATGACTAGGAAGAAACTTACAAGTCTAAGCCAGGCTTTCCATGCTTAGTTTCTTCCTTTTTGTCCTTGTCCGTCCGTTCTTGGCTCTTAGCCCTAATCTCCGGTTAATTCAACCACAACCGGTCTAACTAGGGAATCACCGCTATCATGTAGGATAGGGTGCCGTAGTAAGCAGATTGAGCTTGAATTAAAGGGAGTCCGTATTTAAAATTATTGGGCAAAGAAAGGAGTGAGAGAGATTTTCTTCTCTCAAACCTTCATTCTCCTAGCCCTAACAAGTGAGGAATTACCCACCCATTAAAAAGATATGAAAACAAATTTTTTATATTTTTATTGAAGACCTAAATTGCAGATAATAAAAGAACAAATAAAATTTGCAGATAATAAATTGCGGATAAGAAAAAATGCAAGATAAAATAGAAAAAAAATGCAAGATAAAATAAAAAAATGACTTACTTTATTGATGACCTCTCAAAAACGCAGTACAATGGAATTTAAATTTTAGATCTAGAAATTAAAAAGAGCCATAAAAATAAAGAGAGGCATGCCTAATTTAGCTTTGAGTTTTCCTATTTATAGATAGAAAAAACCCTAGGTTACATTCTGATCCACACATGAATTTACAAAACTACCCTAAGAAAGCGGGGTCAAAACACCGACACCCCACCGACACGTGCATAACGCGGCCGCGGAACCGCGGCAGAAGTACCTGTTTGGCCGCGGTTCCGCGGCCATTTGGTGGATTCATGGGCCCATTTCTTCAGGGTTTTTTCATGTTACTTTTATCTTCTGTTTTCTTCACTTGGTTTCTCAGAATCTCTTCAATCTCCTTCCAGATTTCCAACAGTGCAGAATGATGTGGATTTTTGCCTTGAGCTCCGTGTTGAAGTCTTGGATCTTATGTTGCCCTTTTGCTTTGTGCATTAAAGTTTCTAAATGATTTTCCATTTGTTCCTTGAACTGATAGGCAGTATCATACGGATTCATCTGTTGTTGGTCGTAGTCTCACATTTGTAGCGACTTTTCATGAATTTCACTGTAACGAGCTGAGAACTTGTAACCTTCAACTATTTAGCAGATATGAATCAAAAGTACCTACTTATATACAATGTGATTAAGAATGGGCGATATAAAAATGCAAAAATCTGATATGAACAAGCTACCAGTCTTTTTAAAACAAGTTTCTACAATATCTTTAGGTTTTTTTTTCTTTTCATTAATCTCATTAATGAATTCCCATCAATTTATGCTTCCCACGTATCACAGAAGAAACGAAAGCAGTAATATTTATTATATATCATATATATAAAATATAAGCATTCGTCTCAGAATAACAAGTGATCACATCACAGAATATCAGCAGCCGAAGAACACATATGAAATATTGGATATACAAGAAATTCCGTGTTCTAAATTAAGCTAGTATAAAACACGGATTTCACAGTTGCGATGAATAGCCAAACCCACATCCTTAGACCCCTACGAGAGCGGCGAGCAACCCTCCCAATTCTAGAGTTAGGAGACCCGGTCTCGACTCCTCGAGATGGTCTTCCACTGGACCCTAGAACCCGGTTACTTGTGCTCCCCACCTTGGGTCTATCCTAATGCGGAAAAGTAAATAATATACATCAATGGTGACATCATTCTCAACTCGGAGGTGCTCCAATAAAAGAATATTACATACAAACTTTTACATGAATGAAAATGAAAAATTCTCTTCTCACATAAAAAACCCCGGCTATTCAAAACACAACGATCCAATATAACATATCATAGTAACACATAACATCACATGTCATCAACGTAAGTAAATACGCGTATCCCAATTATCGTTGACGTATATTAACGAAACCGGCGATACACTACATATTACATGTTTCCCCCAATCAGAGCAAAGCTCTGTTTTGAAATTCAAAATTTAAAAATTGAAGCAACGCTTCAGATCCAGCGGTAGGCGCGCTGGGCGCCACATGTCGAACACGGATACGCTAGCGCCAGGCGCGCTGCGCCCTAGGCTGTGCACCATGTGTGCGCTAGCGCTAGGCGCGCTGTGCCCTAGGCTGTGCACCATGTGTGCGCTAGCGTTAGGCGCACTGCGCACCACGTGTCAAACACGGGTGCGCTAGCGCAGGCTGTGCTGCGCTCTGAGCAGCGTACCACGTGCAAAGCACGGGTGCGCTAGCGTTGGAATTATAAAATTCCCTACCGTTAGATCAAAAGATCTAATAGTAATGATAAATCATTAATTAATCAGAATTAAAATTTTGTTATGGAAAGATTTCTCAGTCTTATTAAAAAAACAAGAAGATTGCCTTCTGTAAAGCAGAAGCCTTAGGATCAAAGATCCAATGGTGGGGAAACATCCCCAAATCAATCAGAGAAAGATCTCTTTAACTGATTCTGTTGGCTATAGTGCCCTCAAGGCAATTATCATAGTTGCGGACTTGTGATTATGATGATTGAGTGAGGACCTATACCGATAAAACAGTCTTACTCAAAATGATAGTATGCTATCTGGTTTGTCTTTATCATCATGTTGATAAAGCCCATAGGATTCTTGCTTGACTGCCAGCATTATGACGGCGATCATATATGTGGGAGCTGGGGTCTATAAGCACATCCTTAAATGTCCCTAGTCGTGGGAGTATCGAGACCGGGAATCAATACTCCAGTGTAGACTAGTGTATATTGATCGAGACCCCGACGAGGGGCGGTGGCCAGGTCTCACAAGCCATTGGTGTTAGTTTGTTCACCTAAGATAGTATACATGTGCTCATTGGGTTATGAGTACACTGGACGGACTCGCCGGGAACCTGCTAGTTGGTATTATACCTATTGTCAGATAGCAATTCGCAGGTGACATGTGTACAGGTTAATCCGTCGACCTGAGATCGTCATTTGTCTCGTGTGAGTTCCCACTGTGCTTTGATTACTACCCTACCACGGCTCAAAGGAGTCGTGCAAACAGGTTTAAGTTGGGAACAGTCCCGAGCCACATGGAGGCAGTGATCGGATCGTCGGGGATTCGTCTCTCTCGGTATTGGGGGTTGATGTCGCGTTGTGTACGGATGGCCATCACCATAAATCCGTGGCCACGGTGGACGAGAATTACCGATCCAGGATCGATAGTTTCTCAGGTGGTGATGGGTTTCATACCGACACTAAATATCGCGTTGTTGGGGGTCTGACTTTATCCACCCCCTAGACTCGATATGTGATACTCTTAGACGAACAGACCGGATTGTACGGATATTGTCACTGACAGGCTCAGTAGGGGTTCATGATGAGTTTGCTCGTCGGCCTCCCTTTCGCTCAATACCTGGGTAGCCGTTACGTACAGCTAGTGCCGCTGACGTGCTTATGGTTAAACCCACTGCCAGCATATTGACGAGTCTTTAGAGTCCCACACAGAGGGATTTCACGGTTCAGGCGATATAGTGTACATGAGGTATGTTGATACATACAGATATCCGATTAAATATGTGCATTTGCTGCGCAGACTTTAATTGGGCAGTTGATAATACTAGCGGCTTAGGATTAAGCCAGTTTATTAAATCAGGTTTTGATTTAATAATTTATATATGTATTTGTATATACGTATTCCAGTATTATTGTTCACTATTCGTTTTCTCTCTCGGCTATTCGTATTTTGGTACGAATACGCGTATGTGTATTTCGATACATATACCGGGAAGTATTCCATATTTGTACGGAATGACTTCTAGAAGATTTGCCACCTCATTATTGATTTTCCATTTAAGAAAAATCATTTGTTTCATAATGAGGTGGAAAGGTGATTTGGGTCAAAGCATGGGTTTTTGGGCATGTAGTGATTGGTATGGTCTCATTTGTTTATTGTTAATTGGAAAAGGGTTTTTGGTGTGCATTATTTTTGATGGGAGAAGAGAGGGGCCGGCCACTTTTTTGGTGGTGGGATTTTTGACACACTAGCTCTCTCTCACTCTCTCATTATTCACACTCACACCAAAAACACTTAGCCAATTTCTAAGCTCATGTCTTCCATGTTTACATCACCTCCACATCTTCCTTGGTAGCTCAATGAGCATTAGTTTTGAGAGAGAAAATTATGGTGAGAGTATTCTACACCCCCCACTCTCCACTACTAGCGATCTTGGAGAGTCGGTTGGTCCGCTTGGCGAACCTGGAGCTTGTGCCGTTTCCTTCGGGTGGATCATCGGAGATGGAGGAAGACCGGCAACCAAACATCATCAAAAGATCACTAGGAGCTTGGAATGAAGACCGAAGGACACGGATCAACTCGGTATAACAATTCTAACTCTTAGTTAGTTTGCTAGTTTAGGGTTTAAGGTCGATCCGGAAATTGGGTAACGGTAGCGCCGGTTTAATAAATTTTTGTTCCGCATTTTGGCCGCGTTTCGACGGCCGGGGTGCTGCCGGGACCCTACAGATTCAACAAATCAACTTGCCCTATATAAAAGCCCCAAGACTTCAGGTCTGAGATAGAGAAACTGTAACACCCGAGTTCATTTATACCTATTCCAGTTCTCGTACTTCCTTATTTGTGGTATTCTCTTGATTTAACGTATTATGGGTGCGAATGGTATTTTACACTTTACATTGCATTCGACCCGACCCACTTGCTTGAACCTGTTTGATTCTTATTTATAGATTACCGTGACTTGTTGCATGGACACGTGCATCTCAAGATTAGTACATATTGGTATTTTATCTAGTATCGCATCTTTTACATATAACATTTTAGGTCACGTAAAATATTTTAAAAATACATTTCATATCTTGCATGATACCTCTAACCCCGTGGTAGCATCCGCGCATCTTGTTCTCGTCCCGTTCAGTGAAACAGACGTGTTTGGATGGCTATGCGCACGTACGTGCATCCGTTCTTGGGAGTATGCATTTTCGTTACCAGGGCATTCATTTTGAAATTTGGAAGTCGCTTATATTTTTAATATTTTAAATCTGCATTTTTAGACCCGACCCGAGCATGTTTTGGAGTAAGTTTGTATTTGCCAAAATCTCAAAATGGACTAATATTATATTCTTTATATATTTATAAACTATTAATATATTTTAACTAAAATATATTATTTTGTCCTTTTATATATACTAACAGTCAACTTTATATATATATATATATATATATATATATATATATATTATTTATTTTTTAAACTAAACAATCAATCATAACTGATCTCTCTCTCTTTCTTGGCTCTCTCTCTCTCTCTTTCCTGACGCGCGCTCTCTCTCTCTCTCTCTTCACATATATATTTTTAATATTTTCAAAATCTCACAGAATCTCTCTCTCTCTCTTCTTCTTTCTCACTCCTCTCACAGTTACTATTCCCTCCCCGAATCCCGTCACCTCCCTCACCACTACGGTCACCTCCCTCTTATATTTCTTTCCTTCTTCATTTCTTTTTCGTGTTAAACCCACTGCCCGCGACGAGAACGCAACCCTAACCCTAACCCGCGCTCGTCGCCTCCACCGCCGCCGACCATCCTCGTCGGCCCCGACCTCACCCTCGCCTCGTCTCAACTTCCTCTCCCTCTTCCTCTTTCCTTTTCTCCAACCTCGAACCCAACACTGCACCCTCGGCAGCATCCTCAGCCACCTTCACTCGAGCAACCCCTCACCGCCGATCATCTCATCGGCATCGTCACCACCTCCTCTTCCATCTCACCACTTCCTTCATCTCCGACGTGGGGCCGACCAACCCACTGCGACCCAAGAACCCAACACCCTCGCACTAACCCTCCTCGTCGCCGCCACGCCTCATCGTCACCGGCGACCGTCCCTGCATCACCATCACCTCACCCTTGTCTCCTCACCTCTTCCCTTCTCTCTCCCGAGCCCGTGCAAACATCCCGATAGCCCCTCAAGAACCTGCACACCCGAAGCCTTAACCCTAGCCTTCGCCGGAATCTCACCGTCGACGGCTCATCGTCATCGACGACTCCCTTGCCACCTCCTCTGTCTTCAAACACCATCCTCAGAGCACCAGCCCCTTCCTTTCTTCTTCTTCTTCTTCTTCTTCTTCTCCTACAACTTCTTCTTCTCTTTCTACATTCTCGATTTCCGACCGTCGCCGGAGCCGTGCTCGCCGCCGCTGATCCGGGCGACTCTGTGGACGTCCCTTACTTGCGTGTTTAACTTCTTGATGTGTCTGGACCTTCCCGTGTGCGCGTGTGGATGTTGCAACATTTGCCGACATTGGACGCTGCGTGCGCATCCCGTATCGTGATCCAATCAAGGCAAGTAAAACTTGCTACATGCTATTATATTATTTTATACATATTTAATTTCATGATTAAACCTGTAAATTAAACTTAAGGCTATTAGTTTCCATTTTACATTTCGATGTCCGGTTATATCATTTTAGATTTACAACTTGAACCCTATCATGTTGCATTCTGTCTTACTATACGTAGTACCCTCATACATGTTTAAATCATATAATAATTATCTGCATAGCCCACAGTACCTTTTAATAGTTTCTACCCTATCGGACACCCTTTTGCATCCATTTGACCTATTTTTATATATAATTGCATCACTAGGTCATTTAATACATGTTAATGTGATTTTAATATTCCATATTCATTTAAGTGTATGATACTTAATGTTGGAACCATAACCCTAACTCTAATCATAACTGTGCATCTGTATGCCTTAATCTGTACCTGATTGCATATCATATTACAATGTTCCATTTTTATTGTTCCATTAGTACTTCATGCTTGTTTTGTATACCCATACTTATGTTAGTTTGATTGTGGGCACCCACATGATATTGTGTGCACCCCTGACATGACTTGTCACACTCATTACTTGATACGACATGGTACCGTGCAACTCTTGACATGACATGACACCTATATACATTACTTGACCTGACCTGATGTACCTTGGCTTTACCTGTTACCTGATCTTGTTACTAATGCCAACAAACTTTACCTGTTGTCCCTACGGACATTTCCTGTTGTCTATCTAGACAAACCTGTACCTGCCTGATCCTGTGTTGGTATTAGCTCTAGATTATTTAATACCTGACTTGAACACATATAACTTGGGGGTATGGGGAAATCGATGATGAAATCTGACTTGTAACTCGACAGTTTGCTACCTTTACTGATCAATTTGAGAGGCCAGGCCAGCCTTGGGATGATGCTGCTGACATCATCCATCGTTATACACTACCTTTTTAGAGGCTAGGCTAGCCTTGGGATGATACCATGGACATCATTCATCATTACACCTTTTCCTTTTAGTGCCTAGCGGCATGTCTCGGTTTCAGCCCGAGAATCTTCACCGTGATCCCGGGCACGCACTAGATACTATTAAGTTACATCGATGATTCATCAAATTGATTTCAAAGACTTGAGAGTAGTTAACCCAATAGACCAGTTTAGATTACTCACTACACACTACCTTTCACTACCCTGATTTATATTGCTGTTACACCTACTTTACCTTTATGATCATACTTGCATGTCTTTCTACCATGTTTATATAGTATTGCTTGATGTTATGACGCGCTGACGTCTGGGTTTTGCATGGCCCAGATCCTCTACCTTTGTTGCAGACTGATCAGGAGCATTGCCGCTGTTAGACCGAGCGGTGAGGATCCTGTTGGTATCCAGTTTTACTTTCCAGGTGTTTTATTTATTGGATCTTTTGCTTCCGCATATTATTATTTCTTGACTCATTTATTCTGGCTCATGGACATGTACTAGATAGTTTAGTTTACTTTCCTGTTCTTAATATCTCTACAGCCGTAATATGACTGTGGAGGGATTTTTCCCATCCACAGGTAGCATGGTTGGCTATGTTACGTGCCCATCTTAGCGTACTCTGGGAAGCGGGGCGTGACATGGTTTCTTTGGTATCAGAGCCATAGGATATAGGTTAATCGGGTTTGATTCTTTTGTAGTTGAGTATTGGACTCAATACACGAATCAGAATACTCGTGATTAGGAATATGTCATGCCACCTTGTTATCGTGATTCTTGAATCATATCTTTCTTTTATCCTTCGTCTTGACGTTATACAAACAACTTTGCATCTCGGCTTGAAACCTTTTGGTTCACCATTGTTTCTCCCCGTTCCTTGATTCTGATACTAGGATTTGGGCGACTTGAGTGGAGTTATGTAATTGTACCCATGAACTGCAGCATGGTTACAATGCGGTACTCTATTTAAGTAACTTGGAATTCTAGTTTTGATTCATTTCCTTGTTTTATGATCGTTATATTACCTTGCTTCTCTCGGTTTCATTGCTTACCAGTTCTTGTTTTATCGCCAGCTTGAATCATGTTTACCGTGCTTAATCCTCATCAGTATCTTGACTTCGGATGAAGTCATCTCGGTATCTTACTTGTTCTTGTTTTCCCCGCATTAGGATTATTCAATTCTGCTGCATCCCTTTGTTTGTTGTTGTCTTGGGAATGGATTTTTCGCGGAACTTTCCATGCTCATATTGATTGTAAGGAAAGGAAAGTGATTCTCCAGATTCCCGGACATCCGGAGCTTATTTTGCTGGAGGAAGCAGTTCTGTCGGGCCAGTCGAGTTTAGGGCTAGGCCGACAAACAATGTTCTTTCGTCGATGGAAGTCGATAAGAAAGAAGCGCCGGCTATAGTTCGAGAATTCATGGACGTGTTCGAAGACATCTCGGGTTTATCGCCAAAACGAGATGTGGAGTTTGCGATTGATCTTGTTTCTGGTGCAGCGCCAATCTCTAAGGCGTATTATCCAATGGCACCAGTGGAGTTGGAAGAAGTCATGAAGTAGGTTACCGAATGTCTTGAGAAGGGTTGGATTCGTAGCAACAATTTAACTTGGGAAGCTCCAGTTCTTCTAGTAAAGAAGAAGATGTCATAAGGAGGATGTGCATCGATTATCGAGAATTAAACCGGGTGACTATTAAGAACAAGCATCCGATCCCTCGCATTGGCGAATTGTTCGAGCAGCTTAGTGGCGCGAGGGTATTCTCGAAACTGGACTTGCGGTCCGGATATCATCAGGTCCGAGCTAAATCAGAAGATATTTGCAAGACTGCGTTCCGAACTCGGTATGGACATTACGAGTATTTAGTGATGCCCTTCGGAGTAACGAATGCACCGGCGATATTTATGGACTTGATGAACCGAATCTTTCACCGTTCTTGGACCAGTTTATAGTGGTGTTCATCGATGATATTCTGGTCTACTCAGGGAGCAAGGAAGAGCATGTAGAACACTTGAAGATCGCACTGAAGACATTGAGGCAAGAAAGATTGTATGCAAAGATGAGCAAGTGCGAGTTTTGGCTTGAAGAAGTGAAGTTTTTGGGGCATATCGTAGCTGGAGATGGAATCGCCGTTTATCCAGGGAAGATTGCAGCAGTTCAAGACTGGCCGATTCCGAAGAACGTTGTAGAGATCAGAAGTTTTCTTGGACTTGCAGGATACTACAGAAGGTTCGTGGAGAATTGGACGGAGAATTGACCAAGCTTACGCGCAAGGAAGTACCATTTATATGGATGGATAAGTGTGCGTCAGCTTTTGAGGCGTTGAAGCAGAGGTTGATAACCGCACCTGTTTTAACCATACCAGACGGTTCCGGAGAATTGGTGATTCACAGCGACGCATCTGGGAAAGAATTGGGATGTGTTTTGATGCAGCATGGGAAAGTTATAGCTTACGCATCGAGGTAGTTGAAGACCCATGAGAAGAATTACCCAACTCATGACTTGGAGTTAGCAGCTGTGATTTTCGCTTTGAAGATTTGGAGACACTACTTATTGGGCGAAAGGGTCGAAGTATTCACCGATCACAAAAGCCTGGAGTATGTGTTCACACAGCAAGAGCTTAATATGAGGCAGCGTAGATGGTTGGAGCTGATGGCTGACTACAATCTTGATCTTAAGTACCATTCGGGGAAAGTTAATGTTGTCCCGGATGCGCTTAGACGGTTGCCAACAATTCAAATGTTGACTGCACAGAAGGAACTTATTGAAGACTTTCGAAGATTTGATTTGGAGATTGTGTTACCGCATTCTTCGGGACAGTTGATGCAGCTGCAAGTACAGTCGTCGTTGATCGAGAATATTACAGCAGCGCAGTTACAGGACCCTAGATTGCAGAAGTTTCGAGAACGGGTTGAAGCTGGACTTCGAACGAACTTGTTGATTCATGAAGATGGTTCGTTGCGTTATGGTAGCCGTTTGTATGTGCCAAAAAGAGACATTCGCGAAGAACTTATGAAGGAGGCGCACAGCTCAGCATATTCCGTACATCCAGAAGGCATGAAGATGTACCGTGATATACGACAGCATTTCTGGTGGGAAGGCATGAAACGGGAGATTGCCCGCTTGTCGCAAAGTGCTTGGGGTGTCAGCAAGTTAAGGCTGAACATCAACGGGTTGCTGGTTTATTGCAACCACTTCCGATTTCTCAATGGAAGTAGGAACATATAACCATGGATTTCGTGACGGCTCTACCGAGGAGTCCGCAAGGCAACAATATAGTTTGGGTGATTGTTGATCGATTGACCAAGGCAGTTCATTTCATACTATTTCGAGTTGGTCAATCAACAGAAGTTTTGGCAGAACGGTACATGCAGGAGATTGTAAGATTGCATGGAGTGCCGGTGAGCATTGTGTCCGACCGTGACTCCTGTTTCTTATCACATTTTGGAGGAGCTTACAGGAACGTTTGGGGACTTGATTGAAGTTTAGCACAACTTACCATCCTCAAACAGATGGCCAGTGGGAGAGAATGATCCAAACTCTTGAAGACATGTTGAGAGCTTGCATGTTAGACATCAAGGGTTGATGGGAGGATCATCTATACTTGGTGGAGTTTTCGTACGACAACAGTTTCCAGGCTATTATTCAGATGGCTCCATTCGAAGCTTTATATGGTCGTAAGTGTCGTTCACCTGTTTGTTGGGACGATGTTGGAGAACGAAGATTGTTGGGACCAGATTTGATCGTGCAGACAGTTGAGAATGTTAAAACTATCCGGAATCATATGAAAGCAACACAAGACCGACATAAGAGTTGGGCAGATACATCGACAAGACCTCTAGAGTTCGACGTTGGTGATTTGGTATTCTTGAAGATATCACCGACTAGAGAGGTGATTCGTTTCAGAGGTTGAGGAAAGCTCAGTTCTCGATTCGTTGGACCTTTTGAGATCTTGGAACGTGTTGGAGAAGTGGCATATCGTTTGGCGTTACCGCAATCTTTGGCGAATGTTCATGACGTGTTTCATGTATCTCAACTCCGTAAAAATGTTCGTGATGAAACACACGTGCTGGATCATTCGGAGCTGACCGTCCGAGAAGATTTGATTTTTGAGGAGCGACCGATGTCGATTGTGGATCGAAGAGAAAAGGTTCTTAAGAATAAAGTTATCCCTCTTGTACTTGTTTCTTGGGGTAATCGTTCACATGGAGAGTTAACTTGGGAACGAGAAGATGAAGTCCGACAGAAGTTTCTCCATCTATTCTTGTAGTTTCTTGATTGTTTATCCTTTCTTGTTCTTGGAATTTCGAGGACGAAATTCTTTTGTAGTTGGGTATAATGTAACACCCGAGTTCATTTATACCTATTCCAGTTCTCGTACTTCCTTATTTGTGGTATTCTCTTGATTTAACGTATTATGGGTGCGAATGGTATTTTACACTTTACATTGCATTCGACTCGACCCACTTGCTTGAATCTGTTTGATTCTTATTTATAGATTACCGTGACTTGTTGCATGGACACGTGCATCTCAAGATTAGTACATATTGGTATTTTATCTAGGATCACATCTTTTACATATAACATTTTAGGTCACGTAAAATATTTTAAAAATACATTTCATATCCTGCATGATACCCCTAACCCCGTGGTAGCATCCGCGCATCTTTTTCTCGTCCCGTTCAGTGAAAAGGACGTGTTTGGATGGCTACGCGCACGTACGTGCATCCATTCTTGGGGGTATGCATTTTCGTTATTAGGGCATTCATTTTGAAATTTGGAAGTCGCTTATATTTTTAATATTTTAAATCTGAACTTTTAGACCCGACCCGGACGTGTTTTGGAGTAAGTTTGTATTTGCCAAAATCTCAAAACGGACTAATATTATATTCTTTATATATTTATAAACTATTAATATATTTTAACTAAAATATATTATTTTATCCTTATATATATACTAACAGTAAACTTTATATATATATATTATTTATTTTTTAAACTAAACAATCAATCATAACTGATATCTCTCTCTCTCCTAACTCCCTCTCTCTCTCTCTCTCTTTCCTGACGCGCTCTCTCTCTCTCTCTCTTCACATATATATTTTTAATATTTTCAAAATCTCACAGAATCTCTCTCTCTATCTCTTCTTCTTTCTCACTCCTATCGCAGTTACTATTCCCTCCTCGAATCCCGTCACCTCCCTCACCACTACGGTCACCTCCCTCTTATATTTCTTTCCTTCTTCATTTCTTTTTCGTGTTAAACCCACTGCCCGCGACGAGAACGCAACCCTAACCCTAACCCGCGCTCGTCGCCTCCACCGCCGCCGACCATCCTCGTCGGCCCCGACCTCACCCTCGCCTCGTCTCAACTTCCTCTCCTTCTTCCTCTTCCCTTTTCTCCAACCTCGAACCCAACACTGCACCCTCGGCAGCACCCTCAGCCACCTTCACTCGAGCAACCCCTCGCCGCCGATCATCTCATCGGCATCGTCACCACCTCCTCTTCCATCTCACCACTTCCTTCATCTCCGACGTGAGGCCGACCAACCCACTGCGACCCAAGAACCCAACACCCTCGCACTAACCCTCCTCATCGCCGCCACGCCTCATCGTCACCGGCGACCGTCCCTGCATCACCACCACCTCGCCCTCGTCTCCCCACCTCTTCCCTTCTCTCTCCCGAGCCCCTGCAAACACCCCGATAGCCCCTCAAGAACCTGCACACCCGAAGCCTTAACCCTAGCCTTCGCCGGAACCTCGCCGTCGACGGCTCATCGTCATCGACGGCTCCCTTGCCACCTCCTCAGTCTCCAAACACCAACCCCAGAGCACCAGCCCCTTCCTCTCTTCTTCTTCTTCTTCTTCTTCTCCTACAACTTCTTCTTCGCTTTCTACATTCTCGATTTCCGACCGTCGCCGGATCCGTTCTCGCCGCCGCTGATCCGGGCGACTCTGTGGACGTCCCCTATTTGCGTGGTTAACTTCTTGATGTGCCTGGACCTTCCCGTGTGCGCGTATAGATGTTGCAACATTTGCCGACATTGGATGCTGCGTGCGCATCCCGTATCGTGATCCGATCAAGGCAAGTAAAACTTGCTACATGCTATTATATTATTTTATACATATTTAATTTCATGATTAAACCTGTAAATTAAACCTAAGGCTATTAGTTTCCATTTTACATTTCGATGTCCGGTTATATCATTTTAGATTTACAACTTGAACCCTATCATGTTGCATTCTGTCTTACTATACGTAGTACCCTCATACGTGTTTAAATCATATAATAATTATCTGCATAGCCCACCGTACCTTTTAATAGTTTCTACCCTATCGGACACCCGTTTGCATCCATTTGACCTATTTTTATATATAATTGCATCACTAGGTCATTTAATATATGTTAATGTGATTTTAATATTTCATATTCATTTAAGTATATGATACTTAATGTTGGAACCATAACCCTAACTCTAATCATAACTGTGCATCTGTATGCCTTAATCTGTACCTGATTGCATATCACATTACAATGTTCCATTTTTATTGTTCCATCAGTACTTCATACTTGTTTTGTATACCCATACTTATATTAGTTTGATTGTGAGTACCCTCATGATATTGTGTGCACCCCTGACATGACTTGTTACACCCATTACTTGACACGACATGGTACCGTGCAACTCTTGACATGACATGACACCTATATAAATTACTTGACATGACCTGATGTACCATGGCTTTACCTGTTACCTGATCTTGTTACTAATGCCAACAAACTTTACCTGTTGTCCCTACGGACATTTCCTGTTGTCTATCCAGACAAACCTGTACCTGCCTGATCCTGTGTTGGCATTAGCTCCAGATTATTTAATACCTGACTTGAACACATATAACTTGGGGGTATGGGGAAATCGATGATAAAACCTGACTTGTAACTCGACAGTTCGCTACCTTTACTGATCAGTTTTAGAGGTTAGGCCAGCCTTGGGATGATGCTGCAGACATCATCCATTGTTATCCACTACCTTTTTAGAGTCTAGGCCAGCCTTGGGATGATGCCATGGACATCATTCATCATTACCCCTTTTTCTTTTAGTGCCTAGCGGCATGTCTCGGTTTCAGCCCGAAAATCTTCACCATGATCCCGGGCACGCACGGGATACTATTAAGTTACATCGATAATTTATCAAATTGATTTCAAAGACTTGAGAGTAGTTAACCCAATAGACCAGTTTAGATTACTCACTGCACGCTACCTTTCACTGCCCTGATTTATATTGCTGTTACACCTGCTTTACCTTTATGATCATACTTGCATGTCTTTCTACCCTGTTTATATAGTATTGCTTGATGTTATGACGCGCTGACGTCTGGGTTTTGCATGGCCCAGATCCTCTACCTTTGTTGCAGACTGATCAGGAGCATTGCCGCTGTTAGACCGAGCGGTGAGGATCCTGTTGGTATCCAGTTTTACTTTCCAGGTGTTTTATTTATTGGATCTTTTGCTTCCGCATATTATTATTTCTTGACTTATTTATTCTGGCTCATGGACATGTACTAGATAGTTTAGTTTACTTTCCTGTTTTTAATATCTCTACAGCCATAATGTGACTGTGGAGGAATTTTTCCTATCCACAGGTAGCATGGTTGGCTATGTCACGTGCCCATCTTAGCATACTCTAGGAAGCGGGGCGTGACAGAAACCCCCCTATAAACTTTGAGAAACTCAAAAGAAAGAGAGCAAGCTCTTGAAAGAAGATTATTTTTTCAAGGTAAAGATGATGAATGATGAACACAGAAATGAAATTATCTCATAAAAAGAAGAATTATCTTCTTAAAAGATCATAGATCTACAAAGACCAAAGTCTTTCATAAAAAAGATCAAAAGATCTCATTATAAAAACAAAGAAGTACTTATTTCGTTCACAGATCATAGATCTATAAGACAAATTGTCTTTCTGAGATCATGAACATCTCATCATAAAGGGGGAGAAAATCATTAAATTTTCTTATAGATCATGGATCTATAAAGGCAAAGCCCTTTCAAAAATAAGAACTGTTGTTCTTGAATCTTGAGACAAAGTCTCTTTTAAAAGAACATAAATTTGTTCACAGATCACAAAATTGATCAAATGCGCTTTGCGCTTTTGAACTGCGCTTTGCGCTCTTGAACAGCGTTTCTGCGCTCTCTGGACCGGCGCTCAACGCAAAATGCGCCACATGTCAACCACGTATGCAACTTGCGCTTTGCGCTTTTGAAATAGCACACTACGCTCATGGGCTGGCGCTCAGCGCTAAGCGCACCACGTGTCACTCACGTGTGCGCCACTAAATTGAAAGCGCAATGCGCTCATAAATTAGAGCTTAGCGCTCATAAACTGGCGCAATGCGCCCATCATCTGGCGCTTAGCGCCAAGAGCGACACGTGTCTTTCACATGTGCGTTACTTGGCAGAAGCGCATTGCGCTCATTAAATGGCGCAAAGCGCCTGGCGCGCCACGTGTCGCGTTGACAGAACATAAATTGTTCTTTAATAAGCCAGAGCTCTGATGAATGCTCAACATTCAATACAAGACAAAAATATTGTCAAAAGGGCCAAGCCCAAATAAAGGCTCAACAGCCCAGAACAATGAAATGTTAAACATTTATTGGACTTAGCCCAATATTGGCCATAAGTCCTCAATTTATATTTACTTGAGCCTATCTGCTCATGAATATTTAATAGATCTTAGTCCAAAATTGGACTACAGATTTTTCAACCAACTCACACCGGTTCGAGGATATATCTCTTTACTCCTCTGATATTTGTCATTGTAATCCTTCAACGTCTTCAGAGAGGTGACGGGTCCCGACAACCATACATTTCATAGACTATGACGTCTTTAAACCGGACTGTGGGGTCCTTAAACTCACGGACTACGATGTCCTTAACCTGGACTGTGGGGTCCTTAAGCCCATGGACTATGATGTCTTTAACCTTGGACTGTGGGGTCCTTAAACTCACGGACTATAATGTCCTTAACCTTAGACCACCATGTCCTTAAACTGGTAATCGACCGCAATGTCCCTAAACTAAACAATAGAGTTCAAATGCTCTTTTGTTGGATCCAAATGATCCTGTTAAGTTGATCTTAGTCTAAAATTAGACTAACGTATCCTTAACAAACGTTTAAGTTGATCTTAGTCTCAAATGAGACTAACGTATCCTTAAACCCAAACCAAAATCCAAATCTAAGAAAATACGGATTTGGACTAATCCACGCCCTACGGGCGACAACATAAATTAGTCTCCGTATACAATCCACGGGCAACCAAAAACAAAACAAACACCCACGACACGAAATGACCATCTGGAGAAGGTGAAAGTTGTTACCAGCGATGCGGTAGCGTAATTAACTGCAGGGGCTTGCTCCTGCAAGGAAGAGCTTCCCCACAATCAAAAACCCCTCATCAACGAGGGGGAATCTGACAAAGTCTGCTACATCGGCCGCATCCGTTTAAACCTTCGATACATGGTGCCATAAATCAAATTGGCATCTTCGGAGAGGTGGACGGATAGCACCAATTAGCATCTGCCCCGAAATTCAGGCGAGACATTCGCCGCGTCTTCGTGCGTCTTTCGGCGGGGAACAGATTCTGGCATGCCTGGTGGGACCTTTTCCTCTTTCCACTCCACACTTCATGTATCGTGTTCGCGAACGAATCGCGGTTTTCTATGGTTGCCTGTGGATTCGAGGTACTAAGATTTGGTGTCTTGCTCCGTGCAGAAAACAGAAGATCAATGGTTTCAAACTGCACTAACTGCAACTGCAACTCTCGCTCCGTCCCGTCCAGAGGATTGACTTACAGGCCCCAAGCGGCCTCCATATTTGCTATGCCGGTAGAATAGGTGACTCAGGCCCCCACCGGGCTATTCTTCGGGACTATGCTCCCACCGATGAGTTTCAATGCCCCAATGTCGTCGCAAGAAGCTCCAAAGAAGTCGGTCTTTAATCGGCTTACAACTACCGCGGCCTCTCTCAACGGGTCGCCCAAGTCCAATACCTTAGTTTTCAGCAAACTGGGCCAAACCTCAAGCGGGCCCATGAAGAAGCCCGCGATACCTGAAGCGGCCATCCCGAAGCGAATAGCCATTCCTGCTCCTAAAGTCGTCAAGGTAGCTTCCCCTGCTAAAGGGTCAGTCTTCACAAGACTGTCCGTTTCAGCTCTTATTCCATGCGAAGTCACGAAGGCTGCTTCCCCTGTTCGAAAGTCGGCCTTCGCAAGACTGACTATCCCCTCTCAATGGACGTCAGTCTTCGACCGGCTAGCGCCAATAACAGCCTCTCCTCGAAACAGGGGGCATAACAAAGCCATCCCCATAGCCGAACCAACACCATCTGCGCGACATACTCGCTGTCGTCACTGGCGCCGAGTACGGAAGGCTAGGAGCAGCTCTCCGTCTGGATTTACTCCACCAGCTCCAACGGTGGAAGTCAATGCTATTGTTCCAACTGGGAATAGCTTCGAGCTGCTTAATAGGGTGCGCAGGAATTCACCCACTGCCGTACTGAAAAAATCTCTTCCACCCGTGGGGAATGTTATAGAAACGAAGCCGGAGCAGTCCCCTCAGCGGCTGTCCTCCAAAATTTACAAAGTCTAGCGACAGGTTCAGGGCTCAGTAATTGATCAAGATTACTCTCGCCGATAGAAAAAGGTGAAGGTTCAGCAGGAAGAGAACCGTCCTGTCAAGCCACAAAGGACGACAACTACCTGGATGCCCGCTGCAACGGCCCCCTCAACGTCAACTGCTCAAAAGAGAAGGAGGCCAGAGAAAGCCCCTGTGACTACGGCAGACCACAAAGACGTTGAGCCCAAACGCCCCAAGTCTGGGGGTATAATGGTGTATACTGTTTATATGGCTTCCGGAAAAGAGGAAAGCCGCGCTTCTACGGGTCACCGACCGCTCACCCGATCCGTGACAAAAGTCCAAGAGCAGCAACAGAAGCTTCAGGAAATGCTAACGCAAATGGCCGCACTCACCGGGCTAAAAGAAAGCCCTGAGGCGTCATCGGAGCAGCGTCATGAACAAGAAACCGATGCTGACTTCCTCCGCAGAGTCCTCGAAAAGAGGGACAGAGAAGCGGCAGAACAAGCGTCTAATATAAAATGACGCTTCTCTTCCAAGACATGGTCGGGATGATGTTACAACCAGAACCTCCAGCTAAAGACCCTCCTATCATCATTGAAGACGACAGAGGTGAGACATCGAACACTCCTCCGGCTCTTTTAGCAGCCAAAGAGGAAACCATTTCCAAGGCCGCTCTGGATGACTATATTGCTCAGCAAATACGAGCTCACCAGGCGAATGAAGCGGCCGGCCAAGTCGTTAAAACTGGGCGACCATATCCAGGCTAGTATGACCAAATAAGTTACCCGCCGGGATATACGATCCCCAAATTCCATGTGTACAAGGGGACAGGCAATCTCCATCAACATGTCGCTCAGTTCAGGGCTTTTTGCGGCAACACCGGGGGTGATGATAAATTGCTACTTCGTCAATTCGTCGGTAGCTTGTCGGAGACGGCATTCGAGTGGTATTCTGAACTTCCCAACGATTCTGTCAAAACTTTTGCAGAGATGGAGCTACTATTCACCCAGCGTTTCGCGAGTGCTAATGAACGCACCCCAATAACGGCATTGATCAATGCCAGGGTGAAGCCTGGAGAAACAGGGGTCCAATATGCAATACGATGGCGAAATTTGTGGTCGAAATGCGAGCAGCGCATCGAAGAAGCGCCTACGGTAAGCATGTTCGTGGGTACTCTTGACCCTTAAGCAACTATTTCCCAATTCATGATGTTCTTCAAGCCGACCACGTTCCAGGTCTTGACTAACAAGTTGGCCCAAATGGACCAGATGGGTCATAGACCATCTCCTTCAAAGACGGATTCTCTGAATGAAAAGGGGAAAGGAAAAGCAACTTTCGTTGCTACTACTCAACAACAGCTGAGCAACTTAAAACCGGTTGTTCGCCAAAACAACGTGCGTCCACGCCTATTCCTCGAGGAAAGACTGGGACGTCCTTACTCGTTTCACCAGGATAAAACGAGGAGACTGTTCGAGCTGGCAGTGCGCAACAGGCTTATAAATTTACCGGATCCAAAACGTCCGTTGCAGCCAGGTGATGTCAACAATCCTAATTACTGCCCTTACCACCAAGCAGTAAGCCATCCAATCGAAGATTGCTTCGTCTTCAAAGGCTAGATTGAAGACCAATAACAACAGGACAAATTCGCGTTGTCTGACAACTGGAAGGTGAACCCGCCACAACCACATGCTCAGAAAAAGATGGACACGTCGGGGGCATCATGCTCTTTTATAGGGGAAGCTCCATGAGAAATTGTTCGTTCGGCAAAAACTAAAAGAATGCTGAAAGATCTTCAAACATGCCCGACCTATGAACAGTGGACCGAAACGTCCTTGAACTAACAATGAACTACTATGTCCTAAAACTGGCTGATGACCGAAACGTCGTTAAACTACTACCAACCCGCGGCATCCTCAGGCTGACGTGGTAAAAAAAACGGTACGTCTACAAGCGAAAAGGGCACGGATGAAAACCCGAGAGGGCTCCGTGAGTAAAAACAGCAGGGCTACCGGCGAGTTCTGTGAAAACCCAAAAGGGCGCAATCTCGTTAAAAGGCATTTGCAAGGTCCTCTCGACCTTGTAAGGAGAAACCACCTGCGTGAGATCCTTACGACTCATAAGGGAACAACACACTTAGGGATCCCCACGATTCCTAAGGAGAAATTACACTTACGAGATCCTCACGACTCGTAAAGAGAACCCTCCTGTGAGACCCTCATGGCTCATAGGATTCAAAAGCCTTAAGCTACAGGGGTCTGAACCTGTTCTTAAGCAGCCATCACAACCTCCAATGCTGCCCTACAAGCGGCCAAATATTGACCCTTGTGTACAATCCACGGGCACGAATAAATATTTCCCTAACAAAGTCCCATCCGTGACTAGGGATATGTCTACATGGTGAACAACCCTTGTAAGTCCTCTCGACTTATAAGGAGAAAACACTCTTGTAAGATCCTTAGGACTTACGAGAAGCCACACACTGAGGAATCCTCACGATCCCTAAGGAGGAAACGCACTTACGAGATCCTCACGACTCGTCGGGAGAAATACCTTTTTGAGACCCTTACGGCTCATGAAGTCAAAAGCCTTAGTCGACAGGATCCTAACCCTGTTCGATAAGCCACCTTTGTTCGACATCGACAGAGGCAAATGATGATTCGTTCCTGGCAATATCCCAGTTGTAGCGGTGCTGATGCCGAAATCAGCGTCTAATTCCAAGCTTGCAGTAATAAGCTAGCGAGCCACACATGCATACGAAATAGCCGAAATGATGGGGCAACTTGCAACAAAATCAGCAAGTAAAAATGTATGCATGCAAAATAGCCGAAATGATGGGGCAACTTGCAACAAAATCAGTAAGTAAAAATATATGCATGCAAAATAGCCGAAATGATTGGGCAACTCGCAATAAAAAGCAGCGCGTAAAAATAAAACAAAATAGCCGAAATGATTGGGCACCGCGAAAAATAACCGAAATGATTGGGCAATCGTGACTTTCGCGATATAAAAGCTGAAATGATAGAGTATCGCGGAAAGGAATAAAAAAATATTCTGAAAGAGTGAAACTTATGCCCTACAGGTGATATCACATCAATCCCTGTATATAATTCAGGGGCGCAAACAAAGAAGGAATCACACCTTCCCTACCCAGGCTTCATCAGAAAATGAAGCCAAATCTCAACGGTTCAGGGATACCCTAGAGATCATCAACAGCGTTCCTCCCCATTCCAGCAGCATTCAGATGCTATAATCAACTCTGGAGCTACGGTAAAGCCCCTACTCTAAATCTCGATGGTTCCCAGACAACCTAGAGACCACCTCGACATTCGTCTCATTACAGCAGACGAAACGTCAGCAAAATGGAGTGATGGCAAAATCCCAACTCCACCTCAGCATTCGTCTCATTACACCAGACGCAATGTCAACAACGGCGTTCCTTCGCAGTCCAGCAGGATGCAGATGCAACGTCAACGAAAGACCTCACGGTCGGAACAAGGCGGAGCGATGGCAAAATCCCAATTCCACCTTAGCATTTGTCTCATTACACCAGACGCAATGTCCACAACGGCGTTCCTTTGCAGTCCAGCAGGATGCAGATGCAACGTCAACGAAAGATCTCACGGTCGAAACAAAGCGGAGTGATGGAAAAATCCCAACTCCACCTCAGCATTCGTCTCATTACACCAGACGCAATGTCAACAACGGCGTTCCTTCGCAGTCCAGCAGGATGCAGATGCAACGTCAACAAAAGACCTCACGGTCGGAACAAAGCGAAGTGATGGAAAAATCTCAGCACCACCTCGACGTTCGTCTCGATACAGCAGACGGGATGTCACCACAGCGTTCTTCCTCTAGCAGGATTCAAACCCGACAATCAAACAACGGAGCCACGGCAAAATACCTAGTTCCAAACCTCGACGGTTCACCAGCAACCTAGAGACAACCGCGACATTCGTCTTGATACAGCAGACGCAATGCCAGCAAACGAAGCGAATGCCAAATTCCTAGCTTCAGGGTCTTGACGGCAACTCATATAAAACCTGAAAGACCATCGGAGATCATCCCACACAAGCGCGGAGTGGTCACCACCTCGACGTTCGCCTCGATACAGCAGACGATATGTCATTACAGCGTCCTTCCTCCAACAAGATTCGGACACGCCAAAGCAAACGAAGCGAAGGCCAAATTCCTAGCTTCAGGGTCTTGACGGTAACTCATATAAAATCTGAAAGACCATCGGAGATCATCCCACAACAGCGTGGAGTGGTCACCACCTCAACGTTCGTCTCAAAACAGCAGACGAGATGTCACCACAGCGTTCTTCCTCCAGCAGGATTCAAACGCGACAATCAAACAACGGAGCCACGGCAAAATACCTAGTTCCAAACCTCGACGGTTCACCAACAACCTAGAGACAACCGCGACATTCGTCTCGATATAGCAGACGCAATGCCAGCACACGAAGCGAAGGCCAAATTCCTAACTTCAGGGTCTTGACGGCAACTCATATAAAACCTGAAAGACTATCGGAGATCATCCCACCCCAGCGCGGGGTGGTTATGACTCATCGGGGCTCTCCAAAATGAGCCTAATCTCAAGTAAAAAGCGGCATGGCAAAATTCCTAACGCTTGCTCTTCCGACGGTCAAACTGCCGAAGAAGATTGCTTGAAGACGTCTTGTCCAGCCCCCGAAGGGATCAGAGACACGACAGTCGTAAGGCTACTCGAACAGCAAGATTGCCTATCGAGGAATACATCAGCCAACGCGACGGTACGACGGACAAAACCCCAGTACCACAGACCCTAACGGACCTCTGTCGTAAAGAGCAGATGTTAACTGTGACGTTAGGATATTCTCGCGAGAACTGCTCGATTTGTCTCGACTCGTAAGGAAATTAGTGTCTTTGCGAGAACTTCTCGATTCGTCTCGACTCGTAGGGAAAAACCTTAGGCAATAGGGATAAGAACCGGTTTCCTAAGCACTGGGGCCCTGCAAGTCGGTCCAAAATGGACTCTTGCATACTATTCACGGGCCACACTCTCCAAAGTCGAATCTCGACAAGGAGGGAAACAACCGCTTACGAGTCCTCTCGACTTGTAAGAGGGAAAATTCTCTTGTGAGATCCTTACGACTCTCAAGAGAAAACGCGCTTAGGAATTCTCACGATTCCTAAGGAGAAAATACACCTGCGGGATTCTCTCGAGTCGTAGGGAGAAAAGTCTTCATGAGACCCTCGCGGCTCATGAAGTTGAAAAGTCTTAGGTAGCAGATCTGAACCTGCTTCCTAATCCACCACTACCTCTCAAAGAATTCAAAATAGAATGCTCTCTATCATCTACAGGCTACGCTTACTGAGATAACATGCCGGCAACAAAGAAAAGAGAAGAAAGCGACAGTGAGGAGAACATTTTATTCACATTCAGTTAAGCATTCAAGGCATACCAATTCATGCATGTGCGAAAAGGTTTGATGTATGAAATAAACACATAAAAATGAAAATTCTTGTTATTCATACTTCAGAAAATGACTACATTGAGAAAAACAGCAAATAAAAACATAACTAGAATGTTTACAAAGGCACGACATCAAATCCAGGGCATAAATTGAGGAACTCAAAAGTAAAGCCATCTAAAATGTTCCACGCCTTTCGAACCATCCTAGTATGCTTTCTTTCGCGATCACAAGTGTCGGAATCCTCACTGATGTCCTCCACCCTCCGATAGGCAGCAAATATTGCCGCCTGTTGAAAAGCCTGATGCAGAAGATCGACAAGATTGTCTAGCCTTCTCTTTGAGATTAGGCCCATCAGATACACCGAGTGCACCTTGTCCTCGGCATCATCCAATGCCTTAAGCGGCATGCCGGTACAGAATAGAGGAAGCGCTCCCCAGATCGCTCCCACGATAAGCTTCAAGAGAGAGGAACGTCGAGGAAGCAGTCGACCATTGTATGCACCAAAGCGACCCATAATTTCGGCACACTGGGCGTTTGTGAATTCTCGATTTTGAGAACGGCAGAGTGATCGGATGTCTCCGTAAGAGATAATCTCATCAAGATCAAACAAATGAGCAGCCATAACGTCTGAAAAAGAAAATCAGTAAGAGTTAGTAGACAGACTGATTAGAAAAGCTTATTAAAATAGATATGGAATTTAAACGACTCTTGATATCCTCATGGAGAAAACAAATTCTAATTATGACACCTAATAAATTCGAATTTGTGAGAAATCCTAAAAAAGGAACCTCATTTAATATGCGACCCTTTGGGTTAAGGAGTTAAACTCCTCAAGAGCAATGCTCTGCAGACAGGAATGACACCTATCAAATTCAATTATGAAAGGAATGTAAAGAGATTCCCCGAGAATGCTAAGAGCCCGGCTCTGTAAAGATGATGAAAAAACCCATCAGAAAAAAAATTAAAATCATTTTTTTATGAATTAAAAATTCTAAGATCTCCTTAGATCTATGGGTTCATGATCTGAAGAGAGCAAAGCTGTATTAATGAAACCCTAAAGGGGTTTTCTTTAGATCAAAGATCTATGAAGAGCAAGACTCTGTTAATGGGTAAAACCCTAGTTTATTAAAATATTTAAATTTTACCTAATATTTTAACAGAGTTTTTTACTCTTAAAAAAGTTCTGAAACAAAAGAGCTATGCTCTGAATAAAAGTTCTCAAAGAAGAAAATGAAAATCATCTAAGGGACCAAAGGTCCTATTTATAGGCATTGAAACGCCTCTTCAACTTCTGAGTTGATCTAAGGGCACAGATGTCGCCACCGTTGCACTCACATGTGGGCCACATAAGCGCAACGGTGGGGGGGCATTTATTTCCCCCAATCAGAGCAAAACTTTGTTTTGAAATTCAAAATTTAAAAATTGAAGCAACGCTTCAGATCCAGCGCTAGGCGTGCTGCGCGTCACGTGTCAAACACGGATGCGCTAGCGCCAGGTGCGCTGCGCCCTAGGCAGTGCACCATGTGTATTCTAGCGCTAGGCGCGCTGCGCGCCATGTATCAAACACGGGTGCGTTAGCGCAGGCTGCGCTGCGCTCTGAGCAGCGTACCATGTATCAAACACAGGTGCGCTAGCACAAAGTGCGCTGCGCTCTGAGCAGCGCACCACGTGCAAAGCACGGGTGCGCTAGCGCTGGAATTATAAAATTCCCTACCGTTAGATCAAAAGATCTAATAGTAATGATAAATCATTAATTAATTGTAAGTCTACGGTAGCGCCCTGGCCGTCAATCCGAGGCCAAATGCGGAAACAAAAACTTTTAGGAAACCGGCGCTATCGTAGTCTTTCACCCAGATCGAACCATTAACGCTAAACTAGCAAACTACTAAGAAGTGAGAGTGGCTATACCAATCGATCCATGTCCTTCGGTCTTCGGCCACCATCCCAAGCTCCTCGCGGCATCTCCGATCTCCGGTCTCCTCATCGGAAAGGGCACCACATCAATGAGTTTTTTTACGGGCTCCCGCTTCATCCGAAGCAACTCGGACACGAAGTTTGCTAGCCGACATGTCCAAGGTGATGTAGAGAATGTGTGTGATAAGTTTGTCTCAAGCATCCATTGATTCTCAACACATGAGAGTGTATGGATGGAGGTTGAAGATGATGCCATTAGTGGAAATGGTGAGCTAGAGGAAGAAGAAGAAGAAGAAGAAGAGGCTTTCTTTTTCTATATGTGTGAGATAAAAGATGAGAGCACTAGAATGATAATCCAAGAGCCAACCTCAAGCCTATGGCTGCCCTCTCTCTCTCCATCCATCATTTCACACCCTTAATCAAACACTAATATGACATTTGCACAATAAAAGAGACCATGAGTCACTAAACATGTCCATGTCACATTTAATGCACCTCATCATGAACTAAGCTCATAATTTCCACCAAAATAAACATTAACCCAAATGTTTACAACAATAAAAAAATATGGCAACATCTAAAGTAAACTCGTGACGGATCACAAGGATACCCCTCACCTGTATATACATACATGCATCCGCATTCCGACTGAATGCGAATGCGATGAGACTAAAGTAATCCAACAAATCTAATACTAGGATCCGGCTTAAACCAAAGCCCACTAGTTTGATCCATCCGATCATGATCCGTGCACGACTGCACGTATATGATCGAACCCTGCCATAATACCATACGGCCTCTACAACGTTTCGCCCGAAACTTGAGAAACTGTCTATGGGGGACTCTAAAGACTCGTCAATACTTTGGCTGTGGATTTAACTACTAGCACGTCAGTGGTACTAGCCGTACGTAACGGGCTACCAGGTATTGACCAAAAGGGAGGTCGATGAGCGAACTCATCCTGACACTCTACTGAGCCTGTCAGTGACAATATCCGTACAGTCCGGTCCGTTCGTCTATGAGTATCGCATGTCGGGCCTAGGGGGTTGGTAAAAGTCAGACCCCCAAAAGCGGTACAAGTCGTATCGGAATGTAGCCCAGAACACCCTGAGATACTACTGGAATACCTACCAGTAAATCTCCTGCCTTGGCCAAGGACTTCGTGTAATGGCTTTCCTAGACACAACGCGATCGCACCCCCAATACCGGGAGAGACGAAACCCCTGCCGATCCACTCACTGCCTCTATGTGGCTCGAGACTGTACCCAACTAAAACTTATTTGCACGACTCCTTTGAGCCGTGGTAGGGTAGTAATCAAAGCACAATGGGAACTCACACGAGACAAATGACGATCTCAGGTCGATGAACTAACTTGTACACATGTCACCAGGGAACTGCTATCTGACGCTAGGTATAAAACCAACTAGCATGTTCCCGGCGAGTCCTGTCCGATGTACTCATAACCCAATGAGCACCTGTATACGTCTTAGGTGAACCAACTGACACCAATGGCTTGTGAGACCAGCCACCGCCCCTCGTCGGGGTCTCGATCCGTATACACTAGTCTACTCTGGAGTATCGATGCCCTGTCTCGAAACTCCCTCGACTAGGGACCTTTTAAGGATGTGCTTATAGACCCCAGCTCCCACGTATATGATCGCCATCATACTGCTGGCCGTCAAGCAAGAATCCTAAGGGCTCTATCAACGTGTAATAGTAATCTGTAATATCATCTAAAGCATGTACACGATGATAAAGATAAACCAGATAGCATACTATCATCTTGAGTAAGACTGTCCTACCGGCATAGATCCTCCCTCAATCATTGCAATCACGTGCCTGCGATCCAATAATTGACTTTGAGGGCACTATATCCAACAATCTCCCACTTGCACTCAAGGCTAATTATTGCGATGTCGCATACTCACAGCCCGTGTGATACCGAACACCCAACTCCTCTACTGATCAGTCTCACAAAGCCCATTTTATTCTTCGAGAATCAGAAAGATCCTTTTCGAGTTTGAATTTGTTTGGATTCGAGGAATAGCCTCAGTGAGTGGATCCGTCCTAATGTTTCTTTCTATGTCTCTCTTTATCTCAAGTTCACGAAGAAAGCCATCTCCTGAAATGAGCAATACCTGTCTTAGAATATGTCTGGATATCTGATGGAACCTAGTTCATAAATGAACTCCAAATCCAAAATTCTTAGACTGTATCGTCAACTAAATTTAATCAGTATCCTGCGTCATGCCTCCCTCAGTGTCCGCTTGGATCACCTGTCCAAACTACTGCCCCTCATCACAGGGAAAACTATAACTCTGACAGTCACTCTGTCATCCAGGTCACCTTGGAAGCCTGGAATGATAACCGTCTCCTAAAAGAGACTGTTGTTATCATATCCCTAGAACATCCACTTATGTTCTAAAACTGCTTTCGAATGTTTCTCCAGGATTGGATTAATAACAACTTATTGCATTTAGTGCAAAAACAACATCTGGTGTGGTACTTGACATCTCATGATTAACTCAATAGCCTAAACAAGTGATATGCCAATCATGCACATCCCGCTCCCTTTTAGTCTGCAAGACACCTTTAGAGAGGGTGACTCCATCACCTGCAGGTATACTGCCGTGCCAGGAGTCGTCCATTCTAAAATACCTGTAGAATGCTGTCTAAGTACCCTGATTGGGAAACTACCCAAATCTAGATCTAAAACCATAGATCTAGTAACCAGAATATCTGATATTATATCTATATCCTATGTAGAGAAACCACTGTGTGACAACCAAAGTATAACTGATCGTAGTATAGGAATTTCACTTCCTACTATGTGTATGTCATCCATATACCAGGACATTACACCCTACTACCTTCTTAATAGATCCATCCTCTATTCTGATGAAGTCAAACCTATGACTGTCACATCAGAAATAGATGATCTATCTCCGCTATATCTGCTTTAGTCCATAAATAGATATAAGCTACTTGTCCACTATGCTTTCGCTGCTCCCACTGACCACGACAACCCTCTGGCAGAGTCATATATACGTGCCCTTCTAAAGCTAGTTTAGAACGATGCTATACGCATCCTCCTGCCGGGTCTCATAGCCTAGAACAACGATAGTGTCAAGTCTGGGAAAACAAGAACCTCCCTGTCACCGTCCTTGAGGCTACCGGAGTACCTCTCGGGTGCCTGAGGTTACCCACCATATCTGCGGAGTGGCCAATGGAATGTCAAACCTGATTGAATCTTTAGGTTCTCATCAAATTTCCAGTAATTGTTTGTGGTTCTGGAATCACTTCCAGTTCTACCATACTCCCACTACTGTTTTATAAAAAAAATCCATTTTTATGAAAACTATGGAGAGTCTAGAACAATATCATTATTTATCTTCCAGATGGTAGAAAGTCAACTCTCGTCGTAGCCCGGGTCAACCCACAAACAACCATTACAGAAACGTGCCTTGAGTTATCCAGAGTCTGGTTTTAAGCATAAGCCGGACAACTCCATATACCTTAACATCGTTAAGATAAGAGCCATTCTATATCTAATATAGAAACAGATGCACTGATTTAATTGGAACCAGATTCAAATCATGCAGCTGTCTCCAGTGCATGTCAACTAAATGGAGAGAGGCCGATCAGTATTACTCAACTTAGGAGTGCATCCAAAACATGAATAACCTGAAAGAGAAACAAGTTTCTCAAAAACCATTACTATCAACTGAATACCGGATACAAGTATCTACATCTTCGATCACCTTGAAGAATCTTGATACTTGCAACACCTGGTTCTCTACTTTATTCTTATACCTATAACTTCTCAAAATTTGGACTTTGTGTTTCTACAAAACACTTGTCTAAAAACTAGAGAAGTCACAGGTAAACAGAATATAGTATAAGGACCAACCCCTTTGTCCTAATGGACACTAGACAACATACATTACTTTGTATAAGTCCGCTGAGTTGAATAACTCAAACCCTGTGCGTCGTAGGTTGAAAACTGTACTATGGTTATGAAGTATTACACCGCTTTTGAATGCTCCTTACCTAACCATCAACTGATATAGGTAAATGTCATGGACATTATTTCAAAAAGTTATATCTCACTTTATAAAAATAAACGTACAGATATATCAATTTGAAATTGGTACATAACAACGGATATTCAAAACCAAATATCTGCCATCCGGCAAACAGCCCAGGCGATTTCCTCAAATATCACCAATTACAACGAATCCCGATATAATGAGGATGATCACCCAATTCCCAATAACTTACTCCCACTCAACATCTGTAAAACCATACAGATGTGAGAATCAACCTGGTAAATACATACCCTGAAGTAAGGGCTAATTGGGAAATCTGTTTTCTTTTAACAATACACAGTGAGACTGAAACATGAAAATATTTCGAAGGGGTATCCTAGTATTCCTAGTAATGCCTCTTCCATTATCAGATTTACAACTGTAACCGTATATTTTTTTGCCATCTCTCCAAATCCCTTTATATGTCTTTAATCATTATCTTCTGTACACCACCTTTAGGCCAAATGGTTTTCTTCCTTCCCTACCGTTTGGCACCAGCCTATGGTTTGGAAGAAGACTATCCAATAAGCATAATGGGTCTACTCTCCTAATCCTAGGAGTACTCGTAATCTGAGAGAAGGTGAAGATAAAAGACAACTGAATAAACCTTATTCCTATTTCTCCTGAACCAGAATCCATCCCCGAACTGGAACAAGTTCCTTCGAGTTAGTATATAACCATACGATGGAATATCCAATAACTGTTGATCTTCGTAGTGATACGGGGTGTTCTGGAGAAATGCCAAGGTGAAGTAGGAGTGGCGATGAGATATGTGGTTTGGTTATGAATGATAGCAGTTGCAATTTACTTTGCCCTCTTTCTGATCCCTTTATTTGTCTTTACTTATTACCTTCTGCACACCTCACTTAGGCTGATTGGTTTTCTTCATTCCCTACCTTTCGGCACCTGCCTATGGTTTGGAAGAAGACTATCCAATAAGCGTAATAGGTGTACCCTTCTCCTAATCCTAGGATCCCTCACAACCTAAGAGAAGGTAAAAGGAAAAGACAACTGAATAGTCCTATTCAATCTCTCCAGAACCAGAATCCATCCTCGAATTTGGAACAAGTTCCTTCGAGTTCGTATATAACCATACGATGGATTTATCCAATGGAAGTGGACGTTCGTAATAATACGGGGTGTTCTGGAGAAATGCAAAGGGTAAAAGAAGGAGTGGCAATGATGTATGCAACTAAGACAATCCAAAAACCAGTGTTTTAAGAAGGTTCGGTCATCTTGGTCACAGAGTCATAGTCTAGGGTCGGGTCATGGTCGTAGCCAAAGAGAGAGAGAGAGAGAAAACACTCTGCGTGCACTCTAACCTAGATCAGATTGGTTATCACTTTATCTAATCAGGAAACCTCCCACTGTATACTTAAATTCTCCTCCAAACCTGAAAGAAGAATTAGTCGGGATCACCCGAAGAGTAAACCAACTCATCAGTGGGAATCGGGATCCAACTATCATCGCATGATGACGTAATGGAATCCACTCACGTTATCACAATCCAGAAGGTATGCGCATGCCTGGCAAGTTTCAGTTTCTTTAGAAACTCCCGATGTGATTTATACCCCAAGCGGCTTACGACCTTGACTAGGTCAACAAAGCATAAACCGCTAGTCAAGTTCAACCCGTCATTATTCTGGATTGCATTACCCACCCGTACGTGCCCTTGACTAGGTCAACAAGGCCGCACGACTGTCCTAACCAATCCCATTTATGTAACAAATAAGCACCACTTAGCTACCGAACACTACGTCTTGACTAGGTCAACAAACGCAACACGAATACTAAGTAATACCCGTAAGAAATGACGGAGAGCTAGGGCTGGTTTTTGGCAAAAAACCCTTAACGTAATGAACTTGATATCATTGAAGGAACTGCATAGCTTTTTACAAAAATATAGTGGCGAAAACCTTTTGCTGAAGAGGTCACTCCCGGTGAAGGGATCTCGGCTCTTTCCCCGTAGAATGAGTGCAGCATATTCCAACTGAATACCACGATGCAAAGCAAGAAGTAATCGACTATAGTGAAGTTATTACCCTGATGCAAACTTCTGTCCAAGGGGTCACTCCCGGTGAAGGGATCTCGGCCCTTGCCTCGTCGACTGAGGTGCTGGATATTCATAACCGAATACCACTGTGCAAAACAAAAGAGAACGTCCTTATAATAACAGCTTTTTAAAAAAACATTCCAACAACATCAAACAGGTTTGTTTAGCTTGTATTGATCCGAATCAATGCAGTCACATCAATTAATCACACCACAAAAGAACAAAAATACGATGTACGTATATGCCATCCGTATTCGCCACTAGGTCCCGTCATCACCCGTTAGGTTACTTAACTAACGACAGAGCGGGGACTGGACTAGCGCGGGTGTAAAACATATACAATATCTACTAGTATATATATAGCAATATATAATAATCGCTCCAGGCGTGACCAATGCAACATCACAGAAAAGTAATAAGCATCACAGAACAATACAGATAATCTGGGAGCCCCGGGTTTCCTTTGAGCCGCAACTGAAACCCGACGTTCTCCTGGTCGTGTGGATAGCCTGTGCAATGAAATCCTAGACCCCTACGGGCGCGGCAAGTTACCCGCCAAAACCTGAAGCGAGGCAGCCCCCTTCAGCAAAGTGAATGGACCACCCAACACTTCACGGAATCCGGTAACTTGAGCACCCCTCCTTGGGTCAACCTATACCCCCTACGAGTGCGGCGAATAGCCCACCAATTCTATAGTGAAGCCCCCTCCGTCTCAAAGCCATGAGATGCGGGCCCGTTGCCCTCTAGAACCCGGCTATCCGTGCACTCCACCGCGGGGTAATCCTAGTACAGAAAAGAAATATATATACAACGGGTACATCGATCTCAACCCGGTCGTGACCCAAAAGAATAATATACAAACAGGCAGAGACGGCAATCCACATGTCGGACGCTCGCCCCGCAATATCAAATGTACAAATGTAATCAAACTGTACTACCATTGCTCCAGGCTATCCACCACGACAAATCCGTAACATCACAGCACAACACAGAACATCAACATGAATGTCACGTTCGCAAATCCGTCTAAAAGAGTTATAGCAATTAGACAAGATTTACCGCTCGAATGACATTCACGGTCACAGATATAATGTAAGCACTGTGAACTAACTTATTTAAAATTTTCGATCGACAAAATTTCCCGAAGTGGGCCCTAAGTACAAATCCCAGTACTTAAACAAAATATGGGTCCAAATAAAAATATCCAGAAACCACAATTCCATGTACCTGACACCCAGAAGAAAAATGAAGCGCTGAGTCCACAATCCCACCGCGGAACTGCAACTAACATGCCTGTTCTGCCGCGTTTCCGCGGCGGTATGGTGAGATCATGCTTTCAAATTTCTTCAGGGGTCTTAGAAAAGCCTGCTCGATTTTCTGACATACTAAAAATAATTTTTCGACCACTTTTAAAATTAGGCAGAAACTTGAAGATTGTACCCAACTAAAACCTATTTGCACGACTCCTTTGAGCCGTGGTAGGGTAGTAATCAAAGCACAATGGGAACTCACACGAGACAAATGACGATCTCAGGTCGATGAACTAACCTGTACACATGTCACCAGGGAACTGCTAGCTGACGCTAGGTATAAAACCAACTAGCATGTTCCCGGCGAGTCCTGTCCGGTGTACTCATAACCCAATGAGCACCTGTATACGTCTTAGGTGAACCAACTGACACCAATGGCTTGTGAGACCAGCCACCGCCCCTCGTCGGGGTCTCGATCCGTATACACTAGTCTACTCTGGAGTATCGATGCCCTGTCTCGAAACTCTCTCGACTAGGGACCTTTTAAGGATGTGCTTATAGACCCCAGCTCCCATGTATATGATCGCCATCATACTGCTGGCCGTCAAGCAAGAATCCTAAGGGCTCTATCAACGTGTAATAGTAATCTATAATATCACCTAAAGCATGTACATGATGATAAAGATAAACCAGATAGCATACTATCATCTTGAGTAAGACTGTGCTACCGGTATAGGTCCTCCCTCAATCATTACAATCACGTGCCTGCGATCCCATAATTGACTTTGAAGGCACTATATCAACAATCTCCCACTTGCACTCAAGGCTAATTATTGCGATGTCGCATACTCACAGCCCGTGTGATACCGAACACCCAACTCCTCTACTGATCAGTCTCACAAAGCCCATTTGCGAAACTATTGCATTCGAGGAATAGCCTCAGTGAGTGGATCCGCCCTGATGTTTCTTTCTATATCTCTCTTTATCTCAAGTTCACGGAGAAAGCCATCTCCTGAAATGAGCAATACCTGTCTTAGAATATGTCTGGATATCTGATGGAACCTAGTTCATAAATGAACTCCAAATCCAAAATTCTTAGACTGTATCGTCAACTGAATTTAATCAGTATCCTGCGTCATGCCTCCCTCAGTGTCCGCTTGGATCACCTGTCCAAACTACTACCCCTCATCACAGGGAAAACTATAACTCTGACAGTCACTCTGTCATCCAGGTCACCTTGGAAGCCTGGACCGGCGCTCAACGCAAAATGCGCCACGTGTCAACTACGTATGCAACTTGCGCATTGCGCTTCTGAAATAGCGCACTGCGCTCATGGGCTGGCGCTCAGCGCCAAGCGCACCACGTGTCACTCACGTGTGCGCCACTAAATTGAAAGCGCAATGCGCTCATAAATTAGCGCTTAGCGCTCATAAACTGGCACAATGCGCCCATCATCTGGCGCTTAGCGCCAAGAGCGACACGTGTCCTTCACATGTGTGCTACTTGGCAGAAGCGCATTGCGCTCATTAACTGGCGCAAAGCGCCTGGCGCACCACATGTCGCGTTGACAGAACATAAATTGTTCTTTAATAAGCCAGAGCTCTGATGAATGCTCAACATTCAATATAAGACAAAAATATTATCAGAAGGGCCAAGCCTAAATAAAGGCTCAACAGCCCAGAACAATGAAATGTTAAACATTTATTGGACTTAGCCCAATATTGGCCATAAGTCCTCAACTTATATTTACTTGAGCCTATTTGCTCATGAATATTTTACAGATCTTAGTCCCAAATTGGACTACAGATCTTTTAACCAACTCACACCGGTTCGAAGGTACATCTCTTTACTCCTCTAATATTTGTCGTTGTAATCCTTCAACGTCTTCAGAGAGGTGACGGGTCCTGACAACCATATTTCATAGACTATGATGTTTTTAAACCGGACTGTGGGGTCCTTAAACTCACGGACTACGATGTCCTTAACCTGGAATGTGGGGTCCTTAAGCCCATGGACTATGATGTCTTTAACCTTGGACTGTGGGGTCCTTAAACTCACGGACTATGATGTCCTTAACCTTGGACCACCATGTCTTTAAACTGGTAATCGACCGCAATGTCCCTAAACTAAATAATAGAGTTCAAATGCTCTTTTGTTGGACTTAAATGATCCTGTTAAGTTGATCTTAGTCTAAAATTAGACTAACGTATCCTTAACAAACGTTTAAGTTGATCTTAGTCTCAAATGAGACTAACGTATCCTTAAACCCAAACCAAAACCCAAATCTAAGAAAATACGGATTTGGACTAATCCATGCCCTACGGGCGACAACATAAATTAGTCTCCGTATACAATCCACGGGCAACCAAAAACAAAACAAACACCCATGACACGAAGTGACCGTCTGGAGAAGGAGAAAGTTGTTACCACGATGCGGTAGCGTAATTAACTGCAGGGGCTTGCGCCTGCATGGAAGAGCGTCCCCACAATCAAAAACCCCTCATCAATGAGGGGGAATCTGACGAAGTCTGCTACATCGGCCGCATCCGTTTAAACCTTCGATATATGGTGCCATAAATCAACATGGCATCTTCGGAGAGGTGGACGAATAGCACTAATTAGCATCTGCCCCGAAATTCAGGCGAGACGTTCGTCGTGTCTTCGCGCGTCTTTCAGCGGGGAACATTACACTTTCGGTCGCAGAAAAGAAAGTGAAAAACTATAACATTTGGAATCCGCAACCACCTTAGACATCATAAACCCAATGTATCACATACTTTGGATTTCATGCCTAACCAAATGAATTCCTTAGACATCACATGCCTAACAATTATAAACCCCGGATTTTAGTCTCGATATTGAAAACACTTTCCAATAACCTGTCGGACAATTCAACAAGATTCCCGATAACCTGATCGAATGCTCTTCGGAAACTTTAGTAGACGGCCGCACCCTCGATGCCATCGACGAAGTGCACTTAGGCGGAACACCGCAGCCGCGAGCACCCGAACGGATGCTTTTGGCGACAGGGTTCTCCTACAGTCACTTGGTCGGGGCTATGGGGCGTGGCTATCTAGTAAGGTTACCCGGCGAGTATCCGCGTACACTACGTAATTGCGACGGACTTTTGATTATATCAAAATCCCGTGGCAACCGATCAAATGAGACTAAATTGCTAGATTTATAAAATTCAAACTAGTTATCTCATAACTAATTATGTGGATTTCAAATATTGTATCACAATCACAGATAGCTAAACGAAGTTAAACTTTTCGATCGAATAAGCAAGCACCCAAAAATTCCCAACAAGCTCAACACTTGAGCGGAATTTATAAAGCACCCAGAACACGCCACAGCTCCTATGAACCATCCGTAGAAGGGCTGGCCCATGCCTCACTCATGTCGCCACGGAACTACGGCAAACCCTACGGTATCACCGCGGTTCTGCGATCCAAAAAGTCAAGTTTGGGTATCGTTCTCTAGAGGGACCACAGAATCGCTTGCATGATTTTCTGAAGATTTTAAACTTGGAAAAAATCCAACACTTGGAAAATTTCCAGCGGGGAAAAATTGGGTTATTGATATCCGTTCAAACTTTTTAATATCGTCTAAATAACCCGAAAATATGTTAGAATTACGACTGCGAAATACTCCGAGTTGCCTTTGCAGAAAGTTAATATCACATGCAAATTTAGCAAAAACAAATAACACCTGAAATACCAAAACCCAGAGACTGGAACACAGTACAAATTTCAGCCCAAAACTCCAAAATAGAATCGAGCAGGCCGGTTTTATCAGGCATGTAGCCAGCCAAAAGAAGGCGGATAGGGTTCAAATTTGTATGGTGTTCATGTTGCATCTCATACAACACTCTGTAGTTGTTTAAAAAAAATTTAGAGGCCTTTAAAAAATCGACAGAAACCAGATTTTCATGTTTGAAGTTTCGGAGCAGTTTCGGTTTCGTAATCTAACAAATATCGTTTAAATCTCTAGCTTAGCTCTGATACCACTGCAGGGTTCCCTAGGGCGGCGGCAAGGTTTCGGGAGGTATTGTCCATGCCGTTTTCAAAATTTTGCCGTTCTAAAGAACTCTAACCTAGAATCTTTAACTAGAGATTTAAACAAACTAACAATGTTAACATCTTAACATCTAAGTGACTGAGGAATACAACCTTTGTAGACCTGTCCTTCACTTCTAAAACTCCGTGTAGTAGTCCTTTCGCTCTAAGTAGTGAACTCCCGAACTCTAGTAAGGGTTCACATGAAAAAATGAACAAGTTTGCTCGAAGTCTTCGAGACCGAAGATGATTTACGTCGAGGAGACTTAAGCTCATGCTACCTCTTCACTAATGGTAGATTAGTGAAGCAAACACCCTAAACTAAATGGCTAATAGTAGAGAATGATGAAGTAGGAAATGAGCTCACTTTAGATTTATTTTCTCACAATATTTTCTCACTTAGAAAAAAGTGAGCAAGCTTTTTCTCATGAAGAAGAAGATAAAGAATCAAGATGAGAGAATGAACTCATGAGGTGAGAATAGCAACCATGGGTGAGTTAGTGTCATACACTAACTCATGCAGAGAATAGACCATGGGTCAACAATAATGGTTGGGTTAATAAATATCTTCAAGTAAAACAAAATGAGTGGACTTGGTCAAAGGTTCCACAAGCTTCTATAAGCTTTAACCATGTGACTAATTACCACTAATTTGTGAATTACCAAGATAAATAAAACCTTAGAATTATCATAACTATGGTGTAAGTCTCATACACCCATGTTGCATGTGGCATCAAGCATGACACAAAATAATATACTTTAATATATATCACATATATACTAAGTGTACACAAGTGAGAAAAGAAATCTTAAGTGGGCTAATATTAGTTAATGTAAGATAATATACCAAATATATAATTATATATTAAATTATTAAATCAACACTTGATTTAATAATCCGGCTATATCATATACGACCGACTAATATCAAATGTAACAATCCATCGAATCAACACTTGATCCGATATCCGGGCTATATCACATACAACCGTCTGATATCATATATCGCGAGAATATAATACGGTATCACATACACGCATTTATCCTGGTCCCGTACATATCACATATGTGCTCCTACTTCGTTTCGCATGAACCAAGAAACCTCTGAGCAGGACTCTAAAGACTCGTCAATACGCCGGCAGTAGGTGATGATCATATCAAACACCTACAAGCCGCAAGCGGTCTGCTAAACGTAACGGCCATCCGGGTATTGAGCGATTAGAAGATCAACAAGCAAGCCTTCTCGTACTCCTGCGAATCCAATTAGTAACACTACCGTACGGTCTGGTCTCTTCGTCAGATATGTCACATATCACAGTCTGGGGGTGGTAAAACGTCATGCCTCAATAGCCTGATAAGTCATACCGATGCAAGATCCATAACGGTTCGAGAAACTACTGATAACACTTACCAATAAATCTCAGCAACCCTGGCTAGAGATTTCATGTTATGGCCAATCGAGCATAGCGCAACATCAACTCCTAATACCGGGAGAGACGAATCCCCTCCTATCGCTCATCGCCTCCATGTGACTTGGGACTGTACCCAAAAACCACCTGTTTGCAAGACTCAGTAGAGTCATGGTTGGGTGGAAATCAAAGCACAGTGGGAGACACACAATACTCTATGACGATCTCGGGTCGACAGACTAACCCGTACCAGTGTTACCAGAGAACTGCTATCTGACGATAGGTATAATACCATCTAGGAGTTCTCGGCGAGTCCGTTCAGTGTACCCAGAGTCCACTGAGCACGCGTATTCCATCTCTGATGCCAAACACCAATGGATATGTGATCATCCATCGCCCATCATATGGGTCAAGAAGCGTATACGCTAGTCTACTCTGGAGCATCGATACCATGTCTCGATACTCCCTCGACTAGGAACAATTATAGGGTGTACTTATAGACTATCCTTGGCCCTACTAGTATGATCTCCATCATAGTCCTGGTAGTCAAGTACACATCCTAAGGGCTTTGTCAACATGTGAGAGCAAAACAACATCACTTATACAAGTCAACATGTTAAGACAAAGAGTAACCATATAGCATACTATCATGTCGAGCAAGAAAGTCCTCTCTATATATGTTCAAGCACCCACTATAATATACATCACATGCAATAATGGCCTCTAGGGCATACATATAACTAACATAGAGTTGCATGTAATGTCACGTCCCGCTTCCCAAAGATATGGAAATAGTGACGTGCTAAGGTCCGCAACCTAACTGTGTCGAGGATGGTCTTTCTCGATACAGTTACGTTAAACGTATAAATAAATCATGCAGGCAATGTACTAAAACTGATAATAAAAGCAAAAGTATTTATTTCCATTAATTAAAATTATTACATCCCAAAGTACTGAAAGCAATTAAACAATTTTATTATATTGATGAAAAGAAAGCAAGTCCTAAACAGGTGGGCAATAGAAGAGCTATTCTAATACTCTTGCATCAACTCTGCGTAGTCTTCATTAGTGGGCTCCATTCTATCGTCTCCTTCTTCATCAAGCCCATCCTCATCTAAAGGACGTTCCAAGGACAGAGAAAGAGAAAGGAAGTCCGTCAGCAAGTGTCACACCCCGCTTCCTAAAAGAAGGTGAAGGGTGGTGTAGAATGGTCCGCAACCAAACTGTACAGAAGGTGGTCTATTCAATACAGTTACCTTAAGTATACGAATATCTATAATATGCATGATATGTACCAAAACAAAATAATAAAAGCGGAAGGCATTTATTTCCATTAACCAAACTTTATTACATCCCCAAAAGAAAGAGTAAAATAAACTAAATAGTTTAATTATATTGAAGAATAAGCAAAAGTCCTAAATATGTAGGCAAAAAACAAAAATAAAACTAGCTAATCTTCCGTCGTCAAGTTCGTATAATCTTCATTAGTTGGCTCCACACCTCGATCCTCGTCATAATATTCATTCTCATTTAACAGACATTCCAGAGATAGAGAAGAGAACAAGAAAGTCCGTCAGCGAGTAACACTCGGGTAGGATTGCCTCATAAGGAAGTAAAGATACTAAAACGAGCAAATGTATATATGTATGGCGTGTGTGTCCAGATATAATGTATATAGGTATAAGGGTATGAGGTGTATGCAAATAAGGTATGTTGCATAGGATATATGTGAATAAGAGTATGTTGTATAAGGGATATATGAATAAGAGTATGTTGTATGAGATATATGTTAGGCAAAATTTCGCATTAGTTTGTTAAACAAGAGTCCGGATACTCGCGATTATTCCGTTGTGGCCACGGAACAACAACTAGAGAAGTGATGTACCGTTTCACTTCCCGGGATCATGATTGAGTAGTAGGGGAATCCGAGTTCCGCATCTTCTTGCCTAATCAAACTACCCATCCCCGTTATTCAGTGTAAAGATTTTGAGGAATTAGAGTTAGTGCATATATCATCTAGATATGGAATTTCCACATTGTATGTTAACCATATATTGGATTATTCGCCCTCAAAGAAGGGTTAGTATTCGCCCGAATATCGGGTTGGTTTTCGCTCGAATTTCGGGTTAGTATTCGCCCGGAGACTGGGTTAGTAGTCGTCCACACATTGGACTGTTCACCCTGCCTGCAGGAATCTTCATTTATAAGTATTTCATACCTAGGTTCGCGCATTCTAATTCTAACTGTATCATGTGTCATGTATGTTGTAACTTGTATTCAAATAGTTGATCTCCTTTAATATGGCCTTCCACAACCACCCATTTTATCTTGTTATCTTTTAAAGTCTGTAAGGTGCATTATAATAATTTATAGCACGCTTAGTTAATAAAGATCATGGCATTTAATGGTAGGTATTGTTTATAAGAAAGCATGATATTTTAGAGTAATTATAATTTTGGGAAAACCCATGGTATTTTAAAGAAAATGTCTTTTTAATGAAAGATTGTGGTATTTATTTGAAATTATCTTTTAATAAAGTTTTAGATATTCTTTTTGGAAAATTTCATTTATAAAGGTTATGGTATTTTGTTGAAAATAGCCTTTTAGTAAAAAATCAGGGTATTTAAATGAAATTATATCCTTTTAGGATGGATTAAAGTATTTTACTGTAAATAATAATTTTATAAAGTTATGGTTTTTATTTGGGGGTAACATTTTAGAAATACGTCCGTATTGGAAACCGCTGCACATGAGCGGAAAGATTTGTGTCCTTTTCAGGGACGATTGCCTACCAATCACGAATTATTTACGTAAAATATTATCCTATAAAATTAGGGTATTTTATTAAAGGTAATATTCTACGAGAACAATTCCGCGTTGACAACCGCTGCACATGAACGACAGGATTTGTGTCCTTTACATGGACGATTGTATAGTAACCACGGGGTGTTTCATGTAAAATATTACCCTATTAGGGTATCTTATTAAACCTTATTTAATAGGCTAAGAAAAATTAATATAAAAATATTCTCTCTTAGTGAAAGGGGGTTAAGTTGGAAACCATAATACAATTAATATTACTCCGTTCAAAAGGTAAAACGATTTTAATGAAACTAAAGTAATTAATGGATAAGGGTAAAAATAAAATATCATTTTAACGTGCCTGTTCCCACCAAAATTTTCGGCCAAGAGCAGCTTGTTCCCTTGCAAAAAAGTGGGAGAATCCTCAAAAAAAACATGCATCACATGCTCACACGTGACCAGGCCTCACGTGCAGACACGTGACCATTTACAGGTAAAGCCTGTAGACACAGAACAAAATAAACAAATTGGAAATGCTGTATTAGTGGGGTCACGCGCCCACACGTGACCAGGTCTCACGTGCAGACACGTGACCATTTACAGGCAAAGCCTGTAGACACTGAATTAAAATGAAATACTTAATCAGTGGGGTCACGTGCCAACACGTAATAGGCTCTTAAACCATCTGAAACAATAGAATTAAATTATAGATTAAATGCCTTATCAAGTGGGATCACGTACCAATACGAGATAAACTCTTAAACCCTCTGAACAATAGAATTAAATTCTAATTTAAATGCTTTAACAAATGGGGTCACGTGCCAACACGTGATAAACTCCTAAACCATCTGAACTAATTCTAATTAAGAGGGAAATCAAAAACCCTAATATTTCTCTAGATCCTTCCAAACAAAAAGGATCGCGCTCTGTAAAGCATAGCACCGTTGGATTAAAAATCCAATGGTGATTAAAAATCACCAATTTATAGAAAGATTCTATACAAGGAAATATTTTCCTAAAAATCTGCCAGGAACAACAAATAAAATATGTTTTGGATTAAAAATCCAATGGTGAATAAAATTCACCGGGTGATCTAAAAGATCATGTTGGTTACAAAATCAATCAAAATCTTTCAATGAAAAATTGACTAAACAACTTGATTCTTTTCTTTCTCCTATAAATAAGAGCCAAGAAAAAAAAAGGAGAGATACAACAACAGAGAGAAAATAAGAAGAGAATTTAATTCTCCAGAGAGAAAAGAAGATTTCCTCAGGAAAGAAAGAAACCCTAGGTGAGAAAGGGAAAGAGATCATAAGCTCCATAAAACAAAAAGAGAATTTAATTCTCAAACTAAGAGTTTAACTCTTCTGAATAAGAACTTAGTTCTTCCTTTGGTTGAAGATCTGCAGAAGCAGATCTTCCCATAAGTTGAGAATTTAATTCTCATCAGGGAGATTCTGCCATGCAGATCCAAAAAGGGAGAATTGAGTTTAAATAATTTAATTCTTCCAAAATACATAAGAATTTAATTCCTCTAAATAAAATTAGGGTTTAACCCTACAAAAGAATTTAATTCTTAAACAAGAGACTTAGACTTTTCATGCACGTAAAAAGATCGGTACCCAACCTGATCACGTGTGTCCACGTGACTCCCCTCCTCAGTGATCAAATGAGAATGAATGGAATCGGGTCACGTGTTCCCACGTGACCCTTGAACAAACTCCTCAAAATAAGAAGGGAAGAGCGGATTTTAGGCATCTCACGTGTTCCCAATGGCCCCTAGCAATTATCGAACAAAAAAGAATTCTACCCAAGGCAATGCCCACCTAAAGGATGCCTCACGTGCTCCCACGTGACCCCTGACAAACACTATTTTAAAGATAGGGCAAACTGAAGGATTAAATATCCAACGCATGGGCGCCCTCACGTGTCCCTACGTGACCCCTAACAAATCCTGTTAATATCCAAATCATAGCTGCCCATCACGTGCCAACACGTGATAGCCATAAAGGCCAAGTGTTTAACACTTACTTGCATATTCTGAGAACAAAATAGAGGAAGTTTGGGCCCAACACTCAAGCGTTTCACGTGACCCCACGTGAGCGTTTCTTTTCTAGTGTTTAACACTATTTTGGGCACTGCATCCCTAGTGTTTAACACTATTCTGACCGCATCACGTGGGAGCACGTGATAGCTGAGTTTAATCTAGTGTCTAACACTATATCCAAGCCAATCTGAGCTTGAACTAGCTAAGTACCACTTTCTTTTGAATGAACCTCAAACACACTTTTGTCTTCCAAAATTGGTCATCTCATATGACATTCAAAATAATTCCTAGAGCCCTTTCAATTAACTTTGGTTCGAGGGTACATCTTTTCATACCTCTGATACATGTCGTTGTAATTCTTCGACGTCTTCAGAGAGGTGTTGGGTCCCGATGACCAATAACTATTTGGTGCATTTCCAAACCCATGTTTGCATCTGAACTTGGACCGTAATGTCCCTAAACTAAACAACAGAGCCCAAATGCTCTTTTGTTGGACCTAAATGATCCTGTTAAGTAGATCTTAGTTTAAAATTAGACTAACGTATCTTTAACAAACATTCAAGTTGATCTTAATCTCAAACGAGATTAATGATCCTTAAATCAATCCAATTACAGATTCCCCAACCAATATTGGTTCAAGGGTACATCTTTTCACTCCTCTGATATTTGTCGTTATAATCCTTCAACGTCTTCAGAGAGGTGACGGGTCCCGATAACCAATCATCCCATGGACTGTGGGCTCCTTAAACTCATGGACTATGATGTCCTTAAACTTTATAGACTATGACGTCTTTAAACTGTGGACTGTGGAGTCCTTAAACCCATGGACTATGATGTCATTAACCTTAAACTGTGGGGTCCTTAAACCCATGGACTATGATGTCCTTAAGCTCGGACTGTGAGGTCCTTAAGCCCATGGACTTTGATGTCCTTAACATTGGACCGTAACGTCCTTAAACTAATTATGGACCGCAAAGTCCCTAAACTAAAACAATAGAGCTCAAATACTCTTTTGTTGGATCTAAATAATCCTGTTAAGTTGATCTTAGTCTAAAATTAGACTAACGTATCCTTAATAAACGTTTAAGTTGATCTTAGTCTCAAATGAGACTAACGCATCCTTAAACCCAACCCCAAACCCAAATCTAAGAAAATACGGATTTGGACTAATCCACGCCCTACGGGCGACAACATAAATTAGTCTCCGTATACAATCCATGAGCAACCAAAAACAAAACAAACACCCATGACACGAAGTGACCATCTGGAGAAGGAGAAAGTGGTCACCGCGATGTGGTAGCGTAATTAACTACAGGGGCTTGCGCCTGCAGGGAAGAGCGTCCCCACAATCAAAAACCCCTCAACGGGGGGGAATCTGACGAAGTCTGCTACATCGGCCGCATCCGTCTAAACCTTCGATACACGGTGTCATAAATCAACTTGGTATCTTCGGAGAGGTGGACGGATAGCACCAAATAGCATCTGCCCTTGAAATTCAGGCCTGACGTCCCAACGTCCCGGTCGCGTCTTTCGGCGGAGAACAGATTCTGGCACGCCCGGTGGGACCTTTTCCTCTTTCCACTCCACACTTCGTGTGTCGTGTTTTGCGAACGAATCGCGGTTTGCTATGGTTGCCCTTGGATTCGAGATATTAAGATTTGGTGTCTTGCTCCCATGCAGAAAAGAGAACATCAATGGCCTCTAACTTCTCCAGCTGCAACAACAACTCCTGTTCCGCCCCATCCGGAGGAGTAATCTACGAGCCCCAAGCGGCCTCCCTCTTCATAATGCTGGTGGAACAAGTGACCCAAGCCACCACTGGGCTATTCTTCGAGACCATGATCCCACCAACGAGCTTCAACGTTCAAATGCCATCGCACGAAGCTCCAAAGAAGTCGGTCTTTGATCGGCTTGCAACCACCACGGCCCCTTTCAGCTGGTCGTCCAACTCCGATGCCTCAGTCTTCGACAGACTGGGTCAAAGCTCAAGTGGGCCCGCAAAGAGGCTCGCAATACCAAAGAAGGACATTCCAACTCCTGTTACAGTTGAGATCATCGAAGCTGCTCTCCCTACTCCACGCAAAGTTACGAAGGCCGCTTCCCCTGTTCGAAAGTCAGCTTTCGCAAGACTGACTATCTCTTCTCAACGGACGTCAGTCTTCGACAGGCTTGCGCCAATAGCAGCCTCTCCTCAAAGTAAGAGCCAATAAGAAGCTCATCCAACAGCGGAGGTGATTCCGGCCGCACTACATGCTCGACATCGCCACTGGCGCCGAGTGAGAAAAGCTGGGAGCAACTCCCCTTCTGGATTGACTCCGCCAGCTCCAATGGTGGAAGTTAATGCCGCTGTTTCGATTGGGAACGGCTTTGAACTATTTAACAGGGTGCGCAGGAATTCGCCAACTGCTGTGCTGAAAAGATCTCCACCACCTATGGAGAATGCCCCAAAGGTAAAGCCGGAGCAGCCCCATCAGCGGCTATCCTCTAAAATTTATAAAGTTTTGCGACAAGTCCAAGACTCGGTGATTGATCAAGATTACTTTCACCGACAGAAAAAGGTGAAAGTTCAGCGGGAAAAGGACCACCCTGTCAAGCCACAGAAGGTGTCATCTATTTGGGTGCCCATGCAACGGCCCCCTCAACTTCGACCGCTCACAGGAGGAGAAGGCTGGAGAAAATCCCGGTGTCTGCGACGAATCGCAAGAACACTGAATCTAAATGCTCTAAGTCTGGGGGCATGGTGGTGCATACCGTCTATATGGCATCCGGAAAAGAGGATAGCCGTATCTCTATAGGTCATCGACCGCTTACGCGATCAGTGACTAAGGCTCAGGAGCAGCAACAGCAAAAGCTCCAAGAGATGCTAACAGCTATGGCCGCACTCACGGGACCAAAAGAAAGCCCGGATGCGTCATCGGAGCAACGTCAAGAATAAGAAACTGATGCTGAGTTCCTCCGCAGGATCCTCGAAAAGAAGGATAAAGAGGCAGCGGAACAAGCTGCCAACATAAAACGAATGGCGTTCTTATTCCAAGGCATGGTCGGGATGATGTTACAGCCGGATCCTCCAGCTGAAGATCCTCCGATCACCCTCGAAGACGACCGAGCGGAGACGTCAAACCCTCTTCCGGCTTGTTCAGCAGCCAAGGAAAAGACCATTTCTAAGGCCGCCCTGGATGATTATATCGCACAACAGATACGAGCTCATCAGGCGAGCGAAACGGCTGGGCAGATTGTTAAGACTGGACGGCCCTATCCGGGTTGGTACGATCAAATAAAGTGCCCGCCAGGATATACGATTCCTAAATTCCATGTGTACAAGGGGTCAAGCAATCCCCATCAACATGTCGCTCAGTTCTGGGCTCTCTGTGGCAACACCGGAGGTGACGACAAACTGCTGCTTCGCCAGTTTGTTGGCAGCTTGTCAAAGATAGCGTTTTAATGGTACTCTGAGCTCCTGAACGATTCCATTAAGACATTTACAGAAATGGAGTTACTGTTCACACAAAGGTTCGCGAGCGCTAGTGAGCGCACCCCAATCACAGCATTAATTAACGCCTGGGTGAAGCCAGGCGAGACATGGGTGCAGTATGCAATCCGATGGCGGAACCTATGGTCAAAATGCGAACAACGCATAGAAGAGGCTCCTGCAGTAGGCATGTTCGTGGGTACCCTCGATCCGCAGGCGACCATATCTCTGTTCATGATGTTCTTCAAGCCGACCACTTTCTAGGCCTTGATCGACAAGTTGGCCCAAATGGACCAGATGAGCCATAGACCGCTCTCTTCAAAGCCGGAGCTTTGAAATGAAAAAGGCAAAGGAAAAGAGACCTTTGTCGCCAGCACTCAACCAAGTGGCCCGAAACCGGTTGTTCGCCAAAGCAATAAGTGGCAATCCCTTGATGAGAAGTTGAGACGTCCCTACTTATTCCCCCGAGATAAAACATGGAGACTGTTCGAACTAGCAGTGCGTAACGGGCTCATCGCTCTACCGGAGCCGAGACACCCACTACAACCGAACGATATCGACGATCCTAATTACTACCCCTACCACCGAGTATTGGGCAATCCGATTGAAGACTGTTACGTCTTCAAAAATTGGGTTGAAGACTAATACCAGCAGGGCAAGTACCGCCGTCCGAAAACTGGAAGGTAAATCCGCCACAACAGCACACTCCTAAAAGGGTGGACACACTAGGGGCATCGTGCTCTTTTATAGAAGAAGCTCCATGGGAGGTCGCTCTTTCAGCCAAGACGAAAAGAATGCTGAAGGATCTTCACACATGCCCGGCAATCAGGTGGAAAAGCCCGCTAGAGCCTGAGATCATTGAAGGAATGCTAAAACCGCGCCCGACGCCGAGAATTGGTAGCGATGGTCAAAACACTCAGGCATAGTCGTCAAAGTCTTCAAAAAAGAAGAAGAAGCCCGTGAAGTCTGACGACAAGCGCACGGATCTGCAAAAGTATATTGACGCGCTGGAAGAATACAACGAAAAGGCACGAACCCCAGTCACACTCTAAGAATTTCTCAACCATATCCTGGAGGTCGGAGATAGCGATGATGATGAGGGAGACAACTCGTCACAGGAATCAGAAGATTATGTGGCAAGTTGCCACATGATCTCTCATTCGTTGCTAAAAAAACAAAGAAGCTCACTCGGCATCAGAAGATAATGTAATAGAGCTGGGGGAAGGATCAATGCCAAAATTCTTGGAACCGTCAGACAAGATGATCGACATGCTACTGAACGAAGCTCGTCAGAAGAGCAAAGCTGATCGAGAATGCCAAATGGCCCTATTCGAAGAGGCCAGGTGTCGGCGTCAAGTTGGAGAAGCCGTGATAGGGATGGGTCACACAACACTTCAACCATATCAAATCACACCCTAAATGGGTGTATTCCACATCAGCATCATGTATCCCGTCACTGACAAATGCACGTGCATAAATGATAACAACGGACCGAAACGTCCATAAACTAACGATGGACCGCAATGTCCTAAAATTTGCAACTGACCGAGACGTCTATAAACTACTACGGACCGCAGTATCCCAAGGCTGACAAAAAAAACGGTATGTCCACAAGCAAAATGGGTATGGATGAAAACCCAAAAGGGTGCCATGAGTAAAAACAGCAGGACTACCGGCGATGTTTGTGAAAACCCGAAAAGGCGCAGACTCGTAAGAAAGAAAAAAAGAAGAAAAAAATGGTATGTCCACAAGCAAAATGGACACGGATGAAAACCTGAAAAGGCTCCGTGAGTAAAAACAGCAGGGCTACAGGCGAGTTTGTGAAAAATCGAAAGGGCGCAATCTCGTTAAAAGACACTTGCAAGGTCCTCTCGACCTTGTAAGGAGAAATCTACCTGCGTGAGATCCTTACGACTCACAAAGGAGCGACACACTTAGGGATCCCCAAGATTCCTCAGGAGAAATCACACTTACGAGATCCTCATGACTCGTAAAGAGAACCCTCTTATGAGACCCTTTGTAACGCTTCGAAAATCGTTTAGGCAGTTTTTCGGTAATCGGCTAAATTAGCAGTTTTTTCCGTAAAAAGTCAAAATATGTATTTTTCATTATAGACCTAATTATACAAAATTTAGATAAGATATTACTATAAATTGGTCACTAAAATGTCACTTAAAATTTTCTAGTTAATTAAAAAAAAATTCCCTAATTAATTATTTTTTAATATTATTTTAAGCTTTTAAAAATACATTTAATTAGTGATAAATACAAATTTAATTAGGTAAATTACACACTTAGGAAACATTATAAACAAAAATTTAGTGTTAATAAAATTTTATCAAGACTTTTCAAAGTTTTTGTTCTATGGTTTAAAATTTTATTCAAAAATGGTTTAAAATGGGGGTTTTTGTGTAAAAGTTGATGTGATAGTCATTAATTGAGCTTGGGAAAGGCTTTTTGTGTAGAATTTTCTACACCATTCACACACACACACCCTTACCAACATCAGGTCAAGCTCAACCTGCTGCAAACCCCATTTCCCTCTCTCCTTCTTGCTTCAAAAATCATGAAAAAATCAATAAAATCCACCGAAATCAACACATTTCTTCACAAATTCAAACCATAATCCTATTCCACCTCTTTCCAACCCTAATTTGCTTTAAAACAAGGTGAAAAGAGGCATCTTTCAAGGTCAAGTGCAAGTTAGGGTTCACTTGTAAGGTATAAATCCTAAACTAGTTGTTAAATTTGTAGTTTAAATAAGCTAAATTAGTATTTTAAAGTGTTAATTTCATTGTAATGGTTGGTTTTTGAAAATTCAAGAGAGGTGTCGATGCCCTAATTAGGGTTTGTTGTAGGATAAGTGGGTTTAAGTTAGGGTAGTGGTTATCTAGTTGGTTAGAATGGTTGTTTATGCGATGTAGCGATCGCTACACCGTTAAACCGCGACAATTGCATCGATATTTCTATGACAATGCTTACTAGTTTTTCTATATTTTTAGGAGGTGATCTAATTATATTATATTAGCGATATAATTAGCATCTTATACGACTATTAAGGTGTGTGAATGTGGAGTTTTGTCTAGTCGGGTTTTAGTTTTGACGATTTCCCCGAAACGGCGATTTTAGTTAAGGTTTTAGCGAATTTCGTGTGTTTTACGCGTACCGAGTGCACGTTGTGACCAATTCGAGAGCGTCGATCTTTTCATAGTGTGAGTTGCGTCATTTCAGAAATTTTTAATCTTATATTGTGTGTTATGCAATTCTAGGATCGGTCGCGGAAACATCGGACGCGGCGCGCAAAGGCAAGGCGGTGGTCGGATCGGATTCGCGAGGCTTTCAGGTGAGTAGATATATTCATCTATGGGGGAATCGTCTGGATGGCGCGAGACGCCCCCTAGTTAGGATTACTTTATTCCTTGCAAGATTTGCATTGTTAGTTAGCTAACCCCCCCTCATTCACATTTTATACCCTTATAGCTAATCGTCTGCTAGATTGCATGGATATTCATATACACATGTGCGATATTACTTCGTAGGACACGAACACCATTACCATTGGCTCCTGTTGCACGCGCACTATTCATGTGACACACACGCCTTTGGTAATTGCCATGCCACGAGCACCATGGAACCTGTTTAGCTTAGTGTCACTAATTGCATCATACATGATATACGAAATCGCATAGCACGTATATACCTCGCATCATCATCGTACTTACATAGATTTCTAGCCACAAATTGCATCGCATACCTTGATATCATACATTTATCATATACAACATGTTGAGTACTATGATTTTCTTGAGGATTTCAGTATTGCTGCGATTTCTGGATTTTGGGGAAAACCGCAAGAATTTAATAAAAGCTTATAATTATCATTTTTTTAAACAAAGTTGCGGTTTTCTCGTGATGTATGTGTCATCCACCATGAGTTTTCATGTTTTCTGTTGGATTTCGAGACCCGATTCGAGGAGTGGATGAACCGTCTCGGGTACATGGTGGGACCGGTATAGTATCCCGGGACAAGAAGATCGAGTTGTAGACGATGAGCCTGGCAGGGGAAGACTATCTACCGGTGATGTCTGGCGCGGCGGATATCCGGAGGATACCGACCGTTGTCGTGAGATTTGATGATATGGGCCAATCCGGACTAACGGAGCCCGATGTATTGAGACATTGATACAGTGAGACATTGAGACAGTTGTGTTTTCATATTTGGTGTCGATGCTTAACACGGGTTTCAGATGATTTCTTGATGGTATTTAGCTATTATACAGATATTCTTTTTTCTAAAGTTAAGAATGCAGAACTCATAACATTTAAAACACTTAAAGATTTAGTATTGACATTGCATACATGTGCATGCATACTAGAGGTATTATATCACATCTGGACATACATGCTGTGACGCATTTGCGTGCATTCTTACGATCGCCTTACTAGATGTTATATTCTACTCACGAGCTGGCAACTCACCCCCGTTGTGCCACAGTGTCTTGCAGGTCGGACTCATCAGCCTAGTACCGGCGACTTATCTTGTTAGTGACTTCTTTTGCTCAGACTCGCAACATTGCTCGTAGGTGGGTTGCGAGAGTGCTTTTATCTCTTTTTTTGTACTATTTTTGTATCTAGTATTCTCCATCTACCACTTCTTATGTGTATATGCGACCTAGTGATGAGACTGAGAGATTTGTGTATATGTGGTTTCTTTTGGGTCGAGCTCACTTGAGCTGACGTTATGTTTTCTTATATTTTGCATTTCTTTATGCTCTTTTCTTGATATTACATATATATATTGCGTGTGGTTGTGATCCGCCTTGGGCGAAGAGCTAGCTCCCGCTTGGGGATGCCATTTTGTGATTACAGGTTATATATCTTGTTGCACCCATTTTAGGGGACAGAATTTGCAAAGGAGACTCTGCCGAAATTTTCGGAAATTTTTGATGTTTTTAAAAAGGGGTTCAATGCAACTTAATTGATTTCAAAGTCGTTTTTCATGAAAGGTTTCCTTAACTCTCTTTGGTTTTGGTTTAGATTTTCTGGGCTTTGGCTGACTTAGTTTACGTTACGCCTTTAGACGTCTCGTAATCTAAGTGCCAGTCACATTCTGTACTTTCGGGTCGTGACACCCTTACGGCTTATAGGATTCAAAAGCCTTAAGCTGCAGGAATCTAAACATGTTCTTAAGCCGTCATACACCTCAATTTTGCCCTACAAGCGGTTTAATATTGACCCTTATATACAATCTACGGGCACGAATAAACATTTCTCTAATAGAGTCCCACCAGCAACTAGGGATATGCTCACACGGTGAACAACCCTTGTAAGTCCTCTCGACTAATAAGAAGAAAACACTTTTGTAAGATCCTTACGACTTACAAGAAAACATACACTTAGGAATCCTCACGATTCCTAAAGAGAAACGACACCTATGAGATTCTCACGACTCTTAGGGAGAAACACCTTTATGAGACCCTTACGGCTCATGAAGTCAAAAAGCCTTAGTCAACAGGATCCTAACCCTGTTTGCTAAGCCACCTTTGTTTGACATCGACAGAGGCAAATGATGATTCGCTCCTGGCGATATCCCAGTTGTTGCGATGCTGATGTCTAAATTAGTATCAAATCCCAAACTCGCAGCGAATAGTCAGCGAGCCACAAATGCATATGAAATAGCCGAAATGATGGGGCAACTTGCAACAAAATCAGCAAGTTAAAATGTATGCATACAAAAACAGCCGAAATGATTGGGCAACTCGCAAAAAAAACCAGCGAGTAAAAACAAAAATAGTCGAAATGATTGGGCACCGGGAAAAATAGCCGAAAATGATTGGGCAATCGCGACTTTCGCGATATAAAAGCTGAAATGATATAGCATCGCGGAAAGAAACAAAATATACATATGAAATGAAACTTTTGCCCTACAGGCAGTCCATACTGACTCCTGTATACAATCCATGGGCATAAACGAAAAGGGAACCACATGTCCCCCACCAGATCCTGTCAAAAGGGAAAGTCGGATCTCAACAGTAACATCTGCATCCCAGAAGATCAACAACGGCGTTCCTTCTTATGCCAGTAGGGCACGGAAGCGACACAACGAAACGGAGCCATGGCAAAGTCCCTAGTTCCAAATCTTAACGGCAATATCTACAGCCTAAAAATCAGCAACGGTGATCCCCCTCATTCTAACAGGATTCAGACGCAACATCACCAAACGGAGCCACGACAAAGTCCCTAGTTACAAGACTCTACGGTCCACAGACAACCTAGAGTCAACCAATGACCTCCCTGCCGGATCAACGCTCCATCTCGGAAACAAGTCAACCAATGACCTCCCCGCCGGATCAATGCCCCGTCTCGGAAACAAGTCAACCAACTCCGAGGAAATCAGTGTCCTTGGAAAATACCTCGATTCAGGGAAATCAGCGTCCTTGACGAGAGCATCTCGATTCGCGTCGACCCGCAGGGAAATCAGTGTCTTTGCAGGAATACCTCGATTCGTTTCAACCCCCAGGAAAATCAGTGTCCTTGGCAAAAACCTCGATTCAGGGAAATCAGAGTCCTTGACAAGAGCAACTTGATTCGCGTCAACCCATAGAGAAATCAGTGTCTTTGCAGGAATCTCTCGAATCGTCTCAACTCCGAGGAAATCAGTGTCCTTGGCAAATACCTCGATTCAGGGAAATCAGCATTCTTAGCGAGAGCATCTCGATTCGCGTCGACCTGCAAGGAAATCAGTATCTTTGCAAGAATACCTCGACTCGTCTCAACTCCGAGGAAATCAGTGTCCTTGGCAAATACCTCGATTCAAGGAAATCAACGTCCTTGGCGAGAGCATCTCGATTCGCGTCGACCCACAAGGAAATCAGTGTCTTTGCAGGAATATCTCGATTCGTTTCAACCCCCAGGGAAATCAGTGTCCTTGGCAAAAATCTCGATTCAGGGAAATCAGAATCCTTGACAATAGCAACTTGATTCGTGTCGACCCGCAGAGAAATCAGTGTCTTTGCAGGAATCTCTCAATTCGTCTCAACTCCGAGGAAATCAGTGTCCTTGGCAAATACCTCGATTCGGGGAAATCAGCGTCCTTGGCGAGAGCATCTTGATTCGCATCGACCCGCAAGAAAATTAGTGTCTTTGTAGGAATACCTCGACTCGTCTCAACTCCGAGGAAATCAGTGTTATTGGCAAATACCTCAATTCAGGGAAATCGGCGTCCTTGGCGAGAGCATCTCGATTCGCTTCGACCCGCAAGGAAATCAGTGTCTTTACAGGAATATCTCGATTCGTCTCAACTCTGAGGAAATCAGTGTCCTTGGCAAATACCTCGATTCAGGGAAATCATCGTCCTTGGCGAGAGCATCTCGATTCGCGTCAACCCGCAAGGAAATCAGAGTCTTTGCAGGAATACCTCGATTCGTCTCAACTCTGAGGAAATCAGTGTCCTTGGCAAATACCTCGATTTAGGGAAATCAACGTCCTTGACGAGAGCATCTCGATTCGCGTCGACCCGCATGGAAATCAGTGTCTTTGCAGAAGTAACTCGGGTTCGTTTCAACCCCCAAGGAAATCAGGGTCCTTGGCAAAAACCTCGATTCAGGGAAATCAGCGTCCTTAACGAGAGCATCTCGATTCGCGTCGACCCGCAGAGAAGTCAGTGTCTTTGCAGGAATATACAACATCACCAAACGGAGCCACGGCAAAGTCCCTAGTTCCAGGTCCCGACGGTTCACCAACAACCTAGAACCACCTCGACGTTCGTCTCGATACAGCAGATGTGATATCACCCCAGCGTTCTTCCTCCAACAGGATGCAGACACGACACCAACAGCGGAGCCATGGCAAAGTCCTTAGTTCCAAGCCTCGATGGTTCACCAGCAACCTAGAGACAGCTGCGACGTTCATCTCGATACAGCAAACACAATGCCAGCAAACAAAGTAAAGGCAATATTCCTAACTTCAGGGTCTTGACGGCAACTCATATAAAACCTGAAAGACAGTCGAAGATTATCCCACACCAGCGCGGAGTGGTTATGACCCATCGGGGCGCCCAAACTGAGCCTAACCTTAAGTAAAAAGCGACATGGAATATCCCTAACACTTGCTCTTTCGACGGTAATACTATCTAGAAGATTTCTTGAAGACGTCTTGTCCAGCCCCCAAAGGGATCAGAGACACGACAGTCGTGGGGCTACTCGAACAGCAAGATTGTGCATCGAGGAATACACCAGCCAACGCCACGGTGTGACGGGTAGAAAACCCTAGTACCACAGACCCAAACGGACTTCTATTAGCAGAAGTTAACTGTGACGTTAGGAAACCCTTGCGAGAACTTCTCGATTCGGCTTGACCCGTGAGGAAATTAGTGTTCTCGCGAGAACTTCTTGATTCGTCTCGACTTGTAAGGAAAAGCCTTAAGCAATGGGGATAAGGACCTGTTTCCTAAGCACTGGGGCCCTGCAAGTCAGTCTAAGATAGACTGTTGCATACTATTCACGGGCCACACTCTTTAAAGTCGAATCTCGACAAGGAGGGAAACAACCATTTACGAGTCCTCTCGACTTGTAAGCGGGAAAATTTTCTTGTGAGATCCTTACGACTCTCAAGAGAAAATACACTTAGGAGTCCTCACGACTCCTAAGGAGAAAATACACCTACGAGATCCTCTCGACGTGTAGGGAGAAAAGTCTTTATGAGACCCTCACGGCTCATAAAGTTGAAAAGTCTTAGGCGGCAGATTTGAACCTGTTTCCTAAGCCATTACTGCTCCACAAGGAGGTCAAGATGGACCATCTGCGAGCCACATTTGCCAAAGCCACATTCGCCAATGAAATAAAGAAGTTACTTACGGGTACTCACGATTCGCAAAGAAAAATGCCCAAGTGAGATCCTTACGACTCACGGAGGCAATGAACACTTAGAAATCCTCACGATTTCTAGGGAGAATATGCACCTATGAAATCCTCTCAACTTGTAGGGAGAAAAAACCTTCTTGAGACCCTTACGGCTCATGAAGATGAAAAAGTCTTAGGCTACAAGGACCCTAAACTTGTCTCCTAAGCCCTCAATTCTATGGCCATGCATAACTTTGCACTACTTCACCCACGTACATGCTTACGTGGGCAAACTAGTGGGGGGCATTTGTTCCCACCAAAATTTTCGGCCAAGAGCTACTTGTTCCCTTGCAAAAAAGGGGGAGAATCCTAAAAAAAACAGGCATCACGTGCTCACACATGACCAGGCCCCACGTGCAGACACGTGACCATTTACAGGCAAAGCTTGTAGACACAGAACGAAATAAACAAATTGGAAATGATGTGTTAGTAGGGTCACGTGCCCACACGTGACCAGGTCTCACGTGCAGACACGTGACCATTTACAAGCAAAGCCTGTAGACACAGAACAAAATAAACAAATTGAAAATACTGTGTTAGTGGGGTCACGTGCCCATACGTGACCAGGTCTCACGTGCAGACACGTGACCATTTACAAGCAAAGCCTGTAGACATTGAATTAAAATGAAATGCTTAATCAGTGGGGTCACGTGCCAACACGTGATAGGCTCTTAAACTCTCTGAAACAATAGAATTAAATTATAGATTAAATGCCTTATCAAGTGGGGTCACGTGCCAACACGTGATAAACTCTTAAACCCTCTGAACAATAGAATTAAATTCTAATTTGAATGCTTTAACAAATGGGGTCACGTGCCAACACGTGATAAACTCCTAAACCCATCTGAACTAATTCTAATTAAGAGGGAAATCAAAAACCCTAATATTTCTCTAGATCTTTCCAAACAAAAAGGATTGCGCTCTGTAAAGCGGAGCACCGTTGGATTAAAAATCCAATGGTGATTAAAAATCACCAATTTATAGAAAGATTATATACAAGGAAATATTTTCCTAAAAATCTGCCAGGAACAACAAATAAAATATCTTTTGGGTTAAAAATCCAATGGTGAATAAAATTCACCGGGTGATCTAAAAGATCATGTTGGTTACAAAATCAATCAAAATCTTTCAATGAAAGATTGACTAAACAACCTGATTCTTTTCTTTCTCCTATAAATATGAGCCAAGAAAAAAAAGGAGAGATACAACAACAGAGAGAAAAAAAAGAAGAGAATTTAATTCTCCAGAGAGAAAAGAAGATTTCCTCAGAAAAGAAAGAAACCCTAGGTGAGAAAGGGAAAAAGATCATAAGCTCCATAAAACAAAAAGAGAATTTAATTCTCAAACTAAGAGTTTAACTCTTCTGAATAAGAACTTAGTTCTTCCTTTGGTTGAACATCTGCAGAAGCAGATCTCCCCATAAGTTGAGAATTTAATTATCATCAGGGAGATTCTGCCATGCAGATCTAAAACTTAGAGAGAGAATTGAGTTTAAAGAATTTAATTCTTCCAAAATACATAGGAATTTAATTCCTCTAAATAAAATTAGGGTTTAACCCTACAAAAGAATTTAATTCTTAAACAAGGGACTTAGATTTTTCATGCACGTAAAAAGATCAGTACCCAACCTGATCACGTGTGTCCACGCGACTCCCCTCTTCAGTGATCAAAAGAGAACGAATGAAATTGGGTCACATGTTCCCACGTGACCCTTGAACAAACTCCTCAAAATAAGAAGGGAAGAGCAGATTTTGGGCGCTGACGTGTTCCCACGTGACCCCTAGCAATTATCGAACAAAAGAGAATTCTACCCAAGGGCAATGCCCACCTAAAGGATGCCTCTCGTGCTCCCACGTGACCCCTGGCAAACACTATTTTAAAGATGGGGTAAAACTGAAGGATTAAATATCCAACGCATGGGCGCCCTTACGTGTCTCCACGTGACCCCTAACAAATCCTATTAATATCCAAATCATGGCTACCCATCACGTGCCCACACGTGATGGCCATAAAGGCCAAGTGTTTAACACTTACTTGCATATTCTGATAACAAAATAGAGGAAGTTTGGGCCCAACACTCAAGCGTCTCACGTGACCCCACGTGAGCGTTTCTTTTCTAGTGTTTAACACTATTTTGGGCGCTACATCCCTAGTGTTTAACACTATTCTGAGTGCATCACGTGGGAGCGTGTGATAGCTGAGTTTACTCTAGTGTTTAACACTATATCCAAGCTAATCTTAGCTTAAACTAGCTAAGTACCCCTTTCTTTTGACTGAACCTCAAACACACTTTTATCTTCCAAAATTGGTCATCTCATATGACATTCAAAATAATTCCCAGAACCCTTTCAATTAACTTTGGTTCGAGGGTACATCTCTTCATACCTCTGATACATGTCGTTGTAATTCTTCAACGTCTTCAGAGAGGTGGTGGGTCCCGATGACCAATAACTATTTGGTGCATTTCCAAACCCATGTTTGCATCTGAACTTGGACCGCAATGTCCCTAAACTAAACAACAGAGCCCAAATGCTCTTTTGTTGGACCTAAATGATTCTGTTAAGTAGATCTTAGTCTAAAATTAGACTAACGTATCCTTAACAAACATTCAAGTTGATCTTAATCTCAAACGAGATTAATGATCCTTAAATCAATCCAATTACAGATCCCTCAACCAATATTGGTTCAAGGGTACATCTCTTCACTCCTCTGATATTTGTCGTTGTAATACTTCAACGTCTTCAGAGAGGTGACGGGTCCCGATAACCAATCATCACATGGACTGTGGGGTCCTTAAACTCATGGACTATGATATCCTTAAACTTTATAGACTATGATGTCCTTAATCTTGGACTGTGGGGTCCTTAAACCCATGGACTATGATGTCCTTAACCTTGGACTGTGGGGTCCTTAAACCCATGGACTATGATATTCTTAACCTCGGACTATGGGGTCCTTAAGCCCATGGACTATGATGTCCTTAATATTGGACCGTAACGTCCTTAAACTAATTATGGACCGCAAAATCCCTAAACTAAAACAATAGAGCCCAAATACTCTTTTGTTGGATCTAAATGATCCTGTTAAATTGATCTTAGTCTAAAATTAGACTAACATATCCTTAACAAACGTTTAAATTGATCTTAGTCTCAAATGAGACTAACGCATCCTTAAACCCAATCCCAAACCCAAATCTAAGAAAAAACGGATTTGGACTAATCCCCGCCCTATGGGCGACAACATAAATTAGTCTCCGTATACAATCCACGGGCAACTAAAAACAAAACAAACACACACGACACGAAGTGACCATCTGGAGTAGGAGAAAATGGTTACCGCGATGTGGTAGCGTAATTAACTGCAGGGGCTTGCGCCTGCAGGGAAGAACGTCCCAACAATCAAAAAAACCCTCACAATGAGGGCGAATTTGACGAAGTCTGCTACATCGGCCGCATCCGTTTAAACCTTCGATACATGGTGGCATAAATCAACTTGGCATCATCGGAGAGGTGGACGGATAAAACCAAATAGCATCTGCCCCCAAATTCAGGCAAGACGCTTGTCTTTCCGGCTTTCGGCGGAAAATAATCATAACTCCAATATCTATTTTATTTCAAGACCATTTTTGGTTATTCTTTTTATTAAAGTTCAAGAGTTTAAGTAGTTAGAGAGGCTTTTGATTTTAGAGAGTACATGGGCTTTCAATATAGTGAGGTTTCATCTAAAGACTTAAGCCTATTGGTGAAGGTGCCTGTCTATATTTTATAGACATGTAACTTTTTTTGGTTTTCCCATGTGGGGTTTGTCACGCCCTGCTTCCCAAAAGTACAGAAACAGTGACGTGCTAAGGTCCGCAACCTAACTGTGTCGAGGGTGGTCTTTTCTCGATACAGTTACATTAAGCGTATAAATCATGCAGGCAATGTACCAAAACTGATAATAAAAGCAGAAACATTTATTTCCATTAACTAAAATTATTACATCCCAAAGTACTGAAAGAAAACTAAATAGTTTGATTACGTTGATTAAAAGAAAGCAAGCCCTAAACTGGTAGGCAATAGAAGAGCTATCCTAATACTCTTGCATCAACTCCGCGTAGTCTTCATTAGTGGGCTCCATTCCATATCCTCCTTCTTTATTAACCCCATCCTCATCTAACGGACGCTCCAAGGATAGAGAAAAGGAAAAGAAGTCCGTCAGCGAGTTAGACTTGGGTAGGATTTTCTCAACAGAAAGTAATGGTAAAGAGAATAAGTGTGTGTAATATATGATGACATATGTATGCAGAGGTATGATGGATGTATTGTAGGTATTTGGTAAATTAAGGTATACTGCGTGCGGAAACTACAGGTAATATCTTCGTTTAGTTTGATAGACAAGGGTAGCGGGTTCTCGAGATTATTCCGTTCTAACCATGGAACACAGTTGGGGAAGGTGAAATGTACTGTTCCACTTTCCCGGATCTGATCGAGTAATAGGAGAATCCGAGTTCGTATACTACCTTATCAAATCAAACTACCCAGCCCCGATTTATTCAGTGTGAAGGTTTTGCGAATTAGAATTAGTGCGTATATCATCTAGGCATGGAATATCATTTGTCCATTTTAGGACTGTTCAATTCATTCATAGCAGTCATCCATATTGGGACTGTTCAATTCATTTGTAGTAGTCGTCCATATTGGGACCGTTCACCGTGTCTGCAGAGATCCTCATATATAATAGTATTCTATACCTAGGTTCGCGCAATCTAACCCTAACCGTATCGTAGGTCATGTCATGTGATGTATCAAAAGTTGGATTTAAGTAGATGATATCTCAGTCGATATGGACTTCCACAGTCGTGGATTATATCTCGTTCCATTATAGTTGTAAGGTAAACATGGTATTTTATAGAAACCTTAGTTTATAATGGACTATGATATTTTATCGTAATTATTGTTTATATAAAAACAAAGTATATTAACGTAAATTATCTTTTATTATAAAGATTGTGGTATTTTAATAAAAAGAACCTCCTTTATAAAATGTTAAGAGTATTTTAGTGAAATTCTAAAAACATAAATTTCAAAATTATGGGTATTTTTGGTAAGATTTTATTTCTTAAAGGTGTTTAGTAAAAGTCTAGTTTTAGAATTATTATTGATTTTTACAAGGAAACTCTGGCTTTTAAAAGTTCAGGATATTTTAATAAAACTAATTACTCTACCAAGTTCATGGTATTTTCGTAAAAAATATGGTTCAGAAAAGATCATGGCTTTTCAATAAAAATATCACTTGGAAAGATTTAGAATATTTTAAGGAAAATACTATTTTTCCAAAGTTCGTTGTATTTAAATGAAAATATAAATTCTTAGGAGTTGATGGTATTATTGTGAAATACCCAAATTAGAGAAAATATGGTTTCAGATGTTTACCGATAATTTTATTTTAAAAAAAGCAATATATAAAAATTTACTATAATTTTTCCATGTTTTAATAATTAAGGAACTAATTATCGATAACCTTTATTTAACACCGTAGAATAATTACATTTATTCCTGCAAAAGTTGTCCCGGTCATGATAGTCGCTTTATGACTTAGTTACATATGTCCAAGCATGAATCTGGGGTTGTCCGTTACCCCGTGATTTTATCGTGAAGGATAACTGCTAAAATTCCGTTATATTATTTGGGTTTAATATCGTTTTTAATCGTTAAAGCCCGTAAAATAGATAATGCAGTTAAAACATAATAATTAGGTCCTAGAATTTTTTTCATAAATAGATATTTTCATAATGAAGATAACAGGGGATCAAGTGATGAGAGATCCTATCCAAAATGAGCTAGGAAAATGAAAGTCGGCGAACGTTGGGTTGTACGAGAAAATGTATATCTTGAAACCGACAATATTTTTGCCTTTGGAACTTGGTCCAGAATGTATAAGACTCAAAGAAAAAGCTATGGAAATTTTTTGAGATTTTTGTATCAAACACATAGTTTTTGGGAGATTTTAGAAGATCAGAGCTATTTATAGGGATTTTCTGGGGGGGAAAACCTTTTTCCCCCTAGCCGCTACAGGAGCCGACCCCTACAAGCCGACAAAATCCGACCGTTACTCGACCAGATCCAACAACCCATGTCCAATCGTGCGTGAGCCGGCATGGGCCCCGGCTCGGGTTAGCGCTGGTGATCCTTGACCGTTGAATCGTTGATTCAACGGTCCAGATCAAAGGCGCCTATAAATATTCTTTTTTCCTTTTTTCTTTTAAAAATATGTCGGCAGAATCTGGGCCATTGGTTTTTTTAAATCCGACAGTCCAGATTCATTCCCGCTCTAAAAAATTTAATAAAATTTGTTTTTAATATTTAAAAATGTTTTAAAATTTGTTTTTGGCTTCTTAAAATTATTTTAAAATAGTTAAAAATGTTTTTAAAATCTGGGAAAATTATAGAAATGTGTTTTGGTGTTTTATATCCTTTGCAACCAAATTTGGTCCAAAATAGCTCCCCTTGTCGGTTTCAAAAACTTTTCCATTCGATAAAAAAATCCATTTAAATTCATAAAAATTCCCAAAAATTCTTTAAAATTCCTAAAAATCATATTGATTCATTTTAATCATGGAAAAATATTTTTAAAGTGTTTTCTACCCAGTAAACTAATTGTTTTGACCTTGAGAAAAATTATAAAACATTTTTATTACGTATCTAGAATACATGGTCGTTATAATCTACCCTCCTTGAAATAATTTCGTCCTCGAAATTCTGAAGGTAAGCAAAAGAGTAGTTACATAGAAGGGGTTTTAAATAGATGTGGATAACGTTCCCTCATCTCATCCTCTCTCTCCCACATGGATTCGCCCGGAGAGTCCTTCCTCCACATAACTCTAACCGGCTGGACTGTCTTGTCCCTCAATGTCTTCTCCTTCCAATCTAAGATCTTGACCGGTTGTTGTTTGTAGGTTAGGTTAGCCCCTACTGTGATTTTGGAATGATCCAAAACATGATTGGGGTCGCCGACATACCTCCTTAACTGCGAGATATGAAAAACGTCGTGCACGCCCTCCAAGAAAGGTGGTAAGGCTAGGCGATACGCAATCTTCCCCACTCGTTCAAGGATGTCAAATGGGTCGATGAATCATGGACCGAGCTTTCCCCACTTCCCGAAACGTATCACTCCGTGATTTGGTGAGATCTTCAAGAACACATATTCACCTGGTTGAAATTCTAGGTGCCTCCTTTTTGAATCTGCCCAGTGTTTATGTCGATCATGAACTATAAGTAGTTGATCCCTTATGGTTCTCACCACTCCCGCGGTCTTGACAATCAACTCTGGTCCTAGAAGTTCTCAATTTCCAATGTCATCCCAGTTCAATGGAGACCTGCACTTCCTCCCATATAATGTCGCGAAAGGCGCTATACCGATACTTGCCTGGTAGCTGTTGTTATACGCGAACTCTACCAAGTGCAAGTGGTCCTCCCAAGATCCCTTAAAATCCAACATACAGGCTCGAAGCATATCTTCGAGAATCTGAATAACTCTCTCGGATTGGCTATTGGTTTAAGGGTGATAGGCTGTACTGAAACTCAGGCTCGTGCCAAGACTCTCCTGTAGAGTTTGCCATAAATGAGATTGGAAACGTGTGTCTCGATCAGAAATGATGCATACAGGTACTACGTGTAATCGGACGATCTCCTCCATATATTCTTCGCTAGGCTTTCGGTTGATTGGCCGACGCGAAAAGGAATGAATTGCGCGGACTTGGTAAGCCGGTCCATGATTACCCATACTGCATCATCGCCCTTGGTACATACTGCATCGTCGCCTTTGGTACTGCGAGAGAGTGCAGTCACGAAATCCATGGTGATATTCTGCCACTTCCATTCGAGTATCGGTAAGGGTTGTAAAAGACTGGAAATTCGGTGTTGTTCAACCTTCACCTGTTAACAAATCAGGCACTTAGATACACTCTTTGCTACCTCCCGCTTCATACCATGCCACCAATAGTTTTGACGGAGGTCCTTGTACATCTTCGTCCCTTCAGGATGAACGGAGTATGGAGAACTGTGCGCCCTTTCATCAATTCCTCTCTAATTTCTTTAGTAGGCACACAAATCCTGCTTCCATATCTTAGTGACCCGTCTTCATGAATGATGAAGTCAGTCCGCAAGTTTTTTTTTACCTGCTCTCGAATCTTTTGTAATCTTGTATCTCCAGCTTGAGCTTCTTTGATCCGATCCACCAATGTGGACTGAATTTGCATATTCATAAGTGACGAGAATACCCCGGGCATGATTACCTCCGTCTCTAACTCGTTGAGGTCCTGTAGATTTCTCCAGTGAGTAGCAATACTCAACGCCATCGGCTGGCGACTCAAAATGCCAGGGACCACATTTACCTTCTCTGGATGATATTGCAGGTTTATATCAAAATTTGCCATTAGTTCTAGCCACCTCTTTTGCCTCATATTGAGCTCCTTATGAGTAAAGATATACTTCAAACTCTTGTGATTGGTATAAATCTCTACCTTCTCCCCTAATAAATAATGCCTCCAGATTTTGAGTGCGAAGATAATCGCAGCGAGCTCCAAATCATGGGTTGGATAGTTGCGTTCGTGAATCTTCAGCTATCTCGATGAATAGAACACTACCTTACCATGTTGGTGTAACACTTATCCCAATCCCTTTCCTGAGGCGTCGCAATGAACGTCGAAACCTCTAGTTCTGTCGGGAATAGTAAGAATGGGCGCTGTGGTTAGATGAGTCTTCAATTCCGAGAACGCTTTCTCACAAGCCTCAGTCCATACATACGGCACATCCTTCCGAGTCAAACAAGTCATCGGTTCCTCAATCCTGGAGAAGTTTTTCATAAACCGGCGGTAATATCCAACAAGCCCCAAGAAGCTCCTGATCTCCGTAACTGTTCCTGGTGTCGGCCATTTTTGTATAGCGGTAATTTTGGCCGGATCTACCGAAATTTCATCGCCCGACACTATGTGTCCCAGGAAAGTTATTCGCTCCAATCAAAACTCGCATTTGCTGAGCTTTGCGTACAGTTGATGTTGACGCAAAGTTTCAAGCACAATGAGTAGATGCTCCGCATGTTCCTCTCGATACTTTGAATACACAAGGATATCGTTGATGAAGATGCTGACAAACTTGTCCAAGTATTCATAAAACACTTGGTACATCAGATTCATGAATACCGCCGGGCATTGGTCACTCCAAAAGGCATCACTAGAAATTCTTAGTGCCCATACTTAATCCGGAAAGCTATCTTAGGAATGTCAGATGTCTTGACTTTGAGTTGATGATAACCCGTCCGTGGATCTAGCTTCGAGAACACTCGAGACCCTTCTAATTGATCGAACAAATCGTTTATCCTCGGCAAAGGATACTTGTTCTTGATAGTGACCTCATTTAGCTCCCGATAATCTATACACATCCGCTTAGTTCCATCCTTCTTAGGTACCAAAAGAACCGGAGCACCCCAAGGTGACATGCTCGGTCTAATAAATCCCTTGTTAAGGTGGTCCTCAATTTGCATTCGAAGCTCGGTAAATTTTGCTGGCCCAATTTGATACAGTGCTCGTAGGATTGGTTGTGTGTCTGGCATCAAGTCTATTGCGAATTCGATTACTCGATTTAGTGGTAACCCTGACACCTCGGCGAACACATCTTCAAACTTTCGAACCACCGTCGGCATATCTTCCTCCTTATGTAAGGTATATAACCTCTCCATCTTCCTCGGTACAGCTTCATAAGTTGCTGGATCCAAGGATCGACTCCCGCTTTTGAGTACGAACATTGGATGGTCAGGAATCTCGAACACTGCCCTCCTTTGACGGCAGTCGATGGTAGCGTAGAAAGTACTCAACCAGTCCATGCCCAAGACTATGTTGAAATTAGGCACATCTATCACCATGAAGTTGGCATAGAAACCCCGACCGCATATCACCACGAGACATAGGTCATACCCCGTAGTGGACTTGATCACACCATTTCCTGTGTTGATATTCCATTCAGTGACGAGGGTGTCACTGGAATGGGGTTGGTTGTTGCAAAATTTTGTGCCATAAAGCAGTGTGACATGCCAGAATCAAAAAGTGTAAGTGCAGGTGTAGAGGATACTAGAAGGACACCTACGTTTTAAAAGTAAGGATATGAGTGAGCCTAACTATACGTGGATAACGAAAATGGCGGTGATACTGGAAGCAAAAATAGACAGGAAAGGAATGGAATAACTTCCCCCGTGGCCTCAACCTCCTCGGCTGTCATAGTATAGGCCTGGCGCTTGGGACCATTTCGCTGAGCTTGCTGAAAGACATGCTTTTGCGAAGGCAAGGGGGTCCTCTAGCTGGCACACCTTATCCGGTCGGCTTAGCAGCAGGAAGTGGTCGGTTCCCCTGTTGTGGTGCCCCATTATTGACTGGCTTGTTGACAGGGCCTAGTGGTCCTCCTCTCTGAGGACAATTCCTTATGGCATGATCTGGAACCCACAAATTATACAGAGTTTGTTCAAAATACGGCAATCCTTCATGTAATGTCTGACTCTGCCGCAGTGGTTGCATGTGACGGTTAGTTTTCTTAGGACAATTGGTCCTGCTGGCCTCTTGAATTGTTTTCTTCCATTGAATTTGGAAGACGATCCTCTCGAAATTTGATTTACCGGTCGTTTCATCCCAGACGAACGATCGCTCTTCTTGATCTTTTTCTCCAGATCCTCATAATTATGAGCTGCCTCCAGAATCACATCATAAGTGTGGAGAGCGGTACAGTACATGGCTGACTGTGTCCTAAGATCCAACCCCAGTCGGAATCTTTTAGCATACAGTTCAGGGGTGGCCACAAGATGGAGAGCGAAATAGCTAAGCATAGCATATTCCGCCGCATATTGGTCTACAGTCATCTCCCACATACACCCCTGTAGGAACTGAACGAACTTCCGCTCTATATCCATAAGTGCTACTGCTGGAAAGTACTGAGTATCGAAACGTACCTTGAAGGTTTCCCAAATGATAGGCTTCGTCGGTCTACTTTCCTCAGCTTCCCACCATATTCAGGTATTGTCCGTGAGTTGCAGTTTAGCAATGCTGACCCAAGCATCCTTCGGGACCTGAGCAGCCCCAAGATCGTTGACAGTTCCCCGAAGCCATTCCTCAGCTTCTAATGGAGTCCCTTTCCCAGCAAAAGTATTCGAATGCAATGATCGGAATTGTTTAACTCCCGCAAATCCTTAGGGAGTTGGGGCTAATGCCTTCTCTAATAGCTCAGCCTGTTGCTGCCTACTTTCTCGCAGCTCTTGGTGAAGGGCGACGGTCTATTGCTGTTATTGGTCTAACAGCCCTTGCATCATATTCATCATGGTTGCTTGCTGAACCGCGGCCTCATGGATCCTATTTCCTCTCCTGTTGCAGTTATGGTTCCGATCAGCCATCGTTAACTGAATAAGAAGGTGGGTTAGATTACAAACAGATTCGAGGATGAGACCATATAGTAACTTGCACGAAAGAATAACAATTAATGCAAGAGCTAAACTAAGAAAGGAAAAGGCACGAGACACAAGAGAGTTTTGCTCGAAAATAAGATTTCATTAATAAAATTTAAAAGGAGATACAACTAAAGATAAACGTGGACCTACTGCTATACATAACTTTATTTGGACATGTAGTACAAACTAAAACAAATATTGATCGTTTCGATCACTGTTCATCAAACAAATGGGTGGAACTGCTCAGTTCTAGCACGTCGGTTGTTGACCTTTCTCGCAAAGTTATAGTAGAAGGGTGAGCCTGGTATGTCACGACGATAGAGGCGTGGAGAAGTGCGGCGCACGCATTAATAAGCATGCCCCCGAATATAGAGCGTCCCCCAATAAACCACTGATGGGGTCAAAAATTACACCCCAGTTGACCAAGTCAAAACCAAGGTCAACCCCAAGTCATGTGGGTCCAAGCCCAAGTCAAGACCAAGCATGGAAGGGGCCGGCTCCATACCAAAAAGAAAGCAATAAATTAGTCTAAATGTAATCTTTAGAAATAAATATATGTAAAGTGGGCAGAAAGCCAAAATTTTGTAAACCCCATGACTTATGTGTAAAAAAGAAATAAACACATAAGGCATGGGGTAGCACAAGTGCCATTTGGCAAAGCCCAAGGGGCTATATGTAAAGTGTAGAGCCTATAAAGGCAACATGATGAAAAAATCAATGATAACTTTTTCCCTCTCTCAAAAATTAGGGTTATGTGCCTCCTTCTCCTTCCTCAAGATTCTAAACCTTCTTCCCCTTTTTGAATTAAATCAAGAGTTTCACTCTTCATTTTCCAAAAATAAACAGTTTTTCACCATCAAACCTTTGAAGGGGAACTCGGATCTTCCATCAGATCTCTAAAAGGGGAGATTTTGAATGTCACCCCCTTTTCCTCCAAGATCCAGCCAACAAAGAAGAGGAAGAAGGAGACCCATCTCCGAAAATCCCACTTTGGAAAATATCCAAGGCTTAAGAGAGAAGAAAGGGGCCGTCTTTGACCACCTTTGAAGATCTTTGGGGAGTTCAATTCCAAGACCCAAATCCCCGAATGAGTTTAACTCCTAATCCAGATCCTTTAGGAGTTTAACTCCAAATCTAAATTTTTTGGAGCTTAACTCCACTCAAAATCCTTTTTTCGGAGTTTAACTTCTATTTCCGGGGCTAAAAGACCCCTTCTTTCCGCCGGCGCCCAGCGCCCACGTGCCGGATACGTGAGGCACTAGCGTCCAAGCGCCCGATGCCCATGTACCGGACACATGAGGCGCCCATCGCCTACGCGCCGGGCACGTGAGGTGCTAGCGCCCATGCGCCTGGCATGTGAGGTGCAAGCCCACGCGCCGAGCACGTGAGGTGCCAGCGCCCTATCGCCGGGCACGTGAGGCGCCCAAGCGCCCAGCTCCCTAGCGCCTGTAAGACGCTCCTCACCCTACTTTTTTTCCGCACTATCCCACACTCAAAATACACCCCCGTTAGGAAAAATTTTCTAACGGGGCGCTGCCCCGCACTCCGTAAGGAAGCTGCTAACCCTCTTGACCCCCAGCCCGCTATCCTGGTAGCGGGACCCCCATAAACTCTGCGAGGCCCCCGATAAATCCAAGACCCCTTTAAAACACAACACTGCATATTGAGTTCGCATGACCTATTTGACCCGTCAATCGGAGGTTCCCTCGCTCTAAAGACGAGGAGTAATTAATGGCAGCTTAGTCCGCGGCTGCCGGAGATTCGTATCCCCACAATCAATAAACCCCTGCCTACCCTAGGCAGGGGGAATCTGTAGTACGCCTGACCAGCGCGCGCGTATTTCCATCTCAATAGGGTGACGAAAAATACCCTACAGATTCTGGCACGCCCGGTGGGACCTTTTGTCTCCTCCCATATTTCGGGTTAAACATTCATGTGAACTCAATCAGTATATACATTGATTGCCTGTGCTGAAATCATGCTTCTTTGTGCAGGTAAACGGTTTCAAATTGCAATCTTCGAACGCAGCAAAATGTCTCCAAGGACAATCTCAACTCTCAACTCTCAGCATAGCTCCCATCCCCTACACGATGAAGATGGATGCCAGGACGGTCCTCCCGACCAGTCTCGGGCGACAGTGGGAGGAGCCGCCGCTACCATTTGGTTCTATTCTGTTCATACCAGCTAGCACCATCCCAGCATCTCAAGCTCTAGTAACAGACAGACCGGCCTCGAAAGGCAGGAGGCCAAATGTGGTGATCTCGAGGGCACCACTACCCAAACGCAAGTCGGTGTTTGAATGACTTTCCTTGGCCCCAGCTGGGGGCAAGGCCATCAATACCAACAAAGCAATAAGGCATCTCGAGCAAGCTCCAGCGGCATCCCTGACGACTGCTCAATCGGGCATCTTCTCTAAGCACCCCGTCAATCGACTCACGATGGCTTCCTGGATGACGGATGCCCGTCAAGCCCTCAAGATTCAGAAGCTAAGACAGAAAAGGCTCGGATATAGAGCCAACAAAAGGGTTAGGGCGTATGCTAGGCTGAACTTCATGAGGTTCCAAGAACAGGGTTACCCCACCGAAGATAAAAAGATGGCTGGGTATATGGTCCACACTGTCTGCATGGTGGGCACACGCAGCAAGAGCAAGGACGGAGCCACCACATCTCAGATCCAATCTGTTATGAATGTGGCTGCCACTTTCCAAGACTAGCATCCTTTGGGAGGTAATGAAAACCCTTCTAGTGAGGCTGATAAGCAGAGAGATCCCTCTGTTGATGAGGAGTTGGGCTTGGAAAGCGAAAATAAGCCAATATTTCGTCCCAAGACCACAGAGCAGCAACTTCTCCAAGAGATCCGAAAACAGCTCAAGAACAAAGACAAATAGATGGCCAAGCTCTACTCAAAAATTGACGACTTGACAAACGTCGTCTTACAGCTCACGGCCCAACTTACCTCTCAGCCGCCTAATCAAGCACAGGGCTCTGCTCATGAACCGGGAAACGGTGTTCCGAAACAGCCGATGCCCATTCCTTCAAATCCAAAAGTGGGCGGACCGCATGAAAGTCAGTCGCATCCTATCTAGGGAAATGTCTTGGCTACTGATGATAGTAGCCCGCTAACTCAAGATCAAATCACGGATGTGGTTGCCAACAAAGTCAAAACATTAGTAGCTGAAGCCGAAACGCAAAAAGATATCAGCAGTAGTGGGAGGCCATATTCTGCTCGGTATGATCTGGTAGAATTTCCTAGCGGCTATGTCATCCCCAAATTCGGAAGATTTGAAGGGACGTGAAATGCGAAGCAGCACATCGCCCATTTTAAAGCCTCATGCGGGAATACTGGGGGCAATGATGCGCTTCTCCTCCGCCAGTTCGTTAATAGCTTAATCGATGTCGCTTTTAACTGGTAAGCGAGCATACCGGATGGCTCCATTACTACTTTCGTCCAAATGGAATCTCTGTTCTGACAAAGGTTCATGAGTATCAGCGATAAGATCACCATTGCCGAGCTCGTAAGGACCAAGCCAAAGAACAACGAAAGCAGCACGGATTTTATAACCCGATGACGCAATCTCTCCGTCAAATATGAACCGCCGATAGAGCAGGACCAATCTGTCAGCCTCCTCGTCGGAAATCTCTACAATTGGATGGCCCTGTTTCTATGCACCACGGGTCTCAAAACATTCCAAGAGCTGACCAGGAAAGTTCAGATGTTGGAGCACTCAAAGCAGGAGTCCTCCTCTGATTCCCAAAATAACAATAGGTCCTGGAGAAACCGAAAGGACGATAATCGCAAAGGCGGAAGTTCCGACGATGCTGAATCTTTTAACACTTCGGCTAACCGAAATAAGTGAGGGATGAGCGGGCCTAATGCCAATCGGCCTCGGAAGCCAGTGTTCGGAGAAGGAGGAGAATCTCTACTGAAAGAGACGCTGGATAAGGTTTATTCCTTCAGAAGGGACAAAGTCCGTATAATATTCAAAGACGCCCTTAGGAACGGTCTACAATTACCAGAATCAAAAAGACCGGAAGAAGCGAATATGACCGACGACCCCAAATATTGCCCCTATCACAGAGTGATAATTCATGCTATTGAGGACTACTTTGTCTTCAAAGATTGGGTCGAAAAACAATAGAAGGCAGGGGAGATAGAACTGTCTAAAGGCGTGTTAGCTGTTTATCACAGAAAACTGCATTTTAATAACACTCATTCATTATCTATTTTGTTATTGATTGGTACTATTAACCAGTGTTTGCTCAGTAAATACAGATTACAGGTATCTATGACCCAATACTGGAAACACTTTCAAAATCACGGATATAACGTTTGTGATCCGACACTGCAACCGGAACTGCAAATCGATCGATATCCAAAGAGTTATCTTGCAACAAATAAAGTGTACACAATTTTGGTCTAACACATAGCAAGTGTGCACATAGCTCTTTGGCATGGACCATGGTGGGGCTGCCCATGGCACACACAAATGATGACTTGTGCAAGTAGTAGGCACACATGGGGGGACAAGAGTTATAAATGCAAAAAGATGTGATGTGATATAAAGCCACATGTTCCCTCCATGTCCCTGAATGCAACCCAGGCTTTTATAAAGAAATCAAGCAGCACCAATGGATTTGTCGAGGGAACACAACATTACACAACAAATACGAGCCCCAATGTCCAACACAAAACCGGCGACATCCTTCAAATGCCCGATCTCGCCGGCCCCACCATGCCCAATATTCCCCAATTTTGTTCTGTCCATCCCTTGCAGTCACATTATCTCATTTTTATTACTTGTTTAATCTTATTTTAGCCCTATAAAAGCCAAATCAGTGAGCGAGGGAAGGGCTCTCACATTGTCTCATACACTCATACTTAGAAACCCTTTTCATTTTCCTTTTTTTGTTTTAGTTCTTGTACATAGCTAATTGCCTTGAGTTTCTTGCCTTCTCTTGATCTTGCAAGCTCTTCATTGAGCTTGCATGTTTAAGTTTTGATTATTGAACTCAAGGTTTGTATCACTTGGACATAATAAAGCTCTCATTTTGCACTTTGGGTTCTTAGTATTTTATTTCTCTTGCTTTACTTACTTGCTCTTTAATTCTTGCCATTTACTTACTTGTATTTTATTACCTTGCAATTTACTTACTTGTAATGTTACTCTTTTCTTTTCTTTTATCATTTCATTTGCTCTTTCTCTTTATGGTTTTGATATTTGTGAATAATGGTGATTGTTAGGAAAAAGAATGGTGTTGTAAGTTAAAGTTTTCGTTTCTCATTTCCTTTACCCAATATTTTCCAATTGAACTCCACCTAAACCTTACGCAAGCGCTCCGTTAGGCACCCTACCCTACCAAGGTATCGGTGATCCCTAACCGTGACCGGTTGCGTTCGGTTTGGCCGGAAACGAAAGCAAGCGACAAGAACGGACGGAAAAGGGTCAATAAGTCGGATTTCACAAATATCGTGCTTAAGCACCCTAATCCACGTTGTTGCTGATTGCTTTAGTTTCAATGGTTAAGTTCGGCATAAAAGATTGAGTATGGATTTCACTAAGTTACACTAACCTATCTAATCCTAACAACTTATACTTTGCATATACATACTTAGGTTAGAAACGAACAATTCCGACCCGCGCATTAACTTTTCATAACAAGAACTTTAAACGCACCGTCTCCCTGCGGACGACCCGTGCTCATCGCGGCTTGCTACACGCGACGCTATCCTTGATCGCGGTTAACTTAAGAACATAAAAATACGACACGCCAAAAGCGCGCCGATCAAATGGCGTCGTTGCCGGGGAGACGGTAACGTTTTAATTCATGTTATTTCATGTTAATCTCTGTATATCTTGTTTATATAACTAACGCCATTCTTAAATTAAAAAATCAATTTTTTTTTCAAAACCAAAACAAAAATTAACAAAACTAACTGTTTTGCTCTCTGGATTTTTGGCCTGCTTGCATTTTGGAACTAAACAGAAAAGATAAACAATAACATTGAGACACTAGTAGAACACTTAGACACCTGAAAAAATTTGGAGCCCTAAATCCTATAAAAAAAACCGGCGAGATCCCTATTAAAACCGGCGCCGCCGGATTTTTCACCTCCAATTGCTCCAAAAATTTTCTCTATGCTCCAATGTTTTAATTTTGTCCCAATTTTATTGTTTGATTTTTTTATATTGAGTGTGCAGGAGTTTGGGCATTCATATCGCTTTTTCGCACTAGAAATCTGTTTTTCGACATTTTTAGATTTTGACGGATTTGCGAACTGCAACCGTGTGGAGCAAAGTGTACATTCAAAATTAAGGTGATAGCGAAGTATAGTGCCAATGATCTGGGTAGTTTGACCCGCGCAAGCGGACTTTTCAAGCTAGCCGGATTCAATTCAACGAGGTCTTCTTAATCCGAAAACTTATGGGTACGTATTTCCTAACACCTTCTTCTCAAATCCGACGCATCCAATATACTATCTTTGCAGGATTCTTTGCAAGTTCGCTGTCAAACGCTAAAAGCGACTAACCCATATTTGTTGCAGTGTTGTGCATAAATATAAAAAACGTTTGTTTGATACTTTGAACAACCTTTTCATTGATTTGCGCATTGCATTCATTAATACGGATTTAAGGGCAAGCGAACCCCACAACATACGGTAAAGGATTTCAACACCTTTTCCGTGGCCCACAAATCACGAAATTGAGCACAACGTTTACCCGCACAAATTTTAAAAGAAACTAGACTTTAAGCCTTTAAGGACTTCGCGCTCACTAGGAGAAGTTAACTGTGTTTAAAACACCGCTTAACGGTATATCGTTCACGGGGTGTCTAGGAAAGTGTTCATGGCGAAACCGCTAAAATAGAAAGGGCTATCTAATCAAGGACCTTCGCAAAAGCGTTGGAAAATCTCCCCTTATCTCTGCACTTACCTGGCCTCGTGATCAGTATATCTTGAGCCCGTTTCTCGACACAGTTTTACTTCAACAATTAAGTTCTTAAGCAGGTCTGGTTGACCTAGGTGAACCCTAGACCGATTAGGTGTATGGTATTGTGTCGTGATTGTTTTTGTCTTTTTCTCTTTGTGTGTATATTTCATTCTTTTGTTGATAACTAATAAATAAATAAAAAATCACATTCTTTTTCCTCTCATTTTCTTCTTTTTCCTCTCCTTTTCTTCCTTTTCCTCTCTTCATATCATGGGTACTCCACATAGATCAACTCTTGCCGAACTTTGGTACCTACAACCAGATATTACTTTCTACGGTTCTTGCTTTGGTCGGACTTCGAACAATCCCTCCATGCCAAAAATTTCTTTGAAAGATCGAATAGACGCATCTAGGACAAACAATTGGACTCCGCAATCCATTTCGTATCAACCGTTCAACCTCCCCCACCTCTTACGTTGATACCCCTTTCGAGAGTCATGTTCAGACTCTGAGACCAATGTCCATTGCCGATCGAATTGAACAATCTCGTAACCGATTTTTCACTCGTTTCACCACTTCCAATTCTTTTGATCAATAATTCCAATCACCTTCTTATCCGAAAATTGATCCTACTCCTGTCCAACCATTCGATTCCTATCAATCCTACTTGGCTTTTATACCTTCCCTAGACATTGCTTCTGAATAGCCTTTTAGGAGTTTTCAGTATCCAAACAACTTTGAATCTTTTACTGAAGCCCCTTCACAACCCATGTCTAGTCTAGAACAGTCATTGAAAGAATTTCGGGTAGCGTTATGCCAACAGATGATGGATTTGAATGCGTCTATGGCCGCCCTCATACAACCTAACGAATCGGCAACTAGTTTCCAAGTAGCACCAAATTTTCCAATGTATGAAGAGGCGATAAGACAGATTGAGAATTTGAGTAGTGAGAGTGAGCTATACACCCTTACAAATCAAACCTACCCATTGCAAATTGAATTCCACAACTCCGATTTTGAAAGTCTATCAAGTGTCCCAAATGAATCACAACTTGAAGATAGAATGTTAATGAGTTGTGCGACTTTGTAGTGTTTGATATACCCGATTGTGAAGGGACCCTGTCAAGTGAAACCACATCCAATCCCTTTTACCTCTACACCTCTATCTTAAGACCACAATTAATTGAAATCCATGCTTTTGATGAGATGTCTGAGAAATTTGATTTTCACTTGATTGAGGATATTGACGCGGGGAATATTTTGGATGATGAACCTACAGTTTTGGATGAGTTTTTCTCACCAATTCATCATTTCCTTTCACTTCCGTGTGGACATCATCCCGAGTCATTAACTGTTTTTCCCGAACTCCATATGTGTCTTGATATTATTGATGATAAATGCATGGATGGGCTAATTTTTGAGGGGAATTTTGAGGATATTTTTGAGGATGAACCAATTTTACTTGATGGGTCGGATTTTCCAATTCATCCCATCTCTTTCACTGACTGTGTACACCCTCCTGAACCTTTAACTGATACCCTTCCTCAATCACTTCCCCCCATCCATTCCATCGTTCCGACCTTACAAGACACCGTATCACTTTCATTTCCTGTGTCTGGTTTACCAAGTTCGGTCCACCCATGTTTCCTCACGAATCTTGTGGGATTTGTCCCCATTTCTCAACGGGTTGATAGATTAGTACAATCGCTTTTTACACATCGGTCATTACAAATTGTACTAATTTATTCAATCCATTTCCACCCTCAAGTTCGTATTCCACTTCTTTTCCCCTCCGCCATTCTTCTTCTCCACCGAGACCTTATTCTGCTTCTATCCCCATACGGTCTCGCGTATTCTCCATTTCTTTTCTCTCCGCATTCTTTCACCAGCCGGCACATTATAGCGATAAATTTTTTGAATAGTCGGTTCTAACTTTTGGCCTGTGTAAGGCCTTATATAGATTGATATTGTTCTCCCCCTAACTCTGAACATTAACGCTTAAACAGTGGCAACACTGTTTCACTTAAGTTTGGGGGGATCTTTTTGTGTATATATTTTTAGTTTGCTTTTTGTTTTGTATAAAAAAATTGAAGGGAGCGCCGACAATTTTGACCCGCTTGGTGTAGCCTGACAGTGAGGGCACTGTCAAGTTTAAATTTGGGGGTGTGCTCGGTAAGCTTTCGCATTCATGTGTATATTTTGCATTTTCATACTTAATTAAAAACCTATAAATATCGAAAAAATTTACAAAACTATAAAAACTTTGTCGTCAAGTTAGCTAATAGGGTAACGTAGATTTTTATTCCGAAAGTTTAGTTGATACGTTAGAAATAACTAAATCCTAGGCTTAGGAATTGAAAACCCTAAAAATAACCCTCATTCTGTTTAACCTTGATAATTATACATCCTTGCGGTTTTTTTAGAAGTAGATAATCTTGAGTTCAGTTCTTGAGTTAAGTCGAGATGAAGGGAAGGTATTGAAGCTTTACTGAAGGATAAATCTGAAAAATAGTTTCTATTCTTGAGTCCAAATTTAGAAAGTATATACCCTACAAACTTGACATACACGCACCTTGAAACATGGGATAGTAGAGGATGCCTAGAAATATTCTTGCCTAAAAACCTATTATGAAAAAAACGGTACTTAAAGCTAACCACCAAAAGAGCATCATTGAAAAATATATCTGGTCTTGAAAAAAGAAAAATAAAGGAAAAAAAAATAAAGTTAAGACCTGGAAACAGCTATTTACGCTTTAAGCTCACACATTCAGTAATCGGCTGTTAGTGCCTCAAGAAGCATTAATAGTCGCATGAAAGGTGTGGGAGCAAAACCGTCCATCATTAACGAAAAGAAGTAGTATTAGGTATTAGGGCAAGGGTGCTATAGCTTGAATTGAATTCTTAAGTTTAAAGATGAAATTTTACACACACGTAGGGGTATACAATCGATATTTGGAGGAAAGATAGGAATAAACAATAAGACTTATGTTTTCCGTAAAGATGATAAAAATCCCTGATTGGAGACCGTACTTTAGAAGGAAAACTCAAGAGAAACCGAGATCTTTTTAAACTGTAAAAACGTATAGGAGCGGAGGATAAATAGATAGGAGGCGTGAAATATAAGGGTTGAATATTTCTAATTTAGGATGATAGAATTTTAACCTAGATACTAAACTGTAGGAGTAGAATCGATGTTAACTTGTGAAACTAGCTTGACATGATTTTATGGGTGTAATCCGCTGAAAACCCTCAGGAGACAACACCCCTCCTACTAGGGACACCTAGAGGTTTAGCGGCTTGTTGCATGAGCTCAGTGCAATCGCGTTCCCTGCGAAAGTGAGGCTAGGATTTTTGTTTTGCTCGAGACGAGCAAAAGATAAGTTTGGGGGTATTTGTTTATCACAGAAAACTATATTTTAATACCACTCATTCATTATCTGTTTTGTTATTGATCGGTGCTATTAACCAGTGTTTGCTCAGTAAATACAGATTACAGGTATCCGTGACCCAATACTGGAAACACATTCAAAATCACGGATATAACGTTTGTGATCCGACACTGCAACCGGAACTGCAAACCGATCGATATCCAAAGAGTTATCTTGCAACAAATAAAGTGTACACAATTTTGGTCCAACACATAGCAAGGTGCACACAGCTCTTTGGCATGGACCATGGTGGGGCTGCCCATGGCACACACAAATGATGACTTGTGCAAGTAGTAGGTGTTCCCCGCCGAAAACGCCGAGACGCGATAAACGTCTCGCCTGAATTTTGGGGCAGATGCTAATTGGTGCTATCCGTCCTCCGCTCCGAAGATACCAAGTTGATTTATGGCACCGCGTATCGAATCTCGAGTCGTAATGCCAGCAGGCCCCTTTTCTCGACGTTCATCTTCCAAAGGCGCTGTGAATAGTCTGCGCATGTTGACGACTATATCGAGGAGCTTGACGTGGAAGCTCCCACATTCGCTGCAGATTTTGCCGCGGAGGTTAATCCTATGCTAGCGACGCTTATGAACTTTCATAGTGAGGGCGTCGTTGAGTCTTGAGTTAATCACTACAGGGAAATTGAGACATGTCTGCACGAGCTCGAATTCGGACGTCCTGCTCCTGAGGTCCTGGCTGTGAACTCTCAACGGGCTGCGTGGGTTAAGCAGAGAACTCCCTACTTCCGCCATCTTGAATAGGAAACGGCCTTAAAACGTAAGGAGTGCGAAGAGACTTCAAGCGAGTCTGCTCGGCTGCACGCTCAGGTTGATGCAAATGCTGAACAGTTGAAAGCTATCTTTGAAGGCCTTCTGTGATGCATCTCTAACGGGCTAACACTGAGGCAGAAGCTCGACATCGTCGAGCGGGATGCACAGAATCGTAGGGCAGCTCAGCGGGCCGTCGAAGAGCAACTTTCGTCCTACTTGCAGCAACGAGCTCAGGTCGAAGCAGAGTCGGCCGCGGCAGCTGACCGAGAAAAAAGGCTGAGGGAAGTGCGCGAGCGACTGATTGGACTATTGAAAGCGCTTCCCTCTCAATAATTGTTTTTTGTACCATTTGTAATTTTGAATAAAGTGTATCCATTTTTTATTCTTTCATAAGATATATTCTGTACCCGATTGAATTTATGAATAAAAGATACATTTCTTTCGCAATTTCTTGTGTCATCTCTTTGCTTTCTTCTTTTCTTTGTTATCAGCATGTCACCTTAGTAAGCATAGCCTGCAGATGATAGAATCATTCCGTCTTGAACTCTTTGAGAAGTAGTGATGGCTTAAGAAACAGGTTAAGATCTGTTGCCTAAGGCTTTTCAACTTTATGAGCCGTGAGGGTCTCATAAAGACTTTTCTCCCTACGAGTCGAGAGAATCTCGTAGGTGTATTTTCTCCTTAGGAATCGTGAGGATTCCTAAGTGAATTTTCTCTTATAAGTCGTAAGGATCTTACAAGAGAGTTTTCTTCTTTACGGGTCGAGAGGACCCGTAAATGATTGATGGTGTTGCCATTATCCGCATTTCACGGAGTCAGGAGTTTCTCTGGGCGTTTCCAACGGGATCAAGATTGACTTTAGCCGTGTTCCACGGGACCAGGATTTGCTCTGGATGCTTCTCACGGGGTCATAGCCGTGTTCTGCGAGGACCAGGCTCCGCTCTGGATGTTTTCCATGGGGTCAGGATTGACATAAGCCGCGTTCCACATGACCAGGAATTTTGCTCTGGTTGCTTCCCACGGGGTCATATCCGTGTTCTGCAAGGATCGGGCTCCGCTCTGGACGCTTCCCATGAGGTCAGGATTGACATAAGCCGCGTTCTACGTGACCAGGAATTTTGCTCTGGATGTTTCCCACGGGGTCATAGCCGTGTTCTGCGAGGACCAGCCTCCGCTCTGGACGTTTCCCACGGGATCAGGATTGACATAAGCCGCGTTCTACGTAACCAGGAATTTTGCTCTGGATGCTTCCCACGGGGTCATAGCCGTGTTCTGCGAGGACCAGGCTCCGCTCTAGATGCTTCCCACGGGGTCATAGCCGTGTTTTACGAGGACCAGGATCCGCTCTGGATGTTTCCCACAGGGTCAGGATTGACATAAGTCACGTTACACGTAACCAGGAATTTTGCTCTGGATGCTTCCCACGGGGTCATAGCCGTGTTCTGCGAGGACCAGGCTCCGTTCTGGATGCTTCCCACGGGGTCATAGCCGTGTTCTGCGAGGACCAGGCTCCGTTCTGGATGCTTCCCACGGGGTCATAGCCGTGTTCTGTGAGGACCAGGATCCGCTCTGGACGTTTCCCACGGAGTCAGGATTGACATAAGCCGCGTTCCACGTAACCAGGAATTTTGCTCTGGATGCTTCTCACGGGGTCAAAGCCGTGTTCTGTGAGGACCAGGCTCCGCTCTAGACGTTTTCTACGGGGTCAGGATTGACATAGGCCGTGTTCCATATGACTAGGAAGGGTTGACTTTATCCGCATTTCACGGAGTCGGGGTTTGACTCTCGGTCATCTGCGCACCGCCGAGTCATGGAACTGGGAATTGCCACGGTTTCGCTTTATTTGATGTTGCGTCTGCTGTAATGAGACAAATGTTGAGATGATCTCCAGGCTGTCTGTGAACCGTTGAGATTTGGCTTTTTCTTCTGATGGAGCCTGGGGAGGAAAGGTGTGATTCCTTCTTCGTTTGCGCCCCTGGATTGTATACAGGGATTGATGTGATATCACCTGTAGGGCATTAAATTTTATTTTTTTTATTTCTTTCCGCGATGCTCTATCATTTCAGCTTTTATATCGCGAAGGTCGCGATTGCCCAATCATTTCGGCTATTTTTCGCGGTGCCCAATCATTTCGGTTATTTTGTATGCATACATTTTTACTTGCTACTTTTTATCTGCAAGTTGCCCCATCATTTCGGCTATTTCGTATGCATGTGTGGCTTGTTGGCTTTTCGCTGCAAGCTTGGAATTAGACACCGATTTCGGCATCAGCATCGCTGCAACTGGAATATTGCCAGGAGCGAATCATCATTTGCCTCTGTCGATGTTGAACAAAGGTGGCTTAGCAAACAGGGTTAAGATCCTGTCGACTAAGGCTTTTGACTTCCTGAGCCGTAAGGGTCTCATGAAGGTATTTCTCCCTACGAGTCGTGAGGATCTCGTAGGTGTGTTTTCTCCTTAGGAATCGTGAGGATTCCTAAGTGTACGGTCTCTTGTAAGTCGTAAGGATCTTTCAAGAGTGCTTTTCTCCATATAAGTCGAAAGGACTTACAAAGGCTGTTCACCGTGTAGACATATCCCTAGTCACGGATGGGACTTTTTTAGGGAAATGTTTATTCGCGCCCGTAGATTGTATACAAGGGTCAGCATTGAGCCGCTTGTAAGGCAGCATTGGAGGTTATGGTGGCCGCTTAAGAACAGGTTTAGACCCTTGTAGCTTAAGACTTTTGAATCTTATGAGCCGTGAGAGTCTCATAAGAGGGTTCTACTTACGAGTCGTGAAGATCTCGTAAGTGTAATTTCTCCTTAGGAATCGTGGGGATCCCTAAGTGTGTTGCTCCCTTGTGAGTCGTAAGGATCTTACGCAGGTGGTTTCTCCTCACAAGGTCGAGAGGACCTTGCAAGTGTCTTTTAATGAGGTTGCGCCCTTTCGGGTTTTCACAAAAACTCGCCGGTAGCCCTGCTGTTTTTACTCACGAAGCCCTTTCGGGTTTTCATCCGTGCTCATTCTGCTTATAGACATACCGTTTTCTTTTTCTTTATTTTTTTATTCTCTTTTTTTTGTGTCAGCTTTGGAATGCTGCAGTCTACAGTAGTTTATCGACGTCTCGGTCAACAGCTATTTTTAGGACATAGGGTCCGTCGTTAGTTTAAGGACGTTTCAGTCCGACGCCAGTTTTAGGACATAGTGGTCCATTGTTAGTTTTAGGACATTTCGGTCCGTATTTAGTTTAAAGACGTTTCGGTCCATTGTTAGTTTTAGGATATTTCGGTCCGTTGTTAGTTTTAGGACATTTCAGTCCGTTGTTAAGGAAACCGGCTACTACTTACAGAGTTTGGGCTTAGGAAGATAGCGAGCGGACATGGGCGTCGTCATCTATCGTTGACATAGGCCGTGACTTGTTAGACGTAGTATTTCTTTAGGAAGCGACCGTTTATTGGCCTGAAAGGTCTTTCACCATGCATGTCCATAAGTAGGTAAGCTCCACCCTGGTAAACTTTTTCAATAATATATGGACCTTCATAGTTCGGTTTGAATTTCCCCCGCTTGGCGCGATTGGGGATCATAGGTCTTTTAACTACTAGCACGAGTTCGCCTTGGCGGAACGTTCTCGGCCTAGTCAATTTTTCATATGAACGCGTCATCTTTACTTTATAAGCCTCCAGATTTTGTTGCGCTATGAGCCGGGTTTTATCAAGGGCATCGAACTCCTCAAGCCGAAGGTGAGTATTCTCTTGATCTGTTAGCCCGTAGTGAACCTCCATTCGTAGAGAGGGTAACTCTATCTCAAGGGGGAGTACCGCTTCTGTGCCGAATATCAATGCGTACGGCGTTGTGTTCGTGGCCGTTTTGAACGTAGTTCGATACGCCCAGAGAGCTTCATGCAGTCTCTCGTACCAGTCCTTCTTATTTAGAGAACCTTCTTTTTCACGATCTTCGTCAATGTCTTGTTGAAAGCCTTGGCTAGACCGTTAGCTCGAGGATTATAGACTAAAGAGTATCTTCAGTCTATGTTATGTTGTTGTGCGAAGCGGCTGATCTTATGGCTTCTATAGGCCGGCCCGTTATCGAAGATGATCCGTCGCGGAGTTCCAAACCGATAAATGACGTGTGTCTTGAAGAAATGGAGGATATTCTCCGTCTTCACTTCCTTCAGCGGTACTGCTTCTGCCCACTTGGAGAAGTAATCAGTTGTCGCCAAAATGAATCGATGTCCTCTGGACGATGCTGGCTCGATGGGGCCGACTATGTCAGTTCCCCACATTTCGAGCGGCCCGCTAGCCACCATTGGATGTACTAGATTTGGATGCTGATGGATGAAGTCCCCGTGAATCTGGCACGAGTGGCACTGCTTCGCGTATTCGAGGCAGTCTTGGATCATCGTGGGCCAGTAGTAGCCCATCCTTTTGATCTTTAGCTTCATCTTCGGCCCGGCTTGGTAGAAACCGCAGAGTCCATCGTGATTTTCTTGAATGACACTCTTTGCTTCTTCAGGTCCCAGGCATCTTAACCACAGAGAATCAAATGATCTCTTGTACAGAGTATCATTGACGAAAGCAAAAGACAGAGCTCGTTTCATAAGCTGATGTCTTGAGGATGCATCTTCAGGTATTCGACTGGATTTGAAGTAGTCTCTAAAGACTTCTCTCCAATCCGTAACCTTTTCCTGCTCTTTTATCTGTAGAGTCGTTTGCTCGGTCGCTCCCTTCTCTTCAGACGACTCCGGAGATATTTCTGCTGGTGCGAGAACTCGACGGCTTTGCACAATGATCCTCACGTCATCGAGGTTCTCGTCGGCCAATTCTTTAGCGAGCTTGGCTAACGCATCCGCCTTGCTATTTTCTGCACGCGGTATGCTTTACAAGGCGTAGGAAGGAATTTGAGTCAACAGTTGCTGCACTCTCTTGCCGTATTTCACTAGCTCTGGTTTGCACATCTGATAGTCGCCCTTTACTTGGCTCACAACCAGCTAGGAGTCTCCATATATGAGAAGGTTTTCAATTCCCATGTCGATAGCGATCTCGAGACCTGCTATCAAAGTTTCGTATTTGGCTTCATTATTCATCCTCGGCTCTGTTAAGGAGAAGGCAAAGCGCATTATCTCTCCTTGTGGAGTCACGAAGATGAGGCATACCCTTGATTTGATTATGGGCATGCTTTGTTTGCGCTTCTTCATGGAAGATGCTCCATCGAAGTAGAGTTCCCATTGGGTATCATTCTTTCTTCTCTCTTCGTCGATTGTATCAAACGCGTGCTCGTCTGGCAATTCGCGGTTCAAGGGAGATTCGGCAGGTATCGGATGCTCAGCGAGGAAGTCGGCGACGGCCTGGCCTTTCACTGCCTTGAGGGGTCGATAAGTTATCGAGAACTCCATCAAGAGCAGGGCCCATTTAGCGAGTCGTCCCGTTAATATAGCCTTTGACATTAAATATTTGAGAGGATCCACCTTTGATATGAGATGGACCTCATGTGCCAATGCGTAGTGTCCGAGTTTCGTTATCACGAAGATCAATGCCAGGCAGTGTTTTTCGATGGGGGAGTAGTTGCTTTCTGCCCCCAGGAGAACTCGACTCAGATAGCAGAGAGTTCTTTCTTTCCCTTGGTCATTCTCTTTTGCCCACAGTGCGCCTAAAGAACCTTCAAGGGCTGTTGTATATAGAATGAGAGGCTTTCCTTTGACCGGAGCAGCCAGCACTGGCGGATTCTGCAGGTACTTCTTGATTTTGTCCAGTGCGCTTTGGCATTTATGATCCCAGACGAACGGGGTTCCCTTTTTCATCAAGTGACTGTAGGGGCGGCACTTGCCAGAGAGGTTAGCTATAAATCGCCGGATATACGCGAGCTTCCCTTGGAGAGACCGCAGTTGCTTGAGAGTCCTTGGGGGAGGCATTTCCATTATCTCCTTAATCTTTGACGGATCTATCTCGATGCCTCGATGTCGGACGATGAATCCTAGGAATTTGCTCGAGGACACTCCGAACGCGCATTTGAGAGGGTTCATCTTTAAGTTGTATTTCCGAAGGCGCTGAAACACGATCCTCAGATGCTTTAAATGTTTCTCGTATGATTTGCTTTTAATTACGAGGTCGTCAATATAACATTCGACGATTTCATGTATGAGGTCATCGAAGATCTTCGTCATGGCCCTATGATAGGTGGCACCGGCGTTCTTTAGACCGAAAGGCATCACCTTGTAATAGAATATACCCAAAGGGGTCCGGAAAGCGGTGTGCTTCTGGTCCTCGGGATGCATCTTTATCTGATTGTACCCTGATGATCCGTCCATGAAGGAGAACATTTCGTGAGTGGACGTATTATCTATCATCAGCTCCGTGACTGGTACTGGGAAGTCGTCCTTCGGGCAAGCTTTGTTGAGATCCCGAAAGTCCACACATATGCACACCATCACATTTTTCTTCATTACCGGGACAATGTTGGCGATCCAATCAAGATACTGAACCTCTTGGATGAAGCCGGAGTCGATTAGTTTCTTGACCTCGGCGTTGATGCTCATCTCAAGTTCGAGCCGCATTCTTCTCGGTGCTTGTTTGATCGTCTTGACGTCCGGGGATATTGCCAACTTGTGTACAGCAATCTCTGGATCTAGTCCTAGCATCTCGGAATAGTTCCATGCAAAGCAATCTTTGTGCTGCATGAGCACGTCCTTTAGTGCAGCCACTCTTTCTTCAGACAACAGCTCACTGACGAATGTCGACCGCGGGTCACTTGTCGTCCCCAAATCAATTTTCTTGAGCTTATCTGCAGTAGTATGTATTCCATCTTCCAGCTCTTTTGGCGCCGGTGGAAACTCTGAGATTACCTCGTCATCATCGTTTTCGAAGCACCAGGGGAGGTCATCTATATTCTCGGGCTCTTCTTCTGACAGCGTTATCATATGACAAGTACGAGATTGCTTCCAAGACCGATGTTGATCTGGCTTTGCTCTCGAGGTCTTCGGTTCATGCTTCTGCGGCGGGGTTATTCTCCAACTGCTGGATAGAGCGAACCTGCCTTGTCTATATTGGTCTTCGACCCAATTCTTGAATGTGAAGCAGTCTTCAATAGGATGTCCTATTGCCCTGTGATAGGAGCAATAGTCCGGGTGAGAGACTTCACCTGCTTGCTCGGGGTGGTTGGACTCCGGGAGTGTCATCATCTGATGTTTTATGACAAGATCGAATATCTTCCTTATCTTGTCTTGGGGAAAAGAATATGCTCGACCCATATTTTTTATAAGAGACGAATCCGGACTGCTCGATTCCTGATCTCGTAGCTTCTTGGACCCTCTTTGTCGCTGTCGAACGCTTTTCCCGTTCTTTGGTTTGTTTCTGCCTCTGCGTCGAGCCTTTTGTACAACGGGTTGACAGGGAGGAGCATTTTCATTTTTCACGGCCTGTTGAAGGAGGCGTTGCGTCCTGACTTTCTCGTAGATGGCCATTTCGCGATTATGATCGTCTCGAACCTTTTGACCTGTTTCCCTTATAAGCTTGTCCATTTATTCTTCGAACGACAGACTGGGCATTTTCACGACGGGAGCTCTTTCTGGTTCAGGATTAGCATCTTCCCACAGAGCATCTCCTTCTCCATCAAAGTCATGTATGACATAGCAGTCGCGGAACAGCTCCCGTTTCTTGGATCGAATATATCCAAGCCCGATCGTTTCCATTCTCCCGTTGGGCAACTTTCGTTGAGTTCCGGGAACATTCCAGATCCTGTTATAGAACCATGCTTGTCGAGCAGTTTGCTTAAGGGGTACACATTGGCGTCTCAAGAGTCTCTTTAGTCTGTCCGTGTAATATCTGGGCAAACAGATGGGCTGGAGCCTGTCAAGTGTAGAATCCGCGCCATGCCAGATTTCTTTCTCCACTTTGGTTTCCCCGGATCGGTAGAATAGGATCGCTTTTTCACCTTTTCGCCTGAGAGGGACGTAGAATGTCTGCAGTTCTTCCATACTGTAGGTATCAAGTGCGTCTAGCTCTTTATGATGCTTTGGCGGAACCATGGCAACTTGCAAACTTTGATCTTCATCAGCGAAGGCTTGTATTGATGGCCGAGCAGAGAATACGGCATTGACCTCATCTTTCGAGTCGCTGCCGAAGATCAACATAGGAGCGGACAGTCCCGGCTTGTTGCACTGGGGTGGACCTGAATAAACTATTTCTTCTTCCTCCTCAGTATCACTCCCGAAGACTGGAATAGTGGTGATAGCTTTGTTCTTAACATCCGGTTTGCGACATCTTTCTGTGTCCTCAAAATTTGGCAGGAAGTATTTTGCATCTTCATACTTTCGGATTTCGTTCATGGAGAACGGGTTTAGTTCCCCTATCACGGTGTACTCGAGACCATCTTTGAAATACTTCATACACTGATGTTGTGTAGAAGGGATGATGTTGTACTCGTGTAACCAGGGCCGACCGAGCAAAGCATTGTAGCATGTCTTGGCATCAATGACGTGAAATTTAATGTCTGTGACGAGCAACCCAAAGCGTAGTGTCAATATTAAAGACCCGAGCGTCCATGATGACTGGGAGTCAAACCCGGAAATTGTGATTTTATCACGAGCGAGGTGTTGAACGCTCATGCAGATTTCCTTTAACACCCTTACGTTAAGTAGATTGACGGAGGACCCATTGTCGACCAGGATTTTACCTATCTTGATATCGTGACAGTATCCGGAGACATAAAGGGGACGGTTGTGCTCGCACGTCCCAAGGAGGAGATCTTCATCGCCGAAGGTGATATCGACTGTGTGCATTTCTTCCAGCTCGTCCTTCATCTTTTCTTCGGCGAGAAAAGCTTGGAATTGCTCTGGCTCTTGTAGTGCCTTGATCAATGAATCTCTCGACTCTTTGGATAATAGAAGGGCGTCGAGAATGCTTAACTGCGAAGATAGCTTTCTCAAGTGTGCCAGAACGTTGTAGTCCACCTTACTTTTCTTTGGCAGGTCCTTGACTGTCAGCTCTTCGACGGCTTGGTCATCAAGAATGATATCCTCAGGGACTTTTTCCTTTCCCTTATCTTTTCTATTCGCGGGTCCGAGATTCTTTTCGGGCAGCGTACGATTGCGCAGCTGAATATTTTCACAGATCTTCGGTTCTTCCTCTTTTCCCGAGGTGGATTCTTTAAAGAGAGGGCCAAGAGTCATTTCTTCGTCAGAGTCGCTCCCGAAGGTAAGAACTTGCGATCCCCCAGCGTCGACCATGTGACAGTCGCCGGTAGATCTTTTACGCTCCTCGGTCGTATTTATTTGCTCCCGACGAGTTTTGCGTTTCATCCGCTTGAAATGTTGCCGGTGAGAAACATATCCCTGCCACCATCTTTTAAAAGCATTGCACTCTTCGGTGGGGTGCGCAATTTTTCGATGATATAAGCAGTAGTTAGGATGTGTTTCCGCTTCACCAAGAATGTTCCCTTCGGAGGGTGGCAGCTTCATTCCCATTGATATGGCTTTGGCGAACCTCTTTCTCATCTTGAACCTGTTTTTACTTGCAGCGGATGTACTTTGATCTGGTGGGAGTGTTTCAACCCTTTCGTCTATTCTCCGGCGTTTGGCTTTTTCAAATATGGCCATCTCACGCTCTCGAGCAGCTTTGCTTTTAAGAAGAGCTTCGTTCAGGAATGCGTCAATCATTTCGTCTGATGGCCCTAGAAGTTCCGGCATAGGATCTGCCCCCAGTTTCTCTGTGTAAGGAGCTTCTTCATTGTCTACTGACGAGTGAGAGATCACATGGAAGCTTGTACATAATCTTCAGATGCATCCGACGAGTCTTCTCCATTGTCATCATCTCCGTCCTTAAGGACGTGGCTGAGAAATTCTTGGAGTGTGATTGGAGTCCGCGCCTTCTGATTATATTCTTCCAGTGCGTCGGTATATTTTTGCAGGTCCGTGCGCTTGTCACCAGGCTTCACGGGCTTTTTGGTCTTCTTCTTCTTCTTCGAAGACCTTGACGGCTGGGTGTGAGTGCTTTGGATATCACCACCAATTTTTGGAGTTGGGCGCGGCTTCAGCATTCCCTCGATGATCTTGGGTTCCAGTGGATTTTTCTACCTGATCGCCAGGCATGTTTGGAGATCTTTCAGCATTCTTTTCGTCTTGGCTGAAAGAGCGACCTTCCTTGGAGCTTCTTCTACGAAGGAGCATGATGCCCCCGGTGTGTCCGTCTTCTTGGGAGTGTGTGGCTGTGGCGGGTTCACCTTCCAATTTTTGGACAGTGCAAACTTGCCCTGTTGGTATTGATCTTCGATCCAGCCTTTAAAGACGAAGCAATCTTCAATTGGTTGGCTTACCATTTGGTGGTAGGGGCAATAATCGGGACTATTAGCCTCGCCGGGTTGTAACGGTCGTTTTGGATTCGGCAGATTGATGAGCCTGTTGCGCACCGCCAGTTCGAACAGTCTCTTCGTTTTGTCCCGGGGGAACGAATAAGGACGCTTCATTTTCTCATTATAGTATCGCCGTCTCTCTTCTAGTTGATCTGTTAGTTTTAGGGCACTGGGCTGTTGTTGAGTATTTGCGATGAAGGTCGCTTTGCCTTTCCCTTTTTCATTTCATTGCTCCGGCTTTGAAGAGGAAGGCCTATGGCCCATCTGGTCCATTTGAGCTAGTTTATCAATCAGAGCCTGGACGTGGTCGGCTTGAAAAACATCATAAATTGCAAAATGGTCGCTTGAGGGTCCAAAGTGCCCACAAACATGCCCACTGCCGGCGCTTCTTCGATGCGCTGCTCACATTTTGACCATAAATTTCGCCACCGTATTGCGTATTGGACCCACGTTTCACCTGGCTTCACCCTGGCATTGATCAATGCTGTTATTAGGGTGCGTTCACTAGCACTTGCGAAACGCTGGGTGAATAATAGTTCCATCTCCGCAAAAGTCTTGACGGAATCGTTTGGAAGTTCAGAATACCACTCGAATGCCATTTCCGACAAGCTGCCGACGAACTGACGAAGTAGCAATTTATCATCACCTCCGGTGTTGCCACATAAAGCCCTGAACTGGGCAACATGCTGGTGGGGATTGCCCGTCCCTTTATATACATGAAATTTAGGGATCGTATATCCCGGCGGGTACCTTATTTGGTCATACCAGCCTGGATATGGTCGCCCAGTTTTAACAATTTGGCCGGCCGCTTCATTCGCCTGGTGAGCTCGTATTTGCTGAGTGATGTAATCATCCAGGTCAGCTTTGGAGATGGTCTCCACTTTGGCTGCTGAAAGAGCCGGAGGAGCGTTCGATGTTTCCCCTCTGTCGTCTTCAATGATGATAGGAGGGTCTTCAGCTGGAGGTTCCGGCTGTAACATCATCCTAGCCATGTCTTGGAACAAAAGAGCCATTCGTTTTATATTGGCTGCCTGTTCCGTATCCTCTTTTTCTTTCCTCTTGAGCATTCTTCGGAGGAACTCGGTATCAGTTTCTTGTTCCCGACGCTGCTCCGAGATCTCTGGATTTTCTTTTGGCCCAGTGAGTGCGGCCATTGCAGTCAGCATCTCCTGAAGTTTCTGCTGCTGTTGTTCCTGAGCCTTCATTATCAATCGGGTAAGCGGTCGATGACCCGTAGAAGCACGGCTTTCCTCTTTTCCGGAAGCCATATAAACAGTATACACCATCATGCCCCCAGACTTGGGGCGTTTATGTTCGACGTCCTTGCGGTTTGCCGTGTTCATGGGGGCTTTCTCTGGCCTCCTTCTCTTGTGAGCAGTTGAAGTCGAGGGGGCCATTGCAGCGGGCACCCAGACGGATGACGTCTTTTATGGTACCACGAGATGGCTCTTTTCTTGCTGAGCTTTGAACTTCTTTGGCCGGCGAGAGTAGTCCTGGTTAATCACCGATTCCTGGACCTGCCACCAGACTTTATAAATTTTGAAGGACAGCCGCTGAGGGGGCTGCTCCGACTTCTTTTCTGTAGTAATCTCCATAGGTGGAGGAGATCTCTTCAGCACGGCAGTCGGAGAGTTCTTATGAACCCTCATAAGCGGTTCATAGTTGTTCCCAGTTAGAACAGCAGCATTGATTTCCACCATGGGAGCTGGCGGAGTTAGCCCAGAGGGGGAGTTGCTCCCGGCCTTCCTTACTCGGCGCCAGTGGCGACGTCGAGCGTGTCGAACCGTTGGGATTATCTCAGTTGTAAGAGTGACTTCCTCATGCCCCCTGTGTTGGTCAGAAGTTGTCGTTGTCAGCCTATTAAAGACAGACGTCCGTTGAGAAGGAATATCCAACCTATCGAAGGCAGACTTCCGAGTAGGGGAAGCAACCTTGACGATTTCGCTTGGAACAGGAGCTGAAATAGTCAGTCTTGTGAAGACCGACCCTTTGGCATGAGAAGCCGCCTTGACAACTTCGGGAGCAGGGATGGCTATCTTTTTTGGAATAACCCTTTCTGGTATCGCGGGCTTCTTCATGGGCCCAATTGAGCTTTGGCCTAGTCTGTCAAAGACCGAGGCGTTGGAGCTGGACGACCAGTTGAGAGGGGCCGCAGTAGTTGTGAGCCAATCAAAGACCGACTTCCTCTGAGCTTCTTGTGTTGGTACAGGAGCGCTGAAGCTCGTTGGCGGGAGCATGGTCCCGAAGAACAATCCAATGGTGGCCTGAGTGACCTGTTCCACCGCCATAGCGAAGATGGAGGCCGCTTGGGGTCCGTAAGTCACTCCTCCGGACGAGACGGAGCGAGAGTTGCAGTTGCAGTTAGTGCGGGTTGGAGCCATTGATCTTCTGTTTTCTGCACCGAGCAAGACACCAAATCTTAGTACCTCGAACCCAAGGGCAACCATAGCAAACCGCGATTCGTTCGCGAACACGACACACGAAGTGTGGAGTGGAAAGAGGAAAAGGTCCCACCGGGCGTGCCAGAATCTTTTCCCCGCCGAAAACGCCTGGACGCGATAAACGTCTCGCCTGAATTTCGGGGCAGATGCTAATTGGTGCCATCCGTCCACCTCTCCGAAGATGCCAAGTTGATTTATGGCACCGCGTATCGAAGGTTTAAACGGATGCGGCCGATGAAGCAGACTTCGTCAGATTCCCCCTCATTTGACAGGTTTTTTTATTATGGGGACGCTCTTCCCTGCAGGCGCAAGCCCCTGCAGTTAATTACGCTACCGCGTCGCGGTAACAACTTTCTCCTTCTCCAGATGGTCACTTCGTGTCGTGTGTGTGTTTATTTTGTTTTTGGTTGCCCGTGGATTGTATACGGAGACTAATTTATGTTGTCGCCCGTAGGGCGTGGATTAGTCCAAATCCGTATCTTCTTAGATTTGGGTTTGGGGGTTGGGTTTAAGGATACATTAGCCTCATTTGAGACTAAGATCAACTTAAACTTTTGTTAATGATACGTTAGTCTAATTTTAGACTAAGATCAACTTAACGGAATCGTTTAGATCCAACAAAAGAGCATTTGGACTCTATTGTTTAGTTTAGGGACATTGCGGTCGATTAGTTTAAGGACATTGCGGTCCAATGTTAGTTTAAGGACATCTCGGTCCAAGGTTAAGGACATCATAGTCCGTGAGTTTAAATACATCACAGTCAAGGTTAAGGACATCATAGTCCGTGAGTTTAAAGACCTCACAATCAAGGTTAAGGACATTATAGTCCGTGAGTTTAAAGACCTCACAGTCAAGATTAAGGACATCATAGTCCGTGAGTTTAAAGACCTCACAGTCAAGGTTAAGGACGTCATAGTCCGTGAGCTTAAGGACCCCACATTCCGTAGAGTGTTTGGTTGTTAGGACCCGTCATCTCTCTGAAGACGTTGAAGGATTACAACGACAAATATCAGAGGAGTAAAGAGATGTACCCTCGAACCGGCGTGAGTTGGTTGAAAGATCTGTAGTCCAATTTGGGACTAAGATCTGTTAAAATATTCATGAGCAGATGGACTCAATTAATATGAGTTGAGGACTTATGGCCAATCTTGGGCTAAATCCAATAAATGTTTTTCATTCTTATTTTAGGCTGTTGAGCCTTTATTTGGGCTTGGCCCTTTTAACAATGTTTTTATCTTGTATTGAATGCTGAGCATTCATCAGAACTCTGGGCTTATTAAAGAACAATTTATGTTCTGTCAGCGCAACACGTGGCGCGCCGGGCGCTTTGCGCCAATCAAAAAGCGCAGTGCGCTACTGCCAAGTAGCGCAGTGCGCTACTGCCAAGTAGCGCACATGTAAGGGACACATGTCGCGCTCAGCGCTAGGCGCCAGATGACGAGCGCATGATGCCAGTTTATGAGCACTTAGCTCTAATCCATGAGCGCATTGCGCTTTTAGTTTAGTGGCGCACACCTGAGTGACACGTGGCGCATTTGGCACTGAGCGCCAATCCAGAGAGCGCAGAAGCGCAGCTCAGGAGCGCAAGGCGCATTTCAAAAGCGCAAAGCGCATCTAATCAATTTTATGATCCGGGAACAAATTTATATTCTTTTAAAAGAGACTTTGTCTCAAGATCTAAGAACAACAGTTCTTATTTTGCAGGAGATATTTCCAATCCCTTATTTTGATGAAAGGCTTTGCTTTTATAGATCCATGATCTGTGAGAAGAATTATGTTCTTCTTTTATTTTATGATGAGATCTTTTGATCTCCTTATGAAAGACTTTTTGTGTTGTAGATCTATGATCTTTTTAAAGGAATGAATTTTTCTTTTTATGAGATGATTTCATCTCTGTGTTCATCATCCTTCTTCTTTACCTTAAAGAAATATCTTCTTGCAAGAGCTTGCTCTTTATCTTTGAATTTCTCAAAGTTTATGGGGGGGTTCTCTATATCAGACTTGAAGTCTTGGGGCCTTTATATAGGACAAGATGATTTGTTGAATCGGTTAAAGAGATCTTTCTCTGATTGATTTGGGGATGTTTCCCCTCCATTGGATCTTTGATCCTAGGGCTTCTGTTTTACAGAAGGCAATCTTCTTGTTTTTAACAAGATTGAAAAATATTTCCATAACAGAATTTAATTCTGATTAATTAATGATTTATCATTATTATTAGATCTTTTGATCTAACGGTGGAGAGTTTTTTAATTCCAGCGCTAGCGTATCCGTGCTTTGCACGTGGTACGCTGCTTAGAGCGCAGCGCTCTTAGCGCTAGCGCACCTGTGTCTTACACGTGGTGCGCTGCTTAGAGCGCAGCACACCCAGCACTAGCGCATCTGTATTTGACATGTGGTGCGCTTCTTAGAGCGCAGCGCACCCAGCGCTAGCGCACACATGGTGCGCTGCTTAGGGCGCAGCGCACTTGGCGCTGCATCTGAAGCGTCGCTTCAATTTTGAAATTTGAATTTCAAACAGAGCTTTGCTCTTATTGGGGGAAACAGTAGGCACACATGGGGGGATAAGAGTTATAAATGCAAAAAGATGTGATGTGATATAAAGCCACATGTTCCCTCCATGTCCCTGAATGCAACCCAGGCTTCTACAAAGAAATCAAGCAGCACCAGTGGACTTGTCGAGGGAACACAACAATACACAACAAATACGAGCCCCAATGTCCAACACAAAACCGGCGACATCCCTCAAATGCCCGATCTCGCTGGCCCCACCATGCCCAATGCTCCCCAATTTTGTTCTGTCCATCCCTTGCAATCATATCATCTCATTTTTATTACTTGTTTAATCTTATTTTGGGCCTATAAAAGCCAGATCAATGAGAAAGGGAAGGGCTCTCACATTGTCTCATACACTCATACTTAGAAACCCTTTTCATTTTCCTTTTTTTGTTTTAGTTCTTGTACATAGCTAATTGCGTTGAGTTCCTTGCCTTCTCTTGATCTTGCAACCTCTTCATTGAGCTTGCAAATTTAAGTTTTGGCTATTGAACTCAAGATTTGTATCACTTGGACATAATAAAGCTCTCGTTTTGCATTTTGGGTTCTTAGTATTTTATTTCTCTTGCTTTACTTACGTACTCTTTAATGCTTACCATTTACTTACTTGCATTTTATTATCTTGCAATTTACTTACTTGTAATGTTGCTCTTTTCTTTTCTTTTATCATTTCATTTGCTCTTTCTCTTTGTGGTTTTGATGTTTGTGAATAATGGGGATTGTTAGGAAAAAGAATGGTGTTGTAAGTTAAGGTTTTCTTTTTCTCATTTCCTTTACCCGATAGTTTCCTATTGAACTCCGCCCAAACCTTACGCAAGCGTTCCATTAGGCACCCTACCCTACCAAGATATCGGTGATCCCTAACCGTGACCGGTTGCGTTCGGTTTGGCCGGAGGCGAAAGCAAGCGACAAGAACAGACGGACAAGGGTCAATAAGCCGGATTTCACAAATACCGTGCTTAAGCACCCTAATCTACATTGTTGCTGATTGCTCTAACTTCAATGGTTAAGTTCGGCATAAAGGATTGAGTATGAATTTCACTAACTTACACTAACATATCTAATCCTAACAACTTATACTTTGCATATACACACTTAGGTTAGAAATGAACATTTCCGACCCGCGCATTAACTCGTCATAACAAGAACTTTAAACGCACCGTCTTCCTGTGGATGACCCGTGCTCATCACGGCTAGCTACACGCGACGCCGTCCTTGATCGCGGTTAACTTAAGAACTTAAAAATACGGCATGCCAAATGCGCGCCGATCATTAGCAAACAGTCAAGCTGCGACCGCCAATTTCATACAAAACAGATGACCGCCACATCATTAAACTGGGAACAATCGATCTCTAAGTCATTAAACTGGGAATGTAAAAAAATGTGTAAATAAAAAAAGTGTAAATAAAAAAAAGAGCCAAAATGATGGGGCAACTCACAATAAAAATCAGCGAGTAAAATAAAGATAAAAAATAAAGCCGAAATGATGGGGCAACCGTGAATAAATAGCCGAAATGATAGGGCAATCGCGACCTTCGCGATAAGAAAAGCTGAAATGATAGAGCAATCGCGGTAAAATAAAACCTCCAAAGGCGAATGATGAGTCGCTCTTGGTACCATATTCCAGTGCAGCGATGCAGACGCCGACCAATATCCAAATCCCTAAGTGGCGAATGATGGGTCGCTCCTGGTACCATATTCTATTGCAGCGATGCGGAAGCCAACCAAAATTTCAAAGCCCCAAATTCCCGAACGGCGAATGATCAGTCGCTCATAGTACCATATTCCAGTGCAGCGATGCAGACGCCAACCAAAATCCAAATTCCTAAATGGCGAATGATGAGTGGCTCCTGGTACCATATTCCAGTGCAGCAATGCAGACGCCAACCAAAATTACAAATCCCTGAATGTCCCAACAGCGAATGATGAGTCGCTCCTGGTACCATATTCCAGTGTAGCTATGCAGACGCCGACCAAATTCCAAATCCCCAAACGGCGAATGATGAGTTGCTCCAGGTACCCTATTCCAGTGCAGCGATGCAGACGCCAACCAAAACCCAATTTCCTAAAATTCTTCTAGCCCTACGGTTGGTCTCCGAACTGACTACCGTATACAATCCACGGGCTCAAATAATTCTCATCAGACCTATGCCCCACCGCAATCACCAGTCACGTGGCCGGTCTCCGCCCTTAGAATTATGCTCCATTTGGGAAGACCCACTCATGTGTCCTCACGATGCATGAGGAGAACAAAACTTACGGGATCCTCACGACTCCCAAGAAAACACCTTCGTGAGACCCTTACGACTCACAAAGGAAAAACACACTTGGGTGTCCCCACGACTCCTAAGGATAAAACACACCTACGAGATCCTTTCGACTCGTAGGGAGAAAATGTTTTTATATGACCCTTACGGCTCATAAAATTGAAAAACTTTAGGTGATAGGGACCTAAACCTGTCTCCTAAGCCATTGCTCCCCAATGGGTAAAGGCAAATGATGAATTGCTCCTGGCATCCGTGCTTCGGTGTTAGCAACGCTGATGCCGACCCCAACCCCAAAATTCCAAACTTTCGACCCAATAGACCCCTAAGTCGTTAAACTGGGAACAGATGACCTCTTAGTCGTTAAACTGGGAACAGATGACTCCTAAATCGTTAAACTGGGAATGAGGGAAATCCCCTCACGGCAGATGATGATTCGCTCCTGGTACCATATTCCAGTGTAGCGATGTTGATGCCAGACCAAAATCAAAATCCCTAAATCCTCTCACGACAAATGATGATTCGCTCCTTTTACCATATTCTAGTGTAGTGATGCTGATGTCAACCCAAATTATATCAAGTCAGCAAGACAACCAACGACCACCCTGGCGGAATCAAGCTCCACCTCGGAAACAAGTCAAAGCCCGACACCGCAAGAAGCGGAGCAAGTCAACGTCAACCCCGACACCGCAGAAAGCGGAGCAAGTCAAATCAAATCCCGACACCGTAAGAAGCGGAGCAAGTCGTCGACCGTCCACGTCGCAAAAAGGGAAGGACCGACCGTCCATGTCGCAAAAAGGGCAGAACCGACAGTCCACGTCACAAAAATGGCAGAACCAACTATCAACGTCGCTAAAATGGCAGCACCGACCGTCCAAATCGCAAAAAGGGCAGAACCGACCATCCAAGTAGCAAAAAGAGCAGCACCGACCATCCACGTCGCAAAAAGGGCAGCACCGACCGTCCATGTCGCTAAAATGGCAGAACCGACCGTCCAAGTCGGAAAAAGGGCAGCACCGATCGTCCACGTCGTAAAATGGGCAGAACCGACCGTCCACGTTGCTAAAATGGCAGAACAGACTGTCCACGTCGCAAAACTGGAAGCACCGACCGTCCATGCCACAAAAAGGACAGCACCGACCGTCCATTTCGCAAAAAGGACAGTATCGACCTCCATGTCATCAAAACGGGAACCAAATCAAGTCAACCTCCACGCGAAAGAAGATCCATCAATTTCATGCACACAACCCACATATGTGGTGTGCATTTATTGATGGGGGCATTTTGTTGGGGTTAAAAATTACACCCCAGTTGACCAAGTCAAAACCAAGGTCAACCCCAAGTCAAGTGGACCCGAGCCCGAGCCCAAGTCAAGACCAAGCATGGAAGGGCTGTCTCCATACCAAAAAGAAGGCAATAAATTAGCCTAAATGTAATTTTTAGAAATAAATATATGTAAAGTGGGCAGAAAGCCAAAATTTTGTAAACCCCATGCCTTATGTGCAAAAAAAAATAATCATATAAGGCATGGGGTGGCACAAGTGCCATTTGGCAAAGCCCTGTAAGTCTACGGTAGTGCCCCGGCCGTCTGTCCGAGGCCAAAATGCGGAAACGAAAACTTTTTCAAAACTTGAAACCGGCGCTATCGCAGACTTTAGTCCCGGATCGAACCATTAACCTATAACTAGCAATCTAGAGGAGGGTTAGAAAAGCTATACCGATCGATCCGTGTCCTTCGGTCTTTGGCCACCATCCCAAGCTCCCCGCGGCATCTCTGATCTCCGGTCTCCTCATCGGAAGGGCACCACATCAAGAAGTCTTTTTACGGGCTCCTACCTCTGAACCGAGGCAACTCGGATACGAAGTTTGCTAGCCGACGTGTCCAAGGTTGCTGTAGAATATGTGTAGAACGCTTTGTCTCGAAGGTTAATCGAAGTTGCCATTTTGGGTGGAGATGGAATGGGCAATGAAAAAGGAGCTTAGGAATTTTTGTAGCAATCAAAATGAGATCAAAAATTCACACTCCCAAATGAATGAGGAGCTGCCTCTAAAATGGCTCGGCCAATTTTGGCAGTGGGAAATGATGAAGGGGGTGAGCACAAGCTAGTGTGTATGGTGACCATAACAAAAGATTCACATCAAAAAAAACTTTGGGTTTCCAAGAAGCATTAAATGCTAACAATGATGCATAAAAATGTCAAGCTCATCCATGAACATTCCAGTGAACTGCTGGAGCACCCGCGACCACAAAAAAAAAAATCACTTTACTAAAAGCCACTTTGCAAATAAGCCCCTCCAAGGAAAATTCAGCCAAGAACAATAGAAAAGGAATTTGGCCAAAAAGAGAAAGCAAGCTGGCAACTTCAAAAAGCGATCCGGTAACAAATTACAGGATAACCCCGCGACTGTATATACATACCCGCATTTGTATTCCGACCGAATACAAATGCAGTGAGACAAAATCTACACAGTATAATACTAGGATCCAGCTTAAACCAAAGCCCGCTAGTATTATCCGTCCGAACCATGACACGTGCACAAGTGCACGCGTATGTTCGAACCCTACCATAAATCCATACGGCCTCTACAACGTTTCGCCCGAAACTTGAGAAACTGTCTGTGGAGGACTCTAAAGACTCGTCAATACTTTGGCTATGGATTTAACCACTAGCACGTCAGTGGTACTAGCCGTACGTAACGGGCTACCAGGTATTGACCAAAAGGGAGGTCGATGAGCGAACTCATCCTGACACCCTACTGAGCCTGTCAATGACAATATCCGTACAGTTCGGTCCGTTCGTCTATGAGCATCGCATGTCGGGCCTAGAGGGTTGGTAAAAGTCAGACCCCAAAAGCGGTACAAGTCGTGTCGGAGTGTAGCCCAGAACACCCTGAGATACTACTGGAATACCTACCAGTAAATCTCCTGCCTTGGCCAAGGACTTCGTGTAATGGCTCTCCTAGACACAGCGCGATCTCACCCCCAATACCGGGAGAGACGAAACCCCTGCCGATCCGCTCACTGCCTCCATATGGCTCGGGACTATACCCAACTAAAACCTGTTTGCACGATTTCTTTGAGCCGTGGTAGGGTAGTAATCAAAGCACAGTGGGAACTCACACGAGACAAATGACGATCTCAGGTCGATGAACTAACCTGTATACATGTCACCAGGGAACTGCTATCTGACGTCAGGTATAATACCAACTAGCATGTTCCCGGCGAGTCCTGTCCGGTATACTCATAACCCAATGAGCACCTGTATACATCTTAGGTGATCCAACTGACACCAATGGCTTGTGAGACCGGCCACCGCCCCTCGTCGGGGTCTCGAATGTATACACTAGTCTACTCCGGAGTATCGATGCCCTGTCTCGAAAACTCCCACGACTAGTGACCTTTTAAGGATGTGCTTATAGACCCCAGCTCCCACGTATATGATCGTTATCATACTGCTGGCAGTCAAGCAAGAATCCTAAGGGCTCTATCAATGTGTAATAGCGACCTGTAAGGTCACCTAAAGCAGTACACGATGATAAAGATAAACCAGATAACATACTATCATCTTGAGTAAGACTGTCCTACCGGTATAGGTCCTCCCTCAATCATTGCAATCACGTGCCTGCGATCCAATAATTGACTTTGAGGGCACTATATCCAACAATCTCCCACTTGCACTCAAGGCTAATTATTGCGATGTCGCGTACTCACAGCCCGTGTGATACCGAACACCCAACTCGTCTACTAATCAGTCTCACAAAGCTGGTTTGTGAAACTATTGCGTTCGAGGAATAGCCTCAGTGAGTGGATCCGCTCTGATGTTCCTTTCTATATCTCTCTTTATCTCAAGTTCGCGGAGAAAGTCATCTCCCGAAATGAGCAATACCTGTCTTAGAATATGTCTGGATATCTGATAGGACCTAGTTCAAAAATGAACTCCAAATCCAAACTTCTTAGACTGTATCGACAACTGAATTTAATCAGTATCCTGCGCCATGCCTCCCTCAGTATCTGCTTGGACCACCTGTCCAAAATACAGCCCCTCGTCGGAGGGAAAACTATAACTCTGACAGTCACTCTGTCATCCAAGTCACCTTGGAAGCCTAGAATGATAACCGTCTCCCGAAAGAGGCTGTCGTTATCATATCCCTAGAACATCTACTTATGTTATAAAACTGCTTCCGAATGTTTCTCCAGGATTGGATCAATATCATCTTATTGCATCTAGTGCAAAAACAACATCTGGTGTGGTACTTGACATCTTATGGTTGACTCAATTGCCTAAGCAAGTGATCTGCCAATCATGCACATCCCTCTCCCCTTTAGTCTGTAAAACACCTTTAGAGAGGGTGACTCCATCACCTGCAGGTACACTACCGTGCCAGGAGTCGTCCATTCTAAAACACCTTAAGAATGCTGTCTAAGTACCCAGATTGGGAAACTACCCAAATCTAGATCTAAAACCATAGATCTAGTAACCAGAATGTCTGATATTATATCCAAGTCCTTTGTGGAGAAACCACTGTGTGACAACCAAAGTATAACCGATCGTAGTATAGGAATATCACTTCCTACTCTATATGTGTCATCCAAATATCAGGACATCACACCCTACTACCTTCTTAACAGATCCATCTCCTATTCTGATGAAGTCAAACCTATGACTGTCACATCAGAAATAGATGATCTATCTCCGCTATATCTGCTTTAGTCCATAAATAGACATAAGCTACTTGTCCACTATACTTTCGCTGCTCCCACTGACTACGACAACCCTGTGGCAGAGTCATATACACGTACACTTCTAGAGCTAGTTTAGAACGACGCTATACTCATCCTCCTGCTGGGTCTCATAGCCTGGAACAACAGTAGTGTCAAGTCTGGGTAAACAAGAACCTCCCTGTCACCGTCCTTGAGGCTACCGGAATACCTCTCGGGTGTCTGAGGTTACCCGCCATATCTGCGGAGTGGCTAATGGAATGTGAAACCAGATTGAATCTTTAGGTCCTATTAAATTTTCAGTAATCGTTTGCGATTCTGAAATCACTTCCAGTTCTACCATACTCCTACTACTGTAATCTGAAAAAAAAAATCCATTTTTATCAAAACTGTGGCAAGTCAAGAACAATATCACTATTGATCTTCCAGATGGTAGAAAGTCAACCCTCGTCATAACCCGGGTCAACCTACAAATAGCCATTACAGAAACGTGCCTTGAGTTATCCAGAGTGTGGTTTTAAGTATAAGCCGGACAACTCCCCGTACCTTAACATTGTTAAGAAATGAATTATTCTATATCCAATATAGAAACAGAGGCACTGATTTAATTGGAACCAGATTCAAATCATGCAGCTGTCTCCAGTGCATATCAACTAAATGGAGAGAGGCCTATCAGCATTACTCAACTTAGAAATACATCCAGATATGAATAACCAGAAAGAGAAGCAAGTTCTCATAATCATAACTATCAACTGAATACCATACATAAGTATCTACATCTTCGATCATCTTGAAGAATACTGATACTTGCAATACCTGGTTCTCTACTTTATTCATATACCTATAACTTCTCAAAACTTAGACCTTGCATTTCTACGAAACACATGTCTAAGAACTAGAGAAGTCACAAGTAAACAGAATATAGTACGAGTACCAACCCTTCTGTCCTCATGGACACTGGACAACATACAATACTCTGTATAAGTCCCCTGAGTCTAATAACTCATTCCCTATGTGTCGTAGATTGAAAACTGTACTTATGGTTAAGAAGAATTACACCGCTGTTTAATGCTCCTTACCTAATCATCCACTGATATAGGTAAATTTAGACATAATTTCAAAAAGTTATATCTCACTTTATAAAAATAAATGTACAGATATATTAATTTGAAATTGGTGCATAACAACGGATATTCAAAACCAAATATTTACCGTCCGGCAAACAATCCAGGCGATTTCCTCAAATATCACCAATTACAACGAATCCCGATATAATGAGGATGATCACCCAATTCCCAATAACTTACTCCCACTCATCATCTGTAAAACCATACAGATGTGAAAATCAAACCTGGTAAATACATACCGTGGAGCAAGGGCTAATTGGGAAATCAATTTTTCTTTTAACAATACACAGTGAAACTGAAACATGTAAATGTTTCGAAGGGGTATCCGGATATTCCTAGTAATGCCTCTTCCATTATCAGATTCACAACTATAACCGTATACTTTTTTGTCATCTCTCCAAATCCGTTTATATGTCTTTAGTCATTACCTTCTGTACACCCCTTTAGGCTAAATGGTTTTCTTCCTTCCCTACCGTTCAGCACCAGCTTATGGTTTGGAAGAAGACTATCCAATAAGAATAATGGGTGTACTCTCCTAATCCTAGGAGTACTCGTAACCTGAGAGAAGGTGAAGATAAAAGACAACTGAATAAAACCTTATTCCTATTTCTCCTGAACCAGAATCCATCCCCGAACTGGAACAGGTCCCTTCGAGTTCGTATATAACCATACGATAGAGTATCCAATAAACTATGGATCTACGTAGTGATACGGAGTGTTCTGGAGAAATACAAAGGTGATGTAGGATTGGCGAAGAAATACTTGGTTTGGTCGTGAATAGCAGTCGCAATTTACTTTGCCCTCTTACTAATCCCTTTATTTGTCTTTACTTAATACCTTCTGTGCACCATCGTTAGGCTAATTGGTTTTCTTTATTCCCCACCGTTCGGCACCTGCCTATGGTTCGGATGAAGACTATCCAATTAGCATAACAGGTGTACCGTCCTAATCCAAGGAGCACTCGCAACCTGAGAGAAGGTAAAAGGAAAAGACAACTGAATAGTCCTATTCATTTTCTCCAGAACCGGAAACCATCCTCGAATCTGGAATAAGTTCCTTTGAGTTCGTATATAACCATACGATGGTTTTATCCAATGGAAGTGGATGTTCGTAGTAATACGGGGTGTTCTGGAGAAAAAGGGTAAAAGTAGGAGTGGCAATGAAGTATGCAACTCAGACAATCCAAAAGCCAGTGTTTTAAGAAGGTTCGGTTAACTTGGTCACTGAGTCATAGTCAAGGGTCGGGTCATGAGCGCTGCCAAAGAGAGAGAGAAAAGAGACACTCAGCGTGCACTCTAACCTAGATCAGAATGGTTATCAATTTATCTAATCAGGAAACCTCCCGCTGTATCGTCAAATTCTCCTCCAAACCTGAAAGAAGAATTAGTCGGGATCACCCGAGGAGTAAACCAACTCATCAGTGGGAATTAGGATCCAACTATCATCGCATGATAACGTGATGGAATCCACTCACATTATCACACTCCAGAAGGTATGCGCATATCTGGCAAGTTTCAGTTTCTTTAGAAACTCCCGATGTGATTTTTACCCCATGCTCTTATGACCTTGACTAAGGCCAACAAATCATAAGTCACATGTCAAGTTCTACCCGTCATTGTCCAGGTTAATTTGAACCCACCCGTACAAGCCCTTGACTAGGGCCAACAAGGCTGTACGACTGTCCCAAACCAATGCATCTATCTATGCAACAGAAAAGTAACAAATAGCTACCATACACTATGCCTTGACTAAGGCCAACAAACATAGCATGAATACTAAGTGCTACCCGTCTGAAATGACGGAGGGCTACGAATGGTCTTTAGCGAAAAACCTTTAACGTAACGAACTTGATATCGTTGAAGGAACCGGATAGCTTTTTATAAAAATATAGTGGCGAAAACCTTTGCTAAAGAGGTCACTCCCGGTGAAGGGATCTCGGCTCTTTCCCCGTAGAATAAGGTGCAGGATATTCCAACTGAATACCACGATGCAAAGCAAAAAGTAATCGACTATAGTGAAGTTATTACCCTGACGCAAACTTCTGTCCAAGGGATCACTCCCGGTGAAGGGATCTCGGACCTTGCCTCGTCGACTGAGGTGCTGGATATTCATAACCGAATACCACTGTGCAAAACAAAAGAAAACGTCCTTACAATAACAGCTTTTTGAAAATTGTTCCAACAACTTCATAATAGGTTTGTTTAGCCTGCATTGATCCGAATCAATGCAGTCCCATCAATTAATCACACCACAAAAGAACGAAAATATGATATACGTATATGCCATCCGCATTCGCCACTGGGTCCCGTCATCACCCGTTAGGTTACTTAACTAACGACAGAGCGGGGACTGGACTAGCGCGGGTGTAAAACATATACAATATCTACTAGTATATATATCAATATATAATATTCGCTCATGGCATGATAAAATGCAACATCACAGAAATGTAATAAGCATCACAGAACAATACAGATAATCTGGGATCCCAGGGTTTCATAGAGCCGCTACTGAAACCCGACGTTCCCCTGGTCGTGTGGATAGCCTGTGCAATGAAATCCTAGACCTCTACGGGCGCGGCAAGTTAACCGCCAAAACCTGAAGCGAGGCAGCCCCCTTCAACAAAGTGAATGGATCACCCAACACTTCACGGAATCCGGTAACTTGAGCACCCCTCCTTGGGTCAACCTGTACCATCTACGAGTGCGGCGAATAGCCCGCCAATTCTAGAGTGAAGCCCCCTCCGTTTCAAAGCCATGATATACGGGCCCGTTGCCCTCTAGAACCCGGCTATCCGCGCACCTCACCTTGGGGTAATCCTAGTACAGAAAGTAAAATATACAACGGGTACATCGACCTCAGCCCGGTCGTGCCCCAAAAGAATAATATACAAATAGGCAGTGACGGCAGTCCACATGTCGGACGTTCGAACCGCAATATCAAATGTACAAATATAACCAAACTGTACTACCATTGCATCCAGGCTATCCACCACGACAAATCCGCAACATCACAGCACAACACAGAACATCAACGTGAATGTCACGTTCATAAATCCGTCTAAAAGAGCTATAGCAATTAGACAAGGTTTACCGCTCGAATGACATTCACGGTCACAGATATAAAGTAAGCATTGTGAACTAACATATTTAAAATTTTCGATCGACAAAATTTCCCGAAGTGGGCCCCAAGCACAAATCCAGCACTCAAAATAATCTGGGCCAAAACTAAAAATACTAGAAACCCCAATTCCAAGTCAGAGACCACTGTAGAAAATTTGGTGCAATGAAGCTACAGTACTGCGGCGGAACCGCGGCCAAAACGTGGGTACGGCCGTGGTTCCGCGGTGCTACAGTGATATCATTTTACAAAATTTCTGCAGTGGTCTTAGAAAAGCCTGCCTGATTTTCTGACACACTCAAAATAATTGTTCGACGACAAAAAAAAATCGACAGAAACTTGACTTTTGAAATTGCGGTTTCGGAAATTTTGTTCGATCGATGTTCTAAACACGTTAGAGCAAGCTAGTAAAGATTAATGGTATGGCTCTGATACCATGTAAGTCTACGGTAGCGTCCCGGCCGTCTGTCCGAGGCCAAAATGCGGAAACGAAAACTTTTTCAAAACTTGAAACCGGCGCTATCGCAGACTTTAATCCCAGATCGAACCATTAACCTATAACTAGCAATCTAGAGGAGGGTTAGAAAAGCTATACTGATCGATCCGTGTCCTTCGGTCTTTGGCCACCATCCCAAGCTCCTCGCGGCATCTCTGATCTCCGGTCTCCTCGTCGGAAGGGTACCACATCAAGAAGTCTTTTTACGGGCTCCCACATCTGAACCGAGGCAACTCGGACACGAAGTTTGCTAGCCGACGTGTCCAAGGTTGCTGTAGAATATGTGTAGAACGCTTTGTCTCGAAGGTTAATCGAAGTTGCCATTTTGGGTGGAGATGGAATGGGCAATGAAAAAGGAGCTTAGGAATTTTTGTAGCAATCAAAATGAGATCAAAAATTCACACTCCCAAATGAATGAGGGGTTGCCTCTAAAATGGCTCGGCCAATTTTGGCAGTGGGAAATGATGAAGGGGGTGAGCACAAGCTAGTGTGTATGGTAACCATAAGAAAAGATTCACATCAAAAAAAACTTTGGGTTTCCAAGAAGCATTAAATGCTAACAATGATGCATAAAAATGTCAAGCTCATCCATGAACATTCCAGTGAAATGCTGGAGCACCCACAACCACAAAAAAAAAACCTCACTTTACTAAAAGCCAATTTGCAAATAAGCCCCTCCAAGAAAAATTCAGCCAAAGAACAATAGAAAAGGAATTTGGCCAAAAAGAGAAAGCAAGCTGGCAACTTCAAAAAATGATCCGGTAACAAATTACAGGATAACCCCGCGACTGTATATAAATACCCGCATTTGTATTCCGACAGAATACAAATGCAGTGAGACAAAATCTACACAGTATAATACTAGGATCCGGTTTAAACCAAAGCCCGCTAGTATTATCCGTCCGAACCATGACACGTGCACAAGTGCACACGTATGTTCGAACCCTGGTATAAATCCATACAGCCTCTATAACGTTTCGTCCGAAACTTGAGAAACTGTCTGTGGGTGACTCTAAAGACTCGTCAATACTTTGGCTGTGGATTTAACCACTAGCACGTCAGTGGTACTAGCCGTACGTAACGGGCTACCAGGTATTGACCAAAAGGGAGGTCGATGAGCGAACTCATCCTGACACCCTACTAAGTCTGTCAGTGACAATATCCGTACAATCCGGTCCGTTCGTCTATGAGCATCGCATGTCGGGCCTAGGGGGTTGGTAAAAGTCAGACCCACAAAAGCGGTACAAGTCGTGTCGGAGTGTAGCCCAGAACACCCTGAGATACTACTGGAATACCTACCAGTAAATCTCCTGTCTTGGCCAAGAACTTCGTGTAATGGCTCTCCTAGACACAGCGCGATCTCACCCTTAATACCGGGAGAGACGAAACCCCTGCCGATCCGCTCACTGCCTCCATGTGGCTCGGGACTGTACCCAACTAAAACCTGTTTGCACGACTCCTTTGAGCCGTGGTAGGGTAGTAATCAAAGCACGTGGGAACTCACACGAGACAAATGACGATCTCAGGTCGATGAACTAACCTGTACACATATCACCAGGGAACTGCTATCTGACGTCAGGTATAATACCAACTAGCATGTTCCCGGCGAGTCATGTCCGGTGTACTCATAACCCAATGAGCACCTGTATACATCTTAGGTGATCCAACTGACACCAATGGCTTGTGAGACCGACCACCGCCCCTCGTCGGGGTCTCGACTGTATACACTAGTCTACTCCGGAGTATCGATGCCATGTCTCGAAAACTCCCACGACTAGGGACCTTTTAAGGATGTGCTTATAGACCCCAGCTCCCACGTATATGATCGCCATCATACTGCTGGCAGTCAAGTAAGAATCCTGAGGGCTCTATCAACGTGTAATAGCGACCTGTAAGGTCACCTAAAGCAGTACACAATGATAAAGATAAACCAGATAGCATACTATCATCTTGAGTAAGACTGTCCTACCGGTATAGGTCCTCCCTCAATCATTGCAATCAACTGCCTGCGATCCAATAATTGACTTTGAGGGCACTATATCCAACAAGCCCAAGGGGTTATAAGTAAAATGTGTAGCCTATAAAAGCAACATGATGAAAAAATCAATGATAACTTTTTCTTTCTCTCAAAAATTAGGGTTCTGTGCCTCCTTCTCCTTCCTCAAGGTTCTAAACCTTCTTCCCCTTTTTGAATTAAATCAAGAGTTTCACTCTTCCTTTTCCAAAAATAAACAGTTTTGCACCATCAAACCCTTGAAGGGAAACTCAGATCTTCCATCAGATATCTAAAAGAGAAGACTTTGAATCTCACCACCACCCCTTTCCTCCAAGATCCAGCCAACAAAGAGGAGGAAGAAGGAGACCCATCTCCGAAAATCCCACTTTGGGAAAGATCTAAGGCTCAAGAGAAGATCCAAGTCTTAAGAGAGAAGAAAGGGGCCCCTTTGACCACCTCTGAAGATTTTTGGGGAGTTCAACTCCAAGACCCAAATTCTCGAAGGAGTTTAACTCATAATCCAGATCGTTTAGGAGTTTAACTCCAAATATAAATCTTTTGGAGTTTAACTCCACTCAAAATCCTCTTTCGGATCCTATTTCCGGGATTAAAAGACCCTTTCTTTCCGCCGGCGCCCAGTGCCCACGTGCTAGATACGTGAGGCGCTAGCGCCCACTTGCCGGACACATGATGCATCCAAGTGCCCGGCACATGAGGCGCGAGCGTCCACGCGCCCGGCACGTCAAGCGCCCAGCTCCCTAGCGTATTTAAGACGCTCCTCACCCTACTTTTTTCCACACTATCCCACACTCAAAATACACCCCCATCGGGAAAAATTATCTAACGGGGCACTGCCCCGCACCCCGCAAGGGGGCTGCTCGACCCCTTAACCCCCAACCCGCTATCCGGGTAGCGGGACCCTCGTAAACTCTTCAAAGCCCTAGATATATCCAAAACCCCTTCAAAACACAACACTGCATATTGAGTTCACATGACCTGTTTAACCCGTCAATCGAAGGTTCCCCGGCTCTAAAGGCGAGGGGTAATTAACGACAGCATAGTCCGCGGCTGCCGGAAATTCGTATCCCCACAATCAATAAACCTCCGCCTACCCTAGGCAGGGGGAATCTATAGTACGCCTGACCAGCGCGCGCGTATTCCCATCTTAATGGGGTGACGAAAAACGCCCTACAACCACATGTGAGGACCGTATTCATCCAGTTCTTCCGCCCCAACGGGAGCCTCCTCTTCAGCCGGGGCATCTTCTTCAGCTGGGGCCTCTTTAATAGGTTCCTCTTCCTCTGGCTCTTCCTCGGTAAGTTCCTCTAAGTCACTGTCGGAGGGAACCGTCGTCAGTCCTACGATCTCGTCGTCTGAATAACCAAGTGTAGCCTCGAAGGTAATATCTAACATGTTGTCCACGTCAAGAAGGGGTACAGCTCCTAGATTGGCCATGACCTGAAAGGAAAAGGTCATGGTCAGAATACCGAATGTGAAGGAAGATAGAGAGAACAATGGAAGATGTATAAAGACGGTATAAGTATATAAGATTCACAAACATAATAACGTCAGTTAATGGTTTCATTTTAGTACGTTGAGGATCTGCATGGTCCACCACTAATACCTGTCACGCCCTGCTTCCCAAAGGTACGGAAATAGTGGCGTGCCAAGGTCCGTAACCTAACTGTGTCGAGGGTGGTCTTTTCTCGATACAATTACGTTAAGTATATAAATCATGCAGGCAATGTACCAAAACAGATAATAAAAGCAAAAGCATTTATTTCCATTAATTAAAATTATTACATCCCAAAGTACTGAAAGCAAACTAAATAGTTTGATTATATTGATTAAAAGAAAGCAAGCCCTAAACAGGTGGGCAATAGAAGAGCTATCATAATACTCTTGCATCAACTCCGCGTAGTCTTCATTAGTGGGCTCCATTCCATCGCCTCCTTCTTCGTTAAGCTCGTCCTCATCTAACGGAAGTTCCAAGGATAAAGAAAAGGAAAGTATCGGTCAGCAAATTACACTCGGGTAGGATTTTCTCAACAAAAAGTAATGGTAAAGAGAATAAGTGTGCGTAATATATAATGACATATGTATGCAGAGGTATGATGGATGTATTGTGGGTATTTGGTAAATTAATGTATACTGCGTGCGGCAACTACAGGTAATATATTTGTTTAATTTGTTAGACAAGGGTAGCAGGTTCTCGAGATTATTCCGTTCTAACCAAGAAAAGCGGTTGGGGAAGGTGAAATGTACTGTTCCACTTTCCCGGATCTGATCGAATGATAGGGGAATCCGAGTCCGTATACTACCTTGTCAAATCAAACCATCCAGCCCCATTTTATTCAGTGTGAAGATTTTGCGAATTAGAGTTAGTGCGTATATCATCTAGGCATGGAATGTCATTTGTCCATTTTAGAACTGTTCAATTCATTCGTAGAGTCGTCCATGTTGGGACTGTTCAATTCATTTGTAGTAGTCGTCCATATTGTGACTGTTCACCCTGCCTGCATGGATCCTCATATATAATAGTATTTCATACCTAGGTTCGCGCAATCTAACCTTAACCGTATCGTAGGTCATGGCATGTGATGTATCAAAAGCTGGATTTAAGTAAATGATATCTCTATCGATATGGACTACCACAGTCGTGGGTTATATCTTGTTCCATTATAGCTGTAAGGTAAACATAGTATTTTATAGAAACTTTAGTTTATAATAGACTATGGTATTTTATCGTAATTATTGTTTATATAAAAACAAAGGTATATTAACGTAAATTATCTTTTATTATAAAGGCTGTGGTGTTTTAATAAAAAGAACCTCCTTTATAAAAAGGTAAAAGTATTTTAGTGAAATTCTAAAAACTTAACGTTTGAAATTAGAGATATTTTTGGTAAGGTTTTATTTCTTAAAGGTATTTAGTAAAAATCTAGTTTTAGAATTATTATTGATTTTTGCAAGAAAACCCTAGCTTTTAAAAGTTCAGGATATTTTAATAAAACTAATTACTCTACCAAGTTCATGGTATTTTCATAAAAATTATGATTCAGAAAAGATCATGGTATTTCAATAAAACTATCACTCGGAAATATTTAGGATATTTTAAGAAAAATACTATTTTTCCAAAGTTCGTGTTATTTAAATGAAAATATAAATTCTTATGAGTTGATGGTATTTTTGTGAAATACCCAAATTAGAGAAAATATGGTTTCACATGTTTACCATTAATTTTATTTTTAAAAAACAATATATAAAAATTTACTATAATTTTTTCATGTTTTAATAATTAAGGAACTAATTATCGATAACCTTTATTTAACACCGTAGAATAATTACATTTATTCCTGCAAAAGTTGTCCCGATCATGATAGTTGTCACGCCCCGCTTTCCAGTGTACGGGCATAGGACGCGACGAAGCCACTACGTATTTACTCTGAAGTTAATACGCTAAGCGTATCTAAGCAATATAAAAGAAATGTACACAAGAGACAAATGTAAAGAACAACAACTTTATTTATTAACATTCTTTTGTACAATGCATGGAAAAGTAAATATATGGAATAAAGCGATGCCTAACAGTGGTATAACAGAAATGGAAAGTATTGAAATGAAATAGGTACAAGTGGCTACAGCTCGGGGTTTTTGATGTACTGCTCAAGGGCCTGCTCCGAATGCTCCTTGTCACGCCCCGCTTCCCAGAGTACGCTAAGATAGGCGCGTGACATAGCCAACCATGCTACCTGTGGATAAGAAAAATCCCTCCACAGTCACATTACGGCTGTAGAGATATCAAGAATAGGAAAGTAAACTAAACTATCTAATACATGTCCATGAGCCAGAATAAATCAGTCAAGAAATAATATAATATGCTGAAGCAAAAGATCCAATAAATAAACACCTGGAAAGTAAAACTGGATACCAACAGGATCCTCACCGCTCGGTCTAACAGCGGCAGTACTCCTGATCAGTCTGCAGCAAAGGTAGAGGATATGGGCCATGCAAAATCCAGACGCCAGTGCGTCATAATATCAAGCAATACTATAAACAGGGGTAACAAGATATGCAGGTAAGAGTATAAATGGTACAACATGTATAACAGTGACATAAGTGAGGACAGTGAGGGTAGTGTGTAGTGAGTAATCTAAACTGGTTTACTGTGTTAACTACTCTCAAGTCTTTGAAATCAATTTGATGAATCATCGATATAACTCAATAGTATCCCGTGCGTGCCCAGGATCACGGTGAAGATTCTCGGGCTGAAGCCGAGACATGCCGCTAGGCACTAAAAGGTAGTATGTAACGATGAGTGATGTCAGCAGTATCACCCCAAGGCTGGCCTAGCCTCTAAAATAGGAAATATGTATAGATGAATGATGTCAGCAGCATCATCCCAAGGCTAGCCTAGCCTCTAAAACTGATCAGTATAAGTAAGCGAACTGTCGAGTTACAAGTCAGGTTTCATCATTGATTTCCACATACCCCCAAGTTATATATGTTCAAGTCAGGGATTAATAAATCCGGAGCTAATGCCAACACAGGATCAGCAGGTAAAGGTTTGTCTGGATAGACAACGGGAAATGTCCGTAGGGACAACAGGTCAAGTTTGTTGGCATTAGTAACAAGATCAGGTAACAGGTAAAGCCATGGTACATCAGGTCAAGTCAGGTTGTATATAGGTATCATGTCATGTCAAGAAGTGCATGGTATCTCGTCGTGTCAAGTAATAGTGTATCAAGTCGTGTCAGGGGTGCACAAGTAATAAGTGGGTGCTCATATCAAACTATAATAAGCATGGGTATACAAAATAGTATGGGGTACTAATGGAACAATAAAATGGAACATTGTAATGTGGTGTGCAAAAATAGGTATAACTAAGACATATGGATGTACAGTTATCGATTTGGGTTAAGATTATAATTCCAACATTAATTAAAATACACTTTATCAAATATGGAAAGTTAAAATCTCACTAATATGTGTTAAATGATCTAGGGATGCAATTGAATATATATATAAGGCTAGATGTATACAAACGGGTGTCCGATAGGGTATAAACTATTAAAGGGGTACTATGGGCTATGCAAATAATTATTATATGATTTAAATATGGACGTGGATACCACGTATTGTAAACTAAAATGCAACATGATATGTTTCAAGTTCTAGGTCTAAAATGATATATGGAACATCGATAGGTTTAAATGGAACATGCGGCATTAGATTTAATCTACAGGTTTAGTATGCAATTAAATACGTATAAAAATAATATAAATAGTATGTAGCAAGTTTTACTTTCCTCGACAGATCAAGAAACGGGTATACGGAACATCACACGTCGGCGGGAAAAGTCGCGACGTGCGCACGGTACACGGAACGGATCCAAACAATGCACAAAGTGATCACACGGGTCAGGTATGCTCGCTGGGTCGTCGGGATCGTCGGCGTCGATCCCTGCTCTGGCGAAATCAGCTTGGAAGTGGGGACATCTTCACTTGATCCGGGAATGCTCCATCAGATATTTCATGATTATCTAAAGGATCTCGTTTAGAGTGCTCCAAGGAAGTTGCTTCATAGATACCAATCCCAGTATTGAGGAACATATTAGAAAACCAACTAAAGATAAATCCATTTTGTATGACAGCTCCACTAGAATGATGCAACCTCCAGCAGCCTCCAGATGCCTAGGAGAGGAGAAAACAAGATGCAATCTTTGTAAGGCTCCGCGACCATGGTTACCGAGTATTAGCAGATTGATTTTGAAATTTTCAACTGCTTCATATATGGCTTCTTTGGGATCCCCTACATCTGTAACTGTTTCAGCCGCTACCTTCTCGAAATGTCCCTCGTCCTGCGGTGCGAAGCCAATGATCTCAGATTGACGATCGCGCGAATGGAACAAAGATGAAGATGCAAAGCCTCAATACGACACAAGATCTAGGCTTGGACTTCGGATAGGGTTCTCTGGTTGGATATAGCCACGGAGAGATGAAGACGACAGTGCTGAAACTAGGATACGACGACGCTGGATGTGGGTCAAGTAGGGATGCAGAAAAAGTCGCCGAGGAGATGAAGATGGCGTCGGCTGGAGTTGAGGCGATGGCAAGGTTTGGGTTCTCACAGCCAGGGTTATGGGTTAGGGTTGCTTAGGTCGATGGCGGTGATGTTAGGGCTTGCCAGTATGGGTTAGTGAAGATGAGGCGGAGGCGATGGTGATGAATGGTGCCAGTGACGACGAGGCGAAGGCAAGGGCTCGCGTCGGGAACGGAGGGAGAGGAGAGGAGGCGGTTGTGGAGGTGAAGATGAGGGTGAGGGAGGTGGAGACGAGGGCAGGGAGGCGGTTACGAGGCCAACGAGGTGGTCGTCAACGGCATGCGAAGGCAGGCGATGAGGTTCTTGAGGAGGCGGGAAACGAAACGATGAGAGAGGGAGAAGAGAAAGAACGAGGAGGGAGGGAGAGACGTGGTGTTAAATATGGGGTTAACAAAAATTAAGAGAGAGAGAAGAAAGAGAGAGAGACGGAGAGAGAAAGGGAGAGAGAGATAGAGAGAAGAGAGAGACGGAATGAACAGTGAGGAGAAATGAAATCGTCGTTTTGTGGGGGAAAGAGAGAAAAAGATAGCGTTATGGGGAAGAGAGAGAAGGAGAGAGAAAGAATGGGTTGTTAAATAAGTTGGGATAAATTTTTAGTTAGTTTTGAAAGATTTGAACCTGTTAGATAGGATTAATAAAATATTTAAAATATATTTTTATAAAAAAAAAAGGTAAGACAGAGAGAGAATTGAGATCTACTGTTACGAATTTTGTTACATAAAATATTTCTTTAGTTAAAGAAAACTTTAGAATGAAATTAAGAATATAATATTGTAACATTAGTCCGTTTTGAGATTTTGGCAAATACAAACTTACTCCAAAACACGCCCGGGTCGGATCTAAAAATCCGGTTTTAAAATATGAAAAATATATGCGATGTCCAACTTTCAAAATGAAAGCTCGGGTAACGAAAATGCATACCCCCAAGAACGGATGCACGTACGTGCGCGTAGCCATCCAAACACGTCCGTTTCACTGAACGGGACAAGAACAAGATGCGCGGATGCTACCACGGGGTTAGGGGTATCATGCAGGCTATGAAATGCAATTTTAATTTATTTTACATGATCTAAATGTTATATGATAAAATGTGCGATGCCAAATAAAAGTCAATATGCAGTATACGAAAAATGCACGTGTCTATTTAACAAGCCAGGGTATTCTATAAATATGAATCAACCAGTTCAAGCAAGCAGGTCGGGTCGAATGCAATGTAAAATATAAACTACCATTCGCACCCAAACACGATAAATCAATAAAATGTCACAGATAAACAAATATGGAAACTGAATTGGTATAAGTGAACTAGGTTGTTACATTATACCCAACTACAAAAAGAATTTCGTCCTCAAAATTCCAAGAACAAGGAAGTATAAACAAACAGGAAACTATAAGAATAGATGTGGAAACTTCTGCCGGATTTCATCTTCTCGTTCCCAAGTTGATTCTCCATGCGAGCGATTTCCCCAAGAAATAAGTACAAGTGGGATAACTTTGTTCTTAAGCACTTTTTCTCTTCGATCCATAATCGACATCGGTCGCTCCTCAAAAGTCAAATCTTCTCGTACAGTCAGCTCCGAATGAACCAACACATGTGTTTCATCTCGAACATACTTACGGAGTTGAGATACGTGAAACATGTCATGAACATTCGCAAAGGATTGCGGTAACGCCAAACGATAAGCTACTTCTCCAACACGTTCTAAGATCTCAAAAGGTCCAACGAATCGAGGACTAAGCTTTCCTCGACTTTCGAAATGGATCACCCCTCTAGTCAGTGATATCTTCAAGAATACAAAATCACCCACGGCGAACTCTAGAGGTCTTCTCGACGTATCTGCCCAACTCTTTTGTCGGTCTTGTGCTGCTTTCATATGATTCCGGATAGTGTTAACCTTCTCGACTGTTTGCACGATCAAATCCGGTCCCAACAATCTTCGTTCACCAAAATCATCCCAACAAACAGGTGAACGACACTTGCGACCATATAAAGCTTTGAATGGAGCCATCTGAAAAGTCGCCTGAAAACCGTTGTTGTAAGAAAACTCCACTAAGTGTAGATGACCCTCCCATGAACCCTTGAAGTCTAACTTGCAAGCTCTCAACATGTCTTCAAGAGTTTGGATCTTTCTCTCCGACTGGCCATCTGTTTGAGGATGTTAAGCTGTGCTAAACTTCAATCGAGTTCCCAAACTTTCCTGTAAGCTCCTCCAAAAGTGTGATAAGAAACGAGTGTCACGGTCGGACACGATACTCACCGGTACTCCATGCAATCTTACTATCTCCTGCATGTACCGTTCTGCCAAAGCTTATGTTGATTGACCAACTCGAAATGGTATGAAATGAGCTGCCTTGGTCAATCGATCAACAATTACCCAAACTGCATTGTTGCCTTTTGGACTCCGCGGTAGAGCCGTCACGAAATCCATGGTTATATGTTCCCACTTCCACTGAGGAATCGGAAGTGGTTGCAATAAACCAGCAACCCTTTGATGTTCAGCCTTAACTTGCTGACACACCAAGCACTTCGCTACAAAACGAGCTATCTCCCGTTTCATGCCTTCCCACCAGAAATGCTGTCGTAGATCGCGGTATATCTTCGTGCCTTCTGGATGTACGGAATATGCGGAACTGTGCGCCTCCTTCGTCACTTCTTCGCGAATGTCTCCTTTTGGCGCACACAAACGGCTACCATAACGCAACGAACCATCTTCATGGATCAGTAAGTCCGTTCGAAGTCCGGCTTCAATCTGTTCTCGAAACCTTTGCAATCTTGGGTCCTGCAATTGTGCTGCTTTAATATTCTCGATCAACGACGATTGTACTTGCAGCCGCATCAACTGTCCTGAAGAATGCGGTAGCACAACTTCCAAATCGAATCTCCGAAAGTCTTCAATAAGCACCTTCTGTGTAGTCAACATGTGAATTGCTGGCAACCGACTAAGCGCATCCGGTACAATATTAACTTTTCCCGGATGGTATTTAAGATCAAAATCATAGTCAGCCATCAGCTCCAACCATCTACGCTGCCTCATATTAAGCTCCCTCTGAGTGAACACGTGCTTTAGGCTTTTGTGCTTGGTGAAACTTCAACCCCTTTCGCCCAATAAGCAATGTCTCCAAAACTTCAAAGCGAAAATCACAGCTGCTAGCTTCAAGTCATGGGTTGGGTAATTCTTCCCATGGGTCTTCAACTGTCTCGATGCGTAAACTACAATCTTCCAATGCTGCATCAAAACACATCCCAAACCTTTTTCCAGATGCGTCGCTGTGAATCACCAATTCTCCGGAACCGTCTGGTACCAGTTAAAACAAGTGCGGTTATCAACCTTTGCTTCAACGCCTCAAAAGCTGATGCACATTTATCCGTCCATTCGAACAGTACTTCCTTCCGTGTAAGCTTGGTCAAAGGCTCAGCTAAGCGAGCAAAATTCTCCACGAACCTTCTGTGTAACACCCGAGCACAATGCTACTAACTGCAGTTACCGTTTGAACGTAGTATGGCACTCATTACATTTATCTTGCTTGATTGTTACTTACTATAAATTTTACCCGGCAAATTCATTCCTGCATATAACAATTTTTTGGCACCTAAAATAAAATTAAAAATATTCATCTTGGCCTGCTTGACACCCCTAACCCCGTTGTAGCATCCGTGCATCGTGTTCTCGTCCCGTTCAGTGAAACGGGCGAGTTTGGACGGCTACGTGCACGTACGTGTGTCCGTTTTGGGGTATGCTTTTTGGTCATAAAGCACTTCATTTTAAATTTTGGATCCCGCCTAAAATTCTATTATTTCAATTTCAAATTTTTGGACCCGACCCGGGCGCGATTTGGAAATGTTTTACTTTGCGCCAAAATCCCAAATTTTAATATATTTAAACCACCGAATATTTTCTTAACTATATGAATTTACTGTTCACTCAAATCTTATAAATCTTTTAATCTTTTCCTAAAACCCACAAAATCCCTTCACAACCAATCACAACCTCTCTACTTACCCCCGTGGGCCCCATCTCTCTCCTCTCTCTTCTCTCTCTCTAACTCTCTCTCTCTCCACTCTCTCTCTCTCTCTCTCTCTCATATATATTTATCTCCCTCCTCCTTTCTTTTAAAACGTAAACCCAACCTCGTCGAACCCGGCCGCCTCACCCCTCGCCGCTGCAGCACCAACGCCGACGCGAATGTCACCAGCATCCTCGCCTCCTCGTCCTCATCGCAGCCACACCCACCTCCTTCCTCCATTCCCCATGTTCCCGAGCGCCTGCACACCCCGACGAGGCCACCAGTGCAAACCCCCACGAACCCAACCTCGCCAGTGACTCGCCGTCATCGCCCTCGTCTCCTCCTTGCATCCCTCTCCACGTCCCGGCCTTCCAAACCGCTGCCACCTCCCTCTACAAACCCCACGGCCACGACTGCACATCAGTAACCCACTGCCATCGCCGGAATATCACCACGCCGGCAACCTTCATCGCCGTCGCCCCGTGCCGACTCCCCTGAAATCTCATAACACCCTACCAGTAAGACCTTCTTCTCCCCTTCTTCTTTGTTTCTTTCTTTTCTTGATCGCAATTCTTGATCGTCGCTGTTTTGCATCTCGCCGGAAACCGGCCGTGCCGGCGACGCGTCCCGACGTTCCAGCGTGGTACCCCGACCCGTGTGGCTTCACTGTTCGTCGTTTGGGTTCATTCCGTGAACCGTGCGACCGTCGCGAGTTTCCCCGCCGACGTTTATCGTTCCGTTTTCCTGATTCGCGACCCGTCGAGGCAAGTAACCCTTGCTACATGCTAATCAATATTTACTTATAATTAATGACACCCTAAAACCCGCAATTTAACTTTGGTACGATCATTTCTCATTTTCATGTACAATATTGTTATATATCATTTTATCTTTCAAGCTTGGAACCTACAGTTTGCAATTGAACCTAATAACCACATTTACCTGTTTAATCACATTTTTTTAATATTGACATAGCTTATGGCATTTATCTCTATAGTTTTGTTCCATTTGGACACTAGTGTGCATTTTAACCTGTAATAGCTGTACTGAACCGTTATATAAATCATTGCACCTCTAAAGTTCTTAAACTTGTTAACATGATTAAAAGGACGTAATTGTCATACTGCATTCGCATAACATTTAAATCATCTCTGTGACACAACTGATAACTGTACTGTAAATTGAGTAAATCTGCCTATTGCTTAATTCATTGCTTATATCATGTTGATGATAACCATGCTTGCTTGTATAACTGATTGTGAGCACACCCATGATATTGTTTACATCTTGACCTGACTTGCTACATATATATTGATCTACCCGACATGGTACCGTATACTGCTTGACTTGACCTGATGTACCATGACCTGACCCGTTACCTGATCTTGTGTCTAATGCCAACAAACCTGACATGTAGTCCTCACGGACCGTTCCTGTTGTCTATCCAGACAAACCTGTTTACCTGATCCTGCGTTGGCATTAGTTTCTTGATTACGGGATACCTGACTTGACTTACACATATAACTTGGGGGTATGGGGAAATCAGTATTGTAACCGAACGTAACTCCAAGGGCCATCCTATTGTTTGCCGTTTTTCCGGGCGTTACGGAATATCTATTGTTTGCCGTTTTTCCGGGCGTTACGGAATACCCATTGTTTACCGTTTTTCCGGACGTTACGGAATACCTATTGTTTGCCGTTTTTCCGGGCGTTACGGAATACCTATTGTTTGCCGTCTTTCTGGGCGTTACGGAATAACTACCGACGAGTTACGATGAGGATTACATTATTTGGTTTCAAAGACTTTAGAACCTGATAGAACAGTTTAGTTTACCCACTACACACTACCCTGCACTGCTCTGACTTATATTATTGTTACCCTTGCTTTATTCATGTTTATATTGCATTGCCTGCTACCCGGTTTATATTTTATTACTTGATGACATGACGCGCTGACGTCTGGGTTTTGCATGGCCCAGATTCTGTACCGCTGTTGCAGTCCGAGCAGGAGTACTTCAGCCGACAGGCTGAGCTGTGAGTGTCAGCAGTAGTTAGTTTTTCTTTCCTGCATTTTTATTCCTGATGTGAGCCCGCATTATGGGACATACATTCCAGTTATTTGTATTGGATCTTTCGCTTCCGCATTTATTTATTCTTGACTCATGTTATCTTGGATTATGGACATGTTTTAGATAGTTTTATTTTGTTCTTGATATCTCTACAACCGTAATGTGACTGTGGAGGGATGCTTCCTACCCACAGGTAGCATGGTTGGCTATGTCACGTGCCCATCTTAGCGTACTCTGGGAAGCAGGGCGTGACATTCTGTAATACCCGGCAAGTCCAAGAAAACTTCTGATCTCTGCAACGTTCTTCGGAATCGGCCAATCTCGAACTGCTGTAATCTTTTCGGAATCAATGGCGATTCCGTCTCCGGACATGACATGCCCCAAAACTTCATTTCTTCAAGCCAAAACTCGCACTTGCTCATCCTTGCCTACAATCTTTCTTGCCTCAATGTCTGCAGTGCGATCTTCAAGTGCTCTGCATGCTCTTCTATACTCCTTTGAGTAGACCAGAATATCATCAACGAACACCACTATAAACTGGTTCAAGAATGGTGAAAAGATGTTAGTTAAATGTATGCCCTAGAGGCCATTACTATACATAGGATGTATATTGTAGTGAATGCTTGGACATATATAGGGAGGACTTTCTTGCTCGACATGATAGTATGCTATCTGGTTGCTCTTTACCTTAACGTGTACACTGATTGTCTCTCTGTTACATGTTGGTAAAACCCTTAGGATGTGTGCTTGACTACCTGGACTATGATGCGGATCATAGTAGTGGGGACATGGTAGTCCATAAGTACATCCTTCAAAGTCCCTAGTCGTGGGTGTTTCGAGACGGGGCATCGATATACCAGAGTAGACTAGCGTATACCTTCTCGACCCATACAGATGGGCGATGGATGATCCCATATCCATTGGTGTTTGACATCGGAGATGATATACGGGTGCTCAGTGAAGACTGGGTACACTGGACAGACTCGCCGAGAACTCCCAGATGGTATTATACCTCACGTCAGATGGCAGTTCTCTGGTGACACTGGTACAGAGTAGTCTGTTGACCCGAGATCGTCATAGAGTCTTGTGTGGTTCCCACTGTGCTTTGATTTCCATCTTACCACGTCCAAGAGGGCGTGCAAAACGGTGGTTTTTGGGTACAGTCCCGAGTCACATGGAGGCAATGAGCGATAGGAGGGGATTCGTCTCTCCCGGTATAGGGAGTTGATGTTGCGCTGTGTTCGATTGGCTATAACAGGAAATCCCTGGCTAGGGTTGCTGAGATTTACTGGTAAGTGTTACCAGTAGTTTCTCAAAGTGTTATAGACCTCATATCGACACGACTTATCGAGCTATTGGGGTCTGACGTTTACCACCCCTAGGCGAGATATGCGACATATCAGACGATCAGACCGGACTGTACGGTAGTGTTACTGGTTGGATTCACTGGAGTGTGAGCGGGCTTGCTCGTCGATCTTCAGATCGCTCAATACCCAGGTGGCCGTTACGTTTAGAAGACCGCTTGCGGCTTGTGGGTGTTTGATATGATCATCACCTGCTACCGGCGTATTGACGAGTCTTTAGAGTCCTACACAGAGGTTTCCTGGCTCAAGCGAAACGAAATAGGAGCGCATATGAGATATGTGCAGGACCGAGAATAATGCGTGTATGTGATACCGTATTCTATTCTCGCGATGGATGTATCGATTGGTTATATGCGATATAACCTAGTTATCGAATCAAGGATTGATTCGATAAGCCGATACATAGGATACTAGCCGGTTATATGCGATATGACCGGATCGTTAAATCAAGTGTTGATTTAATGATTTAATGCATAATTATATATTTGATATATTACTTTGCATTAACTAGTATTAGTTCATTTAAAATGGATTTTCTCACTCGGGTGTGCGCATTGCATATGCGATATGATTTTGTGCACTTGCTTGTATCATGTTTGATGATACATGCCTCATTTGTTAAGTGTATAGAATTAAACCTTGGTTAATGGAATGGTTAGGGTTTACTATTTGATTATTCATTTTTATTCATTTGTTTATTCTTTTTGGAAAAGAAAAAGAGCATGATAAAATGGTGGCATTTTTGTTTTGTTCATGAAGTTTCTTGAACACTTTGACTTTGTAACCCTTTTGTCTCATGCTTAAACCTAACCACTTCATTTAACCCTAATTAGTTCTCTACACTTAACCATGGTCATGTTATGATAAGTTTGGATTTTCTTTTCTATTTTAAAAATTAACTTATCATAACTTTCTTCTTCTTCTTCTTCATATCTATCATGAAGAAAGCTTAGGTCATCAATGGTGATTGATGATAAAGAGTGAGAAATCCAATTCTAAATTGAACCCACTTCCTATTTCTTCATCCTCTACCTCTTGCCAAGTAGTAGAGTGTGTTTCCTTCACAAGTTTTCATGGCTTGGTGAAGGTAGAGCTTGATCTAGTGATGCTTCGACGTAGATCATCTTCGGCACGTCGTCGATGACCTAGCCCGCTTCTTCTCCGATGAAGCCGACGCAAGAGCCCGGATTTCGATTTGGACAGCGAGGATACTTCGTTGCGGAGCTATGGAGATGGAGAACCGGATATACAAAGGTTGTATTTCCGTATTCTCTATAGTTAAGTGTTAACTTGTTATCGTTTCGCCTAGACATCTAGCTAACGATCCGTAGTCTAGGGTTTCTCGGCACCGTATTTTTATAAATTGGCATGGTTGATGCCTTGTGAGACCTCATTAGGGTGCCTAGGAACCCTACAGTGGTATCAGAGCCTAGCTAGAGCCTTAGGCGAAGTCTAGACGGAGTTTGAAAGCCGGACGAACCGAAAACCTAACCCCAAAATAGCTCTCTGGACTTTTTCTAAAAAATGGGATTTTTGTCAATTAAAAATATGCAGAAAATCAAGCAGGGTGTTATTTGAATTACTGTGAAATACGAGGGCCTAAGTCGACTTTTCCAGTGCTGAACCGCGGCACGTGCTATGCATGATGCGGCGGTTCCGCGGCCTTACTGTTCCCTTGTATGATGATTTCTGCACAGTAACTCATATAATTTAATGCTATATTTTCTGGGATATTTTTATTGTGACTCTACAGCAGAGTATTCTGGGGTACTATTGGGATTCGAATGTTCGATCGGATTATCAAATTTTGTCTGTGTGGCTTTCCGGATAAATTTTAGAATATGTTAAAAAGTTCGACCGGATATAAATACCCAATTTTTCCCCTGTCGGGAAATTTCCAAGTGTTGGATTTTTCCGTAGTTTAACGACGTTCTAAGTAGTGCAAGTAACGCGATGGACCCTCTAGAAGACAACAAACCTTAACTCGATTATGTGACCGTCTTGAACTGCCCTTTGAACATTCGGGTTTGGGGCAGTACGGCGTGCCACATGTGAGGCGTTGGCTTGACCCTTCTACGGCTGGACCGTTGGTACTGAGGCACGAACTGAATGTTGTTAGACTTATTTCATGTGTTGATCTATATCGGGAAAACTTGGGTGTTCGATTGTTCGATCGGAAAGTTTGACATTTTCTATTTATCCGGAATGGGATACAATAATTGGAATTCACAAGTAGTTATGAGATAACTGAATGAATATTATAAACATAGCACTTTAGTCTCACTTGATCGGTTGCTACGGAATTTTGATGTGATCAAAAGTCCGTCGCAATCACGTAGCGTACGCGGATACTCGCCGGGTAAACTTAATAGACAGCCTCACTCCATAGCCCCGACCAAGTGACTGTAGGAGAACCCCGTCGCCGAAAGCATCTGTTCGGGTGCTCGCGGCAGCGGTGTTCCGCCTTGGTGCACTTCGTCAACGGTATCGGGGGTGCGGCCGTCTACTGAAGTTTACGACGAGCATTCGATCAGGATGTCGGGAATCTTGTTGAATTGCCCGACTTGATATTGAAAAGTGTTTTCGATTTTGAGACTAAAATGCGGGGTTTATAATTGTTAGGCATGTGATGTCTAAGTAATTCATTTGGTCAGGCATGCGATGTCTGAGGTGGTTGCGGATTCCAACTGTTGTAGTTTAACACTTTCTTTTCTGTGACCGTAAGTGTAATATGTGATATCGCCGGTTTCGTTGCTATATGTCAACGACAATTGGGATGCGCATATTTACTTACGTTGATGACATGTGATGTTATGTGTTGCTGGATATGTTATATTGGATCGTCGTGTTCGAATAGCCGGGGTTTTTTATGTGAGATGAGTGTTTTTCATTTTCATTCATGTAAAAACATGTATGTAATATTCTTTTATTTGGGGCACTTCCAGGTTGCGGAAGTTGTCACCCTTTGTATATTATTTACTTTTCTGCACTAGGATAGACCCAAGGAGGGGAGCACAAGTAACCGGGTTCTGGAGTCCAGTGGGAGACCAACTCGAGGAGTCGAGTCCGGGTCTCCTAACTCTAGAATTGGTAGGGTTGCTTGCCGCTCTCGTAGGGGTCTAGGGGTGTGGGTTTGGCTATTCATCGCGACCGTGGAATCCGTGTTTTATACTGGCTCGTATTGAAAACACGGACGTCCTGGTATATCCAATATTTCATATGTTTCTTCTGGTGCGATATCTGTGATGTGATCATGTGATGTTCTGTGATAGATACAGCATATAGTATATATGATATATTATATAGACGTTACTTATATTTTACACCCGTGCTAGCCCTGCCCTACTCTGCCGTTAGTTACCTAACCTAACGGTGCACGAGGGGACATCGAGGCGAATGCGGATGGCATAAGTGTACGTCGTATTTATCTGTGATGATTAGGTACTTAAATGATGGGACTTCATTAATGTGATTAATGAAATAAAAGAAACCTAAGATGTTGTAGAATCGAATTTCAAAATAAAACAGGTAGCTATAGTTCTTGCTTTGCACAGAGGTATATGTGATATATCCTGCACCTTATTCGATAAGGAAAGGACCGAGATCCCTTCACCGGGAGTGACTCCTTTAGCAATAACTATCAGATGCTACACACTCGGTTTGTCTTTTGATTGCTTTTAAGAGTTTTTGCTTTGCACAGTGATATATATGATATATCCCGCACCTCATTCGACGAGGAAAGGACCGACGATCCCTTCACCGGGAGTGACTCCTTTAGCAAAACTAGAAAAGCCTCAAAAACACTCCATTTTTAAAATCATTTGATTCTACAACGATATCAAGTTCATTACGCAATAGGTTTTCAGAAAAACCTGTCGTAGCCCTCCGTCATTTCAGATAAGTAGTAGTTAGTATTCGTGCTACGTTTGTTGGCCTGCGTCAAGGCGTAGTGTGCGGTAGCTAACTGGTGCTTATCTGCATAAGCATATGATGTGATTGGATTAGGGTAGTCGTGCGACTTTGTTGGCCTGCGTCAAGGGTCGTGCGGGTGGGTTTAATTCAATCAGGAAATGACGGGTTGAACTTGACTAGCGGACTATGGTTTGTTGGCCTGCGTCAAGGTCATAGGACGCTAGGGGCAAAATATTATCGGGAATTTCAAGTGTTGAAATTTGCAATGAGATTGCATACCTTCTATGAGATAGTTGGATCCCGATACCCGCTGCGAGTAAGAGTTACTCCTGGGAGAGTTTTATACATTACAATTAGCCGATCAAGTAGGTGTCTAGAAAGGTGTCAACGGGGTTACGCCTCTGGGAAAACGAGGTTTACATTAATTAGGTTCGTGCGAAAGCACGGGGGACCTCCCTCAAAGTACCGACACTGGCCTGGCTGAAAGATTGGCGAACTTGTAGTGTGTAATTAATCCCGGCTAGTCTTTCCTTTTAGAGTTTGAAGGAAGATTTGATAAAAAGCAGTGGGAGCCATCCTGATTAGATAAAATAATAACCAATCTATTCTTGCAAGAGCGCACGCTGAGTGTTTTCTTCTCTCTCTCTCCAGGTAGCGACCATATCACGCCTTAATCAAGATAATAATACGGAATATTGACCGAACCCGCTTGTTATACTGAGCTGGGGAACGTTGGTCCCGCTCCACCTTATAATTATAATAAGACAGAGCAGGAAATTTGGGATTACCAGAATCCCCGTGCCGCCCAAACGAAGAGAGTGCATGCTGATGCATCATCTTCGGGTGTGTTCATTATACAGAACTGTTTCTCAGTATCCTCCGCATCCTTGGTATATGATACCGGATCAGGATCCCAGATATGTAATCTGTTACATAGGGCTACAAAAGGGTAGAAAAACTGAGAACGGGTGATAAGTTTCATGAGACAGAAAACGGGGCAAGAGTTGCAGCCAAGTCTGTTGGTCACTGTCACCCTGTATTGTAATACATTGATTCTGAACGAATGTTATTAGATACCGAACCTGATATACAAAATCATATCTGTCTCTTTATTAGTAAAGAAACGATAAAATTTTGTATTGTTGGATAATGTTTTGAACATTTCCTATATCAAAAGTTGATCGGTTCAGGCACGTTATCTAAAAGTATTGACGTTCTAAATCAAACTACAGTTCTTAGTATATGGAACACACATAAGAGGAAGAGTTCAGAAATGAACGGATCCTTCTTAAGGTATTGTAGACTAGGTCATATCAATGTGACCCGACTAGCTAGAGTTACATAAAAATGCATATTTAAATTAGTTTGAATCTACATCTTGTGAAACTTGCCAGTCATGTCACAAAGATATAATGACACTAGCTCTGTTTATTGGAAACAGAGAAAGAGTTAGTGAACTCTTGGGATGATACATGATGATGTATGTAAGGTCCCCTGTCTACACATGCCAGGACTGGTTCTTTATACTTCATTACATTCTCTGATAATCTCTCAAGATTCAGACATATGTTCCTGTTGAAACACAAGTCCGAACCTTTTGAGATATTCACAGAATATAAGTTAGAAGTAGAGAACCAAAATACGGGTATAAGTATTATGTCCTTTGATGTGATCAAGGAGGAGAATACTTGAGCACGGAAATCCTGGACTATTCTAAAGGAGAATGAGATTCTCTCTCAGCATTACTCCTCTGTATACACCATAGCACGATGGTATATCGGGGCGGAGCAGATACACCCTATATGATAAGGTGTGCTCTATGATGAGTAATACTGAGCCACCTATTTCCTTTTGGGTGTTATGCACTTGAGAAGCTGCATACCTATTGAATAGGATTCGAATCAAATCAGTTGCCTACCACTCCATATGAGATATGGAAAGGGAAGAGCCCATGTCTTAAGCTAGTTAAGATTTAGGGTTGTCCGGCCTATGTCTAAAAGCAAAATCCGGACAAGCTCGAGGCAAGGTCTGTTATGTAGAACTGGAAGTGTTCCAGCTATACAAACTACAGCAGATGATTTGGTACAACCAGAGGATTCAGTAGAAACCAACGAACCTCAGCCTCTCCGCCGATCTAGTAGGGTTCCTCACCCACCTGAGAGATACTTCGGTTTCTCTATGACAGTGGGAGCGAGGAATGCATCATGAGATGATGACCCAACTAGTTTCGAGCTGGCCATCAAGAGTGAGACTCTGTAAGAATGGCTGGATGTTTATCGATCTGAGATGGAATCCTTATACACCAACAAAGTATGGACTTTGGTTGCTATATCTGAAGGGTTAAATCCCCATCAGGAGCAGGTATATCTTGAGAAGATTACTTGGTGTAGATGGAAAAGTTGAGACTTTCAAAGCTAGACTTGTTAAAGGTTTTCGTCATCGACCAGGCGTGGATAATGATAAAACCTTTTCAAGTAGCTATGCTTAAGTCCATCCAGATCCTACTTATCACGGCTACATACCATGCTGCGATATCTGGTGGTTGGGTGTCTTGAGTGCTTTTCTAAATGATGATTTAGAAGAGAGCGTCTATAAGTACACAGCCAGAGGGCTTCGTAGACAGTGGAAGCAGCGGAAACGTGTGCAAGATGCTTTATAGGATTAAAGCAGGCATCGCGGAGTTGGAACATCTGTTTTGATGGATTAGTCAAAGAGTTTGACATCATCAAAATGGTAGATGAACCTTGTATATACAAAAAGGTAGTAGGGAGTATGGTGACGATCCTCGTAGAGTACGTGGATGACATACTCTTGATAGGGAAGGAGTTTCCTATGCTACGCTCGATCAATCTCCGCTTATCACAATGATTCTCCATATAGGATCAAAGTGATACCTCCTAAATCCTGGGTTTTTGGATCTATGAGATAGATCTAATTGGATGTTAGGATTCTCACTAGTTGTAGTGAGACAGTATCAACCGATCCTGGGGAGAATCACTGGAAGGGTTCCAGGGTGATAAAGACGACTGAGTGTCAGTCACAGGCATTGTCTTAACCCTCAGTAAAGGGACCGTATGTTGGAAGAGTTCCAAGCTAGATACCGTGGCATACTAGACGATAAAGGCAGGATACATCGCTACTTAAGATGCTACCAAAGAGGCTGTTTGGGTGTATATTGGTTCATAAGATGAACTATGTTCCTCCCATTGTGTGACAATGGAGTTGTGGCTTATGCCAAGGAACGCAGGTCCCATCAGTGATCCAGACATATTCTAAGGCAGTATCACCTGATCATGGAGATAGTTGATCTCCAGGGAGATCGATGTTAGGAGAGTAGACTCAGAGGACAACACAGCGGATCCACTCACAAAGGCCTGTTCCCAGAGAGAGATTTTTATGGGATGGTTGAATATGAGATACTACAACCACTGCTATCAGATGGCCCTAGTGCAAGTGGGAGATTGTTAGTTATATGTATGCCCTAGAGGCCATTACTATACATAGGATGTATATTGTAGTGGATGCTTGGACATATATAGGGAGGACTTTCTTGCTCGACATGATAGTATGCTATCTGGTTGCTCTTTACCTTAACGTGTACACTGATTGTCTCTCTGTTACATGTTGGTAAAGCCCTTAGGATGTGTGCTTGACTACCTGGACTATGATGCGGATCATACTAGTGGGGACATGGTAGTCCATAAGTACATCCTTCAAAGTCCTTAGTCGTGGGTGTTTCGAGACGGGGCATCGATATACCAGAGTAGACTAGCGTATACCTTCTCGACCCATACAGATGGGCGATGGATGATCCCATATCCATTGGTGTTTGACATCGGAGATGATATACGGGTGCTCAGTGAAGACTGGGTACACTGGACGGACTCGCCGAGAACTCCCAGATGGTATTATACCTCACGTCAGATGGCAGTTCTCTGGTGACACTGGTACAGAGTAGTCTGTTGACCCGAGATCGTCATAGAGTCTTGTGTGGTTCCCACTGTGCTTTGATTTCCATCTTACCACGTCCAAGAGGGCATGCAAAACGGTGGTTTTTGGGTACAGTCCCGAGTCACATGGAGGCAATGAGCGATAGGAGGGGATTCGTCTCTCCCGGTATAGGGAGTTGATGTTGCGCTGTGTTCGATTGGCTATAACAGGAAATCCCTGGCTAGGGTTGCTGAGATTTACTGGTAAGTGTTACCAGTAGTTTCTCGAAGTGTTATAGACCTCATATCGACACGACTTATCGAGCTATTAGGGTCTGACGTTTACCACCCCTAGGCGAGATATGCGACATATCAGACGATCAGACCGGACTGTACGGTAGTGTTACTGGTTGGATTCACTGGAGTGTGAGCGGGCTTGCTCGTCGATCTTCAGATCGCTCAATACCCAGGTGGCCGTTACGTTTAGCAGACCGCTTGCGGCTTGTGGGTGTTTGATATGATCATCACCTGCTGCCGGCGTATTGACGAGTCTTTAGAGTCCTACACAGAGGTTTCCTGGCTCAAGCGAAACGAAATAGGAGCGCATATGAGATATGTGCGGGACCGAGAATAATGCATGTATGTGATACCGTATTCTATTCTCGCGATGGATGTATCGATTGGTTATATGCGATATAACCTAGTTATCGAATCAAGGATTGATTCGATAAGCCGATACATAGGATACTAGCCGGTTATATGCGATATGACCGGATCGTTAAATCAAGTGTTGATTTAATGATTTAATGCATAATTATATATTTGATATATTACTTTGCATTAACTAGTATTGGTTCATTCACTCGGGTGTGCGCATTGCATATGCGATATGATTTTGTGCACTTGCTTGTATCATGTTTGATGATACATGCCTCATTTGTTAAGTGTATAGAATTAAACCTTGGTTAATGGAATGGTTAGGGTTTACTATTTGATTATTCATTTTTATTCATTTGTTTATTCTTTTTGGAAAAGAAAAAGAGCATGATAAAATGGTGGCATTTTTGTTTTGTTCATGAAGTTTCTTGAACACTTTGACTTTGTAACCCTTTTGTCTCATGCTTAAACCTAACCACTTCATTTAACCCTAATTAGTTCTCTACACTTAACCATGGTCATGTTATGATAAGTTTGGATTTTCTTTTCTATTTTAAAAATTAACTTATCATAACTTTCTTCTTCTTCTTCTTCATATCTATCATGAAGAAAGCTTAGGTCATCAATGGTGATTGATGATAAAGAGTGAGAAATCCAATTCTAAATTGAACCCACTTCCTATTTCTTCATCCTCTACCTCTTGCCAAGTAGTAGAGTGTGTTTCCTTCACAAGTTTTCATGGCTTGGTGAAGGTAGAGCTTGATCTAGTGATGCTTCGACGTAGATCATCTTCGGCACGTCGTCGATGACCTAGCCCGCTTCTTCTCCGATGAAGCGACGCAAGAGCCCGGATTTCGATTTGGACAGCGAGGATACTTCGTTGCGGAGCTATGGAGGTGGAGAACCGGATCTACAAAGGTTGTATTTCCGTATTCTCTATAGTTAAGTGTTAACTTGTTATCGTTTCGCCTAGACATCTAGCTAACGATCCGTAGTCTAGGGTTTCTCGGCACCGTATTTTTATAAATTGGCATGGTTGATACCTTGTGAGACCTCATTAGGGTGCCTAGGAACCCTACAAAAGATTCGGTTCATCAAGTCCATAAATATCGCCGGTGCATTCGTTACTCCGAAGGGCATCACTAAGTATTCGTAATGTCCATACCGAGTTCTGAACGCGGTCTTGCAAATATCTTCTGATTTAACTCGGACCTGATGATATCCGGATCGTAAACCCAGCTTCGAGAATACCCTCGCACCACTGAGTTGCTCAAATAATTTGCCAATGTGAGGGATCGGGTACTTGTTCTTAATAGTCACCCGGTTTAATTCTCGATAATCGATGCACATCCTCCTTGTGCCATCTTTCTTCTTGACTTGAAGAACTGGAGCTCCCCAAGGTGAATTGCTGCTGCGAATTCAACCCTTCTCTAGCAATTCGGTAACCTGCTTCTTTATTTCTTTCAACTCTACTGGTGCCATTGGATAGTACGCCTTTGAGATTGGCGCTGCACCAGGAACAAGATCAATCGCAAACTCCACATCTCGTTTTGGCGATAAACTCGAGATGTCTTCGAATACATCCATGAACTTGTTCACACCATAATATTGTATTATTATATTCCCCATTCTTATTCTTTTTATAAATAAACAGGTGCTTTTGACGCATGTCTGCTACAGGTTACAGGTTACAGGTTCTTGGACAGAAAACAGTGAAAACGATGAAAAGACGACGTAAAAGTGAGACTTTGACCGACAAACAGAAGACTCTTGATCAAGCCTACATCAAAGATAAAATTAAGGCAATGCAAGGTCCAAGATCGCGAAGCCACGGTTAAAGTCCACCGCAAGAATTCACTGGAAGATCTGGAAAAAAACCCAAAAGCCAAATGGAGAAAAGACCTGAATAAACATGAAGCCCAAAATGAAATGAACCAGACCAGGAATTTAGAGAGCCCAATTCCATTATTTGGCCGCGGAACCGCGGCCAAACCAGGCCTTGGGCCGCAGTTCCGCGGCAGTATAGGGTATTCAGGAGATAAAATTTGTTACCATGTTTTGTTGCGCTGTTGACTGGTCAACCTAGGGCTATTTTCGTAAATGTAGACATGCGAGTCATTGTAACCCTAGGGTCTCCTATTCTTTATAAATAGGAACTCTAATCATTGTAAACTGGATGCCTCCTTTTAATAATAAATTTCAGATCTCTTTTTGGAGAGCATCGGTGTTTTCTTTCCATTCAGAAATTCAGATCTGACAACCCTGCATGGATGATTGGAGGGATGCATCTGTAAGTAGATTTAATTTCTCGCCCTAGTGTAGATTTCAATTCTTTGCCCTAGGTAGATTTAATTTCATGCCCTAGGAACTTGTTTAGGGTTTAGCTTTGGGGAAGGATTTTGAGAGATGAGATCTCTCATCCCTTTCTTACCCACCAAATATTTACAATAGGACTCCATGTATACACGCACACACCGCGCCCTATGGCATCCTACCCCTCGAGGTAACGATGACACCGTAGTGTAAAGGCCCGGTTGCGCGCGTTTTCCATGGAGGTTAGGGTAAGGATCTCTAAAGGAAGGACAAGAACCTAGAGGAAGGAACACCTTCCCGAATGGATCTAATCCCCTTTATTGAAAATTACCATAACTCCTCATAGATCTTCATTCGGGTATAGAAAGCGTTGAGATTTAATTGCATTTCCAAACCATCCCTAAACCTAACCCTAGCAAGAATAGATCTAGATAATCGTAGATAGATTAATTTAGGTTTTTAGATTTAATAACCAATCCGAACACCCTTCGGAATTAACTCGTAAGCGCGAATCGAAAATTCATAAAATCCCTGTGGACCGACCCGTACTCACCGGCTAGCTTCATGCGACGCCGTTCTTGATTGCGGTTTAGAAATAGTTTTTGACACACGAATCAAATGGCGCCGTTGCTGGGGATGGCGTAGACATTTCCTTTTTGCAATTTCGGGTTAATATTAAATTGAAAAATCGAAAAAATCGAAAAAATCGAAAAATATAAAAAAATATATATTTTGTTATTTTTGGAAGGGATACTTTGTGGTTGAATTTTTGCAGGATATACAAAATCGGATCTGGAAAATTCCAGAAAGCGAAACAGAAAAAGGGGTATCGGAACAGAAGGGATTTTAACTAACAGAAGAGCACAAAAATTTTGGAGTCTTGAACCGCCCATACGACCGCGTTTCCGCGGCCAAAACCCACCTTAGGCCGCGGAACCGCGGCCATCTTGTCGATTCGTCGCACCAAAAAATTTCTGGGGCAATGTGCTGTTAATGTGACCGCAAAATCGCGGTGGGAGCCACGTTTTGCCGCGGAAGGGCGGTAGAATAGTGACATCATCAGACCGACTTTGCTCTGTAAGATCTTCTGTTCATCCTCTGTAATTTTTGAAATATATTTTCTGAAAAATGCCTGCAGGATTTTGTGCACATTAAAAATATATTCCCTTCCAAATAACGATCTTGTGCAGGATTTTTAGGCCCCGCTTGAAATGAAATTAGATTGCAAGTAATATTTTGCTGTTGCATATCTTTTCTATAAATATTTTGCTGTTGCATATCTTTTCTCTAAAATCTTTTTGCAACAAAAATTTTCCCAAATAAAGAGAAAGAAAAAAATCAATGAAAAATGAAAATAAAAAGGACAAATATTTTATAGAACTTGCAAAATTTTTTAGCCCCAAATAAATCCTTGCACCACCCAACCTTCCTTCTTGTCACCTTTCTTCTTCTAACATGGGTGCCCCACACAATAAATCATTACCCGAACTTTGGTATCCCGAACCTAATTTTGCGTCGTACGTTAATTTGTTCGGTCAATTTAAAAACGATCCTTCCTTGCCAAAAATATCTTTGAAAGATCAAATAGAGGCGTCTAGGAGAAACAGTTTGACTTTTCAACCCACTTTGTGTCAACCAAGTCAACCTTTACCACCTCCATATGTTGATACCACTTTTTCAAGTTCTTCTGTCACTCCTAAGCCGATGTCCATTGCTGAGCATATTGTTCAATCTCGCAGTCGATCTTTCACCCCTCTCCACCCATCCAGTTCTAGGGATCCACACGACTATTCACCTTATTATCCACATGTTGACCCTATCCCTGCCCAACTACCCACTTCCTACCAGTCCTACCCGACCTTCCCACCTTCACTAAACACCATTTCTACTCAGTCTGTTGGGAGTTTTGCATATCCACACGATTTCGAATCTTTTACCGAAACCCCCTCACCGCCTAAGTCTAGTTTGGAAGAGTCGTTGGAGGCTTATATTGCAGCAACAAATAAAATGACTAGGAATGTGGAAGCGTCTGTGGCCGCCCTTATGCAACCTAGTGAACCGGTAGCTAGTTTCCCGCTAGCTCAAAATTTTTTAATGTATAAGGAGGCGGTTGGACAGAGTGAGAATGAGAGAGGATTTTCAAATCAAACCTACCATTACCCAATTGAAGCCCACAACTCCTGTTTTCCATCGATTGCCCTAAATAGTTTACCTGTTGAAAATAAAAATGAGTTGTGTGATTTTGTAGTGCTTGATTTGCCAAATTGTGAAGAACCCCTTTCGAGTGAAACCGCACCTAATCCGTTTGACCTTTACACCTCCACTCTAGAACCTACATTGATAAACATCCATGCTTTTGAGGAGGTGTCTAAAGAAATTGATTTTCACTTGATTGAGGATATAGACGCCGGGAATATTTCGGATGATGAACCTGTCGATTTAATTGAAATTTTATGTTCAAATCATCATCCTGAGTTATTAAATGTTTCTCTCGAATCTCATATGCGTCTAGATTTTAATGATAATGGTATGGATGAGTTAAATATTGAGGATAGTATTGAGGAGAGTCTTGAGGATAATATTGAGGTTGAATCATTTTTGTTTGATGTGTCTGATTTTCCAATTCATCCTCCTGAACCTTTGACTGTTATATCACCCTCCCTCCTTCCCATCGTTCCGACCCCGCTTGAAGACTGTGAGCTTGAAACCTTTTCCTTTGAATCTGACACAATTCTCACAGACGATAACACCTACGAGTATTTCACTTTTTCGGACGATGCTGATGACTCACTGCCCGAGTTTGAGTCCTTTACATTTTCAGATGAGCCATCAGACTCGGTTGATTATAGTAGTTTCGAACCATTAATGGAATCTTTCAAGTTCGAAATAGTTTATTACGGTGAGAAAGATACTATCCTTAATTCACTCCCTTTCGTCTTTCCCATTGTTCCGACCGAACAAGAGACCGTTACGCTTTCATCTCCTATACCAAGTTCGGCGTACCCATGTTTTCTTGCGAATCTTGAGAGATTTGACCCCATTTCTCGACGGGTTGATAGGTTAGCGCAATCGCTTATAACATATCGGTCATCACATATTGCGCTAATTTATTCACTCGATTTACACCCTCAAGATCGCGCGACCCTTCTTTCTCCTTTCCGCCCTTCTTCTCCCCCACCGAGACCATATTCTACCATTCTTCTTTCCACACGGTCTCGCGTGTTTCTCATTTTCTTGCACCAACTATACCATTACCACGATAAGATTTTTGAATGGTTGGTGCTAACCTTTGGCTTGTGTAAGGCCAAGTTTAAGTTTGGGGGGAACCTTTGTATATATGTATATATATTTTTGTTTTCTTTTTCTATAAAAAATATTTAAAAAATTCAAAACATTAAAAAAAATTGTAAATAAATAAACAAGGGAGTGCCGACATTTTGACCCTTTTGGTGTAGCATGACAGTGAGGACACTGTCAAGTTTAAGTTTGGGGGTATGCTCGGTACGTCTTCTTCCTTCGCATTCATTTGTACATATTTTTTTGCATTTGCATACTTAGTTGAAAACCCATAAAAATTGAAAATTTTTGAAAAATTATAAAAATTATTGTATTCAATTTTGGCTAATTGATTTGAGTTTGACAGATAGGTTAACTGGCTAGGAACAACTAGATCTTAGACTTAGTAAATTAAAAACCCTAAAAATAACCGTCCTTAAAATTTAACGGTAGAAAGTATATGCCTTTGTAGTTTATTTAGAAATAGGCAAATTTTGGGTTCACTTCTTGGGCTAAGTCAAAATAAGGGAAAAGTATTGATGTTCTTATTAGAGTATAAGTTTGAAATATAGTTCCTAGCTTAAGTCCAGATTCTGAAAATGTATACCCTACAATTTGCACAATCACGCACCTTGAAGCTTGGAATAGTAGAAGAGACCTTGAAATGCTCTTGTCTAAAGTCCTTAGTACAATGAAAATAAAAGAAAAAAAAGTGAATAAAGAAAAAAAAATGAACACTGGTTTTTGTAATAACTTGAGGCTGCAAAAATAAAAAAAAATTTAGCAAGGGTGCTTCATCGCCTTGTGCCTTAGACCAACTGGTTTGGGAGTCACTGCTAAAAGCCTTGGGTGTTACAAGACTAGGAAGTACGCTTTAATGTGCAAACACATTTTGTAATCGGTCGTTGGTACCTCAAGAAGTATTAACGGTCGCATGAAGGATGTGTAAGCAAAATTCAATTAAAAATTCACCTACTAATAAGTACTTTGGACAACGGACAAGGGTATAATTGCTTGATTTGAATTTCCAAGTGTAGGGGTGATTTATACACACACGTGGGGGTACGTGATTGGAGTTTAGATGAGAGAAAGGAGTGAAGAATAGAACTTGTATCTTTAATAGAGTTGATAAAAATTCCTGAGTGGAGATGGAACCCTAGAAGGAAAACTTAGGAGATGCCGAAAGCTAAATAAGTCTATAGAACGTGTATAATCTTAAGTTAGATAATGAGGAAGTGTGAAGAATATGGGTGGATAATTTGCAAGTCGACGATAATAGAATTCCTTATTAGAAAACCTAATTGGAGAACAAAAGTCGAAAAGCCGAATTAATAGGATTTTGTGGGTGTAATCCGCTGAAAACCCTCAGGAGACAACACTCCCCCTACTAGGGACATCTAGAGCTTTAACGGCTTATTGCACATGCTCGGTGCAATCGCGTTTCCCTGCGAAAGTGTGGTTAGGATTTTAGTGAATAAAAATAAGTTTGCTCGAGGACGAGCAAAAGATAAGTTTGGGGGTATTTGTTCATACCATAATATTGTATTATTATATTCCCCATTCTTATTCTTTTTATAAATAAACAGGTGTTTTTGACGCATGTCTGCTACATGTTACAGGTTACAGGTTCTTGGACAGGAAACAGTGAAAACGATGAAAAGACGACGTAAAAGTGAGACTTTGACCGACAAACAGAAGACTCTTGATCAAGCCTACATCAAAGATAAAATTAAGGCAATGCAAGGTCCAAGATCGCGAAGCCACGGTTAAAGTCCACCGTAAGAATTCACTGGAAGATCTGGAAAAAAACCCAAAAGCCAAATGGAGAAAAGACCTGAATAAACATGAAGCCCAAAATGAAATGAACCAGACCAGGAATTTAGAGAGCCCAATTCCATTATTTGGCCGCGGAACCGCGGCCAAACCAGGCCTTGGGTCGCGGTTCCGCGGCAGTATAGGGTATTCAGGAGATAAAATTTGTTACCATGTTTTGTTGCGCTGTTGACTGGTCAACCTAGGGCTATTTTCGTAAATGTAGACATGCGAGTCATTGTAACCCTAGGGTCTCCTATTCTTTATAAATAGGAACTCTAATCATTGTAAACTGGATGCCTCCTTTTAATAATAAATTTTAGATCTCTTTTTGGAGAGCATCGGTGTTTCCTTTCCATTCAGAAATTCAGATCTGACAACCCTGCATGGATGATTGGAGGGATGCATCTGTAAGTAGATTTAATTTCTCGCCCTAGTGTAGATTTCAATTCTTTGCCCTAGGTAGATTTAATTTCATGCCCTAGGAACTTGTTTAGGGTTTAGCTTTGGGGAAGGATTTTGAGAGATGAAATCTCTCATCCCTTTCTTACCCACCAAATATTTACAATAGGACTCTATGCATGCACGCACACACCGCGCCCTACGGCATCCTACCCCTCGAGGTAACGATGACACCGTAGTGTAAAGGCCTGGTTGCGCGTATTTTCCATGGAGGTTAGGGTAAGGATCTCTAAAGGAAGGACAAGAACCTAGAGGAAGGAGCACCTTCCCGAATGGATCTAATCCCCTTTATTGATAATTACCATAACTCCTCATAGATCTTCATTCGGGTATAGAAAGCGTTGAGATTTAATTGCATTTCCAAACCATCCCTAAACCTAACCCTAGCAAGAATAGATCTAGATAATCGTAGATAGATTAATTTAGGTTTTTAGATTTAATAACCAATCCGAATACCCTTCGGAATTAACTCGTAAGCGCGAATCGGAAATTCACAAAATCCCTGTGGACCGCCCCGTACTCACCGGCTAGCTTTATGCGACGCCGTTCTTGATTGCGGTTTAGAAATAGCTTTTGACACACGAATCAGAACTCTCGAACTACAGATGGCGCTTCCTCCTTATCAACTTCCATCGACAAAAGAACATTGTTTGTCGGCCTAGCCCTAAACTCGACTGGCCCGACAGAATAGCTTCCTCCAGTAAAGACAAACTCCGGATGTCCGGGAATCTGGAAATTCGCTTTCTTTGTTCTACAATCAACGTGAGCGTGGAAAGTGCCGAGAAAATCCATTCCCAAGACGACAACAAACAAGGAGTGCACCAGAATTGAATAATTCTAATGCGGGAAAGTCATGAACAAGTAGGATACTTGAAACGATTTCACTTGAAGCCACACACTGAAGTAGATAAGCACGGTAAACAGGATTCAAGCTTGCGATAAAACATGAACTGAAAAGCAAGAGAAGCAAGGCAATATAACGATCATGGAACAAAGAAGTGAATCAAGACCAGGACTCCAAGTTACTTAAATAGAGTACCGCATTGTAACCATGCTGCAGTTCATGGGTACAATCACATAACTCTGTTCAAGTCGCCCAAATCCTAGTATCAGAATCAAAGGAACAAGTGAAAACAATAAGGAACCGAAAGATTTCAAACCGAGATGCAAAGTCGTTTGCATATCGTCAAGACAAGGATCAAGAGAAAGATATGATTCAAGAATCATGATAGCAATGTGGCAGGACATGTTCCTAATCACGAGTATTCTGATTAGTGTATTGGGTCTAATACCCAACTACAAAGAATCAAACCCGATTAACCTAAATCATATGGCTCTGATACCAAACAAACGATGTCACGCCCCGCTTCCCAGAGTACGCTAAGATAGGCACATGACATAGCCAACCATGCTACCTGTGGATAGGAAAAATCCCTCCACAGTCACATTACGGCTGTAGATATATCAAGAACAGGAAAGTAAACTAAACTATCTAATACATGTCCATGAGCCAGAATAAATGAGTCAAGAAATAATATAATATGCGGAAGCAAAAGATCCAATAAATAAACACCTGGAAAGTAAAACTGGATACCAACAGGATCCTCACCGCTCGGTCTAACAGCGGCAGTACTCCTGATCGGTCTGCAGCAAAGGTAGAGGATATGGGCCATGCAAAACCCAGACGTCAATGCGTCATAATATCAAGCAATACTATAAACAGGGGTAACAAGATATGCAGGTAAGAGTATAAATGGTACAACAGGTATAACAGTGACATAAGTGAGGACGGTAAGGGTAGTGTGTAGTGAGTAATCTAAACTGGTCTACTGTGTTAACTACTCTCAAGTCTTTGAAATCAATTTGATGAATCATCGATGTAACTCAATAGTATCCCGTGCGTGCCCAGGATCACGGTGAAGATTCTCGGGCTGAAGCCGAGACATGCCGCTAGGCGCTAAAAGGTAGTATGTAACGATGAGTGATGTCAGCAGCATCACCCCAAGGCTGGCGTAGCCTCTAAAATAGGAAATATGTATAGATGAATGATGTCAGCAGCAGCATCCCAAGGCTGGCCTAGCCTCTCAAACTGATCAGCATAAGTAAGCGAACTGTCGAGTTACAAGTCAGGTTTCATCATTGATTTCCCCATACCCCCAAGTTATATATGTTCAAGTCAGGGATTAATAAATCCGGAGCTAATGCCAACACAGGATCAGCAGGTAAAGGTTTGTCTGGATAGACAACAGGAAATGTCCGTAGGGACAAAGGTCAAGTTTGTTGGCATTAGTAACAAGATCAGGTAACAGGTAAAGCCATGGTACATCAGGTCAAGTCAGGTTGTATATAGGTATCATGTCATGTCAAGAAGTGCACGGTATCTCGTCGTGTCAAGTAATAGTGTATCAAGTCGTGTCAGGGGTGCACAAGTAACAAGTGGGTGCTCATATCAAACTATAATAAGCATGGGTATACAAAACAGTATGGGGTACTAATGGAACAATAAAATGGAACATTGTAATGTGGTGTGCAAAAATAGGTATAACTAAGACATATGGATGTACAGTTATCGATTTGGGTTAAGGTTATAATTCCAACATTAATTAAAATACACTTTATCAAATATGGAAAGTTAAAATCTCACTAATATGTGTTAAATGATCTAGGGATGCAATTGAATATATATATAAAGCTAGATGTATACAAACGGGTGTCCGATAGGGTATAAACTATTAAAAGGGTACAATGGGCTATGCAAATAATTATTATGTGATTTAAATATGGACGTGGATACCACGTATTGTAAACTAAAATGCAACATGATATGTTTCAAGTTCTAGGTCTAAAATGATATATGGAACATCGATAGGTTTAAATGGAACATGCGGCATTAGATTTAATCTACAGGTTTAGTATGCAATTAAATACGTATAAAAATAATATAAATAGTATGTAGCAAGTTTTACTTTTCTCGACAGATCAAGAAACGGGTATGCGGAACGTCACACGTCGGCGGGAAAAGTCGCGACGTGCGCACGGTACACGGAACGGATCCAAACAACGCACAAAGTGATCACACGGGTCAGGTACGCTCGCTGGGTCGTCGGGATCGTCGGCGTCGATCCCTGCTCTGGCGAAATCAGCTTGGAAGTGGGGACATCTTCACTTGATCCGGGAATGCTCCATCAGATATTTCATGATTATCTAAAGGATCTTGTTTAGAGTGCTCCAAGGAAGTTGCTTCATAGATACCAATCCCAGTATTGAGGAACATATTAGAAAACCAACTAAAGATAAATCCATTTTGTATGACAGCTCCACTAGAATGATGCAACCTCCAGCAGCCTCCAGATGCCTAGGAGAGGAGAAAACAAGATGCAATCTTTGTAAGGCTCCGCGACCATGGTTACCGAGTATTAGCAGATTGATTTTGAAATTTTCAACTGCTTCATATATGGCTTCTTTGGGATCCCCTACATCTGTAACTGTTTCAGCCGCTGCCTTCTCGAAATGTCCCTCGTCCTGCGGTGCGAAGCCAATGATCTCAGATTGACGATCGCGCGAATGGAACAACGATGAAGATGCAAAGCCTCGATACGACATAAGATCTAGGCTTGGACTTCGGATAGGGTTCTCTGGTTGGATATAGCCGCGGAGAGATGAAAACGACAATGCTGAAACTAGGAGACGACGACGCTGGATGTGGGTCGAGTAGGGATGCAGAAGAAGTCGCCGAGGAGATGAAGATGGCGTCGGCTGGAGTTGAGGCGATGGCAAGGTTTGGGTTCTCACAGCCAGGGTTATGGGTTAGGGTTGATTAGGTCGATGGCGGTGATGTTAGGGCTTGCTAGTATGGGTTAGTGAAGATGAGGCAGAGGCGATGGTGGTGAATGGTGATAGCGACGATGAGGCGGAGGCAAGGGCTCGCGTCGGGAACGGAGGGAGAGGAGAGGAGGCGGTTGTGGAGGTGAAGATGAGGGTGAGGGAGGTGGAGACGAGGTCGAGGAGGCGGTTACGAGGCCAACGAGGTGGTCGTCGACGGCGTGCGAGGGCAGGCGATGAGGTTCTTGAGGAGGCGGGAAACGAAACGATGAGAGAGGGAGAAGAGAAAGAACGAGGAGGGAGGGAGAGACGTGGTGTTAAATATGGGGTTAACAAAAATTAAGAGAGAGAGAGGAAAGAGAGAGAGACGGAGAGAGAAAGGGGGAGAGAGATAGAGAGAAGAGAGAGATCGAGAGGAGAGAGAGACGGAATGAACAGTGAGGAGAGATGAAATCGTCGTTTTGTGGGGGAAAGAGAGAAAGAGAGAGCGTTGTGGGGAAGAGAGAGAAGGAGAGAGAAAGAATGGGTTGTTAAATATGTTGGGATAAATTTTTAGTTAGTTTTGAAAGATTTGAACCTGTTAGATAGGATTAATAAAATATTTAAAATATATTTTTATAAAAAAAAAGTAAGAGAGAGAGAGAATTGAGATCTACTGTTACGAGTTTTGTTACATAAAATATTTCTTTAGTTAAAGAAAACTTTAGAATGAAATTAAGAATATAATATTATAATATTAGTCCGTTTTGAGATTTTGGCAAATACAAACTTACTCTAAAACACGCCCGGATCGGGTCTAAAAATCCGGTTTTAAAATATGAAATATATATGCGATGTCCAAATTTCAAAATGAAAACTCGGGTAACGAAAATGCATACCCCAAAAACGGATGCACGTACGTGCGCGTAGCCATCCAAATATGTCCGTTTCACTGAACGGGACGAGAACAAGATGCGCGGACGCCACCACGGGATTAGGGGTATCATGCAGGCTATGAAATGTAATTTTAATTTATTTTACATGATCTAAAATGTTATATGACAAAATGTGCGATGCCAAATAAAAGTCAATATGCAGTATACAAAAAATGCACGTGTCTATTTAACAAGCCAGGGTATTCTACAAATATGAATCAACCAGTTCAAGCAAGCGGGTCGGGTCGAATGCAATGTAAAATATAAACAACCATTCGTACCAAAACACGATAAATCAATAAAATGTCACAGATAAACAAATACGGAAACTGAATTGGTATAAGTGAACTTGGTTGTTACACTCCTGAATGGTCTCGTGCTCTATTGCTTCCGATCCACTGACAACATTCAAAGAAGAAAGAGAAAGAATGTCTTCAGCGAACAATCGCTCGGTAAGTTCCAAAGATAAGGGAGAAGTAGAATAGGCAGAGAGGAAGAGAGTATAGCTTTTCAAGTTGTGTTATTTTGTTATACTGTTGTATTTAGTGTTAATAATGTTATTAACGTAAATTCAAGGGTGAATGTCAACCAATCTCAAGAGTGTTCTCGAACCCAACAGGCTGTAATCCAGGGTTAAGGAAGCACGGGCCCGAATCAAATGTTAGTAACGGGATTTCGACCGTCGTCGAAGTATTACAAACTCAACAGGCTATAATCCAGGAGCATGGAAACACGGGCCCTCATGATAGCCTGCTTGTGTTAGTAGACATGGATTCATGATCTAGGGGGGACTCTTGAGATTCTGTTGGATTCACGAATGAACTACCCCGATACCCAATGTATTTATTAGATTGATAGTAATGATTGTACTGATGGTATTGTATTGTAGTGTATTGTCTTGAAAATTGAATTGTATAAATGACTTGTCGAAACCATGATATCAGTAAATGGGTGTAACTGGAGAATCATGGATGTAACCAGAGAATCATATAAATGGAAGTATATCCATGGTTCGGTTCAGTCAATATAGATTGAATAGATTCAATAGTTTGAATATATGGATTCATGTTGAATTGCAGTATTGTAGATTGTACTTGAATCATATTCAAGTCAGATTATTATTGAGACTCAGCCTGAGTCAGACAATTAGAAAAGAAATTGAATCCTGAATTAGGTTTTGATGTTATCGGTAACCGCTGCACATAGGCGGCAGGATTTGTGTCTTTTTCAAAGGCGATTACCGTGTTAATAACACCGTTTATTAAGTTGTCTACCTTAAATAGGCAAACACCCACTTCCCCGGCTCTCTGAGGCTCAAGAGATTGGTCCCGCTAAAACCTATGTTTATTAGGGTCCTTAGGGTAATTTATAGAACCTGAGGGGGTTTTATTACCTTTGTATACTTTTCAAAATACACCCCAACTATTTAATTATCGTCTTTAGAGTTGTCATAGATGTAGATTTTATATTTGCGATATTTCTAGTGAAAATAACCTAATTTCATAATATAGGGTATTTAATTGTAATATTGAACTTGTATAGAATTTCATGGTATTTTAATATAAAGTGATTCTTGTGATTTTAGGAAAAGTTGGAATATTTATATTGCCACAAAAATAGATATTTTAATGATACATACATACATACATATATATATATATATATATATATATATATATAATTTTAATATATATTATATTTCTAGAAATCTTATTTTCTTAAGATATTTGTATTTTAAATCTCTCGAGACCGTATGCTCCTTGCGGAGGTCTACATCTCGCACTACTAAGCCTAGGGATGTGCGATAATCCGCACCATCCCAGTCCGGCTCCCCAAAATAGGAGGGAATACTTTGCTCGAACAACTTGCGCCCAGATAATAGCGGCGCTTTCCAAAGATTTGTAAAAATATGTAATCTTGTAGAAAACGGTTTTAATAGTTAGTGGTATTTATATGTAAAGTTTCGTTTTCCCGTATTCTATATTCCCGAAAGGTATTGTGCTATATTGCATATAAGTGTTGTGAAGAGGTAGGTCATTACCTCGTGATCTAATTAAAGGTATAACCAGATTAATGATATTTTAAGGTAGAAATATGGTATTTTATTGAAAAAGAGCGGTAAAAATTACAAAATGAAATATTTTTCTATGAAACTTGTTCAACATGTTTTGTTAATGATTAATAGTCAACATGTAAGGGTTTTGTATATTTGTATTTAAGAAAAGGTTGGATTTATAGGAAGAAACGAATCGGAAATCGGATTAACTCCGATTCCGTCGGGTTTTAAAAATACGTGTTTTTTAGAAAAGAGTAGAGAAGAGGGAGGTGGGACTTACGAGTTTGTAGTATAGAGAAGAGGGAAAGGAAATGGTAGGAGGCGCCGGTGCATCGTTTCGTCGCCGGGAACTCTTTGGGTTGTCGTCGGAAAATCGCCGAAGTTTCGCCCTTTGCTAACTTCAATTGCACTTTAAAATTTCTAGAGGAATTCTTGAGAGTTTTGATCAGAATTTTGGAGTGAGGGGTGTGTGTTTAGGGATTGTATTTATAGGATAAGGATAGGGTTTAGGGTAGGTAAAAGGGTGAATTGAAAATTGTATTGATTTATAATAAAAATAGGGTTTAATGGGATTTTAAAGAGCTCTGGAAATGTGCAGGAAATTTAAACTATACAGGGGTGTTAAGAAGACCAAGAGACACAATTTTTGTGTTGGGGACTCGGCGGTCCGGCAGAGTCCGGAGTGCTCCGTGCTCTTCGTCGATTAGGTAATCTCCTGGGACCGTTTGTTTTATTTGTGTAGTGGGGTTTTTACGAGCTATGCACGTGTAAACCCTTAGACTTCTAAAAATTCAAAAGAAAACAATATTAAAAATAATGTGGGTGATGGAATTTGAACTCTGGTGGCTTGATTCAGTAGTGCAAGGTCTTACCAATGAGCTACAAGCTCTTTCTTGCTATTAAAAAGCAAAACAAACTTATAACTTGTGCTCAGGCAAAAGCATCCCTTTATTTTATTTTTTTGAAAAATTTTACAGAAAGTTGTACAGAAAGTTTGTTGTTGTTACAATAGTTGCTTTATGAATTAGTTTAATATGTCCGAGCATGAATCTGGGGTTGTCCGTTACCCCGTGATTTTATTATGAAGGATAACTGTTAAAAGCTCGTTATATTATTAGGGTTTAATATCATTTTTAATCGTCAAAACCCGTAAAATAGATAATACAGTTAAAACATTATAATTATGTCCTGGAATTTTTTTCACAGATATATATTTTCATAATGAAGATAACAGGGGGTCAAGTGTTGATAGATCCTACCTAAAATGAGCTAGGAAAATGAAAGTCGGCGAACATCGGGTTGTACGAGAAAAATGTATATATTGAAACTGATAATTATTTTGCCTTTGGAACTTAGTCCAGAGTGTAGAAGATTCAAAGACAAAGCTTTGAATTTTTTTTCAGATTTTTGTGTCAAACAGATATTTTTTGGGGGGATTTTAGAAGCTCAAAGCTATTTATAAAGATTTTCTGGAGAGAAAAAAACCTATTTTCCCCCTAGCCGCTACAGGAGCCGACCCCTACGAGCCGACAAGATCCGATCGTTGCTCGACCAGATCCAATGACCCACATCCCATCACGCGTGAGCTGGCGTGGGCTCCGGCTCGAGTTGGCACTGATTATCCTTGACCGTTGGATTGTTGATCCAACGGTCCAGATCAAAGGCGTTTATAAATATTCTTTTTTTCTTTTTTCTTTTAAAAAACTGTCAGCGGAATCTGGGCCGTTGGTTTTTTTAAATCCGACGGTCCAGATTCATTCCCGCTCTAAAAAATTTAATAAAATTTGTTTTTAATATTTAAAAATGTTTAAAAAATTGTTTTTGGCTTCTAAAAATTATTTTAAAATAGTTAAAAATATTTTTAAAATCTGGGAAAATTATAGAAAATGTATTTTGATATTTTATATCTTTTGCAACCAAATTTGGTCCAAAATAGCTCCTCTTGTCGGTTTTAAAAACTTTTCCCGTAGATCAAAGAAACCATTTAAATTCTTAAAAATTCCTAAAAATCATATGAATTCATTTTAATCATGGAAAAATATTTTTAAAGTGTTTTATACCAATAAAAGCAGTAAAATAATTGTTTTGATTTCGAGAAAATTATAAAACGTTTTTATTACGTATCAAAAATACATAGTCGTTACTGGGCTATTATTCTCCAACGCCCTCGTCATATGGATTTTTTGGAATGGTTGTGCGACCACACGCAGTGCGAGGTGTATTTCAAAGCCGAGGGAACAAACCGGGCTTTAATAGCCTATTAAAGTTTAAGAGTTTAAGTAGGTTGGAGTGTTAAATTTTTTATAAGAGTGCAATGGTTTTCAATATAGCAAGATTCCAACCAAAAGACTTGAGCCTTTTGGTGGATGTGGTCGTCTATATTTTATCCTCATGCAACTCTATTTTGTTTTTCCATATGGGACTATTATTCCAAGACTTTCTCCGTTGTTTCTGTTTTCACGGACACTACAAGACTACGAGATCAAAACCAAAATATCCCTTGTCATTCGTACACAACGGAGGGACTCGGACGAGCTGAGGAGTGTTGTGTCTTGGGAAAGTCTTTATCGGTACAATTTGTATAAGGAGTGGCAATACGTTCTCAGGACAGCGCAACTATCTGCGTGTCTTCATCAAACTCGATTTTCTGATTTTTATTTTATATTCCGTTGTTGTTCCATAACCAAACAAATATTAATAAAATCATATTTTATTTTAAATCACTATTTTACAATTACTTCCTTATTTTATCCAACAATTTCCACGTTTGAAATTCAACATTGACATTGCAACATGCTGCGACTCTTCTTTTCTTCTATGCAATGTTTTAAAAGTGAAAAAGAAAAGCAGAGTGATTGAGGAGCCAAACCATTTAAGCGCCGCTTAAGCTTTTAAGCAGTCGTTCAGGCCGCTCAGAAATTAGAACAACGGTGTTTCGCCAAATTTTTTTTGTAATGATTCTCATTAGGTTCTAACTATTTTTTATATTCCTTGTACTGGCAAATGTTTAAATTTAATCCCAAATTTAACAAATTTGCTCAGGCTATATATTATTTGCTAGAATATAGTCAAATAATTAAATGCAGAATTAAATTTTTCTTAGAATTTATTTGTTTACAGTGCTTATAAGCTTTTCGATGTTCCACATCAATCATCATAGCTCAAATTAGTTTTAAAAAACTTAATAAACTATTATAAAAAAAGTCTCTAAAAGAATGTAGCCTAACATCAGGTGGAGTCGAAATCGAATCAGAATTGTAAGATTGAAATTCAAAAACCGCTCTTAATTGAAATAAAAAACTCTATGATCGCTCGAAATCGATTCAGATCTCGATTTTTTGAAGTTGATAAATCTAAATTTTTTGGGTTTTGAAACCCAAATCTTGAAGTGTCTCAAACTTGAGCAGCTCGACAACTCAACCTTTATCGACTCAAGCACGAAGGATAGAAACAACGTGAAAAAAGAGAGAAAATATGTAATGCTGCATTAATTAATATTTTTGTTATTTATACTTTAATAACAATATTTATATATCTTTTATAACACTCATGTGCTGTATACATCAATAAAAATGGGTTATGTAATATCACCCGTTTAAGCGGGATAAAACGGAGCGGCTAAACCCGCCCGCCCGCTTAAACGTTTAAGCGGCCGCTTTTTAAAACACTGCTTTTATGGCGACTTGAAATTCCTGAAGTCATATAATTTCTTGTCCATCGATAAAATATCTATTTCATGGTCCGCTTCTTTGCTGAAGCGTGTCGCTGAAATTCCTGCTGCCATGCAATGGATAAGCCTGTGGTCGAGGTGGATGCTGTTAAATGCTTAACTAATATACATGCCTCGATACCTTGAAAAGTCAAGCATAAACTTGATGAGGTTGATCAAACGTGGGTTTGGTTTTCTCCTAAAATGGCCATATTTTTTTTTAGCCAAGGCCGAGGGCAAAAAGCCGAAATTTTATACTGTTATAAGAAATATTAAACACAAATAATAAGATCAAGGCTATTTCAAGTCAGTAGCTCAATATTTAAATCTAATAACATCTTTTTTTTCAAAGGAAGGTACTATTGTTGCTCAATGCTCATACATTGGCGCATGCAGCTTTGTATTTGGAAGTTAAAACTCTGTGAATATTCACAATTGTTTGAATGATATTAATTCATATAAAGCAATTATTTCTCGTTATTAATAAAGTTTGAGCCATGGCTATAGAATAATATTCGAAATAAATGAGCATATCCTCTTCTGATTTTGTCTCAAATGTAAAATCTTAATCCCTCGACTTTCCGTCCACAATATAATAAAAATTTAAAAAAAAAAAAAAATTCCTTGGCTCATTTTCTTCCCCTGCTCCATTCTTTCTCTCGATTTCTATCTTCGCCCCCTTCATGACGGAACAAAACAACTCCAACAACCGGATCTATGTGAGGATACAACGAATAATAATGCAGAATAATAATAAGCACAAAATCCATAAGAAAAAACATCAAGATTTAACGTTGTTCGTCTCCAATTGGACCTAATCCATAATGATGCAAGAGAAAACTTCTACTATCAATCAACAACGAGAGGGATACAATGTCACCAAAGCACACCAACTTTGGGATCATTCGTATAATTAGAAAATACAAGGTTGCATCACTAACTCCAAACCCATTAACCTACTTGAAGACAACTCCTCTTCAAACAAATATTAAGCAGCAAACTTCTTTAAATTGAAATTGACGTGGAATGTTGAATTTTCAATTCAAATAAGCTGTTGTAATAAACCCCCTTTGCTTGCTCTCTTTCTCTTCTTTTAATCTCTCAAACCCTAGCATTATGACTGGATGCTGAAATAATTGGGATTATTGAGAAAGAGAACTTACCTGTCATATTAACTTGAGATTGCGCTAGGTACATGAAATGGAAGATAACCGGTAATCATTGAATTCTCGGGAATGGGATGATTGGCAATCTAATTCCAAGGAATTTTGCATTAACGTACTTGGTATATTTCAATCATTCATGTGAAATATATGTATGTGTAACCGTCGATCGGCGGTGAGGCCGGAAGAGGGCCGATAGATGGCGACAAGGTCGGCTATGATTTGCCGCTCCGCGGCGCGACACTCGGCGTGTGACCGACGGCAAACTACGGCCGGCCGGGGACGAAAATCCGATCGGCGACAAACATACAGGTGAACAATCGGCGATAGCCGTCGGCCGGCCGGCTGACGACCGACGATGGACGGCAGGGCCGCCGACCGATGGATGGCAAGAGAGGCCAGCGGCGGATGGTCATGGCTCATTTCATATTAGGAGGAATATTTCGCGGTAATCTAGAATACAAACATGTTTTTAGGAGAATAAAATTATCGTGAAATGAGGTCATTTGATTATCATGGTAATCTTATACTCCCGAGGATATCTTTTACAGCTAAACAAGCATGGTAATATTTCATGTAGAATTACTATTTAGATTATCTCCTACCAAACGCATCCAGAATATTAATCCGTGTCAAAATGGGTCCAAAGCAAATGACTCAAGCTCTATGCTAAACCACCAAATCAAGAAATAGACCTCAATTGGTTTAGTCCACCGGTGCTTGTGGACCCAAACCCAACACTTCACTGAATCCGCTCTCATAATTGGCCGTAAAATTTAAACCCTAACCCTGATCCCGCGGCACAAATTCATCTCAACAGAGGTAATTCGCTCACGAACGCTGACAAATTCTATAGAATTTCAATCGCAGCTGGCTAAAGTACTCTATACGCGTGCTTGTTCTAGGGCTTTTGATTGGGGATCTTGCGCATGAAGGATCCATTGGTGAAGACGAAGGTTGTGCTGCGGCACCTGCCGCCGGCGATGGCGGAGGCGGCTCTCGTGGAGCAGATCGACGGAAGGTTCGCTGGCCGTTACAATTGGGTCTGCTTTCGACCAGGAAGGAACAGGTTAGTGTTAGCGTTTAGGGTTTGAGTCCTCATTTTTTCCTTTTTAGGCAATTGCAATCAATTGGAGATGTTTTAAGTTTTAGGGAACTTGTTTGAGGTTGTTGTCTTTAATATAGCAACACTACTTTTATTCTTTAAGATGAAGTCAATACAGCGATCACAATCCTCTCCCTTGCATTTGCATAATCAACACAAGAACATATGAATTCAGCTACATAATACCTTGCATTTGCATAATCAACACAAGCTGACAAGGATATATGTCCAGAATTGCAGTGAACACTGAAATAGGCCCGTAGCACCTAACTATTTCATATTGTTCGTATATGACCTATGAAGCATGGGCACTTATATTTGCTCACCGTATCCATGTCTGACATGTATCGCAGTGTCTGACACGTATCAGACAGCCGACCACTTCGCTCGATAACATGCCCTACACTCTTGGGTCGTGTTCTTCCAAATTAGACGTGTCCTGTACTCACTATTGTAAAAAGCGTTTGAAGCGTCCGCTAAAGCGTTTTGAGGGGGTCTCCACTTTGCTTTGGAGGAAAGCGGTGGTATAAAGTGTTTCGAGGTTCTTTTAGTGGTTCAAACCAAAAAAGCGGTGCTTTAGTCGATGAAGCGGTTGTGAAGTGGGTGAAACGGTCACGAAGTGAGCGAAGCGGGTCATAAAGTGGGTGAAGCGGGTAAAGGGAATCCTGTTTGGTTGAAACGGGCCAGATACAAAGCAGTTTTGTAATAAAGAAATAACCCTTTGTAGTTCAGGTTTAAATAAAGCGATTATACTCTACCTGATAACTTATTTATATAAAATATTTTACAACTAAATTATAGTTATTTTACTTTTTAAACATTTTAAATATATTCTCATAATTATTTGGATTATTTTATTGTTATCAAACTATATACATATAATATCTATATTAATTTTTTATATTAAAAAATGTTGGCATGTTTTCCCGCTAAAGCAGCAAAGCACTAAAGCTAAAGTGCCATCCTATCGCTTTGCTTCGATTTCCGCTTTTCACTACCTTAGCTATACTTCTACATAACATAGGGAATTGGGAAATAAGAATGTATATGTGTGGACAATTTTGATACCTTTGATAATACAGAATATTAAAATTTTTGAATATCTCATTTGGACTAGATCTAGAAATAAGGATTCAAATTGATGCAAATGATGAAGTCGGGCCTATGAAAATTGGTTCCGATTAAAAAGAGTTAATATTTGGTTTGTTTTAACTTTAATGATTGTATTTTGTTGCATTTATTTTAGTTCATGCATAAATACTCATTTATGCTCAGTAATACTTATGGTGTGGTACTTCTCTCTTTGAGGAGAGTGCGGGGGTTCGATCCCTAGTGAGGAAAGTGACCACAATTTAACGCTTTTGTGGCAAACTCGTTGGTCCCATGGATGTGTGTAATGTGTGCTTGTGTGTAATGTGTGCGTGGGTGTGTTATGTGTAGGTTAGGGCTCACGGGCCAGTGCCTATTAAAAAGTATACTTATAGTTATCGATGAAAAATATAACCTTAAATTTGATTTACATCGTACTTTAATGCTAAACTAGTATACGTTTCTTCTCATAGTTATTTATATATTGTTTAATACATATATAATTAAATATGTAAAATAATATAGCTGTGTCTCTGTGTCTTCCATTTTACAAATTTGCTGTGTCCGTGTCCGTGCTTCATAGTATATGACTTTCCTTATCACATGCATCTCTTAGTTTTGGCGCATATAACATTTACGCGGTTTAAATTGGTTATGAAGTGCCACAGCTAACAACCCAGTCAATTGAAATTTACTCAGGATAATTGCAACCAATCATATTCCTAACTTTTGTCTAATATATAGATAATTATGGGCTATTGCCTATGATTCTATTTTCGAGTTTTTAAAAATTGATGTTCAATATTTTCTATGCTTGAATATCTTAATTTTGTCACGAGAAGTTGGATTAGTTGGCTATAAAACTTTTTTAGCAGCAATGCTTTCATATAGGCAAATTAAAACCTTTGTGATCTAATTACGTATAATTGTTGGTTCTAATTTTAAAACTCTCTCTCTCTCTCTCTCACACACACACACACACACACACACAGAGAGAGAGAGAGTTTTCAAAAATACATAATCTACCTTGCTCATTTGTCATCACATTTTTTGGGCATTAGTATTACATGGCTTTGGTCATAATGTGAAAGATCAGCATCGTTTTTTCTTTTTATAGTATATTTGGTTTGCAACTTATGATTGGACCCTTTTGACTGTAGTGTATGTGGGTAACTACAACTTACCAAGATGTGTATTTATTGCTTATATATGCTTTGGTATATGCATGCTGGTCATACCTCATTGCTTCTCAAGATTTCAATTCAGCTTTAAAATTTGCAGATTCTAAACACCTAGACCTTCACTTTAATATCAAATGAACGTTTTTTTATGCTCATAAGCAAACTTCTGTTCGCTGCTATGACGCTATGCTTTTACCATATTTAGAAATTTGGTAGGCACCATCCAGCTTATTTTTGTCTGATTTTTATTTCTGGACTCCTGTTGTAGTCGAAGTTCTTCGACAAAACATATCATACTTAGTTTCTTTAAATTAAAGGCTTGGTGCATTTCCTTAACCATGCCAATTATACAATCATGACTTGCTTCTTAATTATTGTTATTTATATTGCACTGTGGTTATTTGAGCTTCTTTGCATCAAGTGGGAATGTGGGAGCACGTTTATATAGCAGTGGTAATAATCTGTCGGAACCAAATCTTGTCCGAGGACTTTGGAATTAAACGTTTAACGTTCTTTTTCAAATCAAGCTGTATACAGCCTATGTTTGTGGCATTATGGAGATTTTTATTCTCCACTTTCATGCTTTAATTTTTATTTTATTAATAATCTTGAAGATTCTAAGTAGTATCAATACTGCTTGTTGAAGTTCTAATCAATTTTCCCTGTTTCTACCTTGCTGAAACTCAGTAATTTGTTGATTTGATTAATATACAGAACAGTAGATGGCAAAGTGATCTTGATTGACTCATGCATTAATGCAAACTTAGTTGGGTTAATTTTCTCATTTATTTATTGAAAAATGCACACCAACCTAATCATAATTAAATTCAAAGTACACTTACATATATAATAATTTTCTTATATGTTTTTCGCAGCCAGAAAAATCAGCGCCATTCTCGGGCTTACATAGATCTTAAGAAGGCAGAAGACGTGCTAGAGTTTGCTGAGTTCTTTAATGGACACGTATTTGTCAATGAGAAGGGTGATTTTTATCACATGAATCTCTTATTGCATTGTTCATTTCTGAAAACTTTATATTTTACTGTGGTGTTTACGGTGGGTCTTTATACTTATGGTGCATGAAACATGTGTCCACATGGACACATACGGTTATGCTTTTTGTTATAAAAATTATACTTCACATTAGAAAATTTGAAGGAAATGTAGGAGTTAGACTGGAATCTTATCAAGTAGGATTGGGTTACGAATCTTATCAAGTAGGATTGGGTTACAAATCCTACTGACTTTCTACCCACTAATCTGTCTAGGGATGTGTGCACACAATTATCTTAATGTTGGGATAAATGATAAATGAAACAAGATTGTTGGTTGTGTTAAGAGGGCAGTTAAAGATCTACTTGGTGAGATCGAAGGGCGGTGCCCCACCATTTAAAGAAATGGAATGAAGAATTAAAAGCTGCTATTAAAATCAAGAGGGACTCATATAGAGATATGAAGAAGAGCAGAGATGTAGAGAGATTTGAGAATAATAAGGTAGCTAAAAAGGAGGTTAAGAAATCTGATCGGGAAGCCAAAACTAAGGTCTACAAAGAGGTGTACGAGAAGTTGGACACCAAGAAGGCTGAAAATGATATATACAGGATTGTTCGGATGAGGAAAAGGAAGACTAGATACTTGTGTGCGGTGAAGTGTCAAAAATGAAGATCAAAAGGTTTTAGTTCGAGATGAGCATATCAAGAAAAGGTGTAGAGATTATGTCACGCCCCGCTTTCCAAAATACGGAATACAAGGAGTTGACAAGGCCAGTCATGCTCCTACGGTCAAGAAAATGTTCTGCCGTAGTCACACTTCGGCTTCTAGTTTTTCATGGTAAACAGTATATGATGCGCAGGTAATGAGAAATGCAGTAACGGAATGAAACAATGTAAAGAACTGACCTGAGGGGGAAACAAACGAATGTAACTCTGGATAGCAAGTCGAGGTGTCTGTGATACACGTCTAGCTCTGGTCCAGGCTAAATCTTCTCCTCAAACTGAGCATGCATACTCAGGCCGTCAGAGCGACACAATAGCAATATAAAATATATAAAATCATGTGACAATTCTAACAGTGATAATAGGTATATATAACAGTAGATCAATGGCAGTATGGATTTGAACATGCAGTAATCAATGCAGCGGGACAGTGAAAGCAGTAGTATGATATGTCACGTATATCAACACAGTAGTAAGGTAAATCAATGCCAGTATCCCTATCAGTCTCTAAGTCTCACTGTACAGGTCACTAAGCCTATCGTCAGTCCAAGTGTGAGAGTCAACCACTCGCGAGTGTCCTCCACCCAAGGGCAGAACCCAAGGGCAAGGGACCACGGGCCCAACATGTATATCACAGTAATAATCACGTACCCTGTAAATCTCCATATATCTCCCTAAATATATAAGCCGGCATGGGACTCCCGAGATTCTGTTGAACTCACACTTAAACTACCCCACACCCCGTGGTCTACATCAAACGCTAACCATAATCCTAAATACCAATCGGTCTGTGACAAGTCTGCGCGAGAACCGGAGGCAGGACCTCCATCAAGCACATCAAGACTAATACCTAAGATAAATGGTAGTGTCTGGTGCCTTATCTGTGACACCCGTGCAAGAGCTTCCATAAGTGTCCCATATCACTTATAGTCACACGTACACGTGTTCCACAGACGTCGACAATGCAAAATAATAATAAGGTTCACTGATTGTGTACAAGTACGTATCACTTTCACTTATTCACTGATACACGAACACCAACGTATTTGCCACAATCATCACTAATACCTAACACTGGGTAATGCACGTTATCACTAGGTTATCAATGCAGTGACATGTGTATGATATGATGCGTGAACAGTATATAAAGCATGTTTAGGATGTCCTGAATCAATAATATACCACTTACATAATTTATCATAAATCATACGGTTACAATTTAGTGAAACGTTGAACAGGTAATAATTAGTATGTTCAGTTATCTATACATCGAATTTAGTTTCACGCCAATCGGGTTCCAGGATTATTAGTTATAGCCATTTCATTTTAAGCGTTCACGGCTGGAAATCCGGTTTCAGAATCAGAAATCCGTTTCGCAACGCATTTTAATTCCAGTTGGGATCAGATTTTAGCGACGTTACAGTTGGATGAATTCTAGAGTTTTCAGTAAGGTTTTCAACGCAACGGATGGTTTCTCAAACGCGTCTGTACGTTAAGAGTTATACACTATTCAATTCCAATATATCAGTTCTGATTCAGCTGTGACTGTTATACGTTCCCATCTTTTAAATTACAGATTACTTAACAAACGATAACGAAATAGGATGAAACCACTTGCGTTATCTAGCTAACAGATTTACCTATAATAAACAGCGGAGTTCCGCAACCTACGAGTTAAGGAAATCTTGTGGTACCCATTACGGAACAGCAAGCAACAATTGGAGTCGCTCTGGACTGCAGTCCAGAGTCGCACTCCGATCCAAATATCGTCACAGTTTAAGTACAGGAATATCTGGAAACTAGTATAGGGTTAAAGTTCGTCGAGTTGGCTTCGATTTGAGCCCTCGGGCGCATCATTCCATTATGTATATAATTTATGGTGATTTTAACGGTTTTCAGGTACAATAAAATTCCAGTTTTTCTAGTAAACTTGGGGGTAGTCGTTTTAGTTGCTAACGGTCATAATATCCAACGAAATTTATACACTAGGTTCACAGCCATACGGGCCAAACTATACCATTTAGTTCCGTCAAATTTGATGAGTATTTTCATTGAGAACACACGTCGAACAGGTATGGCACACTATTGTTCTGAAATTGTAACTTTATAATATGAGTAATCTAAAATTGTAACTTGAGTATATAGCATGTAAGCAAGTAAAATACTTGTCTGGAGTCGTTTGGCGATATGCGGCGGCGGCAATGGCACGATCACGTGACGAACGACGCGGCTAGGGTTCGCGGCTTCGGCTCGCGTCTCGGTTTCGACGTCGGAGTGTCCGGGGTGACTCGTGTCCGCTGGGAGTGGAGTGAGATGCTCTATCGATCTTCTGGACTGTGCCGGGGTCGGCGACGTAGCTCCAGTGATGTGCACGGCGGGGTCCAAGCTCGATGTTTAGGGTTAGAGAGAGAGAGAGGGGGGAGAGAGAGGGAAGTGGGTAGTGGTGACGGTGATGATGCTGTTGACGAGGGAGTGCAGGGGAGTCGACGGGGTGGAGTGGGGGCTTGCTGGCGTCGAGGTGCAGGGGTAGCTGTCGAAGGAGTTGATGGAGCTCAGTGAAGGTGCTCGGCTGAGGTTTGTCGAATGGGTCTCGAGTTGATGGAGTTCTCGCCGTTGATGGTGTCTCGGGGAAGAAGGCGATGGGTGTCGCACAGAGGCCTGGCCACGACGGAGGCACCGGCGAGTGGCCTGCAGGGGTGTGCTCGGGTCTGCAGTGAGCGGGTGTGCAGGGCTCGAGCTTGGCGGTGTTGGTACTGAAGTATAGGAGGCACTGAGGTAGCGACGACGTGAGGCAGTAGTCGTCGTCGCCGGAGGGAATGGCGAGGTGTAGTGGGTGTGGAGAGAGGAGCTGAAGGTTTTCTCGTGAGAGAGGAGGTTTGAGATTGAGAGGGAGAGGGGAGTTGGAGTCGAGAAGGGGTTGAGGAAGAAGGAGGAGGCCAGAGATGGGTGCCGGCAGTGGCGGCGGGGCGTGTGCGGCCGTGGGCGTGGGTTCGAGAGGGGAGCGGAAAAAAAGAGAGAGAAAGAGAGGAGAACGTGAGGGAAAGAGAAAGAGAACGTGGAGGCGAGAGAAAAGAGAGAGGAGAGAGGCGCGGGTAGTGGGAGTAACGCGCGCGAGCGTCGGCGGAGGCGGAGGCGGAGGCGAGAAGCGCGGGCGACGTGGTCGCGAAGGAAACGCGCGCGGGAAATGAGGGAATGAGCCGTTGGGGAAGAAAGGATTATTGGGCCGGGTCGGGTCGTGAAGCGGCGCGGGTGAGGGGATGAGTGGGCCGGGCCAGAAAAATACAAAAAAAAAGGAAATTAAATAGAGGATTTAAGGGAGTGGGCCAGAAACGAGTTGGGCTAGAGAAATAGAAAATATTTTAAGGGAATGGGAAATTTAGAACGGGCCGGCTCAGGAAAATAAGGTAAAAAGGATTTTAATTATTGGATGAGGGCCGGGCCTAAGGGAATTTGTTAAAGAAAAAGAGTGGGCTGGTTAAAATAAATATAGTTTGGGTTTGGGTTTAAAAAAAATGGGGTTTAGAAGAAATAAAATTATAAATAAAATAAATAAAATTATAAAGTAACAAAATACGGATTTTGGTATAAAAGGGCTGGGTATTATAGATTATGTTGACAAATTGTTCAATGGGAGCTTTGCTAAGTATTTGGATGGACTTTTCATTCATCTTCAAGATATAAATCATGGTTTCATGCGTATGATAAGAATATATGAGGTTATAGAGGTTTTGAAGAGAATGAAATTAAGGAAAGAAAGTTGTTGGTTTAGATGGGATTCCTATTGAGGTAAGGAGATACTTAGGAAAGATAGACGTTAGATAGCTGATATATCTGTTTAATAAGATTTGGTAATAAAAGGATGCTAAATGAGTGAAGGATGAGTATCCTTATACTGTTGAGTGTTTTTCGTCACCTTATTGAGATAGGAATGCGCGCGCTTGTCAGGCGTATACAGATTTCCCATGCCTAGGGTAGGCCGGGGTTTATTGATTGTGAGGATCCAAATTTCTGGCAGCCGCGGACTAAATTGCTGTTAATTACCCCTCGCTTTTAAAGCGAGAGAACCTCCGATTGACGGGTCAAATTAGTCATGTGAACTCAATGTACGGCGTGTGTATATTGTGTTTTGGACGTATCGGGGGCCTCAAAGAGTTTACGGGGATCCTGCTATCCGGATACCCGGTTGGGGGTCAAGAGGGCTAGCAGTCCCCTTGCGGGCTGTGGGGTAACGCCTCATTAGAAATTTTTTTCTAACGGAAGAGGCGGTGAGTATATACGTCAAGTGCGCATTTAGCAAAGTAAGCACGTGTGAAGGTGCGCACATGACAAGTGCGTATCTGCCAAAACGCTCATCTAGCAAGGTGTGCACTTGGTAAAGGGGCATACATGACAAGTGCGCACCTGCCGAGGCGTGCACCTAATAAGTGCTGTGGTCGAAAAGTGCACCCCAGTTGACCAAGTCAAAGTCAAGGTTAACCCCAAGTAAGCGGGCCCAAGCCAAAGCAAGTGAGCCCATGCCCAAGTCGAGCCCCGCGGTCGGTCTCCCCCATGCTGAAATAAAAAATCATGTAATAAATAATTTTGATGTAATTTTTTATGCATGAATGTAAGAAAATGGGCATGAAGCCAAATTTTTGTAAAACCCATGATTCATGTGCAAAAGAAAAGAGCATATGAGGCATAGGATGGGCAAAATGCCATTTTGTAAAGCCCAAGGGGCTTTATGTAAATGTGTAAGCCTATATAACGCAACATGATAATAAAATAAAAAAAGACTTCATTTCCCTAAAAAATCTAGGGTTTTTTGTGCTTCCTCCTTCCTTAAGGTTCTAAACTTTCTTTCCGTTTTCAATTAAATCAAGAGTTTTACTCTCCCTTTTCCAAAACTAAATAGTTTTTCACCACAAAACCCACAAAGGGGAGCTCAGATCTTTCATCAGATCTCAAAAAGGAGATATTTTTAAATCTCATCCTTTTTCTCCAAGATCCGGTCAACCGAGAGAAAGAAGGAGGCCCATCTTCAAAAATCCCATCTTGGGAAGATCCAGGATCAAAGGGGAGAGAAACAAAGGGGCCCCATTTGATCATTTCTAAAGATTTTTAGGAGTTTAACTCCATTCAAGATCTGTTGGAGTTCAACTCCATAAATTAATTTCTATTTAGGAGTTTAACTCCATAAGTCAAATCGGGAGTACAGCTCCCAGTGCAGGGACAAAGTCCCTTTTCCTGCTGACTCCCAGCACCCGCGTGCCAAGCACGTGGGGCGTTGGCGCCCAGCGCTAACGCAAACGCCCAAGCGCTCGCGCCTAGCGTCCGGAGCCCACGTGCCGGGCACGTGAGGCGCTCGCGCCCAAGCGCCCGGCGCCCCAGCGTCCGCATGCTAGGCACGTAAGGTGTTGGCGCTCATGCGTCCTTTGGACGCCATTTTCCCCCTCATTTTATACACTCCACACTAAATATACTTCCCCTGTTAGAAAAAATTTCTAACGGGGTGCTGCCCTGCACCCCGCAAGGGCCCCCAGCCCGCTATCCAGATAGCGGGACCCTCGTAAAAACTCTGTGGGCCTCCCGATATATCCAAAACCCCTTCAAAACACAACACTGCATATTGAGTTCGCATGACCAGTTTAACCCGTCAATCGGAGGTTCTTTCGCTCCAAAGGCGAGGGGTAATTAACGACAGCTTAGTTCGCGGCTGCCGGAGATTCGGATCCCCACAATCAATAAACCCCCACCTATCCTAGGCGGGAGATCTGTAGTACGCATGACAAGCGCGCGTATTCCTATCTCAATAGGGTGACGAAAAACACTCTATAGTAAGGTGCGCACTTGGTAAGGTGCGGGGGAGTGAAGGGGGCCAAAGGGTCTTGAATAGGCCAAAAGGTCCAGCAAAGTGCGCACTTAGGGAAATGCGCACCTGGCAGGTGCACACTTGGCTAGATGTGCACCCAAGAGTGTGTGCACCTAGCCAAATGGGCACCTAGCACTGTGCGCACCTAGTACGGTGCAAGTAAGATCGAAACCAAATGAAGCAACAGTTCAAAAACACCAAGATTTTGAAAGGGGCTCTCGTTCCTTTTTTTTAGACCTCCTGACGTGCGCACTTTGAAAAAAAGAAAGGAGGAAGGAGAAAAAGATTTGCGCAATAAAGAGTGGCTCAAAACTCAATATTTTTATTTTTTTTAGAATCAAGATTAAGATCTTTTGTTCTTTTTTTTAATCACTATGGGGGTCTTTTATAGGCTTACATCTTTTACATTTAGCCCCATGGCTTGTACAAAAATTGGCTTATTGCCTATTGAAAACAAAAATTACATTTGCTTTTTCTTTTCTTTTTTTGGTCGGCCTCCTCTTCATGCTTGGGCTTGGCTTGGGCTTGACTTAGGCTTGGGTTTGGGGTTGAGCCCATTTGGCTTTTGATTTTAATTTTGGTTCTGACTTTGAGTTTGATTTTGATTTTTGATTTTTGCAACGAGGTGAAAATTTTTACCCCAACAAAGTGTCCTCTATCAATGAATGCACACTGCGTACATTGACCGTGTGTATGAAATTGATGGACCTTCTTTTGTGGGAAGTTTGACTTAGGTGGAGCTTCGTTCCGGGGGCGGAGTATCATTCCGGGAGCATCATTCCGGGGGGCGGAGCATCATTCCGGGTATCGGAGCATCATTCCGGGTATCGAAACATAATTTTGGGAGTCGGAGCATTATTCCAAGATGCGTAGCATAATTCCATAGGTGGATCATCATTCTGGGAGCATAATTCCGGGGGTCGGAACGTCATTTCGATCTGCGGAACATAATTCCAGGTGTCGGAGCATCATTCCGATGTACTGGGCACAATTCTGATGTACGGTGTATAATTCCAGGAGCATAATTTCGGAATCGGAGTATCATTCCGAGAAGCGGAGAATAATTCCATGAGCATAATTCCAGGATCGGAGTATCATAACGAAGAGCGGAGCATAATTTCAGGAGGAAGATATATTCCGAGATGAAGTATAATTTCGATGTAGGGTTCGAGGGCGAAGCATAATTCCGACGCGGGACATCTGTATCCTGAGACGAAACATAATTCCGACGTAGGATTTCGGGACGAAACATGATTTCGATACGGGACAGGTATATCCTGAGACGAAACATAATTCCGACACAGGGTTCCGAGACAAAGCATAATTCCGACGCGGGACAGGTGTATCCTGCGACGAAATATAATTCTGACGCATGATTTCGGGACGAAGCATAATTTCGACACGGGGCAGAAGTATCCTGAGACGAAACGAAATTCCGGCGCAGGGCAGACATTTTGAACGAAGCATTGTTCCGATGCATTGGTTAATTCTGAGCCGAAGCATAATTCCGACAGGGAAGGCGGATACTCCGGGATGAAGCATGATTCTGACACGGGGCATATATTCTGAGACGAAACATGTTTCCGACGCAGAGGTGGACATTCTGAACGAAACATAGTTCTGATGCAGAGCTTGATTCCCAGGCGAAGAATAATTCCGACAGGGAAGGTAGATACTCCGGGATGAAGCATGATTCCGACACGGGGCACATTCTGAGACGAAGTATGATTCCGACACAGAAGTTGTTGGTTGACTTGATTCCGAGGTGAAACTTGATCCCGATAGAGAGGTCGTTGGTTGACTTGATTCCGAGGCGGGGCTTGATTCCGACGGGGAGGTTGCTAGTTGACTTGTTGATTTGATTTGATTTGGTTTGGTTTTAGAGTCCTTGGCTGTTCCGCGGGGCCTATGAGCTTGAAACCACTGCCGATGGGATTTTGATTTGATTTATTTTATTTTCGTCCTGTTTTGCGGGACTTTTGAATTTGAAGAGAACTTGGAACTTGGATTTTGTTTGGTATCAGTATCGCTAAACTGGAATAATGCCAGGAGCGACCAATCATTTGCCCTGAGAGGATTTTGGGAATTTTGGTTTTGTTTTGGCATCGGTATCGTTACACCGGAATAAGGTATCAGGAGCGAATCATCATTTGCAATGTCCGTTGAGGAACGATGGTTTAGGAGACAAGTTTAGACCCCTGTCATTTAAGGCTTTTCAATTTTATGAGCCGTAAGGGTCTCATAAAAGCATTTTCTCCCTACGAATCGAGAGGATCTCGTAGGTGCATTTTTTTCTTAGGAGTCGTGAGGTCCCCAAGTGTGTTGCTTTTTTGTGAGTCGTAAGGATCTCACGCGGGAATATTCTCCTCACAAGGTTGAGAGGACTTTACGAGTGTGGGATTTGGAATTTTGTTTGGCATCAATATCGCTACACCGGAATATGGTACCAGAAGCGAATCATCATTTGCCATGAGAGGATTTGAGGAATTTGGTTTTGGTTTGGCATCAGTATCGCTGCACTGGAATATGGTACCAGGAGCGAATCATCATTTGCTATGAGGGAATTTCCCTCATTTCTAGTTTAACGTCTTAGGGGTCATTTGTTCCCAGTTTAACGAGGTAGAGACCATCTGTTTCTAGTTTAACGACTTAGGGGTCTATTGGATCGAAAGTTTGGAATTTTGGGGTTGGGATCGGCATCAGCGTTGCTAACATTGGAGCACAGGTGCCACGAGCAATTCATCATTTGTCTTTGCCTGTTGGGGAGCGATGGCTTAGAAGACAGGTTTAGGTCCTCATCACCTAAGGCTTTTCAATTTTATGAGCCGTAAGGGTCCTATAAAAGTATTTTCTCCGTATGAGTCGAAAGGATCTTGTATGTGTATTTTCTCCTTAGGAGTCGTGAGGACCCCCAAGTGTGTTTCTCTTGTGAGTCGTAAGGATCCCACGGAAGTGTTCTTCTTATGAGTCGAGAGGATCTCGTAAGATTTGTTCTCATGTATCGTGATGACACATGAGTGAGTCTTCTCAAATGGACCATAATTTCAATGGCGGAGACCGGCCGCGTGGCTGGTGATTGCTGTTGGGCATGGATGTGATTTAGCTTGTTTGTGCCCGTGGATTGTATACGGTGGTCAATTTGGAGATCAGCTGTAGGTTTGGGAGAATTTTGGGAATTTGGATCTTGGTTTGCGTCTGCATCGCTATACTGGAATATGGTACCATGAGCGACTCATCATTCGCTGTTTGGGATTTTTTTAATATTATTTTATTTTTAAATTTTTTTTGACGAGGTTGCGTCTTTGCGGGTTTTCACAAGCTCGCGGGTAGTTTCGTTGTTTTTACTCACGAAGCTTTTTTAGGCTTTCACTCGTGTTCTTTTTGCCTGTGGACTGGTCGTTTATTTATTTCCTTTAACTTTTTCTTTTTTCTTCCTTTTTTTCTTTTGTTCTTCATTTCCTAGTTTAACGGCTTAGAGGTCAAAGACTGGGCTATCACCGTCATCTGATTCTTTAGGAGCAGCTGGCTTTCTTTGTTTAGTCGTCTGTGTAGAGCATGTATCATCCTCTGAGCCGAATCGGGATTGGGCAGCGGCAACCATATTTTTATCATGGTTGGGAAGCGTATTATGACTTATTCCTTCGGGTCCCATCATATGGACCATGTGGATTGTGTACCCGTCCATTGCTACATCATTGACAGAGATATTTGCTAGGCTTTTGGACTGTAGCCGTAGTTTGCTCCTTTCAGAGAAGGGCAGACGACTAAGGGTAGCAGGTTCCCGAAGGGCTTCGGTCTCCGTTTGCATGAAATTGGCGGTCACAACTTGATTGTTTGCTAACACACCTTTAGATAGTTCTATCTCTCCTGCCTTGTATTGTTTTTCGATCCAATCTTTAAAGACAAATCAGTCTTCAATGACTTGACCTATCACTCTGTGATAGGGAGAATGATAGGGGTAATATTCGGGGTCGTCGGTCATATTCGCTTCTTGCGGTCTTTTTAATTCTGGCAACCGTAGACCGTTTCTTAGGGCATCTATGAATATTGTACAAACTTTGTCCTTTTTGAAGGAATAGACCTTATTTAATTTCTCTTTCAGGGACGATTCTCTTTCTCCCAGCACTGGGTTTCGAGGCTGGTTGATATTAGGCCCGCTCATCTCTCGTTTATTTCGGTTAGCCGAACTGTTAAAAGATTCAGAATCGTCGGATTTCCGTCTTTGCGATTATCGTCCTTTTGGTTCCTCCAGGATTTATTGTTATTTTGGGAATCCGAGAAAGATTCTTGCTTTGAGTGCTCCAACATTTGAATTTTCTTGGTCAGCTTTTAGAATGTCTTGAGACCCGCGGTGCATAGAAAAAGATTCATCCAGGTGCCGAGATTTCTGATGAGGAGATTGACGGATTGGTCTTGTTCCAACGGTGGCTCACATTTGACGGAGAGATTGCGCCATCGGGTTATAAAATCCGTGCCGTTTTCGTTGTTTTTTGGCTTGGTCCTTACGAGGTCGGCAATGGTGATCTTAATGCTGACATTCATGAATTTTTGTCAAAACAGATATTCCATTTGGACGAAAGTAGTAACGGAGCCATCCGGTATGTTTGCGTACCAGTCGAAAGCGACATCGGTTAGGCTATTAACGAACCGGCGGAGGAGAAATGCATTATTGCCCCCAGTATTCCCGCACGAGGCTTTATACTGGGCAATGTGCTGATTCGCATTTCCCGTCCTATCGAATCTTCCAAATTTAGGGATGACATGGCCACAAGGAAACTCAACCAGATCATACCGAGCAGGATATCGTCTGCTGCTACTGCTGATGTAGGGTTCCTATGCACTCTTACAAGGGTTCATAAGGTATCGACCATGCCCGAATAAAATTTTAGACGTGCCGAACAACCCAAAGCCGGGATCTTTGCTAGATTATTAGGGTTTAACATGCAAGTAAACATCTTTACTACTAAGTGTGAGGGATTACAACCTTTGTAGTTCGCTCCTTCGCTTCATAAGCTCCGAGTAGAAGTCCCTTCGCCGCGATCCACGATCTCCCGGACTCAAGAGAGGCTCCACGACTCGAACAATCCATGCTAGCTTGTAGTGTTCCTTTTCTCCGATGATCTACGTCGAAATTTCTATAACTCAAGCTCTCTCACTCTAATGAGGTGAACACCCTAATCTAATTGGCTAGATTAGATGAGGATGATAGAGTAGTATTTATGCTTTCTTTTTATATCAAATTCTCACATGAAATCATCACAAAATGAAAACCTAGTAAGCTTTCTCAAAGCTCAAGGTTGAAGAAGAAGAAGAAATAATGCATTAATCCTTTTGTGATGAATAATGAAATGATATATGATTAATAATGCAACCATGGTCAAGGATGACAAGAATAACTCATGTAGAGAATTAACTAAGGCTAGGGTTTGGGTTGGGTTAAACAATGAGTCATTAGAAAATATCAACCATAATATCTAAGCTCATGACAAAAGAAAACCTTCTAGAAGGTTCATGAAACAACTAACCCAATTCAAACCCTAATCTTGTTTAATCTCCACTAAACAAGTTGCATTAGTAATCATATCATGTTACGATAATATATATCACATATATATTATATATTTGTAACAAAAGAAAATAATACAATTAACATATATCACATATATATCAATGTATTATCCGGTAAGAAAATGAAATAATAAAGCGAGCCAATATTAGATAATGTAATGCAATATATCATATATATTATTATACATTAAATTATCGAATCAACACTTGATCCGACAATCCGGCTATATCGAATATAACCGACTAATATATCATGTACCGATTCATCGAATCAACACTTGATCCGATGACCCGGCTCATATCTAAATATCGCGAGAATATAATACGGTATCTCATATCGTATTATCCTCGGTCCTGCACATATCACATATGTGCCCCTACTCCGTTTTGCCTGAGTCAAGAAACCTCTGTGTAGGACTCTAAAGAATCGTCAATACGCCGGCAGCAGGTGATGATCATATCAAACACCCACAAGCTGCAAGCGGTCAGCTAAACGTAATAGCCACCCAGGTATTGAGCGATCAGAAATCAACAAGCTAGCCTGTACGTTCTCCTGTGAATCCAATCAGTAACACTCCCGTACAGTCCGGTCTCTTCGTCTGATATGTCGCATATCAAGTCTAGGGGTGGTATACGTCAGACCCCAGTAACCGATAAGTCGTGTCGATGTGAGGCTCATAACGGGTCGAGAAACTACTGGTAACACTTACCAGTAAATCTCTATATCAGCCCTGGCCAGGGACTTCCAGTTATAGCCAATCGAACACAGCACAACATCAACTCCCTATACCGGGAGAGACGAATCCCCTCCTATCGCTCATTGCCTCCATGTGATTCGGGACTGCACCCAAAAGCCACCGTTTTGCACGCCCTCTTGGACGTGGTAAGGTGGAAATCAAAGCACAGTGGGAATCACACAAGACTCTATGACGATCTCGGGTCTACAGACTATCCTGTACCAGTGTCACCGGAGAACTGCCATCTGACGTGTGGTATATCACCATCTGGGAGTTCTCGGCGAGTCCGTCCAGTGTACCCAGTCTCCACTGAGCACCCGTACACCATCCTTGATGTCAAACACCGATGGATATGGGATCATCCATCGCCCATCATATGGGTCAAGATGTGTATACGCTAGTCTACTCTGGTGTATCGATGTCCTGTCTCGATATACCCTCGACTAGGAACAGTTATAAGATGTACTCATCGACTACCATGGCCCCACTAGTATGATCTCATCATAGTCCCAGCAGTCGAGTACAGATCCTAAGGGCTTTATCAACATGTGAGAGTAAGACAGTAATCATATACAAGTCAACATGTTAAGATAAAGTGAAACCAAATAGCATACTATCATGACGAGCAAGAAAGTCATCTCTATATATATCCAAGCATCCATTATAATATACATCATATGTACAACAATGGCCTCTAGGGCATATACATAACTAACAGTTGACATCTTTTTGCGATTCGGTTTCGGCTACCAATGTTGACTTTTTTGGCGACCAAATCCATGATTTGATTTTACGTTAGAAGGTTGCTGTCATCAGTAGTAAAGACATTTCCCGAGATAGGATGTGGCCGACTTTCATACGGTTTGACTGCTTTTGGACTTTGGGGGACAGGCATTGGCTGCTTCGGGTGGTTGTCACCCAGCTCATAAGTAGAATCTTGTGCTTGATTGGGCTGTTGAGGGGCGACTTGGGCCGTGAGTTGTAAGACGGCGTTTGTCAAGTCGTCAATTTTTGAGTAAAGCTTGGACATTTCCTTGTCTTTGTTTCTGAGCTGTTTTTGGAGCTCTTGAAGGAGTTGCTGCTCTACGGTTCTGGGGAGAAAAGTCGGCTTCTCTTCTCTTTTCGAGCCTGAGTCCTCATGAACCGAGGGATCTTTCCGCTTATCTGCCTCACTGGCGAGGTTTTCATTATCTTCCGAAGGAGGCAGGTCTTGGGAACTGGCGGCTACATTCAAACCTGGTTGGACTTGAGATGTGGTGGCCCTGTCCTTGCTCTTGCTACGTGTGCCTGCCATGTAGACGGTGTGGACCATATATCCGGCCATCTCTTTATCTTTGGTGGCGGATCTTTCGGATCGTCGTCGTGGCCTTTCTGCTTCGAGAAAGGTCAATCGACCGAAGACGGTTTGCTTGGCCTGGTTGAGTGGCGCTGGCGCTTCTTTTTTAGTTTTGCCCCGCTGCTTTCGCACGGCACGAAGTGCTTGGTAGACTTCTGAACCAATTTCAACGGCTCAAAAGGGTTAGCAAGCTTCACTGCCGGCCCGGCTTGTGTCGCAGGAAACCGGGTTCTTGGAATTTTATGAAATTCATCTTGGCTTGAGCCCTAGGCCTTTTGTTGGTTCCATATCTGAGCCGTTTCTGTCTCAACTTTTCTGTTTTGAGCACTCAGCAGGTTTCAGCTCTCCGGGAAGACGCCGTAGGCCGAGCGATGGAGAGTTTTGGAGATACGCCGAATTGTGCACCTGTTAGAGGCGTCGTCTGAGTTTGTCCGCGACGTTTGATGATGCCCTTTGTTCCGGCATTCTTACCCCCAGCTGGAGCATTAGGGAGTCGTTCGGACACCGTTTTACATTTGGGTTGTAGTGTCTCGGCGATCACAACGTTCGGCCTCCTGCTTCTTGAGGTTGGTTTGGCTACTTGGTTTGCCTGGGTCTCTGCTAGATGAGCGCTTCCGGCAGGGTAAATGATGACAGAACCGAATTGGCAGGGTGATTCTTCCCATTGCTGTCTGAGACTTGCGGGAAGAACCTCGCGAGCTTGATCTTGACCACGTACGGGATCGGATTTGCCTTAGAGATCGAACTGGTACTTGGAGACATTCTTGCCGAGTTTGCAAATTGCGATTGAGAGCTGTTAGCCTGCACGAATAAGCATAATTTCAGTGCAGGCGATCGATATATATATTGCATATTGAGTTTGCATGAACGTTTAATCCGAAATATGGAAGGAAAGACCCGTCTCACCGGGTGTGTCAGAATCTGTAGAGTGTTTTTCGTCACCCTATTGAGATAGGAATGTGCGCGCTTGTCAGGCGTATACAGATTCCCCTACCTAGGATAGGTTGGGGTTAATTGATTGTGGGGATCTAAATTTCTGGCAGCCGCGGATTAAGCTGTTGTTAATTACCTATCATTTTTGAAGTGAGGGAATCTCCTATTGACGAGTCAAACTAGTCATGCGAACTCAATGTGTGGCGTGCGTATGTTGTGTTTTGGACGTATTGGAGGCTTCACAGAGTTTATGGGGGTTCCATTATCCGGATAGCGGGCTGGAGGTAAAGGTGGCTAACAGCCTCCTTGTAGGATGCGGGGCAGCGTTCCGTTACAATTTTTTTCTAACGGAAGAGATGACGAGTGTATATACGTCAAGTGCGTACTTAGCAAAGTGAGTACGTGGCAACGTGTGCACCTGCCAAAATGCTCACCTAGCAAGGTATGCACTTGGCAAAGGGGTGCACACGACAAGTGCGCACCTGCCGAGATGCGCACCTAGTAAGGCGCGAGGGAGTGAAGGGGGCCAAAGGGTCCCGAATAGACCAAAAGGTCCAGTAAGATGCGCACTTAGGGAATTGCGCATCTAGCGAGGTGCGCACCTGGGCAGGTGCACACTTGGCTAAATGTGCACCCAACGGGGTGCCCATCTAGCCAAATGGACACCTAGCACGGTGCACATCTAGTACGGTGGAAGTAGGGTCGAAACCCAATGAAGCAACAGTCCAAAAACACCAAGATTTTGACTTTTGAAGATCAAAAGGGCTTTTCCTCCCTTTTTTTGAGTCGTCCTGACGTGCGCACTTTAAAAAAAAGGAAGGAGAAAAAAATTTGCGTAATAAAGAGTGGCTCAAAAGTCCAGATTTTTGTATTTTTGGAATCAAGATTAAGATCTTTTGTTTTTTTTAATCACCGGGGGCCCCTTTTATAGGCCTACATCTTTTATATTTAACCCTATGGCTTGTACAAAAATTGGCTTATTGCCTATTAAAAACAAAAATTACATTTAGTTTTTCTTTTCTTTGGCCGGCCCCCTCTTCATGCTTAGGCTTGACTTGGGCTCGGGTTTGGGCCTGGGCCCACATGGCTTTTGATTTTAATTTTGGCTCTGACTTTGATTTTGATTTTTGAGTTTGGCAACGGGTGTAAATTTTTACCCCAACATGTATCTCTCTACAAGAAAAAGGTTGACATTCAAAGCTGCTCAAACTATCTATCGTGAAATAAAACTCATGTGTCATACCATGAGGCTTTGGGGGGGGTGATTGAACACACGCTAACGCAGGATATTAAGATAACAGAGAATTAGTGTGGGTTCATGTTTGGACGATCGACGATGGAAGCTATTCATTTGCTTCATCAATTTATTGAACGTTTTTGAGAGAGGAGAAAAGATTTGCATATGGTTTTTATTGACTTAGAAAAAGTTTACGACAAGATACCTCAAGATGTATTATGGTGGACAATGATAAAGAAATGAGTTCCAATCGGGTACATTGATATAATTAGGGATATGTATGATGAAGTAGTGGCAAATATAAGGACTAGCGTCGGCTTAACGAGAGATTTTCCGATCACAATTGGGTTGCATCAAGGATTTGCATTAAGTCCGTTCTTGTTTGCCATAGTGATGGCGGGCTTACTAAAACTATTCAGGATGATGTACCTTGGTGTATGTTATTCGCAGATGATATTATTCTGGTAAATGAGACGAAAGCAGGGGTTGATGCTAAATTGGAGTTATGGAGACAAACGTTGGAATCTCGGGGGTTTAGATTGAGTAGGTCTAAGGCAGCATATATGCAATACAAATTTGGTATATAGAGAAGTCGAGATCACAGTGGTATTCCACTGGATGGGCAAATGATATCACCGAGCGATCAGTTTAGATATCTAGATTCCATCATCCAAAAAGATGGGATGATCGATAGCGATGTCAACCGGAAGTTCAAGCTGATTGGTTGAAATTGAGGAGTGCAACGAAGATTTTGTGCGATCGTAACTTTCAGTTAAGATTGAAAGGGAAGTTTTATCGGAACACTATTTGGCTTACCTTATTATATGGTACAGGGTGCTAGGCTTTTAAGAAACATCATGCATAGAAGATGCATGTAGCGGAGATGCACATGCTTCGTTGGTTGTCTGATAACACTAGAAAAGACAAGGTGCGATGAGGATATTCGTACAAAGGTTGGTGTTGCACTCGTGGAGGAAAAGATGCGGGGAAACCGTCTAAGATGGTTTGGTCTTGTGCGATGCAGACCTACGGAAGCACCGGTTCAATGAATGGATATTCTCGATTTAGGCCAAGTCAAAAGTGCAAAAAGGAAACCGAAGAAAACGTGGATGGATGTGATACGAAAAGATATGGATGCGAAAGGTCTTAATGAAAGTATATTGTTTGATAGGAGTGAGCGGCTGCGAAGGATTCATGTGCTCGACCCGGTATGATTCTCATGTTGGTTCATGTAGCCTACCCCGTATGCTTGAGATAAAATACTCAGTTGTTGATGTTATTTTTGGGGATAAATGATAGATTCAAAATTCGAGAACTCGGCCGAAACCTTAGAGTTTCGGCCGTTTTGGATTGGTATCGGAGGAGACCAATCCGAAACAACCCATAAATTTTGGTTTCGTCCGATACCATCACACAACCATTGTTCCAAGGCAAAAACTCGGGAAATATTGAAAGAAAACTTCGATTTATCTAAAAAAAAGATTGAAACTTGATGCAAAAACTTATCTTAAATGAAGGATCAAGTCGTGGTGGTGAAGAGGAAAGGCGATCTATAAGAAGAAAACGAGTAATTTTGATCTTGGTGGAGCAGATCTCAATCAGGATTCGAGATCTCGAGCACATCTGGAGAGAGGCGGCAGCTTACTGATAAGGAGTTATGGTTTTCTAAAAGGGTTGCTTATATATAATGGGTTGTGTGAGGTTGTTAGCCATTTTTTTTTGCTTGGGTAAGCAGTTGGGCCTTTGGACTAAATTCATATTGGATTGTATACTAATTGTTTATGGCTCTTGGGTAATTATAGCTTGTTGGATAATTATAACTTGTTGGGTAATTATATATATTATGCCTAATATAACCATATGTACACATAATATATGTATATACATATTTATACCGTTACCGAAACCGAAAGCGAAACTAGTGAAACTAACCGATACCCACCGAAACCTGTCAATATTCAAAGGACCGAAACCGAGTTCTCGAACCTTGGATATATTGTCTTCGTAATTGTTTGCCTACATCCCAATGCACATCTAATGTTGAGACATAGGTAGGATTTGTTCCCAATCCTACCTAGTCAAACTTGGAAATGGAGTCATCTTTGACTATCAAGATCCTCTATTTGCATTATCAGTATTTTACTGTTGCATTGGCATCCATGATTATTTGTTGTTTAGCTTTAGTTGATATCCTCTCTCGGCAGGGGTGAGGAATACGTCTCTCTTAAAGTTGTCGACGGCATTTGAAACTCGTTAGAAAATAATTTTACTGCGGAGCTTCATTAATTTCTCTGGAGAGTTGAGTTTGGTAGAAAAGAGTTAAGGTGAGGATAAGAAAGATTATTTTTTTAATAAAAAAAACTAGGTGATAACTATTATAAGTAAAATTGATGTGAGTGTTTAAGGAATCCATTCCGCGGTAATGATGGTTTGTTTACTGATTAATGAAATATTTATAAGGTTATCGATCTGTCCAATATTAATTGACAAGAATAATGTTATGCTTAAGACAATTATTATTTATCCATCTTGTGGATACAAAGGCAGCCTCTTGTGGATGTTGGCTGCTTCCTTGCTTTCGAGCTATGCATCATTTTGCAGAAGACAGTTTTCACTTCGGTTGATGGTTCCAATAATAATGTCACGAGATCTGTCTGATTGGTCTTTTGGGGAAGGTACATACACTTTTGTATGTGAAGACAGATTGATTCTTCGATGCAGACCTACATCCTACTAGATAGGAGCAATTTACAGACAAACTTACAACTACCTGTTTACAATTGAATTCAAGCTTACAACTACTTGTCTAGAATTTACTGGTCTAAGTTCGGAGGAGATGCAGCTCTAATTTCTTTCTAATTATTCATGCTGACTTCCTGCAACTGTAAGTTACATAAAATTTCATAAATTTTAGCTGTGAGATCTTCATGCTGAAGGTGAATTTCCTTCTGATTTATATGAACTATAGAAGTTTACGCTTTTCGAAGCACCTTTTCTGCTTTCTGTTAACATGTCCATGTGTTATTGATAGAGGTATATGATTATTGTAAGTGACATATATCGAGTTCATAGTGAGATACGTGAACTGAAGCTTACATGTAGGCTAGCAGATAAGTGGCAGTCGTGCCAGCCGCCAGGGAGAGGAAGTAATTAACTGGCTTTTGGCATTAATTGTAGGACCTGATAAGTTCAACCGAAAGTTAATTTTCAAAATGCCATTGATCATATCAGGCAGTAAGATGAGATCTCCACATAAAACGCAATATAATTTAGAGGGCTAACAACAAGAACACAACCTTTATTCCAAATGTTTGAGATTATTTACTTGCAGGAGTAAAAGTTAAAGAGAAAATTACATAAATGAATAATGGAAGCTATCCTACTTCATGTGAAAAATGCCACCTCGTGCGATATGTCAGGTCAAGTACGGCATGCCGACGACATTGAGTAAACACCATAAACTGTTTTCTATTCATTTCATTGAGATTTTTTCTTTTTCTTTTTTGTTGTAATTCAGGATTTTATAAGATTTTGATCATGAATTTAAGGTTTTGATCGTTTTGACAATTGCTTCCACCTTTTGTTGTTGTTGTTGTTGGATGTTGATTATGTTTACTATACTTGTGCACATGTAATTGTGAAAGCTATATATTACAAATTACAATGTATACTTTTTGGTATGCATATGGAAATTTTTCCATCTGGTTATATGCTTGTATCTTTTAATTGAATTTCCATACTATATCTTCACATGTATATATGCATATCAACAAATAAAGTTGCAAGCTATTCCCAGATTTGCATGAAATGACACACACACACACACACACACACACACAGAGAGAGAGAGAGAGAGAGAGAGAGAGAGAGAGAGAGAGACTGGATATGCATTTTTATCGCTTTAATATACACTGTTATTGGGAAATCTCGCTATTTCGTTTCCTGATGATTTTCCTTTAGCTAATCTATTCTTTTATTACATCGGAGTTGGAGACAAGTTTCTTTCAATGAATGCTACTCAAAGTAATTTACCCCTCAGGTGCTCAGTTTAAGGCTTTGGTGGAATATGCACCATCACAATGTGTTCCAAAGCAGATGCCCAAAAAAGATGGCTGTGAAGGGACTGTACTCAAAGGTATTTAAATAAATTTTATTACTTCATGCTGGAACCTCCTATAAACTTGGTCCAGTTTACTTTGGCTGAATGACTCGTAGAGTCATATATGGTAGGTTTCACTGATTTAATGACAAGCAGTTCTTTGATGAATAACTAGATCCTGAATATTTGGAGTTTATCGAACTTCTTGCAAAGCCAATTGAACATCTTCCAAGCGCTGAGATTCAGCTTGAGAGGAAAGAAGCTGAAAGAGCTGGTTAGTTTTAAGTTGATTCTTACGAAAACAAATATATTAAGAGGAGTAAATCGATAGATTATAAAATTTACAGGATGTATTGCAATGATTACGATTTCAGGGTTTTTTTGCCAACATTTTATCTTTATATCTTCTATAGCTGCAGCAAAGGAGGCATTTGTAGTTACTCCTTTGATGGATTTCGTCCGACAAAAGAGAGCTGCAAAGAGTGGTTCTCAGGTATCTTATATATACTATTTTACTTGTCCTAATATTCTTCTGACAACAAGGGTGCTACCTTCCTAGCCTTAGTTTGCAAGTGCTAGCATATGCCATCTCCTTTACAACAGATTTCTGCCTTGTGTTTCTCGTGTATTTCCATAGAGAGATGATGAGGCCATGTTTTCAATTTTCAATACCTTGTGTGATTATCGAATGTCAGCTACATTTTCTTTTTCCACCTCCGATAATATTAGAAGTGATATGTGAAGTTATGGCTGGTCTTTCTGAAATCCTATGTGGTAGGATTCACTGCTATTATTTGCTGCTATTTTGTGGGGGGCGGGGGGGGGGGGGAATTGTTTATTTATAATATCTATATGGAAACCCTCCTCCCCCTCAAACAAAAAAAAAGGGAAAAGAAGGAAAATAAGTTGGTATAAATATCCCTATCCATGAACAAAATGATTCGAGCCATTTAGAATTCTCCAAACCTTAATGTAACCGGGCACACCTCATAAAGAAGGGAATATACTAAATTCATTGTCTTATGAATGGAGTGATGCTTATGAAAAGGACAACAATCCTTAATTTTGTTATAGTTAGCGGTCTATTCTCGGTTTAGTTAATTGCCGATAAATTTAGACATGCTGTATGTATTAAATTTGCATTAATAACTAGAAGGTATGCGTATGCACGAAATTGTTAATACCCGAAATTGTTAATACCTTTACTAAACTTTTCAAGGAAATAAGAGTAAAGATTAGGCTAAATGGCTTATAAATACCCATTGTTTCACCCAGATAGCATATACCTATGTTGCACTTTAATACCTAAATTTTTGCTTTCTTGCATTCTACCCGTTCTCTAGGGATGTGTAAATTTCCTTCTAGATCTCCATGTGCTTTTCACATGACTTTTAAAGTATTTTTCCTTGGCATTGAAAATTTAGGACTTAAAAATTTTTGGAGAATGAGTAGGTACCAAAGTGCCAAAAAGCAAAACCTCGGGGTATTAAGTTACCACATTTTGAAACATATGTATTTATCCGCTATTTGAGTGAAATAATGGATATTTATATGCCATTTAGCCATATAGATTATATAACATTCAAGTATAATAGCTCTAAATGTTAGGTGCTACAGAACATATCCCATTCTAGAAACCGCTTCAAAGATAGTCATTTTTTATATTTCTTGATAAAATATTAATTTGTGGCTTCGTCAACAGGTGATAGTTCACTATGGACTAGGGTTTCATTCGGATTCGGATATTCTGGTATTTATTCGGCTCCGGATTCAGATATTTTCGGATACAGATATGAAATTTTGAATCCGTTCAGATATGGATACGGATATAGATATATATTTTCAGATCTAGTCGGATACAGATACAAATACAAATCTCTTCAAATTTATCGGATACGAATTCGGGTATCTGGATATCTGAATTTGGATACGAATTCGGATACAGATATCCGCAGACACATCAAGTTAATATAGAATTTTAAATTAAATTTCTAATGTTTTTATGGTTAATTAATGAATACTTTTATAGTAAAATTAAAATTAAATAATATATTAGTTTGTTTATTTTATATGTATTATAGATTATGCATTAAAAATATTATTTAACATATTATTTTATTATTTTTATTTTAAAATATGCAAAATAGAACACTATATATGTATAATTATTTATTAATATATACTGTAACGTTCATAGTTATTCATTTCAAATATTTTAACCACTCATATTTAATTTTTACTCAATTTTTTGTATTTTTTATTGGTTACATGCATATTTTCACTTCATATTCACTTATTTTATATTTTTAGTATTTATTTATCAATATCCGATTCATATCCGTATATCTCATATTCGATCTGTATCCGTATCCGATTGTGACAAATATGGATATGAATATTTTTTACCAAGCTATATCTGTATTTATATCCGTATCCGTATCCGAAACCAGAAAGCGATTATGGATACAGAAATACTCATCCAATCCGTATCTGCTCCGAATGCAACCCTACTATAAACTCATCTCTACTATTATAATCACAACTTTCAAAAGAGATTCCAAATTGATTTGTAGCTCACTAATGTCTATTTTATAGAAATATAAGGAAAAAGGAAAAAATGATTGCAACTTATAATGAACTATGGCTTTCCCCGTCTTCTCAATAAGGACAAAATAAAAGTCTACTTCTTTCATTAACTCAAATCTTAAAATTGAAATTCAAAATAGAAGCCTTATCTCCATTTTAGAGTTTTCTATATCACCAAATGACTAACCTTAAACAACCCAACAATAATAGTGATGATATAATTTTTTTTATAGTTTTAAGAAAATATTTAAAAATAGCTATCTTTTTAAATTTGTACAAAAATAAAAATCCTACTAAAAGTTTTAAAACCTATATTATTTTAACAAAAGAAATATCTTCTCAAATTTTTGTGCATGATGTCAAAATATACAAATGTGCTTTGCACGTGCTGAATACTAGTAACAATAATGAGGATGAAATAACTAATAACCTATGAAATTATCACTTTCATCATCCGTTACAATATATATACAGGCTATAAATTATATTATAAATACTATTTAGTTTTTTGCATTATATATTACTATTGATTAACGTATTGAGAACAATATTTGTTCGGTAAATACATGAGTATCGATCCGGTCAATGATTAATGCGCATTTTAACTCTAGGTAATTCTTTAGAGAATTCTACATCAATGACAATTTTTGTTTTCTGTACCGTAGAGGTTATTTTTTTCAAGATGATAGGTAGCCATAAGTTGTAGTTATGAACAACAAATAGCAATTATATTAATTATAGCCAATTTTCACTATTGATCATTAAATGATTAGGTCTGGAACGTTGAACTTAAATATAATAGGTGAATTATTACTTCTATAATGAAATAACAACAATATTTAGTAAAACTCTTGGAAGCTATTTGGCCAATAATAAGTGATAATAAAATAAGAAAGTAGGAAAGTAGAAAGAAAGCGAAATTATAAAAAATTGTTTGTTTGATCCACAAGTGGGAAAGATGATGACTTTGACAATATCTTGCAATAGAATTAAAAATGTAAAAGTATAATGATAACAATCTTATCAAATAGCATGTATCAGAAATATACCTAATCCTTAACCTTTTAAAAAAAAAAATAAAGCATAAACTACTCTTTCTCCATTTTCTCTCCACTTTATTTGATTTAAGCTAGAAAGTGAAATGGGTAAGACATCCTATGTGGCATCAATGTTTTAAATATCAGATATCGGTGTCGTGTCTGTCCTAAGATTTTGATATCGGATATGGGATATTTGAGAAATTTCGGTGATATTTGCTAAATATCAGTTCTACAGTTTTGTATTATAAATGCCATTAATATAACTTATGTTTTAGTAATTTAATATAAATTGTTAGTTCTATTGAATGAACTTATTCCTCAATATCTCTATAATAGAGTGGCCGCCTATTAAGCGAATGGTCGTATGTTCGAGCTTGAAAGCCCATGTCGAGGACGAACTCGAAAGCTCTTGTCGACAACGTACAGTTGGTGTTGAAATCGAACTCCAACTCGAAGCTCTTTAAAATTTGAAGTCTCAAAGTCTTTGTCGATGAGGATTGACTTGAGTGGAGAGGAAGAGAAAGACGACAAAGTCGAGCTTGAGTCGACGAGAATCGCCTTCGTTGAGGAGTTGAGCTGCCTCCTTTTGAGGAATTGGTTTGTGCCTATGAGTAGTAGATCTGATTGGAGAAGGCTAATTACAAAACGGGTTGATAGGCTGTAATTGTTTATAACATAAGGCCCCAAAAAAAACCCATAATAAATAGTTTTGGCAAGCAAACTGAAATTTCGCTGGATATCTGGAAATTTCTCCGACACAGAAATTTCAGCCGATACATTTTCAATTTCGGGAAAAGAAATAATTTTGTAAATTTGTGTCGATTACTTACCAAAACCGAAATTTCGGAGATATGTATCGGATTTTAGCCGACATTTAAAACACCGTGTGGTATAGAAAATAAGCATTCACTTTTTAGTCACTTTCCAATCCCCAAACAAGTAAAGTGTATACGTTCCTTCACTTTCTAACTTTCCTACATCATTTTCTATTCACCAAATACATGCATAGGTGAGATGTGTGGATTTGATTATTATTTGTTTTATATTACTGCTATATAATATAATCTATGCTGATATTCATTGTTGGATGATTTCTAAAGTTTTAGCAAGAACAAAGTAATTTACTATTGTGAATTTATTGCTTGCTTAAGTTCCATTTTGAAATTAAATGATGCAAGACAATTATAACAATAAATTCTTAAACAAATGTGTTTTTAGGTGGAAATCTTGAACGTGCTTGGATTGAAAAGACGAAGGAAAAACCTATAAAAGATAAAGGAGTAGGCTAGAACTTCACCCTTGTAATTATGCTTTCAGCTGAAATGAGCAATGATTAAATCCTATGTGGTATTTGATGTATTTTTTTGGATGTGTAATAACTGTTTCACATGAATTTTTCGACAGGCAATTATTCATGTCAAATTGTGAATGTTACCAGGCACATATCTACACATATCTACCGGACCATAAGCGATTCTAAAATTTGGAATTGAACCGAATAGCTTTGAATTAAATTACCAAAATGTTCTTAGTTAATTTTGAATTACTAAAATGTTCTGAGCGCAATAGTCCATGACATGATCAACTTATATTGACTAGAGTACTGCGCATGTGCAATGACACAGGAAAAAGATATTTCACAAATCTTATAATTTTTAATATTAATACAATCAAACAATTTTAATTTTCAGTGGATATTGTCTAAATTCGTATTCTAGATTTTATTTATCAAGTTACTATTGCGAAAGTTTCTTGATCAAAATTTTCTAGTTAATGAATTGCGATAAAAAATGTGAATTCAAGTGGAAGTTATCTATATATTATTAGAAGGTCAAATTCAGTGAAAAAAGGCAGAGATAATACTTGTGTGTTTAGTGAATATTGTGATAAACTATAATATAGATAACTATTTTTTGAGATTAATCTAAAATTCAGTCAAAATAATGCCCATATAGCTACAACTTACTTTAATTACGCTATTGACTTTGGGAGATTCCCATAAGATGTTTCATGATTTTAAATTTTGATATCAAGTTTGGCAAACTTGATAGACCAAACCATTTTGCAGAGAGAGTGCACCTTTTTTTTAAAATTTTATTCATAATGTAGATAGATCAAAATACTCAACAAGTATGATATTCATGTTAACAAGGAGCTTGATTCAAATGTTGATGTGCCAAGCGCATAAAATTTTCGTTGGCAATCACATATACAGCACAGCACATCAGAAATTTTTTAGAATTGTTACGTATCTTTTGATATATCAATAAATATCAAAAAAATCTTTCACTGGAGTTTCTAGCCGACTTGCAAATTATTGCTAATATTTTTAATGCTTTATGTTTTTCTTATGGCAGAGAGTAATTGTTAGTGGGAAGCTTAGAAGAAGATCTGAAGTTGGTTCGACCAATAGTTCTAGCCCTTCTTCCAAACGAGGTTCCGAGAAACAAAGGGGTCCCATTTTAATGGTATGTACAACGAGTGTGTGGAAGTCTTGTCCTTTCATGGTAATATAAGTGACTAGTTTTATCAACTTATTTGCTTATTTCCATTTATTACAGTGTATGGATATTATACTTTTATTATCTCATACCTTTCGTATGGTTGTATGAAAACTTAGATTAGCTGACCATTCTAGGTCTAGAAAACTAGTTAAATGTTGATACAATACTTTAATTTACATGATAAACGTATTATACAACAAGTGATAATAAGATAATCGATTTAATTATTTGAGATTTTTTTGACAGAATCATGATAAGATAGTAGATTTTTGAGAATTTGTCGGCAATAATGCTTTTCTCTTAAGTTCTTGATTTTTTTGTAAGAGTCATGATAAGATAGTTGATTTCCCCCCTTTTTACCCATAGTTACCATGGCACTAGACCAGCGGAGCTCCGTAGGTCCATTTTTCTCTTTAATTTATTATATTAAATAGCCAAATCTCCTTTTTCTCCGCCTGCTAGAGATGTACTTTATGATTTGATTGGCATTTATGTTGCCTTTCTGCTAGAGGTGTCTATGCTGTATGAATGATGTTTTGGTAACCTAATGTTTTTCTGTTTCCTATTTGATCAGTATATTTCAAGGGACGGTACAAAAAATGGAATCCGGAAGGACAAATCAACATATATCTTAGTTTCAAGGAGAGATGAACATCACCTTCCAGATAAAAATGTTGCAGTTGCTTTAGCTTCTGTTTCTGGTACTGATGCAAAAGAAGATGAAGCTGGTATGTCTTTGAAGCCTACCTCTTTTATTCCATTGGAATTACAGTATGTTTGTGTCCCTTTAGCACCTCTTGGAATCTGTATGCAAATTCAATCAAGACATTTAAATAGAAAGTTTATCCAATTGATTATATTTTACTTCAACTACCTATCCAGCTGACCAATATAAAATAGTGCAATTACAGGATTATGATATTATATTATATTTAATACTAGCTTCATGATGGGATCATTATAGAGAAAACTTTTAGGAGTATTTCATTAAAACATTACCTAGAATGTGTATTGAGACCATCTCTTCTACGTTCAGTATACATAAACTATGCGCAAAGATTAGTCATTGCATTGCTTTGTAGTTTTGTATCGATCCAGTTTTAAATTTTAGTGTAAATGTGAGATATTTGTACATAGAAAGAAAATATGCTTTATTATCACACGGGAGAAGTCATTTAAAGTGGAACGTGCCAAAGCATATTCATTCTTGATTAGGGGTCAAACTTGCATCATCCATACCTGGCTCAATGTATGTATATATCCATCGAAGTCTGCAATTTTTTCGTCATTGTGTGATTGTAGAATATTCGTGCTTGTAGTATATGAAATCCCATACATTATCACCACTTAGCTGTTTGTGTTATACAAATATTGTTGCCTGCGCTTTTCTTGATGCAGTGTATGGTTGATGATCGTCTATTCTCTTTACAGCAATTGGCATAAATAAGACAATATCAGGAGTGCCAGTATCTTTTGAAACAGGGAAGGAGAGAGTAGTGCTTCTGAAAGGGAAAGAGAGAGACAATTCTCTTGTAAGTGATTGCGGATATTCTCTAATAACGTGTAAAAATTTATTTTTTCCATCAACGGGCTTTACTTGTCTATATGCTGATTCCTTTCCAACTTTCTGGTGGTCTGACACAACCACAGAATGCAACAGCTTCGGTAACGAACGCTGCGGCTACATCTTCACTCAAACAGATCCAGCGACCAGAGTCTAGTGGAGGAATAATTAAGAGCATACCCTCTCATAAGGATAAACGTCCACTTAGGCCTCCCATCTCAAATTTTAAGGATCATGCTCATAGTAGTTCTATCTCTGATTATTGTCATGGTTTAATATCCATTAGTGATAAACGCATGGGAAGTAAGGATAGACCCGATCGGGGTGTTTGGGCTGCGCCTCGTCACTCTAATGGATCTTATTCTAGTGAAGAAACTCTATCCACATCTTCCTTATCCGCTCAGATGTCATCAGATTCTCTGGAAAGTGTCCAAGAAACTGAGGTTAAATCTGGAATTAATGATGTTGGGCTTCTAAATGTTCGTAACGGACGTGGAAACTCAGTGGCAGTCAATGATATGCCATCAAGTCAGGTAGGAACAAAGCTTGAGGCTCGTAGTTCAAGCAGAGGCGCTGAGCTAAAAAACTTTGGTAATGGACGAGTTAATCTTACTTCTTTAGAGAATGGTAAGAGGCCAATGATCACTTCAATTATTCTTTTCAATAGTTTTTTTGTATGATTTTACTCTGGCTTGTAATTTAGTATATCATTTTTGAAAGGTTTAAACAAGCATGTTGGCCGCCGGGGTGTAATTCATTTGAAAGAAGCCAACGGCTCTTTAAATTTTGCTGAGAGGAAGCCGTTCAAGAGAGGTCTGGCTACTGGCATTGGTTCCCATGAGGTAGCTACAGTATATGTTTTGTTTTCCAACACATCGCCTGTCTACATTAGGATTTTATTTTAAAAGCCGCCTCTAGTCACCAGTTTAGCGACTTTCTAATGCATTTGCAGAGACAAGTGTGGGTTCAGAAGTCAGGTTCTGCTTCATAGCATCTCATTTGAACGGTAATTGCTTTTTATCAAAACATTTTTCTTTCTCTCTTTCAATCATAAATAAATTTAAGCCTTTATAATATATAAATATTCATTAGTAACAAAAATAAAAAATAATTAGTAACAACAATAAAAAATAATATAAAAGTATCCATTGATGAATGAACCAGTCTGGTGCCTGGGTGATCAAATGATTCTCACAAACTTCCTGTCAAGGATTGCACATAATGATGAAGTTCAAATATTCTTTAAATGCTTTGTTTGTGAAGTCTTGCATTTGTGTACTATAAAATCTTGGTCCATCCCCAATCAGATGTCCTCTTAAGCATTTTTTGTATTTGAGAACGATGGACCCCTTTTGGTTCATGTCCTACTAGATCTCCATTTAAGCATACTTGTTATCATTTTTTGTGGAATTTGAGCAAGTAGTATAATTATGAGTTCAGTTTTTGCTCCATCTTATTGTAAACGTCTCAATTTAGCATATTTGTGATCATTATGTAGTGTTCGAGCAAGTACTTTACATCATTGAGCCATTGTTAAATGCTGCAGTATTTCATACGAAGTTCTGGACTTCATTCTTATTCTCCTTTCCATGCTGTTGTAGAGCCTGGGACTTCTATTTGAAACTTGCTCTTTCAAAAGCAGTGTTAAGATCGTTTGCTCTTTCAAAATCATGCTCCTCATTATCATCCATAAGCAGCCCGGCCTATTTTATACTAAATGGCATTTCAACTCCTGATCGTGTGCTTCCGTGATATTGAGTTTGCATTTTCTGTTGCACATCTGTATTTGTAGAAATTTACTGTTCATTTTCTCTTGTCTTTCCAAGTCAATCTCTCTGCCCTATAAATAATTTTTTATTCATACGTATCAGTTATGAAGGCACCATCTCAATTAATAATCTCTTATGTATAACAATAAGCGGTCTTAACAGTCCGTTCTCTTTTCATAGCTTTTATATGATGACAATGCTTATGCTGAATAAATTGCAAACTGGATATATATTGTTTATTGACTTTATTGTGAAATGGATTACATTTTATATGGACAGAACTGATCTAAAATCTCCATATTTCATATGAATACATAGAAGTGGCATGTTATATTTTATAATAGATAGCAATCATATAACAGAAAACATGATAGCTTTCTTTATCCTTTATGTTATTTTGTTTTTCTGACAATTTACTCTGCTGCAGCTTTTTAAGGCCATGATAACATTTTATTCTAGTGCTCTTTTCAATATGGGTTCCCTTGAAGAATCATTGACATAAAAACCTCTGTTATGGTGGTTGCTGCTGCCATTTTCTTGCTGCATCTATGAGACCGTTAATTTGAGCATCACAATCTTTTTTACTAGCTGATAAAAATTCTACTTTTGAAGGAACAACGCTTGCTTTGATGGAATCATTTTTTGATTTCTCAAGCGATATACTGGCAATAGCATCTGACCTCATGCAGAATCGGAGAAAATGCTCCTTCCGCAACTAATGAAGCAGTAGCTGTTAAAGGGATTATGGTGGCGAATCTTAGAAGAAAGCTTGGTCAAGTGAAATCTTGGATAAACATTTCAAGTGATTAACATTTTGGTGGTAAATGTGTAAATAAAACCACACACACACACAGAGAGAGAGAGAGAGAGAGAGTAGCTCGCCCACCATCAATATGAAGCGTATAGCTGTGTTTTAGTGTTTTAGTAAATATCGTTTCTGCTGGACCTACAGCATGCTGATCTTGGCAAGCGGGGCGTGAGGGTTAGAGATATGGATTGGGTTTTCAATGGAGTGCTGGGTTTATGTGTATCAAAGTTACAGGTTAATTAAATATGATATATACAACTAAGGTTCCAGAGAGTTTCCTACAAGTTCGATGTGCAGAAAATTTATATGAGAACTGAATTATATCTTTCATCTGAATTATGAATTGCCTCGATCGGTTAGCTGCAGTTTGCACAAACAGGCTCACAAACCCTTGAATCTTACCTGAGCAAACAACATTAATCATATCACCTTCAGTTAAAATAATAAGCACTTCTACTATTTTGGACTCATAGTGCCTATTAGATCAACTATCTACACGAGAGCTCCATTTGACATCCTAATTTCTGAAAATCGTCCAAAGTTACTTTCTTCTAAGAAATATTTCGAATGCATTATTTTTGAACTTTTTCTAAGCAAGCCGCCTTTTAACTAGTTTTTGTGCTAAATTGCAGAGAGCCCATCCCATTTTTGTCTGCTAAAAAATAAATCACCATATTCTAAGAACTTCCATTTTGATGCAAAATTTTAGGGTAAATTGTCAAAACCTTCTGCAGGATTTCTTGCTAACAAAAAATCCTGGTCTCGAAATGATTGTCAAAAATCCCTCGGCAAACAACTGCATATATATCGTATAGTAACTAGATACAACATGCAACTCTATAGAGATACCATAGGCAGGTTTTTTTTACAACTAACAACTTTTTCACTGGGTTTTTGATTTGGCCAGGGGTTTTCGTCACCAGCTTAGGAGTTTTTGACAGCCTACTCAATTTCTTATTATCCAAATACCACTCAACAAATTATAAATTACCAACAGCTAAAGTAACAAAAATGCTTTAAGTTTTGAATTTTCCCCCTAATTACTCCTATTTAAATAAATAATTCCCGAAATAATACTGCCCCCAAAATAATTCCGAGAATAGATCTCCATACAACCATGTAGGATTAGCCTTGGTACGGCAGTTAGATGATAAAGGAAAACGCTATTGACAATAGCGTTTTCTTCAAAATGAAAATGGTATTGCCAATACTGTTTTCATATTACTATAGTCCCACATAAATTTTGATTTTTTTAGGGTTGTTTTAGATTTAGATTTAGATTTAGATTTTGTTGAAATTGTAACAAAATTGACAGAGTGGAAAAAATCTGTCAATTTTGTTATAATTTCAACAAAATCAAAATCAAAATCTAAAATAACCTTTAACAAAATCAAAATTTACGTGGGAATATAGCAATATGAAAAATCAAAATCTAAAACAAGCTTAACAAAATCAAAATTTATATGGGAATATAACAATATGAAAATGCCATTGGCAATAACGTTTTCATTTTGAAGAAAACACTATTGACAATAGCGTTTTCATCAAGAAGAAAAAGCTATTATTAATAGCATTTTCTTCTTCCACGCAACTACCGGCCCAAGCCCAATTCTACTTGGCATATGGAAGTCTATTCTCAGAATTATTTTGGAGGCAATATTATTTTGGGAATTATTTATTTAAATAGAATTAATTTGGGAAAAAATTCTTAAGTTTTAGTAAGTTCAGAGCCATACTTTTTTTCCCTTCTGAAAATGCAAAATTTATTTTATCAAGTAATAACGCTTTTAATCTTGGAGGGCTAAAGTGAATAATTTTAATAGCCGCATTCTTGTGCCATACTAACGGGTACAGACCCGATAAGACAAACACCTATAAAATTAAATCTGGCCCTGGGGTTTCTTAAACTCTCATCATCATCAGTTCTAGGGTTTCGCCTTCACCTCACTCCGCCATGCCCGCCGCCCAAATCTGCGCCGTCTCGATCGTCAAGAGCCTAGCGTCCTGCAACCAACCCACTCGCAGCCGCGCTGTCCGTGTCCTCGCGAAATGGCTCCCTCAGCAACCAGCGGACGTCGACTCCCTATCAGACGCCGATCTCATGAAGATATGGAAAGGCCTCTTCTACTGCGTGTGGCACGCCGACAAGCTTCCGTTCCAGCTCGACCTCATCAATCGCCTCTCCTCCCTTATCGAAACCCTAGATCCCGACCTCTCGATCCGCTACTTCGAGTCCTTTCTGATCACAATCCGAAGAGAATGGAGCGGGATCGATTCCCTGCGGTTGGATAAGTTCTATCTCTTGATTCGAAAGTTTATGCATCGATTTTTTGGTTTTTTGAAGAAGAGTGGTTGGGATTTTGATTCCGTGAATCGTTTGGTGAGTGTTTTGAGGGAAAAGTCGCTTCTTGCTACCGATAAGTGTCAGGCTTGTGGGATTAATTACCACATTGCCGAGGTTTTCTTGGATGAGATTCAGGGGTTTCTGCCGATTAAACCGGAGACGTTGGATTTGTTGTTGGCGCCGTTTGTTTTGGTTTTGGAAAGGAGTAGTGATAGGGTTCTGGTGAATAAGATCAAAATGAACGTGTTTGAGAGAATTCTTAATAATGGCGTGAACTATTTGAATTGGGAGAGAAGTGGAGAAGTTGGGAAACTCGGGGAGTATGCTTTTGTTTTAGGGTTTTGGGCGAAGTTTTTTAGGTCAGCATCGGATGAAGAGACTGTTCAAGGTAATAGGAAGGTGTTGTTTGGATTGCACGAGAAGTTTCTCAAGTTGGAGAAGGACTTTGAGAAATCTGGGCTCAAAATATCGTTTGCGCCTTTATTAGGTAATGATAATGAAGTAAAAATGCTTGAATCTTTGAGTATGGAGACTGTTGATGGAGAGGGGGGATCTGAAGCTAGGCCTCTTAAGAAGAGGAAGAAGGAGAAGAAATCTTCGGATGGCGTTGAAAAGAAGAAGGCTAAAAAAAAGAGTAATGATAAAACGAGTAATGGAATTGCTAATGGAGATATTGGAATAGAAAGTAATAATAGTGCTGAAACTACGAGCAAGAGCAAGAAGAAGAAGAAGAATGCTGGAATAGAAAGTAATAATAGTGCTGAAACTTCAAGCAAGCGCAAGAAGAAGAAGAAGAAGCAGCAGCATGCTGACACCTTTGAGACGAGTGATATAGCTATTGAAGAGAATGATAATAAAGATGTTATGGGTACCGATGATTTGCTAAATCTTAATGAATCGATAATCTCTAATCTTCAGAAACAGTTTGAGAAGGTCGCAGCTGAAGCCGGCATGGCTTTGCCTGTAGCACCTGTGAACGAAGTAGCAAAAAAGAGAAAACGGGCAAAAAGTGCAGATAACAATAAGCTGTCTACCCTTAGCAACAGAGAGATGAGTGTTAAAAAAGTGAGATTTTCATTGAAGAACAACTTGGTTTGGAAACCTCAAACCCCTATGCCTCCTCAAGACTTGAGATTGCCGCCATCTGCAACACCAAGAGGTAGCGCATTGAAGAAAGGTGTGCCACCTGGCCCTGTTAAGGAAAGCCCGGCTACAGTTAGAAAGATTAAGGCGCGGGGTAGCTCAGTGAAGAAGGCTCATAAGAGTTTGAAGTGTGTTTCTCCAGCGATGCTTCGGAAGTTGCAAAGCCTTTCGGCATAATCAGAGTTTGATTTTCTTGACCTGTTACTGTGTCTTAAGTTTTCTTAGTTTAGTACTACAATTTGTTCTTTATGTGTTTTATGTGTGCCAATTTGATCTTAGAGTGAGCGCTGCTATATTTGTTACTGGATGCTTTATTCACTTCAATTTATTGTTTAATAGTCTTTGCTTCTGTTGCTTATGTTACTGGATTCATTATACAGTTTTCCCATCAAATTACCAATATTCTTATGCAACCTCTTTTTCTCTGAACCCTTTGTTTATTCTTTGTTTGCCTAGGTTGATAGACTTTTGTTTGATGAGAAATATAAGGCAACTTTCCATAAATGTTAAAAATGACCACCCTCCCACCATACACAAAATACAGACACACAAAATGAAAATAAGAAGGAGAGTATGTGTAGCTTATGGAGAAAAGGTAGGTGCATCTAAGGGTGAAAGTCGGGTTGGGTTTGACCCGAACCTGACACGACCCAACCCGATTTTTCCGGGCTTTTAGACATCCTATATCTGTCCAAACCCGATCAGGCGGGTTGAAAATTCGATAAAAATATTTCGGGTTGGGTATGGGTTTAGTGTTAAACCCACCCGTGCGAACCCTAAACCCGGCCCGAACAAAATCCGCTTCCTATATCCGATCCAAGGTATATTACATACACATTTAATTCTAAATATTATAAAATACCTATTGTGATTTATTGTAGATAAATAGTTAGTCCAATTTTTACGTGTAGTTTATAAATCTATACATAATTTATATAGTTTTCTCAAAATATAAATTTTATGCGTGCGCACGCACAACAACCGAGCTTTTTATCCCAAGCATATAGGGTAGGCTACATGAACCAACATGAGAATCACGCTGGGTCAAGCACATGAATCATCGGCTTCCACTCACTCCCACTGAACAATATACTTTCATTAAGGTTTTTGGCATCCATATCTTTTCGTATCACCTTTATCCACGTTTTTTTCGGTCTCCCTTTCGCTCTTTTGACTTGGACTAAATCGAGAACATCTATTCGTCGAACCGGTGTTTTCGTAGGTCTGCGTCGTACATGACCAAACCATCTTAGACGATTTTCCTGCATCTTTTCCTACACGGGTGCTACTCCAACTTTGCACGAATATTCTCATTTCGCGTCTTATCTTTTCTAGTGTCATCACACATCCAACGAAGCATGCACATCTCCGCTACATGCATTTTTTGTACATGATGTTTCTAATGAATCCTCTGGTTGATATTGCTATCGATCTTCCCATCCCTTTGGATGATGGAACTTGATATTTAAACCGATCGCTCGATGATAGCTCTTGTCCATCCAGTGTTATACCATTGTGATCCCGACTTCTCTGTTTACAAAATTTGCATTGCTGTCTTGGACCTATTCAATCTAAATCCCGGAGATTCCAATGTTTGCCTCCATGATTCCAATTTGGTATTAACCCCTGCTTCGTCTTATTTACCAGAATAATATCATCAGCGAATAATTCTAGTAAGCTCATCCATCACTATGGCAATTGGCAAACAAGAATGGACTTAATGCAGATCCTTAATGTAAGTCAATTGTGATCGGAAAATCTATCATTAGGCCGCTGCAAGTCGTTACATTTGCCACTACTCTATATATGTCCTTGATTATGTTAATGTATCTGATTGAGACTCTCTTCTTCATCATCGTCCTCCATAATACCTCTAGGTATCTTACCGTAAGCTTTCTCGAAGTCAATAAAAACCATATACAAATCTCTTCTCCTATTTTGAAAATGTTCGATAAATTGATGAAGCAAATAAATAGCCTTTGTCATCGATCATCCAGTATGAACCTAAACTGGTTCTCTGTTAGCTTAACATTCTACATTAACCTATGTTCAACCACTCTCTCCCAAAACTTCATGGTGTGACACATGAATTTTATTCGGTACTTTGAGCAACTTTGAATGTCACCATTGTTCTTGTAGAGAGGTACCAGGGTATTCTTCCTTCGCTCATTTGGCATATTTTTGGTTTGCCAAATTTTATTAAACAGGTACGCCAGCTATTTAACACCTATCTCTCTTAGGCATCTTCATACCTCGATAGAAATCCCGTCTAGACTAACAAACTTTCTTGATTTCATCATCTTCAAAGCCTCTGTAGCTTCAGGTATTTTTATCTTATGCATGAAATCACAATTTATATCTTGAGATTGAATGACAAGTCCATCCAAATCCTTAGTAAAGCTCTCATCGAACAATTTGTCAAAATAATCTCTTCATTTTTCCTTGATATCCTCATCTCGAACTAAAACCTTTTGATCTTCATCTTTGATACACTTTACCGCACACAAGTCTCTGGTTTACATTTTTCTCATCCGAGCAATCATGCATATATCATTTTCAGTCTCCTTGGTGTCGTACTTCGTGTACATCTCTTTGTATACCTTTGCTTTGGCTTCTCGAACAGCTTTCTTAACCTTCTTTTTAGCTATCTTATACTTATCAAATCTTTCTACATCCATATTCTTCAGATCTCTATAAGAATTTCTCTTAATTTTAATAGTAGTTTTTACTTCATGCCACCATGACATGTCCTTAAATGGCGGAGTACCACCCCACAACTCATCAAGTAGTAACTACCCTCTTAACACACCTAGCTATCTTGTTTCATGTTGTGTCTGAATCGTCTTCAGACTTCCAATCAGTCCCTTGAACTATACAATCTACAAAGGCTTCTTTGTTACCTTCTTTCAGTTGCCATCATTTAATTCCAGGCTCTACTTTACGTCTAATTTTCCCAGGTCCTCTTCTAAACCGAACATCTAGAACCAACTCTATGTTGAGTGGTTACACTTTCATCTAACACCACTTTACAATCGATGCAACATCTATCTATCCTTCTAGTAAGAAAAAGTCTATTTGTCTAGTACTTGATCCACTCCTAAAAGTGATCAAGTGAGTCTCTTTTCCTAAAACCAAGTATTTGCTAAGATCAAATCATAAGATAAGACAAAATCTAAAATCGAGTTACCTGGTTCATTTCTTTGTTCAAAACCAAAACCTTCATGGATAGTATCAAGCCCACTATGATTAGTACCTACATGTCCATTGAGATTACGACCAATAAACTTCTCTCCATTGGGTATACTTTGCACCATCTTGTCTAAATCCTCCCAAAATTGACGCTTATTAACGTCATCAATCCCTATTTGTGGTGCATAAGCACTAATAACATTAAGGATATTCCCACCTAAAATAAGCTTAACTAGTAAAATCCTATCACATTTTCTTCTAATCTTCACTACATTCTCAAGCAACTGTCTATCTATCTATGATTACGTGTATCCTATTACGATTTTTATCTCTATCCGTATAATAAAGCTAATAACCCATGGGCTTTATAATTCTACATTTTTCATAACCCCATTTAGTTTCTTGCAAACACATAATACCAACTCCTAATCACCATCTCCACTCATTCTGTTAATCTACCCGTAAGGGAACCTATATTTCAAGAGACTAGACGGATCTTAAAAAACCCTTGCTTATTTGACGCTATATCCGGGGTCTGATGTAGCACGCCGCTTCCAGACGACTACCTAAAAGCCCCTGCATACTTAACACTACACCTGGGATCCGATATAGCGCGTTGCTGAGTAGGAGATGCCCAGCGATATTATTATAGTGGTTTATGTCGTAGAATGTGACGAAGTTTTACGCCGGACGCTGGCTGTCACAAGCTTATCACAACCCTCATTCTTTCTCATCCGGACTTCGGACCGGCAATGGGGTGTGTGTGTATGAGGTTAATGAAGGAAAGGTGCAATGTGAGGGAATTTCCTTCTATGGCATCGAAAAAATACACGCCTCACGATTTTTTTGGACGGTTGGCACCCATCATAATCTTTATCATTTAAGATGTGGATACACCAAATTTCATGCGATTCCATCATTTTTTCACCGTTGATTTAGTGGGTGCAAAATTAACGGTTTACCGGCAATAGAATTTTTTACATTGCTAATTCAAGGAGAAAAAGTTGTGGAATCACATGAAATTTGGTGTATCCATATCTTACATGATAAAGATGATGGTGCCGATCGCCGAAAAAAATCGTAGAGGATATAGATTTTCGGCGTCACCTAACGAAAAAGCCTCCCATTATTCTTCATTATATATATATAGTACGGATCCGTTGGGACGGGTTCGCGTTTTTAAATTCACGAACGTGAGCGTTGGATCTACCCTTTAGTTTCAACGGCTCCAATTAAAACAAATTAATAAATCCATTAAATAACAAAGTAAATATTCTCTTATCTAATTTTTGGAGTCCATGCATTATTTCTTTTCATTTATTTTGGGTAATATGGATCATGGAATATTTTGAATAATGATGTTTTAGAATCATGGGGATTGAATTGTTGGATATTTTGATCATTTATTTTGGGTAATATGGATCATAGAATATTTTGGGTAATATTGTTTTAGATCATGGGGATTGAATTTCTTGGATATTTTGATATTTTATTTTGGGTAATATGGTTCATAGAATATTTTGGGTAATATGGATCATAGAATATTTTGGGTAATATTGTTTTAGATCATGGGAGACAATGATGAAGAAGGGGGTCCCGTCAAGTATATTGACATAATCAAGGATATGTACGATGGAGTAGTGGCAAATGTCAGAACTTGCGACGGCTTAACGGGTGATTTTCCGATTACAATTGGTTTACATCAAGGATCTGCATTAAGTCCATTCCTGTTTACCATCGTGATGGATGAGCTTACTAGAACTATCCAAGATGAGATACCTTGGTGTATGCTATTCGCTGATGATATTGTTCTAGTAAATGAGACGAAAGCAGCGGTTAATGCCAAATTGGAATTATGAAGGCGAACATTGGAATCTCGGGGATTCAGATTGAGCAGGTCCAAGACAGCATATATGCATTGCAAATTTAGCAACTAGAGAAGTCAAAACCATATTGGTATAACATTGGAAGGGCAAGAGGATATCACCGAGCGACCATTTTAGATATTTAGGTTCCATCATCCAAAAGAATGAGAAGATCGATAGTGATGTTAATCAAAGGATTCAAGCTGGTTGGTTGAAATGGAGGAGTGCAACAGAGATTTTATGTGATCGTAACTTTCCGTTAAAATTGAAAGGGAAGTTTTACCGGAGCGCTATTCGGCCTGCCTTATTATATGGTACAGAATGCTGGGCTCCTAAGAAACATCATACACAGAAGATGCACGTAGCGGAGATGCGCATGCTTCGTTGGATGTGCGGTAACACTAGAAAAGATAAGGTGCGAAATGAGGATATTCGTGCAAAAGTTGGTGTAGCACATGTGGAGGAGAAGATGCTGGAAAACCGGCTAAGATGGTTTGGTCATGTGCGACGCAGGCCTATGGAAGCACCGGTTCGACGAATAGATATTCTCGATATGGGCAATGACAAAAGGGCAAAAGGGAGACTGAAGAAAACATGGATGGAGGTGATACGAAACGATATGGTTGCCAAAGGACTCAATGAAAGTATATTATTCGATAGGAGTGTAGTGGAGGCGGAGGATTCATGTGCTGGACCTGGCGTGATTCTCATGTTGGTTCATATAGCCTACCCCATATGCTTGGGATAAAAGGCTCAGTTGTTGTATTGTTTTAGATCATGGGGATTGAATTTGTTGGATATTTTGATATTTTATCTTTGGGTTCATTATAAATATTTTGGGTAATATTAATTAGATTCATGAGGATTTGAATCATATAATCATGGATCCCAAAATTAGGTAAGAGAATATTTACTTTGTTATTTAATAGATTTATTAATTTGTTTTAATCGGAGTCGTTGAAAGCAAATGGTAGATCTAACGGCTGTTATTCAGGTTCGTGAATTTAAAAACGTGAACCCGTCCTAGCGGATCCGTTCTCTCTCTCTCTCTCTCTCTCTCTCTATATATATATATATATATATATATATATATGGTCTAACATAGCTCAAGTATTATATTTTTTAATTTTTTTATAAGTTAACCCATGCTCATAAACCCGCCCGAAATTGCGGGTTCGGGTGGGCTTTGGGTTTAGGTTTTAATTTTCGGATCAGATAAAAAAATTATCAAAAACCTACCAAATTCGGCCCGGTTTCACCCCTACTGTGCATCTTCTTCCTCCTTTTAGGTTGGTAAAGTAAATTACTGATATTTGTAAGCTTCTCATCCTTTTGATCAATTTGAAGTCGCATAGATTACCTTTCAGATTCAATGCATGCATGTGGAGTATGAAGCGTAGACAGTTAGACAACCTGAAACCTTGCTTTAGTTAGAAATTCAATCCCCAATTATGCTTTTGCATAGTCATGGTAAAAATAAAGTGCATTAGTGATCTTGGTTTGAGTTGCTACTCTGGAAATTTTGAATTTTAAGGGAAGAATCATACCAATGATATGTTTGATTGAATTATAGATTTGTCAGAACTTAAGAGTATATATATGACAATTTGTGTGATTTATGAAAAGTGAAAGTTATAGAATTGTTGCATATAATTATAATGAATTTGTGGGTGGGTGTGTGCATGTGCCTTTTCCGTTCATGACCGCATGCTTATATTATCGAGCTGCTTGATCCAGGCAATATGGGCGTTATTTTTTTTGTTTTGGCAGTGGCCAGTACACCGTAACTTATGCACACAACACCACACACCCCACACACAATTACACAAACGCACGCTCGCACCTAGAGGATTCATGTGCTTTTCCCCGAAAGCGTTAATTTGTAGCTTCTTCCCTCCTTGGGGTTCCTGGGTTCGAACCATGTGCTCTTCCCTAGAGGGAAAGTGCCCTTACCAACTGAGCTATTGCTTGTTGTTAATATGGGCGTTGTTCATATAATGAAATTTTGCAGATGAGACTCTGGTGAGAAGAAGCAGCACATCAGGTTTGAGTGAGTCAACCATATTTAACTGTCTAGTTTACGATTACAGAGAACAGTTGTTCTCTTCGGTTATGGTTCTAGGCAGTGGCCAAAAGTGAAGAAAGTTATACATGATGTGTTTGTTAACGAGGCAAATGCAGTATTCTTGGGTTTCTTATGAAAACTAAGAGTGAGTGTTGGAGACAAGTTTGAGTAGTTGTAGAATGTTTTTTCTAATTGGTATTAGCTTATCTTTTTTGCGTTCTATTCTATCCTTTTCCTTTCTCTGTTTGTGAAAACTCGAAGACTTCTAAACAATCTGATGGAATGGAGTGTTTGGATGGATGTATACACTATAAGAAAAATCTCAAGAAAAAAAAAATCTCCAAAATTGTTCAGACTTTTGAATCAGAAGAATTAGCACAAAAATAATTTTTCTAATCCCAAAGCTCGCTTTCTCTCTTTTCAATAATTTTTCTTCTTGAAGGAGATTCTTTCATCTCTCTTTCTTTTTTGTCATTTTCAACTCTTTCTACTCCAAACATCCATACATTCTGTTTCCTTAGTTCCAAATTTCCAATATTTGAAAGAATTCCAAACAAACATCCATCTGACATTAAAATCTTTATGATCGTTTTAAAAAGAAATATGGTAGCATTCCAGAATATTTTTCAAATTATTTAATTAATAGAAGTCCAATCCAATTTCAATTAACACCCTAAACTGAGGCATATTTATGTGGAGGCCCAATCATGTGCCAATAAAAACTGTTTATAGCCTTCTGCCTCTCTCTCTCTCTCTCAGGTTCCCCCGCCTTATGAGATTGATTCTGAACATCCAAAAACCCTTCAAACCTTCACAAAACCTCAAGCTCATCCCTCTTTCCCCTTCAATTTTTCCATCCCAAATGGAAAAACTTCACGCAAATCCATTTCCTATCTACCTTCACCCACCCAAAATCACGAACCAAACACTACCCATCTCATCTCTATACTTCACAAGTCCAAATCAAATCGATTGCTCTCAATCGTGAAAATTTCCCATGCTTTCATTGTTCGATCAGGATATGATTCCGATCTCGTTGTCTCCAACAATCTCCATCATAGTCATCGTGTTTGTGGCTCGATCCGTCATGCATGCCGTTATTTCGATAATATGCTTGAAAGAGATGTTGTTTCTTGGAACACAATGATGTGTGGGTTTGTTAGCTTAGATCGATTTAAAGATGGGTTTTGTATTTTTGTTAATATGGTTCGAGTCGGAACTCGACCGACGCAGTCTAGCTTTGCATCGATTCTTGTTGCTCCTGCAGAGATGGGCTGTATCAAATCGGTGCAACAAGTCCATTGCTTTAGTTTGAAGACCGGGTTTTCTTCGGATTGTTGTGTAGGGAATTCTCTCTTGAAGAGCTATTCCAAGCTAGGCCAAGTTCAAGATTTGTTGAGTGTATCGGTTGAGATGTGCAGTCTTGATGAGATCTTGATTGAGATTCTGTCGAAAGCATACTCAGAAAATGGATTGATGAGCGATTCTTTGAGATTAATAAGATATTGTCGCGTCAATGGAGTAAAGATGAGCGATTTTGCAGTTTCTAGCTCGATAAGCTTATGCACGAGGGTTGGTTGTATAGACAGCGGAACACAACTTCACGGATATTCAATTAAAGTTGGATTGGATAACGATGTGTCTGTCGTCAATTCTCTTATTTTGTTTTATTCAAGAACTTATCGGTTAGAGGACGCAGTGAATTTATTCAGTTGGTTTGGGATGGAAAAGAGAGATGTGGAACTCAATAATTGGTGGCTTTGCATATAATGGCGAGGGCGATTTAGGTCTTGGTCTTGTTCAGAGAATGCTATCAAGTGGAATAACGATGAACGAGTCTACGTTCTTGAGTTTTTTCTCTTGCTGTGCAGCTATTAATAATCTTAGAAATTCAAAGAAAGCTCACAATTTGATACTTAAAATGAGAGACGACTACTTCAATCAAGAGACTGCCAACATTATATTGACAATGTATTGTAGAAGCAATAGCTTGGAAGATGCAGCTGCAGTATTTGATTCTATGGAGGTTAAGGATATTGTCTCGTTTAACTTGATGATGGGTTTGCATAGGAAATTCGGGAACTATGAAAATTGCATCGGGATCTCTTTCCAAGCGCAATCTCAACAAACTGTTGAAGTTGATGACTTAATGCTTTCGAGTGTCGTTTTTAGCTGTTCTAAATTGGGGTTTTTAGAATTAGGTCAACAATTTCATGGTTTAGTAAGAAAGATTGGTTTTCTAAACGCTTCAAATGTTAAGAACTCGATTCTTGAGTTGTATTCTCGAGATGGAAGCATCGAAGACATGGAGAGAAATTTTTCCGAAGATTGTTATGAATCTAGAGCTGATATATTCTCATGGAACATGATGCTTATTGGTTATACAAATAGAGGTTTGTTTGATAAATCTATTGGTATTTGGACAATGATGGAGAGACTAGGTGTTGATCTCAAGGAATTCTCGTGCACTGGTTTGCTCGATGCATGCTCTTGTAATAATCAGAAAGATGTTGGCGAGCAGATCCATGCCCGTGTTCTAAAGAAAGGGATAGTGTTCGCTAATGAATTCTCTGCTCACTATGTATTCAAATTGTGGGATGATCAAAAAAGCTCGTTCTGTATTCGAGATCTCTTCTCCTGATTCCATACCATACAGTGCAATGGTTTCAGGCTACGCCCAAAATGGATTTGCCGAAGAATCAATAAAATTTCACATAAAGATGAATAAAACTGGAGTAAAACCCAACCACATGACATTTGCGAGCACTTTCATGTCTTGCGCCAACCTCTCTGATCTGAAACTGGGTTCGCAATTCCATGCTCAAGTCATGAAGATAAATATCGAAGCAGATCTACCTGTATCGAACTCGCTCATCACTATGTATGCAAAATGCGGCGATCTCTCTAAATCATCAAAAATCTTTGAGAAAATGGTGAATACAGATGTGATCACTTGGAATTCGATGATCAGCGCATTTTGCCAACACGGGCACGGAAACGATGCGATTGATTTATTCAAGAAGGAAATGAAACCTTTGAGTGTGAGACCAAACAATGTGACTTTTATAATCATTTTATTGGCTTGTAGCCATTCCGGTTTAGTATCAGAAGCTAGCTATCTGTTCAAGTCCATGTATGAAGAGCATGGCATTGTTCCGAGCGATGAGCATTAAGCTTGCTTAGTGGATATTCTGTGTAGAGCAGGGAGAATAGAAGAGGCTAAGGATTTGGTAAAAGGCATGCCTTCGATTTCTTCTTCTTCGTTAGTTTGGAGAACATTGTTAAGTGCATGTAGAGTGAAGGGAGATGTCGAGCTCGGAGGGGTGGCGGCAAAGAGATTAATAGAGATGGAGCCAGGAGAATCGCCGGCTTATGTTTTGCTTTCGGAGTTGCATTCTGTGTAAGGTGACCGTATACATCAAGAATCACTTTACCAAAAAGGCTCAACTCATTACGGCATATAATATAACAGATGTAAGATGCTTTTGACTCCACACTGCCTGTGAAGATCTGACACTCAAAATGGGGCCCACCTCCGCCGTCGGAAGGTCCACCTCTTTACAAGGCCTTTTGCCGAAAAGCGAGAAAGTCAGCGAGCGAGCTTTTGAAAAATTATAAAGCTTCGCCTTTTCCATCCCTCCTTTGTTCTTATATCATAGTCCAAGTTGTATGATGCTTGGCACTTTCTTTTTAAGCTTATCTCCCTATTTCGACTATTGGAATCACATTACTTATATATGATGATATCAAATTGCACTGATTGGGTTGAAAAAGAGGAAAGATTATGATGGATATATTTGAGCCAATGGACACATCATAATTAAAGCTGTTGCTCTGATGGTATATTTTCAGAAAAGAGGTTGAACAACTAGCAATCATACCCTCTTTAGAGTTCGAGGTTGCATTCAACTCCTTTAGTTTGAACCAACATCGACAATTTGATTGCAAGAATAGAATTCAAATATCAAACCAGAAGAAAAAGGAAACTTGGAGGATTGATAAGCTACATGTAAACGAATACGAGTAATCCTTCGTATCCATATTCAATTTTCTTTATAATATTGTTGTTCCCGACAGTGTATAAAGATTAACATTGTAATATAAAAAGCACAGGGAAGATCACTAAATACTATTGTTTTATTGAAAATTCCAATTTCTTGTAAAGAATTTTATACAATGTAAAGTTGATTATGTAAAGCAATTATTCATATATGGTTCTAGATTATTGACGTAAAAGTCTATGATATTTTTTATTAGCAAGAAACAAAGTTCATGGTGTTTAGTAACTAAAAACAAAGGCCATGATATTTATCTGCATATTGGTTAAAGCATTGTATTTAGTTGCCAAAATTTTTTAAATCCATGGTATTTATTTGAAACTCGTCGTATTTTTGTAATAACAAAGTTTGTGAAATTTATCTCTAATAAGAAAGCCCTATAGTATTTATCAGGAAAACATTGAATGTTTGTGATTTTTTGATTTGTTAAAAAATCTAATGGTACTCAAATGAAATACACTAAAAGTTCTTTCTATTTTTCATTAGGATAATCTAATAGTGTTTATGTAAAAAAATAGCGGAATTTCAAGGTACTTATTTGAAATAAAAAAAAGTCCATGCCATCTATTTAATAACCTTTCGGAAGTTTATTTGTAATAAAAAGTCTCATGGCATTTATCTTAAAAACATTAAGAATTCATGGTATTTTAGTGGAAATCTACTCGAGATTTTGAGTTATTAGCTAAAAGAAAACAAATTTCTAAGCATTTATCTAAAATTCATCGTTTTTTTCTGTAATAAAATAAACAAATTTCATGATATTTATTTATAGTAAAGGAAGCCCATGATATTTATCAAAATGCTAAAAGATTTTGATATTTAATTTTTTAATAAAAAATCCGTGATACTTATCAGAAAAACATTAAAAGTTCTTTCTATATATTTGTAATACGCAAAGCCCATAATATTTATGTGAAAAATGTCGGAAATTCATAGCATTGATTTGAAATTAAAAAGTCCAAGGTATCTGTTTACAAAGCATGAGAAGTTCATGGTATTTATTTGAAAAAAATCTATGGTATCTATTCAAAGTTCATGGTATTTACATGTAAAAAATTCCATGGCATTTATCTATAAAAACATTGAGAATTCATGGTATTTTGGTAAAAATCTAAGTGATATTTTGAGTTGATGGCAATAATATAATTCTTGAGAGATGACAAAAGTGTAATTAAATTAAAATTTTACCATTTCAATTATTTTCCATTAATGCGTTCATAGCTTTATTAAAAACTCAAAATTGCATATAAAATCCAAATTTTATGCTAAAAATGTTAAGTTAGAGCGAGAGCAAAAGTGGAAATATCAAAGTTTTGTCATTTTTGTGATTTTCTATCATTGCGCTCATATCTTCATAAAAATCTCAAATTTACCTATATAATCCAAATTTCATAATAAGGCAGCTGTTGAGTTAAAAGTGAGGGCCAAAATGGAATTATTGAAATTTCCACTTTGTATACCAAATTAATTTATTATAAAGATTGTAGTTCTGTATTGTTTGGTTAAGTTATTTTAACGAAACACTAAGTTATTTTAATGGAAAGCTAGGGAATTTTCCACCGTCTTTATCGAAAAATAAAATAAAATCCTTCCTCCTGTGAAAGTAGTAAAATCCAGAGGTCATAAATTTGTTATTATTGCCATCCACACTTTAGTTCAAGCAATTAGGATTTTAATGCTCCAATACATACAAATAAGAAATTCAAGCAATATATAGGGCATTTCTTATCCTATTTTTTCATTTTGTTGTGTTGTGTGAGTGCTCTAAATTGAGAGGAAGGACCAAGTAATTAGGACAGGTTTAATTTAAGCTTCCATTGGTATTTTGGTGATTGTTATATATATACAACACACTAGGTTTTTAAGATATAAACCTAACCTGATGCATAAGTTAGAGGTCTTCAAATTCTTTGATTTTTTATACCCATATGTTTGGGGATAGGGTGCTCAACTTGAATGGATCGGCTCGTTCAAATACCGTAAATCGAGAGTTCCTGTTTTTAAAAAACGCGGACCGGTTTGCAAATAGATCACTCTCATATACGGCGCCTCCCCCACCCTCCTTTTTAAGAAATGAGCCCTTACTTCAAAACATACATACCCCTGTGTATTTCACCGATTCAAACCGGTCATTTTGATTTACGTATCATGAAACACCTATGTAGAAAAAATCTCGCGATTTAAAGATTTCTAACGCGTTAATCAAGCAACCACAATTTCCCTAAACCGATAAGCCGTTAATCTTTCTATCTGCTTGATGAATGCTTAGAGGTCTTTAAATCCCAAGATTTTTTGTAAATAGGTGAAATATACGGAGGGTATGTGTGATTTGGGGCGAAGGCTCATTTTAAAAAAAAGGCCGCCGGCTCATACCTCTCTCTCCCTCTGGTAGGATTCTAGTCGAACTATAATAATAATAATAATAATAATAATAATAATAATAATATTTTTATTTTATATACAAATGCCATTACCGACACTCATTGTGTTTCATGCACTACTCTCTTAATCAGGATTGCCACACAATTAAAGGAAAATTTAACTAGATCTATTGTTACCCTTTTGGCATCCAAACATTTCACCAATAGCATGCATGCATGATAATCTTAAATACATCACAAGCTAGACCTCAAAGATACTTATCCTAATTAAGTCGTCCTAGCTACCCACATGTTGTTTTGATACACCACAAATTAGACATGAAACTAAACTAAAATAATTGACAAAAGCAAAAGAGAAAATACAATATCATAAAGTAATAATATTATAAGGAGAGTCTCATCCACGTTTAAGATTTTTCTCTTTTTAACAATGGTAGGTTAGATCTCTTTCTATCCTAGGCATATATTAAAAAAGGTAGGTTAGATCTCTTTCTATCTTAGGCATATATATATATAGGAGATTAATGGAGGAAAGAGGCCATAGGAGGGAATTCCCTCCTATGGCGTCGAAAAAATACCCTCTCCACCAATTTTTCCGACGATCGGCCTCCATCATCTTCATCGTCATCATTTAAGATGTGGGTACACCAAATTTCATGTGATTCTACAACTTTTCCACCGTTGATTTAGTGGGTTCAAAATTAACGGTTTACCGACAATAGAACTTTTTACATTGCTAAATCAACGGTGAAAAAGTTGTAGAATCACATGAAATTTGGTGTACCCACATCTTAAATGATGACGATGAAGATGATGGGGGCCGATCGTCGGAAAAATTGGTGGAGGGGGTATTTTTTCGACGCCATAGGAGGGAATTCCCTCCTATGGCATCTTTTCTCCATTATTCTCATATATATATATATATATATATAGAGAGAGAGAGAGAGAGAGAGAGAGAGAGATATGTGAACCTTGTTTGATCCTCCCATGATTATTTACACATTTAGGAAAAGTGATTGAAGGATTCTGATTTCAATGATTGCCTTATAACATGATCTTCGACGACCTTAGCTTTTTCGAAATATATAAGATATTTTCTGTTTCGGGTTTGAATCCCTTCTATAAATGAAAATCAGACTCGGCAAGTTACAATTCTGAAATTGGACTCAACCTCAACAAAATTCATAACATATCTATCCTCATGTTCCTCGAATAATCAATTTCTATCTATCAAGTGCAAATTCTAAAGGATTCAATCGCAATTTCAAAACGTTTTTCAGCTAACCAATGAAAACATGGCAAAGTTGGCAACATTATAATAACAAAATTAATGGTCATGTTAACAAATAACAAGATCAACCTTTATACAGCAAAAATAACCCAACATTTCACATGGAAAATGCATTATAATTTGTTTGTCTTTTGGCTTGTCATAATTGAATGGAATTTTCTATAAATATATATAAAATCAACAATCATTTTTATAGTTTTGATGCATACTTTTTCTAATTCAAGATTTGATAGAAAGCCCCATTTTTGTATCAATTCATCTTTTTTAAAGCGACTGATACGAATTTGCAGGTTAAGCTTTATATGCTAAGAATAACAAATGTTCTTTTTTGTCTCTTTGAAGTGGGAGGGGAAATGATAAAGATTTAATATTCCTTGTTATCGGTTTCAGGAAGCCGCATCTGGTTCTAATTTGGGAAAACTTTAGAATGACATAAGCTTGTGTTTGAATATTGTGGATTAAGTTTTCGCGAATCTCTACGAGAGAGTTTCTGATCTCCTATGTTGGGATTTGGAGTCCTTGCTATTACTAAGATAATAACACCCATCCTATTGTCATGAACAGTCCAGATTCATCCAAAATCTGGATCAATAGTCAATATTAGTGTAAAACAGAAGGCCTTTGCTATTGGTGTATCCTACTTGCAGTGTGGCCCAGGTCCTAGCAGAGCACCCTTGCTATTATTTTCTAAAGCATGGACTCTTTTTCACTTATGTTGGTAAAAAAAAAATCGGCTTTACGCAATTTTTTTGATCGCACTATCTGTCATGATCTTTACGGTCTAAAGTATATGCACATCAATTTCCATATAATTTTTTTTTATCAAAATGAAGTCAACAAAGCCGCCACATTTCATTAAAAGAAGATTTTAATGAAACTACAATAAAATCCGCAGCTGAAAAGAAAAATCCAAACAAAGAAAAACAACAGACACAAAAGAAGGGAAAAAAGGATGAATCCCCTAAATCATCTTCCCTCAACAATCATTCCTCTCGCTGTAACATGAAATGATATCCTCCTCTCCAAAAACGGTACCCAACAAATCTTTGTGTTAGCTCTAGCTCAGATCCCGCTGCCTGCCCAACCATCACCGCATCTCCACTGTGTTAGCTCTAGCTCTCTTTCCAACCGTCGCATTTGCTGTAACTGACCAAAAAATAATGCCCCGTTCAATCCCATTTGTAACGACCCTAAATTCCTAGACCTTTGTATCATCCTTCTTTAATAAAACATTGTTTTTCTTTGTAAATCTGAAATATATTTAATACTTATTGAATATATTAATGAATCATAGCCCATTGGTTAAGTCTATACACCGTTGTCCCATATTCCATATGTTCGAATCTTTGCAGCCCAATTCTTTTATTTCGTTTTCCTTTTAACGTTTTTGAACCCCGGCAATTTCATGAGCGATACACAGAGTTACGAAACTTTATAAAAGAAATGACATATATTTTTGGACCATAAATATCGGCTTGAGCCTAGCCTTCGGAGCTCAAACCTATCTCCTGAGGTTGACCAGGCTCGGGCGACCACTTGGGTGCTTCGGGCGGCCAAGTGGGCCCCGCACGAGTCTATCCAGTGAGCATGCGGCCATTAATCTTTGTTTGTTCATTTTCACATTTCAAATCTTCCAATTCTTTCTCTGTTCTCTTGAGCCGGTTTAAGAGTAGTTTGAACCGTCTCAAAACTTTCCTGAAAAGCTATTTTTATTCTCTGTTCTCATGAGCCGTCTCAAGAACATTTTGTGCCGGCTCATGCTCTCGTTTGAAGCTGAAACGTCCTAAACACCCATTTGACGAGCCTTATGGGTTCGTAATTGTTCGTATCTTTTCTAAAACCGCTCAATTAACTCATAAAACAACCTAACCCTTCAATTCCCCATTAAATTCCCTTTTAATAGCTTTTATTCTGTTTATTTCCTCATCCTATTAAATTTCCTTCCCCTTCAGTTCTTGGCTATCCCCCAACACTTTTCCTCTCTAAAATTTCAAATCCCAATTCCTCCTCCTAGACGACGATGCGTCGATCTCCTTCCATCTAGACGAGTTCCACTAAAGTCTCAATTGAATCTATCGGTGATATGATTGTTATATCGTATCACAAAGCGAGCAAGTCCTTTCCTCCATCGATCACTCTTTTCATCTCTTCATTTCTCTCTTTTACTTCTTTGGACTGCTCCACAAAACCGTTGCTCTTATCTCGTAGAAATCCTTAATGAAATATTGTTTTTTATGCGTAAATATACATGAATTTTTTAAATTTAATTGTTATTCTAGTTAGAATCATTAATCACCTAATTGCCTACTATGATAACAACAACTTATACATGTAATATATCTAGAAAACATATATATTTGACACTCTGAAATGAGCATAAACTTACACTATATCGTTATGCGAAATATTTAAACTTCAAAATCCGATTGTATGAACGAATAAGATTTGAATCGGCTCAATATAATCTGAGCCGTATGATATAATCAAAGAGTGAATACCTAACTTTTGACATTACGTGAGCCATCTCAAGTTTGGACTTAAGCCGTCTCAAGATATGGTCAAACCGACTCAACCTAATTGTCAGTCGTCTCATGGAGACAGAGAATAAAATAATAAATTTCACACATTGTTGAGCCGTCTCAATTCTTATTGAGTCGTCTCAATATTGTGTCGAGCCGGCTCAAGAACAGTTTGAGTCGTCTCTTGTAACCAGGAAACCCAAGTCATGATTCTAGTTGACTTGTGAGCCGGCTCAAGACTACATGAGCCATCTCAAACTGATACGAAACATGACATGGAATCTTATATGATAATTTGATTCATACACATAAGTCATTTTACCTAAACATATTAATTGATATATAATATGATAGAATACGGATATATTAATTGTTTGATCATACTACTCATGACTCTGCTAGTTTTATAATACGTTTCATGTAACCACATTATTGCTAATTGTTGCCTGAATATCAAAAATACCTCATCTCATGCTTGCGAACATGTGTATTTTATTCATGATCTCCAGGTTGTTATATCCACATGTTTTACATGAATAAACATATTACATGCTAAACGTGACTTGACTTGACTCGAACCATGAATACAACTTGATACGAATACTTGAATATCACATGAGTACTTGAACTTGATATGAATACAAGCAATTGACATGAACTCAACTTGACATTGAACTCATACAGTCTTTCTTGTATTCATGGATTCGATCAAGATTTATTATGTTAACTGTAGATTAAAACACGCGGGGTGTTGGGGTAGTTTGAGTTGTGACTCTAATGAAATCTCAGGAGTCTCATACTAACACATGAGGGCCTGTGATTCCTTGCCCCTAAGGCTTTGTTAGTGATATATACCCTAGAGACCATTATTGTATCATACTGAATTGTATATTATATATTAGAAGTTTGGAATATTCACAGTTATAATAACAGTCTTGCTCAAAATAGTAGTATGCTACTTGGTTTGATTCTACCTCAATATGTGTATATGTTTCTGTTTCCCCAATTAGAGCAAAGCTCTATTCAGAATTCAAAATTTGAATTAAAACTACACTTTTATAAAAGCGCTGCGCTACAACTAGAGCACCCCGTGTGCTAACGCTAGATGCGCTGCGCTCCAATTAGCGCACCACGTGCAAAGCACGTGTGTGCTAGCGCTAAGAGCGCTGCGCTCCAAGTAGCGCACCATGGGCAGAGCGCATAAGCGCTAGCGCTGGAACTAAATGTTCCTCACCGTTGCATCAAATATCCAACGGATATGATTAAATCATCAATTAACAAGAATGAAATTCTGTTGAATCTTTCCAAACAGAAAAGATTGTGCCCTGAATTTGGAACACCGTTGGATCAATGATCCAATGGTGATTAAAAATCACTAAAATACAGAACAAATTCTGTAAGGGGGAAAGATTTCATAATCTTGTTAAAGAACAAGAAGATTATCTTCTGTAAACCAGAAGCCCTTGGATCAAAGATCTGACGGTGGGAAATTCCCAAATCAATTAGAGAATAATTCTCTTTAACCGATTGAATAAATCAGCTTGCCCTATATAAAGGCCCCGAGACTTCAAGTCTCAGAAAGAGGAACCCCCCCCATAAACAAATCTCAGGTAGAAGAAGAAGCTCTCGGCAAAAGAAGACAATTCTTTTCAAGGTAAAAAAAGAATAGAAAGACGAAATCATCTCAATATAAATAGAAGTATTTACTTCTTTCACAGATCATAGATCTATAAGACAAATTGTCTTTCACAAAAGAGATTATGAACATCTCATTATAAAGGGGGGAGAATTATTCAATTCTCTTAGGATCACAGATCCATAAAGGTAAAGCCTTTCATCAAAAAGAGATTGAAGTATCTCCTATAAACTAAGAACTTTGTTCTTAGAATCTTGAGACAAAGTCTCTTATCAAAGAAAAGATAATCTTCAGAACGCAAAGTTAACCTAAGAAGAGCCTTAGCGCTCCTAATTTAAAGTGCCTTAGTGCTCTTCATCTAGCGCAAAGCGCTGCAGTGCCATAGCGCTTCAAACACATCGCACTGCGCTCATTGGATAGCGCTAAGCGCGCCACGTGCTCCTCACATGTGCGCTGCATTACTAAAAGCGCTTTGCGCTCATTATATGGCACCAGCGCCAAACGCCTCAACGCTTCAACTATAGCGCATCAGCGCTCTACATCTAGCGCAAAGCGCTAAGCGCATTAGCGCTTCATATCTGGCGCAAAGCACTAAGCGCATTAGAGCTTTAACCATAGCGCACTGCGCTCATCGACTGACGCTAGTGCCAAGTGCGCCACATACTTTTATGTGCACTTGGACAGAACATAAACTGTTCTTCGAATAAGTCTGGAGCTATGATAAATGCACAACATTCAACTAAAGACAAAATATTGTCAGAGACCAAACCAATGCTTAGCATTTTTAAAGGGATTGGGCTCAAACAAACATTTAACAACTCAAAAAACAAATGTTGAACATTGTAATTGAATGAACTTAGCCCAAATTGGCCATAAGTTCTCAATTCAGATTAATTGAGTTCATATGCTCATAAATCACAGATTTTAGTCCCAATTGGACTACAAGTCTCTCAACCCGCATCGGTTTAAGGATACATCTCTAAACTCCTCTGATATTTGTCGTTGTAATCCTTCAACGTCTTCAGAGAGGTGACGGGTCCCGACAACCATACATTTCATGGACTATGACGTCCCTAACCTGGATTATGGGGTCCTTAAGCCCATGGACTATGATGTCCTTAACCTTGACTGTGATGTCTTTAAGCTCACGGACTATGATGTCCTTAATCTTAGACTGTGGGGTCCTTTAAAACCCATGGATTATGATGTCCTTAACCTTGGACTGTGGGGTCCTTTAAAACCCATGGACTATGATGTTCTTAACCTTGGACCGAGATGTCCTTAAACTAACATTGGACCACCATGTCCTTAAACTGGTAATCGACCGCAATGTCCTTAAACTAAACAATAGAGCCCAATTGCTCTTTTGTTGGATCTAAACGATCCCGTTAAGTTGATCTTAGTCTAAAATTATACTAACGTATCCTTAACTAACGTTTAAGTTGATCTTAGTCTCAAATGAGACTAACGTATCCTTAAACCCAACCCCCAAACCCAAATCTAAGAAAATACGGATTTGGACTAATCCACGCCCTACGGGCGACAACATAAATTAGTCTCCGTATACAATCCATGGGCAACCAAAAACAAAACAAACACCCACGATACGAAGTGACCATCTGGAGAAGGAGAAAGTGGTTACCGCGATGTGGTAGCGTAATTAACTGCAAGGGCTTGCGCTTGCAGGGAAGAGCGTCCCCACAATCAAAAACCCCTCAAATGAGGGGGAATCTGACGAAGTCTTCTACATCGGCCGCATCCGTTTAAACCTTCGATACATGATGTCATAAATCAACTTGGCATCTTCGGAGAAGTGGACGGATAGCACCAATTAGCATCCGTCCCGAAATTCAAGCAAGACGAACCCGTGCGGTCGCGTCTCCGTGTTTCGGCGGGGAACAGATTCAACAAGGTCTTGCCATCAAAATGCCGTGTCCGTCGTTTGAAGAACGGATGGACAAGCTAATAAAGGAAGCTGGTCAAAAGGTCCGGGATGACCATAACCGCGAAATGGCCATTTACGAGAAAGTCAGGACGCAACGCCTCCTTCAACAGGCCACTGAGAATGACAATGCTCCTCGTCGCCAACCCGTCATGCAAAAGACCCGGCGCAGAGGCAAAAATAAACCAAAGAACGGAAAAAAACGTTCGACAGCAGCATAATAGGTCTGAGAAGCCACGCAATCAGGAGTCGAGTAGCAGGGATCCGTCTCTTATAAAGAAGATGGATCGAGAATATTCTTTTCATTAAGACAAGATAAAGAATATATTCGATCTTGTCATGATACATCGGATGATGACACTCCCGGAGTCCAAGCATCCCGAGCAAGCAAACGAGGTCTCTCACCCAGACTATTGCTCTTATCACCAAGCAATAGGGCATCCTCTCGAAGACTGCTTCACCTTCTAGAACTGGGTTGAAGACCAATATCAACTTGGCAAGTTCACTCTATCCAGCAGTTGTAGGGTAATCCCGCCGCAGAAGCATGAACCGAAAGCCAAGTATGCAGCGAGAATGGAACCAGATCAATATCGGTCTTGGAAGCGATCTCGTACCTGCCACGTGATAACGCTGTCAGAAGAAGAGCCCGAGAATATGGATGACCTCCCCTGGTGTTTCGAAAACGATGATGACGAGGTAATCTCAGAGTTTCCACCGGCGCCAAAAGAGCTGGAAGATGGAATACATAATACTGCAGATAACCTCAAGAAAATTGATTTGGAGACGGCAAGTGACCCGCGGCCGACATTCGTCAGTGAGCTGTTGTCTGAAGAAAGGGTGGCTACGCTAAAGGACGTGCTCATGCAGCACAAAGATTGCTTCGCATGGAACTATTCCGAGATGCCAGGACTAGATCCAGAGATTGCTGTCCACAAATTGGCAATATCCCCAGACGTCAAGCCGATCAAACAAGCACCAAGAAGAATGTGGCTCGAGGTTGAGATCAGCATCAACGCCGAGGTCAAGAAGCTAATCGACTCCGGCTTCATCCAAGAGGTTCCTTACGCTGACTGGATCGCCAATATCGTTCCGGTGATGAAGAAAATGGGACGGTGCGCATATGTGTGGACTTTCTGGATCTCATAAAGCCTGCCCGAAGGACGACTTCCCAGTACCGGTCACTGAGCTGATGATAGATAATACGTCCACTCACGAAGTTTTCTCCTTCATGGATAGCTCATCAGGATACAATCAGATAAAAATACATTCCGAGGATCAGAAGCATACCGCTTTCCGGACCCCTTTGGGCATATTCTGCTACAAGGTGATGCCTTTCGGTCTAAAGAACGCTGGTGACACCTATCAGAGAGCCATGACGAAGATTTTCGATGACCTCATACATGAAATCGCCGAATGCTATATCGACGATCTCGTAGTTAAAAGCCAATCATACGAGGAACATTTAGAGCATCTGAAAATCGTATTTCAGCACCTTCGGAAATACAACTTGAAGATGAGACCTCTCAAATGCGCGTTCGGAGTTTCCTCAGGCAAGTTTCTAGGATTCGTCGTAAGACACCGAGGCATCGAAATCGACCCGTTAAAGATCAAGGCGATCATGGAAATGCCTCCGCCAAGAACTCTCAAGCAACTGTGGTCTCTCCAAGGAAAGCTCGCGTATATCCGGCGATTTATAGCCAATCTCTCTGGCAAGTGCCGTCCTTACAGTCACCTAATGAAGAAGGGAACCTCTTTCGTCTGGGATCGCAAATGCCAAGGCGCACTGGACGAAATTAAGCAATACCTGCAGAATCCGCCGGTGCTGACCGCTCCGGTCAAGGGAAAGCCTCTCATTCTGTATACAACAACCCTCGAAGGTTCTTTAGGCGCCCTGTTGGCATAAGAGAACGGTCAAGGGAAGGAGAGAGCCCTCTACTAGTTGAGTCGAGTTCTTCTGGGGCAGAAAGCAATTATTCTCCCATCGAAAAACACTGCCCGGCATTGATCTTCGCGATAATGAAGCTCAGACACTACGCGTTGGCACATGAGGTCCATCTCATATCGAAAGTGGATCATCTCAAATATTTAATGTCAAAGGCTATATTAACGGGACGACTCGCTAAATGGGCCCTGCTCTTGATGGAGTTCTCGATAACTTATCGACCCCTCAAGGCAGTGAAAGGCCAGGCCATCGCCGACTTCCTCGCTGAGCATCCGACACCTGCCGAATCTCCCTTGAACTGCAAATTGCCAAACGAGCACGCGTTTGATATGATCGACGGAGAGAGAAGAGAGAGTGACACCCGATGGGAACTCTACTTCGATAGGGCATCTTCCATGAAGAAGCGCAAACAAAGCACCCCTATAATCAAATCCGGGGTAAACCTCATCTTCGTAACTCCCCAAGGAGGGATAATGCGCTTTGCCTTCTCCTTAACAGAGCCGAGGACGAACAATGAAGACGAGTACAAAGCTTTGATAGCAGGTCTTGAGATCACCGTCGACATGGGAATTGAGAATCTCCTCATATATAGAGACTCCCAGCTGATCGTTAGTCAAGTAAATAGCGACTATCGAACGTGCAAGCCAGAGTTGGTGAAATACGACGAGAGAGTGCAGCAATTGCTGACTCAAATCCCTGCCTATGCCCTGGAAAGCATACCACGTGCGGAAAATAGCAAAGCGGATGCATTAGCCAAGCTCGCTAAAGAACTGGCCGACGAGAACCTCGATAACGTGAGGATCGTTGTGCAAAGCCGACGGGTTCTTGCACCGGCAGAAATATCTTCAGAGCCATCCGAAGAAAAAGGAGCGACTGAGCAAACGACTCTACAAATAAAAGACCAGGAAAAGGCTGAGGATTGGGGAGAAGTCTTTATAGACTACTTCAAATCCCGTCGAACACCTGAAGATGCATCCTCGAGATATCAGCTCATGAAACGAGCTCTTTCTTTTGCATTCGTCAATGATACTCTGTATAAGAGATCGTTTGACTCTCTATGGCTAAGATGCCTGGGACCGAAAGAAGCAAAACGAGTCGTCCAAGAAACTCATGACGGACTCTGCGGTTCTCACCAAGCCGGGCCGAAGATGAAACTGAAGATCAAAAGGATGGGCTACTATTGGCCCGCGATAATCCAGGACTGTCTCGAATACGCGAAGCAGTGCCACTCGTGCCAGGTTCATGGGGATTTTATCCATCAGCATCTGAATCCACTACATCCGACGGTGGCTGGCTGGCCGTTCGAAATGTGGGGGACTGACATAATTGGCCCCATCGAACCGGCATCGTCCAGAGAACATCGATTCATATTGGCGACAACGGATTACTTCTCCAAATGGGCGGAAGCAGTACCGCTAAGGGAAGTGAAGACGGAGAATATCCTCCATTTCTTCAAGACACACGTCATTTATCGGTTTGGCACTCCGCGACGGATTATCTTCGATAACGGGTCAGCCTATAGAAGCCACAAAATCAGCCGCTTCGCACAATATCATAACATAGACTGGAGATACTCTTCAGTCTATAATCCCCGAGCTAACGGTCTAGCTGAGGCTTTCAACAAGATCTTGACGAAGATCATGAAAAAGACGGTGTCTCGAAATAATAAGGACTGGCACGAGAGACTGCATGAAGCTCTTTGGGCGTATCGAACTACGTTCAAAACAGCCACAAACACAACGCCGTATGCATTGGTATTCGGCACAGAAGCGGTACTCCCCCTCGAGATAGAGTTACCATCTCTACGAGTGGCGGTTCACTACGAGCTAACAGACGAAGAAAATGCTCACCTTCGGCTTGAGAAGCTCGATGCCCTTGATGAAAACCGGATCGTGGCGCAACAGAGTCTGAAGGCTTATAAAGCAACGATGGTGTGCTCATATGAAAGATTAACTAAGCCGAGAACGTTCCGCCAAGGCAAACTCGTGCTAGTGGTCAAAAGGCTTATGATCCCCAATCGTGCCAAGCGGGAGAAATTCGAGCCGAACTATGAAGGCCCGTACATCATAGACAAAGTTTACCAGGGTGGAGCATATCTACTCATGGACATGCATGGTGAAAGACCTTTTAGGCCAATAAACGGTCGCTTCCTGAAAAAATACTACGCCTGATGAGTCACGGCTTAGGTCAACGATAGATGACGATGACTATGTCCTCTCGCTATCTTCCTGAGCCCAAACTCTATAAGTAGTAGCCGTCTATCGGACCGAAACGTCCTTAAAATAACAACGGACCGAAATGTCATTAAACTAACGATGGACCATTATGTCCTAAAACTGGCGTTGGACCGAAACGTCCTTAAACTAACAATGGACCACTATGTCCTAAAACTGGCTGTTGACCGAGACGTCGATAAACTACTACGGACCGCAGCATCCTAAGGCTGACAAAAAAATATATATATAATAAAAGAAAAGAAAAGAAGAAAACGGTATGTCCATAAGCAAAACGGGCACGGATGAAAACCCGAAAGAGCTCCATGGGTAAAAACAGCAGGGCTACCGGCGAGTTTTGTGAAAACCCGAAAGGGAGTAATCTCGTTAAAAGACACTTGCAAGGTCCTCTCGACCTTGTGAGGAGAAACCATCTGCGTGAGATCCTTACGACTCACAAGGGAGCAACACACTTGGGAATCCTCACGATTCCTAAGGAGAAATTACACTTGCGAGATCCTCATGACTCGTAAGGAGAACCCTCTTATGAGACCCTCACGGCCCATAAGATTCAAAAGTCTTAAACTACAGGGATCTGAACCTATTCTTAAGCCATCACAACCTCCAATCCTGCCCTACAAGCGGTTCAATGCTGACCCTTGTATACAATCTATGGGCACGAATAAACATTTCACTAACAAAGTCCTACCCGTGACTAGGGATATGTCTACACGGTGAACAACCCTTGTATGTCCTCTCGACTTAGAAGGAGAAAATGCTCTTGTAAGATCCTTACGACTTACAAGAAGCTACACACTTGGGAATCCTCACGATTCCTAAGAAGAAAATGCACCTACGAGATCCTCATGACTCGTAGGGAGAAAAATCTTTATGAGACCCCTACGGCTCATGAAGTCAAAAGCCTTAGTCGACAGGATCTTAACCCTGTTTGCTAAGCCATCTTTGTTCGTCATCGACAGAGGCAAATGATGATTCGCTCCTGGCAATATCCCAGTTGTAGCGGTGCTGATGCTGAAATCGGTGTCTAATTCCAAGCTTGCAGCAAAAATCCAGCGAGCCACACATGCATACGAAATAGCCAAAATGATGGGGCAACTTGCAACAAAATCAGCAAGTAAAAATGTATGCATACGAAATAGCCGAAATGATTGGGCTACTCGCAATAAAAAGCAGCGAGTAAAAATAAAACAAATAGCCGAAATGATTGGGCACCGCGAAAAATAGCCGAAATGATTGGGCAATCGCGACTTTCGCGATATAAAAAACTGAAATGATAGAGCATCGCGGAAAGAAAGAAATAAAAAAAAACTCTGAAAGAATGAAACTTTTGCCCTACAGGTGAGATCACATCGATCCCTGTATATAATCCAGGGGCACAAATTAAGAGCGAACCACACCTTCCACCAGGCTCCATCCAAAAGAGAGCCAAGTCTCAACGGTTCACAAAGCATCCTGGAGATCATCTCAACATCCGTCTCATTTCAATAGACACGACATCAACAAATCGGAGCTGCGGCAAAATTCCCAGTTCCATGACTCGACGATGCACAAACAACCGAGAGTCAACCTTTCCTGATCACGTGGAACACGGCCTATGTCAATCCTGACCCCGTGGGAAATGTCCAGAGCAGAGCCTGGTCCTCACAGAACACGGCTATGTCAAACCGACCCCGTGGGAAGCATCCAGAGCAAATTCCTGGTCACGTGGAACACGGCCTATGTCAATCCTGACCCCGTGGGAAACGTCCAGAGCGGAGCCTGGTCCTCGCAGAACACGGCTATGTCAAACCGACCCCGTGCCAAGCATCCAGAGTAAATTCCTGGTCACGTGGAACACGGCCTATGTCAATACTGACCCCGTGGGAAACGTCCAAAGCGGATCCTGGTCCTCGCAGAACACGGCCTATGTCAATCCTGACCCCGTGGGAAGCATCCAGAGCAAATTCCTGGTCATGTGGAACACGGCCTATATCAATCCTGACCCCGTGGAAAATGTCCAGAGCGGATCCTGGTCTGCGCAAAACACGGCCTATGTCAATCCTGACCCCGTGGGAAGCATCCAGAGCAAATTCCTGGCCACGTAGATCATGGCCTATGTCAATCCTGACCCCGTGGAAAACGTCCAGAGCGGAACCTGGTCCTCGCAGAACACGGCTATGTCAATCCTGACCCCGTGGGAAGCATCTAGAGCAAATTCCTGGTCATGTAGAACACGGCCTATGTCAATCCTGACCCCGTGGGAAACGTCCAGAGCGGATCCTGGTCCTCGCAGAACACGGCCTATGTCAATCCTGACCCCGTGGGAAGCATCCATAGCAAATTCCTGGTCACGTGGAACACGGCCCATGTCAATCCTGATCCCGTAGGAAATGTCCAGAGCAGATCCTGGTCCTCGCAGAACACGGCCTATGTCAATCCTGACCCCGTGGGAAACATCCAGAGCAAATTCCTGGTCACGTAGAACACGGCCTATGTCAATCCTGACCCCGTGGGAAACGTCCAGAGCGGACCCTGGTCCTCGCAGAACACGGCTATGTCAATCCTGATCTCGTGGGAAGCATCCAGAACAAATTCCTGGTCTAGTGGAACGCGGCCTATGTCAATCCTGACCTCGTAGGAAGCGTCTAGAGCAAATCCTGGTCCCATAGAACACGGTTAAAGTCAATCTTGACCCTATGGGAAATGGCCAGAGCAACTCCTGACTCCGTGAAATGCGGATAATGGTAATCTCACCCATCACTTACGGGTCCCCACGACTCGTAAGGGAGCAAACTCTCTTGTGAGATCCTTACGACTCTCAAGAGAAAACACACTTAGGAATCCTCACGATTCTTAAGGAGAAATTACACCTACGGGATCCTCTCGACCCGTAGGGAGAAATATCTTTATGAGACCCTCACGGCTCATAAAGTTGAAAAGCCTTAGGAGGCAGATCTTAACCTGACTTCTAAGCCATCGCTGTCCTACAAGGAGATTAAAATAGACTATCCACAAAATGCATTTACTAAAAGGGACACACCATCATGAAGCAAAATATGTATTTTATTCATGAATCAAAATGAATACAAAGTACAATTTATGAAAGAATCAAAAAATACTCTCATTCAGGAGTATGAACAAAAAAGAATAAAAAAATATATATACAATTCTTCAGGCCGGCAGACGATTTAATAGATTTGCCAATTCATCCTTTTTCCGCTGGGCCTCAGTCTCATGGTTCATTATCGTTAGGAGACGGGCCTCCACTTGAGCCTGTTGGGCCTGATATGAGGCAAGTCGACTTTCAAGCTCTTTTTCGGTAACCTTATGAGTTTCGACCATTTCGCGAGTGAAAATGACGGCCTTATCAATGGCTACCACCTCCTTGATAGCCTCTTGAAGCCTTCGCCAAAGATCATATGCCCGAGTGGTCTTGGCCGTAAGGTTAGCTTGAAGTTCCCTCAGCGCTTTGGAAGCCAGCTCCCTCTCCGAAAACTTTTGGCTAAGCCTCTTCTCGCATGACAACATATTTGAGGCGCATTGTTCGATCAGCCCCCGCAAGCCCACCTTTGCAGCTACAACCTTTGAGGGAAGATGTGAACATTCAAGAATATGCAAGCAAGCCTCTACCTGACGACAGAACTCAACCCAGACTTGCACCAATGTTTCACTATGGTAAGTAGCAAGAAAGGGAAGAGAATCGTTGGCTTCAGCGGCAAATGCTTCGGCCGTGATCAGACTTCCAGCACGAAGATCTTCAATCAGAGCTGACAAGGAGTGAAGGCTTAGCTTTGCCATCCGCTCTGAGGCAGGTAAAGCATAGGGGCCGGGTGGCATCACGATGCGAGATTCCAGCGTGGTAAGAACTGGTAAAGCTGTTAAGATTCATAGAAAACAATCGGCGAGATTCACATGTAAAGAGCGAATGGAACAACGTTGAAACTTTACTTACCCACGGTCATGCAAGAAGGGTCTGAAAGCTCCCCAGGCCCGTCAAGAATCTCAACCTCATCATCGGCCTCCAGAACTATAAAAGACATCAGTGTCATTATATGAAACAAAAATAATGCCGTGAGGAGAAGGCAAATAACGCTAACCTTGCCCGGAAGAGAGGACGATGCGTTAAGGGGATATCGCCTGTGGAGCGGCCATCTCTAGCAGACACTGGAAGGACTTCCTGGGGGACAAGTCCACGATGGACGCCGCCAATCCCCGTAGCTCTGAAAAGACAGAAAAGTTCAGATAATGAAGAGATCGCTAAAATAAAATATAGAAAAATACCTTCGATGCTCCTCCCGCTCTGGGTTGGAGGGGTGGCAGCTTCGGCGGCCTCCTCCGTGCCCCCAGGCACATCATCGGGGATGTGGGCCGGTATAATAACTTCCGGTGGAGGAGCAGTGATCGTCACTACAGGCTCCAATGAACGGACGATGGCCTCGACTACCTGTCTCGCAGTCTCCGGGCCGTCCCCAGAGAGATCCATTGAATCCGCGGCCAATGAAGATGCCTCTTCCGGGGGAGCAAGCACCGGGGGAGCGGGAATCACCAAGGGAAGCTCCATCGCAGGAACAACATGTTCCCCTCAGAATGGCGGCCAAGACTTAGACGTCTTGCCTGAAATTCGGGGCAGATGCTATTTGGAGCTATCCGTCCACCTCTCCGAAGATGCCAAGTTGATTTATGGCACCGTGTATCGAAGGTTTAGACGGATGCGGCCGATGTAGCAGACTTCGTCAGATTCCCCCTCGTTCGAGGGGTTTTTGATTGTGGGGACGCTCTTCCCTGCAGGCGCAATCCCCTGCAGTTAATTACGCTACCGCATCGCGGTAACAACTTTCTCCTTCTCCAGATGGTCACTTCGTGTCGTGGGTGTTTGTTTTGTTTGTGGTTGCCCGTGGATTGTATACGGAGACTAATTTATGTCGTCGCCCGTAGGACGTGGATTAGTCCAAATCCGTATTTTCTTAGATATGGGTTTGGGGTTTTGGTTTAATGATACGTTAGCCATATTTAAGGCTAAGATCAACTTAAACGTTTGTTAAGGATACGTTAGTCTAATTTGAGACTAAGATCAACTTAACGAGATCGTTTAGATCCGACAAGAGAGCATTTGGGGGCTCGATTTCCAGTTTAGGGACTGTTCCCCTCCGAATGGCGGCGCAGACTTCGCGTCTTGCCTGAGATTCGGGGCAGATGCTATGTGGTTTTATCCGTCTACCTCTCCGCAGATGCCAAGTTGATTTATGGCACCGTGTATCGGAGGTTTAGACGGATGCGGCCGATGTAGCAGACTTCGTCAGATTCCCCTCAGGGTGAGGGGTTTTTGATTGTGGGGACGCTCTTTTCTGCAGGCGCAAGCCCCTGCAGTTAATTACGCTACCGCATCGCGGTAACAACTTTCTCCTTCTTCAGAATTTCACTTCGTGTCGTGTGTGTTTGTTTTGTTTGTGGTTGCCCGTGGATTGTATATGGAGACTGAGTAATGCCGTCGCCCGTAGGACGTGGATTAGTCCAAATCCGTATTTACTTAGATTTGGGTTTGGTGTTTTTAGTTTAAGGATGCATTAGTCGCGTTGCGGCTAAGATCAACTTAAACGTTCGTCAAGGATACGTTAGTCCTGTTTTGGACTAAGATCAACTTGACGTGATGATCGATTTAACATCTGGCCGTCGGGACTCGTCACCTCTCTGACGTCGTTGAAGGATTACAACGACAGGTGTCAGAGGAGTTCAGAGATGTACCCTTGAACCAAAGTTGATTTGGGGTTTTATCATTCATTTAAATGTCTAAGGATACGTTAGCCGTATCTGGGGCTAAGACAACCTTAAACGGGACCGTTTAGATCCGGCAAAAGAGCATTTGGAGGCTCTATTGTTCCAGCTTAGGGACGTAGTGGTCCATTTTCCAGTTTAGGGACGTGGTGGTCCATCGCCAGTTTAGGGACGTGGTGGTCCATATTCCAGTTTAGGGACGTGGTGGTCCAATATTAGTTTAAGGACGTTCCGGTCCGATATTAGTTTAAGGACGTTCCGGTCCGACATTAGTTTAAGGACGTTCCGGTCCGATATTAGTTTAGGGACGTCTCGGTCCGATATTAGTTTAGGGACGTCTCGGTCCGATATTAGTTTAAGGACGTTTCGGTCCACGAGTTTAAGGACCCCGCAGTCCATATTCATGTATGTGGTCGTCGGGACCCGTCACCTCTCTGACGTCGTTGAAGGATTACAACGATAGGTGTCAGAGGAGCTCGGAGATGTACCCTCGAACCGGATATAAATTGATTTAAGGGAGCAATATCGCTCAGTCAATTTAATTTGAGGACTTACGGCCATGATTGGGCTAAGTCCAAAGTATTTAACGTTTTTTATTTGTTCTTGGTCTGTTAGACCTGTGTTGAGGCTTGGCCCATTTTTTAAATAATGCATTGCATTATTTTCTTTCTTTCTTTTTTTGTTTGGGCTCTGCCCATAAAAGATGCAGAGCATCAATTTATTTTGGACTCTGCAAGGCATCTGCATAGCATTTTATTATTTTGTTTGGGTTCTGCCCATTTATAAATGATGCAGAGCATCAATTTAATTAGGCATGTTTGGTCTTTTAATTGGGCCTGGCCCTTCAGGAAAAGAAATGCATTGCATTTGTCAGGCGCTTTGCGCCAATTACTGAGCGCAAGCGCTTGTGGTTAGGACACGTGTTATGCTCTGGTGAGCGCAAGCGCAACAGCGCAGTGCGCTGCGCTAGTGCGCTGCGCTGTTGCGCTGCTGACATGTGGCGCGCTCTGGTGAGTTGCGCCAATTCCAGAGAGCAAAGCTCTATTTCAAGAACGCGTAGCGCAAGTGGTTCTATAGCTGACACGTGGCGTCCTCTTAAATGCGCAACAGCGCAGTTTGCAAGTGCAGAGCACTAAGAATCTTTTAGATTCAAGAACAAAAGTGCAAAGCACTGTTTAATTTCTTGATCTAAATTTAGATCAAAGAAATTTTTTTTCTTTTTTTGTTTCAAGAACCAGAGGTTCATAAAAGTGCAAAGCACTATTTTTATTTTTATTTTTTCTTGTTTTAAAGAATCAAAGGTTCTTAAGAAGTGCAAAGCACTGTTTTTTATGTAAAGATCATTGATCTTGTTTTTAGATCAATGATCTATTAGAAGAAATTTCTTCTTCTATTTTATGAAGGTTCTTTACCTTTTTCTTGGAATTTTCTCAGAATTCTCTCTGTTTGAAGCTCTTGACCTTTTTTTTAAAGAAATGTTGATGCCTTTGAATTGAGGCCTAGGGTCCTTTTTATAGTGCCCATAAATTAGTTAATTTTGTTAAAGAGATCCTTCTCTGAGTGATTTGGGGAATTTTCCCCACCGTTGGATCTTTGATCCAAGGGCTTCTGCTTTGCAGAAGAAAATCTTCTTGTTTTAACAAGAACAGAAAAGATTTCTTAGAAATTTAATTCTGTTTGGCGCAGATGCCCCAGCGCGTGACACGTGTCGCGCAGCGCAACGGCGCTAGCGCAAATGTGCTGACACGTGTCGCGCAGCGCAAAGCGCAGCTCAACTGCGCTAGTGCATCTGCGCTGACACGTGTCGCGCAGCGCAGTGCTTGCCCAGCTGAAGCGTTGCTTCATTAAAATAGAGCTTTGCTCTGATTGGGCGCGCCTTCTTGGACGCTGCGCTGACGTATCAGCGCCAGACACGTGGCGCGTTGCGCCCGGGATTTGAAGCGTTGCTTCAAAATTTGAATTTTGAATTTCCAGCAGAGCTTTGCTCTGATTGGGGGAAACAAATGCCCCCCCCACCGTTGCGCTCACGTGGCGCGCACGTGAGTGCAGCGGTGGCAAGCCCCTGACCGTTGGATCAAGGGGTGAGCTGAAGGGGCGCAAGCGCCTTTTTAATAGGACCTATGGCCCTTTAGAAAACTTCACCATTTTCTAGATTTTGATTTCAGAGCTTTGCTCTTGCTTAGAACTTCAGAGCTTTGCTCGTTTCCACAGTTAGAACACTTTTAGGTAAAATTAATTTAAATCAGATTAATTTAAATCAATCTTAACCAAAAGAGCTTTGCTCTTATAGATCTTTTGATCTAAAGAAATTCCCTTTGAGGTTTCACCAACAGAGCTTTGCTCTCATGAATCCATAGATCTATAGAGATCTTGTTCATGGGTTTTAACCCATGAGCAGAGCTTTGCTCATGGATCCAAAAATAGATCTTTTTGATCTAAAAACGAAGAACTTCTAATAGCCTTCAAAAGATTTTAATTTCTTTAGGAGTTTTAAATAAATTTTCTCATCATCATCACAGAGCTAGGCTCTTTTAAGGAATCTTATTCCCCTGAGACCAGAGTTTGACAAGTGTCACTCTGTGACAGAGCTTTGCTCTGAAAGAGGAGATTTTCTCCTTGTCTCTAGGGATTCTTTATTAATGGGAATGTTTTCCTGTGGACCAACTGACAATCTCATCCGATGATGAGATTGTCCTATTAACTGATGTACTGTCATCCAGATTTTGTGGGTCCCCCTTTGGTCCCTTACTCACTGCACTGTTGTGTGGTGTAATTAATTAATTTTGATTTTAATTTAATTAATGCATTTTCTTCTTTAAACGCCAAACGTTGGGATTACAACACTAATTGCTAAATTGTTCTTTTGCAGCGATCATGTCTTTAGACACTTCATTCCCGTTCGTCCGCTCAGAGGAGGGGTTTCCCGAGGCGCCCTTGGACCGTGAAATTCTGGCTATGATTAAGGAGTACGACCCGGAATATAAGAGTCTCCATCTTTGGGGGTCGTGGTACAATCAGATCATCATGGGCCGACGGAGCTTCACCTGCGCGGTGCCGTCAGAACCCATCACGGCAATTCACTACGCTAGCCCACCCCCGGTGCAGTACGCCGTGGAGATGGTGGATTGGACCGCAAACAGCTTTCTTCATCCTGCTATGGATGCGGTTCCGGTCCAACGTCCTATGGTCTTGGATATCCTATGACGTCGTATTTGTCAAGGCGAGTCGAGACCCTGGGGGCAATCATATAACATTGGTCTGATCCCCCGTCATCCGATTGGCTACCTGCCATGGGCCCGGTATATCCTGTCGACGAAGAAGTCGCAGTTGATAAGATTAGGATTGTACACCGCGGTCTACGTCTCTCTCTTCCAGTATCCCTCGCTCCCCACCTGGTGGTTCAAGGCTTTCTTGGAGCAATGGAATATTCCCACCCACACTTTCCTTGCCATGGATCGGGAAGTGTCCATTTCTTTGGAGGAATTCGCGGAGGTATCCGGCCTACCGGTCATGGGGGAACACTATAAAGAGCTGCTCCCTACAGATGAGTACGTCTTCGGTGCTAAGCCGATGGTAAGGGGGATCACGCCGGAAAATGCCGTTCAACACCAATTCCCGAGCCTGATCAAGGTGTTGAACATCTACGAGTCCCTTTTTATCGAACACGGGAGTCGGGGGGTTAACTTTGAGGACTTCATTGCTCGTTTCCTTCTTCCAAGCGTCATTTCATCGGGATCTGCCAAGTTTGCCATCCTGGATGACCCTTTCGGTTTAGGTTTGGATAACCTGCCAGCGAAAGACATAGACCAAAAGGACTTTTTTCTTCCTAACTCCCCAACCATGTCTTTTGCAGAAATTGCGGCCCCTGGAATGGATGAGGAGGCTTTCTTTTTAGGATTTCTCGGACTGTGGCTGAGTTGGTTCGCGATCCCAATGCACTCTCATCGCATGCGGCCTTCCGTCTTCTACCCAGCCCACCGAATGGTCATCGGGATAAAGGTGGCTGTGGGGATCGCTGGCTTGGCGCACCTATATCATGGCCTCAGCCGAGCAGCGGATGCCAACGAGCCCGGGGTACTGCACGTGGTCTTCCCGATGCACTACTTTGCATCGTGGCTCGAGCTACACACGGCGGGTGTCTTCGGCATGCATAAAAGGCCTTCATTCTTTGACAAGTGCGGTTTTCCTCGCATTTTACAGTTGATTGGCTCATCAATCGTGACCCCTTCACCACGGGACGCCAGGGGTTTACTGCTTCGCCCTCACACCGTTGGAGTCGGGATGTCCTTTATTGATAAGGTATTAACCATTGGAAAAGCGTCCACCACTGCGGTGCGACCATTACAGGACTCCTTCAAGGATGGAGCTTCAGTGTTAACGGCCCGGGAGATCCTCCATTTGTATTCTATTAGACCGGGTTTCCTAGTCTTCAGACAGGGCGGTGCAGCAGTCTTTATGAGATATAACCCGCATCGTTTTGCCCAATAACTGGGTTACGATCAAGGGGTACCCTTGGAAGCTTTCTTACTGGAACCTGCTGTCAATGAAGAAGGGATGGAGAACGCGTTACATCACTTCATGCGCCTGAACACGGGTTCTCGTTTTTTCATCAGCACGCCGGCCTGTGCTCCACGACTCCTTAATATATATAAAGAGTGGTACAATCATGCGACGGGGGCTGTTATAAAGGAAGAGAGGCGAGTGTTGATCGACCGTAAAGAAGTACCCCCCGGCACCAACCGTAACGCTCCCTTAGCGCCAAGGATCCTGGTGGCTCCTCCTCTAAAAGATGCCGGGGGCAAACCATCACGTGCGCAAAGTCCTCCACGTGAGCTGCCGCTCCCTGATATCGCAGATGCACTTCCCGCACCCTGTGCTCCAGTGGAGACAGTGGTTGTACCCTCGCCGGAGTCTGGCGTGGGTGCGGACATCGGGACCCGTCGTCCCAAAGTGGCTGCTAAGCGGAAGTCGATCCCCCGTGAGCCTAGGGTCGGAGGGCAAAAGAAAAAGAAGTCGCTCTTCGCTGCGGACGTCGTGTTCGGCCAGGAACCCCATGCTCCCTATGCTGAAGGTCTGCTCGAATATGGGACTAACGCAGGATTAGTGATGCCGCCGCCGGACGATACAGACTTGGAGGCTGCTCTCAAAGCTTCGGCATGGTTGGCGAGGCGTGACGCGTGGTTAGCTAAGCTTGCGCAGTCAGGTAACTACTAGTCACATTTTCCTTATTACATTATATCTTCCTTATCGCCCTTGATTAACGCTTTTCTCTCCTTTCTTTCAACCGGCATCACTGATGAAGAAGCCATTGCCGCTTCTTTGAAGACTTTCCAAGAGGAGGAACGTCTTAGAGCGTCTATGGGCCTTAGTAAGTTTTAATTCATCAAGTCTCCATCTTCCTCGTGTTATGGTCGATCTAACCTCTCTCTTTTTATTGCAGAAACCTCAATGCCGTTCCCACCAAGCGACACAAATGTTCCGCCAGCCGCCGATATTCCTGCTTCCTCTGGGCCACCGCAGGAGGTTCGTCTTGAAGAGCTGATGAGAGATGCCTTAAAGGCTCTGGAGGCATCCCTGAACGAGGATGACGACGCCTTGAAGGAGGCGTCACAAAGGTCTATCGCGACAGCCCGGGAGGAAAGGAAGAGGCTGAGGCGTGAGGCGAAGGTACGCAAGGCTGCCTTGGCTATGGGAGCGGGTCCCAGCACTGTCCCTCGCGCTGATACTCCATCCGAAGAGGCCCCTGTCGCCCTATCCACTGCCCGCAGAGGGTGGCGCGCGCAGTTCGGAGCGCAAACGGTAAATCCACTTCAGGTAATGTTTCTCTCAGAGTTTTTGTTATAAGGATTTTAATATCGTTGGTCCTTATATCTCTTATCTTGCAGGGCCAAGATCGCTGACGGGCATTCCACCATATTTTTTCTTTTCTTGGAATGATCATCAAGTGACTTAGGAACGGATGAGAGAGAACCGCCAAAAGAAGAGTACAATCAACTTGCATCACAAATAGATGACTAATTTCCTTTCAACATTTTCATTTTTGTATGTCTCTTTGTTAAGGCTTATATATATTATCTTTTCTTGTATTCAGACATCTTGTTATCGGTTTGAACTCTGTGAAACTTTGAATGTAATAAATAGTAGTCGGAGTTTATTCACTTATTATTTCTTGTTACATTATGTTGCTTGTTAAATGTTTAACATATTTGTTGCGAGAATGAACCTTTTCGGAATAAATATGCCGCGGTCCTCGTCGCATACCAGTTACCGTTCTTTTGGAAAGCGGGACGTGGCACCATTAATCACATGCATAGTTGATTTTCTCCCGAGCATATTGCCGAGGCAACAATATCTTATTTTCTCTGAAATCTTCTATTATTCCAAATCCTTCCTTAACCCCACAAATCAACATAGATGTAAAGAAAGAGTAGTCCCAACGTTCCTTCCAATCCTATCCCAAATCTACCTACCTAGCCACTGAGGAGGTAAAAAGTAAATGATTCACTGATTCTGTATCTGTCTCACATATTCTGTAATACAACGGTCTTACCTAATTTCTTACGTCCTCGCGACATCACGTTTCCAGAGACCCCTCCCCGTCAATTTCCATATAATTTTAATACCCTTTAATCGTTGATTTAGTTATGAAAGTTGTATTATTATTGCTAAACCGTTAAATTTGTGACCCTGCGATGCAAGTCCAAAAAGTAACGAAATCATATAATTTTTTGTGTGTACATTTTTTGAATATTTTGATCAGGGAATGGTGTCCATCAATAAACATAGATATGGAAAGTAGACTTTTTACCAATATTGGAGAGGGACTCTCTCTTATGACACAAATATCCACTCGTTTCTCAATCTTTTTTTGTAAGAGGTTTTTTTAATTAAAAAATATGCGAATTATTGACTAAACTCAATTTCTACAAGGAGCACAAATTAAGCTAATTAGCTAAGCCTTAAAAGTAAAAAGAACCTGAAAAGTTATATAAATAGTTAATTAATAGCTTAAGATATTTATGATGCCTACATCACCATTAGACTAATCTCACATCAACCTTTTTTTTTCCTGACTGAATTACAAATGAATATGTCATATATATAATATTATTCAGATATTAGGGAATCAAATCCTCTTGAAAATATTAATAACTAAAACCCACTTGCTTTGCAGTAGCTATAGCAAGGATTGGACACTTGATTTGGGAAAATTATTTCTATGCCGATTGTATACAAAGACAAAATCAATATGCAAGTGCTTATATGGTGCAAAGCATTTGCAAGCTCTTAGATGATTTTGGAATTTGTGTAGAGAAAGTCATCCAAGAGTCTGCAAGTGATTTGCATCATGCAAACCCTCGCATAGAAGTTTTTTCCGTATACATCCCAACAAGAGAGAGAAGAAGTCGATTTGTGGGCTCCACAAGCTGTCCAAAACTGCTCGAAACTCTCCTCTCGTTCTCACCTCCTGCCCGGATGTATTACACCTGGCACACCAAGTAATTTCTCTCTAATTTGGCCCTATGTCGACCTATAGATTGAAATTTCTTTATCTTTTTTTTAAGGGTTTTTACTAAATGGTTCATCAAAACTTGGCTAATTACTTAAACACCTCCCAATATCTGGTAATTATTTTTTACTCCCAAAACTCTAAATGATTTCTAAAAAGTCCGTCTACTTGCTAAAAAGATTTTGTTTCTTTCATTCCGTTAGGTATCTAATGGAGGGATGTCAGGGCTAGGTTTTAAACCCTCAAAGCCTTCTCCTACATCTAAAATCTCCAAGTTCGGTTCCAAATCAAATTTAGGGTAAGGAATTTGTTCTATCAAAACTCGAATCGCTATGGAAATATGATTTTTTTTTTCTCAACCTTCTCTTCACATGCACAAGTGGAATACAAATACGGTCAGATTCGCAAGCTAAGGATAAATGAAAAAACTAAATCTAAGAACGAGAAGTCGAGCTAATTGGGGAGAGAGCTTTGAAATATAAAAAAGATCGATTCTCGAATGGAGTCGAGAGTAATTGAGGAGGTACTAGGTTGCAGCGTAGACTGCGCTCTTATCTTACGAAATTCATGACTCGGTGTCATTATCTTTGGATGTAAATTTTGAAGGGGAGTAAACAGTAAAAATTTAAAGGATTTAGGGAGTAAATAGTAATTATCAAGTATCGTGGGAGATTTTAGCAATTACTCGTGTTTTGAAGTAAAAAACCCCTTTTTATGAAGAGTTAAATGGATATATAGCATCCATGCTTATTTTTTTGACTACTTTTTATTATTTTAAAAAAAACACAAATCCCTTATGAAGTCTTTTTTACTGCAATGTATTACGACTGATTATTCAATCGAAAATCACTCATTTTTACATGTATAATACAACTATTACGATGGCTTGTACGGTTTTGGCAGTTTGGGCATTCATATGTTAATCCAAAGTTCGTATATCTTTACTATTATAACGACAAAATCTAAGAGTAAAAAGAGAATTAGATGGAAAAATTCAACTAACATTACTTCATATAAAACCATGTGAGAAAGAGAAATAGAGATATTATTATGGAAATTAAAAATAAGGAAAAAAAACCTAATCAAAGTCTGGATCCCATGAACTTAGTTACAAAAAATGAATTTCCAAATATCTCATTAAATTTAACTGCCCATTTCATTATTTTCTCCACGACTATCCTAACTAACTTGGCAGAAAGCCCAAAATGGTTTATTTTTTTATTATTTAGATTTAATTTAAAATTAGTTATTTTCATCAGAAACTGTTCTTTGAATTTATTTTTGTTATTATAATATATTTATTTTGCTCAAGGTTTACTTTTTCAAATAAATTTAAAATTTTAATACTCGTGTGCATCACACCTGCAAATAAACTAATAACATATATATATGCAAACATAATAGAAGCAATTTTTGGAAATACATCCCCACTTTGGTGTTCATCATCTTGTAAAGTGTCGTCATCTTGTAGGTACGATGTACGTGTTCAAATAAAAATTATGTTTAATATTTTTAATTTGAACTCAAAAAAAAAAAAAAGATTAAAACTTACATGGTAGGAGTAGTTAATTTATTTCCAAAATGATTCAAGTAGTTATTTAATACTATTAGAGATGATTGTATAGTTATAAGTTGATTATATTTATTAAATATTTGTTTAAAAAAAACCGCATTTAAATTTTTTTTACTGCTGATGTAGCACTATTTGAGACTTAGATTAGACCATCAAATTGAAATCAATTTGGGCCCCCCAAGTTTTGTGGTTATAATTAAATAGCGTTTTTGGAAGCGTTGCACGTCATTATGGATATTTTATTAATGAATTCTTTTAAATTTAACTGTGTGGATTGCACTATTTAAATAATAATGAAGTAGTGATATAATTACTTGTGCCGCATTTATAGAATAATAATGATGTGACATTTAATTATTCATGCATTGCCCATAAAACAAGGATATTTTTTTGTTTGGTTTCTTCGAATAAATATGAAGCCACATTATCAATCAATTTCAAAATTAAATGATCCCTTCTTTTTACCTTATAGTTGTAAAGACCAGTATCACGTGTTCAAATAAAAATTATGATTAATTTTTTTAATTTGAATTCAAAAAAAACGCAGAAGATTAAAATTTACATTATGGTAGTGGTTAAACCGTTTTCAGAATGATTCACAGAGATTTTAGTAGTTATTTAAGTTCAGTAGAGATGATTGTATTGTTATAACCGATTCAATTGATAATTGTATTTATTAAATATTTGCTAAAGAAATTCCACGTTTAATTTTTTTACTGTTGGCGCTATTTGAGGCTATGTTAGACCATCAAATTGAAATCAATTTGGAAACTCTCAAGTTTTGTGGTTAAAATTGAAACAAAAAGGCCAGAGTGTTAAGAATGGAAACCGATGCTATTTCTCCTGCTATTACAAGATCTTGACAGCCCGTCTCCATATTTAAGAAAAAACTAACCACGGCCCCCTTCATGGTTCACCCATTTATCCACCGTTGAATCTTAATAGTTACTAATAGTAAGGTGAAATAATAACAAGCACTCCAAAGCGAAAAAGTTTCAACTCGTTTTTTCCATAATAGCGGACCAAGTTATTTCTATTGGAACTTTCCTATCCGTACACCGTATTCCATAATAACATTGTTAATAATAAGGTTTATTTACCGTTTACACCCTCCCAATTTTTTTAAAAAGCTAATTAAGCTATACCCTACCCCACCCCTCACCGCCCCGAGAATTTTTTTTTGCTGTTTACTTCATACCGCTCAATTTCTTCAAGTTGTTACTTTTTATCCTCCAACCAGTATGCAATCCAAAGTTAGCGTCACCATTATTAATATTTTAATAATCCCCTATTTACCCATGAACTCCACATCATTCTTCGATAACTTTCTCTTTCTCTTTGTTTTTTCACTTCTCTCTCTCATGTATCTCTCTCTTTTCGTATCGATTTGCGGATTTAGGGCTTGGATGCAGATGGGGAGCTAGGGCTTACAACTAAGAACATAAAAGCACTCCACAACTTTGTTGCTTGAATAAATTGTCGTAAAAGAAACCCAACTTCATGACCAATTTAAGCCTTTTGAGGCTTGAGGTCTAACCTTAGTTTTCGATTTGAGATCAATTTGGAAGATTTGGGGGAAAGAAGGTGTTGGAGGGTTTAAACCCCTAGGCCGATGTCCTTGTCAACCCCTTCATTAACAGAGTCGACAAATATTCCAAAAATATTCTATTTGGGGAGAGCCGGGGGTTATTAGTGGAACTGAAAGGAATTGGGGTTGTGTGGAGTAAATAACAAAAATTCGGATGATACGGTGTAATCAGCTACAAATTAGTAGGGGTAATCAATGAATAACGCTAATAATAATAGCCAAAGAGTCTTAGCTCGAGAGGCAAAAATAGTCTATGAGGTCATTGGTTCGAACCCTTCCACTTGTGTTGGTAGGGAGAAATTGCCGACCAAATATATCGCTCCATATATTACAGTTTCACTCAATTAACAAATTAAAAACCATATCCTTAAAACAAAAATCAATAAGTAAAATGCTACATCAATGGACCACATGCTAAAAATCTAAATACCGGCTAACTTTCTAGACACAGTAGATAACCGTTGCAATCAATCTGAGAGAATTTTTCCATCCGTGTTGCATGCAATGTATCAAATATTGCACTTTTCGCGGCGAATCGGAAATAATGTTGAAAACCCAAATGATGCTTCTGCATGCGTGAATTTGTGATCATATGCAAGTAGCTAAAAAGGTGAAGAGATGTGAAATAGAATTGGAAGCCAAATGCCAATCTCAATCACCATCACAAACAAATATATCACGAACCGCATCAATCAATCTTGCAAATTGGGCGCGGCGCCCCTGCGATGCAAGTGGCCCGCATGCAACACGTTTCTCTTCTTCGGTCCTTTCCTTTCCCAAGTCTTCTACGCATTCAAGTTGACTCCTTCTCCTTGACCATGAGTGCGCGTGACTGCATTATTTTTGTTGATTGGCAAATTAAAACAAGTTCCTATTTGGAGCTTTTGGAGCCGAAGAAAATACCATTATTATCAACTGTCGACACACACAGACGTTTAAGATCTGGTAAAAATGAAAATCCAGTCATAGAAATGGTTTTAACGGAGCTGTGCCCCGAACAAGGAAAAACATGGAGGACTGAGCCCCACAGGGTTTAAGTTGTGCGGGTTCTCCTCCTGCCCTTGGGTCTACATAGCGCAGCCATTGAGCCGCGGCATACCGCAGACCCATTGCCCCCCGTCTCAACCGTCCCATGCATTATGGACAGAGTGGGCAGCCATATCTACCATAATGTTAAATGTGAATTCTACAAAATCCCTACGACATAGTTTTCTTATCTAAGAGATACAGGCGTTGGAGTATTGCACTATTTGCAGCCGGCCAAACAAGCAAAATCCGGATTTTTTTCGTTACGGTCTGCTCCACTGCGTCAATACTGCGTAGTTACGATGACGATCATGTTTGAGAGAATGTTATATTTTTATATTTTAAGGATTGCACGGAGCCAATGGGAGGATGCCAGCTCAGCACTCGGTGCATGCCACATCATCACCTTAGAATGATGTGGATTAATAAAGTGATCCTGGTTGGATGCACTTTTGATGGGTTTTGTCTAAGGATGGGTCACACCCAGTATGAAAGCAGTGACCAAAGAAGGATGTAGGAATGGAATGTAGCTCAACATCTTTGACTTCCACTAAGCATCCTTCTGTGGGACCCACCAAAAAAATAATGGGGATGATGCACGTGCATAATGATATAAGAATATGGTTGCCTTATCTCTCTAAATTGAGATAGAGCCATAGAGAGAAGAATAAGAGCATATGTTTGCCGCATAATTTAAGATAGAAACGTGAACTCTCGGTCTACAAGAAATTTAAACGATCCAATCCGTTCAAGTGATTATCCAACTCTCAAATATGAAGACATCTAACCAATGCATCGATGTGTGCAAAAATGAACGTCTTTCGATAATGCAACATAAACTTCATCCGATACATATGTTAGAGGTCTTCAAATCCTTTGATTTTCAATAAATGTATATTTGAGGGTATAGTAATTAGCTTGAATGGTTCGGATCGTTCACATTTCTCGTAGACCGAGAGTTCCCGTTTTGAAAAAAAAAAGGGACCCTGTTGCAATGGATCGCTCCCCTGTATTCAACCCTGGTTAGTTCAATTATTTCTTGCTTGTACTGTTTGTTGGGCATCCTTAGTCAAACGTTGGGTCCACGGTTTCTTGTCATGTCCTCTGTTATGGTCGGTGAAAATATGAATTTCATTGATGTAAAAGCGACCCTGATTCCTAGTAACCTTGTTTTTTCATAGTAAGTCAGACACCTATTATATATACACCAATTATATTTTTTTTACAACATAATGTGCCATGAGTTGCTTGGAAAAAAGAAAAAAAGTAAATAAACAACCGATTTTTGACAAAAAATGTTATAAAGATCCGTCATATCCATTAAATGATGTTGTTAGTGTCTTTTCCTTTTGTGTTGATTTCATGACTTAATTTTGATATTATTCCTTGCCAATGTTGATAATCATAACGAGCGGTGAACACACACACATAAGGTTAATGGAGGAAAGATGCCATGGGAGGGAATTTCCTTCTATGACGTTGGAAAAATGCACCCTCCGTGAATTTTTTCGACGATCGGCATATATCACGTCCATCTTTATCATTTAAGATATGGATACACTAAATTTCATGTGATTATACTATGTTTTCACCGTTGATTTAGTTGGTGCAAAATTAATGGTTTACGACAGTAGAATTTTTTACATTGCTAATTTAAAGGTGAACAGTGGTGGAATCACATGAAATTTGGTGTATGCACATCTTAGATGATAACGATGATGATGATGGATGCCGATCGTCGGAAAAAATGATGGAGCCTGTATTTTTTCGACGCCGTAGGAGTAAATCCTCTCCGCCTCTTTTTTCCATTACTCTCTCTCTCTGTGTGTGTGTATGGAGAGAGAGAGAGAGAGAGAAGCTACTTATAATATTTGTTATCTATACATGAAGGGAAAAGAAGTTCTTATCTTGAGTGACAATGTAGTTAAAATGATTGGTGATATGTTTTGAAAGCTAACTAGCATGTTAAATTAACTGATTAGGCCGTGTTTAGATATGGAGTTAAGGATAACCGTGGTTTAGTTTCAAGTGGAGGTAGAGAGAATGCAAACTGCAGTTTGCAAGCCTCAAACTCCAAAAATGGAGTTTACAAAATTTTGGTTAGACTGAAGTTGAGATAACTGTAGTTATCTTAAGTTTTGGATTGAGACAACTTCAAAATGATTACCAAACAAGACAAAATTAGCATTTTGGAGTTTGATTTTTCTAACTCCATGAAAGTGCAGTTTAGAAAACTTAACTCCATTTCCAAATAGGGCCTTAGCTTACTCCTTTTTTTATTATATCAAAAAAAAGGCCATACCGTAAATATCTTTTAGCATGTCACATCGTCGGGGCGCGTGCCAACAATATCTTCCGATGTTATGGAAATGTCAAAGTAAGAAAAGTCTAAGTCAACTTGACGGTTTTAATTGTTACGTACATTGCACATGTACAAATTTACACTTATACCCTTGGTTGATTTTTTTCTTCTGATGGGAGACCTTTGGAAATCAAATGGGAACCCGCTGCCTCTCACTTTGGAGAGGAAAGTTTTACTGCATGTGCGGTGACGGAATCATGAGGACTAGACCGGCGGGGGCCTCGGCAAGCCTCCGATAAATGCTACGTATACTACTCATTGGATTACTATATACTTACTTTAATGACATATGTTGATAAAGTTTTCACAAGTTTACGGTCAGCCAGGTGGTAAAGACCTTGGTTCAGGTTCTCACAACTTTAGTTTTTATGAAATATTAAAGTTCATATTTAGATCTTTACAATTTCATTTCCTAAGGGTCGAAATGGTAAATTGCATTTGTGGTATTGTGGCCTTTAAAAAATATTCCATAGTATTTTTTATATGTTAGTATATTTTTACCATGATATATTTTAAACACCCCCACGCCAAAGAAATAAAAGCATGTTTAGGGGAAGTGGAAATTTCCTTTGGTGAATCTCACACCCCTAAATTTATTTCCAATTCCAATAAATAAGAGGTAAGAAAATCACCAAACAATATGAAGTTGAATCAAGAAGCATGATATGAAATATACCGGCAACTTTTATAGTGTGGCAGAGGAGAACGTGATTTGAGATGGAGTTTGGTTCATGACATCTTGGGCAGGAGTCTGATTTTGAAAAGTCTCTTTTTTATTTTTTATATGCGGCATCTTCTGTAATTTAGGCCGCCATCTTTGTCGTATGGTTCATCGCACACTCTTTAATGAAGCAGGTTTGCCAACATTGTGTTGTTTATATAAAACAACTCTCTTAGCTTAGCCTTGCAATAACCCGACGAAGAAAGGTCCTAGCTTTGGCGACCTATTCGACCAGTAGAATCTATAAAAAAAAAACAAATTTAAATATAAAGATTGTTCTGCATTTTTTATCAATCAGAACAAATCGCATTGCAAGTGCCACTATGGCCAGTTGCAAAATAAAATAAAATAATTATAAAAAAACCCTTATAACTGACCAAGAGATGTGAACAAACCCAAGTTGTTGCATCAGGTTACATCAAGTTATTCAATTATTGGTGACTAGCTAGCAATGAAATTATTGAGTACATTTATGGTTTATATATTCGAAACAGACCCAAATTTACCTTTAAAGCAAATATTTTTCACCTTGAGAAAGGAACCTATTAGCTTTCGGGATGCCTTGGAAATATTGACAAAGTTACCAATGTACTTGTTAGAGATGGCTACAATAGTGGCTGCATGGTAATATGTGTTCACGATTTTACACGCTTGTGTGTGTGTCTTAGATACAAGATGTTACTCTCGTTCAAATCTAATGATTCTAGCGATCAATGTAGAGATTATAACTTTAATTTATGACAGTCTGTACAGTATATGGTGTTACGATACTAGTAGAAGTTAATACGACTCTTATGAACAAGCGTAGCTCTTTTCTTTCGGAAAAGGTAATGGGATTTAATTAAAGGCATAATACTCTTGTCTTAATCTAAACCTACTTTGCATCAACAAGGAAGGAATACAAATTTGAAGCGATGATCATTCTTAAATCAACCACAAATTATGGGGTAGTAAACAAACAAAGTACGGAACTAAAGAGAACCCAATTCCCTCCCAAAATAAGGAGGCAGCACACGTGGACATTACCTACAAAACTTTGTACAATATTCTAGAAGATTTTTATTTTTATCCGTTTATATATAATAATTAAACGGAAAATAAAAATAAAAATAAAAATAAATGCTTAACCCAATCATCTATAGCTCCCCCATAGATTAGATGCTCGGTTGGTGGTTAACGAGAGAGATAGAAATTCGAGTCCCAATGCTGTCTACTGTCTACATCCCTTGCTAATTAACAACCAATTAGTTTACCTGAATTATACCGGGCTGGTACGAGAAGCATTACAAAGCAGTACAACGCCTAACTCAAACCTACAAGAAAAATTAATTTGAAGCGATCACTTCTGATATCTTTCTGTTAAAATCTCTAAATACAGACAGCGATATCCGATCTTGATTAACACCGATGTTAAAGGACGAAAGATTTATTCTTCCTATTTGCCAATATTCTATAAGCATGCCTACCAAATAAATAAATAGAACAGACGTTTCCATATAAACCAGATATTACCGTCATACAGAAGTGTAATATCCATCTGTTTGGCTGGTCAGAACAACCAAAAAGATCAAAGAACGTTGAAAAATAATAATTTTAAAAAATGCAAAAAAAGATTAAAAAAAAAATAGGAAGGTGTTGGTCGTCATTATTGACACTTGTAGGGTCCATAGGGCGTAAATGGAGAGTCCCTAGTGCTGACCTTAGTCTATATGGACAATTACTAAAATTTGTCACATACCCCCCTCATTAATTATCCCTCACTTTTTTCCATTCATTTTAGGCTCTATATATAGCAAGGACCCTAACCTCACCCTCTTCACTACTCCCACCTCCTCTCTTCTTCTCCTCTCCTCAAATTTTCCTATAACTTCCAAATCTCAAAATATCAATGGAGGTCTCTATAGACATCAACCCCCCAAAAGCTCAGGCAGGCTCCAAATACTACGACGAAGATGGAAAACTCAAAAGAACAGGTTTAAAAATTAAAGAAAAAAGAATCATATAAAATAAACTGAACAAAAGCTAATTCGATCATCGATCGTTTTCTTTTTCTTTGCAGGAACTGTGATCACCGCGAGCGCGCATATAATCACAGCTGTTATAGGATCAGGAGTCCTTTCGCTGGCCTGGGCCATTGGCCAGCTTGGTTGGGTAGCTGGCCCTGCGGTTATGATCCTCTTCGCCTTCGTCATTTACTACACTTCTTCGCTTCTCGCCGATTGCTATCGCCACGGCGATCCTGAGACCGGGAAAAGGAACTACACTTACATGGACGCCGTCCATGCGAATCTCGGTGAGTTGTGCGGAGATATCTCTACTGTTATAATGCAAACACAAAAGGTACACCTGGCGGCACTTCCAATTTCAAGTCAAAACGAAAAGGTTATACTTAGAATTTATTTGTCTTAATAGGCTGAGTTATACTAAAATAAACCTAACTGTAGCTTATAAGCACTAAACTACCATAGTCTTTTTATGACAGGGCAACATTTAAACGTATATTGGTAAAGAGAAAAAAAAGAGACTTCCTTAAAACCAAAGGTGTAGGGAGTTCACTTTAATTTAAAAAAAGTTCAAGGTAGTTTGTTGAAAATCCGCGATAGTTAATGGTAGCTAGGGTTCAACCCTTTTAGCAAGAAAAAAATATTTATAAATGCCCGCTGGTGTGCGGTTTCGCTTATGAAATTCTTTTTTTCATGGATTTTGACAAACAGGCGGATTAAAAGTAAAGTTTTGCGGATACATTCAGTATCTGAATCTCTTCGGTGTGGCCATCGGATACACCATAGCTGCTTCCATTAGCATGCTGTAAGCATTCATATTCCAATCCAAATTGTTCATGGTTAAATAGATTGAGATGGTGGTTTTTGATTCTGAATTTGGATATGAATTTTGAAACAGGGCGATTAAGAGATCGAATTGCTTCCATGAGAAAGGGCATCAGAATCCATGTCATTCAAGCAGCACACCGTATATGCTCATATTTGGTGCCACTGAGCTTATCTTCTCGCAAATCCCGGATTTTGATCAGATATCGTGGCTATCTATTGTTGCCGCTGTTATGTCCTTCACTTACTCCACCATTGGATTGGCTCTCGGCATTGTTCAAGTTGTCGGTGCGCTTTCAGAATTAGTTTTTTCTATTTTCTCTACATAATTTGAAGAAGATCTGTATTTTGTATTAAATTTCGATGTTTTCCGAACAGCGAATGGTGGAATAAAGGGAAGCCTGACAGGAATCAGTATCGGTGCTGTTACTGAGACCGAAAAGGTGTGGAGGAGTTTGCAAGCTTTTGGGGACATTGCCTTTGCCTACTCTTACTCTATCATCCTCATTGAAATTCAGGTATTTTTGTTTTTCAATCCCTATCTGCAATTTTTTATTTCAAAAGACCGCCGGATGATTATTAAATATAAAGTTTTAGTTATAAAATCGGTAGAAGAGAAATAGAGGTTTTTGGGACATACAATAGTTTCCAAAGCGAAAAGGAGATAAAAGTTGGATCAAGATACCTTTTTGGGACAAAAAATATTGTTTTTTCCTATATGGGAAAAAGGTAGGAATGATTTTTTGCGATACAAATTATCGTAGATTGAGTTATATATGTGTGTTTTATCGTAGAACATTAACTCACAATTACGCATGTTAATGTTCTTGTAGGACACAATTAAAGCTCCGCCGCCTTCAGAAGCAAAAGTAATGAAAAAGGCGACCCTCCTCAGCGTCGCTGTCACCACCTTCTTCTACCTCCTCTGCGGCTGCCTGGGCTACGCCGCGTTCGGTGACGAAGCACCAGGCAACCTCCTAACAGGTTTCGGGTTCTACAACCCGTTTTGGCTTCTGAACATCGCCAACGCCGCCATCGTCATCCACCTCGTCGGAGCCTACCAGGTCTACTGCCAGCCGCTCTTCGCCTTCGTCGAGAAATGGGCCTTGAAAACATGGCCCGAGTCAAAATTCATCACGCGCGAAATCCCACTAACTAAATATTTCAAGCTCAATCTTTTCCGACTCATTTGGAGATCCGGGTTTGTGGTTCTGACCACGGTCATATCGATGCTGCTCCCGTTTTTCAACGACGTCGTGGGTCTGCTCGGGGCATTGGGATTCTGGCCGCTTACGGTGTATTTTCCGGTGGAGATGTACATTGTTCAGAAGAAGGTGAGACGGTGGAGCACGAAATGGGTGTGCCTGCAGACGCTGAGTGGTGCTTGTTTGATCATATCGATCTCTGCTGCGGTCGGATCGATCGCCGGGGTTATCTCGGACCTAAAGGTCTATAGGCCGTTCACCTAGTGACTAAGTTTACGACAGGAAAGTCGTAGACAGAGAGATAAATACTCTGTTTTGTTAGTGTTGCTGTTATATTTCAGGTTTCATGTTGTAACTTTTTTTTAAGAGTTGTTTTTAATTAATCAAATATATATATTGAAGCTATGCTGATTTCCGACCAAATATCTTTCATATATGTTTTTTTCCTTAGATTTTTTTTTGATGTGAAAGCTCAGCAAGGTATGTGTAGAGCAAGTGGGCAGAAGAGTTGGAGCTTTGAGTTAGGTTGGGATGCAAGGTGGGGGGATTTTGTTTCTTGTAAGCTAATTTGTTTTCATTAAAAAATGATGACGAAGATGATTATCCTTCACGACATGTTAGAATATAAATAATATATCTGATGAGGCTCGATATCGGTGATTCTTCAGATGCTGACACGTTGTAGATGACGTGTCCCAGAACCTACAAAAAAGGATCAAGAACTTCAGTTAGGATCAGGCATCAGGCCTCCGGCCATGGGAGTCTCCCGACCTTCGGTGGCCTTCTAGACCACCCCCGGCTCGCCTCCGAGCTATCATAGAACCAAGATGCCTCGGCCTTCCGCTCGTGCCCGAGCCTTCCGCCGAGCTCATCTTCCTCGATCTCGTCTCGACCGGCTGATCATAAGCACCTCCGCAAATCTCGCCATGCGCGAGATATCCGCCGCCCATGATCCCGCGTTCCACGCCATCACGATCCCCCATTAACGAGCCTATCTCGTCATTAATGCGGGATCCCGCCTATCACGCGGGCGTGACACCAGGGGCGTAACGGCTGACATGATTCTCGCGCTAGCCTACCCATTACTGCCGCTATATAAACCCATCTCTCAGACGATCGAGGTAAGCCGCTTTTACTCCATTAGGCCGTTACTCTGCCAAAGTACTCCGTCTAACTTGATCGTCGGAGGGTCCTCGGTGGCACAACCACCCCGTGACTTCTTTGCAGGTAGCTCTTTGCAGGTAGCTCGGCCCCAACCAGTCAAAACCCATTGAGATCCACACGCTCCAGGAGTCAATTCTCCAGCTCAATCTCAGCCGTCCATCAGCGCTCGCAGCAGATCAACGGAAGATAACATCTGAAGGAGATCCAGAGATCCATCAGTTGGCGCCGTCTGTGGGAAACTAGTTCCACTCAACCAAAAGTTCATCTTCCGATCTCGACTACATGGAAAGCGGTCACCGCGACGATCCAACCACCAGCCGCCGTCCTACCCGCAGCGGAGATAAGGGAGAATCCCCTCCTCCCCCGAACGCCATTCACGCCCTATCCGCGCGGATAGATCGCCTCACGTCCGTCGTGGATCCACTCATCCGTGTCCAAACGGCTTGGCAAACTCCCCAGGTTGCCGCTCCCCCTCCGCGGGACCGGGACCCCAATAGAGGGAGAGAAGACTCTGCCCATGTTGGCACGACCTCACCGCCTCGTTGTCTCCGGCAGCCTCAGATCCCCCGGGCCGACATATTCAATGACCCGGTGGACGCCGCATAGCTTAACTCCGAGGTCTTATGCCAGAGCGCCTCGCCCCGAGCCCCGTCGCGCCCCTGTCCCTCCCGAGGAGGTGTCTGTCAGCTCTCCTACACTCAGGCATGACCGACGCCCCCTCCATCGACAGGGTCGTGCGCACGGGACTCGCCACGGCAGCTCGAAAATGACCTCGCCATGAGACCTGAGGAACGTCATCGAACGGAATTGGGGCCGTGGCTGCGCAGAGGTCTCCGGCAGCAGAGGCCAAAAATCGGAGTATGCCGACTCATCGGGATACCACTGCTGACTCGACGCCCTCGAAAAGAAGATTGAAGGTATGCATCGGGAAGGTTGTCATTCGAGTGACGGGGATAAATATGCTGCTGACTCGCTCACGAAGCCCTTCACCGAAGAGCTACTCGCCGTCCATGTCTCATCCCGGAACAAGCCCTCGAAGGTCTCACTCTTTGACGAGAAGTCCGATCCGAAGGACCATTTGGACGCGTTCATAGCCGGGATGAGTTTCCAGGACTATTCCGCCGCCGTCCAATGCCGCGCTTTCCCGTCCATTCTCATCCGCTCCGGACGAGACTGGTTCCGAGGACTCGCGCCACGCTCAATCTCAACTTTCGATGAGCTGGCCACCCAATTCCTCGGCCACTTCGTCGGGAACAGACGGCAGAAGCAGGCCGTCGACCATCTCTTCACAATAAAGAGCGGGAACAAAGAAACCTTCAAAGGGTACGTCACCCGCTTCTACAATGCCCTCCTCGAAGTCCCAGAACACCGGGACGAGAAGGTCATTACGGCACTTAGGTCGGGTCTTAGGCACAAGGAGTGGTTACGCTCCTTTGCATTAGCGCAACCTAAGACCATGGCCGAGGTGAAGGTCTGGACCGAACGTGAGATCCAGCTTGAATCCGAGGTGAACGCCAATCTTCCCCGGACAGAGCAAACTGATCACAAGAAAAGAGCCCGGAAAGAGAAAAAGAAGATTGAGCGGCCGAAGCGCTACTCCCCGAAGTTTCAGGAGTACACCCCGCTCAACGTCTCCCAGACGGTACTGCTGGAGGAGGCTAAGGGCGAGAGGTTCTTCAAACTCCCCCTAGTCTCGCGCATGGCGGAAAAGCGTACCCGGGACCCCTACTGCGGCTTCCACAGGTCGCAGGGCCACTCTACGGAGAACTGCAAGCAGCTCTGAGACTACATCGAGGAGCTAATCCGCTCAGGGCACCTAGCAACGTACTTGCGGGACAAGCGGCAAGCTGACCATGAGCAAGAGCAACGTCCCCCTTCCGGTGAATTAACAATCGGCCAAATCATGGTCATGTCAGCGGGGGGTACAGCGAATACCTGCGGGGCTTAGCACCCCTCACCGATCGAGGGGGCTGACGGCCACCCGAGGAAGAGAGCCAAAGAAGCCGAGCCAATCGTTTTTACCGACGCCGACCTCCACGGTATTTCCCTGCCTCACAACGACCCGCTGGTGATCACAGCTCGGGTCCACCGCTACGAGGTGCAGAGGATATTGGTCGACTCAGGAAGCTCGGCAGGCATCCTCTTTTACGACTGCTTTCTACGCATGGGACTCACCCTGTCGGACCTAAGGCCGACTAACCACGTTCTGTCAGGGTTCACCAACCACTCCATCTCAGCGGAAGGGGTAATCACTCTCCAATTTAGCATCGGAGAGGCCGGCCGTACGCACACCGTGCCTGTGGAATTCATCATAGCGAGAATCCCGTCGGCCTACAACATCCTCCTCGACCGCCCTACACTGAACTCCCTCAGGGCACAAATATCGACCTACCACCTGGCGATGAAATTCCCGCTCGACCAAGGCGGGATAGGTCGGGCCTACGGAGACCAACGGACTGCAAAGGTTTGTTTCACTACAACCTCTACGTCTGAGAGGCCAAACAATGATGTTGAGGGTGAGGGTGACATCAGGGGTTTTCTGGACACTCGGGACGAGCAAAAATAGGTCTGAGGGACCCCGGTGGAGCCACTGACAGAAATCCCCCTCATAGAAGGGGACGACGAACGAATCGTTCAGATCGGGTCGCTTCTGACAGGTACTCAGCGAGAGGACCTCATTCATTTCCTCAGAAACAACTCTGATGTGTTCGCCTGGGCACCTGCTGACATGCCTGGGATCGACCCCAAAATCATATCTCACAAGCTCGGGGTAGATCCTACGGCCCGACCCGTCAGGCAGAAGAAGCGAAGCTTCGCCCCGATCAAGCAAAAGGAGATCGAGGACAAGGTAGACAGGATCCTTGCCACGAACTTCATTCGGAATGTGCCATACTCCGAATGGTTGGCAAACGTGGTCCTGGTCAAAAAGTCAAGCGGGAAGTGGCGCATGTGCGTCGACTTCACCGACCTCAACAAGGCCTGCCCGAAAGACAACTATCCCCTCCCTCGGATAGATCAGCTCGTCAACAGCTCGGCAGTCCATGAGCTACTTAGCTTCATGGATGCTTTTTCCGGCTACAATCAGATCCGTATGAATCCGGCGGACGAAGATCTCACAGCATTCACAATGGACTGGGGGGTATACTGCTACAAGGTAATGCTTTTCGGCCTCAAAAACGCCGGAGATACATACCAACGCTTGGTCAATCGCATGTTCAAACTGCAGATCGACAGGAACATGGAAGTTTATGTCGACGACATGCTCGTCAAGTCGGTCTCATCGGTTGACTACGCTAAGGATCTGGGCGAGGCATTCGACGTCCTCTGCAAGTTCAAGATGAAACTGAACCCCGCCAAGTGCGCATTCGGGGTCACCGGGAGAAAGTTTCTCGGTTTCATGGTCACTCACCGCGGGATCGAAGCTAACCCGGAGAAAATCGACACCATCCTCAACATGGCCGCGCCCAAGACTAACGTCGAGATCATGCGGCTGACAGGACGGGTAGCCACTTTGTCACGTTTCATGTCGAGGTCTGGAGAGAAGTGCCTCTTGTTCTTTAAGGCTCTAAGGAAAATTCCAAGGTTCGAGTGGTCGGAGGAGTGCCAGACCGCCTTTGACCAATTGAAAAGGCACCTTGCGACTCCACCGTTGCTCACCCAACCGGTTGAAGGGGACGAGTTATCGCTATATCTGGCGGTATCCGACCAAGCAGCGGGCTCAGTGCTCGTCCGAGAGGTCGACGGAGTCCAGAAGCCGGTATACTATGTGAGCCACGTCTTTATAGACGCAGAGACGAGGTATCCAGCCATAGAGAAGATCGTCTTGGCACTCATCGTGGCTTCAAGGAAGCCACGATACTATTTCTAGGCGCATACCATCCTCGTTCTTACCGAGCGCCCTCTAGGGGCTATCCTCGCCTCACCCGAATCCTCTGGCCGCTTGGAGAAGTGGAGGTGGGAGTTGTCCCGGTTCGACATAAAATTCTGCCCGAGGTAGGCCATCAAAGCAAAAGCCCTGGTCGATTTTATCATCGAGTGCACCATCCCCAGCAAAGGGCCGGAGTCCACGCCAGGCCCCGCAGCTCAACCCTCAGTTGATAAGAAGCCCGACTCCATCCTTGATTGGATCCTTTACGTCGACGGGTCCTCGACCGAGGAAGGCTATGGTGCCGGCCTCATCATTCGGGGCCCGAACGAGGCTGAAATGGAGTATTCTCTAAAGCTCGGGTTCAAGGCCTCAAATAACGCGGCGGAATACGAGGCCTTGCTGGCTGGCCTGCGCATAGCTTCCGGACTGGGGCTGAAAACGATTCGGATCCGCAACGACTCCGCCCTAGTCGTTGGCCAAGTGACCGGCCGATTCGAGGCGCGGGAGCCTCTGATGGTGAAGTATCTGGCCGAGGTAAGAAGATTGCAAAAGGACTTCGACGAGGTCCAGGTAGAGCAGATCCTCAGACAGCTCAACGCCTAAGCCGACGCCTTGAGTAAGCTGGCTTCATCCTACTCGGCCAACAACAAGAGGAGCATCCTCTTCGAGGTCTTGCCACGGCCCAGCGTGGAAGACGGGGCAACAATACTTCAAGTGTATACAGCCTGGGAAGAAGACCGGGACTGGAGGAAACCCTTCGTGGAGTTCCTGAAGGAAGGTACTCTCTCAGAGGATCGGGGAGAAGCCCGCCGTCTCCGAGCCAAGGCTCACCACTTCGTCTGGAGCAATGGGAACCTGTATAAGAAGTCCTTCACTCAGCCCCTGCTCCGGTGCGTCGACCCCCGCGAAGCCGACTACGTCCTCCGTGAGATCCACGAAGGGGTCGGCAGCGCGCACCAAGGGACCCGAACCTTAATCCGGAAGGCATTGCTCCAAGGGGACTACTGGCCGACCATTCATTAGGACATCCAGAAGTTCGTCAGGAGATGCAAGATCTGCCAACTCCATGGAAGTATACCACGTCTTCCGGCTACCGAGCTAACTGCCATAACCTCCCCGTGGCTGTTTGCCTAGTGGGGAATGGACATAATAGCCAATTCCCCACCGGTACGGGCGGGCACAAGTACGTCCTCGTCGCAGTGGACTACTTCACGAAGTGGATCGAGGCCCTTCCCATCCGGAAACCGAACGCCACCACGACTATTAAGTTCCTGCAGAACAACGTGATACTCCGGTTCGGCATCCCAAGGTGTATCATCACCGACCACGTGACAAATTTCGAAAACGAAAGAGTGAAGGAATTCTGTAGCGAGTATCATATCCTCATGAAGTTTGCCGCGGCCGCACATCCCCAATGCAACGGGCAAGACGAGGTCACCAATCGGGACGTCCTCCGAGGTCTCCGGACACGCCTAGAAGGATGCCAAGGAAGTTGGGTCGAGGAATTACCCCGGGTCCTATGGGCCCTGCGCACGTCGAAAAAAACCCCCACCGGGGAGACCCCTTTCAGCCTCTGCTACGGTATCGAGGCAATGGTTCCAGCGGAGATCGGGCTCCCCAGTCACCGGGTTGAGTATTTCGACGACGAAGCGAACACCTCAGCCCTATGAACTAACCTGGACATATTGTTAGAGAAATGAGATCGGGCTCAGATCAGAGCTGCCGCCTATCAACAGCAAAACGCCCGCTACTACAACGGGCGAGTCAAGCGTCGCTTCTTCAAGACCGAAGATTTAGTCCTAAGGCGGAACGAGTTCGTCGATCAAGGAAAGCTGCATAAACTTTCCCCAAAATGGGTCGGTCCTTTCCTCGTGTCCGAGGTCCTGCCCGGCGGAGCCTACCTCTTGCAATACGCGGATGGGTGCAAGTTTCCACGACCTTACAACACTGAGAAGCTCAAACTGTACCAATGAAAAGAATATCTACGAGCGTGTATTTCTTCTTTCACAAAGGCAATGTAAACATTTCTAAAGTTCTTTCTGTTTATGTAATAAGAAAGGAACAATAGGACATTGCAAAAAGAAGAGTTTTATTTATTCCAAAGGGTACTATTGGCTCCTCAGCCTTACAGAAAAATAAAGAAGAAACATTTACAGCAGAGGAGGAACGAGATCGAGGAAGTACTCCTGATAATACTCAGAGTAGATTTCCGCTAGCCGGACCCTAGCCTTTGCTGCCCGCTCCCGCTTACGCTGCGCACGAACCCGGGACGCCACGGAAGAACCCGACGCTCTGCCCTCCGCGTCCTGGCTCACGATGTACCTCTTTTTGAAGCACTCCAGAATGAGGGCCAAGGATCGGTCATGCCTGGCCTTCGAGATAAGGCTGAGCAAGAAGATCGAATGCACCTTGTCGAGCACTTCGTCCAGGAACTCCTCGGAGAGAGGGTTGTCCAACCCCGGGGACCTCCTCCAAATTACGTACATCAACAACTGTAGGAAGGATGACCTCCGAGGAAGAAGCCGACCGAAGTGACCCTCGAGACATTGAACCACTCCCCGGTATCCATCCTCGACCAGGGATTGGTTATACACGGAGACGTTGTCGAAGGTAATGATCTCTTCGATCGAATACATGTGCCCAGTCATCTCATAAAGCGATGCCGAAGAAGTTTCCGTCTCCTTCTCTATTTTTAACCCTAAACGGAATCCTTAAGGGCCCAGATTCGCGCGCGAATCCTGGGATCCTCCAAGATTGCTCCAATACCGCACCACCACGTGGCAGAACTGACGCGGCTTCCCGAAATGTTACGTCTCCCCCAAGAATTCCTGGCACGTGCCACCTGTGACGGTTTCTCCTCCCAATGCTCGCGGACCAACGAAGGTTAGATTGAACCTCGCGGATACACCGAGCAGCTACCCTGCTCGATCCATCCTTGGCGGGCCACTGCTTATGTTCTTTGGGCGAGGCAATGTAATTTCTTCTAAGTTCTTTTTATTTAAACAAACAAGAAGGGTAAAACAGTCGAGCATTGCAGAAAAGAAGAATTTTATTGATTCAAAAAGGTATTTTAGGCTCCTCAGCCATACATTCAAAAAAAGAAAAGAAAAATTACAGTAGCGGGGGAAGGGGGTGCAGGAAACATTGCTCATGGTACTCCGAGGATATTTCCACCAGCCGAGCCCTCGCCGCCTCAGACCTCTGCCTCTGGTGCCGTCCGCGAACGTCGGCGTGATGCTTTAATTGGTAGCACTCGAGAACGAGTGCCACTGAGCAATCCCGCCGAGATCAGGACGAAGCGGCACAGAGACCTCAGCTTACCAACCGCCTCGTCCTTCAGCTGCTCGGAAAAGGGGTTGTGCAGCTCCGGTAATGCCCTCTAGATTGAGTACATCAACAACTTGAGCAGGGATTAGCACCGGGGAAGCAGTCGGCCAAAATGATCCTCTATGCGGCTTATGACTATTTGCACCGTATCCTCGGTACAGTATTGGTCGTACAGGTACACGTCCTCGAAGTTTATGATATCGGGGATGGTGATAGGGAAGTCCTCCATTCTTATGATTTGGGTATGAAGAAAGGAGTGATCAACGCTCCCTCCTTTTTATTGCCCCACAATGCCCCAAGGATCCAACAGTCGCTCGTCTCTTCCACTGCCGTACCGCCACGCGGCAGATATCTTGCCTTTCTCGGCGAAATCGGAACGGCGCGGCTCTTACGCTTCGCCCCCCTGTGCGTTCATGACACGTGTCGCCCGCAACGGTTACTCTTCCCGATGTTCACACACTGGGGAAAGTCGTACAGAACTTCGCGGACCCACCGAGCGGCTACCCTGCTCGGTCATCCCTGGCTGGTAGTTCCCTACCCACCGACGCCAGGGATCTAAGCCATCGCCAAGAGGCAACCGGGCAGCAACCCTACTCGGTCCATCCTTAGCAGGCCTCTCTATGCCCTTCCGTGCTAAGGATCGAATCCCTCACCAAGAGGCAACCGGGCAGCTCCCTGCTCGGTTATCCTCGGCTGGTAATTCCGTACCCCACGACGCCAAGGATCAAATCCCTCGCCAAGAGGCAACCAAGCAGTAACCCTGCTCGGTCCATCCTTAGCAGGCCTCTCTATGCCCTCCCGCGCTAAGGATCGAAGCCCTCACCAAGAGACAACCGGGCGCCTCCCTGCTCGGTTATCCCTGGCTGGTAATTCCTTATCCCACGACGCCAAGGATCAAAGCCCTCGCCAAGAGGCAACTAAGCAGCAACCCTGCTCGGTCCATCCTTAGCAGGCCTCTCTATGCCATCCCGCGCTAAGGATCGAAGCCCTCGCCAAGAGGCAACCGGGCAGCAACCCTGCTCGGTCCATCCTTAGCAGGCCTCTCTATGACCTCCCGTGCTAAGGACCGAAGCCCTCACCAAGAGGCAACCGGGCAGCTCCCTGCTCGGTTATCCCTGGCTGGTAACTCCTTACCCCATGACGCTAAGGATCAAAGCCCTCGCCAAGAGGCAACCGGGCAGCAACCCTGCTTGGTCCATCCTTAGCAGGCCTCTCTATGCCCTCCTACGCTAAGGATTAAAGCCCTCATCAAGAGGCAACCGGGCAACTTCCCTGCTCGGTTATCCCTGGCTGGTAGTTCCCTACCCACCGATGCCAGGGATCAAAGCCCTCACCAAGAGGCAACCGGGCAGTTACCCTGCTCGATCTATCCATGGTTGGTAATTTCTTACCCGTGACGTCAAGGATCAAAGCCCTCACCAAGAGGTCACTGAGCAGCTACCCTGCTCGGTCCATCCTTGGCTGGTAATGTCTTACCCCATGACGCCAAGGATCCGAAGCCCTCATCTAGAGGCCGCCAAGCAGCTACCCTGCTCAACTCCCTACACGTCTTACCGAGCGATCTCCACCTCGACTTCGGGACCATGGAGATACCGTCTTTGCACACTTGGCAAGTGATATAATTCAACTCGACGTGTGATCGCTAGATGGAAAACCGACTTAACATGAAGGCAGTACTGCGCAAATATAAATGTTTACCATAAGGAAAATACGCACGCAAAGACTACTGCAAAAAGACCTTTTTATTCATAAAGTCAAAAGTCTCTACAAGGGTACTATGGGCTCCCCAGCCTAACAAAAACGTCCGGAGGCTTACAAAATTTTAGCGGAAAAAGAAAAGGAGACGAGGAAGCTCAGGCCTCAGGGCCGGGGAGAACCTCGACGAGCCACGCTTCCACTGCGACCACCGGGGCTGCATCTTCAGGGTCGGCACCCATGGCAGGAACCTCGGGGCCGGTAGCCGGGGCGACCGACTTACCCCCCACGCTCCCACCGGGGGCTTCTTCCCCTGCAGCGTTTCCAGGGGCGTCCCCCTGCGCGTCATCCTCGAGAGGGTACTCGGCCCGGAGCTTGCCGTCGGGAAACTCCGGCATCTTAGCCTTGACAGCGTCGAGGGCGTCGTGCCAAATAACACTGGCAGCTCCAGCAAGGTCGGCGTAGAACCGGTCCGACTTCTTATAGTTCTCCACCGCCTTCAACGCCCGGTCCTTCTCCGCCTCGTTCTCCCTTCGGAGGGTGCTCGCCGTCTTCTTCATGGTGGCGACGAGCACCTTGGAATCCTCCAACTGGGACTCGGCGGCTCGGGCGGCCTCTCGGAACTTTTCGGTCTCCCGATTCATCGCCGCCACCCGGTCTTCAAGGGCAGCGATCCTCTCCCTTGCCGCCTCCAGCTCCAGCCTTGAGCTCTCCTTCCATATGGAGAGCTCGCCCGCGGCCCGCATCTCCAGGGCAATTTCCTCATCCTCCATGTTGACGACGAGGGCGACGTGCTGAAGGACCTGAAGAAAAGAAAGAGGGTTAAAAAGGAAACGGAGACACCCCGATCATGCGACCAAAAATACTGAATAAAAAACCAAGTGGGGTGCGAACGCTAACCTGAACGGCCTCTTGAGCTATGGCCGCCATTTAGGCCCGGAGGGTCCCCCGAGGTATTCTTCCCCCGGCGGACCTTTCCATCTCCGAGAGCAAGCTGTCGGCGACGGAAAGCCCCAAGGGCACCTCGAAGCGAAGATCCCCATCGTCCACGAGAATCGGGAAATCCGGGGAGTGAGGCGCCGTACTATGAAACCTCTTGAGGAGCGACGCGGGAGAACCGGACTCACCTCCCACCTCGGGAGCCCGGGGCTCTTGCTCCCGAGCATGCTTTCGGACCAGCGCACGACTGGACTCGGGAGCCCAAGGCATGTTTGGGCGTCTGGATGGAGCGTCCACCGGTGGAGCCGGAGCCGACGACGGGCGAGAAGGGCCGGCGCCTCCGTCCTTATTCTCCTTCTTCACGTCAACCACTGCCGCCCGAAATTTGCTTAGGTCCATGGGTCCTGCATAAGACAAAAATACAAGGAGTCAGCAATGCCAGGAAAAAAAGAAAGAATGCACAAGTCTAAACAGGTCGCTTGATTAGCTCCTAACTTACCCGCGTAATCGGCGGGACTGATCCCGGCCCAACCGAGGGCCCGTTCAGACAGCAGCACATCAGCCCGAGGGAAAGGCTCCCACTTCGACACCGTCACCGGGTCGGGATCATTCGACCGACTCACCCGTGGACAGCTGGCCCTTTGCCACTGGATGGGCACAGGCCAATCCTCACCCTCGGGCGGTGCAATAAAGAAAAACTTCTTCTTCCATTCATGAATGGAAGAAGGTACTACGACGATCCCCGACCCGGCAGCGTCCCCCGTTGTTTTCTAAAGGAGATGTATACCCGGCTCGGCTCGCCCCTGCGAGCTCCAGGATGGTTTTTGTAACAAAGGGAGGAAACGAGGAGGCTCAGGCTGAAAGGGATCTGACTCAATCTCAACCGGACCAGGAATCCAAGGAAGATCCTCCAAGAGTTCAGCACTAGCTGGCCCGGGGCTAGCCCAAAACAATTCAACGCCGCACTCACCTCGGGGGAGAAGGGCAGACGCATTCCGACCCGAAAGGCTTCCAGATAAAAGGCAATCTCCTTGCCCCGTACCCGGTTTGCCCTCTCCCCCTCCTAGGCCAGACGAAGCGAATAGACGGGAGGAATGAGGAAATGGGTCTTGATGTTGACGAGCTCCTCCCCCCGCCTCAGCGTGGATCGCACACTAAGAACACCCGCGACCTGTTCTCTGGGGACCACCCCCGTCGCACGACCCCGGGGAGCATTACTAACCTTAACTCCCCGGGGGACTCCGACTCAGAAGCAGAAGAAGAAGCTTCAGAAGACTCCCTAGACTCTACCCGGACTACATCTACATACTCCTTGGAAAAAGACATCTAACCTGATCAAGGGGAGGTGTCCTCGGGAGTTCAAACGGAAGGAATCCGACCTGAGGGGAAGAGCGCCGAGCTAACGCAACTAGGGACGAGGAAATTATGAAGAGGTATGGGCCCTGATGGGGATCCCACCTCTATTTATAGCTGCCGGCGTACGCATCCTACGGCTCCGATCGCCTCCTGCCAAAACAACGTTTCGCAACCAACGGCTCATAGCGTTTCATCTGTCGCTCTCACACTGGGCGCGTCCCTTCGGGCGCAGGAATGCCTGCGGTACGTCTCGCCAGCCAACCAGCGCCAGACACGTGGGCTGTCGCTTCGACGAACGTACAAACGATCCGGCGCTTCCAGGAACGGGTCAGACCACTCTTGACCCGACCCAGGAACGGGTCGAGACGAGAGTGTAGGGCTAATGATGAGGTTCGATATCGGTGACTCTCCAGATGCTGACATGTTGCAGATGATGTGTCCCAGAACCTACAAGAAAAGATCAAGAACTTTAGTTAGGATCAGGCCTCGGGCCTCGGGCCCGAGGAGTCTCCCAACCTTCGGTGGCCTTCCAGACCACCCCCGGCTTACCTCCGGGCTATCACAGAACCAATATGCCTCGGCCTTCCGCTCGTGCCCGAGCCTCCCGCCGAGCTCATCTTCCCCGGTCTCGTCTCGACCGACCCACAGCGCTGATCACAAGCGCCTCCGTCACGGCTCCGCGAATCTCGCCATGCGCAAGATATCCACCGCCCATGATCCCGCGTTCCACGCTATCACGATCCCCCATTAACGAGCCTGTCTCGTCATTAATGCGGGATCCCGCCTATCACGCGGGCGTGATTCTCGCGCCCGCCTACCCATTGCTGCCGTTATATAAACCCCTCTCAGAGACGATCGAGGTAAGCCACTTTTACTCTACTAGGCCGTTACTCTGCCAAAATACCCCGTCTAATTTGATCGTCGGAGGGTCCTCGGTGGCACAACCATCCCGAGACTTCTTTGCAGGTATCTCGTCCCCAACCACTCAAAACCCATTGAGATCCACACGCTCCAGGAGTCAACTCTCCAGCTCAATCTCAGCCGTCCATCAGCGCTTGCAGCAGATCAACGGAAGATAACGTCTGAAGGAGATCTATCAATATCTCTGTTCGCTGCAACACCTTTCATTCTTCAAGACATGTTACAATATAAATAATATATCTCTGATCCCCGCAACACCTTCATCGGAGATGTTAGATATAAAAATATCTCTCCGGTCCTTGCAACACCTTTAAAGTTTTTATGCAAGAACGTTAAAATGGTTCATAGTAATTTATTTGAGAGAAAAATATATGGAGGCCTTGTGTTGGGCATCTATCTTCCGACTATGCTTTAGAATTCAACGAGAAGGCATCTGCCGTTTGAAGCAATTTTGGGGGTATATTTAGAATTAGAATTTGAAAAATACTCCGCGCATGTTGTGCGCATCACAAATTTTGACATGGTAGATTTGCTCCGTCTTCGATTATGGACCTCGCCAAAAGTTAAACCTCAAGAAAGAATTTTGAACTTTATATGTTGATATTAGCTGTGTTGCTTTATGGATCTTGCTATAACAAGATGCTGCTGCAACAAGATGCTGTCCTAGCTGCAACAACACTAGCAAAATATGACATTGTTTTCGGCGCATGTGCACCTAAATTTCAAAGGATTATCCCTATCCTTGAGCATCTAAGCTTCACTTTCATGTAAACTTGAAGCTTCTCTAAATCTGGTAAGCATGATGCTTACATTCTATCCTTGCATTCTCATCCCCACTTCTATTGCATAATTCTTTTTTCATGAGTTAGCAAATTCCTTGAAACTTCATTCAAATTGACATGTTACTTATCTGTTCCCTCGCAGTTTAGTACTCATGAAAGCTACTTCTTCGACTATATATTCTCGCCTAATCAAGACGAAAATATCGACTTCAAAGAATCAAATCAGGTTATCATCGACAACACAACAAAAGCCTGAAAATCAACATCCTTGACAATATGCTTTTGGAAATGGAAACGTGATGGTCGCTTCGCTAGCTATTTGAGAGCTCTCTCCTTTCCTTGAGTTCGTGGACTATCGACAAGCATTGTATGTGAAGAATTCGTAGAAAAATGCTCTTTTTTTTTCATTTCGTTGAAATATTGTTCTTGATGTAAACCTCCTGATTCACATATACTTTGCTTAATAGATCTTTTTTATTCGGGACTGAAAAGTATAGATTAGTGATCAAACTTCACACGTGAACGATTTGTGAATTATACTTTCTCCTCAGACAAATGCTTTCGAAAGCACAAGTAAATGATGTTTGTGTCTTCAGAGAATATTTTTTGATATAAACAATCGGATTGATTGATATTTCTCACCTCGTTCTTTAGCAGCACGCGTCATCAAACTAATTGTTGTTGTCATGAAACTAGTTACTGTTGCTTATTTTGAGAACTGATGTGATTATTTACATTTTCGACTAAATGATTTCTCCACAGAAGCTCAGAGAAGGAAATATAATCTCAATTTTTTGATGTATACATAAATTATAACATGAGATATATGGATCTCAAATATGTAAGATATAATGGCTCTATATCCTATTAAACTAAGTTTTGGGCATAAAATAAAATTGTTTATATAACTACTTGGTAATTTCATAACTCCTTGATGAAAGAGTTATATAAAGGAGTTATTGTCTATACATTTCAATCCCTGTGAACTCAGATTAGTGTATTTTCCATCAAAAGATAAACATTAAGATAATGAATTAGGCAAGAAGAAAGGGTCATAAAGGAAAATTAGAGATTCTATTTCCGATCATGTCTGGAGGTAAGTTCATGTCTCGCATGTTCATGATATTATTAAATAAGTTAATCATGTTTTTAAGTCTTACAATTGGTATCAGAGCATGGAATTTGAATTTTTTTGGGGTTTAACGTGTTAATTTGTTGATTGAGAGAATGGAATTTGAATTCTAATTCTCTGCCTATTAACTAGATTCCTAAAAGAGATGAGTTCCGATTTTTCTCTCTGTTAAAAATAGAATTTTTATATGTGTTTATTGAATATATATTTTTGGACTGAGATCCAACATGGCTTTTATATGAATTAGTCTAGAGGATTTGTAAGTTTTGACTTGTAAAATTCTTTATATTATAGCTAATTCTATGAGGCCATACTTTGTTATTTTCGATGCATAAATTCGCATCTTTTTACCCATGATGTTTAATGAAAAATGTTATTTTCTGTTTTTCACGGAAGAGTCAGGAGTATATGTGTGAGAAAAGAGTGTTGTGCAATTGATTAGTGTATGCACTCTACTCTATATGAGATTAGTTTTTAAGTTCTACTCTATAGAGACTAGATTACACTTACGTGCTCTACTCTATAAAAGATTGGCTTCTAAGCTCTATTCTATGGAGACTAGGCTGTATTTTTTCGTCTTCTTCTTTCTTCATATACTCTATTTTATTGATAAAAGAATTTCATTAAAACGAATTTGTTTGCTCTACTCTATTTGAGATTAGCTTTTATACTCTACTTAATAGAGATTAGCCTTATTTCCCCCCTTCAATTTTTATTAGCAACTCAATCAAAATTATATCAATTTATATGAAGTAAATTACATGCTAAAGTATAAATTACAGTAATCCTATGTGGTATGCATGATAAAGGACCACTAGATGTAAATGTTATTATTTTGATTGTAACAATTTTATTAAAACTTATGAAATGGCCACAGCATTCATGAGTTTTGTAATGAACATGCGACTTCTTGTTAACATTATTTCTTAAACATCTAGTATTGCAATTAATATATATATGTATGCCTACTATGCCCTACAGGGAAGTAGTTATATATGTATACTAATTAAGTTAAGACAATAAAATAGATTTTAATGGAAGAAATATCTTATACCCACATGTGAGGAGTTTATTTCATTAAAATTGAATTTTATTGATTTTAACTAAAGTTTAAAATAATGAATCAATTGTAAATATAGGATCTCTACCCATAGGAAGGTTTTAAGCCATTATTATTTTTAACTAAAGTGGATCACTCGTAGAATTAATTTTGTTTTATTTAACTATGCAGTTGTTTCTGTCCCTGTACTTAATGATATTCTTTTATTGTGTGGTGATAACTTTTCAGACTGGATGGATAAAATCTTTCTAAAGTTAGGTTGTTTAGACTTAGATTTGGCTCTTCGTAATGAATGTTCCCCTATTCCCACAGAGACTACGGAGCCAATCAAAAAGGCTGAATTTGAAAAATGGCAAATCGTCTAAGTATGATGCTCATGAAATTCTATATAAGTAGAAGCATTAGGGGATTAATTCCCGAATACGATAAAGTAAAAGATTTCATGAAGACGATTGAGGAATAATTTGTCACTTGTGACAAAACTTTAGCAACGACCTTGATTCAAAAGCTAACAAGTGCGAAGTATGCCCGCTCTAAAGGTGTGCGGTTGCATATAATGCAAGTTAGGGATATTGCTTACCAACTAAAATCCCTAAAAATTGAGATGTCTGAATCCTTTCTGGTGCATTTCATATTGTCTTTTCTTCCAGGAGAATATTGACTATTTAAGTTCTCTTACAACACACATAAGAAGAATTGGTCTGTAAATGAACTTCTAATTATGCGTGTTCAAGAGGAAGAAAGACTTAAATATGAGATTATAGAAAGTGTTAATATAACAACTCATGCTAAAAGTAATGCATTCAAAGACAAGAGAGGATTTGATCTGTCTAAGATGAAGGACAAGCAGCCTATGAAAAATAAGGAAAAGACACCGAAGTGCTTCTTCTGTAGGAAATAGGGGCATAGAAAGAAAGATTGCCTCAAATATAAGAAATGGCTTGCTAAGAAAGGTAATCTCATTTCATATGTTTGTTATGAATCTAATTTTAGTCATGTCCTTAATAATATTTGGTGGATTGATTCTGGTTCATCAATTTATGTTGCCAATATTGTAAGTGTATATGTGCTTCTTGCCGTGTCAACTACGACTATGCGGAATTAAAAACTTTAAAACTGAGCATAATACACTAAAATCCCCAGGATACAAGCCCAAACAGTATACTAAACAAACTCTAACTAGAGTTTTAGCTACCTAGTTGAAATTACAACCTTTATAGACGGTCCTTCGGGTCTTGAATGTTGACTCTTCAAGCTTCTTGGGTTGATAGAATGAGCTCTCGAAGCCGATCTTTCGTGTCAAAGACGATCCACCCGAGAATGCCGATTCAAGCGATAGCTTCGTCCGAAACAACTAAAGATCAAGTCTTGCTAAGACAAGATACTTAGAGTTGTTAGTGTTTATGCCCTATAGACCATTACTGTATCATACTAGTTTGTATATTACTTAATGGAGTTTGGGATATTCACAGTTGTATTGACAGTCTTGCTAAAAATGGTAGTATGCTACTTGGTTTGTATCTATCTTAATATGAGTATATATTTCTTTTAGCATATCGCGAATACATATTGATAGAGCCCTTAGGATCTTGCTTGACTACCAGTGTTGTGATGGCAGTTACACTAGTGGGGCTGGGTAGTCCACAAGCACATCCTTTATCAGGTCCCTAGTCGTAGGATTATCGAGACAGGGCATCGATACTTCAGAGTAGACTAGTGTGTTCGCTTCTCATCCCAGCAGGGGAAATGGTCTGTCACACAGCCATTAGTACGTTGTACTGGAGATAATATACAGGTGCTCGTTAGGTTACGGGTACACCGGATAGGACTCGTAGGGAACTGTTGGTTGGTATTATACCCGTCGTCAGTTAACAGTTCCCAGGTGACATGAGTACAACATAGTCCGCAGACTTGACACTGCTGCTTCGTCTCGAGTGTGTTTCTACTGTTCTTAGATTGCTACCCTACCACGGCTCAAAGGAGTCGTGCAAATAGGTAGCAGTTGGGTGCAGTCCCGAAGCACTTGGAGGCAGTGGCAGTTAGAAAGGATTCGTCTCTCCCGGTATTGGGAGTTGATATCGCGTTGTATTTGGAGAGCCATTACGCAAAGTCCTTGGCCAGGGCAAATGAGATTTACTTGTAGGATTTCCAGTAGCTTCTCAAGGTGTAATGGGCTTCACTCCGACACGACTTATACCGCTTTTAGGGGACTGACGCTTGCCGCCTCCCTAGGCCCGATATGCGATAGTCTTAGACGAACAGACTGGACTGTACGAAGATTGTCACATCAGGCTCAGTAGGAGTTCGGATGGATTTCCTCATCGACCTTCTTATCGACATCTACCTGGGGACCGTTACGTACAGCTAGTACCGCTTGCGGCCTGTGGTTAAACCCACTGCTTGCGTAGTGTCGAGTCTTTAGAGTCCCACACAGAGAGTTTCCCTGCTTCAGGTGAAACGATATAGAGGTCGTATGGTTTTACGACAAGGTTCAGACACATACGTGTATTATGCACGTACGATGTTTGGACAGTTTTTACTAGCGGGCTTTTGTTTAAGCCAGATTCTAGTATTGGATTATTGAATTTATACAGTCTCAGTATTTCCGTGTTTTCACGGATGGCATGGGCATTCTCGTAATTAGTCGAGAAGCTTCTAGAAGAAAGATGAGGTGGAGAGCTTAGGTGGAATTTGCATTAAATGGATTAGTGACTCGTGGAGTGATTCATCCAAATGAGTTAATGAAGCATTTATTGTTTAATGACTCATGAGATGATTCATCCAAAGTGAATTAATGAAGCATGGTTGATATTATTATATGTTATTCATTTAGATAATTATCATGCTTCATATATTCACAAATGAGTAATAATTCATTTCATTCTCACTTACACATTCTCTCTCCTCAAGCTTTCTCTCTTCAAAGACCTAACCCTAATTCTCTCATGTGTTGAGATCCAAGGGTTAACAAGACTAATAGATCCCTAATCCATCTCTATATCCTTTAGGTTACCTTGATTAGTAATCATAGCCATCTAGTTACCTCAAGTGAGAGGTTAAAGCTTGGAGAAGGAGTTCTCGGGTGGATCTTCTATCACATCGAGGAGGCCGACGAGGAGGTGAACTACAAGAACAAGAATGACTTGAATCTTTAGGTATAATCATATATCATAGTAGTTAATCACTTCTAAATAGTTGTTAGTTAGGGTTTAGCAAAGATCCGTAAAGTTAGTCGATGTTAACTTAAACAAAATAATTGTTTTACCTATTCCGCCTCCCCGCATCATGTGGGGTGTCTAACGTCGACTTACAAGAGTGGTGTAGTTTATGAAACTTAATGTTCTCTTTTAATCCCCACAACTCAAGAAAGAGGATTGAGAAAGAAGATGATGATGGCTAGCAACTAAAGAAATTTCTCCAAGTGAGAAAAGATCAACCATCCTTTCAAAATATCTCACACTCTCATTCTTATCTCTACATCACCCAAAACAAAAGAGTGGGTGGGCTTGGTGACTCATTAGGGTGAGTCACAAGCCCACACACTTCCATGTTAAATGGTGAAGAGAAGAGAGAACATCGCCCAAAACAAAAGAGTGGGCGGGCTTGGTGACTCATTAGGGTGAGTCACAAGCCCACACACTTCCATGTTAAATGGTGAAGAGAAAAGAGAGAGAGAGAGAGAGAGAGAGAGAGAGAGCGAGCGAAAGAGAGAGAGTGTAGCCACCTTACCATGATATACATAAATATACAAATACTAGTATGTGTATAATCAAGCATACTAAAACCCGTATTTATAATAAATACGTATACCGTATTTCTACCAAAATACGAATACCGTATTTGTACCGAAAATACAAAATACATGTATTCATAGTTAGAAAGAAATACATGTATTTATATCAAAGCACAAATACCCGTATTTATACAAATACACGTATTCGTATAAATACCGTATTCGTGTTAAAATACAAATACCCAAAAGAGAGCAATATAATACTGGTATCAAAACCGGCTGTCTTTCAAACCTGCTAGTACTACTAAACCGTCCGATTAAAGCACATGAATAAATACACGTGTTCAATCGAACACCCCTGCGTAAAACCATACGCAAATTACACCGTTTCACATAAATCGGGAAACTCTCTGTGTGGGACTCTAAAGACTCGACAATACGCTGGCAGTGGGTTTAACCACAAGCACGTCAGTGGCACTAGCTGTACGTAATGGCTACCCAGGTAACTGTCGAAGGGAAGATCGATACGACAACTCGTCCGAAAACCCTACTGAGCCTATAGGTGACATTCTCCGTACAGTCCGGTCTGTTCGTCTAAGAGTATCGCATATCAGGCCTAGGGGATGGTAAATATCAGACCCCTAATAGCGCAATAAGTCATGTCGGTGTAGAGCCTAATACACCTTAAGAAACTACTGGTGTACCTACCAGTAATTCTCACTTGTCCTGGCCAGGAACTTTATGTATTGGTTAACCGTACACATCGCGATATCAACTTCCAATACCAGGAGAGATGAATCCCTTTTTCCCCTACCGCCTCCAAGTGCTTTGGGACTATACCCAACTACTATCTTTTTGCACGACTCATTTGAGCCGCGGTAGGGTAGTAATCTATGTATAGTGGGAACACACTCGAGACGAATAGTGATGTCAAATCAACGGACTAATCTGTACTCATGTCACCAAGGAACTGCTAACCGACGATAGGTATAATACCAACCGGCAGTTCCCAGCGAGTCCATCCAGTGTAACTCATAACCCAATGAGCACCTGTATACTATCTTTGGTATTGTATACCAATGGTTGCGGGACAAGCCACCTCCTCTGACTGGTATAATAAGAGTATACACTAGTTTACTCTGGAGTATCAATATCTAGTCTCGATAATCCTACGACTAGGGACAAGTTTAAGAATGTGCTTATAGACTACCCATCTCCTACTAGTGTGACTGCCATCACAACGTTGGTAGTCAAGCAAAGATCCTAAGAGCTCTATCAACATGTATTAGAGATATGCTAAAAAAAACATATACACATGTTAAGATAGACTCAAACTAGATAGCATACTATCATATTGAGCAAGACTGTTATTAAATCTGTATATATCCCAAGTTTCCAAAATATAGTATACAATCCAGTACTATACAATAATGGTCTCTAGGGCATATATCACCAACAATCTCCCACTTCCACTAAGATCATGTATTGGCATATAGCAGACCTAACATCTCGAATAGCCTCTCGAACTGTGTCTGAGGGATGGCCTTTGTAAGTGGATCTATAGTGTTGTTCTCCGTATCTACTCTTCGTATCTTGATCTCTCGGCGATCCACGATCTCCCTGATTAGGTGATACCGCCTCAAAATATGTCTGGACTTGTAATAACCCTAAATTTCCTATACAAGTTTTTACAAAAACTTTTCAAAAATCCATAAAGGGGTATTTATTGCCTGAGCACAAGACTTAAGTAATTAATTAGCAATTTAATTACAAGAAGGAGCTTGTAGCTCATTGGTAATACCTTGCACTTCTGAACCAAGCCACCAGAGTTCAAATACCATGCCCCACATTTTTTTTAATATTTATTTGTTTTAAATTTTTTAGAAGCCCAACAGTCAACCCGAGATAACTCCCAAATTTCCCACTACACATGAAAATATTAATGCACCAGAGGCTACATCAGGCGACTCCCCATCTCCCCAGCCCCCGACTCGGCCGGCGGACCGGCCGATTCGGGCCGGCGCCGCCGGCCGGACTTGGTCGGTCGACCGAGTCGTCAGCAGGAAAAATCTGGCCTTTCATATTCTCAACCCCCTGCACATTCCAATTACTCAGATCGGTTCTAGAGAGCTTTTAAAACCTCCTTTACTCCATTTTTAATGATTTTTAATATATTTTTTAAAATTAAAACCCTACATCTACCTTAACCCTATAAATACACCCCTACCCTCTACCCTTTCACCCCAAAACTTTGAGCCAACTCTCTAAAAATTTGTAAGAAACTTGTGTACTTTGAAAACGAGTACGAAGCGAAGCTATGGCGAAATTCCCGGCGAACTTCCGGCGATCGTTCTAGGAGCTCTCGGCGACGAAGCGACACACCGGCGATCCCTCTCCTTCCATCTCACTCTCGATATTTTCCAAAACCCGTAAGTCCCATTTTCTACCTCTCTTTTCTATTCTAAAAATACGGATTTACAAAACCCGACGGAATCAGAACAAATCCGATTTCCAATTCGGTTTTCTTATAAAACTTCATTTCTCGTTAATACAATTATGCTTAAACTCCCTCATATTGACTATTAAATACTAATCAACCAAATTGATCAAGTTTCATTTCATAAAATGATGGCTATTTCACTTTATCGTATTTTTCATTTAAATACCACATTGTTTCAATTATACATTTAACTTCATTAAACTTGGTATACTTTTAAGGAGACCACGAGGTAATGACCTACCTCCTCACACACTCATATGCAACATAACATGATACCCTCGAGAACTTTGAATACGGGAAAACAAACATTTTCATTTAAAAACCCTTTACTTAATAAAATCATTTCAAAAAGATTTAGTATTGATACATCTTTACAAATAAATAATCTTTGAGCTAATAAAAAAAATATCTAGACTCAGCCAATTAAGGACTGTCGCACTCATTAGGATAGAGGAAGGTTGTGGGCATTCAGTCGTTTGTCTAAACCTGACTTTGTGGTGCCTAGGCTAGACAAGTAAGAAATGTAACTTTAAAATGCCCGTCTCACGGTGATTCGTGAGCGGATCTCTCCTTTCTTCACTTATACTTACCTGGCCAAATTGGCGGTGAAGAGACGATTTGAGGGATATCTCACAACTTGCCGTTTTGGACCAGTTAGGAGCAGTCTAGTTGACTTAGGAGACCCTAGAATATAGAATACGGGAAATCGACATCTTTACAAATAAATACCATAATTAATAAAACCGTTTTTTTCTTAATGATTAGTATTTATACAAATCTTTGCAAAGCACCGCTACAACCCATTTGGGGAACCCGTTCGGGATGGTGCGTATTATCGCACATCCTCGGGCTTAGTAATGCGAGATGCAGACCTCCGCAAGGAGTATTCGGTCTCGAGAGATTTGAATACGAAATCTTAAGAAAACGAGATTTCTAGAATATTATATATATACTAAAATTATTTTCATATAAATATATGTATATGTAACATAAAAATATCTATTTTGAATTATTACAAATATTCCACTTTTTCTAAAAATGTCACAAGAATCATTTTACACTAAAATACCATGAATTCCATACAAAACCAATATTACCAATAAATACCTTTATTTATGAAATTAGGATATTTTCACTAGAAATATCACAATATAAAATCTACATTCATTACAACTCTAAAGACGATTAATAAATACTTGGGGTGTATTTTGAAAAGTATATAAAAGCATTTTTAAAACCCCCTCAAGTTCTATAAATTACCCTAAGGACCCTAGTAAATATAGGTTTAAGCGGGACCAATCTCTTGAGCCTCAGGGAGCCGGAGAAGTGGGTGCTTGCCTATCTAAGGTAGACAACTTAACAATGGTGTTATCAAAAAGGTAATCGTCTTTGGAAAAAGGACACAAATCCTGCCGTCCATGTGCAGCGGTTACCGATAACATCACAACAATCAGGACTTCAATTTACTTTGAGTATCATTATAATATGACTTGAATATGATTCAAGTACAATCTATAATTTACAATCTACAATCTACAATATTCTGATTCAACATGAATCCCTATATTCAATCTACATTGACTGAACCGAATCATGGATATGCATTCATTTACATGATTCTCCAGATATTCCATTTACATGTTTATACAATTATATCCGTTTACTGATATCATGATTTTAGTCAGTCATTCAACTATACAATCTATCCAACACAATAAAACAACACAATCAAAACACTATGGGGTTTAAGGGGTAGATTGGTACGGAAGGTGTTAAAAGTGGCATGAGACAGTAAGACTTAATACACTTAACATGAATCCAGTTGTTGTTGTACCATGGCATAAACGGTTTCTTGTACTATACTTGCCTATAGTCTCTGGCATATAAAGACTCCTCTCGTATATACTAGCATTCTTCTGTACCAAACTACAAACAACAGCGTTAACACAACAATATAACAATATAATACAACTGTAAAAACTACTCTCTCTCTCTCTTACTCTCTGTCTATTCTATTTCTCCTCTTATCTTTGGGACTTACCGAGCGATCTGTTCGCTGACGACATTCTCTTTTTTTCTTCTTTGAATGTCGTCAGGTGATTTGGACCCGTCAGAGATCGAGCCCACTACTGAAGACTTGGACTAGTTCAGTGAAGACCCCGAGCTCTAGTCATTGTACACTTTCCATTCAATACTTTCATTTCTGTTATGCCATTGTTTAGGCATTGCTTTTTATTCAGTTGTATTTACTTTTCATGCATTGTACAAAAGAATGTTAATAAATAAAGTTGCTGTTCAGTTTATATCTCTTGTCTCTTGTGCTTATTTTTATATTGCTTAGATACGCTTAGTGTATTTACTTCACAGTAAATACGTAGCGGCCTTGTCGCGTCCTCTGCCCGTATACTGGGAAGCGGGGCGTGACAGGACTTTTGATGGGACCTTGGTTCCTTCGCTAAACCTATAGCCCTGTTGTTGTCACAATACAAAGGTATTGGATCAACAATGGACGGAACCATCTGGAATTCTGTAATGAACTTCTTTATCCAGACTGCTTCTTTTGCGGCGTCACATGCTGCGATATACTCTACCTCCATCGTTGAGTCAACAATGGTATCCTGTTTGGAGCTCTTCCAATAGACCGCCCTTTCATTAAGGGTGAATATATAACCCGACATGGATTTGGAGTCATCCTTGTCACTCTGGAAGCTAGAGTCAGCGAATGCCTCGATTTAGAGGTCTTTACTGCCGTATACCAAGAATATTTCCTTAGTTCTTCTCAGGTACTTGAGAATGTTCTTTATTGCTATCAAGTGCTTCTCCCCAGGGTTTGACTGATACTTGCTTACGACGCTCAGTGCGTAAGCAACATCTGGTCTGGTACATAACATCCATACATTATAAATCCTACCGCAGAAGCGTAGAGTATAATACTCATTCGATCCCTTTCCAAATCAGTTTTGGGAGATATCTCTTTGGAGAGGTGTTCCCCTCCGAACGGCGGCTCGAGACATGGGCGTCTCGCCTGAGGTTCGGGGCAGATATTATTTGGTTTTATCCGTCCACCTCTCCGAAGATACCAAGTTGATTTATGGCACCGTGAATCGGAGGTTTGGATTGATGCGGCCGATGTAGCAGACTTCGTCAGATTCCCCCTCGCTTGAGGGGTTTTTGATTGTGGGGACGCTCTTCCCTGCAGGCGCAAGCCCCTGCAGTTAATTACGCTACCGCATCGCGGTAACCACTTTCTCCTTCTCCAGAATTTCACTTCGTGTCGTGGGTGTTTGTTTTGTTTGTGGTTGTCCGTGGATTGTATACGGAGACTAATTTATGTCGTCGCCCGTAGGACGTGGATTAGTCCAAATCCGTATTTACTTAGATTTGGATTTGGTGTTTTAGTTTAAGGATACATTAGCCGTATTGAGGCTAAGATAAACTTAAATGCTCGTTAAGGATACGTTAGTCCTGTTTGAAACTAAGACCAACTTAACGGAAAGAGCGTTTAGGGGCTCTATTGTTTCAGTTTAGGGACGTAGTGGTCCGTTTAATGTATGGCCATCAGGACCCATCACCTCTCTGACGACGTTGAAGGATTACAACGACAGATGTCAGAGGAGTTCAGAGATGTACCCTTGAACCAAAGTTGATTGGGGGATTTATAGTCCAATTTGGGACTAAAGTTTGTTTGAATGTTTAAGGATACGTTAGCCATATTTTAGGCTAAGATCAACTTAAACGGGATCGTTTAGATCCGACAAAAGAGCATTTGGGGGCTCTATTGTTCCAGTTTAGGGACGTAGTGGTCCATAGGTAGTTTAAGGATATTACGGTCCATTGCCAGTTTAGGAAGATGGTGGTCCATGTTCCAGTTTAGGGACATGGTGGTTCATGTTCCAGTTTAGGGACATGGTGGTCCATGTTCCCGTTTTAGGGACTAATGTTAGTTTAAGGACGCATAAGTTCATGGGTTTAAGGACCCCACAGTCCGTATGGTTGTGTTTAAGGACACATTAGTCCATTAGTTTAAGGACGCATAAGTCCATGGGTTTAAGGACTCCACAGTCCGTATCTTGGTTTAAGGACGCATAAGTCCATGAGTTTAAGGACCCCACAGTCCGTATCGATGTGTGGTTGTCGGGACCCGTTACCTCTCTGACGTCATTGAAGGATTACAATGATAGGTGTCAAAGGAGTTCGGAGATGTACCCTTGAACCGGATGTAAATTGATTTAAGAGAGCAGTCTTTCTCAGTCAATTTAATTTGAGGACTTACGGCCATGATTGGGTTAAATCCAGTTGAATATGTTCAACGTTTTTCTTTATCTTTGGCCTATTAGGCCTGTGCTAGGGCTTTGCCCTTGTTTGATAATGCACTGCATTTTATTCTGGCCTGCTAGGCCTTTTGATTTGGGCTCTGTCCCTTTTTAAATGATGCAGAGCATCTGTTTGGGCTCTGCCCCTTTCTTTAAAATAATGCATTGCATTTAATTTGGCCTGTTAGGCCTTTTTTTAATTGGGCTTGGGCATTCTGTAAATAATGCAGTGCTAATCAAATTGATAGTGGCCTGTCAGGTGCTTTGCGCTAATTAATGAGCGCAAGCGCTTGTGGAGGTGACACGTGTCATGCAAGCGCAGTGCGCTGTGCCAGTGCGCTGCGCTGTTGCGCTGTGACACGTGGCGCGCTCTGGTGAGTTGCGCCAACTTTAAAGAGCAATGCTCTATTTTTAAAAGCGCATAGCGCAAGTGGTTATGGTGCTGACACGTGGCACTCTCTGGTGGCTTGCGCCAACCCAGGAGCGCAACGGTGCAGTTTTTGCAAGTGCAAGGCACTGTTTCAATAACTTGATCCAATTTTGGATTCAAGAAAAGAATCTTTAAGATTCCAGAACCAATGGTTCATAAAAAAGTGCAAGACACTGTTATTATTTATTTATTTATTTTTATTGAAGATCATTGATCTTGTTCTTAGATCAATGATCTATTCAGAAGAAATTCTTCTTTTATAAAGGTTTTTTTTTACCTTTTTTCTTTTCTCGAGTTCTTCTCAAAATTCTTCAGAGTTCTCTCTGTTTTTGTTGTTTTTGAAGTTCTTGATGATGTTCCTCTGTTTTGAATTGGGGTCTAGGGGCCTTTATATAGTGCCCATTAATTTGTTAAATTTGTTAAAGAGATCCTTCTCTGAGTGATTTGGGGAATTTTCCCTACCGTTGGATCTTTGATCCAAGGGCTTCTGTTTTACAGAAGACAATCTTCTTGTTTTAACAAGAATAGAAAGATCTTACTGCAATTTTAATTCTGTTTGGCGCAGATGCACCAGAGCTTGACACATGTCATGCAGCGCACAGCGCAGCGCAACTGCGCTGACACGTGTCGCGCAGCGCAGCGCTTGCGCAACTGCGCTGACACGTGTCGTGCAGCGCAGCGCTTGCGCAACTGAAGCGTTGCTTCCTTTAATTTTTGTTTTAAATAGAGTCTTTCTCTGATTGGGCGCGCTGCCTTGGGCGCTGCGCTGACGTATCAACTTCTGACACGTGGCGCGTTGCGCGCAGCGCATGGGATTTGAAGTGTTGCTTCAATTTTTTTTTTGAATTTTTGAAATTCAAACAGAGTTTTGCTCTGATTGGGGAAAACAAATGCCCCCCACCGTTGCGCTCACGTGGCGCACATGTGAGTGCAGCGGTGGCAAGCTCTTGGCCGTTAGATCAACAGGTGAGTTGAAGGGGCGCATGCGCCTATAAATAGGACCCTTGGTCCTTAGTAAATGTTTTACCATTTTTCAAGAACTTGAATTTTCAGAGCCTTGCTCTTGTTTAAAAATTTTAGAGCCTTGCTCTCGTTTCTTTCCAAGAACTCTAGAGTTCAGATTTTTAGAACAACTTAGGTAAAATTTAAATTAAATTAAATTAAATTAAATTTAATTAACAGAGCCTTACTCTTATAGATCTTTGATCTAAAGAAAACCCCTTTGGGGTTTCATCAACAGAGCCTTGCTCTTAAAAATCTATAGATCTACAGAGATCTTGTTTCATGGGTTTTAACCCATGAACAGAGCTTTGCTCATGGATCAAATGTAGATCTTTTTGATATGAAAATGAAAAACTCCTGAGAGTTTTCATGGATCTTTAAGATCCCAAAATTTTTAATTCTTTTTAAGAGTTAAATTTTTTTTTGATGGATCTTTCCATCATTATTACAGAGCTAGGCTCTTTTTAGGAAATTTTATTCCCCTGAGACCAGAGTTTGACAAATGTCACTTTGCGACAGAGCTTTGCTCTGAAAGAGAAGATTTTCTCCTTGTCTCTAGGGATTTCCTATTAATGAGAATATTCTCTTAGGGTCTCTTCATTAATTGACAGTCTCATCCAATGATGGGGCTGTCTTATTAACTGATGCATTGTCATCCAGATTTTGTGGGTCCCCATTTGGTCCCCTGCCCACTGTATTGCAGTGTGGTGTAATTAATTTTTATTTTAAAACGCCAAGCGTTGGAATTACAACACTGACGGCTAATTTTTGTCCCTCCGCAGGAAACATGTCTTTCGATACCTCATTCCCATTTGTTCGTTCGGAGGGAGGATTCCCTGGAGCACCCGTAGACCGTGAGGTCCTAGCTATGATCAGGGACCACGACCCGAAATATAAGAATCTTCACCTTTGTGGGTCGTGGTACAACCAAATTATCATGGGTCGACAGAGCTTTTCATGCGCAGTACCATCAGAGCCTATTACGGCGATCCACTATGCCAGCCCACCCCCGGTTCAGTATGCCGTGGAGATGGTCGATTGGACTTCAAAGGGCCTTCTTCATCCTGCTACAGATGCAATTCCGGTTCAGCCTCCTATGGTTTTGGATATCCTGGGACGCCGTATTTGTCAAGGCGAGGCACGACCTTGGGGGCAATCATATAACATAGGTCTGATCCCCCGCCATCCGATCGGCTATCTGCCATGGGCTCGCTACATTTTGTCAGCGAAGAAGTCGCAGTTGATGAGGCTAGGGTTGTACACTGCAGTTTACGTTTCCCTCTTCCAATATCCCACGCTTCCCACCTGGTGGTTTAAGGCCTTTTTGGAGCAGTGGAACATCCCTACTCACACTTTCCTCGCAATGGACCGGGAAGTGTCGATTTCTTTAGAGGAATTCACAGAGGTCTCCGGCTTACCGGTTATAGGGGAGCACTATGAGGAGCTGCTTCCTACAGACGAATATGTCTTCGGTGCTAAGCCGGCAATAAGGGGCCTCACTTCGGAGAATGCTGTTCAACATCAATTTCCAAGTTTGATCAAAGTGTTGAACATCTACGAGGCCCTCTTTATCAAACATGGGAGCCGCGGGGTCAGTTTCGAGGATTTCATTGCCCGATTCCTTCACCCAAACGTTCTCTCGGCAGAAGCCGCTAAGTACGCCACTCTTGATGACCCTTTTGGTTTAGATTTGGACAACCTACCAGCGAAGGAGGTAGATCAAAAGGGCTTTTTCCTTCCTAACTCTCCGGTTGTCTCTTTTGCGGAGGTTGCAGCCCCTGGGATGGAAGATGAAGCCTTCTTCTTAGGATTTCTTGGGCTATGGCTGAGTTGGTTTGCGCTCCCGATGCATTCTCGCCATATGCGGCCTTCTGTCTTTTACCCAGCTCACCGGATGACCATTGGGGTAAAAGTGGCTGTTGGGATCGCCGGCTTGGCACACCTGTATCACGGCCTTAGTCAAGCGGTGAATGCTAATGAGCCTGGGGTACTGCACGTGATCTTCCCGATGCACTACTTCGTATCATGGCTTGAGCTATATACATTGGGTGTCTTCGGTATGCACAAAAGGCCCTCGTTTTATGACAGGTGCAGCTTCCCTCGAATTATACGACCGATCGGCGCCTCAATTATGACTCCGTCGCCACGGAATGCCAGGGGTTTGCTCCTTCGCCCCCACACCATTGGATACGGGATGTCTTTCATTGATAAAGTGCTGACCATTGGAAGGGCATCTACCACCACAGTGCGGCCATTGCAAGATACTTTCAAAGATGGGGCCTCAGTTCTGACGGCCTGGGAGACCCTCCATCTATATTCTATCAATCCGGGCTTCCTGGTGTTTAAGCACAACGGTGCGGCGCTTTTCATAAGATACAACCCGCATCGTTTCGCCCAACAACTGAGCTACAATCAAGGGGTACCATTGGAGGCTTTCTTACTGGAACCTGCTGCTATTGAAGAAGGGATGGAGAGCGCGCTGCATCACTTCATGCGTCTGAATACGGATTCTCATTTTTTCATCAGCGAGCAGGCTTGCGCCCCACGAATCCTCAATACATATACAGCGTGGTACAATCATTCGACGGGCGCCGTTATAAAGGAAGAAAAGCGATTGTTGGTCGACCGTAAGGGTGTGCCTCCTGACAGCGACCGCAAAGCTCCTCTGGTGCCAAGGACCCCCGTAGTTCCTCCGCTAAAAGATGCTAGAGCCGAACCACCGCGTGTGCTGAGTCCTCCACGCGGATTGCCGCTTCTTGATACTGTGGATGCGCTACCAGCGCCCCTTGCTCCAGTGGAGACGGTAGTTGCGGCTTCGCCGGAGTCTGGTATGGGCGTGGACATCGGGACCCACCGCCCCAAGGTGCCTGCAAAGCGCAAGTCGATCCCGGGTGCACCCAGGGCTGGTGGGCAGAAGAGGAAGAAGAAGTCGATCCTCTCTGCTGACGTCGTATTCGGTCAAGAACCTCATGCTCCCTATGGCGAGGGCCTGGGTGAGTACGGGACCAACAGGGGATTAGTTATGCCGCCGGATGACATGGACCTGGCGGCCGCCATCGCAGCTTCAGAGCGATTGGCGAGGCGCGACGCGTGGCTAGCTAAGCTTGCGCAATCGGGTAATTACTAGTCGCATTTTTTGTTGCATCATATCTTTATTATTGTCTTTGACTAATGCTTTTCCCCTCTTTTCTTTAAACAGGCATCACCACTGAAGAGGCCATCGCTGCCTCCCTCAAAACTTTTCAAGAGGAGGAACGACTCAGAGCATCCTTGGGCTTCGGTATATTTCGATTCATTAAGTCTTTATTCTTCTTTTAATATGGTCGATCTAACTCTTCTTCCTCTGTCTCTTTGCAGAGGCTGTGCCAGCCGGTACAGGGACTCTCCCCGGGCCCGCTACTGAAGTCCCAGTCTCCTCGGGGCTGCCGCGAGAGCCTCAACTCGACAAGTCGACGAGGGATGCCTTGAAGGATTTGGAGGCATCCCTGTTCATGGACGAGGACATCTCAATGAAGGAGGCTTTGAAAAGGTCTGTCTCAACAGCTTGGGAGGAGAGAAAGCGGCTAAGGCGCGAAGCGAAGGCACGCAGGGCTGCTTTGGCCGTGGGAGCGGGCCCAAGTACTATCCCTCGTGCTGATACTCCCTCGGAAGAGTCCCCGGTCGCTTTGTCCACAGCTCGCAGACAGGTGGCGCGTGCAGTTCAGGGTGCTAACGATAAGTCTACCTCAGGTGATGTATCTTTCAAAATTTTGTTGTAAGAATTGTAAATTTGTCGGTTCTTATATATCTTGTCTTGCAGGGCCAAGTCCAACCGAAGGGGAGACGAAAACCATCGAACTTAAGGGGACAGAGGAAGAGGCACCGGCTGAACCCGAGCCGTCGGTGGGCAACGTCGCCGGGGTCGCTGAACCTGAGCTGGGAGCTGAGGGAGCTGCACCAGAGAAGGTCGTTGATGCCGAGCCTGAGGTGGCGGCAAATGAGACGACCGCTATAACTGAGCCTAGGGCAGCGGCGGGCGGAGTATCTGAAACTGGTGACCCCGTGGTTATGGCGAACGAGACAATAGCGTCCGCCGAGCCCGAGGAAGTAGCGGGTGAGATGGGCACGACTCTTGGAGAAAAACCAGCCGCTCTTTCTTAAGAGTCTGGCAATGCTCCAATTATTGCTCTCCCCGTCTACGGTCCTCTGCCGTCTCCTGGTCGGGCGAGTACGACGACAGCCCCTGTCGAGTCTGGTGATGAGGCCATAGGAGGTGGACTCGTATCGATGGATGAGGGAGACGCCTCCGTTTCGGCTGGTGGCTCATCAGGTAAATTTCGAGTTACTGTCCCTTTTTTATCTTGTAATCCTTTCTGACAAGTTTATCCTTGTTTTTGACGCAGGTGAGGCCAGTGTCGATGCTCCATTGCTCGAGGGAGCGCCGTCAACTACTGCCTTGGCGGTGGTCACCTCTCAGCCTTCCCTCGTACCATCGCAGATGTTGGAAGGTATGGATTTGCAACCCATTAGTTTTATCTTGCAGCCGCATAATTTATGTACTAAAGTCGTACTATTGTGCCTTTTCAGGGGTGCTTTTTGATCATCTCTATCAGGTGTTGCACCCGCACTTCTCCTTCCCATCTGAACTCACTTCTTCCTCCAGTGGCGCTGGTGAGTATAGTTTCCAACTGATGTCTTTCTTTTTTCAGTAATGGAATCATTTCTAACTTTCCCTCGTCCTGATTGCAGTGCTACAAATCGAAGGGGGGGATGAGAGATCGGTCGCGCCACCGGCCCTTCCGGCCTTGCCATCTGTTGCAGCTGGTATAGTAAACTATCGCATCGATGACTTTTTTTTTATTTCTTGAAGCTTCATCTAATCGTATTTTGTTTTGCAGCCATCGTTCCAGTTCCGGTCCCTCTTAGGTCTCGCATCTTAATGTCGGCAGGCCCCTTCTTGAAACGTCCATCTTCAAAGGGTGCCGTGATGAGTTTGGGCATGTTGAGCGGATACATCGAAGAGCTTGACGCAGACGCTCTCCCATCTGCCGTAGATTTCGCTATGGAGGTTTACCCAATGTTGGCGGCGCTTGTAAATTTTCATAACGAAGGCGTCGTCGAATCTTGGGTTAATCACTGCAGGGAAATCGAGGCCCGCTTGCATCAGCTGGAGTCGATGCGTCCTGCCCCTGAGGTTTTGGCCGTGAGTACTCAACGGGCAGCATGGATCGAGCAACGCGCTTCTTACTTCCGCCATTTGGAACAAGAAGCAGCTTTAAGGCTGAAGGAATGTCAAGAGTCTTCAAGCGAGACTGCTCGCCTACGTGCTGAAGTTGAGGCGAACGCTGCCCAGGTGAAGGCTATCTTCGAGGGTCTTCTGGAGCGTATCTCTAATGGGCTAACACTGAAGCGGAAGATTGATGCCGCTGAGCGTGACGCCCCAGGCCGCGAAGCAGCTCAGCAGGCCTTTGGGGAGCAGCTTGCATCCTTCTTGCAGCAATGGGCTCAAGTAGAAGCGGAACTGGCGGTGGTGGCCGACCAGGAAATGGCATGGAAGGAAGTGTGCGAACAACTGATAGGGCTATTTAAGACGCTTTCTTCCCAATAGCTGCCCTTGTATCAATATGCTTGTAATAATTTTCTTTTTCGAATAAGATGTATCCATTCTTTATTCTTTTGTATGGTTCACCTTGTCCTCGATCGAATTAATAAATAAAGATACACATTTTTTCTTTGCAATGTCTTGTATCATTTATTTGCTTTTTCTCTTCTCTTATTATCAGCATGCTGTCTTGATAAACATGGTTGACAGATAATAGAGTAAGCATCTTGGTTTCTTCATGAGGTAGCGATGGCTTAGGCCGCAGGTTCAGATCTGCTGCCTAAGACTTTTCAACTCTATGAGCCGTGAGGGTCTCACAGAGACTTTTCTCCCTACGGATCGAGAGGATCTCGTAGGTGGATTTTCTCCTTAGGAATCGTGAGGATTCCTAAGTGCGTTTTTTCTTATAAGTCGTAAGGATCTTATAAGAGAATTTTCCCTCTTACGAGTCGAGAGGACCCGTAAGCAGTTGTTTCCCTCCTTGTCGAGATTTGACTTTGGAGAGTGAGACCCATGGATAGTATGCAAGAGACCGTTTTAGATCGACTTGCAGGATCCCAGTGCTTAGGGAACAAGTTTTTTAATCCCTGCTGCCTAAGGCTTTATCTTCCAAGTTGAGACGAATCGGGAAGTTCTCACGGAGACACTAGTTTCTCTGCGGGTCGAGACGGATCGAGCAATTCTCGTCAAGGACACTAATTTCCCTGAGTTGAGTTATCTGCCAAGGACGCTGGTTTCCTCGAGGTTGAAACGAATCGGAGCATTCCTGCGGAGACACTGGTTTCTCTGTGGTCCGACGCGAATCAGGAATCTCTTATCAAGGATGCTAGTTTCCCTGAATTGAGTTATCTGCCAAGGACACTGGTTTCCTTGGGGTTAAAACGAATCGATGTATTCCTGCAAAGACGCTAGTTTCTCTGTGGGTCGACGCAGATCAAGGAGTTCTCGTCAAGGACACTGGTTTCCCTGAGTCGAAGGATTTTGCCGAAGACACTGGTTTCTTCGGGGTTGAAACGAATCGGAGTATTCCTGCGGAGACACTGGTTTCTCTGCGGGCCGACGCGAATCAGGAGGCTCTCATCAGGGAAGCTAGTTTCCCTGAATTGAAGTATTTGCCAGGGACACTGGTTTCCCTGGGGTTGAAACGAATCGATGTATTCCTGCAAAGGCGTTAGTTTCTCTGCGGGTCGACGCGAATCAAGGAGTTCTCGTCAAGGACACTGGTTTCCCTGAGTCGAAGGATTTTGCCGAAGAAACTGGTTTCTTCGGGGTTGAAACGAATCGGAGTATTCCTGCGGAGACACTGGTTTCTCTGCGGGCCGACGCGAATCAGGAGGCTCTCATCAAGGACGCTAGTTTCCCTGAATTGAGGTATTTGCCAGGGACACTGGTTTCCTTGGAGTTGAAACGAATCGATGTATTCCTGCAAAGACGCTAGTTTCTCTACGGGTCAACGCGAATCAAGATGTTCTCGTCAAGGACACTGGTTTCCCTGAGTCGAAATATTTTGCCGAGGACGCTAGTTTCCTCGAAGTTGAAACGAATCGGAGTATTCCTGCGGAGACACTGGTTTCTCTGCGGGCCGACGCGAATCAGGAAGCTCTCATCAAGGACGCTAGTTTCCCTGAATTGAGGTATCTGCCAAGGATACTGGTTTCCCTGGGGTTGAAACGAATCGATGTATTCCTGCAAAGACGCTAGTTTTTCTACGGGTCGACGCGAATCAAGATGTTCTCGTCAAGGACACTGGTTTCCCTGAGTTGAAGTATTTTGCCGAAGACACTGGTTTCTTCGGGGTTGAAACGAATCGGGGTGTTCCTGCGGAGACACTGGTTTCTTTGCGGGCTGACGCGAATCAGGAGGCTCTCATCAAGGACGCTAGTTTCCCTGAATTGAGGTATCTGCCAAGGACACTGGTTTCTTTGTGGTGGTCTTTCAGGTTTTATATAAGTTACCGTCAAAACCGTGAAGCTCGGAATTTGATCTTCGCTTCATTTGCTGGCACTGCGTCTGCTGTATCGAGACGAATGTCACGGTTGTCTCTAGGTTGTTGGTGAACCATCGAGATTTGGCTTCGCTTTCTGGCGGAGTCTGTTGGGAAGGTGTGGTTCCTTCTTTGTTTGTGCCCAGGGATCGACGTGATCTCAACTGTAGGGCAGAAGTTTCATCATCATTTTTTATATTATTGTTTTATTTCCGCGATGCTCTATTATTTCAGCTTTTATATCGTGAAAGTCGCGATTGCCCAATCATTTCGGCTATTTTTTGCGGTGCCCAATCATTTTGGCTGTTTATTTTATTTTTACTCGCTGCTTTTTATTGCGAGTTGCCCAATCATTTCGGCTATTTTGTGTGCATACATTTTTTTTTACTTGCTGCCTTTTATTCCAAGTTGCCCCATCATTTCGGCTATTTCATATGCATGTGCGGCCTACTGGATTTTCGCCATAAGCATGGAATTAGACACCGAGTTTGGCATCAGCACCGCTACAACTGGGATATTGCCAGGAGCGAATCATCATTTGTCTCTGTCGATGCCGAACAAAGGTGGCTTAGCGAACAGGGTTAAGGTCCTGTCGACTAAGGCTTTTGACTTCATGAGCCGTAAGGGTCCCACAAAGGTATGTCTCCCTGCAAATCGTGAGGATCTTGTAGGTGTATTTTCTCTTTAGGAATCGTGAGGATTCCTATGTGTATGTTCCTCTGTAAGTCGTAAGGATCCTACAAGAGGGTTTTCTCCTTGTAAATCGAGAGGACTTACAAGGGTTGTTTACCATGCGAACATATCCCCAGTCTCGGATGGGACTTGGTTACGGAAATGTTTATTCGCGCCTGTGGATTGTATACAAGGGTCAGTATTGAACCACTTGTAGGGCAATATCGAAGGTTGTGGGGGTTGCTTAAGCACAGGTTTAGGTCTCTGTAACTTAAGACTTTCAAATCTTATGAGCCGTGAGGATCCCATAAGAGAGTTCTCCTTACGAGTCGTGAGGATCTCGCAAGTGTATTTTCTCCTTAGGAATCGTGAGATTCCTAAGTGTGTTGCTCCCTTGTGAGTCGTAAGGATCTCACGTGGGTGGTTTCTCCTTACAAGGTCAAGAGGACCCTGTAAGTGTCCTTTAACGAGGTTGCGCCCTTTCCGGTTTTCATAAAAACTCGCCGGTAGCCTGCTGTTTTTACTCACGGAGCCCTTTCGGGTTTTCATCCGTGCCCATTTTGCCTATGGACGTACCGTTTTTTTATATTCTTTTTATTCTTTTTTTTTACGAGGCCGTGCCCTTGCGGGTTTTCACGAACACTCGCCGGTAGACCTGCTGTTTTTACTCACGGAGCCCTTTCGGATTTTCATCCGTGCCCATTTTGCTTATGGACATACCGTTTTTTTATCTTTTTTTTTATCTTTTTTTTATCGGCTTTGTGATGTTTCAATCCACCGTAGTTTATCGACATCTTGGTCAACAGCTAGTTTTAGGACGTAGTGGTCCGTCATTAGTTTAAGGACGTTTCGGTCCGTCATTAGTTTAAGGACGTTTCGGTCCGTTATTGAGGAAGGTCGGCTACTACTTATAGAGTTTCGAGCTTAGGAAGATAGCGAGCGGACATAGTCATCGTCATCTATCATTGACCTAGGCCGAAACTCATTAGGCGTAGTATTTCTTCAGGAAACGACCGTTTATTGGCCTGAAAGGTCTTTCTCCATGCATGTCCATGAGTAGATAGGCTCCACCCTGGTAGACCTTGTTTATGATGTACGGGCCTTCATAGTTCGGCTCGAATTTTCCCCGCTTGGCTCGATTGGGGATCATGGGTCTTTTGACCACTAGCACGAGTTCGCCTTGGCGGAATGTTCTCGGCTGGGTTAATCTTTCATATGAGCGCATCATCTTTGCTTTATAAGCCTCCAGATTTTGTTGCACTATGAGCCGTGTTTCATCAAGGGCATCAAGCTCTTCAAGCCGAAGGTGAGCATTTTCTTCGTCCGTTAGCTCGTAATGGACTGCCACTCGTAGAGATGGTAACTCTATCTCGAGGGGGAGTACTGCTTCTGTACCGAACACTAACGCATACTGCGTCGTGTTCATGGCCGTCTTGAACGTAGTTCGATACGCCCAGAGAGCTTCTTGCAATCTTTCATGCCCGTCCTTCTTCTTTTGGGACACCGTCTTCTTCACGATCTTCGTCAAGGTCTTGTTGAAGGCCTCAGCTAGACCGTTAGCTCGCGGATTATAAACTGAGAAATATCTCCAGTCTATATTATGCTGTTGTGCGAAGCGACTGATCTTGTGGCGTCTGTAGGCTGGCCCGTTACCGGAGATGATCCGTCGCGGCGTTCCAAACCGATAAATGACGTGCGTCTTGAAGAAATGGAGGATATTCTCCGTCTTCACTTCCTTCAGCGGTACTGCTTCTGCCCATTTGGAGAAGTAGTCAATCGTCGCCAAGATGAAACGATGTCCTCTAGACGATGCTGGTTCGATGGGGCCGACTATGTCAGTTCCCCACATTTCGAACGACCAGCTAGCCACCGTTGGATGTAGTGGATTTGGATGCTGATGGATGAAGTCCCCATGAATTTGGCATGAGTGGCACTGCTTCGCATACTCAAGGCAGTCCTGAATCATCGTGGGCCAATAGTAGCCCATCCGTTTAATTTTCAACTTCATCTTCGGGCCCGCTTGGTGAGAACCGCAGAGCCCGTCGTGAATTTCCCGAACAACTCTTTTCGCTTCATTAGGTCCCAGGCATCTCAACCACAGAGAATCAAACGACCTCTTGTACAGAGTATCATTGACGAAGGCGAAAGACAGAGCTCGTTTCATAAGCTGATGTCTTGAGGACGCATCTTCAGGCGTTCGACGGTATTTGAAGTAGTCTATAAAGACTTCTCTCCAATCCTCGGCCTTTTCCCGGTCTTTTATCTGCAGGGTCATCTGCTCAGTCGCTCCCTTCTCTGCAGATGATTCCGGAGATATTTCTGCTGGAGCAAGCACCCGACGGCTTTGCACCACAATTCTGACGTCATCGAAATTCTCGTCAGCCAGTTCTTTAGCGAGCTTGGCTATGCGTCCACTTTGCTGTTTTCCGCACTGGGTATGTTCTCCAAAGTGTAGGAGGGAATTTGAGTCAACAGCTGTTGCACCTTTTCGCCATACTTCACCAGCTCTGGTTTGCACGTTTGGTAGTCGCCGTTTACTTGACTAATGACCAGTTGAGAATCTCCGTATATGAGTAGGTTTTAAATTCCCATGTCGATGGCGATCTCGAGGCCTGCTATCAAAGCTTCGTATTCAGCTTCATTATTCGTCCTCAGTTCTGTTAAGGAGAAAGCAAAGCGCATTATCCCTCCTTGTGGAGTCACGAAGATGAGGCCTACCCCCGATTTGATTATGGGTGTACTTTGTTTGCGCTTCTTCATGGAAGACGCTCCATCAAAATAGAGTTCCCACCGGGTATCACTACCATCGATTGCATCAAACGCGTATTCGTCTGGCAGTTCGCAATTCAGAGGAGAATCGGCAGGTATCAGATGCTCAGCGAGGAAGTCGGCGATGGCCTGGCCTTTCACTGCCTTAAGAGGCTGATAGGTTATCGAGAACTCCATCAAGAGCAGAGCCCATTTAGCTAGCCGCCCCGTCAATATGGCCTTCGGCATTAAATATTTAAGAGGGTCCACCTTCGAAACGAGACGTACTTCATGCGCCAACGTATAGTGCCTGAGCTTTGTTATCGCAAAGATCAACGCCAGGTAGTGTTTTTCAATGGGGGAATAGTTACTTTCTGCCCCCAGTAGAACCCGACTCAAATAGTAGAGAGCTCTTTCTTTCCCTTGGTCGTTCTCTTGTGCCCATAATGCGTCTAAGGAACCTTCGAGGGCGGTTGTATAAAGAATGAGGGGCTTTCCTTTGACTAGAGCAGCCAGCACTGGCGGGTTTTGCAAGTACTGCTTGATTTCGTCTAGCGCGCTTTGGCATTTTTGATCCCAGACGAACGGGGTCCCCTTCTTCATCAGGTGGCTATAAGGACGGCACTTACCTGAAAGGTTGGCTATAAATCGCCGAATATATGTAAGCTTTCCCTGAAGAGACCGCAGCTGTTTGAGAGTTCTCGGCGGAGGCATTTCCATGATCGCCTTAATCTTCGACGGATCTATCTCAATACTTCAGTGTCGGACGACGAATCCCAGGAATTTGCCCGAGGAAACTCCAAATGAGCACTTGAGAGGATTCATCTTCAAGTTGTATCGTCGAAGGCATTGAAATACGGTCTTGAGATGCTCGAGATGTTCCTCGTACGATTTGCTTTTCACCACGAGGTCGTCGATATAGCATTCGACGATTTCATGTTTAAAGTCATCGAAGATCTTCGTCATGGCCCTCTGATAAGTAGCACCGGCGTTCTTTAGACCGAAGGGCATCACTTTATAGCAGAATATTCCCAGAGGAGTCCGAAAAGCGGTATGCTTTTGGTCTTCGGGATGCATCTTGATATGATTATATCCTGATGAGCCGTCCATGAAGGAGAAAACTTCGTGAGTGGACGTGTTATCTATCATCAGCTCAGTGACTGGCACTGGGAAATCGTCTTTCGGGAAAGCCTTATTGAGATCCCGGAAGTCCATGCATATGCGCACTGTCCCATTTTTCTTCATCACTGGGACAATGTTGGCGATCCAGTCGGGATATTGAACCTCCTGGATAAAGCCAGAGTCGATTAGCTTCTTGACCTCGGCATTGATACTCATCTCAAGCTCAAGCCGCATTCTTCTTGGCGCTTGTTTGACCGGCTTGACGTCTGGAGAAATCGCCAATTTATGCACAGCAATTTCTGGATCTAGTCCCGGCATTTCGGAATAGTTCCATGCGAAGCAATCTCTATGCTGTACAAGCACATCTTTTAACGCAGCCACCCTTTTTTCAGATAGCAGCTCGCTGACAAATGTCGGTCGCGGGTCGTTCGCCGTCCCCAACTCAATTTTCTTGAGATTATCTGTAGTGGTATGTATTCCATCTTCCAGCTCTTTCGGTGCTGGTGGAAATTCCGAGATCATCTCATCGTTGCTGTTTCCGAAGCACCAGGGAAGGTCATCCATGTTCTTGGGCTCTTCCTTTGATATCGTTATCATGTGACAAGTACGAATTCGCTTCCAAGACCAATGTGGAGCTGGTTCTGCCCTCGTGGCTTTGGGTTCGTACTTCTGTAGCGGCGTTACCCTCCCGTTGTCAGACAGAGCGAACTTGCCGAGCTGATACTGATCTTCGACCCAATTCTTAAAGGTGAAGCAGTCTTCAAGAAGGTGCCCTATTACTCGGTGATAGGAGCAATAGTTTGGGTGTGAGACTTCGCCTGCTTGCTCTGGGTGCTTGGACTCTGGCAGTGTAAGCATCTGGTATTTTATAGCTCGGTCAAGTATTCTCTTTGTCTTGTCTCAAGGAAAAGAGTACGCTCGACCCATTTTCCTCATGAGGGATAGATCGGGACCGCTCGATTCCCGATTGCGTGGTTTCTTAGTCCCGCTTTGTTGCTGTTGAGAGCCTTTTTCGCGTTTCGACTTGTTTCTGCCTCTGCGTCGAGCCTTTTTTATAATAGGTTGACAGGGAATGGCATTTTCATCTTTCACGGCCTGTTGGAGGAGGCGTTGTGTTTTGGCTTTCTCGTAGATTGCCATTTCGCGGTTGTGGTCGTCTCGGACTTTTTGACCAGCTTCCCATATGAGCCTGTTCATTTGTTCTTCGAACGACAGACTGGGCACTTTTGCATCAGGAACTTTTACTGGTTCGGGATTAGCGTCTTCCCATTGAGCATCCGCTTCTTCATTGAAGTCATGCACAACGTAACAGTCGCGGAGCTGCTCTATTTTCTTGGACCGAGTGTTTCCGAGTCCAATTGTTTCCATCCTCCCACTAGGCAACTTGTGCTGAGTCCCGAGAACGTTCCAGACCCTGTCATAGAATTTGGCTTTTCGAGCGGTCTGTTTGAAGGATATCCCCTGGCGCTTCAGTAACCTCTTCAAGCCTTCTGTATAATATCTGGGCAGACGGATGGGCTGAAGCCTGTCAAGCGTAGGATCCATACCGTGCCAGGTTTCTTTCTCCATTTTGGTTTCTTCAGAGCGGTAGAATAGAATTGCCTTTTCGCCGACATAGAACGTCCGCAGCTCCTTTACACTGTAGGTATCGAGCGCATCCAGTTCTTTATGATGTTTAAGTGGAACCATGACGACTTGTAGACTTTGCTCTTCGTCAGCGGACGTTTGTATTGAAGGCCGAGCAGAGAATACAGCATGGACCTCATCTTCTGAGTCACTACCAAAGATCAACGTAGGAGCGGATGGTCCCGGTTTGTTGTATTGGGGTGGACCCGCATAAACCATCTCCTCTTCCTCCTCGGTATCACTCCCGAAGACAGGGATGGTGGCGTTAGCCTTGTTCTCCGTCTTGTGACACCTCTCCGTGTCTTCGAAATCCGGTAAGAGGTATTTGGCATCTTCATATTTGCGGACCTCGTTCACGGAGAACGGGTTCAGTTCTCCCGTCACGGTATACTCAAGACCATCCTTAAAATATTTCATACACTGATGCTGTGTAGAAGGGATGATATTATACTCGTGTAACCATGGTCAGCCGAGCAGAGCATTGTAGCATGTCTTGGCGTCTATGACGTGGAACTTAATGTCCATGACGAGCAGCCCAAAGCATAGCGTCAGTATCACAGACCCAAGAGTTCTTGATGATTGGGAGTCGAACCCGGAGATGGTGATCTTATCCCGAGTAAGGTGCTGAACGCTCATGCAGATTTCCTTTAACACCCGCACATTGAGGAGATTAACGGAAGATCCGTTGTCGACCAGGATTTTGCCTATTTTTATATCGTGGCAGTATCCTGAGACATAGAGGGGGCGATTGTGTTCGCACGTTTCTAGGAGAAGGACTTCATCGCCAAAAGTAACATTGGCCGTGTGCACTTCTTCCAATTCATCCTTCATCTTTTCTTCGGCGAGAAAAGCTTGGAATTGCTCCGGCTCCTATAGCGCTTTGATCCATGAATCTCTTGCTTCTTTTGATAGTAGAAGGGCGTCAAGAATGCTGGCTGCGAGGGTAGCTTTCCCAGATGCGCCAAGACGTTGTAATCCACCTTATTTTTCTTTGGCGGGTCCTTGGCAGTTAGCTCTTCCATGACTTGGTCATCTAGGGAAATATCCTCAGAGACCTTTTCCTTCCCTTTTTCTTTTTTGTTTGAGGGTCCGAGATTCTTTTCGGATAGCGTCCGATTACACAGCCGGATATTTTCGCAGACCTTCGGCTCTTCCTCCTTTCCTGAGGTGGACTCTTTGAAGAGGGGGCTAAAAGCCATTTCTTCATCAGAGTCGCTCCCGAATGTGAGAACTCACGATCCCCCGGCGTTAACCATGCGACAATCGCCGGTAGTTCTGTTAAGCCGCTCAGTCGTACCTTTCTGCTCCCGACGAGTTTTGCGCTTCTCCCGCTTAAAATGTTGTCGGTGAGCAACATATCCTTGCCACCATCTATTGAAAGCTTTGCACTCTTCGGTGGGGTGCGAATCTTCCGATGATACAAGCAGTAGGAGGGGTGCATTTCCACTTCACCAGTATTGTTTCTTTCAGAGGATGGTAGCTTCATGCCCATTGATATGGCCTTAGCAAACCTTTTCCTCGTCTTGAATTTGCTTTTATCCGCGGTGGATTATTTTGCTCCAGCGGGAGTGTCTCAACTCTTTCATCAAGCCGCCGGCGCTTGGCCCTTTCAAATATGGCCGTCTCGCGTTCCCGATCAGCTTTACTTTTCAACAGAGCTTCATTGAGGAATGCGTCAATTGTTTCATCCGATGGCCCCAGAATTTCCGGTTTAGGATCTTCCCCCAGCTTTTCAGCGCAAGGAATTTCCCTATCGTCTGTAAACGAATAGGAAATCATATGACAGCTCGCCACGTATTCCTCGGATTCATCCGACGAACTCTCTCCCTCATCTTCCTCTTGAAAGACGTGGTTGAGGAACTCTTGGAGTGTAATGGGAGTCCGTGCTTTCTGGTTGTATTCCTCTAGCGCGTCAATTTGTTTTTGTAAGTCCGTGCGCTTGTCGCCAGGCTTCACGGGCTTCTTGGATTTCTTTTTCTTCTTCTTTGAAGATTTTGACAGCTGGTTGCGAGTGCTTGGGTCACCACCATCGATGTTTGGAGTTGGGCGCGGCTTCAACATCCTTTCAATGATCTGAGGTTCCAACGGGTTCTTCCACCTGATCGCTGGGCATGTTTGAAGATCGTTCAGCATCCTCTTTATTTTGGCTGATAGCACAACCTCCCATGGAGCTTCTTCAACGAGAGAGCACGTTGCCCCCGGCGTATTCATCCTTTTAGAGGTGTGAGGTTGTGGCGGATTCACCTTCCATCTGTCAGACAACGCGAACTTGCCCTGTTGGTACTGGTCTTCAATCCAATTTTTGAAGACGTAGCAATCTTCGATCGGATGACCCAGTACTCGGTGATAGGGACAGTAATTGGGATCATGGACGTCGTTTGGCTGCGACGGACGTCTTGGATCCGGCAGATTAATGAGTCGGTTGCGCAATGAAACCTCGAATAATCTTCTCGTTTTATCTCGGGGAAACGAGTAAGGACGTCCTAGCTTCTCCTCAAGGGGTACGTGTGGACGCATATTATTTTGACGGACAGCCGGTTTCAAGTTGCTCGGCTGTTGTTGAGCACTAACGACAACAACTGCTTTTCCCTTCCCCTTCTCATTTCGAGAGTCCGGCTTTGGAGGGGGAGGTCTATGGCCCATCTGATCTATTTGAGCTAGCTTGTCGATCAGGACCTGGAAGGTAGTCGGCTTGAAGAACATCATGAATTTCGAGATGGTCGCTTGTGGATCGAGGGTTCCCACAAACATGCCTACCGCAGGAGCCTCTTCGATGCGTTGTTCGCATTTTGACCACAGATTCCGCCATCGTTTTGCGTATTGAACCCACGTTTCGCCTGGCCTTATCCTGGCGTTGATCAGCGCTGTTATCGGGGTGCGTTCGCTAGAACTTGATTAGTGTAGGTTTTTAACGATAAAAAATATTTACCGCAATCAAGAACGGCGTCGCATGAAGCTAGCCGGTGAATACGGGTCGGTCCACAGGGATGTGTAATTTTCCTAAGTGTTCTTACGAGCTGATTCCAATGGGTGTTTGGTCTTTTAATTTAATCTAAAAAAAACTAAGTTGTACGATGGTTAAGAAACTTGCTAGGATTAGGTCTAAGGTGGAGTTTGATAAGATTGAATATCACACCTCTTTCAATGCCCTAAATTAAATCTTTTAGAAGTTATAGCAACTATTAGAAAAAGAGATTAGGATGATTGGGAAGAAACGAAGTTTCTTCCTCTAGATCCTTGTTCGTCCTTTCCTAATATTTGCTCTAACCTTCATGGAAGACATGCATGTCCGGTCCTTTATACTACGATTTCACCGTTACCTCGTGGGTAGGGTGCCGTAGGGAGCGGATCATGCATGCATGCATGAAGTTCTAGTTATTAAAAATAATTGGGCACGAAAGAGATGAGAGATCTTCATCTCTCATCCCCTCCCTTATTCCTAACCCTAACAAGCGAGGAAATTACTCGCTCATTAGGGGATTTATTAAAAACATCATTTTGAGATTTTGCATTTTTAGATCTATTGGATTAATTTCCTACTGCAGTTTTAAGATATTCTACACTAGAATTAACTAAGGCAAAAGATTAATTAATCTAAGGCAAGAATTTAATTAAAAACTAAGGCAGGAATTAAAAGAAGAACTTACAGAAATGATGCTCTTTAATCCTCAAAAGAATCTGAATTTTTATTTATTGAAAAGAGGCATCCCTAATACAATCTTTAGAATACATTTTTATAGGGAATGAGAAAATTAGGGTTACAATTGCTCGCATATGTGCTATTACAGATATACCCCTGAAAAATCCCAACAAAAGCACCGACGCACCGCCAGAAGAAATATGTACCGACACGTGCGTCTGATGGCCACGGAACCGCGACATTGGTGGGGGTAGGGCCGCGGTTCCGCGGCCCATTGATGAGTTCATCTGGTCAATTTTTCTGGGCTCATTCTTGATGCTTTGGGCTTTTTATTTATATAGTTCTTTTCTCCATTTGGCTTCTGGGTCTTCTCCAGATCTTTCAGTGAAAAATTGTAGTGATCTTTTAACCGTTTGCCTTGACATTTTGGACCTTGCGTTGCCTTGTTGATTGTGAACTGTTCTTCGTCTAGGCTTGACTAGGATCCTTCTATTTGTTGGTCAAAAGTCCTTTCTTGTGTCGCCTTCTGTCTTTTTCACTGTTTTCGCTCCAAGAACCTGTAACCTGTACTATGTAGCAGATATGCGTCAAAAGCACCTGTTTTTATTGTATAATGCATAAGAATGGGGAATATAAAATGCAATATTATGATATGAACAAATACCCCCAAACTTATCTTTTGCTCGTCCTCGAGCAAACTTATTTTTTATTCTAAAAACCTAACCGCACTTTCGCAGGGAATCGCGATTGCACTGAGCTCGTGCAACAAGCCGTTAAACCTCTAGGTGTCCCTAGTAGGAGGAATATTGTCTCCTGAGGGTTTTCAGCGGATACTACCCACAAAATCCTATCTATTAGGCCCACTGATTTTAATTCTCCAATTAGGTTTTCTAACAAGGAATTCTATTATCATAGACTCATAAATTACCCACCCATATTCTTCACACTTCCTCATCATTTTACTTAAGATTATATATGTTCGATAGACTCACTCAGCTTTCGGCATTTCTTAAGTTTTCCTTCTAAGGTTCCATCTCCACTTAGGAATTTTTCTATCAACTCTACTAAAGAAACAAGTTCTATTCTTCATTCCTTTCTCTTATATCAACTCTAATCATATATCCCCACGGGTGTGTATAAATCACCCCTACACTTAGAAATTCAAATCAAGTAATCATACCCTTGTCCGTTGTCCAAAGCACTAATTAACTGGTGAATTCTTATTGAATTTTTGCTTACACATCCTTCATGCGACTGTTAATACTTCTTGAGGTACCAACAACCGATTACAAGATATGTTTGCACTTTAAAGCGTAATTCCTAGTCTTGCAACACCTAAGGCTTTTAGCAGTGACTCCCAAACCAGTTGGTCTAAGGCACTAGGTGATGAAGCACTCTCGCTAAATATTTTTTCTATTTTTGCAGCCTTAAGTAATCACAAAGACCAGTGTTCATTTTTTTTTCTTTATTCACATTTTTTTTTATTTTCTTCGTACTAAGGACTTTAGACAAGAGCATTTCAAGGTCTCTTCTACTACTTCAAGTTTCAAGGTGCGTGATTGTGCAATTTGTAGGGTATATATTTTCAGAATCTAGACTTAAGCTAGAAATTATTTTTCTAACTTATACTCTAATAAGAATATCAATATTTTTCCTTTATTTCAACTTAGCCCAAAAAGTGAACTCAAAATTTGCCTATTTCTAAATAAACTACAAAGACATATACTTTCTACCGTTAATCTTTAAAGAAGGTTATTTTTAGGGTTTTCAATTTACTCAGTCTAAGATCTAGTTGTTCGTAGCCAGTTAACCTATTTGTCAAACTTAAGTTAAATATGGCCAAAATTGAATACAATATTTTTTATAATTTTTGAAGTTTTTCAATTTTTATGGGTTTTCAAATAAATATGCAAATACAAAAAATATACATATGAATGCGAAGGAAGAAGACGTACCGAGCATACCCCCAAACTTAAACTTGACAGTGTCCTCACTGTCATGCTGCACCAAGAGGGTCGATAATGTCGGCAATGTCCTGCTTATTTACATATTTACAAATGATACACACCCCCAAACTTATTTGAAATAAAGTTTTGGAAAATTGATTGGAAATTCGGGGGTGAAAGTGGAGGAAAATCAATCAGTGTAAATCGGTTTCTACAAAAACAGGAGCTCCTCCGAATGGTCCGCTGTGAGGAACGGGTTCAATCGATGTCCATTAAGTTTGAATAAAGTACCGTCCTTAGAATTTTCAAGATCGACTGTACCGTGCGGATAAGCGGTGCGAACAACATATGGCCCTTTCCATCTAGAACGGAGCTTTCTGGGGTGATAATGTAACCGAGTGTCATAGAGTAAAACCTATTGACCAGGTTCAAAAGTTTTTCGCAAAAGGTGTTTATCATAGAACACCTTAGTTCGGTTCTTAACAATTACAGCATTATCATACACCTCGTCCCGCAGCTCTTCTAGTTCATTCAACTGCAGCTTTCGATTGCTGCCCGCATCTCCTAAAGATAAATTCAGCTCTTTGATAGCCCAAAATGCCTTGTGCTCAATCTCTACTGGAAGGTGGCAAGCTTTCCCGTAAACCAGCCGGTATGGAGACATACCAAGATCGGTCTTGTATGCAGTACGGAAAGCCCATAGTGCATCGATCAGTTTGAGTGACCAATCTTTACGGTTTTTAGAAACCGTTTTCTCCAAGATTTTCTTGATTTGCCGATTTAAAACTTCGGCTTGCCCACATGTTTGGGGATGGTATGGCGTTGAAAGCTTGTGGGTGATAGAATATTTGCGCATTAAGGACTCAAAAGTCCTATTGCAAAAGTGAGAACCATTATCACTTATTATCGCTCGAGGGTGCCCAAATCGAGAAAAGATGTGTTCTTTAAGAAATCGAACGACAACCTTATTGTCATTCGTTTGGCTAGGCACAGCCTCGACCCACTTTGAAACATAGTCAACAGCCAAAAGAATATAAACATTCCCAAAAGAATTGGGAAATGGTCCCATGAAGTCTATACCCCAAACATAAAAAAAATCCACAACCAAAATTGGTTGGAGCGGCATTTCGTTTCTCCGCGATATCCGGCCCAAGTGTTAGCACCGGGAGCATGTCTTGCAGTATTCATATGCATCCTTAAAGAGTCATGGCCAATAGAAACCACACTGCAAGATTTTTTCGGCTGTCTTCTTTGGGCTAAAGTGCCCGCCACATGCTTGATCGTGGCAAAAAGACAGCACACTCTTAACCTCATTTTCCGGTACACACCGACGAATGATTTGGTCGGAACAGTATTTAAAAAGATAAGGTTCATCCCATTAAATGCTTTACTTGGGACAAGAATCGAAGTTTATTCTGTTTCGACCAATCTTTAGGTATCAAGCCGGTGGCTAAGTAGTTTACTATATCAGCGAACCATGGTTCGCAAGAAACGATCAAGAGTTGCTCATCGGGAAAAGCAGCAGTGATAGGAAATTCAAGTGTAGGCGAAGAAGGAAGTCGTGAAAGGTGATCGGCCACTACGTTTTCACATCCTTTTTTGTCCCTTATGACAAGGTCAAACTCTTGTAGCAGGAGGATCCAACGTATTAGCCTCGACTTAGCATCCTTCTTCGCAAAAAGGTGGCGAAGAGCTGAATGATCCGTATACATAATAACTGGAGAGCCGATTAAATAAGGCCGAAATTTTTCAAGTGCAAACACAACTGCTAAAAACTCTTTTTCTGTTGTTGTGTAGTTTAGTTGGGCCTCATTTAATGTACGGCTAGCGTAATAAATCACGTGCGGCATCTTGTTAATGTGCTGTCCAAGAACAGTACCAATGGAAAAATCTGATGCGTCGCACATAATTTCGAAAGGATGCGTTCAGTCTGGAGATGAAAGAATGGGCGCAGAAATGAGAGAGTGTTTCAAAGACTCGAATGCTTCCATGCAAGTTGAGTCGAAATCAAATGTTGTGTCCTTGGCCAATAAGAGAGTCAAGGGTCTAGCAATCTTGCTAAAATCCTTGATGAACCGTCTATAAAATCCGGCATGGCCAAGGAAAGCTCGGATGTCTTTGACGCATTTAGGAGGAGGAAGATTAGAGATGACTTCAAGTTTGGCTCTATCAACCTCTATGCCATTTTGCAAGATGACATGTCCTAAGACAATGCCCTCTCGTACCATAAAATGGCACTTCTTCCAATTAAAAGTTAGGTTCTTATCCCTACAGCGAGTAAGAACAGCGTCAAGATGTCGTAAACAATCGTCGAAGGAGTCACCAAAAATGGAGAAATCATCCATAAATATCTCCAAAAACTTCTCAACCATGTCTGAAAAGATCTCCATCATACACCGCTGAAATGTAGCGGGTACATTGCATAACCCAAAGGGTATGCGACGATAAGCAAAAGTGCCAAAGGGACAAGTAAATGTGGTCTTGTCTTGATCCTCTTTGGCGATGGGGACTTGGTTATAACCGGAATAGCCATCTAGAAAGCAGTAGAACTCATGCCCCGCCAATCGTTCAAGCATTTGGTCAATGAAAGGTAAAGGAAAGTGGTCTTTCCTTGTCGCGGCATTGAGTTTTTTATAGTCAATGCAAACTCGCCACCCAGTTTGGGTGCGAGCAGGAATTAACTCATTTGCCTCGTTGGTAATGACCGTGATGCCTGATTTCTTTGGCACAACATGAATGGGGTTAACCCATTGGCTATCCGAGATAGGGTAAATGATACCACTATCAAGACACTTAACAATCTCCTTCTTGATAGCCTCTTTCATAATGGGGTTGAGGCGTCTTTGTGGATCCCTTGCCGGCTTTGCATCATCCATCAAGTGTATATGATATTCGACTATGAGGGGACTAATCCCCTTGATGTCCACCATAGACCAGCCGAAAGCTTGCCGATTATTATGTAAGACCATTAAAAGGGCCTTCTCTTGCTCAAGAGCTAGAGAGGCTGATATGATGACGGGTAAGGTCTCATTCTCACCTAGATAAACATATTTTAGGTGCGACGGCAAAAGCTTTAGTTCGAGTTTAGGAGGTGAAACAATAGATGGTAACAATGGAGTAACTGTTTCAAACTCGAAGGATTCCATCAAAGGTTCAAATCGAGTGTACGCAACCGAGTCGGATGGTTCAACTAACTCATCCGAAAAAGCAAAAGACTCCAACTCAGGTGATGAGTCTTCAAAATCGTCAACAAAGGTAAAACACTCATAATCGTTGTCTGCCGTGAAAGCTGTGTCGGATTCTAGGAGGAACGCACTAGTGGCGTTAACATTGCTGTGATCGAACAAAATTTTTTCGAACTCACAGTCCTCCTCCGCGATCTCATTGATCGAGCAAACATCAAGTACGTTAGCATTAGGCTCGGAAGGCTGACTCCCCAACTTGAAAATATTGAGCTCAATTGTCATATTGCCAAAAGATAGATTCATTGAACCATTACGACAATTGATCACTGCGTTGGAGGTCGCAAGGAATGGTCGACCAAGTATCACCGGAATTTGATTCCGGGGGTTAGCGACAGCTTGTGTATCCATAACAATAAAGTCAACGGGAAAAATGAAATCCCCTACTCTAATTAACACATCCTCCAATTCTCCCCTAGGATGGGTGATTGATCGGTCGGCTATTTGGAGAGTACAGTGAGTGGGCTTAAGCTCTCCAACGCCTAATTGCTCGTACACAGAATAAGGTAGCAAATTGGCACTAGCACCAAGATCTAATAGTGCTCTATTGATGTTCTTTTCCCCAATTGTTATCGAAATGGTAGGACAACCGGGGTCCTTTTACTTTTGGGGTAAAGAATTGACAAGAGCATCGCTAATAGCACTAGCCACAAAAACTTTCTTTGGCACTTGTGACTTCCTCTTTTTGGTGCATAAGTCCTTTAAAATTTTTGCATATGAAAGAACTTGTTGGATTGCATCCAAAAGAGGGATATTTATGCTAACCTGTTTGAACAGCTCAACAATCTTCTCTATTTGTTGAGTTGGTTTATTGGATCTCAACCGATTTGGAAAAGGAACATTTTGAAAGGTTGTTGAGTCCAATTTTTGCGGATCAGATTGTTGAGTTGGAATGGAACCCCATGCAGATGTGTTCGTGTTGTGAGAAGTGGGTCCGTTCGAGCGAGAAGAAGTAGAGCCGTGTGAAGGATGGAGAATAGGCTCTAGCGAAGAAGAAGTAGAAGAAGAAGGTGAAGAAGATGAAGAAGGGCCACCGGCAGGGGTGTCATTGTTAATACCCACATTGTTTTGCAACACTTTTCCCGATCTCAACGTGGTCACAGCATTTACGTTATGATTCTGCTGTTGATATGCAGCATGTGCGTGACCGGGATTGGGCAGTGGTTGAGATGTGAGCTTTCCTTTTTCGCGCTCGCTCAAAACTGCATTGAGTTGTGCAATGTGTGCCTCAATAGATTTTATGCTTTGATCGTGTGAGGCACTGTTTTGCACCAAAGATTGAAGAGAAGTCTCTAATCTTCCTGTAGATTGTGTAGATTGCTTTAGGAATGCCTCTAGACTTCTTTCGAGCGAGCTAACCTTGTCATTATTAGGTTGAACAAAATTGTTTGGCGGGTAAGTAGTGTTAGGCACAAAATTGTTCACTTGATTAGGGTAAGGTTGCTGTTGGAAAGGCTGTTGAAATTGAGTTTGTGGCGGTGCTTGTTGTTGTTGTGGAGGAGGAGGCCTTTGAAAATTGTTATTTTCTTGGAATTGTTGATTTTGGTTCCAAGCGAAATTTGGGTGACTCCTCCAACCCGGATTATATGTAGAAGAGTATGGATCGTTTCTTTATTGTTGCTGAAAGGCAGCATTGACTTGATCATGTCCTTGAGTAGATGCATTGTAAGGACGCTCTTCGGTAAGATGTGATGGATCCGAACAACAAGCACAAACAGTTCGTGGAGGCACAACATGGGCAGGAGAAGGCAACGAGATTTTGGTCTCAATCGCTTCTAGCTTTTTCGTAAGAGCGGCCATCTCGGCCTTCATAACAATCGACATCTCTACTTGATGTATACCTGCCCTAGATTGACCACTAGAAGAAGATGATGTGGTCTTGGTGCTCTCCCACTGAATTGTTTGTTCACTAAGATCCTCAAGAAACTGCCACGCTTCCTCACTAGATTTGGAGAGAAAGTGACCTTGACAGATGGTTTCTAGCAACTGCTTCGTTGCCGAGTTCAATACCTCATATAATGTTTGGCAAAGTTGCCAACTTTCGATCCCATGATGAGGGCATTGAACGAATAGGTCTTTAAATCTCTCAAAACACTTCCAAAATGGTTCGGAAAGAAGCTGTGAAAATTGTATAATCTCATTGCGGATTCTAGCAGTTTTGTGATGAGGATAGAACTTTTTAAGAAAAGCTTTCACAAACTCATCCCAATTTCTAATGGAATGTGATGATGTGCTGTATAGCCACTTCTCGGCTAAGTCACATAAGGTGAAAGGAATGACCCTTAGCCTTATAGCGTCATCACTTAATTGGGTTGTTTTCATCATAGCGCAAACGTTTTGGAATTTATTGATAAAAATATACACATCTTCTGATTCCAAATCGTGAAATTTTGGCAGCATATTGATGAAGTGGGGTTTTATTTCAAAATTTTCCCCATTTGCCGGTGGGGGAGAAAGACAGGTAGGTAAAGAGGTGCGGACGGGGTAGAAGAGATCCTGGAGCGCGACTCGTGTGGGCACTTCAACAGGCGGTTGATTCGGGTTATTCGCACCTAACGGAGGTGGAATCATTCCCGTCGGTAAGGTATTGTTGGGGTTGAATCCCGACATGCCTTCGGAAGAAGAATTTGAAGGTGGAGGTAAGATAGTGGACAGAATGTCGACTTCGGTGTCGAAGGGTTCGTCGGTCGGTACCAACGAAACACGGACTAATCGGGCGTTAGTGTCCCTAGTCCAAAGTGACATACACTAAATGGGTAGTGTAGTCAGAAAAATGAAAGACAGAATGTGGGGGTAAGAAAACGTCAATGAAAGGAAGTGGTGTAAGTGAGTTGCAAGATTTCTTTAGCGACAAGTTGCAAGTTTTGAAAAGTTTATTTTTTTTCTTTTTTATGTGAAATTTTTGCAAAAGATTTTTGAAAAGGGACTTGTGACACAAATGCGATCAACCACACATGCACAATCAGGCCTAGATCTAGGGTTACCTAGATCAACTAGACAGCTCCTAACTAGGATTAGCAATAGGACCGCAAACCGTCTCTTCACCGCCAATTGCGGCCAGATAAGTGCCAGGTAAGTGGGAGGCTCCCCGCTACAAGTAGCGGTCCTAATTAAGTAACCACTTGTCTTGACACACTTGCCTAGACACCGCAAAGTCAGGTTAGGATAAACGGTCGATGCCTATGACTAGTCCTTTGTTCTATTGAGCTCGAAGTCCTTAGGGCCGAGTCTAGTATTTTTTAATTAATAGTGGTCAATGCAAATGCCTTAAGTGCTTTCTGGGGTCCTGGGAAGGGTGATGAAATCCCCATCCAATCTGAGTTTGGTCAATAGCCCCTTAAAGTCCGATTAAATTATGCAAAATAGTAAATTCACTTGCAATTAATTATTTTTAAGTGCGGCGCAAAGAAACCTGCAGAAAATCTGTTATTGAGAAGGGGGGAGAAAATTTTTAGCGCAAAGAAATCCTGCAGAAAACTTGGCAAAAGATATATCGGGAAATTTCAGAGGAGAGAGAAAGATCTTACAGTCCAAATTTGGTCAACAGATGATGTCTCCAGAGCGCGGAACCGCGGCCCAAGCGCCTTCCAGCTGCGTTTTCGCGGTCGAATGCAAGGCACAGTCCCCCAGAAAAAATTCCAGAGGATGACGTCGCTAAGTGACCGCCCTTCCGTGGTCTGAAGTATGTTTCGGCCGCGTTTTCGCGGTTGAATGGAGAGATCAGGTCGCTGGAAAATTTGTACAGTCCTGTTGTGGAATTTCCCCTCTGTTCTGATGTAGAGTTTTCTGTTTCTCACACTGGAATTTTCCAGATCCGAGATTCTTCGCTGTTCCTGCAAAACTCAAACGATAAACCCTTCAAACAGATAAAAATTGATAAAATTTTTGTACTTTTTTTTTTCTATTTTCAGATTTTTATGATTTTTAAAATTTATATCAACCCGAAATTACAAAAAGGAAATATTAGGCCATCCCCGGCAACGGCGCCATTTGATTAGTGTAGGTTTTTAACGATCAAAAATATTTACCGTAATCAAGAACGGCGTCGCATGAAGCTAGCCGGTGAATACGGGTCGGTCCACAGGGATGTGTAATTTTCCTAAGTGTTCTTACGAGCTGATTCCAATGGGTGTTTGGTCTTTTAATTTAATCTAAAAGAAACTAAGTTGTACGATGGTTAAGAAACTTGCTAGGATTAGGTCTAAGGTGGAGTTTGATAAGATTGAATGTCACACCTCTTTCAATGCTCTAAATGAAATCTTTTAGAAGTTATAGCAACTATTAGAAAAAGGGATTAGGATGATTGGGAAGAAACGGAGTTTCTTCCTCTAGATCCTTGTCCGTCCTTTCCTAATATTTGCTCTAACCTTCATGGAAGATATGCATGTCTGGTCCTTTATACTACGGTTTCACCGTTATCTCGTAGGTAGGGTGCCGTAGGGAGCAGATCATGCATGCATGCATGAAGTTCTAGTTATTAAAAATAATTGGGCACGAAAGAGATGAGAGATCTTCATCTCTCATTCCCTCCCTTATTCCTAACCCTAACAAGCGAGGAAATTACTCGCTCATTAAGGGATTTATTAAAAACATCATTTTGAGATTTTGCATTTTTAGATCTATTGGATTAATTTTCTACTGCAGTTTTAAGAGATTCTACACTAGAATTAACTAAGGCAAAAGATTAATTAATCTAAGGCAAGAATTTAATTAAAAACTAAGGCAGGAATTAAAAGAAGAACTTACAGAAATGATGCTCTTTAATCCTCAAAAGAATCTGAATTTTTATTTATTGAAAAGATGCATCCTTAATACAATCTTTAGAATACATTTTTATAGGAAATGGGAAAATTAGGGTTACAATTGCTCGCATATGTGCTATTACAGATATACCCCCGAAAAATCCCAACAAAAGCACCGGCGCACCGCCAGAAGAACTATGCACCGACACGTGCGTCTGATGGCCACGGAACCGCGGCATTGGTGGGGGTAGGGCCGCGGTTCCGCGGCCCATTGATGAGTTCATCTGGTCAATTTTTCTGGGCTCATTCTTGATGCTTTGGGCTTTTTATTTATATAGTTCTTTTCTCCATTTGGCTTCTGGGTCTTCTTCAGATCTTTCTGTGAAAACTTGTAGTGATCTTTTAATCGTTTGCCTTGACATTTTGGACCTTGCGTTGCCTTGTTGATTGTGAACTGTTCTTCGTCTAGGCTTGACTAGGATCCTTCTATTTGTTGGTCAAAAGTCCCTTTTTGTGTCGTCTTCTGTCTTTTTCACTGTTTTCGCTCCAAGAACCTGTAACCTGTACTATGTAGCAGACATGCGTCAAAAGCACCTGTTTTTATTGTAAAATGCATAAGAACGGGGAATATAAAATGCAATATTATGATATGAACAGCACTCACGAATCTTTGTGTAAACAGTAGCTCCATCTCCGCAAATGTTTTGACAGAGTCGTTAGGTAGCTCCGAATACCATTCAAAGGCCGTTTCTGTTAAGCTGCCGACGAATTGACGAAGCAACAGTTTGTCGTCTCCTCCCGTGTTGCCGCATAAGGCCCTGAATTGAGCGACATACTGATGTGGATTCCCTGTCCCTTTATATACGTGGAACTTAGGGATCGTATATCCCGGAGGGTAACTGATTTGGTCATACCAGCTTGGATAAGGTCGTCCGGTTCTAACAATTTGCGCAGCCGCTTCTTTCGCCTGATGAGTCCGTATTTGCTGAGCTATATAGTCATCCAGTGCGGCTTTGGAAATGGTTTCTTCCTTGGCTGCTGAAAGAGCTAGAGGAGGATTAGATATCTCTCCTCTATCGTCCTCAACAATGATCGGAGGGTCATCAGCTGGAGGATCCGGCCGTAACATCATCCCTATCATATCTTGGAAGAGGAGCGCCATTTGTTTTATGTTAGCCGCTTGCTCTGCGGCTTCTTTGTCCTTCTTTTCGAGGACTCTGCGTAGGTAGTCAGCGTCAGTTTCTTGTTCATGACGCTGTTCTGACAATGCCTCCCATCTTTCTTTTGGCCCGGTAAATGCGGCCATAGCAGTCATCATCTCTTGAAGCTTCTGTTGCTGCTCCTGAGCTTTGGTCACGGATCGGGTGAGCGGTCGGTGACCCGTCGAAGCATGGCCTTCCTCCTTTCCGGAAGTCATATAAACAATATGCACCACCACGCCCCCAGACTTGGGGAGTTTAAATTCATTGTCTTTATGATTTGCTAAAGGCACAGGGATCTTCCCCGACCTCCTTCTTTTTTGAGTGGTCGAAATTGAGGGGGCCGTTGTAGTGGGCACCCAAGTAGCCGTTGCTTTTTGTGGTTTGACGGAGTAACCCTTCTCCTGTCGAACCTTCATATTTTTCTATCGGCGAAGATAGTCTTGATCAATCACTGACTCCTGGACCTGTCGCCAGACCTTGTAAATTTTAGAGGACAGCCGTTGAGGGGGCTGCTCCAGCTTCTTCTCGGGAGTATTCTCCACAGGTGAAGGAGTTCTTTTCAGCACCGCGGTAGGAGAGTTTCTGCGCACCTTGTTGAGCAGTTCAAAGCCGTTCTCGGTTGGAACAGCAGCATCGATCCCCACCGCTGGAGTTGGTGGAGTGAATCCAGAAGGGGAGTTGCCCCCAGCCTTCCTTACTCGGCGCTAGTGGCGACGTCGAGCGTGTCGTGCGGATGGAGTTGTTTCAGCTATAAGAGTGACTTCATCATGCCCCCTTCTTTGAGGAGAGACCGTTATTGGTGCAAGCCTATCGAAGATTGACACCCGTTGAGAAGCCATGTTTAATCTGTCAAAGACAGACCTCTGGGCAGGGAAGCAGCTTTGAGGTCCTCGCCTGGAGCAGAAACCGGAATGACCAGCCTTGTAAAAACTGACTTCTTGGAAGGAGGAGCCTTTCCAATGATTTCGTCTGCTTGATCCGGGATGGCTATCCGCTTTGGGATGGCAATTTCGGGTATCGCGGGCTTGTAGACGTTCTGGCCCAGTCTGTTGAAAACTGAGGTATTGAAGTTGGGCGACCCGTTGAGAGGGGTCGCGGCAGTGGTAAGCCGATCAAAGATCGACTTCTTTGGGGCTTCTCGCAATGTCATTGTAGCATTGAAGCTCAACGGTGGGAGCATGGTCCCGAAGAATAATCCAGTGGTGGCTTGAGTTACTTGCTCCACTGACATCTTGAAAAGGGAGGCCGCTTGGGGCCCATAAGTCACTCCTCCAGTAAGGACCGAGCGAGAGTTGCAGTTGCAGGCAGTGCAGTTTGAAGCCATTGATCTTCTTGAAGAGCTTGAATATTCTGCTCCCTGCGTCGACCTTGGTCTTTGGCCTGTGCCAGTTGTTTGAGGACCGATTCCGTCAGCAAGGCTGCTGCTTGGGGAGCCTGCCTGTGGACGACATACATTCTCTGGGCTTCCTCCATCGGCGTTGAGGCACCGAGGGTGGGAGGTGGGAGCATCGACCCAAAAAGAAGCCCGTTGATTTCTTGAAGAGCCGGATTGCAGAGATTTGAAGCTGTAAGTGACCCATACTTGACTCCGCCGGATATGACAGAGCCTGAGTTGCTAGGGTGGGAGAAAATGACATTCTTCATAGAGACGAAATGCCGGCTTCAATATCCACCCCCCTAAGGGCAACCAAAAACATACACACCGCGATTATTTGATCGCGGAAAAAAACACGACACATAAAGTGTGGAGTGGAAAGAGGAAAAGGTCCCACCGGGCGTGCCAGAATCTGTTCCCCTCCGAACGGCGGCTCGAGACATGGGCGTCTCGCCTGAGGTTCGGGGAAGATGCTATTTGGTTTTATCCATCCACCTCTCCGAAGATGCCAAGTTGATTTATGGCACCGTGAATTGGAGGTTTGGACGGATGCGGCCGATGTAGCAGACTTCGTCAGATTCCCCCCTCACTTGAGGGGTTTTTGATTGTGGGGACGCTCTTCCCTGCAGGCGCAAGCCCCTACAGTTAATTACGCTACCGCATCGCGGTAACCACTTTCTCCTTCTCCAGAATTTCACCTCGTGTCGTGGGTGTTTGTTTTGTTTGTGGTTGCCCGTGGATTGTATACGGAGACTAATTTATGTCGTCGCCCGTAGGACGTGGATTAGTCCAAATCCGTATTTACTTAGATTTGGGTTTGGTGTTTTAGTTTAAGGATACATTAGCCGGATTGAGGCTAAGATCAACTTAAATGCTCGTTAAGGATACGTTAGTCCTGTTTGAAAATAAGATCAACTTAATGGAAAGAGCGTTTAGGGGCTCTATTGTTCCAGTTTAGGGACGTAGTGGTCCGTTTAATGTATGTCCATCGGGACCCATCACCTCTCTGACGACGTTAAAGGATTACAACGACATATGTCAGAGGAGTTCAGAGATGTACCCTTAAACCAAAGTTGATTGGGGGATTTATAGTCCAATTTGGGACTAAAGTCTATTTGAATGTTTAAGGATACGTTAGCCATATTTGAGGCTAAGATCAACTTAAACGGGATCGTTTAGATCCGACAAAAAAGAATTTGGGGGCTCTATTGTTCTAGTTTAGGGACGTAGTGGTCCATAGGTAGTTTAAGGATATTACGGTCCATTGCCAGTTTAGGGACATGGTGGTCCATATTCCAGTTTAGGGACATGGTGGTCCATGTTCCCGTTTTAGAGACTGATGTTAGTTTAAGGACGCATAAGTCCATGGGTTTAAGGACCCCACAGTCCGTATGGTTGTGTTTAAGGACGCATTAGTCCATTAGTTTAAGGACGCATAAGTCCATGGGTTTAAGGACTCCACAGTCCGTATCTTGGTTTAAGGACGCATAAGTCCATGAGTTTAAGGACCCCACAGTCCGTATCGATGTGTGGTTGTCGGGACCCGTTACCTCTCTGACGTCATTGAAGGATTACAACGATAGGTGTCAGAGGAGTTCGGAGATGTACCCTTGAACCGGATGTAAATTGATTTAAGAGAGCAATCTTGCTCAGTCAATTTAATTTGAGGACTTACGGCCAAGATTGGGTTAAGTTCAGTTGAATATGTTCAACGTTTTTCTTTATCTTTGGCCTATTAGGCCTGTGCTAGGGCTTTGCCCTTGTTTGATAATGCACTGCATTTTATTCTGGCCTGCTAGGCCTTTTGATTTGGGCTCTGTCCCTTTTTAAATGATGCAGAGCATCTGTTTGGGCTCTGCCTCTTTTTTTAAAATAATGCATTGCATTTAATTAGGCCTGTTAGGCCTTTTTTAATTGAGCTTAGCCCTTCTGTAAATAATGCAGTGCATTAATCAAATTGACAGTGGCCTGTCAGGTGCTTTGCGCCAATTAATGAGCGCAAGCGCTTGTGGAGGTGACACGTGTCACGCAAGCGCAGTGCGCTGTGCCAGTGCGCTGCGCTGTTGCGCTGTGACACGTGACGCGCTCTGGTGAGTTGCGCCAAATTTAAAGAGCAATGCTTTATTTTTAAAAGCGCATAGTGCAAGTGGTTATGGTGCTGACACGTGGCACTCTCTGGTGGCTTGCGCCAACCCAGGAGCGCAACAGTGCAGTTTTTGCAAGTGCAATGCACTGTTTCAATAACTTGATCCAATTTTGGATTCAAGAAAAGAATCTTTAAGATTCCAGAACCGATGGTTCATAAAAAAGTGCAAGGCACTGTTATTATTATTTTTTTTTTATTGAAGATCATTGATCTTATTCTTAGATGAATGATCTATTCAGAAGAAATTCTTCTTTTATAAAGGTTTTTTTTTACCTTTTTTCTTTTCTTAAGTTCTTCTCAAAATTCTTCAGAGTTCTCTCTGTTTTTGTTGTTTTTGAAGTTCTTGATGATGTTCCTCTGTTTTGAATTGGGGTCTAGGGGCCTTTATATAGTGCCCATTAATTTGTTAAATTTGTTAAAGAGATTCTTCTCTAAGTGATTTGGGGAATTTTCCCTACTGTTGGATCTTTAATCCAAGAACTTCTGTTTTACAGAAGACAATCTTCTTGTTTTAACAAGAATAGAAAGATCTTACTGGAATTTTAATTCTGTTTGGCGCAGATGCACCAGCGCTTGACACATGTCGCGCAGCGCATCGCAACTGCGCTGACACGTGTCGCACAGCGCGCAGCGCAGCGCAACTGCGCTGACACGTGTCGTGCAGCGCTTGCGCAACTGCGCTGACATGTGTCGCGCAGCGCAGCGCTTGCGCAACTGAAGCATTGCTTCCTTTAATTTTTGTTTTAAATAGAACCTTGCTCTGATTGGGCGCACTGCCTTGGGCGCTGCGCTGACATATCAACTTCTGACACGTGGCGCGTTGCGCGCAGTGCATGGGATTTGAAGCATTGCTTCAAATTTTTTTTGAATTTTTGAAATTCAAACAGAGCTTTGCTCTGATTGGGGGAAACAAGAGGGTGATCCCGTGACAAGTTGGTAGATTACCGCACTTGGAATCTTCCACACTGAATCTTTTTAGTATGGTGTCAATGAAACTGGACTGTGAAAATCCCAACATCCTCTTAGATCTATCACGATTGATCTGGATCCCCAGAATGTACGAGGCATCACCCAGGTCTTTCATGGAGAACTTCTGTGACAAGAATCCTTTGACTGATTGTAGCATAGGAATGTCATTTCCTATCAGGAGAATGCCATCCACGTACAAGACGAGGAATACTACAATTCTCGCTACAATCTTACTATAAATGCATGGTTCTTCTGGATTTTTGATAAAGTCAAATTCTTTGACCGTCTTATCAAAGCAGATGTTCCAACTCCGCGATGTCTGCTTTAATCCATAAATGGATTTAAGTAACTTGCACACTCTTCCGCTGCTCCCACTCTCTATGAAACCCTCTGGCTGATCCATATAAACACACTTTTCCAAATTTCCATTCAGAAAAGCGGTTTTTACATCCATCTGCCAAATTTCATAATCATGGAAGGCAACAATTGCAAGTAAGATCCGAATGGATTTAAGTATAGTCACTGGAGAAAAGGTTTCATCATAGTCCAAGCCAGATCTTTGACGAAAACCTTTTGATACAAGTCTAGCCTTATAGGTTTCAACCTGTCCATCTGCACCAATCTTCTTTCTGAAAATCCATTTGCAGCCTACAGGTTTTATCCCTTGAGATGCAATGTCCAAAGTCCAAACTTTGTTGGTGTACATGGATTCCATTTCTGTCCGCATTGCATCCAGCCACTTTACTGAGTCTCTGCTCATTATGGCCTGTTGGAAACTAGTCGGCTCATCATCATTGATAATGAAATCCTCTCTATACCCGTCTATGAGAAAACTGTAGTATCTCTCGGGCGGATGAGACTTTCTACTAGATCTGCGGAGTGGCATAGGGACGTCCGATTCTTTTGAAACTTCTGGTTCCACCATACTTTCAGTAATAGTTTATGGTTCTGCAATTTCTTTCAGTTCTATTGCGCTCCCACTTATTTCTTCTTCAAGAAATTGGGTTTCCAGAAAGTAGGCATGCCGAGAAACAAAAATATTTTGTTCATCTGTGTAATAGAAAAGATACCCCCTGGAGTTCCTTGAATATCCTACAAACTTATACAGTACTAATTGTGCCTCGAGTTTATCCGCATGCTGCTTTTTGACAAAAACTGGATATCCTCATATCTTAAGATACTTAAGATAGGGTTTCTTCCCACTCTACATTTCATATGGTGTGGTAGGCACTGACTTAGTAGGAATTTTGTTCAGAAGATATGCATCAGATTCTAATGCATAACCCCAGAAGGATCACGGTAACTCAGCGTTACTCATCATGGAACATACCATATCTAATAAGGTACGGTTCCGCCTTTCCGATACACTGTTATGTTGAGGTGTGTATAGAGGAGCAAGCTGAAAGAAAATTTCATTCTCTTTTAAGTAATCCAAGAACTCGGCACTTAAATATTCACCACCCCGATCAGATCGAAGTGTCTTGATACTTTTGCCTGTTTGTTTTTCCACTTCATTCTTGTACTCCTGGAATTTCTTAAAGGTCTCGGATTTATATTTCATCAAGAATACATGTCCATACCTTGAGAAATCATCCATAAAAATAATGAAGTAGGAATAACCACTTCTTGCATGCGTAGGCATTAGACCACACACGTCGTTGTGTATGAGTCCCAAGAGCTCAGTGGCTCTTACTCCGTGTCCAGTGAACGGAGTCTTTGTCATCTTTCCTTTGAGACATGATTAATAAGTTGCATAAGAAAAATATTCAAACGGATCCAAATATTCCTCTCTATGTAATTTTGTCAACCGTATTTTATTGATATAACCTAGTCTACAATGCCATAAGAAAACTTGATTTGATTCTGGAGATTTTCTTTTGAGTGTGTTCTGGACATTGAAACCTGGTGTTGATTTAATACGTATATACCGTTGTCTAGTGTACCTGACCCAATCAAATCATGATTAAGGTGAATGTTTACAACATCGCTTACAAATGTAAAATCATAACCTTCTTTAAATAGTAAAGATACAGAGATGATATTACATGTCAAACTAGGTACACAAAAACAGTTACGCAGAACCAAAATGTGTACACTTGTCAATCCTAGGTGATATTCCCCTACGGAAACAGTGTTCCCCCAATATTTAAACATAATAAAAGTGCTAAGCTCTGTTAAAATTTTGTTGAGGTAGTGGCTCATGTGCCCCTCACGAGGGCGCCAGCGCCAGCGCCTTAGGATTAAATCCTAGGGTTGCACCGCACGTGAAACTCACGTGGGCGCCAATGTGCAAAGTACAGAAGCGCTTAGAATTAAATTCTTAAATGGCTCCCACGTGCATGACATATGAGTGCCATCGCCCAAGTTAAAGTTAAGTAGAATTAAATTCTACATGGGGATATTTTCCTACAAACTGGGATACTCTCTGTAAAATAAAGTCGTTGGATCAAAGAGCCAATGGTGATGATAAATCATCAAATAATAGAATTAAATTCTATTAGGAAAAAAATATCTCCCAAATCTTCTTAAGTGAGAAAATACTCTCGGTTGGATCAAAGAATCAATAATAGAATTAAATTCTATTTTGGGAATATATTTTCCCAATCTTTCTAAACAAAAAAAGATTTGCTCTCCGTAAAACAGAGAGTCCTTAGATTAAAAATCCAACGGTGATTAAAAATCGCCGTTTGACAGAATAAAATTGTGTATATGGGAAAATATTTCCCAAATCTTGCTAAAAACAAGAAACCATATTCTGTAAAATAGAAACAATTGGATCAGAGATCCAACGGTGGATAAAATTTCCCAAATCAATTTTGAGACCAATTAAATCAATTGGAATATCTCAATAAGAGATTTTCTCAAAATTAATTAACAAATTTGCCTCTACTATATAAAGGACCCGAGACTTCAAGTCTCACACATAGAGAGAGGGAGATACACACTCAGATAGAAGGAACCCTCTATAAGCTTCTGAAAGATATAGAAAGCTTTAAAAAAAACAGAGAAGAAGACTTGCCTCTTTAAAAACCCCAGGTAAGAAAAACAGAAAGATCAAAATATATCCTTTTACCTATCTAAGTGTTTAACGCTTCTCAAAGAACTTAGTTATTTCTCTGAATCAGAGATCTATAAGACAAGTCTTCTACAAGTTGAGAATTTAATTCTCACCGGGAAGATCCTGTTCTTGAGAATCAAAGATTCAGAAAAGAACTAGGTTAAAAAGAAAGAAAGAAAAAAAACCATATGTTCTGGAAATTTAATTACTCTGAAAATAGAGTTTAACCCTAAATGAAAATTAGTTCTTATAAAAGAACTTAGTTCTAAAAGAAATTCTGATCCCAGATCTTCAAAACAAAGATCTTGGTGATCATTAATGGTCAAAATACCGTTAATAGAGACTCAATCTCTGAAAAAGAAACGAAATTAGCGCCTTACGTGTTTTCCACATGGGCGCCCTCCCAATAGCGCCCAGCGCCTCACGCGAAAAACACGCGGGCGCCCAAAGCAAAAGGCCAGTGCCTCACGTGAAATACACATGAGCAATGGATAAAAGTGTTTAGCACTTCATATACAGCAAAAACGGCTGAGTGCTTAGCACTGATTGGGAAGCGCCCAGCGCCTCACATGTTCTTCATGTGGACGCCATGTAAAAGTGCTTAGCATTTCATATACAGCCAAAACGGTTAAGTGCCCAGCACTGATTGGGTAATGCCCAACACCTCACATGCTCCTCACGTGGACGCCTTACAAAAGTGCTTAGCAGTTTATATACAGCCTAAATGGTTGAGTGCTCAGCACTGATTGGGCAGCGCCCAGCGCCGCATGTGCTCCTCACGTGGACGCCATACAAAAGTGCTTAACACTTCATATACAGCCAAAACGGCTGATTGCTCAGCACTGATTAGGCAGTGCCCAGCGCCGCACGTGCTCCTCACGTGGACGCCATATAGTAAAAAGTGCTTGGCACTATATATATATTCAGTCAAAATAACTGAGTGCTTAGCACTGATTGGGCAGTGCCCATAACTGAAGGCTTCACATAATACCCATGTGAGCGCCAGAGTTTCAAACAAGTGCTTAGCACTTTTGCATAAAAAATAGGCTGCATAAACAGAGCCTAAATAAGTGCTTAGCACTTTTGAACCAAAAAAACTGAACAGACTAAGCCCAAATTGGCTAAGTCTCTCTGAAAAGTTTCTTACATCTGAGCCCAAATGCTCTGTTGTTGGATCTGAAATAAAAATGATCTGTGAAATTTTGCTAAGTTGATCTTAGTCTCAAATTAGACTAATGTATCCTTAGTTAAAATTAAATTGAGCCTAAATGCTCATATATTTAAGTCGATCTTAATCTCAAACTAGATTAATAGTCCTTAAATAAAACAAACCCAAATCTAAAATATACGGATTTGGACTGATCCGCGCCCTACGGGCGATGACATAAACTAGTCTCCGTATACAATCCACGGGCAACCAAAATAAACAAAAATATATAAGACACGAAGTGAACTGCTGGAGAAAGAGAAAGTAGTTATCGTAACGCGATAACGTAATTAACTGTAGGGGCTTGCATATGCAGGGAAGAGCGTCCCCATAATAAAAAAAACCCTCACAAATGAGGGGGAATCTGATAAAATCTGCTACATCGATCGTATCTATCCAAACCTCCGATATACGGTGCTATAAATCCACTTGGTATCTTCGGAGAGGTGGATGGAGAAGTCCAAATAGCATCTGCCCCCAAATTCAGGCAAGATGATCTATTCCAGTTCGTCTCTGTTTTCGGCGGTGATCAAACAGCATCCACGCTCGCTCCGTTAGCAACTCTGAGGGTCATATCACATTCCTTTATAATTCTACGGCTTCTTAGTGCCTGCAATAAATTACATATATGAGATCCTGAATCGGTATCCAATACCCAGAAAGTTGAGTTGATTGACAGACAGTTTTCAATCATAAACACACCTGAAGCTGAAACCACAACTTGCTTCGAATCCTGGTTTCTGGCTTTCCAAGCTCTACAGTCTTTCTTCCAATAGCCTTTATTCTCTACTGTCGGCCTCCCAACTTTTGCCTTGCCCTTTCCCTGTACCTTACCGGCACCATCTTTCAGCTTGGTGGGGGCCTTCTTCTTTCCTCCCCTTGGCTTTCGCCTTGTATCTAGAAGAAGAAGATTCCCCAATATGCAGAGCAGGTGTCTTCCTGGTTTTCTTTAGGGTGCCCTCTGCACTCCTCAATATGTTGAGGAGTACTGGAAGTGTAACTTCCTTCCCTTGAATATTAAAATTCAAAATAAACTGGGCATAGATAGAGAGGAGGGACTGTAGAATCAAGTCCGTGTATAACTCGTTCTCCAACATGGTCCTAAGGTCCGCGAGCTCTTCACTGTAGCTGATCATCTTAAGAACGTGGTCTCCTGACCCAATTGCCAATCTCGCCTGAAATAAATTTTTCGAGGTCTCATATCTTGCGATACGAGATTGCTCTCCATATAAATTTTTAGTATGTAGGAAAATGGAAGCTAGGTCCATATTCTCGTGCCGCTTCTGGTGTTCATTATCCATTGAGGTCAGCACGAGGCACTTGGTTTTCGCACATTCTATTTCCCATGTCTTGCGGATTTCAATATCCGCGACGGTGGAATCTGGACCTGGGACGGTGGGGCTTTAGTAGTAAGGAGGTAGCCTGGCTTGTCATAGGTAATGGCCATCTGGACATTCCTTAGCCAATCTTTATAGTTTGGCCCTGTCAATATACTTTTATCTAGTAGTAACTTAAGCCCGGTTATCTTGGTCACTGCAATTAGGAGAGAGAGAGAAGAAACACTCAGAATGATGCTCTGGCAAGTTTAGATTGGTTTTTAGTTTATCTAAACAGGATGGCTCTCACTGTTTCCTTAAATCCTCCTTCAAACCATAAAAGAAGAATTGGTCGGGATTATTCACACCCTACAATTCTTGCTTAACCTTTCGGCCAGGCTAGTGTCGGTACTTCGAGGGAGGCTTTACAACGCTTTCGTGAAGTTCCTTAATTAAATAACCTTTTTCCTTAGAGGCGTAACCCCGCCAACACCGTTCTAGACACCTACTTAATTTATAGTATTGATTGTAAAGTGAAAAACTCTCCCGAGGAGTAATAAAACTCACGGTGGGATTGGGATCTAACTGTCATTGTGTGATAACTTTGAAGGAATCCTACCAAAATCATCATACTCCAGATAGTATGCAAAACTAGCAAGTTTCCTTTTCCTTTGAAACTCCCGATGTGGATTTTTGCCCCAAGCGCTTATGACCTTGACGAAGGCCAAAATATCATAAGACGCAAGTCAAGTTCTACCCGTCATTGTCCTTGTTAATCTGTGTCACGCCCCGCTTCCCAGTGTACGGGCAGAGGACACGATGAGGCCGCTAAGTATTTACTGAGAAGTAAACACGGTAAGCGTATCTAAGCAATATAAAGTAAAATATATAAGATACAAGATGTAAATGAACATCAACTTTATTTATTAATATTCTTTTTACAATACAACTGAAATGAAAATACATGTACTGAAAGCAATGCTTAAACAATGGCATAATGAAAATGGAATAAGTACAAGTGGCTACAGTTCTGGGTCTTTGGTGTACTGCTCAGGGGCCTGCTCCAAATGCTCCTGACTGATCTTGTACTCCTCAGCGCCGGGTCCTCCTGACAACATTCTAAAGAAGAAGAGAAATATGAATGTCTTCAGCGAACAATCGCTCGGTAAGTTCCAAAGATGAGAGAGAAGTAGAATAGACAGAGAGATTATAGTTTTATAATGTTTTATTGTAATGTTAGCGCAGTTGTTTGTAGCTTGGTACAGAAAATGCCAGTGTATACGAGAGGAGTCCCACTTACACCGGAGACTTTGGTAACCCGTAGTATAAGGCTCCATCGATAATACCATGGAACAACGGTATGGATGTAATTACGTCTTAAGTGACCACCTCGTGCCACCTTTAACATGTTCCGTACCAGTCTACCCCTTTATAACCACGTAGTGTTTATGTATTGATTGTATCAATTGTATGGATTGTATTATCTTGTCTTGTATTATAAATTGTATAGATGGATGACTTGCCGAAACCATGATATCAGTAATGGAACGGATATAATGGATGAACTTGTAAATGGAGTATATCCATGGTTCGGTTCAGTCAAGTTGTATAAATTGAATAGATTGAATATATGGATTCATAGATTCATGTTGAATATATACTTGAATCATATTCAAGTCAGTTTGATTATATCGAGACTCAGTCTAAGTCAGACATTTAGAAAAGACATTGAAGTCCTGAATTAGTTTTGATATTATCGGTAACTGCTGCACATGGACGGCAGGATTTGTGTCTTTTTCGAAGAAAATTACCGTGTTGATAACACCGTTTGTTAAGTTGTCTACCTTAAATAGGCAAACACCCATATCTCCGGTTCTCTGAGGCTCAAGAGACTGGTCCCGCTTAAACCTATGTTTACTAGGGTTCTTATTGTAATTTAGTATAGCTTGATAGGGTTTTATGTAAAAATAGTTTTGATATAATTTCAAAATACACCTCAAGTATTTAATTATCGTCTTTAGAGTTTTCATTGATGTATATTTTATAAATGTGATATTTCTAGTGAATAAAACCTAGTTTCATAATATATGGTATTTATTTGTAATATGAATATTGTTTTGAATTATCATGGTGGTTTCATGTAATATTTGAATTCTTTTCTTGAGTTTTGGAAACATGGAATAATATATATTTTAAAAATAAGTATTTTGGTAATAATTATATATACATAATTAATGAAAATAATTTTATTTATTTTCTTGTAAAAATCATATTTTCTAAAGAAAAATATATAAAAATTTCATCGAGATCAAATGCTCCTTGTGGAGGTCTGCATCTCGCTCTACTAAGCCCAAGGATGTGTGATAATCCGCACCATCCCAAACGGGGTCCCCAAAATGGGTTGTAGAGGCTCAATTGTATGGAAAGTTAAATACACTTTTTAAAGAAAACAGTTTTATAAGTTAAAGCGATTTATTTGTAAAGTCGTATTTCCCGTATTCTATTGTCCCAAGATTCATCGTGCTATGATAGATATGTGTGTAGTGAGGAGGTAGGTCATTACCTCGTGGACTATCTAAAGGTATAGCAAGGAATTATGATGGTTTATGTCGAAACTAAATTATATGGTATTTTTCTGAAAAAGTATGATAAAAGTTACAAAAATGATTATTTTGATGTGAAAGTTGTTTTGTTGAGTTTGTTAATATTTAATAATCAACATATGAGAATATGGTTTTATCTTATTAAGGAAAAGTATAGTTTGTAAAGAAAACCGAATCGGAAGTCGAACTAACTCCGCTTCCGTCGGGTTTTAGAAATGGAACTTTTTAAAGAATAAGATGAGAAGGGAAAATAGGACTTACTGGCTTGTAAGGTAGAGGGGAGAAAGAGGAAGAGGGGGGAAACGCCGGTGCGTCGTTTCGTCGCCAGAAACTCCTCGGAAGTTCGTCGGAGTTTCGCCCTTTGCTAACTCCACTTGCACACTAAGGACTTGAGAATTTTGTATAGTTTTTGTAGGAAATTTTCAGTGTGAAGGGATGTAAAATGGTGTGGGTATTTATAGGACAATTTAAGGTTTAGGGGGTGATGAAAAATGCATTTAAATTTGCATTAAAATGGAATTTAAAGGGGTTTTAAATTCTCTGGAAAATACAGGGAAAATAAACAGATAGGGGTTAAAGAGGGGAGTCCAAGAGTCTAGGGTTTACAAAAAAATTAGGGTTTGGGCTAGGTAAAACCGGCTGCGCCGGCCTATAGAGCCTTCTTGCCGGTCCGATCAAGGAGGTGAGGGCTTGGATTGGGGCCACGTGTCACTAACGGTCTAAATAATAATTTGTATCTATTTGTTTTAAGTGTAACTCTTGGTTTTGCGTGTTGTGCACGTGAAGACTCTTGGGCTTCTAAAGGATTAAAAGAATTTTAAATACAGAGAATGTGTGGCTGATAGGATTTGAACTCTGGTGCTATGGTTCAGCAGTGCAAGATATTACCAATGAGCTACAAGCTCCTTCTTGCTGTTCTAAAGCAAAACAAACTTATAACTCAGGTTCAGGCCTAGGTGTCCCCTTCTGTATTTTGAAAAAAAAATTCGTACAGAAAGTTTAGTGTTGTTACATTCTACCCTCCTTATAAAAAATTCGTCCTCGAAATTTGTAAAAGGGAAGTGTAACAGATTTAGGGAAAGTTTGGTGATAGAAGTACTGATAGTGTATGAAAAATAACAAAGTGGTACAAGGGTTTGAAAAGGTTGAAGAGAATTACTAGTGTTACCCTGGTCTACAGCCTCTGCTTCTTCGGCTACTAAAAGGAAAGCCTGATGATGTGGTACATTCCTCCTAACTGGAGGCACATTTCTTTGTCTTGGGGGCATGTTTCTCTGCCCTCGAGGCATGTTCCTCATTGCCTGATGGAATTGGCGATTAGGCTATGCAGGAGGTGGAGCTGGGAGTGCCAGACGAGGTGCAGGAGTCTGGACAGTTGGCCGCTGTGGGTAGTTGGTGGGTGTGTGAGCTGGGTTGCGTCTATAAGGACAGTTTCCAATTCTGTGATTGGATGTGCCACAAACTACGCACAGGACTTTTGCGCGCCTACAGTCCTTCCACAAGTGTCCTTCCCTCTTGCAATAGAAGCAAAAATCTGGACTTAGCTGGTTATTGGTTTCTTCCGGTCTCCTGGGTTCCACAGTTGGCCTTGAAGAGGCTCCTCCTGCCATCTGGTTGGCAGGGCGCTTCACTCCGGAAGTTTGAGGTCTGCCCTTCCTCTTTACTACTGCCTCGTATCTTTGGGCAGCTTTCAGAGACAATTCATGGGTCGGGAAATCCCCTGTGGCTAATGTAGTTTGGATCTCCGGATCTAACCCATGTTGGAATCGTCAGGCTCTGATCTCATCCGTCGGTATTAGGTGTGCCGCGAATCGACTGAGCATAGTAAACTCAGCATCGTACTCATCCACTGATTTGGTCCACATTGAACCCTGTTGTAGGTGGATGAACTGCTGTTCCATGTCGAATTTGGCAGTTTCGGTGAAGTACTTTGCATCGAACATGTCACGGAAAGTATTCCATTCGATAGGTTGGTCAAGACAGCAACAACTTTTGAATCGTCCTGAGGCCGATGCACCGGGAGTAAAGCAATTCAGGGCTTTGCATCCCAAGCAATTCTCTGGAAAAGGAAGCCCTCTTGAAGCGGAAGAGTGGGCACAAAGTATCGAAGACGATCTGGCAGCAGCTCAAGTGCCAGACATCGCTTGGGTCCGTGTAGCAAAACTACAGCTCACGGATAATGCTCGCAACTGGTGGAAGGCGGAAGAAAGCCGTCTGGTACAGCCGATTGAATGGAAGACTTTTCGCGAGAAGTTCGACGCGAAATACTTTCCAGCGACTGCCAGGTTTGCAATGGAGCAGCAGTTCATTCATCTACAAAAAGGATCGATGTGGGACAAATCAGTAGATGAATACGATGCTGAATTCACCATGTTAAGCCGATTCGCAGCACACTTGATACCGACGGACGATATCAGAGCTCGTCGCTTTCAACAAGGACTGGACACCGAGATTCAGGCTGCCCTAGCCACGGGAAAATTTCTAACTCATGAAGATGCTCTGGAAGCTGCCCGCAGTTATGAAGCAGTGATAAAGGCAAGGGGTAGACCGCAGTCTGCAGGAGTGAAACGTCCTGCCACTCAAATGGCAGGAGGGGCCTCTTCAAGGCCAGCTGTTGAACTCAGAAGACTGGAAAAAGTTAAGGATCGGTCAAGACCCGATTTTTGTTTTTATTGCAAGAGAGAAGGACACTTGTGGAAGGACTGTAGGCGCGCAAAAGGCCTATGCTTAGTTTGTGGCGCGTCCAATCACGGAATTGGAAACTGTCCTTATAGACGCAACCTAGCACACACACCCGCCAACTACCCGCAGCAGCCAGCTATCCAAGCTCCTGCAGCTCGTCCTGCACTCCAAGCATCACCTCCATGTAGATTCCCTGCTCAGCCAAATCGCCAATTCCATAAGGCACTGAGAAACATGCCTCGAGTACAGGGGAATATGCCTCCAGCCAGGAGGAACGTGCCACGGCGACAGGCTTTCACCTTAGCAGCCATAGAACCTGAAACTGTGAACCAAGGTAACCCAGGTAACTTTCTCACAACTTTGACCAAAACTTCTTTACAATCTTTAGTTCTGTCACCAAACTGTTACACTTTCCTTTTACAAATTTCGAGGACGAAATTTTTATAAGGAGGGTAGAATATAACAACCCTATTTTTCTACACCAAATTTTTTCAAATATTTTTCCAAAAATCCACAAAGGGGTATTTTAGCATGAGCATAAGATGTAGGTAATTATTTTGTTTTTAATTATAAGCTACAAGAATGTAATAACTCCATTTTTAGTGTATAAGAAATTACTTTAAATTTAATGTATACTAGGAGTATTTATTCTTGCTGCTATCAGTTTAAGTAATTAAATACCACAATAATTACAAGAAGGAGCTTGTAGCTAATTGGTAATACCTTGCACTGCTGAACCAAGCCACCAGAGTTCAAATCCCATGCCCCACATTATTTTTTATATCTTTTTGTTTTAATTTTTTTGGGAAGTCAAACGGTCAAACAACCATAACTCTCAAATTAATGCGGTATAAAAAAAATAAAGTACACCATAAATCCCCCAGAGAATTCCCCACTCAATGAGACCTGACTCGGCCCTGACTCGGCCAAGTCGGCCGGCGACTCGGCCGAATCGGCTGGCGCCGCCAGCCGGACTCGGCCGGTCGGCCGAGTCGTCAACACGAAAAAAATTTGTGTTGACTTGGTCAACATCCCTGCATACTCCATTTTCTCCGAACAGTTACAAAATTCCCATTAAACCTCTTTTAATCCCAAATTTAATGATATTTTAATGAATTTTTACATTTTTAAATATTTTTTTAATCCAAACCCTAACCCTAGCCTAGCCCTATATAAACACCCCTACCCTATACTATTTCACCTCACAACTCTAAGTCCACTCTCCTAAATTCTCGAGAACTCGGTACAAAGAGCGAGAAGCGAAGCGCTGCCGAAACCAACGACAAATTCCGGCGATCGTAGTAGAACCTTCGCGACGTTTTCGACGCACCGACAACCATCACTTCCTTAGCCTCCTTAGTTTGTCCAAAACCCGTAAGTCCCATATATTCTATCTCTCTTTCCTTTTAATAGAAAAATACGACTTTTTGGAACCCGACGGAAATCGGAACAAACCGATTTCCGATTTGATTTTTCTACAAATTTCCACTTGTCACCTAATCCGTAATACCTACCTTCATTCATGTTGACTGTTAATCACCCATAAACCAATTTAAATAAAGTTTCTCACATGAAATGATAGCTTTCTTGTAAAACCGTATTCTTTTCATAAAAATACCACAAAGTTTATTTTTCTTGTTCTAATTAATTCCCTCACTCCTAAATATATTTATCTTGATAAATAAACTTGTAGAAATCAATTTGAATGAGTTTTCACACATGAAATGATAACGTTTTCAAATACCGTATTCTTGCGCTTTAATACCTTCAAGTTTAATACATCATATTTAACCTCTAAAACTTCATTAAACCCTAAAATAAGTCACGAGGTAATGACCTATCTCTACACACGCACAAATATAACCCTAATTGATAGACGTCAAAATATAGAATACGAAAATATAGTACTTTTCACTAAAATACCATATTCTTTATAAACCTTCCTTGAAAGCTTTAAGTTGTATACAATTCTAAATAAAATATTTTAAAAATGAAAGCACGATATGTCATGGACATCGATCGTTTATCTAAACTGTCTTGTGGTGTCTAGACAAGTGTGTCTAAGGCTAGTGGTTTTTAATTAGGCACACTACTGTGGTTCCTTCCTACTTACCTGGCACTTACCTGGCCGCAATTGACGGTGAAGAGTCGATTTGAGGCTTCTAATGACTTATCGTTTAGACCTTAGAAATAGGCTAGTTGGCTTAGGAAAACCCTAGAAACTAAAATACGGAAAACTATATCTTTTTACAAATAAATACCTTATATTATAAAACTGTTTTTCTAAATGAATAATATTTGTTAAACCTATGCAAAGCGCCACTACAACCCACCTTTGGGGAACCCGTTAGGGGTAGTACGGTTCATCGTGCACCCGCGGGCTAGTAGTGCGAGATTCAGACCTCCGCAAGGAGCATTCGGTCTCGAAGGGTTTAAAATACGGCATTTAAGAAAAATGTGATTTTTGGAAAATAAAATATTTATTTAAAATTATTCTTGTATTAATATATATTTAATTATCATTTAGACACATATTTTATTATAATATAAAGTTTCCACATTTTCCTAAAAATTACAAGATTAAAAGTTACATTAAAATACCATGAGTTTCAAATAAATCAATTAATACTTTTATTAGGATATATTCACTAGAATAACACAAATAAAATTCACACTCATTATAACTATAAAGACGAATAATAAATACTTGAGGTGTATTTTGAAAACTATACAATAGTACTTTTTACATAAAACCCCCTCAAGTTTTATAAATTACAATAAGGCCCCTAACAATTATAGAACTTGAAATTATCTTTCTTTTAGTCTGACTCGGGTTAGAGTATGACTATTTCTGACTTGAATATGATTCAAGTCAATCTATATTCTTTTATATTCCAACTCAATATGAATACATGAATCCCTGAATTCAGTTAACAATCTATATAACTTGACCGAACCGAACCATGGATATTCCTTTTACATGTTTCCCAGTATTCCATTTACATGACTACGGTTATAACCGTTTCCTGATATCATGGTTTCGGTCAGTCAGTCAGTTTATTATGCAATCAATACAATTTTACAAGATAACAATACAAACAAAACATCGCGGGGTTTAAGGGGTAGATTGGTACGGAAGGTGTTAAAGGTGGCACGAGATGGTAAGATTAAGACACCTAACCTGAATCCAATTGCCGTTGTTCCGGATTGTATAACGGAGCCTTGTACTCTATTTCCATTTGCCCTGGTCTCTAGCATATAGAGACCCCTCTCGTATACACTGGCATCCTTCTATACCAAGCTACAACAACAGCGTTAACACAATACTACAATAATATAACAATGTGATACAACTGTAACAGTCACTCTCTCCCTCTCTCTCTTACTCTTTATCTATTCTCCTCTTATCTTTGGGACTTACCGAGCGACCTGTTCGCTAACGACATTCTATTCTTTCTTCTTTGAATGTCGTCAGGTGCGTTGGACCAAGCTGAGATCGAGCCCACCGGTGAAGATTTGGAGCAGTTCCACGAAGACCTCGAGCTCTAGATATTGTACCTTGTTCTTTCCAGTATTTTTCATTTTCTGTTATGCCACTGTTTAGGCATCGCTTTTCATTTCAGTTGTATTTTCTTTTGATGCATAGTACAAAGAATGTTATTAATAAAAGTTGCTGTTATTTCTATATCATTCATCTCTTGTGATTTACTTTATATTGCTTAGTTACGCTTAGCGTATGTACTTCTGAGTATATACGTAGCGGGCCTCGTCACGTCCACTTCGCCGTATACTGGGAAGCGGGGCGTGACAGGTTTTGTTGGTGGCCCATGCAGGTCAGAGCTGTATGAATCCCTATCATGCAGTTCTGGTCTGCGTGAACAACCTAAGCAATATAAACACAAGAACCAGCAACTAAAACATTCTTTATAATTCATATTCCTTGAATCTTGCAAATTTCTATTCCTTGAATCTTATCATTTCATGTATTTGAATCTGTCCTAATCCAAATTTTTCTTCTGGATTATGGATTCCGCGAACAACACCAGCACCAACGTTAACAACACCCCTTCAGCATTACCTCTCACACCAGCTGTTCCTGCACCACCCACTGAGCAAACGATGCTATTCGAGGCAATCCGCAGTCTTCTCGAGGGACAGCAACAACTTTTGAATCGACCTGAGGCCGATGCACCGGGAGTAAAGCAATTCAGGGCTTTGCATCCCAAGCAATTCTCTGGAAAAGGAAGCCCTCTTGAAGCGGAAGAGTGGGCACAAAGTATCGAAGACGATCTGGCAGCAGCTCAAGTGCCAGACATCGCTTGGGTCCGTGTAGCAAAGCTACAGCTCACGGATAATGCTCGCAACTGGTGGAAGGCCGAAGAAAACCGTCTGGTACAGCCGATTGAATGGAAGACTTTTCGCGAGAAGTTCGACGCGAAATACTTTCCAGCGACTGCCAGGTTTGCAATGGAGCAGCAGTTCATTCATCTACAACAAGGATCGATGTGGGACAAATCAGTAAATGAATACGATGCTGAATTCACCATGTTAAGCCGATTCGCAGCACACTTGATATCGACGGACGATATCAGAGCTCGTCGCTTTCAACAAGGACTGGACACGGAGATTCAGGCTGCCCTAGCCACGAGAAAATTTCTAACTCATGAAGATGCTCTGGAAGCTGCCCGCAGTTATGAAGCAGTGATAAAGGCAACGGGCAGACCGCAGTCTGCAGGAGTGAAACGTCCTGCCACTCAAATGGCAGGAGAGGCCTCTTCAAGGCTAGCTGTTGAACTCAGAAGACTGGAAGAAGTTAAGGATCGGTCAAGACCCGATTTTTGTTTTTATTGCAAGAGAGAAGGACACTTGTGGAAGGAGTGTAGGCGCGCAAAAGGCCTATGCTTAGTTTGTGGCGCGTCCAATCACGGAATTGGAAACTGTCCTTATAGACGCAACCCAGCACACACACCCGCCAACTACCCGCAGCAGCCAGCTATCCAAGCTCCTGCAGCTCGTCCTGCACTTCCAGCATCACCTCCATGTAGATTCCCTGCTCAGCCAAATCGCCAATTCTATCAGGCACTGAGAAACATGCCTCGAGTACAGGGGAATATGCCTCCAGCCAGGAGGAACGTGCCACGGCGACAGGCTTTCACCTTAGCAGCCATAGAACCTGAAACTGTGAACCAAGGTAACCTAGGTAACTTTCTCACAACTTTGACCAAAACTTCTTTACAATCTTTAGTTCTGTCACCAAACTGTTACACTTTCCTTTTACAAATTTCGAGGACGAAATTTTTATAAGGAGGGTAGAATATAACAACCCTATTTTTCTACACCAATTTTTTTCAAATATTTTTTCAAAAATCTACAAAGGGGTATTTTAGCATGAGCATACGATATAGGTAATTATTTTGTTTTTAATTACAAGCTACAAGAATGTAATAACTCCATTTTTAGTGTACAAGAAATTATTTTAAATTTAATGTATACTAGGAGTATTTATTCTTGCTGCTATCAGTTTAAGTAATTAAATACCACAATAATTACAAGAAGGAGCTTGTAGCTCATTGGTAATACCTTGCACTGCTGAACCAAGCCATCAGAGTTCAAATCCCATGCCCCACATTATTTTTTTATATCCTTTTGTTTTAATTTTTTTGGGAAGTCAAACGGTCAAACAACCATAACTCTCAAATTAATGCGGTATAAAAAAAATAAAGTACACCATAAATCCCCCCAGAGAATTCCCCACCCAACGAGACCCGACTCGTCCCTGACTCGGCCAAGTCGGCCGGCGACTCGGCCGAATCGGCCGGCGACTCGGCCGAATCGGCTGGCGCCGCCGGCCGGACTCGGCCGGTCGGCCGAGTCGTCAACACGAAAAAAATTCGTGTTGACTTGGTCAACATCCCTGCATACTCCATTTTCTCCGAACAGTTACAAAATTCCCATTAAACCTCTTTTAATCCCAAATTTAATGATATTTTAATGAATTTTTACATTTTTAAATATTTTTTTAATCCAAACCCTAACCCTAGCCTAGCCCTATATAAACACCCCTACCCTATACTATTCCACCTCACAACTCTAAGTCCACTCTCCCAAATTCTCGAGAACTCGGTACAAAGAGCGAGAAGCGAAGCGCTGCCGAAACCAACGACAAATTCCGGCGATCGTAGTAGAACCTTCGCGACGTTTTCGACGTACCGACAACCATCACTTCCTTAGCCTCCTTAGTTTGTCCAAAACCCGTAAGTCCCATATATTCTATCTCTCTTTCCTTTTAATAGAAAAATACGACTTTTTGGAACCCGACGGAAATCGGAACAAACCGATTTCCGATTCGATTTTTCTACAAATTTCTACTTGTCACCTAATTCATAATACCTACCTATATTCATGTTGACTATTAATCACCCATAAACCAATTTAAATAAAGTTTCTCACATGAAATGATAGCTTTCTTGTAAAACCATATTCTTTTCATAAAAATACCACAAAGTTTATTTTTCTTGTTCTAATTAATTCCCTCACTCCTAAATATGTTTATCTTGATAAATAAACTTGTAGAAATCAATTTGAATGAGTTTTCACACATGAAATGATAACGTTTTCAAATACCGTATTCTTGCGCTTTAATACCTTCAAGTTTAATACATCATATTTAACCTCTAAAACTTCATTAAACCCTAAAATAAGTCACGAGGTAAATGACCTACCTCTACACACGCACAAATATAACCCTAATTGATAGACGTAAAAATATAGAATACGAAAATATAGTACTTTTCACTAAAATACCATATTCTTTATAAACCTTCCTTGAAAGCTTTAAGTTGTATACAATTCTAAATAAAATATTTTAAAATGAAAGCATGATATGTCATGGACATCGATCGTTTATCTAAACTGTCTTGTGGTGTCTAGGCAAGTGTGTCTAAGGCTAGTGGTTTTTAATTAGGCCCACTACTGTGGTTCCTTCCCACTTACCTGACACTTATCTGGCCGCAATTGACGGTGAAGAGGCGATTTGAGGCTTCTAATGACTTATTGTTTAGACCTTAGAAATAGGCTAGTTGGCTTAGGAAAACCCTAGAAACTAAAATACGGAAAACTATATCTTTTTACAAATAAATACCTTATATTATAAAACTGTTTTTCTAAATGAATAGTATTTGTTAAACCTATGCAAAGCGCCACTACAACCCACCTTTGGGGAATCCGTTAGGGATAGTACGGTTCATCGTGCACCCGCGGGCTAGTAGTGCGAGATTCAGACCTCCGCAAGGAGCATTCGGTCTCGAAGGGTTTAAAATACGGCATTTAAGAAAAATGTGATTTTTGGAAAATAAAATATTTATTTAAAATTATTCTTGTATTAATATATATTTAATTATCATTTAGACACCTATTTTATTATAATATAAAGTTTCCACATTTTCCTAAAAATTACAAGATTAAAAGTTACATTAAAATACCATGAGTTTTAAATAAATCAATTAATACTTTTATTAGGATATATTCACTAGAATAACACAAATAAAATTCACACTCATTATAACTATAAAGACGAATAATAAATACTTGAGGTGTATTTTGAAAACTATACAATAGTACTTTTTACATAAAACCCCCTCAAGTTTTATAAATTACAATAAGGCCCCTGACAATTATAGAACTTCAAATTATCTTTCTTTTAGTCTGACTCGGGTTAGAGTCTGACTATTTCCGACTTGAATATGATTCAAGTCAATCTATATTCTTTTATATTCCAACTCAATATGAATACATGAATCCCTGAATTTAGTTAACAATCTATATAACTTGACAGAACCGAACCATGGATATTCCTTTTACATGTTTCCCAGTATTCCATTTACATGACTACGGTTATAACCGTTTCCTGATATCATAGTTTCGGTCGGTCAGTCAGTCTATTATGCAATTAATACAATTTTACAAGATAACAATACAAACAAAATATCGCGGGGTTTAAGGGGTAGATTGGTACGGAAGGTGTTAAAGGTGGCACGAGACGGTAAGATTAAGACACCTAACCTGAATTCAATTGCCGTTGTTCCGGGTTGTATAACGGAGCCTTGTACTCTATTTCCATTTGCCCTGGTCTCTAGCATATAGAGACCCCTCTCGTATACACTGGCATCCTTCTGTACCAAACTACAACAACAGCGTTAACACAATACTACAATAATATAACAATGTGATACAACTGTAACAGCCACTCTCTCCCTTTCTCTCTTACTCTTTATCTATTCTTCTCTTATCTTTGGGACTTACCGAGCGACCTGTTCGCTGACGACATTCTATTCTTTCTTCTTCGAATGTCGTCAGGTGCGTTGGACCAAGCTGAGATCGAGCCTACCGGTGAAGATTTGGAGCAGTTCCACGAAGACCCTGAGCTCTAGATATTGTACCTTGTTCTTTCCAGTATTTTTCATTTTCTGTTATGCCACTGTTTAGGCATCGCCTTTCATTTCAGTTGCATTTTCTTTTCATGCATTGTACAAAGAATGTTATTAATAAGAGTTGCTGTTATTTCTATATCATTCGTCTCTTGTGATTTACTTTATATTGCTTAGTTGCGCTTAACGTATGTACTTCTGAGTATATACGTAGTGGGCCTCGTCACGTCCACTTCGCCGTACACTGGAAAGCGGGGCGTGACAAGCGCCATCGCCATGAGTCAAAGACTCTGAGGCAGCGCCTCACGTGCAAAGCACGAGAGCGCCAGCGCCAAGAGTCAAAGACTCTGAGGCAGCGCCTCACGTGCAAAGCATGAGAGCGCCAGCGCTAGAACTAAATGGTCTCTACCATTGGATCAAAGATCCAACGAAGATGATAAATCATCAAAATTACAGAATTAAATTCTGTTGAAGAAATACTCCTCAAATCTTTCCAAACAAGAAAGATTGCGCTCTGTAAATCAGATCACCATTGGATCAAAGATCCAATGATGGTTAAAAATCATCAAGATACAGAATAAGTTCTGTATGGGAAAATATTTTCCCAATCTTGTTAATAACAAGCAAAATGTCTTCTGTAAAACAGAAGTCCTTGGATCAAAAATCTAACGGTTGATAAAATCCCCAAATCAATTAGAGATCTCTCAATGAGAGATTTCCTTAACTGATTCAACAGATCAGCCTCCCCTATATAAAGGACCCAAGACTTCAAGTCTTGAAGAGAGGAACTTTCCCATAAGTTTCAAATCGAAAGAAGAAGAAGGAGAGCAACCTCCCCATAAGTTTCAAATCGAAAGAAGAAGAAGAGAGGAACCTCCCCATATGTTTCAAATCGAAAGAAGAAGGAGGAGGAACCTCCCCATAAGTTTCAAATCGAAAGAAGAAGAACAGAAAAATTCCCCCATAAGCTTCAGAGTTCAAGGCAAGGACTACCTCTCTTCAAGGTAGGGAAAAACAAAGGATATCACAGCATCTCCTCATAAAAGAAAAACATAGTTCTTAGATCCATGAGACAAAATCTCTCATAAAGAAAACAAAAGAGATCACAGCATATCCTCATAAAAGAAGAACTTAGTTCTTAGATCCATGAGACAAAGTCTTTTATAAACGAGAATTTAATTCTCAGAGCACCGAACTGATCAGAATTGCCAAAAAACAATGTCTGGCGCTCAGCGCAGAGCGCTCTACGTGCTCCTCACGTGGGCGCTATTTTATAAAAGAAGCAATTTAGTACTCCAAGTCTGGCGCTCCACGTGCTCCTCACGTGGGCGCTATTTTATAAAAAGCGCCTTAGCACTCCAAGTCTGGCGCTCAGCGCCAAGCGCTCCACGTGCTCCTCACGTGGACGCTATTTTATAAAAAGCGCCTTAGCACTTCAAGTCTGGCGCTCAGCGCCGAGCGCTCTACGTGCCCCTCCCGTGGGCGCTGATAACATAAAGAGCGCTCTGTAAATAGAGCTCAGCGCCATAAAGAGTGTTCAACACTCAATGAAAACAAAAAGAAAGAGGGGTGTCAGAACCCAAATCAATGCTCAGTATTATTGAACAAAAAAAGACTAAGCCCAAACAAATGTTCAACATTTTATTCAAAACTGAGTGGACTGAGTCCAAACAAATGTTCAACATTTTATTCAAAACTGAGTGAACTGAGCCCAAGTTGGCCCCAAGTCCCAAATTCAGATCAACCATTCCCACGTGCTCACAATCTTTTTAATTGGACTTAGTCCCAAACAAGATCATCAAATCTTTGATGAATATTCACTGGTTCAAGGGAACATCTTTTTATACCTCTGATATATGTCGTTGTAATTCTTCAACGTCTTCAGAGAGATGGAGGGTCCTAATAACCAATAACTTTTGGCGCATCCTCAAACTGTTAAACCAAAATCATATAGACTATGATGTCTTTATGTTAGTTATATGTATGCCCTAAAGGCCATTACTGTACATTCGATGTATATTGTAGTGGATGCTAGGACATATATAGGGAGGACTTTCTTGCTCGACATGATAGTACGCTATCTGGTTGCTCTTTATCTTAACATGTACTCTGATTGTCTTTATGTTACATGTTGATAAAGCCCTTAGGATATGTACTCGACTACCGGGACTATGATGAGATCATACTAGTGGGGCCACGGTAGTCGATGAGTACATCCTATAACTGTTCCTAGTCGAGCGTGTATCGAGACAGGGCATTGATACACCAGAGTAGACTAGCGTATACGCATCTTGACCCATATGATGGGCGATTGATAATCCCATATCCATCGGTGTTTGACATCAAGGATGGTATACGGGTGCTCAGTGGAGACTGGGTACACAGGACGGACTCGCCAAGAACTCCCAGATGGTTTTATACCTCACGTCAGATGGCAGTTCTCTGGTGACACTGGTACAGAGTAGTCTGTTGACCCGAGATCGTCATAGAGTCTTGTGTGATTCCCACTGTTCTTTGATTTCCATCATAACACGTCTAAGAGAGTATGCAAAAAGGTGGCTTTTGGGTACAGTCCCGAATCACATGGAGGCAATGAGCGATAGGAAGGGATTCGTCTCTCCCGGTATAGGGAGTTGATGTTGCGCTGTGTTCGATTGGCTATAACTGGAAATCCCTGGCCAGGGTTGCTGAGATTTACTGGTAAGTGTTATCAGTAGTTTCTCGAACTGTTATAGACCTCATATCGACACGACTTATCAAGCTACTGGGGTATGACGTTTACCACCCCTAGGCGAGATATGCGACATATCAGACGAAGAGACCGGACTGTACGGGAGTGTTACTGATTGGATTCGCAGGAGAATGTACAGGCTTACTTGTTGATCTTCTGATCGCTCAATACCTGGGTGACTGTTACGTTTAGCTGACCGCTTGCAGCTTGTGGGTGTTTGATATGATCATCACCTACTGCCGGCGTATTGACGATTCTTTAGAGTCCTACACAGAGGTTTCTTGACTCAGGCAAAACGGGGTAGGAGCACATATATGATATGTGCGGGACCGAGAACAATACGTGTATGTGATACCGTATTAGATTCTCGCGATATGAGATATCGGCCGGGTATATGTGATATAGCCGGGTCATCGGATCAAGTGTTGATTCGATGAACTGATACAGATTATATTAGACGGTTATTTATGAAATATCTGGATTATCGAATCAAGTGTTGATTCAATAATTTAATGTATAATTATATATTTGATATATTAAATTACATTAACTTATATAAGCTCAATAAAAGATTCTTTTTCTCACTCGGGTAATACATTGATATATATGCGATATATGTTAATTGTATTATTTTATTTTGTTACAATAAATATTGTATATGTGATATATAATATTGTAACATGTTAGGGTTATTAATGCAACATGTTTAGTGGAGATTAAACGAGATTAGGGTTTGATTTGGGTTAAACTTTTCTAGAAGCTTCTAGAAGCTTTTATTTTGTTTCTTACAAAGATATTTAGTTTAGATATTTTGCAAGATATTCTTTAACCCAACCCAAACCCTTAACCCTAGTAAACTCTCTACAGTGGTTAAGTCTTCTCACTTGAACCATGGTTGCATTTTTAACCTCACACACTTTCATTATTCATCACAAAAGAAAAGGTTCTTCTTCTTCCTTCTTCTTTCATGGAAAAACTTACTAGCTTTTTCATTAGTGATGATTTTGAGTGAGATTAAGAAAACAAATGAGAGATAAAATCCTACTTCATCATCCTAATCTATCCTAACTATTTAGATTAGGGTGTTCACTTCATTTAGTGAGTGAGAGCTTGTGTTAAAGAAACTTCAAGGTGGATCATCTTAGTTATCGAAGATCGGAAGCAAGCTTGCATCTTTCTCTTCGTGGAGCCTCTCTAGAGTCCGGGAGCATGATGATCGCAGCGAAGGGACCTCAACACGGAGCTTTAGAAGTGAAGGACCGGACTACAAAGGTTGTAATCCCAAACTCTTAGTGTTAAAGTGTTTAACATGCTTTGTTTCGCCTAATCTCTAGTTTAAAGATCTTGGTTAGGGTTGTTCGGCACGTCTAAATTTTAAATCGGGCATGGTTGATGCCTTATAGACCCTTGTGAGAGTGCCTAGTAACCCTGCAGTGGTATCAAAGCCAAGCTAGAGCTTTAGGCGAAGTCTAGGCGACGTTTAAAGTCCGATCGAACTCCGAATACCCGTAAAACCCTAGTTTCTGGAAATTTTTCAAAAATGTTGATTTTTTCATATTAAAAATACTTAAAAAATTCAGCAGGGTATTTTAGGAATTACTGTGATAAACGAGCATTTAATACCATTAAACAGCCGCGGAACCGCGGCAATGACATGGCTTGCGCGGCGGTTCTGCGGCCGTACAGTGGACTTATTGTTTTCTTTTTGCACAGTTAAATCCGTATCTACTTCTTGATTCTTTTAGGAATTTTTATTCTACCCAAGTGTTGAGTTTTCTGGGTTGTATTGGGAGCTCGTTGATTCGATCGGAAAGTTTAACTTCGTTTAATTTTTTCTGGGTAATTTTAGAACGTGTTAAAAAGTTCGAACGGATATCAATAACTCACTTTTTCCCCTGTCGGAAATTTTTTCAAAAGTTGGATTTTTTCTCGAGTCTGAAACTTCCGGAAAATCATGCAAGTAACGCGGTGGAACCTCTAGAAGAACACAAACCTTAACTCGATTATGTGACCGTCTGAACCGCCTCTAAACCTTAGGGTTTGGGGCAGTACGGCGTTGCCACATGTGAGGCGTTGGCTTGACCCTTCTACGGCTGGACCATTGGTACTGTGGCATGTGATGGCTACTTTTTTGAACTCCGCTCAAGTGTTGAGCTATTTGGGAAAACTTGGGTGTTTGATTATTTGATCGGAAAGTTTAACATTGTCTATTTATCTGGAATGTGATACAATATTTGGAATCCACAAGTAGTTATGAGATAACTAATTTGAATGTTATAAATCTAGCAGTTTAGTCTCATTTGATCGGTTGCCACGGGATTTTGATGTGATCAAAAGTCCGTCGCAATCACGTAGCATACGCGGATACTCGCCGTGTAAACTTAATAGATAGCCACGCCCCATAGCCCCGACCAAGTGATTGTAGGAGAACCCCGTCGCCAAAAGCATCCGTTCGAGTGCTCGCGGCAGCGGTGTTCCGCCTTCGTGCACTTCGTCGACGGCATCCGGGGGTGCGGCCGTCTACTAAAGTTTGTGACGAGCATTCGATCAGTATGTCGGGAATCTTGTTGAATTGCCCGACTTGACATCGAAAAGTGTTTTCGATATAGAGACTAAAATGCGGGGTTTATAATTTTTAGGCATGCGATGTCTAAGGAATTCATTTGGTTAGGCATGCGATGTCTAAGAAGGTTGCGGATTCCAACTGTTGTAGTTTTACACTTTCTTTTCTGTGACCGTAAGCGTAGTATGTGGTGTATCGCCGGCTTCGTTGCTATACATCAACGACAATCGGGATACGCATACTTGCTTACGTTGATGATATGAGATATTATGTGTTGCTGTGATATGTTATATTGGATCGTCGTGTTCTGAATGGCCGGGGGTTTTATATGAGATGAGTGTTTTTCTTTTTGATTCATGTAAAATTCATTTGTATGTAATATTCTTTTATTGGGGCACTTCCGGGCTGAGGATGATGTCACCATTGTATATTATTTACTTTTCCGCATTAGGTAGACCCAAGGTGGGGAGCACAAGTAACCGGGTTCTAGGGTCCAGTGGGAGACCATCTCGAGGAGTCAAGACCGGGTCTCCTAACCCTAGAATTGGCAGTGTTGCTTGCCGCTCTTGTTGGGTTCTAGGGATGTGGGTTTGGCTATTCATCGCGACCGTGGAATCCGTGTTTTATACAGGCTCGTATTAAAAACACAGACCTCCTAGTATATCCAATATTTCATATATGTTCTTCTGCTGCAATGTTCTGTGATGAGATCATATTACTGCCTGAGACGAATGTTTATATTATATATATGAGATATATGTTATATTGCAGATTTCGTTTCAAATGTGATGCTTGTAAAGCAAAATAAAATGGGACTTAATTAATGAGATTAATGAAACTAAAAGAAACCTAAAGATGTAATAGAAACTTGTTTAAAAACTGGTAGCTCTAGTTCTTGCTTTGCATAGCGGTGTTCCTTGTAGAACATCCAGCACCTTATTCGATAAGGAAAGAGCCGAGATCCCATCACCGGGAGTGACCTCTTTAGCGAAACTGGCAGATTCTACAAACTCGGTTTGTCTTTTGATTGCTTTTATAGTTTTTGCTCTGCATAGTGATATTTGTGAAATATCCTGCACCTTATTCGATGAGGAAAGAGCCAACGATCCCTTCACCGGGAGTGACCTCTTTAGCAAAACTAGAAAAGCCTAAAAAACATTCCATTTAAAATCACTCGATTCTACAACGATATCAAGTTCATTACGCAAAGGGTTTTCTTAAAAACCTGTCGTAGCCCTCCGTCATTTCAGATAAGTACTAAGTATTCGTGCTGCGGTAGTTTGGCATGTGTCAAGGCGTAGTGTACGGTAGCTAACTAGTGCTTATCTGCTAGCATACGATGCGATTGGATTAGGGTATTCGTACGGCGTTGTTTGGCATGCGTCAAGGGTCGTGCGGGTGGGTTTAATTCAATCAAGAAATGTACGGGTTGAACTTGACTAGCGGAGTATGGGTTGTTTGGCATGCGTCAAGGTCATAGCACGCTAGGGGTAAAATATTATTGGGAATTTCAAGTGTTGAAATTTGCAATGAGATTGCATACCTTCTATGAGATAGTTGGATCCCGATACCCGCTGCAAGTAAGAGTTACTTCTGGGAGAGTTTTACACATTGTAATTAGCTGATCAAGTAGGTGTCTAGAAAGGTGTTAACGGGGTTACACCCCTGGGAAAACGAGGTTTACTTTAATTAGGTCCGTGCGAAAGCACGGGAAACCTCCCTCAAAGTACCGGCACTGGCCTGGCTGAAATATTGGCGAACTTGTAAGGTGTAATTAATCCCGGCTAGTCTTTTCTTTTAGGGTTTGAAGGAAGATTTGACTAAAACAGTAGGAGCCATCCTGATTAGATAAATTGATAACCAATCTAATCTTGTAAAAGCGCACGCTGAGTGTTTTCTTCTCTCTCTCTCTAGGTAGCGACCATGTCACGCCTTAATCAAGATAATAATACGGATGTATTTGACCGAACCCGCTTGTTATACTGCGCTAAGGAGCGTTGGTCCCGCTCCAACTTGTAATTGTTATAAGAAAGAGCAGGAAATAGGGGATTACCAGAATTCCCGTGCCGCCCAAACGAAGAAAGTACATGTTGATGCATCTTCTTCGGGTGTGTTCATTACATAGAACTGTTTCTCAAATATCCTTTACGTCCTGGGTATTTGATACCGGATCAGGATCCCACATATGTAATTTGTTACATGGGCTACAGATAGGTAGAGAACTTAGAACGGGTGATAAATTTCATGAGATAGAAACGGTGCAAGTGTTGCAGCCAAGTCTGTTGGTAGTTATCACCCTGTATTACCAGAATACATTGATTCTGAACGAATGTTATTAGATACCGAACCTGATGTACAACATCATATCAGTCTCTTTATTAGTAAAGAAGGATATAATTTTGTATTGTTGGATAATATTTTGAACATTTCCTATATTAAGAGTTGATCAGTTCAGGCACGTTATCTAAAAGTATTGATGTTCTAAATCAAACTACAGTTCTTAGTATACAGAACACACACAAGAGGAAGAGTTCAGAAATGAACGAATCCTTCTTGAGGTATTATAGACTAGGTCATATCAATACGACCCGACTAGCTGAAGTTACATATAGATGCATATTTAAATTAGTTTGAATTTACATCTTGTGAAACTTGCTGGTCATGTCACAGAGATAAGATGACCACAGCTCCGTTTATTAGAAACAGAGAAAGAGTTAGTAAACTCTTGGGATTGATACATGCTGATGTATGAAGGTCCCCTGTCTACACATGCCAGGACCGGTTCTTTGTACTTCATTACATTCACTGATGATCTTTCAAGATTCAGACATATGTTCCTGTTGAAACACAAGTCTGAAACTTTTGAGATAATCATAGAATATAAGTTAGAAGTAGAGAACCAAAAGCCGGATATAAGTATTATGTCCTTTGATGAGATCAAGAAGGAGAATACTTGAGCACGGAATTCCTGGACTATTCTAAAAGAGAATGAGATTCTTTATCAGCATTACTTCTCCGTATACACCATAGCACGATGGTATATCGGGGCGGAGCAATAGCAACCCTATGTGATATGGTGTGCTCTATGATGAGTACTACTGAGTTTCCTATTTCCTTTTGGGAGTTATGCACTTGAGAAGTTGCATACCTATTGAATAGGGTTCCAATCAAATCAGTTGCCTACCACTTCATATGTGATATGGAATGGAAAGAGCCCATATCTTAAGTATGTTAAGATTTGGGGTTGTCCAGCCTATGTCTAAAAACAAAATCTGGACAAACTCGAGGCACAGTCAGTTCTGTGGAAGTTTGTTGGATATCCCAAGCATAAGCAAGGGAATATCTTCTACCAAACCGAGGAACAAAAGATGTTTTGTTTCTCAGCATGCCACCTTTATGAAAGGGAATTTCTTATGAAGAAATTATTGGTCATGAGGTAGAACTAGAAGGAGTTCCAGCTATTCAAACTGCAGCTGATGATTTGGTAAACCCGGAGGATTCAATAGTTTCCAATGAATCTCAGCCTTTCCGCCGATCTAGTAGGGTTCCTTACCCACCTGAGAGATACTTCGGTTTCTCTATGACAGTGGGAGCGAGGATTTCATCATGAGATGATGACCTAACTCATTTCGTGCTGGCCATCAGGAGTGGGACTCTGTAAGAATGGCTGGATGCTTAGCGATCTGAGATGGAATCCTTATACACCAACAAAGTATGGACTTTGGTTGCTTTATCTGAAGGGTTAAATCCCGATCAGGAGCAAGCATATCTTGAGAAGATTACTTGGTGTACATGGAAAAGTTGAGACTTTCAAAGCTATGCTTAAGTCCATCCAGATCCTACTTGCCACTGCTACATACCATGACTACGATATCTGGTGGTTGGGTGTCATGAGTGCTTTTCTAAATGATGATTTAGAAGAGAGCGTCTATAAGTACACAGCCAGAGGGCTTCGTAGACAATGGGAGCAGCAAAAACGTGTGAAAGCTGTTTTATGTAATAAATCAGGCATCGCGGAGTTGGAACGTCTGTTTTGATGTGGTAGTCAAAGAGTTTGACTTCATCAAAATGGTAGATGAGCCTTATATATACAAAAAGGTAGTAGAGAGTATGATGGTGATCCTCGTAGAGTACGTGGATGACATACTCTTGATAGGAAAGGAGTTTCCTATGCTACGCTTGGTCAATCTCCGCTTATCACAAGGATTCTCCATATAGGATCAAGGTGATACCTCCTAAATCCTGGGTTATGGATCTATGAGATAGATCAAACTGGATGTTAGGATACTCACTAGTTGTAGTGAGATGGTATCAATCGATCCTGAGGAGAATCACTGGAAAGGTTCCAGGGTGATAAGGACGACTGAATGTCAGTCGCAGGCATTGTCTTTACCCTCAGTGGAGGGACGGTATGTTGGAAGAGTTCCAAGCTAGATATCATGACTTACTAGATGATTAAAGGCAAGATACGTCGTTACCAAGGATGCTACCAAAGAGGCAGTCTGGATATATATAAGTTCATGAGATGAACTTCGTTCCTACCATTGTGTGACAATGGAGTTGTGGCTTATGCCAAGGAACCCCCGTCCCATCAGAAATCCAGATATAATTCTTAGGCAGTATCACCTGTTCATGGAGATGGTTGATCTCCATGGAGATAGAGGTTAGGAGAGTACACATAGAGGATAACAGCGCAGATCCACTCACAAAGGTCTATTTCCCAGTAGAGACTTTTTAAGGGATGGTTGAGTATGAGATACTTCAACCACAGCTAATTGTTGGGTATGTGATACCACAACAGATGGCCCTAGTGCAAGTGGGAGATTTTTAGTTATATGTATGCCCTAGAGGCCATTACTGTACATATGATGTATATTGTAGTGGATGCTAGGACATATATAGAGAGGACTTTCTTGCTCGACATGATAGTACGCTATCTGGTTGCTCTTTATCTTAACATGTACTCTGATTGTCTCTATGTTACATGTTGATAAAGCCCTTAGGATATGTACTCGACTACTGGGACTATGATGAGATCATACTAGTGGGGCTACGGTAGTCGATGAGTACATCCTATAACTGTACCTAGTCGAGGGTGTATCGAGACAGGGCATCGATACACCAGAGTAGACTAGCGTATACGCATCTTGACCCATATGATAGGCGATGGATGATCCCATATCCATCGGTGTTTGAAATCAAGGATAGTGTACGGGTGCTCAGTAGAAACTGGGTACACAGGACGGACTCGCCGAGAACTCCCAGATGGTTTTATACCTCACGTCAGATGGCAGTTCTCTGGTGACACTGGTACAGAGTGGTCTGTTGACCCGAGATCGTCATAGAGTCTTGTGTGATTCCCACTGTTCTTTGATTTCCATCATAACACGTCTAAGAGGGCGTGCAAAAAGGTGGCTTTTGGGTACAGTCCCGAATCACATGGAGGCAATGAGCGATAGGAGGGGATTCGTCTCTCCCGGTATAGGGAGTTGATGTTGCGCTGTGTTCGATTGGCTATAACTGGAAATCCATGGCCAGGGTTGCTGAGATTTACTGGTAAGTGTTATCAGTAGTTTCTCGAACTGTTATAGACCTCATATCGATACGACTTATCAAGCTACTGGGGTCTGATGTTTACCACCCCTAGGCGAGATATGCGACATATCAGACGAAGAGACCGGACTGTACGGGAGTGTTACTGATTGGATTCGCAGGAGAATGTATAGGCTTACTTGTTGATCTTCTGATCGCTCAATACCTGGGTGGCTGTTACGTTTAGCTGACCGCTTGCAGCTTGTGGGTGTTTGATATGATCATCACCTACTGCCGGCGTATTGACGATTCTTTAAAGTCCTACACAGAGGGTTCTTGACTTAGGCAAAACGGAGTAGGAGCACATATATGATATGTGCGGGACCGAGAACAATACGTGTATGTGATACCGTATTAGATTCTCGCGATATGAGATATCGGCCGGGTATATGTTATATAGCTGGGTCATCGGATCAAGTGTTGATTCGATGAATTGATACAGATTTTATTAGTCGGTTATTTATGAAATAGCCGGATTATCGGATCAAGTGTTGATTCGATAATTTAATGCATAATTATATATTTGATATATTAAATTACATTAACTGATATAAGCTCACTAAAAGATTCTTTTTCTCACTCGGGTAATACATTGATATATATGCGATATATGTTAATTGTATTATTTTATTTTGTTTCAATAAATATTGTATATGTGATATATAATATTGTAACATGTTAGGGTTATTAATGCAACATGTTTAGTGGAGATTAAACGAGGTTGGGTTTGATTTGGGTTAAACTTTTCTAGAAGCTTCTAGAAGCTTTTATTTTGTTTCTTGCAAAGATATTTAGTTTAGATATTTTGCAAGATATTCTTTAACCCAACCCAAACCCTTAGCCCTAGTAAACTCTCTACAATGGTTAAGTCTTCTCACTTGAACCATGGTTGCATTTCTAACCTCACACACTTTCATTATTCATCACAAAAGAAAAGGTTCTTCTTCTTCCTTCTTCTTTCATGGAAAAACTTACTAGATTTTTCATTAGTGATGATTTTGAGTGAGATTAAGAAAACAAATGAGAGCTAAAATCCTACTTCATCATCCTAATCTATCCTAACCATTTAGATTAGGGTGTTCACTTCATTTAGTGAGTGAGAGCTTGTGTTAAAAAAACTTTAAGGTAGATCATCTTAGTTATCGAAGATCGGAAGCAAGCTTGCATCTTTCTCTTCATGGAGCCTCTCTAGAGTCCGGGAACATGATGATCGCAGCGAAGGGACCTCAACATGGAGCTTTAGAAGTGAAGGACCGGACTACAAAGGTTGTAATCCCAAACTCTTAGTGTTAAAGTGTTTAACATGCTTTGTTTCGCCTAATCTTTAGTTTAAAGATCTTGGTTAGGGTTGTTCGACACGTCTAAATTTTAAATCGGGCATGGTTGATACCTTATAGACCCTTGTGAGAGTGCCCAGTAACCCTGCACTTTAAACACAGACTATGATGTCTTTAAACACAGACTATGATGTCTTTAAACCCTACAGACTATGATGTCTTTAAACATGGACTATGATGTCCTTAAACCCAATGGACCGCAATGTCCCTAAACTAAATTCTAGGGACTATGATGTCCTTAAATATGGACTATGATGTCCTTAAACCCAATGGACCATGACGTCCTTAAACTAAAACGATAGAGCCCAAATGCTCTTTCGTTGGATCTAAATGATTCCAAAATCTCGTTGAGTAGATCTTAGTCTAAAAGTAGACTAACGTATCCTCAACAAATATTTAAGTCGATCTTAATCTCAAACGAGACTAACGAGCCTTAAATCAACCAAACCCAAATTTAAGAAAATACGGATTTGGACTAATCCCCGCCCTAGGGCGACAACATAAATTAGTCTCCGTATACAATCCACGAGCAACCAAAAATAAAACAAACACACACGACACGAAGTGAACATCTGAAGAAGGAGAAAGTGGTTACCGCGATACGGTAGCGTATTTAATGGCAGGGGCTTGCGCCTGTAGGGAAGAGCGTCCCCACAATCAAAAACCCCTCGCAAACGAGGGGAAATCTGATGAAATCTGCTATAACGGCCACATCTGTCCAAACCTCCGATACACGGCGCCATAAATCAACTTGGTATCTTTGGAGAGATGGACAGATAAAACCAAATAGCATCTGCCCCCAAAATTCAGGCCGGACGTCCCAAACGTCTCGGTCGCGTCTTTCGGCGGTGAACAGATTTTGGTACGCCCGGTGGGACCTTTTCCTCTTTCCACTCCACACTTCGTGTGTCATGTTTCGCGAACAAATCGCGGTCTGCTATGGTTGTATATGGATTCGAGGCACTAAGATTTGGTGTCTTGCTCCCGTCAAGAGAAAATGGCTTCCAGCTGCACCAACTGTAACAACAACTCCAGCTCCGCCCCGTCTGGAGGAGTAACTTATGGGCCCCAAGCGGCCTCCATCTTCGCAATGCCGGTGGAACAGGTGACACAGGCCACCACTGGATTGTTCTTCGGGACCATGCTCCCGCCAATGAGCTTCAACGCTCCAGTGCCGCCACAGGAAGCTCCAAAGAAGTCAGTCTTTGATCGGCTTACCACTACCACGGCCCCTTTCAACGGGTCGTCCAAGTCCAACGCCTCGGTCTTTAACAGACTAGGCCAAAGCTCAAGTGGGCCCGTGAAGAAACCTGCAATACCCAAAGGAGTTATCCCGAAGCGGATAGCTATTCCAGCTCCGGTAAACGAAGTTATCAGAGGAGGGGCTTCTCCTGTTAAGGGGTCGGTCTTCGCAAGGCTGGCCGTTCCAACTCCCGCTGTGGGTGAGGTCGCCCAAACTGCTTCCCCTACTCAAAAGTCGGCCTTCGACAGATTGACCATTCCTTCCCAGCGAACGTCAGTCTTCGACAGGCTGGCACCAACAAAAGCCTCTCCTCAAGGCAGAGGGAATGAGGGAGCTACTCCGACGATAGAGGTGATCCCGGCTACGCTCCATGCTCGACGTCGCCATTGGCACCGAGTTAGGAAAGCTGGGGGCAGTTTCCCTTCCGGACTTAGCCCACCAGCTCCAATGGTGGAAGTTGATGCTGCTGTTCCAACTGGGAACAACTTTGAGCCGCTCAAGAGGGTGTGCAAGAACTCTCCAACTGCCGTATTAAAAAGGTCTCCGTCACCTGCTTAAAATGTTACTAAGGCAGAGCCAGAACAGCCCCCTCAGCGGCATCCTCCAAAATCCACAGGGTTTGGCGAAGGGTCCAAGACTCTGTGATTAACCAATACTACTCCCGCCGACCGAAGAAAATGAAGGTTTGGCAAGAGAAGGACTACCCCGTCGTATCACATAAGGTATCGTCTATATGGGTGCTCGCTGCAATGGCCCCCTCAACTTCGACATCCCATAAAAGGAGAAGGCCGAAGAAAATCCCCATGCCTGCGACCAATTCCAAGGGCACTGAATCTAAATGTCCTAAGTCTGGGGGCATGGTAGGGCACACCATTTACATGGCTTCCGGAAAATAGGAAAGTCGTGCTTCCGTGAGTCATTGAACACTCACTCGATCGTTGACAAAGGCTCAGGAGCAACAACAAAAGCTCCAGGAGATGCTGATGAAGATGGCCACACACACTGGGCAGAAAGAAAGCCTAGAAGTATCGTCAGAACAGCGCCAGGAACAGGAAACTGACGCCAAGTTCCTCCGAAGAATGCTCGAAAAGAAAAATAAAGAGGCCGCGGAACAAGCGGCTAACATAAAACAAATAGCGCTCCTGTTCCAAGATATGGTCGGGATAGTGATTCAGCCGGACCCTCCAGCTGAAGATCCCCCAATAATTATTGAAGACGACAGAGGGGAGACATCAAACCCTCTTCCGGCTTTATTAGCAGCCAGAGAGGAGACGATCTCGAATGCTGCGCTTAATGACTACATAGCTCAACAAATACGAGCTCATCAGGCAAACGAAGCTGCCGACCAAGTCGTCAGAACTGGGCGACCCTATCCGGGTTGATACGATCAAATAAAATACCCGCTGGGATATACGATCCCTAAATTTCATGTGTATAAGGGGACGTGCAATCCCCATCAACACATCGCTCAGTTCAGGACTCTGTGCGGTAATACTGGGGGTGACGACAAACTGCTGCTTCGCCAGTTTGTCGGCAGCTTGTCGGAAACAGCATTCGAATGGTACTCCGAGCTCCCGATTGCAGAAATGGAGTTGCTATTCACCCAGCATTTTGCAAGTGCCAGCGAATGCACCCCGATCACGTCATTGATCAATGCCAGAGTGAAGCCGGGAGAGACGTGGGTTCAGTATGCAATTCGGTGGTGAAACCTATGGTCGAGATGCGAACAACGCATAAAAGAGGCTCCTACCGTGGGCATGTTCGTAGGGACCCTCAATCCACAGGAGACCATATCCCAGTTTATGATGTTCTTCAAGCCGACCACTTTCCATGCCTTGATCGACAAGCTGGCCCAAATGGACCATAGACCGCCCTCCTCGAAAACGGAGCTTCGAAATGAAAAGGGCAAAGGGAAAACGACCTTCGTCGCCAACGCTCAGCAACAACTGAGCGATCCGAAACCAGCTACTCGCTAAGGCAACAAACAGTGATTCCTTGACGAGAAATTGAGACGTCCTTACTCGTTTCCCTGGGATAAAATGAGGAGACTGTTCGAACTAGCAGTGCGCAACAGGCTCATCACCCTGCCGGATCTGAAATGCCCACTGCAGCCCGGTGACGTCAACAGTCCTAACTATTGCCCCTACCATCGAATAATAGGCCACCCAATCGAAGATTGCTTCGTCTTCAAAAACTGGATTGAGGACCAGTACCAGCAAAGCAAGTTCACGCTGTCTGAAAACTGGAGGGTGAACTCGCCACAACCGCACGCTCCGAAAAAGATGGACACGCCGGGGGCATCATGCTCATTTATAGAGGAAGCTCCATGGGAAGTTGTTCTCTCGGCAAAAACTTAAAGAATGCTGAAGGATCTTCAAGCATGCCCGGCAATCAAGTGGAGAAGCCCGCTAGAGCCAGAAATCATTGAGGGGATGCTAAAACCGTGCCCAACACCGAGAACTGGTAACGATGGGCAAAACGCCCAGGCCCAGCCGTCAAAGTCTTCAACAAAAAAGAAGAAGACTAAGAAGCCCGCGCAGCCTGACGACAAGCGCACGGATCTGCAAAAGCATATTGATGCGCTGGAGGAATACAACCAGAAGGTGTGAACCCCAGTCATGTTCCAAGAGTTTCTCAACTATATCCTTGAGAGCGGGGATAATGACAATGATGAGGGAGAAGACTCGTCAGAGGAACCCGAAGATTATGTGGCAAGTTGCCACATGATCTCTCATTCGTCTCTAAATAATGAAGAAGCTCACTTGGCATCAAAAGATAATATAGAGGAGCTGGGGGCAAGATCGGTGCCAAAACCCTTAGGACCGTCAGACGAGATGATCGACATGCTACTGAACGAAGCCCGTCAGAAGAGCAAAACTGAACAAGAGCGTGAAATGGCCATATTTGAAAGAGCCAGGCGTCGGCATCAAACTAAAGAAGTCATGGTAGGTATGAGTCGCAAAGTGCTCCAACCAGATCGAAGCACGCCCGCGGCAGACAAAAGCTGTTAGTTGTATGTATGCCCTAAAGGCCAGTATTGTACAGATCATGTATATTATATTGGATGCTTGGACATATATAGAGATGACTTTCTTGCTCGATATGATAGTATGCTATCTGGTTACTCTTTATCTTAACATGTACACTTGTCTCTTTAAACTATCTTATAGTTACATGTTGGTAAAGCCCTTAGGATGTGTACTTGACTGCCTGGACTATGATGCAGATCATACTAGTGGGGACATGGTAGTCCATAAGTACATCCTTCAAGGTCCCTAGTCGTAGGTGTATCGAGACGGTGCATCGATATACCAGAGTAGACTAGCGTATACGCTTCTCGACCCATGAGATGGGCGATGGATGATCCCATATCCATTGGTGTTTGACATCAGAGATGGTACACGGGTGCTCAGTGGAGACTGAGTACACTGGACGGACTCGCCGAGAACTCCCAGATGGTATTATACCTTACGTCAGATGGCAGTTCTCAGGTGACACTTGTACATGTTAGTCTGTAGACCCGAGATCGTCATAGAGTCTTGTGTGATTCCCACTATGCTTTGATCTCCACCTTACCACGTCCATGAGGGCGTGCAAAACGGTAGTCTTTGGGCACAGTCCCGAGTCACATGGAGGCAATGAGCGATAGGAGGGGTTTCGTCTCTCCCGGTATTGGGGGTTGATGTTGCGCTGTGCTCGATTGGCCGTAACAGGGAAGTCCCTGGCCAGGGCTGATCAGAGATTTGCTGGTAAGTGTTACCAGTAGTTTCTGGACCCGTTATGAGCCTCACATCGGCACGACTTATCGGTTATTGGGGTCTGACGTTTACCACCCCTAGACTTGATATGCGACATATCATATGAACAGACCGGACTGTACGGTAAGTGTTACTGGTTGGATTCACAGGAGTGTGAGCGGGCTAGCTCGTCGATCTTCTGATCGCTCAATACCCGGATGGCCGTTACGTTTAGCAGACCGCTTGCGGCTTGTGGGTGCTTGATATGATCATCATCTGCTACCGGCGTATTGACGAGTCTTTAGAGTCCTACACAGAGGTTTCCTGGTTCACGCGAAACGAAATAGGAGCGCATATGAGATATGTGCGGGACCGAGAATAATGCGAGTATGTGATACCGTATTTCATTCTCGTCATGGATATATCGATTGGTTATATTCGATATGACCTAGTTATCGAATCATTGATTCGATAAATCGATACATTGGATACTAGTCGGTTATGTGCGACATGACCGGATCATTGAACCAAATGTTGATTTTATGATTTAATGTATAATTATATATTTGATATATTACTTTGCATTAGCTAGTATTGGTTCACTTTATATGGATTTTCTCACTCGATGCACAAGAAGTATATATGATGTACTTTTGTGCACACTTTTGTATCATGTTTGATGATACTTGATTATTTAGTTAAGTGTATAGAATTAAACCATGGTTAATTTGATAATTAGGGTTTTGCATATTCATTTATTTATTTATTTGGAAAAGTTATGATAAGAATGGTGACTTTCTTTTGTTTCTAGTTGAAGCTTCATGAAGCTTTGACTTCTTAACCATTCTTGTCATCATGCTTAACCCTAACCCATCCTAGCAACCATGGTCTATTCTCTACACTTAACCTTAGTTAGCTTATGATAAGTATTGGATTATTATTCATTTTAAAATAACTTATCATAATTCTAGCTTCATCTTCTTCTTCTTTTTTCAAGAGAGAAAGGTTGATGCCATCAATGGCAACTTGAGATCTAAAGTGAGAAATCCAATTCTAAAGTGAACCCACCTCCTATTTCTTCACCCTCTACCTCTTGCCAAGTTGTTTTGGGTGTTTTCTTCACAAGTTTCACAACTTGGTGAAGTTGGAGCTTGAACTTGTGCAACCTCGACGTAGATCATCTTTGGCACGAAGCCGACGGCCTATTCCGCTCGTTTTCCCGATGAAGCCGACGAATGAGTCTAGGATTCGAAAAGTACAGCGAGAGGACGACTACGTGGAGCTAAGGAAGTGGATATCTGGATCTACAAAGGTTGTAACTTCCGATCCTTTAGTTAAAGTGCTAACTAGTTTAGTATTTCGCCTAGAATTCTAGTCTAAGATCTGCGTTAGGGTTTCTCGGCACCAAAATTTTTGTAAATTGGCATGGTTGATGCCTTGTGAGATCTCAATAGGGTGCCTAGGAACCTTTCACTGGTATCAGAGCCTAACTAGAGCCTTAGGCGAAGTCCAGACGACGTTTGAAGTCTCGAAACCCTAAAACCCAAGTGCTCTCTGGACTTTTTCTAAAATCTGGGATTTTTCAATATTAAAAATGCTTAAAAAATTCAGCAGGGAATTCTAAGAATTACGGTGCAATTTTTATTCAATGAACAGTGAAAAGCGCGGCGGAACCGCGGCCTAAGCCAGCTTAGGCGGCGGTTCCGCGGCGTCTTGATGACGTCATCCCTATCTTTTTGCACAGTAATTCTTATTTAATAGTGCTGAGTTCTCTGGGTGTTTTTAATATTTTTTCAAGAGTTGAATTTTCTGGGGTGTTTTAGAGCTTCGATGTTTCGATCGGATTATCAAATTTCGTCTGTGTTTTTCCGGATAATTTTTAGAATATGTTAAAAAGTTCGACCGAATATAAATACCCAATTTTTCCCTGTCGGGAAATTTCCAAGTGTTGGATTTTTCCGTAGTTTAACGACGTTCTAAGTAGTGCAAGTAACGCGATGGACCCTCTAGAAGACAACAAACCTTAACTCGATTATGTGACCGTCTTGAACTGCCCTTTGAACCTTCAGGTTTGGGGCAGTACGGCGTGCCACATGTGAGGCGTTGGCTTGACCCTTCTACGGCTGGACCGTTGGTACTGAGGCACGAACTGAATGTTGCTAGACTTATTTCATGTGTTGGACTGTATCGGGAAAACTTGGGTATTCGACTGTTCGATCGGAAAGTTTAACATTTTCTGTTTATCTGGAATGTGATACAATAATTGGAATTCACAAACAGTTATGAGATAACTGAATGAATGTTATAAATCTAGCGGTTTAGTTTCACTTGATATTGAAAAGAGTTTTCGATAATGAGACTAAAATGCGGGGTTTATAACTGTTAGGCATGTGATGTCTAAGTATTTCATCTGATTAGGCATGTGATGTCTAAAGAGGTTGCGGATTCCAACTGTTGTAGTTTTACACTTTCTTTTCTGTGACCATAAGTGTAGTATGCACATATCGCCGGTTTCGTTGCTATACGTCAACGACAATTGGGGTATGCATACTTACTTACGTTGATGACATGTGATGTTATGTGTTACTGGATATGTTATATTGGATTGTCGTGCTTGAATAGCCGGGGTTTTTTTTATGTGAGATGAGTGTTTTTCATTTTCATTCATGTAAAAACTTGTATGTAATATTCTTTTATTTGGGGCACTTCCAGGTAGCGGAAGTTGTCACCTTTTGTATATTATTTACTTTTCCGCATTAGGATAGACCCAAGGAGGGGAGCACAAGTAACCGGGTTCTAGGGTCCAGTGGGAGACCAACTCGAGGAGTCGAGTCCGGGTCTCCTAACCCTAGAATTGGCAGGGTTGCTTGCCGCTCTCGTAGGGGTCTACGGGTGTGGGATTGGCTATTCATCACGACCGTGGAATCCGTGTTTTATACTGGCTCGTATTGAAAACACGGACGTCCTAGTATATCCAATGTTTCATATGTTTCTTCTGCTGCGATATCTGTGATGCGATCATGTGATGTTCTGTGATAGATACAATATATAGTATATATGATATATTATATAGACGTTACTTATGTTTTGCACCCGCACTAGCCCTGCCCTGCTCTGTCGTTAGTTACCTAACCTAACGGTGCATGAGGGGACATCGAGGCGAATGCGGATGGCATAAGTGTACGTCGTATTTATCTGTGATGTTTAGGTGTTTAAATGATGGGACTTCATTAATGTGATTAATGAAAGAAAAAGAAACCTAAGATGTTGTGGAATCAAATTTTAAATAAAACAGGTAGCTACAGTTCTTGCTTTGCATAGCGGTATATATGATATACCCTGCACCTTATTCGATGAGGAAAGGACCGAGATCCCTTCACCGGGAGTGACTCCTTTAGCAATAACTGGCAGATACTACACACTCGGTTTGCTTTTGATTGTTTTTGAGTTTTGCTTTGTATAGTGATATATATGATATATCCCGCACCTCATTCGACGAGGAAAGGGCCGACGATCCCTTCACCGGGAGTGACCCCTTTAGCAAAACTAGAAAAGCCTCAAAATCACTCCATTTTAAAAACTTTATTTGATTCTACAACGATATCAAGTTCATTACGCAATAGGTTTTCAGAAAAACCTGTCGTAGCCCTCCGTCATTTCAGATAAGTTACATATAGTATTCGTGCTACATTTGTTGGCTTTCGTCAAGGTGTAGTGTGCGGTAGCTATGTGATGTTTATCTGCTGCATATGATGCGACTGGATTAGGGTAGTCGTACGGCTTTGTTGGCTTTCGTCAAGGGTCGTGCGGGTGGGTTTAATTCTGTCAAGAAATGTACGGGTTGAACTTGACTAGCGGGCTGTGGTTTGTTGGCTTTTGTCAAGGTCATAGCACGCTAGGGGCAAAAGCATTATCGGGAATTTCAAGTGTTGAAATTTGCAATGAGATTGCATACCTTCTATGAGATAGTTGGATCCCGATACCCACTGCGAGTAAGAGTTACTCCTGGGAGAGTTTTACACACTACAATTAGCCGATCAAGTAGGTGTCTAGAAAGGTGTTAACGGGGTTACGCCTCTGGGAAAACGAGGTTTACACTAATTAGGTCCGTGCGAAAGCACGGGGAACCTCCCTCAAAGTACCGACACTGGCCTGGCTGAAAGATCGACGAAGTTGTAGGGTGTAATTAATCCCGGCTAGTCTTTCCTTTTAGGGTTTGAAGGAAGATTTGATAAAAACCAGTGGGAGCCATCCTGATTAGATAAGATAATAACCAATCTGATCTTGCACGAGCTTACGCTAAAGTGTTTTCTTCTCTCTCTCTCCAGGTAGCGACCATTTCATGCCCTAATAAAGATAATAATATGGATGTATTGACCGAACCCGCATGTTATACTGTGCTGGGGAACGTTGGTTCCGTTCTTTCTTATAAGAGTTATAGGAATGAACAGGACATAGGGGAATACCAGGATTCCCATGCCACCCGAATGAAGAAAGTACATGATGATGCATTTTCTTCGGGTGTGTTCGTTACAGAGAACTGTTTCTCCATTTGCTCTACGTCCTGGGTATTAGATACCGGGTCGGGATCCCATATATGTAATCAGTTACATGGGCTTAGGAAAGGTAGAGAACTTGGAGAAGGTGATAAAAACATTAGAGTTGGAAATGGTGCAGTTGTTGCAGCTAAGACTGTCGGGGAATATCACCTTGTATTACCAACTGGTAATACATTGGTTCTAAACGAATGCTATTACATGCCGAACCTGATATGCAACATTATATCGGTTTCTTTATTGAGTAAAGAGGGATATAATTTTGTATTACAGGACAATGTTATGAACATTTTCCGTAACCAAAAGTTGGTTGGATCAGGCACGTTGTGCAATGGCATTTATGTTCTAAATCAATCAACAGTTCTGAGTATAACTAATACACAAGAGGAAGAGTTCTGAACTGAACGAATCCTTCTTGTGGCATTGTAGACTGGGTCACATCAATGCGACACGACTGGCTAAGTTGCATAAGGATGGATATTTGAAACCATTCGAATTCTCATCTTATGACACTTGTCAGTCATGTCTCAAAGGCAAGATGACCAAAACTCCGTTTACGGGACACGGAGAAAGAGTTACTGAACTCTTAGGACTAGTACATAGTGATGTATGCGGTCCAATGTCTACACATGCCAGGGATGGTTCTTCGTACTTCATTACATTCACTGACGATCTCTCAAGATACGGACATGTGTACTTAATAAGACACAAGTCTGAAGCTTTTGAGAAATTTAGAGAATATAAACAAGAAGTCGAGAACCAAACCGGAAAAAATATTAAAATCCTTCGATCTGATCGAGGAGGTGAATACTTGAGCAATGAATTCCTGGACTTCCTAAAAGAGAATGGGATTCTCTCTCAGCTGACTCCTTCATATACACCACAGCACAACGGTGTATCAGAACGGAGGAACCGCACCCTATTAGATATGGTGCGCTCTATGATGAGCACAGCTGAGTTACCTATTTCCTTCTGGAGGTATGCGCTTGAGACAGCCATACATCTATTGAATATGGTCCCAACCAAATCTGTGCCTACCACTCCATATGAGATATGGAAAGGAAAGAGACCAAGTCTTAACTATGTTAAGATATGGGGTTGTCCAGCCTATGTCAAACGACAAAATCCGGACAAACTCGAGGCACGGTCTGTTCTATGCAAATTTGTAGGATATCCCAAGAATTCTCAAGGGTATATCTTCTACCACCCAGAGGAACAAAGAGTGTTTGTTTCTCGGCATGCCACCTTTTTAGAAAAGGAATTTCTTGAAAAAGAGATTAGTGGCAATGAGGTAGAACTGGAAGAGGTTCCAGCAATACAGACTACAACAGAAGATTTGGTTGAACTGGAGGATTCAGTAGCTCCCGATGAACCTCAGCCTCTCCGCCGATCTAGTAGGGTTCCTCGCCCACCTGAGAGATACTACGGTTTTCTCATGGATGGTAGGAGCGAGGATTGCATCATGGAGGATGATGACCCAACTAGCTTCGAGCAGGCCATCACGAGTAGGGACTCAGTGAAATGGCTGGATGCTATGCGGTCCGAGATGGAATCCATGTACACCAACAAAGTATGGACTTTGGAAGTTGCTCCTGAAGGGGTAAAACCCATTGGGAGCAAGTGGATCTTCAAGAAGAAACTTGGTGTAGATGGGAAAGTGGAGACTTTCAAAGCTAGACTTGTTGCAAAAGGTTTTCGCCAAAGACCAGGTGTGGACTATGACGAAACCTTTTCTCCAGTGGCTATGCTTAAATCCATCCGGATCATGCTTGCCATCGCTGCATATCATGATTACGAAATCTGGAAAATGGATGTTAAGACCGCCTTTCTAAATGGTGATTTAGAAGAGTGCGTGTACATGACTCAGCCAGAGGGTTTCGTAGACAGTGGGAGCAGCGGGAAGGTGTGCAAGCTGCTTAAATCCATTTATGGATTAAAGCAAGCATCGCGGAGTTGGAACATCTGCTTTGACGTCGTTATCAAAGAGTTTGATTTCGTCAAAAATCCAGATGAACCTTGTATCTACAAGAAGGTGGCAGAGAGTAAGGTTGTCTTCCTCGTATTGTACGTGGACGACATACTCTTGATAGGAAATGATATTCCTATGCTGCAATCGGTTAAGCTCTTCTTATCACAAAGATTCTCAATAAAAGATCTTGGTGATGCCTCCTGCATATTGGGAATTAGGATCTATAGAGATAGATCCAAACGGATTTTGGGATTGTCCCAATCCAGGTACATTGACACCATACTAAAGAGGTTTAGTATGGAAGAATCCAAGCGTGAGAACTTGCCCACGATCTCTAGAGTCACTCTCTCCAAAGAGATGTCTCCCAAGACTGATTTGGAGAGAGCTCGCATGCAAGGGATACCCTATGCTTCGGCTGTAGGCTCTATCATGTATGCGATGCTATGTACCAGACCCGATGTAGCATACTCACTAAGTGTAGTGAGCAGGTATCAAGCTGATCCTGGAGAGAATCACTGGACAGCTGTGAAGAGCATTCTCAAGTACTTGCGAAGGACTAGAGATATGTTCTTAGTGTATGGTAACGGAGAACTCCAAGTGGAGTCCTTTACCGATTCGAGCTTCCAGAGTGATAAGGACGACTCTAAGTCGCAGTCGGGTTTTGTCTTTACCCTTTACGGAGGGGCGGTTAGCTGGAAGAGTTCCAAGCAAGAAACCGTGGCAGACTCGACGATGGAGGCTGAGTACATCGCTGCCAACGATGCTGCTAAAGAGGCTGTCTGGATCAAGAAGTTCATTACTGAACTTGGAGTGGTTCCATCCATTGAGCATCCAATACCTTTGTATTGCGATAACAATGGAGCGGTGGCTTTGGCCAAGGAACCCAGGTCCCATCAGCGATCCAGGTATATTTTGAGGCGGTATCACCTGATCCGGGAGATAGTTGATCGCCGGGAGATCGAGGTCAGGAGGGTTGACACGAAGAACAACACGGCGGATCCACTCACGAAGGCCATTCCCCAGATACAGTTTGAGAGACTCTTCGGGATGCTCGGTATGCGATACTACAGCAGCTGGCCCTAGTGCAAGTGGGAGATTGTTAGTTGTATGTATGCCCTAGAGGCCAGTATTGTACAGATCATGTATATTATATTGGATGCTTGGACATATATAGAGATGACTTTCTTGCTCGATATGATAGTATGCTATCTGGTTACTCTTTATCTTAACATGTACACTTGTCTCTTTAAACTGTCTTATAGTTACATGTTGGTAAAGCCCTTAGGATGTGTACTTGACTGCCTGGACTATGATGCAGATCATACTAGTGGGGACATGGTAGTCCATAAGTACATCCTTCAAGGTCCCTAGTCGTAGGTGTATCGAGATGGGGCATCGATATACCAGAGTAGACTAGCGTATACGCTTCTCGACCCATGAGATGGGCGATGGATGATCCCATATCCATTGGTGTTTGACATCAGAGATGGTACACGGGTGCTCAGTGGAGACTGAGTACACTGGACGGACTCACCGAGAACTCCCAGATAGTATTATACCTTACGTCAGATGGCAGTTCTCAGGTGACACTTGTACAGGTTACTCTGTAGACCCGAGATCCTCATAGAGTCTTGTGTGATTCCCACTATGCTTTGATCTCCACCTTACCACGTCCATGAGGGCGTGCAAAACGGTGGTCTTTGGGCACAGTCCCGAGTCACATGGAGGCAATGAGCGATAGGAGGGGTTTCGTCTCTCCCGGTATTGGGGGTTGATGTTGCGCTGTGCTCGATTGGCCGTAACAGGGAAGTCCCTGGCCAGGGCTGATCAGAGATTTGCTGGTAAGTGTTACCAGTAGTTTCTCGACCCGTTATGAGCCTCACATCGGCACGACTTATCGGTTATTGAGGTCTGACGTTTACCACCCCTAGACTTGATATGCGACATATCAGACGAACAGACCGGACTGTACGGTAAGTGTTACTGGTTGGATTCACAGGAGTGTGAGCGGGCTAGCTCGTCGATCTTCTGATCGCTTAATACCCGGATGGCCGTTACGTTTAGCAGACCGCTTGCGGCTTGTGGGTGCTTGATATGATCATCATCTGCTACCGGTGTATTGACGAGTCTTTAGAGTCCTACACAGAGGTTTCCTGGTTCAAGCGAAACGAAATAGGAGCGCATATGAGATATGTGCGGGACCGAGAATAATGCGAGTATGTGATACCGTATTTCATTCTCGTCATGGATGTATCGATTGGTTATATTCGATATGACCTAGTTATCGAATCATTGATTCGATAAATCGATACATTGGATACTAGTCGGTTATGTGCGACATGACCGGATCATTGAACCAAATGTTGATTTGATGATTTAATGTATAATTATATATTTGATATATTACTTTGCATTAGCTAGTATTGGTTCACTTTATATGGATTTTCTCACTCGATGCACAAGAAGTATATATGATGTACTTTTGTGCACACTTTTGTATCATGTTTGATGATACTTGATTATTTAGTTAAGTGTATAGAATTAAACCATGGTTAATTTGATAATTAGGGTTTTGCATATTCATTTATTTATTTATTTGTTCATTTATTTATTTTGAAAAGTTATGATAAGAATGGTGACTTTCTTTTGTTTCTAGTTGAAGCTTCATGAAGCTTTGACTTCTTAACCATTCTTGTCATCATGCTTAACCCTAACCCATCCTAGCAACCATGGTCTATTCTCTACACTTAACCTCAGTTAGCTTATGATAAGTATTGGATTATTATTCATTTTAAAATAACTTATCATAATTCTAGCTTCATCTTCTTCTTCTTTTTTCAAGAGAGAAAGCTTGATGCCATCAATGGCAACTTGAGATCTAAAGTGAGAAATCCAATTCTAAAGTGAACCCACCTCCTATTTCTTCACCCTCTACCTCTTGCCAAGTTGTTTTGGGTGTTTTCTTCACAAGTTTCACAACTTGGTGAAGTTGGAGCTTGAACTTGTGCAACCTCGACGTAGATCATCTTTGGCACGAAGCCAACGACCTATTCCGCTCGTTTTCCCGATGAAGCCGACGAATGAGTCTAGGATTCGAAAAGTACAGCGAAAGGATGACTACGTGGAGCTAAGGAAGTGGATATCCGGATCTACAAAGATTGTAACTTCCGATCCTTTAGTTAAAGTGCTAACTAGTTTAGTATTTCGCCTAGAATTCTAGTCTAAGATCCACGTTAGGGTTTCTCGGCACCAAAATTTTTGTAAATTGGCATGGTTGATGCCTTGTGAGACCTCTATAGGGTGCCTAGGAACCTTTCAAAAGCAAGCTTAAGGCAAGGTAACGGTTCACTAAAGCCCTGTCAATGGGAATGAAGCTGCCATCTCCCAAAGGAAATACTCCTGGCGGTATACACCTTGACGAAGCGGATGCACACCCTAACTACTGCTTGTATCATCAGAGGATTACACACCCTACCGAAGAATGCATGGCCTTTAAAAAGTGGTGTCAAGGATACGTTGCTCACCGACAACATTTCAAGCGGATGAAGCGCAAAACTCGTCGGGAGCAAAGAAATACGACGGATGAGCGCAAAAGAACTGCTGGCAGCTGTCACATGGTTGATACCAGGGGATCTCAAGTTCTCACTTTCGGAAGCGATTCTGACGAAGAAATAGCCCTCGGCCCTCTCTTCAAAGAATCCACCTCAGGAAAAGAGGAAGAGATGAAGAACTGTGAATTATTCAGCTGCGCAACCGTACGTTGCCCGAAAAGAATCTCAGACCTACAAACAAGGGATAGAACAAAAAAGATAAGGGGAAGGAAAAAGTCCCTAAGGATATCGCCCTCGATGATCGAATTGTCGAAGAGCTTACAGCCAAGGACCCGCCCAAGAAAAACTAAGTGGATTACAATGTCCTAGCGCACCTGAGGAAGATACCTTCACAGCTAAGCATTTTGGATGCCCTTCTGCTGTCTAAAGAGGCGCGAGATTCTCTGATCAAGGCACTACAAGAGCCCGACCAATTCCAAGCTTTTCTTGCTGAAGAAAAGATGAAGGACGAGCTGGAAGAAGTGCACACAGCTGACATCACTTTCGGCGATGAAGATCTTCTCCTCGGAATGTGCAAGCACAACCGTCCCCTGTATGTCACTGGGTACTGCCATGACATCAAAATAAGGAAGATCTTAGTTGACAATGGGTCCTCTGTCAACCTCCTAAATGTGAGGGTACTAAAAGAAATCTGTATGAGCGTTCAGCATCTCGCTCGGGATAAAATCACCATCTCCGGGTTCGATTCCCAGTCATCACGGACGCTCGGGTCTGTAATACTGACGTTACGCTTTGGGATGCTCCTCACTGACATCAAGTTTCATGTCATTGACGCCAAGACCTGCTACAACGCTTTGCATGGTAGGCCTTGGTGACACGAATACAACATCATCCCTTCTACACAACATCAGTGTATGAAGTATTTCAAAAATGGTCTCGAGTAGACCGTGACGGGGGAACTGAACCCATTTTCCATAAATGAAGTCCGAAAGTACGAAGATGCAAAGTATTTCCTGCCAGACTTTGAAGACACAGAAAGATACCATAAACCGGAGAATAAGCAAAAATCTATCACCACTATTCCGGTCTTCGAGAGCGACACCAAGGAGGAATAAGAGATAGTCTATTCGGGGCTGCCCTAATGCAATAGGCCGGGACCATCTACCCCTATTCTGGTCTTTGGCAGTGACTCTGAAGACGAAGTCAACGCAGTGTTCTCGGTCCGTCCATCAATGAAAGCCCTCACTGGAGATGATCAGAGTTTGTAGATCGCCATGGTTCCGCGGCGGCACTACAGAGAGCTTGATGCGCTTGAGACATATAGTGTGCAAGAGCTATGGACATTTTACGTCCCTCCCAGGCGAAGAGGTGAAAAGGCAATCCTATTTTACCGATCCGGGGAAACCAAAGTCGAGGAAGAAGTCTGGCATGGTGCCGAACCTGCGCTTGACAGGATCCAACCAATATGTCTGCCCAGATACTATGCAGAGGGATTGAAAAGGTTACTAAGATGCCAAGGCATACTGTCACGCCCCGCTTCCCAGAGTACGCAAGATTTGGGCACGTGACACAGCCAACCATGCTACCTGTGGGTAGGAAATATCCATCCACAGTCACATTACGGTTGTAAAGATATCAAGAACAAGATAAAAGCTAATCTAATACATGTCCAAATCCATAATAACAAGAATCAATAAGCAATAAGTGCGGAAGCTAATGATCCAATACAATGAATAAACAGTATGTCCCATAATGCGGGCTCACATCTGGAAATGAAATGACATAAGTAAACTAACTCTAAGGAACTCACATTTCAGCCTGCTGGCTGAAGTACTCCTGCTCGGTCGACGACAAAGGTACGGAATCTGGGCCATGCAAAACCCAGACGTCAGCGCGTCATGATATCAAGTATATAGCATAAACATGGTAATAAACGATGCAAGCATGAACATGAATAAAGCAGCAATAAAAGATAACAAGCAGGGTAATGTGCAGTAGTGACTAAACTGTCCTATCAGGTTTTCTACTCTATAGTCTTTGAAACCAATTGATGAATCGTCGATGTAACTCAATAGTATCCCGTGCGTGCCCGGGACCACGGTCATGACCCTCGGGGCTGAATCCGAGACGTGCCGCTAAGCAGTAAAAGGTAGTAGGATGGACGAGTGATGTCAGCAACAACACTCCGGAGCTGGCCAAGCCCGTAAGACTGATCAGAACAATGTATCGAACTGTTGAGTTACAAGTCGGTTTCACCTTTGATTTCCCCATACCCCCAAGCTATGTATGTCATGTCAGGTATTCAGTATTCAAGGACTAATGCCAACACAAAGTCAAGTAAAGGTAGGTCTGTCTGGATCGACAGCAGGAATGGTTAGGTTGGTCGGCATTAGGCATGAAATCGTGGGACAAGTAATGTTATGGTACAACAGGATGAGTCGGTATGTATGTATATGTCAGGTGTGGCAGGGTCAGGTCAATATGTCGTGCAATCGGGTAAGTGCTCACAACCGGTATACAATCAATAATGAACAGTAGCAGGAAACAGTAAATAACAGTATTAATCTAGGTAAACACGGTGATGTTTCGTATTCTCTTATTAATCCGGTTCACGTACCTTTGAGGTACAAAAGCCACAAGACGAAACAATATCGATAATATACGTAATGGAGTTACATGAATTTGAACTAAGCATAATAATTGTCTCATGAGTGATTTTAACAAATGAAGTGGGGATGATCTACTTGGTTTGATTAGTTAAGTATGAATTAATAGCAGACCGGTTAATACGAGCAATGATTTCATTGATTTAGAGTTACGGATAATCGTGACTAGCAATTCTAAGTTATAAAAGGTATCGATGTTATAATAGTTGTGTGGTTATAATATGATGATTAAGTTGTAGCATGTTAAAGCAAGTATTCGGATACTTGCCTCGGCGGTTCCGCAAACCGAAACACGGATGTGATGTCGGCAGAAACTGCGATATGGAAGCACGGGCCACGGATCGAGTCCCAACAGAGATCAACGGGATCACACGGACCAGGGGACTTCGCTGGAGCGTCGGGTTCGTCAGACGGCACGGTCGGATTCCGGCAAAAGTTAACGGCAACAAGTTAGCAATAAGATAAACATACAAGATCAACGGGATTTCGCACCAAAGGAAGTAAAGTGATGCTTACAGAGGAGGAACAGGGGTAACTATGACGGGCCCGACGGCGATGGACCCACCGGCGGTGAACAGGAGGCGCGGCGAGGGTGCTGGAACGGCTGAAAGGGCTCGGGGTCGCTGGAAAGGGGTGCTGCGGTGAGTGGGGAGGAGTGTGGTCGGCTCTGGTGGTCGAGGGAGAGTAGGAGGTGGTCGGAGGTGGTGTCGACGAGGTCGCTGGCGCGTTTCTCCGGCGAACAGCGGGGTAGGCGATGGGTTAGGGCTCGTGTTGGGTGTTTCGGCGAGGGGAGGAGGGAAACGACGACGAGGTCGGGTCGAGTAGGGTGAGAGGGTGCCGCAGGAGTCGTCGTCGACCATAGGTGGCGTCGACGGCGAGGTCTGTGAGGGGATGGAGGCGTCGGGAAGATGGGTGCAGGCGCGGGAGAGAGAGGAGGAAGGAGGGAGGAGGTGCGGCCGGCTCGCGGTGGTGAGGGCGGCGACGGCGAGGTCGCGGGGGAAACGGCAGTGGGATCGTGAGACTAGGGTTAGGGTAAGGGTTCCTGTGGGTTTCTCGTGGTCGATGGGGAAATAGGAGGCGGCTGCATGGGTTATTTTAACGGAGGAAGAGAGAGAGAGAGAGATTGGAGAGAGAAAGAGCGAGGGATTTAGGGAAGGGAGAGAGAGAGATAGGGAATGGGAGTGGGGCCCACGCGGGTGTAATCCCACGCTGGGATTGGCCACGAGAAAAGATTTGAATGAGATTGAGGGAGGAGAGAGAGAGAGAGATTAACTGTTAAGAAAATTCGTGTATATTATTATAGGTTTAGTATATTAAATCGAAACGGGCCCCTTTTGGCGCGAAATGAAACATTTCCAAATCGCGCCCGGGTTGCGCCCAAATGTTCCAATTCAAATTGTAGGATTTTAAGCGGGTTCCAAATTTTGAAAAGAGGTGTTTAGTGATTAAAATGCATGCCCCCAAGTCGGACACTTGCACGCGCGCGTAGTCGCCCAAACTTGCCCGTTTAGCCAAACGGAACGGAATCTCGACACGCGGACGCTACCACGCGACTAGTGGCGACGAGTAGGCCAACATGGACATCTTAAATTTTATTTTAGGAGTTAAAATTTGTTATGTGCCAAAACGACTTAACCGGGTAAAATTTAGCAATAAACACCAGAAAATCAGGAAAATTGGAAATGAGCAAACCACAACCCTCAACTAGTAATATAAATAGTATTATTGGGCTCGGGTGTTACATCATACCCAACTACAAAAGAATTTCGTCCTCGAAATTCCAAGAATACAAGATGGCTAACTACTGGAAAAGGTAAGGGAATTTCTGCCGGATCTCGTCTTCTCGCCCCCAAGTGGATTCTCCATGCGATCGATTACCCCAAGAAACTAGCACAAGAGGGATAACCTTGTTCTTAAGAACCTTTTCTCTTCGATCCTTGATTTCAACTGGTCGCTCCTCGAAAGTCAGATCCTCTCGTACAGTCAACTCCGAATGATCCAAGACATGAGTCTCATCACGAACATACCTCCGTAGTTGAGACACATGAAACACATGGTGAATTCCTGCTAATGACGGTGGTAACGCCAACCTGTACGATACCTCTCCAACACGCTCCAATATCTCGAAGGGTCCAACGGATCGGGGACTAAGCTTTCCCGACTTCCAAAGCGAATCACCCCTCTAGTCGGTGATATCTTCAGGAATACCAAATCACCCACGGCGAACTCTAGAGGTCTTCTTGACGTGTCGGCCCAACTTTTCTGTCTGCCTTGAGCTGCCTTCATATGCTTCCTGATTGTATTCACCTTCTCGACTGTCTGTACCACCAAATCTGGTCCTAGTAACCTTCGTTCACCAACATCATCCCAACAAACAGGTGAACGGCACTTACGACCATACAGTGCTTCAAACGGGGCCATCTGAATAGTTGCTTGGAAGCTGTTGTTATACGAAAACTCCACTAGGTGTAGATGATCTTCCCAAGAACCTTTGAAGTCCAACATGCAAGCCCTCAACATATCTTCAAGGGTCTGGATCGTTCTCTCCGATTGTCCGTCAGTCTGAGGATGATAAGCTGTGCTAAACTTCAATCGAGTCCCCAAACTTTCTTGTAAACTCCTCCAAAAGTGCGACAAGAACCGAGTGTCCCGATCGGACACGATGCTTACCGGTACTCCATGCAATCTGACAATCTCCTGCATGTACCGCTCTGCCAAAGTCTCTGTCGATTGACCAACCCGAAAAGGAATAAAGTGAGCTGCCTTGGTCAACCGATCGACAATCACCCATACTGCATTGTTACCCTTTGGACTCCGCGGTAAAGCCGTCACGAAATCCATGGTTATATGTTCCCACTTCCATTGAGGAATCGGAAGTGGTTGCAACAAACCAGCAACCCTTTGGAGTTCAGCCTTGACTTGCTGACACACCAAGCACTTAGCCACGAAGCGAGCAATTTCCTGTTTCATACCTTCCCACCAGAAATGCTGTCGAATATCTCGGTACATCTTTGTCCCTCCTGGATGTACAGAGTAAGCTGAACTGTGTGCCTCCTTCATAAGCTCTTCACGCACATCTCCTTTTGGCACACACACACGGCTACCATATCTCAAAGAACCGTCTTCATGGATCAGTAAATCGGTTCGCAATCCGGCTTCAACCTGCTCCCGAAACTTTTGCAGTCTAGGATCCTGCGATTGTGCTGCTTTAATCTTCTCAACTAAAGACGACTGTACTTGCAGTTGCATCAACTGTCCTGTAGCCCGCGGTAGCACAACCTCCAAGTCAAATCTCCGAAAATCCTCGATGATCTCTCTCTGTGCAGTCAATAACTGAATTGCTGGTAACCGACTTAGCGCATCTGGCACGACGTTAACTTTTCCCGGATGGTACTTAAGGTCAAGGTCGTAGTCGGCCATCAGCTCCAACCATCTGCGTTGCCTCATGTTCAACTCCTTCTGAGTGAACACATATTTCAAACTCTTGTGATCCGTAAAGACTTCAACTCTCTCGCCCAGAAGATAGTGTCTCCAAATCTTCAGGGCGAAGATCACGGCTGCAAGCTCCAAGTCGTGAGTCGGATAGTTCTTCTCATGAGTCTTCAGTTGTCTCGATGCGTAAGCGACGACTTTTCCGTTCTACATCAAAACACATCCCAATCCTTTTCCAGATGCGTCGCTGTGAATCACCAGTCCTCCTGAATCATCCGGTACGGTTAGGATAGGGGCGGTTATCAACTTCTGCTTCAACGTCTCGAAGGCCAATGCACATCCATCTGTCCAAGCAAACGGTACCTCCTTACGCGTAAGCTTGGTTAACGGCTCAGCTAAACGAGCGAAATTCTCCACAAATCTTCTGTAGTATCCGGCGAGTCCAAGAAAACTCCTTATCTCCGCAACATTCTTTAGAACAGGCCAATCCCGAACTGCTGCAATCTTCTCGGGATCAACGGCGATTCCATCGCCCGACACGACATGCCCCAGAAACTTCACTTCTTCCAGCCAGAATTCGCACTTACTCGTCTCCGCGAATAATTTCTCTTGTCTCAGCGTCGGCAGTGCGATCCTTCTTCCTCACTAAAGAACTGGAGCTCCCCAAGGTGAGTTGCTGCTTAGAATCCATCCCTTCTCGAGTAGTTCACCCACTTGTTTCTCAGCTTCTTCCCACTCCACCGGTGCCATCGGATACGCTTTAGACACTGGCGCTGCACCAGGACTAAGGTCAAACGTGAACTCCACGTCTCGCTTCGGCGGTAAGCCCGAAATGTCTTCAAACACATCCACAAAGTCGCGATCAACTGCCGGCTCTTCCTTACTATCCACTACCATAGCCGCAAGAATATTGTTCGTTGGCCTAGCCCTAAACTCGACTGGCCCGACAGAACAGCTTTCTCCAATGAAAGCAAACTTAGGATGTCCGGGAATCTGGAAATTACCTTCCTTGCCCTACAGTCAATGTGGGCGTGGAAAGTGCCAAGAAAATCCATTCCCCAGACTACTTCATAACTGCCCGCATCAATCACCAAGAAAACTGCAAGGAGCTCCCGACCACAAACAACAACAGTACGATCTCTACCTTCCTTACTAGCTATGATTTTCCCATTCCCAGTGTGTATGTCCCAGAAACTAGACAGGGTCGTGTAGGTGATCGAGTGTGTAGTTATAAATTTGGATGACATAAACAATGGGATGCTCCGAAATTAAGTAATGCCAAAGCGGGAAAACCATGAACGAGTAAATTACCTGAAACCACTTCTCCCGATGCCTTAGCTTCTTCCGTTGTCAACACGAACGCTCGAGCCTGCTGTGGTCCTTGAGTAAGCGGTTCCTGTCCTTGGAACGGTCCCTGCGGAGACTTCTGTGTATCATCCCTTGTGTGAGGCGTCGACGGACAAGCATCAACGGTGTGATCTGCCGCTCCACATCTAAAACAGAGTCCCAGCCTCATACGACACTTCTTTCGCACATGTCCGGGCTTATGGCAGTATCTACAGATCACTCTCCCCTTCTGATCACCCATACTTGTTTTCTTCATTGGTGCCACGCTGCGCCGGTTCACTGGAATACTTCTACGTACGGACGTGGGGTCCAGTGCAAATGCTGGTTCCAGCTCGAGTTGTTCTTTTAGTTTCTCCAGCAATCCCCTTATCACTCTTTGCCTGGCGGCTAAGACCGCATGCCTTGGGTCCATCTCCAAATTCTGACCGGCCATATTCCTGGAAATCAAAGTACCCACATTAGCATGATGATAGTTTTCGAGTATAGATCGAGGCTAGAACTCCAAGATACTTAAATAGAGTGCTGCATTGTAGCTATGCCGCGGTATCATAGCCGCAATTACTTAACTCCACCCAAGTCGCCTAAGTCCTAGAGATAACAAGAAGTTAGGTTTTCAAGTTTGACAATGCAAAGTAAGTTTGCATGCCGACATGATCCGGAAGAATGATTCAAGGATGGTAAAACGGTCAAAGTGGCAGGACATGTTTCCTAATCACGGGTATTCTGATTCGTGTATCGGGTGCGATACCCAACTACAAAGAATCAACCCAATTAACCTATGGCTCTGATACCATAAAACCATGTCACGCCCCGCTTCCCAGAGTACGCAAGATTTGGGCACGTGACACAGCCAACCATGCTACCTGTGGGTAGGAAATATCCATCCACAGTCACATTACGGTTGTAAAGATATCAAGAACAAGATAAAAGCTAATCTAATACATGTCCAAATCCATAATAACAAGAATCAATAAGCAATAAGTGCGGAAGCTAATGATCCAATACAATGAATAAACAGTATGTCCCATAATGCGGGCTCACATCTGGAAATGAAATGACATAAGTAAACTAACTCTAAGGAACTCACATTTCAGCCTGCTGGCTGAAGTACTCCTGCTCGGTCGACGACAAAGGTACGGAATCTGGGCCATGCAAAACCCAGACGTCAGCGCGTCATGATATCAAGTATATAGCATAAACATGGTAATAAACGATGCAAGCATGAACATGAATAAAGCAGCAATAAAAGATAACAAGCAGGGTAATGTGCAGTAGTGACTAAACTGTCCTATCAGGTTTTCTACTCTATAGTCTTTGAAACCAATTGATGAATCGTCGATGTAACTCAATAGTATCCCGTGCGTGCCCGGGACCACGGTCATGACCCTCGGGGCTGAATCCGAGACGTGCCGCTAAGCAGTAAAAGGTAGTAGGATGGACGAGTGATGTCAGCAACAACACTCCGGAGCTGGCCAAGCCCGTAAGACTGATCAGAACAATGTATCGAACTGTTGAGTTACAAGTCGGTTTCACCTTTGATTTCCCCATACCCCCAAGCTATGTATGTCATGTCAGGTATTCAGTATTCAAGGACTAATGCCAACACAAAGTCAAGTAAAGGTAGGTCTGTCTGGATCGACAGCAGGAATGGTTAGGTTGGTCGGCATTAGGCATGAAATCGTGGGACAAGTAATGTTATGGTACAACAGGATGAGTCGGTATGTATGTATATGTCAGGTGTGGCAGGGTCAGGTCAATATGTCGTGCAATCGGGTAAGTGCTCACAACCGGTATACAATCAATAATGAACAGTAGCAGGAAACAGTAAATAACAGTATTAATCTAGGTAAACACGGTGATGTTTCGTATTCTCTTATTAATCCGGTTCACGTACCTTTGAGGTGCAAAAGCCACAAGACGAAACAATATCGATAATATACGTAATGGAGTTACATGAATTTGAACTAAGCATAATAATTGTCTCATGAGTGATTTTAACAAATGAAGTGGGGATGATCTACTTGGTTTGATTAGTTAAGTATGAATTAATAGCAGACCGGTTAATACGAGCAATGATTTCATTGATTTAGAGTTACGGATAATCGTGACTAGCAATTCTAAGTTATAAAAGGTATCGATGTTATAATAGTTGTGTGGTTATAATATGATGATTAAGTTGTAGCATGTTAAAGCAAGTATTCGGATACTTGCCTCGGCGGTTCCGCAAACCGAAACACGGATGTGATGTCGGCAGAAACTGCGATATGGAAGCACGGGCCACGGATCGAGTCCCAACAGAGATCAACGGGATCACACGGACCAGGGGACTTCGCTGGAGCGTCGGGTTCGTCAGACGGCACGGTCGGATTCCGGCAAAAGTTAACGGCAACAAGTTAGCAATAAGATAAACATACAAGATCAACGGGATTTCGCACCAAAGGAAGTAAAGTGATGCTTACAGAGGAGGAACAGGGGTAACTATGATGGGCCCGACGGCGATGGACCCACCGGCGGTGAACAGGAGGCGCGGCGAGGGTGCTGGAACGGCTGAAAGGGCTCGGGGTCACTGGAAAGGGGTGCTGCGGTGAGTGGGGAGGAGTGTGGTCGGCTCTGGTGGTCGAGGGAGAGTAGGAGGTGGTCGGAGGTGGTGTCGACGAGGTCGCCGGCGCGTTTCTCCGGCGAACAGCGGGGTAGGCGATGGGTTAGGGCTCGTGTTGGGTGTTCCGGCGAGGGGAGGAGGGAAACGACGACGAGGTCGGGTCGAGTAGGGTGAGAGGGTGCCGCAGGAGTCGTCGTCGACCATAGGTGGCGTCGACGGCGAGGTCTGTGAGGGGATGGAGGCGTCGGGGAGATGGGTGCAGGCGCGGGAGAGAGAGGAGGAAGGAGGGAGGAGGTGCGGCCGGCTCGCGGTGGTGAGGGCGGCGACGGCGAGGTCGCGGGGGAAACGGCAGTGGGATCGTGAGACTAGGGTTAGGGTTAGGGTTCCTGTGGGTTTCTCGTGGTCGATGGGGAAATAGGAGGCGGCTGCATGGGTTATTTTAACGGAGGAAGAGAGAGAGAGAGATTGGAGAGAGAAAGAGCGAGGGATTTAGGGAAGAGAGAGAGAGAGATAGGGAATGGGAGTGGGGCCCACGCGGGTGTAATCCCACGCTGGGATTGGCCACGAGAAAAGATTTGAATGAGATTGAGGGAGGAGAGAGAGAGAGAGAGATTAACTGTTAAGAAAATTCGTGTATATTATTATAGGTTTAGTATATTAAATCGAAACGGGCCCCTTTTGGCGCGAAATGAAACATTTCCAAATCGCGCCCGGGTTGCGCCCAAATGTTCCAATTCAAATTGTAGGATTTTAAGCGGGTTCCAAATTTTGAAAAGAGGTGTTTAGTGATTAAAATGCATGCCCCCAAGTCGGACACTTGCACGCGCGCGTAGTCGCCCAAACTTGCCCGTTTAGCCAAACGGAACGGAATCTCGACACGCGGACGCTACCACGCGACTAGTGGCGACGAGTAGGCCAACATGGACATCTTAAATTTCATTTTAGGAGTTAAAATTTGTTATGTGCCAAAACGACTTAACCGGGTAAAATTTAGCAATAAACACCAGAAAATCAGGAAAATTGGAAATGAGCAAACCACAACCCTCAACTAGTAATATAAATAGTATTATTGGGCTCGGGTGTTACACATACCCTTTAAGCAAACCAAGCGACAGTCCCAATTTTACAACAGGATCTGGAACATCTCCAGAACTCAGCGAAAATTGCCCAACGGAAAGATGGAAACGATCGGGCTTGGATATGTCCAGTCCAAGAAACGGGGGAAATTCTATGGCTGCCACGTCATAAACGACCTCGATGAAGAAAGAGATGCTCTTTTAAAAGACGTTGACGTTGAACCAGAATGAAGTCCTGCCATAGAAGTGCCGAGTCCGTCGTTTGAAGAACAGATGGACAAGCTAATAAGGGAAGTGAGTCAAAAGGTTCGGAACGACCACAGCCGCGAAATGGCCATTTACGAGAAAGCCAAGACGTAACGCCTCCTTCAACAGGCTGCGGAGGATGACAATGCCCTCCACCGTCAGCCCGCCATGTATTCCCAAGACAAGAAAAGGGTCCGACGCAGTGGCAAAAACAAGTTAAAGAATGGAAAAAACGTTCGGCAACCGCAAAACGGATCCAAAAGGCCATGTGATCGAGAAAAGGTCAGCTGGAACCCATCTCTTATGAAAAAGATGGGTCGAGCATATTCTTTCCCTCGAGACAAGATAAGGAGAATCTTTGACCTTGTCATGAAACATCAAATGATAACACTCTCAGAGTCTCGGCATCCCGAGCAAGCAAACGAGGTTCATCACCCGGATTATTGCTCCTATCACCGAGCGATAGGACACCCTCTTGAAGACTGCTTCACCTTCAAAAACTGGGTCGAAGACCAATATCAACTCGGCAGGTTCGCTCTATTCAACAGTTGGAGGGTAGCCCCACCACAAAGGCATGTGCCAAAAGTAACGAATATAGCGAGAGTAGAACCAGATCAACATCGGTCTTGGAAACGATCTTGTACCTGTCACGTGATAACACTGTCAAAAGAAAGAGAGCGCGAGAATATGGATGACTTCTCCTGGTGCTTCGAAAACGAGGATGAAGAGGAATTGATCTCAGAATTTCCACCAGCGCCGAAAGAGATGGAAGCTGGAATACATACTACTGCGGACAACCTAAGGAAAATCGAACTGGGGACATCAAACGACCCACGACCTGCGTTTGTCAGTGAGCTGCTGTCTAAGGAACAGGTGGCTGCGCTAAAGGACGTGCTCATGCAGTATAAAGACTGCTTCGCATGGAACTATTCCAAGATGCCAGGGCTAAATCCAGAAATAGCTGTGCATAAATTAGCGATATCTCCGGACGTCAAGCCAGTCAAGCAAGCGCCCAGAAGAATGCGGCTCGAACTTGAAATTAGTATCAACGCCGAAGTTAAGAAGCTAATCGACTCCGGCTTCATCTAAGAAGTTCAATACCCCGACTAGATCACCAGCATTTTCCTAGTGATGAAGAAAAATGGGACGGTGCGCATCTGCGTGGACTTCCGGGACCTTAACAAAGCCTATCCGAAGGATGATTTCCGCGTACCGGTTACCGAGCTGATGATAGACAACACGTCCACTCACGAAGTCTTCTCCTTCATGGACGGCTCATCAGGATACAATCAAATAAAGATGCATCCCGAAGACCAGAAGCATACCACTTTCCGGACTCTTCTGGGCGTATTCTGCTACAAAGTGATGCCTTTCGGTCTGAAGAACGCCGGCACTACCTATTAGAGGGCCATGACGAAGATTTTCGATGACCTCATACATAAAATCGTCGAATGCTATATCGATGACCTCGTGGTGAAAAGCAAATCATATGAGGAACTCTGGGAGCATTTGAAGATAGAATTCCAGCGTCTTCAGAAGTACAACCTGAAGATGAACACTCTCAAATGCGAGTTTGGAGTTTCCTCGGGTAAATTCCTGGGGTTCATCATCTGTCACGCCCCGCTTCCCAGAGTACGCTAAGATAGGCACGTGACATAGCATCCATGCTACCTGTGGATAGGAAATATCCTTCCACAGTCACATTACGGCTGTAGAGATATCAAAAACAATAATAATAACTATCTAATACATGTCCATAAGCCAGAATAAACGAGTCAAGAATAAAATAATGCGGAAGCAAAAGATCCAATACAAGAAATAAACTGGAATGTACGTCTCATAATGCGGGCTCACATCAGGAATGAAAATACCGAAAGTAAAATAAACTAACTGCTAATAAGTCCTCACTGCTCAGTTTGCTGACTGAAATACTCCTGCTCGGCTTGCAGCAAAGGTAAAGAATCCGGGCCATGCAAAACCCAGACGTCAGTGCATCATAACATCAAGCACTAATGTAAAGAAGGGGTAGCAAGACATGTAGGTATGAGTATGAACGGTAAAACAAGTATAACAGTAATATAAATGAGGACAGTGAGGGTAATGTGTAGTGAGTAATCTGGACTGGTCTATTGGGTTAACTACTCTCAAGTCTTTGAAATCAATTTGATGAATCATCGATGTAACTCAATAGTATCCCGTGCATGCCCGGGACTACGGTCAAGATTCTTGGGCTGAATCTGAGATGTACCGCAAGGCATTAAAAGGTAGTAGGTAACGATGAATGATGTCAGCAGTAGCATCCCGGGGCTGGCCTAGCCGGTAAAATTGATCAGTGAAGGTGTCGAACTGTCGAGTTACAAGTCAGGTTTCATCATTGATTTCCCCATACCCCCAAGTTATGTACTCAAGTCAGGTATTGATAAATATGGAGCTAATGCCGACACAGGATCAAGCAGGTACAGGTTTGTCTGAATAGACAACAGGAAACGTCCGTAGGGACAACAGGTCAAGATTGTTGGCATTAGTAACAGGATCAGGTAACAGGTCAAGCTGTGGTACATCAGGTCATGTCAGGTAGTGTATATAGATCCAATCATGTCAAGAAGTACACGGTATCAAGTCATATCAAGTAATAGTGTATCAAGTCATGTCAGGGGGTGCACAAGTGTCACGTGGGTGCTCGTAATCAAACCATAATAAGCATGGGTACACAAAACAAGTATAGGGTACTAATGGAACAAAAAAATGGAATATTATGATGTGGTATGCAAATGGGTACAGATTAAAACATACGGGTGCACGGTTATCGATTAGGGTTAAAGTTGATGTTCCAACATTAATTAAAATACACTTTATCAAATATGGAATGTTAATATTACAATGTTATATATTCAGGTGATCTATGTATGCAATAGGTATCCGAAAGTTATAAACTATTAAAAATGGTACTATGGGCTGTACAAATAAGTATTATGTGATTCAAATATGGATATGGGTACCGTGTATCGTAATCTAATATGCACCAAGATATGTTTTCAAGTTTTAGATCTAAAATGATAAAAAAAATGGAACATCGAAATGTTAAAATGGAACATGTGGTATTAGATTTAAACTACAGGTTTAATATGCAATTAAATAAGTATGTAATAAATTAAATAGCATGTAGCAAGTTTTACTTGCCTAGACGGATCAAGAAACGGTTGTACGGAACGTCTCACGTCGGCGGAAAATGTCGCGACGCGCGCACGGTACACGGAACGGATCTAAACAACGCACAAGGTGATCATACGAGTCAGGTATGTTCGCTGGAACGACGGGATCGTCGACGGCACGATCGGGTTCCGGCGATCTAAAAGGCAGAGAACATTTATAGAAAGAAAGAAAAGAAAGAAAAGAAAGAATGAAGAAAAAGGAAGGGAAGAAGGTATTGAGCAGAAGGGAAGCTCACTGTGATTCAGAGAGGAGTCGTGAGGTGTCGACGGCATCGACAGAGCTCCGGCGATATGACCTGCAGAGAACAGACGTCCCTATCTTTAATGGAAACAGGAAAAGAAAAGAAAAGAAAGGATGAAGGAGAAGGGGTTTAGGCTCACTGTTGCGCCGGGTTTGGGACGATGGGCAATGACGAGATCACTCCGGTGATCGTCGTTCGCAGTGAAGCGATGTGCAGGGGGCTTGGGCTGTTCTCGGGTGCATGTGCAGGTCACGGGTTGGAGAGAGAAGGTGAAGGTGTTGAAGAGGGTGAGGAGGTGGCGAGATTGGGAAGGCGTCGTCGGTGTTTTGGGCGACGGCGAGGTGGACGTAGGCGCTAGGGTTTCGCGGTCATGGGTTTATAAAAAGAAGAAGAAGAAATATATATATATATATAGAGAGAGAATTACGCGAGAGGAGAGAGAGAGATTCTGAGAGGAGAGAGAAAGGAGATCGAGAGGAGAGAGAGGGGGTGAGTGAACAGTAAGGAGAGATAAAATTGTTTTATATGGGAGAGAGAGAGAAAGAGATAGCGGTGAGGGAGAGAGAGAGGAAGAGAGAGGAAGAGAGGAAGAAAAAGAAAGGGAGAGAAAAATTTGGGGGGGGGATGAATAGGAAAGGAGAGATTTGATTGGCTCGAAGGTGGGGCCAGAGGAAAAGAGAGAGCTGGGGAATTGGTTAAGTAAAGGATTAAAAAAAATTTAAAAAGATTTTATAAAAGGATTCGTTTGTTAAAGAAAAGCTGTGACTGTTATATAAATATTTAAAACGAAATTTAAAATTTTAAATAATTAGAATTTTGGCGAGATACAAAAATATTTCAAAACGCGCCCGGGTCGGGTTCAAAATTTCAGATTTAAAATACGAAAATTATATTCAACTTCCAAATTTTAAAATGAATGATTAGGAAACGAAAATGCATACCCCCAAGAACGGATGCACGTACGTGCGCGTAGCTATCCAAACACGTCCGTTTCACTGAACAGGACGAGAACAAGATGCGCGGACGCTACCATGAGGTTAGGGGTATCATGCAGGCTATGAAATGCAATTTTAATTTATTTTATATAATCTAAAATGTTATATGATAAAATGTGCGATGTCAGATGAAAAGTCAATATGCAGTATACATGAGATGCACGTGTCAATTTAACAAGTCAGGCTAGTTTCTAAATGTGAATTGAACAAGTTCAAGAAAGCGGGTCGGGTCGAATGCAATGTCAAATGTAAAATATCATTCGCACCCAAACATGATAAATCAATAAAATACCATAGGTATAATAAATACGGAAACTGTAATTGGTATAAATGAACTCGGTTGTTACATTATACCCAACTACAAAATAATTTCGTCCTCGAAATTCTAAGAACAAGAAAAGATAAACAATCAACACACTACAAGAATAGATGGGGAAACTTTTGTCGGATTTCATCTTCTCGTTCCCAAGTTGATTCTCCATGTGAGCGATTACCCCAAGAAATAAGTACAAGAGGGATAACTTTGTTCTTAAGAATCTTTTCTCTTCGATCCACAATCGACATCGGTCGCTCCTCAAAAGTCAAATCTTCTCAGACAGTCAGCTCCGAATGATTCAACACATGTGTTTCATCTCGAATATACTTACGGAGCTGAGATACGTGAAACACGTCATGAACATTCGTCAATGATTGCGGTAACGCCAAATGATACGCTACTTCTCCAACACGCTCCAAAATCTCAAAAGGTCCAATGAATCGAGGACTAAGCTTTCCTCGACTTCCAAAACGAATCACCCCTTTAGTCGGTGATATCTTCAAGAATACCAAATCACCAATGATGAACTCTAAAGGTCTTCTTGATGTATCTGCCCAACTCTTTTGTTGGTCTTGTGCTGCTTTCATATGATTCCGGATAGTGTTAACTTTCTCAACTGTTTGCATGATCAAATCCGGTCCCAACAATCTTCGTTCTCCAATATCGTCCCAACAAACAGGTGAACGACACTTGCGACCATATAAATCTTCGAATGGAGCCATCTGAATAGTCGTCAGAAAACTGTTGTTGTAAGAAAACTCCACCAAATGTAGATGATCCTCCCATGAACCCTTGAAGCCTAACATACAAACTCTCAACATGTCTTCAAGAGTTTGGATCGATCTCTCCGACTGGCCATCTGTCTGAGAATGATAAGCTGTGCTAAACTTCAATCGAGTCCCCAAACTTTCCTGTAAGCTCCTCCAAAAGTGTGATAAGAAACGAGTGTCACGATCGGACACGAACATGCAATCTTACTATCTCCTGCATGTTCCGCTCTGCCAAAACTTCTGTTAATTGACCAACTCGAAAAGGTATGAAATGAGCTGCCTTGGTCAATTGATCAACAATCACCCAAACTGCATTGTTGCCCTTTGGAGTCCGCGGTAAAGCCGTCACGAAATTCATGGTTATATGTTCCCACTTCCACTGAGGAATCGGAAGTGGTTGCAATAAACCAGCAACCCTTTGATGTTCAGCCTTAACTTGCTGACACACCAAGCACTTTGCTACAAAGCGAGAAATCTCCCGTTTCATGCCTTCCCACCAGAAATGCTGTCGTATTCTCGGTACATCTTCATGCCTCCTGGATGTACGGAATATGCTGAACTGTGCGCCTCCTTCATAAGTTCTTCGCGAATATCTCTTTTTGGCACACACAAACGGCTACCATAACGCAACGAACCATTTTCATGGATTAGTAAGTCCGTTCGAAGTCCAGCTTTAACCTGTTCTCGAAACTTCTGCAATCTTGGGTCCTGCGACTGCGCTGCTTTAATGTTCTCGATCAACGACGACTGTACTTGCAGCTGCATCAACTGTCCCGAAGAATGCGGTAGAACAACCTCCAAATCAAATCTTCGAAAATCTTCAATAAGTTCCTTCTGTGCAGTCAACATCTGAATTGCTGGCAACCGACTAAGCACATCCGGCACAACATTAATTTTCCCCGGATGGTACTTAAGATCAAGATCGTAGTTAGCCATCAGCTCCAACCATCTACGCTGCCTCATATTAAGCTCCTTCTGTGTGAACACATACTTTAGGCTTTTGTGATCGGTGAAAAGCTCGACCCTTTCGCCCAATAAGTAGTGTCTCCAAATCTTCAAAGAGAAAATCACAGCTGCTAGCTCCAAGTCATGAGTTGGGTAATTATTCTCATGGGTCTTCAACTGTCTCGATGCGTAAGCTATAACCTTCCCATGCTGCATCAAAACACATCCCAATCCTTTCCCAGATGCGTCGCTGTGAATCACCAATCCTCCGGAACTGTCTGGCACGGTCAGAATAGGAGCGGTTATCAATCTCTGCTTCAAAGCCTCAAAAGATGATGCACACTTATCCGTCCACACAAATGGTACCTCCTTGCGCGTAAGCTTGGTCAAAGGCTCCGCCAGACGAGCAAAGTTCTCCATGAACCTTCTGTAATACCCAGCAAGTCCAAGAAAGCTTCTGATTTCCGCAACGTTCTTCGGAATCGGCCAATCTCGAACTGCTGCAATCTTTTCGGGATCAACGGCGATTCCATCTCCAGACACGACATGCCCCAAAAACTTCACTTCTTCAAGCCAAAACTCGCACTTACTCATCTTTGCATACAATCTTTCTTGCCTCAATGTCTGCAGTGCGATCTTCAAGTGTTCTGCATGCTTTTCAATACTCTTCGAGTAGACCAGAATATCATCAATAAACACCACTATAAACTGGTCCAAGAATGATGAAAAGATTCGGTTCATCAAGTCCATAAATATCGCCGGTGCATTCGTTACTTCGAAGGGCATCACTAAATACTCGTAATGTCCATACCGAGTTCGGAACGCCGTCTTGCAAATATCTTCTGATTTAACTCGGACCTAATGATATCCGGATCACAAATCCAGCTTCAAGAATACCCTCGCGCCACTGAGCTGCTCAAATAATTCGCCAATGCGAGGGATCGGGTACTTGTTCTTAATAGTCACCCGGTTTAATTCTCGATAATCGATGCACATCCTCCTTGTGCCATCTTTCTTCTTAACTAGAAGAACTGGAGCTCCCCAAGGTGAGTTACTGCTGCGAATCCAACCCTTCTCAAGTAATTCAGCAACCTTCTTCTTGACTTCTTCCAACTCTACTGGTGCCATTGGATAGTACGCCTTTGAGACTGGCGCTGCACCAGGAACAAGATCAATCGCGAACTCCACGTCTCGTTTCGGCGGTAAACCTGAGATGTCTTCGAACACGTCCATGAAATCTCGAACAACAGCTGGCGCTTTTTCCTTATCAACTTCCATAGACGAAAGAACACTTGTCGTCGGCCTAGTCCTAAACTCGACTGGCCCGACAGAACTGCTTCCTCCAGTAAAGATAAACTCTGGATGTCCGGGAATCTGGAAAATTACTTTCTTTGCCCTACAATCAATGTGAGCGTGGAAAGTACCGAGAAAATCCATTCCCAAGACGACTTCATAGCTGCATGTATCAATCACCCAGAAATCTGCAAATAGCTCTCGTCCGCAAACAACAACTGCACAATCCTTACATTCTCTACTAGATATGTTCTTCCCATTCCCAGTGTGTATGTCCCAACAACTAGACAGGGTCGTGCAAGCAATCGAGTGTGTAGCAATAAACTTGGACGACATAAAACAGTGGGATACACCAGAATCGAATAACGCTAATGCAGGAAAACCATGAACAAGTAGAATACCTGAAACAACTTCTCCTGAAGCCTTGGCTTCCTCAGCCGTCAGGGTAAATGCTCAAGCTTGATTGGGTCCCTGAGTCAGCTGCTTCTGTCCCTGAAACGGTTTCTGCGGTGGCTTCTGAACATCATCTTTTGTGCGAAGCTTTGACGGACAAGCGTTGATAGTATGATCCGTCGATCCACAAACCAAACAGAGTCCCCGCATCCTTCGACAATCTCTTTGCACGTGTCCAGGTAAATGGCAGTAGTCAGAAATCACGGTCATTCTCTGATCAACAACAACAGTCTTCTTCATCGGTGTTACGCCACGACGGTTCACCGGAATACCTCTGCGTCCATGCGCTCGGTTCGGTGCAAATGCCGGCTTCCGCACTGTAACTGCTGGCTGCTGTGTACTCCCAGTCTTCATAGATAGGCTCTGCTGCTCTCGGGCTGCTGTAAGTACTTGTGAGAAAGTGGTCAAACCCAGGGAGACAATCTGCCTCTGGATGTCCACATCCAAACTGCGCATGAACCTCCTTGCCCTATCAGCATCGTTGGCAACCAAAGGTCCAGCGAATCTACTGAGCCGCGTCCACTCAGCTGCATGTACATCTACAGGTGTGTCGTTCTGCTTCAAACTGATGAACTTTTCTTCTATTTCCTCCCATGCAGTCCGCGGGAAGAACTTCTCCAAGAAACTCCTCGAAAAAACCACCCAACTGATCGGCTTGGGCAAGCGGGTCTCTTCTACAAGCCACCATTCACGGGCATAATCCACCAACTGGATGCGTACCACATCCACTCTCTTATCCTCTGGAATCTGTGCCACAACGAGTAAATTCTTTGTATCAACCAGCCACTGCTCCGCTGGCAATGGCTCCTCCAAGCCAGTAAAAACAGACGGACCCGGTCTCCTGAAATCCGCCACGGTACCCACACGTTCAACTGGTCTGGCCACAACATTGTTCATAGACTGCTGAACGGTCCGCAAACCCTCCTGAAAAGCTTCAGCTTGCTGCTGGTTCAGCTCGGTCTGTCGCTTTTGGTTCTCCAACATCCCACAGATTACTCCAAGCATAGCGGCTTCGTCAACACGCCTTTGGTACGTTTTCAGATTCTTATCTGCCATGTTCCTGAAATCAAAACACCAAAAGGATTAGCATGATAACAGATTCAAAATGTAGATCAAGGATATGAATCAAGGCTAGAACTCCAAGTTACTTAAATAGAGTACCGCATTGTAACCATGCCGCGGTATCATAGCTACAATCACATAACTCCACCCAAGTCGCCTAAGTTCCAGAGATAATCACAAGAAAACCAGGTTTCGAGTCAAGATGCAAAAGAGGTTTGCATATCGTCAAAGTAGAATCAGGAGGAAGTTAAGATTCAAAAATGGTAAGACGGTAAGGTGGCAGGACATGTTTCCTAATCACGAGTATTCTGATTCGTGTATTGGGTCCAATACCCAACTATAAAATGAATCAAACTCGATTACCTAATCCTATGTCTCTGATACCAAACAAACCATGTCACTCCCCGCTTCCCAGAGTACGCTAAGATAGGCATGTAAGTCCACGTTGCTCATCCCGGATCTTACGGGGAGGCGGAAACGACGAAAAACAATGATTTGGCGCAAGGCAACATGGACTTAAAGCACAAATCTTTGCTAAACTAGTAACTAGTAAACTACTAGAGGCTTTAACTACTATGCTGTAGAAAGTATACCTCACGAAACCGGTCCTTCGGGTCTTCATTCCGCTGTCCCGCTCGTCCATCCAAGCTCCAAGCGTCGATCCGGACCTTGGGCACCTCCGCGGCCTTCTTGAGTCGAAGACGATCCACCTAAAGAGATGTACACCGAGCTCCACCTCAAGCTGAGGCAACTAGGGCAAAGAGATTGCTAGTCAAGAAGCCCTAGGATGTGTAGAGGAGATGTATGGATGTGTTTGTCTTAGTGGGATCTTTTTCTCTCAACACATGAGATCAAAAGATAAAATCAAGAGGAGGAAGAAGGAGGAGAACTTATCAACCATGAGAGCTCATTTTCTTTTCTTCTCATGAGAAAGAGCAAGAGAGAGAAATGAGAATGAATTATAAGCTAAAGAAAATGAGCCATGGTTCAATAATGCAAAAACATTATCATTACTAATCCCATCAAGATAAAGTCGATGGCTACATTGAAATGACCATTTTCAAAATCAAAAGAAAAAGAAAATCAAAAGAAGAGTGTAGATCTCTCATGAAGGTCAATGGTCAACCCCGGTCAACCGGTCAATAAAGTCATGAGAGGTCATGGTGGTCAAATGGTCAATGCAATTAGCCATCATATAATTATCACTAATAGGATTAGTAAACAATGTCTCCAACTCATAATGGTTTTGACCGAACAAATTGCCAAAACCCTAATGAGGCACCTCCTCCTTCATCACTCCTCAAAACTGTGCATACACACCCGCATTCGCATTCCGTAAAATGCGAATGCACTGAAGACAAAACAAATCCATCCGTGCAATACTAGGATCCGGCTTAAACCAAATCCACTAGTATTGCCTGCCCGAACAACATACGCACACAAGTGTACGCAAGTGATCATAGCCCTGCCGTAAAACCATACGGCCTCTACACATTTCGCTCAGTGCAGGGAAACTCTTTGTGTGGGACTCTAAAGACTCGACACTACGCTGGCAGTGGGTTTAACCACAGACCGCAAGCGGCACTAGCTGTACATAACGGTTCCCAGGTAGATGTCGATAAGAAGGCCGATGAGGTAAACCCATCCGAACTCCTACTGAGCCTGTATATGACAATCTCCGTACAGTCCGTTCTGTTCGTCTGATACATCGCATGGCGGGCCTAGGGGTGGCAAACGTCAGTCCCCTAATAGCGGTACAAGTCGTGTCGGAGTGTAGCCCAAAACACCCTAAGATAACACTGGAAACCTACCAGTATATCTCGCTTGCCCTGGCCAGGGACTACTCGTGTAATGGCTCTCCTAGACATAGCGCGATGTCAACCCCCAATACCGGGAGAGACGAATACTGTCTAACCGTCACTGCCTCCAAGTGCTTGGGGACTGCACCCAACTACTACCTGTTTGCACGACTCCTTTGAGCCGTGGTAGGGTAGTAATCTAAGTACAGTGGGAACACACACGAGGCGAAGTGACAGTGTCAAGTCAGCGGACTAAGCTGTACTCATGTCACCTGGGAACTGATAACTGACGATAGGTATAATACCATCCATCAGTTCCCGACGAGTCCTGTCCAGTGTACTCGTAACCTAACGAGCACCCGCATACTATCTCCAGTACGACGTACTGATGGCTGTGGGACAGACCACCTCCCGTGCTGGGATGAGAAGCGTATACGCTAGTCTACTCCGGAGTATCGATGCCCTGTTTCGATAGTCCTACGACTAGGGACCTGTATAAGGATGTGCTTATAGATTACCCAGCCCCCATAAGTACGACTGCCATCACAACACTGGTAATCAAGCAAAGATCCTAAGGGCTCTACTAATATGTATAAGTGATATGCTAAAAGAAACACATGCACATATTGAAGTAGAAACAAACCAAGTAGCATACTACCATTTTGAGCAAGATTGTCTATACAACTGTGAATATCCCAAGCTTCCATTAAGTAATATACAATCTAGTATGATACTGAAAGGTTCCTAGGCACACTATAGAGGTCTCACAAGGCATCAACCATGCCAATTTCAAATTTTATGGGTGCCGAGAAACCCTAATACGGATCTTAGACTAGATGTTTAGGCGAAATACGAAACTAGTTAACAACTTAACTAAAGTTCAGAAGCTACAACCTTTGTAGATCCGGATATCCACTTCCTTAGCTCCACGTAGGCGTCCTCTCGCTGTCCATCTTGAATCCCGAACTCAATCGTCGTCTTCATTGGGAAATTGGGCGGACTAGGTCGTCGGCTTCGTGCCGAAGATGATCTACGTCGAGGCATCACAAGTTCAAGCTCCGACTTCAACAAATTGTGAAACTTGTGAAGAAAAACACCCAAAACAACTTGGCAAGAGGTAGAGGGTGAAGAAATAGGAGGTGGGTTCACTTTAGAATTGGATTTCTCACTTTGGAACTCAAGATACCATTGATGGCATCAAGCTTTTTCTCTTGAAGATGAAGAAGAAGAAGTAAATAGAATATGATAAGTGATGATAAAAATGAATAATAAATCAATACTTATCATATCTTAACTAAGGTTAAGTGTAGAGAATAGACCATGGTTACTTGGATGAGTTAGGGTTAAGCATGAAGATAAGAATGGTTGCATAAGTCAAAGCTTCATGAAGCTTTAATAAGAGACAAAGAAAGCCACCATTCTCATCTAAACATTTTCTAAATAAATAAACAAATAAATAAATGAAAAGGCAAAACCCTAATCATCTCTTAACCATGGTTTAATTCTTAACACTTAACCATATGAGAAAGTATCATCAAACATGATACAAACATGTGCATAAAAGTATATCACATATACAACTTGCACATCAAGTGAGAAAATCCATTTAAAGTGAACCAATACTAGTTAATGCAAAGTAATATATCAAATATATAATTATACATTAAATCATTAAATCAACATTTGATTCAATGATCCGGTCATGTCGCACATAACCGACTAGTATACAATGTATCGATTTATCGAATCAATCTACGATTCGATAACTAGGTTATATCGCATATAACCAATCGAAACATTCATCGCGAGAATGGAATACGGTATCACATACACTCATTATTCTCGGTCCTGCACATATCTCATTTGCGCTCCTATTTCGTTTCGCTTGAGCCAGGAAACCTCTGTGTAGGACTCTAAAGACTCGTCAATACGCCGGTAGCAGATGATGATCATATCAAGCACCCACAAGCCGCAAGCGGTCTGCTAAACGTAACGGCCATCCGGGTATTGAGCGATCAGAAGATCGACGAGCTAGCCCGCTCACACTCCTGTGAATCCAACCAGTAACACTTACCGTACAGTCCGGTCTGTTCGTCTGATATGTCGCATATCAAGTCTAGGGGTGGTAAACGTCAGATCCCAATAACTGATAAGTCGTGCCGATGTGAGGCTCATAACGGGTCGAGAAACTACTGGTAACACTTACCAGCAAATCTCTGATCAGCCCTGGCCAGGGACTTCCTTGTTACGGCCAATCGAGCACAGCGCAACATCAACCCCCAATACCGGGAGAGACGAAACCCCTCCTATCGCTTATTACCTCCATGTGACTCGGGACCGTACCCAAAGACCACCGTTTTGTACGCCCTCATGGACGTGGTAAGGTGGAGATCAAAGCACAGTGGGAATCACACAAGACTCTATGACGATCTCGGGTCTACAGACTAACCTGCACAAGTGTCACCTGAGAACTGCCATCTGACGTGAGGTATAATACCATCTGGGAGTTCTCGGCGAGTCCGTCCAGTGTACCCAGTCTCCACTGAGCACCCGTATACCATCTCTGATGTCAAACACCAATGGATATGAGATCATCCATCGCCCATCTCATGGGTCGAGAAGCGTATACGCTAGTCTACTCTGGTATATCGATGCCCCGTCTCGATACACCCACGACTAGGGACCTTGAAGGATGTACTTATGGACTACCATGTCCCCACTAGTATGATCTGCATCATAGTCCAGGCAGTTAAGTACACATCCTAAGGGCTTTACCAACATGTAACTATAAGACAGTTTAAAGAGACAAGTGTACATGTTAAGATAAAGAGTAACCAGATAGCATACTATCATATCGAGCAAGAAAGTCATCTCTATATATGTCCAAGCATCCAATATAATATACATCATCTGTACAATACTGGCCTCTAGGGCATACATACAACTAACAATCTCCCACTTGCACTAGGGCCAGCTGCTGTAGTATCGCATACCGAGCATCCCGAAGAGTCTCTCAAACTGTATCTGGGGAATGGCCTTCGTGAGTGGATCCGCCGTGTTGTTCTTCGTGTCAACTCTCCTGACCTCGATCTCCCGGCGATCAACTATCTCCCGGATCAGGTGATACAGCCTCAGAATATGCCTGGAACGCTGATGGGACCTGGGTTCCTTGGCCAAAGCCACCGCTCCATTGTTATCGCAATACAAAGGTATTGGATGCTCAATGGATGGAACCACTCCAAGTTCAGTAATGAACTTCTTGATCCAGACAGCCTCTTTGGCAGCATCGTTGGCAGCGATGTATTCAGCCTCCATCGTCGAGTCTGCCACGGTTTCCTGCTTGGAACTTTTCCAGCTAACCGCCCCTCCGTAAAGGGTAAAGATAAATCCCGACTGCGACTTAGAGTCATCCTTATCACTCTGGAAGCTCGAATCGGTAAAGGACTCCACTTGGAGTTCTCCGTTACCATACACCAAGAACATATCTCTAGTCCTTCGCAAGTACTTGAGAATGCTCTTCACAGCTGTCCAGTGACTCTCTCTAGGATCAGCTTGATACCTGCTCACTACACTTAGTGAGTATGCTACATCGGGTCTGGTACATAGCATCGTATACATGATAGAGCCTACAGCCGAAGCATAGGGTATCCCTTGCATGCGAGCTCTCTCCAAATCAGTCTTGGGAGACATCTTTTTGGAGAGAGTGACTCCAGAGATCGTGGGCAAGTTCCCACGCTTGGACTCTTCCATACTAAACCTCTTTAGTATGGTGTCAATGTACCTGGATTGGGACAATCCCAAAATCCGTTTGGATCTATCTCTATAGATCCTAATTCCCAATATGCAGGAGGCATCACCAAGATCTTTCATTGAGAATCTTCGTGATAAGAAGAGTTTGACCGATTGCAGCATAGGAATATCATTTCCTATCAAGAGTATGTCATCCATGTACAATACGAGGAAGACAACCTTACTCTCTGCCACCTTCTTGTAGATACAAGGTTCATCTGGGTTTTTGACGAAATCAAACTCTTTGATAACGACGTCAAAGCAGATGTTCCAACTCCGCGATGCTTGCTTTAATTCATAAATGGATTTAAGCAGCTTGCACACCTTCCCGCTGCTCCCACTGTCTACGAAGCCCTCTGGCTGAGTCATGTACACGCACTCTTCTAAATCACCATTTAGAAAGGCGGTCTTAACATCAATTTGCCAGATTTTGTAATCATGATATGCAGCGATGGCAAGCATGATCCGGATGGATTTAAGCATAGCCACTGGAGAAAAGGTCTCGTCATAGTCCACACCTGGTCTTTGGCGAAAACCTTTTGCTACAAGTCTAGCTTTGAAAGTCTCCACTTTCCCATCTACACCAAGTTTCTTCTTGAAGATCCACTTGCTCCCAATGGGTTTTACCCCTTCAGGAGCAACTTCCAAAGTCCATACTTTGTTGGTGTACATGGAATCCATCTCGGACCGCATAGCATCCAGCCATTTCACTGAGTCCCCACTCGTGATGGCCTGCTCGAAGCTAGTTGGGTCATCATCCTCCATGATGCAATCCTCACTGCCACCATCAATGAGAAAACCGTAGTATCTCTTAGGTTGGCGAGGAACCCTACTAGATCGGCGGAGAGGTTGAGGTTCATTGGGAGCTACTGAATCTTCTGGTTCCACTAAATCTTCAGTTTGAGTTTGTGTAGCCGGAATTTCTTCCAGTTCTACCTTATCGCCACTAATTTCTTTTGCAAGAAATTCCTTTTCCAAAAAGGTGGCATGTCGAGAAACAAACACTTTTTGTTCCTCTCCATGGTAGAAAAGATATCCATGTTATTATCTTGATTAGGGCGTGAACTGGTCGCTACCTGGAGAGAGAGAGAAGAAAACACTTTAGCGTATGCTCGTGCAAGATCAGATTGGTTATTATCTTATCTAATCAGGATGGCTCCCACTGGTTTTTATCAAATCTTCCTTCAAACCTTAAAACGAAAGACTAGCCGGGATTAATTACACCCTCCAACTTTGTCGATCTTTCAGCCAGGCCAGTGTCGGTACTTTGAGGGAGGTTCCCCGTGCTTTCGCACGGACCTAATTAATGTAAATCTCGTTTTTTCAGAGGCGTAACCCCGTTGACACCTTTCTAGACACCTACTTGATCGGCTAATTGTAGTGTGCAAAACTCTCCCAGGAGTAACTCTTACTCGCAGTGGGTATCGGGATCCAACTATCTCATAGAAGGTATGCAATCTCATTGCAAATTTCAACACTTGAAATTCCCGATAATATTTTGCCCCTAGCGTCCTATGACCTTGACAAAGGCCAACAAATCATAGGATGCTAGTCAAGTTCAACCCGTCATTTCTTGATTGAATCAAACCCACCCGCACGACCCTTGACAAAGGCCAACAAGGTCGTACGACTACCCTGAAACAATCTGCATCACATGCATAAGCAGATAATCACTATTCAGCTACCGCACACTGCGCCTTGACAAAGGCCAACAAACGCAGCACGAATACTAAACAGTTCTTATCTGAAATGATGGAGGGCTACGACACGTTTTTCTGAAAACCTATTGCGTAATGAACTTGATATCGTTGTAGAATCAAATGATGTTTTAAAATGGAGTGATTTTGAGGCTTTTTCTAGTTTTGCTAAAGGGGTCACTCCCGGTGAAGGGATCGTCGGCCCTTTCCTCGTCGAATGTGGTGCGGGATATATCATATATATCACTGTGCAAAGCAGAAACTATAGAAGCAATCAAAAGTCAAACCGAGTGTGTAGCATCTGCCAGTTATTGCTAAAGGAGTCACTCCCGGTGAAGGGATCTCGGTCCTTTCCTCATCGAATAAGGTGCAGGGTATATCATATATACCGCTATGCAAAGCAAGAACTGTAGCTACCTGTTTTATTTTGAAATTCGATTCTACAACATCTTAGGTTTCTTTTCTTTTCATTAATCACATTAATGAAGTCCCATCATTTAAGTACCTAAACATCACAGATAAATACGACGTACACTTATGCCATCCGCATTCGCCTCGATGTCCCCTCGTGCACCGTTAGGTTAGGTAACTAACGACAGAGCGGGGCAGGGCTAGCGCGGGTGTAAAACATAAGTAACGTCTATATAATATATCATATATACTATATACTGTATCCATCTCAGAACATCACAGATATCGCAGCAAAAGAAACATATGAAATATTGGATATACTAGGACGTCCGTGTTTTCAATACGAGCCAGTATAAAACACGGATTCCACGGTCGTGATGAATAGCCAATCCCACACCCCTAGACCCCTACGAGAGCGGCAAGCAACCCTGCCAATTCTAGGGTTAGGAGACCCGGACTCGACTCCTCGAGTTGGTCTCCCACTGGACCCCAGAACCCGGTTACTTGTGCTCCCCTCCTTGGGTCTATCCTAATGCGGAAAAGTAAATAATATACAAAAGGTGACATCTTCCGCTACCTGGAAGTTCCCCAAATAAAATAATATTACATACAAGTTTTTACATGAATTAAAATGAAAAACACCCATCTCACATAAAAACCCCCGGCTATTCAAACACAACGATCCAATATAACATATACAGCAACACATAACATCACATGTCATCAACGTAAGTAAATATGCGTATCCCAATTGTCGTTGACATATAGCAACGAAACCGGTGATATTTCATATTATACTTACGGTCACAGAAAAGAAAGTGTAAAACCACAACAATTGGAATCCGCAATCTTTTAGACATCGAATGCCTAATCAAATGAAATACTTAGACATCACATGCCTAACAGTTATAAACCCCGCATTTTAGTCCCATTATCGAAAACTCTTTTCAATATCATATGAGACTAAACTGCTAGATTTATAACATTCATTCAGTTATCTCATAACTGTTTGTGAATTCCAATTATTGTATCCCATTGCGGATAAATAGAATATATTAAACTTTCCGATCGAACATTCGAACACCCAAGTTTTCCCGAAACCGTCCAACACATGAAATAGGTTCAAAAACATTCACTTCATGCCTCAGTACCAACGGTCCAGCCGTAGAAGGGTCAAGCCAACGCCTCACATGTGGCACGCCGTACTGCCCCAAACCCGAAGGTTCAAAGGGCAGTTCAAGACGGTCACATAATCGAGTTAAGGTTTGTTGTCTTCTAGAGGGACCATCGCGTTACTTGCACTACTCAGAACGTTTTTAAACCACACAAAAATCCAACACTTGGATATTTTTTCGGCAGGGGAAAAGTTGGGTATTTATATCCGGTCGAACTTTTTAACATATTCAAAAAATTATCCGGAAAGCCAGATAGACAAAATTTGATAATCCGATCGAACATTCGAATCCCCAAAACAACCCAGAAAATTCAACTCTTGAATAAATATTAAAAATTCCCAGAAAATCCAACACCCGAAAAGAGGAATTACTGTGCAAAAATGGGAAGCTGACGTCACCATACGACCGCGGAACCGCCGCAGAAGCCAGGCTTCTGCCGCGGTTCCGCCGCACTCTGGTGGCTTCATGGGTACGGGCTTCACAGTAATTCTTACAATTCTCTGCTGAATTTTCTGAATATTTTTAATGTGGAAAACTCCCAGATTTTAGAAAAAGTCCAGAGAGCAAGTTTGGTTTAGGGTTTCGGGTTCGTTCGGGTTTCAAACTTCGTCTACGTATCGCCTAAGGCTCTAGCTAGGCTCTGATACCAGTGAAAGGTTCCTAGGCACACTATAGAGGTCTCACAAGGTATCAACCATGCCAATTTCAAATTTTATGGGTGCCGAGAAACCCTAATACGGATCTTAGACTAGATGTTTAGGCGAAATACGAAACTAGTTAACAACTTAACTAAAGTTCAGAAGCTACAACCTTTGTAGATCCGGATATCCACTTCCTTAGCTCCACGTAGGCGTCCTCTCGCTGTCCATCTTGAATCCCGAACTCAATCGTCATCTTCATCGGGAAATTGGGCGGACTAGGTCGTCGGCTTCGTGCCGAAGATGATCTACGTCGAGGCATCACAAGTTCAAGCTCCGACTTCAACAAATTGTGAAACTTGTGAAGAAAAACACCCAAAACAACTTGGCAAGAGGTAGAGGGTGAAGAAATAGGAGGTGGGTTCACTTTAGAATTGGATTTCTCACTTTGGAACTCAAGATGCCATTGATGGCATCAAGCTTTTTCTCTTGAAGATGAAGAAGAAGAAGTAAATAGAATATGATAAGTGATGATAAAAATGAATAATAAATCAATACTTATCATATCTTAACTAAGGTTAAGTGTAGAGAATAGACCATGGTTACTTGGATGAGTTAGGGTTAAGCATGAAGATAAGAATGGTAGCATAAGTCAAAGCTTCATGAAGCTTCAATAAGAGACAAAGAAAGCCACCATTCTCATCTAAACATTTTCTAAATAAATAAACAAATAAATAAATGAAAAGGCAAAACCCTAATCATCTCTTAACCATGGTTTAATTCTTAACACTTAACCATATGAGAAAGTATCATCAAACATGATACAAATATGTGCATAAAAGTATATCACATATACAACTTGCACATCAAGTGAGAAAATCCATTTAAAGTGAACCAATACTAGTTAATGCAAAGTAATATATCAAATATATAATTATACATTAAATCATTAAATCAACATTTGATTCAATGATCCGGTCATGTCGCACATATCCGACTAGTATACAATGTATCGATTTATCGAATCAATCTACGATTCGATAACTAGGTTATATCGCATATAACCAATCGAAACATTCATCGCGAGAATGGAATACGGTATCACATACACGCATTATTCTCGGTCCTGCACATATCTCATATGCGCTCCTATTTCGTTTCGCTTGAGCCAGGAAACCTCTGTGTAGGACTCTAAAGACTCGTCAATACGCCGGTAGCAGATGATGATCATATCAAGCACCCACAAGCCGCAAGCGGTCTGCTAAATGTAACGGCCATCCGGGTATTGAGCGATCAGAAGATCGACGAGCTAGCCCGCTCACACTCCTGTGAATCCAACCAGTAGCACTTACCGTACTGTCCGGTCTGTTCGTCTGATATGTCGCATATCAAGTCTAGGGGTGGTAAATGTCAGACCCCAATAAACGATAAGTCGTGCCGATGTGAGGCTCATAACGGGTCGAGAAACTACTGGTAACACTTACCAGCAAATCTCTGATCAGCCCTGGCCAGGGACTTCCTTGTTACGGCCAATCGAGCACAGCGCAACATCAACCCCCAATACCGGGAGAGACGAAACCCCTCCTATCGCTCATTGCCTCCATGTGACTCGGGACTGTACCCAAAGACCACCGTTTTGCACGCCCTCATGGACGTGGTAAGGTGGAGATCAAAGCACAGTGGGAATCACACAAGACTCTATGACGATCTCGGGTCTACAGACTAACCTGCACAAGTGTCACCTGAGAACTGCCATCTGACGTGAGGTATAATACCATCTGGGAGTTCTCGGCGAGTCCGTCCAGTGTACCCAGTCTCCACTGAGCACCCGTATACCATCTCTGATGTCAAACACCAATGGATATGGGATCATCCATCGCCCATCTCATGGGTCGAGAAGCGTATACGCTAGTCTACTCTGGTATATCGATGCCCCGTCTCGATACACCCACGACTAGGGACCTTGAAGGATGTACTTATGGACTACCATGTCCCCACTAGTATGATCTGCATCATAGTCCAGGGAGTCAAGTACACATCCTAAGGGCTTTACCAACATGTAACTATAAGATAGTTTAAAGAGACAAGTGTACATGTTAAGATAAAGAGTAACCAGATAGCATACTATCATATCGAGCAAGAAAGTCATCTCTATATATGTCCAAGCATCCAATATAATATACATCATCTGTACAATACTGGCCTCTAGGGCATACATACAACTAACAGATATAGTAATGGCCTCTAGGGCATATACACTAACAATCTCCCACTTGCACTAAGGCCATGTACTGGCGTATCGAAGACCTGTCATCTCGATCAGCTGCTCGAACTGAGTCTGGGGTAGGGCCTTCGTGAGTGGATCTGCAGTGTTGTTCTCCGTATTTACTCTCTTCACCTCGATCTCTCGGCGATCTACGATCTCCCTGATCAGGTGGTACCGCCTCAAAATGTGCCTGGACTTCTGATGGGACCTGGGTTCCTTCGCTAAAGCTATAGCGCCGTTGTTGTCGCAATACAGCAGTATTGGATCAACAATGGTAGGAACCACCTGAAGCTCCGTGAGGAACTTCTTCATCCAGACAGCTTCCTTTGTGGCATCGCAAGCAGCTATGTACTCTGCTTCCATAGTTGAGTCTGCAACGGTCTCCTGCTTGGAACTCTTCCAGCAAACCGCCCCTCCATTGAGGGTAAAGACATAACCCGACATGGACTTGGAGTCATCTTTGTCACTCTGGAAGCTGGAGTCAGCAAAGGCCTCGAGCTGGAGGTCTTTTCCGCCATACACCAAGAACATCTCCTTAGTCCTTCTCAGGTACTTGAGAATGTTCTTTACCGCTATCCAGTGTTTCTCCCCTGGGTTCGACTGATACCGTCTTACAACGCTCAATGTGTATGCTACATCTGGTCTGGTACATAACATCGCATACATTATAGAGCCTACCGCAGAAGCGTAGGGTATAATAGACATGCGATCCCTTTCCAAATCAGTCTTGGGAGACATATCTTTGGAGAGGGTGATCCTATGACAAGCCGGTAGATTACCGCGCTTGGAATCTTCCATACTGAATCTTTTCAGTATGGTGTCGATGTATCTTGACTGTGAAAGTCCCAACATCCTCTTAGATCTATCACGATAGATCTGGATCCCCAGAATGTAGTTGGCATCGCCCGGGTCCTTCATGGAGAACCTCTGCGACAAGAATCCTTTGACTGACTGTAGCATAGGAATATCATTTTCTATTAGGAGAATGTCATCCACGTACAAGACGAGGAATACCATAGTTCTCCCTACAATCTTACTGTAAATGCATGGTTCATCTGGATTTTTGATAAAGTCGAATTCTTTGACAGTATCATCGAAGTAGATGTTCCAACTCCGCGATGCCTGCTTAAGTCCATAGATGGACTTTAGCAACTTGCACACTTTACCGCTGCTCCCACTCTGAATGAATCCCTCCGGCTGATCCATATAGACGCACTCTTCCAAATTTCCTTTTAGGAAAGCCGTCTTTACGTCCATCTGCCAGATTTCATAATCGTGGAAGGCAGCAATGGCAAGAAGGATCCGAATGGATTTCAGCATAGCCACTGGAGAAAAGGTCTCGTCATAGTCCAAACCAGGTCTTTGACGAAAACCCTTTGCAACAAGTCTAGCTTTATAGGTCTCAACCTGCCCATCTACACCAATCTTCTTTCTGAAGATCCATTTGCATCCTACGGGTTTTACCCCTTCTGGAGCAAAGTCCAAAGTCCAAACTTTGTTGGTATACATAGACTCCATCTCGGCCCGCATTGCATCCAGCCATTTTACTGAGTCGCCGCTCTGAATGGCTTGCTGGAAGCTAGTAGGCTCACCATAATCCACAGTGCAATCCTCTCTATCCTCGTCTATGAGAAAACCATAGTATCTCTCGGGCGGATGAGACTGCGTACTACTTCTGCGGAGTGGTGCTGGACTGTCCTGATCTTTCGAACCCTCTGGCTCTACTAAGCTTTCAGTAATAGCTTGTGGTTCTGGAATTTCTTCCAGTTCTATTGCGCTCCCACTTATCTGATTTTCCAAAAACTCAGTTTCCAAGAAGCGGGCATAACGAGAAACAAAAACCTTTTGTTCCTCTGCGTAATAGAAAAGATACCCTTGGAGTTCTTTGGGTATCCCACAAACTTACACTATACTTAACGTACCTCGAGCTTGTCCGCATACTGCTTTTTTACAAAAGCTGGACATCCCCATGTCTTAATGTGATTAAGATAGGGTTTCTTCTCACACCACATCTGATATGGTGTAGTAGGCACAGTCTTAGTTGGAACTCGGTTCAAAAGGTATGCAGTTGTTTCTAGTGCATAACTCCAGAAGGATCGCGGCAACTCAGCCCTACTCATCATGGAACGAACCATATCCAATAGGGTTCGATTCCTCCTTTCCGATACACCGTTGTGTTGTGGTGTGTATGGAGGAGTAAGCTGAGAGAGAATTCCATTCTCTTTTAAGAAGCCCAGAAACTCGGCGCTCAAGTATTCACCACCTCGATCAGATCTCAGTGTCTTGATACTTTTGCCTGTTTGTTTTTCAAATTCATTCTTGTATTCCTGAAATTTCTCAAAGGCCTCGGATTTGTGCTTCATCAAGAAGACATATCCATACCTAGAGAAATCGTCTGTGAAAGTAATGAAGTATGAATAACCACTTCGCGCATGTGTAGACATTGGACCACACAAGTCACTGTGTATGAGTTCCAAGAGTTCGCTCGCTCTTTCTCCGTGTCCAGTGAACAGAGTCTTTGTCATCTTTCCCATGAGACAAGATTCACAAGTGGCATAAGACTGGTACTCGAACGGATCCAAGTATCCTTCTTTATGTGACTTTGTCAACCGTGTCTCATTAATATGACCCAGTCTACAATGCCATAAGAAAGCCTGATTTAATTCCGGAGACTTTCTTTTAAGTGTGTTCTGGACACTGAAGACCTGAGCTTGATTCAAAACGTATATACCATTTTTCAATGTACCTGACCCAATTAGTACTTGATTTAGGTGGATGTTTACTATATCGCTTACAAAAGTAAAATCATATCCTTCCTTAGAAAGTAAGGATACAGATACGATGTTACAAGTCGCACCTGGTACATAAAAACAGTCACGCAGAATCAATATCTGCCCAGTTGTCAGTCCTAGATGATATTCCCCTACGGATTCAGCATACATGCTCATTCCGTTAGCAACCCTGAGAGTCATATCACCTTTCCTGATAACCCTACGGTTTCTCAGAGCCTGTAACGAATTACAGATATAAGATCCTGATCCGGTATCCAATACCCAGGAAGTAGGGTTAACTGACATATAGTTCTCTATTACAAACACACCCGAAGCCGAAGCCACAACATGCTTCAAATTCTGGCTACTGGCTTTGCAAGCACTGCAATCCTTTTGCCCATGTTCATTCCCGTAACAATAGGAACATCCCTCTTTTACTACATCCATCCGCAAAACTTCTGCCCTTCCCTTTCTGTCTACTTCCCTAGTTTCCTTCAGGGTAGTAGGTAGGGACTGTTGAACTAAGTCAGCATCTGACCCGTTCTTCAACGTGGTCTTCAGGTCCATGAGCTCGAAAGAGCTGGTCTCTATAAGGACGTTGCCCCCTACAGATGACCCGATAGCCAACCTCGCTGGAAGCAATTCGTTCGAGGTCTCATATCTTGCGATACGAGATTGCTCTCCATATAAATCTTTGTTATGGAGGAAGATAGAAACTAAGTCCATCTTCTCGTGCTGCCTCTGGTATGCACCATCAACTGAGGCTAACACGAGGCACTTGGCTTTCGCATATTCCTTTTCCGATGTCTCGCGGATACGAATATCCGTGACAGGAGAAACTGGACCTGAGACGGCAGGGGTTGGATTAGTCAAGAGGTGTCCCAGCTTGTCATGGGCAATGGACATCTGGACAGACCTTTGCCAGTCATAACAGTCAGATTCAGTCATTTTATTATCTAGATGTAACCTAGGTGCAGTCACTTGGTCACTGCAATTAAGAGAGAGAGAAGAAAACACTCAGCATGATGCTCTTGCAAGTTTAGATTGGTTTTTAATTTATCTAAACAGGATGGCTCCCACTGTCTCTCGAATCCCTCCTCAAACCATAAAGGAAGAATTAGTCAGGATCAATCTCACCGTACAATACTTGCTTAACCGTTCAGCCAAGCCAGTGTCGGTACTTCGAGGGAGGTTTTCCAACGCTTTCGCGAAGTTCCTTAGTTAAGTAACCTCTTTTCCCTGTGGGAGTAGCCCCGCTAACACCTTTCTAGACACCTACTTGGTTTATAGCATTGATCGTTAAGTGAGAAAAGTTCCCGAGGAGTAGCATATACTCACAGTAGGATCGGGATCCAAATATCATCGCGTGACAAAACTGAAGGAATCCTACTAGAATCATCACACTCCAAATGGTATGCAGCGCTAGCAAGTTTCAGTACTTTTGAAACTCCCGATGTGGATTTTTGCCCCATGCTCATATGACCTTGACTTTGGCCAACAAATCATAAGTCACATGTCAAGTTCTACCCGTCATTATCCAGGTTAATTTGAACCCACCTGCACATACCCTTGACTTTAGCCAACAAGGCAGTACGACTGTCCCAAACCAACGCATCTATCTATGCTACATATGAATACCCAATAGCTACCAAACACTGTGCCTTGACTTTGGCCAACAAACACAGCTTGAATACTATTGACTATCCATACGAAACGACGGAGGGCTACGGATGGTTTTGGCGAAACCGTGAACGTAGTGAACTTGATATAATCGATGGAACGAGATAGCTTTTAAAAAAGGAGTGGTTCAAGCTTCGCGTTTAAAATACTGGTTTTTGAAAAGAACCGAGTGGTTTTCAAAGTGTTCCAACGACTTTTACTTGGTTTATTTTCTTGCATTAGTTCTTTTAATGCGTCCCATCATTTAATCCTACCATTGCAGAAAACAACCAAAATATGACGTACGCTTATGCCATTCGCATTCGCCACAGGGCCCCGTCATCACCCGTTAGGTTACTTAACTAACGACAGAGCGGGGGCTGGGCTAGCGTGGCTGAAAAACATAAGCAACGCCTAAATAGAAATCATATATAGATATATAACAATGATAGCCAATCCAGATCACAGATGAACACTTTGGATATACTAGGAATCCGCGATTCGTTCCAGCCTGCAACGAAAAGCGGATTACACGGTCGCGATGAATAGCCAAAACCCCACCCTAGACCCCTACGGGTGCGGCAAACTACCTGCCAAGTACCCGAAGCGAAGCAACCTCCCTCAACCCGTGAGTAGGCCACTCGGCACTTCGAGATACCCGGTAGTTTGTGCACCCCACCTTGGGTCTATCCTAGGAGCAAAAAACAGTAAAAGGAATTATACAATGACGGCTACAACCCCGACCCGGTTGTGCAGCCATACAAATAATATTACATCAATTTACAAATTTTACAATGAATGAAAGAAAAAGAAACTCTCATTTCACATCCATTCCTGGCTATTCATCCGCGACAATCCACCGAGTTCATATACACAAACCATCAACATTACAGATCACAGATATGTATAACCCCCACTAATCGACTTATAGCGATTAGTAGACGTTCAATACATATATCACATCACAGATAATATCCATTAGCCAAAGTCTACGGAATATCGATCAAAAAACGGATTTTTAACCATCCCAAAAGTCAATTTGCTCTCTGGAAAATCTGGGCAGAAAAAAAATGTATTAAAAATCCCAAAACAGCCAAACTAAAATACTGCACAAAACCAGATCCACTGCAGAGTCAAATCGGCCGTGGAACCGCGGCAATGAGCATGTTATTGCCGCGGAACCGCGGTCGTTTGATCGAATCATTGGATCGTTTTTCTGCAGTATTTTTACAAAACCCTGAGATGATTTTTCATACATTTTAAATCACTTTTTGAGCAGTATGAAAATCGACAGAAACTTGAGGATTTGCGGACGTGTTTTGCGACTTTTTTCTGATCGATATTCTAAACACTTTGCTAACTTACTAGTTTATGTTTAGCTAGGCTATGATACCACTGTAAGTCCACGTTGCTCATCCCGGTTCTTACGAGGAGGCGGAAACGACGAAAAACAATGATTTGGCGCAAGGCAACATGGACTTAAAGTACGGATCTTTGCTAAACTAGTAACTAGTAAACTACTAGAGGCTTTAACTACTATGCTGTAGAAAGTATACCTCACGAAACCGGTCCTTCGGGTCTTCATTCCGCTGTCCCGCTCGTCCATCCAAGCTCCAAGCGTCGATCCGGACCTTGGGTACCTCCGCGGCCTTCTTGAGTCGAAGACGATCCACCTGAGAGATGTACACCGAGCTCCACCTCAAGCCGCGGCAACTAGGGCAAAGAGATTGCTAGTCAAGAAGCCCTAGGATGTGTAGAGGAGATGTATGGATGTGTTTGTCTTAGTGGGATCTTTTTCTCTTAACACATGAGATCAAAAGATAGAATCAAGAGGAGGAAGAAGGAGGAGAACGTAGAAACCATGAGAGCTCATTTTCTTTTCTTCTCATGAGAAAGAGCAAGAGAGAGAAATGAGAATGAATTATAAGCTAAAGAAAATGAGCCATGGTTCAATAATGCAAAAACATTATCATTACTAATCCCATCAAGATAAAGTTGATGGCTACATTGAAATGACCATTTTCAAACTCAAAAGAAGAGTGTAGATCTCTCATGAAGGTCAATGGTCAACCCCGGTCAACCAGTCAACAAAGTCAAGAGAGGTCATGGTGGTCAAATGGTCAATGCAATTAGCCATCATATAATTATCACTAATAGGATTAGTAAACAATGTCTCCGACTCATAATGGTTTTGACCGAACAAATTGCCAAAACCCTAATGAGGCACCTCCTCCTTCATCACTCCTCAAAACTGTGCATACACACCCGCATCCGCATTCCGTAGAATGCGAATGCACTGAAGATAAAACAAATCCATACGTGCAATACTAGGATCCGGCTTAAACCAAAGCCCACTATTATTGCCTGCCCGAACAACATACGCACACAAGTGTACGCAAGTGATCGCAGCCCTGCCGTAAAACCATACGGCTTCTACACGTTTCGATCAGTGCAGGGAAACTCTCTGTGTAGGACTCTAAAGACTCGACACTACGCTGGCAGTGGGTTTAACCACAGACCGCAAGCGGCACTAGCTGTACGTAACGGTCCCCAGGTAGATGTCGATAAGAAGGCCGATGAGATAAACCCATCCGAACTCCTACTGAGCCTGTATGTGACAATCTCCGTACAGTCCGGTCTGTTCGTCTGATACATCGCATGGCGGGCCTAGGGGGTGGCGAACGTCAGTCCCCTAATAGCGGTACAAGTCGTGTCGGAGTGTAGCCCAAAACACCCTGAGATAACACTGGAAACCTACCAGTATATCTCGCTTGCCCTGGCTAGGGACTACTCGTGTAATACCTCTCCTAGACACAACGTGATGTCACCCCCCAATACCGGGAGAGACGAATCCTGTCTAACCGTCACTGCCTCCAAGTGCTTCGGGAATGCACCCAACTACTACCTGTTTGCACGACTCCTTTGAGCCATGGTAGGGTAGTAATCTAAGTACAGTGGGAACACACTCGAGGCGAAGTGACAGTGTCAAGTCAGCGGACTAAGCTGTACTCATGTCACCTGGGAACTGATAACTGACGATAGGTATAATACCATCCATCAGTTCCCGACGAGTCCTGTCCAGTGTACTCGTAACCTAACGAGCACCCGCATACTATCTCCAGTACGACGTACTGATGGCTGTGGGACAGACCACCTCCCGTGCTGGGATGAGAAGCGTATACGCTAGTCTATTCCGGAGTATCGATGCCCTGTCTCGATAGTCCTACGACTAGGGACCTGTATAAGGATGTGCTTATAGATTACCCAACCCCCACAAGTATGACTGCCATCACAACGCTGGTAATCAAGCAAAGATCCTAAGGGCTCTACTAATATGTATAAGCGATATGCTAAAAGAAACACATGCACATATTGAAGTAGAAACAAACCAAGTAGCATACTACCATTTTGAGCAAGATTGTCTATACAACTGGGAATATCCCAAGCTTCCATTAAGTAATATACAATCTAGTATGATACAGTAATGGCCTCTAGGAAATATACACTAACAAGGCACGTGACATAGCCAACCATGCTACCTGTGGATAGGAAATATCCTTCCACAGTCACATTACGGCTGTAGAGATATCAAGAACAATAATAATAACTATCTAATACATGTCCATAAGCCAGAATAATCGAGTCAAGAATAAAATAATGTGGAAGCAAAAGATCCAATACAAGAAATAAACTGGAATGTATGTCCCATAATGCGGGCTCACATCAGGAATGAAAATACCGAAAGTAAAATAAACTAACCGCTAATAAGTCCTCATTGCTCAGCCTGCTGACTGAAATACTCCTGCTCGGCCTGCAGCAAAGGTAATGAATTTGGGCCATGCAAAACCCAGACGTCAGTGCGTCATAACATCAAGCACTAATGTAAACAAGGGGTAGCAAGACATGCAGGTATGAGTATGAACGGTAAAACAAGTATAACAGTAATATAAATGAGGAACGTGAGGGTAATGTGTAGTGAGTAATCTGGAATGGTATATTGGGTTAACTACTCTCAAGTCTTTGAAATCAATTTGATGAATCATCGATGTAACTCAATAGTATCCCGTGCATGCCCGGGACCACGGTCAAGATTCTCGGGTTGAATCCGAGACGTGCCGCAAGGCAGTAAAAGGTAGTAGGTAACGATGAATGATGTCAGCAGCAGCATCCCGGGGCTGGCCTAGACCGTAAAACTGATCAGTAAAGGTGTCGAACTGTCGAGTTACAAGTCAGGTTTCATCATTGATTTCCCCATACCCCCAAGTTATGTACTCAAGTCAGGTATTGATAGATATGGAGCTAATGCCGACACAGGATCAAGCAGGTACAGGTTTGTCTGAATAGACAACAGGAAACGTCCATAGGGACAACAGGTCAAGATTGTTGGCATTAGTAACAGGATCAGGTAACAGGTCAAGCTGTGGTACATCAGATCATGTCAGGTAGTGTATATAGATCCAATCATGTCAAGAAGTGCACGGTATCAAGTCGTATCAAGTAATAGTGTATCAAGTCATGTCAGGGGGTGCACAAGTGTCATGTGGGTGCTCGTAATCAAACCATAATAAGCATGGGTACACAAAACAAGTATGGGGTACTAATGGAACAATAAAAATGGAATATTGTGATGTGGTATGCAAATGGGTACAGATTAAAACATACGGGTGCACAGTTATCGATTAGGGTTAAAGTTAAAGTTCCAACATTAATTAAAATACACTTTATCAAATATGGAATGTTAATGTTACAATGTTATATATTCAGGTGATCTATGGATGCAATAATATGTATATAAGACAAGATGGATGCAATAGGTATCCGAAAGTTATAAACTATTAAAAATGGTACTATGGGCTGTACAAATAAGTATTATGTGATTCAAATATGGATATGTGTACGGTGTATCGTAATCTAATATGCAACAAGATATATTTTCAAGTTCTAGATCTAAAATGATAAAAAAAAATGGAATATCGAAATGTTAAAATGGAACATGTGGTATTAGATTTAAACTACAGGTTTAATATGCAATTAAATAAGTATGTAATAAATTAAATAGCATGTTGCTAGTTTTACTTGCCTAGACGGATCAAGAAACGGGTGTACGGAACGTCTCACGTCGGCGGAAAAAGTCACGACGCGTGCACGGTACACGGAACGGATCTAAACAACGCACAAGGTGATCACACGAGTCAGGTATGTTCGCTGGGTGATTGAATGATTTAGCGTGCTTGCGCTTTCTAAAAGATAGATCAAAAATATTTGTAACCGCAATCAAGAACAGCGTCGCTTTGCAGCTAGCCGGTGAGTACGGGTCGGTCCACAGGGATTTTATGAATTTCCGATTCGTTCTTACGAGTTAATTCCGAAGGTTGTTCGGTTGTTTATTAAATCTAAAAATCTAATTAACCTAGGACAATTATCTAGATCTATTCTTGCTAGGGCTAGGTTTAGGGATGGTTTGGAAATGTAATTAAATCTCACCGCTTTCAATACCCGAATGAAGATCTGTGAGGAGTTATGGTAATTATCAATAAAGAGGATTAGATCCGTTCGGGAAGGTGTTCCTTTAGGTTCTTGTCCTTCCTTTAGAGATCCTTACCCTAACCTCCATGGAAAACACGCGCAACCGGTCCTTTACACTACGGTGTCATCGTTACCTTGAGGGGTAGAATGCCGTAGGGCGCGGTATGTGCGTGTATGCATAGAGTCCTATTGTAAATATTTGGTGGGTAAGAAAGGGATGAGAGATCTCATCTCTCAAAATCCTTCATCAAAGCTAAACCCTAAACAAGTTCCTAGGGCATGAAATTAAATCTACCTAGGGCAAGGAATTGAAATCTACACTAAGGCAAGAAATTAAATTACTTACAGATGGCTCTCTCCAAACATCAACGCAGGGTTGTCAGATCTGAATTTCTGAATTAAAGAGAGGCACCGATGCTCTCCAAAAGATTTCTAAATTTTATTCATTAAAGGGAGGCATAAAGAATTACAATGATTAGAGTTCCTATTTATAAAGAATAGGAAACCCTAGGGTTACATTTGTTTCGCACATCTACATTTACAAAAATAGCCCTATAAAGACCAGTCAACGTTGCATCAAGTTTAGGTCAAATTTTCAGCTCCTGATTGCTCTTGATGGCCGCGGAACCGAGGCCTTGGTAGGGGTTGGGCCGCGGTTCCGCGGCCCAATAGTAGACTTGGCTTGTCAACTTTTTTGTGCTGCTTTTGGGCTTTATTTTCTTGCTGTTTCTACATGTCTTTTTCCATTTGGGCTTCTAAGTTGGTTCCAGATCTTCAGTGAACAATTTGCAATGGATTTTTAACCGTTCGCTTTGAGTCGATGTCTTGAATCTTGCTTTGTGAATTGTTCCTTATGCAGGCTTGATCAAGATTCTCTGTTTGTTGGTTAAAGTCCACATTTTCATCGTTTTTACATCGTTTGCACTGTTTTTTGTCCAAGAACTCGTAACCTGTAACATGTAGCAGACATGCGTCAAAAGCACCTGTTTATTTATAAAAAGAATAAGAATGGGGAATATAATAATGCAATATTCTAGTCTGAATAAATACCCCCAAACTTATCTTTTGCTCGTCCTCGAGCAAACTTATTTTTATTCACTAAAATCCTAACCGCACTTTCGAAGGGAAACGCGATTGCACTGAGCTCGTGCAACAAGCCGTTAAACCTCTAGGTGTCCCTAGTAGGAGGAGTGTTGTCTCCTGAGGGTTTTCAGCGGATTACACCCACAAAATCCTATCAACTCGGCCCATTGACTTTTGTTCTTCGTTTAGGTTTTCTGACAAGGAATTCTATTATCATCGACCCGTAAATTATCCACCCGCATTATTCACACTTCCTCATTATTTAACTTAGGATTATATATATCCTGTAGAGTTACCTAGCTTTCGGCATTTCTTAAGTTTTCCTTCTAAAGTTCCATCTCCACTTAGGAATTTCTATCAACTCTACTAGAGATACAAGTTCTATTCTTCATTCCTCTCTCTTATCTAAACTCCAATCACATATCCCCACGTGTGTGTAAATATCACCCCTACACTTGGAAATTCAAATCAAGCAATCGTACTCTCGTCCATTGTCCAAAGCACTTATTAATTAGTGAACTTTTAATTGAATTTCTCTTACACATCCTTCATGCGACCGTTAATACTTCTTGAGGTACCAACAACCGATTACAAGATGCGTTAGCACTTTAAAGCGTACTTCCTAGTTTTGCAACACCCAAGACTTTAGCAGTGACTTCCAAACCAGTTGGTCTAAGGCACTAGGTGATGAAACACCCTCGCTAAATATTTTTCTATTTTTGCAGCCTTAAGTAATCACAAAAACCAGTGTCCATTTTTTTATTCTTTATTCATACTTTTTTTCTTTTTTTTTCTTCGTACTAAGGACTTTAGACAAGAGCATTTCAAGGTCTCTTCTACTATTCCAAGTTTCAAGGTGCGTGATTGTGCAAATTGTAGGGTATACATTTTCAGAATCTACACTTAAGCTAGGAACTATTTTTCAAACTTATACTCTAATAAGAACATCAATATTCTTCCCTCATTTTGACTTAGCCCAAGAAGTGAACCCAAAATTTGCCTATTTCTAAATAAACTACAAGGCATATACTTTCTACCGTTAAACTTTAAGGAATATTATTTTTAGGGTTTTTAATTCACTAAGTCTAAGATCTAGTTGTTCCTAGCTAGTTAACCTATCTGTCAAACTCAAGTCAATTAGCCAAAATTGAATACATAAATTTTTATAATTTTTGAAATTTTTCAATTTTTATGGGTTTTCAAATAAGTATGCAAATGCAAAAATATGTACAAATGAATGCAGAGGAAGAAGACGTACCGAGCATACCCCCAAACTTGAACTTGACAGTGTCCTCACTGTCATGCTAAACCAAGAGGGTCAAAATATCGGCACTCCCCTGTTTATTTATTTTTAATTTTTATATTTTTAATGTTTTGAAATTTTTTTATAGAAAAGAAAACAAAAAATATATACATATATATAAAGATTCCCTCAAACTTAAGCTTGGCCTTGCACAAGCCAAAAGTTAGCACCAACCATTCAAAAATCTTATCGTGGAAATGGTATAGTTGGTGCAAGAAAATGAGAAGCACGCGAGACCGTGTGGAAAGAAGAATGGTAGAATATGGTCTCGGTAAGGGAGAAGAATGGCGAAAAGAAGAAGGAAGTGGAGTACGATCTTGAGGGTGTAAATTGAGTGAATAAATTAGCGCAATATGTGATGACCGATATGTTATAAGCGATTGCGCTAACCTATCAACCCATCGGGAAATGGGGTCAAATCCCTCAAGATTCGCAAGAAAACATGGGTACGCTGAAGTTGGTATAGGAGATGAAAGCGTAACGGTCATTTGTTCGGTCGGAACAATAGGAAAGACGAAAGGGAGTGAATTAGGGATAGTATCTTTCTCACCGTAGTAAACTGTTTCGAACTTGAAAGATTCCATTAATGGTTCAAAACTACTATAATCAACCGAGTCTGATGGCTCATCTGAAAATGTGAAGGACTCAAACTCGGGCGGTGAGTCATCAACATCGTCCGAAAAAGTGAAACACTCGTAGGTGTCATCGTCTGTGAAAATTTTGTCAGATTCAAAGGAAAAGGTTTCAAGCTCACAGTCTTCAAGCGGGGTCGGAACAATGGGAAGGAGGGAGGGTGATATAACAGTCAAAGGTTCAGGAGGATGAATTGGAAAATCAGACACATCAAACAAAAATGATTCAACCTCAATATTATTCTCAAGACTCTCCTCAATACTATCCTCAATATTCAACTCATCCATGCCATTATCATCAAAATCTAGACGCATATGAGATTCGGGAGAAACATTTAATAACTCAGGATGATGATTTGAACATAAAATTTCAAGCAAATCGACACACTGGGTCGACGGGATCGTCGACGGCACGATCGGGTTCCGGCGATCTAAAAGGCAGAGAACATTTATAGAAAGAAAGAAAAGAAAGAAAAGAAAGAATGAAGAAAAAGGAAGGGAAGAAGGGATTGAGCAGAAGGGAAGCTCACTGTGATTCAGAGAGGAGTCGTGAGGTGTCGACGGCGTCGACGGAGCTCCGGCGATATGACCTGCAGAGAACAGACGTCCCTATCTTTAGAGGAAACAGAAAAAGAAAAGAAAAGAAAGGAAGAAGGAGAAGGGGTTTAGGCTCACTGTTGCGCCGGGTTTGGGACGATGGGCGACGACGAGATCACTCCGGTGATCGTCGTTCGCGGTGAAGCGATGTGCAGGGGGCTTGGGCTGTCCTCGGGTGCATGTGCAGGTCACGGGTTGGAGAGAAGAGGTGAAGGTGTTGAAGAGGGTGAGGAGGCGGCGAGATTGGGAAGGCGTCGTCGGTGTTTTGGGCGACGGCGAGGTATAGGTAGGCGGCTAGGGTTTCGCGGTCGTGGGTTTATAAAAAGAAGAAGAAGAAATATATATATATATATATATATAGAGAGAGAGAGAGAGAGAGAAAGATTTACGCGATAGGAGAGAGAGAGATTCTGAGAGGAGAGAGAAAAGAGATCGAGAGGAGAGAGAGAGGATGAGTGAACAGTAAGGAGAGATAAAATTGTTTTATATAGGAGAGAGAGAAAGAGATAGCGGTGAGGGGGAGAGAGAGGAAGAGGGAGAAAGAGAGGAAGAAAGAGAAAGGGAGAGAAAAATTGGGGGGGTGAATAGGAAAGGAGAGATTTGATTGGCTCGAAGGTGGGGCCAGAGGAAAAGAGAGAGCTGGGGAATTGGTTAAGGAAAGGATTAAAAAAATTTTAAAAAGATTTTATAAAAGGATTCGTTTGTTAAAGAAAAGCTGTGACTGTTAAATAAATTTTTAAAACAAAATTTAAAGTTTTAAATAATTAGAATTTTGGCGAGATATAAAAATATTTCAAAACGCGCACGGGTCGGGTTCAAAATTTCAGATTTAAAATACGAAAATTATATGCAACTTCCAAATTTTAAAATGAATGATTAGGTAACGAAAATGCATACCCCCAAGAACGAATGCACGTACGTGCGCGTAGCTATCCAAACATGTCCGTTTCACTGAACGGGACGAGAACAAGATGCGCGGACGCTACCACGGGGTTAGGGGTATTACGCAGGCTATGAAATGCAATTTTAATTTATTTTATATAACCTAAAATGTTATATGATAAAATGTGCAATGTCAGATGAAAAGTCAATATGCAGTATACATGAGATGCACGTGTCAATTTAACAAGTCAGGGTAGTTTATAAATGTGAATCAAGCAAGTTCAAGTAAGCGGGTCGGGTCGAATGTAATGTCAAATGTAAAATATCATTCGCACTCAAACACGATAAATAAATAAAATACCACAGATATAATAAATACGGGAACTGGAATTGGTATAAATGAACTCGGTTGTTACGTCATCCGACACCGGGGCATCAAAATAGATTCATCAAAGATCAAGGAAATTATGGAAATGCCCATCCAAAGAACTTTAAAACAGTTGCGGTCTCTACAAAGAAAGCTCGCGTATATCCGGCGGTTCATACCCAATCTCTCCGAAAAATGTCGTCCCTATAGTCACTTGATGAAGAAGAGGACCCCGTTCGTTTGGGATCGTAAATGCCAGGGTGCACTAGACGAAATCAAGCAATACCTGCAGAATCCGCCTGTACTGACCACTCTGGTCAAGGGAAAGCCCCTCATCCTGTACACAACCGCCCTTGAAGGTTGTTTAGACGCGCTATGGGCACAAGAGAATGACCAGGAAAAGGAAAGAGCTCTCTACTACTTGAGTCGAGTTCTACTGGGGGCAGAAAACAACTACTCCCCTATTGAAAAACACTGCCTGGCGTTAATCTTTGCAATAACAAAGCTTCAGCATTATGCTTTGGCGCATGAGGTCCATCTCATATCGAAGGTGGATCCTCTCAAATATTTGATGTCAAGAGCCATACTAACGGGACGACTCACTAAATGGGCCCTACTCTTAATGGAATTCTCGATAACATACCGATCTCTCAAGGCTGCGAAAGGCCAGGCTATCGCCGACCCCGCTGAGCATCCGATACCTGCCGAGTCACCCCTAAATTGCGAATTGGCAGACGAGCACGCATTTGACACGATCGACGGGGAGAGAGGAGAGAGAGATACCCAATGGGAATTCTACTTCGATGGGGGCATCTTCCGTGAAGAGGCGAAAGCACAGCTCTCCCATAATCAAATCTGGGGTAGGCATCATCTTCGTGACTCTACAAGGGGGGATAATGCACTTTGCCTTTTCCTTAACAGAGCCAAGGACAAACAATGAAGCAGAATATGAAGCTTTGATAGCAGGTCTTGAGATCGCTGTTGACATGGGGATCGAAAACCTCCTCATATATGGAGACTCCCAGCTGGTCGTTAGTCAAATAAACGGCGACTATCAAACGTGCAAACCAGAGTTGGTAAAGTACGCCGAGAGAGTGCAACAATTGCTGACTCAAATCCCTTCCTACGCCCTAGAAAGCATACCGCGTACAGAAAATAGCAAAGCGGACGCACTAGCCAAACTCGCTAAAGAACTGGCTGACGAAAACCTCGATGACGTAAGGATCATTGTACAAAGACGTCAAGTTCTTGCACCAACGGAAATATCTCCGAAATCGTCTGAAGAAAAGGAAGTGACCAAGCAAACAACCCTACAAATAGATGATCAAGAAAAGGCTGAGGATTGGAAAGAAGTCTTCATAGATTACTTCAAATCCCATCGAACACCAAAAGATGTATCCTCAAGACATCAGCTCATGAAACGAGCTCTGTCTTTCGCCTTCGTCAATGATACTCTATACAAGAGATCGTTCGACTCTTTATGGCCGAGATGCCTAGGGCCGGAAGAACCAAGGAGAGTCGTCCAAGAAACTCACGACGGACTCTGCGGTTCTCATCAAGCCGGGCCAAAGATGAAGCTGAAGATCAAAAGGATGGGCTATTATTGGCCCACGATGATTCAGGACTGCCTCGAATACGCGAAGTAGTGCCACTTGTGCCAAATTCATGGAGACTTCATCTACCAGCATCTAAACCCGCTACACCCAACGATGGCTAGCTGGCCGTTCGAAATGTGGGGAACTGACATAATTGGGCTCATCGAACCAACGTCATCCAAAGGACATCAGTTCATATTGGAGATAACTGATTATTTCTCCAAGTGGGCAGAAACAGTACCGCTAAGAGAAGTGAAGACGGAGAATATTCTCCATTTCTTCAAGACACACGTCATCTATCGGTTCGACACTCCGCGACGGATTATCTCCGATAATGGGCCAGCCTACATAAGTCACAGAATTAGCCGCTTCGCACAACAGCATAATATAAACTGGAGATACTCTTCGGTCTATAATCCCCGAGCTAACGGTCTAGTTGAGGCTTTCAACAAGACCTTGACGAAGATCATAAAGAAGACAGTGTCCAAAAATAAGAAGGACTGGCACGAAAGACTGCATGAAACTCTCTGGGCGTATCGGATCATGTTCAAAACGGCCACAAACACAACTCCGTATGCATTGGTATTCGGCGCTGAAGCAGTACTCCTCTTGGAGATAGAGCTACCCTCTCTATGAGTGGCAGTTCATTACGAGCTAACAGACGAAGTGAATGCTCATCTTCGGCTTGAAGAGCTCGACGCCCTCAATGAAACTCGTCTCATGGCGCAGCAAAACTTGGAGGCTTACAAAGCAAAGATGACACGCTTATACGAGAGATTGACTAGGCCGAGAACATTTCGCCAAGGTGAACTCGTGCTAGTGGTCAAGAGACCTATGATCCCCAATCGTGCCAAACGGGAGAAATTCGAGCCGAACTATGAAGGCCCGTACATCATAGACAAAGTCTACCAAGGTGGGGCTTACTTGTCATGGATATGCATGGCGAAAGACCCTTCAGGCCAATAAACGACCACTTCTTGAAAAAATACTACGCCTTACGAGTCACAAACCAGGTTATTGATAGATGGCGACGCCTATGTCCGCTCGCTATCTTCTTGAGTCGAGACTTTAAAAATAGTATCCAACGATACCCCATCCCAAACACGGAAAGCTACGGATCGAAACGTCTTTAAACTACTACAAACCGCAGCATCCTGGGGCTGACGCAAAAAAAAAAAATGGTACATCTATAAGCAAGATGGGCACGGATGAAAACCTGAAAGGGCTCCATGAGTAAAAACAGCAAGGCTACCGGCGATGTTTGTGAAAACCCGAAAAGGCGCAATCTCGTAAAAAAATGGTCATGAGCACTCACAAGGTCCTCTCAACCTTATGAGGAGAAAATACCTGAGTGAGATCCTTATGACTCACGAAGGAGCAACACACATAGGAATCCCCACGATTCCTATGGAGAAAATGCACTTACGAGATCCACATGACTCGTAAGAAGAATTCCTCTATGAGACCCTCCCGACTCATAGAATTCGAAAAGCCTTAAGCTACAGGGATCTAAACCTGTTCTTAAGCCGTCATACACCCCAATTTGCCCTACAGACGGTCTAATTCCAGCCCTTGTATACAATCCATGGGCACAAATAAAAATTTCCCCAACTAAGTTCCATCGATGGCGCAAAATGTCCTCATGTGGTGAACGACACTTGTAAGTCCTTTCGACTTATAAGGAGAAAACACTCTTGTAAGATCCTTACGACTTATGAGAGACCATGCACTTAAGAATCCTCACAATTCCTAAGAAGAAATCGCACCTATGAGATCATCATGACTCGTAGGGAGAAACACCTTTATGAGACCCTTACGACTCATGAAGTCAAAAGCCTTAGTCGACAGGATCCTAACCCTATTTGCTAAGCCACCTTTGTTCGAATCGACAGAGGCAAAATGATGATTCGCTCCTGGCAATGTCCCAGTGGTAGCGATGCTGATACCTAAATCGGTATCAAATTCGAAGTCCTTTCACGGCAAATGATGATTCGCTCCTGACAATATTCCAGTCGCAGCGATGCTGATGCTAAGATTGGCATCAGATTCCAAGTTCCATACTCGTAGCAAAAGTCAGCGAGCTACAAATGCATATGAAATAGCCGAAATGATAGGGCAACTTGCAACAAAATCAGCAAGTAAAAGATATGCATACAAAAATAACAGAAATGATTGGGCAACTCGCAATAAAAAGACAGCGAGTAAAAGAAAAATAGCCGAAATGATTGGGCACCGCGAAAAATAGCCGAAATGATTGGGCAATCGCGACTTTCGCGATATAAAAAGCTGAAATGATGGAGCATCACGGAAAGAAATAGAAAAAAGAAGGGGAAATGAAATTTCTTCCCTACAGGCGAATCCATACTGACCCCTGTATACAATCCATGGGCATAAACAAAAAGGGAACCACATTTCCCCACCAAACTCTGTCAAAGGGAGAGTCAGATCTCGACAGCAACATCTGCATCTCAGAAGATCAACATGGCATTCCTTCTCAACTTCAGCAGGATGCAGACGTAACGTCAATTCGAGCCCGTTGCCGCAAACAGGATGAAAGTTTCTCATTGATTTCCTGCTGAGCAGTTTCATAACTCTGCGTAATCCGCACGGTGGAGTCGAGCTTCTGCCTCAGTACCAGTCCGTCAGAAATACATTGCTGGAGATTGTCAAAGACAGCTTTCAGGTGCGCAGCATTCGCTTCGACCTGAGCACACAATTAGACAGACTCGATGGAAGCCGCCTCATGTTCCTTCCGTCTCAGTGTCGCCTCTTGTTCAAAATGGCGAAGGAAAGGAACACTCTGCTTAACCCATGCAGCCCGCTGGGAGTTCAAAGCCGATACTTCCGGAGCGGGACGCATGAGCTCAATTTCATGCAAGCAAGCCTCGATCTTTCTGCAATAATTAACCCAAGACTCGATGACGCCTTCTTCATGGAAGTTCATGAGCGTCGCCAACATAGGATTAACTTCAGCAGCAAAGTTTGTAGCAAATGCGAGGGCCTCGGTGTCAAGATCCTCGACGAACTCGCTCAACATTCGCAGGCAAGTCACAGCACCCCTGGAAAATGGGCGTTTAGCAAAGGGCCCTGCCAGTTAGGATGCGAGACTCAAAGGGAGCTGGAGCCGGCGCGATTACTGCAAAACAAATTATGGTTAAATGTTAACTCGGAAGGTAAAGAGAATACATGAGCGATGGAGTCTACTATACTGACTGTGGCAGATGGCGAAATTGGGAGTACCGGAGGTGCGGCTGTCCCCTCATCTCCTCCTCCGATCCGTGACGCTACGATCAATATAAAGAAGACTTAGCAACAGTACGACTATTCATAAAAGAAAGAAAGAAATAATAGCTGAAGGATATACTAACCAATACCAGCGGGCGGAGCGACTTCCGAATGGAAGGGGAAATGCGGGTTCAGCACATGGTACAAATGGTCAAAAAGGACTCCTGCAGATTTGCGACAATACACGGTCAGTACAAGGAAGACGGTGTTCATAGTTCAACTAAATAAATCGCGAATCTATACCTTCCAGCATTTCGGAGGACTTGGGAGAAGGCAAGGGAACAACAACCGTCATGGCGGCGACCGGAGGTGCTTCAGATGGCACAATCTCAGCGTTCGCTGCACCTACAAACAAAACATCGTCAGGAGAAGCTGAACGGAATTGTGAAATAAAAAAGAACAGTGACACAAGACTTACCTGACGGGTCTGTTCCTCTCCGAAAGACGCGGCGAAGACGCGGCGGGCGTCTTGCCTGAAATTCGGGGTAGATGCTAATTGGTACTATCCGTCTACCTCTCTGAAGATGCTAAGTTGATTTATGGCACTGTGTATCGAAGGTTTAAACGGATGCGGCCAATGTAGCAGACTTCGTCAGATTCCCTCTCGCTTGAGGGGTTTTTGATTGTGGGGACGCTCTTCCCTGCAGGCGCAAGCCCCTGCAGTTAATTACGCTACCGCATCGCGGTAACAACTTTCTCCATCTCCAGATGGTCACTTCGTGTCGTGGGTGTTTATTTTGTGCTCGGTTGCCCGTGGATTGTATACGGAGACTAATTTGTGTTGTCGCCCGTAGGACGTAGATTAGTCCAAATCCGTATTTTCTTAGATTTGGGTTTGGGGTTTTGGTTTAACGATACGTTAGTCTCATTTTTGGACTAAGATCAACTTAAACGTTTGTTAAGGACACGTTAGTCTAATTTCTAGACTAAGATCAACTTAACAGGATCATTTAGATCCAACAAAAGAGCATTTGGACTCTATTGTTTAGTTTGGAGACATTGCGGTCGATTTTCCAGTTTAGAGACATGGTGGTCCATGGAATGTATGGCCGTCGGGACCCGTCACCTCTCTGACGACGTTGAAGGATTACAACGACAGATATCAGAGGAGTTCAGAGATGTACGCTCGAATCGGGTGTAAATTGATTGGGAGAGCGGTTGTGCTCAGTTCAATTTAAATTGAGGACTTATGGCCAGAATTGGGCTAAGTCCATTTGAAAATGTTCAACATTTTATTTATACTTGGCCTGTTAGGCCTTTGCTTGGGCTCTGCCCTTTTAAACAATGCATAACATTGGCCTTCTGTAATTAAATGCATAGCATTTATATTAGGCATGTTAGGCCTTTTAATTGGGCTATGCCCTTTTTTAATAATGCACAGCATTTAGTGGTCTGACAATGTGCCACGTGGCCTATCAGGCGCTTTGCGCCAATTAAAGAGCGTAAGGCGCTAGCGCATATGAAGGTGACACGTGTCGCGCTCTGCTGAGTGCAAGTCTGTTAGCACAGTGCACTGCGGCAGTGCGCTGCGCTAGTGCGCTGCTGACACGTGGCGCGCTCTGGTGCGTTGCGCCAGTCCTAGAGCGCAGTGCGCTATTTTTAGAAGCGCAAGGCGCAGATCATTCTGTGGTTGACACGTGGCGCGCTCTGGTGAGTTGCGCCAGTCCAAGGAGCGCAGAGGCGCAAATCAAGAGTGCAAGGCACTGTTCAATAGCGCAGAGCGCATCTTGATCAAATTTAGATCAAAGAAAAGAATCTTTCTTGCTCTAAAGAGGTTCTACCTCAGGATTCAAGAACCAATGGTTCTGATTCTCATTAAAAGGCAATGCCTTTATATAGATCAAAAGATCTAATAATGAAGTAAATTACTTCTTTTACCTTGTATGATTGGATCTTTTTTGATCTTTTTCTTTTTATTGAAGATCTTGATCTTGTTCTTAGATCTTGTTCTTAGATCTTTGATCTTTTTAGAAGAAATTCTTCTTTTTTGTGAGTTATTTTATCTCTGTTTTTTCGAGAATCAAATTCTTTACTTTGAAGAAGATGATCTTCTTTCTTCAAAGGCTTGCCTTTCAAATTTTTTCAGAGTTCTCCCCTTTTTCTATTTCTGTGTCCCTGAGACTTGGAGTCTAGGGGCCTTTATATAGGGCCAATTAGTTTGTTAGGTTAGTTACAGAGATCTTTCTCTGATTGATCTGGGGATATTTCCCCACCGTTGGATCTTTGATCCTAAGACCTCTGTTTTACAGAAGACAATCTTCTTATTTTAATAAGATTGGAAAGATCTTTCTAGAATTTTAATTCTGATTAATTAAATAATTTATTATTTAAATTTTAGTGCTGGCGCAGTTGGCGCAAGCGCACCTTCGCTTGACACGTGTCGCGCAGCGCAACTGCGCTAGCGCACCTGTGCTGACACGTGTCGCGCTAGCGCACCTGTGCTGCGCAGAGCGCAGCGCAACTGCACTGACACGAGTCGCGCAGCGCAGAGCGCAAGTTATCTGAAGCGTTGCTTTCTTTATTTTTAAAATTTAAATTTTAAAACAGAGCCTTGCTCTGATTGGGGTGCGCTGCTTTTGGCGCAGCGCCCCTTGCGCTGGCGTGTCTGCTTTTGACACGTGGCGCTCTGCGCGCAGCGCAAGGGATCTGAAGCGTTGCTTCACCTTTTGAATTTGAAATTCAAACAGAGTTTTGCTCTGATTGGGGGAAATAAATGCCCCCCCACCGTTGCGCTCACGTGGCGCACACGTGAGTGCAGCGGTGGCAAGATCCAGACCGTTGGATCAACTCAGGAGTTGAAGAGGCGCTTAAGCGCCTATAAATAGGACCCTTGGTCCTCAGCAGATGATTATCATCTTCAAGAATTTTATTTTCTTCAGAGCTTTGCTCTCATTTTCAAGAACTTCAGAGCCTTGCTCTCATTTTCAGAGTTAGAACTTTAGAAAAATTTTAGGTAAAAATTAACTTAAATTAAATTAATCTTAATTAATAGAGCCTTGCTCTTATAGATCTTTTGATCTAAAGAAATCCCCTTTGGGGTTTCACAAACAGAGCTTTGCTCTTAAGAATTTATTTGAGGGTTTCTTAACCCATGAACAGAGCTTTGCTCACTGACAGAATATAGATCTTTTGATCTTCTGATGATGAACTCTTAAGAGTTCTTCATGGATCTTTAAGATCCCAAACTTTAATTTTTAGAAATTAATTTTTCCTTTGATGGATTTTTCCATCATTATTACAGAGCTAGGCTCTTTTAAGGAATTTTATTCCCTTATGACCAGAGTTTGACAAGTGTCACTCTGTGACAGAGCTTTGCTCTGAAAAGAGAGATTTTCTCCTTGTCTCAAGGGATTTCTCATTTAATGAGAATATTCTTTTGAGGATCTCCTCATTAATTGACAGTCTCATCCAATAATGAGGTTGTCTTATTAACTGATGCATTGTCATCTGGATTTTGTGGGTCCCCCTTTGGTCCCTTTTCCACTGCATTGCAGTGTGGTATAAATTTTAAAGTACCAAGCGTGGGAATTTTTTAAAATTAACTTATGATGCTGATAACTGAATTTCGCTTTTTCTTGCAGGCACCATGTCTGCTGATCTTTCATTCCCATTCTTCCGCTCAGAGGGAGGATTCCCTGAGGCGCCGGTGGACCGGGAGGTTCTCGCTCTCATTAAGGATCACGACCCGGAGTATAAGAACCTTCATCTGTGGGGTGGTGGTACAGTGAAATCATCAAGGGCCGCCGAAGCTTTTCTTATGCGACGCCGTCAAAGCCGATCTCATCAATCTCATATCCAGATACACCCCCGGTGAACTATGCCGTGGAGGTCGTAAATTGGAATTCGGAGGATCTTCTTCAGCCTTCGATTGCTGCCATTCCCGTGCAGCCGCCGGCAGTCGTGGATATTCTGGGGCAGCGCATATGCCAGGGTGAGTCGCGCCCTTGGGAACAACCCTATAACATTGGATTGATCCCTCGACAATCGGCCGGGTATTTGCAGTGGGCCAGATACATCTTGTCAGCGAAGAAGACGCATTTGATGAAGATTGGTCTGTACCCCGCAGTCTACGCCTCATTATTCGAGTACCCTGCTCCTCCGACGTGGTGGGTTAAGGCATTCTTGGAACAATGGAACATCCCCACCCATACCTTTCTTTTGACGGAACGGAAGTCTCCATCCCCCTAGAAGAGTTTGCTGAGATTTCCGGTTTGCCGGTAAGGGGGGAGCATTATGAAGAGCTACTTCCTCCTGATGAATATGTCTTCGCCACCAAGCCGCTGGTAATGGGCCTAACACCGGAGAATGCTATTCAGCACCAGTTTCCGAGCCTGGTAAGGGTGTTGAATATGTATGAAAGTCTCTATTTAGATTCGGGTGGCCGGGGAGTTAGTTTTGCAGACTTCATCGCCCGTTTTCTTCGTCCGTAGATTTTATCACAACGGGGCGAAAAATTCGCCAAGCTCGACGACCCATTCGGCTTTGGCTTAGATCGTCGACCAGTGCTGGAGGACGACCAAAAGGGTTTTTACCTCCCCGATGCTGCAGTCATGCCCTTATCGGAAATCGTCGCCCCGGGTATTGACGAGGAGACATTCTTTCTCGTGTTTCTGGGGTTATGGCTGTGCTGGTTCGCGCTCCCCATGCACCCGCGCTACATGAGGCCGTCCGTCTTCTACCCAGCACATCGGATGGTGGCTGGCATACAATTGTTGATCGCAATCGCCGGATTGGCCTACCTGTACCATGGACTCAGCGTGGCGGTGGACGCAAATGAACCGGGGGTGCAACCCGCCAACTTCCCGATGCACTATTTTACTTCATGGATGGAGATGCATGTGCTCGGGGTTTTTGGTATTCACAAGAGGCCCTCGTTCTACGAGAAGTGCAGACTCCCGAGAGTCATGCGGTTAATTAGCGCTTCTATTGTGAATCCGTCTCCGCGGGAGGCTAGGGGGTTGCTTCTTCGTCCGCGCACGGTCGGGGCGGGCATCTCTTTCGCGGACAAGGTCATGACCATTGGCCCGGAGACCTCCAAGGCAGTGTTGGCGTTCCGTGATGGTTTCAAGGACGGGGCCTCCGTATTGAAAGCCCGGGAGATTCTTCACTTATACTCCATCCGGCCGGGCTTCCTGGTATTCAAGCAAAACGACTTGGCGCTCTTTATGAGGTACAACCCCCATCGGTTCGCCCAACAGCTAAGCTATAACCAGGGGGTCCCACTGGAGGCGTTTTTGGAAGAGCCTGCGGCCGCCAGGGAGGGGATACGGAGTGCACTACATCATTTTATGCGGCTGAACACAGGCTCCCACTTCTTCATCAGCGAACCGACTTGCATTCCAAGGGCCCTCAATGTATACGGGGCCTGGTATCAGCACGCGATGGGTGCTGTTATCCGAGAAAAGAAGCGGCTGCTGATTGATCGCAAGGGTGCGCCCCCGGCCAGCGATCGCAACGTTCCCCTGAGGCGAAGGACCCCTCTCCCTCCTCCACTAAGTGGAGATGCTGGAGATGAGCCTCCGCGTGTGCTAAGCCCCCCGCGCGGATTGCCCCATGATACCGTGGACATGCCCCCAGTCCCCTGTGCTCCGGTGGAGACGGTGAATGTGGTTTCGCCTGAATCCGGCGTGGGCTCGGACATCGGGACCCGCCGTCCCAAGGTACCGACGAAGCGTAAGCTGATTTTAGGTGCGGCTGGAGTTCGCACGCAGAAGAGGAAGAGGAATTCGCTCTTCTCTGCTGACGTTGCATTTGGTTAGGAACCTCATGCCCCTTATGGCGGGGGCTTGGGTGAGTACGGGACCAACGAGGGATTATTTATGCTGTCGGACGACACTGATATGGCGGCCGCCATCGCAGCTTCAAAGCGATTGGCGAGGCGCGATGCGTGGTTGGCTAAACTTGCGCAATCGAGTAATCACTAGTTGTATTTTTCGTCATTGCATCGTACCTCTATCATTGTTTTTTTTAACTAACGCTTTTTCTTCTTTAACAGGCATTTCTACCGAAGAAGCCATCGCTGCTTTCCTCAAAACTTTCCAGGAGGAGGAACGACTCAGAGCATCCTTAGGCCTTGGTACATTTCGGTTTATTATGCCTCTCTTTCCATTTCTTATGAGTAATCCCACCCCGTCTTTGTCTTATCGCAGGGACCACAAGACCTATCTCGCAAACTGATGCGGGAATTCTCTCCAGGCCAGCTACCGATGTTCCGGCCTCTTCGGAATTGCCGCAAGAGACCCAACTCAAAAAGCCGATGATGGATGCCTTGAAGGCTCTGGAGGCAACTCTGAACGTGGAGGACGACGCCTTGCTGAAGGAGGCTTCCAAGAGGTCCGTGGTGACGGCCCGGGAGGAGAGGAAGCGCTTGAGGCGCGCAACGAAGGAGCGTAGCGCTGCTTTGGCCGTGGGAGCGGGCTCAAGCGCTGTTACTCCCGCTGCTACTCCTTCAGAGGAGCCCCTGGTCGCCCTATCTACCGCTCATAGACAGGCGGCGCGTGCAGCTCGGGGAGCTAACGATCAATCCACCTCAGGTAATGTGTTTTTCGAGGCTTTGTTGTAAAAGTTGTAAAACTATCGGTTCTTATGCATCTTGTCCTGCAGGGCCGAGTCCAACTGAAGGAGCGACGGAAACCATCGAGCCTGAGGGGACGGTGGAGAAAGTAGCAGCTGATCTTGAGGCGACGGTAAGTGGTGCGGCCGTAGTCGCCGGGCCTGAGCTAGTGGCTGACGAGACAGTCGCGACTACTATGCCCGAAACGGCCACCACTGCTGAGCGCGAGGTGGCGGCAGATGAGACGGCTGCTACGACCGAGCCTGAGGCAGCGGCGGATGGAGCGGCTACGACCGATGAACCCATGGCAGTGGTGGGCGAGACGGCTGCGACCGCCGAGCCCAAGGTGGTAGTGGATGAGACGGGCATGATCGCTGAGCACGAGACGACCGTTCTTTCTCGAGAGTCGGGGGCCGCTCCGATCATCGCTCCCCCCGCTTACGGCTCCTTGTCGTCTTCCGGCGTCGCGAGTGTGATGACGGCTCCTGTAGAGTCGGGCGATGAGGCAACGGGGGGTGAGCCCGTCCCAATGGAGGAGGAGGACGCCACCATTACATCAAGTAACGCCCTCGTTAGGGCTCTGGCCGGCGACGTTTCAGGTAAATCTTGGGTCACCGCCCTTCTCTCTCTCTTTTTTTATTCCGCAGTCTTTCCTAATAAAGTTTATCTTGCTTCTAATGCAGGTGCGGCTGGTGCCGATATCAAGCTACTCGAGACAGCACCGTTAGTTACTGCACTGACGGTGGCCATCTCTCTACCTTCTCTCACACCGTCGCAAATGCTGGAAGGTATAGACTTGTGACCCATCAGTCTTATCTTGGCTGCATGATTTATGTACTGATGTTGCATTATTGCGTCCTTGCAGGAGTGCTTTTTGATCACCTGTACCAGGTGCTGCACCCACACTTCTCCTTCCCGTCGGAGCTTGCTTCCTCCAGTGGTGCTGGTGAGTATAGTTTTCAATTAAAGCTCTTTCTTTTTCCAATAATGAACTTGTTTCTGATTCTTCCTTGCCCTGATAGTAGTGCTACAGATTGAAGGAGGATATGAGAGATCAGTTGCGCCACCGGTCCTCCCGGCTTTGCCACCTGCTGCAGCCGGTATAGTAGACTCTACTGTTCATGAGTCTCCTGTATTTTTAGGTCCGTCATCTGATTGTGATTTGTTTTGCAGCTATCGCTCCGGTTTCGGTTCCTTTCGAGTCCCGCATCATGATGCCGGCAGGCCCGTTCTCCAGGCGTCCATCCTCAAAGGGTGCTACGATGAGTTTGAGCATGCTGAGCGGATGCGTCGAGGAGCTTGACGCAGAAGCTCCTGTATCTGCCGCAGATTTCGCTGCTGAGGTTAATCCGATGCTGGCGACGCTTGTAAATTTTCATAATGAAGGCGTTGTCGAGTCTTGGGTTAATCACTGCAGGGAGATTGAGGCCTGCTTGTATGAGCTTGAGGTTGGACGTCCTGCTCCAGAGGTCTTGGCTATGAACGCTCAGCGGCCTGCGTGGGTTGAGCAGAGTATTCCCTACTTCCGTCATCTTAAACAAGAGGCGGCTTTAAAACGTAAGGAGTGCGGAGAGACTTCGAGCAAATCTGCTCGACTGCATGCTCAAGTTGATGCAAATGCCTCACGGTTGAAGGTTATCTTTGAAGGCCTTATACGATGCATCTCTGACGGGTTAACACTGAGGCAGCAGCTTGACGTTGTCGAGCAGGATGCACAGAATTGTGGGGCAGCTCAGCAGGCAGTCGAGGAGAAACTTTCATCTTATTTGCAGCAACGAGATCAGGTTGAAGCAGAGTTGGCTGCGGCAGCTGACCATGACGAGAGGTTGAGAGGAGTGCGTGAGCAATTGATTGGCCTACTTAAGACGCTTCCTTCCCAATAGTTGCTTTTGCGTCATTTATACACTTGTAATCTTTCAATAATATGTATCCATTCTTTATTCTTTTATACGATTCGCCTTGTACTTAATTGAATTCATGAATAAAGATACACATTTTTTTTGCAATGTCTTGTGTCATCTCTCTGCTTTCTTCTCTTTGATTTTCTGCTTTGTTATTGGCATATTCCTTAAGTAAGCATAGCCTGTAGGTGATATAGCACATTCTGTCTTGAATACTTTGGGGAGTAGTGATGGCTTAGGAAGCATGTTCAGATCTGCTACCTAAGGCTTTTCAACTTTATGAGCCGTGAGGGTCTCATAAAGACTTTTCTCCCTACGAGTCGAGAGGATCTCGTAGGTGTATTTTCTCCTTAGGGGTCGTGAGGACTCCTAAGTGTGTTTTCTCTTGAGAGTCATAAGGATCTCACTAGAGAATTTTTCCTCTTACAAGTCGAGAGGACTCGTAAGTGGTTGTTTCCCTCCTTGTCGAGATTCGATTTTGGAGAGTGTGGTCTGTGAATAGTATGCAAGAGTCCATTTTGGACCGACTTGTAGGGCCCCAGTGCATAGGAAACAGGTTTTTTAATCCCTGCTGCCTAAGGCTTTTCCTCACGAGTCGAGACGAATCGAGCATTTCTCACAAGAATATCCTAACGTCACAGTTAACCTCTGCTCTTTACGACAGAGGTCCGTTAGGGTCTGTGGTACTAGGGTTTTGTCCATCGTACTGTCGCGTCGGCTGATGTATTTCTTGATAGGCAACCTTGCTGTTCGAGTAGCCTTGCGACTGTCGTGTCTCTGATCCCTTCGGGGGCTGAACAAGACGTCTTCGAGCAATCCTCCTAGGCAGTTTGACCGTCGGAAGAGCAAGCGTTAGGAATTTTGCCATGCCGCTTTTTACTCGAGGTTAGGCTCATTTTGGAGAGCCCCGATGAGTCATAACCACTCCACACTGGTGTGGGATGATCCCCGATAGTCTTTCAGGTTTTATATGAGTTGCCGTCAAGACCCTGAAGCTAGGAATTTAGCCTTTGCTTCATTTGCTGGCATTGCGTCTGCTGTATCGAGACGAATGTCGCGGTGGAGCTGGGATTTTATCGCGGCTCCGTTGTTTGATTATCGTGTCTGAATCCCGCAGGAGAAAGAACGCTGGGGTGACATCTCATCTGCTGTATCGAGACGAACGTCGAGGAGGTGACCACTCCATGTGGGATGATCTTCGGTAGTCTTTCAGGTTTTATATGAGTTACCGTCAAGACTCTGAAGCTAGGAATTTAGCCTTTGCTTCATTTGCTTTGGCGTTGCGTCTGTTGTATCGATACGAACGTCGAGGTGGTGATCACTCCGTGCTGGTGTGGGATGATCTCCGATAGTCTTTCAGGTTTTATATAAGTTGACGTCAAGACCCTGAAGCTAGGAATTTGGCCTTCGCTTCGTTTTGTTTTGATCGTGAGGTTTTTTGTTGACGTTGCATCTGCATCCTGATGGACTGCGAAGGAATGCCGTTGTTGACGTTGCGTCTGTTGTAATGAGACGCATGTCGAGATGATCTCTAGGTTGTCTGCGAACCATCGAGGTTTGGAACTAGGGACTAAGCCGTGGCTCCGTTTGGTGATGTTGCGTCTGAGTCCTGCTGGAATGAGGAGGAACGTTGTTGTGGGTCTGCAGGCTATAGACGTGGCCGTCGAGACTTGGCTCCGTTTTCTGATGGAGCTTGGGGGAGGAGTGTGATTCCTTCATTGTTTGTGCCCCTGGATTGTATACAAGGATCGATGTAATCTCACCTGTAGGGCAAAAGTTTCATTTTATATATTTTTCTTTCCGCGATGCTCTATCATTTCAGCTTTTATATCGCGAAAGTTGCGATTGCCCAATCATTTCGGCTATTTTTCACGGTGACCAATCATTTCGGCTATTTATTTTATTTTTACTCGCTGCTTTCTATTGCGAGCTGCCCAATCATTTAGGCTATTTTGCATGCATACATTTTTATTTGCTGATTTTGTTGCAAGCCGCCCCATCATTTCGGCTATTTCGTATGCATGTGTGGCTCGCTAGCTTTTTGCCGCAAGCTTGGGATTAGACACCGATTTCGGCATCAGCACAGCTACGACTGGGATATTGCCAGGAGCGAATCATCATTTGCCTCTGTCGATGTCGAACAAAGGCGGCTTAGTAAACAGGGTTAGGTTCCTGTCGACTAAGGCTTTTGACTTCATGAGCCGTAAGGGTCTCACAAAGGTATTTCTCCCTACAAGTCGTGAGGATCTCATAGGTGTGTTTTCTCCTTAGGAATCATGAGGATTCCTAAGTGCATGTTCCCCTGTAAGTCGTAAGGATCTTACAAAAAGGTTTTCTCCTTATAAGTCGAGAGGACTTACAAGGGTTGTTCACCATGTGGACATATCCCTAGTCACGGGTGGGACTTGGTTAGGGAAATGTTTATTCGCACCCGTGGATTGTATACAAGGGTCAGTATTGAACCACTTCTAGGGCAATATTGAAGGTTGTGGGGGTTGCATAAGAACAGGTTCAGGTCTCTGTAACTTAAGACTTTCAAATCTTATGAGCCGTGAGGGTCGAATAAGAGAGTTCTCCTTACGAGTCGTGAGGATCCCGTAAGTGTAATTTCTCCTTAGGAATCGTGAGGATCCCGTAAGTGTAATTTCTCCTTAGGAATCGTGAAGATCCCTAAGTGTATTGTTCCCTTGTGAGTCGTAAGGATCTCACGCGGGTGGTTTCTCCTTACAAGGTCGAAGGGACCCTGCAAGTGTCTTTTAACGAGGTTGCGCCCTTTCGGGTTTTCATAAACACTCGCCGGAAGCCCTGTTGCTTTTACTCACGGAGCCCTTTCGGGTTTTCATCCGTGCCCATTTTGCTTATGGACATACCGTTTTTTTTATTCTCTTTTTTTTATATAACGAGATCACGCCCTTTCAGGTTTTCACAAGCACTCGCCGGTAACCCTGTTGTTTTTACTCACGGAGCCCTTTCGGGTTTTCATCCGTGCCCTTTTTGCTTATGGACATACCGTTTTCTCTTTTTTTCTCTTTCTTTTTTTTTATTTATTTTAGTATTAGCTTTGGGATGCTGCAATCCACCATAGTTTATCGACATCTCGGTCAACAACTAGTTTTAGGACGTAGTAGTCCGTCATTAGTTTAAGGACGTTTCGGTCCGTTGTTGAAGAAGGACGGCTACTACTTATAGAGTTTGGGCTTAGGAAGATAGCGAGCGGACATAGTCGTCGTCATCTATCATTGACCTAGGCTGTGACTCATTAAGCATAGTATTTCTTTAGGAAGCGACCGTTTATTGGCCTGAAAGGCCTTTCACCGTACATATCCATGAGTAGATAGGCTCCACCCTGGTAGACCTTGTCTATGATGTACGGGCCTTCATAGTTCGGCTCGAATTTTCCCCGCTTGGCTCGATTGGGGATCATAGGTCTTTTGACCACTAGCACGAGTTCGCCTTGGCGAAATGTCCTCGGCCTGGTCAATCTTTCATATGAGCGCGTCATCTTTTCTTTATAAGCCTCCAGATTTTGTTGCGCTATGAGCCGGGTTTCATCAAGGGCATCAAGCTCCTCAAGCCGAAGGTGAGCATTTCCTTCGTCCGTCAATTCGTAGTGGACTGCCACTTGTAGAGAGGGTAATTCTATTTCTAGGGGGAGTACTGCTTCTGTACCGAATACCAACGCGTACGGCGTTGTGTTCGTGGCCGTCTTGAATGTAGTTCGATACTCCCAGAGAGCTTCTTGCAGTCTCTCGTGCCAGTCCTTCTTATTTCGGGACACCGTCTTCTTCACGATCTTCGTCAAAGTCTTGTTGAAAGCCTCATCTAGACCGTTAGCTTGAGGATTATAAACTGAGGAATATCTCCAGTCTATGTTGTGTTGTTGTGCGAAGCGGCTGATCTTGTGACTTCTGTAGGCTGGCCCGTTATCGGAGATGATCCATCGCGGAGTTCCAAACCGATAAATGACGTGCGTCTTAAAGAAATGGAGGATATTCTCCGTCTTCACTTCCCTCAGCGGTACTGCTTCTTCCCATTTGGAGAAGTAGTCAGTCGTCGCCAAAATGAATCGATGTCCCCAGGACGATGCTGGTTCGATGGGGCCGATTACGTTAGTCCCTCACATTTCGAACGGCCAGCTAGCCACTGTTGGATGTAGAGGATTTGGGTGCTGATGGATAAAGTCCCCATGAATCTGGCATGAGTGGCATTGCTTCGCATATTCGAGGCAGTCCTGAATCATCGTGGGCCAATAGTAGCCCATCTGTTTAATCTTCAACTTCATCTTCGGGCCTGCTTGGTGAGAACCGCAGAGTCCGTTGTGAACTTCCTGAATGACTCTTTTCGCCTCTTCAGGTCCCAGACATCTCAACCACAGAGAATCAAAAGACCTCTTGTACAGAGTATCATTGACGAAGGCGAAAGACAGAGCTCGTTTCATAAGCTGATGTCTTGAGGACACATCTTCAGGTGTTTGACGGGATTTGAAGTAGTCTATAAAGGCTTCTCTCCAATCCTCAGCCTTTTCCTGGTCTTTTATTTGCATAGCCATATGCTCGGTCACTCCCTTTTCTTCGAATGATTCCGGAGATATTTCTACTGGGGCAAGCACTCGACGGCTTTGTACCACGATTCTTACGTCATCGAGGTTCTCGTCGGCCAGTTCTTTAGCGAGCTTAGCTAGTGCATCTGCTTTGCTATTTTCTACGCGCGGTATGCTTTCCAGCATGTAGGAGGGGATTTGAGTCAGCAATTGCTGTACTCTCTCACCATACTTTACCAGTTCAGGTTTGCATGTTTGGTAGTCGCCATTTACTTGACTGACGACCAGTTGAGAATCTCCATATATGAGGAGGTTTTCAATTCCCATGTCGATGGTGATCTCGAGGCCTGCTATCAAAGCTTCGTATTCGGCTTCATTGTTCGTCCTCGGCTCTGTTAAGAAGAAAGCAAAGCGCATTGTCCCTCCTTGTGGAGCTACGAAGATGAGGCCTACCCCCGATTTGATTATAGGGGTGGTTTGTTTGCGCTTCTTCATGGAAGACACTCCATCAAAATAGAGTTCCCATCGGGTATTACAACCGTCGATCGCATCAAACGCATGTTCGTCTGGCAGCTCGCAATTCAGAGGGGAATCGGCCGGTATCGGATGCTCAGCGAGGAAGTCGGTGATAGCCTGGCCTTTCACTGCCTTAAGAGGCTGATAGGTTATCGAAAACTCCATTAAGAGCAAGGCGCATTTAGCGAGTCTCCCTGTCAATATGGCCTTCGACATTAAATATTTAAGGGGGTCCACCTTCGAAATGAGACGGACTTCATGCACCAACGCATAGTGCATGAGCTTTGTTATCGCGAAGATCAACGCCAGGCAGTGTTTTTCGATGGGGGAGTGGTTGCTTTCTGCCCCCAGTAGAACTCGGCTCAAATAGTAGAGGGCTCGTTCTTTCCCTTGGTCGTTCTCCTGTGCCCATAATGCGCCTAAAGAACCTTCGAGGGCTGTTGTATACAGAATGAGAGGCTTTCCCTTGACCAGAGCGGCCAGTACTGGCGGATTCTGCAGGTATTGCTTGATTTCGTTTAGCGCGCTTTAGCATTTGCGATCCCAGACGAAAGGGGTTCCCTTCTTTATCAGGTGGCTGTAAGGACGGCATTTGCCTGAGAGATTGGCTATAAATCGCCGAATATACGCGAGCCACCCTTGGAGAGACCGCAATTGCTTGAGAGTCCTTGGTGGGGGCATCTCTATGATCGCCTTGATCTTTGACGGATCTATCTCGATACCTCGGTGTCGGACGATGAATCCTAGGAATTTACCTGAGGACATCCCGAACGCGCATTTGAGAGGGTTCATCTTCAAGTTGTATTGCCGAAGACGTTGAAATACGATCTTCAGATGCTCGAGATGTTCCCCGTATGATTTTCTTTTCACCACGAGGTCGTCGATATAGCATTCGACGATTTCATGTATGAGGTCATCGAAAATCTTCGTCATAGCCCTCTGATAGGTGGCACCGGCGTTCTTTAGACCGAAGGGCATCACTTTATAGCAGAATATACCCAAAGGGGTCCGGAAAGCGGTATGCTTCTGGTCCTCGGGATGCATCTTTATCTGATTGTATCCTGATGATCCATCCATGAAGGAGAAGACTTTATGAGTGGACGTATTGTCTATCATCAGCTCGGTAACCAGTACTGGGAAGTCGTCCTTCGGGCAAGCATTATTGAGATCCTGAAAGTCCACGCATATGCGCACTGTCCCATTTTTCTTCATTACCGGGACGATATTGGCGATCCAGTCAGGATATTGAACTTCCTGGATGAAGCCAGAGTCGATCAGCTTCTTGACCTCAGCGTTGATGCTCATCTCAAGCTCGAGTCGCATTCTTCTCGGTGCTTGTTTGATCGGCATGTTCGGGGATATTGTCAGTTTGTGGACAGCAATCTCTGGATCCAGTCCTGGCATTTCGGAATAATTCCATGCGAAGCAATCTCTATACTGCATAAGCACGTCTTTTAGTGCAGCCACATTTTCTTCAGGCAGCAGCTCGCTGACGAATGTCGACCGCGGGTCGCATGTCGTCCCCAGCTCAATTTTCTTGAGCTCATCTGCAGTGGTGTGTATTCCATCTTCCAGCTCTTTTGGCGCCGATGGAAATTCTGAGATCACCTCGTCATCATTGTTTTCGAAGCACCAGGGGAGGTCATCCATATTCTCGGGATCTTCTTTTGATATCGTTATAATATGACAAGTACGAACTCGCTTCCAAGACCGATGTGGATCTGAGTCTATTCTCGTAGCTTTGGGTTCATGCTTCTGCGGCGGAGTTATCCTCCAACTGTCAGATAGAGCGAACTTGCCGAGCTGATACTGATCTTCGACCCAGTTCTTGAAGGTGAAGCAATCTTCGAGAGGATGTCCTATTGCTCGGTGATAAGAACAATAATCTGGGTGAGAGACCTCACTTGCTTGCTCAGGGTGTTTAGACTCCGGCAGTGTAATCATTTGATGCCTTATGGCGAGATCAAGTATCTTCTTTGTCTTATCTTGAGGAAAAGAGTACGCTCGACTCATCTTCTTCATAAGGGACAAATCCGGACCGCTCGATTCCCGCTCGTGTGACTTCTTAGTCCCGCTTTGTCGTTGCTGAATTCCTTTTCCGCTTTTTGACTTGTTTCTGCCTCTGCGTTGGGCTTTTTTTTACAACAGATTGACAGGGAGGGGCATTTTCATTTTTCGCAGCCTGTTGGAGAAGGCGTTGCGTCCTGACTTTCTCCTAGATGGCCATTTCGCGGTTATGGTCATCTCGAACTTTTTGACTAGCTTCTCTTATAAGCTTGTCCATTTGTTCTTCGAACGACGGACTGGGCATTTTTACGTCGGGGACTTTTTCTGGTTCAGGATTAGCACTCTCCCATTGTGCATCTCCTTCTTCATCAAAGTCATGTATGACATAGCAATCGCGGAGTAGTTCCCGTTTCCTGGATCGAACGTATCCAAACCCGATTGCTTCCATTCTCCCATTGGGCAACTTGCGCTGAGTTCCGGAAACGTTCCAAATCCTACCATAGAACTTAGCTTTTCGAGTGGTCTGTTTGAAGGGTATCCCTTGGCGCTTCAATAGCCTTTTCAAGCCTTCTGTGTAATATCTAGGCAGGCGGATGGGCTGGAGCCTGTCAAGTGTAGGATCTACGCCGCGCCAGATTTCTTTCTCTACTTTAGTTTCCCTGGAGCGGTAGAATAGGATCGCCTTTTCACCTTCTCGCCTGGAAGGGACATAGAACGTCTGCAGCTCTTCCACACTATAGGTATCAACCGCGTCTAGTTCTTTATGTTGTTTGGGCGGAACCATAGCAACTTGCAAACTTTGCTCTTCATCAGCGAATGTTCGTATTGAAGGCCGAGCAGAGAATATAGCATGGACCTCATCTTCCGAGTCGCTGCCAAAGATCAACATAGGAGCGGACGGTCCCGGTTTGTTGTGCCGAGGTGGACCTGAATAAACTATCGCTTCCTCTTCTTCAGTATCACTCCCGAAGACTAGAATGGTGGCGATAGCTTTGTTCTCCGGTTTGTGACATCTCTCCGTGTCTTCGAAATCCGGCAGGAAATATTTTGCATCTTCGTACTTACGGACTTCGTTCACGGAGAATGGGTTCAGCTCTCCCGTTACGCTATACTCAAGACCATCCTTAAAGTATTTCATATACTGATGTTGTGTAGAAGGGATGATGTTGTACTCGTGTAACCAAGGCCGGCCGAGCAGAGCGTTATAGCATGTCTTGGCATCAATGACATGAAATTTAATATCCGTGACAAGTAACCCGAATCGTAATGTCAATATCACTGACCCGAGAGTTCGCGATGACTGGGAGTCAAAACCAGAGATGGTGATCTTATCACGAGCGAGATGTTGGACGCTCATGCAGATTTCCTTCAACACTCGCACGTTGAGGAGATTGACGGAAGACCCATTGTCGACCAGGATTTTGCCAATCTTTATATCGTGGCAGTATCCTGAGATATATAGGGGACGGTTGTGCTCGCATGTCCCAAGGAGGAGGTCTTCGTCGCCGAAGGTAATATAGGGTGTGTGTACTTCCTCCAGCTCGTCCTTCATCTTTTCTTCGGCCAGGAAGGCTTGGAATTGCTCTGGTTCTTGTAGCACCTTGATCAATGAATCTCTCGCTTCTTTGGATAGTAGAAGGGCGTCGAGAATACTGAGCTGCGAGGGTAACTTCCTCAAGTGCACCAGAACGTTATAGTCCACCTTACTCTTCTTTGGCGGGTCCTTGGCGGTCAGTTCTTTCATGACTTGGTCATCTAGGGCGATATCCTCGGAGACATTTTCTTTTCCCTTATCTTTTTTATTTGAGGGTCCGAGATTCTTTTCATGTAGCGTAGGATTACGCAGCCGGATATTTTCGCAGGCCTTTGGCTCTTCCTCTTTTCCCGAGGTGGACTCTTTAAAGAGAGGGCTAAGAGCCATTTCCTCGTCAGAGTCGCTCCCGAATGTGAGAATTTGTGCTTCCCCGGCGTTAACCATGCGACAATCGCTGGTAGTTCCTCTAAGCTCCTCCGTCGTACTTTTCCGCTCCCGACGAGTTTTGCGCTTCTCCCGCTTAAAACGTTGCCGGTGAACAACATACCCCTGCCACCATCTATTGAAAGCTTTGCACTCTTCGGTGGGGTGCGAAATCTTTCGATGATATAAGCAGTAGGAAAGGTGCATTTCTGCTTTGCCGGCAATGTTTTCTTCAGAGGGTGGTAGCTTCATCCCCATTGATATGGCTTTAGCAAACATTTTCCTTGTCTTGAACTTGCTTTTATTTACGGTGGATGTACTTTGATCCAGCGGGAGTGTCTCAACTCTTTTGTCTAGTCGCCGACGTTGGGCTTTTTCAAATTTGACCATCTCACGCTCCCGATTGGCTTTACTTTCCAGACGAATCTCATTCAGGAAGGCGTCGATCATTTCATCTGACGGCCATAGCAGTTCCGGTTCGAGACTTGCCCCCGGTCTCTCTATGCAAGGAGCTTCTTCATTGTCTAGCGATGAATGAGAGATCACATGGCAGCTTGCTACATGATCCTCAGATCCATCCGACGAGCTTTCTTCATCATCTTCATCCTCAAGGACGTGGCTGAGAAACTCTTGGAGCGTGATTGGGGTTCGCGCTTTCTGGTTATACTATTCCAGCGCGTCAATCTGTTTCTGTAGGTCCGTGCGCTTATCGCCAGGCTTCACGGGCTTTTTGGATTTCTTCTTCTTTTTCGAAGATTTTGACGGCTGAATGTGAACACTTTGGCTATCCCCACCAATCTTTGGAGTTGGGCATGGTTTCAGCATCCCTTCGATGATCTGGGGTTCCAGCGGGTTTTTCCACCTGATCGTCGGGCATGTTTGGAGATCATTCAGCATCCTTTTGGTTTTGGCTGAAAGAACGACCTCCCATGGGGCTTCTTTTACAAGGGAGCATGTTGCCCCCGGCATATTCACCTTTTTAGGGGTATGAGGTTGTGGCGGGTTCACTTTCCATCTTTCGGATAACGCAAACTTGCCTTGTTGGTATTGGTCTTCAATCCAGTTTTTGAAGACGTAGCAATTTTCGATCGGATGACCCAATACTCAGTGGTAGGGGCAGTAATTGGGATCATTGACGTCGTTTGGCTGCAACGGACGTTTTGAATCTGGCAGATTGATAAGTCTGTTGCGCACTGCCAGCTCGAACAGTCTTCTCATTTTATCTTGAGGAAACGAGTAAGGACGTCCTTGCCTCTCCTCGAGGGATAGGCGTGGACGCATATTGTTTTGACGGACGACCGGCTTCAAGTTGCTCGGCTGTTGTTGAGCATTGGCGACGACGATCGCTTTTCCTTTCCCCTTCTCATTTCTAGAGTCCGTCTTTGGAGGAGACGGTCTATGGCCCATCTGGTCCATTTGGGCTAATTTGTCGATCAAGGCATGGAACGTGGTTGGTTTAAAGAACATCATGAACTGTGAAATAGTTGCATGAGGATCTGGGTGCCCACGAACATGCCCACCGCTGGCGCTTCTTCGATGCGTTGTTCGCATTTTGACCACAAGTTCCGCCATCGGATTGCATATTGAACCCAAGTTTCGCCCGGCTTTACTCTTGCATTGATCAAAGCTGTTATTGGAGTACGCTCGCTGGCGCTTGCGAAACGCTGGGTAAACAACAACTCCATTTCAGCGAAAGTTTTGACGGAGTCATTCGGAAGCTCGGAGTACCATTCAAACGCCGTCTCCGATAAGCTGCCGACGAATTGGCGAAGCAGGAGCTTATCATCGCCGCCGGTGTTGCCACAAAAAGCCCTGAACTGGGCAACATGTTGATGGGGATTACCTGTCCCCTTATAGACATGGAATTTTGAGATCGTGTAGCCCGGCGGGTATTTGATCTGATCATACCAGCTCGGATATGGTCGCTCCATTTTGAAAACTTGACCGGCTGCCTCAGTTGCCTGGTGAACTCGTATTTGTTGAGCAATATAGTCATCTAGAGCAGCTTTGGAAATTGTCTCCTCCTTGGCTGTTGAAAGAGCCGACGGTGGATTTGACGTTTCTCCTCTGTCATCTTCAAGGATAATCGGAGGATCTTCGGCTGGGGGATCTGGCTGGATCATCATCCCGACTATATCTTGAAATAGGAGAGCCATCTTCTTTATTTTGGCCGCTTGCTCTGCAGCCTCCTTGTCCTTCTTTTCAAGCATTCTACGAAGGAATTCAGTATCAGTTTCGTGTTCGCGACGCTGCTCCAATAACGCCTCCGGGTTTTCTTTTGGTCCGGTGAGCGCAGCCATTGTAGTCAGCATCTCCTGGAGCTTCTGCTGCTGCTGCTCCTGGGCTCTTGTGATGGATCGGGTGAATGGTCGGTGGCCCATTGAAGCGTGGCTATCCTCCTTCCCAGATGCCATGTAAACGGTATGGACGACCATGCCCTCAGACTTAGGGCGTTTGGGTTCAGTGTTTTTGGCTTTTGTCGCCGGCACAGGGATCTTCTCCGGCCTTCTTTTCTCAGGAGCGGTCGAAGTTGAGGGAGCCGTCGAGGTGGGCACCCAGACAGCTTTTTGTGGCTTAGCAGGATGGCTGACTTCATGTTGGACCTTTAACTTCTTATGCTGGCGGGAGAAATTTAGATCGATCACCGAGTCTCGGGCCTGCCGCCAGACTTTATAGATTTTGGAGGACAACCGCTGAGGGGATTGGGGCTGTTCTGGCTTTGCTTATACAGCCTTTTCCAGCGGAGCGGAGACCTCTTCAGTACAGCGGTAGGAGAATTCCTACGCACTTTATTTAGAAGTTCAAAGTTATTCCCAGTCGGAACAGCAGCATTAACTTCCGTCGTCGGGGCTGGTGGAGTTAACCCCGAAGGGGAACTACCTCCGGACTTCCTTACTCGGCGCCAATGGCGACGTCGAGCATGTCGAGTTGTAGGAATTGGCTCGGTGACGGGGACGGCCTTGTCCTTCGCCCTGTTCAGGTGAGGGGTTGTAGCCGATGTTAGCCTAGTAAATACTGATGTCTTTTGAGTAGCCGAAGCGGGAGTAGGAGTTGGGACGGTCAGTCTTGTGAAGACCGACCTCTTAGCGGGAGAAGCCGCCTTAACGACTTCAAGAGCAGGTTTGGCTACTCTCTTTTGAATAACCTTCTTTGGGACCGCAAGCTTCATCGTGGTCCCGCAGGAGTTTTGGCCTAGTCTGGAGAAGACCGAGACATTGGTGTTGGGCGACCCGTTGAGAGGGGCCGCAGCAGCGGTAAGTCGATCGAAGACTGACTTCTTAGGACCTTCCGGTACGGGCACTAGGGACGTGAAGCTCATTGGCGGGAGCATGGTCCCGAAAAATAGTCCAGTAGTAGCCTGGGTGATTTGTTCCACCGGCATCGTGAACAGTGATGCTGCCTGAGGTCGATAGGCTACACCTCCAGGTGAGGCGGAGCGTCGGTTGTAGTTGCAGTTGGAGCAGTTCGAGCAGTTGAACGCCATTGCTGTTTGCCTTCTGCGCCAAACAAGAGACCAAATCTTAGTAACTTGAAACCCAAGGGCAACCATATCAAACCACGATTCGTTTGCGAATACGACACATGAAGTGTGGAGTGGAAAGAGGAAAAGGTCCCACCGGGCGTGCCAGAATCTGTTCCCCTCTAAAAGACGCGGCGAAGACGCGGCCGGCGTCTTGCCTGAAATTCGGGGCAGATGCTAATTGGTTTTATCAGTCCACCTCTCCGAAGATGCCAAGTTGATTTATGGCACCGTGTATCGAAGGTTTAAACGGATGCGGCCGATATAGCAGACTTCGTCGGATTCCTCCTCACTTGAGGGGTTTTTGATTGTGGGGACGCTCTTCCTTGCAGGCGCAAGCCCCTGCAGTTAATTACACTACCGCATCGCGGTAACAGCTTTCTCCTTCTCCAGATGGTTACTTCGTGTCATGGGTGTTTGTTTTGTGTTCGGTTGCCCGTGGATTGTATACGGAGACTAATTTGTGTTGTCGCCCGTAGGACGTAGATTAGTCCAAATCCATATTTTCTTAGATTTGGGTTTGGGGTTTTGGTTTAAGGATACGTTAGTCTCGTTTTTGGACTAAGATCAACTTAAACGTTTGTTAAGGACACATTAGTCTAATTTCCAGATTAAGATCAACATAACAGGATCATTTAGATCCAACAAAAGAGCATTTGGACTCTATTGTTTAGTTTAGAGACATTGCGGTCAATTTTCCAGTTTAGAGACATGGTGGTCCATGGAATGTAGGGCCGTCGGGACCCGTCACCTCTCTGACGACGTTGAAGGATTACAACGACAGATATCAGAGGAGTTCAGAGATGTACCCTCGAACCGGGTGTAAATTGATTGGGAGAGCGGTTGTGCTCAGTTCAATTTAAATTGAGGACTTATGGTCAGAATTGGGCTAAGTCCATTTGAAAATGTTCAACATTTTATTTATACTTGGCCTGTTAAGCCTTTGCTTGGGCTCTGCCCTTTTAAACAATGCATAACATTGGGCTTCTGTAATTAAATGCATAGCATTTATATTAGGCCTGTTAGGCCTTTTAATTGGGCTCTGCCCTTTTTTAATAATGCACAGCATTTAGTGGTCTGACAATGTGCCACGTGGCCTATCAGGCGCTTTGCGCCAATTAAAGAGCGTAAGGCGCTAGCGAATATGGAGGTGACACGTGTCGCGCTCTACTGAGCGCAAGTCTATTAGCGCAGTGCGTTGCGCTAGTGCGCTGCTGACACGTGTCGCGCTCTGGTGAGTTGCGCCAGTCCAAGAGCGCAGTGCGCTATTTTTAGGAGCGCAGTGCGCTATCTTTAGAAGCGCAAGGCGCAGATCATTCTGTGGTTGACACGTGGCGCGCTCTGGTGAGTTGCGCCATTCCAAGGAGCGCAGAGGCGCAAATCAAGAGTGCAAGGAACTGTTCAATAGCGCAGAGTGCATCTTGATCAAATTTAGATCGAAGAAAAGAATCTTCCTCGCTCTAAAGAGATTCTACCTCAGGATTCAAGAACCAATGGTTCTGATTCTCATTAAAAGGCATGCCTTTATATAGATCAAAAGATCTAATAATGAAGTAAATTACTTCTTTTATCTTGTATGATTGGATCTTTTTTGATCTTTTTCTTTTTATTGAAGATCTTGATCTTGTTCTTAGATCTTTGATATTTTTAGAAGAAATTCTTCTTTTTTGTGAGGTATTTTATCTCTGTTTTTTCAAGAATCAAAATCTTTACCTTGAAGAAGATGATCTTCTTTCTTCAAAGGCTTGCCTTTCAAAAATTTTCAGAGTTCTCCCCTTTTTCTATTTCTGTGTCCCTGAGACTTGGAGTTTAGAGGCCTTTATATAGGGCCAATTAGTTTGTTAGGTTAGTTACAGAGATCTTTCTCTGATTGATCTGGGGATATTTCCCCACCGTTGGATCTTTGATCCTAAGGCCTTTGTTTTACAGAAGACAATCTTCTTGGAAAGATCTTTCTAGAATTTTAATTCTGATTAATTAAATAATTTATTATTTAAATTTTAGTGCTGGCGTAGTTGGCGCAAGCGCACCTTCGCTTGACACGTGTCGCGCAGCGCAGAGCGCAGCGCAACTGCTCTAGCGCACCTGCGCTGATACGTGTCGCGCAGCGCAGAGCGCAAGTTATCTGAAGCGTTGCTTCCTTTATTTTTAAAATTTAAATTTTAAAACAGAGCCTTTCTCTGATTGGGGTGCGCTGCCTTGGGCGCAGCGCCCCTTGCGCTGGCGTGTCTGCTTTTGACACGTGGCGCTCTGTGCAGCGCAAGTGATCTGAAACGTTGCTTCACCTTTTGAATTTGAAATTCAAATAAAGCTTTTCTTTGATTAGGGAAAACAGGGTTACCAACCAAAGCCACGGCGGAAGCATCACCAGGAGAAGCGGCTTCCTCGCTCTCCCTCTTAGGAGTAGTTTCTATGCCTATGGCTTCGTCTCCTAATTCGACGAGGGCCGTCGTGACACTCGCGGTGCCCGCCGATACCAGGGAACCACAAGGGGAAAGAGCGGCGGTTTGGGCAATCCCAGACTCCCGAGAGAGAGAGAGAGAGTAGCCACTTCGGGCTCTGTGATTGCCATCGTCTCGCCTGCTATCTCATCTCCAGGACTTGGCCCTGCGGGATATGATGTATAAGAATTTGCAAATCGAGTTCTAATGAAAAAGACCGGGCATTATGTTACCTTGCGAAAGATTCTGGGTTGCTTCCCGAGCCGCGCTCGCAGCCTGTCTATGGGCGGTAGACAGGGCGGCTGGAGCACCTTCTGAAGGAATAGCGACAGATGGAGTGGTGCTTGAGCCTGCACCTACAGCCAAAACGGCATCGCGTTCCTCCGCTGCACGCTTCCTGCATTTCTTTTCGGTATGAGCAGTGAGAAGCGATCTCCTCAAGATCTCTGTCAAAGGGACGTCATCATCCAAACCAAGCTCTGCCTCTAGAGCCGTTACAGCGTCTGTCATCGGCTGCTTGAGCGAAGCCTCTTGCAGTAATGTTGGGGAAGCTGGGGCCATAATGGTTGGCTCTGGAAGCGTTGCTGCACCACCGCTTGGGATCGGCACCACGCTTGGAGTAACCTGAATTGAGGTAGCCCCTACAATAAGACAAAAGCAAGGGTCAGATCATGGATAAAGAAAGGAATAAAGACATAGTGAGCAGAATTTTACCAAGGCCCAAAGAAGCCTGGAGCCTCTCTTCCTCTTCAAATGTTTTGTGGGAAGCTGCGAGAGCCTCTTCGGTAGAGATACCTGTTAAAGAAGAAAGCGTCAGCAGAAGCATAATAAAAGAAGATAACCATGGAAGAATGTAAATGAAGTATATCTGACTTCGCGATAGTGATCTGTGCCGCTTCATCGCGAGCCAGTTGCTCGGAAACCGCGATGGCAGCCTCTAGATCGGTATCATCCGGCGCAATGAATAAACCCTCATTGGTCCCGTATTCGCTCAAGCCCTCGCTGTAAGGAGCATGTGGCTCCTGGCCGAGCACTACGTCGGTAGAAAATAGGGACTTCTTCTTCTTTTGTGAGCGAGCGCCGGTAGCCGATGACAGGAGTTTGCGCTTGGCGGGCAACTTTGGGCAACGAGTCCCGATCTCCGTACCCACGCCCAACTCAAGAGACGCTGCAGCTACCGTTTCTATAGGAACACGAGGTAGAAGCTTATCAGGAAAGGCGCGCGGGACCACAACCGCAGCAGCTTCTCTTAAGGAAGGATGAACGATGGTCTGTCGCTTCAATGGAACGACTGGATTACCAGCTGGGACAACACCTTTGCGATCGAGCAGTAACCGCTTTTCTTCCCTAATAATAGCACCCGTCGCATGCTGGTACCACGCCACATATGCGTTCAAGGCTTTCGGAACGCAGCTCGGCTCACTGATAAAAAAGTTAAACCCAGTGTTTAGCCGCATGAAATGGCACAGCGCGCTGCGGATACCCTCTTCCGTATCAACCGGCTCAGCTACAAAAGCCTCAAGCGGGACACCCTGATTGTAACTCGATTGTTGAGCGAAACGATGCGGGTTGTACCTCATGAACAGTGCCGAGTCGTTCTGCCTAAACACTAAAAAGCCCGACCTGATTGAATACAAATGTAGAATCTCTCGAGCCATCAAGGTAGAAGCCCCGTCTTTGAAGGTGTCGCGCAGCGGCTGCATCGTTTTTGTGGATTCCTTGCCGATAGTTAGGACCTTATCGACGAAGGTTATGCTATCTCCAACTGTACGTGGGCGAAAGACCAGACCCTGAGCCTCTCGCTGCGATGAATCTAAAGCAGAGGCGTCTACTAAGAACATAACCTGAGGGAAATTATAACTGTCGTAGAAACGAGGCCGTTTGTGGACTCCAAAAGCGCCGAGCACATGCAGCTCGATCCACAACGTAAAATAATGCAGCGGGAGATTTACGGGCTGTACCCCCGGCTGAGTGGTGTCTGCTGCTAAGCTGAGGCCATGATACAAGTGAGCCAGCCCAGCGACCCCGACGGCCACTCGCATCCCAATAACCATTCGGTGAGCCGGATAGAAGACGGATGGCGCGAGGGTGCATTAGGAGCACAAACCAGCTTAACCATAGGCCGAGAAACCCCAAAAAGAACGCCTCTTCGTCGATATCTGAAGCTGCGAGCTCTGCAAAGGAGACCACCGGCGTATCTGGGAGGAAGAAATTCCTTTGATCTGCCTCCGATGTTGGCTGGTTGTCCAAGACAAAACCAAAAGGCTCATCAAGCTTGGCGAATCTCGTGGCTTCTTTGGACAAGGCTTCCGGGCGAAGAAAGCGGGCGATGAAATCCGCAAAGCTGACTCCGTGCCCTCCGGATTCGAGAAACAGACTTTCGTAAATCTTCAACACCTTGATCATACCTAGGAATTGATGTTGAATGGCATTCTCCGGGGTAAGGCCCATCATCACTGATTTGGTGGCAAAGTTGTACTCGTCAGGAGGAAGTAGCTCCTCGTAATGTTCTCCCCTGACGGGTAATTCAGAGATCTCCGCGAACTCCTCTAAGGAGATTGAAACTTCCCGATCTGATAGAAGGAAGGTGTGAGTCGGGATATTCCATTGTTCCAAGAAAGCTTTGACCCAACATACAGGGGGCGTGGAAACTGGAAGAGAGACGCGTAAACTGCGGGGTTCAACCCGAGCATTAGGAGCAGTGATTTCTTGGCCGACAAGATGTATCGAGCCCACTGCAAGTACCCAGCTGAATGGCGAGGAGTCAAGCCTATCATATATGGCTGTCCCCAAGGGCGTGACTCGCCTTGGCATATGCGCCGCCCTAGAATATCTAAAGCCATCGGCGGCTGTATGGGTATCGAGGCCATAGAGGGCTGAAAGCGACCCTCCGAAGTCCAGTTGACCTCCTATACGGCATAATTCACTGGGGGTGAGTCGGCGTAGTGAATCGCTGAAATGGGCTCTGAAGGCACCGCACAAGAGAAGATGCGTCGACCCGGATGATTTGATTGTACCACAACCCCCATGGATGAAGAGATTTCTACTCCGGGTCGTGATCTTTAATGAGCGCGAATACTTCCCTATCCATGGGCGCGTCAGCAAATGCACTCTCCAAACGAACAAATGGGAAAGAAGTGTCAAAAGACATAGTACCTGTGCGAAAAAGAGCAAGGATGAGCTGTCAATGCTACAGTCCAAATTCTGACACTTGGTACTTTAAACTTATACCACACTGCAATGCAGTGGAAAGGGACCAAAGGGGACCCACAAAATCAAGATGACGGCTCATCATTGGTGAGACAATCACTCATTAAAGAAGAAATCCTAAAAAAGATCCCCATTTAATGAGAGACCCCTCGGGCCAAGGAGTTCAACTCTCTCGAGAGCAACGCTCTGCAAATAGAAATGACATCTGTCAACTGTAATCATGAAGGGAATAAAATTCCCCAAAATTTCTGTGAGAATGATGGAGTAAATCCATCAAAACCCTAAAAAAGCAAAGCTTTTTGCAGAGTAAAAACTCCAAGATTTTCAAGATCTGTGAATAAACTCTAAGAGTTCTTCGTGGAAGATGAACAGTGTTCTAATTCATGGGTTAAAATCACCCTAAAAAAATTATATCTTGAAGATCTATGATCTAAAGATGAGCACGGCTCTGTTAATGGGTAAAACCCTAAAATATTTTTTTAGATCTACGACCTGAGAAGAGCAAAGCTCTGTTAATAAGTTCAATCCTTACCAAATTTGGGCAGAGTTTTGACTCTAACAGTTTCTTAAGGTAGAGAGCTAAGCTCTGAAAGGGGGAGAATTATATTCTCAGGAGAAACAAGAAGAACAAAGCAAGAAGATAAACAGCAGTCATCTCAAGGGCCAAAGGCCCTATTTATAGGCGCTGGAAGTCGATCCAACTTCCAAGTTGATTTAACGGTGGAAAGGCTGCCACCGCTGCACTCACGTGTAAGCCACGTGAGCACAACAGTGGGGGGCATTTGTTTCCCCCAATCAGAGAGCAAAGCTCTATTCAAAATTTGAAATTTGAACTGAGGCAGCGCCTCACGTGCAAAGCACAAGAGTGCCAACGCCAAGAGCGCCAACGCCAAGAGCGCCAACGCTAAGAGTCAAAGACTTTAAGGAAGCGCCTCACATGCAAAGCACAAGAGCGTCAGCGCCAACGCCATGAGTCAAAGACTCTGAGGCAGCGCCTCACGTGAAAAGCATGAGAGCGCTCGCGCCAGCGCCAAGAGTCAAAGACTCTGAGGTAGCGCCTCACGTGCAAAGCACGAGAGCGCCAGCGCTAGAATTAAATGTTCTCCACCATTGGATCAAAGATCCAACGAAGATGATTAATCATCAAAATTATAGAACTAAATTCTGTTGAGGAAATACTCTCTAAATCTTTCCAAACAAGAAAGATTGCACTCTGTAAATCAGAGCACCGTTGGATCAAAAGATCCCATGATGATTAAAAATCATCAAGATACAGAATAAGTTCTGTATGGGAAACTATTTTCCCAATCTTGTTAATAACAAGAAAAATGTATTCTGTAAAATAGAAGTCCTTGGATCAAAGGTCCAACGGTGGATAAAATCTCTAAATCAATTAAAGATCTCTCAATGAGAGATCTCCTTAACTGATTCAACAGATCAGCCTCCCCTATATAAAGGACCCAAGACTTCAAGTCTTGAAGAGAGGAACCTCCCCATACGTTTCAAATCGAAAGAAGAAGAAGGAGAGGAACCTCCCCATAAGTTTCAAATCGAAAGAAGAAGAAGAGAGCAACCTCTCCATAAGTTTCAAATCGAAAGAAGAAGAAGAGAGGAACCTCCCCATAAGTTTGAAATTGAAAGAAGAAGGAGGAGAAACCTCCCCATAAGTTTCAAATCGAAAGAAGAAGAACAGAAGAACTCCCCCATAAGCTTCAGAGTTCAAGGCAAGGACGACCTCTCTTCAAGGTAGGGAAAAACAAAGAAGATCACAGCATCTCCTCATAAAAGAAGAACTTAGTTCTTAGATCCATGAGACAAAGTCTCTCATAAAGAAAAACAAAAGAGATCACAGCATCTCCTCATAAAAGAAGAACTTAGTTCTTAGATCCATGAGACAAAGTAACTTAGTTCTTAGATCCATGAGACAAAGTCTCTTATAAACGAGAATTTAATTCTCAAAGCACCGAACTGATCAGAATTGCCAAAAAATAATGTCTGGCGCTCTGCACAGAGCGCTCTACGTGCTCCTCATGTGGGCGCTATTTTATAAAAGAAGTGTTTTAGCACTCCAAGTCTAGCGTTCAGCGCCAAGCGCTCCACGTGCTCCTCACGTGGGCGTTATTTTATAAAAAGCGCCTTAGCACTCCAAGTCTGGCTCTCAGCGCCAAGCGCTCCACGTGCTCCTCACGTGGGCGCTATTTTATAAAAAGCGCCTTAGCACTTCAAGTCTGGCACTCAGCGCCGAGCGCTCCATGTTCCCCTCACGTGGGTGCTGATGACATAAAGAGCGCTCTGTAAATAGAGCTCAGCGCCATAAAGAGTGTTCAACACTCAATAAAAACAAAAAGAAAAAGGGATGTCAGAACCCAAATCTATACTCAGCATTATTGAACAAAAATGGACTGAGCCCAAACAAATATTCAACATTTTATTCAAAACTGAGTGGACTGAGTCCAAACAAATGTTCAACATTTTATTCAAAACTGAGTGGACCGAGTCCAAACAATTGTTCAACATTTTATTCAAAACTTAGTGAACTGAGCCCAAGTTGGCCACAAGTCCCCAATTCAGATCAACCAAGCCCAAGTGCTCACAATCTCTTTAATTGGACTTAGTCCCAAACAAGATCATCAAATCTTTGATGAATATTCACTGGTTCAAGGTTACATCTCTTCATACCTCTGATATATGTCGTTGTAATTCTTCAACGTCTTCAGAGAGATGGAGGGTCCCAATAACCAATAACTTTTGGCGCATCCCCAAACTGTTAAACCAAAACCGTATAGACTATGATGTCTTTAAACCCTACAGACTATAATGTCTTTAAGCACTACAGACTATGATGTCTTTAAACACGGACTATGATGTCTTTAAACCCTACAGACTATGATGTTTTTAAACATGGACTATGATGTCCTTAAACCCAATGGACCGCAATGTCCCTAAACTAAATTCTATGGACTATGATGTCCTTAAATATGGACTATGATGTCCTTAAACCCAATGGACCGTGACATCCTTAAACTAAAATGATAGAGCCTAAATGCTCTTTCGTTGGATCTAAATGATCCCAAAATCCCGTTGAGTAGATCTTAGTCTAAAATTAGACTAACGTATCCTCAACAAACATTTAAGTCGATCTTAATCTCAAACGAGACCAACGAGCCTTAAATCAACCAAACCCAAATCTAAGAAAATACGGATTTGGACTAATCCCCACCCTACGGGCGACAACATAAATTAGTCTCCGTATACAATCCACGAGCAACCAAAAATAAAACAAACACACACGACACAAAGTGAACATCTGGAGAAGAAAAAAGTGGTTACCGCGATGTGGTAGCGTAATTAAATGCAGGGGCTTGCGCCTGCAGGGAAGAGAGTCCCTACAATCAAAAAACCCTCGCAAACGAGGGAAAATCTGACGAAGTCTGCTACAACGGCCGCATCTGTCCAAACCTCCGATACACGGCGCCATAAATCAACTTGGCATCTTCGGAAAGGTGGACAGATAAAACCAAATAGCATATGCCCCCAAAATTCAGGCCGGACGTCCCAAACGTCTCGATCGCGTCTTTCAGCGGTGAACATTCACCATGATATACATATACATACAAATACTAGTATGTGTATAATCAAGTATATTAAAACTCGTATTTATAATAAATACGTATACCGTATTTCTACCAAAATACGAATACCGTTTTTGTACCGAATATACAAAATACGCGTATTCATATTTAGAAAGAAATACATGTATTTGTATTAAAGCACAAATACTCGTATTTATACAAATACACGTATTTGTATAAATACCGTATTCGTTTTAAAATACAAATACCCAAAAGAGAGCAATATAATACTAGCATCAAAACTGGCTGTCTTTCAAACCTACTAGTACAACTAAACCGTCTGATTAAAGCACGTGTATAAATACACGTGTTCAATCGAACACCCCTGCGTAAAACCTTACGCAAATTACATCGTTTCGCCTGAACCAAAAAACCCTCTGTATGGGACTCTAAAGACTCGACAATACGCTGGCGGTGGGTTTAAGCATAAGCACGTCAGTGGCACTAGTTGTACGTAACGGCTACCCAGGTATCTGTCGAAGAGAAGATCGACACAATAACTCGTCCGAAAACCCTACTGAGCCTATAAGTGATATTCTCCATACAGTTCAGTCTGTTCGTCTAAAAGTATCGCATATTGGGCCTAGGGGTGGTAAACGTCGGACCTCTAATAGCGTAATAAGTTGTGTCGATGTAGAGCCCAATACATCCTGAGAAACTACTGGTGTACCTAACAGTAAATCTCACTTGCCCTGACCAGGGACTTTGTGTATTGGCTAACCGTACACAGTGCAATATCAACTCCCAATACTGGGAAAACAAATCCCTTTTATCCTCTACTGCCTCCAAGTGCTTAGGGACTGCACCCAACTACTACCTGTTTGCACGACTCATTTGAGCCATGGTAGAGTAGTAATCTAAGTACAGTGGGACACACTCGAGACGAATAGTGATGTTAAGTCAACGGACTAACCTGTACTCATGTCACCGGGGAACTGCTAACCAACGATAGATATAAAACCAACCAGCAGTTCCCAGCGATTCCGTCCTGTGTAACTCATAACCCAATGAGAACCTGTATACTATCTTTGGTACCGTATACCAATGGCTGCGGGACAGGCTAGCTCCTCTGACGGGGATAAGAAACGTATACACTAGTCTACTCTGGAGTATCGATGCCCAGTCTCGATAATCCTACGACTAGGGACAAGTTTAAGGATATGCTTATAGACTATCAAGCTCCCACTGGTGTGACCGCCATCACAACGCTGGTAGTTAAGCAAAAATCCTAAGGGCTCTATCAACATGTATTAGCGATACATTAAAACACATACACATGTTAAGATAGACTCAAACCAGATAGCATACTATCATGTTGAGAAAGACTGTTATTTTATTTATATATATCCCAAGCTTCTAAAATGTAATATATAATCCAGTACTATACAATAATGGCCTCTAGAGCATATATCACTAACAAATACCATGCAGGATTTCCTAACTCGGTGGAGGCCAGCGGGGAGTGAGTTCGGCATCTAGAAATGGGATGCGGTCACTTGTTGAGACTATGGGAACTTATCGACTTGTTTTAAACTCTGGCTTTGTAATTGATTTTCAAAATGTATTTTATGTACCTTCATTTTCTAGAAATTTGATTTCTGTATCAAAACTAAGTCTTTGTGGTTATGTAATAAAGTTCAATACTAATGGATTTTATTTGTATAAAAATGATGTTTACATTGGTTTTGGAAAATTCACTGAAAATCTTTTCATGCTTGATTTAGACCCTATTTTTGAAAATAATTTGCTTTCACTAAATGTTGAAACTGTTGGCAACAAAAGATGTATAATTAAGGAAAATTTCTCTAAATTATGGCATAAGAGATTAGGCCATATTTCAGTTAACACAATAAAGAGATTGGTAAATGAAGGGATTCTTCATCATTTAGATTTTATTGATCTTGTTAGTAATATGTATGCCCTAGAGGCCATTACTGTACATGTGATATATATTGTAGTGGATGCTTGGACATATATAGGGAGGACTTTCTTGCTCGACATGATAGTATGCTATCTGGTTGTACTTTATCTTAACATGTACACTTACTGTCTCTCTATTACATGTTGATAAAACCCTTAGGATGATTACTTGACTACCAGGATTATGATGCAGATCATACTAGTGGGGGTAGTCGACAAGTACATCTTTTAAATGTTCCTAGTCGTTGGAGTATCGAGACAGGGCATCGGTACTCCGGAGTAGACTAGCGTATGCGCTTCTTGACCCATATGATGGGCGATGGATGATCCCATATCCATTGGTGTTTCACATCAGAGAAGGTATACGGGTGCTCAGTGGAGACTGGGTACACTGGACGGACTCGCCGAGAACTCCTAGATGGTATTATACCTATTGTCGGATAGCAGTTCTCTGGTGACACTGGTACATGTTAGTCTGTAAACCCGAGATCGTCATAGAGTCTTGTGTGATTCCCACCGTGCTTTTATTTCCACCTTACCACGGTCAAGAGATCATGCAAAACGGTGGCTTTTGGGTACAGTAACGAGTCACATGGAGGCAATGAGCAATAGGAGGGGTTTCGTCTCTCCCGGTATAGGGAGTTGATGTTGCGCTATGCTCGATTGGCCATAACAGGAAATCCCTAGGCAGGATTGCTGAGATTTATTGGTAAGTGTTACCAGTAGTTTCTCGAACCATTATGGACCTTGCATCTGCATGACTTATCAGGCTATTGGGGTCTGGCGTTATGCCACCCCCAGGCTGTGATATGCGACATATCAGACAAAGAGACCGGACTGTACGGTAGTGTTACTGATTAGATTGGTAGGAGTTATAGCAGGCTTGCTTGTTGATCTTCTGATCGCTCAATATCCGGGTGTCTGTTACGTTTAGCAGACCGCTTGCGGCTTGTGGGTGTTTGATACGATCATCACCTACTACTGGCGTATTGACGAGTCTTTAGAGTCCTACACAGAGGTTTTTTGGTTCATGCGAAACGGAGTAGGGGCACATATGTGATATGTGCAGGACCGAGATTAATACGAGTATGTGATGCCGTATTCTATTCTCGCGATATGTGATATCGGTCAGGTATATGTGATATAGCCGGGTTATTTGATCAAGTGTTGATTCGATAAGTTGATTCATTAGATATTAGTCGGTTATATGTATTATAGCCGGATTATTAAATCAAGAGTTGATTTAATAATTTAATGTATAATTATATATTTGATATATTAAATTACATTAACTAATATTAGCTCACTTAAGATTTCTTTTCTCACTTAATGATACATTGATATATATGTGATAAATGTTATATGTATTGTTTTCTTTTTGCATAAAATATATATGTGATATATATTGTTGTGTCATGCTAGGTTTCACATGCAACATATATGTATGAGACTCACACCATGCTAGGGTTAAGTTAGGGTTTTATTTGTTTTAAGTAATTCAAACATTTGGATAATGAGTCATGGTTGAAGCTTGGAGAAGCTTGTGGAAAACTTTGACTTAGTCCACTTGTTTGTCTAGCTTAAGATATTTTTCAACCCAACCCTTAACTCATAGCTATAGTTAAGTCTCTACAATGGTTAGTGGATGATATACACAAACCATGGTTGCATTTCTAACCTCATGAGTTCATTCATCTTCTTCTTCATCAAGTGAGAAAAGCTTGCTAGCTTTTTCAAAAGTGATGGAACCTTGTGAGAAAAATATATCTAAAGTGAGCCCACTTCCTACTTCATCATCCTCTACTACTTGCCATTTAGTTTAGGGTGTTTGCTTCACTAATCTACAAAATTAGTGAAGAGATAACATGAGCTAGTGTCTCCTCGACGTAGATCATCTTCGGCCTCGAAGACTTCGAAGCAAGCTTGTTCGTTTCTTCATGGGAGCCTTTCTAGAGTCCGGGGATCGTGATCGCAGCGAAGGGACTACTACACGGAGCTATTGAAGTGAAGGACTGGTCTACAAAGGTTGTATTCCTTGTTCACTTAGATGTAAAGAGTTTACATATCCTGTTTTAACCCTAATTCTCTAGTTCGATTACTTAGCGGGTTGGTTTAGCACCCCAAAATTTTCAATAGAGCATGTTTGATGCTTGCCAAAACCTTCACAAGGTGCTAAGCTAACCCTACAGATCTTGGTATTTGCGTGGATTGCATAAAGGGAAAGCAAACCAACAATACCAATAAAAGTTCTAAGAGGTGTACAGAATGTCTTGAAACTATTCATACAGACATATGGGGTCTTTCTCCGATCACTTGTCTAAATGGTCAGAAATATTTCATCTCATTTATTGATGATCATTCTAGGTTCATGTATCTATACCTCCTAAATGATAAGCCTGAAGTATTTGATACTTTTAAAATTTACAAAGCTGAGGTAGAGAAACAAAAGGACAAGAAGATAAAAATTGTAAGATCGGATAGGGGTGGAGAGTACTGTAGGGTTCCTAGGCACACTCAAGTGGTTCCACAAGGCATCAACCATGCCAAATTACAACTTTCCGGTACCGAGAAACCCTAAACTAGATCGTTAACTAGAGTTTAGGCGAAACGAAATGAAAGTAAATCACATTTACACTAAGTGAACGGAAATACAACCTTTGTAGATCCGGTCCTCCACCTCCATAGCTCCGAGATGACGTCCCTCTGCTGTACCTATCGGAATCCGGACTCTGGCGATGGTTTCGTCGGAGAAATGATCGGGCTAGGTCGTCGACTTCGATGTCGAAGATGATCTACGTCGAGGCAACTCAAGATCAAGCTCCAACTTCACCAAGTCATGAAACTTGTGAAGAAAACACCCTATACTACTTGGCAAGTGGTAGAGGATGAAGAAATAGGAAGTGGGTTCACTTTAGAATTGGATTTCTCACTCTTTTTCTCATGTTGCCATTAATGGTAGCAAGCTTTCTTCTTGTTGAAGAAGAAGAAGAAGAAGAAAAATAATATGATAAGAATATTGAAAAAATGAAAATAATGTGATTCTTATCATAATGCAACCTTGGGTTAGTTTAACAAGTGTAGAGAATAAACTAGGGTTTAGTTGAATGGTTAGGGTTAAGAAAAAAAAAACAAAATGGTCAAAGCTTTCAAAGCTTCATGAAGTTTCAAGAATGAAACAAATTAAGCCACCATTTTATTCTTGCCAAAATAAAAAAATAAATAAATAAAATGAATAAGTGAATAATTCAAAACCCTAACCATTCACTTAACCATGGTTTAAAGTAAACATACACCCAAGCTTCCATGTATCATCAAACATGATACAATCTAGTGCACAAAAATATATCACATATACTACTTGTGCACATCAAGTGAGAAAATCCATCTTAAGTAAACAAATACTAGTTAATGTAAAGTAATATATCAAATATATAATTATACATTAAATCATTAAATCAACACTTGATTTAATGATCCGGTCATATCGCATATAACAGACTAATATCAAGTGTATCAATATATCGAATCAACACTTGATTCGGTAACCCGGCTATATCACATATAACCTGCCGATGATACAAATTGCGAGAATAGAATCCAGTATCACATACTGGTATTATTCTCGGTCCCGCACATATCTCATATGCGCTCCTATTTCGTTTCGCTTGAGCCAGGAAACCTTTGTGTAGGACTCTAAAGACTCGTCAATACGCCGGCAGCAGGTGATGATCATATCAAACACCCACAAGCCGCAAGCGGTCTGCTAAACGTAACGGCCACCCGGGTATTGAGCGATCAGAAGATCGACAAGCAAGCCCGCTCATACTCCTGTGAATCCAACCAGTAACACTTACCGTACAGTCCGGTCTCGTCGTCTGATATGTCGCATATCTCGCCTAGGGGTGGTAAACATCAGAACCCAATAGCTCGATAAGTCATGTCGATATGAGGTCTATAACAGTTCGAGAAACTACAGGTAACACTTACCAGTAAATCTCAGCAACCCTGGCCAGGGATTTCCGGTTATAGCCAATCGAACATAGAGCAACATCAACTCCCTATACCGGGAGAGACGAATCCCCTCCTATCGCTCATTGCCTCCATGTGATTCGGGACTGTACCCAAAAACCACCGTTTTGCACGCCCTCTTGGACGTGGTAAGGTGGAAATCAAAGCACGGTAGGAACCACACAAGACTCTATGACGATCTCGGGTCAACAGACTACTCTGTACCAGTGTCACCAGAGAACTGCCATCTAACGTAAGGTATAATACCATCTGGGAGTTCTCGGCGAGTCCGTCCAGTGTACCCAGTCTCCACTGAGCACCCGTATATCATCTTTGATGTCAAACACCAATGGATATGGGATCATCCATCGCCCATCTGTATGGGTCGAGAAGGTATACGCTAATCTACTCTGGTATATCGATACCCTGTCTTGATACACCCACGACTAGGGACCTTGAAGGATGTACTTATGGACTACCATGTCCCCACTAGTATGATCCGCATCATAGTCCAGGTAGTCAAGTACACATCCTAAGGGCTTTACCAACATGTAACAGAGAGACAATCAGTGTATACGTTAAGGTAAAGAGCAACCAGATAGCATACTATCATGTCGAGCAAGAAAGTCCTCCCTATATATGTCCAAGCATCCACTACAATATACATCCTATGTATAGTAATGGCCTCTAGGGCATGCATATAACTAACAATCTCCCACTTGCAATAGGGCCATCTGATAGCAGTGGTTGTAGTATCTCATACTCAACCATCCCATAAAAGTCTCTCTCTGGGAAAAGGCCTTTGTGAGTGGATCCGCCGTGTTGTCCTCTGAGTCTACTCTCCTAACCTCGATCACCCTGGAGATCAACCATCTCCATGATCAGATGATACTGCCTTAGAATATGTCTGGATCACTGATGGGATGGACGTTCCTTGGCATAAGCCACAACTCCATTGTCACACAATGGGAGGAACTAAGTTCATCTCATGAACCAATATACACCCAGACTGCCTCTTTGGTAGCATCTTAAGTAGTGATGTATCTTGCCTTTAATCGTCTAGTATGCCACGGTATCTAGCTTGGAACTCTTCCAACATACCGTCCATTTACTGAGGGTAAAGACAATGCCTGTGACTGACATTCAGTCGTCCTTATCACTCTGGAACTTTTCCAGTGATTCTCCCCTGGATCAATTGATACCATCTCACTTCAACTAGTGAGAATCCTAACATCCATTTAGATCTATCTCATAGATCCAAAACCCAGGATTTAGTAGGTATCACTTTGATCCTATATGGAGAATCATTGTGATAAGCGGAGATTGACCGAGCGCAGCATAGGAAACTTCTTTCTTATCAAGAGTATGTCATCCACGTACTCTACGAGGATCTCCACCATACTCCCTACTACCTTTTTGTATATACAAGGTTCATCTACCATTTTGATGAAGTCAAACTATTTGACTACTACATCAAAACAGATGTTCCAACTCCGCGATGCCTGATTTATCCTATAAAGCATCTTGTACACGTTTCCGCTGCTCCCACTGTTTACGAAGCCCTCTGGCTGTGTACTTATAGACGCCCTCTTCTAAAACATCATTTAGAAAAGCTGTCATGACACCCAACCACCAGATATCGTAGTCATGGTATGTATCCGTGGCAAGTAGGATCTGGATGGACTTAAGCATAGGCCCCAGAAAAGGTTTCATCATTATCCACGCCTGGTTGATGACGAAAACCTTTAACAAGTCTAGCTTTGAAAGTCTCAACTTTTTCATCTACACCAAGTAATCTTCTCAAGATATACTTGCTCCTGATGGGGATTTAACCCTTCAGATATAGCAACCAAAGTCCATACTTTGTTGGTGTACATGGATTCCATCTCAGATCGCTAAGCATCCAGCCATTCTTACAGAGTCACTACTCTCGATGGCCTGCTCGAAACTAGTTGGGTCATCATCTCATGATGCAATCCTCGCTCCCACTGTCATAGAGAAACAGAAGTATCTCTCAGGTGGGTGAGAAACCCTATTAGATCGGCGGAAAGGCTGAGGTTCGTTGGTATCTACTGAATCCTTTGGTTCTACCAAATCATCTGTTGTAGTTTGTATAGCTGGAACCTTTCCAGTTCTACTTGACTGACCTTGCCTCGAGCTTGTCCGGATTTTGCTTTTAGACATAGGCCGGACAACCCCAAATCTTAACTAGCTTAAGACATGGGCTCTTCCCATACCATATCTCATATGGAGTGGTAGGCTGTGATCTGATTCGAACCTAATTCAACAGGTATGCAGCTTCTCAAGTGTATAACCCCAAAAAGGAAACAGGTAACTCAGTAGTACTCATCATAGAGCGCACCATATCTAATATGGTGCGATTGCTCCGCCCCGATACACCGTTGTGCTCTGGTGTATTCAGAGGAGTAACACCGAGAGAGAATCTCATTCTCCTTTAGAACAGTCCAAGACTTCCATGCACAAGTATACTCCTCCCTGATCTTATCATAGGACATAATACTTATACCCGTATTGGTTCTCTACTTCTAACTTATATTCTGTGAATATCTCAAAAGTTTCGGACTTGTGTTTCAACAGAAACATATGACTGAATCTTGAGAGATCATCAGAGAATGTAACGAAGTACAAAGAACCGGTCCTGGCATGTGTAGACGGGGGACCTTACATACATCAACATGTATCAATCCCAAGAGTTTACTAACTCTTTCTCTGTTACCAATAAACAGAGCTGTGGTCATCTTATCTCTGTGACATGACTGGCAAGTTTCATAAGATGTAAATTCAAACTAATTTAAATATGCATCTATATGTAACTTCAGCTAGTCGGGTCGCATTGATATGACCTAGTCTACAATACCTCAAGAAGGATTCGTTCAGTTCTGAACTCTTCCTCTTGTGTGTATTCTGTATACTAAGAACTGTAGTTTGATTTAGAACATCAATACTTTTAGATAACGTGCCTGAACCGATCAACTTTTGATATAGGAAATGTTCAAAACATTATCCAACAATACAAAATTTTATCATTTCTTTACTAATAAAGAGACTGATATGATTTTGTATTTCAGGTTCGGTATCTAATAACATTCGTTTAGAATCAATGTATTTGGAATACAGGATGACAGTGACCAACAGACTTGGCTGCAACACTTGCACCATTTTCTGTCTCATGAAACTTATCACCCGTTCTCAGTTCTCCACCTTTCTGTAGCCCTATGTAACAGATTATATATCTGGGATCCTTATCCGGTATCAAATATCTAGGACGTAGAGGATACAGAGAAACGGTTCTTTGTAATGAACACACCCGAAGGAGATGCATCATATGCACTTTCTTCATTTGGGCGGCATAGGAATTCAGGTATTCCCCTAATTCCTGCTCTGTCTTATAATAATTATAAGTTAGAGCGGGACCAACGTTCCCCAGCTCAGTATAACAAGCGGGTTCGGTCAATAAATCCAATTTATTATGGCGTGACATGGTCGCTACCTGGAGAGAGAGAGAAGAAAACACTCAGCGTATGCTCTTGCAAGATCAGATTGGTTATTATTTTATCTAATCAGGATGGCTCCCACTGTTTTTTATCAAATCTTCCTTCAAACCCTAAAAGGAAAGACTAGCCGGGATTAATTACACACTAAAAGTTCGCCAATCTTTCAGCCAGGCCAGTGTCGGAACTTTGAGGGAGGTTCCCCGTGCTTTCGCACGGACCTAATTAATGTAAACCTCGTTTTCCCAGAGGCGTAACCCCGTTGACACCTTTCTAGACACCTACTTGATCGGCTAATTGTAATGTGTAAAACTCTCCCAGGAGTAACAATTACTCGCAGCGGGTATCGGGATCCAACTATCTCATAGAAGGTATGCAATCTCATTGCAAATTTCAACACTTGAAATTCCCGATAATTTTGCCCCTAACGTCCTATGACCTTGACGCAGGCCAACAAACCATAGTGCGCTAGTCAAGTTCAACCCATCATTTCCTGATTGAATTAAACCCACCCGCACGATCCTTGACGCAGGCCAACAAAGTTGCACGACTACCCTAATCCAATCTGCATCATATGCATAAGCAGATAAATACTAGTTAGCTACCGCACACTACGCCTTGACACAGGCCAACAAACGTAGCACGAATACTAACTACCACTTATCTGAAATGACGGAGGGCTACGACAGGTTTTTCTGAAAACCTATTGCGTAATGAACTTGATATCGTTGTAGAATCAAATGATTTTAAAATTGAGTGTTTTTTAGGCTTTTCTAGTTTTGCTAAAGGGGTCACTCCCGGTGAAGGGATCGTCGGCCTTTTCCTCGTCGAATGAGGTGCGGGATATATCATATATATCACTGTGCAAAGCAGAAACTATAGAAGCTATCAAAAGACAAACCGAGAATTGTAATATCTTCCAGTTATTGCTAAAGGAATCACACCCGGTGAAGGGATCTCAGTTCTTTCCTTATCGAATAAGGTGCAGGATGTTCTACAAGGAACACCGCGATGCAAAGCAAGAACTGTAGCTACCTGTTTTTGAAAATTCGATTCCACAACATCTTAGGTTTCTTTTCTTTCATTAATCACATTAATGAAGTCTCATCATTTAAGTTACCTAAACATCACAGATAAATACAACGCACACTTATGCCATCCGCATTCACCTCGATGTCCCCTCGTGCACCGTTAGGTTAGGTAACTAATGGCAGAGCGGGGCAGGGCTAGCGCGGGTGTAAAACATAAGTAACGTCTATATAATATATCATATATACAATATACAATATTTATCACAGAACATATCAAATGATCACATCACAGATATCGCAGCAGAAGAAACATATGAAATATTGGATATACTAGAACGTCCGTGTTTTCAATACGAGCCAGTATAAAACACGGATTCCACGGTCGCGATGAATAGCCAAACCCACACCCCTAGACCCCTACGAGAGCGGCAAGCAACCCTACCAATTCTAGAGTTAGGAGACCCGGACTCGACTCCTCGAGTTGGTCTCCCACTGGACCCTAGAACCCGGTTACTTGTGCTCCCCTCCTTGGGTCTATCCTAATGCGGAAAATTAAATTATATACAAATGGTGACAACATCCGCAACCTGGAAGTGCCCCAATAAAAGAATATTACATACAAGTTTTTACGTGAATGAAAATGAAAAAACACTCATCTCACATAAAAACCCCCGGCTATTCAAACACGACGATCCAATATAACATATCCAGCAACACATAACATCACATGTCATAAACGTAAGTAAACATGCGTATCCCAATTGTCGTTGACATATAGCAACGAAACCGGCGATATTACATATTACACTTACGGTCACAGAAAAGAAAGTGTAAAACTACAACAGTTGGAATCCGCAACCTACTTAGACATCGCATGCCTAACCAAATGAATTACTTAGACATCGCATGCCTAACAATTATAAACCCCGCATTTTAGTCTCTATATCGAAAACACTTTTCAATATCTAGTCGGGCAATTCAACAAGATTCCCGAAAAACTGATCGAATGCTCGTCGCAAACTTTAGTAGACGGCCGCACCCCCGATGCCGTCGACGAAGTGCACCAAGGCGGAACTGTAGGGTTCCTAGGCACTCTTGTGAAGGTTCATAAGGCATCAAACATGCCCGGATAAAATTTTAGACGTGCCGAACAACCCAAAGACGGGATCTTTGCTAGATAATTAGGGTTTAGCATGCAAGATAACAACTTTTTATCTAAGTGTGAGGGATTACAACCTTTGTAGTCCGCTCCTTCGCTTCACAAGCTCCGAGTAGAAGTCCCTTTGCCGCGGTCCATGATCTCCCGGACTCAAGAGAGGTTCCACGACTCGAACGGTCGATGCTAGCTTGAAGTGTTCCGTATCTCCGATGATCTACGTCGAAGTTGCAAAAACCCAAGCTTTCTCACTCTATAGAGATGAACACCCTAATCTCATGGGCTAGATGAGATGAGGATGATGGAGTAGTATTTATGCTTTCTTTTTATTCACTTTCTCACAAGAAATCATCACACAAGAATTAACTAGTAAGCATTTTCTTTTGGAACTCAAGAGAGAAGAAGATGATAATGGAAAAGATAATCCTTTTGTGATGAATAGAAAAGAAATGTATATGATTGATTATAGAACCATGGTCAAGGATGATAGGCTAAGAGTTTGTAGAGAATAAACTAGGGTTAGGGTTTGGTTAGGTTAGAAATGAGTCATGGAAAAATATCAACCATAATATCTTAACCAAGACAAAAGCAAAGATTCTAGAATGAACAAGAAGAAGCTAACCCTAATCAAACCCTAATCCTATTTAATCATCCTTAAACATGTTTAATAATAAATCATATCATGTCACAATAATATATATCACATATATATTATATATTTGCAACAAACGAAAATAATACATTTAACATATATCGCATATATATCAATGTATTAATCCAGTGAGAAAATGAAATAATAAAGTGAGCCAATATTAGATAATGTAATACAATATATCATATATATTATTATACATTAAATCATCGAATCAACACTTGATCCAACGATCCGGCTATATCGAATATAACTGGCTAATATATCATGTACCGATTCATCGAATCAACACTTGATCCGATGTCCCGATTAATATCAAAATATCTCGAGAATATAATACGGTATCTCATATCGCATTATCCTCGGTCCTGCACATATCACATATGTACAGCTACTCCATTTCGCCTGAGCCAAGAAACCTCTGTGTAGGACTCTAAAGAATCGTCAATACGCCGGTAGCAGGTGATGATCATATCAAACACCCACAAGCTGCAAGCGGTTAGCTAAACGTAACAGCCACCCAGGTATTGAGCGATCAGAAGATCAACAAGCTAGCCTGTGCGTTCTCCTGTAAATCCAATCAGTAACACTCCCGTACAGTCCGATCTATTCGTCTGATATGTCGCATATCAAGTCTAGGGGTGGTAAACGTCAGACCCCAGTAACCGATAAGTCGTGTCGATGTGAGGCTCATAACAGGTCGAGAAACTACCAGTAACACTTACCAGTAAATCTCTATATCAGCCCTGGCCAGGGACTTCCAGTTATAGCCAATCGAACACAGCACAACATCAACTCCCTATACCGGGAGAGACGAATCCCCTCCTATCGCTCATTGTCTCCATGTGATTCGGGACTATACCCAAAAGCCACCGTTTTGCACGCCCTCTTGGACGTGGTAAGGTAGAAATCAAAGCACAGTGGGAATCACACAAGACTCTATGACGATCTCGGGTCTTCAGACTACCCTGTACCAGTGTCACCTGAGAACTGCCATCTGACGTGTGGTATGTCACCAACTGGGAGTTCTCGGCGAGTCCGTCCAGTGTACCCAGTCTCCACTGAGAACCCGTACATCATCCTTGATGTCAAACACCGATGGATATGGGATCATCCATCGCCCATCATATGGGTCAAGATGCGTATACGCTAGTCTACTCTGGTGTATCGATGCCCTGTCTCGATATACCCTCGACTAGGAACATTTATAGGATATACTCATCGACTACCGTGGCCCCACTAGTATGATCTCATCATAATCCCAGTAGTCTAGTACAGATCCTAAGGGCTTTATCAACATGTGAGAGAAAGATAGTAAACCAATACAAGTCAACATGTTAAGATAAAGTTAAACCAAATAGCATACTATCATGACGAGCAAGAAAGTTCTCTCTGTATATATCCAAGCATCCATTATAATATACATCAAATGTACAACAATGGCCTCTAGGGCATATACATAACTAACAATCTCCCACTTACACTAAGGCCATCTGCTGTAGTATCTCATACCTAGCATCCCGAATAATCTCTCAAACTGTATCTGGGGAATGGCCTTTGTGAGTGGATCCGCAGTGTTGTCCTTCGTATCTACTCTCCTGACCTCGATCTCCCGGCGATCAACTATCTCCCTGATCAGGTGATACCGCCTCAGAATATGTCTGGATTTCTGATGGGATCTGGGTTCCTTGGCCAAAGCCACAGCTCCATTGTTATCGCAATACAGAGGTATTGGATGTTCAATGGATGGAACCACACCAAGTTCAGTGATGAACTTTTTCATCCAGACAGCCTCTTTGGCAGCATCGTTGGCAGCGATGTATTCAGCCTCCATCGTTGAGTCTGCAACGGTATCTTGTTTGGAACTCTTCCAACATACCGCCCCTCCATTGAGGGTAAAGACAAATCCCGATTGCGACTTTGAGTCGTCCTTATCACTTTGGAAGCTGGAATCGGTAAAGGACTCCACTCGGAGTTCTCCGCTACCATACACCAAGAACATATCTCTAGTCCTTCGCAAGTACTTGAGAATGTTCTTCACAACCGTCCAGTGACTCTCTCAAGGATCTGCTTGATACCGACTCACTACACTTAGTGAGTATGCTATATCGGGTCTGGTACATAGCATCGCATACATGATAGAGCCTACTGCCGAAGCATAGGGTATCCCTTGCATGCGAGCTCTCTCTAAATCAGTCTTGGGAGACATCTCTTTGGAGAGAGTGAGTCCAGAGATCGTGGGTTGGTTCCCACGCTTGGATTCTTCCATACTAAACCTCTTTAGTATGGTGTCAATGTACCTGGATTGGGACAATCCCAGTATCCGTTTGGATCTATCTCTATAGATCCTAATCCCCAATATGCATGAGGCATCACCTAGATCTTTCATTGAGAATCTTTATGATAAGAAGAGCTTGACTGATTGCAGCATAGGAATATCATTTCCTATCAAGAGTATGTCATCTACGTACAATACGAGGAAGACAACTTTACTCTCTGCCACCTTTTTATAGATACAAGGTTCATCTATATTTTTGATGAAGTCAAACTCTTTGACTACTACATCAAAACAGATGTTCCAACTCCGCGATGCTTGCTTTAACCCATAAATGGATTTAAGCAGCTTGCACACCTTTCCGCTGCTCCCACTATCTACGAAACCCTCTGGCTGAGTCATGTACACGCACTCTTCTAAGTCACCATTTAGAAAGGCGGTCTTAACATCCATTTGCCAGATTTCGTAGTCATGGTATGCAGCAATGGCAAGTAAGATCCGGATGGACTTAAGCATAGCCACTGGAGAAAAGGTTTCGTCATAATCCACACCTGGTCGTTGACGAAATCCCTTTGCTACAAGTCTAGTTTTGAAAGTCTCAACTTTTCCATCTACACCAAATTTCTTTTTAAAAATCCACTTGCTCCCAATGGGTTTTACCCCTTCAGGTGCATTTTCCAAAATCCATACTTTATTAGTGTACATGGATTCCATCTCAGATCGCATTGCATCCAGCCATTTCACAGAGTCACCACTCGTGATGGCCTGCTCGAAACTAGTCGGGTCATCATCTTCCATGATGCAATCCTCGCTTCCACCATCAAAGAGAAAACCGTAGTATCTCTCAGGTGGACGAGAAACCCTACTAGATCGGCGGAGAGGCTGGGGTTCGTCGGGTACTACCGAATCTTCTGGTTCCACTAAATCTTCAGTTATAGTTTGTGTTTCTGGAACTTCTTCCAGTTCTACCTCAGAGCCACTAATCTCTTTTGCAAGAAATTCCTTTTCTAAAAAGGTGGCATGTTGAGCAATAAACACTTTTTGTTGTTCACTGTGGTAGAAAAAATATCCATTTGAATGTTTAGGATATCCCACAAACTTACATAGAACTGACCGTGCCTCGAGTTTGTCTGGATTCTGCCTTTTGACATAGGCCAGACAACCCCATATCTTAACTCTTTAAGACATGGTCTCTTCCCACTCCATATCTCATATGGTGTGGTAGGTACAGATTTAGTTGGAACTTGATTCAATAGGTATGCTGCTGTCTCAAGCGCATACCCCCAGAAGGAAATAGGTAACTCGGCTGTACTCATCATAGAGCGCACCATATCTAATAGGGTGCGATTCCTCCGCTCCGATACACCATTGTGCTGTGGCGTATAAGGAGGAGTAAGCTGAGAGAGAATCCCATTCTCTTTTAGATATTCTAGGAACTCATTGCTTAAGTATTCTCCTCCTCGATCAGATCGAAAGATCTTAATACTTTTACCCGTTTGTTTCTCTACTTCGTGCTTATATTCTCTGAATTTCTCAAAAGCTTCAGACTTTTGTTTCATCAGGAACACATGTCCGAATCTAGAGAGATCGTCAGTGAATGTAATGAAGTAGGAAGAACCGTTCCTGGCATGCGTAGACATGGGACCGCATACATCACTATGTACCAGTTCTAAGAGTTCGGTAACTCTTTCTCCGTGTCCACTAAACGGAGCTTTGGTCATTTTTCCTTTGAGACATGAATGGCAAGTATCATAAGATGATAATTCGAACGGATTCAAATAACCATCCTTATGTAACTTAGCAAGTCGTGTTGCATTGATATGACCAAGTCTACAATGCCACAAGAAGGATTCGTTCATTTCTGAACTTTTCCTCTTGTGTGTGTTTTGTATATTGAGGACTGTATTCTGATTTAGAATGAATATGCCATTATGTAACGAGCCTGATGCAATCAACTTTTGATCTAGGAATATGTTCATAACATTATCCTTTACTACAAAATTATATCCTTCTTTATTTAATAAAGAAACTGATATAATGTTGCACATCATGTTCGATATATAATAGCACTCATTTAGAATCAGTGTATTACGACTTGGCAATACAAGGTGATATTCGCCAACTGCTTTGGCTGCAATACTTGCACCGTTTCCTACTTGAACGGAATGATCACCTTTTCCCAGTTCTCTACCTTTACATAGCCCATGTAACAATTTACATATATGGGATCCTGATCCGGTATCCAATACCCAGGACGTAGGGTGAACTGAGAAATAGTTCTCAATAACTAACACACCTGAAGAAGATGCATCAATATGCATGTTCTTTTGGGCGGCTTGAGAATCTAGATATTCTACTATTCCCTGTTCAGTCTTATAACTCTTATAAGAAAGAACGGGTCCAACGTTCCCCTGCTCAGTATAATAAGCGGGTTCAGTCAATACATCTATATTATTATCTTGATTATGGCCTGACATGGTCGCTACTTGGAGAGAGAGAGAAGAAAACACTTTAGCGTATGCTCTTGCAAGATTAGATTGGTTATTATCTTATCTAATCAGGATGTCTCCCACTGTTTTTATCAAATCTACCTTCAAACCCTAAAAGGTAAGATTAGCCGGGATTAATTACACCCTACAATTTCATCAATTTTTCAGCCAGATCAGTGTCGGTACTTTGAGGGAGGTTCCCCGTGCTTTCGCACGGACCTAATTAAAGTAAACCTCATTTTCCCATAGGCGTAACCTCGTTAACACTTTTCTAGACACCTACTTGATCGACTAATTGTCCTGTGTAAAACTCTCCCAGGAGTAACTCTTACTCGCAGTGGGTATCGGGATCCAACTATCTCATAGAAGGTATGCAATCTCATTGCAAATTTCAACTCTTGAAATTCCCGGTAATATTTTGCCCCTAGTGTGCCATGACCTTGACAGAGGTCAACAAACCATAGTGCACTAGTCAAGTTCAACCCGTCATTTCTTGATTGAATCAAACCCACTCGCACGACCCTTGACAGAGGTCAACAAGGTCGTATGACTACCCTAATCCAATCACATCACATGCTTTACAGATAATTACTAGTTAGCTACCGCATACTACGCCTTGACAGAGGTCAACAAACGCAGCACGAATACTAAATAGTCTTTATCTGAAATGACGGAGGGCTACGACAGGTTTTTCTGAAAACCTATTGCGTAATGAACTTGATATCGTCGTAGAATCAAGTGAAATTTTGAAATGGAGTGTTTTTTAGGCTTTCATTAGTTTTGCTAAAGAGGTCACTCCCGGTGAAGGGATCTCGGCTCTTTCCTCATCGAATAAGGTGCAGGACATATCATATATATCACTGTGCAAAGCAAAACCCTAAAAGCAATCAAAAGACAAACCGAGTTTTGTAGCATCTGCCAGTTTCGCTAAAGAGGTCACTCCCGGTGAAGGGATCTCGGCTCTTTCCCCATCGAATAAGGTGCAGGATATATCATATATATCACTGTGCAAAGCAAACCTGTAGCTACCCTTTTTATAAAGTTTTGATTCTACAACATCTTTAGGTTTCTTTTCTTTTTATTAATCTCATTAATAAAATCCCATCAGCTTGTGCTTCCTAAGCATCACAGATAAATACGACGTACACTTATGCCATCTGCATTCGCCTCGATGTCCCCTCGTGCACCGTTAGGTTAGGTAACTAACGACAGAGCAGGGCAGGGCTAGTGCGGGTGTAAAACATAAGTAACATCTATATAATATATCATATATACTATATACTGTATCCATCACAACATATCAAATGATCACATCACAGATATCGCAGCAGAAACATAGATATAATGTGGGATATACTAGGACGTCCGTATTTAGTACTTAGCCAATAATAGAAAATACGGATTCCACAGTCGCGATGAATAGCCAAGCCCACACCCTGGACCCCTATGAGAGCGGCAAGCGACCCTACCAATTTTGGAGTTTAGGAGACCCGGTCTCGACTCCTCGAGATAGCCTCCCACTGAACCCCAGAACCCGGTCACCTGTGCTCCCCTCCTTGGGTCCATCCTAATGCGGAAAAGTAAATAATATACAACACTGGTGGCATCAACCTCAACCTGGAAGTGCCCCAAATAAAAGAATATTACATTACATTTGAATTTACATGAATGAAAATATAAAACTCTCATCTCACATAAAACCCCCGGCTATTCATATCGCGACAATCCTGCACATCATATCTCAGCAACACATAATATCACATATCATCAATGTAAGTAAGTATGCATACACCGATCGTCGCCGATGTATAGCAACGAAGACCGGCAATACAACTACATACTACACTTACGGTCACAAAAAGAAAGTGTAAAACTACAATATTTGGAATCCACAATCACTTTAGACATCGTAAATCCGAAATATCACATACTTCGCATTTCATGCCTAACTCTATGAATTCCACATATTGTATCACATTCCAGATAAATAGACAGTATTAAACTTTTCGAACAGATAATCAAATACCCAAAATTTCCCAAAGTGCTCAACACTTGAGCGGAGTTCAAATAATCCCAGAATATGTCATAGTACCAGTGATCCAGCCGTAGAAGGGTCAAGCCAACGCCTCACATGTGGCACGCCGTACTGCCCCAAACCCGAAGGTTCAAAAGGCAGTTCAAGACGGTTACATAATCGAGTTAAGGTTTGTTGTCTTCTAGAGGGTCCACCGCTTAACTTGTACAATTTTTCTGAAAGATTTAAACCCAATAAAAATTCAACACTTGAAAGTTTGCCATACCGGGATAAAGTGGGTTAATGATATCCGTTCAAATAGTTTAACAGTTTCTAAATATCCGGAAAATAAAAACGAATTTAAATATTCCGATCGAATCTACGATTACAAAACAAACCCCAGAATACTCAACACTTGAGTCAAAATAAAAATACCCATAAAATATATATCACAGAAATATTAATTACTGTGCAAAAATGATTCCTTGATCTCTTCATACTGCAGCGGTTCCGCAGCCCAAGAAAGGTACGGCCGCGGTTCCGCGGCCGTTTGTACGGATCAGGGGATAATTTTTTCTTTGCTGTATTTTTCAGGTATTTTTAATTCAGAAAAATCCCAGATTTTAAAAAATATCCAGAAAGGGGGTTATTTTCGTTGGTTCGGATTCGATCGGAGTTTAAACTTCGTTAACACATCGCCTAATGCTCTAGCTAGGCTCTGATACCACTGTAGGGTTCCTAGGCACTCTTGTGAAGGTTCATAAGGCATCAAACATGCCCGGATAAAATTTTAGACGTGCCGAACAACCCAAAGACGGGATCTTTGCTAGATAATTAGGGTTTAGCATGTAAGATAACAACTTTTTATCTAAGTGTGAGGGATTACAACCTTTGTAGTCCGCTCCTTCGCTTCACAAGCTCCGAGTAGAAGTCCCTTTGCCGCGATCCATGATCTCCCGGACTCAAGAGAGGCTCCATGACTCGAACGGTCCATACTAGCTTAAAGTGTTCCGTATCTCCGATGATCTACGTCGAAATTGCAAAAACCCAAGCTTTCTCACTCTATAGAGATGAACACCCTAATCTCATGGGCTAGATGAGATGAGGATGATGGAGCAGTATTTATGCTTTCTTTTTATTCACTTTCTCACAAGAAATCATCACACAAGAATTAACTAGTAAGCATTTTCTTTTGGAACTCAAGAGAGAAGAAGATGATAATGGAAAAGATAATCCTTTTGTGATGAATAGAAAAGAAATGTATATGATTGATTATAGAACCATGGTCAAGGATGATAGGCTAAGAGTTTGTAGAGAATAAACTAGGGTTAGGGTTTGGTTAGGTTAGAAATGAGTCATGGAAAAATATCAACCATAATATCTTAACCAAGACAAAAGCAAAGCTTCTAGAATGAACAAGAAGAAGCTAACCCTAATCAAACCCTAATCCTATTTAATCATCCTTAAACATGTTTAATAATAAATCATATCATGTCACAATAATATATATCACATATATATTATATATTTGCAACAAACGAAAATAATACATTTAACATATATCGCATATATATCAATGTATTAATCCAGTGAGAAAATGAAATAATAAAGTGAGCCAATATTAGATAATGTAATGTAATATATCATATATATTATTATACATTAAATCATCGAATCAACACTTGATCCAACGATCCGGCTATATCGAATATAACTGGCTAATATATCATGTACCGATTCATCGAATCAACACTTGATCCGATGTCCCGATTCATATCAAAATATCTCGAGAATATAATACGGTATCTCATATCGCATTATCCTCGGTCCTGCACATATCACATATATGCAACTACTCCGTTTCGCCTGAGCCAAGAAACATCTGTGTAGGACTCTAAAGAATCGTCAATACGCCGGTAGCAGGTGATGATCATATCAAACACCCACAAGCTGCAAGCGGTCAGCTAAACGTAACAGCCACCCAGGTATTGAGCGATCAGAAGATCAACAAGCTAGCCTATGCGTTCTCCTGTGAATCCAATCAGTAACACTCCCGTACAGTCCGGTCTGTTCGTCTGATATGTCGCATATCAAGTCTAGGGGTGGTAAACGTCAGACCCCAGTAACCGATAAGTCGTGTCGATGTGAGGCTCATAACAGGTCGAGAAACTACCAGTAACACTTACCAGTAAATCTCTATATCAGCCCTGGCCAGGGACTTCCAGTTATAGCCAATCGAACACAGCACAACATCAACTCCCTATACCGGGAGAGACGAATCCCCTCCTATCGCTCATTGTCTCCATGTGATTCGGGACTGTACCCAAAAGCCACCATTTTGCACGCCCTCTTGGACATGGTAAGGTGGAAATCAAAGCACAGTGGGAATCAAACAAGACTCTATGACGATCTCGGGTCTTCAGACTACCCTGTACCAGTGTCACCTGAGAACTGCCATCTGACGTGTGGTATGTCACCAACTGGGAGTTCTCGGCGAGTCCGTCCAGTGTACCCAGTCTCCACTGAGCACCCGTACATCATCCTTGATGTCAAACACCGATGGATATGGGATCATCTATCGCCCATCATATGGGTCAAGATGCGTATACGCTAGTCTACTCTGGTGTATCGATGCCCTGTCTCGATATACCCTCGACTAGGAACATTTATAGGATATACTCATCGACTACCGTGGCCCCACTAGTATGATCTCATCATAATCCCAGTAGTCTAGTACAGATCCTAAGGGCTTTATCAACATGTGAGAGAAAGACAGTAAACCAATACAAGTCAACATGTTAAGATAAAGTTAAACCAAATAGCATACTATCATGACGAGCAAGAAAGTCCTCTCTGTATATATCCAAGCATCCATTATAATATACATCAAATGTACAACAATGGCCTCTAGGGCATATACATAACTAACAGGAACACCGCTACCGTGAGCACCCTAACGGATGCTTTCGGCGACGGGGTTCTCCTACAGTCACTTGGTCGGGGCTTTGGGGTGTGGCTGTCTATTAAGTTTTCCCGGCGAGTATCCGCGTACGCTACGTGATTGCGACGGACTTTTGATCACATCAAAATTCCGTGGCAACCGATCAAGTGAGACTAAAGTGCTATGTTTATAACATCCAAATCAGTTATCTCATAACTACTTGTGGATTCCAAATATTGTATCACATTCCAGATAAATAGAAAATGTTAAACTTTCCGATCGAACAATCAAACACCCAAGTTTTCCCGAAACAACTCAACACATGAAATAAGTTTAAAAACATTCACTTCATGCCTCAGTACCAACGGTCCAGCCGTAGAAGGGTCAAGCCAACGCCTCACATGCGGCACGCCTACTGCCCCAAACCCGAAGGTTCAAAGGGCAGTTCAAGACGGTCACATAATCGAGTTAAGGTTTGTTGTCTTCTAGAGGGTCCATCGCGTTACTTGCACTACTTAGAACGTCATTAAACTACGGAAAGATCCAACCCTTGGAAATTTCCCGACAGGGGAAAAAGTGGGTATTTATATCCGGTCGAACTTTTTAACAGTTTCTAAAATATCCGGAAAAACATAAACGAAGTTAAATTATCCGATCAAATTAACGAGTCCCCAATAAAACCCTAGAAAACTCAACACTTGAGTGGAATAAAAAAATTCCCATAAAAAATTGCCAAGAAAGGACCTAAGAATAAATATATGAAATTTCAGGGACTAAGTCCAAACTTTGGCCGCTGAACCGCCGCCAAACCCATGGTTTCGCCGCGGTTCCGCGGTCAAATTATTGACTTAGTGGACCGTACTTCACAGTAATTATTAGTTTTTCCTGCTTGTTTTTCTGAGAATTTTTAATTCACAAAAATCCACTGTTTTGAAAAATGTACAGAGAAGGGTTTTGTCGGGGTTTACGGGTTCGATCGGACTTCTAACTTCGTCTACACTTTGCCTAAAGCTCTACCTAGGCTCTGATACCACTGTAGGGTTCCTAGGCACACTCAAGTGGTTCCACAAGGCATCAACCATGCCAAATTACAATTTTCCGGTGCCGAGAAACCCTAAACTAGATCGTTAACTAGAGTTTAGGCGAAACGAAATGAAAGTAAATCACATTTACACTAAGTGAACGGAAATACAACCTTTGTAGATCCGGTCCTCCATCTCCATAGCTCCGTGATGACGTCCCTCCGCTGTACCTATCGGAATCCGGACTCTGGCGATGGTTTCGTCGGAGAAATGATCGGGCTAGGTCGTCGACTTCGATGCCGAAGATGATCTACGTCGAGGCAACTCAAGATCAAGCTCCAACTTCACCAAGTCATGAAACTTGTGAAGAAAACACCCTATACTACTTGGCAAGTGGTAGAGGATGAAGAAATAGGAAGTGGGTTCACTTTAGAATTGGATTTCTCACTCTTTTTCTCATGTTGCCCTTAATGGTAGCAAGCTTTCTTCTTGTTGAAGAAGAAAAAGAAGAAGAAAAAGAATATGATAAGAATATTGAAAAAATGAAAATAATGTGATTCTTATCATAAAGCAACCTTGGGTTAGTTTAACAAGTGTAGAGAATAAACTAGGGTATAGTTGAATGGTTAGGGTTAAAAAAAATGGTCAAAGCTTTCAAAGCTTCATGAAGTTTCAAGAATGAAACAAATTAAGCCACCATTTTATTCTTGCCAAAATAAACAAATAAATAAATAAAATGAATAAGTGAATAATTCAAAACCCTAACCAACCATGGTTTAAAGTAAACATACACCCAAGCTTGCATGTATCATCAAACATGATACAATCTAGCGCACAAAAATATATCACATATACTACTTGTGCACATCAAGTGAGAAAATCCATCTTAAGTGAACAAATACTAGTTAATGTAAAGTAATATATCAAATATATAATTATACATCAAATCATTAAATCAACACTTGATTTAATGATCCGGTCATATCGCATATAACAGACTAATATCAAGTGTATCAATGTATCGAATCAACACTTGATTCGGTAACCCGGCTATATCACATATAACCTGCCGATGATACAAATCGCGAGAATAGAATCCAGTATCACATACTGGTATTATTCTCGGTCCCGCACATATCTCATATGCTCTCCTATTTCGTTTCGCTTGAGCCAGGAAACCTCTGTGTAGGACTCCAAAGACTCGTCAATACGCCGGCAGCAGGTGATGATCATATCAAACACCTACAAGCCGCAAGCGGTCTGCTAAACGTAACGGCCACCCGGGTATTGAGCGATCAGAAGATCGACGAGCAAGCCCGCTCATACTCCTGTGAATCCAACCAGTAACACTTACCGTACAGTCCGGTCTCGTCGTCTAATATGTCGCATATCTCGTCTAGGGGTGGTAAACGTCAGACCCCAATAGCTCGATAAATCGTGTCGATATGAGGTCTATAACAGTTCGAGAAACTACAGGTAACACTTACCAGTAAATCTCAGCAACTCTGGCCCGGAATTTCCGGTTATAGCCAATCGAACACAGCGCAACATCAACTCCCTATACCGGGAGAGACGAATCCCCTCCTATCGCTCATTGCCTCCATGTGATTCGGGACTGTACCCAAAAACCACCGTTTTGCACGCCCTCTTGGACGTGGTAAGGTGGAAATCAAAGCACAGTCGGAACCACACAAGACTCTATGACGATCTCGGGTCAACAGACTACTCTGTACCAGTGTCACCAGAGAACTGCCATCTAACGTAAGGTATAATACCATCTGGGAGTTCTCGGCGAGTCCGTCCAGTGTACCCAGTCTCCACTGAGCACCCGTATATCATCTCTGATGTCAAACACCAATGGATATGGGATCATCCATCGCCCATCTGTATGGGTCGAGAAGGTATACGCTAGTCTACTCTGGTATATCGATGCCCTGTCTCGATACACCCACGACTAGGGACCTTGAAGGATGTACTTATGGACTACCATGTCCCCACTAGTATGATCCGCATCACAGTCCAGATAGTCAAGTACACATCCTAAGGGCTTTACCAACATGTAACAGAGAGACAATCAGTGTACACGTTAAGGTAAAGAGCAACCAGATAGCATACTATCATGTCGAGCAAGAAAGTCCTCCCTATATATGTCCAAGCATCCACTACAATATACATCCTATGTATAGTAATGGCCTTTAGGGCATACATATAACTAACTAGTACTATGGGAGGTACACTGAAAAAGGACAAATGCCTGGTCCATTTGCTCAATTCCTTAAAAGTGAAGGTATTGTGGCCCAATATACTATGCCGGTCACACCACAACAAAATGGTGTGGCTGAAAGAAAGAATAGAACATTAATGGACATGGTTAGAAGTATGATTAGTAATACTAATCTACCATCGTATCTTTAGAGTGAAGCGCTTAAAACAACGGTGTATATATTTAATCGAGTTCCGTCTAAAGTAGTTCTAAAAATTCCTTTCGAGATTTAGAAAGGATGGAAACCGAGGCTAAATCATATGCATGTATGGGGTTGTCAAGTGAAGGTGAGGATTTACAATCCTCACATAAAGAAGCTTGACCCAAGAACAGAAAGTGGCTTCTTTATTGGGTATGTATTAAATTCTAAAGTTTATTGGTTTTATTGTCTCTTGCACACGCCAAGAATTGTAGAAGTTAGAAATGCTAAGTTTCTTGAGAATTTAGATTATAATGAATTTCCTCGCAAGATAAAAATTGAGGAAATACAAGATCTTGGTTCGTTATCTATAATTAATGAATTGTTTATTCCAAAATTGGTTATGCCTATTTAAGAAGTCTTACCTAATCAAGTTGAGAAACAACCAATTCAAAATGAACTGCTGCATGATGAACCACCTTACGAGGAGGCAGTTTATGAGGAACATATTATCCAAAATCAAGAAAATTTGGATGAATAAGTTGGACTTAGAAGATTTTCAAAGATAAGAAAACTAGCAATTTCTAGTGACTTTCTTGTATTCAAGAATCGGACATTGATGTAAGACCTAAGGATGATCCCAAGTCATTTTCGCAAGCCATAAATGGAGACAATTCTAGTTTATAGTATGATCCTATGAAAGAAGAAATGGAGTCCATGGCAAAGAATCAAGTATGAGATCTTGTTGAGTTACCTAAAAGGGCCTCGGTTGTTGGTTGTAAATAGATATCACCTCATGAGGAGGTAGTTTATGAGGAACCTATTATCCAAAATTAAGAAAGTTTGGATGAACAAGTTGGACCTAGAAGATCTTCAAGGATAAGAAAACCAGCGATTTCTAGTGACTTCCTTGTATATCACCTTCAAGAATCTGACATTGATGTCGGACCTAAAGATGATCCAAAGTCATTTTTATAAGCCATAAATGGAGACAATTCTAGTTTATGGTATGATGCTATGAAAGAATAAATGGAGTCCATGGCAAAAAATCAAGTATGTGATCTTGTTGAGTTACCTAGAGGGGCCTTGGTTGTTGGTTGTAAATGGGGTTTCAAAACTAAACGAGACTCATCTGGTAATATTTAGAGATATCATGCCAGACTTGTAGCCAAAAGGTTTACTCAAAAGGAAGAAATCGATTTCCATAAAACATTTTCTTCTGTTTCAACTAAAGATTCATTGAGAATAATTATAGTATTAGTGGCTCATATGGATTTAGAGTATATCAAATGGATATGAAAACGGCTTTTCTAAATGGAGATCTTGAAGAGAATGTATATATGAAACAACCTGAAGGATTTTCATTTGGGCAAAATAATCAGTTATATTGCAAGTTAAAGAAATCACTATATGGGCTTAAACACGCCTCACGCCAATGACATATTAAATTTCATAATACTATTCTTTTATATGGTTTTATTGAGAATGTTGTGGATGAATGTATACATGTCAAGGTGAGTGGGAGCAACTTTATTTTGTTAGTCCTGTATGTGGATGATATTTTACTTGCATGTAACGATATTGAGTTGTTACATAAGACTAAGGATTATCTATCGCAAAACTTTGAGATGAAGGATATGGGCGAAGCCTCTTATATTCTTGGTATAGAGATTCACAGAGACAGATCTTGCAGGACCTTGGGACTATCTCAAAATGCATACATTCAAAAGATTTTGGATAGATTCCAAATACAAGATTGCGCACCTAAACGTACATGTATCTCGAAAGGTGATAAATTTAATTTGGATCAATGTCCAAATAGTGGTTCAGAAATAAAAGATATGAAAAATATTCCATATACTTCTGTAGTTGGAAGTCTTATGTATGCGGTTGTTTACACAAGACCCGACCTTTCTTTTGCAGTAGGGATGTTGGGTAAGTATCAAAATAATTCTGGGATGGCTCAATGGAAAGCTGCCAAAAGAGATATCTAAAAGGGATTAAAGATTATAGGCTCACTTACAGTCATTCTGATCATTTGGAATTGGTTGGATATTCGGATTCGGATTGGGCCGGTTGCAAAGATACGAGAAAGTCTATTTCAGGATATGTTTTCATACTTGCTGGAGGTGCAGTATCATGGAGGAGTATGAAGCAAAATTTAGTTGCATCCTCAACAATGGAAGCAGAATTTATAAGTTGCTACGAGACATCTTCACAGGCATCTCGGTTAAGGGATTTTGTCACAAAACTTAAAGTAGTTGATCTCATATCAAAGCCATTACTTATCTATTGTGACAATACCTCTGCGGTTGCATTTGCTAACAATAACAAAAGTGGGAGTCGTTCAAAATACATTGATTTAAAGTTTCTTAAAACTAAAGATCGTGTTCGTGATCACACAGTAGCTTTCGAACACATAAGAACATAGTTTATGATTGTTGATCCTCTGACGAAAGCGATACCGGTCATTTCATTTAAGGGTCATGTAAAGAGCATGAAACTCGTTAGTATTTAATGTTGTCATTCATTGTGAGTTTTATGTATATTTTATGTCTAGACATATTTGGATGTTGTTAGTGTTAAAGATATGACAATAAAGTGTACACAATAAATTTAAGTGATGTGATTATTGTTAATTGAAGCAATAAAAGATTGGACTCTGGATAATTGATTATAAAGTTGCATGTACATGTTTGAAGATTCTAAAAGATAAAATAATTGCTCAGTTAAGTGCAACTATTTAACTTGGCCATAAAGTCTAGTTGCAACAATGTTATATCTTTAATAGGATGATTAGAATCAAGTGGGAGAATGTATGATATAATGACTTTATATCCTATTAAACTAAGTTTTGGGCATAAAATAAAGTAGTTTCTATAACTACTTGGTAGTTCCTATAACTACTTGGTAGTTCCATAACTCCTTTTTGAAAGGGTGATATAAAAGAGTCCTTAGCTACACATTTCAATCCCTGTAAATTCAGATTAGTTTATTTTCCATCAAAAAATAAACATTAAGATAATGAAGTAGGTAAGAAGAAAGGATAAAAAGGAGAATTAGTGATTCTATTTCCAATCATGGCTGAAGGTAAGTTCATGTATTGCATGTTCATGACATTATTAAATAAGTTAATCATGTTTTTAAGTCTTACAAAATATACTTGATCAACAAGATAACATGAATGATGAGGCTTATTTCACAAAGTATGCAATCACGAGTATACAACTTAATTATACATTGTACTACTTAGTTATTTCAAGAGCATGAAGCCATTAATCTGAAACTCTAATTTCCCTTATGAAGCTACTATCTGCATAACTCTTAAGATAGCTCTGTATTGCCAAAAGCCTTTTCTGAATCAATCAAAAAAATTTGATATACCGTTGAACAATTTCAGGCCCAAATAGCTTCCATTCTTCCACTTCTTTTCAAACCATCGATCTTAATTTTTCCTACTATAAAGCAACCTAAAAGAAGTTGTAGCATATGCATATGGAATAAACAAGATCGATCATCTAGATAGAAATCTAGATGAGATCAAATATATAATACAGCGGAAGCAAATCTATATGTAGCATGCAATAGTTCTATATAAGAAAGGTGGATCGATTGTATCTCATATCGATCGAATGAATATTCTTACCCACACCACGTATGCATTACAATCTCGTTCTACCAATGGTCGGAGAGCAACCATACCGTTGAACGGCTAGAAGCCCCTACACAGCCACCCTGCTACTAACCATCAAAGGGGAAGAATAGAAGAGGGAGAAGATGACGGCTAATATTTGATGGAGGCACAAACGCTAATCTTGTATAGATTATCAACCTCTTGCAAACTTTAGACTTATAATATACTTATATAGGGAACTAATTCGATTAAGATCGATTACTGTATCGACCCAACCCACCCGTCTAATCACTTGGACGGATATGGGCTATGCGGCCCAAATGCCAACATACTCCCACCCGCACAAGTGAGTAGGCGTCATCTAAAGCTCCCTGAGTAGATGACTCTTTGAGAATCTTTCTCGTTTCGCTTATTTCTTTCCATATATGTTAGTGCGACGTGGACCGTGAAAAACCTGCAAGCGAGTAGCCTCGCAATAAGATCCGTTAGGACCGACACAAGAATCTCCATGAGAAAAAGAACATAAATAAAATGTTTTGCTCGCGAAATCTTGTACCCTAAAGTTGATCAGCCATGTCTGCCCAAGCACCTTCGACCCATCTGAAGTGTACTTGAACTCCTGGGTCTTCCCTCAATTCATCACGCTTTTAAATCTCGCCCTCGGCGTTAATAAGAGTTGGTCATGCGATGCAATCTGGAGACATGATAATTGACCGTCCTCCGGCTTTGAATATTTAGGTCTGCTATTCACCCACCTTCCTGACACTGTCCCGTATATGCGGTATAATCTCATCGCAGCAGGAAACAACAGCCAAAATAGCAGACGCTCATAACAAGCTTATCCAGACAGCCTAGTGTCACTAAGAGTATGTGTGACTTCCCACTATTACAGTGGTCATCTATAAGGGCTCACACTATGAGGGAGATGGAACCTATCTCTTCTAACTACCTTATATACGGTCTCAGCACATGTCATATAGCAACGTATTACGGTATAAGTTCTCTTCTTGAGAGCATACGTCAATAAATTTTTACTGTATGGACCGAAGCCTAATCACCCGTGATTACCTTGTCCAGCCATAACGTCCCATGATATACCTGGGATCTCCCAACAAGCCCGCACCTCGTACACCAAGTCAGACCCATAGTCCGGCTGTTACTAAATAGGTAAACTAGCTGTGGGATCACCACTTCGGTCGCTCGGCATACGAAAATGACACAAGCTCATCCTGACCCAATCAGGATGACTTATTAAGCTCTCCCACTGTCGCCGCACCCAGTATCATGACAATGTGGTCATTGCTCCTAACATATAACTCACGGCACTTAGTCTCATCTTTGTTTGCTGCCACAGCTTCAAAGGGGATCTCTTGTGTGTGTGAGATTCCTACCTGCTGACGTAACTTTGATAAATGTACACCATGTGCATTTAGTATACCCTGTACACTCAAAGTATATACTCCATGCCAAATTCAAATAAATATAGATATTTGTATCCCAATTGTTTTTGAAATAAAGTGATTATCACGCCTCGCTTCCCAGTAGACGGAAGCAGGTATGTGACGAGACCGCAACGTATTTATTTCAAGAAGGTCATTTCCCGGAATAAATACGCTAAGCGTAGAAGAAGCAATATAAAATGACCAGAGAATAAACATAAGATTTATAATTCAACAACTTTATTTACATTCAACTTGATTCATTTACAATACATGATTTTAACTGAAAGAAAATACAAGGATGAAAATGCCTAAACAGGTGGCATACATAAACTGAGAAAAATGTAACTGGTCTAGGCCTGGATCTCGGTCTGATCGTACTCTTCCTCTGAGATATCTACCTCTTTAGTCTCCACAGTATTTGACGAACATTCCAAGAAAACAAAGGTGGGTGGAATGCCCGTCAGCAAACTTTCACTTGGTAAATCCCAAAGAATGAAGTGAAAAATAATATGTAGTGATAAGGAAAATGTATATCATGAACAATGGATTATAAATTATGATGTGTCAGCATGTCGTTTAATGTAAATATGGCGAATTTATGTAGCATGCAGTTGTATCATAATATAGGTGAACCAGTATGGTAATGAATTACAAGTAGATAAGCATGACAACATAGCATGAGCATGGCAAACAAATGTAACCTGGCCGTGTGGTGTAAATATAGTGAACATGTAGTGAAGGTAAGTGTCATAACATGTCTCTACTTGGGTACACTAATTTAACGTAAGTTCAAGGGTGAATGTCAACCAATCTCAAGAGTGTTCTCGAACCCAACAGACTGTAATCCAGGGGTAAGGAACCACGGGCTCGAATCAAGTGTTAGTAACGGGACTTCGACCGTTGTCGAAGTATTCCAAACTCAACAGGCTATAATTCAGGAGCAAGGAAACATGGGCCCTCATGATAGCTTGCTTATGTTAGTAGACATGGATTCACGATCTAGTGGGACTCCTGAGATTTCGCTGGATTCACGCATGAACTACCCCAGCACCCCGTATATGCTAAGTTACAGCTAAAATTACCTGCCTTACTCGAACCCACAAATACATCAGTTTGCAAGATAGAGTTAATGTATATATCAAGTATTCATGTTAAGTATTCTTGTATTCATGTCAAGCTGTATTCATGGTTCGAGTCAAGTCAAGTCATGTATTAAGGTTTGATATATGTGTTTGAATTCAGGTATTCAGGTTCATGTTCAAGTATGCATGCTAGAGTTTGGATTCATGTTTGAATTGGATTCTGGTTTGAGTTGAGTTCAGGTTTGATTTAGACTCAGATTTAAGTCAGACACTTATAACTGATTTAGATCCTGAATTATGTTCGGGAGTTATCGGTAACTGCTGCACATGGACGGCAGGATTTGTGTCTTTTTCCAAGACAATTACCATTGATAACACCGTTAAGTTTTCTACCTTAAATAGGCAAGCACTCACTTTCTCCGGCTCCCTGGGGCTCAAGAGAATTAATCCCGCTTAAACCTATATTTACTAAAGTCCTTAAATGTAATTTTATATACCTCGAGGGGGTTTTATGAAAAATATTAAATATAGTTTCAAAATAATCTCGAGAAATTATTTATATTATTTAGGGTTTCCATAAATGTGAATTTTAGGGTTTCAAAATAAAGAGAGACAGATGTTAAGAGTTCCATTTTATATATCGGTAGTTTAATGAACACATAGTGTGTATTTGACCTAATATATCCTTTACTTACCGGACTTCAACATAACAAACAGATCCTAAATATGAAGTCCGGTAAGTAAAGGATATATTAGGTTAAATACACACACTGTGTACATTAAACTACCGATATATAAAATGGAACTCTTAACATCTGTCTCTCTTTATCAAGAGTCTCAGAGTATATATCAAGGCAATGATTACGACCGCTAATGATTAGAGACCAAAACGAGATAGTGATCGTGTGGGTTGAACTGTTCTAAAACATGCCTAACGTGAGTCTTCGAAGACTAACAAAGGATGTTCTTGAAAAATTTCCTGTTGGATCCAGTTCCCAAATACGAATCCAACATCTCGCGTATTTTTTATCATGATAGGCAAGGACAACCATCTCCAAGTGGCTTCTTTTTTCTCCAAGTCACTTTTGGTCATACCAATATCATTCACATATAAGGACAAGATCTCAAAACTTACAGTTGTCACATTCATTCATCGTCGGTCCATAATTCTATATGGATTGATGAATCAAAAATACAACTACTGTGATATTTGTTTCATGCCATGCATGGATTTTCTAAGTCGACTCAAGTCCCTTAACGCTAAAACCTACAGACAAATCTCCAAGATCTCTCTATCCAAATTCTTTACCGAGAAAATAATCTAAGTCCCCAGGACTAGTGTTGGATATAGGTGGCCTCAAGGCAATTATTGCAATTGTAGTAGAACCTATATGGATAGAACAATTTTGCTCGAGATTATAGTATGTTATCTGGTTTGACTTTATCATTCATATGTATATGTTTTACTTGTTATTACGTATAGCGAATACATAATGGTAAAGTCCATAGGATCTTTGTTTGACTACCAAAATTATGATAGAGATCATACTAGTGGGGTTTAGGTAGTCCATAAGCACATCTTTAAATGTCCATAGTTGTAGGAGTATCGAGACTGGACATCGGTACTCCAGTTTAGATTAGTGTATACATTTCTTGACCCTAAACGGGACGATGGTTGATTTCAGAATCATCGGTGTTTGACACCGAAGATTGTATACAGGTGCTCATTCGAGAATGAGTTATACTGTACGGACTCACCGAGACTCCTGGATGGTATTATACCTATTTTCCGATAGCAGTTCTCTGGTGACAAGAGTATAAGGTAGTCCTTGACCTGATATCGCCATAGTGTCTTATGTGTGTTCCCACTGTACTTTGATTACTACCCTACCACGGTTTTAAAGAGTCGTGCAGATGGGTTTTAGTTGGGTACAGTCCCGAAACACATAGAGGCAGTGAGCGGTCGGGGGGATTCGTCTCTCCTGATATAGGGAGTCGATATCACGCTATGCAAGACACAACTATAACCAGAAGCCCGTGGCCGTGGAGTTGAGATAAACTGATAAGTGTTATCAATTGTATCTTTGATAGTTATGAGTCCAATGTCTATATGACTTATTGGGTTATTGGGGGTCTGACTAATTCCAGCCCCAGACCTTGTATGTGACACTCTTTGACGTAGAGACCTGACTGTACGATAACTGTCACTGATAGGTTCTGATTGCGTTCGGATGAGCTTGCTTGTCGGCCTTGCTATTGATTAATACCTAGGTAGCTGTTACATACAGCTAATGCCATTAACGTGCTTGTGGGTTAACCCGTGAAGGGATTGATCTGAAAGTGTTTCAGATCAATCGGATATGATCCTAACCTATTGCCAGCGTATGGATTGAGTCTTTAGAGTCTTACACAGAGGTTTTTCCCTCTCAGGAGAAATGATGTAGTGTGCGTATGGCGATACATGCGAGAGTTCGATTAAATACATGTATTTGATATATGTATATTAATCGGACATTTTTAATACCAGTCGGTTTAGGCTTAAGCCGGATTATTAAATCAAGTGGTGATTTAATATATATATATATATATATATATATATATATATATATATATATTGTATGCATGTGTGTGTGTATTCTTGTATTATGTTCACATTCTATTTCTCTTTCAGTCGTATTTTGTATATGATATAAATACTAGTATATGTATACGATACATGTATATTGTGTATACGATACACAAATAATATGTTCTAGAAGAAGGGCACCTCATTTCAAGTTTTAGAAAAGAAAAAGAAAAAGAAAATGTGCATAGTAGAAGGTATGGTCAAGAGAGTATGGTTTTTATTTTAATTGGAAAAAGAATTTTTAAAAGAAGAATGAAGCATACTCTCTCTTCCAATTCAACTATACACATTCCCATACTACATCTCTTGAAACTTTTCATTAGAAAAACAAATGATCAAATTACTTCACAAGTTGCTTTCATTGGGTGGAGTTGAAACTTGAGTTGGGGTTTTCTCGATGTGGATCTTTTTCGGTAAGGAGATTGGCTTGCAAGATCGATCCGGAGGCGACGGAGTTTAGCTCGGGTCTTCCACGATTAGGTGGACATGCTACAAAAATTGTAGCCCCTAAAATCCTCACTTTGCTTACTAGTTTTTGCTAATTATTAGTAAATGATGCATCTTGGATTTGCAATTGGTGTTATGTTTGTATTTTTTTATTGTTATATGTTTCCGCTGGGTCTGCAAGTGTTACGACCCTAACACCGGTTGCCCTTCATGGTATAAGAGCCTATCATTTACTATTAATTACATTTTGTGGCAAAATGATTCAATTAACCCTTTTAAAAAATTTCCGTTTTGAAAAAAATCCAATATCGCCTCTCATTTTGATCACTACTCAAGGCCCGGGGGTCTTTGGTTCTCACCAAGACCTCCGTATGGGCGACCCCGGGTATCCTCTAGGGCTAGGATGGACACCCCCTACCCAGACCATCACTTGGTGGCCTCGGGAAGGAAGGCCAATCCGACAACACCCACTAGGGTGCTCTCGAGTTGAAGGCCCTACCTATTCCCTCCCGGGACCCCATGGGTCATGCCCGAGTTCCCCGCCAGGGTCACGGGCACAATTCGTGACTTTCGGGACCCGTTTTGAGCTCAAAATGAGAGATTTTTGGTGCCGGGCTGATTTTGAAGTTTGGTTCTCAAAATTTCAGATGATCGAGCTCACGAGTTATGAAATCATTTGACCACGGATTTGAACTAACCCGATCAAAGTGTTTAATCGAGTTGGTTCGGACACATATGTGGATATGTGTTGGTAAATATCGTCGAATTGATGTGTGATCAATTCGACGGGGTTGCCCATTGTGAGTCTGTAATGTTGGTGTATTTAATTTTGGTTCGGATTGTCACGATGAATAGCCCTTCGTGTAAATGTTGTATGCAAAGTGTTATATTCAATTCATGTATTATGTAATGCAAAATTGTATGGTCTTTTTCGAATGCGATCGGGTTGTGATTAACGTTTCCATTTGTATGTATTATTCTTTTATCGGGACAAGGTCGGGTTGAGACCATCGTTATAGTTGCATGTATATGATATGGGTTTTACCCCGCGGAGAAGCGCTCGAGCTGCCGAATTCTAGAATGCGGTAGGTGACCATTTCAAGGAGTTGAGAACGGGCCGCCTCATTCTAGAATTGGCGGGTTGCTTGCCGCGCTTGTAGGGGTTTAGGATAGACCTGCGGAGGAGTTCTCGAGTTGCCGGGTTTTAGAAAGCGATAGGTGGCCCCCCTCATAGTATTGAGGCTAGGTTGCCTCGTTTTTAGGATTGGCGGGTGGCTCTCCGCGCTCGTAGAGGTCTTGGTTTAGCTATGTACAAGCTATTCACACGATCGGGGAATGTCGTGTTTCGTTAACGGCTCAAACGAAATGGGGGATTCCTAGAAAATCCGACTATTCCATTTCTGTGATGTTTACCGTATGCCAGTAATGTGATTATCTCCCTATGACGATGATATGTGTATAAATTCTTCTATATGTTTTGCATCCGCGCTAGCCCTGCATCCGCTCTGCCGTAAGTTAAGTAACTTTACGGTAAAGACCCGATGCCCTGTGGCGAATGTGGATTGCATATAAATGCATTCTATTTTATTTTCATATCATATTTTTCTAGTGTGAGAATATGCTAGATAATAAGTGTTATTATCTAAATGATGAGATTACGTTAATTTGACTAATGCAAAAGAAAACAAACCTAATACGTTGTACAAACCAAATTTTCAAAAGAAACTATAACCATTTTCTTTTGCTTTGCATGGAGATATTCAATTAAGAATATCCTACACCTCATTCGATGAGAAAAGAGCCTTGATCACTTCACGGGGAATTCGACTCTTGAACAAAAGTTTATGTTACTATAAACTTTTAAAACCAACCGGTTCCTTCAATGATATCAAGTTCATTACGTTAAATATTTTCTTCAAAAACCAGTTATAGCCCTCTGTCATTTTAGGAAGTAGAGTATTTGGTGTTCGTGCTGCGTTTATTGACCTTCGTCAAGACGTAGTGTATGGTATCTAAGTGATGTCTTCCTGCTTGCATACAATATGATTAGTTAGGACAGTTGCATGGCATTGTTGACCTTCGTCAAGGGCTCGTGCGGATGAGTCTAAATTAATCACGAAATAACATGTAGAACTTGACTAGCAGCTTATGGTTTGTTGACCTTCGTCAAGGACATAAGCCGTTAGGGGTAAAAACCATATCGAGAGTTTTAAGTGTTGAAACTTGCAATGTGAAATCGCATACTTTCTATGGAGTAGGGTGACTTATTGGCCTTCGTCAAGCTTACCATGCCATGATAGTTTGAATCCTGATTCCTGATTAGTGTCAAAACTTGTATTTACCACAATCAGAAACGGCGTCGCTTCGCAGCTAGCCGGTGAGTACGGGTCGATCCACAGAGACGGGTAAATTCCTTTTATGTGTTTTAACGAGTTGATTCAAAATGTCGTTTTGGTTGGTTTATAAAAAAATCTATAAAAACTGGATCTAATTAATCTAATTAAGAGTCTTGCTAGGGTTAGGCTTAGGGGAAGTTTTGGAGATTAACGTTTTCCTCACCGCTTTCAATGCCTTCTTTTCTAGATCTATTAGATGTTATGGTAATTATCAATAAAGTGGATTCGAATCTTTTGGGAAGATGTTCTTCCTCTAGGTTCGTATCCTTCCTTTGTTGATAATTACCCTAACCCCCATGGAAAACACGCGCAACCGGCCCTTTATACTACGGTTCATCGTTACCTCGAAGGGTAGGATGCCGCAGGGAGCGGTTGTGTGCGTATGCATGGAGTTCTAATTCATTAGGTGAAGGTGGCATTGAAAGAGGTGAGAGATCTCATCTCACAACCCTTTCCCTAAGGCTAACCCTAACAAACGAGGAGATTACTCGCTCATTAGGGGATGAGAAAACATTTTAATTAAAGGAACAGAAATAAAATTACTTACTAAGGGTGACGGCTCCCTCTAAGCAATACAGACCAGATCTGAATATAACTCCCAGAAATTCTGAATTTTTATTGATTGAAAAGAGGCATACGTTTTACAATTTTTGATTACAATTTATAAGTAAACAGGAAAAATTAGGGTTACAGACTCTCGCAGATGTGCAATTACAGATTTGCCCTCGAAAAATCCTAACACCCGCACCGACGCACCGACACCAGAAGTTTCCACCGACACGGGCATTAGACGGCCGTGGAACCGCGGCACCAGGCTGGGTTTGGCCGCGGTTCCGCGGCCAAAGAGAGGAGTTGGGCTTTGTAACTTTTGGGCTTCCTTCAGGGGTTCTTGGCTCTTTATTTTTATATGTATTTTCTCTGTTGGGCTTCTTGTCTTTCTCCAGATGTTTCAGTGAATACTTGTAGCGATCTTTTAACCGTTCACTTGACATTTTGGACCTTTCGCTGTTCTTCGTCTAGGCTTGACTAGGATCCGTCTAATTGTTGGTCAAAAGTCCATTTTCTGTATCATCTTTCGTCTTTTTCACTGTATTCGCATCTAAGCCCTGTATCCTGTAACATGCAACAAAAGTGCGTCAAGAGTACCTGTTTATTCATAAAACGGATAAGAATAGGGGAATAAAAAATGCAATATTATGGGCTAAACAAATACCCCCAAACTTACCTTTTGCTCGTCCTCGAGCAAACTTATTTTTATTCACTAAAAATCCTAACCGCACTTTCGCAGGGAACACGATTGCACTGAGCTCGTGCAACCAGCTGTTAAACCTCTAGGTGTCCCTAGTAGGAGGAGTGTTATCTCCTGAGGGTTTTCAGCGGATTACACCCACAAAATCCTATCAACTAGGCCCATTGACTTTTGTTCTCCAATTAGGTTTTCTAACAAGGAATTCTATTATCTTTTACTTGTAAATGATCCACCCATATTCTTCACGCTTCCTCATCATTTAACTTAAGATTATATATATCCTGTAGACTACTTAGCTTTCAGCATTTCTTAAGTTTTCCTTCTAGGGTTCCATCTCCACTTAGGAATTTTTATCAACTCTACTAAAGATACAAGTTTTATTCTTCATTCTTTTCTCTCATCTAAACTCTAATCACATATCCCCACGTGTGTGTAAATATCACCCCTACACTTAGAAATTCAAATCAAGCAATCACACTCTCGTCCATTGTCCAAAGCACTTATTAATTAGTGAATTTTTGCTTACACATCCTTCATGCGACTGTTAATACTTCTTGAGGTACCAACAACCGATTACAAGATGCGTTAGCACTTTAAAGCGTACTTCCTAGTTTTGCAACACCCAAGGCTTTAGCAGTGACTCCCAAACCAGTTGGTCTAAGGCACTAGGTGATAAGGCACCCTTGCTAAATATTTTTCTATTTTTTATAGCCTTAAGTAATCACAAAAATCAGTGTCCATTTTTTTTTTATTCACACTTTTTTTTTCATTGTACTAAGGACTTTAGACAAGAGTATTTCAAGGTTTCTTCTACTATTCCAAGTTTCAAGGTGCGTGAATGTGCAAGTTGTAGGGTATACATTTTCAGAATCTAGACTTAAGCTAGGAACTATTTTTCAAACTTATACTCTAATAAGATCATCAATACTCTTCCCTTGTTTTGACTTAGCCCAAAAAGTGAACCCAAAATTTGCCTATTTCTAAATAAACTACAAGGCATATACTTTCTACCGTTAAACTTTAAGGAAGGTTATCTTTAGGGTTTTTAACTTACTAAGTCTAAGATCTAGTTGTTCCTAGCCAGTTAACCTATTTGTCAAACTCAAGTCAATTATAGCCAAAATTGAATACAATAAATTTATAATTTTTCAAAATTTTTCAATTTTTATGGGTTTTCAAATAAATATGCAAATGCAAAAATATGTACAAATGAATGCGAAGGAAGAAGACGTACCGAGCATACCCCCAAACTTGAACTTGACAGTGTCCTCGCTGTCATGCTAAATCAAGAGGGTCAAAATACCGGCACTTCCCTGTTTATTTATTTATAATTTTTTATTGCTAAGAAAAGCAAAAATATATACAAAAAGGCCCTCCCCCAAACTTCATTTAAACTATGTTAGACATTACTGTCAAACTTTGCATAGACCAAACATCAACACCAACCAGTTGAAAATTTTATCAGTAACGAGTATTGGTTGGTGGAAGAATAAATTGTAGTGATCCACAAAGAATTGGGGAAGATAGAAGTAGTGGTATGGGAGGTGTGGAGGTAAATATACAGGCGATGGTGATGCATCAAAACGAGAATGGAAATGATCAGCAATCAGTGGAGTGTTGGCATTCTCGTAGCTTATTAAAAGAAATGGGGGTATTTCAACTTCTAAAGGAGGTTGACTCACCACAATACCCCCATGATGTTCCTGTGGGTCCTCTATTGACTCGGCATCATCCATCAATTGCATATGATATTCAATTATGAGGGAACTTATCTCCTCGATGTCCGCCATAGTCCAACCGAAAACTTGCCGCCTATCTTGTAAGACCATTAAGAGGGCATTCTCTTGCTCGAGGGCTAGAGAGGCCGATATGATAATGGGAAAGGTCTCATTCTCACCTATGTAAGCATATCTAAGGTGAGACGGCAAGGGCTTGAGTTCGAGTTTTGGAGGCGAAAGAATCATTGCGGAATCTACCTCGAACTCAAAGGACTCCAACACAGGTTCGAAATCACTGCAAACAACCGATTCGGATGGCTCGACTGACTCATCTAAAAATTTAAACGACTCATATTCGGGCTGTGAGTCGTCATCATCCAAAAAAGTGAAACATTCATAATCAACATCGGTTGTATTAACGGTGGTAGGCTCAAGGAGGGACGCACTAGTGGCGTCAAAACTGTTTTCATTAAACAAGAATCTTTCAAGCTCGCAGTCCTCCTGCATGATTTCGTGAATAGAGCAAACTTCTCGTGTACTAGTTTTTGGTACAGGGGGCAGACTTCCCATCTTATAAATATTGAACTCACTAGACATTTTCCCATTGGATAGAGTCATGGAGCCATTGCGACAGTTTATCACAGCATTGGAAGTGGCCAAAAATGGGCGACCGAGAATCACCGGAATTTGGTTTCTTGGGTTAGCAACAAGTTGTGTATCCATAACGATAAAATCAACGGGGAATATGAACTCCCCAACTTTGATCAACACATCCTCTAGTTGACCCCTTGGATAGGTGATTGATCGATCAGCCATTTGGAGACTGCAACGAGTGGGTTTCAACTCTCCAACCCCTAATTGTTCGTACACGGAGTAGGGAATCAGGTTAACACTAGACCCAAGATCTAAAAGTGCTCGATTAATTTTCTTATCCCCAATTGTGATTGAAATCGTAGGACAGCCGGGGTCCTTTCATTTTTGGGGTAAGGTTTGATGGTGGTTAATAGCATTGCTCACTGCACTAGCCACTAGCATTTTCTTGGGTACTTGAGATGCTTTTCTCTTTGAAGTGCATAATCCCTTTAAGATTTTCGCGTATGAAGGGACTTGTTGGATTGCATCCAAGAGAGGTATATTTATGCTAACCTGCTTAAATATCTCCACAATCTTCTCCACTTGTGCATTTGGTTTATTAGGACTCAACCTGTTCGGGAATGGAGCATTTTGAAAATTCGTTGAGTCAAATATTTGTGGAGTAGAATGTGGATTAGGAACGGATCCCTGTGTAGATGTGTTCGTGTTGTAAGAAATGGGTCCGTTCGAAGTAGAAGAAGTAGAGCCGTGGGAAGGGTGGAGAATAGGCTCTAAAGAAAAAGGTGAAGAAGAAAGTGAAGAAGGGGAAGGTGACGATGGAGAAGAAAAAGAAGAAAAAGAAGAACCACCGGCGGGGATGTCATCACTAGTTCCCACATTATTTTGCAACTCTCTTCCGGATCTCAACGTGGTCACCGCATTTACATTGTGATTGTGATATGCGTTTTGTGTGTGACCGGGATTGGGCAATGGTTGAGAAGGAAGCTTTCCCTTTTCTCTCTCGCTCAACGCAGCAGTTAATTGTGCAATTTGTGCCTCAATAGATTTGATACTTTGATCGTGTGAGGCATTGTTATTCATTAAAGATTGAACATAACTTTCAAATCTTGTTGCGGATTCTGTAGATTGCTTGAGAAATGCTTCTAGACTTTTCTCGAGCGAGATAACCTTATCATCATTAGGTTGAACCAAATTGTTCGTTTGATTTGTATAAGGTTGTTGTTGGAAAGGTTGCTGGTTTGGAGTTTGTAAAGGTGCTTGTTGTTGTGGAGGAGGAGGTCTTTGAAAATTGTTATTTCCTTGGACTTGTTGATTTTGGTTCCAAGCGACATTTGGGTGACTCCTCCACCCCGGATTGTATGTCGAAGAGTACGGATCATTCCTTTGTCGTTGCTGAAATGCAGCATTGACTTGATCCTATCCTTGAATAGGTGCATTATAAGGACACTCTTCGGTTAGGTGCGACGGATTCGAACAACAAGCACAAACAGTTCGTGTGGGTAGAGTAGGGGCAGGAGAAGACGATGAGATTTTGGTCTCAATGGCTTCTAGCTTTTTCATAAGTGAGGCCATCTCGGCTTTCATAGCAATCGACATATCTATTTGATGTATGCCTTCCCTAGATTGACCAGCAGAAGAAGATGGTGTGGTCTTGTTACTCTCCCACTGAATTGTTTGCTCACTAAGATCCTCAAGAAACTGCCACGCTTCATCACTAGACTTGGAGAGAAAATGTCCTTGACATATTGTTTCTAGCAACTGCTTCGTTGCTGCATTCAACCCCTCGTATAATGTTTGGCAAAGTTGCCAACTTTCGATCCCATGATGAGGGCATTGAACGAGCAGGTCCTTAAATCTCTCGAAGCACTTCCAAAATGGTTCGGAAGGAAGCTGTGAAAATTGTATAATTTCGTTTCGGATTCTAGCAGTTTTGTGATGAGGATAGAACTTTTTCAGAAAAGCTCTTACAAACTCGTCCCAATTTCTGATAGAATGTGATGCGGTGCTGTATAGCCACTTCTCGGCTAGGTCACATAAGGTAAAAGGAATGACCCTTAGCCTTATTGCGTCATCACTTAATTGGGTTGTCTTCATCATAGCGCACACATTTTGGAATTTATTAATAAAAATATACGCATCTTCCGATTCCAAACCATGAAAATTTGGCAGCATATTGATGAAATGTGGTTTTATTTCAAAATTATCCCCATTCGCCGGTGGGGGTGAAAGACATGTAGGTAAAGAAGTGCGGACGGGGTAGAAGAGATCCTGGAGCGCAACTCGTGCGGGCAGTACAACAGGCGGTAGATTCGGGTTATTCGCACCTAATGGAGGTGGAATCATTCCCGTCGGTAAGGTATCGTTGGGGTTGAATCCCGACGTACCTTCCAAAGAAGAATTTGAAAATGGAGGTAAGGAAATGGAGGGAATTTCGACTTCGGTGTCGAAAGGTTCGTCGGTCGGTACCAACGACACACGGACTAATCGGGCATTAGTATCCCTAGTCCAAAGTGACATACACTAAAGGAGTAGTGTAGTCAGAAAAAAGGAAAAAACAGAATGTGGGGGTAAGATAACGTCAATGAGAAGAAGTGATGGAAGTGAGTTGCAAGTTTTCTTAGCGGCAAGTTGCAAGTTTTGAAAAGATTTTTCTTTATTTTTTATTTATGTGAGAGTTTTGAAAAAAGGTTTTAGAAAAGTGGGACTCGTGACACAAATGTATCAACCACACATGCACAATCAGGCCTAGATCTAGGGTCGCCTAGGTCTGCTAGACAGCTCCTAACTGGGGCTAGAAATAGGACCTCAAACCGCCTCTTCACGGACAAGTACGGCCAGGTAAGTGGGAAGGAACCACCACTACAGTGGGCCTAATTAATAACCACTAGCCTAGACACCGCAATGTCGGTTAGGATAAACGGCCGATGCCTATACTAGTCCTTTTCCTATTTAGCTCGATGTCCTTAGGTCTGAGTCTAGCCTTTTTTTAATTAATTATGGTTGATGCAAAATGCTTTAGGTGTTTTCTGGGGTCCTGGGAAGGGTGATGAAATCCCCACCCAATCTGAGTTTTGGTCAATTAGCCCCTTAAAGTCCGGTTAAATCATGCAAAACAATAAAATTTCACTTGCAATCAAATTTTTTAAGCGCGGCGCAAAGAAACCTGCAGAAAATCTGTTATTTAGAAGGGGGAGAAAAAAATTTAGCGCAAAGAAATCCTGCAGAAAAGTTTTACAGAGAGATATATGGGAGGTTGAAGAGGGGAGGAAAAGAGAGCAAACCATATAAAAATGATGCGCTGACGTGGCCAAGGAGCGGCGGAACCGCGGCGTGGGGCCCACTACTGCGGCGGAAACGCGGTCGGGTAGAGGGATCAGGCTCTGAAAAAAATTCTTCTGTTCTGTGCCTTCAGTTCCTCTCTGTTCTTATATGTACTTTTCTGTTTTGCCCTCTGTAAAATTCCAGATTCGCAATCCTTCGCTGTTCCTGCAAGATTCAAAAGATACACCCTTCAAACAGATCAAGATTGATAATTTTTGTATTTTTTTTATATTTTCAGATTTTTATAATTTTTTAAAATTTATATCAACCCGAAAATTCACAAAAAGAAATATTACGCCGTCCCCGGCAACGGCGCCATTTGATTAGTGTCAAAACTTGTATTTACCGCAATCAGAAACGGCGTCGCTTCGCAGCTAGCCGGTGAGTACGGGTCGATCCACAGAGACGGGTAAATTCCTTTTATGTGTTTTAACGAGTTGATTCAAAATGTCGTTTTGGTTGGTTTATAAAAAAATCTATAAAAACTGGATCTAATTAATCTAATTAAGAGTCTTGCTAGGGTTAGGCTTAGGGGAAGTTTTGGAGATTAACGTTTTCCTCACCGCTTTCAATGCCTTCTTTTCTAGATCTATTAGATGTTATGGTAATTATCAATAAAGTGGATCCGAATCTTTTGGGAAGATGTTCTTCCTCTAGATTCGTATCCTTCCTTTGTTGATAATTACCCTAACCATCATGGAAAACACGCGCAACCGGCCCTTTATACTACGGTTCATCGTTACCTCGAAGGGTAGGATGCCGCAGGGAGCGGTTGTGTGCGTATGCATGGAGTTCTAATTCATTAGGTGAAGGTGGCATTGAAAGGGGTGAGAGATCTCATCTCACAACCCTTTCCCTAAGGCTAACCCTAACAAGCGAGGAGATTACTCGCTCATTAGGGGATGAGAAAACATTTTAATTAAAGGAACAGAAATAAAATTACTTACTAAGGGTGACGGCTCCCTCCAAGCAATACAGACCAGATCTGAATATAACTCCCAGAAATTCTGAATTTTTATTGATTGAAAAGAGGCATACGTTTTACAATTTTTGATTACAATTTATAAGTTAACAGGAAAAATTAGGGTTACAGACTCTCGCAGATGTGCAATTACAGATTTGCCCTCGAAAAATCCCAACACCCGCACCGACGCACCGACACCAGAAGTTTCCACCGATACGGGCATTAGACGGCCGCGGGTTTGGCCGCGGTTCCGCGGCCAAAGAGAGGAGTTGGGCTTTGAAACTTTTGGGCTTCCTTCAGGGGTTCTTGGGCTCTTTATTTTTATATGTATTTTCTCTGTTGGGCTTCTTGTCTTTCTCCAGATGTTTCAGTGAATACTTGTAGCGATCTTTTAACCGTTCACTTGACATTTTGGACCTTTCGCTGTTCTTCGTCTAGGCTTGACTAGGATCCGTCTAATTGTTGGTCAAAAGTCCATTTTCTGTATCATCTTTCGTCTTTTTCACTGTATTCGCATCTAAGCCCTGTATCCTGTAACATGCAACAAAAGTGCGTCAAGAGTACCTGTTTATTCATAAAACGGATAAGAATAGGGGAATGAAAAATGCAATATTATGGGCTAAACAATTCCCACTACGAGTAATAGTTACTCATGGGAGCTTTTCATTTCATAATTAGCCAACCTAGTAGGTGCCCAGAAAGGTGTTTACGAGATTACGCCTCTAAGTAAACGGGGTTATGAAATTGGGTTCGTGCGAGAGCACGGGGGACCTCACTCGAAGTACTTGCAATCGCCTGGCCAATCGGTTAGCGAACTTGTGGGACGTACATGATCCCGGCTAGTTCTCCTTTTAAGGTTAGAAGGAGAATTTAACGGAACAATGGAGGCCATCCCGATTAGATAAATTAATAAACCAATTTAATCTTGAAAGAGCGCACGTTAAGTGTTTCTTTTCTCTCTCTATTGGCAGTGATTGTTTCGAAAAAGTGTTTGTAGAATAACCGCAATCAGAACGGTGTCGCGTGTAGCTAGACCAAGGTGAGTACGGGTCGTCCTCAGGGAAACGTTGAACCTTTTACTCTTACTTTAGATATGTTGAGAAAGAGAGGAGGGATAAAGAATTTTGAAGAATGGTTTCTAGATCTACGTTTAAGCAAGAATGCAAAAAATATAGATCTAGATTATTTTAGAGATGTAGTTAATATAATAAGGGAGCTTGTAGGGTTCGTTAGGATTTAGTAGTCATAGACGATTAATTAAAAGTTACCATTTTTTATCTTTTAATAGATTTAAAACTAGAACGACGATGATGCGTGTAGATTAGGGTTTCTGGAGGGAAAAGGAATCCCACTCTTAACCCCTATCTCGACACGGAACTCCGTTCATATCTAGCCTTTACCAAAACAATCATTAATCTAATCTTTAATCGCGGTTGGAACTAACAAAGAATTGTTAGCGCGCCCGATTAGGATGTTAATGATTCTTTTGATAAAGTTCATAAACTTTATAGGACTTAAAAAGGATTTAAGGATGTTCATCATCCATTAGCCTACCCTAATCCTACGAACCCTAACAAGCGGAGAATTACTCGCGCATGTTGGGAGAAAAAGAGATGGAGAGAAAATGCATAATTAAACTACAAAGAAATAGAATAAGAAAAAGAACTGCCTTTATTAATAAAAAATTCATTACACTTTGATCCTTAGAAAATGATTACAAAGACTAGCTTGCTTCTCGATCTCTTCCAAGGAGTTAGACGAACAGTTGATGATCGGTCTGGATGCGTGAGCCGTCTTGGACTTCGTGATCGCGTCGACTTGATAATTTTTCCAAGAGGCTCTCGGTCCTTATTTATAGTCACAGAGCTAGAACCCTAGTTTCCTAATATGGAAACTAGTTGTTAGGATCCTAACCATCACAATCCCATATCTCAACTCTTCAAATCCGCGGCGGAACCGCGACCATTGGATAGGTTTGGCCGCGGATCCGCCCCCTTTTGGTGAGATCATGGCCTCTAATTTTTGTAGCTTCATATCTGTAACACTTGATAATCTTTTGAGTATCTAGACTTTGAAAATCTTTTCTACATTTCTACCAGAATTAGTTTCTTGAATATCTTTGGTAGATTTGATTTGCCAACTTTGATTTCCTTGATTTCAGCCCTGAAAATTCTACACAATAACTCAACAAACAATATTAGTAGAGTTTGTTTTATTGAGATATTAACTTAACCATTAAGAATTGGTCAAAGGTATTAATAAGGTAAGCATATTTAAATGGGCCAAATATTACATGGATATTATATGCTTACTTTTTCCTACAAAATATTATTTATAATATATAAACACATGAAAATAGTATTTTTACAGATAAACCCTCATATGTATCATATATTATAATAAACACCTTTTATTATATAATAATAGTAGGAAAAATATCATATTAAATGTACAGTTTTATCAACTGAACAAATACCCCAAACTTATCTTTGATCATCCCGAGCAAACTAGTTTATTCAAGAGAAGGAGAAAAAGAAAGGATAAAACTAAGCACACTTTCGTAGGCAAACACGATTGCACTGAGCACGTGCAACAAGCCGTTAAACCTCTAGGTGTCCCTAGTAGGAGGAGTGTTGTCTCCTGAGGGTTTTCAGCGGATTACACCCACAAAATCCTAAAACTAAAGAGAGATGGTGAAATTTACATATAAAGATAAGAACCATAAAAGAAAGACTTTGAAAATAAGAGTTTCTAACTATACTAGCTTTTCAGTTGTCATGAGCCCTATCTTAATAGTCATGAAAAAAAATGTTAGAAATCACATCATCCCTCAATAAAACATCGTCTTTATTCTTCATTCCTACCTTTCGTCCAAACATTGATCATATACCTCCTACGTGTGTGAATAGAACATCCCTACACTCGGAGAATTCAATTCAAGCTATCATACTCTTGTCCATCTACCTCAGTACTTTTTAATTTGATGAATATTTAGATTTGCTCACACATTTTCATGCGGCCGTTAATACTTCTTGAGGTACTAACCAACCGATTACTCATGTGCTTGCGGATTAGGTGATAATATTTTCCTCATCTTGCACCACCTAAGGCTTAGCAGTGACTCCCAGACCAGTTGGCCTTAGGGCACTAGGTGAAGAGGCACCCTCGCTATATTTTTTTTATTGCTGTCTTGGCGATAACAAAACCAGTGTTCATTTTTTTCTTTTCACCATTTTTATATTTTTCTTCATTTTTTTCATTTCCTTCATACTTTGGCTTTTAGACAAGAGCATTTTAAGGTATCCTCTACTATCCCGAGTTTCAAGACGTGTGTAAGTGCATATAGTAGGGTATCAACATTCAAATGTTTGGCTTTCAGAATAGAAACTATTTTTCAGACTTATTTTTATTCTCAGATTAGTGACTTCCTTCATCTTACTAACCCTTAGGACAACAGCTCATAACTACTTATTACTAGTTCGTTTAAGAAAACTTCTAATTTTCTTGATTTTCTTAAACTATTCCTATCTTTTGGATGTAATTTTTCACTTTCGACTCTTTTGTTATAAAAGAAAATTTTTAAAATTTTTGAAAATGTTGTGCTTATGCAAAGTATGATGCAAATTGATGCGTAAATAAGCACAAACCTCCCCCAAACCTGTTTACAGCAGTGTCATCACTGATATCATCCGTTAAGCTCAAAAACCTGTAGACTTGGGAGGAAAAATGGGACAAGAAATAATGCAAGTGAACTCCCCCCCCCCCAAACTTGAGTTAAACAATTTTAATCTTTTAAAATCACACGAGGGGATTGAGGTTATTGGTCAATGCCAAGCTTTGCAAAGACCGAAGGTCAACACCAACCATTCAAAAAATTTATCGATGAAGCACCAAGGTTGGTGGAAGAACATGTCACCTTTCGACAAGAAGAAGTGGGGAGGTGATAAGAGGTGTAATGGAAAAGAATTGCGTCTCAATTTGGAGAGACGACACAGTGATAGTAATGATGGATCACTCGCATTATTATGATTGTCTAAAAGAAGGGGTGGAGGTCCAATTTCTTCATCTTGGAGTTGATTCATCTCAACACCAGTGTCTTGTAAGAATGCGAGTTCATCAGCGAAAATTTCCTCAAAGCTTTCATCGATACCCCGAAGAATAATGTCATCATAAAAAATGGGGTGATCGTCAGACTCTATAAAAAGTTCCTCATCAGCATTAGATGTTGACCCGAACAACTCGGTGGAAGAGTACATGGTTGGGTCAAACAACAACATATGAAAAGAGTCAGTATCATGAGGTTGATCAAATTCGCTGCTGTCGACATCCATTCATTCGGCAGAACACACATGAGCATAGGGTTCGGAGGGTTCACTTCCCAACTTGTAAATGTTAAGCTCAATTGACTTCTTTCTAAAGAATAGGGTTATAGAGCCATTTCTACAATTGATTACTGCGTTGGAAGTGGCCAAAAAGGGTCGACCGAGTATCACCGGGATTTGATTGCGTGGGTTTGCTACAAGTTGTGTATCTATAACGATAAAGTCCACAGGGAATATGAATTCCCCGACTTTGATTAACACATCCTCTAGCTCACCCCTAGATTGGGTGATAGATCGATCGGCCATCTGAAGAGTGCAATGCGCAGGTTTTAACTCTCCGATCCCTAATTGCTCATAAACAGAATACGGAAGCAAGTTAACACTAGCACCTAAATCGAGTAGAGCACGATTGATACTTTTACCCCCAATAGAAATTGAAATTGTAGGACTTCCGGGGTCCTTTCGTTTCTTGGGTAGTTGTTGTGTAAAAGCTGTGCTCACATTACTCGCAAGGAAAACTTTTTTAGGTACTTGAACTTTTCTCTTCCTAGTGCACAAGTCCTTTAAGATTTTTGCATATGACGGAACTTGTTGAATAGCATCTAGGAGAGGAATGTTTATGTTAACTTGCTTAAAAATTTCCACAATCTTCTCCATTTGTGGACTTGGTCTGTTGCCCCTTAACCTGTTTGGATAAGGTGCTTGATCAATAAGTTTTGGGTCCAACGTTTGTGGAGAAGACTGTGGGGATGGATTCGATCCCAAAACTGGAGTAGGAATCGACTTAGATAGATTTGGCGAAATGGGCGAAGGGTTCGAGCCTTGGGGAAAACGGAGAATAGGCTCGGGTGAAGGTGGGAGACTAGACGAATTAGGGGAAGAAGAAGAAGCTGGGGTATCATTGGTGTCACTATCATCACATTGCTCACCCACTCGGTTATTCAGCACTTTTCTCGATCTCAACGTGATAACAGCACTCACATTATAACTTTGTGAGTGGCCAGGATTAGGTATGGGTTGAGATGGCAGTTTCCCTTTTTCTCTCGCACTCATTGCGGCGTTTAACTGTGCGATTTGGTTTTCTAATGATTTAATACTCTCACTATGGGAGGCAGAGTTTTTCGTTATGGTATCAATAGAAGACCTCATCTCAGCCGACAATTGTATGGATTGTTTCATGAACATATCCAAAGTTTGTGCAAGTAAGTTGTCAGTACCGGCCACTTGTGGTGTAGAAATGTTGGCCGGATTTTGGAAATTTTGTGACTGAAAGGGGGGCTGATTCTGTGGTTGTGGTTGCTGTGGAGGAGGTCTTTGATAATTGCTTTGTTGGTTTTGATTCTAAGCAAAGTTAGGATGATTCCTCCATCCTTGATTGTATATGGAAGAATAAGGGTCGTTTCTAGGTCGCTGCTGAAAAGCAGCATTAGCTTGAAACGATGCATTCATAGGACATTCTTCCGTTAAGTGTGAAGGATCCGAACAGCAACCACATAAGGTCTTAGGAAGCGTAACCTGATTTAGGGAGGCTGATGAGAATCTGCTCTCAATAGCGTCGAGTTTCTTCTGCATCGCTGCCATTTCGGCTTTCACTGCGATGGAAACATCGAGCTGGTGAACACCTCCCCTAGATGAAGGTGGTCTTACGCTTTCCCACTGCAAAGTATGTTCAGCGAGGTCTTCCAGATACTTCCAAGACTCACCGTCATCTTTAGACATGAAATTGCATTGACACATTGTTTCAAGCATCTGCTTTGTCGCTGAATTAATGCCCTCATATATAATCCGACATAAATCCCATCTATTGATTCCATGATGAGGACATTGGACAAGCAGATCTTTGAAACGTTCAAAGCACTTCCAAAATGGTTCATTGGGAAGCTGGGTGAACTGGTTGATCTCGCTCCTAACACGTGCAGTCTTATGGTTTGGGTAAAACTTCTTAAGAAATGCTATGACGAATTCATCCCAATTAGTGATAGAGTGTGCGGCAGTATTGTAAAGCCATTTTTCTGCCAAGTCGCACAGTGTGAATGGGAGAAGATGTAAGCGCATAGCATCTAAAGTCAATTGTGAAGTACCCATCATTGCGCATACGTTTTCGAATTTGGTGATGAAAACGTACTCGTCTTCCGACTCAAGCCCGTGAAATTTGGGCAGCAGATTGATGTAGTAGGGTTTAATTTCGAAATTATCCCCATTAGGTGGTGGAAGAGATAGACAAGTGGGAAGAGGACCACGGATAGGATAGCATCTCTCTTGGAGAGAGATGCGCGGTGGATTCTACGCACCTTCGGGCGGCGGAAACGCGGCGGTTTAGAGGGATTAGGGCTACAGAACTCTCTGGTAAGATTCTCAACTCCTTCTCTCTCCTCTCAAATCCAATAAAATCTATCTTCTGCAGGATTCTTTGCAAAAATCGCGCCGCTCAAAAATCTTTTTGCAAAAGTTTTGTGATTAGTTTTGTTTTTCATATTTTTAATACGAACTCTAAGGGACAAAGACCAAATCAAGATTAGGTGGGGATTTCATCACCCTTCCTAAGCCCCACAAATCACAAACCGAGCATCTGCATCAACCCTACAATAATTTAAAAAATATCTAGACCAGACTCTAAGGACTGTCGCGCTCATTAAGGACAGAGGAAGGTCGTGGGTAATCTATCGTTTATCCGCATTACTTTTGTAGTGCCTAGGCAAGTGTGTCAAAGGCTAGTGGTTTTTAATTAAGCCCACTACTGTGGTTCCTTCCCACTTACCTGGCACTTAGCTGGCTACAAGGATAGTACGGAGGCGGCAGAGGATTGATCCTGCGGCTTGTCTTTTGGAAGTCTAGGAGCGGTCTAGAGACTGGACCTAGGTGACCTTAGTTCTAGGGTTGCTTGTGCATCTTAGGGTGATTTGTCTTGAGTCCCACTTTTTCAAAACAAGCTAATTTTAAATCACACACACGCTGCCACTTGCACTAAACCTGCTTAGTGCATGCTCGGCTGGACATGGGATCTTAGTGCCCGTCTTGTCCGCGTTCCTGCTATCGACGCCGAAGTCGGTACTTCTTCATCTTCTTTCCACCACCACACACCACGATCGAGATGGACGACACTCCATCAAATTATAACACCACGCTGCCACCGCCCGAAGGTGTGCAGAATCCACCGCGCATCTCTCTCCAAGAGAGATGTTATCCTATCCGTGGTCCTCTTCCCACTTGTCTATCTCTTCCACCACCTAATGGGGATAATTTCGAAATTAAACCCCACTACATCAATCTGCTGCCCAAATTTCACGGGCTTGAGTCGGAAGACGCGTACGTTTTCATCACCAAATTCGAAAACGTATGCTCAATGGTGACCCGGGTTCGATCCCCGGCAACGACGCCATTTGATTATTTCGAAAAAGTGTTTGTAGAATAACCGCAATCAGAACGGTGTCGCGTGTAGCTAGACCGAGGTGAGTACGGGTTGTCCCCAGGGAAACGTTGAACCTTTTACTCTTACTTTAGATGTGTTGAGAAAGAGAGGAGGGATAAAGAATTTTGAAGAATGGTTTCTAGATCTACGTTTAAGCAAGAATGCAAAAAATATAGATCTAGATTATTTAGAGATGTAGTTAATATAATAAGGGGGCTTGTAGGGTTCGTTTGGATTTAGTAGTCATGGACGATTAATTAAAAGTTACCATTTTTATCCTTTAATAGATTTAAAACGAGAACGACGATGATGCGTGTAGGTTAGGGTTTCTGGAGGGAAAAGGAATCCCACTCTTAACCCCTATCTCGACACGGAACTCCGTTCATATCTAGCCTTTACCAAAACAATCATTAATCTAATCTTTAATCGCGGTCGGAACTAACAAAGAATTGTTAGCGCGCCCGATTAGGATGTTAATGATTCTTTTGATAAAGTTCATAAACTTTATAGGACTTAAAAAGGGTTTAAGGATGTTCATCATCCATTAGCCTACCCTAATCCTATGAACCCTAACAAGCGGAGAATTACTCGCGCATGTTGAGAGAAAAAGAGATGGAGAGAAAATGCATAATTAAACTACAAAGAAATAGAATAAGAAAAAGAACTGCCTTTATTAATCAAAAATTCATTACACTTTGATCCTTAGAAAATGATTACAAAGACTAACTTGCTTCTCGATCTCTTCCAAGGAGGTAGACGAACAGTTGATGATCGGTCTGGATGCGTGAGCCATCTTGGACTTCATGATCGCGTCGACTTGATAATTTTTCCAAGAGGCTCTCGGTCCTTATTTATAGTCACAGAGCTAGAACCCTAGTTTCCTAATATGGAAACTAGTTGTTAGTATCCTAACCATCACAATCCCATATCTCAACTCTTCAAATCCGCGGCGGAACCGCGGCCATTGGATAGGTTTGGCCGCGGATCCGCCCCCTTTTGGTGAGATCATGGCCTCTAATTTTTGTAGCTTCATATCTGTAACACTTGATAATCTTTTGAGTATCTAGACTTTGAAAATCTTTTCTACATTTCTACCAGAATTAGTTTCTTGAATATCTTTGGTAGATTTGATTTGCCAACTTTGATTTCCTTGATTTCAGCCCTGAAAATTCTGCACAATAACTCAACAAACAATATTAGTAGAGTTTGTTTTATTGAGATATTAACTTAACCATTAAGAATTGGTCAAAGGTATTAATAAGGTAAGCATATTTAAATGGGCCAAATGTTACATGGATATTATATGCTTACTTTTTCCTACAAAATATTATTTATAATATATAAACACATGAAAATAGTATTTTTATAGATAAACCCTCATATGTATCATATATTATAATAAACACCTTTTATTATATAATAATAGTAGGAAAAATGTCATATTAAATGTGCAGTTTTATCAACTGAACAGGCAGCGACTATGACTGATCTTAAACTAAAACTCGTAAAATCAAGTTAATCGAACCTTTTTACAATCATTGACTTTGGAATGTCATGATTTTTCTAATTCATGACAAAGTCGCATAATGTCCTTGCCACTCCTACTTCCCCTTTGCCTTCTTCAGAACACTCTGTATCAAATACAGAGATCCATATTGCTTGAAAATGCCATCTCGTTTAGTTACATACAAACTCGAAGAAATTGTTTCAGTTTAAGGATGACCACTGGTTTTGGAGAAATGAAATTGTATAATTTTGTTGTCTCTCCCCTCCACCTCACAATTTGAAAGCTCCTTGAATTAGGAGAGTACACCAGTTACGCTTGTTGGATAGTCATCTTCCAAACCTTAGTCTCGGGGCCCGGTTCTTGCTCATGGAACAAAGTTCCACGCTAATTGTCATCCTAAGGGGGCGAGGGCCACCTCTTGAATCCGTGGGGGCCACCTCTTAAGTCCGTGGGACCCACTTTAGAACAATGAGGAATCTTCGAAACACATTCCGAAAGAGTACCGAACTGCATTATAAATATAATGATACCACCCTCAATTACAGAGGCGCCTTTTAAGTAAATCGGAACTACAGGAGCTTGAGAAATCCGTAGTTAAGTGTGCTCGGGCTAGGGAACTCCTGGGAAGTGGCCACTGGTCGGGTCCAGTTCGTTATAAAGGACAAAACCGTGCGGTTTCGGCCAAAGCGGACAATACCATCTTTACTGGGACGTGGGGCGTTACATTTATGGTGGCCCATGCAGGTCTTTCAGTAGTAGGTCTATGGTTCGAGGACGAACCATTGTTCAAAGGTGGGGAGAATGTCGGGACCCGGTTCTTGCTCACGAATCAAAGTGCCACACGGAACAAAGTGCCACGCCAATTGTCATGCTAAAGAGGCGGGGGCCACCTCTTGAGTCCGTGGGACCCACTGTAGAACAATGGGGAATTTTCGGAACATATTCCGAAAGAGGACCGAACTGCATTATAAATGTAATGATACCATCCTCAATTACAGAGGCGCATTTTAAGTGAATCGGAACTACAGAAGCTTGAGAACTCCGTAGTTAAGAGTGCTCGGGCCAGGAAAGTCTTGGGATGGGTGATCTCCTGGGAAGTGGCCTCTGGTCGGGTCCGGTTCGCTCTAAAGGGAAAAACCATGCGGTTCAGCCAGAGCGGACAATACCATCTGTACCGGGGCATGGGGCATTACACTTAGGCTGGTGCTGAAAGGAAGAAAACCAACCAGCATAAGTATGGTGTACAGAAGGTAAAATGTAGAGACATATAAAAGGGTTGAAGTGTGGGGAAAGGAAATTGCAACTACCGTCAAATGCCTGGGCAGTGGAAAAGGCATTATTAGGAATACCCGGCCACCCCTTCAAACATTTTTTATGTTTCAATTTTCCTGTATACTTATAATTGAAAAATGTTTCTCAATTAACTCTGACTCCTGAGTATATAGATACCGGATTAGAATCCTGCATCCATAAGGCAAGGAGTAGAGTATTGGGAAATGGTGATTTGATCTTCAATGTAGGAATCGGAGCAATTGTTGCTATTGGGGAAAATCACCTGGTTTTACCTAGCGGCAAACTTTTGGTTTTGAATAATTGTTGCTATGCATCAAGTTTTAAAATTGATATATCCGTCTCTTTATTTGATAAAGTGGAATATAAATTTTTCAAAATTATGTTCTGAACATTTATCTTCATCAATTGTTGATTAAGGTAAGGTGCATAGAATTATGGTACAGATCTTCTTAATTAAAATACGGTTCCCAACTTACAATACATGGAGTTTAAGTTAGTGAAATCTTATGATTTATACATAAGTGATGTATGTGGTCCGATATCCATACGGATAAGGGGTTGGTACTCATACTTTATTCCATTCACCTGTGAGTTCTCTGATTTTAGACACGCATTCTTATTGAAATACAAAGTCTAAAGATTTTTGAGAAGTTCATAGGGTATAAGAATAAAGTAGAGAACCATATGTTGGAAGTATCAAGATTCTTCGATGTGTTTTAGGATGTAGATACTCAAGCTCTGTTAGTTATATGTATGCCCTAGAGGCCATTACTGTACATACGATGTATATTGTAGTGGATGCTTGGACATATATAGGGAGGACTTTCTTGCTCGACATGATAGTATGCTATCTGGTTGTACTTTATCTTAACTTGTACTCTGATTGTCTCTATGTTACATGTTGATAAAGCCCTTAGGATATGTACTCGACTACTGGGACTATGATAAGATCATACTAGTGGGGCCACGGTAGTCGACGAGTACATCCTATAAAAAAAGATGAACCCTACAGCAAATAACATGGGTGTTTTGTAGGTCGGTGGCTACCTAAGGAAACTCCGATTCGATCTGCCCTTGCCCGCACCGACCGGATTGCTTTGCTGATGTTCCTAGTCGTGGGTGTATCGAGACAGGGCATCGATGCACCAGAGTAGACTAGCGTATATGCATCTTGACCCATATGATGGGCGATGGATGATCCCATATCCATCGGTGTTTGACATCAAGGATGGTGTACGGGTGCTCAGTGGAGACTGGGTACACTGGACGGACTCGCCGAGAACTCCCAGATGGTATTATACCATACGTCAGATGGCAGTTCTCCGGTGACACTGGTACAGAGTAGTCTGTTGACCCGAGATCGTCATAGAGTCTTGTGTGGTTCCCACTGTGCTCTGATTTCCATCATACCACGTCCAAGAGGGCGTGCAAAAAGGTGGCTTTTGGGTACAGTCCCGAATCACATGGAGGCAATGAGCGATAGGAGGGGATTCGTCTCTCCCGGTATAGGGAGTTGATGTTGTGCTGTGTTCGATTGGCTATAACCGGAAATCCCTGGCCAGGGTTGCTGAGATTTACTGGTAAGTGTTATCAGTAGTTTCTCGAACTGTTATAGACCTCATATCGACACGACTTATCGAGTTACTGGGGTCTGACGTTTACCACCCCTAGGCGAGATATGCGACATATCAGACGACGAGACCGGACTGTACGGGAGTGTTACTGTTTGGATTCACAGGAGAAGTTACAGGCTTGCTTGTTGATCTTCTGAGTGCTCAATACCTGGGTAGCTATTACGTTTAGCTGACCGCTTGCAGCTTGTGGGTGTTTGATATGATCATCACCTACTGCCGGCGTTTTGACGATTCTTTAGAGTCCTACACAGAGGTTTCTTGACTCAGGCAAAACGGAGTAGGAGCACATATGTGATATGTGCGGGACCGAGGATAATGCGATATGTGATACCGTATTATATTCTCGCGATATTTGATATCAGCCGGGTCATCGGATCAAGTGTTGATTCGATGAATCGGTACGGATAAATATTAGCCGGTTATATGCGATATAGCCGGATTGTCGGATCAAGTGTTGATTCGATAATTTAATGTATAATAATATATATGATATATTAAATTGCATTAACTAATATTTGCTCACTAAAAGATTCTTTTTCTCACTCGAGTAATACATTGATATATATGCGATATATGTTAAATGTATTATTTTATTTTGTTACAATAAATATTGTATATGTGATATATAATATTGTAACATATTATAATTATTAATGCAACATGATTAGAGGAGTTTAATCATGATTAGGGTTTGGATTAGGGTTAAACCTTCTAGTTGATTCTAGAAGCTTTTACTTTGTCATGATAAAGATATTTGTGTTGATCTTTATCCATGACTCACACTTAACCCAACCCAAACCCTAACCCTAGTAAACTCTCTACAATGGTTAGTACAACCATGGTTGCATAAATGATTATGATAACATTCTTTCTATTCATCACAAATGATTTATCATCTTCTTCCTCCTTCATTCTTCCATGAAAAACCTTGCTTGATTTTTCAAAGGTGATGAATAAATATAAGCAAAAGATAAATAAATAGAGCAAAATTCCTACTTCATCATCCTCATCTTCCCTTGCCATTTAGATGAGGGTGTTCACATCATTTCATGAGTGTTAGCTTGTGTTAAAGAAACTTCAAGGTAGATCATCGTAGTATCGAAGATCGGAAGCAAAGGTTGCGTCTTTCTCTTCGTGGAACCTCTCGAGAGTCCGGATCCCGATGATCGCAGCGAAGGGACCACAACACGGAGCATATGAAGTGAAGGACCGGATCTACAAAGGTTGTAATCCCTCTCACTTAGTGTTAAAATGTTTAGCATGTTGTTTTCGCCTAATTCTAGTTTAAAGTTCCGTATTCGGGTTGTTCGGCACGGCTAAATTTTTATTCGGGCATGGTTGATGCATCGTAGACCCTTGTGCGCGTGCCTAGCAACCCTACAGTGGTATCAGAGCCAAGCTAGAGTTTTAGGCGAAGCGTAGACGGAATTTAATGTCCGATCGAATCAAAACCCGAACCCAAAATAGCTCTCTGGACTTTTTCTAAAAACGTGGATTTTTCCAAATTAAAAATTCGTAAAAAATTCAACAGGGAATTCTAAGAATTACGGTACAAATATTTTTTGATGAACAGTAAATCTTTCGGCGGAACCGCGGCAGAAGCATGCCTTCTGCGGCGGTTCCGCGGCGAAAAGGTGACGTCATCAACTCGTATTTGCACAGTAACTTCTATTTAATTATGCTGGATTTTCTGGGAATTTTTAATATTTATTCAAGAGTTGAATTTTCTGAGGTTGTTTTGGGGATTCGATATTTCGATCGGAGTATTAGATTTTGTCTATGTGGTTTTCCGGATATCTTTTAGAAACTGTTAAAAAGTTCGAACGGATATCAATAACTCACTTTTTCCCCTGTCGGAAAATTTTTCAAAAAGTTGGATTTTTCCTCGTGTTTAAGAATGTTCTAAGTCGTGCACGTAACTCGATGGACCCTCTAGAAGACAACAAACCTTAACTCGATTATGTGACCGTCTTGAACTGCCCTTTGAACCTTAGGGTTTGGGGCAGTACGGCGTGCCACATGTGAGGCGTTGGCTTGACCCTTCTACGGCTGGACCATTGGTACTGTGGCATGTAATGGACGTTTTAAGCTGATTTCAAGAGTTGAGATTTATTGGGGAAATCTTGGGTGTTTGATGATTCGATCGGAAAGTTTAACTTTTTCTATTTATCTGGAATGTGATACAATATTTGGAATCCACGGGTAGTTATGAGATAACTAATTTGAATATTATAAACATAGCAGTTTAGTCTCAGATGATCGGTTGCCACAGAATTTTGATGTGATCAAAAGTCCGTCGCAATCACGTAGGGTACGCGGATACTCGCCGGGTAAACTTAATAGACAGCCTCACTCCATAGCCCCGACCAAGTGACTGTAGGAGAACCCCGTTGCCGAAAGCATCCGTTCGGGTGCTCCCGGTAGCGGTGTTCGGCCTTGCTGCACTTCGTCGACGGTATCGGGGGTGCGGCCGTCTACTAAAGTTTGCAACGAGCATTCGATCAGGACGTCGGGAATCTTGTTGAATTGCCCGAATTGATATTGAAAAGAGTTTTCGATAATGAGACTAAAATGCGGGGTTTATAATTGTTAGGCATGCGATGTCTAAGGAATTCATTTGGTTAGGCATGCGATGTCTAAAGAGGTTGCGGATTCCAACTGTTGTAGTTTTACACTTTCTTTTCTGTGACCGTAAGCGTAGTATGTGGTGTATTGCCGACTTCGTTGCTATACATCAACGACAATCGGGATACGCATACTTGCTTACGTTGATGATGTGAGATATTATGTGTTGTTGTGATATGTTGTATTGGATCGTCGCTTTTGAATAGCCGGGGGTTTTATGTGAGATGAGAGTTTTTCTTTTTCATTCATGTAAAATTCATTTGTATGTAATACTCTTTTATTGGGGCACTTCCAGGTAGCGGAAGATGTCACCGTTGTATATTATTTACTTTTCCGCATTAGGTAGACCCAAGGCGGGGAGCACAAGTAACCGGGTTCTAGGGTCCAGTGGGAGACCATCTCGAGGAGTCGAGACCGGGTCTCCTAACCCTAGAATTGGCAGTGTTACTTGCCGCACTCGTAGGGGTCTAGGGATGTGGGTTTGGCTATTCATCGCGACCGTGGAATCCGTGTTTTATACAGGCTCGTATTGAAAACACGGACGTCCTAGTATATCCAATATTTCATATATGTTCTTCTGCTGCAATGTTCTGTGATGAGATCATATTACTGCCTAAGACGAATGTTTATATTATATATGAGATATATGTTATATTGCAGATTTCGTTTCAAAAATGTGATGCTTATGAAGCATATTAAAATGGGACTTCATTAATGAGATTAATGAAATAAAAGAAACCTAAGATGTTGTAGAAACTTGTTTATAAAAACTGGTAGCTACAGTTCTTGCTTTGCATAGCGGTGTTCCTTGTAGAACATCCAGCACCTTATTCGATAAGGAAAGGACCGAGATCCCTTCACCGGGAGTGACTCCTTTAGCAATAACTGGCAGATGCTACAAACTCGGTTTGTCTTTTGATTGCTTCTATAGTTTCTGCTTTGCACAGCGGTATATATGATATATCCTGCACCTTATTCGATGAGGAAAGGGTCGACGATCCCTTCACCGGGAGTGACCCCTTTAGCAAAACTAGAAAAGCCTCAAAAACACACCATTTAAAATCACTCGATTCTACGACGATATCAAGTTCATTACGCAAAGGGTTTTCTGAAAAACCCGTCGTAGCCCTCCGTCATTTCAGATAAGTACTAGTTAGTATTCGTGCTACGTTTGTTGACTATGTTAAGGCGTAGTGTGCGGTAGCTGATTAGTGCTTATCTGTATAAGCATATGATGCGATTGGATTAGGGTAGTCGTGCGACTTTGTTGACCATGTTAAGGGTCGTGCGGGTGGGTTTAATTCAATCGGGAAATGACGGGTTGAACTTGACTAGCACTTATGATTTGTTGACCATGTTAAGGTCATATAGCTGCTAGGGGTAAAATATTATTGGGAATTTCAAGTGTTGAAATTTGCAATGAGATTGCATACCTTCTATGAGATAGTTGGATCCCGATACCCACTGCGAGTAAAAATTACTCCTGGGAGAGTTTTACACATTACAATTAGCCGATCAAGTAGGTGTCTAGAAAGGTGTTAACGGGGTTACGCCTCTGGGAAAACGAGGTTTACTGTAATTAGGTTCGTGCGAAAGCACGGGGGACCTCCCTCAAAGTACCGACACTGGCCTGGCTGAAAGATTGGCGAACTTGTAGCGTGTAATTAATCCCGGCTAGTCTTTCCTTTTAGGGTTTGAAGGAAGATTTGACTAAAACAGTGGGAGACATCCTGATTAGATATATTAGATAACCAATCTAATCTTGCAAGAGAATACGCTGAGTGTTTTCTTCTCTCTCTCTCCAGATAGCGAACATATCACGCCTTAATCAAGATAATAATACGGATATATTGACTGAACCCGCTTGTTATACTGAGCTGGGGAACGTTGGTCCCGCTCCAACTTATAATTGTTATAAGACAGAGCAGGAAATTGGGGAATACCAGATTTCCCGTGCCACCCAAACGAAGAAAGTGCATGCTGATGCATCATCTTCGGGTGTGTTCATTACACAGAACTGTTTCTCAGTATCCTTTACGTCCTGGGTATGTGATACCGGATCAGGATCCCGCATATATAATCTGTTACATAGGCTACAGATAGGTAAAGAACTGAGAACGGGTGATAAGTTTCATGAGACAGAAAACGGTGCAAGAGTTGCAGCCAAGTCTGTTGGTCACTATCACCCTGTATTACCAGAATACATTGATTCTGAACAAATGTTATTAGATACCGAACCTGATATACAAAATCATATCAGTCTCTTTATTAGTAAAGAAAGGATATAATTTTGTATTGTTGGATAATGTTTTGAACATTTCCTATATCAAGAGTTGATCGGTTCAGGCACGTTATCTAGAAGCATTGACGTTCTAAATCAAACTACAGTTCTTAGTATACAGAACAAACACAAGAGGAAGAGTTCAGAAATGAACGGATCTTTCTTGAGGTATTGTAGACTAGGTCATATCAATGCGACCCGACTAGCTAAGTTACATCTAGATGCATATTTAAACTAGTTTGAATTTACATCTTGTGAAACTTGCCAGTCATGTCACAGAGATAAGATGACCACAGCTCTGTTTATTGGAAACAGAGAAAGAGTTAGTGAACTTTTGGGATTGATACATGCTGATGTATGAAAGTCCCCTGTCTACACAAGCCAAGATCGGTTCTTTGTACTTCATTACATTCTCTGATAATCTCTCAAGATTCAGACATATGTTCCTGTTGAAACACAAGTCCGAACCTTTTGAGATATTCACAGAATATAAGTTAGAAGTAGAGAACCAAAATACGGGTAAAAGTATTATGTCCTTTGATGTGATCAAGGAGGAGAATACTTGAGCACGGAATTCCTGGAATATTCTAAAGGAGAATGAGATTCTCTCTCAGCATTACTCCTCCGTATACACCATAGCACGATGGTATATCGGGGCGGAGCAATAGCACCCTATGTGATATGGTGTGCTCTATGATGAGTACTACTGAGTTACTTATTTCCTTTTGGGAGTTATGCACTTGAGAAGCTGCATACCTATTGAATAGGGTTCAAATCAAACCAGTTGCCTACCACTTCATATATGATATGGAAAGGGAAGAGCCCATATCTTAAGCTTGTTAAGATTTGGGGTTGTCCGGCCTATGTCTAAAAGCAAAATCCGGACAAGCTCGAGGCAAGGTCTGTTATGTAGAACTGGAATGGTTCCAGCTATACAAACTGCAGCTGATGATTTGGTAAAACCAAAGGATTCAATAGTTTCCAACGAACCTCAGCCTCTCCGCCGATCTAGTAGGGTTCCTCACCCACCTGAGAGATACTTCGGTTTCTCTATGACAGTGGGAGCGAGGATTGCATCATGAGATGATGACCTAACTAGTTTCGAGCTGGCCATCAGGAGTGGGACTCTGTAAGAATGGCTGGATGCTTATCGATCTGAGATGGAATCCTTATACACCAACAAAGTATGGACTTTGGTTGCTTTATCTGAAGGGTTAAATCCCCATCAGGAGCAAGTATATCTTGAGAAGATTACTTGGTGTACATGGAAAGGTTGAGACTTTCAAAGCTAGACTTGTTAAAGGTTTGCATCATAGACCAGGTATGGATTATGATGAAACCTTTTCTAAGGATCTATGCTTAAGTCCATCCAGATCCTACTTGCCACGGCTACATACCATGACTACGATATCTGGTGGTTGGGTGTCATGACTGCTTTTCTAAATGATGTTTTAGAAAAGAGCGTCTATAAGTACACAGCCAGAGGGCTTCGTAGACAGGGGGAGCAGCGGAAACGTGTGCAAGATGTTTTATATGATAAAACAGGCATCACGGAGTTGGAACGTCTGTTTTGATGTGGTAGTCAAAGAGTTTGACTTCATCAAAATGGTAGATGAACCTTGTATATACAAAAAAGGTAGAAGGGAGTATGGTGGTGATCCTCGTAGAGTACGTGGATGACATACTCTTGATAGGGAAGGAGTTTCCTATGCTACGCTCGGTTAATCTCCGCTTATCACAAAGATTCTCCATATAGGATCAAAGTGATACCTCCTATATCCTGGGTTCTTGGATCTATGAGATAGATCTAATTGGATGTTAGGATACTCACTAGTTGTAGTGAGATGGTATCAATCGATCCTGGGGAGAATCACTGGAAAGGTTCCAGGGTGATAAGGACGACTGAATGTCAGTCGCAGGCTTGTCTATACCCTCAGTAGAGGGACGGTATGTTGGAAGAGTTCCAAGCTAGATACCGTGACATACTAGACGATTAAAGGCAAGATACATCGTTACCAAGGATGCTACCAAAGAGGCAGTCTGGATATATATAAGTTCATAAGATGAACTTCGTTCCTACCATTGTGTGACAATGGAGTTGTGGCTTTAGCCAAGGAACTACCATCCCATCTGATATCCAGATATAATTCTTAGGCGGTGTCACCTGATCATGGAGATGGTTGATCTCCAGGGAGATCAAGGTTAGGAGAGTAGACACAGAGGACGCAGCGCGGATCCACTCACGAAGGCCTTTTTCCCAGTAGAGACTTTTATGGGATGGTTGAGTATGAGATACTTCAACCGCAGCTAATTGTTGGGTATGCGATACCATAACAGATGTCCCTAGTGCAAGTGGGAGATTGTTAGTTATATGTATGCCCTAGAGGCCATTACTGTACATACGATGTATATTATAGTGGATGCTTGGACATATATAGGGAGGACTTTCTTGCTCGACATGATAGTATGCTATCTGGTTGTACTTTATCTTAACTTGTACTCTGATTGTCTCTATGTTACATGTTGATAAAGCCCTTAGGATATGTACTCGACTACTGGGACTATGATGAGATCATACTAGTGGGGCCACGGTAGTCGACGAGTACATCCTATAACTGTTCCTAGTCGTGGGTGTATCGAGACAGGGCATCGATGCACCAGAGTAGACTAGCGTATATGCATCTTGACCCATATGATGGGCGATGGATGATCCCATATCCATCGGTGTTTGACATCAAGGATGGTGTACGGGTGCTCAGTGGAGACTGGGTACACTGGACGGACTCGCCGAGAACTCCCAGATGGTATTATACCATACGTCAGATGGCAGTTCTCCGGTGACACTGGTACAGAGTAGTCTGTTGACCCGAGATCGTCATAGAGTCTTGTGTGGTTCCCACTGTGCTTTGATTTCCATCATACCACGTCCAAGAGGGCGTGCAAAAAGGTGGCTTTTGGGTACAGTCCCGAATCACATGGAGGCAATGAGCGATAGGAGGGGATTCGTCTCTCCCGGTATAGGGAGTTGATGTTGTGCTGTGTTCGATTGGCTATAACCAGAAATCCCTGGCCAGGGTTGCTGAGATTTACTGGTAAGTGTTATCAGTAGTTTCTCGAACTGTTATAGACCTCATATCGACACGACTTATCGAGCTACTGGGGTCTGACGTTTACCACCCCTAGGCGAGATATGCGACATATCAGACGACGAGACCGGACTGTACGGGAGTGTTACAGTTTGGATTCACAGGAGAAGTTACAGGCTTGCTTGTTGATCTTCTGAGTGCTCAATACCTGGGTAGCTGTTACGTTTAGCTGACCGCTTGCAGCTTGTGGGTGTTTGATATGATCATCACCTACTGCCGGCGTTTTGACGATTCTTTAGAGTCCTACACAGAGGTTTCTTGACTCAGGCAAAACGGAGTAGGAGCACATATGTGATATGTGCGGGACCGAGGATAATGCGATATGTGATACCGTATTATATTCTCACGATATTTGATATCAGCCGGGTCATCGGATCAAGTGTTGATTCGATGAATCGGTACGGATAAATATTAGCCGGTTATATGCGATATAGCCGGATTGTCGGATCAAGTGTTGATTCGATAATTTAATGTATAATAATATATATGATATATTAAATTGCATTAACTAATATTTGCTCACTAAAAGATTCTTTTTCTCACTCGGGTAATACATTGATATATATGTGATATATGTTAAATGTATTATTTTATTTTGTTACAATAAATATTGTATATGTGATATATAATATTGTAACATATTATAATTATTAATGCAACATGATTAGAGGAGTTTAATCATGATTAGGGTTTGGATTAGGGTTAAACCTTCTAGTTGATTCTAGAAGCTTTTACTTTGTCATGATAAAGATATTTGTGTTGATCTTTATCCATGACTCACACTTAACCCAACCCAAACCCTAACCCTAGTAAACTCTCTACAATGGTTAGTACAACCATGGTTGCATAGATGATTATGATAACATTCTTTCTATTCATCACAAATTATTTATCATCTTCTTCCTCCTTCATTCTTCCATGAAAAACCTTGCTTGATTTTTCAAAGGTGATGAATAAATATGAGAAAAAGATAAATAAATAGAGCAAAATTCCTACTTCATCATCCTCATCTTCCCTTGCCATTTAGATGAGGGTGTTCACATCATTTCATGAGTGTTAGCTTGTGTTAAAGAAACTTCAAGGTAGATCATCGTAGTATCGAAGATCGGAAGCAAAGGTTGCGTCTTTCTCTTCGTGGAACCTCTCGAGAGTCCGGATCCCGATGATCGCAGCGAAGGGACCACAACACGGAGCATATGAAGTGAAGGACCGGATCTACAAAGGTTGTAATCCCTCTCACTTAGTGTTAAAATGTTTAGCATGTTGTTTTCGCCTAATCTCTAGTTTAAAGTTCCGTATTCGGGTTGTTCGGCACGGCTAAATTTTTATTCGGGCATGGTTGATGCCTCGTAGACCCTTGTGCACGTGCCTAGTAACCCTACAAGCTCGGTATTCCGTAATTGTCTAATTGATAATTTAATTCTCTCTCTCTGTGATTACTCCTCCGTATGCACTATAGTACTATAAAGTATCGGAGAGGATGACTCGCACCCTATTGGATATAATGTGTCCTATGATGAGTATTGCTCAGATGCTTTTTTCATTTTGAGATATGCACTGGAAATAGCTGCATACCAATTGAATATGATTCCAACAAAATTTGTGCCTGAGATTCTATATGTGATATAGAAAACATATCTTAAGGTTGTTGAGATATGGAGTTATCCGGCTTATGCTGAAAACAGAATTTGGACAAGCTCAAGCCACGTTTTGGTAATAAGTAGTTTGTGGGTTATCCCAAACTTTCGTAAGGGTTTAACTTCTACCATTTTCAAGTTCAAAAGTTATTTTGTTCTTAACACGCCACTGTTCTCCGCCGAACACAGGGACGAGACCGCGTAGGTTCGTCTTGCCTGAGTTTGGGGACAAATACTATTTGGTGCTATCCTTCCACCTCTCTGAAGATGCCAAGTTGATTTATGACACCGTGTATCGAAGGTTTAAATGGATGCGGCCGATGTAGCAGACTTCGTCAGATTCCCCCTCATTTGAAGGGTTATTTATTGTGGGAACGCTCTTCCCTGCAGGCGCAAGCCCCTGCAGTTAATTACACTACCGCATTGCGGTAACCACTTTCTCCTCCAGATGGTCACTTCGTGTCGTGGGTGTTTGTTTTGTTTTTGGTTGCCCGTGGATTGTATACGGAGACTAATTTATGTTGTCGCCCGTAGGTCGTGGATTAGTCCAAATCCGTATTTTCTTAGATTTGGGTTTGGGGTTGGGTTTAAGGTTACGTTAGTCTCATTTGAGACTAAGATCAATTTAAACGTTTATTAAAGATACGTTAGTCTAATTTTAGACTAAGATCAACTTAACAGTTTGTTAAAGACACGTTAGTCTAATTTTAGACTAAGGTCAACTTAACCATTTGTTAAGGACACGTTAATCTAATTTTAGACTAAGATCAACTTAACCATTTGTTAAGAATACGTTAGTCTAATTTTAGACTAAGATCTACTTAACAAGATCATTTAGATTCAACAAAAGAGCATTTGGGCTCTATTGTTTTAGTTTAGAGACTTTGCGGTCAATTACCAGTTTAAGGACATGGTGGTCCAAGGTTAAGGACATCATAGTCAGTGGGCTTAAAGGGACCCCACAGTCCGAGGCTAAGGACATCATAGTCCATAAGTTTAAGGACCCCACAGTCCAGTTTAAAGACGTCATAGTCTGTGAAATGTGTGGTTGTCGGGACCCGTCACCTCTCTGAAGATGTTAAAGGATTACAATGACAAATATTAAAGGAGTGAAGAGATGTATCCTTGAACCAAAGTTGATTGGGAGATCTATAGTCTAATTTGGAACTAAGATCAATTAATTAGATTATGAGCACATTAGCTCAGTTAAATCTGAATTGAGGACTTATGGTCAATTTGGGCCAAGTCCAATTAAGTTTGAAATGTTGGCCCTTTGTTGGGCTATTGAACATTTGTTTGGGTTCAGCCCCTTATTATTTAGCAATGCTAAACAAGAGTTTGAAGGCTCCGATAACAATTTGTCTTTGGCTGAGCATTAAACATTATAGCTCTGGATTTTAAGGCTCATCTGAAGGGGATATTTGCTTCTGGAAAACTTAGCCAATTTGGGCTAAGCTGGTTTTAGAATAGTGTTAAACACTAAAGCATATATGACGGTCACGTGTCCTCTCGTGATGTATTTAAAACAGTGTTAAACACTAGAGACAAAATGCTCAAAATAGCGTTAAACCCTAGAAAGGAAGGGGTCACGTGGGGTCACGTGAGGCGCCTGAAGATGGGGCCAGACCCATTTTATTTTAGTATCAGAATATTCAAATAAGTGTTAAACACTTTTAATCTTCGGGCCATCACGTGTTGGCACGTGATGGGTATCCATGTATTGATTATTAAAGTGTTTATTAGGGGTCACGTGGGGACACGTGAGGGCGCCTAAAAATGGTTCCGCCTTTGGCTTTGTTCCCTTTATTTTGATGGTCACGTGTGAGCACGTGAGGCATTGCCTCCAAGCTTTTTTCCTTCTCATTTTGGGGATCTGTTTAGGGGTCATGTGGGGGCACGTGATCTAGTTTTATTCTTTCTTTTCTGATCATTGAGGATAGGGGTCACGGTCACCACGTGACCAAGTTCTGTTTTCTCTTTTCTGCTCATTGAGAATGGGGGTCACGTGTTACCACATGATCAAGTTCTTTACGTGCATGGAGAGCTTTCAAGTCTCTTTGTTTTAAGAATTAAATTCTCTGTAGGGTTAAACCCTAATTATGTTTTAGAGGAATTATATTCCTATATATGTGGAAGAATTAAATTCTCATATAGGGTTAAACCCTAGTTCTGTTTTGGAGAAATTAAATTCCTATGAATTTGGGAGAATTAAATTCTCATATAGGGTTAAACCCTAGTTTTATTTGGGAGGAATTAAATTCATGTTAAATTGAGAGAATTAAATTCTCATATAGGGTTAAACCCTAGTTTTATTTGGAGGAATTAAATTCCTATGAATTTGGGAGAATTAAATTCTCCAAACTCAATTCTCTCTCTAAGTTTTGGATCTGCATGGCAGAATCTCCCCGATAAGAATTAAATTCTCAACTTGTGGGGAGATTTACTTCTGCAGATCTTCAACCAGAGGAAAAATTAAGTTCTTTTACAGAAGAGTTAAACTCTTAAATTGAGAATTAAATTCTCTTTGTTTTATGTAACTTAGATCTCTTTCCCCTTTCTCATCTAGGGTTTCTTTCTTTTTTCAAGAAGCCTTCTTTTCCCTCTGGAGAATTAAATTCTCTTCTTTTTTCTCTCTTCCTCTCCCCTTTTTTCCTTCTCTCTTGGCTTTTATTTATAGGAGAAAGAAAAGAATCAGTTTGTTTAGTAAATTTTTCATTAAAAGATTTTAATTGATTTTGTAACCAACATGATCTTTTAGATCACTTAGTGAATTTTATTCACTATTGGATTTTTAATCCAAAAGATATTTTATCTGTTATTCCTGGCAAATTTCAGGGAAATCTTTCCTTGTATAGAATCTTTCTATAAATTGGTAATTTTTAATCACCATTGGATTTTTAATCCAATGGTGCTCCATTTTACAGAGCGCCATCTTTTTTTTTGGAAAGATTTAGAGAAATATTTTTCCAGTTAGGGTTTTTGATTCCCTCTTAATTAGAATTTAATTCTATTAATTCATATATCTTTAGGAACCCATCACGTGTTGGCACGTAACCCCTGATTAAGCATTTGACCAGACTTTAATTCTGTTGTTTTAAAGAACTCAGAAATTATCACGTGTCAGCACGTGACCCTTGGACACATGTTGGCACGTGATGCCCCATTGGGATTTTTCCTTGTTATTTTATTATACCTTTAATTCTTTTCAGTGGGTTTAAAGGCCCATCACGTGTTGTCACGTGACCCCACTGATTAATTATTTTCAATTATTTATTTTATTCAGTGCCTACAGGCTTTGCCTGTAAATGGTCACGTGTCTGCACGTGATTTCCGGTCACGTGTGGGCACGTGATACCCGGTCACGTGTAGGCACGTGATGTCCGGTCACATGTGAGCACGTGATGCCTCATAACTTTTGATCCCGGATGAATTATGAGGACAATAATATATCAAATCGAAGGATTTTTCGAGATACTTTCGATACCATCAGAATTTAGCTGTTTCTCATTCGGGAGTTTGTCAAAATGCAGCCTGGAAAATACTGGTTCGCATTTTCTTCCTTAGACTACACGTGCATAGCATATTTGCTCATAACTTTCGATCCCGGATGAATTATGAAGCCCATAATATATCAAATCGAACGCTTTTTTGAGACGCTTTCGATACCATCAGAATTTAGCTGTTTCACATTCGAGAGTTTATCAAAATGCAGCCCGGAAAATACTGGTTACATTTTCTTAAACGTATCGCTGCCATTTGATACCTTGGGCTCTTTTGCGCAGAAATTTTTTGGCGGGAACAACCACTTTTTCTATAAAAGGAATTTCTTGCAAAAGAAATTAGTGAGAGTATGATAGAACTAGAAGTGATTTCAGAACTACAAACGATTACTGAAAATTTAGTAAAACTTATGAATTCAATTGACCCTGATAAACCTTGGTCACTCCGCAGATTTAGTGAGTGACATCAATCACCCGAAAGATACTTAGATGTTCTTATAGACGGTGATGGGGAGGTTATCATCATGTTTGATGATGACCCTACTAGTTATCAGAAAGCCATATGAAGTAGTGAATTTCGACTGATGGCTGGATGTAATATATCCAGGTTGGACTCCACGTACTCCAGCAAATTATGGACTTTGTTGGATGCTCCTGAAGGGGTAAAACCCATCATGAGCAAGTAGATCTTTTAAAGATTAGTGCAGATAGAAAGGTAGTAACCTAATAAAGCTATGCTTGTAGTAAAAGGTTTACATCAAATACCCGGTATGAATTGTGATGAAATTGTTGGCTATAGTGCCCTCAAGTCAATTATTGGATCGCAGGCACGTGATTGCAATGATTGAGGGAGGACCAATACCGGTAGAACAGTCTTACTCGAGATGATAGTATGCTATCCGGTTTATCTTTATCATCATGTACATGCTTTAGGTGACATTACAGATCACTATTACATGTTGATAGAGCCCATAGGATTCTTGCTTGACTACCAATAGTATGATGGCGATCATATACATGAGAGCTGGGTGGTCTATAAGCACATCCTTAAATGTCCCTAGTCGTGGGAGTTTCGAGAGTGGGCATCGATACTCCAAGAGTAGACTAGTGTATACTGATCGAGACCTCGACGAGGGACGGTGGCCGGTCTCACAAGCCATTGGTGTCAGTTGGTTCACCTAAGATGTATACAGGTGCTCATTGGGTTATGAGTACACCGGACGAACTCGCCGTGAACATGCTAGTTGGTATTATGCCTATTGTCATATAGCAGTTCCCCGGTGACATATGTACATGTTAGTCTATCGACCTGAGATCGTCATTTGTCTCGTGTGAGTTCCCACCGTATTTTGATTAATACCCTACCACGGCTCAAAAGAGTCGTGCAAACAAGTTTTAGTTGGGTACAGTCTCGAGCCACATGAAGGCAGTGAGCGGATCGTCAGGGGATTCGTCTCTCCCGGTATTGGGGGTTGATGTTGCGTTGTGCACGGGTGGCCATTGTTGGATATAGTGCCCTCAAAGTTAATTATTGGATCGCAGGTACGTGATTGCAAAGATTGAGGCATGACCTATACCGATATGACAGTCTTGCTCGAGATGATAGTATGCTATCTGGTTTGTCTTTATCATCGTATACATACTTTAGTTCTCTATTGCATGTTGATAGAGCCCATAGGATTCTTTCTTGACTGCCAGCGGTATGATGGCGATCATATACGTGGGAGCTGGGGTCTGTAAGCACATCCTTAAAGTGTCCCTAGTCGTGGGAGTTTCGAGACAGGGCATCGATACTCCAGAGTAGACTAGTGTATACAGTCGAGACCCCGACGAGGGGCGGTGGCCGGTCTCACAAGCCACTGGTGTCAGTTGGATCACCTAAGATGTATACAGGTGCTCATTAGGTTATGAGTACACCGGACAGGACTCGCCGGGAACATGCTAGTTGGTATTATACATATCGTCATATAGCAGTTCCCTGGTGACATGTGTACAGGTTAGTTTGTCGACCTGAGATCGTCATTTGTCTCGTGTGAGTTCCTACTGTGCTTTGATTTCTACCCTACCACGGCTCAAAGGAGTCGTGCAAACAGGTATTTTTTTGGTACAGTCCCGAGCCACATGGAGGCAGTGAGCGGGTCGTCGGGGATTCGTCTCTCCCGGTATTGGGGGTTGATGTCGCACAGTGCACGGGTGGCCATCACTAGAAATCCTCGACCGAGGTAGTGGAGAATTACTGATTTGGATCAGTAGTTTCTCAGGTGGTGATGGGCTTCATGCCGACACGATTTATCGCGTTATTAGGGGTCTGACTTTATCCACCCCCTAGACTCGATATGCGATACTCTTTAAACGAACGGACCGGACTGTATGGATAGTGTCACTGTTAGGCTCAGTAGGGTTTATGAGATGAGTTCGCTCATCAGCTTCCCTTCCAATCAATACATAGGCAACCGTTACGTACAGCTTGTACCTCTGACGTGCTAGAGGTTATACCCAGTGCCAGTGTATTGATGAGTCATTAGAGTCCCCCACAGACAGTTTCCCAAGTTCGGGCGAAACGTTGTAGAGGCCGTATGGTTTTACGGCAGGGTTCGGAAAATGCACGTGCGTTTTCGCACGTGTCATATTTCGGGCAGATAATACTGGTGGGCTTTGGTTTAAACCGGATCCAAGTATTATACTGTGTAGATATAATATCTTTGTCTCAGTTGCATTTGTATTCGGTCCGAATACAAATGCGGGTATGTTTATACTGTTACGGGATTATCCTGAAATTCGTTCGGGATCGCTTTTAGAAGTTGCCAGTTTTCAGTTTTCTATCACCCGTCTTTTAACATTCGGTTAAATACGGATTTATCTTTTCTTCTTGAGGGCGAGTCATATGGTGAGTCATGTGTGTGGATGCTTCTAGTAGGTGACTAGGATGGTGAGGTGGCTTAGTGCATTATTGGAGCATTTATGTGTTGATGACTATGTGTTATGAATTATTGTTTCATTAAATGTGTTCATACTAGGTGTTTAGATGACTCATTTCTTCATTAATGTTATGGTCACTCTCCCCCCTCCTACACTCACCTCTCCCCTCCATATAAGTGGCCGGCCCCCTCATTGCACAAAAGAGATGGTTGCTTGAGAGAAAAAAGATGAGAGTTTAAGTGTATGGAAATTTGATAGATACTCATTTCACATTTCCACCCGATCCAAAAGGCAACTTCATTAACCGTTCGTCCATAGCTTTGGACGTAACGAGACAAAGTGTTCTACTCATTCTCTACAACATCTTGGTCATCTCTTTTAGCAAACTTGACGACGAGTTGCCTCGGTTCAGAGGCGGGAGCCCGTTTAAAGATCCGTCAACGTGGTGCCACCTGGACGAGAAGACTGGAGATTCAGGAGATCGGAGCAGCCGCAACAAAGCGTGGGATAATGGTTGAAGACCGAAGGACTCGGATCGTTCGGTATAACATTTCTTCCCACTTTGTAGTTTGTTAGTTTAGCTTTAATGGCATATCCGGGTTATAGTACGCGATAGCGCCAGTTGTAAAAAGTTTTTGTTCCGCATTTGGCGTCTGTTAGACGGCTGAGGCGCTATCGTGGACTTACAGTGGTATCAGAGCCTCACCATTAAGCTATACTAACTTGTGCTAACGCGTTTAAAATATCGATCGAACGGATTTTCGAAAACCCCAAAATTCCATGTTAAAGTTTCTATCGATTTTTAAAATGGTTTAAAAATTATTTTACATATCACAGAAAACAAAGCAGGGTTTTTTAAGCAAACTGGGAAATTTTGAGCACGTAATCCCATGTGACCGCCGCGGATCCGCGGTCAAACCTAGGGTTTGACCGCGAACCGCGGCAGTACTGTGGGAATAGTGCTTCAAAATTTCCAGTGGGCTTTCCTTGGTAAATTGTGGTTTTTGGAATATTCTTTTTGGGCCCAGATTTTATTACTGTACACCAGATGTACGTGGGGCCCACTTCGGGCAGTTTTGTCAATCGAAATTTTAAATTTGTTAGTATGCAGTACTTATATTATATCTCCGACCGGGAATGTCATTTGAGCGGTAAACCGGGTCTAATTTGTTATAGTTCTTTTAAACGGGTTTGCAAACGTGACATTCGCGTTGATGTTATGTGTTGTACTGTGATGTTGCAGATATATCGTGGTGGATAGCAGTGTGCAATGATAGTGCAGTTTGGATTTATTTGTACATTTGATATTGCGGGGCGAGCGTCCAACATGTGGACTGCCGTCACTGCATGTTTGTATAATATTCTTTTGGGGCACGACCGGGTTGAGGTCGATGTACCCGTTGTATATTTTTATTACTGTACTAGGTTTACCCCGCGACGGAGTGCACGGATAGCCGGGTTCTGGAGGGCAACGGGTTCGTATCTCATGGCTTTGAGAGGCAGAGGGGCCTCACTCTAGAATTGGCAGACTATTCGCCACACTCGTAGGGGGTACAGGTTGACCCAAGGAGGGGTGCTCAAGTTACCGGATTCCGTGAAGTGCCGGGTGGTCCATTCATTTTGCTGTAGGGGGCTGCCTCGCTTCAGGTTTTGGCGGGTAACTTGCCGCACCCGTAGGGGTCTAGATTTCATTGCACAGGCTATCCACACGACCAGGGGAACGTCGGGTTTCAGTAGCGGCTCTGTGAAACCCGGGGATTCCAGATTATCTGTATTGTTCTGTGATGCTTATTACTTTTCTATAATGTTGCATATTATCACGCCTAGAGCGATTATTGCATATTGGTATATATACTATTAGATGTTGTATATGTTTTACACCCGCGCTAGTCCAGCCCCCGCTCTGTCGTTAGTTAAGTAACCTAACGGGTGATGACGGGACCCAGTGGCGAATGCGGATGGCATATACGTACATTTTATTTTCGTTCTTTTCTGGTGTGATTGATTGATGGGACTGCATTGATTCTTATCAATGCAAGGATAAAACAAACCTATATTTGATGTTGTTGGAACCAATTTTAAAAAGGTGTTATTACAAAGATGTTTCCTTTTGTTATGCATAGCGGTATTCAGTTAGAATATCCTGCACCTCATTCGACGAGGCAAGGGCTGATATCCCTTCGCCGGGAGAGACCCCTTGGGCAGAAGTTTGCGTCAGGGTAATAACTTCAATATAGTCGATTACAAGTTACTTTGCATCGCGGTATTCAGTTAGAATATTCTGCACCTCATTCCACGAGGAAAGAGCCGAGATCCCTTCACCGGGAGTGACCTCTTTAGCAAAATGTTTTCGCCACTATATTTTTATAAAAAGCTATCAGGTTCCTTCAACGAGATCAAGTTCATTACGTTAAAGGTTTTTTCGCCAAAAACCAGCCGTAGCCCTCCGTCATTTCTTTTGGGTATTCAGTAGTATTCAAGCTATGTATTTTGACCTAACGCCAAGGCATAGTGTTTGGTAGCTGCTGGGTATTCAATTGTTGCATAGATAGATGAGTTGGTTTGGGACAGTCGTTCTGCCATTTTGACCTAACGCTAAGGGCATGTGCGGGTAGGTTCAAATTAACCTGGATAATGATGGATAGAACTTGACATGTGACTTATGATATTTTGACCAACGCCAAGGTCATAAGAGCATGGGGCAAAAATTACATCGGGAGTTTCAAACAAACAAGAAACTTGCCAGGCATGCGCATACCTTCTGGAGTGTGATAACTTGAGTGGCTTCCATCAAGTTATCATGCGATAATAGTTGGATCCCGATTCTCACTGATGAGTTGGTTTACTCTTCGGGTGATCCCGACTAATTCTTCTTTCAGGTTTGGAGGAGAATTTGAGATAACAGTGGGAGGTTTCCTGATTAGATAAAGTGATAACCATTCTGATCTAGGTTAAATGCACGCTGAGTGTTTCTTTTCTCTCTCTCTTTGGCAGCGACCTATGACCGACCCTAGACTATGACTCAGTGACCAAGTTGACCGAACCTTCTTAAAATACTAGCTTTTGGATTGTCTATAGTTGCATAAGTCATTGCTACTCCTTCTTTTACCCTTTGTATTTCTCAGAACACCCCGTATTAGTACGGACATCCACTTCCATAGGATAGATCCATCGTATGGTTATATACGAACTCGAAGGGGCTTCTTCGAGGATGGATCCAGGTTCAGGAGAAATAGAATTGGTTTATTCAGTTGTCTTTTATTATCACCTTCTCTCAGGTTGCGAGGGCTCCTTAGTTTAGGAGAGTACACCTATTACGCTTATTGGATAGTCTTATTCCAAACCATAGGTCGGTGCCGAAAGGTAAGGAATGAAGAAAACCAATTAGCCTAAGTAGGGTGTGCAGAAGGTAATATGTAAAGACAAAATAAAGGGATTAGAAAAAGGGCAAAGTAAATTGCGACTGCTATAATTCACGATCAAACCTCGTACTTCATCGCCACTCCTATTTCACCTTTGCTTTTTTTTCCCCAGTTCGGGAGAAATAGAATAAGGTATTATTCAGTTGTCTTTTATCATCACCTTCTCTTAAGTTACGAGTACTCCTATGATTAGGAGAGTACACCCATTATGCTTACTGGATAGTGTTCTTCCAAACCATAGGCTGGTGCCGAACGGTAGGGAAAGAAGAAAACCATTTAGCCTAACGAAGGTGTACAGAAGGTAACGACTAAAGACAAATAAAGGGATTTGGAGAGATAGCAATGAAATATACGGTTAAAGTCATGAATTGGATTATGGAAGAGGAATTACTAGGAATACCAAGATACCCCTACGAAACATTATTTTTTTTCAGTGCATTGTTAATGGAAAACTGATTTCCCGATTAGATACTTACTCCAGGGTATGTATTTACCAGGTTTCATTCTCATATCTGTATGGTTTTACAGATGATAAGTAAGTTATTGGGAATTAGGTGATCATCCTTATTATATCGGAATTCGTTGTAATTGGTGATATTTGAGGAAATCGCCTGGGTACAGTTTTCAACCTACGACGCACAAGTTTTGAGTTATTCAACTCAGCGGACTTATACAGAGTATTGTATGTTGTTCAGTGTCAATCAGGACAAAGGGGTTCGTCCTCGTACTATGTTCTGTTTACTTATGACTTCTCTAATTTTTAGACAAGTGTTTCGTAGAAATACAATGTCTAAGTTTTGAGAAGTTGTGGGTATAAGAATAAAGTAGAGAACCAGGTATCACAAGTATCGGGATTCTTCAAAGAGATTGAAGATGTAGATTCTTGTGATTGGTATTCAGATGATAGTAATGATTTTGAGAAACTTGTTTCTCTTTCAGGTTACTCATAATTGGATGCATTCCTAAGTTGAGTAATGCTGATTAGCCTCTCTCCATTAAGTTGATATGCACTGGAGACAGCTGCATGATTTGAATCTGGTTCTAATTAAATAAGTGCCAAAGTTTCTATATTGGATATAGAATGTTTCATATCTTAATGATGTCAAGGTACGGGGAGTTGTCCAGCTTATGCTTAAAACCAGACACTGGATAACTCAAGGCACATTTCTGTAATGGCAGTTTGTGGGTTGACCCTGGCTATGACGGGGGGTTGATTTTCTACCATCTGGAAGATCAATAGTGATATTGTTCTTGACTCGCCACAGTTTTAGTAAAATGGATTTTTTTCAGAAAATAGTAGTGGGAGTATGGTAGAACTGGAAGTGATTCCAGAACCGTAAACGATTACGGAAAATTTAATAGGACCTATATATTCAATCAGGTTTGACATTCCAATAGCCACTCCGCAGATATAGTGGGTAACCTCAGACACCCGAGAGGTACTCCGGTAGCCTCAAGGACGGTGACAGGGAGGTTCTTGTTTACCCACACTTGACACTACTGTTGTTCCAGACTATGAGACCCGGTAGGAGGATATGTATAGCGTCGTTCTAAACTAGATTTAGAAATGGACGTATATATATTATTCTGCCAGAGGATTGTCATAGTCAGTGGGAGCAGCGGAAGCTTAGTGGACAAGTAGCTTATGTCTATATATAGGCTTGAGCAGATATAGCGGAGATTAGATCATCTAATTTTGATGAGACAGTCATGGCTTTGACTTCATCAGAATAGGGGATGGATCTGTTAAGAAGGTAGTAGGGTGTGATGCCCTGGTATTTGGATGACATACACAGAGTAGGAAGTAATTCCTATACTGCGATCGGTTATACTGTGGTTGTCACACAGTTGTTTCTCCAGAAAGGATATGGATATAATATAAGACATTCTGGTTACTAGATTTATGGTTTTAGATCTAGATTTGGGTAGTTTCCCAATATGGGTACTTTGACAGTATTCTAATAGTATTTTAGAATAGATGACTCCTGGCATGGTGGTGTATCTGCAGGTGATGGAGTCACCCTCTCTAAAGGTGTCTTACAGACTAAAGAGGAGAGGGATGTGCATGATTGGCAGATCACTTGCTTAGGCAATTGAGTCAATCATGAGATATCAAGTACCACACCAGATGTTGTTTTTGCACCAGATGCGATAAGTTTATATTAATCCAATCCTGAAGAAACATAAGGAAGCAGTTTTAGAACATAAGTGCATGTTCTACAGAATTGATGACGGCAGCCTCCTTCGGGAGACGGTTATCATTCCAGGCTTCAAAGGTGACATAGATGACAGAGTGATTGTCAGAGTTATAGTTTTCCCTATGATGAAGGACGGTATTATGGACAGGTGGTCCAAGAGGATACTGTGGGAGGCATGGTGCTGGATACTGATTAGGTTCAGTTATCAATAAAGTTTAAGAAGTTTGGATTTGAAGTTCATTTATGAACTAGGTCCCATATGATATCCAAACATATTCTAAGACAGATATTACTCGATTTGGGAGATGGCTTTCTCCGCGAACTTGAGATTAAGAGAGACATAGAAAGAAACTTTAGGGCGGATCCACTCACTGGGGCTATTTCTCGAACACAAGAGTTTTACAAACTAGCTTTGTGAAAATGATTAGTAGAAGAGTTGGATGTTCGGTATCACACGGGCTGTGAGTATGCGACATCGCAATAATTAGCCTTAAGTGCAAGTGGGAGATTGTTGGATATAGTGCCCTCAAAGTCAATTATTGGATCGCAGGTACGTGATTGCAAAGATTGAGGCATGACCTATACCGATATGACAGTCTTGCTCGAGATGATAGTATGCTATCTGGTTTGTCTTTATCATCGTATACATACTTTAGTTCTTTATTGCATGTTGATAGAGCCCATAGGATTCTTGCTTGACTGCCAGCAGTATGATGGCGATCATATACGTGGGAGCTGGGGTCTGTAAGCACATCCTTAAAGTGTCCCTAGTCGTGGGAGTTTCGAGACAGGGCATCGATACTCCAGAGTAGACTAGTGTATACAGTCGAGACCCCGACGAGGGGCGGTGGCCGGTCTCACAAGCCACTAGTGTCAGTTGGATCACCTAAGATGTATACAGGTGCTCATTAGGTTATGAGTACACCGGACAGGACTCGCCGGGAACATGCTAGTTGGTATTATACATATCGTCATATAGCAGTTCCCTGGTGACATGTGTACAGGTTAGTTTGTCGACCTGAGATCGTCATTTGTCTCGTGTGAGTTCCCACTGTGCTTTGATTTCTACCCTACCACGGCTCAAAGGAGTCATGCAAACAGGTATTTTTGGGGTACAGTCCCGAGCCACATGGAGGCAGTAAGCGGATCGTCGGGGATTCGTCTCTCCCGGTATTGGGGGTTGATGTCGCACAGTGCACGGGTGTCCATCACTAGAAATCCTCGACCGAGGTAGTGGAGAATTACTGATTTGGATCAGTAGTTTCTCAGGTGGTGATGGGCTTCATGCCGACACGATTTATCGCGTTATTAGGGGTCTGACTTTATCCACCCCCCTAGACTCGATATGCGATACTCTTTAGACGAACGGACCAGACTATACAGATATTGTCACTGTTAGGCTCAGTAGGGTTTATGAGATGAGTTCGCTCATCAACTTCCCTTCCAATCAATACATAGGCAACCGTTACATACAGCTTGTACCTCTGACGTGCTAGAGGTTATACCCAGTGCCAGTGTGTTGATGAGTCATTAGAGTCCTCCACAGACAGTTTCTCAAGTTCGGACGAAACGTTGTAGAGGCCGTATGGTTTTATGGCAGGGTTCGGAAAATGCACGTGCTTTTTCGCACGTGTCATATTTCGGGCAGATAATACTGGTGGGCTTTAGTTTAAGCCGGATCCGAGTATTATACTGTGTAGATATAATATCTTTGTCTCAGTTGCATTTGTATTCGGTCGTAATACAAATGCGGGTATGTTTATACTGTTACGGGGTTATCCTGAAATTCGTTTCGGGATCGCTTTTGGAATTTACCAGTTTCCAGTTTTCTATCATCCGTCTTTTAACATTCGATTAAATACGGATTTATCTTTTCTTCTTGAGGGTGAGTCATAGGGTGAGTCATGTGTGTGGATGCTTCTAGTAGGTGGCTAAGATGGTGAGGTGGTTTAGTGCATTAATGGAGCATTTATGTGTTGATGACTATGTGTTATGAATCATTATTTCATTAAATATGTTCATACTAGGTGTTTAGATGACTCATTTCTTCATTAATGTTATGGTCACCCTCCCCTCTCCTACACTCACCTCTCCCCTCCATATAAGTGGCCGGCCCCCTCATTGCACAAAAGAGATGGTTGCTTGAGAGAAAAAAGATGAGAGTTTAAGTGTATGGAAATTTGATAGATACTCATTTCACATTTCTACCCGATCCAAAAGGAAACTTCATTAACCGTTCATCCATAGCTTTGGACGTAACGAGACAAAGTGTTCTACTCATTCTCTACAACATCTTGGTCGTCTCTTTTAGCAAACTTGACGACCGAGTTGCCTCGGTTCAGAGGCGGGAGCCCGTTTAAAGATCCGTCGACGTGGTACCACCTGGATGAGAAGACTGGAGATTCAGGAGATCGGAGCAGCCGCAACAAAGCGTGAGATGATGGTTGAAAACCGAAGGACTCGGATCGTTCGGTATAATATTTCTTCCCACTTTGTAGTTTGTTAGTTTAGCTTTAATGGCAGATCCGGATTATAGTACGCGATAGCGCCAGTTGTAAAAAGTTTTTGTTCCGCATTTGGCGTCTGTTAGACGGCCGGGACGCTACCGTAGACTTACAGCCATCACCAGAAATCCTTGGCTAAGGTAGTCGAGAATTACTGATTCGGATCAGTAGTTTCTCAGGTGGTGATAGGCTTCATACCGACACTGAATGTCAAGTTATTAGGGGTCTGATTTATCCACCTCCTAGACTCGATATGCGATACTCATAGACGGACGGACCGGACTGTACGGATATTGTCACCGTCGGGCTCAGTAGGTGTTTCAGGATGAGTTTGCTCGTCGGCCTCCCTTTCGCTCAATACCTGGGTAGCCGTTACGTACAGCTAGTGCTACTGACGTGCTTGTGGTTAAACCCACTGCCAGCATATTGACAAGTCTTTAGAGTCCCATACAGAGGGTATCCCTAATTCGGGCGAAATGTTGTAGAGGCCGTATGGTTTTATGTCATGGTTCGATCATATACGTGCACTTGTGCATGGATCATGATCGGACGGATAATACTAATGGGCTTTGGTTTAAGCCGGATCCTAGTATTATATTGTTGGATTATTTTCGTCTCGTTATATTCGTATTCAGTCGGAATACGGATGCGGGTATGTATATATGGATGAGGGGTATTCTTGTAATTCGTTACAAGATTACTTTAGTAGATGCCATTTCTATTTTGTTATTAAACATTTAGGGTTTTAAATGTTTATTGGTGAGAAGTGTGAGTCATGGTTCATGCATGCACTTGGTGACTCATGGTGGTGGGTCATGGTGGCATGATATTGTTTTGTTTGTGGTGTGGGATATTTGTTATGAGCAAAGGAGATATTTTTTCTTGAGTTGTTTTCTTTAGTTGCTAGCATACTAGATTATATATTGCTCATAACAAATACACACAACACTAAAGAAAAAGGCAGCCACTTCTTCACTTGCCTTTTCTTTTCTTGAGCTCACACATCTTCACTCCCATGGCATCTTCTTCATCCTCCACCCAAACCCTCTCATGAGTTAAGAATCCTTGGGTGTATTGAGATAAAGTAATCACAAACTCTCTCTACATCATCTTGGCTATCTAGGCTAGCAAACTAGATACCCGAGTTGCTTCGGTTTTGAGGTCGGAGTCCGTATTACAAACCCTCGACGTGGAGACCGGAGATCAAACATGATCAAAAAAGCCGCGAGGAGCTTGTGACAGAGGTTGAAGACCGAAGGACACGGATCGTTCGGTATAATCTCTCTAAACTCCTTTTCATAGAACTAGTATAGGGTTAATGGTACGATCCCTTGATTAGGGTTCTGTTAGCGCCGGTTTATAAAAGTTTTTGTTCCTCATTTGGCTACGGATTGATGGTCGGGGCACTGGCGTAACCCAACATGGTATCAGAGCCAATCCATTAACCGCATACTAGTTTGTTTAGACGATGTTAAAGTATTGAAACCGAAACAACTCCGAAACAATAGCCTTCATATTCCATTCTCTGTCGAGTTTTATTTTGTCTTCTAAAAATATTTAAGCAACTGCAGAAGACTACCTGTATGACAACTAGAATACTCCCCAAATACGAGCCCATTCCACCTGAAGTGACCCGGCGAGACTGTTGAAAATTCCGGCCTGGCCGGTCCAGTGAAGGCTTCTGGACTTCGTATTTGTGGTGTGGTTTAGTCTCTGGAATATTGGTTCAGTGGTATTGCTAGATTAGCCCAGTTTAGATATGGATTTATCTATTAGTTTGGGGACTATTCGGGGTGTTTTCGAAGTCGATATTTCTAACATTGTTTAAAGTTTTACAGTACTTACATTACTATCTGCGACAGTGAATGTCATTAGAGCAGTACAACTTGTCTAATTGCTAAAATTCTTTTAGACGGGTTTGCGAACGTGACATTCACGTTGATATTCTGTGTTTTGCTGTGTTTGTTGGCTGGATCGTCATGGTGGATAGCTTGGGTGCAATGATAGTACAGTTTAGTTTCATTTGTACATTTGATATCGCGGGGCGAGCGTCCGACATGTGGACTGCCGTCACTGCCTATTTGTATATTATTTATTTGGGGCACGACCAGGTTGAGGTCGATGCCACCGTTGTATATATTTTCTTTTCTGTATTAGGATTACCCCGCGATGGAGTGCACGGATAGCCGGGTTCTGGAGGGCAACAAGACCGCATCTCATGGCATTGAGACGGAGGGGGCCTTACTCTAGAATTGGCGGGCTATTCACCGCACTCGTAGGGGGTACAGCTTGACCCATGGAGGGGTGCTCAAGTTACCGGATTCCGTGAGGTACCGGGTGGCCCATTCACATTGATGAAGGGGGTTGCCTCACTTCTGGTTTTGGCGGATAACTTGCCGTACTCGTAAAGGTCTAGGTTTTCATTACACAGACTATCCACATGACCAGAGGAACGTCGGGTTTCAGTTGCGGCTCAAAGGAAACCCGGGGCTCCCAGATTATCAGTATTGTTCTGTGATGCTTATCACTTATCTGTGATGTTGCATTTATCATGCCTGGAGCGATTATTATATATTGTTTTATATATACTAGTAGAGGGTGTATATGTTTTTCACCCGCGCTAGTCCAGCCCCCACTCTGTCGTTAGTTAAGTAACCTAACGGGTGATGATGGGGCCCAGTGGAGAATGCGGATGGCATATACGTACATCATATTTTCGTTCTTTTTGGTGTGATTAATTGATAGGACTATGTTGATTTTGATCAATGCAAGGAAAACAGACTTATTCGATGTCGTTGGAACAAATTTTCAAAAAGCTATTATTATAAAGACGTTTTCTTTTGTTTTGCACAGTGGTATTCGGTTATGAATATCCAGCACCTCATTCGACGAGGCAAGAGCCGAGATCCCTTCACCGGGAGTGACCTCTTGGGCAGAAGTTTGCGTCAGGGTAATAACTTCACTATAGTCTATTACTTTTTGCTTTGCATCGTGGTATTTAGTTAAGAATATCTTGCACCCCATTCGACGAGGAAAGAGCCGAGATCCCTTCACCGGGAATGACCTCTTTAGCAAAGGTTTTCACCACTATATATTTGTAAAAAGATATCCGGTTCCTTCAACGATATCAAGTTCATTACGTTAAAGTTTTTTCGCCAAAAACCATTCGTCGCCCTCCGTCATTTCAGACGGGTAGCACTTAGTATTCATGCTATGTTTGTTAGCCTTAGTCAAGGCATAGTGTATGGTAACTATTTGTTACCTTTCTATTGCATAGATAGATGCATTGGTTTGGGATAGTCGTACTACTTTGTTGGCCTTAGTCAAGGGTATGTACGGGTGGGTTCAAATTAAGCTGGACAATGACGGGTAGAACTTGACATGTGACTTATGATTTATTGGCCTTAGTCAAGGTCATAAGTGCATGGGGTAAAAATCCACATCGGGAGTTTCTAAAGAAACTAAAACTTGTCAGACATGCGCATACCTTCTGGAGTGTGATGACTTGAGTGGATTGAATCAGGTTATCATATGATGATAGTTGGATCCCGATTCCCACTGATGACTCGGGTGATTTTAGATGATCCCGACTAATTCTTCTTTAGGGTTTGGAGGAGAATTTGAGAATACAGTGGGAGACATCCTGATTAGATAAAGTGATTAACCATTCTGATCTAGGTTAGAGTGCACGCTAAGTGTTTCTTTTCTCTCTCTCTCTTTGGCAGCGACCATGTCCCGACCACAGACTAGAACTCATAAACCAAGTTAACCGAACCTTCTTAAAATACACTGGCTTTTGGATTGTCAGAGTTGCATACTTCATTGCCACTCCTACTTTTACCCTTTACATTTTTCCGGAACATTCCGTATTACTACGAAGATTCCTTTTTATTGGATATGACCATCGTATAGTTACATACGAACTCGAAGAAACTTGTTTCAAATTCGAGAATGGTTTCCGGTTCTGGAGAAATTGAATATGACTATTCAGTTGTCTTTTCCTTTTACCTTCTCTCAGGATGTGAGGGCTCCTTAGATTAGGAGGGTACACCTATTACGCTTATTGGATAGTCTTCTTCTAAAGCTTTGGATATGCGCATAGGCTGGTGCCGAACGGTAGGGAAGGAAGAAAACCAATTAGTCTAAGTGTGGTGTACAGAAGGTAATAACTAAATACAAATAAAGGGATTAGAAAGAGGGCAAAGTAAAATGCGACTGCTATCATTCACGACCAAACCGCGTATTTCATCACCACTCCTACTTCACCTTTGCATTTCTCCGGTTCAGGAGAAATTGAATAGGATTATTCAGGTTGTCTTTTATCTTTACCTTCTCTCAGGTTGTGAGTGCTCCTAGGATTAGGAGAGTACACCTATTACGCTTATTGGATAGTTTTCTTCCAAACCATAGGCTGGTGCCGAACGGTAGGGAAGGAAGAAAATCAATTATGTTCACATTCTATTTCTCCCTCATTCGTATTTTGTATATGATACAAATACGCGTATATGTATACAATACATGTACATTGTGTATATGATACACAAACTAGAATTTTAATGTATAATGATACATTAAAATATTCTAGAAGAGTGACATCTCATTTCTCATTTTAGAAAAGAAAAAGAAAATATGCATAGTAGAAGGTATAGTCAAGAGAGTATGGTTTTTATTTTAATTGGAAAAAGAATTTTTTAAAAAAGAATGAAGCATACTCTCTTCTCCGATTCATCCATACACATTCTCTCTCTTCTTTTTCCTTCTTCTTGTAGAGAATGAGATTTCCATGAAAGAAAGTGAGAAAAATTATTGTGAGGCTACCACATCTCTTGATCCTTTTCATTAGCAAAGAAAATGATCAAGTTACTTCACAAACTGCTTTCATTGGATGAAGTTGAAGCTTGAGTTGGGGTTTTCTCGATGTGGATCATCTTCAGCGAGAAGATTGGCTTGGAGGCTTGATCCTGAGGCGACGGAGATTAGCTCGGGTCTTCCACGATCAGATGGATATGCTATAAAGGTTGTAACCCCCTAAACTCCCCTCTTTGCTTACTAGTTTTTGCTAATTATTATTAAATGATACATCTTGGATGTGCAATTGGTGATATGTTTGTATTTTTGATTGTTCTATGTTTCCGCCGGGTCCGCAAGTGTTACGACTCTAGCACCGGTTGCCCTTTAACTATTTCTAGATGTTTATGTGTAACGATTCCTTAGCGAAAGATGACAGACATTAGTTATCACCCCCGGTGAGAATGTCTATTTAGTCTACCTACGCTAGATGAGCTCCTTTACTTACTAGTTTACCTTGCATCTTTTAACAGTACTATCTTTCTTTCGTATGACTTCTGAAAACTCAATTCTCCTCAACAGTCTTGCATCCGACAGGAAAGTCAATCAAGTCCCATGCTTGAATTCTCGTTGTTGACTCCTGCATCTTTTCTATCGCCATTATTCACTCTTTTGCAATAGGCTAATAGTGTCCTAGGCGTTGCAATAAATAATATGGCTTAACCCACAAGTCTTTTAAGCTTCTGTGACTAGCTCTAAGCTATCATCATGAATATCGCTCCTACTGTCTCCAACCATCGAAAAACCTAATTCCTCCTATTATATTGGTTGATTTAGGAGTCTCTTTAAAACTTGTAGGATCCTAAATCATGATCCATACTTTCACATTTTCCAGAAATTCCTCCTCGAAGAACCTGTCTGTTTGTTGTTCCTTTCTTGAGGCAATCAACATTGTACGACAAAATCTTAATAGTCAACACATCTTGATAGATGCAAGTGATCCTCCTAAGCCCCATATACATCTATTACTCATAGGTATTGACTGTAGGGTTACTAGGCATTCTAACAAGGTACTACAAGGCATTAACCATGCCCGATTCAAATTTTAGCCGTGCCTAACAACCCTAAATAAGATCTTTGCTAGACTATTAGGGTATCACATGCAATTAAATATCATTTACGAATAAGTGAATACGAAATACAACCTTTGTAGATCGGTCCTTTACTTCTAAAGCTCCTTGTTGTGGTCCCTTCACTGCGATCATGGTTCTCCCGGGCTCTTGCATGGCTTCACGAGGCGAAACAAGCGTCCTTGCTTGAAGTCTTCGAGGCCGAAGATGATCTACGTCGAGGGAATATCAACTCAAGCTACTACTTCACTAACTAGAGAATTAGTGAAGTAAACACCCTAAACTAAAGTGCTAGTCTAGTAGAGGATGGAGAAATAGGAAGTGTGTTCACTTTAGAATTTAATTTCTCACAATCTTTCACTCTCTTTTTAAAACCCTAGCAAGCTATTCTTTTGCTCAAAGAAGAAGAAGAAGATGAACAAAAGAAAAGATGAGGATAATGATCAAGTCAAGAGAGCTAACCATGGGTGAGTGAGTATCATATACTAACTCATGTAGAGACATAACCATGGCTAATCCAAAATGGTTAGGTTAATAAAAATCTAAGGTAAAACAAAGTTAGTGGACTTTGTCAAAGCATCCACAAGTTTCTACAAGCTTCATGCTTATGACAAAAGCTCCACTAATTTGTAATTACCTTAAATAAATATAAACCACCATTTAAAATAGAATGGTGTATGCCTTGCACACCCATGAATGATGTATCAACAACCATGATACAAAAAGAAAACACATTTTAATATATATCACATATATATTAAAGTTGTGCACATGTGAGAAAAATCCTTAAGTGAACAAATATTAGTTGATATAAATTAGTATATCATATATACAATTATACACTAAATTATTAAATCAACACTTGACTTAATAATCCGGTCATATCATATATAACCGACTAGCATCCAGTGTATCGACTTATCGAATCAACACTTGATTCAATAACCCGGCTATATCACATATAACCGAGCGATACAAAAAGTCGCGAGAATAGAATACGGTATCACATACACGCATTATTCTCGGTCCCGCACATATCACATACGTGCTCCTATTTCGTTTTGCCTGAGCCAGTAAAACCTCTATGTAGGACTCTAAAGACTCGTCATCACGCCGGCAGTAGGTGATGATCACATCAAGCACCTACAAGCCATCTGCGGTACTAGCTGGACGTAACGGCTACCCGGGTATTGAGGGATCAGAAGATCAGCAAGCAAGCCCGCTCCAACTCCTGTAAAAGCCTAACGGTAACACTTCTCGTACAGTCTGGTCTCCTCATCTGATATGTCGCATATCAAGTCTAGGGGTGGTAAACGTCAGACCCCAATAACCGATAAGTCGTGCCGATGTGAGGCTCATAACGGGTCGAGAAACTACTGGTAACTCTTACCAGTAAATCTCTAAATCAGCCCTGGCCAGGGACTTCCCTGTTATGGCCAATCGAGCACAGCACAATATCAACCCCCAATACCGGGAGAGACGAAACCCCTCCTATCGTTCATTGCCTCCATGTGACTCTGGACTGTACCCAAAAACCACCATTTTGCACGCCCTCTTGGACGTGGTAAGGTGGAAATCAAAGCACAGTGGGAATCACACAAGACTCTATGACGATCTCGGGTCTACAAACTAACCTGCACAAGTGTCACCAGAGAACTGCCATCTGACGTGAGGTATAATACCATCTGGGAGTTCTCGGAGAGTCCGTCCAGTGTACCCCCACTGAGCACCCGTATACCATCTCTGATGTCAAACACCAATGGATATGGGATCATCCATCACCCATCTCATGGGTCGAGAAGCGTATACGCTAGTCTACTCTGGTATATCGATGCCCCGTATCGATATACCCACGACTAGGGACATTAAAGGATGTACTTATGGACTACCATGGCCCCACTAGTGTGATCCCATCATAGTCCTGGTAGTCAAGTACACATCCTAAAGGCTTTACCAACATGTAGCTATAAGACAGTATCAAGAGACAAGTATACATGTTAAGATAAAGAGCAACCAGATAGCATACTATCATATCGAGCAAGAAAGTCCTCTCTATATATGTCCAAGCATCCAATATAATATACATCATCTATACAATACTGGCCTCTAGGGCATACATACAACTAACAATCTCCCACTTGCACTAGGGCCAGCTGCTGTCGTATCGCATACCAAGCATCCCGAAGAGTCTCTCAAACTGTATCTGGGGAATGGTCTTCGTGAGTGGATCCGCAGTGTTGTTCTTCATGTCAACCCTCCTGACCTCGATCTCCCGGCGATCTACTATCTCCCGGATCAGGTGATACCGCCTCAGAATATGCCTGGATCGCTGATGGGACCTGGGTTCCTTGGCCAAAGCCACTGCTCCATTGTTATCACAATACAAAGGTATTAGATGCTCAATGGATGGAACCACTCCAAGTTCAGTAATGAACTTCTTGATCCAGACAGCCTCTTTGGCAGCATAGTTGGCAGCGATGTATTCAGCCTCCATCGTCGAGTCTGCCACGGTTTCCTGCTTGGAACTCTTTCAGCTAACCGCCCCTACGTAAAGGGTAAAGACAAATCCCGAGTGCGACTTAGAGTCGTCCTTATCACTCTGGAAGCTCGAATCGGTAAAGGACTCCACTTGGAGTTTTCCGTTACCATACACCAAGAGTATCTCTTTAGTCCTTCGTAAGTACTTGAGAATGCTCTTCACAGCTGTCCGGTGACTCTCTCCAGGATCAGCTTGATACCTACTCACTACACTTAGTGAGTGTGCTATATCGGGTCTGGTACATAGCATCGCGTACATGATAGAGCCTACAGCCGAAGCATAGGGTATCCCTTGCATGCGAGCTCTCTCCAAATCAGTCTTGGGAGACATCTCTTTGGAGAGAGTGAGTCCAGAGATCATGGGTAAGTTCCCACGCTTGGATTCTTCCATACTAAACCTCTTTAGTATGGTGTCAATGTACCTGGATTGGGACAATCCCAATATCCTTTTTGATCTATCTCTATAGATCATAATTCCCAGTATGTAGGAGGCATCACCTAGATCTTTCATTGAGAATCTTTGTGATAAGAAGAGCTTGACCGATTGCAGCATAGGAATGTCATTTCCTATCAAGAGTATGTCGTCCACGTACAATACGAGGAAGACAACCTTACTCTCTGCCACCTTCTTGTAGATACAAGGTTCATCTACGTTTTTGACGAAATCAAACTCTTTGATAACGACATCAAAGCAAATGTTCCAACTCTGCGATGCTTGCTTTAATCCATAAATGGATTTAAGCAGCTTGCACACCTTCCCGCTGCTCCCACTAGCTACGAAGCCCTCTGGCTGAGTCATGTACACACTCTCTTCTAAATCACCATTTAGAAAGGCAGTCTTAACATCCATTTGCCAGATTTCGTAATCATGATATGCAGCGATGGCAAGCATGATCCGGATAGATTTAAGCATAGCCACTGGAGAAAAGGTTTCGTCATAGTCCACACCTGGTCTTTGACGAAAACCCTTTGCAACAAGTCTAGCTTTGAAAGTCTCCACTTTCCAATCTACACCAAGTTTTTTCTTGAAGATCCACTTGCTCCCAATGGGTTTTACCCCTTCAGCAGCATCTTCCAAAGTCCATACTTTGTTGGTGTACATGGATTCCATCTCGGACCGCATTGCATCCAGCCATTTCACTGAGTCACCACTCGTGATGGCCTGCTCGAAGCTAGTTGGGTCATCATCAACCATGATGCAATCCTCGCTCCCACCATCCATGAGAAAACCGTAGTATCTCTCAGGTGGGTGAGGAACCCTACTAGATCGGCGGAGTGGCTGGGGTTCATCGGGAACTACCGAATCCTCTAGTTCCACCAGATCTTCTGTTGCGGCTTTTGTAGCTGGAACTTCTTCCAGTTCTACCTCATGACCACTAATCTCTTTTGTAAGAAATTCCTTTTCTAAAAAGGTGGCATGCCGAGAAACAAACACCATTTGTTCCTCAGTGTGGTAGAAGATATACCCTTGTAAATTCTTGGGATATCTTACAAATTTGCATAGAACAGACCGTGCCTCGAGTTTGTCCGGATTTTGTCGTTTGACATAGGTTGGACAACCCCATATCTTAACATAGTTAAGACATGGTCTCTTCCCTTTCCATATCTCATATGGAGTGGTAGGCACAGATTTGGTGGGGGCCATATTCAATAGATGTATGGCTGTCTCTAGCGCATACCCCCAGAAGAAAATAGGTAACTCAGCTGCGCTCATCATAGAGCGCACCATATCTAATAGGGTGCGGTTCCTCCGTTCTGATACACCGTTGTGCTGTGGTGTATATGGAGGAGCCAGCTGAGAAAGAATCTCATTCTCTTTTAGGAAGTCCAGGAATTCATTGCTCAAGTATTCACCTCCTCGATCAGATCGAAGGATTTTAATACTTTTCCTGGTTTGGTTCTCGACTTCTTGTTTATATTCTCTAAATTTCTCAAAAGCTTTAGACTTGTGTTTTATCAAGAACATATGTCCGTATCTTGAGAGATCGTCAGTGAATGTAATGAAGTACGAAGAACCATCTCTGGCATGTGTAGACATGGGACCGCATACATCACTATGTATCAGTCCCAAGAGTTCGATAACTCTTTCTCCGTGTCCCGTAAACGGAGTTTTGGTCATCTTGCCTTTGAGACATGACTGGCAAGTGTCATAAGATGAAAATTCGAACGGTTTCAAATATCCATCCTTATGCAACTTAGCTAGTCGTGTCGCATTTATATGACCAAGTCTACAATGCCACAAGAAGGATTCGTTCATTTCTGAACTCTTCCTCTTATGTGTGTTTGTTATGCTCAGAACTGTTGATTGATTTAGAACATAAATGTCATTGCACAACGTGTCTCATCCAACCAACTTTTGGTTTAGGAAAATGTTCATAACATTATCTTGTAATACAAAATTATATCCCTCTTTACTTAACAAAGAAACCGATATAATGTTGCATATCAGGTTCGGCTTGTAATAGTATTCGTTCAGAATCAATGTATTACCAGTTGGCAATACAAGGTGATATTCCCCGACGGTTTTAGCTGCAACAATTGCACCATTTCCAACCCTTATATCTTTATCACCTTCTCCAAGTTCTCTACCTTTCCTAAGCCCATGTAACTGATTACATATATGGGATCCTGACCCGGTATCTAATACCTAGGATGTAGAGCAAATGGAGAAACAGTTCTCTATAACGAACACACCCGAAAAAAATGCATCAACATGTACTTTCTTCATTCGGGTGGCATGGGAATCCTGGTATTCCCCTATATCCTGTTCAGTCCTATAACTTTTATAAGAAAGAACGGAACCAACGTTCCCCAGCACAGTATACCATGCGGGTTCGGTCAATACATCCATATTATTATCTTGATTAAGGCGTGATATGGTCGCTACCTGGAGAGAGAGAGAGAAGAAAACACTTTAGCGTATGCTCTTGTAAGATCAGATTGGTTATTATTTTATCTAATCAGGATGGCTCCCGCTGTTTTTATCAAATCTTCCTTCAAACCCTAAAAGGAAAGACTAGCCGGGATTAATTACACCCTACAACTTCGCCAATCTTTCAGCCAGGCCAGTGTCGGTACTTTGAGGGAGGTTCCCCGTGCTTTCGCACGGACCTAATTAAAGTAAACATCGTTTTCCCAGAGGCGTAACCCCGTTGACACCTTTCTAGACACCTACTTGATCGGCTAATTGTCCTGTGTAAAACTCTTCCAGGAGTAACAATTACTCGCAGTGGGTATCGGGATCCAACTATCTCATAGAAGGTATGCAATCTCATTGCAAATTTCAACACTTGAAATTCCCGATAATGTTTTGCCCCTAACATGCTATGACCTTTACGAAAGCCAACAAACCATAGCCCGCTAGTCAAGTTCAACCCGTACATTTCTTGACTGAATTAAACCCACCCGCACGACTCTTGACGAAAGCCAACAAAACCGTACGACTACCCTAATCCAATCGCATCATATGCAGCAGATAAGCAGCATATAGCTACCGCACACTACACCTTGACGAAAGCCAACAAATGCAGCACGAATACTATATACAACTTATCTGAAATGACGGAGGGCTACGACAGGTTTTTCTGAAAACCTGTTGCGTAATGAACTTGATATCGTTGTAGAATCATGTGAATTTTGAAATGGAGTGATTTTGAGGCTTTTATTAGTTTTGCTAAAGAGGTCACTCCCGGTGAAGGGATCTCGGCTCTTTCCTTATGGAATAAGGTGCAGGATATATCATATATATCGCTATGCAAAACAAAAACTCCAAAAGCAATCAAAAACAAACCGAGTGTTGTAGCATCTGCCACTTTTGCTAAAAAGGTCACTCCCGGTGAAGGGATCTCGGCTCTTTCCTCATCGAATAAGGTGCAGGATATATCATATATATCGCTATGCAAAGCAAAAACTGTAGCTACCCTTTTTGAAAATTTGATTCTACAACATCTTTTAGGTTTTTTTTTCTTTCATTAATCATATTAATGAAGTCCCATCATTTAAGTCACCTAAACATCACAGATAAATACGACGTATACTTATACCATCCGCATTCGTCTCGATATCCCCTCGTGCACCGTTAGGTTAGGTAACTAACGGCAGAACGAGGCAGGGCTAGCGCGGGTGTAAAACATAAGTAACATCTATATAATATATCATATATACTATATACAGTATCTATCACAACATATCAAATGATCACATCACAGATATCGCAGCAGAAGAAACATATGAAATAATGGATATATTAGGAGGTCCGTGTTTTATTTTGAGCCTCTATAAAACACGGATTCCACGGTCGCGATGAATAGCCAAACCCACACCCCTAGACCCCTACGAGAGCGGCAAGCAACCCTTCCAATTCTTGAGTTAGGAGACCCGGACTCGACTCCTCGAGTTGGCCTCCCACTGGACTCTAGAACCCGGTTGCTTGTGCTCTCCTCCTTGGGTCTATCCTAGTGCTGAAAAGTAAATAATATACAAATGGTGACATCAACCTCATTCCGGAAGTGCCCCAATAAAAGAATATTATATACATTTAATTTTACATGAATGGAAATAAAAACCCTCATCTCACATAAAACCCCCGGCTATTCAAAAATGCGACGATCCAATATAACATATCCAGCAACACATAATATCACATGTCATCAACGTAAGTAAATATGCGCATCCCAATTGTCGTTGACATATAGCAACGAAACCGGCGATATCACATATTACACTTACGGTCGCAGAAAAGAAAGTGTAAAACTACAACATTTGGAATCCACAATCTCTTTAGACATCGTAAATCCGAAATATCACATACTTCACATTTCATGCCTAACTATATGAATTCCACATATTGTATCACATTCCAGATAAATAGACAGTATTAAACTTTCCGATCGAATAATCAAATAGACAAGATTTCCAAAATAGCTCAACACGTGAGCAAAGTTCAAAAATTCCAGAATACGTCACAGTACCAACGGTCCAGCCGTAGAAGGGTCAAGCAAACGCCTCACATGTGGCACGCCGTACTGCCCTAAACCCTAAGGTTCAGAGGCGGTTCAGACGGTCACATAATCGAGTTAAGGTTTGTGTTCTGCAAGAGGGTCCATCGCGTTACTTGCACGTTTTTCCGAAAGATTTAAACTCAAGAAAAAGTCAACACTTGAAAGTTTTTCGTGCCGGGAAAAAATGAGTTAATGATATCCGTTCGAACGTTTTAACAGTTTCTAAATATCCGGAAAACATAACGAAATTAAATTTTCCGATCGAATCAACGAATACAAAATAAACCCCAGATTACTCAACACTTGAGTCAGATAAAAAAATACCCAGAAAATAGCACTAACAGAAATAAATATTACTGTACAAAAACAAAAGCCCATTGCTACAGTACGGCCGCGGATCCGCGGCTCAAGAGAGGTATGGCCACGGTTCCGCGGCGGTCCGTATGGATTAGGTGCTCGTTTTGCACGGTAATGCTTAAAATTACCTGCTGAATTTTTTAGGTATTTTTAATTCAGAAAAAATCACAGTTTTAAAAAATGACCAGAGAGGGGTTGATTTTAAGGTTTCGGGGTTCGTTCGGAGTTTTAACTTCGTATACACGTCGCCTAATACTCTAGCTAAGCTCTGATACCACTGTAGGGTTACTAGGCACTCTAACAAGGTACTACAAGGTATCAACCATGCCCGATTAAAATTTTAGCCATACCTAACAACCCTAAACAAAATCTTTGCTAGACTATTAGGGTATCACATGCAAGTAAATATCATTTACGACTAAGTGAATACGAAATACAACCTTTGTAGATCGGTCCTTCACTTCTAAAGCTCCTTGTTGTGGTCCCTTCGCTGCGATCATGGTTCTCCCGGGCACTTGCATGGCTTCACGAGGCGAAACAAGCGTCCTTGCTTGAAGTCTTCGAGGCCGAAGATGATCTACGTCGAGAGAATATCAACTCAAGCTACTACTTCACTAACTAGAGAATTAGTGAAGTAAACACCCTAAACTAAAGTGCTAGTCTAGTAGAGGATGGAGAAATAGGAAGTGGGTTCACTTTAGAATTTAATTTCTCACAATCTTTCACTCTCTTTTTAAAATCCTAGCAAGCTATTCTTTTGCTCAAAGAAGAAGAAGAAGATAAACAAAAGAAAAGATGAGGATAATGATCAAGTCAAGAGAGCTAACCATGTGTGAGTGAGTATCATATACTAACTCATGTAGAGACATAACCATGGCTAATCCAAAATGGTTAGGTTAATAAAAATCTAAGGTAAAACAAAGTTAGTGGACTTTATCAAAGCATCCACAAGTTTCTACAAGTTTCATGCTTATGACAAAAGCTCCACTAATTTGTAATTACCTTAAATAAATATAAACCACCATTTAAAATAGAATGGTGTATGTCTTGCACACCCATGAATGATGTATCAACAACCATGATACAAAAAGAAAACACATTTTAATATATATAACATATATATTAAAGTTGTGCACATGTGAGAAAAATCCTTAAGTGAACAAATGTTAGTTGATGTAAATTAGTATATCATATATATAATTATACACTAAATTATTAAATCAACACTTGACTTAATAATCCGATCATATCATATATAACCGACTAACATCCAATGTATCGACTTATCGAATCAACACTTGATTGGATAACCCGGCTATATCACATATAACCGAGCGATACAAAAAGTCACGAGAATAGAATACGGTCACATACACGCATTATTCTCGGTCCCGCACATATCACATACGTGCTCCTATTTCGTTTTGCCTGAGCCAGTAAAACCTCTATGTAGGACTCTAAAGACTCGTCATTACGCCGGCAGTAGGTGATGATCACATCAAGCACCCACAAGCCGTCAGCGATACTAGCTGGACGTAACGGCTACCCGGGTATTGAGGGATCAGAAGATCAGCAAGCAAGTCCGCTCCAACTCCTGTAAAAGCCTAACGGTAACACTTCCCGTACAGTCTGGTCTCCTCATCTGATATGTCGCATATCAAGTCTAGGGGTGGTAAACGTCAGACCCCAATAACCGATAAGTCGTGCCGATGTGAGGCTCATAACGGGTCGAGAAACTATTGGTAACTCTTACCAGTAAATCTCTAAATCAGCCCTGGCCAGGGACTTCCCTGTTATGGCCAATCGAGCACAGCGCAACATCAACCCCCAATACCGGGAGAGACGAAACCCCTCTTATCGCTCATTGCCTCCATGTGACTCGGGACTGTACTCAAAAACCATCGTTTTGCACGCCCTCTTGGACGTGGTAAGGTGGAAATCAAAGCACAGTGGGAATCACACAAGACTCTATGACGATCTCGGGTCTACAGACTAACATGCACAAGTGTCACCAGAGAACTGCCATCTGACGTGAGGTATAATACCATCTGGGAGTTCTCGCCGAGTCCTTCCAGTGTACCCAGTCTCCACCGAGCACCCGTATACCATCTCTGATGTCAAACACCAATGGATATGGGATCATCCATCGCCCATCTCATGGGTCGAGAAGCGTATACGCTAGTCTACTCTGGTATATCGATGCTCCGTCTCGATATACCCACGACTAGGGACATTAAAGGATGTACTTATGGACTACCATGGCCCTACTAGTATGATCTCATCATAGTCCTGGTAGTCAAATACACATCCTAAGGGCTTTACCAACATGTAGCTATAAGACAGTATCAAGATACAAGTATACATGTTAAGATAAAGAGCAACCAGATAGTATACTATCATATCGAGCAAGAAAGTCATCTCTATATATGTCCAAGCATCCAATATAATATACATCATCTATACAATACTGGCCTCTAGGGCATATATACAACTAACATTGACTATACTAATTATTGAAAGTACAAGAATAAGAACATTGTAGGGTGTTTTTCGTCACCCCAGTGAGATGGGAATACGCGAGCGCTTGTCAGGCGTACTACAGATTCCCCCTGCCTAGGGTAGGCCGGGGTTTAATGATTGTGGGGATCCGAATCTCCGGCAGCCGCGAACTAAGCTGCCGTTAATTACCCATCGCCTTTGGGGCGAGGGAACCTCCGATTAACGGGTTAAACTGGTCATGCGAACTCAATGTGCAGTGTGCGTGTGTTTTGAAAGGGGGTTTTGGATATATCGGGAGCCACGCAGAGTTTTTACGGGGGTCCCGCTACCCGGATAGCGGGCTGGGGGTCAAGGGGGCTAGCAGCCCCCTTGCGGGGTTCGGGGCAGCGCCCCGGCCCGAAAATTTTTTGGAGGGGGAGAATGTGGCGGAGTATGTATATGTGTGAATTTGTATTCATATGTATGTGTATATGTATGTACATAAAAAGAGAGGGAAAAGGCATCCAAGGGATGCATGGGGGCCACGTGTCGGCACGCGAGCGCCTTGCGCACTTGCGCAGGTGCTGTGCGCACAGCGCGCGCGCGCCACGTGTCGGCACGCGGGCGCCTTGCGCACTTGCGCAGGTGCGCAAGCACGCGCGCCACGTGTCGGCACGCGGGCGCCTTGCGCACTTGCGCAAGCGCGCGCGCCACGTGTCGGCACGCGGGCGCCTTGCGCACTTGCGCTGCGCGCCGGAGAGGCACAAGAGGCTTTTAGCTTGAAAAAATTTCTCAGAAGAGAAATCAGAGAGGAGTTGGACTCCTGAATGTGTTTTTGGGGTTAACGGAAGGGGTTCTTCTTCTTCCTCCTCTGTTAGCTGGATCTTGAAGATCAAGAGATGTGAGATCTCAAAATCTCTCCTTTTTGAGATCTGATGACAGATCCAAGTTCCCCTTTGTGGGTTTCGTGGTGAAAACTATTTTGTTTTTGAAAAGGAAGAGTAAAACTCTTGATTTAATTCAAGAGAAAGGAGAAGGTTTTGGAACCTTGAAGAAGGAGAAAAGATCTCAGATCTAATTTTTTGTGGAGAGAATGAAAAGGTATTCTTTTTTTATTCATCATGTTGCCTTTTATAGGCTTACATATTTGCATATAGCCCCTTGGGCTTCACAAAAATGGCATTTTAGCCATCCCATGGCTCATGTGCCATTTCATTTTTGCACATAAGCCATGAGCTTACAAAATATTGGCTTTATGCCCATTTTGCATATATTCATGTATAAAAAATAACATAAAAATTATTTATTGCATGATCTATATTTTAGCATGGAGGAGGCTGGCCGCGGGCTCGACTTGGGCATGGGCCCGCTTGACCTGGGCTTGGGCCCACCTGGCTTGGGGTTGACCTTGACTTCGACTCGGTCAATGGGGGTGTAAATTTTTACCCCAACAAACATGAGCCACTTCCAAGCTACGCACCTTTCCAACATATGGAAAGATTGGCCCTTGTCGTCATGCTCCTAATTATATTTGGTGTTTCCCATTTCTTCTCTCCGCAACATCATTTTGTTACAAAGCGTATGGTATCATTAGCTGTCTGACGATCCCTTTTCCCTTGCACTATTCCCTGAACTGTTCTGACTGATATTCGTGGCTTATATATAATTCTCAGAACTGTTTAGGTAAATACGCACAACCCTGTTTACGTAAACGGACTCTTCACTTTACTGATATAGTGGTTGATACAAATCAATACTTCAGTTAAGTGCGAGACTAGTAGCCGTAAATCGAATAATCATTTATGAGGGTTTCGAAATAGAAAGCATCACTAAGTGCCTCCGCATTTATTGGTGTGCAACTGTCAGAGTGAATTAATCACAATGAACATACAAATGGTTTTTCCTTTCTAAGGGTTTGCTTCCAAAGCAACACTTACACATAGATTTGTTGACATTGGACAAAAGTCTAAGTAAGTCACCCCAGGTGATCAAATCGACTCATCTATCTATTGACTCATCTATAATGTCACGTATGACAGAATAGTCAACCTATAAAACCATAAATTATTTGAGAAACAGGTTGTCCCATTAACTTAACTATTATCCTAAACTTTACCCATTACTTTGACTAATAGGAAATTAATTTATGGGTAGCTATCTACATCCTGGATGCAGGACCGACTCTATGTTCTTGGCACACGATTTGCTTCCATAAACTTTTCTGCTCCTAGCAGAAAATGTATTTCTACTCAGCACCCTGACGAGTGAAGTGGTTCAAATTCCTACAGTCAAATAATTCGGACTTATTTATCTTATTATTGACAGCATATTTCCCATGTCTGATCACTTAATCATTGGCAAATTATACCGGTTTTCTTAACTCGGTTGAAGTTAACTTATATTTAGGACATCTATCCTTGTATGTTGATGACCTCATCAACATAAGTAGTGCTCTTGGTTTTATCACTCTTGGAATTTACCTTAATCTTCATTTGTTCTAAAGTATCGGCAAAATGCCATCGCATTCGCTTTCTTAATAATTAACTGCTTAATATATCGAGTAGAAATTATATAACCACTAATTGCTTTTGCTCAATAGACAACGTGGAGCAGCACTCTTCAAATCCCGGATCCTGAAGACATAACTCTTAAGTGTATCTATATGACATGTTTCGACTCCTTACACAAATAAGGTTAAACCGATAAATTAGGGAATATTGTCGCATTGCGTAGCTTACCTTGTAACTAACATGTAACATATTCCACAACTTCGAGCGTGTAGATAACCCTGTAACTACCGCTCAACTAATAGCACAGTTGCTTGACATGTAAATACCGAAATCTCCCACTTGAAATTATTTAGATTAGTAAATGCAATCTGCGTCTTTTCTTTAACATAAGGCATGCTATGCGCGATATAATATGCAATGACTAATTTAATGAATTTCATTTTTAACTAACTACCCGAATCTAATATTTTCCATTTTATTTGAGTTTCACATTTTAGGAATAATTGAAACGTGTCCCAGACGCTTTCACTGGAACAAATACCAACACAATCTCCAAGATTGCCCAAGGACAATTTTATTTGAGTGAAAAAAATTATTTGAATAGCATCCAAAGTCATAAAATTATTTTGATAATTTTATAAAAACCCCTAATAATTATAGCAGGCCCTTTAATTAATTTTTAGAGCTTAAAACAACATTTAAAATTAAAAAAGATTTAAAACAACTTAAAATGGTTTAAAACTCTTTAAACTGCGCAAAATTCATCCTAAATTCCAAATCTGGATTTAAAACTGAGCATAATAACCAAATTGGGCCCCTACATGCCCACTGATTCAATCCAGTTTGACCCAGTCAAGCATCAACAGACCGGCTCCAAGTGGGTTCGGGCTCGGGTTTGGTGCCTGGACTTTGAGCCCAGCAAGAGCAGCCCAAGCCACATTGGACTTTGTTTCACATATTTGGCCCGGCCATAATTGTCATCTTTTTTATAAAAACGATCATGACCTAACCCAATAAATCTTAACAAAAAAAAATCTTTGTTTGAAATTATAGTTAAGAAGAAAACATTTTGTATGAAATCACATAGATCCTATGTAAATTTCTTTAGCAATATTTGACAACTTGGGTTCAAACCATTATTCGGTAAACTCTCTGTTTTTAGAAAAAAAAGAAATTTGTTTTTTAAAAATAAATAGCATGAGCCCTACCCATTCAGTGAAGAAATTAATTTCAAAAATCAGTGGTCCATCCACAATAATAAAAGAGGCCTGCACTTAACAAAACATTAATCAGATTTAGGTTTTTTTTTCATTTTAAAAACTTGAACCCAGCCGCCACCCAGTTTAACTTGGGTGCTGCTATGGGCGATGGGCACTGCCACCGCCACCGCCGCAGCTTCCGGCCGGCCACAAAGGGCCGCCGCAGCCACCTCCAGTCGACCGGCAACCCTTGTTCGCCGCCGCCGTCCGAATTTCACCCAAAATAGTTTTTTATATTAAAAAATCCAATTTTTAATAATAAAATTATCCTTTCGGCCCATGGTCAAAAATTCTAAAAAGCCTAAAAGTTTATGATTTATAACAATAGATCCTATATGCTTTAATTCATGATGCATAAACAAAATCGAGATGGATCTCCAAAAATCCATTTTTCACTTAAGAGTTAATAATATCATGAAACCCAAAATTAGATCCCTATTTAGAAAAATATCAATCTAACTTTAGATCAATAAAATCGTGATTTTAAATATTCATATGAGCGTGAAGTCTCTAATACCAATGTAGCACATTTATATAGAATAAATAAGATCGATCATCTAGATAGAAATCTAGATGAGATCAAACATATAATACAGCGGAAGCAAATCTATATGTAGCATGTGATAGTTTTATATAAGAAAGGTGGATCGATTGTACCTCATGTTGATCGGATGAATAATCTTATCCACACCACGTATGCATCGCGATTTTTTTTACCAACGGTCGGAGGACAACCACACTGTTGAATGGAAAGAAGTCCCCACACAGTCACCCCGTTACTAACCATCAAAAGGGAAGAAGAGAAAAGTTTGAAGATGACGGGTTATATTTGATGGAGGCACAAACTCTAATCTTGTATAGATTATCAACCACTTGCAAACCGTAGACTTGCAATATGCTTATATGGGGAACCAATCCGGTTAAGGTTGGTTACTGTACCGACCTAACCCGTCCGCCCAGTCGCTTGGGCGGATATGGGTTATGCGGCCCAAATGCCAAAAGAAGCCAGTGCACTACTAGATCCACAGCTATAAGCCTATAATTATAATACCAATGATAAAAGCTCCTCCAAACTTCCTTAAAGGTTCGAAACACCGAAGCTTTTTATGCATTTCATCTTGAAACTAATTGGTTCTTTGTGGTTCACCTTCTCGAAGTGTTATGAAGAATTAAACTCCAATTCTACATCCAAAGCTATTCACGAATATGTGCAATCTCTTGCATATGGTGTTCATATCCTTGCAGAGAGCTCATCAACTCATTTACCGAGCATCAGTTATATATATATATATATATATATATATATATAGATATAGATATAGATATAGATATAACTTCCCCAATTCTTTCAACTTTCTAAGTTCATACACACTTCCCTAAATCTTGAGAACTATTCATAACTTTTTATAGGCTTTAATCCAACAAATTAACTCCCCTGCAGTTTCAGCGCCCGTTGACAGGACACTGTCCTATAGTTTTTTTTTCAGAAAATTACCCTATCTAACGAATCCAAATCAAAACCATTAACATGATGTAAAAAGAAAATTCTATCCTTAGGTTGTGGCGATTTTGGGGGAGGTCGAGGAAGGAGATGGTGGAGCAGGAGTTCAAGGTAAGAAGAGGGGGCGGGGGAGGTCAGGGAGGAGGAGGTCGGAGGTCAGGACGGTGAGACATCGGGCAAGAGGCGATGAAGATGAGGTAACAAGGGTTAGGATTAAGATACGACGGTATTTTGGGAATTAACTGAATTTCTGTGATGATGTTGACCGTTAATGTTAACGGAGCAGCATTAGATATGATAATTTTCTGCCTTTTTAAGTACATGGTAGTTTCTTGCCACAGGTCGAAAACACAAAAGGGTTTGTTGGATTTAAGCCTCTCTTTTTTATATTAGTAGATTATTTCTTCTTCGTCCGAAGATATAGGTCAATTTGGCCGAACTTCATTAAATCCATGTGTGCTTTGATTTGTTATTCTTGTTCTCGTTTTCGTTTTATTTTGTGGTTTGTCATCACAGAAGGTTCAGTGACCTTGCAGGTTAATGATACATCTAACTTCAGAAATTAAGATAAAGCCCCAGAATATATGAAAAGCTTTAGGTTTGTAAATCTCAATTCCAACTTGCTCCTCAGTGGAGTGAAACAACTTCAAGACTCATGTACACAATGCATAATAACTTAATTCTTTTGATAGAGTGAAAACAGCAAAACATATCCACTTAATTAATTTATTAGTTGCACACACCTCTCTCTTGCCAGTTTCAATATTAATGACTAGCTGCACACATGAATCAAACAGTGCACAAATTAAACAAGCACTCAATATTCTTTACATAACATATATATTGCTCAAACTCGACATGATCAGCTTATAGCACTGTAAAATGGCCTGGAAAAGAGAGAGCTATCAAATTCATTAGGTGGTTTCTTCTTCGAAAACAAATCTCCAATGAGAGGAACGATAGGCTTCTTCTTCCGCATCTTCGGCTTCCTTCTTCCTCCTCCATAATTCTCCTCCATGTCGCCGATACTCAACGCCTCGGCTAGACAGGGTAGATACTCAAACTTAGCGTCTTCTTCTCTCCACCTCTCTTCGATAGTTACTCTCCGCTTCGCATCCCTTGCTTCTCTTGACGTCTCGCTCACCGAGATGTTAGACAGGTTCTTATGCAGCTTGGCATTTAGAGACGCCACCGCTATCTCTCTCTCCGACTCCCGCTCCTTCAGCAATGCAAGTTCTTTCTTCGTTTCCTCAAGTTCGACCTCCAGCTTCTTGATGGAGTTGATGATGACGATCTCCTCCTCGCTTTCTTGGTTCAAGAAAGAGGAGAAAGTGCGCGAAGACGAAGAAACGGAGCGCGCGGGCTTTGGAGGTGAAATGGCATAATAAGTGGGCTTGGGAGCAGAAGAAACAGGAGAAACTGTGTATGTAGGGTTGTTAGTACCAGCGAGAATTCGTTCCCCGAATACCGAGACGGCTTCTTTGACAGAACGGAACGGACGGCTGGTGTCGACCGAGGAGGAGGGATGGGGTTCCATGTGTTTGGAATGAGGAGGTTGTGTTGTGGCTTGTGGAGAAAAAAGAGGAGAGATATTCGATGTGATTATGAGTTTGGTTGCTTTGCTTCTACTTTGGAGGTAGATTGGTGAAAGTGAGAAGTGTTGCTGTGTGAATTAAAAGTAAGTTTTGAATCTGATGAGGGCTCTTCACCTAAAACTTCACCCTAGTAAAAAAATCATTGCAAAACAGTTGCTGGCTTATCACTTGACACAAACTTGTGAGATGATCAAACACAATAAACTGAGAACTGCATTGAGTTTATCTTTCCTGAACTCAACAGACTTGGAGAAATCTCATATGTGGTAGGTGCTCCTCTACGTATCAACATCTGTTCTCAAAATATAATTGAAATTATAATTTTGAGAAGGAAATTATTGGTTGGGGATACAGAGGAGAAAAATATAGTTTGTATTGATTTAAGCTTTTGGCACACTTCACAACCCATATATATATATATATATATATATATATATATAACATGACTCCTCATACTCCACAACTCATAACCTATACATTTATTATCATAACATATGACTCTTATTACTCCATAACTCATAACACATAAGCTACATACACAATTATTTGTATAACATATGACTTTTCATATTCTTAATTACTACTATTAATAATGCATCAATAACTCATGACCTTTCATATCCCAAATTAAAATCAAGTTTAATTTCAACATTCTCCTTTAAACTTGATTTGTCATTTCAAGCTTACTCTGTAACAAAGAAAATGTGTCAAACTTCAGCGGCTTTGTGAATATATCAGCAACTTGGTATTGAGACTTAACAAACTCAAGCTCGGCCTTCTTGTTCTTGACACGCTCGCGGATGAAATGATAGCGAGTGTCAATATGTCCTTTAGTGGTACACTGGATTTTTGGTGAGTGCGACGGTGGATTTGTTGTCCACATAGATCTTTGTTGGTTCATCTTGGACAAATCGAAGATCTTTGAGCAAGCTTCTTAGCCAAACAGCGTGAGAAACTCCGGTCGATGCGGCAACGTTTTCGGCTTCACACGTGGAAAGAGTAACAATCGGTTGCTTTTTAAAAGACCATGTAAATACAGTATTTCCCATAAAATTGTATAACCGATTGTACTCTTTTGATCATCTGTATCTCCGGCTCAATCATAATCGCTGTATGCGAAAAACTCAAAATTATTAGAACTTGAATAAAACAAGCCACATGCTATTATACCTTTGATGTAATGTAACGGAGAATCCTCTTTGCCACCAACAAATGAGAAGAATTAAGCTCTTCCATGTATCTACTAACAAGCCTAACCCCATAAAAAACATCGGGCCTTGTACATGTCAAATATCGTAGACTCCCAATCAACCTTTTGAAGTAAGTGGGACCGATTTGGTTCCGCCATCGTATTTTGACAACTTGATGCCGCATTCCATGCCGGATTGCAACCATCCATGTTGAATTTTTTGAGTATAGACTTTGCATAACTTTCTTGAGAGATAAAAATCCCATCTTTATTTTGCTTCACCGGAATGTAGAGATAATAAGACATCAACCCAATATCCATCATTTCAAATTCTCGAATCATAGAGGTTTTAAATTCCTTGAACAAGAGGTGATTATCTCATGTGAAAATGAGATCATCGACATACAAGAAAACAACTAAAAAATCTCCATTTTGAAATTTTTTCGTGTACAGAACGTGCTTATAAGGATAAAATTGTTTGCTTTAAAATATGCATCGATCCTGCTATTCCATGCCTTTGGTGTTTGCTTCAAGTCATAAAGCGTCTTCTTCAATTTCAAAACTTTTGATCCATACCCTTTTTTGTTACGACCGGGAAAAGGCACGTGATCGGCACTTGAATCACGTGAAGTCTATAAGATCCCACTTTAATCTAAGTAAGCCAAAAACCCGGAATCTAAATCTTTTTAAAGAAATAACGGAGATGAAGTTTTGAAAAGAGTTATTAAATAAAATCAAGTTCCTTTTGAAAGTATAAGTAAAGTTTGTTTGAAAACACATACGTCGTTTAAAAATCAATCAGCGCCTCCTGTTCCCGCCAAAATCTTCGACCAAGAGTAGTTTCTCCAATAAAAGAGCAAAACTCTGTTCAAAATTTGAAAGGCAGCGCCAAGAGTTAAAAACTCTGAGGCGGCGCCTCACGTGCCTTGCACGATCGCCAGCACCAAGAGTTAAAAACTCTGAGGCGGTGCCTCACGTGCCTCGCACGAGGATGCCAGCGTCTGAACCAAATCTCTCTATTAAACAGAGTTGTTAGATCAAAAATCTAATGGAGATTATAAATCATCAGAGTACAGAATTAAATTCTGTTGAGAAAATATTGCTCAAATCTTTCTAAACATGAAAGATTACTCTCTGAAAAACAGAGCACCGTTGGATTAAAAATCCAATGGTGATTAAAAAATCACCAAGCTACAGAATAAGCTCTGAACGGGAAAATATTTCCCTATCTTGTTAAAAACGAGAAAACTATCTTTTGTAAAACAAAAGTTTTTGGATCAAAGATCCGACGGTGGATAAAATCCCCAAATCAATTAAAGATCTCTCAATGAGAGATTTCTTTAATCAAATCAACAAATCTTCCTCCACTATATAAAGGACCCAACACTTCAAGTCTTATAGAGAGAAACCGCCAATAAGCTTTGAGAAAAAAAGAAGAAAGTTTTAAGAAGGAAGAAAGAAGAATACCTTTCTTCGAGATAAATAAAAAAAATAGAGATCGGAGCATCTCATCTGCATATCCAAGAGTTAAACTCTTCTTAAAGAACATAGTTCTTTATCTGGATCTGAGGTCCATGAGACAAGTCTCCCACAAATGAGAGTTTAATTCTCATGGGGATGAACTTGTTCTTGGGGATCAAAGATCCAGAGAAGAACAAAGAATTGAACTCTTCAGAACAAAACACCCAAAGAAAAACCCAGCGCCAAGCGCCTCGCGTGCTCATCACGTGGACGCTGTTTAATAAAAAGTGCTTAGCACTCAGTGGTTGGCGCTCAGCGCCAACAACCTCACGTGTCCCTCACGTGGACGCTGCTCAATAAAAAGCGCTTAGCACTCATTGGTTGATGCTCAGCGCCAAACGCCTCACGTGTTCCTCACGTGGGTGCTGCTCAATAAGGAGTGCTTATCACTCAATGGTTGGTGCTCAGCGTCAAGCGCCTCATGTGTCCCTGTAAATTCCCAGTTCCGTAAATAAAATTTTTCCCATATTATCCAAGTCCCCTTGATTGTTTTCCAATTTTTTCCCTCTATATTTTTGTGTATGAATTTCGATGCTCATGTATATATTTATTTCTCTAAAATTCAGCTTAAAATATAAAGCCCAAGGAACAAATTAATCCCCGCCCAATCCCAACCCAAGCCGGCCCAACACTACTTACCCGACCCGCTCCTTTCCCCACACCTTTTCTTTTCCCGCTTCTTCCTCCTCCTTCCCCACAACGCCCCGCTTCTCGCGAGCCCTACGCCCCGCTCCGTTCGCGACCACGCACCACTCCTCGACCCACGACCTCACGCGCGCGCTCACTTCCTTCCCTCGATCGCGTTCTCTCTCTCTCTCTCTCTCTCTCTCTCTCTCTCTCTCTCGCTCGCTCGTACGAAACAGCGCTCGTCCTCATCTCCTCCCCTCCTCAACACCCACTCCCCCACCGTCGCCTCCACTTCCTTTCATCACTAAACCACCTGACGCCGACGAGCTCCCCACTGCCCCTGAGCCGCCTTATTGACCCGAGCACCACTGTCCTCACCTTAACCCATCGCGACTCCTCACCTCATCGGAGCCATCTCTGCACCGTCGCTGCCCCCGAGCTCCTCGATCCCCTCTCGACTCCACCTTCAGTCACCACCACCGAGCTTGCCACCGCCGGCCACTCCTCCCCTGTACCGCTTCTCTCTCCAACTCCTATCACCTTCACCAACCCGAGCACCACCCGCTGCTTCTTCCCTCTCTCCTCGGCCACCAAGCACCCGAACCGACCTCCCTCCTCACCTTTGTTCCAACCACCACCCGAGCTCCCCTCCACGGCCGCCTACCACCTCTGATCATCGTGCGACCCCCCGACACCATCATCACCACCATCGTTGCGGTCGCCACAACCGCCGCAGCACCCTCCTTCCCGCGCCTCCTCCTTCGAGCACCCGTGCCATTCCTTGCCATCATCACCTCCTCCTTCGATAGCCAACACTCAGCAACCAAGCCATCGCAACCGAGGGCTCGAGCTCGAGCCAAGTCGAATGGCCGTGCCGCGCTCGTGTCGCGATCGCGCCGTTGCGGCTGCCGTCCGTCGACAACACGTCATCAGGAAAGTGTACTACTTGCTTCATGCTAAAGTTTATCTATTATAATTCTTAATACCAATGAATTCCGTAAATACTATATTGTGAATCAATAATATGTAAGTGTTCGATGCCAAACCCGAGGGGGGAAACCCCGTTAAATTAACGGAAACTGATCACATAGGTTGGCCAGTATAGTAATGAACATCGTGTTATAATTTGGCTGAAAAATACAGTCGTTACTGACGTGATCGGTCATTCCCATTTAAGCCCATTAAAACTGAAATTTTCCGCGTCTGAAACTTGTAAAAGTCACAGTTAACAGATTATAAATTGGAATGTTGCGTTCGAGGGCTCAAATAGAAGCCGACTTGACGACCTAAAACCCCATAAGAGTGTTAATCTGGTCCTATGCTAAAAAGATGACGGAAACTGGTTCGGAGTGCGGCTCTGGACTGCAGCCCAGAGCAGCACTGGCTGTTGATTCTCATTTTGTGATGCTTGCACCCTGCTGTATAAACATGTTATAATGCAGAACCCTATACCATAGCGAGAATGAAACAGTTAGCTAACTAATGAAGGTGATTTCATCCCTTTCCACTGTCGTTTACTATTTAAACTGTATTTTAGATTAACAGGACGTATAGCAGTCCCAAACAGGGACAGAACTTATACCTCATTGTTGTACAGTACATAACTTCTGACGTAGAGGTGTGATTGAAAATCCGCCTGGTGCGTTGGAAACCTAATTGATAAACCTAAATTTTGGTCAACTATAGCTGTTCCCACCAAAAAAAAATTCTGCGCAAAAGAGTCCAAGGTATCAAATGGCAGCGACGCGTTTAAGAAAATGCGAATCAGTTTTTTCTTGGCTGAATTTTGATAGACTTCCGAATGAGAAACAGCTAAATTCTGATGGTATCGAAAGCGTCTCGAAAAGGTCTTCGATTTGATATATTATGGGCTTCATAATTCATCCGGGATCAAAAGTTATGAGCAAATATGCTATGCACGTGTAATTTAAGGAAGAAAATGCGAACCAGTATTTTTCGGGCTGCATTTTGATAGATTCCCGAATGAGAAATAGCTAAATTCTGATGGTATCGAAAGTGTCTTGAAAAGTCCTTCGATTTGATATATTATGGGTCTCATAATTCATTCGGGATCAAAAGTTATGAGGCATCACGTGCACACACGTGACCGGGCATCACGTGCACACACGTGACCGGGCATCACGTGCAGACACGTGACCATTTACAGGCAAAGCCTTGAAGTACTGAATAAAATAAATAATTGGAAATAATTAATCAGTGGGGTCACGTGTCAACACGTGATGGGCCTTTAAACCCACTGAAAAGGTATAATAAAATAACAAGGAAAAAACCCAATGGGGCATCACGTGCCAACACGTGATAATTCCTGAGTTCTTTAACACAGCAGAATTAAATTCTGGTCAAATGTTTAATCAGGGGGTCACATGCCAACACGTGATGAATTCCTAAAGATCTATGAAACAATAGAATTAAATTCTAATTAAGGAAAATCAAAGATCCTAACTGGAAAAATATTTCTTTAAATCTTTTCAAACAAAAAATATTGTGCTATGTAAATTAGAGTATCATTGGATTAAAAATCCAACGGTGATTAAAAATCCAACGGTGATTAAAAATCACCAATTTATGGGAAGATTTTATACAAGGAAAGATTTCCCCAAAATTCACCAAGAATAACGGATAGAATATCTTTTGGATTAAAAATCCAATTATGAATAAAATTCACTGAGTGATCTAAAAGATCATGATGGTTACAAAAACAAACAAAATCTTTCAATGAAAGATTTACTAAACAAATTGATTCTTTTCCTTCTCCTATAAATAGGAGCCAAGAAGAGAAGAGGGGGAGATAGAATTTTTGGATCTTGGAATTTTCTGAAGAAAAATAGCAGAGAGAAAAGAAAGGAGAATTCAATTCTCAAGAAAAGAAACCCTAGGTGAGAAAGGGGAAAGAGATCAAAACTCCATAAAACAAAAAAGAGAATTTAATTCTCAATCTAAGAGTTTAACTCTTCTAAAAAAGAACTTAGTTTTCCTCTAGTTGAAAATCTGCAGAAGCAAATCTCCCCACAGGTTGAGAATTTAATTCTCATCGGGAAGATTCTGCCGTGCAGATCCAAAACTTAGAGGGAGAATTGAGTTTAGAGAATTTAATTCTCCCAAAAGTAAAACTACGGTTTAACCCTATATAAGAATTTAATTCTCCCAAATTCACAGGAATTTAATTCCTCCAAGATAAAACTAGGGTTTAACCCTATATGAGAATTTAATTCTCCTAAATTTATAGGAATTTAATTCCTCCATGACAGACAAAACTAGGGTTTAACCCTATATGAGAATTCAATTCTCCCAAATTCATAAAGAATTCAATTCCTCTAAATGAAATTAGGGTTTAACCCTACATAAGAATTTAATTCTTCTACATGCATAGAAATTTAATTCCTCTGAAAACGAAATTAGGGTTTAACCCTACAGATAATTTAATTCTTAAAAATAAAGAGATTTGAAAGATCTCCATGCATGTAAAGAACTAGATCACGTGTCCTCACATGATCCCTGAAAAGATCATCCAAAATAAGAAGGAATTAGCCCTGAGGCAATGCCTCACGTGCTCCCACGTGACCTCCAAAACAAAGAGAATAAAGGCAAAGGCAGATTCTAGTTTGGGTGCCCTCAAGTGTCCTCACGTGACCCATAATAAACACCTTAACAAATCAGTGCATGAGTGCCTATCACGTGCCCACACGTGACGGCCGTGAAAACTAAAAGTGTTTAACACTTATTTGCAGATTTGAGAATAAAACAAAGGAAGACCGGTCCCTACCTTCAGAGGTCTCACATGGCCCCACACGACCAATCCCATTCCAGTGTTTAACACTATTTTTTGAGCGTTTTGTTCTTGGTATTTAACACCATTTTTCAGCACATCACGTGGGAACACGTGACCATAAAATATATGTTCGTGTTTAACACTATATTCAAATCAATCCTAGCCTAAATTGGCTAAGTCCTTCTGAGGTAAGATTTTTTTAAAATCTTAAATACATCCTTGCCTTCCAAAATTGAACATCTTATATGGAATATGAGTGCTCATCACTCAACAAAAGATAAAATGATACCAGAACTCCTGTTTTAGCACTGCCTAATAATGGGGGGTTGAACTCAAACAAATGTTTAATGTTCCAACAAAGGGCCAATATTTCTAATCTAATTGGACTTAGCCCAAGTTGGCCATAAGTCCTTAATTCAGATTTAACTGAGCCAATATGCTCATAATCTAATTAATTGATCTTAGTTCCAAATTGAACTACAGATCCCCAAATCAACTTTGGTTCGAGGGTACATCTCTTCACTCCTTTGATATTTGTCGTTGTAATCCTTCAACGTCTTCAGAGAGGTGACGGGTCCCGAAAACCACATACTTCACAGACTATGACGTCTCTAAACTGGACTGTGGGGTCCTTAAACTCATGGACTATGATGTTCTTAACCTTGACTGTGAGGTCTTTAAACTCACGGACTATGATGTCCTTAACCTCGACTGTGAGGTCTTTAAACTCACGGACTATGATGTCCTTAACCTTGACCGTGATGACTTTAAACTAACAATGGACCGTAATGTCCTTAAACTAATCGACCGCAATGTCCCTAAACTAAACAATAGAGTCCAATTGCTCTTTTGTTGGATCTAAACGATCTCGTTAAGTTGATCTTAGCCTAAAATTAGACTAACGTATCATTAACAAACGTTTAAGCTGATCTTAGTCTCAAATGAGACTAACATATCCTTAAACTCAAACCCCAAACCCAAATCTAAGAAAATACGGATTTGGACTAATCCACGCCCTACGGGCGACGACATAAATTAGTCTCCGTATACAATCCATGGGCAACCAAAAATAAAACAAACACACATGACATGAAAGTGACCATCTGGAGAAGGAGAAAGTGGTTACCGCGATGCGGTAGCGTAATTAACTGCAGGGGCTTGCGCCTGCAGGAAAGAGCGTCCCCACAATCAAAAACCCCCTCAAATGAGGGGGAATCTGACGAAATCTGCTATATCGGCCGCATCCGTTTAAACCTTCGATACATGGTGTCATAAATCAACTTGGCATCTTCGGAGAGGTAGACGGATAGCACCAAATAGCATCTGCCCCCAAATTCAGGCAAGACGGACCTACGCGGTCGCGTCTCCGTGTTTCGGAGGAGAACAGATTCTGGCACGTCCGGTGGGACCTTTTCCTTTTACCACTCCACACTTCGTGTGTCGTGTTCGCGAACGAATCGCGGTTTGCTATGGTTGCCTGTGGATTCGAGTTACTAAGATTTTGTGTCTTGCTCCGTGCAGAAAAGACAGAAGATCAATGGCTTCAAACTGCACAAACTGCAACAACGGCAATAACTCTCACTCCGTCCCCGCTGGAGGAGTGACCTACGGGCCTCAGGCGGCCTCCCTTTTCAAGATGCCAGTGGAACAGGTGACTCAGGCCACCACTGGGCTATTCTTCGGGACCATGCTCCCACCGATGAGCTTCAGCGCTCCTGTGCCATCGCAAGAAGCTCTGAAAAAGTCGGTCTTTGATCGGCTTGCAACTGTTGCGGCCCTTCTCAACGGGTCGCCCAAGTCCACTGCCTCGGTTTTCAACAGACTGGGCCGAAGCTCCAACGTGCCTGTGAAGAAGCCCACAATTCCAGAAGGGGTTATCCAGAAGGGGATAGCCATTCCTACTCCTGAAGTCACCAAGGCGACTTCTCCGGCTAAGGGGTCGGTCTTCACAAGACTGGCTGTTTCAGCTCTCACTCCGGGTGAAGTAACCAAGTCCGTTTCCCCTGCACGAAAATCGGCCTTTTCAAGATTGGCCATTCCCTCTCAGCGAGCATCCGTCTTTGACAGGCTGGCGCCAACAGCAGACTCTCATCAGAACAGGGGGCATGGAAAAGCCGATCCAACAGCGGAGGTGATCCCGGCCGCACGACATGCTCGACGTCACCACTGGCACCGAGTGAGGAAAGCTGGGGGCAATTCCCCTTCTGGACTGACTCCGCCGGCTCCAATGGTGGAAGTTGATGCTGTTGTTCCAACCAAGAACAGCTTTGAACTACTTAACAGGGTGCGCAGGAATTCGCTAACTGCCGTGCTAAAAAAGTCTCCTCCGCCCGTTGAAAAGATCACCAAGGTGAAGCTGGAGCAGCCCCCTCAGTGGCTGTCCTATAAAATTTATAAAGTTTGGCGACAGGTCCAAAACTCCGTGATTGATCAAGACTATCCCCGCCAACAGAAAAAGATGTAAGCGTGGCGAGAAGAGGATAATCCTGTCAAGCCACAAAAGGTGTCGTCTACCTGGGTGCCCGTTGCAACGGCCCCCTCAGTTTCGACTGCCCACAAAAGAAGGTGGTCGGAGAAGATCCCCGCGTCTTTGGCAAATTGCAAAGACACTAAATCTAAATGTCCCAAGTCTGGGGGCATGGTGGTGCACACTGTCTATATGGCATCCGGAAAAGAGGATAGCCATATCACCACAGGTCATCGACCGGTTACGCGATCTGTAACAAAGGCCCAGGAGCAACAACAGAAGCTCCAGGAAATGTTGACGCGGATGGCCGTACTCACAGGGCCAAAAGAATGCCCAGAAACGTCATCAGAGCAACGTCAGGAACAAGAAACTGATGCTGAATTCCTCCGCAGAATCCTCGAAAAGAAGGATAAAAAGGCCGCGGAACAAGCGGCCAATATAAAACGAATGGCGCTTCTCTTCCAAGACATGGTCCGGATGATGATACAACCGGATCCTCCGGCTGAAGACCCTCCGATTGTCCTCAAAGATGATAGAGGAGAGACATCAAATTCTCTGCCGGCTCTGTCAGCAGCCAAGGAGGAGACCATCTCAAAAGCCGCCCTGGATGATTACATCGCTCAGCAGATACGAGTTCATCAGGCGAATGAAGCGGCTGGGCAAATTGTTAAAACTGGACGACCCTATCCGGGTTGGTATGACCAAATAAAGTACCCGCCAGGATACACGATTCCCAAGTTCCACGTATATAAGGGGACGGGAAATCCACATCAGCATGTCGCTCAATTTAGGGCTCTGTGCGGCAACACTGGAGGTGATGATAAGCTGCTGCTCCACCAGTTTGTTGGCAGTTTGTCGGAGACGGCATTCGAGTGGTATTTCGAACTCCCAAATGACTCTGTCAAGACATTCGCAGAGATGGAGTTGCTATTCATCCAGCGTTTCGCGAGTGCTAGTGAACGCACCCCAATCACGGCATTGATCAATGCCAGAGTGAAGCCTGGAGAAACATGGGTCCAGTATGCAACACGATGGCGGAATCTATGGTCGAAGTGCGAGCAGCGCATCGAAGAAGCGCCTGCGGTAGGCATGTTCGTGGGTACTCTTGACCCTCAAGCGACCATATCCCAATTCAGGATGTTCTTCAAGCCGACCACCTTCCAGGCCTTGATTGACAAGCTGGCTCAAATGGACCAGATGGGCCATAGGCCTTCCTCTTCAAAGACGGAGCCTTGGAATGAAAAGGGCAAAGGGAAAGCAATCTTCGTCGCCAACGCTCGACAACAACCAAGTGGCCCGAGACGGGTTGTTCGCCAAAGCAACAAGCAGCAGTCCCTCGATGAGAAGTTGAGACGTCCTTACTCATTTCCCCAGGATAAAACAAGGAAACTGTTTGAACTGGCAGTGCGCAATGGGCTCATTACTCTACTGGAATCGAGACACCCACCGCAACTGAACGATGTCAACGATCCTAATTACTGTCCCTACCACCGAGTATTAGGCCATCCGATCGAAGACTGCTACGTCTTCAAAAATTGGGTTGAAGACCAGTATCAACAAGGCAAGTTCGCGCTGTCCGAAAACTGGAAGGTAAATCCGCCACAACCACATACTCCGAAAAAGATGGACATGCCGGGGGCATCGTGCTCATTCATAAAGGAAGCTCCATGGGAAGTTGTTCTTTCGGAAAAAACTAAAAAAATGCTGAAAGATCTTCAAACATGTCCGGCGATCAGGTGGAAAAGCCCGCAAGAGCCGGAGAACATCGACGGGATGCTGAAACCACGCCCAACATCGGGAATTAACAGCAATGGGCAAAGCACCCAGGAACAGCTGTCACAGTTTTCGAAGAAAAATAAGAAGACCAAAAAGCCCGCGCTGTCTAACGACAAGTGCACGGATCTGCAAAAGCATATTGACGCGCTGAAAGAATACAACTAGAGGGCGCGAACCCCAGTCACGCTTCAAGAGTTCCTCAGTCACATCCTTGAGAATGAAGATAACGACAATGATGAGGGAAACGACTTGTCATAAGAATCCGAAGATTATGTGGAAAGTTGCCACATGATCGCTCATTTATCGTTAAGTAACAAAGCAGCTCACTCGGCGTTAGGAGATAACGTAGAGGAGCTGGGGGCAGGAGCAGTGCCAAAACCCTTGGATTATGTGACAAGGTCTATCAAGGAGAAACCTACTTGTTCATAAAGCATCTGGCGAAACTTCGCCTCAAAGCTACAGCGGACCGAAACGTCCCTAAACTAGCGATGGACCGCAATGTCCTAAAACTTGCAACTGGCCGAGACGTCTATAAACTACTACGGACCGCAGTATCCCAAGACTGACATGGTAAAAAAAAAGAAAAAAAAGGTATGTCCACAAGCAAAATGAGCACGGATGAAAACCCGAAAGGGCGCCGTGAGTAAAAACAGCAGGACTGCCGGCGATGTTTGTGAAAATCCGAAAGGGCGCAGACTCGTAAAAAAACAGTATGTCCACAAGCAAAATGGGCATGGATGAAAACCCGAAAGGGCGCCGTGAGTAAAAACGGCAGGACTACCGGCGAGTTTTGTGAAAACCCGAAAGGGCGCAATCTCGTTAAAAGACACTTGCAAGGTCCTCTCGACCCTGTAAGGAGAAACCACCCGCGTGAGATCCTTACGACTCACAAAGGAGAAATACACTTAGGAATCCTTACGATTCTTAAGGAGAAACTACGCTTACGAGATCCTCACGACTAGTAAGGAGAATTCCCCTTTGAGACCCTCACGGCTTATAAGGTTCAAAAGCCTTAAGCTACAGGGATCTGAACCTGTTCTTAAGCCATCACAACCTCCAATGCTGCCCTACAAGCGGTTCAATATTGACCCTTGTATACAATCCACGGGCACGAATGAACATTTCCCTAACAGAGTCCTACCAGCGACTAGGGATATGCTCACACGGTGAACAAACACTTGTAGGTCCTCTCGACTTGCAAGGAGAAAACATTCTTGTAAGATCCTTACGACTTATAAAAGAACACACACTTAGGAATCCTCACGATTCCTAAGGAGAAAAAGCACCTACGAGATCCTCACGACTCGTAGGGAGAAACACCTTTATGAGACCCTTACGGTTCATGAAGTCAAAAGCCTTAGTCGATGGGATCCTAACCCTGTTTGCTAAGCCACCTTTGTTCGACATCGACAGAGGAAAATGATGATTCACTCCTGGAAATATCCCAGTTGTAGCGATGCTAATGCCTAAATCGGTATCAAATTCCAAGTCCTTTCATGGCAAATGATGATTCGCTCCTGGCAATATTCCAGTCGCAGCGATGCTGATGCTAAGATTGGCATCAGATTCCAAGTTCCACACTCGCAATAAAAAAATCAACGAGCCAAAAATGCATATGAAATAGCCGAAATGATGGGGCAACTTGCAACGAAATCAGCAAGTAAAAATGTATGCATACAAAAACAGCCGAAATGATTGGACAACTCGCAATAAAAAGAAGCGAGTAAATAAAACAAATAGCCGAAATGATTAGGCACCGCGAAAAATAGCCGAAATGATTGGGCAATCGCGACTTGAGCGATACAAAAAGCTAAAATGATAGAGCATCACGGAAAGAAAACAAAAAATATACATATGAAATGAAACTTTTGCCATACAGGTGAGATCACATCGATCCCTGTATACAATCCAAGGGCACAAACAAAAAGGGAACCATATCATCCCACCAGGCTCCATCAGATAGAGAGCCAAGTCTCGATGGCCACATCTACAGCCTGGAGACCCACGACAGCGTTCCTCCTCATTCCAGCAGGATTTAGACGCGACAATCAATCTCGGAGCCACGGCAAAGTCCCTTGTTCCAAATCTCGACGGCCATGTCTACAGCCTAGAGAACAACAATGGCATTCCTCCTCATTCCAGCAGGATTTATACACGAAAATCAATCTCGGAGCCACGGCAAAGTCCCTAGTTCCAAATCTCGACGGCCATGTCTACAGCCTAGAGAACAACAATGGCGTTCCTCCTCATTCCAGCAGGATTTATACACGAAAATCAATCTCGGAGTCATGGCAAAGTCCCTAGTTCCAAGTCTCGACGGCCACATCTACATTCTGGAGACCCACGATAGCGTTCCTCCTCATTCCAGCAGGATTCGGACGCGACATCACCAATCAGAGCCATGGCAAAGTCCCTAGTTCCAAGTCTCGACGGCCACATCTATAGCCTGGAGACCCATGATGGCGTTCCTCCTCATTCCAGCAGGATTCAGACGCGAAAATCAATCTCGGAGCCATGGCAGAGTCCCTAGTTCCAAGTCTCGACGGCCAAATCTACAGCCTGGAGACCTACGACAACGTTCCTCCTCATTCCAGCAGGATTCGGATGCGACATCACCAATCGGAGCCATGGCAAAGTCCCTAGTTCCAAGTCTCGACGGCCACATCTACAGCCTGGAGACTAACAACGGCGTTCCTCCTCATTCCAGTAGGATTCGGACGCAACGTTAACAAAGCGGAGCCATGGTAAAGTCCCTAGTTCTAAGACTCTACGGTCCACAGACAACCTAGAGTCAACCAATGACCTCCCCGCCGGATCAACGCTCTGTCTCGGAAACAAGTCAACCGACCTCCAGGGAAATCAATGTCCTTGGCAAAAACCTCGATTCAGGGAAATCAGCGTCCTTGACGAGAGCACCTTGATTCACGTCGACCCGCAGAGAAATCAGCGTCTTTGCAGGAATACCTTGATTCGTCTCAACCCCAGGGAAATCAGTGTCCTTGGCAACCTCCTCGATTCAGGGAAATCAGCGTCCTTGACGAGAGCACCTTGATTCGCGTCGACCCGCAGAGAAATCAGCGTCTTTGCAGGAATACCTTGATTCGTCTCAACCCTCGGGAAATCAGTGTCCTTGGCAACCTCCTCGATTCAGGGAAATCAGCGTCCTTGACGAGAGCACCTTGATTCGCATCGATCCGCAGAGAAATCAGTGTCTTTGCAGGAATACCTCGATTCGTCTCAACCCCAGGGAAATCAGTGTCCTTAGCAAAACCTCGATCCGCGTCGACCCGCAGAGAAATCAGCGTCTTTGCAGGAATACCTTAATTCGTCTCAACCCCAGGGAAATCAGTGTCCTTGGCAACCTCCTCGATTCAGGGAAATCAGCGTCCTTGACGAGAGCACCTCGATTCGCGTCGACTCGCGGAGAAATTAGTGTCTTTGCAGGAATACCTCGATTCTTTTCGACTCTAGGGAAATCAGTGTCCTTGGCAAACTCCTCGATTCAGGGAAATCAGCGTCCTTGACGAGAGCACCTCGATTCGCGTCGACCCGCAGAGAAATCAGTGTCTTTGCAGGAATACCTCGATTCGTTTCGACTCCAGGGAAATCAGTGTCCTTGGAAAATAACTTGATTCAGGGAAATCAGCGTCCTTGACGAGAATATCTCGATTCTTGTCGACCCGCAGAGAAATCAGCGTCTTTGCAGGAATACCTCGATTCGTTTCGACTCCAGGGAAATCAGTGTCCTTGGCAAATACCTCGATTCAGGGAAATCAGCGTCCTTGATGAGAACATCTCGATTCGCGCCGACCCGCATAGAAATCAGTGTCTCTGCAGGATTATACAACGTCAGCAAAGCGGACCCGCGGCAAAGTTCCCAGTTCCATGACTCAGCGGTGCACAGACAAACCAAAGTCAACCCCCGACCTCTCTGTTGAGGCAATGCTTTGACTCGGGAGTAGGTTAACTCATCAATCACTTACGAGTCCTCTCGACTTGTAAGGAAGAAAATTCTCTTGTGAGATCCTTACCACTCTCAAGAGAAAACACACTTAGGAATCCTCACGATTCCTAAGGAGAAAATACACCTACGAGATCCTCTCGACTCGTAAGGATAAAAAAATCTTTATGAGACCCTCACGGCTCATAAAGTTGAAAAGTCTTAGGCAGCAGATCTGAACCTGTTTCCTAAGCCATCGCTTCTTATCTTGATTCAGGGAAATCAGCGTCCTTGACGAGAACATCTCGATTCATTTCGACCCGCAAGGAAATCAGTGTCTTTGCGAGAATCTCTCGATTCGTCTCGACTTGCGGGGAAATTAGTGTCCCTACGCATAAAGAAAATTCTCTTGTGAGATCCTTACGATTCTCAGAAGAAAACGCACTTAGGAGTCCTCACGACTCCTAAGGAGAAAAGACACCTACGAGATTCTCACGACTCGTAAAGAGAAAAGCCTTTGTGAGACCCTCACAACTCATAAAGTTTGAAAGTCTTAGGCAACAGATCCTAACCCTGTTTCCTAAGCCATCGCTACCTTATAAAGAGTTCAAGATGAACTATTATCTACCATCTATGGGCTACACTTGCCAAAGCGACATGCCACTTAAATGGAGAAGTTACTCATGAGCATATAAACTACTTCACGCCAGAGTAAGACATAGAGAAATGGAAGAGTGTAGCTCATGGGGCTGAGGGTTTGGAACTATATCTCTTAAGAGTCGAGATTTTAGTCAACGATAAATGACGACGCTTGTGTCCGCTTGTTATCTTCTCAAATCAAGATTCTGAAAGTTATATACCAACCCAAAACTGGTCATACACTATGAATTACCCTGCACTACTTCACCCACGTATATACTTACGTGGGCAAACTAGTGGGAGGCATTTGTTCCTGCCAAAAAAAATTTCTGTGCAAAAAAACCCAAGGTATCAAATGGCAGCGATACGTTTAAGAAAATGCGAACCAGTATTTTCCGGGCTGAATTTTGATAGACTCCCGAATGAGAAACAGCTAAATTCTGATGGTATCGAAAGCGTCTCGAAAAGGTTTTCGATTTGATATATTATGGGCTTCATAATTCATCCGGGATCAAAAATTATGAGCAAATATGCTATGCACGTGTAATCTAAGAAAGAAAATGCAAGCCAGTATTTTCCGGGTTGCATTTTGATAGATTCCCGAATGAGAAACCGAATGAGAAACAGCTAAATTATGATGGTATCGAAAGTGTCTTGAAAAATCCTTCGATTTGATATATTATGGGCCTCATAATTCATTTGGGATCAAAAGTTATGAGGCATCACGTGCCCACACGTGACCGGGCATCACGTGCAGACACCTGACCATTTACAGGCAAAGCCTTGAAGTAATGAATAAAATAAATAATTGGAAATAATTAATCAGTGGGGTCATGTGTCAACACGTGATGGGTCTTTAAACCCAATGAAAAGAATTAAAGGTATAATAAAATAACAAGGAAAAACCCAATGGGGCATCACGTGCCAACACGTGATAATTCCCGAGTTCTTTAACACGGCAGAATTAAATTCTGGTCAAATGCTTAATCAGGGGGTCACGTGCCAACAGATGATGGGTTCCTAAAGATCTATGAAATAATAGAATTAAATTCTAATTAAGGGAAATCAAAGATCCTAACTGGAAAAATATTTCTTTAAATCTTTCCAATCAAAAAATATTATGCTCTGTAAATTAAAGCACCATTGGATTAAAAATCCAATTGTGATTAAAAATCACAAATTTATGGAAAGATTTTATATAAGGAAAGATTTCCTCAAAATTCACCAAGAATAACAGATAGAATATCTTTTGGATTAAAAATCCAATGATGAATAAAATTCACTGAGTGATCTAAAAGATCATGATGGTTACAAAATCAAACAAAATCTTTTAATGAAAGATTTACTAAACAAATTGATTCTTTTCCTTCTCCTATAAATAGGAGCCAAGAAGAGAAGAGTGGGAGATAGAATTTTTGGATCTTGGAATTTTCTGAAGGAAAATAGCAGAGAGAAAAGAAAGGAGAATTCAATTCTCAAGAAAAGAAACCCTAGGTGAGAAAGGGGAAAGAGATCAAGACTCCATAAAACAAAAAAGAGAATTTAATTCTCAATCTAAGAGTTTAACTCTTCTAAAAAAGAACTTAGTTTTTCCTCTGGTTGAAGATCTGCAGAAGCAAATCTCTCCACAGGTTGAGAATTTAATTCTCATCGGAGAGATTCTGCCATGTAGATCCAAAACTTAGAGGGAGAATTGAGTTTAGAGAATTTAATTCTCCCAAAAGTAAAACTAGGGTTTAACCCTATATGAGAATTTAATTCTCCCAAATTCACAGGAATTTAATTCCTCCAAGATAAAACTAGGGTTTAACCCTATATGAGAATTTAGTTCTCCTAAATTTATAGGAATTTAATTCCTCCAAGACAGACAAAACTAGGGTTTAACCCTATATGAGAATTCAATTCTCCCAAATTCATAAAGAATTCAATTCCTCTAAATGAAATTAAGGTTTAACCCTACATAAGAATTTAATTCTTCCACATGCATAGGAATTTAATTCCTCTGAAAACGAAATTAGGGTTTAACCCTACAGATAATTTAATTCTTAAAAATAAAGAGACTTGAAAGATCTCCATGCATGTAAAGAACTAGGTCACGTGTCCTCACGTGACCCCTGAAAAGATCCTCCAAAATAAGAAGGAATTAGCCCTGAGGCAATGCCTCACGTGCTCCCACGTGCCCTCCAAAACAAAGAGAATAAAGACAAAGGCAGATTCTAGTTTGGGTGCCCTCACGTGTCCTCACGTGAACCCTAATAAACACCTTAACAAATCAGTGCATGAGTGCCTATCACGTACCCACACGTGACGGCCGTGAAAACTAAAAGTGTTTAACACTTATTTGCAGATTTGAGAATAAAACAAAGGAAGACCGGTCCCTACCTTCAGAGGTCTCACATGGCCCCACACGACCAATCCCATTCCAGTGTTTAACACTATTTTTGAGCGTTTTGTTCTTGGTGTTTAACACCATTTTTCAGTACATCACGTGGGAACACGTGACCATAAAATATATGTTAGACACTATATTCAAATCAATCCTAGCCTAAATTGGCTAAGTCCTTCTGAGGCAGGATTTTTTTTAAGTCTTAAATACATCCTTGCCTTCCAAAATTGAACATCCTATATGGCATATGAGTGCTCAGCACTCAACAAAAGATAAAATGATATCAGAACTCCTGTTTTAGCAGTGCCAAATAATGGGGGGTTGAACTCAAACAAATGTTTAATGGTCCAACAAAGGGCCAATATTTCTAATCTAATTGGACTTAGCCCAAGTTGGTCATAAGTGCTCAATTCAGATTTAACTGAGCCAATGTGCCCATAATCTAATTAATTGATCTTAGTTCCAAATTGGACTACAGATCCCCAAATCAACTTTGGTTCGAGGGTACATCTCTTCACTCCTTTGATATTTGTCGTTGTAATCCTTCAACGTCTTCAGAGAGGTGACGGGTCCCGACAACCACACACTTCACAGACTATGACGTCTCTAAACTGGACTGTGGGGTCCTTAAACTCATAGACTATGATGTCCTTAACCTTGACTGTGAGGTCTTTAAACTCACGGACTATGATGTCCTTAACCTTGACTGTGAGGTCTTTAAACTCACGGACTATGATGTCCTTAACCTTGACCGTGATGTCTTTAAACTAATAATGGACCGTAATGTCCTTAAACTAATCGACCGCAATGTCCCTAAACTAAACAATAGAGTCCAATTGCTCTTTTTTTGGATCTAAACGTTCCCGTTAAGTTGATCTTAGCCTAAAATTAGTCTAACATATCTTTACCAAACGTTTAAGCAGATCTTAGTCTCAAATGAGACTAACGTATCCTTAAAACCAAACCCCAAACCCAAATCTAAGAAAATACGGATTTGGACTAATCCACGCCCCACGGGCGACGACATAAATTAGTCTTCGTATACAATCCATAGGCAACCAAAAACAAAACAAACACACACGACACGAAGTGACCATCTGGAGAAGGAGAAAGTGGTTACTGCGATGCGGTAGCGTAACTAACTGCAGGGGCTTGCGCCTGTAGGGAAGAGCGTCCCCACAATCAAAAAACCCTCAAATGAGGGGGAATCTGACGAAGTCTGCTACATCGGCCGCATCCGTTTAAACCCTCGATACATGGTGTCATAAATCAACTTGGCATCTTCGGAGAGGTAGACGGATAGCACCAAATAGTATCTGCCCCTAAATTCAGGCAAGACGGACCTACGCGGTCACGTCTCCGTGTTTCGGAGGAGAACAATAGCGTCGCCTAATTTTGATCCCAACAGGGTGAAAATTGTATTGCGAAATGGACATTCAGTTCAGGAACTGAATTTCCAGCAACGAACACTTAAAATGAAACGGCAGTAACTTGCAAACCCGAAATCCGATTGTCCTGAAATTAATTTTGTTGAACTGCCGACTGAGTTTACTTGCTACCGCCTTTGTATCATTTTAATGAATTTTGAATGTATGATTTAAGGAAATTTATATAAGTTCATAAGATGCATGATAGCTCGTATTACACATGATTTATTTAACTGCATAAATGTACATATTTTACCCGACTGACATACTTCTAGTGATAGTACGTGTTATTATTCAGTGTACAGTGCATTTTCGTGCGTGAATGGTATCGGTTTAGGAGTGTCAAGTACGCCAGTGAAAAGTGAATGATTCGTGACAGTGAACAATACAGTGAACAGTGACTAAAACCGTGTTATTGATGCGTACTTGTACATGACTAGACTATACCCAAATAGTGAAAACCTGGGGGAAAAGGGGAAATCGAAATGGAAAGAGAATTGTATTTAGCAAGGACAGTGATTTAGAGGATGATCATTCGAACAGCGACTCTTATATATATTAGGTTGAGCCTAGCGGTCCGGCTGACAGGGTTATGTCCCGAGCGATAGCGGGCCGTAGTCTCGGGTATGTGCGAGACCCTCGTTAAACATGATCCTCCTTTCCACAACTCGATTTCAAAAGTGACTTAGAGACCGATAGGGACACAGATCATACATTGCATAAGTTAGTGACATATTAATTACTTGCATTTTATCTCCACTGTTATTACTTTCGTTTTCTTGTCTTTTGTTATCATTATAATATTGATATTATGTCGCTCTGACGACCTGAGTATGCATGCTCAGTGATAGAGGTAGATCCGCCTGATTTCGAGGAGACTGTGAAGATCCAGATTAGTGAACCAGTTACATCTCTCCATTGATATTTCCGGTTAGTTGCCCTTTTACTTATTTCCATTGAGCTCAGATTTCTTTATATCCGATAGTTTTAGTGACTGCATTCTCTTTACCCATATTGTATTTTACTGATTACCATATAATGCTAGAAACCGAAATGTGACTACGACAGGATCTTTCCTTGATCGTAGGAGCATGGCTAGCCTTGTCACCCTGGCATTCCGTGTTTTGGGAAGCGGGGCATGACATGGTTTTGTTGGTATCAGAGCCTTGGGTTTATAATAAGATTGCAGTTCAATTTAGGAATCCCTTGAATCATACCTTATTTCCTTGCTTTCACTTTCATATATTACTTGTGCATCACCACTCAAGTTCCTGTTTTGAATCTTATCTACTTTATCTTTTCCTCGTTATCCGCATCATTAATCGTTATTTTCATTCGTGTTCCCCTATCTGATCATAACCTTTGCATTTCAGACCATGGCCAACCCTGGGGCCGCACTACTTCTCGATGAGGACACTCAGTCCTGCGTTTCTTTCGACTGTGTATTAGTGAGTTAAGATGACGAGGTCGATGGCCCACAGGTCATTTTCAACGACAGCGAATCCGAGGACGAGGGAGTCGAGGTCGCAATTCTAGAGATCAATATGATTAATGATTCAGACGATGAAGAGAAAGACCCAAAGGAGAACCCTGAAGAAGAGGATCCCGAAGAAGACCCAATAGAAGAAGATCCACAGGAACATGCAGTGGAAGGGGACCCAGAAGAAGATCCCGAGGAGGAGGATCCCGAAGAAGATCCAATAGAAGAGGACCCACAGGAAAATGCAATAGAGGAGGATCCAGATGAGGGTCCTGAAGAGGGAAATCCTGAGAAAGACCCTATGGCAGAAGATCCAGGAGAGGACCCGGAAGAGGCAGAACATATGGAGGAGGATTCTGATGAGGAAGCTCCCGCCGAAGAGGAAGAGTTAGGAGAAGAAAACTCTATAGGGGAGGAATCCGAAGACGAAGCTCCAGTCCAGGAGGAGTGGGAAGATGAAACCTCGAGTGAAGAGGAACTCGAGGCTGAAGAAGCTCAAGCATATATTCAGGCAGGACACTTTGGGAATGGACGCCCCCATCTTAGTGCGAGAGCATATCGCAACTTGTTGAACTTCCACAATAACGCAACTTATTTTCTTTTCTTAGGGCCAAATAATAATGATGTATAGTTTAGGGCCAAGTTTATCTCTCAGTTGTACTCTGTCAAACCTTGATTAATAAAGTTTTGGTTCAATCAAATTTTCCTAGAGTATTGTATCTTTAAAATCCATTCGATGCATTAATTGATCCTTCTTACAAATTCCTTTCCTTCTTGCAAAGACACTACTTTTATCCCATCCTTGAAACTTATAATCACCTGACCCCCTAATTGGCTTGCGTGGAAGGAAGTGCCTTACGTATGGACAGAGGAATGTACTCAGGCTTTTGAGATACTGAAACTGATGTTGACCACGGCGCATATTCTTCCAGGGCCAGACGATTCAGATGGTGTGGTGATACCCGACGATGATTTATGGAAGGGTTTAAGCTGCGTTCTGATGCAACACGGTCGGGTAGTTACTTATGCCTCACGGCAGCTGAAGAATCATGAGGGGAACTACCCAACACGCGAATTGGAGTTAGCTGCAGTAGTTTTCGCATTTGGAAATCTGGGGACATTACTTACTGGACAAAAAAAAAGTGGAAGTGTATACGGATCACAAGAGTCTGAAATACATGTTCACTCATGGAGAATTGAATATGAGACAACGCCAATGGCTATAGCAAGAGGCGGATTACGACTCAGGATTTCAGTACCATCCGTGAAAACTAAATGTCGTACCGATGCCCTCAGTCGCAAACCAGCGGTTATGATATTGACCAGGCAGAGGAACATCATTGAGGATTTTCGGAAGCTCGAACTAGAGATTGTTACACCAAGTGCAATCAGACGGTTTCGCCGGTTACAGGTGCAGTCTTCATTGGTAGATCGCATTAAGGTTGTATAAGCTAATGATCCCCGATTGCAGAAGTACAGAGAGCAGGTGGAAGCCAGACTAAGGACAGACTTACTAATACATCGAGACAGTCCTTTGAGATTCGGTAGCAGACTCTGCGCTCCTAAGGGAAGATGTTCGAGAAGAAGTGCTAGCCGAGGCTCATAGTTCAGGTTATTCTGTACATCCGAGAGTCACGAAAATGTATCGAGATCTGAGGAAAGATTAAAAGTGGAACGGAATGAAGAGGGAGATTGCATGGTTGGAATCCAAGTGCTTAATATGTCAGCAAGTAAAGGCTGAACACCACAGAACGGCTAGACTGTTGCAACCGCTTCCGATACCCGAATGAAAATGGGAGCACGTCACTATGGATTTTAGGACTGCCTTACCACGGATCCCGCGAGGCAACAACGCTATTTGGATTGTCGTCGACCATCTTACGACAGCAGCACATTTTTGTACCCTTCTGGGTGGGACATTCGACAGAGTCGCTTGCGAAGAAATACATGCAGGAGATAGTGCGACTTCACGGAGTTCCGGTCAGCATTGTGTCAGATCGGGACACCAGATTTGTTTCGCACTTTTGGAAGAACTTACAGGAGAGTCTGGGTACCCGCTACAAGTTCAGCACAGCGTATCATCTACAGACGGACGGACAATCCGAGCGTACGATTCAGATGCTCGAGGACATGTTGAGGGCTTGTTGTTGGACTTCCAGGGTTCTTGAGAGGATCATCTGCATCTGGTCGAGTTTTCTTATAACAACAGTTACCAGGCTAGCATCCAGATGGCTCCTTTCGAAGCACTCTACGGGCATAAATGTCGATCCCCAGTTTGTTGGGATGATGTGGGCGAACGAAGATTACTGGGCCCCGAACTCATCGTTCAGACGGTAGACAAAGTCCAAATGATCAGGCAACGCATTAAGACGGCTCAAGATCGATTGAAGAGTTGGGCGGATGCCAGTAGGAAGGCACTAGAATTTGAGGTCGGAGATCACGTTTTCCTGAAGATTTCCCCTACCCGCGGAGTTATCAGGGTTGGAGGTCCCGAGAAACTCAGTCCCCGTTTCATCGGACCTTTTGAGGTGCTAGAGCGAGTAAGAGAGGTGGCCCATCGACTTGCCTTGCCTCCGTCGCCAGCCGGTGTGCACAATACCTTGCACGTATCTCAGTTGCGGCGTTATGTTCGGAATGACAGCAATGTTCTGGACCATTCGGAGTTAGCTTTGGGTACTGACCTGTCCTACGAGGAGCAGCCCACCACCATTCTCGATTGGAGAGAGAAAGTGCTGAAGAATAAGGTCATTCCGTTAGTCCGAGTGTCTTCGGGCGGTCGTTCCCCAGGAGAAACTACCTGGGAACGTGAGAGGGATATCCGTTCGCGGTTTCCACATCTTTTCGAGTAGTCGTTGGTATCGTTACCTTCTTGTTTTCATCCTTTTAATTTCGAGGACGAAATTTTCTTTGAGGAGGGTATGATGTAAATTCCCAGTTCCGTAAATAAAATTTTTCCCATATTTTCCAAGTCCCCTTGATTGTTTTCTATTTTTTTCCCTCTATATTTTTGCGTATGAATTTCGATGCTCATGTATATATTTATTTCTCTAAAATTCAGCTTAAAATAAAAGGCCCAAGGGAAAAAAAACAAATTAATCCCAGCCCAAGCCGGCTCAGCACTACTTACCCGACCCGCTCCTTTTCCCACACCTTTTCTTTTCCCGCTTCTTCCTCCTACTTCCCCACAACACCCCGCTTCTCGCGAGCCCCACGCCCCGCTCCGTTCGCGACCACACACCACTCCTCGACCCAGGACCTAACGCGCGCACTCACTTCCCTCCCTCGATCGCGTTCTCTCTCTCTCTCTCTCTCTCTCTCTCTCTCTCTCTCTCGTATGAAACAGCGCTCGTCCTCATCTCCTTCCCTCCTCAACACCCACGCCCCCACCGTCGCCTCCACTTCCCTTCATCACCAAACCACCTGACGCCGACAAGCTCCCCACTGCCCCTGAACCGCCTTGTCGACCCGAGCACCACTGTCATCACCTCCACCATCGACCACCACCGACCACCACCTTAACCCATAGCGACTCCTTACCTTGTCGGAGCCATCTCTGCACCGTCGCTGCCGCCGAGCTCCTCGATCCCCTCTCGACTCCACCTTCACTCATCACCACCGAGCTTGCCACCGCCGGCCACTCCTCCCCTGCACCGCTTCTCTCTCCAACTCCTATCACCTTCACCAACCCGAGCACCACCCGCTGCGTCCTCCCTCTCTCCTCGGCCACCAAGCACCCGAGCCGACCACCCTCCTCACCTTTGTTCCAACCACCACCCGAGCTCCCCTCCACGGCCGCCTACCACCTCCGACCATCGTGCAACCCCCCGACACCATCATCACCACCATCATTGCCGTCGCCACAACCGCCGCAACACCCTCCTTCCCACGCCTCCTCCTTCGAGCACCGGTGCCATCCCTTGCCATCATCACCTCCTCCTTCGACAGCCAACACCCAGCAACCAAGCCGTTGCAACCGAAGGCTCGAGCTCGAGCCAAGTCGAATGGTCGTGCCACGCTCATGTCGCGATCGCGCCGTTGCCGCTACCGTCCGTCGGCAACACGTCATCAGGCAAGTGTACTACTTGCTTCATACTAAAGTTTATCTATTATAATTCTTAATACCAATGAATTCCGTAAATACTTTCGTGTGAATCAATAATATGTAAGTGTTCGATACCAAACCCGAGGGGAAAAACCACGTTAAATTGATGGAAACTGATCACATAGGTTGGCCAGTATAGTAATGAACATCGTGTTATAATTTGGCTGAAAAATACAGTTGTTGCTGACGTGATCGGTCATTCCCATTTAACCCCGTTAAAACTGAAATTTTCCGCGTCTGAAACTTGTAAAAATCACAGTTAATTGATTATAAATTGGAATATTGCGTTCGCGGGCTCAAATAGAAGACGACTAGACTTCCTAGAACCCCATAAGAGTGTTAATATGATCATATGCTAAAAAGATGACGGAAACTGGTTCGGAGTGCGGCTCTGGACTGCAGCCCAGAGCAGCACTGGCTGTTGATTCTCATTTTGTGATGCTTGTACCCTGCTGTATAAACATGTTATATTGCGGAACCCTATACCATAGCGAGGATGAAACAGTTAGCTAACTAATGAAGGTGATTTCATCCCTTTCCACTGTCGTTTACTATCTAAACTGTATTTTAGATTAACAGGGCGTATAGCAGTCCCAAACAGGGACAGAACTTATACCCCATTGTTGTACAGTACATAACTTCTGACGTAGAGGTACGATTGAAAATACGCCTAGTGCGTTGGAAACCTAATTGATAAACCTAAATTTTGGTCAACTATAGCGTCGCCTAATTTTGATCCCAACAGGGTGAAAATTGTATTGCGAAATGGACATTCAGTTTAGGAACTGAATTTCCAGCAGCGAATACTTAAAATGAAATGGCTGTAACTTGCAAACCCGAAATCCGATTGTCCTGAAATTAATTTTTTTGAACTGCCGACTGAGTTTACTTGCTACCGCTTTTGTATCATTTTACTGAATTTTGAATGTATAATTTAAGGCAATTTATATAAGTTCATAAGATGCATGATAGCTCGTATTACACATGATTTATTTAACTGCATAAATGTACATATTTTACCCGACTGACATACTTCCAGTGACAGTACGTGTTATTATTCAGTGTACAGTGCATTGTCGTGCATGAATGGTATCGGTTTAGGAGTGTCAAGTACGCCAGTGAAAAGTGAATGATTCGTGACAGTGAACAATACAGTGAACAATGACTAAAACCGTGTTATTGATGCGTACTTGTACATGACTAGACTATACCCAAATAGTGAAAACCTGGGGAAAAGGGGGAAATCGAAATGGAAAGAGAATTGTATTTAGCGAGGACAGTGATTTAGAGGATGATCATTCGAACAACGACTCTTATATATATTAGGTTGGGCCTAGCGGTCCGGCTGACAGGGTTTTGTCCCGAGCGATAGCGGGCCATAGTCTCGGGTATGTACGAAACCCTCATTAAACATGATCCTCCTTTCCACAACTCGATTTAAAAAGTGACTTAGAGACCGATAGGGACACAGATCATACATTGCATCAGTTAGTGACATATTAATTACTTGCATTTTATCTCCACTGTTATTACTTTCGTTTTCTTGTCTTTTGTTATCATTATAATATTGCTATTATGTCGCTCTGACGACCTGAGTATGCATGCTCAGTGATAGAGGTAGATCCGCCTGATTTCGAGGAGACTGTGAAGATCCAGACTAGTAAACCAGTTACATCTCTCCATTGATATTTCCGGTTAGTTGCCCTTTTACTTATTTCCATTGAGCTCGGATTTCTTTATATCCGATAGTTTTAGTGACTGCATTCTCTTTACCCATATTGTATTTTACTGATTACCATATAATGCTAGAAACCGAAATGTGACTACGACAGGATCTTTCCTTGATCGTAAGAGCATGGCTGACCTTGTCACCCTGGCATTCCGTGTTTTGGGAAGCGGGGCGTGACAGTTCCTTACGTGGGCGCTGCTCAATAAGGAGTACCTATCACTCAGTGGTTGGCGCTCAGCGCCAAGCGCCCCACGTGCTCCATACGCGGGCGCCATAAAAAGTGTTTAACACTCCATAAAAAAATAAAAGAACAAAAAAATAAGGGAAGGTAAAGCTCAGCATTATTTGCACAGAAAAGGGACTGAACCCCAAGCAAGTGTTTAACATTTTATTCAAAGACTGAGTGGGTTGAGTCCAATTTGACCAAAACTCCAATTCAAACCAACCGAGCCCATGTGCTCATCATTTTCCAAATTGGTCTTAGTCCCCAACACGACTACATATCTCCCAACGGACACTGGGTCAAAGGTACATCTCCTCACACCTCTGATACATGTTGTAATTCTTCAGTGTCTTCAGAGAGGTGATGGGTCCCGATAACCAACAACTCTTCGGTGCACTCCCAAATTGACGGGCACATCCCACTGTGGACCGAAACGTTCTTAAACTAACAATGGACCGTAACATCCTTAAACTAAAACAATGGAGCCCAAATGCTCTTTTGTTGGATCAAGATGATCCTAAACCCTTGTCGAGTAGATTTTAGTCTAAAATTGGACTAACGTATCCTTAACAAACATTTAAGTTGGTCTTAATCTCAAACAAGATTAACGATCCTTAAATCAACCCAAACCCAAATCTAAGAATATACGAATTTGGACTAATCCACGCCTTACGGGCGACAACATAAATTAGTCTCCGTATACAATCCACGGGCAACTAAAAATAAAGCAAACACACACGACACGAAGTGACCTTCTGGAGCAGGAGAAAGTGGTTACCGCGACGCGGTAACATAATTAACTGCAGTGGCTTGCGCCTGCAGGGAAGAGCGTTCCCGCAATCAAAAACCCCTCGCAAACGAGGGGGAATCTGACGAAATCTGCTACAACGGCCGCATCCGTACAAACCTCCGATACAAGGTGCCATAAATCAACTAGGCATCTTCGGAGAGGTGGACGGATAAAACCAAAAAGCATCAGCCCCCAAATTCAGGCAAGACGTTTGTCTTCCCGTCTTTCGGCGGTAAACTGATTCTGGAACGCCCGATGGGACATTTTCCTCTTTCCACTCCACACTTCGTGTGTCGTGTTCGCGAACAAATCGCGGTTTAATATGGCTAGCCCTGGATTCAAGGTACTAAGATTTGGCGTCATGCTTCTGTGCAGAAGATAACATCGATGGCTTCCAACTGCACTAACTGCAACGGCAACTCCCACTCTGTCCCCGCCGGAGGAGTGACTTATGGGCCCCAAGCGGCCTCCATCTTTGTAATGCCAGTGGAGCAGGTGATTCAGGCCACCACTGGATTGTTCTTTGGGACCATGCTTCCGCCAATGAGCTTCAATGCTTTAATTCCATCACAAGAGCCTCCAAAAAAGTTGGTCTTCGATCAACTTGCAACTACCACGGCCCCTCTCAACGGGTCGTCCAAGTCTACCACCTCAGTCTTCGACAGGCTGAGCCACAGCTCCAATGGGTCTGGAAAAAGGCTCGCAATACCTGAAGGGGTTATCCCGAAGCGGATAGCCATTCCGGTTCCGGCAAACGAAGTCATCAAAGGGGCTTCTCCTACTAAAAAATCGGTCTTTGCAAGATTGGACATTCCAACTCCTGCTTCTGGCGGAGTCATCAAGATCGCTTCCCCTACCAAAAGGTCAGCCTTCAAAAGATTGACTGTCCCCTCTCAATGGACGTCGGTCTTTGACAGACTGACACCAACAGCAGCACCTCATTAGAGCAGAGGGCATGACGAAGTCGCTCCAACGACAGAGATAGTCCCGTCTGCATGACACGCTCGACGTTGCCACTGGCGCCGAGTGAGGAAAGCTGGGGGCAGTTCCCCCTCTGGACTTATCCCACTAGCTCCAATAGTTGAATTTGATGTTGCTGTTCCAACTGCGAACAACTTCGATCCACTCAGGATGGTGCGAAAGAACTCTCCAACCGATGTACTGAAAAAGTCGCCTCCATATGTTGAAAACACGGTGCAGGAAAAACCGGAACATCCCCCTCAGTGGCTGTCCTCCAAAATCCATAGGGTCTGGCAGAGAGTCCAAGATTCTCTAATTGATAAAGATTACTCTCGCCGGCTGAAGAAAAAGAAGGCTCGGTAGGAGGAGGACCACCCCTCCGCCATACAACGGAAGGCCTCATCCACATGGGTGCCTGCTGCAACGGCCCTCTCAACTTCGACCTCCCATAAGAGGAGAAGGCCGGAGAAGATCCCCGTGCCTGCGGTAAATTTCAAAGGAAGCGGACCCAAACTCCCCAAGTCTGGGGGCATGGTGGTACACATGGTGTACATGGCTTCCGGGAAAGAGGAAAGCCGTACTTCCACTGGTCATCGACCACTCACACGGTCTGTGACAAAAGCTCAGGAGCAACAACAAAAGCTCCAAGAAATGCTAATGAGGATGTCAGCACTCACCGGGCAAAAAGAAAGCCCGGAAGCATCATCTGAACAGCGCCGGGAGCAGGAGACCGACACCGAGTTCCTGCGGAGGTTGCTAGAAAGAAAGGATAAGGAGGCCGCGGAACAGGCTGCTAATATAAAGTAGATGGCGCTCCTTTTCCAAGACATGGTCGGGATGATGATCCGGCCGGAACCTCCAGCCGAAGACCCTCCGATAATTATCGAAGACGACAGAGGGGGAACATCAAATCCTCCACCGGCTCTATCAACAGCCAGGGAGGAGACAATCTCCAAAGCTGCCCTTGACAACTACATAGCTCAACAAATACGAGCTCATCAGGTAAGCGAAGCGGTTGGCCAAGTCGTCAGAACTGGGCGACCTTATACTGGCTGGTACGATCAAATCAAGTACCCGCCGGGATATATGATCCCTAAATTCCACGTGTATATGGAGACAGGCAATCCCCATCAGCACGTCGCTCAGTTCAGAGCTCTATGCATCAATACTGGAGGCGGCGACAAACTGCTGCTTCGCCAGTTCTTCGGCAGCTTGGCGGAGACAGCATTTGAATGGTACTCGGAGCTTCCGAATGACTCCATCAAAACATTTACATAAATGGAGCTACTATTCACGCAGCGTTTCGCAAGTGCAAGCGAACGCACCCCGATTACGGCATTAATCAATGCCAGGGTGAAGCCGGGAGAAACCTGGGTTCAATACGCAATTCGGTGGCGGAACCTATAGTCAAAATGTGAACAACGTATCGAAGAAGCTCCTATCGTGGGTATTTCGTAGGGACGCTTGATCCTCAGGCGACTATATCCCAATTTATGACGTTCTTCAAGACGACCACCTTTCAGGCCTTGATTGACAAGCTGGCCCAAATGGACCAGATGGGCCATAAGCCGTCCTCTTCAAAAAACGGACCTCTGGAATGAAAAGGGCAAAAGGAAAGCGACTTTCGTTGCCAACGCTCAACAACAACCGAGTGACCCGAAACCGGTTGCTCGCCAAACCAACAAACCACAATCCCTCAAAGAGAAGTTGAGACGTCCTTACTCATTTCCCTAGGATAAAATGAGGAGACTGTTCGAACTAGCGGTGCGCAACAGGATCATCACTCTGCCGGATCCAAGACGTCCACTGCGGCCTGGTGACGTCAACAGTCCCAACTACTACCCCTACCACAGAGTAATGGGCTACCCAATCGAAAGTTGATACGTCTTCAAAAACTGTGTTGAGGACCAGTACCAGCAAGGCAAGTTCGCACTGTCCGAAAACTGGAAGGTAAACCCGCCACAGCAGCACGCTCCTAAAAAGGTGGATACGCCGGGGGCATCATGCTAATTTGTAGAAGAAGCTCCGTGGGCAGTTGTCCTTTCAGCTAAAACTAAGAGAATGCTGAAGGATCTTCAAGCATGCCCGGCAATCAGGTGGAAAAGCCCGCTGGAGCCCGAGATCATTGACGGGAAGCTAAAACCGCGCCCAACACCAAAAGTTGGTAGCGATGGGCAAAACACCCAGGTCAAGCCTTCAAAGTCTTCGAAGAAAAAGAAGAAGCCCAAGAAGCCCATGCAGTTCGATGACAATCATATGGATCTGCAAAAATACATTGACGCGCTGGAAGAATACAACCAGAAGGCGCAGACCCCAGTCACTCTCGAAGAATTTCTCAACCATATCCTTGAGAACGGAGACAGTGCCAACGATGAAGGAAATGACTCTTTAGAAGAACCCGAGGATTATGTAGCGAGTTGCCACATGATCTCTCACCTGTCGTTAAAAGATGAAGAAGTTCCCTCGGCGTCGGAAAGCAACGCAGAGGAACTGGGGGCAGGACTGGCGTCAAAATCCCTGGAGCCGTCAGACGACCTGATCGATAAACTGCTGAACGAAGCCCTTCAAAAGAGCAAAGCTGACCGAGAACGTGAAACGGCCATATACGAAAAGGTCAAGCGTCGGCGTCAGGACGAAGAAGCTGCGGCGAGGAAGAGTCACAAAGTACTCCAACCAGATCGAAGCACACCCGCGGCAGACAAAAGCAGGTTTAAGATGGGGAAACGGTTCGCCAAAGCCCTGTCAATGGGGATGAAGCTGCCAACACATCCATAAATTATTCGTGAATGTGCATGCAGCAGAGTGGACGAGACTCAGTAGTCTCGTTGGACCTTTCGCGGCCAACGATGTAGACAGCAGTTGCGGTAAGGAAGCAGTCTGTAGGGCCAGTCGAGTTTAGGACTAGGCCGACAGACAGTGTTCTTGCAGCTATGGAGGTTAGTAGTAATGAAGAGCCGGCAGTTGTCCGCGACTTTATGGATGTGTTGGAAGATATTTCGGGCTTACCGCCGAAGCGAGATGTGGAGTTTGCGATTGACCTTATTCCTGGTGCAGTGCCAGTATCAAAATCTTATTATCCGATGGCACCGGTGGAATTGGGAGAAGTTAAGAAACAAGTGGGTGAATTACTCGAGAAGGGATGAATTCGAAGCAGCAACTCACCGTGGGGAGCTCCAGTTCTTTTAGTGAAGAAGAAGGATCGCACTGCCGACGCTGAGACAAGAGAAATTATTCGCGAAGATGAGTAAGTGCGAATTCTGGCTGGAAGAAGTGAAGTTTCTGGGGCATGTCGTGTCGGGCGATGGAATCGCCGTTGATCCCGAGAAGATTACAGCAGTTCGAGATTGGCCGATTCCGAAGAATGTTGCGGAGATAAGGAGTTTTCTTGGACTCGCCGGATACTACAGAAGATTTGTGGAGAACTTCGCTCGCGTAGCCGAGCCGTTAACCAAGCTCACACGAAAGGAGGTACCGTTTGTCTGGACGGATGGATGTGCATTGGCCTTCGAGACGTTGAAGCAGAAGTTGATAACCGCCCCGATCCTGACCGTACCGGATAATTCAGGAGGACTGGTGATTCATAGCGACGCATCCGGAAAGGGATTGGGATGTGTATTAATGCAGAACGGGAAAGTCGTCGCTTACGCATCGAGACAGCTGAAGACTCATGAGAAGAACTATCCGACTCATGACTTAGAGCTTGCAGCCGTGATCTTCGCCCTGAAGATTTGGAGACACTACCTATTGGGCGAGAGAGTCGAAGTCTTTACAGATCACAAGAGTTTGAAGTATGTGTTCACTCAGAAGGAGTTGAACATGAGACAACGCAGATGGTTGGAGCTGATGGCCGACTACGACCTCGATCTTAAGTACTATCCGGGGAAGGTCAACATCGTGCCGGATGCGCTGAGCCGGTTACCAGCAATTCAGATATTGACTGCACAGAGAGAGATCATTGAGGATTTTCGGAGATTTGACCTGGAGGTTGTGCTACCACATGCTACAGGACAGTTGATGCAGTTGCAAGTACAATCGTCCTTAGTTGAGAAGATTAAGGCGACACAATCGCAGGATCCTAGACTGCAAAAGTTTCGGGAGCAGGTTGAAGCCAGACTGCGGACCGATTTACTGATCCATGAAGACGGTTCGTTGAGATATGGTAGCCGTGTGTGTGTGCCAAAAGGAGATGTGCGTGAAGAGCTTATGAAGGAGGCACACAGTTCAGCTTACTCTGTACATCCAGGAGGGACAAAGATGTACCGAGATATTCGACAGCACTTCTGGTGGGAAGGTATGAAAAGGGAAATTGCTCGCTTCGTGGCTAAGTGCTTGGTGTGTCAGCAAGTCAAGGCCGAACACCAAAGGGTTGCTGGTTTGTTGCAACCACTTCCGATTCCTCAATGGAAGTGGGAACATATAACCATGGATTTCGTGACGGCTTTACTGCGGAGTCCAAAGGGCAACAATGCCGTATGGGTGATTGTCGATCGGTTGACCAAGGCAGCTCACTTTATTCCTTTTCGGGTTGGCCAATCGACGGAGACTTTGGCAGAGCGGTACATGCAGGAGATTGTAAGATTGCATGGAGTACCGGTGAGCATCGTGTCCGATCGGGACACTCGGTTCTTGTCACACTTCTGGAGGAGTTACAGGAAAGTTTGGGGACTCGATTGAAGTTTAGCACAGCTTATCATCCTCAAACTGATGGACAATCGGAGAGAACGATCCAAACTCTTGAAGATATGGTGAGGGCATGCATGTTGGACTTCAAGGGTTCTTGGGAGGATCACCTACACTTGGTGGAGTTTTCTTACAACAATAGTTTCCAAGCGACTATTCAGATGGCTCCGTTTGAAGCGTTGTATGATCGTAAGTGCCGTTCACCTGTTTGTTGGGATGATGTTGGTGAACGAAGGTTACTAGGACCAGATTTGGTGGTACAGACAGTCGAGAAGGTGAATACAATCAGGAAGCATATGAAGGCAGCTCAAGACAGATAGAAAAGTTGGGCCGACACGTCAAGAAGACCTCTAGAGTTCGCTGTGGGTGATTTGGTATTCCTGAAGATATCACCGACTAGAGGAGTAATTCGCTTTGGAAGTCGGGGAAAGCTCAGCCCCGATTCGTTGGACCCTTCGAGATATTGGAGCGTGTTGGAGAGGTATCGTACCGGTTGGCGTTACCACCGTCATTAGCAGGAGTTCACGACGTGTTTCATGTGTCTCAACTACGGGAGTATGTTCGTGATGAGACTCATGTCTTGGATCATTCGGAGTTGACCATTCGGGAGGACCTGACTTTTGAGGAACGACCAGTTGAAATCAAGGATCGAAGAGAAAAGGTTCTTAAGAACAAGGTTATCCCTCTTGTGCTAGTTTCTTGGGGTAACCGATCGCATGGAGAATCCACTTGGGAGCGAGAAGACGAGATCCGACAGAAATTCCCTCACCTTTTCCAGTAGTTAGCTATCTTGTATTCTTGGAATTTCGAGGACGAAATTCTTTTGTATTTGGGTATGATGTAACACCCGAGCCCAATAATACTATTTATATTACTAGTTGAGGGTTACATATTGCTCATTCCAATTTTCCTGATTTTCTGGTGTTGATTGCTAAATTTTACCCGGTTAAGTCATTTTGGCACGTAACAAATTTTAACTCCTAAAATGAAATTTAAAATGTCCATGTTGGCCTACTCGTCGCCACTAGTCGCGTGTTAGCGTCCGCGTGTCGAGATTCCGTTCCGTTTGGCTAAACGGGCAAGTTTGGACGACTACGCGCGCGTGCAAGTGTCCGACTTGGGGGCATGCATTTTAATCACTAAACACCTATTTTCAAAATTTGGAACCCGCTTAAAATCCTATAATTTGAATTTGGAATATTTGGGCGCAACCCGGGCGCGATTTGGAAATGTTTCATTTCGCGCCAAAAAGGGCCCGTTTCAATTTAATATCTAAAACTATAATTTTATACGAATATAAATTTCTAAATGTTAAATCCTTCACAAATCCTACGTAAAATCCTTCTCAATAGTTTCCCTCAGCCAATCACGAGCTCACAATCGAGCTCGTGGGCCCCGCCTCCCATTCCCTATCTCTCTCTCTCTCTTCCCTCAATCCCTCGCTCTTTCTCTCTCCAATCTCCCTCTCTCTCTTCTTATATTTGTTAATTTCCCATGCAGCCGCCCTTCGCTTTCCTCCACCACGAGAAACCCACACGAACCCTAACCCTAGCTCACCGCAGACCTCACCGCCGACCTCCTCACGACTTCGCCGTCGCCGCCACCATCCCGTCGACCTCACAGCACCTCCATCCCCTCGTTCTCCCTCTCTCTCCCGCAACTGCACCCAACCCCGACGTCGCCTCCAACCCTGCAGAGCCGACGTCGACGCCGCCTCTCGCCGCCGACGCCTCCCACGACTCCCTCTCACCCTCCTCGTCGCGACCCCGTCATCACCTCCCTCCTCTCCTCGCTGGACCACCACCAACCTGCAGCCGACCCTTCATCCAACGCCTGCAGCTCCCCTGTTCGCCGGAGAATGCGCCGGCGACCTCGCCGTCGTCACCAGGGCAACCTCCTTCTCCCCCTCGACCACCAGAGCCGACCACCCTTTCCTCTAGCTCGCCGCAGCACCCTCGCCCGCACACCCGAGGCCTTCAGCCCTTGCAGCCGCCGCCGCCGTTGCCTCGCCGGCGTCCCATCGCCGTCGAGCCCGTCGTGGCCGTCCCTGGTATCTCTCGGTGAGCATCCCTATCTTTCCTTTGTGCAGTATAAACCCCCCGCTGATCGCATTGAATCTTTTGTCTGTTTCTAACTTGTTGTCGCGTTTTGCCGGAATCCGACCGTGCCGTCTTGGCGAACCCGACGCTCCAGCGAAGCCCCTGGTCCGTGTGATCCCGTTGTTCTCTGTTGGGGTTCGATCCGTGGCCCGCGCTATCATATCGCGTTTTCTGCCGACATCGCATCCGTGTTCCAGATTGCAGAACCGTCGAGGCAAGTATCTGAATACTTGCTCTAACATGCTAGCGTGCGAGATCTAGTCTCGCCACGCAATTGAATTCATACTATTTAGTACCACAACCTCATGTGGCAATTGATATCATATTATTGTAGTTATCTTTATAATGGAATCGTTACAACAGTTCCTCGTAATTAATCAACCCACATCAACCCATATTGCAACTGAATAAACGACTGAATCATATCTGCTTAAACTGTTAAACCATTCAAGAGATAATTATTATATTTAGTAGAATTTCATGTAGTTCCTTAATTTATAATTATGGATATTGCTTTACCTTGTGGCTATTACACCCTAAAGATGATTGAACCTGTTAATAAGAGAATACAAACATCACTGTGGTTATATGGAATATTGTGGTTAATTACTGTTTCCTGCTGTTGTTCATTATTGATTGTATACCTGTTGTGAGCACTTACCCGATTGCACGACATATTGACCTGACCCTGCTACACCTGACTTATACATACATACCGACTCATCCCGTTGTACCATGACATTACTTGTCTCATGATTTCATTCCTAATGCCGACAAACCTGACCATTCCTGCTGTCGATCCAGACAGACCTACTTTTACTTGATTTCGTGTTGGCATTAGTCCTTGACTACTGAATACCTGACCTGACATACATAGCTTGGGGGTATGGGGAAATCAAAGATGAACCTGACTTGTAACTCGACAGTTCACTACCGTTCGAGTGTACACATTCCTATTCTGTGCCTGACGGCATGTCTCGGTTCCAGCCGAGAATATCGTAGCCGTGATCCCGGGTATCTACGGGGTAATACCGAGTGTACACCTTCCTATTCTGTGCCTGACGGCATGTCTCGGTTCCAGCCGAGAATATCGTGGCCGTGATCCCGGGTATGTACGGGGTAATACCGAGTGTACACCTTCCTATTCTGTGCCTGACGGCATGTCTCGGCTGCCGCCGAGAATATTGTGGCCGTGGTCCCGGGTATGTACGGGATACTAACACTTTCCTATTCTGTGCCTGACGGCATGTCTCGGCTGCCGCCGAGAATATTGTGGCCGTGGTCCCGGGTATGTACGGGATACTATTGAGTTACATCAACGATTCATCAATTGGTTTCAAAGACTATAGAGTAGAAAACCTGATAGAACAGTTTGGACACCATTGCACATTACCCTGCTTGTCATTTCTTGTTACTGCTTTATTCATGTTCATACTTGCATTGCTTATTACCATGTTTATACTATACTTGATATCATGACGCGCTGACGTCTGGGTTTTGCATGGCCCAGATTCCTTACTACTGTCGACGACCGAGCAGGAGTACTTCAGCCATCAGGCTGATTTGAGTTCTATAGTGGTTAGTTTGTTTATTGCATTTTATTTCCAGGTGCGATCCCGCATTATGGGACGTACCTTTCTATTATCATATTGGATCATTGCTTCCGCACTTATTGTTTATTGATTCTCATTATTATGGATTTGGACATGTATTAGTTTAGTTTATTATCTTGTTCTTGATAACCTTACAACCGTAATGTGACTGTGGATGGATACTTCCTACCCACAGGTAGCATGGTTGGCTATGTCACGTGCCCAAATCTTGCGTACTCTGGGAAGCGGGGCGTGACAAAAACAGTGGGAGACATCCTGATTAGATATATTAGATAACCAATCTAATCTTGCAAGAGCATACGCTGAGTGTTTTCTTCTCTCTCTCTCCAGGTAGCGACCATATCACGCCTTAATCAAGATAATAAAACGGATATATTGACCGAACCCGCTTGTTATAAGACAGAGCAGGAAATTGGGGAATACCAGATTTCCCGTGCCGCCCAAACGAAGAAAGTGCATGCTGATGCATCATCTTCGGGTGTGTTCATTACAGAGAATTGTTTCTCAGTATCCTTTACGTCCTGGGTATGTGATACCGGATCAGGATCCCGCATATGTAATCTGTTACATGGGCTACAGAAAGGTAGAGAACTGAGAACGGGTGATAAGTTTCATGAGACAGAAAACGGTGCAAGTGTTGCAGCCAAGTCTGTTGGTCACTGTCACCCTGTATTACCGGAATACATTGATTCTGAACAAATGTTATTAGATACCGAACCTGATATACAAAATCATATCAGTCTCTTTAATTAGTAAAGAAAGGATACAATTTTGTATTGTTGGATAATGTTTTGAACATTTCCTATATCAAGAGTTGATCGGTTCAGGCACGTTATCTAAAAGCATTGACGTTCTAAATCAAACCACAGTTCTTAGTATACAGAACACACACAATAGGAAGAGTTCAGAAATGAACAAATCCTTCTTGAGGCATTGTAGACTAGGTCATATCAATGCGACCCGGCTAGCTAAGTTACATTTAGATGCATATTTAAATCCGTTTGAATTTACATCTTGTGAAACTTGCCGGTCATGTCACAAAGATAAGATGACTATAGCTCTGTTTATTGGAAACAGAGAAAGAGTTAGTGAACTCTTGGGATTGATACATGCTGATGTATGAAAGTCCCCTGTCTACATATGCCAAGATCGGTTCTTTGTACTTCATTACATTCTCTGATAATCTCTCAAGATTCAGACATATGTTCCTGCTGAAACACAGGTCCGAACCTTTTGAGATATTCACAGAATATAAATTAGAAGTAAAGAACCAAAATACGGGTAAAAGTATTATGTCCTTTGATGAGATCAAGGAGGAGAATACTTGAGCACGGAATTCCTGGACTATTCTAAAGGAGAATGAGATTCTCTCTCAGCATTACTCCTTCGAATACACCACAGCACGTCGGTGTATCGGGGCGGAGCAATAGCACCCTATGTGATATGGTGTGCTCTATGATGAGTACTACTGAGTTTCCTATTTCCTTTTGGATGTTATGCGCTTGAGAAGCTGCATACCTATTGAATAGGGTTCAAATCAAATTAGTTGCCTACCACTTCATATGCGATATGGAAAGGGAAGAGCCCATATCTTAAGTTTGTTAAGATTTGGGGTTGTCTGGCCTATGTCTAAAAGCAAAATCCGGACAAGCTCGAGGCAAGGTCTGTAATGTAGAACTGGAAATGTTCCAGCTATACAAACTACAGCTGATGATTTGGTAGAACCAAAGGATTCAATAGTTTCCAACGAACCTCAGCCTCTCCGCCAATCTAGTAGGGTTCCTCACCCACCTGAGAGATACTTCGGTTTCTCTATGACAGTGGGAGCGAGGATTGCATCATGAGATGATGACCCAACTAGTTTCGTGCAGGCCATCAGGAGTGGGACTCTGTAAGAATGGCTGGATGCTTATCGATCTGAGATGGAATCCTTATACACCAACAAAGTATGGACTTTGGATGCTTTATCTGAAGGGTTAAATCCCCATCAGGAGCAAGTATATCTTGAGAAGATTACTTGGTGTACATGGAAAAGTTGAGACTTTCAAAGCTAGACTTGTTAAAGGTTTGCATCATAGACCAGGTATGGATTATGTTGAAACCTTTTCTAAGGATCTATGCTTAAGTCCATCCAGATCCTACTTACCACGGCTACATACCATGACTACGATATCTGGTGGTTGGGTGTCATGACTGCTTTTCTAAGTGATGTTTTAGAAGAGAACGTCTATAAGTACACAGCCAGAGGGCTTCGTAGACAGTGGGAGCAGCGGAAACGTGTGCAAGATGTTTTATATGATAAAACAGGCATCGCGGAGTTGGAACGTCTGTTTTGATGTGGTAGTCAAAGAGTTTGACTTCATCAAAATGGTAGATGAACCTTGTATATACAAAAAGGTAGTAGGGAGTATGGTGGTGATCCTCGTAGAGTACGTGGATGACATACTCTTGATAGGGAAGGAGTTTCCTATGCTACGCTCGGTTAATCTCCGCTTATCACAAGGATTCTCCATATAGGATCAAACTGATACCTCCTAAATCCTGGGTTTTGGATCTATGAGATAGTTCTAATTGGATGTTAGGATACTCACTAGTTGTAGTGAGAAGGTATCAATCGATCCTGGGGGAGAATCACTGGAAAGGTTCCAGGGTGATAAGGACGACTGAATGTCAGTCGCAGGCTTGTCTATACCCTCAGTGGAGGGACGGTATGTTGGAAGAGTTCCAAGCTAGATACCGTGACATACTAGACGATTAAAGGCAAGATACATCGTTACCAAGGATGCTACCAAAGAGGCAGTCTGGATATATATAAGTTCATAAGATGAACTTCGTTCCTACCATTGTGTGACAATGGAGTTGTGGCTTTAGCCAAGGAACTACCGTCCCATCAGAAATCCAGATATAATTCTTAGGCAGTATCACCTGATCATGGAGATGGTTGATCTCCAGGGAGATCGAGGTTAGGAGAGCAGACACAGAGGACGACAGCGCGGATCCACTCACAATGGCCTTTTTCCCAGTAGAGACTTTTATGGGATGGTTGAGTATGAGATACTTCGACCGCAGCTAATTGTTGGGTATGTGATACCACAACAGATGGCCCTAGTGCAAGTGGGAGATTGTTAGTTATATGTATGCCCTAGAGGCCATTACTGTACATACGATGTATAGTGTAATGGATGCTTGGACATATATAGGGAGGACTTTCTTGCTCGACATGATAGTATGCTATCTGGTTGTACTTTATCTTAACATGTACTCTGATTGTCTCTATGTTACATGTTGATAAAGCCCTTAGGATGTGTACTCAACTACTGGGACTATGATAAGATCATACTAGTGGGGCCACGGTAGTCGACGAGTACATCCTATAACTGTTCCTAGTCGAGGGTGTATCGAGACAGGGCATCGATACACCAGAGTAGACTAGCGTATACGCATCTTGACCCATATGATGGGCGATGGATGATCCCATATCCATCGGTGTTTGACATCAAGGATGGTGTACGGGTGCTCAGTGGAGACTGGGTACACTGGACGGACTCGCCGAGAACTCCCAGATGGTATTATACCTCACGTCAGATGGCAGTTCTCCGGTGACACTGGTACAGAGTAGTCTGTTGACCCGAGATCGTCATAGAGTCTTGTATGATTCCCACTGTGCTTTGATTTTCATCATACCACGTCCAAGAGGGCGTGCAAAAAGGTGGCTTTTGGGTACAGTCCCGAATCACATGGAGGCAATGAGCGATAGGAGGGGATTCGTCTTTCCCGGTATAGGGAGTTGATGTTGTGCTGTGTTCGATTGGCTATAACCGGAAATCCCTGGCCAGGGTTGCTGAGATTTACTGGTAAGTGTTATCAGTAGTTTCTCGAACTGTTATAGACCTCGTATCGACACGACTTATCGAGCTACTGGGGTCTGACGTTTACCACCCCTAGGCGAGATATGCAACATATCAGACGACGAGACCGGACTGTACGGGAGTGTTACTGTTTGGATTCACAGGAGAAGTTACAGGCTTGCTTGTTGATCTTCTGAGCGCTCAATACCTGGGTAGCTGTTACGTTTAGCTGACCGCTTGCAGCTTGTGGGTGTTTGATATGATCATCACCTACTGCCGGCGTATTGACGATTCTTTAGAGTCCTACACAGAGGTTTCTTGACTCAGGCAAAACGGAGTAGGAGCACATATGTGATATGTGCGGGACCGAGGATAATGCGATATGTGATACCGTATTATATTCTCGCGATATTTGATATCAGCCGGGTCATCGGATCAAGTGTTGATTCGATGAATCGGTACGGATAAATATTAGTCGGTTATATGCGATATAGCCGGATTGTCGAATCAAGTGTTGATTCGATAATTTAATGTATAATAATATATATGATATATTAAATTACATTAACTAATATTTGCTCACTAAAAGATTCTTTTTCTCGCTCGGATAATACATTGATATATATGCGATATATGTTAATTGTATTATTTTATTTTGTTACGATAAATATTATATATGTGATATATAATATTGTAACATGATATGATAACTAATGCAACTTGTTTAGTGGAGTTTAAACTTGATTAGGGTTTGGATTAGGGTTAAACTTTCTAGATGTTTCTAGAAGGTTTTCTTTTTGTTTTGGTAAAGATATTTACAAGTGACTCATGCTTTAACCCAACCCAAACCCTAACCCTAGTTAATTCTCTACAAAGGTTTACTTGACCATGGTTACATTATTCATCATATCATTTCATTTCCTATTCATCACAAAAGGATTCTTAACATTATTCATCTTCTTCTTCCTTCACTCTTCATGAAAAAGCTTGCTTGATTTTTCCAAAGTGATGAATAAATATGAGAAAAAGATAAATAAAGAGAGCAAAAATCCTACTTCATCATCCCCATCTTCCCTTGCCATTTAGATGAGGGTGTTCACATCATTTCATGAGTGTTAGCTTGTGTTAAAGAAACTTCAAGGTAGATCATCTTAGTATCGAAGATCGGAAGCAAAGGTTGCATCTTTCTCTTCGTGGAACTTCTCGAGAGTCCGGAACCCGATGATCGCAGCGAAGGGACCACAACACGGAGCATATGAAGTGAAGGACCGGATCTACAAAGGTTGTAATCCCTCTCACTTAGTGTTAAGTTGTTAACATGTTAGTTTTCGCCTAATCTCTAGTTTAAAGATCCGTATTCGGGTTGTTCGGCACGGCTAAATTTTTAATCGGGCATGGTTGATTCCTCGTAGACCCTTGTGCGCGTGCCTAGCAACCCTACAAGACCGAGATGAGTACGGGTCGTCCTCAGGGAAACATGAAACCTTTTACTCTTACTTTAGATGTGTTGAAAAAGAGAGGAGAAAATAAGAATTTTTGTGAATGGTTTCTAGATCTACGTTAAGCAAGAATGCAAAAATATAGATCTAGATTATTTTAAGGATGTAGTTAATATAATAAGGGGGCTTGTAGGGTTCGTTAGGATTTAGTGGTCATGGACGATTAATTAAAAGTTAACCTTTTTATCCATTAATAGATTTAAAACTAGAACGACGGTGATTTGTGTAGATTAGGGTTTCTGGAGGGAAAAGGAATCCCACTCTTAACCCTTATCTCGACACGGAACTCCGTTCAAATCTAGCCTTTACCAAAACAATCATTAATCTAATCTCTAATCGCGGTCGGAACTAGCAAAGAATTGCTAGCATGCCCGATTAGGATATTAATGATTCTTTTGATAAAGTTCATAAACTTTATAGGACGGAAAAAGAGTTTAAGGATCTTCATCATCCATTAATCTACCATAATCCTATGAACCCTAACAAGCGGATAATTACTCGCGCATGTTGGGAAAAGAAGATGAAAAGACAGAGAGGGAAAAGATAATGTAAAATGCAAAAGAATTAAATAAAACAACTACCTTTATTAATCAACTTGAACAATCTACACTTTATTCCTTAGAAAATGATTACAAAAACTTGGTTTGCTTCTCGAACTCTTCCGAAGGAGGTAGATGAGAAGTTGATGATCAGCCTCGATGCGTGAACCGTCTTGGACTTCGTGATCTCTTTGGCTTGATAACTTTTCCAAGAGGCTCTCGGTCCATATTTATAGTCCTCAAAGAAGAAAAACTAGCTACCATATATGGTGACTTCCTAATATGGTGACTTTCCATGCCTGGATTCTGAGTCCCTGTCAGTATTGATTTTATGATTTTGGCAGATTTTTGATCCTGACATCTTGAACATCTTGATCTCTTGACCTGAGCTAAATCTTGCACAATATCTCTATGAATAATGTTAGTTTATTTATTAAATTAGAGAGAGTATCTTAATCACTATATATGGTAATAAATTTTTAAGAAACTTGATTAAGAATATTTAATATGCTATGCATCTTACTAAAATATTATGCATATATTTTGAAATATTATTCTAACCATTTGTATGATATTATATTTTTTAAGAATTGTGATTAGAATATTTGATATGATATGCATATTTTCAATTACCAAAATATTCTATAAATATAAAATGCTTATATTTTCCTTCATAATATTAATTATAATATATAAACATATGGCAAATAGTATTTTGCAGATAAATCCAAATATGTTTAATATTTATAATAAACACCTTTTATTATTTAAGAAATGTAAGGAAAATACTTATACCAAAATGCAATATTTTCAACTGAACAACATCCTTGCGAGAACTTCTCGATTCGTCTCAACTCGTAAGGAAAACAATGTTCCTGCGAGAACTTCTCGACCCGTCTCGACCCGTAGGGAAAAGGCTTAGGCAACGGGGATCCAAACCTGTTTCCTAAGCATTGGGACCCTGCAACTAGATTCAAGATGGAGTATTGTATACTATTCACGAGCCATACTCTCCAAAGTCGAATATCGATAAGGAGGGAAAAAACCGCTTACGAGTTGTAACGACCCCAAAATTCTTATACCTTCTTTAATTAAATTGCGGTATTTAATTGTTTTTGGTATTTTCCATATTATCCATTTTCTATTAAATATATTATATTATATTTTGTTTATTTATTTCTATTTAATCACTTCAACTATTTTCCTATCCTATTATTTTTCCAATACCCAAATTCTTTAGCCCAAAACACAAACCCATACCCATTTATTTTAAAACCAAATTCATTAATCCCTTTCTTATTCTCTTTTATAATTCTATTTTTTTTCTATTAGCCAGCCCAATAAACCCAAAACCCATTTCCTTTTTACCCAAACCCAAGCCCAAAACTAATTTTTTCCCTGCAGCCCATTACTCCTCCTCCTAAATTCTATTCCTTCTCTCCTTCTTTCTTTTTCTTTCATTTTTCTAGACTGTTCACTTCCCATGAATTAACCCACTCTTCATTCCCTCTCAATTAACCCGCACTACTCCTTCAATCCCTCTCATCCGTAACCCCCACTTCTCTCTCTCCCTCTACCTTTGCCCCTTCTCCCAATTAAACCTTAATCCATTTAATTTAATATATTTTTCTTTAATTACACTATTGTTCAATTCTCTTTCACTGCCTCTTCACGTCCTTCATAAAGCCCTCACTCTCTCACCCTCTCATTTCCCACTTTCTGTCCCTCTATAAATCTCTCTCACTCATTCTTTTTCTTTCCATATATCTCCCACTCATCCCAAATCCTACCTCTCCCACGGCTTCTCCATGGCCGAGCATACCACCAACCCAAGACCTCCTCTCGCCCCCACGGCAACACTCCGTCATCATCACCATCGTCGTCGATGACAACAGCCGCAACACCACCAACAATACCAAGAACCCCTTACCTTCAACAGCGTATTCGATTGCGTTACGGACCGAGAAACAAGGCTCCATGGATAGGCCCGAGACCGCGTGAGCAACACGATCATTTCCACACCTTCGGATCTTCAATCCGTCGACGTTTTAAATTTACGTCCGGATGGTTTCGATGAGATGCCGCAAAGGGGAGTTCCGTCGTTTTCCCAATTCCTAAACGCGGGTAAGTCCTTTTTTCCTCCATCTGTCTCTCTCCATGTCTAAATTATGTTAAGTAGTCCATATGATCCCAATCGAGAATTTTCAAAATTAACCGATATAATTATTCTAGACTTAGTATTTTATGTTACATAACTTGTATATGGTGATCGAAATTTCATACATGCTTTATTCTTTCATTGTTGGATGGTACAGTAAAATCACTAATAGGTAAATTGTTCCAGATACCTGCAAGCTTTCACATTTGTTTAAATCCATCCATGGTACAATATAAATGTTAGGAGAATTTTCTTGTAACCTAAATTCTTGCCTCCTACAATGGTGTTGACTGTAATCCATAAAGCTAACTGGTTGTATATAGACAACACTGCACGTTCAACATTATTATTAGATGAGGTAATAGTTTTATGGTTTATTAGGAATTACATAATATTATGGTATAGTATTGATATAGTATAATGTATGATTTTAGTTGATTACTTTAATGTTAGTTTAATAGTAATACAATAATTGATGTTAGCTAATTAACATATTATGTAATGTGTATAAAATAAGTTAGTAAATCCTAAAGTTCAGTTTTTTTATCAAAATATACTTGAGTTAAAAAATAAAAGAATTAACTATTATTTTCCTTTGCGATTATGCCTCTACAACCCATTTTGGGGAATCCGACTTGGTTGGTGCGGATTATCACACATCCATCGAGACCTGTCACGCCCCACTTCCCAGTATACGGGCAGAGGGTACGACGAGGCCGCTACATATTTACTCAGAAGTAAACACGCAGAGCGTATCTAAGCAATATAAGTAAAATACACAAGAGACAAGATATAAATGAACAACAACTTTATTTATTAACATTCTTTTTACAATACATCTGAAAAGTAAATACTTGGAATGGAAAGCAATACCTAAACAGTGGCATAATAAAAATGGAAAATACAGAGCGTAAATATGTACAAGGAATCTAAAGCTCTTGGTCGAAAGCTAGCTGGTCCAAATCCTCGCTGGTGGGCTCGATCTCCAGTGAGTCCGAATCACCTGACGACATTCCAAAGAAGAAGAAGAAAGAGAATGTCGTCAGCGAACAAATCGCTTGGTAAGTCCCAAAAGTAAGTAGAGACAGAATAGACAGAAAGAGAATGTAACTTTTAAAATTGTATTATATTGTTAACGTTGTTGTTTGTAGCTTGGTACAGAAGAGGCCAGTGTATACGAGAGGAGTCTCACTAGACCAGAGACTACGGTATACGGAGTACAAGGAACCGTTCAGCCATGGTACAACGGCAATTGAATTCAGATTAGGTGTCTTTATGGTTGCTGTCTCGTGCCACTTCTAACACCTTCCGTACCAATCTACCCCTTATAAACCCCGCGATATCTTGATTGTATTATTTGTATTGTATTGTCTTGTTTTATATAGATGGATGACTTGCCGGAACCATGATATCAGTAAATGGATGTAACTGGAGAATCATGTAGATGGATGTATATCCATGGTTCGGTTCGGTCAATATAGATTGAACAGATTGAATATATATGGATTCATATTGAATTGTAGTTTTATAATTTCATACTTGAATTATATTCAAGTCGGATTAATTATATTGAGATTCATTCTGAGTCAGACAATTAGAAAAGAAATTGAATCCTGAATTAGGTTTTGGTGTTATCGGTAACTGCTGCACATGGACGGTAGGATTTGTGTCCTTTTCAAAGACAATTACCGTGTTGATAACACCGTTTGTTAAGTTGTCTACCTTAAATAGGCAAGCACCCATATCTCCGGCTCCCTGAGACTCAAGAGACTGGTTCCGTTTAAACCTATATTTACTAGGGTCCTTAGGGTAATTTATATATCTTGAGGGGGTTTTATGTAAAAATAATTTTGTATAATTTTCAAAATACACCTTAAGCATTTATTTATCGTCTTTAGAGTTTTCATGGTTGTAATTTTTAAATGTGAAGTATTTTCTAATTGATATAAACCTAGTAATAATTGTATATACTATTTTAATGTAATAAGGAGATTGTTTTGAATAGTAATGGTAGTTTCATATAATTGGTGATTCTTCTCTTGGATTTTGGAAATATGGAATATTTTATACATTTAAAATAGATATTTTGATAATATTTACATATATAAATAATTATTAAAAAATTATAATTTTATTTATTTCTAGAAATCTCGTTTTTCCTAAAATTGTAATAAAATTCCATCGAGACCGAATGCTCCTTGCGGAGATCTGAATCTCGCTCTACTAGCCCAAAATGGGTTGTAGAGGCATAATCGCAAAGGAAAATAATAGTTAATTCTTTTATTTTTTAACTCAAGTATATTTTGATAAAAAAAACTGAACTTTAGGATTTACTAACTTATTTTATACACATTATATAATATGTTAATTAGCTAACATCAATTACTGTATTACTATTAAACTAACATTAAAGTAATCAACTTAAATCATACATTATACTATATCAATACTATACCATAAATATTATGTAATTCCTAATAAATCATAAAACTATTACCTCATCTAATAATAATGTTGAACGTGCAGTGTTGTCCATATACAACCACTTAGTTTTATGGATTACAGTCAACACCATTGTAGGAGGCAAGAATTTGGGTTACAAGAAAATTCTCCTAAAATTTATATTGTACCATGGATGGATTTAAACAAATGTGGAAGCTTGTAGGTATCTTGAACAATTTACCTATTAGTGATTTCACTGTACCATCCAACAATGAAAGAATAAAGCATGTAAGAAATTCCGGTCACCATATACTAGTTATGTAACATAAAATGCTAAGTCTAGAATAATTATATCGGTTAATTTTGAAAATTATCGATTGGGATCATATGGACTACTTAACATAATTTAGACATGGAGAGAGAGAGATGGAGGGGGAAAAAGGACTTACCCGCATTTAGGACATGGGAAAACGACGGAACTCCCCTTTGTGGCATCTCATCGAAACCATCCGGATGCAAATTTAAAACGTCGACGGATTGAAGATCCGGAGGTGTGGAAATGATTGTGTCGCTCACGCGGTCTCGGGCCTATCCATGGAGCCTTGTTTCTCGGTCCGTAACGCAATCGAATACGCTGTTGAAGGTAAGGGGTTCTTGGTATTGTTGGTGGTGTTGCGGCTGTTGTCATCGACGACGATGGTGATGATGACGGAGTGTTGTCGTGGGGACGAGAGGAGGTCTTGTGTTGGTGGTGTGCTCGGCCATGGAGAAGCCATGGAAGAGGTAGGATTTGGGATGAGCGAGAGATATATGGAAAGAAAAAGAATGAGTGAGAGAGATTTATAGAGGGACAGAAAGTGGAAAATGCGAGGGTGAGAGAGTGAGGGCTTTATGAAGGAGGTGAAGAGGCAGTGAGAGAGAATTGAACAATAGTGTAATTAAGAAAAAATAAATTAAATTAAATGGATTAAGGTTTAATTAGAAGAAGGGGTAAAGGTAGAGAGAGAGAGAAGTGGGGGTTACGGATGAGAGGGATTGAAGGAGTAGTGGGGGTTAATTGAGATGGAATGAATAGTGGGTTAATGCATGGGAAGTGAACAGTCTAGGAAAATGAAAGAAAAAGAAAGAAGGAGAGAAGGAATAGAATTTAGGAAGAGGAGTAATGGGCTGCAGGGAAAAAATTAGTTTTGGGCTTGGGTTTGGGTAAAAAGGAAATGGGTTTTGGGTTTATTGGGCTGGCTAATAGAAAAAAATAGAATTATAAAAGAGAATGAGAAAGGGGTTATTGAATTTGGTTTTAAAATAAATGGGTGTGGGTTTGTGTTTTGGGCTAAAGAATTTGGGTATTGGAAAAATAATAGGATAGGAAAATAGTTGAAGTGATTAAATAGAAATAAATAAACAAAATATAACATAATATATTTAATAGAAAATGGATAATATGGAAAATATCAAAAACAATTAAATACCGCATTTTTATTAAAGAATGTTCCCCTCCGAATGGCGGCGCGGACTTTGCGTCTAGCCTGAGATTCGGGGCAGATGCTATGTGGTTTTATCTATCTACCTCTCCGAAGATGCCAGGTTTACTTGTGGCACCGTGTATCGGAGGTTTAGACGGATGCGGCCGATGTAGCAGACTTCGTCAGATTCCCCCTCAGGGTGAAGGGTTTTTGATTGTGGGGACGCTCTTCCCTGCAGGCGCAAGCCCCTGCAGTTAATTACGCTACCGCATCGCGGTAACAACTTTCTCCTTCTCCAGAATTTCACTTCGTGTCGTGTGTGTTTGTTTTTTTTGTGGTTGCCCGTGGATTGTATACGGAGACTGGGTAATGCCGTCGCCCGTAGGACGTGGATTAGTCCAAATCCGTATTTACTTAGATTTGGGTTTGGTGTTTTTAGTTTAAGAATGCATTAGTCGCGTTGCGTCTAAGATCAACTTAAACGTTCGTCAAGGATACGTTAGTCCTGTTTTGGACTAAGATCAACTTGACTTGATGATCGATTTAATATCTGGTCGTCGGGACTCGTCACCTCTCTGACGTCGTTGAAGGATTACAACGACCGGTGTCAGAGGAGTTCAGAGATGTACCCTTGAACCAAAGTTGATTTGGGGTTTTACCATTCATTTAAATGTCTAAGGATGCGTTAGCCGTATCTGGGGCTAAGATCAACTTAAACGGGACCGTTTAGATCCGGCAAAAGAGCATTTGGAAGCTCTTTTGTTCCAGTTTAAGGACGTAGTGGTCCATTTTCCAGTTTAGGGACGTGATGGTCCATCGCCAGTTTAGGGACGTAGTGGTCCATATTCCAGTTTAGGGACTTGGTGGTCCGATATTAGTTTAGGGACATCTCGGTCCGATATTAGTTTAGGGACGTCTCGGTCCGATATTAGTTTAAGGACGTTTCGGTCCATCATTAGTTTAAGGACGTTTCGGTCCACGAGTTTAAGGACCCCGCATTCCATATTCATGTATGTGGTCGTCGGGGCCCGTTACCTCTCTGACGTCGTTGAAGGATTACAACGATAGGTGTCAGAGGAGTTCGGAGATGTACCCTCGAACCGGATATAAATTAATTTAAAAGAGCAGTCGTGCTCAGTCAATTTAATTTAAGGACTTATGGCCATGACTGGGCTAAGTCTAGTTGGATGTTCAACATTTTTATTGGTCTTTGGCCTATTAGACCTGAGTTAGGGTTTTGTCCCTTTTTAAATAATGCACTGCATTATTTTTTGTTTTGTTTGGGCTCTACCCTTTTATAAATGATGCAGAGCATCTATTTTGTTTGGGCTCTGCCCCTTTTATTGCACTGCAATTTAATTAGGCCTACTAGGTCTTTTTGATTTGGGCCTGGCCCTTTAGGAAATGTATTGCATTTGTGCAAAGCACTAGAAATCTTTTTAGATTCAAAACAGAAGTGCAAAGCACTTTTTGATCCCTTGTTTCAGAGAACCCAAGGTTCATAACAAGTGCAAGGCACTATTTTTTATTTTATTTTATTTTTTATTTACTGAAGATCCATGATCTTGTTCATAAGAGAAATTTCTCTTCTTTCAAAGGTTTTTACCTTTTTTTTTATTCTTGAGGAGTTCTTCAGAGTCCTCTTTCTCTCCTTTTTCTTTTAGCAAGATGTTGATGATCTTGAAATGAGATCTGAGGTCCTTTTTATAGTGCTCACAAATTAGTTAAATTTGTTAAAGAGATCTTTCTCTAAGTGATTTGGGGAATTTTCTCCATCGTTGGATCTTTGATCCAAAGTCCCCTGCTTTACAGAAGAAAATTTTCTTGTTTTAACAAGAACAGAAAAGATTTATTCTGTTTTGCGCAACTCCCCCAGCGCGTGACACGTGTCGCGCAGCACAGCGCTTGCGCAGCTGTGCTCGCGCAGCTGCGCAGACACGTGTCGCGCAGCGCGGCGTTTGCGCAGCTGTGCTTGCGCAACTGCGCAGACACGTGTCGCGCAGCGCGGCACTTGCGCAGCTGTGCTTGCGCAACTGCGCAGACACGTGTCGCGCAGCGCGGCACTTGCGCAGCTGTGCTTGCGCAACTGTGCAGACACGTGTCGCGCCGTGCGGCACTTGCGCAATTGTGCTTGCGCAGTTGGGTTTGCGCAACTGCACAGACACGTGTCGCGCAATGCAGCGCTTGCGCAATCCGAACGTTGCATACTTTTATTTTTTAAGAGAGCCTTGCTCTGATTGGACACACTGCCTCGGGCGTTGTGTTGACGTATCAACTTCTGACACGCGGCGCATTACACGCGATGCTCGGAATTTGAAGCGTTGCTTCCAAAATTTGAATTTTCAAAATTCAAACAGAGCCTTGCTCTGATTGGGGGAACAAATGCCCCCCCCCACCGTTGCGCTCACGTGGCGCGCACGTGAGTGCAGCGGTGGCGAGATTCTGACCGTCGGATCAAAGGGGTCAGGTGAAAAGGCGCAGGCGCCTATAAATAGGACCCTTGGTCCTTGGTAATTCTTTACCATTTTCAAGAATTTGAATTTCAGAGCCTTGCTCTTGCTTAAGAACTTCCAGAGCCCTGCTCTTGTGATTTCCCCAAGAACTTCAAAGTTCCAGTCTTAGAATCACTCTAGGTAAAATTAATTAAATTAAATTAATTTAAATTAAATTTAATTAACAGAGCCTTGCTCTTATAGACCTCTGATTTAAAGAAAAAACCCCTTTGGGGTTTCTTCAACAGAGCCTTGCTCTCAAACATTTACAGATTTACAGAGATCTGATCCATGGGTTTTAACCCATGAACAGAGCATTGCTCTTAGATTAAATGTAGATCTTTTTAGATCCGAGAAACGGAGAAAAATTTTGTTTTATAAGTTTTCATGGATTTTTCAAGATTCCAAAACTCTAATTCTTCTAGATAAAATTGATGGATCTTTCCACCATTACCATAGAGCTATGCTCTCTTAAGGAATCTTGTTCCCCTGAGACCAGAGTTTGACAAATGTCACTCTGTGACAGAGCTTTGCTCTGAAAGAGAATATTTCTCCTTGTCTCTAGGGATTTCCCATCAGTGAGGATATTCTTTTGGGGACCTTTTCATTAATTGACAGTCTCATCTAATGATGGGGTTGTCTTATTAAATGATGTACCGTCATCCAGATTTTGTGGGTCCCCCTTTTTGTCCCCTACCCATTACGTCACAGTGTGGAGTAAGATTTCAAAATGCCAAGTGTCAGAACGCTAACGGTTATTTTTGTCTTTTTACAGGAAACATGTCCGGCGACTTGTCTTTCCCTTTTGTTCGCTCGGAAGGAGGGTTCCCCCATTCGCCGGTGGACCGGGTGGCGTTCGCTCTCATTAAAGATCATGACCCTGAGTGCAAAAAGCTCCACCTGTGGGGAAGGTGGTACAGCCAGATCATCCAAGGCCGTCGCAGCTTCAGTTCCACCTCGCCGTCTGAGCCTACAGTCCCAATCCCCTATGCAGACGAACCCCCGGTGAAGTATGCCGTGGAGGTTAAAAACTGGAATTCTGATGACCTCCTCCAGCCTGCGATCGGTGCCATCCCCGTGCAGCCGCCGCCGGCAATAGATATTCTGGGGAGGCGAATCTGTCAGGGTGAAGCACGCCCTTGGGGACAGGCTTATAATATTGGACTGATCCCGTGACCCCCGGCCGGATATTTGCAATGGGCCCGGTACATCTTATCGGCGAAAAGGACTCATCTAACGAGGATTGGTTTATATTCAGCCATCTACGTTTCGCTTTTCGAGTATCCCTCTCCTCCAACGTGATGGGTCAAGGCCTTTATTGAACAATGGAATATCCCCACTCACACTTTCCTGATGACGGATAGGGAAGTCTCTATATCCTTGGAGGAATTCGCTGAGATTTCGGGTCTACCAATGAGGGGAGAGCACTACGAGGAGCTGCTTCCTCCTGACGAGTACGTCTTTGCCACCAAGCAGCTGGTGTTTGACTTAACTCCGGAAAATGCCATTCAGCATCAGTATCCGAGCTTGGTGAAGGTGTTGGAGATCTATGAGGAACTCCATTTGGGATCGGACGAGCGGGGCGTCAGTTTCGCAGATTTTATTGCTCGCTTTATTCGCCCGGAGTTCCTATCAGAGCAGGGCGAGAAGTCCGCTCAGCTTGCTGACCCTTTTGGTTTCGGCTTGGACCGCCGACCTATATCGGAAAATGACCAGCGGGATTTTTATCTCCCCGGCATTGCCAACGTCCCTTTCTCAGAGATCGTCGTTCCTGGCATGGACGAGGAGACCTTTTTTATAGGGTTCTTGGGTTTATGGTTATGCAGCTTCGCGCTTCCCACGCACCCACGCCTCATGCGGCCCTCCGTCTTTTACCCGGCGCATCGAATGGTGGCTGGTTTGCAGTTATCGGTAGGGATCGCCGGGCTGGCTTACCTCTATAATGGACTTAGCGTAGCGGCGGACGCTAGTGAGCCTGGAGTACAGCCTGCCAACTTCCCGATGCACTATTTCACTTCTTGGATGGAGATGCACGTGCAAGGGGTGTTTGGTGCCCATAAGACTCCTCCGTTCTTTGAGAAATGCAGACTTCCGAGAATCATGCGGTTGGTCGGGGCTTCAATTGTGGTTGCATCCCCGCGGGATTCTAGAGGACTGCTCCTGCGTCCACATCTGGTCAGAGCGAAGATTTCTTTTGTGGATAAGGTCATCACCATAGGCTCAGAAACCACTAAGTCAGTGGTGCCACTACGTGATGATTTTAAGGGCGGGGCTTCTGTACTGAAGGCTCGGGAAATCCTCCACCTCTACTCCATTCGGCCGGGCTATCTAGTGTTTAGGCAGAATGAGACAGCTTTGTTTATGAGGTACAACCCACACCGATTTGCCCGGCAATCGAGTTCCAACCAAGGGATCCCGATGGAAGCTTTTCTGGAAACACCCGTGGCCAACCAAGAGGGGATAAGGAATGCGATGCATCATTTCATACGGCTTAATACAGGTTCCTATTTCTTTATCAGTGAACCTAGTTGTGCCCCTAAGATACTCCATTCATATGTAGCCTGGTATGCGCATGCTATGGGCCCAATCATCTTAACGGAGAAGCGTATGCTGGTTGACCGTAGGGGTGCGCCTCCCGGTGGTGATCGCAAGGCTCCCTTGCAGCCAAGGCTCCAGGTCATTCTCCCGATAAAAGATGCCGGAGTTGATCGACCACGCGTGTTGAGCCCCCCGCGTGGATTGCCACTGCCTGCTACGGTGGATGTACCACCGGCGCCCCGTGCTCCCACGAAGGCGGCTAATGTAGTATCGCCAGAGTCTGGCGTAGGAGCAGACATTGGGACCCGCCGCCTTAAAATAACTGCCAAGCGCAAATCAATTCCGGGTGGATCTAAAGCTGGCGGACAGAAGAAGAAAAAGTCCGCATTTTCCCTTGATGCGATCCTTAGCCTAAAGCCTGCGGCTCCTCCCAACGAAGGCATAAGTGAATATGGCAGCAACGAGGGCTTCTTGGTAGACCCTGCAGACACTAATTTGGCTGCCGCCATTGCAGCTTCGGAGCGATCGGCGAGGCTCGAAGCGATGTTAAGTAAACTCGCTGAGTCAGATAATCATCAGCCACTTTCTTCGTCATTTTATTGCACTTTTTATTATTATCTTTAACTAATATTCGCCCGATTTTCAACAGGTGTCTCTTCCGAAGAGGCTATTGCTGCCTCTTTGAAAACCTTCCAAGAGAAGGAGGAGAAGCGCGCTCTAGCAGGCGTTGGTATGTCCCACCCCTTTCTCTTTTATAAGGAAAGTTTGTCATCTTTTCTGATGGTCAACCTAACCTTCTTTCGTTTCTTTGCAGGGGTTATATCAGTTGATGCGGGGATCCTTCCTGAGCCTGTTACTGAAGTCCCGGTCTCGTCGAGGCTGCTGGAGGGACCTCGACTTGACAAGACGACGAGGGATGCCCTGAAAAATCTGGAGCCATCCCTATTCACGGACGAGGACGCCTCAATTAGAGAAGCCCTAGTGGCATCCGTCTCAACGGCTCGGGAGAAGCGAAAGCGGCTGAGACGCGAAGCAAAGGCGCGCCGAGCTGCTTTGGCCACGGGAGCGGGCCCTAGCACTATTCCTCGCGCTGACAATCCTTCTGAAGAGACCCCTGTCACCCTATCTACTGCTTATAGGCAAGTGGCGCGCGCGGCCCGAAGTGCAAACGATAAATCCTCTTCAGGTAGCATTTCTTTCAGGGCCTTGTTGTAAGAATTATAAAGCCATTGGCTCATATGCATTCCATCTTGCAGGGCCTAGTCCGACTGAGGGGGAGGCGGAGACCGTTGAACCTAGGGAAACGGCGGAAGCGGTGCCTGCCGAACCCGAGCCGACGGTGAGGCGCGTCGTTGGGGCCACGGGACCCGAAGCAGAGGTTGGGGGATCTGCAGCCGAGAGGGTCATGGATGTCGACCCTGAAGTGGCGGCAGATGAGATGATCGTCATAAGCGAGCCGAGGGTAATGATAGGTGAGGCGTTTGAGGCTGGAGACCTCGCGGCGACGGTGGACGAGACAACCGTGACCGCAGGACCCGAAGGAGTAGCGGGTAAGGTGGCCACGATTCCTGAGGACGAGCCAGCTGCTCTTTCTCAGGAATCTGGCAATGCTCCAATCATAGCCCTCCCCGCCTATATTCCCCCGCCTTCTCCAGGGCTTGCGAGTGCAACAACGGTTCCCATTGAGTCGGGTGACGAGGCCATGGGCGGTGGCCTGATGTCAATGGGGGAAGGAATTGCCTCAGTCTCGGCTGGCAGTTTGTCGGGTAAATTTCGAGTTACTATCATTTTCTCTCTTCTTCTTTTTTTATCTTGCAATCTTTTCTAACAAGTTTGCTTCTGTTTTTAATGCAGGTGTGGCCAGTGCCGATGCTCCACTGCTTGAAGGAGCACCGTCAACTACTGCTTTGGCGGTGGTCACTTCCCCGCCTTCCCTTGTGCCATCGCAGATGTTGGAAGGTATGGATTTGCGACTCACAAGTTAATCTTTTAAACGTGTAGCTTATGGACTAACGTCATACCACTGTGTCCTTTCAGGAGTGCTCTTTGATCATCTATACCAAGTGTTGCTCCCACACTTCTCCTTCCCGTCCGAACTCGCTTCTCCCTCTAGTGGTGCCGGTGAGTACATTTTCATTTTGATGTCTTTGTTTACTCCCTTTTTTAGCAACGGGATGATTTCTGACTTTTCCTCTTCCTTATTGCAGTGCCACAAATCGAAGGAGGGGACGCAAGACCTGCCACGCCACCGGCCCTTCCGGCTTTGCCGTCCGTTGCAGCTGGTACAGTATATTCCTCCCCCTTTTTATATGATCCTTCAACATCTTTTCGAATCATTGTTTAACCATGTTTCGTTTTGCAGCTATTGTTCCAGCCCCGATCCCTCTTGAGTCTCGTGTTCTTTCACCAGCGGGCCCTTTCTTGAAACGTCCATCTTCAAAAGGTGCCGTGATGAGTTTGGGCATGCTGAGCGGGTATATCGAAGAGCTTAACATGGATGCTCTCCCTTCTGCCGTGGATTTCACAATGGAGGTTAACCCGATGTTGGCGGCGCTCGTAAACTTTCACAATGAAGGCGTCGTCGAATCTTGGGTTAATCACTGCAGAGAGATTGAGGCCTGCTTGCATCGGTTGGAGACGACGCGCCCTTCTCCCAAAGTTTTGGCCATGAGCACCGAACGGACAGCCTGGCTCGAGCAAAGCGCTTCTTATCTCCTCCATTTGGAGCAGGAAGCAGCTTTACGGTTGAAGTAGCGTCGGGAATCTTCAAGCGCAACCGCTCGCCTGCGCGCTGAAGTTAGGACGAATGCTGCTGAAGTGAAAGCCGTCTTTGAAGGCCTTGTGGAGCGTATCTCTAATGGGCTAGCACTGAGGCGGAAGCTTGATGCCGCTGAGCGTGATGCTCGAGGCCAAGAAGCAGCTCAGCAGGTTGTTGTGGAGCAGCTAGCATCCTTCACGCAGCAGCGGGCTCAAGTAGAGGCCGAACTGGCGGTGGCAGCTGATCAGGAGAAGGCGTGGAAGGAAGTACGCGGGCAGTTGATAAAGCTGTTCAAGAAACTTCCTTCTCCCTGAATATCTTGTATCATTTACACATTTGTAATTTGTATATAATGTATACACATTCCCTGTTTTTTTTATACGATCCGCCTTGTATTTTGATTGAATTTATGAATAAAGGTACACATTCCTTCTTGCGATGTCTGGTACTATTTCTTTGCTTTCTCCCTTTTCATTATGATGTTTTCGATGAACTTGATTGGCGGATAACTTAACTTCTCCGAGGGATAGTGATGGCTTAGGCCGCAGGTTCAGATCTGCTGCCTAAGACTTTTCAGTTCTATGAGCCGTGAGGGTCTCACAGAGACTTTTCTCCCTACGGATCGAGAGGATCTCATAGGTGGATTTTCTCCTTAGGAATCGTGAGGATTCCTAAGTGTGTTTTCTCTTACAAGTCGTAAGGATCCTATAAGAGAATTTTTCCCTCTTACGAGTCGAGAGGACCCATAAGCGGTTGTTTCCCTCCTTGTCGAAAATCGACTTCGGAGAGTGAGACCCGTGAATAGTATGCAAGAGACCATTTTGGATTGACTTGCAGGGCCCCATTGTTCAGGAAGCAAGTTTTTCAATCTTTGCTGCCCGAGACTTCATCTTGCAAGGTGGGACGAACCGGGAATTCTCCTGCGGAGACAGTGGTGGCTCTGCGAGTTGACGTAGGTCGGGAGGCTCTCGTCACGGAGTGTTTGTATCCGTGAGTCGAGGAATTTGCTAGGGATTATTTGTTTCCCAAGCGCCAAGGATTATTTGTTTCCTTGGGGGTTTGAAACAAGTCGAGGGTTCCCACGGAGGCACTGGTGGGTCTGCGAGTCGACGCGAATCAGAAGTCTCTCGTCAAGGAGTGTTTGTATCCGTGAGTCGAGGAGTTTGCTAGGGATTATTTGTTTCCCAAGCGCCAAGGATTATTTGTTTCCTTGGGGTTTGAAACGAGTCGAGGGTTCCCACAGAGGCTCTGGTGGCTCTACGAGTTGACGCGAATCAGAAGGCTCTCGTCAAGGAGTGTTTATATCCGTGAGTCGAGGAGTTTGCTAGGGATTGTTTCCTGATTTAAAATCAGGAAAGCTTCCGGGAAAAGCTTCAAAAAGGGGCCACGTGCTTACACGTGACCGACAGTCACGTGTCGACACGTGACATATAAAGCGGCAGAAAAGCACACATTAGTTCCCCGATCAAGACAAGGAAAAGAGCCTCAGAAGAGGTCACGTGCTTCCACGTGACCAAGGTCATGTATTGCCACGTGACGTGCAAGACAGCAGATCAGTTCTCCCGTTGAACTAAAGAAAGAGAGTTCAAACAAGGGTCACGTGCTCACACGTGACCAGGGGTCACGTGGTAGCACGTGACATTGAAGCAGCAATCAGAAGACAGACGCAAGAGAAAGAGGAAGGCTCATTCCAAAAGGGGGTCACGTGTCCGCACGTGACCATGGGTCACGTGGTCACACGTGACCATGGGTCACGTGGTCACACGTGACCGGCTTTCAAAGCCCATTTTTGACAACAGAATTAAATTCCGAAGGAGAACTAAATCTTTCCAAAGGAAAGTGATTATCTGGGACCAATCAAATTAAAGATTCAGAGATGATTAAATATCATCTACCTATGGAAAATCTCGGGTTTGGAAAGATTTCCCCCTTAAATCTAACCAAAATAACAAAGGAGAATCTCTGGATTTAAAATCCAATGGTGAATAAAATTCACCCAATAATCCAAAGGTCCAAAATGAACAATGGATGCAAATCAAATATCCCATGAAAGATTTACCAAAACTAATTGATTCGGCTGCTTCTCCTATAAATAGGAGCCAAGAGACACAAAAAAGGGATACACAGATACAGAGAGACGTGCGCAGAGAAAGAAAAAAGGAGGAAAGCTTTGATACTTTGAAAAGACTTGGATCTTCTGCAAAAAACCCTAGGTAAGAAAGGGAAGGCCTTTTGAAAGAAGGGGAATTTAATTCTCAACAGAGTTTAACTCTGATACATAAAACAGAAGAGCACATTTCTTCTCTCTTTGATAGAGGATCTGCAAAGTGCACATCTCCCCTTAAGGTTGAGAATTTAATTCTCAATGGGTCGAGATCCTGCCATGTAGATCCAAAACATAGAGAAGGAATGCAGGCATGAGAATTTAATTCTCACAGAACTATAGGAATTTAATTCCTTTAAAATAAAATTAGGGCTTGACCCTGTATCATGGGAATTTAACTCCTTCAAAATAAAAAGAAGCAGGGTTTAACCCTAATTAAGATCATAGTTCTGTTGAAACAGCAGGAATTTAATTCCCTTAATCATAATTCTTTAAAACGGGAAGTTTAGTTCCTTAAAAGCTTTCATTAGGGTTTAACCCTATTCAGTCCTTCACATATATGAGGAATTTAATTCCTACAGAAAATTCAGAGTTCAACTCTATTTCAGAATATAAATCTTCAAAAGGAAGTAGGAATTTAATTCCTTTGAAAATTAAAGCCCGAGGAATTTAATTCCTGAAAAAAGATCAACAGATCCTCTAAAAACGACATACATAGAGGCAGGGTCACGTGCCACCACGTGACCCCCCAAGAGATCTACAGAAAACCCTTTGAGGATGTCCCTCACGTGATCCACGTGACCCTTAACAAAAGCTCTAACAAACGAGCATATGAATGCCCGTCGCGTGCTGACACGTGACACTCAGAAAGATGCAGTAATCTCAGCAGAACCATTGAAGGGAAGGCACCCTCACGTGTTGCCACGTGACCTCTCTTGCCTTAGTGCTTAACACTAAACTGGAACCCTCGAATCCAATTACTGAAACAACTGTTGGGCCTTAGTGTTCAAACTTTACTTGCAGTGTTCAACACTGACTACCTTAGTGTTTAACACTAATTTGAGGCCTCCGTTGCCAGTGCTTGATACCAATCTGTTTTAGTGTTTAACACTAATTTGAAAGCCTTGTTGCTGGTGTTCAACACCAACTATTCTTTTAGTGTTAAACACTAACTTGTCAACCCTATTCCCAGTGTTCAACACTGATTGCTCTGAAGTGTTTAACACTAGGCTTTGGCCCAATTGGCTAAAGGGATAGAGGCAAATCCTCTCCCTCAATGGACCAACAAAAAGTCAATATTCCAGACCTGACTGGACTTAGCCCAAGCTGGCCATAAGTCCTCAATTTGTGATTAACTGGGCCAATGGGCTCATAACATAATTGATCAGTCTTGACCCAAATTGGGCCAGGGACTATTTAATCCACCCCGGTTCTAGGGTACATCTCTTCACTCCTTTGATACTTGGCATTGTAATCCCTCAATGTCTTCAAAGAGGTGACGGGTCCCGACGACCACTCATGATATGGACTGTGGGGTCCTTAAACCCATGTCTAAATGCAAAATTCCTGGTTACGTGGAACGCGGATAACGTCACTCTTTAACCCCGTGGAAAACGTCCAGAGCGGATCCTGGTCCTCGCAGAGCACGGCAGTGAACCCGTGTGAAGCATCCAGAGCGGAGCTTGGTCCTCGCTTAGCACGGCAACGAACCCGTGTGAAGCATCCAGCGCACATACCGGACTGTGGAGTCCTTAAACCCATGGACTACGACGTCCTTAACCTTGACCGAGATGTTTTAAAACTACCAATGGACCGCAATGTCCTTAAACTAACCATGGACCGCAATGTCCTTAAACTAACCACGGACCGCAATGTCCTTAAACTACCCAAGGACCGCAATGTCCTTAAACTACCCATGGACCGCAGTGTCCTTAAACTAGAACCATAGAGCCTCCATATGCTCTTTCGTCGGATCTAAATGGTCCTGTTTAAGTTGATCTTAGCCTCAAAGATGGCTAACGCGTCCTTAAACCTTCAAGCAGATTGGACTATGAATCCCCCCTAATTAACTCTGGCTCGAGGGTACATCTCTGAACTCCTCTGACATCCGTCGTTGTAATCCTTCAACGTCGTCAGAGAGGTGACAGGTCCCGACGGCCACACACATACGATGGACCACTATGTCTCTAAAACTGGAACAATGGAGTCCAAACGCTCCTTTGTCGGATCTAAACGATCCCGTTAAGTTGATCTTAGTCTTAAACTAGACTAACGTGTCCTTAACAAATGTTTGAGTTGATCTTAGCGTGGCTAACGTATCCTCAAACCAAACCCCCAAACCTAAATCTGAGATAACTCGGATTTGGACTAGTCCATGCCCTACGGGCGACGACATAACTCGGTCTCCGTAAACGATCCACGGGCAGGAAAACATAAAACAAAAACACATGACACGAAGTGACCATCTGGAGAAGGAGAAAGTTGTTACCGCGATGCGGTAGCGTAATTAACTGCAGGGACTTGCGCCTGCAGGGAAGAGCGTCCCCACAATCAAAAACCCCTCAAACGAGGGGGAATCTGACGAAGTCTGCTACATCGGACGCATCCGTCTAAACCTCCGATACATGGTGCCATAAATCAACTTGGCATCCTCGGAGAGGCGGACGGATAGCACCTATTGGCATCTGCCCCGAAGCTCAGGCGAGACGCCCCCAGACGTCCCGCGTGTCCGTTCGGAGGGGAACAGATTCTGGCACGCCCGGTGGGACCTTTTCCTCTTTCCACTCCACACTTCGTTTGTCGTGATTCGCGAACCAATCGCGGTTCGCCAATGATTGCCCTTGGGTTTCGAGATACTAAGAATTGGCGTCTTGCCTATTGCAGAAAACAAAGGATCGATGGCTGCTACTTCCGCGAAGTCCTTCAACTGCTCAAACTGCAATTGCGACCAACGCTCTACCTCGCCAGGAGGTATAGCCTATGGACCCCAAGCTGCTTCGTTGTTCACAATGCCGGTGGACCAAGTGACTCAAGCCACTACCGGATTGTTCTTTGGGACTATGCTCCCCCCATCAAGCTTCGTGGCGCCGGTGCTGACAAAGGAAACTCTCAGGAAGTCGGTCTTTGATCGTCTTACCCCTGCCGCGGCTCCTCTCAACAAGTCGCCCAACGTCAACGCTTCGGTCTTCTCGAGATTGGGCCAGAAAGCTTGCAAACTCATCATGGGGCCTACAATCTCAGAGAAGGCTGCTCCCAAGAAAGCGGCCGCTCCTGCCGAAATCGCCAGGGCGGTTTCCCCGGTCAAGAAATCGAGCTTCACAAGATTAACAACTTTGACCCCTGCTCCCGCTGCGCAAAGGACATCGGTCTTTGACAGGCTAACACCAACAACGACCCCCCACCCACACAGGGGGCAAGACGAAGCCATTCTCACCGCTGAACCAGCACCGTCCGTTCGACGCGCTCGACGTCGTCATTGGCGTCGAATAAGGAAGGCTGGGGGCAACTCCCCCTCTGGATTGACTCCACCAGCCCCGGTGGTAGAAGTTAATGCTGCTGTTCCAACTGGGAACAGCTTCGAAATGCTAAATAAGGTGCGAAGGAATTCCCCTACTGCAGTGCTGAAGAGGTCTCCTCCCCCATTAAAGAAGGCTGCGGAAATAGAACCAGAACAACCCCAATCTCCTCAACGGCTGTCTTCCAAAATCTATAAGGTTTGGCGGCAGGCCCGAGACTCAATCATCGATCCAAACTTTTCCCGCCAGCATAAGAAGCTGAAAATCCAACCGAAGGCTGGTCATCAGGCTAAACCCCAAAAGGCTGTCTGGACGCCCACCTCGACGGCCCCCTCAACCTCCATGGCTCATAAAAGGAGGGAGCCAGAGAAGATCCCTCAACATGCAACGACGGCTAAAAGCAATGAGCCCAGACACCCTAAGTCTGGGGGCACGGTGGTGCACACTGTTTACATGGTCTCTGGAAAGGAGGAAAGCCGCACTTCTACGGGCCACCGACCGCTGACCCGATCCGTGACGAGAGCCCAGGAACAACAACAAAAGTTGCAGGAAATGATGAGTGCTATGGCTGCACTTACCGGGCCAAAAGAAAGCCCAGAAACGTCCTCAGACGCGTGCCGGGAAGAGGAAACCGACGCCGAGTTCCTTCGCCGGACATTGGAGAAAAAGGACAAAGAGGCTGCTGAACAAGCGGCTAATATACAGCGCATGGGCCTTCTCTTCCAAGATATGATAGGAATGATGATCCAACAGGACCTACCCGCTGAAGATCCCCCAATCGTTCTGGAAGATGACCGAGGAGAAACGTCAAATCCACCACCAGCCCTCTCTACGGCCAAGGAGGAGACGATCTCTAAAGCTGACTTGGCCAACTACATAGCCCAGCAAATCCGGGTCCATCATGCGACTGAGGCAGCTGGTCAAGTCGTGAAAACGGGGCGACCGTATCCAAGCTGGTACGATCAAATCAAATACCCGCAAGGCTATACGATACCGAAATTCCATGTGTATAAGGGGGCCGGCAATCCTCATCAACACGTCGCCCAGTTCCGGGCCCTCTGCGGTAACACCGGCGGTGACGATAAACTGTTGCTCCGCCAGTTCGTGGGCAGCTTATCAGAAACAGCGTTCGAATGGTATTCGGAACTCCCGAACGATTCCATCAAAACATTCACTGAAATGGAATTGTTATCCACTCAGCGATTCGCGAGTGCCAGCGAACGCACTCCAATAACTGCTTTGATTAACGCCAGGGTAAAACCAGGCGAAACCTGGGTCCAGTATGCTATACGCTGGCGGAATTTGTGGTCGAGATGCGAGCAACGCATTGAGGAAGCACCCGCAGTGGGCATGTTCGTGGGAACCCTAGACCCCCACGCAACTATCTCCCAGTTTATGATGTTCTTTAAACCAACCACATTCCAGGCTTTAATCGACAAGTTGGCTCAGATGGACCAGATGGGTCATAGACCACCTGCCCCGAAGCCAGAACCTCGGAATGACAAGGGTAAAGGAAGGGCAACTTTTGTCGCGAATGCCCAACAGCAACCCAACGCCCCGAAATCGGCAGATCAATTGGAAGAAAGACGTCGGTATTATAATGAGAAGATGAAACGTCCCTACTCGTTCCCACGGGACAAGACGAAACGGTTATTTGAGCTGGCAATATGCAACAGACTTATAAACCTACCAAATCCAAGGCGACCGCCACAACCCACTGAGGTGAATAACCCTAACTACTGCCCTTACCATCAAACGGTAAGTCATCCGATTGAAGATTGCTTCGTCTTCAAAGGATGGATTGAAGATCAATACCTCCAGGGGAAGTTTGTACTGTCCGAAAAGTGGAAGGTGAACCCACCACAACCGCATATTCCTAAGAAAGCAGATACACCGGGGGCAACCTGCTCCTTTATTGAAGAAGCTCCATGGGAAGTCATACTATCAACTAAAACCAAAAGGATGCTGAAAGACCTTCATGCGTGCCCTGCAATCGAATGGAAGGACCCTCTTGAACCTCAAATTATCGAAGGAATGTTGAAGCCCCGCGCAACTACGAAGACTTCTGATAAAGATCCAAATACTCACGCCCAGCCGTCAAAAGTATCGAAGAAGAAGAAGAAGAAATCCAAGAAGCCCGCGAGGCTTGGAGACGAGCGCACGAAATTGCAGAAGCAAATCGACGCGCTGGAAGAATATAATCAGAAGGCGCGAACTCCTGTCACACTGCGAGAATTCCTCGACCACACCTTTCAAGACGAAGATGATGGTGAGAGCTCATCGGATGAATCCGAAGAGTATGTAGCAAGTTGTAACGTAATCTCCCACTCGCTTACCGATGGCGAGAAAGCTCCTGACACCAAGAAGCCGGAAGCAAAGCCCGAACCAGAGCGTGCGAGGCTGACAACTGATGTGATCAATGCCTACTTAGACGAGATTCGTCTAAAAAGTAAAGCGGATCAGGAGCGTGAGATGGCAGCATCAGAAGGAACCAAATGCGGGCGACTGAACGAAAGAGTTGAGCTACCCCTGCCAGAACGAAAGGCGTCCGAAATGGACAGGAAGATATTCAAGACAAGGAAAAGGTTCGCCAAAACCATGTCAATGGGAATGAAGCTACCACCTTCGGAAGGAAATAGGCACGATGGGGCGGAAAGGCACCCTGACTACTGCGCATATCATCGGAAAATCTCACACCCCACAGAGGAGTGCGACGCCTTTAAGATATGGTGGCAAGGATATGTTGCTCGTCGGCAACATTTCAAGAGCATGAAACGCAAGAGCCGTAGGGAGCAAAGAAGCACTGTCGACGGGCCCAACAGAATTACTGGCAACTGTTATATGGCTCATGCCGAAGGGTCACAAGTTCTCACCTTTGGGAGCGACTCTGATGAAGAAGTGACTCTGGGCCCTCTCTTTGAAGAGTCCGTGTTAGGGAAAGAGGAGAAATCGGAAGCCTGCGAGAACACCCAGCTGCGCAATCGCACACTCCCAGAAAAGAATCTCGGGCCTACGAACAGAAAAGATAAGGGAAAGGAAAAGGTCACCGAAGATATCACTTTGGATGACCAAGTCGCGAAAGAACTGACTGCCAAAGACCCTCCTAGGAGGAGTAAAGTGGACTATAACATCCTCGCGCATCTAAGGAAGCTACCTTCTCAGCTTAGCATTCTCGACGCCCTCCTATTATCAAAAGAAGCACGGGACTCACTAATTAAGGCATTACAAAGAACCTGAGAAATTCCAAGCCTTTCTCGCCACTGAAAAGATGAAGGACGAACTGGAGGAAGTGCATACGGCCGACGTCACTTTCGGTGATGAAGACCTCCTTCTCGGGACGTGCGACCATAACCGTCCCCTATATGTCTCCGGATACTGCCATGACATCAAGATAGGCAAGATCCTGGTGGATAATGGATCCTCCGTCAATCTCCTTAATGTTCGGGTGTTGAAGGAAATCTGCATGAGTGTGCAACATCTCGCTCGGGACAAAATTACTATCTCCGGTTTCGACTCACAATCGTCACGGACTCTCGGGTCCGTAATACTAACGTTATGCTTCGGGCTTCTCGTCACAGACATCAAATTCCATGTCATTGACGCCAAGACCTGCACAACGCCTTGCTCGGCCGTCCTTAGCTACACGAGTACAACATCATCCCTTCTACACAACATCAGTGTATGAAGTACTTTAAAGACGGTTTCGAGTACATTGTAACGGGTGAGTTGAACCCATTTTCCGTGAACGAAGTCCGCAAATACGAGGATGCGAAATACTTTTTGCCAGACTTCGAAGATACAGAAAGGTGTCGCAACTCGGAGAACAAAGCCGCCGCCACCATCCCTGTTTTCGGAAGCGATACCGAAGAAGAGGAAGAGATAGTTTATACAGGGCCATCTCAACGCAACAACCGGAAGACGCCCGCCCCCATACTGGTCTTCGGAAGTGATTCAGAAGATGAGGTCAATGCCGTATTCTCCAATCGGCTTTCAATGCAAGCACCCCTTGGCGATGGCCACAGTTTGCAAATCTCCATGGTACCGCGAGAACACTACAAGGATCTCGACACGCTTCAAGCTCACAGTGTGCAGGACCTGCAGACGTTTTACGTCCCTCCCAGGCGTAGGGGTGAGAAGGTGATCCTATTCTACCAATCCTCAGAGTCGAACATAGAGAAAGAGATCTGGCATGGCGCAGATACTACGTGCGACAGACTCCAACCCATCCGTCTGCCCAGATACTATACAAATGGATTAAAGAAGCTATTGAAGCGCCAAGGAGTACCCTTAAAACAAACTGTTCGACAGGCTCGGTTCTACAACAGGATTTGGGATGTCCCTGGAACCCAACGCAAATTGCCCAACGGGAAAATGGAGACACTTGGGCTTGGATACGCGAGAACCGGAAAACGAGAGCGGGCCCACAGCAGCTACGCTGTATATACCTTTGATGAAGAAGAGGACGTCCTGTCAGGAGATGCCGATCCCTTATCAAACCCAGACCCTGCGATTGAAGCACCAAGTCCGTCGTTTGAAGAACAAACGGGCAAGCCTATAAGGAAAGGGGGTCAGAAAGCTCAGGAAGACCACTACCGCGAAACGGCCATCTATGAGAAGGCCAGGACGCAACGTCTATTTCAACAGATTGCAAAAGACAAAAACGTTCATCCTTGTCAACCTTTCATGCGAAAGGCCCGATGCGGAGACGGAAATAAGTCGAGAAGCGGAAGGAAGAGCCGACAACAACGACGCAGGATTAGAAGGTTACGTGATCGGGTACTGCACAGCTCGGATTCGCCCTTCATAGAAAAGATGAGTCGAGCGTACTCCTTCCCCCGAGACAAGACGGAAAGGTTACTCAAGCTCGCCCTAAAACATCAGATGATCACGCTTCCAGAGTCTAGACACCCTGAACAAACCGACAAGGCTTCTCGTTCGAGCTATTGCTCTTATCACCAAGCAATAGGACATCCTACCGAAGACTGCTTCACCTTCAAGAACTGGGTCGAAGACCAGTACCGACGGGGCAGATTCGCTTTATCCAACAGCTGGAGGGTAACGCCGCCACAAAAGCATGAACCCAAGGCCGCAAGAGCAGAACCGGATCCGCCTCAGTCCCGGGAGCGGATTCGCACCTGTTATACGATTACGATAGATGACCTTCCCCGGTGCTTTGAAAACAGCGATGATGAGGTGATCTCAGAATTTCCGCCCGCTCCGAAAGAACTGGAAGACGGTATACATACTACTGCAGATAACCTCAGGAAGATTGAGTTGGGATCGGCAGATGATCCGCGACCGACATTCGTCAGCGAGCTACCCTCTGAAGAAAAGGTGGCCGCGTTAAAAAACGTGCTACTACGGCATAAAGACTGCTTCGCGTGGAACTACTCCGAGATGCCAGGATTAGTTCCGGAGGTCGCTGTGCATAGATTAGCAATATCCCCAGATATCAAGCCAGTCAAGCAGGCACCAAGGAGGATGCGACTCGAGCTGGAAATGAGCATCAACACCGAAGTCAAAAAGCTGATCGATTCTGGATTTATCCAAGAAGTCCAATATCCCGATTGGATCGCCAATATCGTCCCGGTAATGAAAAAGAATGGGACGGTACGCATATGCGTGGATTTCAGGGATCTCAATAAAGCCTGTCCAAAGGATGATTTCCCAGTACCGGTAACCGAGCTAATGATAGATAACACATCCACTCACGAGGTTTTCTCCTTTATGGACGGTTCGTCAGGATATAATCAGATAAAGATGCATCCCGAAGACCAGAAGCACACCGCTTTCCGGACCCCTTTGGGTATATTCTGCTACAAGGTTATGCCTTTTGGTCTAAAGAACGCTGGCGCTACCTATCAAAGGGCCATGACAAAGATCTTCGACGACCTCATACATGACATTGTCGAGTGCTATATCGACGACCTCGTAGTGAAGAGCATGTCATACGAAGAGCATCTAGACCACCTGGAGACTGTGTTTCAACGCCTCCGGCAATATAATTTGAAAATGAATCCCCTCAAATGCGCGTTCGGAGTCTCCTCGGGCAAATTCCTGGGGTTCATCGTTCGACACCGAGGTATTGAAATAGATCCGTCAAAGATTAAAGCGATCATGGAAATGCCTCCGCCAAGAACCCTCAAACAGTTGCGGTCTCTCCAAGGGAAGCTCGCATACATCCGGCGATTTATCGCAAATCTTTCAGGCAAATGCCGCCCCTACAGTCACCTGATGAAGAAGAGAACCCCATTCGTCTGGGATCACAAATGCCAAGGTGCACTAGACGAGATCAAGCAGTACCTGCAGAACCCTCCGGTGTTGGCCGCGCCGGTCAAGGGAAAACCCCTCATACTTTATACAACCGCCCTCGAAGGTTCCTTGGGCGCATTATGGGCGCAAGAGAACGATCAGGGGAAAGAGAGAGCACTCTACTACTTAAGTCGAGTTCTACTGGGGGCAGAAAGCAATTACTCTCCCATTGAAAAACATTGCTTGGCGTTAATCTTCGCGATAACAAAGCTCAGGCACTATGCGTTGGCACACGAAGTCTGCCTCATCTCGAAGGTGGACCCTCTTAAATACTTGATGTCAAAAGCCATATTGACGGGACGACTCGCTAAATGGGCCCTGCTCTTGATGGAGTTCTCGATAACATATCAACCTCTCAAGGCAGTGAAAGGCCAGGCCATTGCCGATTTCCTCGCTGAGCACCCGATACCGGCCGATTCTCCTTTGAATTGTGACTTGCCGGACGAGCATGCATTTGATGCGATTAGCGGTGGAAGCACCCGATGCGAACTCTATTTCGATGGAGCGTCCTCCGTAAAGAAACAAAAGCAAGGTATCCCAATGATCAAGTCAGGGATAGGCCTCATCTTTGCGACTCCACAAGGAGGGATAATGCGCTTCGCCTTCTCCTTAACAGAGCCGAGGACAAACAATGAAGCTGAATACGAAGCCCTGATAGCAGGCCTCGAGCTTGCCATTGACATGGGAATTGAAGACCTCCTCATATACGGGGATTCTCAGCTGGTCGTTAGTCAAGTAAATGGTGACTACCAAACGTGCAAACCGGAGCTGGTGAAGTACGGCGAAAGGGTGCAACAACTATTGTCCCGAATTCCCTCCTACACTTTGGAGAACATACCACGCGCGGAAAATAGCAAAGCAGACGCATTGGCTAAGCTTGCTAAAGAACTGGCTGACGAGAACCTCGATGATGTCAGAATCGTGGTACAAAGCCGTCGAGTGCTCACCCCCGCAGAAATACCTCCGGAATTATATAAAGAGGGAGCGACTGAACAGACGACCCTACAAATAAAAGACCAGGAGAAGGCCGAGGACTGGAGGGAAGTCTTCATAGACTACTTTAAGTCCCGCCGAATGCCCAAAGAAGCGTCCTCAAGACATCAGCTCATGAAACGAGCCCTATCTTTCGCTCTCGTCAACAATACTCTATACAAGAGATCGTTTGATTCCCTATGGCTGAGATGCTTAGGATCTGACGAGGCAGAAAGAGTCATTCAGGAAGTTCATGACGGACTTTGCGGTTCTCACCAAGCAGGCCCGAAGATGAAGTTAAAGATTAAACGAATGGGCTACTACTGGCCCACGATGATCCAAGACTGCCTCGAGTATGCAAAACAATACCACTCATGCCAGATTCATGGAGACTTCATCCACCAACATCCGAATCCGCTACACCCAACGGTGGCCAGCTGGCCATTCGAGATGTGGGGGACTGACATAGTCGGCCCCATTGAGCCAGCATCATCTCGGGGACATCGTTTTATCCTGGCGACAACTGATTACTTCTCCAAATGGGCAGAGGCAGTACCACTAAGGGAAGTGAAGACGGAGAATATCCTCCATTTCTTCAAGACGCACGTCATCTATCGGTTTGGAACCCCACGGCGGATCATCTCCGATAACGGGCCAGCTTACAGAAGCCATAAGATTAGCCGCTTCGCGCAACAGCACAATATAGATTGGAGGTATTCTTCAGTTTACAACCCACGAGCCAACGGTCTGGCCGAGGCCTTCAATAAGACCTTGACGAAGATCATAAAAAAGACTGTTTCCCGGAATAAGAGAGACTGGCACGAGAGGCTGCAAGAAGCCCTTTGGGCTTATCGAACTACATTCAAGACGGCCACGAACACGACGCCGTACGCATTGGTATTTGGGACGGAAGCAGTACTCCCCCTTGAGATAGAGTTACCCTCTCTACGAGTGGCAGTCCACCACGAGCTGACGGACGAAGAAAATTCTCACCTTCGGCTTGAGGAGCTTGATGCCCTCGACGAAACCCGACTCATAGCGCAACAACATCTGGAAGCCTACAAAGCAAAGATGACGCGCTCGTACGAAAGATTGACCAGGCCGAGGACATTCCGCCAAGGCGAACTCGTGCTAGTGGTCAAAAGACCTATGATCCCCAATCGTGCCAAGCGGGGGAAATTTGAGCCAAACTACGAAGGCCCTTACATCATAGACAAGGTCTACCAGGGTGGAGCCTATCTACTCACGGACATGCACGGTGAAAGACCTTTCAGGCCAATAAACGGCCGTTTCTTAAAGAAATACTACGCTTAATGAGCCATAGCCTGGGTCAATGATAGATGACGACGACTATGTCCGCTCGCTATCTTCCTAGGCTCAGACTTTACAAGCAGTAGCTGGCCCTCCCATAAAAACGGACCGAAACGTCCTTAAACTATCAACGGACCGAAACGTCCTTAAACTATCAACGGACCGAAACGTCCCTAAACTAGCGATGGACCGAAACGTCCTTAAACTAACAACGGACCGAAACGTCCCTAAACTACTACCGCAGCATCCTCAGGTTGACGAGAAAAGGAAGAAAAATAAAAAAAGAAAAGAAAAAAAACAGTATGTCCATAAAGCAAAATGGGCACGGATGAAAACCCGAAAGGGCTCCGTGAGTAAAAACAGCAGGACTACCGGCGAGTGTTTGTGAAAACCCGAAAGGGCGCAGCCTCGTTAAAAGACACTTATAGGGTCCTCTCGACCTTGTAAGGAGAAATCACCTGCGTGAGATCCTTACGACTCACAAAGGAGCAACACACTTAGGGATCCTCACGATTCCTAAGGAGAAAATACACTTACGAGATCCTCACGACTCGTAAGGAGAATTCTCTTATGAGACCCTCACGGCTCATAAGACTTGAAAGTCTTAAGTTACAGAAACCTAAACCTGTTCTTAAGCAAATCCCCCACAACCTTCGATATTGCCCTACAAGTGGCTCGTACTGACCCTTGTATACAATCCACGGGCACGAACAAACGTTTCCCTAACAAAGTCCCACCCGTGACTGGGGATATATCCATATGGTGAACAACCCTTGTAAATCCTCTCGACTTATAAGGAGAAAATCCTCTTTGTAAGATCCTTACGACTTACAAGAGAACATGCACTTAAGAATCCTCACGATCCTTAAGGAGAAAACACACCTGCAAGATCCTCACGACTTGTAGGGAGAAACACCTTTGTGAGACCCTTACGGCTCATGAAGTCAAAAGCCTTGGTCGGCAGGACCCTTAACCCTGTTTACTAAGCCACCTTTGTTCAAACATCGACAGAGGCAAATGATGATTCGCTCCTGGCAACATTCCAGTTGTAGCGATGCTGATGCTGAAACCGGCACCCAAAAATCCGAGCTTGCAGCGAAAAAGCTAGCGAGCCACACATGCATGACAAAATAGCCGAAATGATGGGGCAACTTGCAATAAAAAGCAGCAAGTAAAAATGTATGCATGACAAAATGGCCGAAATGATGGGGCAGCTCGCAATAAAAAACAGCGAGTGAAAATGAAACAAATAGCCGAAATGATTGGGCGCCGCGAGAAATAGCCGAAATGATTGGGCAATCGCAATTTTCGCGATATGAAAAGCTGAAATGATAGAGCATCGCGGAAAAAGAAATAAAATAAAAGTGAAGTCCGCACCCTGCAGGTGATGTTACATCTATCCCTGTGTGCAATCCAGGGGCGCAAACAAGAAGGAATCATACTCCTTCCCCAGGTTTCGTCACAAGAAGAAGCCAAATCTCGACGGTTCACCAATAGCCTAGAGATCATCTCGACGTTCTTCTCGCGTCAGCAGACACAACATCAAGCTAAGCGGAACAACGGCAACTCCCAGTTCCATGGCTCGGTGGTATACATATCGCCAAACCTTCATCCCGTAAAATGCGGATACAATCGGCAAACTTCCTGGTTACGTGGAAAGCGGATAATGTCACTCTTTGACCCCGTGGAAAACGTCCAGAGCGGATCCTGGTCCTCGCAGAGCATGGCAACGAACCCGTGTGAAGCATCCAGAGCGGAGCCTAGTCCTCGCCTAACGCGGCAGTGAACCCGTGTGAAGCATCTAGTGCAAACTTCCTGGTTACGTGGAAAGCGGATAATGTCACTCTTTGACCCCGTGGAAAACGTCCAGAGCGGATCCTGGTCCTCGCAGAGCACGGCAGTGAGCCCGTGTGAAGCATCCAGAGCGGAGCCTAGTCCTCGCCTAACGCGGCAGTGAACCCGTGTGAAGCATCTAGTGCAAACTTCCTGGTTACGTGGAAAGCGGATAATGTCACTCTTTGACCCCGTGGAAAACGTCCAGAGCGGATCCTGGTCCTCGCAGAGCACGGCAGTGAGCCCGTGTGAAGCATCCAGAGCGGAGCCTAGTCCTCGCAGAACGCGGCAGTGAACCCGTGTGAAGCATCTAGTGCAAACTTCCTGGTCATGTCGAACACGGATAATGTCACTCTTTGACCCCGTGGAAAACGTCCAGAGCGGATCCTGGTCCTCGCAGAGCATGGCAGTGAACCCATGCGAAGCATCCAGAGCGGAGCCTAGTCCTCGCCTAACGCGGCAGTGAACCCGTGTGAAGCATCTAGCGCAAACTTCCTGGTTACGTGGAACGCGGATAACGTTACTCTTTGACCCCGCGGAAAACGCCCAGAGCGGAGCCTGGTCCTCGCCGAGCACGGCAGTGAACCCGTGTGAAGCATCCAGAGCAAATACCGGACTGTGGAGTCCTTAAAATCCACGGACTATGACGTCCTTAACCTCGACCGCGATGTCTTAAAACTAACGATCAACCCCCCCCGATTCCCTACGGATTCTACCCTGGTTCAAGGGTACATCTCTTCACTCCTTTGATACCTGGCGTTGTAATCCCTCAACGTTTTCAAAGAGGTGAAGGGTCCCTGCAACCAAACATCGGACTGTGGAGTCCCTAAATCCACGGACTATGAGGTCCTTAACCTTGACCGTGATGTCTTAAAACTAACATTGGACTGTGGAGTCCTTAAATCCATGGACTATGAGGTCCTTAACCTTGACCGTGACGTCTTTAAACTACGATACCTTGAGAGAGCCCTGACTCCGTAAAACACGGATAAGGATGACCACATCCAACACTTGCAGGTCCTCACGACCTGTAAAGAAGAAAAACTCTCTTGTGAGACCCTTACGACTCTCAAGGGAAAACCCGCTTAAAAATCCTCACGATTCTTAAGAAGAACTTACACCTATAGGATCCTCTCGACCTGTAGGGAGAAAAACTCTTTATGAGACCCTCGTAGCTCATAAAATGTAAAAAGCCATAGGAAGCAGAGCTTAACCCTGAAGCCTGAGCCATCGCTGTCCTGCAAGGAGATCAAGATAGAATATCCGCAGAATGCATTCAATGAAAAGGAGACACATCATTAAGAGAAAAACTGTATCTTTTATTCATGAACCAAAAATGGATACAAAGTGCAATCTATGAGGGAAACAAAAAGGAAGATACTCTTATTCATGAGTATGTACAAAAAAGGGGAGAAAAGATACAAGTCCTTAAGCCGGCGGGCGGTGCAATAATTTCACCAGCTCATCGTTCTGTTGCTGAGCCACGGCTTCATGACGCAAGATCTCCAGAAGGCGAGCCTCCGCCTGAGCTTGTTGGGCCTGATATGAAGCAAGCCGGGCTTCAAGCTCTCTCTTAGTGGCCTTGTGAGCCTCAACCCTCTCACGAGTAAACGTAGCGGCTTTATCAAGAGCCACCACCTCCTTGATAGACTCCTGAAGCACCCGCCAAAGTTTATACGCTTTGTTGGCTGTAGCGGTGAGGTTGGCTTGAAGCTCGCCCAACGCTTTGGAGGCTAGCTCCCTCTCCGAGAACTTGCGGCCAAGTCTCTTCTCACATGACGTCATGTTTGCCGCACATCGTGCTATCAGACCTCGCAATTCCGCTTTTGCAGCCACGGCTTCCGAGGAAAGGCGAGAACATTCAAGAGCATACAAACAAGCCTCCACCTTCCTACAGAACTCCACCCAGACCCGCACCACCTCCTCGCTATGATAGGTGGCGAGAAAAGGAAGAGAGCCGTTGGCTTCAGCGGCAAACGCTTCACATGTGGTCGCACTACCAGCACGAAGCTCCTCGACGAAAGAAGATAGGGAGAGAAGGCTCAATTGGGCCAAGCGTTCTGAAGCCCGCAAAGCGTAGGGGCCGGGCGGCATCACAATGCGCGATTCCAAAGCCATGGAGACCGGCAGGGCTGTTCAAGTTTGGCAAATGTTGGTGAAACTCTTAAAACACAGAACAAACGGGACTATAATAAAATGTCACTCACCGACAGTCATGCAAGTAGGAGCTGAAGGTTCCCCTGGCCCTTCAACGACCTCGACCTCATCGTCGGCTTCCAAAACTAGAAGAGACATCAACGTCATTTCGCAAAAATAGTAACAAGGCTATGGTAAAAAAATGGCGAGTGACACTAACCTTGCCCAGAGGAAAGGACAATACGCTGAGGAGGGATCGCCTGCGGAGCTGCCATCTCCAATAAACGCTGAAATGATTGACGAGGAGACAGATCCGCAATCGTGGCTGCCAAACCGCGCAATTCTGTGAAAGATAAAAGATTTCAGACTATGAAGGGGTTACTAAATTAAAACACAGAGGGATACCTTCAACACTCCTCCCATTCTGAGCCGGGGGGATAGCGGCCTCAACGGTCTCCGCCGCGACCTCAGGCTCCAACAAAGGGAGAGTAGTCCCGATTACCTCGCTTCCAGCCTTTGGGCCATCCTCAGCAAGAGTCATCAGGATGGCGGCCTCCAGGAGAACATCCCCCAAAGGGGCAGACACTCCCTGATCGAGAACCGCCACTGGAGGTTCTATCATGAGAGGAGCAGCCTCGTCAACTCTCTCCATATCCGGCAAAGCTTCATTAAGAACTTCGGCGGGCTTCATCTTTAATGGGCCAGTAGGGAGCTCCCCCAACGTCGAAGATTCTGCACGATTCAAATAAAAATAATGATACATACCCACGAGCATAAATAATCGAAAAGACTACAAAAGAAGCACAGCGTACCTATACGCAAAGAAGCCCTCAACGTGGCTTCTTCAAGCCGCTTCTCCTTCTCAAGGAGATAAGCTCGCCGAGGTTCAAGGGTAGACTCATGACCGCCGGTCCATAAAGAAAGTGCATCAGCTGCATCTTCTGAAGCAACCTGCTTCAAAGCCCTTTCCCCCCATTCCTCCAAAGGGCCGATAAATCGCCGCCGAATCCACGAAGGGTCTTCGTAAAAAATTACAGCGGGATAAGACTTCTTCGGAACCTTGGCATTATGGGACGGGTCTTTCGAACGCCGTAAGGCCTCAGCCAGTTGTGCGGCCTCATCATCGGCCGAACTCGGGAAGAGAAGCCCAGTGTCTGACCCTTGCAGGGCCAAGGGTTCGTCTTCAAGGATAGGCTCAGATTCCACCACAGAATCAAGCGGGGTAGTAGCCACTTTCCTCCGTCGTTTAGACCCAGAGCCGGTCGCTGAAGATGACCGTTTCCTCCCCCGCGAAGCCTTAGGGCGACGCTGGCCCACATCGCCTTCGACGCCCTCGTCCCTGTTACTCTCACTCGGTGCCACAACCAAGGACGACGTCGACGCCGCGGGGGGCGGTGCCGCCACCGGCAGAGGTGCTACCACTGGAGCCCGTCTACCTCGCGATCGAGAACCCAAGGGCATACCAGCGGTCGGAGTAAGGTCTACCCCTGACTCCCCCGGAATGAGGGCAGCGCCAATTTCCCTCAAAGGGAAGCGGACTGGAACCCTCGGTCGCAACTCAACTCTCGAGACCTGAGGAGGGGCGTCATGACCAAGAAGAACCCTTCTTTCTTCAGCAATAATTGGGGTGACCCGATGAAGATACCAGCCTGTAAATGCACCCACGCATCGAGGGATGTACTCGGCTTCAGGGACCATGAAATGAGAGCCGGTGTTCAGCCTCATGAAATGATGAGCGGCATCACGAACAGCATCGAGCGAAGGAATTGGAGCGATCATAAAGGCCTCAAAAGGAACGCCCTGGTCGTATCCGAGCTGCCGAGCAAATCGATGAGGATTGTACCGCATAAAAAGGGCTGCACTATCCTGGCGAAACACCAAGTAGCCCGGTCTAATTGAATACAAGTATGTGGCCTCTCGGGGCTTCAGAGAAGGCGCGTTGTCCTTTGACTGGTCCCAAAGTTGCTGAACAGGACCCGAAGGAGAAGACAGAACCCGATCGTTAAAAGCTAACCCGCCGGCGGTGGCGTGAGGGGAAATCAGCACCCGAATAGCCCCAAATTGAGTTGGATCGGCAGCAGAAGCACCTACCAGTCGCATAAGTCGCGGGAAGGTATAGGCGTCGTAAAAAGCGGGCCTTTGATGCATGGCAAAAGACCCCAGCACATGCATTTCGATCCACGACGTGAAGTAATGAAGCGAAAAGTTCACTACGTCCACGCCAGGCGTAGAGGTATTAGCCGCAGTACCCAATCCATTATAAAGGTGCGCCAGGGCCGGGATACCAATGGCCAACCGTGTCCCCTCAGCAATACGATGTGCCGGGTAGATGACCGAGGCTCTCATGAAGCGGCGATGCATGGGGATAACGAACCAACTGAGCCAGACGCTAATAAACCCCACAAAGAACGTCTCCTCGTCCATGCCTGGGACAGCAATGGATTCAAAAGAGATCGGCGATATAATAGGAATGTAATACTGAGGTAGATCTGATTCGTTGGTCGGCAACCTCTTCGGACCAAACCCAAAGGGGTCCCCAATGTTGGCAAACTTTGGGGCTGTCTTCGGTAAGGCGTCCTCACGAATGAAACGAGCAATGAAGCTCTTGAAAGTAACGCCTTGCTCCTCAGACTCGGTGAATAATCGATCAAAAATGCCTAGGGCCCTAATTAAACTAGGGCGCTTGTGTCGAACAGCATTCTCAGCAGATAAGCCGTCAACTGGGGCGGGCTCGGGTTCAAAAACGTACTCGTCAGGGGGCAGCAACTCCTCATACATATTACCCCTTATCGGCAGCCCCGAGATATCATAAAATTCGGCTAAAGAAATCGAAACCTCGCGATCTCCCAGAAGAAAAGTATTAGTGGGAAGATTCCACTGGTTCAAAAACGCTTTGACCCACCAGGCATGCGGGGACTTGTAATGGAATAGCGACGCGTATACGGCCTGATAAAGCCCGACTTTCTGCAATCGCGCCCGATGGGCGGAAAGGATGTAGCGAGCCCAGAGAAGGTAGCCCGTAGGATGCCTGGGAGTGAGCCCTATCTTATAAATCTGCCCCCACGGGTGGGCCTCACCCTGGCAGATGCGCCGTCCCAAGATGTCTATAGCCGGGATCGGATGGTTCGGAATGCCGGTCGTCGAAGGCTCCAGCCTCCCCGTTGGAGTCCAGTTGGGCATTTCCACGGCAAAAGCTGTCCTTGGAGGATCCATCGGTAAAAACGGGAAAGTGGGCTCCGTTGGCACCGCGCAAAGAAAACTCCTGCGACCTTGAATAATCTGACTGTACCAAGGTCCCCATTGAAGAAGGTTGGCGCAGTTCGGGTCATGGGCTCTAATCATTGCCATCGCCTCTTCATCAGACGGTGACTGAGGAAAGGCCGCCTCTGAGCGAGAGAAAGGAAAACGTGGAGCAGAAGCCATCACACCTGAAATCCAATAAAGGGAGGCCGTTAAAAGGAAAGTTAAGCGATATATGTTCATGCACGAACATGAAGACTAATTGGAGAAAGCAACAGCAAAGTTTCCCGGGACCATTGGCTACAAGACACATGGGCCCCACAGAATCCGGATGACGGCTCATTAATAATGAGACCAAACAGTTACAATAAAACAAAGGGAACATCCCCATTTAATAAAGAATGATGACCATGCACGTCCCCCCCAATGGGATCTGTCTCGGGCTCTACAGTGAACCCAACAAAATCAAAGGAATTAAATTCCCACGAAAAGGCATCATTACAAAATCTCCATCGCATTAATGGCAGAAGAACAGCCTCGGGCCAAGAGACCCCAAGGAGCCTCTGGGTGAAGAAACTGAGTTCTTCATAGGAATTAAATTCCTTATTAGGAAAAAGGAAATTAAATTCCCAGAAATAATTTTGATGGAATTAAAGTCCATGGAGTTGAAACGCTGTCATCATCTCCCCGAAGATCACCTAAACCCTAAGAGATTCTACAGTTCGAAGGTTCCCTGTTCTTACGAAAAAACTTGAAGAAAAATGGGTTCTTTACGAAACCCTTAATATGGATTTGAAATCCAAGGAGTTCTTTTGAAGACGAAGGCGCTTTGGCCGTTCGACATTATTACCTGAGGGAGAGGATCCGTCGACAGAGTTAAACTCTGGGAAATGTTCAAGACAGAGAACTAAGCTCTGGAAGCGAGAATTAAATTCTCAAAGAGGAAGTTCTCAGAAAAGAAGATGAGCAAAGTGAAGGCTCCTATGAAGAGACAACGGTATTTATAGAAGACAATAGAAACGCTTCATCTCCCCAGATCCCTAAAGGAATCCAACGGTCGCGAAAGGTGACAGCGTTGCACTCACGTGCTGACACGTGAGAACAACGCTGTGGGGGCATTTGTTTCCTGATTTAAAATCAGGAAAGCTTCTGGGAAAAGCTTCAAAAAGGGGCCACGTGCTTACACGTGACCGACAGTCACGTGTCGACACGTGACATATAAAGCGGCAGAAAAGCACACATTAGTTCCCCGATCAAGACAAGGAAAAGAGCCTCAGAAGAGGTCACGTGCTTCCATGTGACCAAGGTCACGTGTTGCCACGTGACGTGCAAGACAGCAGATCAGTTCTCCCGTTGAACTAAAGAAAGAGAGTTCAAACAAGGGTCACGTGCACACACGTGACCAGGGGCCACGTGGTAGCACGTGACATTGAAGCAGCAATCAGAAGACAGACGCAAGAGAAAGAGGAAGGCTCATTCCAAAAGGGGGTCACGTGTCCGCACGTGACCATGGGTCACGTGGTCACACGTGACCGGCTTTCAAAGCCCATTTTTGACAACAGAATTAAATTCCGAAGGAGAACTAAATCTTTCCAAAGGAAAGTGATTATCTGGGACCAATCAAATTAAAGATTCAGAGATGATTAAATATCATCTACCTATGGAAAATCTCGGGTTTGGAAAGATTTCCCCCTTAAATCTAACCAAAATAACAAAGGAGAATCTCTGGATTTAAAATCCAATGGTGAATAAAATTCACCCAATAATCCAAAGGTCCAAAATGAACAATGGATGCAAATCAAATATCCCATGAAAGATTTACCAAAACTAATTGATTCGGCTGCTTCTCCTATAAATAGGAGCCAAGAGACACAAAAAAGGGATACACAGATACAGAGAGACGTGCGCAGAGAAAGAAAAAAGGAGGAAAGCTTTGATACTTTGAAAAGACTTGGATCTTCTGCAAAAAACCCTAGGTAAGAAAGGGAAGGCCTTTTGAAAGAAGGGGAATTTAATTCTCAACAGAGTTTAACTCTGATACATAAAACAGAAGAGCACATTTCTTCTCTCTTTGATAGAGGATCTGCAAAGTGCACATCTCCCCTTAAGGTTGAGAATTTAATTCTCAATGGGTCGAGATCCTGCCATGTAGATCCAAAACATAGAGAAGGAATGCAGGCATGAGAATTTAATTCTCACAGAACTATAGGAATTTAATTCCTTTAAAATAAAATTAGGGCTTGACCCTGTATCATGGGAATTTAATTCCTTCAAAATAAAAAGAAGCAGGGTTTAACCCTAATTAAGATCATAGTTCTGTTGAAACAGCAGGAATTTAATTCCCTTAATCATAATTCTTTAAAACGGGAAGTTTAGTTCCTTAAAAGCTTTCATTAGGGTTTAACCCTATTCAGTCCTTCACATATATGAGGAATTTAATTCCTACAGAAAATTCAGAGTTCAACTCTATTTCAGAATATAAATCTTCAAAAGGAAGTAGGAATTTAATTCCTTTGAAAATTAAAGCCCGAGGAATTTAATTCCTGAAAAAAGATCAACAGATCCTCTAAAAACGACATACATAGAGGCAGGGTCACGTGCCACCACGTGACCCCCCAAGAGATCTACAGAAAACCCTTTGAGGCTGTCCCTCACGTGATCCACGTGACCCTTAACAAAAGCTCTAACAAACGAGCATATGAATGCCCGTCGCGTGCTGACACGTGACACTCAGAAAGATGCAGTAATCTCAGCAGAACCATTGAAGGGAAGGCACCCTCACGTGTTGCCACGTGACCTCTCTTGCCTTAGTGCTTAACACTAAACTGGAACCCTCGAATCCAATTACTGAAACAACTGTTGGGCCTTAGTGTTCAAACTTTACTTGCAGTGTTCAACACTGACTACCTTAGTGTTTAACACTAATTTGAGGCCTCCGTTGCCAGTGCTTGATACCAATCTGTTTTAGTGTTTAACACTAATTTGAAAGCCTTGTTGCTGGTGTTCAACACCAACTATTCTTTTAGTGTTAAACACTAACTTGTCAACCCTATTCCCAGTGTTCCACACTGATTGCTCTGAAGTGTTTAACACTAGGCTTTGGCCCAATTGGCTAAAGGGATAGAGGCAAATCCTCTCCCTCAATGGACCAACAAAAAGTCAATATTCTAGACCTGACTGGACTTAGCCCAAGCTGGCCATAAGTCCTCAATTTGTGATTAACTGGGCCAATGGGCTCATAACATAATTGATCAGTCTTGACCCAAATTGGGCCAGGGACTATTTAATCCACCCCGGTTCTAGGGTACATCTCTTCACTCCTTTGATACTTGGCATTGTAATCCCTCAATGTCTTCAAAGAGGTGACGGGTCCCGACGACCACTCATGATATGGACTGTGGGGTCCTTAAACCCATGTCTAAATGCAAAATTCCTGGTTACGTGGAACGCGGATAACGTCACTCTTTGACCCCGTGGAAAACGTCCAGAGCGGATCCTGGTCCTCGCAGAGCACGGCAGTGAACCCGTGTGAAGCATCCAGAGCGGAGCCTGGTCCTCGCTTAGCACGGCAACGAACCCGTGTGAAGCATCCAGCGCACATACCGGACTGTGGAGTCCTTAAACCCATGGACTACGACATCCTTAACCTTGACCGAGATGTCTTAAAACTACCAATGGACCGCAATGTCCTTAAACTAACCATGGACCGCAATGTCCTTAAACTAACCACGGACCGCAATGTCCTTAAACTACCCAAGGACCGCAATGTCCTTAAACTACCCATGGACCGCAATGTCCTTAAACTAGAACCATAGAGCCTCCATATGCTCTTTCGTCGGATCTAAACGGTCCTGTTTAAGTTGATCTTAGCCTCAAAGATGGCTAACGCGTCCTTAAACCGTCAAGCAGACTGGACTATGAATCCCCCCTAATTAACTCTGGCTCGAGGGTACATCTCTGAACTCCTCTGACATCCGTCGTTGTAATCCTTCAATGTCGTCAGAGAGGTGACGGGTCCCGACGGCCACACACATACGATGGACCACTATGTCTCTAAAACTGGAACAATGGAGTCCAAACGCTCCTTTGTCGGATCTTAACGATCCCGTTAAGTTGATCTTAGTCTTAAACTAGACTAACGTGTCCTTAACAAATGTTTGAGTTGATCTTAGCGTGGCTAACGTATCCTCAAACCAAACCCCCAAACCTAAATCTGAGATAACTCGGATTTGGACTAGTCCATGCCCTACGGGCGACGACATAACTCGGTCTCCGTAAACGATCCACGGGCAGGAAAACATAAAACAAAAACACATGACACGAAGTGACCATCTGGAGAAGGAGAAAGTTGTTACCGCGATGCGGTAGCGTAATTAACTGCAGGGGCTTGCGCCTGCAGGGAAGAGCGTCCCCACAATCAAAAACCCCTCAAACGAGGGGGAATCTGACGAAGTCTGCTACATCGGACGCATCCGTCTAAACCTCCGATACATGGTGCCATAAATCAACTTGGCATCCTCGGAGAGGCGGACGGATAGCACCTATTGGCATCTGCCCCGAAGCTCAGGCGAGACGCCCCCAGACGTCCCGCGTGTCCGTTCGGAGGGGAACAGGGATTATTTGTTTCCCAAGCGCCGAGGATTATTTGTTTCCTTGGGGTTTGAAACGAGTCGAGGGTTCCCACAGAGGCTCTGGTGGCTCTGCGAGTCGACGCGAATCAGAAGGCTCTCGTCAAGGAGTGTTTGTATCCGTGAGTCGAGGAGTTTGCTAGGGATTATTTGTTTCCCAAGCGCCAAGGATTATTTGTTTCCTTGGGGTTTGAAACGAGTCGAGGGTTCCCATAGAGGCTCTGGTGGCTCTACGAGTCGACGCGAATCAGAAGGCTCTCGTCAAGGAGTGTTTGTATCCGTGAGTCGAGGAGTTTTGCTGAAGTCACTGGCTTCTTCGGTTGAAATGAACCGTTGAGGTTTGGCTTCGTCGTCTGACGGAGTCCGCTGGGAAAGTATGGTTCCTTCTTTGTTTACGCCCTTGGATTGTATACAGGGATCGATGTGATCTTAACTGAAGGGCCAAAGTTTTATCATTTCTTCTTTTTATTTTATTTTATTTCCGCGATGCTCTATCATTTCAGCTTTTATATCGCGAAGGTCGCAACTGCCCAATCATTTCGGCTATTTTTCGCGGTGCCCAATCATTTCGGCTATTTATTTTATTTTTACTCGCTGCTTTTTATTGCGAGCTGCCCTATCATTTCGGCTATCTTGCATGCATACATTTTTACTTGCTGCTTTTTATTGCAAGTTGCCCTATCATTTCGGCCATTTCGTATGCATGTGCGGCCTATCGGCTTTTCGCCGTAAACCTGAAATTAGACACTGATTTCGGCATCAGCACCGCTACAACTGGGATATCGCCAGGAGCGAATCATCATTTGCCTCTGTCATTGTCGAACAAAGGAGGCTTAGCGACCAGGGTTAGGGTCCTGTCGGCTAAGGCTTTTGACCTTATGAGCCGTAAGGGTCTCACAAAGCTATTTCTCCCTACAAGTCGTGAGGATCTTATAGGTGTATTTTCTCCTTAGGAATCATGAGGGTTCCTAAGTGTATTGTTCCGCTGTAATTCGTAAGGATCCTACAGGAGGGTTTTCTCCTTGTAAGTCGAGAGGATTTACAAGGGTTGTTTGCCATGCAAACATACCCCTAGTCTCGGATGGGACTTAGTTAGGGAAATGTTTATTCGCGCCCGTGGATTGTATACAAGGGTCAGTATTGAGCCACTTGTAGGGCAGTATCGGAAGTTGTGGGGGTTGCTTAAGCACAGGTTTAGGTCTCTGTGACTTAAGACTTTCAACTCTTATGATCCGTGAGGGTCGCATAAGAGAGTTCTTCTTACGAGTCGTGAGGATCTTGCAAGTGTATTTTCTCCTTAGGAATCGTGGGGATACCTAAGTGTGTTGTTCCCTTGTGAGTCATAAGGATCTCACGCAGGTGGTTTCTCCTTACAAGGTCGAGAGGACCCTATAAGTGTCTTTTAACGAGGTTGCGCCCTTTCGGGTTTTCACAAACACTCGCCGGTAGTCCTGCTGTTTTTACTCACGGAGCCCTTTCAGGTTTTCATCCGTGCCCATTTTGCTTATGGACATACCCTTTTTTTTATTATTCTTTTTATTTTTATATATTTTTTAACGAGGCCGCGCCCTTTCGGGTTTTCACGAACACTCGCCGGTAGCCCTGCTGTTTTTACTCACGGAGCCCTTTCGGGTTTTCATCCGTACCCCTTTTGCTTATGGACATACCGTTTTTTTTTGTTTTATTTTTATATGTTTTTTTTATATCTTGTCAGCCTAAAGATATTGCTGTAGTAGTTTAAAGACGTTTCGGTCTGCTATTAGTTTAAGGGCATTTCGGCCCGTCGTTGAGAAGGTCGGCTACTTTTATAAAGCTTGAGCTTAGGAAGACAGCGAGCGGACATAGTCGTCGTCATCTATCATTGACCTAGGCTGTGGCATATTAAGCGTAGTATTTCTTTAGGAAGCGACCGTTTATCGGCCTGAAAGGCCTTTCACCGTGCATGTCCATGAGTAGATAGGCCCCATCCTGGTAAACTTTATCTATGATGTACGGGCCTTCATAGTTTGGCTCGAATTTTCCCCGCTTGGCGCGATTGGGGATCATAGGCCTTTTGACCACTAGCACGAGTTCGCCTTGGCGGAATGTCCTCGGTCGGGTCAATCTTTCGTATGAGCGCGTCATATTTGCTTTATAAGCTTCTAGATTTTGCTGCGCTATGAGCCGGGTTTCATCAAGGGCGTCAAGCTCCTCAAGCCGAAGGTGAGCATTTTCTTCGTCCGTCAGCTCGTAGTGGACTGCCACTCGTAGAGAGGGTAACTCTATCTCGAGGGGGAGTACTGCTTCTGTACCGAACACCAACGCGTACGGCGTTGTGTTCGTGGCCGTCTTGAATGTAGTTCGATATGCCCAAAGAGCTTCTTGCAGTCTTTCGTGCCAATCTTTCTTATTTCAGGACACCGTTTTCTTTATGATTTTTATCAATGTCTTGTTGAAGGCTTCAGCTAGTCCATTGGCTCGCGGGTTATAAACCGAGGAATATCTCCAGTCTATATTATGCTGTTGCGCAAAACGACTGATCTTGTGGCTTCTGTAAGCTGGCCCGTTATCGGAGATGATCCGTCGCGGAGTTCCAAATCGATATATGACATGCGTCTTGAAGAAGTGGAGGATATTTTCCGTCTTCACCTCTCTTAACGGTACTGCTTCTGCCCATTTAGATAAGTAGTCAGTCGTCGCCAAGATGAAACGATGTCCCCTAGAAGATGCTGGTTGATAGGGCCAACTATGTCAGTCCCCCACATTTCGAATGGCCAGCTAGCCACCGTTGGATGTAGTGGATTTGGGTGCTGGTGGATGAAGTCCCCATGAATTTGGCATGAATGGCATTGCTTTGCATATTCGATGCAGTCCTGAATCATCGTGGGCCAGTAGTAGCCCATCCGTTTTATCTTCAACTTCATCTTAGGGCCTGCTTGATAAGAACCGAAGAGTCCGTCGTGAACTTCTTGGACGACTCTTTTCGCTTCGTCAGGTCCTAAGCATCTCAGCCACAAAGAATCAAATGACCTCTTGTACAGAGTATCGTTGACGAAGGCGAAAGACAGGGCTCGTTTCACGAGCTGATGTCTTGTGGACGCTTCTTCAGGCATTCGGTGGGACTTGAAGTAATCTATGAAGATTTCTCTCCAATCCTTGGTATTTTCCCAATCTTTTACTTGCAGGGTTGTCTGCTCGTTCGCTCCTTTTTCTGCGGATGATTCCAGAGATATTTCTGCTGGGGCAAGCACTTGACGGCTTTGTACTACGATCCTAACGTCATCGAGGTTCTCGTCAGCCAATTCTTTAGCAAATTTGGCCAGTGCGTCCGCTTTGCTGTTTTCCGCGCGCGGTATGCTCTCCAAAGTATAGGAGGGAATTTGGGTTAGCAGTTGTTGCACTTTTTCACCGTATTTTACCAATTCCGGTTTGCATGTTTGGTAATCGCCGTTCACTTGACTGACGACTAGCTGGGAGTCCCCATATATGAGGAGGCTTTCAATTCCCATGTCAATGGCGATCTCGAGGCCTGCTATCAAAGCTTCATATTCAGCTTCATTATTCGTTCTCGGCTCTGTTAAGGAGAAGGCGAAGCGCATTATTCCTCCTTGTGGGGTCACGAAGATAAGGCCTACTCCCGATTTGATCATTGACGTACTTTGTTTGTGCTTTTTCATGGAAGATGCTCCATCGAAATAAAGCTCCCAATGGGTATCACCACCGTCGATTGCGTCAAACGCATGCTTGTCTGGCAAATCGCAATTCAGGGGAGAATCGGCAGGTATCGGGTGCTCAGCAAGGAAGTCGGCTATGGCCTGACCCTTCACTGCCTTGAGGGGTCGATACGTTATCGAGAACTCCATTAAGAGTAGGGCCCATTTAGCGAGTCGTCCCGTCAATATGGCCTTTGACATTAGATATTTGAGAGGGTCCACCTTTGAAATGAGATGGACTTCATGCGCTAATGCGTAATGTCTAAGCTTTGTTATTGCGAAGATCAACGCCAGGCAGTGTTTTTCAATGGGGGAGTAATTGCTTTCTGCCCCCAGCAGAACCCGACTTAAGTAGTAGAGTGCTCTTTCTTTCCCCTGGTCATTCTCTTGTGCCCATAATGCGCCTAAAGAACCTTCAAGGGCGGCCGTGTAAAGAATGAGAGGCTTTCCCTTAACTGGAGTAGCCAACACTGGAGGGTTTTGCAGATACTGCTTGATCTCGTCCAGTGCGCCTTGGCATTTGTGATCCCAAACGAATGGGGTTCCCTTCTTCATCAGGTGACTGTAAGGACGACACTTTCCTGAAAGATTAGCGATAAACCGCCGAATGTATGCGAGCTTTCCTTGTAGAGATCGCAGCTGTTTAAGAGTTCTCGGCGGAGGCATTTCCATGATCGCCTTGATTTTAGACGGATCTATCTCAATACCTCGGTGTCGGACGATGAATCCCAGGAATTTGCCCGAGGAAACCCCGAATGCATATTTAAGAGGATTCATCTTCAAATTGTATTGCCGAAGGCGTTGAAATACGGTCTTCAAATGCTCGAGATGTTCTTCGTATGATTTGCTTTTAACCACGAGATCGTTGATATAGCATTCGACGATTTCGTGTATAAGGTCATCGAAGATCTTTGTCATGGCCCTTTGATAAGTGGCACCGGCATTCTTTAAACCGAAGGGCATCACTTTATAACAGAATATACCTAGAGGGGTCCTGAAGGCGGTGTGTTTCTGGTCTTCGGGATGCATCTTTATCTGATTATATCCTGATGAGCCATCCATGAAGGAGAAAACCTCATGAGTGGATGTATTGTCTATCATCAGTTCGGTGACTGGCACTGGGAAATCATCCTTCGGGCAAGCTTTATTAAGATCCCGGAAGTCTACGCATATGCGCATTGTCCCATTTTTCTTCATCACTGGGACGATGTTGGCGATCCATTCAGGGTATTGAACTTCCTGGATGAAGCCAGAGTCGATTAACTTTTTGACCTCGGTATTGATGCTCATCTCAAGCTCGAGTCGCATTCTTCTCGGCGCCTGTTTGACTGGCTTGATGTTCAGGGATATTGCTAGTCTATGTACAGCAACTTCTGGATCTAGTCCCGGCATCTCGGAATAGTTCCATGCGAAGCAATCTTTATGCTGCACAAGGACGTCCTTTAACGCAGCCGCCCTCTCTTCAGACAGCAGCTCGCTGACGAATGTCGGTCGCGGATCGTTTACCGTCCCCAACTCGATTTTCTTGAGGTTATCTGCAGTGGTATGTATTCCATCCTCCAGTTCTTTCGGAGCTGGGGGAAATTCTGAGATTACCTCATCATTGCTGTTTTCGAGGCACCAAGGAAGGCTGTCCATGTTCTCGGGTTCTCCTTTTAGTATTGTTATCATGTGACAGGTACGAATTCGCTTCCAGTCCCAATGTGGAACTGGTTTTTCTTTCGTGGCCTTGGGTTCGTGCTTTTGTGGTGGTGCTACCCTCCAGTTGTCGGACAGAGCGAATTTACGAAGCTGGTATTGATCTTCGACCCAATTCTTGAAGGTGAAGCAATCTTCAAGAGAATGACCTATCACTCGATGGTAAGAGCAATAGTCCGGGTGTGAGGCTTCGCCCGCTTGTTCGGGGTGTTTAGACTCCGGCAATGTAAGCATTTGATGCTTTAGGGCAAGATCGAGTATCTTCTTCGTCTTTTCCCGAGGAAACGAGTATGCTCGACCCATTTTCTTTATGAGGGATAGATCAATAACGCTCGATTCCCGTTTGCGTGGCTTCTTACCCCTGCTTTGTTGCTGTTGAGCGCCTCTTTGGCCTTTCGACTTGTTCCTGCCTCCGCGTCGAGCCCTTTTTGTATCAGGTTGACATGGGGCAGCATCTTCGTCTTTTACTGCCTGTTGAAGGAGGCGCTGCGTTTTGGCTTTCTCATAGATTACCATTTCACGATTGTGATCATCTCGGACTTTTTGACCCGCTTCCCTTATGAGTTTGCCCATTTGTTCCTCGAACGACGGACTGAGCTCCTTTGCATCTGGAACTTTCACTGGCTTAGGATTAACGTCCTCCCATTGAGCATCCGCTTCTTCGTCAAGGTCATACACGACGTAACAGCCAGGTAGTAATTCTCGCTTCTTTGACCGGATGTATCCAAGCCCTTTTGTTTCCATTCTCCCGTTAGGCAGCCTGCGTTGAGTCCCGGGAACATTCCATACCCTGTCATAGAATTTGGCTTTTCGAACGGTCTGCTTGAAGGATATCCCCTGGCGTTTCAGCAGCTTTTTCAAACCTTCCGTATAATATCTGGGGAGACGGATAGGCTGAAGCCTGTCGAGCGTAGAATCCGCGCCATGCCAGATTTCTTTTTCTACCTTGGTTTCTTCGGAACGGTAGAATAGGATTGCCCTCTCGCCTTTTCGTCCGGGAGGGATATAAAATGTCTGCAATTCTTCCACGCTGTCGGTGTCGAGTGCATCCAGTTCTTTATAATGTTCAAGCGGCACCATGGCTATCTGCAGACTTCGCTCTTCATCAGCAGAAGCTCGTATTGAAAGCCGAGCAGGGAATACAGCATGGACTTCGTCCTCTGAATCACTACCAAAGATCAGTGAAGGGGCGGATGGTCTCGGCTCGGTGTATTGGGGCGGACCTGAATAAACTATATCCTCCTCCTCCTCGGTATCGCTGCCGAAGACAGGGATGGTTGCGTTAGTTTTGTTCTCCGGCTTATGACACTTCTCCGTGTCTTCGAAATCCGGTAAGAAGTATTTGGCGTCTTCGTATTTGCGGACCTCGTTCACAGAGAATGGGTTCAGTTCTCCCGTCACGGTATACTCGAAACCATCCTTAAAATACTTCATACACTGATGTTGTGTTGAAGGGATGATGTTGTACTCATGTAACCATGGTCGGCCGAGCAGAGCATTGTAACATGTCTTGGCGTCTATGACATGGAATTTAATATCTGTGACGAGCAACCTGAAGCGTAACGTCAATATCACAGATCCAAGAGTCTTTGACGATTGGGAGTCGAACCCGGAGATGGTGATCTTGTCCCGCGCAAGGTGCTGGACGCTCATGCAGATTTCCTTCAACACCCGCACATTGAGGAGATTAACAGACGACCCATTATCGATTAGGATTTTGCCTATCTTTATATCATGGCAGTATCCTGAGACATAGAGAGGGCGATTGTGTTCGCGCGTCCCAAGGAGAAGGTCTTCATCGCCAAAAGCAACGTCGGCCGTGTGCACCTCTTCCAACTCATCCTTCATCTTTTCTTCGGACAGGAAGGCTTGGAACTGGTCCAGATCTTGTAGCGCTTTAATCAAAGAATCCCTCGCCTCTTTTGATAGTAACAGGGCATCAAGAACGCTGAGTTGTGAGGGCGGCTTCCTCAGATGCGCCAAGACATTGTAATCCACCTTATTTCTTTTCGGCGGATTCTTGGCGGTTAGCTCTTCCGCAACTTGGTCATCTAGAGTAATATCTTCAGAAACCTTTTCTTTCCCTTTATCTTTCTTGTTTAAGGGTCCGAGATTCTTTTCAGGTAACGTCCGATTGCGTAGCTGGATATTTTCGCAAACCTTTGGCTCTTCTTCTTTTCCCGAAGTTGACTCTTTAAAGAGAGGGGCGAGTTCCAGCTCTTCATCAGAATCACTCCCGAATGTAGGCACTTGTGACCCGGTAGTGTTAACCATGTGACAATCGCCGGTAGTTCTTTTAAGCTCTGTGATCGTTCCGTTCTGCTCTCGGTGAGTCTTGCGCTTTTCCCGCTTAAACTGTTGTCGATGAGCGACGTATCCTTGCCACCATTTATCGAAAGCTTTGCATTCTTGAGTGGGGTGCGAAACCTTCTGATGATATAAGCAATAGGAGGGGTGCATTTCTATTTCACTAGTAATTTTTTCTTCAGAGGATGGTAGCTTCATGCCCATTGATGTGGCCTTAGCAAACCTTTTTTTTTATCTTGAATTGGCTTTTGTCGGTAGCGAAGGTGTTTTGCTCCAGGGGGATCGCCTCAGCTCTTTCATCAAGTCGCTGGCGCTTAGCCCTTTCAAATATAGCCATCTCGCGTTCTCGATCAGCTTTACTTTTCAGTCGAGCTTCATTAAGGAACGCGTCAATCATTTCGACTGATAGCTCCGGAATTTTTGATTCAGTACCTGCCCCCAGCGTTTTAGTGCCAGGAGTCTCCTTATCGTTCGCGATCGAATGGGAGATCATATGACAGCTCGCCACATATTCCTCGGGTTCATCCGATGAACTTTTTCCCTCATCTTCTTCTTGAAAGACGTGATTGAGGAACTCTTGAAGCGTAATGGGAGTCCGTGCCTTTTGGTTATATTCATCCAACGCGTCAATTTGCTTTTGTAAGTCCGTGCGCTTGTCGCCAGGCTTCACGGGCTTCTTAGATTTCTTCTTCTTCTTTTTCGAAGATTTTGACGGCTGGCTGCAAGTGCTTGAGCCATCACCATCGGTCTTTGGAGTTGTACGCAGTTTCAACTTCCCTTCAATGACCTGCGGTTCCAACGGGTTCTTCCACTTGATCGCTGGACATGTTTGAAGATCGTTTAGCATCCTCTTCGTCTTGGCTGATAGTACAACCTCCCAAGGAGCTTCTTCAATGACGGAGCATGTTGCCCCCGGCGTATTCGTCCCTTTAGAGGTGTGGGGCTGCGGGGGATTCACTTTCCATTTGTCAGATAACGCGAACTTGCCCTGTCGGTACTGGTTTTCAATCCAATTCTTGAAAACGTAGCAATCTTCGATCGGATGGCCTAGTACTCGATGATAAGGACAGTAGTTGGGCTCGTTGACGTCACTTGGCTGCAACGGACGTTTTGGATCCGGCAGATTTATGAGTCTGTTGCGCAGCGCCAGCTCGAATAACCTCTTCGTTTTATCGCGGGGAAAGGAATAAGGACGTCCCATCCTATCCTCAAGGGGTACGTACGGGCGCATATTATTTTGACGAGCCACTGGCTTCGAGTCGTTTGGTTGTTGTTGAGCATTAGCGACGACGATCGCTTTTCCCTTCCCTTTGTCATTTCGGGAGTCCGGCCTTGGAAGAGGAGGTTTATGGCCCATTTGATCCATTTGCGCTAGTTTGTCAATCAACGCCTGGAAGGTAGTTGGCTTGAAAAACATCATAAATTGTGAGATGGTTGCCTGTGGATCGAGGGTTCCCACAAACATACCAACTGCGGGAGCTTCTTCAATGCGCTGCTCACACTTTGACCATAAATTCCGCCATCGTATAGCGTACTGAACCCACGTCTTGTCGGGTTTTACCCTGGCGTTAATCAGTGCCGTCATCGGGGTACGCTCACTGGCACTTGCAAAACGCTGAGTGAACAACAGCTCCATCTCCACGAAGGTTTTAATAGAGTCATTTGGGAGTTCAGAATACCACTCGAACGCCGTATCTGATAAGCTTCCAACAAACTGGCGAAGCAACAGCTTATCGTCACCTCCGGTGTTGCCGCAGAGCGCCCTGAACTGGGCAACATGCTGATGAGGATTGCCCGTCCCCTTGTAGACATGGAACTTAGGAATTGTATAACCTGGCGGGTACTTAATCTGATCGTACCAACCCGGATATGGCCGCCCTGTCTTTACGGCCTGACCGGCTGCTTCAGTCGCCTGATGCACCCGTATTTGCTGGGCGATGTATTCATCCAAATCAGCTTTTGATATGGTATCCTCTTTAGCTGTGGATAGAGCCGGTGGAGGATTCGATGTCTCTCCCCTATCGTCTTCAAGAATGATCGGGGGATCTTCAGCAGGTGGATCTTGTTGAATCATCATACCCACCATATCCTGGAACAGGAGGGCCATTTTCTTTATGTTGGTTGCCTGCTCCGCAGCTTCTTTATCTTTCTTCTCTAGCACGCGCCGAAGGAATTCGGCGTCCGTTTCTTGTTCTTGACGTTCTTCTGAGGATGTTTCCGGGGTTTCTTTCGGCCCTGTAAGTGCGGCCATAGCGTTCATCATCTCCTGGAGCTTCTGTTGCTGCTCCTGAGCCTTGGTCACTGACCGTGTAAGCGGTCTATGACCCGTGGATGTACGGCTGTCTTCTTTTCCCAATGCCATGTAAACCGTATGAACTGTTATGCCCCCTGACTTGGGGCGTTTAGGTTCACCATTTTTAACTTTTGCCGCTGACGCGGGGGTTTTCTCTGGCCTCCTTCTTTTATGGGCCGTTGAGGTTGAAGGAACCATTGAAGGGGGCACCCTAGCAGCTGCTGTCCCCTGCTGTTTAATGGGACAATCCTTGTCTTTATCCACCTTCGCCTTTTCTGGCGACGAGAGTGACCTGGGTCAATCACAGAGTCTTGAACCCTTCGCCAAACTTTATAAATTCTTGAAGACAGCCGTTGAGGGGGCTGTTCTCGCTTTGTTTCTGGAACTCTCTCCGCAGGTGGAGGAGATCTCTTCAATGTAGCAATTGGAGAGTTCTTCCGTACCCTCCTCAGTAGTTCAAAGCTGTTCCCAGTTGGAACAGCAGCGTTGACTTCCACCGCTGGAGCCGGTGGAGTTATCCCTGAGGGAGAGTTGCCCCCTGCCTTCCTCACTCGTCGCCAATGGCGACGTCGAGCACGATGAGCCGTTGGGACTGGCTCAGAGATAGAGATAGCTTCTTTTTGCCCCCTGTCTGAATGAGGCACCGCCGGTGTTAACCTTTTAAAAACTGAGGTCGTTCCTTGCGGGGTAATATCCAATCTGTCAAAGACAGATCTTCGTGTAGGGGCAGGAACAGGAATCGTCAGCCTTAAAAAGACTGACTCTTTGACGGGAGAAGCCGCCTCAACGTCTTCCGGAGCAGCGGCCGTTGCCCTCCTTGGGACAGCCATTTTAGAGTTCCTGGGCTTCTTAGTGGGCCTTTCAGAGTTTTGATCCAGCCTCGCAAAGACAGAGGCTGTTGGCTTGGTGGTGGGCGACCCGTTGACAGGGGTCGTGGTAGCAGTGAGCCGGTCGAACACCGACTTCTTGTTCACTTCCGGTGCAGGTATCGGCATAGAGAAGCTTGTAGGTGGGATCATGGTCCCGAAGAATAAGCCAGTGGTGGCTTGGGTCACCTGGTCTACTGGCAGAGTGAGGAAGGAAGCCGCTTGGGGCCCATATGCTACACCTCCGGAGGAGGTGGAGCGTCCGTTGCAGTGGCACTTCGAGCAGTTGGTGCAGTTGAAGGCCATTGAATCTTGAGTTCTGCGCCAGGCAAAAGACCAAATCTTAGTAACTCGAAAATCCAAAGGCAACCATTTAACAAACCGCGATTGGTTCGTGAAGACGACACACGAAGTGTGGAGTGGAAAGAGGAAAAGGTCCCACCGGGCGTGCCAGAATCTATTCCCCTCCGAATGGCAGCGCGGACTTTGCGTCTAGCCTGAGATTCGGGGCAGATGCTATGTGGTTTTATCCGTCTACCTCTCCGAAGATGTCGGGTTTACTTGTGGCACCGTGTATCGGAGGTTTAGACGGATGCGGCCGATGTAGCAGACTTCGTCAGATTCCCCCTCAGGGTGAAGGGTTTTTGATTGTGGGGACGCTCTTCCCTGCAGGCGCAAGCCCCTGCAGTTAATTACGCTACCGCATCGCGGTAACAACTTTCTCCTTCTCCAGAATTTCACTTCGTGTCGTGTGTGTTTGTTTTGTTTGTGGTTGCCCGTGGATTGTATACGGAGACTGAGTAATGCCGTCGCCCGTAGGACGTGGATTAGTCCAAATCCGTATTTACTTAGATTTGGGTTTGGTGTTTTTAGTTTAAGGATGCATTAGTCGCGTTGCGTCTAAGATCAACTTAAACGTTCGTCAAGGATACGTTAGTCCTGTTTTGGACTAAGATCAACTTGACTTGATGATCGATTTAATATCTGGCCGTCGGGACTCGTCACCTCTCTGACGTCGTTGAAGGATTACAACGACCGGTGTCAGAGGAGTTCAGAGATGTACCCTTGAACCAAAGTTGATTTGGGGTTTTACCATTCATTTAAATGTCTAAAGATGCGTTAGCCGTATCTGGGGCTAAGATCAACTTAAACGGGACCGTTTAGATCCGGCAAAAGAGCATTTGGAAGCTCTGTTGTTCCAGTTTAAGGACGTAGTGGTCCATTTTCCAGTTTAGGGACGTGGTGGTCCTGTTAGTTATATGTATGCCCTAGAGGCCATTACTGTACATTGGATGTATATTGTAGTGGATGCTGGGACATATATAGGGAGGACTTTCTTGCTCGACATGATAGTATGCTATCTGGTTACTCTTTACCTTAACGTGTACACTGATTGTCTCTCTGTTACATGTTGGTAAAGCCCTTAGGATGTGTACTTGACTACCTGGACTATGATGCAGATCATACTAGTGGGGACATGGTAGTCCATAAGTACATCCTTCAAAGTCCCTAGTCGTGGGTGTATCGAGACGGGGCATCGATATACCAGAGTAGACTAGCGTATACCTTCTCGACCCATACAGATGGGCGATGGATGATCCCATATCCATCGGTGTTTGACATCAGAGATGATATACGGGTGCTCAGTAAAGACTGGGTACACTGGACGGACTCGCCGAGAACTCCCAGATGGTATTATACCTCACGTCAGATGGCAGTTCTCTGGTGACACTGGTACAGAGTAGTCTGTTGACCCGAGATCGTCATAGAGTCTTGTGTGGTTCCCACTGTGCTTTGATTTCCATCTTACCACGTCCAAGAGGGCCTGCAAAACGGTGGTTTTTGGGTACAGTCCCGAGTCACATGGAGGCAATGAGCGATAGGAGGGGATTCGTCTCTCCCGGTATAGGGAGTTGATGTTGCGCTGTGTTCGATTGGCTATAACAGGAAATCCCTGGCCAGGGTTACTGAGATATACTGGTAAGTGTTACCAGTAGTTTCTCGAAGTGTTATAGACCTCATATCGACACGACTTATCGAGCTATTGGGGTCTGACGTTTACCACCCCTAGGCGAGATATGCGACATATCAGACGATCAGACCGGACTGTACGGTAGTGTTACTGGTCGGATTCACTGGAGTGTGAGCGGGCTTGCTCGTCGATCTTCAGATCGCTCAATACCCGGGTGGCCGTTACGTTTAGCAGACCGCTTGCGGCTTGTGGGTGTTTGATATGATCATCACCTGCTGCCGGCGTATTGACGAGTCTTTAGAGTCCTACACAGAGTTTTCCTGGCTCAAGCAAAACGAAATAGGAGCGCATATGAGATATGTGCGGGACCGAGAATAATACCAGTATGTGATACTGTATTCGATTCTCGCGATGTGACATTGATCGGTTATATGCGATATAGCCGAGTTATCGGATCAAGTGTTGATTCGATAAGTTGTTACTGATGATACCAGTCGGTTATGTGCGTCATGACCGGATCATTGAATCAAGTGTTGATTTAATGATTTAATGCATAATTATATATTTGATATATTACTCTGCATTAACTAGTATTGGTTTACTTTAAATGGATTTTCTCGCTCGGATGTGCGCATTGCATATGCGATATGATTTTGTGCACTTGTTTGTATCATATTTGATGATGCATGCAAATTAGGGTTTGTGTAAAGAATTGAACCTTGGTTAAAGAAATGGTTAGGGTTTTTATTTGATTATTCATTTATTCATTTGTTTTTATTTTTGGAAAATAAATTGCATAAAATAGAATGGTGGCTTCTTTTGTTTTCTTTCATGAAGCTTCATGAACTTTTGACTTAGTCACCATTTTGTCTCATGCTTAACCCTAACCAATTCTATTAACTCAAGTTAATTCTCTACACCTAACCATGGTGAGAATTATGATAAGAATGGATTTTTATTTATTCTTTAATTCATATCATAATACTTATCATATTCTACTTCATCTTCTTCTTCACTTCAACAAGTGAAGAAAGCAAGGTCCATCAATGGTGATTGATGGAAATGAGTGAGAAATCCAAATCTAAAGTCTACCCACTTCCTATTTCTTCATCCTCTACCTCTTGCCAAGTAGTAGAGTGTGTTTACTTCACAAGTTTCTTGACTTGGTGAAGTCGGAGCTTGATTTAGCGATGCCTCGACGTAGATCATCTTCGGCACGTCGTCGATGACCTAGCCCGCTTCTTCTCCGATGAAGCCGACGCAAGAGCCCGGATTTCGGATTTGTACAGCGGAGATGACCTCTTCATGGAGCTATGGAGGTGGACAAACGGATCTACAAAGGTTGTATATCCGTATCCCTTAGTTAAGTGTTAACTAGTTTGCTTTTTCGCCTAAATATCTAGCAAACGATCTTGTTAGGGTTTGTAGGCACCGTTAAAATTTGAAATTGGCATGATCGATGCCTTGTGAGACCTCACTAGGGTGCCTAGGAACCTTTCACTGATATCAGAGCCTAGCTAGAGCCTTAGGCGAAGTTTAGACGGAATTTGAAACCCGAACGAATCCGAAAACCAACTCAAAAATGCTCTCTGTCCTTTTTTCAAAACTGTGCATTTTTCCACATTAAAAATATTCAGAAAATCAAGCAGGGTTTTATATGAATTACTGTGAAATACGGGGGTCTAATTCAAATAATCCACCGCGGAACCGCGGCACGAGCTATGCATGCGCGGCGGTTCCGCGGCAGTTTGGTCTCCTCCTGCGTTGACTTTTGCACAGTAATCCCTATTTAACAGTTCTTAGTTCTCTGGGTATTTTTAAGTTTTATTCAAGAGTTGAATAATCTGGGTTGTTTTGGAGCTTCGTTAATTCGATCGGGTTTATCAAATTTTGTCTATTTGCCTTTCCGGATAAATTTTAGAATATGTTAAAAAGTTCGACCGGATATAAATACCCAAATTTTCCCCTGTCGGGAAATTTCCAAGTGTTGGATTTTTCGGTAGTTTAACGACGTTCTAAGTAGTGCAAGTAACGCGATGGACCCTCTAGAAGACAACAAACCTTAACTCGATTATGTGACCGTCTTGAACTGCCCTTTGAACCTTCGGGTTTGGGGCAGTACGGCGTGCCACATGTGAGGCGTTGGCTTGACCCTTCTACGGCTGGACCGTTGGTACTGAGGCACGAACTGAATGTTGTTAGACTTATTTCATGTGTTGATCTGTATCGGGAAGAGTTGGGTGTTCGATTGTTCGATCGGAAAGTTTGACATTTTCTATTTATCCGGAATGGGATACAATAATTGGAATTCACAATTAGTTATGTGATAACTGAATGAATGTTATAAACATAGCAGTTTAGTCTCACTTGATCGGTTGCCACGGAATTTTGATGTGATCAAAAGTCCGTCGCAATCACGTAGCGTACGCGGATACTCGCCGGATAAACTTAATAGACAGTCTCACCCCATAGCCCCGACCAAGTGACTGTAGGAGAACCCCGTCGCCGAAAGCATCCGTACGGGTGCTCGCGGCAGCGGTGTTCCGCCTTGGTGCACTTCGTCGACGGTATCGGGGGTGCGAGCGCCTACTAAAGTTTGCGACGAGCATTCGATCAGGATGTCGGCAATCTTGTTGAATTGCCCGACTTGATATTGAAAAGAGTTTTCGATAATGAGACTAAAGTGCGGGGTTTATAATTGTTAGGCATGCGATGTCTAAGGAATTCATTTGGTCAGGCATGCGATGTCTGAGGTGGTTGCGGATTCCAACTGTTGTAGTTTTACACTTTCTTTTCTGTGACCGTAAGTGTAATATGTGATATCGCCGTTTTCGTTGCTATATGTCAACGACAATTGGGATGCGCATATTTACTTACGTTGATGACATGTGATGTTATGTGTTGCTGGATATGTTATATTGGATCGTCGTGTTCGAATAGCCGGGGGTTTTTATGTGAGATGAGTGTTTTTCATTTTCATTCATGTAAAAACTTGTATGTAATATTCTTTTATTTGGGGCACTTCCAGGTAGCGGAAGTTGTCACCCTTTGTATATTATTTACTTTTCCGCACTAGGATAGACCCAAGGAGGAGGGCACAAGTAACCGGGTTCTGGAGTCCAGTGGGAGACCAACTCGAGGAGTCGAGTCCGGGTCTGCTAACTCCAGAATTGGTAGGGTTGCTTGCCGCTCTCGTAGGGGTCTAGGGGTGTGGGTTTGGCTATTCATCACAACCGTGGAATCCGTGTTTTATACTGGCTCGTATTGAAAACACGGACGTCCTAGTATATCCAATATTTCATATGATTCTTCTGCTGCGTGATCATGTGATGTTCTGTGATAGATACAGTATATAGTATATATGATATATTATATAGCCGTTACTTATGTTTTACACCCGCGCTAGCCCTGCCCCGCTCTGCCGTTAGTTATCTAACCTAACGGTGCACGAGGGGACATCGAGGCGAATGCGGATGGCATAAGTGTACGTCGTATTTATCTGTGATGTTTAGGTACTTAAATGATGGGACTTCATTAATATGATTAATGAAATAAAAGAAACCTAAGATGTTGTAGAATCGAATTTCAAAATAAAACAGGTAGCTACAGTTCTTGCTTTGCACAGAGGTATATGTGATATATCCTGCACCTTATTCGATAAGGAAAGGACCGAGATCCCTTCACCGGGAGTGACTCCTTTAGCAATAATTGGCAGATGCTACACCCTCGGTTTGTCTTTTGATTGCTTTTAAGTGTTTTTGCTTTGCACAGTGATATATATGATATATCCCGCACCTCATTCGACGAGGAAAGGACCGACGATCCCTTCACCGGGAGTGACTCCTTTAGCAAAACTAGAAAAGCCTCAAAAACACTCCATTTCAAAATCATTTGATTCTACAACGATATCAAGTTCATTACGCAATAGGTTTTCATAAAAACCTGTCGTAGCCCTCCGTCATTTCAGATAAGTGCTGTTTAGTATTCGTGCTGCGTTTGTTGGCCTCCGTCAAGGCGCAGTGTGCGGTAGCTAACCAGTATTTATCTGCTTATGCATATGATGCAGATTGAGTTAGGGTAGTCGTGCGACCTTGTTGGCCTCCGTCAAGGGTCGTGCGGGTGGGTTTGATTCGATCAAGAAATGGCGGGTTGAACTTGACTAGTAGCCTATGGTTTGTTGGCCTCTGTCAAGGTCATAGGGTGCTAGGGGCAAAATATTATCGGGAGTTTCAAGTGTTGAAATTTGCAATGAGATTGCATACCTTCTATGAGATAGTTGGATCCCGATACCCGCTGCGAGTAATTGTTACTCCTGGGAGAGTTTTATACATTACAATTAGCCGATCAAGTAGGTGTCTAGAAAGGTGTCAACGGGGTTACGCCTCTGGGAAAACGAGGTTTACATTAATTAGGTTCGTGCGAAAGCACGGGGGACCTCCCTCAAAGTACCGACACTGGCCTGGCTGAAAGATTGGCGAACTTGTAGTGTGTAATTAATCCCGGCTAGTCTTTCCTTTTAGGGTTTGAAGGAAGATTTGATAAAAAGCAGTGGGAGCCATCCTGATTAGATAAAATAAAAACCAATCTATTCTTGCAAGAGCGCACGCTGAGTGTTTTCTTCTCTCTCTCTCCTGGTAGCGACCATATCACGCCTTAATCAAGATAATAATACGGATTATTGACCGAACCCACTTGTTATACTGAGCTGGGGAACGTTGGTCCCGCTCCAACTTATAATTGTTATAAGACAGAGCAGGAAATTGGGGAATACCAGATTTCCCGTGCCGCCCAAATGAAGAGAGTGCATGCTGATGCATCATCTTCGGGTGTGTTCATTATACAGAACTGTTTCTCAGTATCCTCTGAATCCTAGATATATGATACCGGATCAGGATCCCAAATATGTAATCTGTTACATAGGGCTACAAAAAGGTAGAAAACTGAGAACGGGTGATAAGTTTCATGAGGCAGAAAACGGGGCAAGTGTTGCAGCCAAGTCTGTTGGTCACTGTCACCCTGTATTGTAATACATTGATTCTGAACGAATGTTATTAGATACCGAACCTGATATACAAAATCATATCAGTCTCTTTATTAGTAAAGAAAGGATATAATTTTGTATTGTTGGATAATGTTTTGAACATTTCCTATATCAAAAGTTGATCGGTTCAGGCACGTTATCTAAAAACATTGATGTTCTAAATCAAACTACAGTTCTTAGTATATGGAACACACACAAGAGGAAGAGTTCAGAAATGAACGAATTCTTCTTGAGGTATTGTAGACTAGGTCATATCAATGCGACCCGACTAGCTAGAGTTACATTTAGATGCGTATTTAAAGCAGTTTGAATTTACATCTTGTGAAACTCGCCAGTCATGTCACAAAGATAAGATGACCATAGCTCTGTTTACTGGAAGCAGAGAAAGAGTTAGTAAACTCTTGGGATGATACATGTTGATGTATGTAGGTCCCCTGTCTACACATGCCAAGACTGATTCTTTATACTTCATTACATTCTCTGATGATCTTTCGAGTTTCAGACCTATGTTCCTGTTGAAACATGAGTCCGAACCTTTTGAGATATTCACAGAATATAAGCGAGAAGTAGAGAACCAAAATACGGGTAAAAGTATTATGTCCTTTGATGAGATCAAGGAGGAGAATACTTATGCATAGAATTTCTGGACTATTCTAAAGGAGGATGGGATTCTCTCTCAGCATTACTCCTCCGTATACACCATTGTACGATGGTATATCGGGGCGGAGCAGATACACCCTATTTGATATGGTGTGCTCTATGATGAGTACTACTGAGTTACCTATTTCCTTTTGGGAGTTATGCACTTATGAAGTTGCATACCTATTGAATAGGGTTTCGATCAAATCAGTTGCCTACCGCTTCATATGTGATATGGTATGGGAAGAGCCCATATCTTAAGTTAGTTAAGATTTGGAGTTGTCCGGCCTATGTCTAAAAGCAAAATCCGGACAAGCTCGAGGCAAGGTCTGTAATGTAGAACTGGAAAGGTTCTAGCTATACAAATTGCAGCTGATGATTTGATAGAACCAAAGGATTCAGTAGATTCCAACGAACCTCAGCCTCTCCGCCGATCTAGTAGGGTTCCTCACCCACCTGAGAGATACTTCGGTTTCTCTATGACAGTGGGAGCAAGGATTGCATCATGAGATGATGACCCAACTAGTTTCGAGCTGGCCATCAAGAGTAAGACTCTGTAAGAATGGCTGGATGCTTAGTGATCTGAGATGGAATCCATGTACACCAACAAAGTATGGACTTTGGTTGCTATATCTGAAGGGTTAAATCCCCATCAGGAGCAAGTATATCTTGAGAAGATTACTTGGTGTATATGGAAAAGTTGAGACTTTCAAAGCTAGACTTGTTAAAGGTTTTCGTCATTGACCAGGCGTGGATAATGATAAAACCTTTTTCAGTATCTATGCTTAAGTCCATCCAGATCCTACTTGCCACGGCTACATACCATGACTACGATATCTGGTGGTTGGGTGTCTTGACTGCTTTTCTAAATGATGTTTTAGAAGAGTGTGTCTATAAGTACACAGCCAGAGGGCCTCGTAGACAGTGGGAGCAGCGGAAACGTGAGCAAGATGCTTTATAGAATTAAAGCAGGCATCGCGGAGTTGGAACATTTGTTTTGATGGATTAGTCAAAGAGTTTGACATCATCAAAATGGTAGATGAACCTTGTATAAACAAAAAGGTAGTAGGGAGTATGGTGGTGATCCTCGTAGAGTACGTGGATGACATACTCTTGATAAGAAAGGAGTTTCTTATGCTACGCTCGATCAATCTCCGTTTATCACAATGATTCTCCATATAGGATCAAAGTGATACCTACTAAATCCTGGAATTTGGATCTATGAGATAGATCTAAGTGGATGTTAGGATTCTCACTAGCTGTAGTGAGATGGTATCAATCGATCCTGGGGAGAATCACTGGAAGTGTTCCAGGGTGATAAAGACGACTGAATGTCAGTCGCAGGCATTGTCTTTACCCTCAGTAAAGGGACGGTATGTTGGAAGAGTTCCAAGCTAGATACCGTGACATACTAGACGATAAAGGCAGGATACATCGCTACTTATGATGCTACCAAAGAGGCTGTTTGGATGTATATTGGTTCATGAGATGAACTTAGTTCCTACCATTGTGTGACAATGGAGTTGTGGCTTATGCCAGGAACCCCCGTCCCATCAGTGATCCAGACATATTCTAAGGCAGTATCACCTGATCATGGAGATGGTTGATCTCCAGGGTGATCGGGGTAAGGAGAGTAGACTCAGAGGACAACACGGCGGATCCACTCACGAAGGCCTATTCCTAGAGAGAGACTTTTATGGGATGGTTGAGTATGAGATACTTCGACCACTGCTACAGATGGCCCTAGTGCAAGTGGGAGATTGTTAGTTATATGTATGCCCTAGAGGCCATTACTGTACATTGGATGTATATTGTAGTGGATGCTGGGACATATATAGGGAGGACTTTCTTGCTCGACATGATAGTATGCTATCTGGTTACTCTTTACCTTAACGTGTACACTGATTGTCTCTCTGTTACATGTTGGTAAAGCCCTTAGGATGTGTACTTGACTACCTGGACTATGATGCAGATCATACTAGTGGGGACATGGTAGTCCATAAGTACATCCTTCAAAGTCCCTAGTCGTGGGTGTATCGAGACGGGGCATCGATATACCAGAGTAGACTAGCGTGTACCTTCTCGACCCATACAGATGGGCGATGGATGATCCCATATCCATCGGTGTTTGACATCAGAGATGATATACGGGTGCTCAGTAAAGACTGGGTACACTGGACGGACTCGCCGAGAACTCCCAGATGGTATTATACCTCACGTCAGATGGCAGTTCTCTGGTGACACTGGTACAGAGTAGTCTGTTGACCCGAGATCGTCATAGAGTCTTGTGTGGTTCCCACTGTGCTTTGATTTCCATCTTACCACGTCCAAGAGGGCCTGCAAAACGGTGGTTTTTGGGTACAGTCCCGAGTCACATGGAGGCAATGAGCGATAGGAGGGGATTCGTCTCTCCCGGTATAGGGAGTTGATGTTGCGCTGTGTTCGATTGGCTATAACAGGAAATCCCTGGCCAGGGTTGCTGAGATATACTGGTAAGTGTTACCAGTAGTTTCTCGAAGTGTTATAGACCTCATATCGACACGACTTATCGAGCTATTGGGGTCTGACGTTTACCACCCCTAGGCGAGATATGCGACATATCAGACGATCAGACCGGACTGTACGGTAGTGTTACTGGTCGGATTCACTGGAGTGTGAGCGGGCTTGCTCGTCGATCTTCAGATCGCTCAATACCCGGGTGGCCGTTACGTTTAGCAGACCGCTTGCGGCTTGTGGGTGTTTGATATGATCATCACCTGCTGCCGGCGTATTGACGAGTCTTTAGAGTCCTACACAGAGTTTTCCTGGCTCAAGCAAAACGAAATAGGAGCGCATATGAGATATGTGCGGGACCGAGAATAATACCAGTATGTGATACTGTATTCGATTCTCGCGATGTGACATTGATCGGTTATATGCGATATAGCCGAGTTATCGGATCAAGTGTTGATTCGATAAGTTGTTACTGATGATACCAGTCGGTTATGTGCGTCATGACCGGATCATTGAATCAAGTGTTGATTTAATGATTTAATGCATAATTATATATTTGATATATTACTCTGCATTAACTAGTATTGGTTTACTTTAAATGGATTTTCTCGCTCGGATGTGCGCATTGCATATGCGATATGATTTTGTGCACTTGTTTGTATCATATTTGATGATGCATGCAAATTAGGGTTTGTGTAAAGAATTGAACCTTGGTTAAAGAAATGGTTAGGGTTTTTATTTGATTATTCATTTATTCATTTGTTTTTATTTTTGGAAAATAAATTGCATAAAATAGAATGGTGGCTTCTTTTGTTTTCTTTCATGAAGCTTCATGAACTTTTGACTTAGTCACCATTTTGTCTCATGCTTAACCCTAACCAATTCTATTAACTCAAGTTAATTCTCTACACCTAACCATGGTGAGAATTATGATAAGAATGGATTTTTATTTATTCTTTAATTCATATCATAATACTTATCATATTCTACTTCATCTTCTTCTTCACTTCAACAAGTGAAGAAAGCAAGGTCCATCAATGGTGATTGGTGGAAATGAGTGAGAAATCCAAATCTAAAGTCTACCCACTTCCTATTTCTTCATCCTCTACCTCTTGCCAAGTAGTAGAGTGTGTTTACTTCACAAGTTTCTTGACTTGGTGAAGTCGGAGCTTGATTTAGCGATGCCTCGACGTAGATCATCTTCGGCACGTCGTCGATGACCTAGCCCGCTTCTTCTCCGATGAAGCCGACGCAAGAGCCCGGATTTCGGATTTGTACAGCGGAGATGACCTCTTCATGGAGCTATGGAGGTGGACAAACGGATCTACAAAGGTTGTATATCCGTATCCCTTAGTTAAGTGTTAACTAGTTTGCTTTTTCGCCTAAATATCTAGCAAACGATCTTGTTAGGGTTTGTAGGCACCGTTAAAATTTGAAATTGGCATGATCGATGCCTTGTGAGACCTCACTAGGGTGCCTAGGAACCTTTCAGGTCCATCGCCAGTTTAGGAACGTAGTGGTCCATATTCCAGTTTAGGGACTTGGTGGTCCGATATTAGTTTAGGGACGTCTCGGTCCGATATTAGTTTAGGGACGTCTCGGTCCGATATTAGTTTAAGGACGTCTCGGTCCGATATTAGTTTAAGGACGTTTCGGTCCGATATTAGTTTAAGGACGTTTCGGTCCATCATTAGTTTAAGGACGTTTCGGTCCACGAGTTTAAGGACCCCGCAGTCCATATTCATGTATGTGGTCGTCGGGACCCGTCACCTCTCTGACGCCGTTGAAGGATTACAACGATAGGTGTCAGAGGAGTTCGGAGATGTACCCTCGAACCGGATATAAATTAATTTAAAAGAGCAGTCGTGCTCAGTCAATTTAATTTAAGGACTTATGGCCATGACTGGGCTAAGTCTAGTTGGATGTTCAACATTTTTATTGGTCTTTGGCCTATTAGACCTGAGTTAGGGCTTTGTCCCTTTTTAAATAATGCACTGCATTATTTTTTGTTTTGTTTGGGCTCTGCCCTTTTATAAATGATGCAGAGCATCTATTTTGTTTGGGCTCTGCCCCTTTTATTGCACTGCAATTTAATTAGGCCTACTAGGTCTTTTTGATTTGGGCCTGGCCCTTTAGGAAATGTATTGCATTTGTGCAAAGCACTAGAAATCTTTTTAGATTCAAAACAGAAGTGCAAAGCACTTTTTGATCCCTTGTTTCAGAGAACCCAAGGTTCATAACAAGTGCAAGGCACTATTTTTTTTTTATTTGTTTTTTTTATTTACTGAAGATCCATGATCTTGTTCATAAGAGAAATTTCTCTTCTTTCAAAGATTTTTACCTTTTTTTTTATTCTTGAGGAGTTCTTCAGAGTCCTCTGTCTCTCCTTTTTCTTTTAGCAAGATGTTGATGATCTTGAAATGAGGTCTGGGGTTCTTTTTATAGTGCTCACAAATTAGTTAAATTTGTTAAAGAGATCTTTCTCTGAGTGATTTGGGGAATTTTCTCCATCGTTGGATCTTTGATCCAAAGGCCCCTGCTTTACAGAAGAAAATCTTCTTGTTTTAACAAGAACAGAAAAGATTTATTCTGTTTTGCGCAACTCCCCCAGCGCTTGACACGTGTCGCGCAGCGCGGCGCTTGCGCAGCTGCGCTCGCGCAACTGCGCAGACACGTGTCGCGCAGCGCGGCGCTTGCGCAGCAGCGCTCGCGCAACTGCGCAGACACGTGTCGCGCAGCGCGGCGCAACTGCGCAGACACGTGTCGCGCCGTGCGGCACTTGCGCAATTGTGCTTGCACAGTTGGGTTTGCGCAACTGCGCAGACACGTGTCGCGCAATGCAGCGCTTGCGCAATCCGAACGTTGCATACTTTTATTTTTTAAGAGAGCCTTGCTCTGATTGGACACACTGCCTCGGGCGTTGTGTTGACGTATCAACTTCTGACACACGGCGCGTTGCGCGCAATGCTCGGAATTTGAAGCGTTGCTTCCAAAATTTGAATTTTCAAAATTCAAACAGAGCCTTGCTCTGATTGGGGGAACAAAGAAGGTATAAGAATTTTGGGGTCGTTACATAAGTCCTCTCGACTTGTAAGGGGGAAAATTCTCCTGTGAGATCCTTACAACTCTCAGGAGAAAACGCACTTAGGAATCCTCACGACTCCTAAGGAGAAAATACACCTACGGGATCCTCTCGACTCGTAGGGAGAAAAGTCTTTATGAGACCCTCACGGCTCGTAAAGTTGAAAAGTCTTAGGCGACAGATCTGAACCTGTTTCCTAAGCCATCGCCGCCCTACAAGGAAGTCAAGACGGACTATCTACGGGTCACACTCTCCAAAGTCGAATATCGATAAGGAAGGAAAAAACCACTTACGAGTCCTCACGACTTGTAAGGTGGAAAATTCTCTTGTGAGTTCCTTACGACTCTCAAGAGGGAACGCACTTAGGAGTCCTCACGACTCCTAAGGAGAAAATACACCTACGAGATCTTCTCGACTCGTAGGGAGAAATAATCTTCTTGAGACCCTTACGTCTCATGAAGATGAAAAAAGTCTTAGGCTACAAGGACCCTAAACTTGTCTCCTAAGCCCTCAATTCCATGGCCATGCAAAACTCTGCACTATTTCACCCACGTACATACTTACGTGGGCAAAGTAGTGGGGGGCATTTGTTCCCGCCAAAATCTTCGGCCAAGAGTGGTTTCCCCAATAAAATAGCAAAGTTCTGTTCAAAATTTGAAAGGCAGCGCCAAGAGTTAAAAACTCTGAGGCAGCGCCTCACGTGCCTTGCACGAGTGTGCCAACGCTAAGAGTTAAAAACTCTGAGGTAACGTCTCACGTGCCTCGCACGAGGGCGCCAGCGCCAGAACCAAATCTCTCTGTTAAACAGACCCGTTGGATCAAAGATCCAACGGAGATGATAAATCATCAGAGTACAGAATTAAATTCTGTTGAGGAAATATTCCTCAAATCTTTATAAACAAGAAAAATTACTCTATGAAAAATAAAGCACCGTTGGATTAAAAATCCAATGGTGATTAAAAAATCACCAAGCTACAGAATAAGCTCTGTACGGGAAAATATTTCCCAATCTTGTTAAAAATAAGAAAACTATCTTCTGTAAAACAGAAATTTTTGGATCAAAGATCCGACGGTGGATAAAATCCCCAAATCAATTAAAGACCTCTTGATGAGAGATTTCTTTAACCAAATCAACAAATCTATCTCTACTATATAAAGGACCCAAGACTTCAAGTTTTATAGAGAGAAACCACCCCATAAGCTTTGAGGAAAAAAAGAAGAAAGTTTTAAGAAGGAAGAAAGAAGAATACCTTTCTTCGAGATAAATAAAAAAAATAGAGATCAGAGCATCTCATCCGCCTACCAAAATCAATCACCCGTAGATAGAAGTGTGCCGGCAAACCGCTACTGATCCGAACGGTCGGTCGTGAAAGAGACTAAGGCACAATGAGGGTGAATTGCCAACTCAGTGAATAAAAATATAACATAAGGTAGAAATCAAAATGCATAACGATCTATCTAGATCGTATAGTAATATATCAACATACTATATAATAACAACTACACGCACACGCACACGCACACATCACATCAGTATCTATAAGTGCATCCTCAGATCGTGCATAACAAACATGATCTAAAAGATCAACATCATATGGAAATATATTGCATCCATAACATCATATCATCAAGTGAGTGTCCATCATCGACACTTGAAATTATCATCCACCGAGTGTCTATCAACGACACCCGAAATCATCATAAATCTCGTGTCTATTATCGACACGTAAAATTCAGATATCGTAAGCACCGTCTCGTCAGATCGGTCCTCTCTCGATATCAATATAGTCTCGGTCGGTATCTTCCGGATATCCGCCGCGCTCCTATACAATCTCCGGTATCGATCACCTAGTTAGGCTCCTCATACCTCTCTATGACCCATCTTGCCCTTCGGTGTCGTATCGGGTCCACCATGTATCCGTAATCAGTTTCTCGACCCCTTTCTCGATTTTGGATAATATTATATCATCAAAACCAAGAAAACTCATGGTGGGCGTCAAATCATCATATCAAGAGAAAACCGCATTTTAAAAAATTCATAAGTTTTATAAATCACACCATGGCTTCTCAAATTCATGGAAAATATTAAGTTATGAAGAACACATATAAAATTCAGCTTTGCCACAATTGGTAACCATCAATATATATACATGTACATATATATATATACATATACATATACACATATACATATACAAATACATATACATATACATATATATTGTAACGACTCTGAAATCTCTGTACAAATGTAACTTGTTAAATATATAGAAAGGGTATTTCAGCCTGATTAGGAGTTATAAGTTAATTTTGTTCAATAAAAATAAGAAAACAACTTGTAGCCCATTTGTTAAACCTCTACACTGTTGTGCCATAGCCTGCGTGTTCGATTCCCATCAGTCCCAATTATTTTTAATATGTTTTCTTTTTAACTTTTCGGAAGCCCGAAAGTTGCACGTGTAATACACGGAGAATCGAAACGTTTCAGGAAAATCAAACGGGATAAATAAAGAGTTAACATAGTATAAAACACATGGTCTAAACTTCGAGGCAGGTGGTGCACATCCGACAGTCCAAAATTGCCATGTGGTCGCTACTAGCAGTCTTGATGCCCCCAAATGCCTCTGTGCTCCGACCGTACACCTCTTCAGCTCCCCTCTACTCTATTTTATTGTTTGATTTCTCTGCAATTAAACAGAGAGCAGTCCACCCCTTTATCTACCCATTTACACTCTCTTTACTTTAATTTTTAATTCTTTTTAATTCATCTTATACCTATATTCATCCCTATAAATACCACCCCACCCCTATCTCTCCTCTATTCTGAAAATTTCTTAAAAATTCTCTAAATTCCTAAACTCAAGAAAGAGGTTAAGGCTGGTCAAGTAAAATTAACAATCCAGGTTCATTCTATTGAAGACCGGAGCCATTTCCGACGCTACCGCGACACCACGAAGACTTCCCCCCTCTCTCTCTTACTCTTTTCTCAACGCGACACAACCCGTAAGTCTTTTTCCCTCTCTTTCTTTTCACCCCAAAACAATTCTTAAAACATATCGACAAAAGTGGTGTTAACTTGTAATATTTTTTTAAAACAACTTTTATTACCTTTGCTATATTAACATTTCACTCTAAAACTCTAATATCACCTTAACATATTATCTACATCAATTACCTTTTCATGTAATTAAAATTTCAAATGAAATAACCACATAAATCGAACATTTCATATAAATACCATGAATTTTAAAAGTACCATTTTACCGATAGGTAGAATATATACCCATAGAAATTCACGGGGTAATGACATACCCCACCACATACACTATGGTTTTATAGCACGATATTTTAGATGTATGTTTAATTTAAAGAATACGATTTATAATAAAATACCATTGCTTTTACAAAAAAATATTTTTATCGATATTTTTACACCTTTTGCAATTACGCCTCTACAACCCTCGTTAGGAGACCCGTTTGTGGATGGTGTGGATTATCGCACGTTCTTAAAATAGTTGAGCAAAATGCATAACTTCTCACGGAGAATTCGGTCTCGAAAGGAATAAATTACGATTATTAAAGAAAACGATTTTTCTTTAAAAACAATTTAAGCTTTGGAAAATTATATAAAATTATAAATCCGTATTTTCAATAAAAAAAATTATGACAATTATATTTTAAAATTGAAAGATTAAAATTTTAATAAAATACCACCAAGTTCCAAAAGTATAGTTTTCATAAAAATACCATAAACTTCTAAAAATCTAGGTTTCATCACTAAAATACCATCAATATTAAATTACATTGTTAAAAAACTATTAATATTATAAATTGCCCTTGAGGTTATTTTTAAACAATATTAAAACATTTTTCATAAAACCCCCTCGACAAATACAAACAATGTAAATACAATTGAAACAACAAGAATAAATTTTTAAGGACACTAGATTAATATAGGTTTAAGCAGTATCATTTCTATTGAGCACCAGGGAGCCGAAGAAAGTGATTGCTTTCCTATTTAGGTTAGACAACCCTTCAAATTAACGGAGTTATCAATGGCAATCATCTTGAAAAAATACACAAATCCTGCCGTCCATGTGCAGTGGTTGTCCGATTACTCCCGAATTTAAGAATTTCAACAGTTAAATTCATTTACAAGAAATGACCATAACCTGAATACACACCCGAACTTGTTGAAAACTCAAACTCAAATCCAACTCAAATCCAAACTTGAACACTTGATCTGGAACTTAAACTTGAACTTGAATATCCAAACTTGAATTTGAATACTTGACTTGACTTGATCGAACCATGAATATAACTTGATATGAACTTGACATGAATACCTGAATATATGATTACAACTTAAACGTGAACTTGCACATTATTTTTTATATTCATGGATTTGGCCAAGATCTGTTAACTTGAACTATACACTACAATACGCGGGAATAAAGGGATAGATTGGTACGAAACGTATATTGTGGAACGAGAGGTCACTTTAAAAGACACCTACATGAATTCACATGCCGTTGTCCCATGGATTATGACGGGGCCTTGTACTATATGTTACCACAGTCTACGGGGTAAGATAGACTCCTCTCGTATACATGAATACATTCTTTATTAAACTATAAACAATCGCGTTAGAATAGTGTAGGGTGTTTTCGTCATCCCATTGAGATGGGAATACGCACGCGCTTGTCAGGCGCATTACAGATTCCCCCTGCTTAGGGTGGGCTGGGGTTTATTGATTGTGGGGATCCGAATCTCCGGCAGCCGCGGACTAAGCTACCGTTAATTACCCCTCGCTTTTGGAGCAAGAGAACCTCCGATTGACGGGTCAAACAGGTCATGCGAACTCAATGTACAGTGTTGTGTTTTGAAGGGGTTTTGGATATATCGAGGGGTCCGCAGAGTTTTTACGGGGATCCCACTACCCGGATAGCGGGCTGGGGGTCAAGGGGGCTAGCAGCCCCTTGCAGGATACGGGACAGTGCCCCGTTAGAAATTTTTTCTAACGGGGGAGGTATTTTTAATATAGAGTGTATATAAAATGAGGGGGAAATGGCGTCCAAAGGACGCGTGACCGCCAGCGCCTCACGTGCTTGGCGCTAGGCGCCGGGCGTCAGCAGCAAAAGAGACTTGGTCCCTGTACTGGGAGCTGTGCTCCCGATTGACTTTTGGAGTTGATCTCCTAAAAAGAGATTAATTTATGGAGTTGAACTCCAACAAATCTTGAATGGAGTTAAACTCCTAGAATCTTTAGAAATGATCAAAGGGGGCCCATTTGTTTCCCTCCCTTTTAGCCCTGGATCTTCCCAAGATGGGGTTTTTGGAGACGGGTCTCCTTCTTCTTCCTCTCGGTTGGCCAGATCTTGGAGAAAGGGGTGAGATTAAAAAATCTCCCCTTTTTGAGATCTGATGGAATATCTGAGCTCCCCTTTGTGGGTTTTGTGGTGAAAAACTATTTAATTTTGGAAAAAGAAGAGTAAAACTCTTGATTTAATTGAAAAGGGGAAGAAGTTTTAGAACCTTGAGGAAGGAGAAGGAGGCACAAAACCCCTAGATTTTGAGGAGAATGAAAAGTTCTCTTTTATTTCATTATCATATTGCCTTATATAGGCTTACAAACTTACATATAGCCCCTTGGACTTTACAAAATGGCATTTTGCCCATCTCATGCCTCATGTGCTCAATTCTTTTGCACATGAGCTATGGGCTTTACAAAAATTTGGCTTTATGCCCATTTTTCTTACATTCATGCATAAAAAATTATATCAAAATTATTTATTACATAATTTCATTTTGGCATAGGGGAAGCCAGCCGCGGGGCTCGACTTAGACATGGGCCCACTTGACCTGGGCTTGGGCCCACCTGGCTTGGGGTTGACTTTGACTTTGACTTCGTCAACCGGGGTGTAATTTTTGACCCCAACAAATAGAAATCTTATACCTGTAAATGATCATACTTAGATATTCGCTTATACAATCTTACATGTTCACATTACTTGGTTTCTATTCACTTATATACCATTCAGTTATCTTCTTTTACTTCTTTTGGGGACTTACCGAGCGCTAGTTCGCTAACAACATTTCTCTTTGTTTCTTTTCTTTGGAATGATCATCAGGAGGACCGGACTCTGAGGAGATAGAGCCGAGCTAGGAGGACTTGGACCAGTTCGCTACTCAGCCAAACTACTAGCTTCTTCCTTCTTTTACTTCTGTATACCACTGTTTAGGCATTTGTTTTTATCATTGTATATTTTTATTCTAGACAGTTGTATTTAAAGTTGAATGTAAATAAAGTTGTTATTTATTACTCTTGTTATTCTTACATCTTGTTATATTGCTTATTTACACTTAACGTATTTTCATAGTTAATATATTGCGGGCTTGCCACGTCACCGTTTCCGTTTACTGGGAAGCGGGGCGTGACATATATCAATGTCCTATACCACTGATATATATATATATATATATATATATATATATATATATACGAATATCCATATATATCATCATATACGAATATCCATTGCAATGGTATTCGTATATCAAAATCAACGAATATCATGCACACTAACATGGATAATTAGAATACGAAAAGCATAACAGTTTCTACCGTGTCATAGCAATGCTAATGATGTGTAGCATAGTATACACGTCTGTGATTGTGTCATATGGAAATCATTAGTAACTGTGCAAGTGTTCTATCAAGTGTGTTCGAACATTGATATCACAATCATTAACAATGCATCATGCATCTACGTTAGTTGATGATAAATCACACGGATATATCACTCATCGCATTCATAAAACAACATCAGCACTGTCAAATGTGGCAATTCTATAGTGTCATGGAAGTACCAATGATGTGTAATGTAATATGCGCGTCTGTGATTTTTGGAATATAGCAATCATTAGTCATTGTGCGGTGTTCTATCAGTGTATTCATATAAACATGGTATCGTAAACGAATTATACGAAGCATAAGTACAAATAATATAACGTGGCGTAATAATAAGTAATCTACACGCGAACGTATAACGAATTGAATAATCGTAATCTAAGAATTAGTATAGCTCTAACAATTATAATAATGTCCCAATCAGGATTTAGTAAGACTCCACGAGTCAAATAAATATAGGCCGCAATCGATGATCTATCCTCATCATATCTAGTACAAAATCCCACATCGTACGATGTTCATCAAATATACAAATAATACTGTACGAATATATAGTCGCGTACGCATATAACGTTAATTATATATCCATATAGCTATATACACCCCCTCCACACACACACACACACATAACCTACTAGTTATGCACCACCTAGTTATAGTCTAAATAGACGAATTATAAATATAAGCTACGAGTATATTATATAACATATGTTCTACTTAATTTGGTTGCGAGAGTGTTATACGTCATCCACACGACTTCTCCTGTAGATATAGATCTACTCATAAAAAGTGTTCCGTGCTAATTGAATCCAATCACCGCCTTTCCTTTTCTCGCCGCTTCCGAAATTTCCGCGATCGATCCTAACATCGAACAATAACTTTCGCACGTGAGAATATAAACTACCGATACCGACATATATACATATACTAAGCGAACCAAATCTATGTAAGTTAAAACATGTAACCATCGTGTGCAAATCATGTGCGAATTTATCTAGAACTACCCCGAATCGTCGAATTTCAACTTTAAATGCTTGCGGATTCTATAAGGAAGTTCTGAAATTGGCAGTTTTTGGTCTCACTTTGAAAAATCACCAAAAATAGTAAACATGATATTTAGACTCAAACTAAAATTCTACGTATAGATAAAGGAGTTAACTTTGATACCGAAAATTATATTTTCCAATTTCTAAGTATAGAACATAAAATAAAATACAAAGTTAAAACATATTACTGGATAATTTTACCAGATCAGAAAACACATTTGCACTAAAAAATAATATCTCTAGTTTTTTAAAGTGAATAAGGCAAATGAAAATTTTAGAGGTATTCACAACTTACGATTTTCACATTTTCAAAATTATTAATATAAAAATTAAGAAAATTATTACAATTTGAGTGAATAACAGCCACTAGAAATGCAATTTCCAATTTGGATACCCTTCCTTTAAAAATTCATATAAAATTCATTTTACAGTAAAACTTAACCAAAATCGTTTTGCTAAAAGATAAGTCAATTATCTAAAACTTTATAGTTTTAAACTTTATCTAATCATCAACAAAGAGTCATAAAAAAAATCCGAACACCTAACATGTTACTAATTTTTAGCCAAAACTTAATAAAAACCGTAGCTTTTCATAACTAACGAGCTAAAAAATTAACAAAATCGGATTTTACCTTAACTTGTGGGAATAAAGAGATGATCCATACTTGTAGGGGACTTGAGTGGCTCTACATGAAGAGTTTGTGACGAAAAGCCAGGGTTTGGTGTAGGATTGTCTGAGGCTAAAGAAAACTTAATGTATGTTTGTGTGATTTTGGGAGTTGTAGAAAAATCAAGAGAAGGAGAAGAAGAAGAAGAAGGAGATGATGGAGAAGATAGAAAATAAGAATTATGAAGAAAGTTAACCATAATATTCTCACCCCATTTTCCATTTATTTTTTAAAAAAAAAACTCATACTTATTTGTTTACTGGCCATACTTCCTTGTCCCTCCACCTCATCCAATGCCCCCCCCCCCCCTCATCATCCAATTTTTAAAATATTTAACAGGGAAAAAATATAATTAAAAGAAAATGAAAGGGGTTAAATGTGCCATGTTAAACATGGTTAATTAAAACTTAAGCAATTTATTATAGTAAAGAAACTTAACTATTTGTATATGTGTACACTAAATTTGTTTTAAAAGAAAAGCATTTTAATTAAATGTCCTCTAGTTAATTAAACTAATTATATCATGAATTAAATTAATGTTCTCATATTTATCACAAAAATCCCATATATTTCCTAACACAAAATACTTATTATGCCAAATATCTCATAACTTTCAAATTCCAAAATTAAGGATATATAATTATATCAATCTATGAAAACGCAGATCCATGCTAGTTATCATATCTGTAAAACTCATAATATTATTATTAAAATCTCAAAATAATAATTATTTCCAAAATATTACACTTTTTAATATATCCAAGAGTTTGTTCAACATAAACCTCTTCTTCAAGAAACCATTTAGAAATGTTGATTTTACATCCAATTGAAAATTTTGCCATTTATTTTATGCAGCCAAAGAAATAATTAATCTTATAGTTTCAATACGAGCAACGGGAGAAAATACCTCTTCATAATCAATTCCGGCTTGTTGCTTGTAGCCTTTGGCTACTAATCTTGTTTTGTACATTTCAACTTCTCCTCGAGCACTTTTCTTTTCTTTGTACACCCACGTTACTTCGATTGCCTTTTTGTCTTCCGGAAGAAAGGTTAGATCCCACGTGTCATTTTTCTCGATTGGTTTGATCTTCTCATCCATTGCTTCTTTCCATTTTTTGCTTTGAATTGCTTCTTCGAAATATACAGGCTCACAATCGGCAAATAAACAAAAGAGAGTTTGTAACGACCATGCTTTTACTATAATACCCTTTAATAAATAAATATATACTTGTTTCGAAATGATACGTTTTATAAAAAGAAAAGTTTTTGAAAGATTTTTAAAAGATTTAGTTGATCTCTTTAATATAAAGAATTTATTCGATTTTGTTTTGAAAGGAAAATTTTGGAAAGAGAATTTGTTTTATTTGAAAGGAAGAAAATAGTTTAAGAAAATGATTTATTTCGTTTAACTTTTAAATTATTCTCCTTTGAATCTTTGCATATATTTATTTTTATTTAATTCTATGCATAAGTAACCTTATAGCCCATTGGTTAAGTCAATTTATTGCTAGCCCATAGGCTCAAAACTTATGTCTTGCAATTATTTTTATCAATTTTTTATTCTTCTCATAATCTACAAATGTCCTTTCATTTTATTTTACTTTTAACTCCCAAAATAATGAGAATAGTTATGAATATGATTAAGTAGAATTATGATGGCCATAAACCATTTTTTATATGTCACTTTTCTCATTCTTTTTTCCAAACACATATCAATCATCTCACATCTCTCTCTTCATCTAGAGTTCTAGAGTTCTCAAAATAGAATGTGGAGAACCTTCTCAAAAGGTCTCGCTGGTAATGCGAGACTATCGGCAGATAGACGAGCCCGGTAACGATACCGGCTTATTGATGTAAATCCCCTATTCCTTCCTTCTTCATCTTCTTGTATGTCTTCTTGTACATTGCCTTCCATTTGCTATGTTCTAGCCATGTCCGACTCATATTAAGTCCAAGTTTAAATAATATTTCTTTTATATTTAAAAATGTAACACAAAAAAATAAATGCTTACTTATAATTTGTTGGCATTTCATGTTGAATTGCTCGTTGTTATTTATCATTTATATTTAGTTAAAAGAAAATGAAGTTTCATATTAATTTCATGGTCTTTTCAATATCGAATATCACCTTGAAGAAATACCTTTACCTTCAAAATAATTTTTAGAAAATCAATCTTGACTTCTGGACATTTTAGGAAAATTAGATTATATGCTAGATAGAATATTAAATCTACAGTAAAAATTTCAGTTTTGATCGATTAACGGTTTAGGAGTTATATTATTTTTATTCACTGTTTTTCAAAACAGAAAATTGCTTTTATCGGTCAAATTTTAGGACATATAATTTGGTCTACCGATATCCAAATTGAGAAAAATCAGGTGTTTTGGACTTCTAGATCAAAATACCTAGCTTTCCTGAAACTCGATCTAAATTATAGAAAACTGCATTACAAAATTAAGTGACGAATTTGGACAGAATCTGTCCTGATTCGCACACTGTTTTTAAATACGACATAATTTGAGTTTCCTATATCGGTTCGGGACAAACTTTAGATGTATAGATGCGTAATTAACAGACCTATAATTTTCTATATGCCCGGTGATCAAAAAATGAATATAATGACCCGATATATGCCCGGCAATACACCCCATAGTTGCCGTTCAGAAATCCAAATTTCTGTTTTAAACCCCGTATTTTTCAAAAGTTGAATTTATCTATAAAACCCCATCGACTTTCCAAAACAACATTTTAACATAAAATATCAATAATTAATCCATGTTTAGATTTTCAAACAAACACTATTATTTTTACCATAATTAATTTTTCACAAAAAATACCCTCAAGGTTTTAATAATAGAAATAATTCTTATCCTTTCCTTTGCGAATTTTGCCTCTACAACTCTCTTTTGGGAAATCAAGTTATGGATGGTGCTGGTTGTAGCACGTCTTGGGTTTAATAGAGTAAGACACAGAACTTCTCACAGAGTGCGGTCTTAAAAGGGAAAGTAGATTTATTAAACTGGTAATTTTAAAGTAATTAGGTAGCAGTTAGTTTTAAGTGACCTATTCTCTCTTGAGTCTCGGGGAGCCTGAGATGATGAGTGCTTTCACTTGCCTAATCTCTCTAGTCAAATAGAGTTAGTTCGTACCGTCTCAAATTATTAAGAAAATGGACATAATAGTTTTGAATCGAATCTTGATATTATACTTGACCCGTCACATGCTATATACTGCTTGTTCATTGCATCTACATGACTTGATTGAATAAACCTATTATATGTTAGACTTGACTTGATCCGAACCATGAATACGAGTTGGCTTGAACACTTGAACTTGACTTGAATACATGAACTCAACTTGAATGTTGAAATGATACATTTCTTATGTATTCAATGATTCGGGAAAGACTGGTGACTATAATTTGTAAAATTAGATTACGCGGGGTGTTGAGGTAGTTTGAGTATGAATCCAACAAAACCTCAGGAGTCTCACTAGTACACAAACTCTTGAATTGGGTCAACTCCTCCACAGCTTGTGGTCCCGATGCCATCCTCTTGATCGGGTCAACTCCTCCACAGCTTGGGGTCCCAATGATACACTCTCGATTCGGGCCGGCTTCTCCACAGCTTGGGGTCCCGATATAACTCTCTTGATTTTGGGCCCGTGATTTCTTACCCATAGACGATAGCTTTGGGTTCGAGAATACTCTTGAAATTGGTTGACATTCACAATTGATTCGACGTTAGATTAGATTACCCTTGTAGAGTCCTTTTAGGACACATTGGCATTCACTTCATGTTCAACACTTTCACTTACCACATGCTCACGTTGATCAATACATGATATACTATTTTGTCATGTTATATATATAAACCGCCATGTTTATGTTACATTGCCATGTTTACATAGTTACCTTTAAAACTGCCATATTATACACGTTCATGTTTCATTATTTCCGTTCATATTATATCACATATCACCTTTCACCTTATTCATATAATTCACACCTATCTTGGGGACTTACCGAGCGCAAGTTCACTGACGGACATTTCACCCATCTGTTAGTTTCTTGGAATGTTCATCAGGGGATCTTGGGACTAAGGAGGTGGAACTGACAGATGAGGAGTACAACCTATGACTAGTTTGCTTCTGAAGCCAATTCTTAGTTTTCTTTCCAGCTTTCATTTTCAGTATGCTACTGTTTAGGCTCTTTATGTTTATATTTCTTGTTCAGATATCTTGTATCAGTTTGAAACTATGTAAAAGTTGGAATGTAATATAAAGTGGTTGAATTTTTTCACTTGTCCATTCTTGTCTTTTTATACTGTTTATATACATTTAGTGTATTTGTTTCGAGAAAGGATATTCTCGGAATAAATACGTCGCGGGTCTCGTCATGTACCTGCTTCCTCCTTTTGGGAAGTAGGACGTGACAGAGTTTGATCATTTTGATTTTCTGTTATCTCATATAACTCGGCCAAAGATCCCTTCTTTTGATTCCTTAGAGATAATGTGCTTGATGAGGAGGTAGATGAAGTTGGAGAGCCACTATGAGACGGAGTAGATGGTGGTGATGAAGTATCTATTTCTTTTAGAATATTATCTTCTTCGCCGATTAAAATGGTTGAATTGGTACACTCTTCATGCTATTTCCACTCCTATGATTTTTCTTCATCGAATACGACATCTCGGCTAATGATAACCTTCTTGCTGCAAGGATCGTATAGCTTATATCCTTTGGTTCTTGAATCGTAGCCAACAAATATATAGGGGTTGCTGCGCTTATCTAGCTTGCTTCTCTTTTGTATAGGAACATGAGCATATGCAATACTGTCGAATACTTTGAAGTGGCTGACATTGGGCTTGTTACCGCTCCATACTTCTCGCGGAGTGATGTTTTGTAGAATTTGTTGGAGAGTGATGTTTTGTAGAATTTGAGTAGGATATCGATTAAGAATGTACATAGCACAAGCAACCGCTTCAGCCCAAAAAGTTTTACGTATCTTCTTACTTTTTAACATGCTTCTCACCATGTTTAGAATCGTGCGATTCTTTTTCTCAGCCACTCCATTTTGCTGAGGTGAATAAGGAGCCATAAAAAATGACGGATCATATGCCCTTCACAATATGCTTCAAACTTTTTTGAAGTGAACTCGCCGCCGCGATCTGATCTAATAGCTTTCAAATAACCACCACTTTCTTTTTCCACGTTAGTTTTAAATGATTTAAATACATAAAATGCCTCGGATTTATTTTTCGAAAAATAAACCCAAGTTTTTCATGAAAAATCATCGATGAAAGTGAAAGTATTTATGCTCACCATAAGAAGTGGGAGTTATCGGACCACAAACATCCGTGTGGACGAGTTGAAGGGGTTTTGACACATGGAATGAGGCTTCTTTTGGAAAGCTAACCCGGTGGTGCTTTCCGAAGAGACACCCTTCGCAATGTTGCTCCGGATCATTAATGAGGAGCAATCCTTTCACCATGTGTTGTTTCGCCAACATGCTGTAACACCTGAGCTCAATGCTACTAATTTCTGTTATTGTTTGAGTTTAGGGTGTCACGTATTTCCTTTATCTTACTGGTTTGTTGCTTACTGTAAAATTTTTACCCGGCAAAGTCATTTCTGCATATAACAAATTTTAGCATCTAAAATAAAATTAAAAATACCCATCTTAGCCTACTTGACACCCCTAGTCTCGTGGTAGCATCCGTGCATTGTGTTCTCGTCCCGTTCAGTGAAACGGGCGAGTTTGGACGGCTACGCGCGCGTACATGTGTCCGTTTTGGTGGTATGCTTTTTTATCATAAGACGCTTAATTTTAAAATTTGGATCCCGCTTAAAATCCTATTATTTAAATTTCAAATTTTTGGACCCAATCCGGGCGCGATTAGGAAATGTTTTATTTAGCGCCAAAACCCTAGAATTTAATATTTTATAACGTAGAATATTTTCCTAACTATATATATTTACTGTTCCATCATAATCCTTAAATCTTTTTTATATTTTTCTTAACCAACATATTTCCCATTCAGCCAATCGAGTTTCCCTTTTCGTGGGCCCCATTCCCATATTCTCTCTCTCACCGTCTCTCTCATTTTCTCTATCTCTCTCTCTCTCCAATCCCCTTCTCTCTCTCTCTCCCTCATATCTCTCTCTCCCTCCCTCAAATCTCTCTCTCTCCTTATAATTTTAAAACTTCTTTCCTCCTTTATATTTTTCACGAGAACGCAGCAGAACCCATCTCCCTCCTCGAGCTCTAAGCCACCGCCGTCTCCTTCCTCGCCGTTGCAGCCCGACGCCGACGCCGCGACCACCTCCGTCCTCGCCTCATCTTCCTCGTCTTAACCACCGGCCCACCTCCTCCTCTATTTTCTTTCTCACGAGAAAACCCAGAGAACCCATCGTGCGCTGGGCAGCCGCCTAGCCCCCGTCGCCGCCGCAACCCCATCTCCGACGACACCAGCACCAACACCCTCGCCTCATCATCCTCACCTCGCCGAGCCACTCTTCCTCATTTTCCCGCGTTCCCAACCACCTGCACCCTCAGCCGCGGCCGCCTGCAGTTTTCCCTGCACACCGTCGGACCGCCTGCGTCGCCGCCGGTGACCACCATCATCTTGTCCCCGACCTCGCACACTCCTCGGTAAGTTTCACCTACCCTCCTCCCTTCATTTCTCCTTTCTCTGCTGATCTGTAGAATTTTTCTTGATATCGGCAGTTTCCCCCGCGGTCACTGTTGGCCACCGCCGGAGCCCGTCGACCTCGTCGTCGTTCTCGCGTCTCCTCTCTGTAACCACAGAGCAACCCATTGTAAGCCTCCTCTTCTTTTTCTTTATTCCTTTCTTGTTGCAAGTCTTGACCGTTCACTGTTCACCTTTTCGCCGGAATCCGACGATGCCGACGACGTGATCCGACGTTCCAGCGAGGTACCCCGACCCGCGTGATTCCATTGTTCGTTGTTTGGGTTCATTCTGTGAACCGTGCGCCGTCGTGAGTTTTCCCGCCGACGTTTACGTTCCGTTTTTCCCGGTTCGCGACCCGTCGAGGCAAGTACCCCTTGCTACATGCTATACAATATTTACATATATATATTGACACCATAAACCTGTAAAATTTAACTTGGTACAATCGTTTCCCATTTTCGGGTACAATATTGCATTATATCATTTTACTGTTAAACATGGAACTTACAGTTTGCAAATTGAACCTAATAATCATATTTACCTGTTCAATCACATTTTACTGTTAAAATAGCTTGTGGCATTTATCCCTGTAGTTCTGTTACATTCGGACACTCGTATGCATTTAACCTGAAACAGCTGTACTGGACCGTTACATAAATTATTGCACCTCTAAGGGTTCTTAAACCTGTTAACATGACTAAACGGCGAAACTTGTCTTACTGCACTCTTGTAATCATCTCTTAAACAAATTTGATAATTGTATTGCGAATTGAATGAAATTGCTTATTACTTAATTCATTGCTTATCTCATGTTGTTAATACCCATGTTTGATTATATATCTGATTGTGAGCACACCCACGATATTGTTTACATCTTGACCTGACATTGCTATACACAGATATATATATATTGATATACCTGACATAGTACCGTATACTGTTGACTTGACCTGATGTACCATGACCCGACCCGTTACCTGATCTTGTGTCTAATGCCAACAAACCTGACATGTAGTCCTCATGGACCGTTCCTGTTGTCTATCCAGACAAACCTGCTTTTACCTGATCCTGTGTTGGCATTAGTTCTTGATTACTGAATACCTGACTTGACATACATAACTTAGGGGTATGGGGAAATCAAAGGTGAAACCTGACTTGTAACTCAACAGTTCGATACCTGTTCTGATCAGTCTTACGGGCTAGGCCAGCCCCGGAGTGATGATGCTGACATCACTCGCCCATCCTGCTACCTGTTACTGCCTAGCGGCACGTCTCGGATTCAGCCCCGAGGGTCTTGACCGTGGTCCCGGGCATGCACGGGATACTATTGAGTTACATCGATGATTCATCAATTGATTTCAAAGACTTTAGAATAGAAAACCTGATAGAACAGTTTAGTTACCCACTGCACACTACCCTGCACTGCTTGATTCACATTATTGCTACTCTCGTTTTATTCATGTTTATTTTGCATTGCCTGTTACACTGTTCATATTATATTACTTGATGACATGACGCGCTGACGTCTGGGTTTTGCATGGCCCAGATTCCGTACCGCTGTTGCAGTCCGAGCAGGAGTATTTCAGCCAGCAGGCTGAGCTGTGAGTTCAGTAGTAGTTAGTTTTATTCCCTGCATTTATTTCCTGATGTGAGCCTGCATTATGGGACATACATTTCAGTTATTTGTATTGGATCATTTGCTTCCGCATTTATTTATTATTGACTCCTGTTAGTCTAGATTATGGACATATTTTAGATAGTTTTATCTTGTTCTTGATATCTCTACAGCCGTAATGTGACTGTGGATGGATACTTCCTACCCACAGGTAGCATGGTTGGCTATGTCACGTGCCCAATCTAGCGTACTCTGGGAAGCGGGGCGTGACACATGCTAAGATCGTCAAAATTGATATGGCCAAATCTTAAGTGTCATATCCAAGATGGGTCTTCTTAGAAGCATTCAAACACTTCACATCTCCCTTTTGAATAGTGAGCATGAACATCCGATATTTCGACATTTGCACATTTGCTATCAATCTTATTTTATTATATCTTAAAAGAATTTTAGAAGAATATCGTAACCCTTCTTTAAGATTTGTCCCACGCTTAAAATGTTACTGTTACTCATCATATTTGTGTTATAATAAATATTTGAGATAATTTGATTTACACCACTTTTAAAGTGAATGCGAATTTTACCTTTTCGTTTTACGGGAATTTTAGAAGAATCTCCCATTGTAACTTGGTCATTGACTGATTCATCTAAATCCACGAACATACTTCTTTTCCCGCACATATGGTTGCTAGCGCCGGTGTACAAGTACCAAATGTCCTCTTTATCTTCATCTCCTTTGAAAGCCAATAAAAGAACATGATCGTCTTCTTCTTCTTCTTTTTCGACGTAATTCGCTTTCAATTCGACTTGATTTTTCCAACATTCTGAAGCATAGTGGCCATACATTTTGCAATGGAAGCACTGCACGTGAGATCGCCCTCTTCCATTAAACATCTTGCTTCCACATTCTCTTGAAACTTTAGTACCATAATCTTTTTCTTCAAAGTTTTGATAACCGCCTCTTTCATGTCCGCGACCACGGTAACGACCACGAGCTCCTCCACGGTCTCGACCGCCGTGGCTTCCTTCTTTTGAATTTTCACCTCCTTCCTTCAAGCTAAGTTTTGATTGAAATAGTTCCTCCACTGGCTCTTGCCTTTTGATGAATTTTTCTCATGGGCACTCAACGAACTCATAAGCTCGTCGATGATCATACTCTCCAAATTTTTGGATTCTTCTATCACACAAACGATATAATCATATTTCAGAAGAAGCGACTGAAGTATTTTTTCCATCACGCAGACATCTTCAATTTTTTCACCATTTCTTCAGAGTTGATTCATAATTGTCAAAACTTTAGTGAAATAGTTGAAGACTAATTCATTTTCTTCCATCTCCAAATCTTCAAACTCTCTACGGAGTGTTTGCAAACGAACATTTTTCGCCTTTGTTCCTTTATAGGAGTTTTGAAGGATCTCCCGAGCTTGCTTTGAATTCATGGCATTAGAAATTTTTTCAAATGCCGTTTCATCAACTCCTTGATAAATAAAGTTGAGAGCTCTATTGTCTTTTTTGGTTTCATCTTTGAAAGCCTCTCTTTGGCCCACTGACAACGCAAGTTCGTCTTCATGCTTATCATAATCTCGCACAACAACGTTTCTAGCATCAAGGGACCCAAACAAAACCCTCATTTGGATACTCCAATTTTCGTAATTTTCTTTAGTAAGATGAGGCACGCCATCTTGTTGGTTGTCATTTTTGCTAGCTCTAATACCGCTTTGTTCACAAAATATAATTAGAATTATGATTTTGAGAAGGAAATTGGAAAAGGATATAAAGAAGAAAAATATATTTTGTATTGATTTAAGCTTTTGGCATACTTCACAACCCAAATGACACCACATATATACAGGAATTACATGACTTTTCGTACTCCACAACTCATAACCTACATACATTTATTTTCATAACATATGACCCTTATTACTCCATAACTCATAAGCCACACAATTATTTCTATAACATATGACTCTTCATATTGTTAATTACTACCACTAATAATGCATCAATAACTCATTCATGAACAAAATAAGCGCATATATGACCCTTCGTATCTCCAAATTAAAATCAGGTTTAATTTCAACACCGACATTTAACATTCGGAAAACTAGAAATGGATGCCAATAAAAAAAAAATTGTTGGCATGCAGTCAAGGGATAAACACCTTGTGTCATGCTTCTGTAAGGGAAGCATTCAGCAAATATTTTGGAAACATAAAAAAGGCAGGCTTGTTTTCCATGATACTAACTAAACTTTATATCTAATGACATTAGAAATTGAAGTAATGTCCATCATGTCAGTTGTCTTTGAGATACTGTTATATATGAAAGACTGAGAGTGAACCATATCAATTGAAGCAACTGATCAGCATGATGTTACTGTCCACCAGTATGCCCAAAGACAAGGCAAATCCAAATAATAAGGCGATTAGGGGCTGTTGGTTTGATAAGAATGCGATTGCGTTTTGGAAACGAGGGACAAGATATTGTTCATGGAAAAATTGTCCGCTAGAATAGAAATTGCTCTGTTTGTTTGATAGGAATGAGAATTGGTATTTTTGGCATCTGACGTCGGCCCGCATCATCATTTTGGTAATCTAAATTCCGAGAAAAAGCTCGGAATTGGCCATTCCCATTTCTCCGTCGGCTTTGCACCTCTTCTTTATTTTTTCGCCTTTTATTACAGGGAGAGGGAGGAAGAGAGAGAGCAAGTCACCTCCTTTTATTACTTTTTACATTAGCTGATCACTGTTGGAGTCACAGTATAAACTCCTAAAAGAAAACCTTAAAACTTATCCATTGCGGGTATCTCAAGTCTGCTCATTGCGGATATCTCATTCACAAATAGAAGAAGCGGGTATCTCCAATTGTGGATATCTTCCAATGCATAATCTCTTTTGACCAAGTCAAAGGAGATACCCGCATGAATGGTTGCTACATTTTAGCGGGGGATTTTCATCCCACTTTTTCTATAAACGTGGATAGCGGTTTGTTGACCACTCCATTCAATGAAAAGGGTATAAATACCCTTCTCCACTATATTCAATGAAAAGGGTACAAGCACCCTTCCCAAAGACAAAAAAACTCACAACAATATAGAACTCTAGAAAATACAGGTTTTCAAAACTTGAGGATTTTGATACTCTCGACTTTTGTAAAAGAAGAAGAAAAAAGGTGGAAATGTGATGAAAGCCTTCTCTATAATTTCTTCTTCTCCTATCCAGTGGCTTATGTTATAGAATGATTTAGGGTTGAGCCTTGAGGGAATTCTCACAAATTCCCATAATTGAACACTTCCCGAATAAACTTTAAAATATGATTAATTTCATGTTCTTTGATAAATAGAGAATATAAGAGCAATCTTAATATTCTCTGCTCTAGAAAATAGGGGAAATCTTATTTTTTGCATATTTAAGAATATGGACTGTAACTCTTTATTCTTTACACAACTTGGAAAATATGGGGAAACGGTAAATTTCTACTAAAACAACTAAAAAATAGGGTTAACACTCTATTTTCTCTTTTTGAACATATCACTATGTTCATCATATCATGGAAATGAGATAACACACCATTTCCTCTTTAAAAGACAGAAAATGGTCAAACACTTAACAAATTTGTCTTAAAAATGTTTAAAATGGGTATTTCTAAAGACATACCCGCATATGAGATACCTTCATTTTAGGAACCCAACTTCATCAAACATCACGTGTCTCTCAAATAAATACCCGCACCTCGGGTACCTCCCAGATAGATACCCGCTCATCGGATATCTCAAAAGTTACCCGTATGTGTGCGGATATCAACTCCAAAGATATTCGCTCCCTATATAAACATGATTTGGGTCTCACACAAAGGATCCGCATTTACTCGACTTGGCTAAGTGTTGGTACCACACAAAAGGGGAAGTGTCCATTTATGATCTATATTGATATCAACTTGGATATATTCAAACTCCATCTTCTCTTATTTTCAAAACATATGTGTACTTCTTTCAGTTCTCTTTATATAAATTCAGAGTTGTAAATAAAATATGTATTAAAATTATACACAAATCCAGATGAATGAAATCTCTTTTGTTGATTCTTTTATATCGTCTTTTCTTTGCAAATACATATATCTATAATGCGATCTTTTTTTTAATGGTGTGATTTAGAGTGACATAACAAGTTATCATGTCTGGGTATTCCCTAAGACATTAAGATGTAAATTAACAATAAGTAATTGCGCTTATTAAAAGTCACGAATCCATGACCTTCTGATCAAACTTTTAAACTTTATATGGTTTAAATTCTATCTTTGTTTTAATGTTGAATCGTTAGAGGTTCTAATTAGGGTAAACAATCACTTTTGTCTTTTAGTCAGGGTGAGCAAAACTTGAACTTACCCTATATGTTCCCTCCTTCCTAAAAACCATTTCTTATATTTCTCTTGAGCTACCACATACAGGATTATAATATTCCCCAATTTCATAAACATGATTCTTCTCACACAAACAAAATAATGACAATTACAAGTGGACAAAAAAAATTAGAAACAACAAATTTTTAATTTTAGTTTCAAAAGCTGAACAACCCCTTATAGTTTATACATATATGGATGTCTGGCTCGATAGAATAAGAGTATCTGTGTTCCAGATAAAGAAAAATAGGAATTGGTTTTTGGTATAGGAGAAGGAAAGAGAATTAAGAGGTAATCATAGCACATGAAAAAACACTAATAAAAAGAGATTGTTGACATTGAGAATTGCCAATTCCAACAAAAAAGTTTGCAACTGGCATCTCCAAAAGTGCAATTATTTACTGATGTTAATTCCCATTTCTTGTCTCACTAATTTCTATCAAACATACATAGAACTGAGAATTCCAAACCAGTAACATCTCAATAAACAATGTTTGACCCTGTTACTTCCAAAATCAATTCTTGTTCCTACTGAACAAGCAGCCTCATATTAGAAAACCGACACAAACTAACAATGTTATATTTATTGTTTAAAAATTTATATTTGTTAGATTGTCAAGTATTACCCATGAAGAATATTTATATGCACTAAGAACATCATTGTTGGAATGCGTTATTCTGACATTGTGTAGTTAATGAAAGCCTATTTACTCGGACGGGTAGAAAATTAGACTAAATTTTAGGTTGGGTATGAGTTTAGTAAAAAAACCATCCCGTTCAAACCAAACCCTTTTTTTTATACCGGATCTGACTTGATAAATATCATAGGCATATGATTATAAATATTGTAATGTACATATAGTAATTTATTGTACGATATTAAGCTGATGAATCTCAAGTTCTGTGTTGATGTATAAATTTTGTGTAAAATAACTAGGCTAAAATGCAGGTTACCTCCCTCGCTTGTAGCTCGTTTGCAAGATGCCTTCCTTATTTTTAAAAACTTGCCCATCACTTAACTTCCGTTTACTTTTCCATCCAAAATTTATATGACTTGACCAAAATACCCTTGCATAATAAAAAAAGAAAAAGAAAATGCCTCTCTTTCTCACCAACATACTCTGTGACCTTGGTCTACCCCCACTCCGACGAGGACCCCTAACTCCGGTGATCCCGAACCCACTCCGGCGAGTACCCTAACTCTAGCGAACCCGACCCCACTCCGACGAACCCAACTTCTTCTCACAAGAAAATTGTTTCATTAGGTTTTGATCTAGGGTTCAATTAAGGTTTTGATCAAGGGTCCATCGAAATCGTAATTGAAAATCCTCATCCAAGCTCTAAAACCTAAATCGAAATAACGAGGACGTGACCCATGATGAAGAAAAGTTTTTTTTTTGGTTGAAACTTTTAGATCCGATGAGGATGTGACCCATGATGCCATAGCAGCGGGTATGGTGAGGATGGCGAGGAAGGAAAAGGGGAAGAGAGGGTTGCTATGAGGTTGTGGAGGTGTTCGCCCATTGGCGCTTGCCCAAAGTGTCTATCCCTGACATGTGGGCCCCACATTAACAATGGTCACATCCCCTGGTCCCAAGATGGAGTCTCACAAATCCTCGTCTCTCTCTCTAGAGCGAGAGCCGTTGTGCAAAAACACCATGGCAATCTCCGCCCCCATCCGCGATACAATCGAAGCATCGCTAATGAAATGAACCTCTAATTATTTGATATCCCTCTCTCTCAAAAACCTCATCCTTTCTCATCTCCTCAATCCCCAATTCGTCATTACCAATGGCGTCGTCGTCTCGCCTCAACACTTCCTTCATCCCCTCGCCCCCCAAGCTCCACCCTACCATCTCGTCAAACCCTAAGCGGGTCTCTTATCGGGTCCAGGCCAAGATCCGCGAGATCTTCATGCCGGCGCTGTCCTCCACGATGACCGAGGGCAAGATCGTGTCCTGGATCAAGTCCGAGGGAGACAAGCTCTCCAAGGGCGAGAGCGTCGTCGTCGTCGAGTCCGACAAGGCCGACATGGACGTCGAGACCTTCTACGACGGCTACCTCGCCGCCATCGTTGCCGACGAGGGCTCCGTCGCCCCCGTCGGCTCCGCCATTGCCTTCATCGCCGAGTCCGAGGCCGAGATCGAACTCGCCAAGTCCAAAGCCCTTGGTGGTGCTTCTGGACCCTCCTCCTCTCCTCCTCCTCCTCCTCAAGATGCCACCCCTCAGCAAACCCTAGCTTCTCCTCCTCCTCCTCCGGCAGAGAAACCCTCGTCCCCTGCTGCGGTGGCCTCGGCGCATCCGGCTGCCGATGGTGGGCGAATCGTTGCCACGCCTTACGCGAAGAAATTGGCTAAGGATCTGAAGGTGGAGCTCGGATCTGTGGTTGGGACTGGGCCGATGGGGAGGATTGTGGCTAAGGATGTGGAAGCAGCTGCTGCTGCTGGCGTTGCTGTTTCTTCGAGTTCGCAGACAGTGAAGCCTGCTGCGAGCTCTCCGGGGATTGAGTTAGGGAGTGTGGTGCCGTTCACGACAATGCAGGGGGCGGTTAGCAGGAACATGGTGGAGAGCCTAACGGTGCCAACATTTAGGGTTGGGTACACGATTACGACCGATGCGCTCGATGAGCTTTACAAAAGGGTGAGATTTTTGCTGCGGTTTTGGTAGACAAGTAGTTGGTTTTGGTACATTTGTTGATTGTTTTGGAATGTGGATTGGGGATTTTGTGTGGTTAGATTAAGTCCAAGGGGGTGACGATGAGCGCATTGCTGGCAAAGGCGACTGCCATGGCGCTGACCAAACATCCGGTTGTGAATTCGAGCTGTAGAGATGGGAAGAGCTTTACTTATAATAGTAGTATCAATATTGCTGTTGCAGTTGCAATTGACGGAGGGTTGATTACCCCGGTTCTACAGGATGCAGATAAGGTGAGAGATATTTTTTACTGTTGTAGGGATATTCTTTTTTGTTATTGCGTGAATGTTTAAAATTCGTGTTCCTCTAATGGACTTGTTTGTAGCTTGATATCTATTCGCTATCGAGGAAATGGAAGGAGTTGGTTGATAAGGCTAGAGCAAAGCAGCTTCAACCCCAAGAATACAACACGGGTATGTTTCACACTTCTTTTATTTGTTATACAGCATATTTATGATCATATCATCCTCTGTGAGTCTCTAGGATCTTTCTATCGTAAGAAGGCATCAATTCCTAGCAGAGCTTGATACTTCATTTTCTATGTTGTTGGATAAAATCCTTATAGCAAGCCTCTTTCTTTTAGTTCTCCATTGGATAAGAAGCTCGGATGAACACTTTGCTAGCTGGTGTTTTATGACCATAGTTTAGCAACATTTGTTGCAGGAATACTGTAAATACACTGGCTAGTAGTTAATTCATATTCCTTTTTTTTAAAAAAATTTAAAAATTCAACAATGGTGGATAAAACATACCGTGTATTCCAAACAGGGGGAAATAACTCAGTATGTTGATAGGCATGGCTCAAAATAGTGACTTACCCTCGGTTTAGGGAATGCTGCTATTATTATTAGATCCTAGCCTCACATCACAGATTTAAAAAGAAAAAACCACTGGAGGATTGCTATTTCTCTAATTGCATACTTTCTCCTTAGTCCTTTTAAATGCCCTCTCCTGTCCTGTAGTACAAAGATTGTAAACTTGAGTTACTAGTATACATTGATTATATTTTACTCAGACTAGTGTGGTTTTTGATGAATGAAATCTTATTCCATTGGTTAAATTGAGTCCTATGGACTTCTTTATGTTCAATGTTGTAAAGAACAGGTTTGGAGTTTGTTCGGTTGGCCGGCGAATTAAGAATATCTAATTTATTTGGTGAATAATCGGTTTATTTAAATTATGCGGCCATCAATATTTTCATATAAATATTATATATAAAAAATTCAAAAAAGTATAAAGATATAGAAAGCTAATATACATATGGCCTAATGGTAAGGCGTCCGAACTAAATCAGAAGATTGTGGGTTCGAGTCTCGGTTGAGAAAGAAGAATGAAGAGAGAGTGTTTGTGAAATGATAAGTGTGGATCACACTTGTTTTTTAATTAAGCTGTGGATCCTACACTTGATTTTTTAGTTGTGTTTTTTTTTGCCTAATAGGCCAATTCAGTCGAATATTCGCATTAGTCACCCGAATATACAGTTTGTGTGGCGAATATTTGGTTTGACCGCATATTTGACCGAATATTGCAATGTTTGTTAGTTTTGCTACCGAGTCCGAATATGCGGCCGAATATTCCGCTGAATATTCCATTTTTTCAACAGTGTTTATGCTTGTAGTAATTCACATATTTCTATTTCATCAAATATTCTAAAATTTGTAATTAATGAAGAAGAAGAAGAAGAACAATATACTTGGTTTGTAGGGACATGGTGCATGAAGTTAAAAGGTTCCCATGCATTCTCTTATCCTAGAGGTTTTAATGCCTTTACGATTTTTTGATGCTTTATGAAAGATACATACCATACTCAAGAAATTTAATTTTCACCTTATCTCTCCCATTTTTCATACCTTTGTTTGTTCTTCTTACAAGAGAGCAGTGCTACAAACTCTAACAAGGGAAGCACATCTCTGTGACCCTATACCCATACCCCACATAAGCGGTATATTGTGTCCATGAATTTCAACCCATGTCCTTATATATTGAAATGCAGAGATCACTTTACTCTATCAATTTTGAAAATGATTTCATAGACATTTCAGATGAGGAGTCATTTGAATTCTATGATCTGATCATTTTTTTTACCTTGTTACACGAAACATGTCCCAAGGTTTCTCAAAGTTTTACAGAGCAAGAGCTGATAGATCCTGATCCTAATCGTCCCCTTCTGAGTTATGATTAGATTGGGATCCCTTTGTGTGAAAACAAAGAGGATTTGTATCGAGAATGAATCTGTAATTATTAAAAGTTTGTTTCTAACAAAATTCGCAAAATCTGATTATGTTGAGTATAATCCGCCCATGTATTATGCACTCGCCGACCGAATAGAGAACAAATATGTGTTCTTTAAAAATATTGTTAGCCTCAAACTTAATGTATTTAAATCAAAATTTTAAGACATGATTCACCATTTATCATGTAGACGAACAATTGCATTTTGAGACTTTAACGCATCTCTTTATACTCCAGCCAGGCTGTCTTGAAAAACATTATAAAACTATAAATAACAGCTACTCACCAATAGACTCCCTTTAACCAGCTTGAATTTTAGACCCTACATTTCATTTTTATCCAATTACCTAAATAGAAAGGTCATGAGTACTATTATATTTCTTAGAGATGCTTTTGTGATTTGCGTAAATGCATAAAGGACAGTTTGGGTCAAAAATACTAATTACTAAAATTTCGAGAGACTTGAACATACTTTGGTCACCCATAACTTAAGTTAATTGGCCGACTTCGGATAGAATCAAAACCTAATCCGCTCCTTGAAACTTCTCTTTTTTAACATGGGTTCTTAAAATAGAACCTTATGCTTGAAAAAGAATCACTTAAAGATGACTTGTGCTTGAAATAGAATGACTTAAATTAGAACCCAAGATAGCCGTCGCCGCCAGCACGGATCATGCTGCCTCGTCATTGTGGTCCCAGTCCGTGACATGGGCACTACTCCAGAGAGGTCAGCGGCATGCAAGAGCCAAGGTTTTTCCTTCTTATTTCCTTGATACCAAGTATATTGGTTTATAGCATAAAATAGGTGGCATATATTCGTACTTTGGTTAGATCTCAAAGGAATTAAGGTAAAAGCAAAATCTTCAGACTCTCATGTAATCAAACACTTAAAATTTCATCGCTTTTTAGGGTAAAGCGAACTTGAAGAAGAAAAGAAGGTACGAAAATGAGTTGTTGTAGGGGTTTGAGTTTTGTAGAGGAAGGGTGTGAGAGTGGGACCAGTGTGGTAAATAGATTCAACTTATATCTAATCCTCATATTTCGCAATATTTGTCATGGATCTCTATTCTTCCCATTCTCTTATAAACACATATCCACTTTCTCCCTTGTAATGATTACACATAAGTCCTTGACTTTTTATTTTTGTGGCATAAGGAAAAGAAAATCTCGGCATTACAATAAAATAAGTTCCCCATATAAAGATAATTTCCATCTTTGAAAATCTTTGTGATATATTTTGATGGAACTTTAAAAAAATCGTCGAGCCTTGTAGCCCGATGTAAAGTATGCCGGCAATTGAGAGAAGCCTAATAGATTATTACAACTCTTTCCTATGTAGGACTTTATCGTGGGGCCGCCTATATCCAAAAAAATAACGAGGTTATATGAGTGGTCATGGATAACTTGCTTAAGTATGCTACATCTCTTCCTAAAAGATGACATCTTGAGCTAAAAATGGCGCCTTTGCATATTAAAGAAATAGCAAGATTATATGGTATTTCTAAGAAGATTGTTTCATATTGCGATCATAGTTCATATCCGGATTATGGAGAAGCTTGCATTAAGCTCAAGGTACATGATTGGAATATACCTTTACATATGCCCTAAGGTAGATGGAAAAATCAGACTCGTTATAACCTAGAATAATGTGCGTATAGGATGCTTTTGCATGTGTTGGACATTAAAAGGAATTTAGATCACTTGCTGCTGGTATGTTTGCTTTTAATATTAGCTGCCAATGTACTATTGGTGTGGCTCCATTTAAAGCACTTTATGGTAGATGGTGCTGATCATTGAGATTTTAGGAGTATGTAAGAAAAATAAAGCTCTTTGATCATAAAATTATTCAACAGTTTCAATAAAAGACTAGATTAATTCAAGAGAAACTCATCAGAAGAGAATTGAAGTTTTAAATTCATGGCATTGCGTTTATGAAAGTCTCGCCATGAAAAAGAGTGATGAGGTTTGGTAAGAAAGAAAAGTTGAGCCCTAGATCGGTCCTAAGATCTTAGGATAGGCTGGCGACAGTATTTAAGGCATCCTTAGAATTGTCCCGTATGTATTATGTGTTCTACATATCTATGCAATCCATCTGGTTTTGGTTTTCTCTCCATCTTTATGACCAGATAAAGCCGGTTTTCCGCATTAAGCGCAACATGTAGGTTTTCCACAACCTACATGTTCATTTGTACGAGCTGTCACGTTGAAATAGAGAAGTTTGACGCTTGTCCATAATCTCTTCCCCCCTTTCTTTCTCTGCGTTTGCGATTTGCAGCCCCAAACCCAACCCAACTCCTACATCAACAATATGCATCTTTGGGCCAAATAAACATTGTGCCTTTCTTCTTCCCGTTTAAAATCCATCATGATCTCATCTCACTCCGTTCAGTTTCGTCACCCTAAACACTATCTAGTTTGACCAAAAAAGCTTGGAGATAGAAATTGCTCAAGAAATAAGTCAGAATTTTGGGTATATACCTCAAACGTCTCAAAAAATTAAGAATTTTGGGTATATACCTTAAAGGTCTCAAAAAATTAAAACCGAGAAGCTTGACGGCTGTCCATAATTCTCTTTCCCTTTCTTCCTCTTTCCGTGTTTACAATCTGCAGTCCAAACCTAACCTAACTCCATCAACAATATGCTTCTTTGGGCCAAAAAACATCATGCCTTTCTTCTCCCAGTTTAAAACCCATCATGATCTCAGCTCACTCCGATGTTCAGTTTCGTCGCGCTTAAGACTATCTTCGACCAAAAAAGCTTGGAGATAGAAATTGCTCTAGAAATAAATTAGAATTCTGGAGACTAACCTTAAAGGTCGCTCAAAAATTAAAATAGAGAAGTTTGACAGATGTCCATAATTCTCTTTTCCTTTTTTCCTCTTTCTCCATGTTTGCAATCTGTAGCCCCTGACCTAACCCAACAACATCAACAATATGCTTTTTTGGGCAAAAAAACAGCATGCCTTTCTTATCCCTTTTTAAAACCCATCATGATCTTATCTCACTCAGATGTTCGCCTTCGTCGCCCTTGACACCATCTTGTTCGACCAAAAAAAACTTAGAGATAGAAATTGCTCTAGAAATAAGTCGGAATTCTGGGGACAAATCTCAAAGGTCTCTCAAAAATTGCAACAGAGACAAATGTCCATAATTCTGTCTTCCTTCCTCTTTCTCCGCGTTTACAATCTATAGTCTTTAACCCAACCCAACTTCTTCATCAGCAATATGTTTCTTTGGGCAAAAAAATCATGCCTTTTTTCTATCTGTTTAAAACGCATCATGATCTCATCTCACTCCGTTGTTCGGCTTCGTCGCCCTCGACACTATCTTGTTTGACCAAAAAAGTTTGGAGATAGAAATTACTCAAGAAATAAGTTAGAATTTTGGATACAGACTTCAAATATCTTTAACAAATTGGTATTTTAATAGATTGTTGGTTTCTTTTTTTAAAGTGTTCTTAATTTGTAAAGGAAATGCAAACTTAATAACTATTGCAATACTTAATGTCATGTTATATCAATTTGATTAAAAATTTCTCAAAAAGAAAAAAATTAAAAAAGTTGTACTTTGAAATTTAAATAGGAGGAATTTGGATTAAACAATGGTTGTATTAGGTTGTGATGGAAACATGATGAAAATAAACCAAATGCTTATATTCAAACTTGTATAAAAGGAAGAAACTTTAAATATTTTAAATTTTAATTGTATAAAGAGAAAAGAAAGGAAGAAGAAGACGAAAAAATTCCAAGTAATAATAAATGTGCAAACTTTATTGATTTGTTGCTTCCAACAAAGAACATAGTTTTTGCTCCACTACTATGAAGAAAAAGAGGTAGAGATTGAAGGTAAGGAAAAATGGAAGAGAATAGTTTGATTTTTGCTCAGAACCGTAATGGATCAATTCGTTTCAATAAGATTCCCTCGATATGAAAAATTGAAAGCAGCGGCGATCGTCGGAGAAGATGCGCGTTGGATTATGAAGCTCTCGGATCTCTTCTCTGGTTTAATTGCAATCATCATCTCATTCCCATCTCTTCGGTGTTTTTTAGCCAGCGCAAGCGATCAGATTGTTTCATTTCTATGGTGGAAGTAGTGACGATGTCGTCCGGATCATAACTGATTTAGTAAACATTGCTAGAATACCCGTGTTATACACGAGGCTATTATATGTAATTAGATAGTTAATAGGAGTATAATAGGATAATGAAATTGCATATATAAAGAGGAGGATTAGGCTTAGCCCTATTCATCCGTTATAACAACTAAGCCTTTTATCCCAAGCATATGAGGTAGGCTACATGAACCAACATGAGAATCACGTCGGGTCGAGCACATGAATCCTCCACCTCCACTCACTCCTATTGAACAATATACTTTCATTAAGACCTTTGGCATCCATATTTTTTCGTATCGCTTCCATCCACGTTTTTATTGGTCTCCCTTTCGCTCTTTTGACATGGTCTAATTCGAGAATATCCATTTGTCGAGCCCGTGCTTCCGTATATCTGCGTCGCACATGACCAAACTATCTTAGACGGTTTTCCCGCATCTTCTCCACGGATGCTACATCAACCTTTGCACGAATATCCTTATTTCACACCTTATCCTTTCTAGCGTTATCACATATCTAACGAAGCATGCACATATCTGCTATATGCATCTTTTGTGGATGATATTTCTTAGAAGCCCAGTATTCCGTACCATATAACAAGGCAGACCGAATAACACTTCGATAAAATTTCCCTTTCAACTTTAACGGAAAGTTACGATCACACAAAATCTCCGTTGCACTTCTCCATTTCAACCAGCCAGTCTGAATCCTCTGGTTGACATCGATATCGATCTTCCCATCCTTTTGGATGATGGAACCTAGATATCTAAACCAATCGCTCGGTGATATTCTTACCCATCCAGTGTTATACCACTGTGATCTCGGCTTATCTGTTTACTAAATCTGCATTGCATATATACTGTCTTAGACCTATTCAATCTAAACTCTCGAGATTCCAACGTTTGCCTCCACAACTCCAATTTAGCATTAACCTCTGCTTTCGTCTCATTTACCAGAATAATATTATCAGCGAATAACATATACCAAGATACCTCATTCTGGATAATTCTAGTAAACTCATCTATCACTATGGCAAACAAGAATGGACTTAATGCGGATCCTTGATGCAAGTCAACTGAGATCGGAAAATCTCTCGCTAGGCCGCCGCACGTCCTTACATTTGCCACTACTCTATCATATATGTCCATGATTATGTCAATGTATGACTTCTTCATCATTGTCCGCCATAATACCTTTCTAGGTATCTGTTGTAAGCTTTCTCTAAGTCAACAAACACCATATGCAAATCCCTTCTCTCTCCAAAACATTCGATAAGTTGACGAAGCGAATGAATAGTCTCTGTCGTCGATCGTCCAGGCATGAATCCAAACTGGTTCTCTGTTATCTTAACATCCTGCGTTTGCATGTGTTCAATTACCCTCTCCCAAATCTTCACGGTGTGACTTATGAGTTTTATTCCACGGTAATTCGAGCAACTTTGAATCACCCTTATTCTTGTAAAAAAGTACAAGGGTACTCTTCCTCCATTTATTTGGCATATTTTTGGTTTGCCAAATCTTATTAAACAGTACCGTCAGCTATCTAATGCCAATCTCTCCTATGCATCTCCATACCTCAAAAGGAACCCCATCTGGACCAATACTACAACAACAACAACTGAGCCTTTTATCCTAAGCATATGGTGTAGGCTACATGAACCAACATGAGAATCATGCCGGGTCCAGCACATGAATCCTCTGTCTCCACTCACTTCTATCGAACAATATACTTTCATTGAGTCCTTTGACAACCATATCGTTTCGTATCACCTCCATCCATGTTTTCTTCGGTCTCCCTTTTGCCCTTTTGCCATTGCCCATATCGAGAGTATCTATTCCTCGAACCGGTGCTTCCATAGGTCTGCGTCGCACATGACCAAACCATCTTAGCCGGTTTTCCCGCATCTTCTCCTCCACAGGTGCTACACCAACTTTTGCACGAATATTCTCATTTCGCACCTTATCTTTTCTAGTGTTACCGCACATCCAATGAAGCATGCGCATCTCCGCTACGTGCATCTTCTGTGTATGATGCTTCTTAGGAGCCCAGCATTCTGTACCATATAATAAGGCAGGCCGAATAGCGCTCCGATAAAACTTCCCTTTCAATTTTAACGAAAAGTTACGATCACACAAAATCCATGTTGCACTCCTCCATTTCAACCAACCAGCTTGGATCTTTTGATTAACATCACTATCGATCTCCCCATTCTTTTGGATGATGGAACCTAGATATCTAAACTGGTCGCTCGGTGATATCTCTTGCCCTTCCAATGTTATACCAATATGGTTTTGACTTCTCTGGCTACTAAATTTGCAGTGCATATATGCTGTCTTGGACCTGCTCAATCTGAATCCCCGAGATTCCAATGTTTGCCTCCATAATTCCAATTTGGCATTAACCCCTGCTTTCGTCTCATTTACTAGAACAATATCATCAGCGAATAGCATACACTAAGGTACCTCATCTTGGATAGTTCTAGTAAGCTCATCCATCACGATGGTAAACAGGAATGGACTTAATGCAGATCCTTGATGTAAACCAATAGTAATCGGAAAATCACTCGTTAAGCCGCCGCAAGTTCTGACATTTGCCACTACTCCGTCGTACATATCCTTGATTATGTAATATACTTTATTTCATCATCTTCAAAGTCTCTATAACCTTAAATATTCTTATCCTACGCATGAACTCACGGTTTATATCTTGAGATTGAATGACAAGTCCATCCAAATCCTTGGTATATCTCTCATTGAACAATTTGTCAAAATAATCTCTTCATCTCTGCTTGATATTCTCATCTCGAACCAAAACCTTCTGATCTTCATATTTGATACACTTCACTGCATATAAGTCTCGGGTCTTCCTTTCTCTCATCCGAGAAATCCTATATATATATCATTTCCAGCCTTCTTGGTTTCCAACTTCATTTACATCTTTTTGTAGACCTTAGATTTGGCTTCCCGAACAGTTTTCTTAACCTCCTTTTTAGCCATTTTATATTTCTCAAATCTTTGCTTTTCTTCAAATCTCTATAAGAATCCCTCATGATTTTAATAGCTGTCTTTATTTCTTCATTCCACCATGACATGTCCTTAAATAGTTGAGCACCATCTCTCGACTCATCAAGTAGATCTCTAGCTACCTTCTTAACGCAACTAGCCATTTTGTTCCATATTGTATCTGAATCGTCTTCGGACTTCCAGTCAGCTCGTTAAACTACACGATCTATAAAGACTTCTTTATTACTTTCCTTCAGTCGGTACCATTTAATTCTAGGCTTTACCTTACGTCTAATATTTTTAAATCCACTTCTAAAACGAACATCTAGAACTAAAATTCTATATTGAGTGGTTACTCTCACTGCCACTATCTTACAATCGATATAACAATCACTATCTATCCTTCCAATCAGAAAAAAGTTTATATGACTAGCACTCGATCCACTCCTAAATGTGATTAAGTGAGACTCTCTTTTCCTAAACCAAGTATTTGTCAAGATCAAGTCATAAGACACGACAAAATCTAAAATCGAGTTATCTACTTCATTTCTCTGTCCAAGACCAAAACCTCCATGGATAGTATCAAACTCACTACGATTAGTACCTACATGTCCATTGAGATCACCCCTAATAAATAACTTCTCTCTACTGAATATCCTTTACATCATCTCGTCTAAGTCCATCCAAAACTGACGCTTATTAGCATTATCAATCCCTATTTGTGATGCATAAGCATTAATAATATTAAAGATCTTCCTATCTAAAATAAACTTAACTAGTAAAATCATATCACATTTTCTCCTAATCTCAACTACATTCTCAAGCAACCGTTTATCTATGATTACAACTTTCCCATTACGATTTTTATCTTTACTCGCATACCAAAGCTTATAATCCCATGGCTCTATAACTCTATCTTTTTCACCTACCCATTTAGTTTCTTGTAAACACATAATGCCAACTCTCCTACTAATCATTGCCACTAATTCTGTTAATTTACTCGTTAGGGACCTATGTTATAAGAGGCTAGACGGATCTTATGAAATCCTTACTTATTGACACTACACGCGGGGTCCGATGTAGCGCGCCACTTCCGGATGATGACCTAGAAGTCCTTGCATATTTAACACTACATTCGGAATCCGATGTAGCACGTCGCTGACTAGGGGACGTCCCAACGATTTTCTTATAGTGGTTCTTGTCATAGAATGCGCTAGCTGTCACGAGCCTACCATAACCCTTACCTTTTCTCATCCGGACTTGGAACCGACAATGGTGGGTTTTCCTATCCATCCATTTCATTTTCCTAATTCTCTCTCTCCTCTCATTGTTTACATGGTATGAGAGCGATCTGAACCGCTCATTTTCTAAGTTCTAATCTCAACCTTCCATTCAAACATCAACACCAAACACCAACCCTAACCGCCTCCTCTAGCCTCTGCTACCTCATCCTCACCCTCCTAGAGCCTTGCCGCACCTTGCCGAGCCTCGCCGGAGTTCCAGTTTTCTTCCATGGAGTATTCTTCAAATAGCGAAGTATCCGAATCACAGCATCCCAATGAACCACTCGAGGATCGGCCATAAATAGGCTCACAACACTAACGGTGAGGTAATTCAGCTTACCGACCAGTCGTCGGTATCTTCCGAGATCTTCAATCAAGTCACCTTGCCCCGGAAACAACTTAGTATTAGGATCCATTGGAGCTTCTATGGGTCTACATCCTAACATCCCTAATTCAGTTAGCATATCAAGCACATACTTCCGCTGTGAGATGTAAATGCCATCTTTCGATCGAGCAAACTCGATACCCAAAAAGTATTTAAGCCTTTCAAGGTCCTTATTCTGAAATTTTGTCTGAAGGTAATGCTTAAATTGTGCAATACCGCCACATCATCGCTAGTAATCACTATACCATCAACATAAAAGAAAGATGGGATGGGATGGGATGGGGTGGGGTTTGGGGGGAGATGTTTGGCAGCCGGGGGTAAGAAAAATAGAGAGTGAGAGATTTGATTGATGTAATATGTGGCAGCTGTAGTTTGCCACTATTTGTTTTTTTTTTTTTGGTAAGAATAGTTAACCCGTTTTTCTTGATCCGGTTTTTCATTTGATCAAATGGTTGAAAATTAATTCGTACAGCCGATTAAAAAAATATTGAAATGCACCGAAGACAGACTTCAAGAATTATGTTCTAGGCTAATCCCACATAATAAAATTTGGGCCTTTACCAAGTAGAGAACTTCCCTATTTTAGGTCACTGATTCAATCATGGATCAAAAGGAACCGGTTTTGCACAGGAGGACAACCGACAATTACTTTGGATAAAGATCTTTGGAGATAGTTCTATTGGAGAAGCCACTTTAGAGTGTAAGTCAAAGATGATGGAGAAGTATCCACTATCCACACTTCAAGAATTTTGACACTTCGCTAATTGAGATACGAAGTTTAGTTTTCGAGGTGAAACTTATTTTAAGCTGGATATAATGTAAGACTTTGGGTCCTGCGAAGCATCCTCACAAATAATCTTGCGTGACAGGGGCGAAACAGGGGGCCGGGTCCCACCGACGTAGGTAGGACCTGCAGAAAACTTCGAAACTTCGCATGACCTGCTTCCGAAGGCCTCTTTTGCCCTACTGTAATGCTCATAATTTTTTTCTATACACTAACAAAATTAACAAGTTAAAGAGGAGTTTATGTAGCTCTTAAATTAGAAAGAAAGTGAACACATGTTTGAAAAAGAAAATAAAGACTGGAAGTTGGTGACAAATGCTGAGAAGTGTGGGTGTTAGAAATCGATGAAATCTATACACCACACATGTCTCACACTTATGCCCCTTCCTCCTTTACAAAACATCAACTCAAAATAACAACTCACTTTCTTTCAATCTTTTCTTCACTTATCTTCATCTGGTTCATTGGTGAAAACCCAGAAAGCTGTCAAAATCTTTGAGCATGATCACATATGAGACCAAAAGCTTTAATTTTTATCCCAATTTCTTTGAGATCTAACCAAAGGTATGAATCTGTAGATTCTGTACCTCAGATTATTTGTTATAAACTTGTGTATTACAAGGCTTTTTAAGAATTATGTACTTAATATCTACGAAAAATAGGTATAGCTTCATGTATAGGATTTAGGATAGAATCTCACATTCTCTAGATTCCAGAAATAGCCTTTAAGCCATATGGTGGCGTTTAAGTGGTTCTTTATCTCCATACATGACTGGTGAAAAGGTCAAAGTCTTTATCTTCATCATTTTGCTCAAAAAGTTTAATTAACTTGACCTACATCTACATTAACTTGTAGGTTATGCTTTACTAAAATTGTCCTATACATAGATTTTGCAGGCCACCCTATCATTTGTGCTTTATACTTCCCATGCTCAATTAACAAAATGAAGCCTCATTACGTAACCAATATAAGTTTTCCTTAACATGCTGTTAACTTTTATCTCCAGGCACATTCACCCTTTCAAATCTTGGCATGTTTGGTGTTGACCGCTTTGATGCGATTTTACCTCCAGGGACTGTAAGTGCTAATGTTGGATAAATTTCACCTTCAAAGTTCTGAGATAAGTTGTGCTTAAAACCCATATTCCGTAAAACAAAACATTAATCGATATGTTTTTGCTGTATTGCTGCAGGGAGCTATCATGGCTGTGGGTGCATCCCAGCCTACTGTTGTTGCTACAAAGGATGGAAGAATTGGTGTGAAAAGTCAGATGCAGGTAAGAATTTTAGGCTAAATTTCATGGCTTTCAGCTTTTTCCAAATAAATGCAATATAGTTTGTAAGTTGCAAATAATTTTCATATATTTGATATTTCTTAAAATTCCACAAAATTTCAACATTTTTTTCACCTTAATATCATAAGCTGTTGTGTGCAATGATGAAAACGTGTACTAGGTAAGAAGGTTCATGCCAGAAATGGTGTATAATTTATACTTAAGTATGCCAGAGTTGGTTAGCTCGTCCTATTATTTCGAAAAAGCTAAGTTCATAGTATTTATTTCAAACAAAGTACTTATCATAAAGCCACTGAAAAGTCAGTGACGTTATAATGCAATTTAGCCAAAATGTTTTCTTATTCTTGTGATCCATGTTTACTATGAAGGTAAATGTAACTGCTGATCACCGTGTCATCTATGGGGCTGATCTTGCTGCTTTCCTGCAAACCCTGGCCAAGATCATCGAGGATCCCAAGGATCTCACATTTTAGTTGCAATTATCAAAATTTATGATTACCGAACTATCATTTTTTTCTTTGTGTGCATGTTCGTGTAAGTAATTTATGAGCAGAAAGTGAATTATTTGGGTGTTGTAATATGAGCTAGTTACCTGTGTGTTAAACCCGGTTACAGCGACATTTAGGTTTCGAGAAATGGTTATGCTATTTTCTTTTTGTAAGGCGGCATGAACTTCTTGTTCCAATAAAATTTTGTAGTGAAATATTCAAGTTTTGTGATCATGACTCGAATAAAGTTGATTCGTTCATTGTGAAAATGGTTGCAGATTTACCATACTTTTTTGCTGTTTGAATGTCTGCTAGTATATACCAGTTAACCTCCCTAATAAATATCAAAGCTACTAACATGTATGCTGTTTAAATTCAAGTTCATTTAATCTTATTCCTGAATGCATTGCACAAATTTAAGGCTTTGTCAAGGATGGAAAAGCAACAAGAAGAAATATTCTGCAATCATCTCCTATAATAATTGTAATTCTTGATTGATCAAATTATGCTGCATATTTATTCATCAGTCGATCAGGTATGGGGAAACTCAGGTATTCTGAACTTGTCAAAGGATTTGAGGTTTGAATTGATCTTAATTGGGAGGAACACTTACCGTATTGAAGAACCTTTACATAGCTGATTCCTGTAAACAACAACACTAGTTAAGGGTAGTTTAGTGTAAATTATCCATCAAAGATGATGTTGATATTTCGGATAGAACTGACTGCATACTAGAAATTAGAGTTATCACACAGCTATTTTCTTTCATGCACTTCTATATTGTAGCAACTGCGAAACAAGCTTCAAAACCTATATAATACAGGATAGATGTGTTTTACAATGTAAAAATATTATAAAAAAGGAAAACAAAAGAAGAAAAGAACATGACGATTCATCTTCTCCCTACAACAGAAGTTTAGGCATCACTACACTAACCGCGCGCTGTCCTCACATATGAACCAGTTTTCTACAACTTTTTCTTTTCTTTTTTTGATCGAATCCAATTTGTTCATCCATTTATCTTGCATTAAACAACATTCTCAACACATTTCGCATCTTCGGCCTTGACTCAGGAGAGAGACTAACACAGCTTATTGCAATCTGCAGCACTAACAGCATTTGGCTCCGAACTGCAACCGATGCATTAGAAACCCTAGAATCAAGGATTTGGTCACCCTCGTCGAGCCTAGCCGAATAACTTAGGGCCCACTTGGCTAACTCGATTCCTTGGCTCACTGGTGGCTTTCCGGTTAATAATTCAAGTAAGATGACCCCGAAACTGTATACGTTACCTGCTGATGTCACCCTCATTGTATATGCATACTCTGCAGTGAAAAATATAGCATTAAAATCAATTAATAAAGATTCACATATTTAGATAATGACCATCTTGATAGACTTATTGTTGATATGAGCATATATTTCTACGACGCCAAATATATTGTTTCTGTAGTTTCGCCTCTACGATATGAACAAAAGTATAGTCGTATAGATTGTATCATTTTGATGATGTATTGTCCGACATTTTGGATATTGCCTGACATAACATTTTTTATCGGCCTATATGAACTAATAATATCATTATTTTATTTTGTAAATCATAATTATACTTTTTCAATCAATTCATACTTTATTTATTTTTCATCCATATATTTATAACATATCGGGCTCAAATATAGCTTATTCATAGTGATTTATGGATGGTATTGCGACGGCATGCACAATTATCTATAACTAATGGCCTTCTAGAGAAAAAAATTGTGGTATAAATGGATAATTCTTTTCTAGTAATTACAACTTGGCAAACCTCAAGCTTTCAATTAATAAAGCTATGAACAAAATAAGAAGGATTAAAAAAATTAGAAGCTAAAACTTTAAAGCACCAAAATAGTGATATAGTGCTAGCCTGAAAAATATAGTGACCTGTGCAACAAAGATTTGAAAAGATAAGAGACAATTATATTTTAGTGCAACAAGCAAGGGTAGGTCATGCTAATTTTTGTTTAATTCATAAAATTCATGGTTTTAGCACAAAACCAATGAAATTTTGTAGTATGGTAGTATAATTTTAACCACCTACTGCAATAAAATACATCATACTATTTTAAAGGAAAAAAAAACAAGAAATTTCTGAATTAATTTCACCTGGCGGAATGTACCCAACAGAACCAGCAACAGTAGAAAGACTCCCCGTACTTTTCGTAGGATCGATGACCTTACAGAGCTCAATATCACCGATCTGAGGCTCCTTCATCGATTTCAAATGGATACTCCTTGTCGAGAGATCCAACAAAAGAACTGGCTGTGTGCACGCATGCAAAAAGGTAAGCCCCTGAGCCACCCCAAGCGCTATACTATACCGGGATTGCCAATCTAATGCATTTTCGGAACCCTTATGAAGAAAATCATACACAGTCCCTTGGTGCACATGATCATAGAACAAGTAAGCGCTATCCTCAGTCAACACATAAGCCAACGGCACCATCACATTCGAAGTGCTCAACTTTCCAAGAATTTGCAATTCTTGCCCGAATTTTTCATTGCTACCCATATGGAAGATTTTCTCCGTTAGATTTAGTTTTTTCACGGAATAGCTTGCGCCACTGGGCATTAGAGCTTTATAGTAAGTAGAGAACCTCGTCTTTAGCATTATGTTGCTTGGATTTCCAACCACTTCCATGGCTCGGGCAAAATCAATATTGGATTTATGAATAATATCCGAGGTTAGGTAACAACCATTTGTAATTTGAGGAGGTCTCTCTTCTAGCTGCAGAGTTGCATCTCCGCCCCGAAACCCACGCTTAGAAAACACTAGGAGAATAATCGCCCCCAACAAACCAATTCCAATCATAGCGCTAATGATAGTCACAATGATGACCCAAGTTTTCCAATTGTGGTTATTAGGCAAATTGGTATCTGGTGTCGATGAAGTGTTAACAAGGCCGCTATTGCCAGTGGAAATAACATTGACATAGCGAGGAAATTGCGGTAAAATTCCAGAAAGATGATTATTTGAGAGTACAAGCAGCGTCAAGCTCATCATTCGAGTTAAAAAACCCGGAACCTCGCCTGTGAAGTTGTTATTTGAGAGATCAAGAATCTCCAATTGGTTCAAAAAAACCAATTGATAGGGTATCGATCCACTGAAGTGATTGCTGCTGAGGTTAAGCGATGTAGTTAAACTCGATGGCATTCGCGGAATTGTTCCACTTAACCTATTGTTTCCTAGTCGGAGTTCATTCAAATAATTCAAGTTGTTGATTGTGTTGGGTATTGAACCGTTGAGTCTGTTCGCCTCTAAATTCAGAGTTAGGAGCCTCGGTAAGTTGGAAATCGCAGAAGGTATCGACCCGGTGAGAGAATTGTGGCTGAGATTTAGAGTGATCAAATTGTCAAACTTTGTAAATTCACCAGGAATCTCTCCAGTCAAATTGTTGTCTTGAAGCTTCATGATCACCAGCTTACTAAGATTGCCCAACTCCTTTGGCAACTCGCCTTGCAACCGATTGCTCGCGAGATTAAGAAGTGTCAGATTCTTACAATTCTCCAATTGTGGTGGAATTTCTCCATCTAATTCGTTGCTATCCAACTCTAGATATGTCAATTTCGGCGGTTGCTGAAACAAATTTGGAACATTTCCAGTAAGTTTATTTTCTCCAAGCCGAAGTCGAAAGAGATTCTTAGAAATATTTCCAGGGATGGTTCCTTCAAGTTGATTGGAGCTCAAATCAACCGACTCCAAATTAGGAGAGGAGAAGAAATCGCTTGGGATTTTCCCACCAATATTATTGAAGCTGAGGTCCAAAACCTTGAGATTTTTCGTAATCCCATCAGGAATACTGCCATTGAAATTGTTTTGATTAGCAGCAAACCATTCCAAGGCTATCGACGACAAGTTGCTAGGAATTTCCCCCGTAAGATTATTAGAAGAAAGAAGGAGACGTTTCAACTTAGAAAGCCCCCCAATCTCATCAGGAATTGACCCAGACAAGTTATTTATGCTGAGGTCCAGAAATTTCAGATTCTTCAACCGAGAAATCCCATTGGGTATTTTTCCTTGGAAAGAATTATTAGATAAAACCAATTCCTCAAGACCCATAATCAAAGGAATGCTTCCATTAATCGAATTATAGCTCAGGTTCAAGCTTTTCAAGCTTTTAAGCTCACCCAACTTCGAACCAACCTCTCCTTCCAACAAATTATTAGACAAATCAAGAACTTGTAAATTCTGAAAGCTCGAAAATTCATCAAGAGGAAGACTCAACCTATTGAAGCTCAAGTTGAGGGATTTCAACTGGGAAAGCCCACTGCAGTTGGTGAAAAAGGGTGCTGTGGGTATGAAGGAGAAAGAGTTTAAGGAAAGATTAAGAGACTGAAGAGATTCAAGTTCACAGAGTTTTTCAAAGAAGGCGGCAGAAGACGAAACATCGGAGTTTGAAGTTGTGAGGCCAAGGTTTGAGAGAGAGAGGCTAGTGACAGTTTGATGAGAAATTGATGAATTGCTACAAGAGACTCCTTGCCAAAAGCAAGGGCTTTTGTTGGTTGTGTCCCAGGTTTTGTTGCTAATTGAAGGAGGCAGACATTTTAGGAGAGCTTGCATGGTTGTCATGTCATCTCCATGAACTATAATCAAGAAGAAGAAGAAGTGAAGGAAAAGGAAGATACAAACATACCTCTTCATTTTTTATATATTTATATTTGGGTTGATATCTTCTCTCTTCTTGGAATCAATTTCGAGATGAACAAGCTTTGATCATTTTGGGGGAAGAAGGAGAAGAGTTTGGTGCGAGTCTTTTAAAGATTTTTCAGCCTTTTGCCTTCCCTTTGTCTCTCGAAGACTTTTGACTTTGACTAGCAAAAACAAAAAAGAATTTGTGGAAAATCCATTTTAGGGGTCAGGGTCGCTGTCCATTAATTTTCCATGAAGCATACTATTGACTTGGACCTTAGACTAAACGAAATTGGATTCTCATTACAATTTTCCAAAACCAATTAACTCACATTTCATTTATTCAGGTTAGCTCGCTTCCAATCTTTCCTTTTGTTTGATTTTGTGGCATGGATGGATTTAGCTTCCTTGTTCCCACTGGTGGATAATAGACAAGGCTTAGTGTGGTTTTTTAAGTTTAGTTATTTGAAAGCGGATGAGGGTTTAGGCCCCGTCTGGATATGGAATTAAGAAAACTGCAGTTTATTTTTAAGTGGAGATAGAGAAGAGCAAACTATGGTTTGCAAGCTCCAAACCCCAAAATAGAATTTACAAAACTTTGGTCAGATTGGAGTTAGTTATCTCAAGTTTTGGGTTGAGATGTCTCAACTCCAAAATGGTCGTCAAACAAGTTAAGGTTTATTAACTTTATGAAACTGCGGTTTAGAAAACAAAACTCCGTTCCCAAACAAGGCCTTACGAGAGTGACAATAGATGTCATCTTGAAAACGGGTATTCTCGGGGTTGCCTGATGATTCTATTTAGGGCATGTTTGTTTCGAGAATTAGTCAAAAAAATAAAAAGGAATTAGGAGGACAAAGGTTGTTCATAAAAAGGAAAAATGGTGGAATTGCCATTTAATCAATCGTTTGTTTGAAAGAAATGGAAACATTAAGAACAAAAAATTTAAATATCTTTAAAACTTCATAATTATCGTCTGCTCCAGCATGCATGATATTGAAATGGAAGAAAAAGATTTTTTTTTTTAAGAATTTGGGATTTTCATGAATTTTTGGCTATATAACAAACAAAATAATGAAAGAACCGAAGAATAGAGACTTTTGTATGTTACATCATATAAAATATGGAAAATTTTGGGATCTATGAAAATATCGCAATTTCCGTGTGCTAAGCAAAATGCTGAAAAAACGGAAGAAAAAGAAAACAAAATTAGAGTTTTGACAATTTGACGATTTTCATCTACTCTAACAAGCAAAAATATTGGAAAATTGAAGTGAACAACAAAAAAAAAACCGCTGTTTTTGTGTGTTATGCATATATAATTTTGAAAATTTCGTGATTTTTCATGTAAATATGGAAAAACCGAAAAAACAGAAACTTTTACGATTTTTTAAAATTTCAAATTTTTGGTGTGCTAACATGCAAAATAGCAAATATTTGAATTTTTTTATGTTTTTGAAAATATTGCAATTTTGAAATTCTAGTAAATAAAATATTGAAAAATCAAAGAAAACAGAAAATTTTGAAATTACGTGATTTTCATGTGTTATATCATGCAAAATTATTTAAAAAAAGGGAACAAAACATAAAACTTTTGAGATCACTTAAAATTTTTTGATTTTCGTGTGCCATGCAAAATATTGAAAAAAATGAAAAAATAGAGAAAATATATATTTTTTGAAAAGTTCGCAATTTTCGATTGCTATAAGAAGCAAAAATTGAAAAATCAAAAAAGAAAATCATGAGATTTTTAAAACATACAAAATATTTATAATTTTGGGATTTTTAAAAATTTTACAATTTTCTTATGCTATATCTTGCAGAATGTTAAAACACGAAAGAAAACAAAAAAAAATTAGATCTTAGAAAATTTCGAAGTTTTGGTAATTATATAGTATGCAAAAACTGAAAGTTTTTAGATGTTTGAAAATTTCATGATTTTCCGTGTGAGCAAACAAAATATTGAAATACAAAATAAAAATAATTTTTTTAAGATTCCAAAAAATTTAATGATTTTCGTGTGCTAAATAAGCAAATTATTGAATGATCGAAGAAAACGAAAAAAATTGAATTTTGATAACTTCGCAATTTTCGCATGCTATATGTAAACAAAATATTGAAAAAACGATAAAAAAATTCAGATTTTTGAAAATTTCAAGCTTTTTGTATGCTATATAATAAGCAAAATAATAAAAACCGAATAAAACAAAAAAAGTGGAGACATTTAAAAATCCCATGATTTTGTGTGCAATAACATGCAACATATATGTTGTGTGGTGATTATTGCAATCTTAGGAATAGAATAGAAAAGTTTTGGATTGCGGAGAATTTGTTAATTTTTGTGTGATATATCGAACAAAATATTGAAAAACAAAAGACAGAAATTTTTGTGATTTTCGTGTGCTAACAAACAAAATATTGAAAAACCAACGAATAACAGAAATTTTTGGTGTTTTCCGCGTATATATCAACCAAAATATTGAAAAAACAAAAAATAGATTTTTTGGGATTTTCTCAAATTTTGGTATTTGCATGTCATCTAGCAACCAAAATATTGAATAGCAAAGAAACAGAATCATTTGAGGTTTTCTAAAATTTCTTGTCATATCACATGCAAAAACATTGAAAAAGAAAAAAAAAAGAAAAAATTTGAGAGGTTTGAAATTTTGGTGATTTTTGTTTTGTTATAGCATGCAATATTAGAAACAAAAGAATTTTTTTTTACATTAGTGTAAATTTCACGAGTTTAATATGCTAAACATGTAAAATATTAAAATTTTAAGAAAGCAAATTTTTGAATTTTAAAATATCGCCATATTCATGTACAATAATAAGCAAAATATTGAAAACCGCTAAAAACAGTAAATATCAAGATTTTCGAAAACACCACAATTTTCGTGAGCTATATGATGCAAAATATTGAAAAACGGAACATAATTTTTTTTTGGAGATTTATGAAATATTAAAAAACGGGGGGAAATAGAATTTTTTTTCAAAATTTCGCGAATTTCGTGTGCTATATAAGAGAGCAAAATATTGAAAAATCATAGAAAATGAAACTTTTTTGTTTTTCATATTTCACAATTTTTTATATTATAAAAAGTCAAATATTGAAAAACTGAAGAAACCAGAATATTTGAGATTTTTTAAAACTTCATATTTTTCGTGTGCAAGAATATTTTTTCGGGTGCAAGAATACAAAATATTGAATATTAAGAGAAAACTAAAAATTTTGGGATTTTTTAAAACTTTGCAATTTACATGTGTAATTGTAAACAAATGATGAAAAAAATAGAAAAGTTTCGGATATTTGAAAATTTCTAAATTTTCGTGTGATACATGCAAATGTTGAAAAACCCCAAAACGAGAATTTTTTAGAGTTTTTAATATTTGGCGATTCTTCGTTTCTTATAGTAACTAAAATATTTGAATTGAATAAAACGAAAATTTTCGAGATTTTTGAAAATTTCGTGATTTTCGAAAAATATTGAAAACAAAAGTTTTTGGGAGTTTTGGTGATTTCGTGATTTTCTTGTGTTATATAACTAGTAAAATATTGAAAAAACCAAATAAAAGAGAAAATTTCTATATATTTGAAAATTTTGCAATTTTAGTATGCTATATTATTCAAAATATTAAATAAGGGAAAAAGAATTTAGATTCTTGAAAATTTAATGAATTTTGTGCGTAAAATACGGAAAAAACTTAATAAGGCATGCAAAGTGTTGAAAAAACTGAAAAAAGCCGTGAGGCATTTGAAAATTTTACGCTTTTCGTGTGTTATATCATACAAAATACCGAAAATCAAAAGTAATAACATAATAACTTTGAGATTTAAAAATTTTCATAATTTTCATGTGTTATGTATAACAACCAAAATATTGGAAAACCTGAAGAAAACAAAAAATTTCGACGATTTTCAGAAATTTGCAATTTTCCTGTTCTATATCATGCAAAATATTGAAATTCAGAAGAAAACAAAAATTGAGATTTTTGAAATTTCACGATTTTCGTTAGCCAGCGGGTATGATATTGTTAATTTGAAGAAAAGAGGGGTATTCTTATGATGTGTGTAAATTTCATGATTTTCAAGTGTCATATAGCAAGAAATATATTGAAAAATCAGAGCAAACAGAAAAATTAAGATTTTTAAAGCATGAATAATATTTAAAATCAGAAAAAAACAAAAGATTTTGAGATTTTTAAAATCTCACGCTTAATGTGCTATGGTGTTCAAAATATTGAAAATCTGAAGAAAATAGAAAATTTTAGGACATCTTTAAATTTTATGATTTTTGTGTGAAAAATCCTAAAGAACTGAATAAAAAATAAAATTTTATGTTTTTTGAAAATTTTAGGATTTTCTTGTGCTATTGCATGCAAATATACAAAATGGTAGAAAACTGAAAATTTCTCGATTTTCATATTACAGCATGCAAAATGTTGAAACATCGAAGCAAAAGAAAATATTTTGGATTTTTGAAAATTTCGTGATTTTCGATGGCCGGAGAAAAATATTGGAAAAACGAAATAAAATATAAATTTTTTGATATTTTTGAAAATTTCTCGATTTAATGTGCATATTGAAAATTAAAAAAAAACAAAAAAAATTGGAATTTCTTGAGAATATCACGATTTCGTGTGTTATAGCAAGCCAAAAATTGAAAAGCCAAAGAAAAAATATTTTGGGATTTTTAATATTTCACGATTTTCCTAGGCTTTTACATGCAAAATATTTTTTAAAATTATATAGAAAACAAATTTACATATTTGAAAATTTTACGATTTTCATATGCTATAATATTGAAAACCTAAAGAAAAATGCCATAATATTTGGAAGATAATCCTTTATATATTTTCTCCTTTTATACATGCATTTCATAAATATGATATATTACCACTTACAGATCGTATTACAATAAACTTCTAAACTAATTGGGGGCCGTTGCCAGCAGCCACACAGTAACTATATGTTGTATGAGTCACATTTCTTGAGGTGAATGTGACGTGACCTGGATCACGCCATGATATTATCTTCCGTTGATCTGCTGATGGCGGCGATGGACGGCTGAGATTGGATCTGGAGGCAGGCTCCTGAAGCGTGTGGATCTCAATGGGTTTGGGGTTGGTTGGGCCGAGCTACCTGCAAGGAAGTCCCGGAGTGGTTGTACTACCGAGGACCCTCCAACGATCAAGTTAGAGAGGAAATCCGAGCAGAGTAAAGACTTAGTGGAGTAAAAATGGCTTACTTGAACCGTCTGAAGAAAGGGTTTATATAGCGGTGGCAGTAGGCAGGGCAGGCGCGAGAATCACGCCGGCCGTTACGCTCCTGTCGTCACGCCCGTGTGATGGGCGGGATTTTCCATTAATGGCGAGACAGGCTCCTTAATGGGGGATCGTGATGGCGTAGAACGTGGGATGTGACCGGCGGATATCTCGCGCATGGAGAGATTCGTGGGACGGCGGTTGCGCCTGTGAGCGGTGCAGTTGGTCGGTCGATGAGACCGAGGAAGATGACCTCGGCGGGAAAGCCCGCGGACAAGCGGAAAAGCCGAGGTATCTTAGTTCTGCGGTAGCCCGGAGACGAGCTGTGAGGACGAGGAGGCCAATTGTGCAGGGAGCTCGGAGGTGAGCCAGCGTTTGTCTGTAGGACAGGCATAGGAGTGGTCTGGTCGGTCGCTGTAGGTCCTTTTTTTCATGCTCTGGGAAACATCATAAGCCACGTGTCATGATCTGGGAGATCATCGATATCGAGCATCATCATTAGCCCCCATCTCATCCCGACCAGTTGACGGGTCGGGTCGAGAGTGGTCTGCCGGGTCACCCGAGGTGAGCTCCTTTTCGAAGATATCGTTGGGCGTGTCCCCGGGTAATCTGTTGTATTTTCTGGATGAGGCCAGCGAATCAGGGTGAGATCTTTACATTAAAGAGGGTGCGCCGGATCGTGTGTACTTTCGCTGAAGCGACAGTCCACGTGTCGGGCGCTGGTTGGCTGACGCGACGGGCCGCAGACCTCTGGCGTCTGATGGGATACGGCCAATGCGTGTGCGGCAGGTGGAGCGATCGTGGCCGTTGAATGCAATGAACCGTTTCGGCGGGAGATGACTGTCGCCGTAGGATGTGTACGCTGGCAGCTATAAATAGAGGTGGGGTCCACTTCAAAGCCCATATCTCTTCATATTTTCCTCGTTCTTGATCTTGTAAGCTCGGCGCTCTCCTTCTTAGGTCGGATCTCTGCGTTTTCTCTTTCCGAGGACTTCTCTCCATCAGGTTAGATGTCTTCTTTTGAGGAGTCTGTAGATATCGTCGGGGTAGATTCTAGGGATTCTTCCACTGAGTCGGAGTCTTCCCGGGGAGTTAGGGTCAGATACTCTTCCCGGGGTCGTGCGACAGGGGCTGTTCCCAGAGCGGAGGTGGCGGACGCTCCTGGTGTGCCATCCTTGGTGAGATATGAGGATGAGCTAGCCACCGCTCGGGCTCGTTTCCATATCCCCTCCGGCTATACGCTCCGTTTGGCCGAGGAAGGAGAGAGGGCAAATCAGGTATGGGGTAAAAAAATTGCCTTGTACCTGGAAGCCTTTTGGGCTGGAATGCGCCTGCCTTTCTCTCCCGAGCTTGTTAGAGCACTAAATTACTTTGGGTTAGCCCCGGGCCAGCTAGTACCGAACTCCTGGAGGATTCTCCTTGGGTTCCTGGTCCGCTTGAAGTTGCAGATGATCCCTTTCGGTCTGTCCATCCTTACCTCCTCTCTCATTTACAAAGGTCACCCCGGCACTCCCGCGGACGGCCCGAGATGGGTTTACCTCTCCTTTAGGAAACGATAGGGGAGTGCAGCCGGGTCGGGAGTTGTCGTCTTGCCTTCTTCCATCCACGATTGGAAGAAGAAGTTTTTCTTTGTTGGGCCGCCAGAAGGTGAGGACTGGCCCGTGCTCACCCAGTAGTTTAGGGATAGATGTTGGCGGGGAAGCCCATCCAACGATCCCGATGCGGTGAGATTGTCAGAGTGGGAGCCCATTCCCCGAGCTGACATGCTGCTTTCTGAGCGGGCCCTTAGTTGGGCTGGGCTCACCGCCACCCAGTTCATCAGTAAGTTGGGAGCTTGCAGGCGATCTGTTAGGATTGCGTTTGTTTTCATTTTTGTTTGTGTTGTTGAATCCATTGTATCTTGTTTTGTGCAGAACCCATGGACTTGAGCCACCTTCGAGCGGCCATGTGCAAGCCGAAAAAGGGATCGAAGGCTGGAGGTGCCAGCTCCTCTCGTCCGACGTCGGTCCTGGCTCCCTCGGCAGCTGTCCCACCCCAGCGTTCGAGTGCGGGCCGTGCCCCGGAGCCTAGCCAAGCGTCGAGCCGAAAGCGGGTTCGGGGACAGGAGACCCAGGCTTCGGAGATAGAGACTGGATCTCCGTCGTCGCCTCTCAAGCGGTTCCCCCGAACAGTTCCGCGGACCCTGGCCTCCTCGATCTTGGTGGACGAGGGGGACCTCCACTTTGAGGTGCCCTCGGGGCTTTCCGTCGCCGACAGCTTGCTGGCCGACATGGAGAGGTCGGCCGAGGGCAAGGTCCCTCGGGGGACTCTGAAGGCGCAAATGGAGTCCATCGCCCAAGAGGCCGTGCAGGTTAGTGCTCGCACCTCACTTGATTTTTCACTCAGCGTCTCATCATTCGCGAGATTTGGTGCCCCCCTTTTCTTTCTGACCCCTCTCTGATTTCTTCATGTCCTCCAGCACGTCGCCCTCGTCGTCCAGATGGAGGAGGAGGAAATAACCCCAGCGATGCGAGCCGCGGGTGAGCTCTTCTCGCTGGAGGAGAGCTCAAAGTTGGAGCTGGAGGCAGCGATGGCGAGGGTCGCTGCCCTGGAGGGCGAGGTGGCGGCCGGGAAGCAGGAGGTGGCGGCCTGGAAGCAGGAGGTTGCCAGGTTCTGCGAGGCCGTCCAGGCCGCCGAGGCCAAGCTTCAGGACTCCAAGATGCTCGTCGGCACTATGAAGAAGTCGGCGAGCACCCTCTGGAAGGAGCTGGAGGCGGCGGTAGAGGGGGCGAAGCGAGCCGACCTCAGAGTGGCGAAGGCGGTGGAGAACTATCAGAAGTCAGAACATTTTTACACTGTCCTAGCCTCGGCCACTACCGCTATCTGGCATGAGGCCCTCGACGCCGTCAAGGCTCGGATGCCGGAGTTCGCTGACGAAGAGCTCTGAGCCAAATATCCTCGAGGGGATGACGAGCAAGGGGACGACCCCGGGGCGAAGCTAGGGAAGAGATTCCCGGCGAGGGCGACGCCGAGGCTGATGTGGTGGGCGCTGAGCCCCCTGACGCCGCCCGAGCCGTGGTAGATGCTGAGCATCCTGGGGTTTCGCCTGGCCCTGAGGCCTGAAGCCCCTTGTCTTCTTGTTTCTCTTTTTTTTGTTGCATCGGGAATTTTATAGGCCTCCAGGCATTTTGTAAGGCTGGGGATCCGACAATACCCTTGTAAAAACTTTGACTTTGTGAATAAAGAATTTTTGCAGTCATATTTGCACGCGTATTTTCCTTTGTCGGTAAACACTTATATTTGCACAGTACTGCCTTCGTGTTATGTCGGTTCTTCGTCTAGCGATTACGCATCGAGTTGAATCTGTTCACTTGCCAAGTGTGCAAAGACCGGCGGGAAGATGGTATCTCCATGGCCCCGAAGTCGAGGTGGAGATCGCTCAGACGTAGATGGATCGGGTGCCTCTTGGTGAGGGCTTTTGTTTCTTAGTTGTTGGAGGGGCCGTAAGGGGCTTACTAAGGACGGGCCGAGCAAGGTAGCTGCTTAGTCGCCTCATGGCGAGGGCTTAGATTCCTGGCGTTTTGGGGTAGGGAGCTACTGTCCAGGGGTAACCGAGCAAGGGCGGGCCCGGTTGCCTCTTGGTGATGGCTTAGATCCTTAGAGCGGGAGGGGCCGTAAGGGGCCTACTAAAGATGGGCCGAGCAAGGTAGTTGCTCGGTCGCCTCATGGCGAGGGCTTAGATCCCTGGCGTTTTGGGGTAGGGAGCTACCGGCCAGGGATAACTGAGTAAGGGCGGGCCTGGTTGCCTCTTGCGAGGGCTTTTGATCCTTAGCGCGGGAGGGGCCGTAAGAGGCCTACTCAGGACGGGGCCGAGCAGGGTAGCTGCTCGGTGCCTCTTGGAGAGGGCTTTGATCCCTGGTGTGTTGGGGTAGGGAGCTACCAGCCAGGGATAACCGAGCAAGGGTGGGCCCGGTTGCCTCTTGCGGGGCTTTTGATCCTTAAGGATGGGTCGGGCAGGGTTGCTGCCCGGTGCCTCTTGTCGAGGGCTTTGATCCCTGGTGTGTTGGGATAGGGAGATACCAGCAAGGGATAACCGAGCAAGGGCGGGCCCGGTTTCCTCTTGCGAGGGCTTTTGATCTTTAGCGCGGAAGGGGCCATAAGAGGCCTACTAAGGATGGGCCGAGCAGGGTTGCTGCCCGGTGCCTCTTGGCGAGAGCTTTGATCCTTAAGGATGGCTGAGCAGGGTTGCTGTCCGTCGCCTCTTGGCGAGGGATTTGATCCCTGGCGTTGTGGGGTAGGGAGCTACCGACCAGGGATAGCCGAGCAGGGTAGCCGCTCAGCTGCCACTTGGCGAGGGCTTTGATCCCTGGCGTTGTGGGGTAGGGAGCTACCGGCCAGGGATAGCCGAGCAGGGTAGCCGCTCAGCTGCCACCTGGCGAGGGCTTTGATCCCTGGCGTTGTGGGGTTGGGAGCTACCAGCCAGGGATAGCTGAGCAGGGTAGCCGCTCGGCTGCCTCTTGGTGAGGGCTTCGATCTTTAGCGCTGGAGGGGCCGTGGGAGGCCTGCTAAGGATGGACCGAGCAGTGAAGCTGCTCAGTTGCCTCTTGGCAAGGGCTTTGATCCCTGGTGTTGTGGGGTAGGGAGCTACCAGCCAGGGATAGCCGAGCAGGGTAGCCGCTCGGCTGCCTCTTGGCGAGGGCTTTGATTCTTGGCGTTGTAGGGTAGGGAAGCTACCAGCCAGGGATAGCCGAACGGGGTAGCCGCTCGGCTGCCTCTTAGTGAGGGCTTAGATCCTTGGCATGATGGGGTAGGGAGTGTCACGACCCGAAATTGGCACGTGACGGCCCTAATACTACGCAACGTCTACAGGCGTAACGCAGTAAAAGAAATCCAAAACCCAGAAATCTAAACCATTAAAAGACAAGAAAAGATAAGAAACATTGTTTAATCTTTTGAAAATCTCAAGTATAAATTCTTTAAGTCCAATTTACTTTCTTGAAAATTTCGGCAGCACCTCCTTTGTAAAAACCAACCCCAAAAATGGGTACAACATAAATATAAAGTAAAGCATCCCCAACGAGAGCAAATCCACGCCAAAAGGCGGAAAACAACCACCACAACAGATATACGACGCCATAGCGAAGAAATAAAAGACGATATAAGTAAAACTGCGTAAAAAGACATCCAAGTCACAAAATAATACAATATCGTCATCACCAAGTCTCTAAGTCAACAAGAAAATAGTAGGTGGTGAGTATAAGGATACAACGAATATACAATACAAAAACGAATAACCATAAAACCCACCTAGGCAAACTGCATACTGTGAGCTGATGCGGTATCCGCAGCAAAAGATGATAAGATAGATGAATAGCCTGTCTCGACTACTCTGGGGAAACAACCTGCAAAACCCTGTGGTACAACGGGGGTGAGTTGCCAACTCGTGAATAGTAAATAATATATGCAGATAATTGCAAGTATGCACGTACAGCGCGAATCTAACATATGTAAGCTAAAAGCAGTAAAAGGTCATATGAATGCGATAATCATGAAAGGTACACTAGCAGGTACAACTAATACATGAAACAATAATATGACAATCTGTTTGCAACAATCATGTAAGGTATTAAATCAGGTACTACTAATACATGAAGTAATGATATGACAATGTATATATGCAACAGTCATGAAAGGTACTCTAACAGGTACAACAAACACATGAAGAAATGCATATAAATAAAGGTATGTAAATGCAACAGTCATGAAAGGTACTCTATCAGGTACAACTAATACATGAAGCAGTGCATAAACAATAAATGTGGAGTATGGAATGAAATATGTTATTTCCACGGAATCCTGACATCGTGGTAGGATCAAAGTCCATCAAGACAATCCAAATCCCAATTTCTCAAATCAGCCCCCAAATTGGCTCTCATATCATTTAAGTCTCACAAATCCTTAAGGTACAATATCAAATAAATCTCATATATCCTGAATGTACAAAGTCAAGTGAATCTCATATATCCTTTATGTACAATATCAAGTAATCTTAAATGTCCTAAATCCAATATCAAGGTTGAATCTCTTATATTCTAGGTATATTTGCATGAATAAATATGATGAAGTAAATGAATTTATATGTATACATATATATTAGCGTCCCATTCCACTAATATATATATATATATATATATATACTGTTATATATACTTAGGAGTAAAATATCATGAAAACCAAGTGTCAAGTATCGACACAAAATAATGATCTATCAGGTGCTGTCACCAAGACTGGCACCCTGATAGGTACGTATCATACGTTGTACCGAAAGCTCGAGTGCCTAGCTCTGACCCTCGCCTCTCGACGTATCTATACGCACATGACTTCCGTCGGTATCCCCATGATAACCGCCGAGTCATTGGTATTGTCACCGGATAGTATGGTTCCCCCACTAACTCATCGTTTACTTCACGATTCTTGCCCCGGGTACCTCTCGGGCCCCACCATGTACCCGCAGACGGTGCCTCCCGCTCCTCAAATCGGGTATATAATCAGAACCGACAAATCTCATGGTGGATGCTGTAATATCATATCATCAAGGGAAACCGGGTTTTTCAAATAATGCATAATTTCATGAACTACCACGGTCCCCAAATCTAGAAAATATCATGAAAAATCCATATCTTAATGCGAACATCCATGAATATAATATATGAAACAGAAAACTGTAATATAAGCATATAAAGGAAAAGCCGCTATTTAACTGCAACAAGTTAAATATAAATATATGCGGTTCCTAATTTCTCCAATTCTAAATAACATCAAATAAAGATAAACATGTAGCTATAACCAGATATGTGTGTAAACATGAAGGTATAGCAAGGTATATGTATCTACCTATCAGTAATGATGTAATATACCCTCTGAGTATAAGTGAAGTATGTATGCACGGTATACATGTAGCTATGTCATTATGTGTGTATGTACCTATCACTAATGGTACAATACCCTATAGGTATACAGGTAACTAGCATGTAAGCATGTCAAGACATATGTGTAAGCATGTGGGTATACAGGTATGCTATATGTCATATGCGTAAAGAAATATGAATCAATGTCTCAATGTCCCTAACCAATATCTATAAGTGGGTTGTGCGTGACATGACAATTATTGACGGTGTGTGTGGCATACAATCAGTGCTCGTGCAACATGAGCCGTCAATAATAGTGCAGTGTCCTAAGAATACTACTCCAAGCACAACAATAACTAAGCAGTAGGGTGAATGCGCAATTCTAAATATGAAATAGAATATGCGACAAGTCAAGTCATTTCCAGCCCAGACGCATAACGCCATGTGGGCGATTCCCGTGTAGATGTTAAATCTACTCACCAACGCTCCGGCTAAATGAAGCATACCACCTGTTTTCCCTTTGTCGTAGCATCCGAAGTCCCCGCCTGCGAACCTAAAATTTCACAAACACACCACATAAGCTAAATATCCTATATCGACGAAACGCAAAGAAAACGGCGAGAAAATTAAACTGCGCACTTAGCGCATCTAACGCGCACGACATCGGTCAAAAACCATAACTAGGGTCGCTAAACTACGAAACACCAAGTCTAGACTCCGATCGTCCTGATCGCGCAACACAACAAATTAAAATGCGAGGAATATAATAGATATAACCTCGCAACGACTAAAAGAATCCATGTCGGAAAAACCCCGAAACCTAGTAAACAATTTACTGCAATATTTCGCACTAGTTTCAAGCTAACGCATATCTAGCGATTACAAACACCTTAAAATAGCTTAACTAAGCTATCTAAACCATTTCTATATTTTTAACACTTGCAAAATGAGTTCTAGCAAAAACCTAGTAAGCAATATTTCATAATTAAACAAAGTATTTATTAACAATAATTATCATTTTCTACTAGGTTAAGCTTTTTCCTAATCACAAATTAACACTTCAATTAAACATTAAACACTTAAATCAAGCTTTAACCTTAACTTGAATCTCTTAAAAAAATTATGAATAATGAATTAAATATGAAATTAAAAGTTTAAATTAATATATAATTAAGCCAGCATAAAGATTTAAACTTAACAATTAAGGATTAGGGTTAGGATTTTATACCTCAAATGATTCAAAAACTTGCAACAAGAAAACCAAGATTAGCCTCCAAAAATCAAGACTTCATGAAGAACAAAGTATGGTTTAGGGTTAAGAAAATGAAGGAAAATGATTATATTTGAATTTTTGTTATTCTTTTTGGATTTGTGATGATTTATTTGTAGCAAAATGATAAAAATGGAGCAAGAAGAGAGAGGGGGCAGCAAGGAATGGGAGTGGCTGGCCAAGCAAGAGGTGGAGGGGTTTTTGTGAAAAAAAATTGAAGAAAGATCTAGAAAAAATCAATTAATGCACATTAAATGCAAAATTGCCACCTTTCTTTCATTTTCTTTTCTTTTTTAATTCAAAACCTTTTGCACAAAAAAATATCTAGATATTTAGAAAAGAAGCTTCCAAAATAATTGTAGTGATGATTTCCAAGAATTTTCATTTAGAAGAAATTTCCCGATTTGCGTGCATATTTTACCGGCTAAAATAATATTTTATTTGGGAAAAATTTTATCTGAACCAAAACCTCCCAAATACCCCCAAAGATCGCGCACTAGCTTTATTTTAGCTAAAATAGGTGTCGACAAGTTTCTACGGATGTTTGATCGAAATCGGGTTAAAACGGAAAATACCGACAATTTTGCCCTAAAACGGAAAAATTCGCAAAACGATTTCTGAAACGTTACAGTGAGCTACCAGCCAGGGATAGCCGAGCGGGGTTGCCGCTCGGCTGCCTCTCACTGGAGGGGCCGAGATCCTTAGCACTGGAGGGGCCGCACGAGGCCAGCTAAGGATGGACCGAGCAGTGAAGCTGCTCAGCTGCCTCTTGGCGAGGGCTTTGATCCCTGGCGTTGTGGGGTAGAGAGCTACCAGCCAGGGATAGCCGAGCAGGGTAGCCGCTCGGCTGCCTCTTGGTGAGGGCTTTGATCCTTAGCGCTGGAGGGGCCGTAAGAGGCCTGCTAAGGATGGACCGAGCAGTGAAACTTCTCGGTTGTCTCTTGGCGAGGTTTACCAGGAAGAGGGACAGTCGCTGGCGACGCATGTCATGATCGCGTGGGGAACGCGAAGCGCCGGAGTAGTGTTGTTTCGATTTCGCATCGAGCGGCGAAGAGAGACAATCGCTGGCGATACGTGCCATGATCGCGTGGAGAACGCGAAGTGCCGAAGTAGTGTCGTTTCGATTTCGCATCGAGCGGCGAAGAGGGACAGTCGCTGGCGATACGTGGCATGATTGCGTGGGGAACGCGAAGCGCCGGAGTAGTGTCGTTTTGATTTCGCATCGAGCGGCGCGATGTCTGCCGCGTGGCGGCACAGTCGCAGGCGAAACGGGCGACCGTTGAACTCCAGGGGCGTTGTGGGCTATAAAACAGAGGGAGTGTTGATTACTCCCTTCCTCACACCCGAAACGTAAGAATGGAGGACTTCCCTTTCACCATCCGCGAGATCATAAACTTCGAGGACGTATACCTCTACGATCAGTACTGTACCGAGGACACGGTGCAGTTTTTTGATAGGCCGGATCGAGAATCATTTTTGCCGATTGCTCCCACGGCATTCCCCCCTCCTTCAGCTGTTGATGTACTCCATCTGGAGGGCGTCGCCGGGGCACTACAACCCCTTTTCCGAACAGCTGAAAGAGGAGGCCGTTGGCAAGCTAAGATCTCTGAGGCGCTTCGGTCTGATCTCTGCGAGTTGGCTAAATCGCTCAGTGGTGCTCGTCCTTGAGTGCTACCAATTGAGGCACGATGCCGACGTTCGCGGGGGGCATCGAAGGCAGATGTTAGATGCCGCGAGGGCTCGGCTGGCGGAAATATCCTCAGAGTACCACGAGCAGTGTTCTCTGCACCCCATTCCCCTGCTATTGTAATTTTTTTTTGATGTACGGCTGAGGAGCCCACAGTACCTTTTGAATGAATAAGATTCTTTTCCCTTTTTTGTGCAATGCTTTATCGATCCCTTTTATTATACAAACAAAAAGATCTCAAGAAAGGTGTACATTGCTTTAAAAGGAAATACATGCTAGTAGATGTTTTTATTTGTGCAGCTTGAACCCCTCGGATGTCTGTTGGCCTCTACGCCCGGCATGGGGTACTGAGCTTCGTAGGTACCAGACGTATCTTCCGGTGACATGACCATGATTTGGCTGATGGTCAGCTCGGTGGGAGGGGGACGCTGCTTCTGCTCGCGGTCAGCTTGCCGCTTGTCCCTCAAGTACCCTGCGAGGTGCCTCAAACGGATGAACTCCTCGATGTAGTCTCGGAGCTGCTTACAGCTCTCCGTGGAGTGGCCTAGCGACCTGTGGAAACCGTAGTAGGGGCCCCGGGTTCGCTTTGAGGCCATTCGCGAGATCGGGGGGAGCTTGAAAAACCCCTCGCCCTTAGCCTCTTCTAGTAGCACTGTCTGAGAGACATTGAGCGGGGTGTACTCCTGAAACTTCAGGAGATAGGGCTTTGGCCGCTCAGGTCCCCTTTTCTCATCCCTTTCCCTCTTCTTTTGGTCGGTTTGCTCTGCCCCGGGGAGGTAGGCGTTCACTTCGGACTCGAGCTGGACTTCGCGCTCGGTCCAAGCCTTTACCTTGGCCATGGTCTTAGGTTGCGCTAATGCAAAGGAGCGTAACCACTCCTTGTGCCTATGACCAGACCTCAGTGCTGTGATGACCGTCTCGTCCCGGTGCTCTGGAACCTCGAAAAGGGCGTTGTAAAAGCGGGTGATGTATGCTTTGAACGTCTCTTTGTCCCCACTCTTGATCGTGAAGAGATGGTCAACTGTGCGTTTTTGCCGCCTGTTCCCGACGAAGTGGCCGAGAAATTGGGTGGCCGGCTCGTCGAAAGTTAAGATCGAGCGTGACTCGAGTCCTCAGAACCAGTCTCGTCCGGAGCGGATGAGAGTGGTCAGGAAAGCTCAGCACTGGGCGGTGTCGGAGTTGTCTTGGAAGCTCATCCCCGCGGTGAGCGCATCCAAATGGTCCTTCGGGTCAGATTTGTCGTCGAAGAGGGAGACCTTTGGGGGTTTGTTGCGGGAGGAGACGTGGACGGCGAGCAGCTCCTCGGTGAACGGTTTGGTGCGCGAGCCGGCGGCGTACTTAGCCCCGTCACTCGAGTGGTGACCTTCCCGATGCATACCCTCGATCTTCTTCTCGAGGGCATCAAGTCGGCCGTGGTACCCCGACGATTCGGCACATTCTGATCCCTGGCCTCTGTTATGGAGGCCTGCGTCTGGCCATGGCCCCGGTTCCTCTCAATGAGGTTCCTTAGATCTCCCGGCGAGGTAGTCTTCGAGCCACCGTGGCGAGTCCCGTCCGCGCGACCCCGTCGAGGGAGGGGGTGTCGGTCATGCCTGGTAACAGGCGAGCTGACCGACATCTCCTCGGGAGGGACAGGTGCGCGAAGGATCTCGGGGCTAGGGGCTCTGGCGACGGACCTCGGTGTTGAACCGTGGGGCGCCCAGCGGGTCTCAGAACATATTGGCCCGGAAGATCTGCGGCCGTGGGAGGTAGCGAGGCGGTGGTCGGCAGTGCCGATGCGAATGGAGTCTTCTCTCCCTCTGTAGGGGTCCCGGTCCCGAGGCGGGGGAGCGGCGACCTGGGGATGTTGCCCTGCCGTTTGGACGCGGATGAGCGCCTCCACGACGGACGCGAGTCGGTCTATCCGGACAGCAAGGGCGTTGATGGCCTTCAGTGGGGGAGGTTCGTCCGCGCCTCCGTTGAGAGGGATGCGGCGGCTAGTGCTTGGATCGTCGTGATGATCGCTCTCCATTATATTGGGATCGGAAGATGAACTTTTGTTTTTGTAGAGTCAAGGGTTCTCACAGACGGCGCCAGCTGACGTGACCTGGATTACGCCAAGATGTTACCTTCCGTTGATCTGCTGATGGCGGCGATGGACGACTGAGATTGGATCTGGAGGCAGGCTCCTGAAGCGTGTGAATCTCAATGGGTTTGAGGTTGGTTGGACCGAGTTACCTGCAAGGAAGTCCCGGAGTGGTTGTACCACCGAGGACTCTCTGACGGTCAAGTTAGAGAGGAAATCCGAGCAGAGTAACGGCTTAGTGGAGTAAAAATGGCTTACTTGAACCGTCTGAAGAAGGGTTTATATAGCGGTGGCAGTAGGTAGGGCCCGCGTGATGGGCGAGATCTCCCATTTAATGGCGAGACATGCTCGTTAATGGGGGATCGTGATGGCGTGGAACGTGGGATGTGGCCGGCGGATATCTCGCGCCTAGCGAGATTCACGGGATGGAGCGGTGCAGTCGGTCGATGAGACCGAGGAAGATGACCTCGGCGGGAGAGCTCGCGGAAGAGCCGAGGTATCTTGGTTCCGCGGTAGCCCGGAGACGAGCTGTGAGGCCGAGGAGGCCAATTGTACAGGGGGCTCGGAGGTGAGCCATCGTTTGTCTGTAGGACGGGTATAGGAGTGGTCTGGTCGGCCACTGTAGGTTCTTTCCTGCATGCTCTGAGACACGCCACCTGCCGCGTGTCATGATCTGGGAGATCACCGATATTGAGCATCATCAGAATGCAACTGGTGTGATATTGCTCCAGTTGTAGGTTGTTTAATCATAAGATTTTTCTGGCATTATAAAGTTGATGCTTGATATTATTGAGCTTTGGTCTGAGAGAAATTCTTCTCTAACCGTAGGATTAATGGTGAAGGAAACAATTTTGAAATTGCAAAATTGATGCTTGTGTATATCAAATAGACTAGGTCGATCGTAATTCTTGAGGCCCTCACATCTTTCAACAGAGAAATGTTGCAAAGGCTAAAGCATTGAATGATGCTCCAGGTGTAATGATATGACACTTCCGCAAATACCAGAAGTCCTTTCCTTTAGGTCCTGTTCGGGATAAGTAAAACTTATTTTTAAGTGGAGATAGTGCAGACTTATGCTATGGTGTGCACAGGCTCAAACTCTATTTAAAAATAAACTATGGTTATGTTTTAAGAGATGGGTATAAGGAAATGGAGTTTAACAAACTTAATTAGATCATATGGGAGTTGAGATGACTGCAGTTATCTCGACTCGAAAGCGAATGTCAAACAATACAAAGTTAGCATATTGAAGTTGAGTTTTGCTAACTTTATGAAACCCTGGTTTAGAAAACTTAACTCTGTTCCCAAAAAGTACCTTAATGGCTGCATGTTATTTTGGGCAAATTTTGATGGCAAGATCAAAACATATGTAATTACAACAAACAATGTGATTAAGTTAGGGGGTTGGAGTAGTCCATGAAGAAGAAGACGACCCGGGATCGAGAGACCTCCCATTTATAAAGGAATGGCTAATTTATCCCACCTATTATCTCAAAATAAACAGTGCAGTTAATTTCTTCTATTTATGAGATAGAGACATAAATGTTTATTGAATTTCATGCAGATAATATTTGATTATATGATGCTATGGTTGCAGGTTAATTTAACCACGAAACCTTTTTTTGGGTGTTATTGATTCCGTTTTAGTTGTAGGTTGGATTAATTGTGACGAACTTCAATTTATCACTGCATAGTTTACCTTTGAGAATATATGGGATTGAAATTAGCTAGGTTGGGCCAGGTGCCAACAAAAAAAAATTAGCCAGGTTGCTTGAAAATTTCGAGTTTCTCACATCTTTCCATATAAAAATATATACACGGGGTAATTTATTTCCAAATGTGGAAGCGCTGAATGGTTTTACCTTTGATGAGATGAGACTTTTAGATGCTTGACACATTAGGATTTACGAATTTACCTTTTTATTAAAAAAATAACTATATATAAAACAATAATACTGGATTTTCTATATAAATCAGATATCGCCTGTTGAAGGTTTTGTAATACTTAGCTAGGAATTACAATCAAATTCCAGTGGCATAACATTAGTCATTTTCCCTTGTATTTGTAAGGACTACATCCAACAAATTGAAAAAGAAGAAACTTTTAACGATACCAGATTTAAAACCTACCTCCATCTTGTCAATCAGCATAAGATATACAAGGCATTTTATATGAGAAAACTGAGTTGTCGCAATGCCGTTGTATGAAATTTGGCGGGCGGGACACATGGCTCAACACGGTTTTCACTGATCCATATGCATATGTAAAGTGATATGCATGAATGACTAGTGTGTCGCCATGAATTATATAGAAAATCACTACGGTGGCATTCGTGTGCTTTGCATCCTCTTTTTATCTTTGTGCTCTTTTCCTCACCTTTAGACTTTTGTATTCTCTAAACTCTATTCTATTATTGCACCATTATCATGATGTTAATAGGTCATTAATAGGTCATGATGGTAAGAAACTAATCATGAATGTATAAGTTGCTCATGATTAAGATATATGCCCAAAGGAACCTACGCAGGAAGAAGATAGGAGTTCGGTTCTTAAGCTCATGCTCACAAAATATATTTCTGTCTCTTTCCAAATTTCATTAGTTGAGTTTCTTTTTGCTTAATTTTTATTAAACTATCAATAATGATGGCCCATTTTCACTAAACTATCAAGTTGTTTCTAAGCTGCAGATATCTACCATGGACTTTCCTCCATATTTAATGATATTAACAGATAATGGATGTCTTTTATACCGAATCCGAACTTTAAAGCCAAACATTAAGTTATAGGTATGGTCCTAGCAGACAGAGGTAAACCCTAGAGCTTCTCGAAGAGAGAGAGAGAGAGAGAGAGAGAGAGAGAGATATCTCGAATTAGTAGAAATCAAAAACAAAATGCCTTCTAACTTTAAACAGCCTAACACTAGCAAATGATCTGTAGTGTGATAGCACTAGAATGCTCCTAGTTCGGAAATAAACCAACGCCGTCAACTAAGCTAAACCGTCTAAGAAAACCCGTCAAATCTACTCAATAAACTTTGAGCCTTCATACATCCTTCAAACAACCTCAAGTTAACAGAAAATTAAGAGGATGGAAGTTAAGATACATAAGTAAATTTTAGCCTTTTCTTTTGTTTTTAATACACAGTTTACTATCTAGACCAATAACAGGTCCATGACCATTTCATACAACTAGACAACAACAACAAAGTCTCTTTCTCAGGTGAGGCCATCACTTTCTAGATTGAAAATTCAGTTCTGCCGCTATTATCTTTGTTTTCATTATCGATATCTGATGCTCATCAGTTTAAAAATATTCCCACCATCAATGAGCAATAGCTCTGTTGTACGGCCACTTCCCCTCTCGGACGAGTGCAAGGTTCGAGACCCCGGTAACCTTAGGAGGGAAGTGACCACATATTAACTCTTTTGGAGCAAATCCGTGGGTTTCATGGATGTGTGTTGTGTGCTTGTGTGTTGTGAGTGTTGTATGCATAGGTTAAAAGCTCATGGGCCAGTGCCCAAATTTTTTTTTAAAAAAATTTAAAAAAGGAATAAATCCCACAAGTCATTCTGACCTCGTTTAGTTAATTCACTCCAGATTTAACAACCAGCAATCATTTGATCTTCACAAGACTTTGGTACCTCCCTCTTTTGCTCACTGCAACATAAATCATAGCAAGTGTGAACAAATGTTGGGTGATGATGGGTGAAATGAAGATGTATCCTCATCTCTTCTTCCTTTTCTTCTGTTTATTATTTCTATTTACAGTTTCTTCTTCTTCTCCCCTTATAAAAAAGGACTTGGATACCATGCATGCTCTCTCCAAAACCCTTCCTGTGCTTTCTCCTACTATCAACTACTGGAACACTCCCGACCCGGACCCTTGATTATGGGACGGCCATGTCGCGTGCACTCTCTCAAGACCCTCGACTTCCCCATGGCCGAACTCTATCTCGTAAATCTCAGGCTATACACATCCGCCATGAAAGACTCATCTGCCGCTCGTTTCTTCCAACTCATATGCCGCCTCGACTTGCTTGATATACTTGACCTCTCTACCAATTCGTTTACCTCTATTCCTTTTCCCTCTATGAAAACTGCACCAGGCTTTACACACCGTTGAAGGTTCATTCATTCTATAGCAACAGACTTTCAGGAAAAATCGGCAACTTATCGAGCTTTCATGCGTTAGAACATCTCGACCTGTCTCCTATCAATTCCCGCTTAGAACAACTGTATCTGTCAGGGAATCATTTTGAAGGCAAAATTCTTGCCAAGATTTTTCGGTTAAGGAATCTCACCGAATCGGACCTTAGCTACAATGGATTATCTGGACCTGTTCAAGATGAAATTGGTAGGCTTTCTAGGTTGAAATATCTAGACCTTTCCGAAAATTTCCGGACCGGGGAAATTCCAAGTAATTTGTCTCTGATCGAAACGCTTGATAGCTTTTCTGCTTTTCACGGCGACTTCTTCGGCGCCATTCCTATTGGAATTAGAAACCATTTGAAAGAGCTGGACCCTCAGCTACAATCAACTCGACTGGGAGATTCCATCTGATCTCCTCTCCTCTCCTGCTTTAATCATTGCTTTAATTTATCCCAGTATCTCAAAACCTTAAGTCTAAACAACAATTTTCTCAATGGAAGCATCCCAAAGGAAATCGGGCAGCTCTTGTATTTAATGGATCTAGAGTTGAATGGCAACGCATTGGACGGACAAATACCCAGCCAATTAGGGAGCTGTTGCAATTTAATCGCCGTCAATTTGTCCGCAAACCAATTGAAAGGTGAGTTGCCAGTATAACCAGGTAACCTTAGTATGCTTGAGATTTTGATTGTTCAAGACAACAATTTAAGAGGAGAGGTTCCTACTCAGCTATCAAAGCTGGCGAGCTTGAATAAGCTGCATCTTAAACCACAATTCCCTCAATGGAGCGATACCTTCCGCAATCTTCGACGTGATGCATCTCTCCAGCTTGAATCTCGAAGATAACAAGCTCCATGGATCAATTCCGAGCGTAATCATTAACTCTCATTTGTTGAGGGATCTGCGATTAGGAAACAACAAGTTAAGTGGAACAATTCCAAGAATGCCAGCAACTTAAGTATACAACTTAACCTTAGTAGAAACCTCTTCGATGGACCGATACCGGTGCATTTAGGTTCCTTGAACCATCTGGACATTCTTGATCTATCAAATAATATGTTTGCTGGTGAAGTTCCGATTTCCTTGACCAAAATGCAAAATCTGCCATGGATAATTCTCTCGGATAATCAGCTTTCAGGAATTCTTCCCCACTTTCCTGAATGGGTCAATGTTGTAGTTACAGGAAATAACTTAACAATAGATCGTGAGATCGACGAGAATAAAGATGTAGATTCGATGGAGACCTCCATTAGAAAAATTGATATTATGGATCTTGGTTGCTGCTTTCGTCGGTGGTTTCATTACTTTCATTTCCGTGGCCATGGTTGTTCAAAAAGTGATTTCGAGGTATTTCTACCAAGATAAAAATGGATCTTCAGCCACCGCAGGACACTTTTCTTGGCCAAAAACTTGAGAAAGCCGTAAAAACAATGATTCATCACTAATTGTATGCAGCACACCATAGACAAATAAAAGAAAGAGCTATGTGATATTTGGAATGAAGATTAGGTATTAATTACTATGGCATTGCCTTTGAACAATCTATTACAGATGTTTAGAGATTATTTGAATTTCCTTTCTTATATATCAATTCGACAACTTGGCCAATATATCACCCACATAAACTTCACAATCTCATATATCGCAACAAAAAACTATAGTTATTCAAAATCCTCCCTCTAATTATAGTCGTTTGAATCGGATGGGATAATGGTAATTAAATGGGCATTTCTCTTGAAATGGTCAAAAACCTAACTTCCCCCACCAGAAAAGAGGAACACGGTATGACACACAAGGTCCTAGTTTCAAAGGAAGTTTGCAGCTTCAAGCAGTTAAACTAACAGACCAACTAGGACTAGTCCAGTTGGTATAACTTTCCTTTTCAAAGTGAGAGGTCGCCGGTTCAATTCCCAAAGGGGGTCACATCCAAAAAAAAACAGTGATTAGTTGATTCATGACATTAAAGCTAAACTGATAATAAGTGAATGGTATCATGTGTGGGGGTGGGGGGTTGGGGGGGGGCATTAGAACTATGATAAGGCTTTGAAGTTGAAATGAGAAGGTATCAAGTTTCGGGATGTTATATGAAAATATCCCGATTTTAACATGATATACTAGACAAAACCTTATTGTTTTAAACATAAGTTGGGTCTTTTCATACATTCATAAGCCTTATTAATCCTTCTTAGGGTCTGCTTGGTGCACGGAATGGAAGGCTCCTGAAAATCCTATCATTTTCAACAATGTGATGTCTACGCATTTGAGTCCAGAAAATGTCGCATTACCAAGCATGGTATAATTTAGTTATTTCAAGGAATGTGAATCAGTGTTGCGAATGGAGGCATCACGGTGCAGGCAATGGCAATGGTAGTTGTGGTAACAAAGGTGAATGGTGGTGGATGTTAGAATATAAAAATATTTCCTTCAATAATCCTCGTCATGATTTCAGAGTTTTACTGTACTGGCATGGGCAATTAAGATGGTATCAGAGCAACCCAAGTTCAAATCACACCGGATGATTACTTAAGAGTTAATTAAAATTAAAATTATTGTACAAAGCCAGGTTTTAGCCCGGTCTAAAGGAGGCCCGATCTGCGGGGAGATGTTAAAATATAAGCCTGTTAAATATATCCTTCAACTCTCAGATCATATTCAGAGTATGTGACAAGAACAATTAAAATAAACCCTGAGCCTCAACTAATTTAAACTAACGATGACGTCAACAATGAAAATTGTAAAACTCGGTTTGGGCCCACAACACATAGACCCACACATGGATGCACATGGGCTTCGATATAGTGGGACTCCATCCAAAAGACACAAGCCTTAAGGAGGTTTATCTCATCTTATATCTTATACCCAAATGCACCCCACAATTTACCCCACAATTTTCCCGATGTGGAACTATATTCCCACATTCTCCCCTCACGTGTAACGTGGACAAATTCCACCTCACGTGCAACGAGGACTTCAAATGCAATCAGGGCTTAAACCTCACGTGCAACGTGGACAGACAAACACACGTGCAATGAGGGCTCAAACCTCATGTACAACGTGGACAAACAAACGCCCGAGCTATGATAATATGTAAAACTCGGTTTGAGCCCACAACATATCGACCCACACATGTGTTGGGAGGGAGAGTCGATCCACGGAACAGTGCTCGCGACAAAACCCAAATCACGCAATTAAACGACGAAAGACAATATAAATTAAAGTGCAGGAATAAGAAAACAATCAATCACAAACAAGATAGATTTGTTAACGAGGTTCACCTACCGTATGGCTAGTCCCCGGTAGAGCGGACTCTGCAAACGTCTACTATACTTGAATCAAGTTTACACACAAGAACAACCCTAGGAGATTTCTCTCAAATCTCTCTATACAAATCTCTCTTGGCCTTTGCCTCTTGTGATGATACTTGTGATGGATACAAAATACCTCACTCATAAGATGTGCTTTTATAGCACCTAGGACAATGTCACTATCTAACAAAGTGGCACCTAACCATAGACTTTAATTTGCATCAATTTTCAACAAACTCCACCTTGATGCAAATTCATCACAATCTCGACATTGTCCCACTTGGAGTAATTTTTTTTTGGCTTGATTCTCAGCACTAGTAAACTTCACACGATTCCACTGCTGCTCTCTCCTCATCAAATTTTCATGGAGAGATTCACCATTCTGCAACAGAGATTCAGCTTATCTCTGTCTACAATTTTGGTGAACATATCCACCGGATTCTTTTCTCCCGCGATCTTCTGCAGTGTCAACTCACCATCTTCTAACGCCATGCGTATGAAGTGGTACCGCACCTTGATATGCTTCGTCCGAGAATGATATGCTGCATTCTTTGCCAAATGTATTGCACTTTGGCTGTCGCTCCACAAGGTATTGAAGTCTTGCTTCTTACTCAACTCTTTGAGTAACCCTTGTAGCCATATCATCTCTTTGTTGGCTTCCGTGATCGCCACGTACTCAGCCTTCGTAGTTGACAATGCTACCACTTTTTGCAGTTGAGATATCCAACTCACCGCTGTTCCCTCAACTGTAAATACGTATCCTGTTGTGCTCTTCTCACTATCTCGATCACCCGAGTAGTCCGCATCAACGTAACCTTGCACCATTAGAGAGTCGCCCCCGAAACATAAGCAGTGACTAGACGTACCCCTAAGATACCTCAAAATCCACTTCACCGCATTCCAATACTCATTCCCCGGGTTTTGCATATACCGGCTTACAACTCCCACTGCATGTGCAATATCTGGTCTCGTACTCACCATTGCATACATTAAACTCCCCACCGCAGAAGCATAAGGCACTCTTGCTATCTCGTCTTTCTGCTCTTGAGTTGTCGGGCAAAACTCCTTCATGAGTTTGAAATGTTTTGCTAAAGGCGTACTCACCGGTTTTGACTTGTCCATGTTGAACCGCTTCAAAACCTTCTCGATATAGTCGCTTTGCTTCCGCTGCTTCCTATCTCGAACGATTTTCATGCCCAAAATTTGTTTGGTCGCTCCCAAATCTTTCATGGAAAACTTTTCATCCATCATCTTCTTCAGACTTTGAATTTTCTCGAAGTTCGGACCTGCTACCAACATATCATCTACATAGAGTGATAGAATGATATAGTCTTCATCCTCAAAAGTCTGAATATAGACACAGTGATCTGACTCACCACGCACAAATCCCGTCTCTAACATGAACTGATCGAATTTGAGATACCACTACCTTGGAGCTTGCTTAAGGCCGTACAAGCTCTTTCGTAGTTTACACACCATAGATTCTTTCCCTTCACCTCGTATCCCGGTGGCTGCATCATATAGATCTCCACCAAATCTCCATGAAGAAACGCGGTCTTCACATCAAGCTGCTCCAAGTGAAGATCCTCCACCGCCACAATACTAAGGATCACCCGAATTGACGTCATTTTCACCACAGGGGAAAATATATCTTGATAGTCAATTCCTTGCTTTTGCGCATATCCCTTGACTACCAAGCGAGCCTTGTACCGCTTCACACCATCGGCCTCATCTTTTATCCTGTACACCCATCTATTTAGCAACACTTTTCGACCCTTAGGTAGCTTCATTAGGTCCCACGTGCGGTTCTTCTTCAAAGAATCCATCTCCTCGTCCATAGCTCGCTCCCACTGCTTACTAGCACCGTCTTGCGTCGCCTCTTCAAGGGATTCAGGCTTTCCTGAATCCGTATACAAAATGAAGTCGGTCACAAGTCTTTCAGGTAGTCTTCTTTCTCTCGTAGATCTCCTCAAAACTGGTACATCTGGTTGCTGAACATGGTGGCCATCATGTTCTTGAACCTGATCCTGCACTGCAGCTTCCTCCATGTTTTGATCCCCACTTGTGGACACCTGATTGTTCTCTTGAGTTCCGTCTAACTCCACGAACTCAGATACAACACCATCTTTGGCTTACTTTTCTTCTCTATATAAGTGCTGCTCGTCAAAGACAACGTTCCGGCTTCGTATTACTTTCTTACTTGTGTAATCCCACGGCCGATATCTGAACTCGTCTCCACCATACCCGATGAAAGCACTTCTTAGATTTGGAGTCAAGCTTACTCCTTTCTGCCTTATCAATCAAAGAATACGCGATACAGCCAAATACTTTAAGGTGCGAATAGTTGACCGGTTTACCCGACCAAATTTCTTCTGGAATGCCTCCATCAAGCGCACTCGCCGGGCTTCTGTTGATCAGATACACAGCAGCATCGACCGCTGCCGTCCATAAGAATTTTGGCAGATTCGCATCCAAGGTCATGCTTCGCACTAGCTCTAGGATCGTTCTGTTCCTTTCAGCGATGCCATTCTGCTGTGGCGTCCCAGGTACCGTCTTCAACCAACGAATACCTTTTTGCGAGCAAAACTCCTTAAACTCTTGGGTGTAGTATTCCCCGCCATTATCGGACTTTAGGCATTTAACCTTCATCCCCGTTTGATTCTCCACTTACGCAATCCAGTGTTTGAAGATGCCAAACACATCAGACTTTTTCTTCATCGCGTACACCCATGTCTTCCGACTTGTATCATCGATGAACGTCACGAAGTATCGATTTCTTCCATAAGACTCCACCGAGGCCGGACCCCACACGTCCGTATGCACCATCTCTAGTTTCTTGGTCTTTTTCGCTACGCCTCCAATTTGAAATCTGAGCGCGCTTTACTTCCCACAAACGCGGCTCTCGCAAAACCCCAACTCCACCTTTTTCAGCTCCGAAAAAACCCCTTAGCTTGAAGAATTTTCATGTTCTTCTCGCTGAGGTGTCCCAATCTTTTATGCCACAACGAAGTCTCCGAATCTTTCTCCGAACTTGCCGTCAATGCAACCGAGCCTTCACTGCTCCCATTGAATGAGTACAACGAACCGCTCAGCTTGTCCCTTGCGACCACTAACGACCTTTTGGAAATCTTCCATTGAGAATTCCCAAACGTTGTAATAAACCCTTCGTTGTCTAACTGACTTGTGGAAATCAAACTTTTCTTCAAATTTGGAATATGACGAGCATTCTTTAATTTGATTTGACCACCTCCTGACGGTTGCAAGATGATCGTCCCTTTTCCAACGATCTTACACGATTGACCGTTTCCCACCGTCACATGTCCAAGATCGCCCTGAACATACTCACTAAAGTGATGTCTGCCCGAAGTGCAATGAAAAGAAGCTCCTGAATCTAGGAACCAAGTATCCGTCTTTGTGTTCTCGCTCGCCGATAGACAAAGACCTTATTCCCCTTGTTCTTGTGTAGACACCACATTCGCTTCCTTTTCATCCGTCTTCTCATCTGAGCCTTTCTTCGGAAGCATGCATTCACTTCTTCTGTGGCCCTTCTTTCCGCAATTCCAACAGACGCCTTGGATTTTTCCTTGAGATTTATCTCGGCTTTTAGACTTGCCCTTTTTCCACTTTTCCATTTTCCATTGTTCTGCCACGATTCTCTACCGAAAGTGCAGAAGTTCCAGAACTCTCACTCACGGACTTTCTTCGCATCTCATCGTTTAATATGCAGCTTACCGCATCATTAAACGTGAGAATCCCGAGATAGAGTTGCTAACCGCCATCACTAGGTTCTCCCAACTCTCTGGCAACGAACATAGGAACAGTAGGACTCGAATCTCGTCTTCAAAGATGATTGAAACGGACTCAAGTTGGCTTGTCACGCTGTTGAACTCGTTCAGGTGCTCTATCACCGAACCATTCTCTACCATCTTCATGTTGAAAAGCTTCTTCATCAAAAATATTTTATTTGATGTCGATGGCTTCTCATACAACTTCGCTAACGACGTTATTAGCGTCTTAGTTGTTTTTTCTTTGAAACATTAAAGTCCATCTGCGGAGTCAACGACAATCTGATCGTCGCCAAGGCTTTCCTATCCAAAAGGTTCCACTCCTCATCGGTCATCTTCTCGGGCTTTTCTCCTAGCAACGGAAGATATAGATCCTTTTGGTATAGACAGTCTTCCAACTGCATGCGCCGCTAACCAAAATTGTGACCATTGAATTTCTCGATTCTTATCTTATCCTCCGCCATCTTTCGTCTGTATCGCAGCAAACCCGACTTCCTCCTAGATCTGAACCAACGCCTTCAAAACTACAATCTATGAAAGTGGGGAAGAGGACACAAGCGTCGTTACCCACCGTTACCTAGATTATAGAATCGAAGAACCCTAGGTTCTCTTAATCTTGCTCTGATACCAGTTGTTGGGAGGGAGAGTCGATCCACGGAACAATGCTCGCGACAAAACCCAAATCACGCAATTAAACAACGAAAGACAATATAAATTAAAGTGCAGGAATCAAAAAACAATCAATCATAAACAAGATAGATTTGTTAACGAGGTTCACCCACCGTATGGCTAGTCCCCGGCAGAGCGGAATCTGCAAACGTCTACTATACTTCAATCAAGTTTACACACAAGAACAACCTCAGGAGATTTCTCTCAAATCTCTCTATACAAATCTCTCTTGGCCTTTGCCTCTTGTGATGATACTTGTGATGGATACAAAATACCTCACTCATAAGATGTGCTTTTATAGCACCTAGGACAATGTCATTATCTAACAAAGTCATCACCTATCATTGTCATCATCTAACAATGTCATGGATGTCAAAAGTAGCACCTAACAAAGTCACCATCTATCATTGTCATCACCTAAGAATGTCATGGATATCAAAAATAGCACCTAACAAAGTCACCACGTATCATTGTCATCACCTAACAATGTCATACATATCAAAAGGTGGCACCTAACCATGGACTTTAATTTGCATCAATTTTCAACAACATGGATGCACATGGGCTTCGACTCAAGCCTTAAAGAGGTTTATCCCATCTTATATCTTATACCCAAATACACCCCCACAGTTTTCCCGATGTGGAACGACCCACAAAAACAAACACTAGCAAATGCTAATAGCGGAATAGTACTGGAATGCCCCTAATTTGAAAAAAAAAACTGACTACGTCAACCAAACCAAACTACTTAAAAATCTGCCAATCTTCTAAATAAACTCCGAGCCTCCGTATATCCTCAAACCACCTAAAATTAACAAGATGAAAGTTAAGATATACAGTTTTCTCTTTAGATCAATAACAGGTCCATGACAATTCCATACTGGACAACAACAAAAGCTCTTTCTCAGGTGAGTGAATAATGTGGTCAATTTCCAACTTTCTTCCTTCATTGTCCTTTGTGCATCCCCCACAAACCCCACTTCCTAGATTGAAAATTCAGTGCAACCTCAACTATCTTTGTTTTCATTATGGATATCTGATGCTCATCAGTTTAAACTATGAATGTAGACAAAAATACTCCCCACAAGTCTTTCTAGCCTCCTTTATTTTTTTTTCACTCCAGATTTAACACCTAGCAACCATTTGGTCCTTATAAGACTTATGTAATCTCCCTCTCTGTTATTCACTGCAGCATTGAATCAAGGTAAAGTGTGAATAAGAGTTGGGTGATGATGTGTGAAATGAAGATGTATCCTCATCTCTTTCTTCTTTTCTTCTGCTTATTATCATTTCTACTTACAGTTTCTTCTTCTTCCCTCATAAAAAAGGGCTTGGATACCATGCATGCTCTCTCCAAAAACCTTCCTGTACTTTCTCCTACTATTAACTACTGGAACACTACCAACCCGGACCCTTGCTCATGGGATGGCCATGTCACTTGCACTCTTCCAGGACCCTCGACTTCCCGTGCGACAGAACTCCATCTCGACAATCTCGGGCTATACACATCCACCGCGAACGACTCGTCCGCCGCTCGTTTCGTTAAACTCATATGCCTTCCGACTCGCTTGAGAGCCTCTACCTCTCTGGTAATCTATGTAGCACATGTTTGTATACGGATACAGGATACGATACGGATTAGCAATTTTCCAAAACCTAAAATACGGGATACATTTTTATATCGATTTTTAAAAGTATAAACATAAATATATATTAATATTTACATATAAATATATAATGATATAAATATATAATGACATTATGTTAGATATTCAATACACTTTCAAATTTTCAAGAGCCTTAATTTTTTTAGAGAAAAGGAGAGGCGTCGATTCGAGAGAGATTGGAGAAACATTTTCAATTCCGAGCGAATCCAAAAGAATCCGAGAGTTTCCGAGAGTTCGGACTCCGATACGCGATCGGGGACAATTCGTGAGGCACTTACAAGTATCCATGATTCATAGCTGGCAATTCGTTTACCTCCATTCCCTCTTCTTTCTACTCAAACTGCACCGGGCTTTACAGGTCATTGAAGTTTCTCTCCTTCTATAGCAACAGACTTTCAGGGAAAATTGGTAACATATCAGGCTTTCACGCATTAGAATACCTTGACCTATCTTTTAATACCTTGGAAGGACATGTCCATCTGCATCTCGACAGGCTGGTCAATCTAAGATGTCTGGGCCTGGAGGTTAACTTTCTTAACGGAACCATTCCTATCAGTTCCCGCTTAGAACAACTGTATCTGTCAGGGAATCATTTCGAAGGCCGAATTCCTACTGGGATTTTTCAGTTGAGAAATCTCACCAAATTGGACCTTAGTTACTATGGACTATCAGGTCTTAATGAGATCGGTAGGCTTTCCAGGTTAGAATATCTATACCTTTCCAATAATTCGCTAACAGGGGAAATCCCCAGTAGTCTATCGCTGATCAACACATTGCTCCGCTTCCATGCTGACAATAACAACTTCTTCAGGTTCATTCCTACTGGTATCACAGAATATTTAGAGGATTTGGACCTCAGCTATAATCGACTCAGCGGGGAGATCCCATGTGATCTACTCTCTTCTCCTACTTTGGCTAGAGTTCCTCTCGGCTCAAATCTTCTTCAAGGGAAAATCACTCAAAATTTGTCCAAAAATCTTTCTTGCTTGAAGTTGAGCAATAATTTTCTAAATGGAACAATTCCAAATGAAATAGGGCAGCTATCTAGGTTTCTGTATCTAGAGTTGAATGACAATGCATTTGACGGTTTAACCGTTCTGAAACTGTCAGCAAACCAATTAGAGGGGGGCTGCCAGTCGAGATCGGTAATCTTTCTATGCTACGGATTTTGATGATTTATGATACCAATCTAAGCGGAGAGATTCCTACCTAAGTATCAAAGTTAATGAGCTTGAAAAAACTTCACCTTGCCCGCAATTCCCTCCATGGAGCGATACCTTCTGCGATCTTCGACTTGACGGATCTCTCTAGCTTGAATCTTGAAGGTAACAAGCTTAATGGTTCGATTCCCCGCACTATCATTAACCTGCGATTTCTGAAAAATCTTCAATTAGGATACAACAAGCTGAGTGGAAAAATTCCCAGAATGCCGGGCACCTTGAGTTTGCAGCTTAACCTCAGTAGCAATCTCTTCGATGGACCTATACCGTCACACTTAGGTTCCTTGAACAATTTGGAGATTCTTGATCTATCAAATAATAGGTTTTTTGGTGAGGTTCCAATTTCTTTGACAAAAATGGAAAATCTGGCACGGTTAATTCTCTCGTATAATCAGTTGTCTGGAACTCTTCCCATTTTTTATGTATGGGTCGATGTTATGGTTATAGGAAATAACGTAACAAGAGATGTTGGCATTGATGATGAGAATAAAGATACCAACACAATTAAGACCTCCCTTCATAAACATGAGATTTTGATTTTGGTTGCTGCTTTTTTTGGTGGTTTTATGACTCCATTTTCGTGGCCAAAGTTGTTGAATATGTGATCTCTAGATTTTTCTATCAAACAAGAGATGAATCTTCAGCTATTGTGAGCCGCTCTTTTTGGCCAAATACTTTGTAAAATTGTAAAAATCTTAGAATAATTCATCATCAATTGTATGCAGGAAACACTAGACAAATTAATGAAAGAGCAGGGACTTCAAAATGAGATATATATAGTCAATTTTTATATGAATAAAGATAATGCTGTACCATCCTATTGCCTTTGGACCTTTGTATTAAAGATGATGAGAGGTAATATAAATGTTCAATTCTTATTTATTTATTTTTGGGTATCTCAAGCCACTCACTAAAAATGGAAGAATTTATCTCACAGAATACATGTTGCATGCATATCAACTTTTTACATTCACATCACAAGTTGGCCTTATTAATCCTCCACATAGTTTTTGGAATCTCAGTACTTTCAGTTGCAGTACATTCCTCATGAAATATAGAATGATCTCAATTTCCTAAATATGAAAATAATACTTCACTGTTTTTCTTTAGGAGGAAAAAAGAACTATTACCATAAAGGATACTGCTTTGAATCCTAGGGAAACGTTGATGTACTGTGTATCGTGTAAAATGCAAACAAGCTATAATTTAATATGCAATTATGTTTCTATGTTCAAAACCCCAAAATGCAGTCAAATCCTTTTCGAATGAGTTACAAAGAAGCATACATTCAAACTTACATAATCTGGTATTCATGAATTGTGATTCATAGATGCAGTAATATATGTTCCCGTCAGGATATAAACTTCGAGTAACAATAATCATGAGTGCTAAATAGCTATATGTACTCTTACAGGATTCTGTAGAAAAACTATCATTTTAAATCAAACAAACATCATCACTTTCATCAACTCAAATCCAAAATGAGGAATGAAGTGCGACTTTGAATCTACATTATTTGTTTGCTTACTCAGATGATATTGTCAAGCAATCTATTGAGTTACTTTGATAACGATTTGAGAAGTCTGGACAATGAAGCACATTGTGCTTAGTCATAATTGCATTCTCACGGCTAGACTGCAAAAGTTCAATTACACCTGAAACAACAGATGTCACAGCATATCATGTTAAGCTCGAATGCGAATTTTTATATACTTATGTGAATGGAAGTTTATGAAGAGATACAAATGTGAAGTGCCAATGAAATCAATAAAAGGTGTGAATAAAAAAAGGCTTGACTATTAATGAGATCTTGCACAAGAACGGTCATGACTCATGACTTCAAACTAGAAGAGATATATACTAAGTGAAGTACTAGTGCTGGGAGCGATAGGAAAATGAATCAACAGGTACAATCTTGGGTCATTAAGAATAGGCTAAATTGCACAAATGTACCCATCAACTTTCACATTTTTTGCAATTGATACCATGAACTTTAATAATTAGAAATAAGTACCATGAACTATTTTTTGATATAACTACCATACGGAGTTAACTTTTGTGCCTTAATGGACCATCATACCCCTCGAAATTTTAGGGGTTGACTGAGAACATAAGGATAAAATAGGGAAAACAAGTCAAATATTGATGACGTGGCAGTTAAATATAACGTTTGCAGACGGAAGAAAAGTTGATGGTATTTAGTTGCAATCGGGAGTGATAGTTCATGGTACTTGTTTGTAATAAAATCAGTTCATGATATCAATCGCAAAAAAACGTGAAAGTTGATGGGTAATTCTTTTCCAAATGAAATTATTCTTTAAGACAGGGAAATTATATGAGTGGAAGCAAAGTTGCCATTGACTAACAAGTCTTATTCAAGTAAAAATATTAATAAGAACATAGAAGAAAACTGTGTTATGTTTCAGGGTCTTATTTCGGCTCAAAATATTCAGGCTTGTGTGTAACCCCTTCTATGTGCAACAAGTACTTTACAAACCATTTATGGTTCTGTAGCTGTACATCAACGGAGTTTGAGATCACATCGGTAATTTATTGGGCTTTCACATAATAGACTATTTCGACCTGTCTTTTAATACCATGGAAGGACATGTCCGTCTCAGCTGGTCAATTTGAGACCTCTATACCTGATTGATAATTTTCTTAACGGAACCATTCCTATCGATTCCGGCTTCGAAAATATATCTGTTAGGTAAGCATTTTGAAGGTCAAATCCCAATTGATATTTCTTCAGCTAAGAAATTTCACCAAATTGTACCTTAGCTGTAATGGAACATCAGGGCTGATTCCAAATGATATTGGTAAGCTTTTCAGGTTGAGACTTCTTGACCTTTCCACAATTTTGACCGAAATGGACTGATCGGATACGGAGCGGATATGAAAATTACCATATCTATACTTGTTTTCTAGTGATGAATACGGATATGGATAGGATAACATTCGGTAATAAAAGCCTGTAAAATCCGAAATTATTTTTTTGAGAATAATTATATGGAAATAATCTTTTTCATATTTATGGACTGAATAATCTGAGGAATGGTCTACATAAAAGATTTAATTTTCAAAATCCGAATTTGACCATATTTAGAAGGAAACCATGATTGTTGGGGTAAAAATTTACACCCCAGTTGACCGAGTCAAAGTCAAGGTCAACCCCCAAGCTAGGTGGGCCGAAGCCCAGGTCAAGCTGGCTCATGCCCAAGTCGAGCCCGCGGCCAACCTCCCCATGCCAACAACAAAATCATGTAATAAATAATTTTTATGTAATTTTTTATGCATGAATGTATGCAAAATGGGTATAAAGCCAAATTTTTGTAAAGCCCATGGCTTATGTGCAAAAAGAAATGGCACATGAGCCATGGGATGGGCAAATGCCATTTTGTAAAGCCCAAGGGGCTATATGTAAATATGTAAGCCTATATAAGGCAAAATGATGATGAATAAAGTAACACTTTTTCATTCCCCCAAAAACTAGGGTTCTTTGTGCCTCCTGCTCCTTCTCCAAGGTTCTAAACCTTCTCAATTCTTTTGAATTAAATCAAGAGTTTTACTTTCTTTTTCCAAAACTAAGTAGTTTTCCACCACAAAAACCCACAAAGGGGAACTCAGATCTCCCATCAGATCTCAAAAAAGAGTGATTTTTAAAGTCTCCTATTTCTTGATCTTCAAGATCCGGCCAAACAACAGAAGGAAGAAGAAGAACCCCCTTCATCAGCTTCAAAACATCCCAGGAGTTTAACTCCATACATATACACATAACAAATATTTCCTTTCTGAAGCATAGCTTCTGTTTCTTAGGCTAAAAGCCACTTTTTCTCGCCGGCGCTCAAGCGCAGAGCGCCCACGTGCCGACACGTGGCACGCTTGCGCTCAAGCGCAAGCGCCCGAGCGCAAGTCGCCCACGTGCCGACACGTGGCGCGCTTGCGCTCAAGCGCAAGCGCCCGAGCGCAAGTCGCCCCGGTGCCGACACGTGGCGCGCTTGCGCCCAAGCGCAAGCGCTCGAGCGCAAGTCGCCCCCGTGCCGACACGTGGCGCGCTTGCGCTCAAGCGCAAGCGCTCGAGCGCAAGTCTCCCCCGTGTCGACACGTGGCGCGCTTGCGCTCAAGCGCAAAGCGCCTACGTGCCGACACGTGGGCGCTTGAGCTCAAGCGCCCAGCGCTCAACCGCAGAGCGCCCACGTGCCGACACGTGGCACTCTAGCGCCTGAGCGCACAGCACCTAGGCGCACAGCGCCCAAGGTGCTGCCCCCACACATCCTTTGGATGCCTTTTCCCTTTCTTTCTTTTATATATACATATATACATATATATATACATATGTATACATATTTGCACACACACATACTCCGCGACACTGTCCCTGTTAGAAAAAATTTCTAACGGGACGCTGCCCCGCACCCCGCAATGGGGCTGCTAGCCCCCTTGACCCCCAGCCCGCTATCCGGGTAGCGGGACCCCCGTAAAAACTCTGCGTGGCTCCCGATATATCCAAACCCCCCTTTCAAAACACAACACACGTACACTGCACATTGAGTTCGCATGACCATTTTAACCTGTTAATCGGAGGTTCCCTCGCCCCAAAGGAGAGGGGTAATTAACGGCAGCTTAGTCCGCGGCTGCCGAAGATTTGGATCCCCACAATCAATAAAACCCGGCCTACCCTAGGCAGGGGGGTCTGTAGTATACGCCTGACAAGCGCGCGCGTATTCCAATCTCAATGGGGTGACGAAAAACACCCTACAGATTCTGGCACGCCCGGTGGGACTTATCTCTCCTCCCATATTTCGGGTTAAGCGTTCATGCGAACTCAATCAATATACATACCTGTATTTATACTAAAAATAATGCTTTTTCATGCAGATTTTCAAGCAATCACCTTCCGACGATGTCTTCGATGATGAACTCTGCTCCCGTCTCCTACACGATGAGGATAGACTCTAGGACGGTCCTTCCGGCCAGTCTCGGGCGACAATGGAATGAGCCGCTGCTACCATTCGGCTCTATTATGTTCATGCCAGTTAGCGCCATCCCAGCTCCTCAAGCCCCGGTGGCAGACAAACCGGTCTCGAAAGGCAGGAGACCAAATGTGGTGATTTCAAGGGCGCCCCAACCCAAACGCAAGTCGGTATCTGAACGACTTTCCTTGGCCCCAGCTGGGGGCAAGGCCATCAACACCAATAAAGCTACAACGCGTCCCGAGCAAGCTCCAGCGGCGCCCCTGACAAATGCTCGATCGGGTGTCTTCTCTAAGCTCCCCGCTGATCAACTCACAATGGCTTCCCGGGTAGCGGATGCCCGCCAAGCCTTCAAAATCGAGAAGCTGAGGGAGAAAAGGCTCAGATATAGAACTAACAAAAGGGTTAGGACTCTGTCCATGTTAAAATTTATGAATTTCCAAAGCCCGGACCGCTCCGCAAAATCAGCTGCTAAAGATAAAAAGATGGCTGGGTATGTGGTCCACACTGTCTATATGGTGGGCACCCGCAGCAAGAGGAAGGACGGGGCCACATCTCAAATCCAATCTGGCTTGAATGTGGTTGCCACTTCCCAAGAACAGCCGCCTCCGCTGGATGATGAAAATCCTCTCGATGAGGCTGATAGGCAGAGAGAGCCCTCAATTCATGAGGAGTCAGGCTCGGAAAGCGAAGATGAGCCAACTTTCCGTCCTAAGACCGCAGAGCAGCAACTTCTCCAAGATCTCCGAAAACAGCTCAGAAGCAAAGATAAGGAGATGGCCAAGCTCTACTCAAAGATCGACGACTTGACAAATGTCGTCTTACGGCTTACGGCCCAACTTGCCTCTCAGCCGCCCAATCAAGCACAGGGCTCAGTTCATGAACCGGGAAACGGTGTCCCGAGACAGCCGACGCCCGTTCCCTCAAATCCAAAGGTGGGCGGACCGCATAAAAATCAGTCGCATCCTATCTCAGCAAATGTCTTGGCTACCGATGACAGTAGCCCGCTAACTCAAGATCAAATCATGGATTTGGTTGCCAACAAAGTCAAAACCTTGGTAGCCGAAGCCGAAGCGCAAAAAGATATCAACAGTAGTGGGAGACCATATCCCGCTCAGTATGATCTGGTAGAATTTCCTAGCGGCTATGTCATCCCCAAATTCGGAAGGTTCGATGGGACGGGAAATGCGAATCAGCACATCGCCCACTTCAAAGCCTCATGCGGGAATACTGGGGGCAATGATGCGCTTCTCCTCCGCCAGTTCGTTAATAGCTTGACCGATGTTTCTTTCGACTGGTACGCGAGCATACCGGATGGCTCCGTCACAACTTTTGTCCAAATGGAGTCTCTGTTTCGGCAGAGATTCATGAGCGTCAGCGATAAGATTACCATTGTCGAGCTCGTAAGGACCAAGCCCAAGAGTGACGAAAGTAGCACGGATTTTATAACCCGATGGCGCAATCTCTCCGTCAAATGCGAACCGCCGATAGAGCAGGACCAATCTGTCAGTCTCCTCGTCGAAAATCTCAACAATTGGATGGCCCCGTTTTTATGCACCGCGGGCCTCAAAACATTCCAAGAGCTGACCAGGAAAGTCCAGATGCTGGAGCGCTCAAAACAGGAGTCCTCCTCGGATTCTCAAAATAACAATAAGTCCTGGAGAAACCGGAAGGACGATAATCGCAAAGGAGGAAACTCCGATGATTCTGAATCTTTCAATACCTCGGCTAACCGAAATAAGCAAGGGATGAGCGGGCCTAGCGCCAACCAGCCTCGGAAGCCAATGTTCGGAGAGGGAGGAGAATCTCCACTGAAAGAGAAGCTGGATAAGGTCTATTCCTTCAGAAGAGACAAAATCCGTAAAATATTCAAAGACGCCCTGAAGAACGGTCTACAATTGCCAGAGTCAAAAAGACCGCAGGAAGCGAATAGGACCGACGACCCCAAATACTGCCCCTATCACAGAGTGATAGGTCATGCCATTGAGGACTGCTTCGTCTTCAAAGATTGGGTCGAAAAGCAATACAAGGCAGGGGAGATAGAACTGTCCAAGGGCGTGTTAACAAACAGTCAAGTTGCAACCGCCAATTTCATACAAACGGAGACCGAAGTTCTTCGTGAAACCGATTCTCTCAGACATCTGCCTTTCTCCGAAAACAATCGACCACCACGTTATTAAACTGGGAACAGTCGACCTCTAAGTCGTTAAACTGGGAACGTAAAAAAATATATATATGTAAATAAACAAAAGAATGTGTAAATAAAAGAAAAATAAAGAAAAGCCGAAATGATGGGGCAACTCGCAATAAAAATCAGCGAGTAAAGATAAACATGAAAATAAAGCCGAAATGATGGGGCAACCGCGAATAAATAGCAGAAATGATAGGGCAATCGAGACCTTCACGATAAGAAAAGCTGAAATGATAGAGCAATCGCGGTATAAAAAAAAGGCGAATGATGAGTCGCTCCTGGTACCATATTCCAGTGTAGCGATGCAGACGCCAACAAAAATTCAAATTTCCAAAATTCTCCCAGCCCTACGGCCAGTCGCCAAATTGACTACCGTATACAATCCACGGGCTCAAATAATTCTCATCATACCCATATCCCACCGCAATCACCAGCTACGCGGCTGGTCTCCGCCCTTTGGAATTATGCTCCGTTGAGAAGACCCACTCATGTGTCCTCACGATACATGAGGAGAACAAGCCTTTTGTGGGATCCTTACGACTCACAAAGGAAGAACACACTTGGAGGTCCTCACGACTCCTAAGGAGAAAATGCACCTACGGGATCCTTACGACCCGTAGGGAGAAAATACTTTATGGGACCCTTACGACCCATAAAATTGAAAAGCCTTAGGCGATAGGGATCCAAACCTTTCTCCTAAGCCATCGCTCCCTAATTCCCAAGTGGCGAATGATGAGTCGCTCCTGGTACCATATTCCAGTGCAGCGATGCAGACGCCAACCAAATTCCAAATCCCATACCCCAACGGCGAATGATGAGTCGCTCCTGGTACCATATTCCAGTGCAGCGATGCAGACGCCAACCAAATTCCAAATTCCAATCCCTAAATGGCGAATGATGAGTCGCTCCTGGTACCATATTCCAGTGCAGCGATGCAGACGCCAACCAAATTCCAAATCCCATACCCCAACGGCGAATGATGAGTCGATCCTGGTACCATATTCCAGTGCAGCGATGCAGACGCCAACAAAGTCCCAAAATTTTTCCGGCCCTACGGTCTGGATCATACATCCTGCAAAACCGTATACAATCCACGGGCGTAAAACGATCCCAACCTCTCCCAAGTCCTACTGGTGAAACCGCATTCAAAGTACAAAAAAAAATTGATTAAAATAAAATAAATAAAATGGTATGTCCACAAGCAAAATGGGCACGGATGAAAACCCAAAAGGGCTCCGTGAGTAAAAACAGCAGGACTGTCGGCGGTTTGTAAAAACCCGAAAGGGCGCAAACTCGTGAGAAAGAGATGAAATGCACTCACAAAGTCCTCTCGACTTTGTGAGGAGTAAATTCCCACGTGAGATCCTTACGACTCACAAAGGAGCAACACACTTGGGAGTCCCCACGACTCCCAAGGAGAAAATACACTAACGGGATCCTTACGACCAGTAAGGAGAAAATGCTTTGTGAGACCCTTACGGCTCACAAAATTGAAAAGTCTTAGGTGATAGGGATCTAAACCTGTCTCCTAAGCCATCGTTTCCTAATAAGCAAACGCAAATGATGATTCGCTCCTGGTACCATATTCCAGTGTAGCGATGCTGATGCCAAACAAAAAAAAACAATTCCCAAATCCTGTCATGACAAATGATGATTCGCTCCTGGTACCATATTCTAGTGTAGCGATGCTGATGTCAACCCAAATCAAATCAAACCAACAACCTCTACGGCGGAATCATGCTTCGTCCCAGAATTTACCCCGTGTCGAAATCATGCTTCGTCTCGGGATATCTACCTTCCCTGCCGGAATTATGCTCCGCCCCGGAATCAAGTCAACCAACAAGCTCTGCGCCGGAATCATACTCCGTCTCAGAATGTACCCCGTGTCGAAATCATGCTTCGCCTTGGAGTATTTGCCTTCTCTGTCGGAATTATGCTTCTCCTGAGAATCAACCTCCGCATCGAAACTATGCTTCGGTTAGAATGTCCGTCGTCCTTCGGAATGATGCTCCGATCTTGGAATTATGCTCCGATCCTTGGAATCATGCTCCGCAAATTGGAATGATGCTCCGATCCCTGGAATTATGCTCCGCAAATTGGAATGATACTCCGAACCCTGGAATTATGCTCCGCGCTTCGGAATGATGCTCCGATCCTTGGAATCATGCTCCACTCATCGGAATGATACTCCGATCCCTGGAATCATGCTCCGCTCATCGGAATGATGCTCCGATCCCCTGGAATTATGCTTCGCGCTTCGGAATGATGCTCCGATCCTTGGAATTATGCTCCGCTCATCGGAATGATGCTCCGATCCCCTGGAATTATGCTCCGCAAATCGGAATGATGCTCCGACCCTGGAATTATGCTCCGCGCTTCGGAATGATGCTCCGATCATTGGAATTATGCTCCGCTCATCGGAATGATGCTCCGATCATTGGAATGATGCTCCGCTCTTCGGAATGATGCTCCGATCCCTGGAATGATGCTTCGCTCTTCGGAATGATGCTCTGATCCTTGGAATCATGCTCCGCCCTTCGGAACGATGCTCCGATCTCGGGAATTATGCTCCGCCCTTCGGAACGATGCTCCGAACCCTGGAATTATGCTCCCCCCTTAGGAACGATGCTTTGATCTCTGGAATTATGCTCCGCGAATCAGAACGATGCTCCGATCCCCGGGAATCATGCTCCCCGGGATGATGCTCCGCCCCTGGAATGATGTTCTACCTCGAAGTCCAACTTCAAGATCCATCAATTTCATGCACACAACTCAAATGTGCGGTGTGCATTTATTGATGGGGGGCACTTTGTTGGGGTAAAAATTTACACCCCAGTTGACCGAGTCAAAGTCAAGGTCAACCCCCAAGCTAGGTGGGCCGAAGCCCAGGTCAAGCTGGCCCATGCCCAAGTCGAGCCCGCGGCCAACCTCCCCATGCCAACAACAAAATCATGTAATAAATAATTTTTATGTAATTTTTTATGCATGAATGTATGCAAAATGGGTATAAAGCCAAATTTTTGTAAAGCCCATGGCTTATGTGCAAAAAGAAATGGCACATGAGCCATGGGATGGGCAAATGCCATTTTGTAAAGCCCAAGGGGCTATATGTAAATATGTAAGCCTATATAAGGCAAAATGATGATGAATAAAGTAACACTTTTTCATTCCCCCAAAAACTAGGGTTCTTTGTGCCTCCTGCTCCTTCTCCAAGGTTCTAAACCTTCTCAATTCTTTTGAATTAAATCAAGAGTTTTACTCTTTCTTTTTCCAAAACTAAGTAGTTTTCCACCACAAAAACCCACAAAGGGGAACTCAGATCTCCCATCAGATCTCAAAAAGGAGTGATTTTTAAAGTCTCCTATTTCTTGATCTTCAAGATCCGGCCAAACAACAGAAGGAAGAAGAAGAACCCCCTTCATCAGCTTCAAAACATCCCAGGAGTTTAACTCCATACATATACACATAACAAATATTTCCTTTCTGAAGCATAGCTTCTGTTTCTTAGGCTAAAAGCCACTTTTTCTCGCCGGCGCTCAAGCGCAGAGCGTCCACGTGGCGCGCTTGCGCTCAAGCGCAAGCGCCCGAGCGCAAGTCGCCCACGTGCCGACACGTGGCGCGCTTGCGCTCAAGCGCAAGCGCCCGAGCGCAAGTCGCCCACGTGCCGACACGTGGCGCGCTTGCGCCCGAGCGCAAGTCTCCCCTGTGCCGACACGTGGCGCGCTTGCGCTCAAGCGCAAGCGCTCGAGCGCAAGTCTCCCCCGTGTCGACACGTGGCATGCAGGCGCTCAAGCGCAAAGCGCCTACGTGCCGACACGTGGGCGCTTGAGCTCAAGCGCCCAGCGCTCAACCGCAGAGCGCCCACGTGCCGACACGTGGCACTCTAGCGCCTGAGCGCACAGCACCTAGGCACACAGCGCCCAAGGTGCTGCCCCCACACATCCTTTGGATGCCTTTTCCCTTTCTTTCTTTTATATATACATATATACATATATATATACATATGTATACATATTTGCACACACACATACTCCGCGACACTGTCCCCGTTAGAAAAAATTTCTAACGGGGCGCTGTCCCGCACCCCGCAATGGGGCTGCTAGCCCCCTTGACCCCCAGCCCGCTATCCGGGTAGCGGGACCCCCGTAAAAACTCTGCGTGGCTCCCGATATATCCAAACCCCCCTTTCAAAACACAACACACGTACACTGCACATTGAGTTCGCATGACCATTTTAACCTGTTAATCGGAGGTTCCCTCGCCCCAAAGGAGAGGAGTAATTAACAGCAGCTTAGTCCGCGGCTGCCGAAGATTTGGATCCCCACAATCAATAAACCCCGGCCTACCCTAGGCAGGGGGGTCTGTAGTATACGCCTGACAAGCGCGCGCGTATTCCAATCTCAATGGGGTGACGAAAAACACCCTACAATGATATTATTTTTGATTGAAGATTTTTGTCTATCTTACCGATTTTTAATTGAGACATATATCTGATTTAAACCTACCTATATATATTTAAAACCCTAATTTCCTTTGCCTTAGTCTTATAAAATAAAAAATAAAAGAGAAAACACAAGGAGAAGGAAGCAACGGAAATTCAAGATAGAAAAGAACTCACCTGGCCGTTGTACCTCGTGTGCTGAAAACCCATCCTTTTGGATTTCGGTCTAGATAAGTCTTTCCCTTATTCAAATTTACAGTTTCTTAAGTTGAGAGGAGTGAGAAATGACGCTCTATAGCTTCTATGCTGACCACAACAACTTCTCCAGCACCATTCCTACTGAAATTACAAGATATTTGGCATATTTAGACCTAAGCTACAATAAACTTACTTTGGAAATCTCATCCGATCAACTCTTCTCACCTACTTTAATCGGTGTTCATCTTGACTCAAATCTTATTCCAGGGCAAATTCCTAGAAATTTATCAGCTTAAGGCTTGGCAACAATTTTCTTCATGGAAACATGCTAAAGGAATTCGGACAGCTCTCGTATATAGTGTTGAATGGCAATGAATTGGATGGACATATACCCAGCCAACTGGGAGTTGTGATTTAATTGTCCTGGATCTGTCACCAAACCAATTGCAAGGCGAGCTGCCAATAGAGCTCAGTAATCTTAGTTGGCTAGAGATTTTGACGATTCAAAACATCAATATAAGCGGAGAGATTCCTATGCAACCATCACCATTAGCGAGCTTGAGTAAATTGCACCTAAGCCACAATAGCCTCAACGGTTTGATTAACTTGTAACCTTCTGCAATCTTAGACTTGATGTATCTCTCTAGCCTGAATCTTGAAGATAACAAGCTTAATGGTTTGACTCCTAGCGCTATCATTAACTCTCTCTTTCTAAGAAATCTACAATTTGGAAACAAAAAGCATTCTTGATCCATTTGGAATGCCTAGCAACTTGAGTTTACAACTTAACCTCATGAGTAGTAACTTCTTCGAAGGACCAATCCTGATGCATTTAGGTTCCTGGAACCATTTGGAGATTCCTGACCTAGCGAATGATACATTTGCTGGTGAGGTTCCGATTAAATGCAAAATTTGACACAGTTAATTCACTAGGATAATCAGGTTTCAGAAACTCTTCCTAGTTTCTCTGTGGATGGGCTGATGTTATTGTAATGGAAAATTAGTTGACAATACTCGATGGTGTTGATGATGAATGATGAGAATGTTGATATTGGAAAAACTAAGACTTCAATTGGCTGACCTGAGGTTTTAATATTGGTTGCTGCTATTGCTGATGATTTTATGACTTCAATTTAGCAGCCATAGTTTTTCTAGAAGTGACATCATAATGTTATCATCAAACTAAAAATGAATCTTCAGCTAAAGCGAGACACTTATCTCAGCCAAACGCTTTGGACAACCTTGAAAACCTTAGAAGACCATCAAAAATTGAATGCAGCAAACAATAAAAAAAATGAAGACAGCAAATAGGAAAAAATAAAACAAAAGATAAAGATCACTTTGTTATCATGAACTTCTTTTTTGAACAGAGATTAGGTTATAGAAAATTATTGACGCAAGTGGACTGATCGGATACGGAGCGGATATGAAAATTACCATATCTATACCTGTTTTCTAGTGACGAATACGGATATGGATAGGATAACATTCGGTAATAAAAGCCTGTAAAATCCGAAATTAATTTTTTGAGAATAATTATATGGAAATAATCTTTTTCATATTTATGGACTGAATAATCTGAGGAATGGTCTACATAAAAGATTTAATTTTCAAAATCCGAATTTGACCATATTTAGAAGGAAACCATGATATTATTTTTGATTGAATATTTTTGTCTATCTTACCGATTTTTAGTTGAGACATATATCTTATTTAAACCTACCTATATATATTTAAAACCCTAATTTCCCTTGCCTTAGTCTTATAAAATAAAAAATAAACGAGAAAACACAAGGAGAAGGAGGCAACGAAAATTCAAGATAGGAAAGAACTCACCTGGCCGTCGTACCTCGTGTGCTGAAAACCCATCCTCTTGGATTTCGGTCTAGGTAAGTCTTTCCCTTATTCAAATTTATAGTTTCATAAGTAGAGAGGAGTGAGAAATGATAGTTGATGTTGATGAAACCATCGTCGTAGTCGATTTTGATCGATTGTAGCGAGGGATGAAGCAGCCATGGCTAGAATTAGGGCTTCGGTTGTTTGGTTGGAACAGAAACGAATGAAGGAAAAAAGGGAAACTAGAAACGCGATAGAAAAGGGAAAGGAATAAGGTTTGGATCCGAGTCGGGTTAAATTTATAACACACGATCCATCTTATAATACTTGTCCTTAATAGTTTTGTTTGGGTTGTGTTTGGATTTGGATCCAACCCAGCCTGACCCGTTTCACTTCAACCTTGACCAACTACTAAACCAAAATGCACTGTAGCTGTATAGAAAAAATTATTCTAGTCCTTGAAGATCGAGAAATATGATTTTAACCCCTTTAGCTTATATTTCTCTCAACTTCTATTTACCATAATATTTTGATCCGACCCTCATGCCCCTAAAACATTTCTTTTAACCTCCTCGATATATGTACTTGCTAAACCAGTGACTGTTTGGGGTTGAAAAATTTATTTGAACCCCCGAGCTTTAGTATATTTGTTTTAAAACCCTAAAATCATATAAAATATGGTATGTGAATAAAAGAAAACATTACACTAAAATTTCTAAATAAAGTATAAAAAACTATATATCTTTTAGTTGGTTTGTATAGCGTTGGGTATACATTCCTTGGTATTTAGACCTAACACATATTTAGACATATTTATTAATTATATGTTATATCTATTCCTTAGAGCCATCTATTGAGAACTAAGAAGTGGCGTTGGGGTTTATGTCGGGACTCGGTTCTTGCTCACGGAGCAAAGTGCCACGCCAAGTGTCGTGTTAAGTGGGCGGGGGCCACCTCTTGAATCCGTGGGGGCCACCTCTTGAGTCCGTGGGACCCACTGTAGAACAATGGGGACTCTTCGGAATACATTCCGAAAGGGGGCAGATCTGTACTATAAATGGAATGTTACCACTTTTCAATGCAAAAGACGCCTTTAAGTGAACTGGCACTATAGGAGTTTGAAAACTCCGTAGTTAAGCGTGCTCGAATCAGGGAAGTTCTGGGATAGGTGACCTCCTGGGAAGTGCCCCCTGGTCGGGTCCGGTTCGCTCCGAAGGACAAAACCGTGCGGTTTCAGCCAGAGCGGACAATACTCTCTGTATTGGAGGTGGGGCGTGATAGAATGGTATCAGAGCTGGTCCCTCAATAGTAGGTCTGTGGTTCGAGGACGAACCGTTGTTCAAAGGTGGGGAGAATGTCGAGACCCGGTTCTTGCTCACGGAGCAAAGTGCCACACGGAACAAAGTGTCACGCCAAGTGTCGTGTTAAGTGGGCGGGGGCCACCTCTTGAATCCGTGGGGGCCACCTCTTGAGTCCGTGGGACCCACTGTAGAACAATGAGGACTCTTCGGAATACATTCCGAAAGGGGGCAGATCTGTACTATAAATGGAATGATACCACTCTTCAATGCAAAAGGCGCCTTTAAGTGAACTGGCACTACAGGAGTTTGAAAACTCCGTAGTTAAGCGTGCTCGAACCAGGGAAGTTCTGGGATGGGTGACCTCCTGAGAAGTGGCCCCTGGTCGGGTCGGGTTCGCTCCGAAGAACAAAACCGTGCGGCTTCGGCCAGAGCGGATAATACTATCTGTATTGGAGGTGGGGCGTGACAGTTTATCAACTCGATTTTGATTGTTCGGTAACTATAAGTGGATACATATTTAGCTAGTTTACAATCATCGTATTATTTGCTTGTTAGTTGATGACGTGTTTTTATTCGATGCTTGGTATGCAACTTAAATAATATTTTATTGTCATCACCGTATATATTTTGATAGTCCGACATGTTTTTCATGTAGTACTGAGATGCATACGACTTGGTGATTTTGATCATAATTTATGCCTTGAGCACGTGGTTGGCTATATTTAAAAGATATATATTTCTACTTTGGAAATAAAAGTTGTTGTATACGCCTTATAGGTTAATACTGGTATGAGTTGAGAAAACACAGTAGGTTACATCCATACTAATAGTGTAGTTCCGTTGAGATTATAGCACACGTCGTAAGGCAAGCTCACCGCGGGTCATAACATGCAGTTCTCCGACTAGCTATCATGGTTCAAGATTTCGGCCGAAACTACCGATACGTGGTGGTTTTGTATTGGTTTCGGTGGAGACCGATACGAAATCTGAAACCGATACGAAACCAACCATACAATATCGTTTCGGTTGAAACTATTAAAAACTTATTTTTTATACCATTTTTACTGTCATTGTGATCATTGTAGGCATTCGTTGTTAGAAAACCATAAAAAAGTAAACCCAAACCCTATATTAATACTTATCTAAGTACATTTTTCAATATATTTTGTATCATGGCTGGATTTTTAAACACTAGGATCATTGTCTTGTAATATAGAACCATAAATTTAAATATTTAATATATCTACACTTATGTATATAGTATTACCGTCGAAACCGAAAGCTGAACCGAGATTAACGAAACTAGCCGAAATCTAGCAAAACTAATAAAATTATGAGAGACCGAGACCGAGTTTTTGAACCTTGCTACTTATAGTGGTGTTTTACTTATATCAACCGAGCTAGAGATGTTGATCGTACTTTGACATAACCTGTTAGTTTTTCCGTGTACAAAAATTATATTTTCTCAACTATTGCATTTTTATACAAAATTTATGCGCAAACTAATATTATCATTGCTAGTATAATTGATTACTTCATATATAGTCGTTTTCTAATTTATTGTAAATGTATTGGATATGTATTTATTTCCTTACTAAGTGTTATAGCTCACCCGTTTTTGTATGTGGTTGCTAATCCCAATGCATGGTAACTTCCTGAATGAGAATTAGTAGAGAGGCTAGGATGCGTTTCATATTGGCAGCATGTGGAACTTTGCGATCTTTCTACGAATAATTAATTTAGTTGACTTTTTATCAAGTGGCTAGAATAAACTTTATTCAAATAATGATGCCATTTAAGTGATTTTTGTAATAATGTTCACTCTATGACTTAGAGTTGTTTTAGGATGGTAGAATTCAAATCCGCTATTTATGTTTTCGAGTTAGATTATTTTTATAATATAGAGATCTTTGGTAGTTGTTCCTTGCGATCTCATAGTCGAGATCGCGACATGTCGCGTATTTTTTGTTGTAATTATATGTGTGGATTTGGGGCGTGACAAAGTCATTTCAGTATTTGACAATATCATATACAATTACGAAGAGAATATTAAAGAGATGGGTAGGGAAAGAAAAAAAGATTCAAGGTAAAACAAATATGGATGCGGAGCGGTAATGCGTATGTAATTGATACATTTCATAAATGAATTTGAATACTTATTTAATATCAGAACTTTAAAAATTTGATAAAGACAAGTATGCAAGCAAATTAATATTATATGAATAAATAAATACAATAACAAATATACTATACATATTGTTCGCCTACTTTGCATGTTTTGAAACAAACATGATGCAATAATGTTAAAATATTTTTTAAAAAGAAGGATGGCATAAAAAATGAGCAAAAAATGTATGGTTTAAGTAACCATTATTAACTAAAAAATAAATTTGAAATGATAAATTTTCTTGTATTTGTCTGCCGATATCCGTATATGTTTATGTATTCATATCCATATCCGAATTCATATACCCGGATATCTTCATCCGCATCTGGATAATTGGCTAAAACCGTATACGTATCTATATCTGTGAAATATTTAAATCTATATGCATATACGTGTCCGACTATTTCCAACATAACATGCCTGTATCTAAAATATATGCGGATATTATCCGAAAATCCGGATCCAGATGCAACCCTAATGTTTAGTGATATTAGATAGTTTGAGCATTTCTTCCCTCTTTCTGTGGTAAAAACTGCCACATCTCATTCTTATAAATAAAGAGACGGTGAGAGATGAAATTTGAGTCGATCTCTTTCAATTTCAGTTGTGAAGTGATTGGAGTTCTCTTTAAAACCCTATACTAACAATAATCCATCCAAAATCTCCCTATTGCATTTTCTCCTTGTAAGTTTATTTGCAAAAGGAGAGCGAATACATGGAGAGAATCACACACACATGAGAATAATGCAGAGAAGAGTCCATGGGAAGGGATTTCGTCCTATGGTGTCGAAAAAATAAACCCTCCATCATTTTTTCCGACGATCGGCACCCATCATCTTCATATTTATCACCTAAGATGTGGATACACCAAATTTCATATATATCTACCACTTTTTCACCGTTGATTTAGTGGGTGTAAAATTAATGGTTTACCAACAATAAAACTTTTTACATTGCTAATTCAACGATGACAAAGTGGTAGAAATCACATGAAATTTGGTATATCCACATATTAGATGATAAAAATGAAGACGTTGAATACTGATCGTCGAAAAAATCGTGGAGAGTATTTTTTCGACACCGTAGGAGAAAATTCTCTTCTATGACACATTTCCTCCATTATTCTCTCTCTATATATATAATGAAGAAAAGAGGCCCTAGAAGGCTTTTTCGTTAAGTAGCGTCGAAAAGCTATATCCTCCACGATCGGCACCTATCATTATCATTATCATGTAAGATATGGATACACCAAATTTCATGTGATTCCAAGACTTTTTCACCGTTGAATTAGCAATGTAAAAAGTTTTGATGTCGGTAAACCGTTAATTTTGCACCTACTAAATCAACGGTGAAAATGTGATGGAATCAAATGAAATTTGGTGTATCCACATCTTACATGATAAAGATGATGATGATGGGTGCCGATCATCGGAAAAAATCGGAGGATGTATTTTTCGATGTCATAAGAGGAAATTCCCTCCTATGGCACCTTTCCTCCATTATATATATATATATATATATATATATCACAATGTTGGATGTTATGTCTTGAGCTTCTGACGTTCTCTTCACAACTCAAGACTTCCCAACGCTCCTAAGAATTTTGAGATCTCAAAACTTTTACTAGCAATTGTATCTGATACCAAGTAAAAGCAAGTTGGTATTTTTCCATAGGAAAACTTGTAGCATTAGTGATAGTGACACTGCTCCAGACTCTAGGTAGACATCCATGTACAAAATGACTTGTTTAAACTTAATGGGATTGATGACTATATAATTATAGTTTCATTTGATGTATTGTGCAGAATGCCAACAATCAATTGATTGAATATGTAATCGTACTTCTATGTTTGAAACCCAAAAAAGGGTCAAATTCTTTCTCTAAGAGTTACAGGAAAGCCTACATTCAAATTTACATATTCCGGCATTCATGGCCCATTTCATACACTTATGTAAGCTCAAAGCTTTAGCAAACTAGGAATGAAGCATGACTCTAAATCTAAAGCCAGAATTCATTTGCTTACTCTGATGTTATTGTGAAGCTATTTCAGGAGTTGATTGGATTTTTGTTTAAGAAGCCCAGACACAGAAGCACAATGTGTTGACTTGTAATTGCATTTCTCACAGCAAGACTGCAGCAGCTCAATAACTTTCAAGCACCTGAAACAAGAATCAAAACAACTTTTTTTGTTAGGCTCAGATGCAAAATAATAAATTTACTTATTTCAACGCAAGTGTACCAGGACGACATTTGAATGTGGAGTGCAAAAGAAATCAATAGAAGGGGATTATATACAAACAAATTCTATGGACTAGTTCTTTCGTGAAACAAAATGATTGGTTATTAATTAGATCTTTGCACATGCACACCATGTCATGAATTAAATCTAGAAGAGACCTAGTGAGTGAAGTTTTAATGTGTGGGGCAATAGAGGCAGAAAAAAACATATAAGAAGACTTGCTTCCTAGAGTGTTCTCTTTATTGCCGTTCCTCCTTAATTCACCCTTTCATTAGTTCCTGACTTCTTTCCCCATCTAGAATTCTATCCACCCATTCAGGACTAAAAATTAAGATGAATCGCCAGAGGCAAATTCCATCTATCGTATTTTTTAGTGAGATTCAAAGACTTGTTGGGGAACCTGCACCACTCGAGGAGTCCCATGATGCCATGTAAAAAATCTTAAACAAGCAGGTCTTTGCTTCAACCTCACTTTATCTACCTCAGATTGCCATTATCATTGGATTGAGAAACTAACCTTAAAATAAATTTTAGAAGCGTCGCCCTCTCTTAAAGTCCTTGCCGTTGCACCAAACCTCCAAATTTGTAACTATGGTTGAGGGTATACTTCACATTCTAATTGCCTCAATTGGTGGGGAGTCATTTTAATGGGGCAAAAGTTGATCTTTTACACAGCAATAATTTTTTTTTAATCCTACTATTTAAATGTACACCCAGTGAGATTTGAACCTGGTTTACTCTTATAACACCTCAAAGTTCCTACCACAGCACGAAAACTCCAAGTTATGATGAGTGTAGAGGACCCATTTCATGCGTGACCGTAATTATTGGTGAACGTAAGATTCATTGGGTTTACTTTTCCCGATTTTTTTGGAAACTTAAGCAAACTTCCCATAGAACAAATCCAAAGCAAACCGAACTAATGTGTTTAAAATCAAATTTTATTATATTTATGTATATCGATAACTTTACCTGAATAAGCTGTTCGGATGTGGTTAACAGTGTATATGGTGCTTAACACTCAATAATCCTGCTCACATGAGGCTTTGGGCCACATGGAAAAAATCTACTGTAGAAACTATAGCTTGTAAAGGCAGAGAATAAATTGGTAGCTAAACATTTAACAGTGTATATACATATTCTTATCTCTTCATTCTAAATCTTCTTGATTTATAGCTCTGATGGAGGTATTAGTAGTACTTTCATGCGCCAACGTGATATTACCTTGATATTTTTTGTGCTTTTATTGAGATTTAAACCATAAAGTGGGTCTTGACTCTTAAGTGTTCTAGACATTAGTTCATTATGTATCCTTGCTTTAGGAAGAGAATCTCGAAGTATAAATAGTCAAAGATTTATGTCCATTGTTGAGAATGTAGTTGATATTTAGTCTTGCATCAAAAAAATTGTGGGATGTATATGGGTATAAGATAAGATGGGATAAACAAGGTTCCAGGTTTCGGCTGAAACCACCGATACGTGGTGGTTTCCTATCGGTTTCGGTGGAGACCGATACGAAATCAACCATACAATATTGTTTTGGCTGAAACCATTAAAAACTTATTTTTTTTTATACCATTTTTTCTGTCATTGTGATCATTGTAGGCTTTCGTTGTTAGAAAACCGTAAAAAAAATAAACCCAAACCCTATTTTAATATTTATCTAAATACACTTTTCAATATATTTTGCATCATGGCTGAATTTTTAAACACTAGGATTATTGTCTTGTAACATAGAACCATACAAAATTTAAATATTTAATATATCTACGCTTATATGTTGTATTACCGTCGAAACCGAAACCCGAATCAAGACTAGCGAAACTAGCCGAAACCCGAACCGAGATTAGCTAAACTAGCCGAAACCCGGCAAACCTAATAAAATTATGAGAGACCGAAACCGAGTTCTTGAACTTTGGGATAAACCTCCATAAGGTTTGAGTCTTTTGGATGGAGTCCCGCTGTATTAAAAGCCCATGTACATTCATGCGTGGGCCCATGTGTTGTGGGTCCAAACTGAGTTTCGCATAGTATCAGAGCTCGGATGTTAGTTTGTTCCACGTTGCGCATGAGGTTTGGGCCCATGTGCTGTGAGGGGGGTGTTGAGAATGCGGTTAACATTTAGTCCCATATTGGAAAAATTATGAGATGCATATGGGTATAAGATATAAGATGGGATAAACCTCCATATGGCTTAAGTCTTTTGGATGGAGTCCCACTGTATTAAAAACCCATGTGCATCCATGTGTGGGCCCATGTGTTGTGGGTTCAAACCGAGTTTCATATCCACCATGCCTCTTAAAAAGATGGTTGGTGGAGCCAACACCAATTTCACCACCACCCAGAAGGAGATACCGACAGTTGCATTCAAGTGACCATAACAAGATGTGTTTTCTTCAGAGAAAATGGATAAATTTTCCCAATATGTAGTCGAACTAGTGAAAGTGTGGAGAAACAACAGAATATGGAGAGACACGAGATAGGACAGGAAGGGTAAGAACAGCGGCTGCAAGAACGCAAAAGATGAAGCAAAATACAGGAAAGGTATAAGGTCAATTCCTAAATTTTCTACTATTGAGAAATTTAAGGCAGAGAAAGGAGGACTATGAAGAATTTTAGAGATCAGATTGATAATTGGTCGAAGAGAACTTGTGATAGGTTGGGAAATCAGAATAAAGATCAACAAGAAACAAAGAGCTGAACGGAGTTTTGGGTTCATGAAAATGTGGGATACCGAGCAGTATATAATGCCAGCTTGATGAGCTATGAAGACTTATGAAGGAGAGGGATTCATCAATGGTCGATGGTCGATTGTTAGTTCAGAATTACAGTACTTCTATGATCATTGATAGGAATCTTCTGCAGAATTTATATTAATCGACGATGTCAACATAAACATTGATATTGTGGTTGCAACATATGGGTTGACTTCACGCCTAATTGAGATCTACACCATGCACATAGCAGCAGCTGCACAAAAACTGGATAAGCATATTACAATGCACCTATATTGAAAAGGAAAAACAAGAAGATGTAGTACGCAGGAAGAAGAGGCATCAATATCGAGACAAGGACCGACGAGGGGAGTGGTTAAGACTGTGGTTAATTTACAGGATAAACCATCTCGGTGAAAGGGCCGATCGTTAGTTTGTCCAATCGTGGTCATCAATCCATTAAGCTCAAAACGAGATTCACAGTGAAGTATCATGAATTTTATTGGGATGAAGGGTTGTCACAATTTGAACCGACGGCGATTGCAAGGTCAGTCCAAAATGGTGGCTTGCAAAAGATGTAGCCAAGATGCAAGAAAGGGAAACCAGAGGGGGGGGGGGGTATGACTGATTGTATTTGTAACATAAGTCATATTATTACTCAAGAAGGCACGAGAATCACAAGTAAGGTTGATGGCTCTGACTACGAGGAGTCATGGGAAAGACAAATGCTTGACATGAAACCAAGTGTGTTTTCCGAATTAGAACTTATGGGGTTAATATTGGACCTGAGCTATCAAAAAGGTATCTAAACCCACGTTTTCCATTTTTCAACGTTCGATCTGAAATGTGAAATCGTTTCATTCCAAAATTATAAATTTCACATACAACTAAAGGTTGAAACATGTACATATCTTCGATTCATATTAAGTTAAGAAATAATTTTATTATTTCTTTAAATGCTACTTTGCAAACAACAATTACATCATGGACGTATTCTCATTCTATAATAACGAAAGGCGGATATTTAATTTATTTGAAAATAGCTACAATAAGATCTTAGTTTTCAAAAAATTAATATTCTTCTATTACATACCGTATTTCATTTCACGTAACTATTCAAGAAAAACCTACCCTATCTTTACCTCATTCCAAACCTATTAGCATACCACAATCCTGTTTCCGTTCCGTATTCATTATGTTCCATGTTTTATGTAACTTTACGTCGGACAACAACGATATAAGAGTTGTTTAAGCTACACCGGCGAGTATGAAACCCAGTTTGCCACCCTATTATTTTGTCCTAAAACCAAGCATCAAATATCAACTGGGCTTAGCTCGGTTGGTAGCAATTTCCTCTCTAATGTGAGAGGTCGCAAGTTTATCAAGGGGTCGATTCCCAAAAAAAAACAGACGTTCAACTTTCTTCTTTCCTTTATAACAATAATGTTTCCCAAAGTTTTAACATAACCATGTCTAAAGGAAAAGGGTTGATCTCATTAGTGCTTGGATGATCATTCATGGTCTTTTTTTATTTATTTATTTATTTTCCCAAAAGAGGGGTTAGTTTCATATAACACCCCTCACCTACACTTCTCATCTAGTATTTAATATCAAAAAAAATTTGATAAACCCATACCAATTCACTACCGTAATAATTTCATCATGGTTAGTGTAACTAAGAAATAATGATTCAAAAATAAAATAAAAGAAGGAGAGAAAAAGTTACCTCTGAGGGATGAAATTGTTTTTGGTGAGGCATGATTGGATGTCGCATGCCTCCTTCTTGCAAGGCTCTTTCTCTCTCCCCATCTTTATTTGAATTCTCTCAGCTTTGGATACTCTTTTTTATGCAACTGTTGTAGTTAGCTTTTGCTTGTTTTTGAGGGGGGCTGCTGCTGCAATGGAGAATAATAGAATCGAGGGAGAGCTGTCTTCTCTCTATGCGGTTCTTGAAGAAGGAAAAGGGAATATAATAACCTGAGTGGGCCGCCAACTGTTGGGTCGCGTTTTAAACAAGGCCCAATTTAAAAGCCTTTTCAACCCCACTTTATCAAAGTCAAATTTATATTCCAGTACTATTCCTAAAGTTGCCTATAATACTAATTCAGAATTCTTAATGCAACAATTGAATCATCATCATCATCTATTATTCCACTTTGGGCTGGCTTTTACCAAAAGCCTCCTCATTATAAACCAATATGACCACTAAACCAATATGCCTTCATGGACTTTCGGGGGTAAACTCTCGCCCTGTTTGCCAATCAACCAAAGTTTCCAAAAGCCCTGGTTTCAAGATTAGTACTAAAGTGTTCAACACTCGTTGGGCAGCGTCCATGACTGAATACTTCACACGACATGCATGTGAGCGCCAGAGCTCAAATAAGTGCTTAGCACTATTACATAAAAGGAAAAGGGTGGAAAAACAGAACCTAAATAAATGCTTAGCACTTTTTTTTTTAAAAAAAGACTAAGCAGACCGAGCCCAAATTGGCTAAGTCTCTTGCAGCTGAGCCCAAATACTCTGTTGATTGGACCTTAATAAAATTTAAGGACCCTGAAAATATTGCTAAGTTGATATTAGTCTCAAATAAAACTAATGTATTCTTAGTTAAAATAAATTAGGCCTAAACGCTCATATGTTTAAGTTGATTTTAATCTCAAACTAGATTAACGCTCCTTAAACCAAACAAAATATTTTGAACTAAAGGAAAAATATAACTTAAGTTCAAAATCCCAAATCTAAAATATATGAATTTGGACTAATCCGCGTCCTATGGGCGACGACATAAACCAGTCTCCGTATACAATCCACGGGCAACCTTAAAAAAACAAAATAACACATGACACGCAGTGAACTACAGGAGAAGGAGAAAGTGGTTATCGCAACGCGGTAACGTAATTAACTGCAGGGGCTTGCACCTGCAGGGAAAAGCGTCCATACAATCAAAAAACCCTTATAAAATGAGGGAGAATCTGATAAAATCTGTTACAACGATTGCATCTGTCCAAACCTCCGATATATAGTGTCATAAATCAACTTGGTATTTTCGGAGGGGTGGATGGGTAAATCCAAATAGTATCTGCCCCAAATTCAAACAAGACGTTCAATCCCAGTTCGTCCCTGTCTTTCGGTGGTGAACATCAAGTCCAAGTTCAAATTCAAGTCAAGTCAAGTAATTAATAGGTTTAATCAAGTGATTTAAGCATGTTGTTCATGACATGGGACAAGAATGATGGTAAAAGTGATTCGGGTTACAAGTCAAGTATTAAAACCAATTTCTTACATTTTGAGACGGTGCGAATTGACTTTGTTTAGATAGTTAGGCAAGTGAATCACTGATTGTCTCTGGCTCTCCGAGACTCAAGAGAGAATATGTCACGTAAACCATTTGCTTTCTAAATGGCAGTCCTAGAAATTCTATGGTATTTATGTGAAATAAGCAATTAAATTCTCAAGGTGTTTTATGTAAAATATTATAATTTAAAATTCTCGAGAATGTTTTGATTTAAATAAAATGGCGAGTGTGTTTTGATAAAATATACTTTTGGAAGGTTATGGTATTTTTATTAAAAACCTAGTTTTAGGGTATTTTAATAAAACCTAGCCTTTTAAAAGTTAATGGTATTTTAATGAAAAAATATATCTTTTGTAAACATTAATGTATTTTAATTGAAATTAAATCTTTTCATTTTAAGGTATTCTATTTAAAATCTAATTTTCAAAATTGTTTTCGTGAAGTTATAAGTATTAGATATTGAAGTTATTTTTAAATTGTTTAACCTTGTTTTAAAAACTCGTATTTTCTTTTTCTTCGAGAACGCGTTTCGTGCAATAATCCACACCATCTTTTAACAGGGCTTCCCTAAAGAGGGTTGTGAGGGACGGAATTGCCAAGGAGAAGAATAACGATTAAATTTTCCGTATTATGAATTTGATGGCATTTTAATAAAATTCGTTTCTTTTCTTTAAACGTGATGATACATAATTGTGCTATGATTCTAAAGTGTGTGTGTGTGGAGTAGGGAATTATCCCGTGCATGATCTACAATATTTTAACAATAAATTACCACAAAAATAGTATTGAATATGGTGTATGTGCTACTTTGTTTTCTTTTAAAAGTTAAGTTGTGATAGTTTAAAATAACATGACAATATTATGATATCAATTAGTACTTTAATAGGATGGATTATCTAACATGGATAGAGAATATCTATGGCATGATTTGTTATCTAATGCATATATATGTGATCTTTAGATGTAAGTAAACAAAAAGAGCAATATGAAATATATATGTGTATTATAGATGGTGCGTTAGTAACTAAATATGGATTTTAATGCATCGAAAATTTAGCGTGGGTACAAGTGAAAGAGTGGCGACATTGCAAACGAGGGGATTCAACAAAAAGTAAGAAATGAGGGGAAAATACTGAAGAGGAGGAGAGAGGAATTACGGGTTGTGCGTACTGGAGGGGATGAAGACAAACCCCTCGGTTGGAAGAATCGAGACCAACGATGCGCGAAGGAACGAGCTTGAGATCGATGATGCCACAAACAAGCTTGAGTGAACTTTGAGGCTTGACTTGGCTTCTTGAGGGAGAAATAGCTTCTAGGACTTTAAGAGATGGAGTTTTGAGATGGAATTTTAGATTAACTCATAGGGGTAGGACTAACGATTGAGCTGGGTATTTATAGGAGAGGAGCAAAGAAGAATGGTGTAGAAAAATAGTGTTAAAAGAGCAATTAAAATGGATTTTAATGGGGAAATGAAGGGTCTGAAGGTTTCTGAATTGAATTAGGAGTTTCGGGATAGGAAAATGAAGATGCGGGAGTTCAAGGATCACACGTGCTCGAGACGGAGACGATTGGGCTTCTCTGGGCCGCCCAAACCCGTCTTAGGTCAGCTTCTGGCCTCGGGGTTCGTGCCACATGCTTGAGTTGGGTTTAAATAACTCGTCTGTATACATCTCTTTTGTTGCAATGTTTCATAATCCTGTGTAAAGCCCGTGCAAATTTTTGGGATTTCAAAACGTCAAAAAGAAAAATAATAAAAATATTGGTGCTGTTGGGATTCGAACACGCTGGTTATGTGACAGCAGTATAGAGACTTAACTAATGAGCTACATGTTGTTTCTTATACACAAGTTATCAAGAATAACTTATAACTCGAAATCAGAATAGAAATACGGTCTCTTTTATTAATTAAAACAAAAGTGACGGTACAAGAAATTTAGGGTCGTTACAGAATAATCTTGGGAGATCGGCACTCTTACCTGACCGAACTAAAATATACACAACACTTAGTCAATTCCAGATATCCTTTACACTTTACACATATGACATCCTGCATCGCACACTGATACCTTTATTTATCCTTTATTAGATATCCTACTTGGGTATAACTCGCCGACGGACATCTCTTTTCCTCATGTCTTCTCCCGCGATGTCTATTAGATATGGACGGAGCGTATGATGGGACGAAAAAGAAGTGGAACCCACGACAGAAAACTATTCAGAGTCGTCTAATTATTACTAGGATTAGTTTTTTTTACTTTGTTTCCCACTTGTTTAGGGCCCGCTTTCTTCGGATTGATGTAATAAACTCTTTCGAATTTCCGTGCATGGGATGTAATAAATGTTTTAGTTAATGGAATAAATGTTGTTATCTTTATATATTATTTCGGTATATTGTCTACGTGATATTTTACGCTTAACATACCTGTATCGAGTTATACCACACTTGATATAGTTAGGTTGCGGACCGAGCTAAGTCACCGCTTCCGTACTCTGGAAAACATGGCGTGACTTCACCAATCAATTTAAAACTAAATGACCCCATCGTTCTTCTCTATAACAGACCAATATTAGAGATAAGTTCTCTATCAATTCTGTTTCTTTCCAAAATCAAACATGATAGTTGTTCTTCAATAATTTTACCATACCGGTCCATTGATAAAATCCAACCGTTCATGTCTTATCAAAATCCCTTTGTTCTCAAATCTTGTCAATTACAAAGGCCGATAAATGCCAGCTGGGCTTTGACCCATATGCCCAACCAAAACACCATCCTTACTTGATGATGCTTTATATTGGCGATCTCCCAGATCAGGACAGGCAGATGATGTGTCCCAGAGCTCAGAAGAAAGAACCCGCAGGGGCCGACCAGGCTACCCCTGTACCCAACCTGCAAGCACAAGCTGGCTCACCTCAAAGCCCCCTGCAAATTGGCCTCCTCGGCCTCTCAGCTCGCCCTGAGCTACCATAGGACCAAGATACCTCGGCCCTCCCGCTCGTTCCCGAGCTCTCCCGCCGAGGCCATCTTCCTCGGTCCCTCCGACCGACCAACTCCGCCGCTCATAGGCGTAACCGCCGCTTCTTAAATCTCGCCATGCGCGGACCTCCGCCGGCAACATCCCACGTTCCATGCCATCACAATCCCCATTAACGGGCGATCCGCTTATTACGCGGGCGTGACGTCGGGAGCGTAACCGCCGGCGAGATTCTCGCGCCTGCTACTGCGTGCCGCCGCCGCTATATAAACCCCCATCACAGAGGGGTCAAGTAAGCTTTTTTCACCCCACTTAGCCGTTACTCTGCTCGGATCTCGTGCTAACTTGATCGTCGGAGGGTCCTCGGTGGTACCAAACCACCCCGGGACTTCCTTGCAGGTACCCGGCGCAAACTCCTCAAAACCACCAATCTCCTCAAAACCCATTGAGACCCACACGCAATAGAAGATCACCTCCAAGATCCACCAGGAGATCGACAGAAGACAACATCTGACGGAGACCCGAAAAGGACCTCCATCAGTTGGTGCCGTTTGTGGGAACTAAACTCCACAAAAAAAACAAAGTTGGCCTTCCGATCTCCATCTACATGGCAAGCGATCACCCTGAAGATCCAGGTACCAGCCATCGCCTCCCCCTCAACGGAGGCACGAATGAACCTCCTCCGGCAGCCGTCATCAACGCCCTCGCCGGCCGAATAGACCGACTATATTCCATCATGGAGGCGCTCATCCATGTCCAAACGGCTGGGCCAGGGCCCCAGATCGCCGCTCCTCCGCCTCCAGAAGACTCTGCCCTCATCGGCACGGCTGACCACCGGCAGGCTACGTCCCATGGCCACAGATCTCACGGGCCGATACTCTCTGCGGCCCGCTGGGAGCCCCACAGCTCCACACCAAGATCCGCAGCCAGAGTGCCTCGCATCGAGCCTCCTCTCAGCTCCCACCCCCTGAGGAGATGTCGGTCACCTCGCCCGTCCCCAGGCATGACCGACACCCCCTCCCTCGACGGGGTCGCACAGAAGGGGCTCGCCACGGCGGCTCGAGGGCCACCTCGCCCGGGGATCTGAGGAACCGGGGCCACGCCCAGACGCAGATCTCCCACAGCAGAGGCCAAGGGATCATAAGGCGCCGAATCCTCGGGGTACCACGGCCAACTCGACGCCCTCGAGAAGAAGATCGAGGGTATACGCCGAGAAGGTCACCCCTCGGGAGACGGGGCTAAATACACCGCCGACTCGCTCACCAAGCCATTTACCGAGGGACTACTCGCTGTTCACGTCTCCCCGCGCAACAAGCCCCCGAAGGTCTCTCTGTTTGACGGGAAAACCGGCCCGAAAGACCATTTGGATGCTTTCACCACGGGAATGAGCTTCCAGGACCATTCCGACGCCGCTCAGTGCAGAGCCTTCCCAGTCACCCTCATCCGCTCTGGTCGGGACCGGTTCCGAGGACTCGAGCCTCGCTCAATCTCGACCTTTGACGAGCTGGCTACTCGGTTCCTCGGCTACATCGTCGGGAACCGTCGGCAGAAGCGCACGGTCGACTACCTCTTCACAATTTAGAGCGAGGACAAGGAGACGTTCAAAGCTTACGTCACCCGCTTCTACAACGCACTCCTCGAAGTCCCCGAGCACCGGGTCGGGACCGTCATCACGGCGCTCAGATCTGGTCTTAGGCACAAGGAGTGGTTGCGCTCCTTCGCATTGGCGCAGCCTAAGACCATGGCCGAGGTCAAGGCGTGGACCGAGCGCGCGGTCCAGCTGGAGTCCGAGGTGAACGCGAACCTCCCTCGAGCAGAATGGTCCGACTGGAAGAAGAGGGCTCGGGAAGAGAGGCTGGAGTGTCAGCAGCCCTATCACCCGAAGTTCCAGGAGTTACACCCCGCTCAACGTCTCCCTCACAGTGTTACTAGAGGAGGCCCAGGGCGAGGGGTTCTTCAAGTTCCTTCCAATCCCACGTCAGGCCTCGAAGCGAACCCGGGGCCCCTACTGCGCCTTCCATCGGACGCTGGGCCACACCACGGAGGATTGTAAGCAACTCCGGGACTACATCGAGGAGCTCATCCGATCAGGGCACCTCGCCTCCTACTTGAGGGACAAACGGCAGGCCGACCGCGAGCAGGAGCAGCGCCCCCTCCCGCCGAGCTAACCATCGGCCAGATCATGCTCATTTCGGCAGATGACCAGTCCGGCGCCCAGGGCCCCGTACCCGACGCCGAGCACGGAGAACAACAAGCCTTCGAGGAGCTCGGGCCATGCTAATAAGGTCATCTATTAGCATGTACTTTTTTTAGGGGCAATGTAAACTCTTCCTAGGGTCTGTTGTTAATTTAATAAAAGATCAATGGAACATTGCGAAAAAGAAGGAAATGTCTTATTTATTCAAAAAGGTATTATGGGCTCCTCAGCCATACATACAAAAAGAAAAAGAAAATTACAGCAGCGGGGGAAGGGGGTGCAGAGAGCACTGCTCATGGTACTCAGTAAAGATCTCCGCCAGCCGAGGCATCGCGAGATCCAGCCTCTGCCCTCGATTCCCCCCGCGCGCGTTGACCTCGAGCCTCAGTTCGTAGCACTAACGGATGAGTGCCACCGAGCGAGCCAGCCGACTCGCAGAGATCAGGCTGAAGCGCCTCAGAGAACGCAGCTTGCTCATGGCCTCGTCGTAGAGCTGCTCGGACAAGGGGTTGTAAAGCCCCGGCGACGCCCTCCAGATGGAGTACATCAGCAGCTGCAGCAGGGGGGAGCACCGGGGGAGCAGCCGGCCGAAGAGGTCTTCGATGCTCCCATAGACCAACTGCACCGTGTCCTCGGTGCAGTTCTGGTCGTAGAGGTATACGTCTTCGAAGTGGATGATGTCGGGGATGGTAAAGGGGAAGTCTTCCATTCTCAACGATCTGTTTGTGAAGAAAAGAAGGACCAGCGCTCTCTCAGCTTTATATAGCCCACTGCGCCCCAACGGAACTCAACAGTCGCCCGTTTTCGCCCAAAAAGTCGCTGCCACGCGGCGATCATTGAGCCTTCTCTAGCGGAATCGAAACGACACGACTCTGGCGCTTCGCCTCCCCACACATTCAATGCGCATGCTACGCGCACGTTCGCCGCGACCGTTCCTGTTCCCCCATACCCGCAACTGGATGGTCGGACGAAACCTCATGAGGAATCGGCTAAGCATTTACCATGCTCGGCTATCCCTGGCCGGTAGCTTCCCTACACGCAACGCCGGGGATTAAAGCCCTCGCCAAGAGGCAACCACGCAGCTTCACTGCCCGGCTATCCTTAGCAGGCTTCCTACGGCCCTTCCAACGCTAAGGATCAAAGCCCTCCTTAGAGGCAGCCGAGCAGCTACCCAGCTCGGCTATCCCTGGCCAGTGTCTTCCCCACTCGCAACGCCAGGAATCAAAGCCCTCGCCAAGAGGCAACCGCGCAGCTTCACTGCCCGGTTATCCTTAGCAGGCCTCCTATGGCCCCTCCAACGCTAAGGATCAAAGCCCTCCTTAGAGCCAGCTCGGTAGTTACCCTGCTCGGCTATCCCTGGCCGGTAGCTTCCCTACTCGCAACGCCAGGGATAAAAAAGTCCTCCCAGAGGTAGTTGAGCCTGACCCACGCTCGGCTATCCCCGGCTGGTAGCTTCCTACCACAACCGACAGGGATCAAAAGCCCTCCCAGAGGAAGTCGAGCCCGACCCTCGCTCGGCTATCCTTCAGGACAAAAGCCCTCGCCAAGAGGCACTGGGTAGTAACCCTGCCCGGCCAAGGGTCCTTGGTAGGGTTCTTACAGCCCCTCCCGCGCTAAGGACCAAAGTCCTCCTTTGAGGCAGTCGAGCCCGGCCCTTGCTCGGCTATCCCCGGCTAGTAGCTTTCTACCACAACCGATAGGGATCAAAGTCTTCGCCAAGAGGCACTGGGCAGCAACTCTGCTCGGTCCCCGTCCTGAAGGATTAAAGCCCTCGCAAGAGGCAACCGAGTGGATACCCTGCTCGGTCATCTCCGGCTGGTATCTCCCTACTCATGATGCCAGGGATCAAAGCCCTCGCAAGAGGCATCAGAGTGGCTACCCCGCTCGGTCATCCTCGGCTGGTGGTTGCCTACCCAAGACACCAGAGATCAAAGCCCTCGTCAAGAGGCAACCGCGCAGCTTCACTGCCCGGTTATCCTTAGTAGGCTTCTTACAGCCCCTCCAACGCTAAGGATCAAAGCCCTCGCAAGAGGCAACCCCTGTTCGGTCATCCCTGGCCGGTAGCTTCCCTACTCACAGCGCCAGGGATCAAGGCCCTCACCAAGAGGCAACCGCGCAGCTTCGCTACCCGGTTATCCTTAGAAGGCCTCCTACGGCCCCTCCAGCGCTAAGGATCAAAGTCCTCCCAGAGGCAGTCGAGCCTGACCCTTGCTCGGCTATCCCCGGTTGGTACTTCTTACCACAATCGACAGGGATCAAAGCCCTCGCCAAGATCAACCGAGCAGCTTCCCTGCTCGGTCATCCCCAGCAGGCATCCTCCTGCCCAGCAGATGCCGCGGGTTTGTAGCCCTCATAACGAGGCCACTGAGCCCCTTTATGTTCGGCACAACTACGACGGACATCCCTCCGCCCATCACATGCAGCAGATCCGAAGCCCCAACATGAGATATCAGGTCTATCCAAGTCTGAGTGATCCCCCTCGATTTCGGGGCTATGGAGATGCCTCCTTCTCAGCAGCGCTTGGCACACTTGGCAAGTGATCGAAATCAACTCGACGAACGATCGCTAGACTGATAGCCGACCTGACATGGAAGCCCAACAGTGCAAGCAAGGATATTTTACGAGCATTCTTCACAAATAGAAGATAAAGTGCAAGCTGATGAAACAAAAAGTTTTACTACCAAAAGCAAAGTCTTTACAAAGGGTATTTTGGGCTCCCCAGCCTTACAGACTGCCCGGAGGCTTACAAAAATTCCAGAAGCGGCAAAATAAAAAGAGGAGGAAGACGGGGGCTTTAGGCCTCGGGGCCAGGCGCGATCTCGGGATCCTCGATATCTACCACGAGTCGAGCAGGGTCCTCGGCCACCTCCTCGTCAGGAATCTCTTCTCCCTGCTCATCGGCGTCCGCGAGGGGGTATTCGGCCCAGAGCTCTTCGTCGGAGAACTCCGGCATCCGGGCCTTAACAGCGTCGAGGGCCTTGTGCCAGATACGGGTGGTGGCCACGGCTAGGTCATTGTAGAAGTCCTTCGACTTCTTGTAGCCTTCCACCGCCTTCGCATCCTCGACCGCCGCCCCCATCTCCTTCCGGAGGGTCCTCACCGTCTTCTTCATGTTGCCGACGAGCACCTGAGCGTCCTCAAGCTTGACCTCGGCAGCCACGGCGGCCTCGTGGTACCGGGTAACCTCCCGTTTCCCGGCCTCCACCTCGACCTCCAGGGCGGCAACCCTCGCCATCACCGCCTCCAGCTCCCGCTTGGAGCTCTCTTCTAGCGAGGCAAGCTGGTCCGCAGCCTTCATCGCTGGGGCTATCACCTCGGCCTCCATGCGTAAGGCAAGGGCGACGTGCTGGAGAACCTGAAAAATAGGAAAGAGGTCAGGAAGACGAAGGAGGCACCGAATCTCACAAACAACCGAGCACTTACCTGCACGGACTCCTGGGCGATGGACGCCATCTGGACCCTGAAGGTCCCCCCGGGGACCCTACCCCCTGCCGACTTCTCTATTTCGTGCAGCAGGCTATCCGCGACGGATAGCTCCGAGGGGCACCGCGAACTGGAGGCCCCCCTACTCCACCATGATCGGCGAGGGGGGGCCCCGGGAAGACCTCCGGGAACCCCTCTTGAGTGGCTCCGATGGAGAGCCGATCTCCTACTCCGAGACCGGTTCCTCCAAAATTCGAGCCCACTTCCAGCCCTGCGCTTTGCTAGGCCCCGGGGCGGGATCCGCCCCCGAACGCTCATAGGACGCGGCCACCGGAGGAGAAGGAGCCGGGGCAGGCTTCGAACGGGAAGAACTGGCGCCTCCATCCTTCGTGACCTTCCTCGGCTGGCGCATGGAGGCTCGGAGCTCGTTCATGTCCATAGGTCCTGCACAAAACCAAATGCAAAGAAGTCAGCGACACATGCAATATAAAAGCCAAAAAGCAAGCCTAACTTACCGACGAAATCAACAGGGCTGAGCCCAGCCCAACTCAGGACCCTCTTAAACAGCAACATGTCGAATCGGGGAACGGGCTCCCACGACGCCACTCTCACCGCGGTGGGGTCATTGGACTAGTTCCCCGGCAAGCATTTTTCCCTCGACCACTTGGTGGGCACGGGCCAGTCCTCGCCCTCGGGCGAGGCAATGAAGAAAAACTTCTTCTTCCAGTCGTGAATGGAAGAAGGCAGGACTACAACCCTTGTCCCGGTGGCGCCCCCTGTTGCTTTCTAAAAGAGAGGTAGACTCACCTCGGGTCGTGTCACGCCCCGCTTCCCGATGTACGGCGAAGGGGACGCGACGGGTCCGCTACGTATTTACTCTGAAGTAAATACGCTAAGCGTATCTAAGCAATATAAAAGTAAATACACAAGAGGCAAGATATATAAACTGAACAACAACTTTATTTATTAACATTCTTTTGTACAATGCATGAAAAGTAAATACAACTGAAATAAAAGCGATGCCTAAAAAATGGCATAACAGGAATGTAAAGTACTGAAAGAAAATGTGTACAATGAACTAAAGCTCTGGGTCTTCAGCAAACCGATCCAAGTCTTCAGCAGTAGGCTCGATCTCTGACGTGTCCAACTCACCTGACGACATTCAAGAAGAAAGAATGAGAATGTCGTCAGCGAACAGATCGCTCGGTAAGTCCCAAGGATAAGGAAGAATAGAATAGACAGAATGAGAAAGTAGCTTTTAAAGTTGTATTATATTGTTATAATATTGTGTTAACGCTGTTGTTTGTAGCTTGGTACAGAAGATGCGAGTGTATACAAGAGGAGTCCCACTTACACCGAGGACTTTGGTAACCCGTAGTACAAGGCTCCGTCAATAATACTACGGAACAACGGCATGGATGTAATTACGTCTTAAGTGACCACCTCGTGCCACCTTTAACATATTCCGTACCAGTCTACCCCTTAAACCCCGTAGTGTTTTGATTGTATTGTATTGTAAACTGAATTGATTGTATAATTGGATGACTGACCGAAACCATGATATCAGTAAACTGATGTAACTGGAGAATCATGTAAATGGAATAACTGGAGAACCATGTAAATGGAATGTATATCCATGGTTCGGTTCAGTCAAGTTATATAGATTGATAATTGGATTCATGGATTCATGTTGAATTGTAGTATTGTAGATTGTAGATTGTACTTGAATCATATTCAAGTTATATTATAATGAGACTCAAACCCGAGTCAAACAATTAGAAATGTAAATCGAAGTTCTGAATATTTCTTAAACCTATATTTACTAGGGTCCTTAGGGCAATTTATAAAACTTGAGGGGGTTTTATGTAAAAATATTTTTTATATAGTTTTCAAGATAAACCCCAAGTAATTATTATCGTCTTTAGAGTTGTAATAATTATAGATTTTATATTAGTGATATTTCTAATGAGAATAACCTAATTCCATAAATAAAGGTATTTATGTGGAAATATTGATTATTTTGAATTCATGGTATTTTAGTGTAAACCGATTCTTGTGCCATTTTTAGGAAAAAAGGTTGAATATTCATAATAATTCAAAGTAGGTATTTTGGAGTTACATATACATATATTTATATGAAAATAAATTTTTATATATTTAATATAATCTAGAAATCTCATTTTTCTTAAGATGACGTATTTAAATCTTTCGAGACCGAATGCTCCTTGCGGAGTTCTGCATCTCGCACTACTAAGCCTGAGGATGTGCGATAATCCGCACCATCCCGAACGGGTTCCCCAAAGTGGGTTGTAGCGGCGCTTTGCAAAGATTTGTTTAAATACTAATCTTTAAAGAAAAACGGTTTTATTAAGTTAATGGTATTTATTTGCAAAAGATGTCGATTTCTAGTATTCTATGGTTTAGATTGTTCCTAGTTGGCGACAAGTTGTGAGATATCCCTCAAATCGCCTCTTCACCGCCAATTGTGGCCAGGTAAGTACAAGTGAAGAAAGGAGGGATCCTCTCACGAATCGCCGTGAGACGGTACTTTTAAAATTACCTTTCTCACTTGTCTAGCCTAGGCACCACAAAGTCAGGTTTAGATAAACGACTGAATGCCCACAACTTTCCTCTATCCTAATGAATGCGACGGTCCTTAATTGGCTGAGTCCAGATATTTTTATTAGCTCAAAGATGTATCAATACTAAATCTTTTAGAAATGGTTTTTATTAAGTAAAGGGTATTTAAATGAAAATGTTTGTTTTCCCGTATTCTAAGTTCTCGAGGTATCGTGTTATGTTTGCATATGAGTGTGTGAGGAGGTAGGTCGTTACCTCGTGATCTACTTAAAGATATAGCAAGGTTTAATGAAGTTAAATATATAATTGATACAATGTGGTATTTAAGTAAAAAATACGATAAATGGAAATAGCTATCATTTTATGAATTGAAACTTGATCAATTTAGTTGATTAGTGTTTAATAGTCAACATGAGAGTGTTTAAGCATGATTGAAATAACGAGAAGTGAAGTTTATAAGAAAACCGAATCGGAAATCGGATTTGTGCCGATTCCGTCGGATTTTGTAAATCCGTATTTTTAGAAAAGAAAAGAGAGGTAGAAATAGGGACTTACGGGTTTTGATCAAAGATAAGAGGAAGGTGGATCGGGAGGAGTCACCGGTGCGTCGTTTCGTCTCCGGGAGTTCCTACGGTCGTTGCCAGAAATTCCGCCGAAGAATTCGCCGGAGCTTCGCCTTTCGCTCAATTCGATTGCACACAAGAGTTCTTGAGGATTTTAGAGAGTTGGCTCAGAGTTTGGGGTGAGAGGGTAGAGGGTAGGGGTGGTATTTATAGGGTTAGGCTAAGGTTAGGTGAAAGGTTAAAATGAAAAATGTGATAAAATGTACTAAAAATGTATTAAAAGTGGAGTAATTAGGGTTTTAAAAGAGCTCTGGAAATGGTCTGAGGCTAAAATTTTGTAGGTTCATAGGGAATGTGAAAAGACACAATTTTCATGTTGGGGTCGTCGCCGGAATCGGCCGACTCGGGGGTGACTCGGCTGTGACTCGATCGGAGGACTGAGTCGGCCGAGTCGAGGCCGAGTTGGACGATTTCCGGCCGAGTCCGGCGGCCGGAATCCCTCCCGACGGTTCATCTATCCTTTGGCAATGTTACATTTTTAGGTGTAGTGGGGTTTTTGTGAGATATGCACGTGTAAACCCTTGGTATTCTAAAGGTTTTAAAAAAATCAATATTAAAAATAATGTGGGGTATGGGATTTGAACTCTGGTGGCTTGGTTCAGCAGTGCAAGGTATTACCAATGAGCTACAAGCTATTTCTTGTAATTATGGAGCTAATTAATTACTTATGTCTTGTGCTCAGGTAATAAATACCCCTTTATGGATTTTGAAAAAAAAATATTTGAAAAAATTTGTATAGGAAAATTAGGGTTGTTACAGGTCGCCCGCTCGACCCCCAGGATGATTTTTGAAAATGAGGGAAGAATTAAGGATGGAGAGGCTGAAGGGAACCGCCTGTAACTTCAGGTGGATCAGGAACCCGAGGAGAATCCTCCATGAGTTCGGCACTAACTGGCCAGGGGCTAACTCGAAGAAGTTCAGCGCTTTGAAGACCTCGGGAGAGAAGGGCAAGCGCATTCCACCCCAAAAATCTTCCAAGTACAGGGCGATCTCCCTACCCCGTACTTGGTCTGCCCTCTCTCCCTCCTTGGACAGACGAAGCGTATAGCGTGAGGGGATGTGGAAGCGAGCCCGAGCATTGGCAAGCTCGTCCTCATGCCTCACCCAACACGACGCGCCGGGGACAGCGTCTACCGCCTCCTCCCTGGGGGATGCCCCCGCCGCACGATCCCGAGAAGATGATCTGATCCCTGCTCCCCGGGAAGACTCAGGCTCAACTAGAGGGTCCCTAGAACCCACTCCTATGACATCTACAGACTCTACAAAAGAAGACATTTAACCTGGAGAAGAGGGATCCTCGGGAAACGAAAGCAGAAAAAAGAAGACGAGCGCCGAGCAACCAAGACTTAGAGCGAGGAAATATGAAGGAGTAGGGGCCCTGGAGTGGGCCCCACCCCTATTTATCACCGCAATCGCCCTCATCCAATGGCGCCCTTCATCTCCCGTCAAAGCGCCTCCTCGCGTCCAACGGCTCCGATCGCTCCACTTGTCGTCCCTACACTGGGCCGTATCCCATCAGACGCAGGTCTGCACACGTCGCGTCGGCTAACCGACGCTTGACACGCCGACCGTCGCTTCAGTGACAGGATGCACGAACCGGCGCACCTTCCTTAAATGCAGAGATCTCACCCTGATTCGCTGGCAGATAAGACAACTGACAGCCCGGGAACACGTCCCGACGAAATCTTGAGAGGGAGCTCATCCCGGGCGGCCCGACAGCCCACTCTTGACCCGACCCGCCAGCTGGTCGGGACAAGAGTGGGGGGCTAATGATGATGCTCTATATTGGCGATCTCCCAGATCAGGACATGTGGCAGATGACGTGTCCCAGAGCTCAGAAGAAAGGGCCCACGGGGGCCGACCAGGCCACCCCTGTACCCGACCTGCAAGCACAAGCTGGCTCACCTCAGAGCCCCCTGCAAATTGGCCTCCTCGGTCTCTCAGCTCACCCCCGAGCTACCACTGTACCAAGATACCTCGGCCCCCCGCTCGTTCCCGAGCTCTCCCGCCGAGGCCATCTTCCTCGGTCCCTCCGACCGACCAACTCCGCCGCTCACAGGCGTAACCGCCGCTCCTCAAATCTCGCCATGCGCGGATCCTCCGCCGGCAACATCCCACGTTCCACACCATCACGATCCCCATTAACGGGCGATCCGCTTATTATGTGGGCGTGACGTCGGGAGCGTAACCGCCGACGAGATTCTCGTGCCTGCTACTGCGTGCCGCCGCCGCTATATAAACCCCCATCACAGAGGGGTCAAGTAAGCTTTTTTCACCCCACTTATGTTAGTTATATGTATGCCCTAGAGGCCATTACTGTACATACGATGTATATTGTAGTGGATGCTTGGATATATATATGTAGGACTTTCTTGCTCGACATGATTGTATGCTATCTGGTTGCTCTTTATCTTAACATGTACTCTGATTGTCTCTATGTTACATTTTGATAAAGCCCTTAGGATGAGTACTTGACCACCAGGACTATGATGCAGATCATACTAGTGGGGACAGTGTAGTCGCTAAGTACATCCTTCAAATGTTCCTAGTCGTAGGTGTATCGAGACAGGGCATCAATATACCAGCGTAGACTATCGTATGCGCTTCTTGACCCATATGATGGGTGATGGATGATCCCATATCCATTGATGTTTGACATCAGAGAAGGTATACGGTTGCTCAGTGGAGACTGGGTACACTGGACAGACTCGCCGAGAACTCCCAGATGGTATTATACCTCACGTTAGATGGCAGTTCTCTGGTGACACTGGTATAGGTTAGTCTGTAGACCCGAGATCGTCATAGAGTCTTGTGTGATTCCCACTGTGCTTTGATTTCCATCATACCACGTCCAAGAGGGCGTGCAAAATGGTGGCTTTTGGGTACAGTCCCGAATCACATGGAGGCAATGAGCAATAGGAGGGGTTTCGTCTCTCCCGGTATAGGGAGTAGATGTTGAGCTGTGTTCGATTGACCATAACTGGAAATCCCTGGCCAGGGTTGTTGAGATTTACTGGTAAGTGTTATCAGTAGTTTCTCGAACTGTTATGGACCTCATATCGACACGACTTATCAAGCTACTGGGGTCTGACGTTTACCACCCTTAGGCGAGATATGCGACATATCAGACGAAGAGACCGGACTGTACGGGAGTGTTACTGATTGGATTCGCAGGAGAATGTACAGGCTTGCTTATTGATCTTCTGATCGCTCAATACCTGGGTGGCTGTTACGTTTAGCTGACCGCTTGCAGCTTGTGGGTGTTTGATATGTTCATCACCTACTACCGGCGTATTGACGATTCTTTAGAGTCCTACACAGATGTTTACCGCCGGAAACCGGGAAGACTGACGTCTTGCCTGAATCTGGGGCAGATGCTAATTGGTACTATCCGTCCACCTCTCCGAAGATGCCAAGTTGATTTATGGCACCATGTATCGAAGGTTTAAACGGATGCAGCCGATGCAGCAGACTTCGTCAGATTCCCCCTCATTTGAGGGGTTTTTTGATTGTGGGGACGCTCTTCCCTGCAGGCGCAAGCCCCTGCAGTTAATTACGCTACCGCATCGCGGTAACAATTTTCTCCTTCTCCAGATGGTCACTTCGTGTCATGGGTGTTTGTTTTGTTTGTGGTTGCCCGTGGATTGTATACGGAGACTAATTTATGTTGTCGCCCGTAGGACGTGGATTAGTCCAAATCCGTATTTTCTTAGATTTGGGTTTGGGGTTTGGTTTAAGGATACATTAGTCTCATTTAATACTAAGATCAACTTAAACGTTTGATAAGGATACGTTAGTCTAATTTTAGACTAAGATCAATTTAACGGGATCGTTTAGATCCGACAAAAGAGCATTTGAGCTCTATTGTTTAGTTTAGGGACATTGCGGTCGATTACCAGTTTAAGGACATGGTGGTCCAATGTTAGTTTAAGGACATCTCGATCCAATGATAGTTTAAAGACATCTCGGTCAATGTTAAGGACATCATAGTCCGTGAGTTTAAAGACCCCACAGTCAAGGTTAAGGACATCATAGTCCATGGGCTTAAGGACCCCACAGTCCGATGTTAGTTTTAAGATATCACGGTCGAGGTTAAGGACATCATAGTCTATGGGCTTAAGGACCCCACAGTCCGATATTAGTTTTAGTCCATGGGCTTAAGGACCCCACAGTCCAATGTTAGTTTTAAGACATTACGGTCGAAGTTAAGGACATCATAGTCCATAGGCTTAAGGACCCCACAGTCCAATGTTAGTTTTAAGACATCACGGTCGAGATGTTAGTTTTAAGACATCACAGCCGAGATGTTAGTTTTAAGACATCACGATCGAGGTTTAAGACATCATAGTCCATGGGCTTAAGGACCCCACAGTCCGTAGTAATGTGTGGTTGTCGGGACCCGTCACCTCTCTGACGGCGTTGAAGGATTACAATGACAGATATCAGAGGAGTAACGAGATGTACTCTCGAACCGGTGTGAATTGTTTGAGAGATCTGTAGCCCAGTTTGGGACTAAGATCTGTTGAATATTTATGAGCAAATGTGCTCAGTTCAATATAAGTTGAGGACTTATGGCCAGAATTGGGCTAAGTCCAATTAAAAATGTTTAACATTTTTATTTTGTTCTGGCTATTAAGCCTTTATTTGGGCTTAGCCCTTTTAATAATGCAAGGCATTGGGCTCTGACATTTTTGTCTTGATCAGAACAAATTGTGTTCTGGCAATGCGCCATGTGGCGCACCAGGCGCTTTGCGCGAGTTAAAGAGCGCATTGCGCTTCTGTCAGGTAGCGCACACTAAGAGGACATGTGTCGCGCTTAGCGCTAAGCGCTAGTTCATTAGCGCATTGCGCTTTTAATTTATGAGCGCTTTGCGCTAGCCCATGAGCGTAGTGCGCTGTTTCAGAAGCGCAGAGCGCATATTGTGTCTTTGGTTGACACGTGGCAGCTTTGGCGCTGAGCGCCGGTCCGATAAGCGCAAGAGCGCAATTCATGAGTGCAAGGCACTTTCTAAATAGCGCATTTGATCAGATTTAAGATTAAAGAACAAATTTATGTTTTTCGTAAAGGAGGCTTTGCCTCAAGATTCAAGAACTAAAGTTCTTGTTTTATAAAAGGGCTTTGCCTTTATAGATCAAAGATCTGTGAATGAAGTAAAATACTTCTTTTATTATTTTATGATTAGATCTTTTGATCTTTTTCTTTTTATCAAAAACCTTGGTGTTTTTTCAGATCCATGATCTTTTTTTAGAAAATGGTTTTTCTTTTTACGAGATGGTTTCATCTCTGTTATTCAAGAACATAGTTCTTTTCCTTGAAAATGAAGAAAAATCTTCTTTTTTCTAAGAGCTTGCTCTTCTTTTTTCTCAAAGTTTTGCAGAGGGTTTCTCTCTCTCTTTTTCTGTATCTTTTAGACAATTCTAGGGGCCTTTATATAGGGCCAATTGATTTGTTGAATCAGTTTTAAGAGATCTTTCTTTGATTGATTTGGGAATATTTCCTATCGTTGGATCTTTGATCCTAAGGCTTCTGTTTTACAGAAGATAATCTTCCTGTTTTAATAAGATTGAAAAATGTTTCCATAACAGAATTTTAGTTTTGATTAATTAATAATTTATTATTAGTAGATCTTTTGATCTGACGGTGGGGAATTTTTAATTCCAGCGCTGGCGCACCTTGCGCTAGCGCACCTACGTTCGACACGTGGCGTGCAGCGCAACTGCGCTAGCGCACCTACGTTCGACACGCGGCGCGTAACGCAGAGCGCAGCGCAACTGCGTTAGCGCACCCGTGTTTGACACGTGGCGCGCAGCGTGCAGAATCTGAAGCGTTGCTTCAATTTAAATTTTGAATTTTAAAACAGAGCTTTGCTCTGATTGGGGGTGCGCTGCCTAGGGCGCAGCGCACCTGGCGCCAGCGCGTCTGCGCTTGACACGTGGCGCGCAGCGCGCAGCGCACAGGATCTAAAGCGTTGTTTCAATTTAAATTTTGAATTTTGAAACAAAACTTTGCTCTGATTGGGGGTGCGCTGCCTAGGGCGCAGCGCACCTGGCGCCAGCGCGTCTGCGCTTGACAAGTGGCGCGCAGCGTACAGGATATGAAGTGTTGCTTCAATTTAAATTTTGAATTTTGAAACAGAGCTTTGCTCTGATTGGGGGAAACAAATGCCCCCCACTGTTGCGCTCACGTGGCGTACACGTGAGTGCAGCGGTGGCAACATCTGAGCCCTTGGATCAACTCAGAAGTTGAGGAGGCGGTTCAGTGCCTATAAATAGGACCTTTGGTCCCTTAGATGATTTCCATCTTCTTTTTAAGAATTTTATTCAGAGCCTTGCTCTTCAGTTAAGAACTTTCAAGAGTCAGAACTCTTTCCAATCTTAGGTAAAAATTAATTTTTTTAATAAATTAGGGTTTTTACCTATTAACAGAGCCTTGCTCTTCATAGATCTTTGATCTAAAGAAAACCCTTTTAGGGTTTCATTAATAGAGCCTTGCTCCCATGAACCCATAGATCTAAAGAGATCTTTTCTTGGGGTTTCTTAGCCCATGAATCAGAGCTCTGCTCTTTTGATAATATGTAGATATTTTGATCTTTGATGAAGAACTCTTAAGAGTTTTTTTATGGATCTTGAAGATCCCAGAATTTTTAATTCTCAAGAATTAATTTTAATTAATGTTTGATGGATTTTCCATCATCATTACAGAGCTAGGCTCTTTAAGGAATTTTATTCCTTCATGATCAGAGTGTGACAAGTGTCACTCTGTTATAGAGCTTTGCTCTCGAAGGGAGATTTTCTCCTTTTCCCGAGGGATTTCTCATTCAATAAGAAAATTCTTTGAGGATTTCCTCCTTAATTGACAGTCTCATCCAATGATGAGGCTGTTTTATTACTTGATGCATTGTCATCTGGATTTTTTGGGCCCCCCTTTGGTCTCCTTTCCAGTGCAGTGTGGTACAAATTTTAAAGTGCCGAGCGTCAGAATTTTAAGATTAAATTATAGTACTGATAATTGAATTCTGTTCTTTCTCGCAGGCGACATGTCTTCCGATCTCTCTTTCCCATTTTTCCGTTCAGAGGGAGGATTTCCTGAAGCACCTGTGGACTGGGAGGTTCTCGCGCTCATTAGAGACTATGACCCGGAACACAAAAACCTTCACTTGTGGGGTAGGTGGTATGACCAGATCATCAAAGGTCGTCAAAGCTTCTCTTGTGCAACGCCGTCGGAGCCGATCTCATCGATTTCGTATGCAGATGCACCCCCGGTGAACTATGCCATGGAGGTTGTTAATTGGACTTCGGAGGGTCTTCTTCAGCCTTCGATTTCCGCCATACCCATGCAGCTGCCGGCAGCTTTGGATACCTTGGGGCGACACATATACCAGGGCGAGTCGAGCCCTTGGGGACAACCCTATAACATTGGGTTGACTCCCCGACATTCGGCCGGGTATTTGCAGTGGGCCAGATACATTTTGTCAGCGAAGAAAACGCGACTGCTGATGCTCGGTCTATATCCTGCGGTTTATGCTTCGTTGTTCCAATATTCTGCTCCTCCGACATGGTGGATTAAAGCATTCTTGGAGCAATGGAACATCCCAACCTATACTTTTCTTCTACTGGACAGAGAAGTCTCCATCTCCTTAGAAGAATTTGCTGAGATTTCCGATCTGCCAGTTAGGGGGGAGCACTATGAGGAGCTTCTTCCTCCAGATGAGTACGTTTTTGCCACCAAGCCGGTGGTGATGGGCTTAACGCCGGAGAACGCCATTCAGCACCAGTTTCCTAGTCTGATAAAGGTGCTGAACATGTACGAGAGGCTCTTCTTGGAATCCGGAGGCGGGGGGAGGGGCAAGTTTCGCAGACTTCATTGCCCGGTTTCTTCACCCAGAGATCTTATCGCAACGAGGCAAAAAGTTTGCCAAACTCGACGACCCCTTCGGTTTCGGCTTGGACCGTCGACCAGTATTGGAAGACGATCAGAAGGGCTTTTTTCTTCCCGATGCCGCAATCATTCCTCTGTCAGAAATCGCCGCTCCGGGCATTGACGAAGAGGCTTTCTTTCTTGGGTTTCTGGGGCTGTGGTTGTGCTGGTTCGCGCTCCCCATGCACCCTCGCTATATGAGGCCGTCCGTCTTCTTCCCAGCGCATCGAATGGTGGCCGGGATACAAGTGGCTATTGGGATTGCTGGGTTATCCCATCTGTATCATGGTCTTAGCGTGTCGGCGGATACAACTGAACCAGGGGTGCATGCTGCCAACTTCCCCATGCATTATTTTACTTCGTGGATGGAAATACACGTGCTCGGGGTATTTGGCATTCATAAAAGACCCTCGTTTTTCGAGAAGTGCAAATTCCCATGAATTATGCGGCTGGTTGACGTTTCTATCATGAATCCGTCTCAGCGGGAGGCTAGGGGGTTGCTTCTTCGTCCGCGCACGGTCGGAGCTGGTATGTCTTTTACGGACAAAGTCCTGACGATCGGTCAAGAAAACTTCCAAGACGGTGTTGGCATTGCGCGACACCTTTAAGGACGGGGCCTCCGTGTTGAAAGCCCGGGAGATTCTACATCTATACTCCATCAGGCTGGGCTTTCTTGTATTCAGGCAAAATGATACGGCGCTTTTTATGAGATACAATCCCCATCATTTTGCCCAGCAACTGAGTTATAACCTGGGGGTTCCACTAGAGGCGTTTTTGGAAGAACCTGCTGCCTCCAGAGAGGGAATACGGGGTGCGCTGCATCACTTTATGCGCTTGAATACGGGCTCCCACTTCTTTATTAGCGAGCCGAGTTGCATTCCGAGGGCCCTCAACGTACACGGGGCCTGGTATCAACATGCGATGGGCGCTGTCATCAGGGAAGAGAGGCGGCTGCTGCTCGATCGCAAGAGTGCGCCCCCTGCCAGCGATCGCAACGTCCCTTTGAAGCGACGGATCACCGTCCCTCCTCCGCTAAGAGGGGTTGCTGCAGTTGAGCCTCTACATGTGCTAGGCCCCACGCGTGGATTGCCCCATGCTCCTATAGAGACGGTGGGCGTGCCCTCAGTGCCCCACGCTCCCGTGGAGACGGTAACCATAGCTTCACCCGAATTTGGCGTGGGCTCGGATATCGGGACTCGCCGTACCAAAGTGCCCACGAAGCGCAAGCTGGTTTTGGCTGCGACCGGAGCTCGCGCACAGAAGAAAAAGAAGTCGATCTTTTCTATCGATGTTGTACTTATCCAGGAGCCTCACGCTCCTTACGGCGATGGCCTGAGCGAGTATGGGATGAACGGGGGCTTATTCATGCCGCCAGACGATACTGATCTGGCGGCTGCCATTGCAGCTTCTAAATAATTGGCCAGCCATAGTTTCCCCAATCAGAGCAAAGCTCTGTTCAAATTCCACGATTTTAATTGAAGCAACGCTTCAGATCTTTTGCGCTGCTCGCTGAGCGCCACGTGTCAAAAGCAAACACGCCAGCGCCAGAAGCACTGCGCCCTAGGCAGCGCACCCCCAATCAGAGCAAAGCTCTGTTTCAAAATTCAAATTTTAAAACCGAAGCAACGCTTCAGATCGCTAGCGCAGTTGCGCTGCGCTGCGCGCCACGTGTCAAACACAGGCGCGCTGCGCTCTGCGCTGCGCGCCACATGTCAAACGCAGGCGCGCTGCGCTCTGCACTGCGCGCCACATGTCAAACGCAGGCGCGCTAGCGCATGTTAGTTATATGTATGCCCTAGAGGCCATTACTGTACATTGGATGTATATTGTAGTGGATGCTGGGACATATATAGGTAGGACTTTCTTGCTCGACATAATAGTACACTATCTGGTTGCTCTTTATCTTAACATGTATACTTTCTGTCTCTCTGATTACATGTTGATAAAGCTCTTAGGATGTGTACTTGACTTCCAGGACTATGATGTAGATCATACTAGTGGGGGCTAGGTAGTCCATGAGTACATCCTTTAATGTTCCTAGTCGTGGGAATATCGAGACGGGGCATCGATATTCCAGAGTAGACTAGCGTATATCTTCTCGACCCATATGATGGGCGATGGATGATCCCATATCCATTGGTGTTTGACATCAGAGATGGTATGCGGGTGCTCAGTGGAGACTGGGTACACTGAACGGACTCGCCGAGAACTCCCAGATGGTATTATACCTCACGTCAGACGGCAGTTCTCTGGTGACACTGGTACAGCTTAGTCTGTTGACCCGAGATCGTCATAGAGTCTTGTGTGTCTCCCACAGTGCTTTGATTTCCACCCTACCACGGCTCTACTGAGCCGTGCAAACAGGTGGTTTTTTGGTACATTCCCGATTCACATGGAGGCAATGAGCGATAGGAGGGGATTCGTCTCTCCCGGTATTGGGGGTTGATGTTGCGCTATGCACGACTGGCCATAACAGGAAATCCCTGGCCAGGGTTGCAGTGATATACTGGTAAGAGTTATCAGTAGTTTCACGAATGTTATGGACCCTACGTCGGCATGACTTATCAAGCTATTGGGGTCTGACGTTTACCACCCCTAGGCGAGATATGCGACATATCAGACGAACAGACCGGACTGTACGGTAAGTGTTACTGGTTGGATTCACAGGAGTGTGAGCGGGCTTGCTCGTCGATCTTCTGATCGCTCAATACCCAGGTGGCCGTTACGTTTAGCAGACCGCTTGCGGCTTGTGAGTGTTTGATATGATCATCATCTGCTGCCGGCGTATTGACGAGTCTTTAGAGTCCTACACAGAGGTTTCCTGGCTCAAGCGAAACGAAATAGGAGCGCATATGAGATATGTGCGGGACCGAGGATAATGCGTGTATGTGATACCGTATTCTATTCTCGCGATGAATGTATCGAATGGTTGTATGCGATATAACCTAGTTATCGAATCAAGGATTGATTCGATAAGCCGATACATTGAATATTAGTCGGTTATATGCGATATGACCGGATCGTTAAATAAAGTATTGATTTAATGATTTAATGCATAATTATATATTTGATATATTAGTTTGCATTAACTGGTATTGGTTCACTTTAAAAGGATTTTCTCACTTGAAATGCACATTGTATATGTGATATATTTTTTGTGCACTTGTTTGTATCATGTTTGATGATACATGCTCACTTGGGTTTGTGTAAAGAATTAAACCATGGTTATATGAATGGTTAGGGTTTTGTTTATTTACTTATTTATTTATTTATTTATTTTGGAAAAGATAAAGAGAAAATGGTGGCTTTCTTTGTTTGTTGTTGAAGCTTCATGAAGCTTTGACTAAGTGACCATTTTGTCTTCATGCTTAACCTTAACCAATCAAACTAACCATAGTCTATTCTCTACACCTAACCATGGTTGGTATATGATAAGTATTCATATTATTTTCCTTTTTGAAAATACTTATCATATTCTTTCTTCATCTTCTTCATCTTCAACAATGAAGAAACCTTGCAACCATCAATGGCAACTTGAGAAAAAGAGTGAGAAATCCAATTCTAAAGTGAACCCACTTCCTATTTCTTCATCCTCTACCACTTGCCAAGTAGTATAGGGTGTTTTCTTCACAAGTTTCATGACTTGGTGAAGTTGGAGTTTGATCTTGAGTTGCCTCGACGTAGATCATCTTCGGCATCGAAGTCGACGACCTAGCCCGCCCATTTCTCCGATGAAGCCGACGCTAGAGCCCGGGACCCGATGATCGAGCGAGGGAACTTCATCACGGAGCTATGGAGGTAGAGGACCGGATCTACAAAGGTTGTAGCCCCTTTCCTTTAAGTTAAAGTTGCTTACTTGCATTGCATCGTCTATAAATCTAGTTAACGATCTGTATTAGGGTTTGTAGGCACATGAAATTTTTTGAATTGGGCATGTTTGATCACTTGTGAGACCTCATTAGTGTGCCTAGGATCCCTACAGTGGTATCAGAGCCTAGCTAGAGCCTTAGGCGATGCGTAGACGGATTTAGAAGTCCGATCGAACCGAAACCCTAATTCAAAGTTGCTCTCTGTACATTTTTTTAAAACGGGGATTTTTTAGAATTAAAAATATGCAGAAAACCAAGAAGGAATTTCTAAGAATTACTGTGAAGCCCAAGCACCTGAATCGATAATAGCGCGGCGGAACCGCGACATTTGCATTCCTAATGCGGCGGTTCCGCGGCCACTTAGTCTCTTCAGACAATTATTTCTGCACAGTAATTCTTATATTTTGTTGCTGTATTTTCTGGGAATTTTTAAATCTGACTCAAGAGTTGAGTTTTCTGGGTTGTATTGGGGACTCGGTGTTTCGATCGGATTGTCTGATTTTGTCTGTGTGTTTTTCCGGGTAATTTTAGAATATGTTAAAAAGTTCGACCGGATATAAATACCCACTTTTTCCCCTGCCGGGAAATTTCCAATTGTTGGATATTTCTGTAGTTTAATCACGTTCAAAGTAGTGTAAGTAACGCGATGGACCCTCTAGAAGACAATAAACCTTAACTCGATTATGTGACCGTCTTGAACTGCCCTTTGAACCCTAGGGTTTGGGGCAGTACGGCGTGCCACATGTGAGGCGTTGGCTTGACCCTTCTACGGCTGGACCGTTGGTACTGAGGCACGAAATGAATGTTTTTAAACTTATTTCATGTGTTGAACTGTTTCGGGAAAACTTGGGTGTTCGATTGTTCGATCGGAAAGTTTAACATTTTCTATTTATCCGAAATGTGATACAACATTTGGAATTCACAAGCAGTTATGAGATAACTGAATGAATGTTATAAACATAGCAGTTTAGTCTCACTTGATCGGTTGCCACAGAATTTTGATGTGATCAAAAGTCCGTCGCAATCACGTAGTGTACGCGGATACTCGCCGGGTAAACTTAATAGACAGCCTCGCCCCATAGCCCCGACCAAGTGACTGTAGGAGAACCCCGTCGCCGAAAGCATCCATTCGGGTGCTTGCGGCAGCGGTGTTCCGCCTTGGTGCACTTCGTCGACGGCGTCGGGGGTGCAGCTGCTTAATAAAGTTTGCGACGAGCATTCGATAAGGATGTCGGGAATCTTGTTGAATTGCCCGACTTGATATTGAAAAGAGTTTTCGATAATGAGACTAAAATGCGGGGTTTATAATTGTTAGGCATGCGATGTCTAAGTATTTCATTTGATTAGGCATGCGATGTCTAAAGAGGATGCGAATTCCAACTGTTGTAGTTTTACACTTTCTTTTCTGTGACCGTAAGTGTAATATGTGATATCGCCGGTTTCGTTGCTATATGTCAACGACAATTGGGATGCGCATATTTACTTACGTTGATGACATGTGATGTTATGTGTTGCTGGATATGTTATATTGGATCGTCATGTTTGAATAGCCGGGGTTTTTTTTAATGTGAGATGAGTGTTTTTCCTTTTTCATTCATGTAAAAAACTTGTATGTAATATTCTTTTATTGGGGCACTTCCAGGTTGCGGAAGATGTCACCATCGATGTATATTATTTACTTTTCCGCATTAGGATAGACCCAAGGAGGGGAGCACAAGTAACCGGGTTCTAGGGTCCAGTGGGAGACCAACTCGAGGAGTCGAGTCCGGGTCTCCTAACCCTAGAATTGGTAGGGTTGCTTGCCGTTCTCGTATGGGTCTAGGGGTGTGGGATTGGCTATTCATCATGACCGTGGAATCCGTGTTTTATACTGGCTCGTATTGAAAACACGGACGTCCTAGTATATCCAATATTTCATATGATATTTTCTGCTGCGTTATCTGTGATGTGATCATGTGATTTGTTCAGATAAACATTGTATATAGTATATATGATATATTATATAGACGTTGCTTATGTTTTACACCCGCACTAGCCCTGCCTCGCTCTGGCGTTAGTTACCTAACCTAACGGTGCAGACGGGACATCGAGGCGAATGCGGATGGCACAAGCGTACGTTATATTTATCTGTGATGTTTAGGTGGACTTAAAATGATGGGATATTCATTAATGAGATTAATGAAAGAAAATAAACCTAATTGATGTTGTGGAATCGAATTTCAAAAATAAAACAGGTAGCTACAGTTCTTGCTTTGCATCGCGGTGTTCATTATAGAACATCCTGCACCTTATTCGATGAGGAAAGTACCGAGATCCCTTCACCGGGAGTGACTCCTTTAGCAACAACTGGCAGATGCTACACACTCGGTTTGTCTTTTGATTTCTTCTATAGTTTCTACTTTGCACAGTGATATATATGATATATCCCGCACCTCATTCGACGAGGAAAGGGCCGACGATCCTTTCACCGGGAGTGACCCCTTTAGCAAAACTAGAAAAGCCTCAAAAACATTCCATTTAAAAACCATTTGATTCCGCAACGAGATCAAGTTCAAAGCGTTAAAGGTTTTCATAAAAACCATTCGCAACCCTCCGTCATTTTAGGAAGTAGAGTACTTAGTATTCGTGCTGTGTTTGTTGACCATAGTCAAGGCACAGTGTACGGTAGCTAAGTGATGTCTTCCTACACCGCATATGATGCGATTAGTTAGGACAGTCGTGTGACTTTATTGACCTTAGTTAAGGGTCATGTGGGTGGGTCTAATTAATCACGAAATGACGGGTAGAACTTGACTAGTACTTATGATTTGTTGACCATAGTTAAGGTCATAGGTGCTAGGGGTAAAAACCTTTATCGGGAGTTTCAAGTGTTGAAATTTGTAATGAGATTGCATACCTTCTATGTGATAGTTGGATCCCGATACCCACTGCGAGTAATTGTTACTCCTGGGAGAGTTTTGCACTTTGCAATTAGCCGATCAAGTAGGTGTCTAGAAAGGTGTCAACGGGGTTACGCCTCTGGGAAATCGAGGTTTACTGTAATTAGGTCCGTGCGAAAGCACGAGGAACCTCCCTCAAAGTACCGACACTGGCCTGGCTGAAAGATTAGCGAACTTGTAGAGTGTAATTAATCCCGGCTAGTCTTTCCTTTTAGGGTTTGAAGGAAGATTTGATAAAAACAGTGGGAGCCATCCTGATTAGATAAAATATATAACCAATCTGATCTTGCAAGAGCGCACGCTGAGTGTTTTCTTCTCTCTCTCTCCAGGTAGCGACCATATCACGCCTTAATCAAGATAATAATATGGATGTATTGACCGAACCCGCTTGTTATACTGAACTGGGGAACGTTGGTCCCGCTCCAACTTATAATTGTTATAAGACAGAGCAGGAAATAGGGAATACCGGAATTCCTATGCCGCCCAAACGAAGAAAGTGCATATGATGCATCTCCTTCGGGTGTGTTCATTACAAAGAACTGTTTCTCAGTATCCTCTGAATCCTGGGTATTTGATACCGGATCAGGATCCCAGATATGTAATCTGTTACATAGGGCTACAAAAAGGTAGAAAACTGAGAACGGGTGATAAGTTTCATGAGACAGAAAACGGGGAAAGTGTTGCAGCCAAGTCTGTTGGTCACGGTCACCCTGTATTACCAATACATTGATTCTGAACAAATGCTATTAGATACCGAACCTGATATACAAAATCATATCAATCTCTTTATTTATTAAAGAAATGATAAAATTTTGTATTGATGGATAATGTTTTGAACATTTCCTATATCAAAAGTTGATCGGTTCAGGCACGTTATCTAAAAGCATTGACGTTCTAAATCAAACTACAGTTCTTGGTATACAGAGCACACACAAGAGGAAGAGTTCAGAAATGAATGGATCCTTCTTGAGGCATTGTAGACTAGGTCACATCAATGCGACCCGACTGGCTGAAGTTACATTTTAGATGCATATTTAAATCAGTTTGAATTTACATCTTGTGAAACTTCCCAGTCATGTCACAAAGATTAGATGACGATAACCCTGTTTATAGGAAACAGAGAAAGAGTTAATGAACTCTTGGGACTGATACATGATGATGTATATAAAGTCTCCTGTCTACACATGCCAGGACTGGTTCTTTATACTTCATTATATTCTCTGATAATCTCTCAAGATTCAGTCATATGTTCCTGTTGAAACATAAGTCCGAAGCTTTTGAGGTATTCACAGAATATAAGTTAGAAGTAGAGAACCAATAACCGGGTATAAGTATTATGTCCTATGATGAGATCAGGGAGGAGAATACTTGTGCATGGAATTCCTGGACTATTCTAAAGGAGAATGAGATTCTCTCTCAGTGTTACTCCTCTGAATACACCACAGCACATCGATGTATCGGGGCGAAGCAATCGCACAATATTAGATATGGTGTGCTCTATGATGAGTATTACTGAGTTACCTATTTCCTTTTGGGGTTGTGCACTTGAGAAGCTGCATACCTATTGAATTGGGTTCGAATCAAATCCGTGCCTACCACTCCATATAAGATATGGCATGGGAAGAGCCTATCTCTTAAGTAAGTTAAGATTTGGGATTGTCCGGCCTATGTCAAAAGCAAAATCCGGACAAGATCGAGGCAAGGTCAGTTCTGTAGAACTGGAAAGGTTCCAGCCATACAAAACTGCAGCTGATGATTTGACAGAACCAAAGAATTCGATAGTCCCCGACGAACCTCAGCCTCTCCGCCGATCTGGTAGGGTTCCTCACCTGCCTGAGAGATACTTCGGTTTCTCGATGACAGTGGGAGCGAGGATTGCATCATGAGATGATGACCCAACTAGATTCGAGCAGGTCATCGAGAGTAGGGACTCTGTAAGGATGGCTGGATGCTTAGCGATCTGAGATGGAATCCATATACACCAACAAAGTATGGACTTTGGTTGCGATATCTGAAGGGTTAAATCCCCATCAGGAGCAAGTATAGCTTGAGAAGATTACTTGGTGTAGCTGGAAAAGTTGAAACTTTCAAAGCTAGACTTGTTAAAGGTTTTCGTCATCGACCAGGCGTGGATAATGATGAAACCTCTTCCAGTGGCTATGCTTAAGTCCATCCAGATCCTACTTGCCATTGCTACATACCATGACTACGATATCTGGGGGTTGGGTGCCATGACTGCTTTTCTAAATAATGATTTAGAAGAGAACATCAATAAGAACACAACCAGAGGGCTTCGTAAACAGTGGGAGCAGCGAAAACCTGTGCAAGTTGCTTTACAGGATAAAGCAGGCATCGCGGAGTTGGAACGTCTGTTTTGATGTGATAGTCAAAGAGTTTGACATCATTAAAATAGTAGATGAACCTTGTATATACAAAAGGGGTAGTAGGGAGTATGGTGGTGATCCTCGTAGAGTACGTAGATGACATACTCTTGATAGGGAAGTAGTTTCCTATACCACACACGGTCAATCTCCTCTTTTCACATGGATTCTCCAATAGGATAAAGTTGATACCTCCTAACTCCTGGGCTTTGGATCTATGAGATAGATCTAAATAGATATTAGGATTCTCACTAGTTGTAGTGAGATGGTATTAGTTGATCCTGGATAGAATCACTGGAAACGTTCCAGGGTGATAAAGACGACTGAATGTCAGTCACAGGCATTGTCTTTACCCTCAGTAAAGGGACGGTATGTTGGAAGAGTTCCAAGCTAGATACCGTGGCAAACTAGACGATAAAGGCTGGTAACATCGCTATTAAAAATACTACCAAAGAGGCAGTTTGGGTGTATATTGGTTCATAAGATGAACTAGGTTCCTACCATTGTATGTCAATGGAAGTGTGGCTTTGGTCCTGGAACCCTGGTCCCATCAGTGACCCAGACATATTCTGAGGCAGCATCACCTGATCATAGAGATAGTTGATCTCCAGGGTGATCGAGATTAGGAGAGTAGACTCAGAGGATCCACTCACGAAGGCCTTTTCCCAAAGAGAGACTTTTAGGGGATGGTTGAGTATTAGATACTACAACTACTGCTATAGATGGCCCTAGTGCAAGTGGGAGATTGTTAGTTATATGTATGCCCTAGAGGCCATTACTGTACATTGGATGTATATTGTAGTGGATGCTGGGACATATATAGGTAGGACTTTCTTGCTCGACATAATAGTACGCTATCTGGTTGCTCTTTATCTTAACATGTATACTTTCTGTCTCTCTGATTACATGTTGATAAAGCCCTTAGGATGTGTACTCGACTTCCAAGACTATGATGTAGATCATACTAGTGGGGGCTAGGTAGTCCATGAGTACATCCTTCAATGTTCCTAGTCGTGGGAATATCGAGATGGGGCATCGATATTCCAGAGTAGACTAGCGTATATCTTCTCGACCCATGTGATGGGCGATGGATGATCCCATATCCATTGGTGTTTGACATCAGAGATGGTATGCGGGTGCTCGGTGGAGACTGGGTACACTGAACGGACTCGCCAAGAACTCCCAGATGGTATTATACCTCACGTCAGATGGCAGTTCTCTGGTGACACTGGTACAGCTTAGTCTGTTGACCCGAGATCGTCATAGAGTCTTGTGTGTCTCCCACTGTGCTTTGATTTCCACCCTACCACGGCTCTACTGAGCCATGCAAACAGGTGGTTTTTGGCTACAGTCCCGATTCACATGGAGGCAATGAGCGATAGGAGGGGATTCGTCTCTCCCGGTATTGGGGGTTGATGTTGCGCTATACACGACTGGCCATAACAGGAAATCCCTGGACAGGGTTGCAGTGATATACTGGTAAGAGTTATCAGTAGTTTCACGAATGTTATGGACCCTACGTCGGCATGACTTATCAAGCTATTGGGGTCTGATGTTTACCACCCCTAGGCGAGATATGCGACATATCAGACGAACAGACCGGACTGTACGGTAAGTGTTACTGGTTGGATTCACAGGAGTGTGAGCGGGCTTGCTCGTCGATCTTCTGATCGCTCAATACCCGGGTGGCCGTTACGTTTAGCAGACCGCTTGCGGCTTGTGGGTGTTTGATATGATCATCATCTGCTGCCGGCGTATTGACGAGTCTTTAGAGTCCTACACAGAGGTTTCCTGGCTCAAGCGAAACGAAATAGGAGCGCATATGAGATATCTGCAGGACCGAGGATAATGCGTGTATGTGATACCGTATTCTATTCTCGCGATGAATGTATCGAATGGTTGTATGCGATATAACCTAGTTATCGAATCAAGGATTGATTCGATAAGCCGATACATTGAATATTAGTCGGTTATATGCGATATGACCGGATCGTTAAATAAAGTATTGATTTAATGATTTAATGCATAATTATATATTTGATATATTAGTTTGTATTAACTGGTATTGGTTCACTTTAAAAGGATTTTCTCACTTGAAATGCACATTGTATAATATATTTTTTGTGCACTTGTTTGTATCATGTTTGATTATACATGCTCACTTGGGTTTGTGTAAAGAATTAAACCATGGTTTTATGAATGGTTAGGGTTTTGTTTATTTACTTATTTATTTATTTATTTATTTTGGAAAAGATAAAGAGAAAATGGTGGCTTTCATTGTTTGTTGTTGAAGCTTCATGAAGCTTTGACTAAGTGACCATTTTGTCTTCATGCTTAACCCTAACCAATCAAACTAACCATAGTCTATTCTCTACACCTAACCATGGTTGGTATATGATAAGTATTCATATTATTTTCCTTTTTGAAAATACTTATCATATTCTTTCTTCCCTTTCTTCATCTTCAACAATGAAGAAACCTTGCAACCATCAATGGCAACTTGAGAAAAAGAGTGAGAAATCCAATTCTAAAGTGAACTCACTTCCTATTTCTTCATCCTCTACCATTTGCCAAGTAGTATAGGGTGTTTTCTTCACAAGTTTCATGACTTGGTGAAGTTGGAGTTTGATCTTGAGTTGCCTCGACGTAGATCATCTTCGGCATCGAAGTCGACGATCTAGCCCGCCCATTTCTCCGATGAAGCCGACGCTAGAACCCGAGACCCGATGATCGCAGCGAGGGGACTTCATCACGGAGCTATGGAGGTGGAGGACCGGATCTACAAAGGTTGTAGCCCCTTTCCATTAAGTTAAAGTTGCTTACCTGCATTGCATCGTCTATAAATCTAGTTAACGATCTGTATTAGGGTTTGTAGGCACATGAAATTTTTTGAATTGGGCATGTTTGATCACTTGTGAGACCTCATTAGTGTGCCTAGGATCCCTACAGCGCAGGTGCGCTACGCGCCACGTGTCAAACGCAGGTGCGCTAGCGCCAATTGCGCCAGTGCTGGAATTTAAAGAATTCCCCACCGTTAGATCAAAAGATCTAAATAATAATAATAAATTATTAATTAATCAGAATTAAAATTCTGTTCTACAAAGATCTTTCCAATCTTATTAAAATATGAAAATTATCTTCTGTAAAACAGAAGCCTTAGGATCAAAGATCCAACGGTAGGAAACATTCCCAAATCAATCAGAGAAAGATCTCTTCAACTAACTTAACAAATCAATTAGCCCTATATAATGGCCCCAAGACTTCAAGTCTCATATAGAGAGAACCCTCTGCAAACTTTGAGAAAAAACTCAAAGAGAAAGAAAGGCAAGCTTTTGAAGAAAGAAGATCATTTTCTTCATCTTTAAAGGTAAATAATTATATTCTTGAAGAATAGGGATGAAATCATCCCATTAAAAAAAAGAAGAATCATCTTCCAAAAAGATCAGAGATCTAAGAACAAGATCAAGATCTTCAATAGAAACGAAAAAGATCAAAAGATCTAATCATTAAAAAAAATAAAAGAAGTAATTTACTTCATTAACAGATCTTTTGATCTATAAAAGCAGAGCCTTTTGATGAGAACAAAAACTTAGTTCTTGAATTTTGAGGCAAACCCTCTTTTTAAGAAGAACAAAAAACTTGTTCTTTGATCTTAATTTGATCAAAATGCGATCTGTGCTATTGGACAGTGCCTTGCACTAATGAATTGCGCCTTTGCGCTTATTGGACTGGTGCACAGTGCCAAAACGCGCCACATGTCAACCACAGAATAGTTTGCGCTTTGCGCTTCTAAATATAGCGCACTGCGCTCTTGGACTGGCGCACAGCGCCAGAGGGCGCCACGTGTCATTCACTGGCGCACTCACTTATAAAGCGCAGTGCGCTGACAGACTTGCGCTTAGAGCTGAGCGTGACACGTGTCGCCTTTGCATGCGCTAGCGCAATGCGCTCTTTGATTGGCGCAAAGCGCCTGACAAGCCACATGGCGCACTATCAGACCACTATTTTGCTCCTGATAAATGCTATGCATTTAATTACATCCAATGTCAGAGCCCAGTGCTATGCATTATTAAAAGGGCAGAGCCCAAACAAAGGCCTAACAGGCAGAACAAAAATAAAATGTTCTTTAACTGGACTTAGCCCAATTCTGGCCATGAGTCCTCAATTTAAATTGAACTGACCTCATCTGCTCTTCCAATCAATTTACACCCGGTTCGAGGGTACATCTCTTTACTCCTCTGATATCTGCCGTTGTAATCCCTCAACGTCGTCAGAGAGGTAACGGGTCCCAATAACCACACATTACTACGGACTGTGGGGTCCTTAAACTCATGGACTATGATGTCCTTAACCTTGACCGGGATGTCCTTAAACTAACATTGGACCACTATGTCCCTAAACTGGTATTGGACCACTGATTTATATGATTTTAGCTTGACTTATGCGCTTTTAAAAGATGAATCAAAAATATTTTATTAACCGCAATCAAGAACGGCGTCGCTTGGTAGCTAGCCAGTGAGTACGGGTCGGTCCACAGGGATTTTGTGAATTTCCTAATCGCTCTTACGAGCTAATTCCGAACGGTGTGAACGGATTGATTAAATCTAAAAACTAAATCTATCTAGATCTAAATCTTGTTAGGGTTAGGTTTAGGGTAGGTTTGGAAATGTAAATAAATCTCACCGCTTTCTATACCCAAATTAAGATCTATGAGGTGTTATGGTAATTATTAATAAAGGTGATTAGAACCATTCAGGAAGGTGTTTCTTCCTCTAGGTTCTTGTCCTTCCTTTATCAATCCTTACCCTAACCTCCATGGAAAACACGCTCAACCGGGTCTTTATACTACGGTATCACCGCTACCTCGTGGGATAGGGTGCCGTAGGGAGCGGTATGTGCATGTATGCATGGAGTCCTATTAATTATATGTGATGGGCAAGAAAGGGATGAGAGATCTTCATCTCTCAAAAGCCTTCCCCAAAGCTAACCCTAACAAGCGAGGAGACTACTCGCTCATTAGGGAATTGAAGAACATTCTATCTATCTATCTAGGGCAAGGAATTAAAGATCTATACTAGGGCAATTAAATAAAACTACTTACTTTACAGATGGCTCTCTCCAAACATTTACACAAGACTTGTCAGATCTGAATAGATGAAATGAAAAGAGGCATCGATGCTCTCCAAAAGAAATATGAATTTTATTAATGAAAGGAGGCATACCTCAAAAGAGGTATTTGGGTTTCTATTTATAGAGGATAGAAACCCTAGGGTTACAATTGACTCGCATATCTGCTTTTACAAAAATACCCCCTAAGAAAAAGACCTATTCAACGCAACGACGCGCTTCTAGAATTTTGCACCGCCACGGGCCCCACGCGGCCGCGGATTCGCGGCCAAAAGCATGGTTTGGCCGCGGTTCCGCGGCCAAACAGTGGGAATGTGTGCTCAATTTCTGCCGGTTCCTTCTGGTGCATGTTTCCTTCAATTTTCTTTAGTTCTTTTCTCAGATTGGCTTCTAGGTTTCTTCCAGATCTCCACAGTGAACAATTGTAGTGAACTTTTACCGTTGCTTCGTGACGAAGTCTTGAACCTTGCGCTGCCTTGTACTTTGTGAACTGATCTTCGTGTAGGCGTGATCAAGATTCCACCATTTATTGGTCGTAGTCTCACTTTTGTATTGTCTTTTGTCTTTTTCACTGTTTTTGTCCCGAGAACCTGTAACCTGTAATTATGTAGCAGACATGGGTCAAAAGCACCTGTTTATTTATAAAATAACTAGGACTGGGGAATATAATAATTCAATATTATGGTATGAACAAATACCCCCAAACTTATCTTTTGCTCGTCCTCGAGCAAACCTAGTTTTATTCTCAACAAAAACCTAACCTCACTTTCGCAGGGAAACGCGATTGCACTGAGCTTGTGCAACAAGCCGTTAAACCTCTAGGTGTTCCTAGTAGGAGGAGTGTTGTCTCCTGAGGGTTTTCAGCGGATACTACCCACAAAATCTTATCAATTAGGCCCATTGACTTTTATTTTCCAATTAGGTTTTCTAATCAAGGAATTCTATTATCTTCGACTCATAAATTATCCATCCGTATTTTTCACGCTTCTTATCATTCAACTTAAGATTATATATGTTCTTGTGAATTTACTTAGCTTTTGGTATCTCTTAAGTTTTCCTTCTAGGGTTCCATCTCAACTTAGGAATTTTTATCATCTCTATTAAAGATACAAGTCCTATTCTTCATTCATATCTCTTATCTAAATCCCAATCACATACCCCTACGTGTGTGTATAAATTACCCCTACATTTGGAAATTCAAATCAAGCAATCATACTCTTGTCCGTCGTCCAAAGCACTTAGTTGGTGAATTTTTAGATGAATTTTGCTTACACATCCTTCATGCGACCGTTAATACTTCTTGAGGTACCAACAACCGATTACAAAATGTGTTTGCACATTAAAGTGCAATTCCTAGTCTTGTAACACCTAAGGCTTTAGCAGTGACTCCCAAACCAGTTGGTCTAAGGCACTAGGTGATGAAGCACGCTCGCTAAAATTTTTCTATTTTTGCAGCCTTAAGTAATCACAAAAACCAGTGTTCATTTTTTTATTATCTTTTTATTCACACTTGTATTTTTATTTTATTTTCTTCGTACTAAGGATTTTAGACAAGAGCATTTCAAGGTCTCCTATACTATTCCAAGTTTCAAGGTGCGTGTTTGTGCAATTTGAAGGGTATACATTTTCAGAATTTAGACTTAAGCTAGGAATTATTTTTCAAACTTATACTTTAATAAAAACATCAATACTCTTCTCTTGTTTTAACTTAGCCCAAGAAGTGAACTCAAAATTTGCCTATTTCTAAATAAACCACAAAGACATATACTTTCTACCGTTAAATTTTTAAGAAAGGTTATTTTAGGGTTTTTAATTTACTAAGTCTAGATCTAGTTGTTCCTAGCTAGTTAACTTTTTTGTCAAACTCAAGTCAATTATGGCCAAAATTGAATACTTTAATTTTTATAATTTTTGAAATTTTCAATTTTTTATGGGTTTTAAAATAAGTATGCAAATGCAAAAATATACACATGAATGCGAAGGAAGAAGGCTTACCGAGCACACCCCCAAACTTAAACTTGACAGTGTCCTCACTGTCATGCTACACCAAGAGGGTTAAAATGGTCGGCACTCCCCTGTTTATTTATTTATAATTTTATTTTATTTTATTATTGTAAAAGAAAAACAAAAAATATATATACATATATACAACAAGGTCCTCCCCAAACTAAACAAGGCCTTACATAGGCCAAAGGTTAGCACCAACTATTCAAAAATTCTATCGTGATAATGGTGGGGTTGGCGAAAGAATGGAGTGTAAAGAAAAGAAATGAGACCCATACGAGACCGAATGGGAAGAAGAGTGGAATATGTTCTCGGTGGAGGAGAAGAATGGTGGAAAAGAGAAAGAAGTGTAGTACGAACTTGAGGGTGTAAATCGAGTGAATAAATTAGCGTAATTTATGATGACCGATGTGTTAAAAGAGATTGTGCTAATCTATCAACCCGTCGAGAAATGGGGTCAAATCCCTCAAGATTCGCAAGAAAATATGGGTACGTCGAACTTGGTAAACCCTCCATTGAAAATGGAAACGCGACGGATTCTTGCATGGTCGAGACGATAGGAAGGATGAAAGGGAGTGATTTAGGGATAGTCATATTCTCACCTACGTAATCTGTCTCGAACTTGAAAGATTCCATCAATGGTTCGAAAGGACTGTAAGCAACCGAGTCTGATGGTTCAACTAACTCATCTGAAAATTCAAAGGACTCAAACTCGGGAGGTGAGTTTTCAACATCGTCCGAAAAAGTGAAACACTCATAATCATTATCGTCTGTGAGAACTGTGTCAGATTCAAAGAGAAATTTTTCAAGCTCACAGTCTTCAAGCATGATCTTTTGCGTGGTCGGAACGATGGAAAGGAGGGGGTTTGATTTAGGAAGTATAACAGTTAAAGGTTCAGGAGGATGAATTGGAAAATCCGATACATCAAACAAAAATGGTTCATCCTCAATATTATCCTCAATACTCTCCTCAATACTATCCTCATAATTCTCCTCAAAATTTAGCCTATCCATGCCATTATCATCAAAATCAAGACGCATATGAGGTTCGGGAGAAACAATTAATGACTCGGGATGATAAATTTGAGATAAAATTTCAGTCACATTTACTGGTTCATCATCCAAAATATTCCCGGCGTCAATATCCTCAATCAAGTGAAAATTAATTTTTTCGGACACCTCATCAAAAGCATGGATATTTATCAATTCAGGTTCTAGATTGGAGGTGTAGAGTTCAAAAGGATTAGGTATGGTTTCACTCGGAAGGGACTCTTCACAATCTGGTAAATCAAGCACTACAAAGTCGCACAACTCATCATTTTGGGCACTTGTTTGAAAACTGGAGTTGTTGGATTCAATTGGGTATGGATAGGTTTGATTTGGAAATCCTCTCAAATTCTCACTCTGTCCAACCGCCTCCTCATACATTGGAATTTTTGGAGCCAGTTAGAAACTAGCTACCGGTTCACTAGGTTGCATAAGGGCGGTAATGGACGCATCCACATTCCTAATCATTTGGTTTGTCGCTATTATATAAGCCTCCAACGACTGTTCTAGACTAGATATGGGTTGTGAAGGGGTTTCGGTAAAAAATTCAAAATTGTTTGGATACGTGAAACTCCCAAATGGCTGTGTAGAAGCAATGTCTAGTGAAGGTGGGAAAGTCGGGTAGGACTGGTAGGAATTGGATGGTTGGACAGGAGTAGGATCAACATTTGGATAAAAAGGTGAATGGACTTGTAGATCCCTAGAACTGGACGTGTGGAGAGGAGTGAAAGATCGGGTATGAGATTGTTCAATGTGTTCAGCAATAGACATGGTTTTAGGAGTTACAACAGGACTCGAAAAAGTGGTATCAACGTACGAAAGTGGTGAAGGTTGACATGGTTGATACAAAGTGGATTGCAAAATCGAACTGTTTCTCCTAGACGCTTCTATTCGATCTTTCAAAGAAATTTTGGGCATGGAGGGGTCGTCCTTAAATCGACCAAAACAATTCGCGTAAGAGGCAAAGTTTGGTTCGAGATACCAAAGTTCGGCAAGAGATTTATGAGGTGGGGTACCCATGATGTAAGAAGGAGAAGAGAAAGAAGGTGGGTGGTGCAAGGAGTTCTTAGCGACAAAATTTGCAAGTCTTTTAAAAAAAATTCCTTGTTGTTTTTTTTATTTGGAACTTTTTGCAAAAAAGATTTTCGATAAAGGGCTTAAACACACTTTCAATCAACCACAAATGCACAATCAGGCCTAGATCTAGGGTCACCTAGGTCAACTAGACAGCTCCTAACTGTTCCAAAGGGCTAGAAATAGGACCTCAAACCGCCTCTTCACCGCCAATTGCGGCCAGGTAAGTGCCAGGTGAGTGGGAGGCTCTCTACTACAAGTAGTGGCCCTAATTAAGTAACCACTCTCCTTAGACACACTTGCCTAGACACCGCAAAGTCAGGTTAGGATCAACGGCCGATGCCTACAACTAGTCCTCTGTCCTATTGAGCGCGACGTCCTTAGGGCTGAGTCTAGTATTTTTTTAATTAAGAATAGTCAATGCATATGCCTTATGTGATTTTTGGGGTCCTGGGAAGGGTGATGAAATCCCCACCCAATCTGGATTGGTCTCAAGCCCCTTAAAGTCCGATTAAAAATATGCAAAATAGTAATAACCACTTGCAATCAAAAAAAATTTTTAAAATTTTTTAGCGCGGCGGAAAGAATCCTGCACAAGATCAATTATTGGAAGGGGAAAGATTTTTTAAGCGCAAAGAATCCTGCAGGAGATTTTTCAGAGGAGATATCAGAGATTTGCAGAGGAGGAGATCAGGAGACTTACAGATTTTTTTTTGGACCCGATCCGTCGCCTCCACCGCGGAACCCCCGCGAATTGCAACTTGCGACCGCTGATTCGCCGCGGGTTGGTCGCTTCGGCAGATTTTTATTTTTTGATGTCACCAGATCGCCTCAGTTGACTTGTTGACTCGATCCTCCAAATTTCTTCTGTTGTCTGTTGTGATATTCCTCTGTTTGTTCAGATTCGATATTTGCTGTTTTGATCTCTGGAGATTTCCAGATCCGAAATCGTATGTCGATCCTGCAGAATTCACACAAAAAATACCCTTCATAAAATAAAAGATGATAAATTATTATTATTATTATTATTATTATTATTTTGTTATTTTTCAGTTTTTATAATTTTTCAATTTTATATTAACCCGAAATTGCAAAAAAAAGGAAATAACACGCCATCCCCGGCAACGACGCCATTTGATTTGTATGATATTTTATGATCAAAAATATTTATTTAACCGCAATCAAGAACGGCGTCGCTTGGTAGCTAGCCGGTGAGTACGGGTCGGTCCACAGGGATTTTGTGAATTTCCTAATCGCTCTTACGAGCTAATTCCGAACGGTGTGAACGGATTGATTAAATCTAAAAACTAAATCTATCTAAATCTAAATCTTGCTAGGGTTAGGTTTAGGATAGGATTGGAAATGTAAATAAATCTCACCGCTTTCTATACCCAAATTAAGATCTATGAGGTGTTATGGTAATTATTAATAAAGGGGATTAGAACCATTCGGGAAGGTGTTTCTTCCTCTAGGTTCTTGTCCTTCTTTTATCAATCCTTACCCTAACCTCCATGGAAAACACGCTCAACCGGGCCTTTATACTACGGTATCACCGCTACCTCGTGGGATAGGGTGCCATAGGGAGCGGTGTGTGCATGTATGCATGGAGTCCTATTAATTATATGTGATATGTAAGAAAGGGATGAGAGATCTTCATCTCTCAAAAGCCTTCCCCAAAGCTAACCCTAATAAGCGAGGAGACTACTCGCTCATTAGGGAATTGAAGAACATTCTATCTATCTATCTAGGGCAAGGAATTAAAGATCTATACTAGGGCAATTAAATAAAACTACTTACTTTACAGATGGCTCTCTCCAAACATTTACACAAGACTTGTTAGATCTGAATAGATGAAATGAAAAGAGGCATCGATGCTCTCCAAAAGAAATCTGAATTTTATTAATGAAAGGAGGCATACCTCAAAAGAGGTATTTGGGTTTCTATTTATAGAGGATAGAAACCCTAGGGTTACAATTGACTCGCATATCTGCTTTTACAAAAATACCCCCTAAGAAAAAGACCTATTCAACGCACCGACGCGCTTCTAGAATTTTGCACCGCCACGGGCCCCATGCGGCCGCGGATCCGCGGCCAAAAGCATGGTTTGGCCGCGGTTCCGCGGCCAAACAGTGGGAATGTGTGCTCAATTTCTGCTGGTTCCTTCTGGTGCATGTTTCCTTCAATTTTCTTTAGTTCTTTTCTCAGATTGGCTTCTAGATTTCTTCCAGATCTCCACAGTGAACAATTGTAGTGAACTTTTACCGTTGCTTCGTGACGAAGTCTTGAACCTTGCGCTGCCTTTTACTTTGTGAACTGATCTTCGTGTAGGCGTGATCAAGATTCCACCATTTATTGGTCGTAGTCTCACTTTTGTATCGTCTTTTGTCTTTTTCACTGTTTTTGTCCCGAGAACCTGTAACCTGTAATTATGTAGAAGACATGGGTCAAAAGCACCTGTTTATTTGTAAAATAACCAGGACTGGGGAATATAATAATTCAATATTATGGTATGAACAACCACCATCGACCGCAATGTCCCTAAACTAAACATTAGAGTACAAATGCTCTTTTGTTGGATCTAAACGATCCCGTTAAGTTGATCTTAGTTTAGAAATTAGACTAATGTATCATTAACAAACGTTAAAGTTGATCTTAGTCTCAAATGAGACTAACGTATCCTTAAACCCAACCCCCAAACCCAAATTTAAGAAAATACGGATTTGGACTAATCCATGCCCTACGGGCGACAACATAAATTAGTTTCCGCATACAATCCACGGGCAACCACAAACAAAACAAACATACACGACACGAGGTGACCATCTGGAGAAGGAGAAAGTTGTTACTACGATGCGGTAGCGTAATTAACTGCAGGGGCTTGCGCCTGCAGGGAAGAGCGTCCCCACAATAAAAAACCCCTCATCAACGAGGGGGAATCTGACGAAGTCTGCTACATCGGCCGCATCCGTTTAAACCTTCGATACATGGTGCCATAAATCAATTTGGCATCTTCGGAGAGGTGGACGGATAGCACCAATTAGCATCTGTCCCGAATTTCAGGCAAGACGTTCGCCGCGTCTTTGTCGCGTCTTTCGGCGGGGAACAGATTCTGGCACGCCCGGTGGGACCTTTTCCTCTTTCCACTCCACACTTCGTGTGTCGTGTTCGCGAACGAATCGCGGTTTGTTATGGTTGCCTGTGGATTCGAGATACTTAGATTTGGTGTCTTGGTCCGTGCAGAAAACAAAAGATCAATGGCGTCTACTTGCACGAAATGTTCCAACTGCAACTGCAACTCTCACTCTGTCCCATCCGGATGAGTGACTTATGGGCCCTAAGCGGCCTCCATCTTCGCTATGTCAGTGGAACAGGTGACTCAGGCCACCACTGGATTGTTCTTTGGGACTATACTCCCACCGATGAGCTTCAATGCCCCAATGTCGTCGCAAGAAGCTCCAAAGAAGTCGGTCGTTGATCGGCTTACAACTAATGCGGCCCCTCTCAACGGGTCGTCTAGCTCCAACGCCTCAGTCTTTGACAGATTGGGCCAAAGCTTATTTGGGCCCATGAAGAAGCCCGCGATACCGGAAAGAGTTATCCCTAAGCGGATAGCCATTCATGCTCATGAAGTCGTCAAGGCAGCTTCTCCTGCCAAAGGGTCGGTCTTTACAAGACTGACTGTTCCGGCTCCCTCTCCAGGCGAAGTCCTCAAAGCTGCTTCTCCTGCCCAAATGTCTGTCTTTGACAAATTGGACACTGCTTCTCAACGGACGTCAGTCTTCGACAGGCCGGCGCTAATAACAGCCTCTCCTCAAAACAGGGGGCAGGACGAAGCTCATCCAACAGCGGAGGCGATCCCGGCCGCGCGACATGCTCGACGTCGCCACTGGCGCTGAGTGAGGAAAGCTGGGGGCAAATCCCTATCTGGACTTACCCTGTCAGCTCCCATGATGGAGATCGATACTGCTATTCCAACCGGGAACAGCTTTGAATTGCTGAACAAGGTGCGCAGGAACTCTCCTACCGCCATACTGAAAAGATCTCCGCCACCGGCGGAGAATGTTACAGAAGCAAAGCCGGAGCAGCTCCCTCAGCGGCTGTCCTCCAAAATCTACAAAGTCTGGCGGCAGGTTCGGGACTCAGTAATTGATCAAGATTACCCTCGCCGACAGAAAAAGGCGAAGGTTCAACAAGAAGAGAACCATCCTGCCAAATCATAAAAAGCTGTCTGGGTGCCCGCTGCGACGCCCCTCTCGACTTCAACTGCTCAAAAGAAAAGGAGGCCGGAGAAAGCCCCTGTGGCTGCGGCAGACCGCAAAGGCATTGAGCCCAAACGCCCCAAGTCAGGGGGCATAATGGTGCATATTGTTTACATGGCTTCCGGAAAAGAGGAAAGCCGCGCTTCGACGGGTCACCGACCGCTCACCCGATCCGTGACAAAAGCCCAAGAGCAACGATAGAAGCTTCAAGAGATACTGACTACAATGGCCGCACTTACCGGGCCAAAAGAAAGCCCGTAGGCATCATCAGAACAGCGTTACGAACAAGAAACTGACGCTGACTTCCTACGCAGAGTCCTCGAAAAGAAGGATAGAGAAGCAGCAGAACAAGCGGCTAATATAAAACAATTGGTGCTTCTCTTCCAAGACATGGTAGGGATGATTCTACAGCCGGACCCTCCAGCTGAAGACCCTCCGATCATTGTTGAAGACGATAGAGGGAAGACATCTAATCCTCTTCCAGCTCTTTCAGCAGCCAAAGAGGAAACCCTCTCCAAGGCCGCACTCGATGATTATATAGCTCAGCAAATACGAGCTCACCAGGTGAAGCGGTTGGACAAGTTGTCAAGACTGGACGACCTTATCCGGGCTGGTATGACCAAATAAGTTACCCGCCAGGATATACGATCCCTAAGTTCCATGTGTATAAAGGGACGGGGAATCCACATCAGCATGTCGCTCAATTTAGAGCCTTATGCGGCAACACCGGAGGCGATGATAAGCTGTTGCTTCATCAATTCATCGGCAGCTTAGCGGAAATAGCCTTCGAATGGTATTCGGAGCTGCCTAACGACCCTGTCAAAACATTTGCGGAGATGGAGCTGCTGTTTACACAAAGATTTGCAAGCGCCAGTGAGCGCACCCCAATCACTGCATTGATCAACGCCAGGGTAAGGCCAGGCGAAACGTGGGTTCAATACGCAATACGGTGGCGGAACTTATGGTCGAAGTGCGAACAACGCATTGAAGAAGCGCCTGCTGTAGGCATGTTCGTGGGCACCTTCGACCCTCAAGCGACCATCTCGCAATTCATGATGTTCTTCAAGCCGACGACTTTCCAGGCCTTGATTGACAAGTTGGACCAAATGGATCAGATGGGTCATAGACCATCTCCTTCAAAGACGGATCCTCGGAATGAAAAGGGAAAATAAAAAGCAACTTTCGTCGCCAATACTCAACAACAGCCGAGCAACTTAAAGCCGGTTGTCCGTCAAAACAATATGCGTCCACGCCCATCCCTTGAGGAAAGATTAGGACGTCCTTACTTGTTTCCTCAGGATAAAATGAGAAGATTGTTCGAGCTGGCAGTGCAACAGACTCATCAATCTGCCGAGTCCAAAACGTCCGTTGCAGCCAGGCGATCTCAACAATCCTAATTACTGCCTTTACCATCAAGCAGTAAGCCATCCAATCGAAGATTGTTTCGTTTTCAAAGGCTGGATTGAGGACCAATACCAACAAGGCAAGTTCGCATTATCCGAAAACTGGAAGGTGAAACCGCCACAACCTCATACCCCTAAAAAAGTGGACATGCCGGGGGCATCGTGCTCTTTTATAGAAGAAACTCCGTGGGAGGTCGCCCTTTCAGCCGAAACTAAAAGAATGTTGAAGGATCTTCACACATGCCCAGCCGTCAGGTGGAAAAGTCTGCCAGAGCCTGAGGTCATTGATGGGATGCTGAAACCACGCCCAACGCCGAGAATTGATAGCAGTGGGAAAAACACCCAGGCACAGCCGTCAAAGTCTTCAAAGAAAAAGAAGAAAAAGCTCGCGCAGTTTGATGACAAGTGCACGGATTTACGAAAACATATTGACACGCGGAAGAATATAATCAGAAGGCGCGGACCCCAGTCACACTCCGAGAATTCCTCAGCCACGTTCTTGAGGACGGAGATGATGACAAAGACTCGTCGGATGAACCTGAGGATTATGTGGCAAGCTGCCATATGATCTCTCACTCGTTGATAGACAGTAAAGAAGCTCCTGACGCAGAGAATCCGGGGGCAGGTCCTGAACCGGAACTTCTATGGCCATCAGAAGAAATGATCGACACCTTCCTGAGTGAAATTCATCTGAAAAGTAAAGCCGATCGGGAGCGCGAGATGGCCTTACTTGAAAAAGGCAAACGCCGGCGACTCGACAAAAAGGTCGAAACACTCCCACCAGATCAAAGTACATCCGCCGCAAATGAAAGCAGGATCAAGACAAGGAAACGATTCGCCAAAGCCATATTGATGGGGATGAAGCTGCCCTCTTTCAAAGAAAATTCTCCTGGCGGTATACATCTTGATGAAGCGGACGTACATCCTAATTTCTGCTTATATCATCAGAAGATCGCACATCCTACTGAAGAATGCAACTCCTTTAAGTGTTGGTGGCAAGGGTATGTCGCTCACAGGCAACACTTCAACAGGACAAAGCATGAAGCTCGTAGACAGCGGAAAAATGCGACAGATGAGTGTAAAAAAACTGCCGGCAATTGTCATAGGGTTGATCCCGGGGGATCGCGAGTTCTCACCTTTGGGAGCGACTCCGACGAAAAAGTAGCCCTTGGTCCTCTCCTCAAGGAATCTATCTCTGAAACGAAAGAATTGAGGAGTTGCGAGAATATTCAGCCGTGCAATCGCACGTTACCCGGAAAGAATCTCGGATCCACAGATAAGGGATCGAACAAAAGGGGTAAAGGGAAGGGAAAAACGGCCTTTGTCGCCAACCCTCAACATCAATAGAGTGGCCCTAGACCGGTTTCTCGCCAAAGCAACAAGTGGCAACCCCTCTATGAGAAGTTGAAACGTCCTTACTCATTTCCCCGGGATGAAACAAGGATGCTGTTCGAACTAGCAGTGCGCAACAGGTTTATCACTCTACCGGAGCCGAAACACCAGTTACAACTGAATGATGTCAACAATCCTAATTACTGCCCTTACCACCAAGTATTAGGCCATCCGATCGAAAACTGCTACGTCTTCAAAAACTAGGTTGAAGACCAATACCAACAGGGCAAGTTCGCGCTGTCCGAAAACTGGAAGGTGAGCCCGCCACAACCACATGCTCCGAGAAAGATGGATATGCCGGGGGCATCATGCTCATTCTTAGGGAAAGCCCCATAGACCGAAAAGTCAGTAAACTAGAGATTCGCCTCAAATACGGAAACGGTGGACCACTATGTCCTAAAACTGGCTGCGGATCGAAACGTCCCTAAATTAACGACGGACCGCAATGTCCTAAAACTTGCAAATGACCGAAACATCGTTAAACTACTACCAACCCGCGGCATCCTTAGGCTGACGTGGTGTAAAAAAACAAAAAAAAAACGGTATGGCCATAAGCAAAATGAGCACGGATGAAAACCCGAAAGGGCTCCGTAAGTAAAAACAGCAGGGCTACCGGCGAGTTTTGTGAAAACCCGAAAGAACGCAACATCTTTAGAATAAAAAAAAGGAAAGAAAGAAGAAAACGGTATGTCCATAAGCAAAATGGGTGTAACAACTCCAATTTTTGTATACATAAATTTGATTTGAATTTGAAGTATACTTGGAGTATTTAATGTTGTTGTTATCACTTTAAGTATTAATTTTCCCACAATAATTACAAGAAGGAGCTTGTAGCTCATTGGTAATACCTTGCACTGCTGAACTAAGCCACCAGAGTTCAAATCCCATGCCCCACATTATTTTTAGATTATTTTTCTTTTAAAATTCTTGGAAGCGCAACAGTCCACAGGCCATAACTCCCAAAAGTTGAACTGAACCCTAAAAAGTAAATATACCAGAGCTTACGTCAGGAGACCCCCCACCCATCGGCACCCCGACTCGGCCGAGTCGGCCGGCGCCGTCGGCCGGACGGCCGAGTCACCAACACGAAAGTTGCGTCTTTTTGTATTCTAAACCCCCTGTATACACCATTTTATTAGATCGGTTCCCGAACCTTAAATACACCCTATTTACTACAAATTTTAATGTTTTTTCTTTAATTTTTATAATTTATTTTAAATAAAAAAACCTTTCACCTACCCTACCCTAGTCTACCCTATAAATACATCCCCTACCCCCTACCCTCTCATCTCAAAACACTAGGTTTACTCTCTCAAAATTTTTACAAGAAGGGTGTACTTTGAAATCAAGTTCACGGCGAAGCGCTGACGGAATTCCGGCGACGTTTTTTGAAACAACCGGCGACGAAACAATGCCTCGGCCACTCATCTAGTTCCCCTATACTTTTTAGTATAGATCGAAACCCGTAAGTCCCATTCTTTCCTTCTTTCTACTTCTCAAAAATACGAAATTACGAAACCCGACGGAAATCGGTACAAACCGATTTCCAATTCGGTTTTCTATAAAATCTCACTTATCACCAATTTCATAATGCTTAAACTTATTCATGTTGACTATTAATCACATAACAACTAATTTGGACAAAGTTTCACACATGAAATGATAGCTTTTGCAATATCGTATTCTTTTTCACTTTAATACCATAAGGTTTATATTTTTCACTTCTAATCAATTCAATCATGTCTAAACATCTTTATCATGATTATAAAACTTGTAAAAATCAATTTGAATAAGTTTTCACACATGAAATGATAACCTTTTAAATTTACTGTATTTTTTCACCTTAATACCATCATGTTTCAAGTTCACATTTAACCCTTTAAGATTGCTATACCTTAAAATAGATCACGAGGTAATGACCTACCTCCTCACACACACATATGCAACCATAATACGCTATCTTGAAAACTCCTAATACGATAACACAAGATTTTACATTAAAATACCATTTCCTTAATAAAACCTTTTATAAAAGTTAGGTTTTATACATTTGTTTAAACAATATCTTTAATAGGAAAAATACGATAAGTTGTGGACATCGATCGTTTATCTAAACTTGACTTTGTGGTGTCTAGGCAAGTGTGTCTAAGGCAAGTGGTTACTTAATTAGGTCCACTACTTGTAGTGGAGAGCCTCCCACTTACCTGGCCGCAATTGGCGGTGAAGAGGCGATTTGAGGCTTCTAACGACTTCTCGTTTAGACCTTTTAGAAATAGGCTAATTGGCTTAGGAAACCCTAGAATCTAAAATACGGAAAACTACACTTTGCAAATAAATACCTTTTACTTTATAAAAACCGTTTTCTAAAGGATTAGTATTTTACAATTTTTGCAAAGCGCCGCTACAACCCACCGTTGGGGAACCCGTTAGGGATATTACAGTTTATCGTGCACCCTCGGGCTAGTAGTGCGAGATTCAGACCTCCGCAAGGAGCATTCGGTCTCGAAAGGTTTAAAATACGACATCTTAAGAAAATGAGATTTTTGGAATATAAAATATTTATTAAAACTATTTTTGTATAAATATATGTATATTATCATTTAAATATCTATTTTATTATAATATAAATATTCCACCTTTTTTTCCCCCTAAAAATCACAAGAATAAATTTTTACACTAAAATACCATGAACTTCAATATTACAGATAAATACCTAAAACTAGGATATGCTCACTAGAAATATCACAATATAAAATCCACCCTCATTACAACTCTAAAGACGAACAATAAATACTTGAGGTGTATTTTGAAAAGTATATAAAAGTATTTTTACATAAAACCCCCTCAAGTTTTATAAATTACCCTAAGGACCCTAGCAATTATAAGACCTCGATTCACAGTTCTGATTGTCTGACTCGGGTTTGAGTCTGATTAATCTTACTTGAATATGATTCAAGTCAATCTATAATCTACAAGATTCCAATTCAATATGAACACATGAATCCATGAATACAATCATCAATTTAAACAACTTGACCGAACCGAACCATGGATATATTCCTTTTACATGATTCTCAGTATTCCATTTACATGACTCTACGGTTATAACCGTTTCCTGATATCATGGTTTCGGTCAGTCAGTCAACCAATCATACAACCAACACAATTTACAAGATAACAATACAAACAAGACATCGCGGGGTTTAAGGGGTAGATTGGTACAGAAGGTGTTAAAGGTGGCACGAGGTGGTCAGATTTAACACACCAAACATGAATCCAGTTGCTGTTGTACCGTGGCATAAACGGTACCTTGTACTATACGTGCCCTTAGTCTCTGTCATATAGAGACTCCCCTCGTATACACTGGGATTCTTCTGTATCAAGCTACAAACAACAGCGTTGACATAACATTACAGCAATAGTTTACACTTTAAAATGTATCTTCTTATTCTGTCTTTTCCTACTTTCCTCTTACCTTTAGGACTTACCGAGCGACCTGTTCGCTGACGACATTCTGTTTCTCTCTTCTTTGAATGTCGTCAGGTGGTTTGGACCCGGCGGAGATCGAGCCATCTCAAGAAGACTTAGAGCAGTTTGCCGAAGACCCTGCACTTTAGTTTCATTGTACACTTTTCTTTTCTGTATTTTTCATTTCTTGTTATGCCACCGTTTAGGCATCTTATGATTTCGGTTTTATTTCCTTTCATGTATTGTACAAAGAATGTTAATAAATAAAAGCTGTTGTTCTTTTTATTCTTGTTTCTTGTGTATTTATTTTATATTGTTTAGATACGCTTAGCGTATGTACTTCTGAGTATATACGTAGCGGACCTCGTCGCGTCCCCTTCGCCGTACACTGGGAAGCGGGGCGTGACATGTTTTGTTGGTGGCCCATGCAGGTCGAACTGCAGACCTTCAGTGACAAAAGCAAGGGGCAGACCTCAGTCTGCAGGAGTCAAGCGCCCTGCTAACCAGATGGCAGGTGGAGCCTCGTCCAGACCACCTTTTGTGCCAAGACGTCCTGGAGCACCAATCAGCAGGCCCAGCCCAGCCTTTTGTAACTACTGCAAGAGAAATGGGCATCTGGCGAGAGATTGCCGACGTGCGAACAACCATTTCTTGATCTGCGGCTCAGCTGCTCATGGTATTGGGGCTTGTCCTCATAAACAAAACCCAGTTGCTGTACCCAGGCCAACAAACAATTATCCACAGCGTCCAGCCATCCAAGCCCATGCTCCAAGATTTGCACTGCCTGCACCACCCAGAGGACCACAAGCTGCACCACCTCCTCGACAGTTCCATCAAGCTCAAAGGAACGTTCCGAGGAATGCTCCTCAGGCCAGGAGGAATGTGCCAAAGCGCCAGGCTTTCATGATGTCTGTGGAAGAAGCTGAGGCCACTGGCCAAGTCATTACTGGTAAACTTTCCTTCTCAAACTTATCTTTTAGTCCTGGTTATGTACACACTTTCCCTATACCTAAAACATATCCCATATACCTTAGGTACGATCCTAGTAGCTTCACTACCTGCACTTGCACTGTTTGATACTAGAGCATCCCACTGCTTTATGTTGCAACGGTTTGTCCGAACCCATGCGATTCCAGTCTCACCTCTTGTATCTAGCTTGAATGTCAGTTCAGGAAATGGCGTTCTAAAGGCAACTATGGGATACAGCTTGTGTCCAGTCGTCGTCTGCAGTCGAGAGTTTTATGCTGACTTCAAAGTACTGGACATACCGAACTTCGATGTGGTTCTAGGAATGGATTGGCTTGGAACCTTTTATGCTACCATCGACTGTCGTCAAAGGAGGGTAGTATTCGAGATTCCAGACCATCCGATCTTCTATTTCAAGAGAGGAGATCGTACCCTGGAGCCAGGTACCTACAAAGCGAAGCCAAGGGAAGCAGTAGTTGCGGCAGCTCAAGCGGAAGAAGAATTAAGACCAAGGACGCTTCATTTTCTCATTATAATAGCGCCGTCTATCTTCCAATTGATCCGTTGGTCTTGGAGCACTGGGCTGCTGTTGGGTATTCGCAACAAAGGTCGCCTTCCCCTTACCTTTTTCGTTCCGTGGCTCTGACTTCGGAGGAGACGGTCTATGACCCATCTGATCCATCTGGGCTAACTTGTCGATTAAAGCCTGGAATATGGTCGGTTTGAAGAACATCATGAACTGTGAAATAGTTGCATGAGGGTCTAGGGTGCCCACGAACATGCCCACCGCTGGTGCTTCTTCGATGCGCTATTCGCATTTCGACCACAGATTCCGCCATCGGATTGCGTACTGAACCCACGTCTCGCCCGGTTTCACCCTTGCATTGATCAATGCCGTTATCGGGGTGCGTTCACTAGCACTTGCAAATCGCTGGGTGAACAACAACTTCATTTCTGCGAAAGTCTTGACGGAGTCATTTGGAAGTTCGGAGTACCACTCAAACACCGTCTCTGATAAACTACTGACAAATTGGCGGAGCAAAAGCTTATCATCACCCCTGGTGTTGCCGCAAAGTGCCCTGAATTGAGTGACATGCTGATGGGGATTGTATGTCCCCTTGTACACATGGAATTTGGGGATCGTGTAGCCCTGCGGGTACTTTATTTGATCATACCAGCCTGGATACGGTCGCCCAGTTTTAACGATTTGCCCAGCCGCTTTATTTGCCTGGTGAACTCTTATTTGCTGAGCAATATAGTCATCCAGGGCAGCCTTGGAAATTGTATCCTCCTTGGCTATTGACAGAGCCGGCAGAGGGTTTGATGTTTCTCCTCTGTCATCTTCAATTATTACTGGAGAATCTTCCGCTGGGGGATCCGGCTGGATCATCATGCCCATCATATCTTGGAATAGAAGGGCCATTTGCTTTATATTGGCAGCTTGTTCTACGGCCTCTTTGTCCTTCTTCTCAAGTATTCTCCGAAGGAATTCAGCATCAGTTTCCTGCTCATGGCGTTGCTCCGAGGATGCCTCTGGGCTTATTTTTGGTCCCGTAAGTGCGGCCATAGCTGTTAACATTTCCTGGAGCTTTTGTTGTTGTTGCTCCTGAGCCTTGGTCATTGATCGCGTAAGTGGTCGATGACCTGTGGAGATACGGCTATCCTCTTTTCCGGATGCCATGTAGACGGTATGCACCACCATACCCCCAGACTTAGGGCGTTTGGGCTCGGTGCCTTTGACATTTGTCGCAGGCATGGGGATTTTCTCCGGCCTTCTCCTCTTATGAGCGGTCGAAGTTGAGGGGGCCGTTGCAGTGGGCACCCAAGTAGCCATCGCCTTCTGTGGCTTAACAGGACGGTTTCCTTCCTGTCGGACCTTCAGCTTCTTCTGCCGGCGGGGATAGTCTTGATCCACCACTGACTCTCGGACTTGTCGCCAGATTTTGTAAACTTTGGAAGACAGCCGTTGGGGGGACTGCTCTGGCTTTATTTCTGTGACAGTCTCCACCGGTGGCGGAGATCTTTTCAGTACGGCAGTAGGCGAGTTCCTGCGTACCTTGTTCAGCAGCTCAAAACTGTTCCCAGTTGGAACAGCAGCATTAACTTCCACCGTTGGAGCTGGTGGAGTTAGCCCAGAAGGGGAGTTGCCTCCGGCCTTCCTTACTTGGCGCCAGTGGCGACGTCGAGCGTGTCGAGCTATTGGTGTTGGTTCGGCGATGGAAATGGCTTTGTCTTGCCCTCTTTCCAGGTGAGTGGTTGTTGCTGGCGTCAGCTACTTGAAGACTGATGTCCGTTGAGAAGCGGTATCCAACCGGTCAAAAACAGACTTCTGAGCAGGGACAGGAACCATAGTGGGAACCGGAACAACCAGTCTTGTAAAAACCGACCCTTTGGTTAGAGAAGCCGCCTTGACGACTTCAGGAGCAGGGTTGGTCATTCTTTTCGGAATAACCTTTCTTTGAGGTGCAGGCTTCATCATGGGCCCACCTAAACTTTGGCCCAATCTGGAGAAGACCGAGGCGCCGGTACTGGACGACCCGTTGATAGGGGCCGCAGTAGCTGTAAGCCGGTCAAAGACCGACTTCTTGGGAGCTTCCGGTGTTGGTAGAGGAGTGCTGAAGCTCATTGGTGGGAGCATAGTCCCGAAAAACAATCCAGTGGTGGCCCGAGTCACCTGGTCCACCGGCATCGTGAACAGAGAAGCCGCTTGGGGCCTATAAGCTATGCCTCCAGATGAGGCAGAACGTGAATTGCAGCTGCAGTTAAAACACTTCGCGCAAGTGGACGCCATTGATCCTTCGCTTTCTGCACCAAGCAAAACGCCAAGTCTTAGTACCTCGAAACCCAAGGGCAACCATTAGCAAACCGCGATTCGTTTGCGAACACGACACACGAAATGTGGAGTGGAAAGAGGAAAAGGTCTCACCGGGCGTGCCAGAATCTGTTTACCGCCGGTAACCGGGAAGACTGACGTCTTGTCTGAATCTGGGGGCAGATGCTAATTGGTGCTATCCGTCCACCTCTTCGAAGATGCCAAGTTGATTTATGGCACCATGTATCGAAGGTTTAAACGGATGCGGCCGATGCAGCAGACTTCATCAGATTCCCCCTCATTTAAGGGGTTTTTTGATTGTGGGGACGCTCTTCCCTGCAGGCGCAAGCCCCTGCAGTTAATTACGCTACCGTATCGCGGTAACAACTTTCTCCTTCTCCAGATGGTCACTTTGCGTCGTGGGTGTTTGTTTTGTTTGTGGTTGCCCGTGGATTGTATACGGAGATTAATTTATGTTGTCGCCCGTAGGACGTGGATTAGTCCAAATCCGTATTTTCTTAAATTTGGGTTTAGGGGTTTGGTTTAAGGATACGTTAGTCTCATTTAAGACTAAGATCAACTTAAACGTTTGTTAAGGATACGTTAGTCTAATTTTAGACTAAGATCAATTTAACGGGATCGTTTAGATCCGACAAAAGAGCATTTGAGCTCTATTGTTTAGTTTAGGGACATTGCGGTCGATTACCAGTTTAAGGACATGGTGGTCCAATATTAGTTTAAGGACATCTCGATCCAATGATAGTTTAAAGACATCTCGGTCAAGGTAAGGACATCATAGTCCGTGAGTTTAAAGACCTCACAGTCAAGGTTAAGGACATCATAGTCCATGGGTTTAAGGACCCCACAGTCCGATATTAGTTTTAAGACATCACGATCGAGGTTAAGGACATCATAGTCCATGGGCTTAAGGACCCCACAGTCCGATATTAGTTTTAAGACATCACGGTCGAGATTAAGGACATCATAGTCCATGGGCTTAAGGACCCCACAGTCCGATGTTAGTTTTAAGACATCACGATCAAGATGTTAGTTTTAAGACATCACGGTCGAGATGTTAGTTTTAAGACATCACGGTAGAGGTTAAGGACATCATAGTCCATGGGCTTAAGGACCCCACAGTCCGTAGTAATGTGTGGTTGTCGGGACCCGTCACCTCTCTGACGACGTTGAAGGATTACAACGACAGATATCATAGGAGTAACGAGATGTACCCTCGAACCAGTGTGAATTGTTTGAGAGATCTGTAGCCCAGTTTGGGACTAAGATCTGTTGAATATTTATGAGCAAATGTGCTCAGTTCAATATAAGTTGAGGACTTATGGTCAGAATTGGGCTAAGTCCAATTAAAATTTTTTAACATTTTTATTTTGTTCTGGCTATTAAGCCTTTATTTAGTCTTAGCCATTTTAATAATGCTAGGCATTGGGCTCTGACATTTTTGTCTTGATCAGAACAAATTGTGTTCTGACAATGCGCCACGTGGCGCGCCAGGCACTTTGCGCCAGTTAAAGAGCGCATTGCGCTTCTGTCAGGTAGTGCACACGAAGAGGACACGTGTCGCGCTTAGCGCTAAGCGCTAGTTCATTAGCGCATTGCGTTTTTAATTTATGAACACTTTGCGCTAGTCTGTTGGCGCGCCAGTGAGTGACACGTGGCGCGCTTGGCGCTGAGCGCCAGCCTATGAGCGCAGTGCGCTGTTTCAGAAGCGCATAGCGCAGATTGTGTCTTTGGTTGACACGTGGCAGCTTTTGGCGCTGAGCGCCGGTCCGATAAGCGCAAGAGCGCAATTCATGAGTGCAAGGCACTTTCTAAATAGCGCAAAGCGCATTTGATCAGATTTAAGATCAAAGAACAAATTTATGTTTTTCTTAAAGGGGGCTTTGCCTCAAGATTCAAGAACTAAAGTTCTTGTTTTATAAAAGGGCTCTGCCTTTATAGATCAAAGATCTGTGAATGAAGTAAAATACTTCTTTTATTATTTTATGATTAGATCTTTTGATCTTTTTCTTTTTATCAAAAACCTTGGTGTTTTTTCAGATCTATGATCTTTTTTTAGAAGATGGTTCTTCTTTTTACGAGATGATTACATCTCTATTATTCAAGAACATAGTTCTTTTCCTTGAAAATGAAGAAAAATCTTCTTTTTTCTCAAAATTTTGCAGAAGGTTTTTCTTTCTCTTTTTCTGTATCTTTTAGACTTGAAGTCTATGGGCCTTTATATAGGGCCAATTGATTTGTTGAATCAGTTTTAAGAGATCTTTCTCTGATTGATTTGGGAATATATCCCACCGTTGGATCTTTGATTCTAAGGCTTCTGTTTTACAGAAGATAATTTTCTTGTTTTAATAAGATTGAAAAATCTTTCCATAACAGAATTTTAGTTCTGATTAATTAATAATTTATTATTAGTAGATCTTTTGATCTGACGGTGGGGAATTTTTAATTCCAGCACTGGCGCACCTTGCGCTAGCGCAGAGTGCAGCGCAACTGCGCTAGCGCACCTACGTTCGACACGTGGCGCGCAGCGCAGAGCGTAGCGCAACGCGCTAGCGCACCTACGTTCGACACGTGGCGCGCAGCGCGCAGAATCTGAAGCGTTGCTTCAATTTAAATTTTGAATTTTGAAACAGAGCTTTGCTCTGATTGGGGGTGCGCTGCCTAGGGCGCAGCGCACCTGGCGCCAGCGCATCTGCGCTTGACACGTAGCGCGCAGCGCACAGGATCTGAAACGTTGCTTCAATTTAAATTTTGAATTTTGAAACAGAGCTTTGCTCTGATTGGGGGTGTGCTGCCTAGGGCGCAGCGCGTCTGTGCTTGACACGTAGCGCGCAGCGCGCAGCGCACAGGATCTGAAGCGTTGCTTCAATTTAAATTTTGAATTTTGAAATAGAGCTTTGCTCTGATTGGGGGAAACAACAGAGGTTTCCTGGCTCATGCAAAACGGAGTAGGAGCACATATGTGATATGTGCGGGACCGAGAACAATACGTGTATGTGATACCGTATTAGATTCTCGCGATATGTGATATCGGCTGGGTATATGTGATATAGCCGGGTTATCGGATCAAGTGTTGATTCGATGAACTGATACAGATTTTATTAGTCGGTTATTTGTGAAATAGCCGGATTATCGGATCAAGTGTTGATTCGATAATTTAATGTATAATTATATATTTGATATATTATATTACATTAACTAATATTAGCTCATTTAAAGATTCTTTTTCTCACTTGGATAATATATTGATATATATGTGATATATGTTAATTGTATTATTTTATTTTGTTACAATAAATATTGTATATGTGATATATAATATTGTAACATGTTAGGGTTACAAATGCAACATGTTTTGTGGAGTTTAAATGTGGTTAGGGTTTGGATTAGGGTTAAGCTTGCATGAAGCTTTTTGAAAGCTTCTTGAAGCATTGACTTTGACTTGTGATATTTTGTGTAGATATTTCTTAACCTAACCCAAACCCTTTACCCTAGTTAAATCTCTACAAGGGTTAAGTCTTCTTGCTTAACCCATGGTTGCATTTCTAACCTCACACATGATTTCATTATTCATCACAAATGATTTGTTCTTCTTCTTCCTTTGGGAAAAAGCTTTCTAGTTTTTTGTGAAGTAATGATAATGAGTGAGAAATTGAAAATAAAAGAGAGCTAAATTCCTACTTCATCATCCTCATCTATTCTTGCCACTTAGATTAGGGTGTTTGCTTTGCTAAGACTTGATTAGCAAAGCAAGAGGTTGGGATTGAGTTTCTTCAAGGTAGATCGTCTTAGTTATTGAAGATCGGAAGCAAGCTTGCATCTTTCTCTTCATGGAACCTGTCACGCCCCGCTTCCCAAAATACGGAATACAAGGGGTAGACAAGGCCAGCCATGCTCCTACGGTCAAGGAAATGTCCTGCCGTAGTCACACTTCGGCTTCTAGTTTTTCATGGTAAACAGTAAATGATGCGCAGGTAATGAGAAATGCAGTAACTGAAAGAAACAATGTAAAGACTGACCTGAAGTGGAACAAACGAATGTAACTCGGAAAGGCAAGTCAAGAAGTCTGTGATGCACGTCTAGTTCTGGTCCAGGGTAAATCTTCTCCTCACACTGAGCATGCATACTCAGGTCGTCAAAGCGACACAATAACGATATAATATGTATAAAATCAAGTGACAGTTCTAACAGTGATAATAGATATGTGAAGCAGTAAATCAATGACATCATGAATATGAATGTGCAGTAATCAATGCAGCGGAACAGTAAAGCAGTAGAACGATATGTCACGTATGTCAACACAGTATATAAGGAATATAAATGCCAGTATCCCTATCAGTCTCTAAGTCTCACGGTACAGGTCACTAAGCCTATCGTCAGTCCAAGTGTGAGAGTCAACCACTCGCGAGTGTCCTCCACCCAAGGGTAGAACCCAAGGGCAAGGGACCACGGGCCCAACATGTAACATGTATATCACGGTGTATATCACATACCCTGTAAATCTCCATATAACTCCCTAAATATATAAGCCGGCATGGGACTCCCGAGATTCTGTTGAATTCACACTTAAACTACCCCACACCCCGTGGTCTACATCAAACGCTAACCATAACCCTAAATACTAATCGATTCGTGACAAGTCTGCGCGAGAACTGGAGGCAGGACCTCCATCAAGCACGTCCCGACTAATATCTACGATAAATGGCAGTGTCGGATGCCTTATCTGTGACACCCGTGCCAGCGCTTTCATAAGTGTCCCATACCACTTATAGTCACACGTACACGCATCCCACAGACGTCGACAATGCAATAAAATAATAGGGTCACTGATTGTGTACAAGTACGTATCACTTTCACTTAATCATGGATACACGAACACTGACGTACTTGCCACAATCATCACTAAAATCTAAAACTGGGTAACTGCACGATGTCACTAGGTTATCACTGTAACGATATGGGTATGATATGATGCGTAAACAGTATATGAAGTATGATTAAAGTGTTATAAAGAACAGTATTATGTCACTTGCACGATTTATCATGAAATGTACGTATATATTTTAGCGAAATTATAAACAGGTAATAATTAGTATGTTCAGTTAGCTATCCATCTAATTTGGTTTCAAGCCAATCGGGTTCCAGGATCATTAATTATAACCATTTCATTTTAAGCGCTCGCGGCTGGAAATCCGGTTTCAGAATCAGAAGTCCGTTTCGCAACGCATTTTAATCCCAGTTGGGATCAGATTTTAGCGACGCTACAGTTGGATAAATTCTAGGGTTTTCAGTAAGGTTTCCAACGCAATAGACGGATCTTCGACCGCATCTGTACGTCAGGAGATATACACTATTCAATGCCAATATGTCTGTTCTGATTCTGCTGGGACTGTTATGCGTCCCGATCTATTAAATTACAGATTAAATATCAAACGGTAACGAAACAGAATGAAACCAATTGTTATGTCTACCTAACAGATTTACCTATAATAATCAGTGGAGTTCCGCAATCTACGAGTTAAGGAGATCCTATGGTATCCAATACGGAACAGCAAGCAAAGACTGGAGTTGCTCCGGACTGCAGTCCAGAGTCGCACTCCGATCCAAATATCGTCACAGTTTAAGTATAGGGATATCAGGAAACTAGCATAGGGTTAAAGTTCGTCGAGTTGGCTTCGATTTGAGCCCTCGAACGCACCATTCTAGTATGTATATGATTTATGGTGAATTTAACGGTTTTCAGGTACAATGAAATTACAGTTTTACGATTAAACTTGGGGTAGTTGTTTTAGTCGTTAACGGTCATATTTTCCAGAGAAACTTGCACACGTTATCCATACCTACAAGGGCCAATGAAATATATCCAGTTCCGTCAAATGTGATAATGATTTTCTAAGAGGACAAGCATCGAACAGTTTTGTTGCAATATTTAACATAAGGCAAAACATGGGATATATATACGATTTTAATTTGTAAACTAATAATAAATAGCATGTAGCAAGTGGGGACTTGCCTGGAGGCGTCTAGGCGATGCACGGCAGTGGTAATGGCACGAACGCGGCACACGCGCGGCACGGCAACGCCGATTCCGGCACGGCACCACAGTGACAAAAGTCTCGATCCTGGCTCGAGCTTGTCGGAGTTGGCTGTTGCGGGCTCGGGCAATGTCGTGCGGTGGTGTAGGTTGATAGAGGATGGAAAGATGATGAGATTTGGAGAGAGAGAGAGTGCTAGAGAGAGAGAGAGAGAGAGAGAGAGAAATGAGAGAGAGAGAGTGTAGACAGAGAGAGAGAGGCAGTGAGTGAGAGAGTTACAGAGGGAGAGAGAGGCAGTGAGTGAGAGAGTGTTGAGAGAGAGAGAGAGAGTTAGAGAGCTGAGAGAGAGAATTAGAGAGCTGAGAGAGAGAAGTGAGTGAGAGAGAGTTAGAGAGAGAGAGAGAGAGACAGTGAGAGAGGGAAAGGCAGAGTAACTGAGGGGAGAGAGAGGTTGTCGACGAGACGTGGTGGAGTGCTAGCCGACGTCGTGGGTGGTGTTGGGAAATTAGAGGGTAGTGAGGTTGGTGAAGCGGGGGGGAAAGGTGATGAAGTTGGGTTGGGGCGGCGACGATGATGATGATGACGACGACAACGATGGTGCGGAGGGTCGGCTCGGGTGTTCGGGGTGCAGGCGAAGGCGCTCGGGGAGGCAGTGGAGGAAGAGAGGAGGAGGAGGGAAGGAAGGGCTCGACGGTGGTGGCGGAGCTCGTCGGCGAAGGGTGTGAACTGGGAGTCTTCGAGAGAAGAGGAGTGTGGGTTCGAGGGTGGAGTCGGGATGGGAAGGAGAAAACACGCGCGTCGTGGGTGTAACGTCGCGAGAGCGGGGACGACGGCGGAGGGAGCGGATCGCGACGAGGAGTAACGGCGCAAGAGCATAGCGTGGGCGCGAGCGGAGGAAACGGGCGTGAACTGCGGCGAAGAGATGGGATCGCGCGTGAACAGGGGATGTTACCGTTTGAGGAGAGGGAAGAAGGAAGGTTAAGGAATCGGGTCGGGTCGGGTGAAGAGCGGGCTTAAGGAGAACGGGCCGGGCTCGCAAGGGAAAAGAAAATCAATTCCCTAAAGAACGAAGTAGGCTGAGGCTGAAGTGGGCCGGGGAAATTCAAAAGAAAAGAAAAGAAACCGGGCCAGAGGACTAAAGGAAGAAAAGAAGTGGCAATGGGCTGGGGGAGTGGGCTGAAATAAATTAAAGGATTTAAAAGAATGTAAAGGAAATGAGGGCCGGGGAATTAAGGGAATTTGGTGGAAAATGAGGAACTGGGCCGCAGGGAAAATTAAATAAAGAGGAGGGAAAAAGGCTGGGCTAATGGAGAAATTAGAGAAGAAAAAAAAACAGTGGGCTTGAAGGAAAATTGGATGAGAGAAAGGAGTGGGCTCAGGCAATGGGTCGTAGGAAAACTGGGAAAAATAAACTGAAATGGGAACGGCTGCTGGGGAAAGATTGGGCTGGGAATAAATCAAATGAATAAATAAAAGGAATGCGAGATGGGTGAGGAAGTAGGAACTAAGGTTTGGGTTTTAGAATTTAAATAAAAGAAAATGGGCTGGAAAAATAAATTTAAATCTTTAAAGCAATGGGCTGAAAGAATAAAATATGGTTTGTGTTTGAGGCTATTTAAAAGAGATGATTTACTTGGTTTGGTGTTTAAAAGGTTTTAGAAATAAGTAAATACTTATCAGTAAAATTTAAATAAATTTTATATGTGGATTAGAAATACAGTTATAGTGTATAGAAAGGGGCTGGGTATTACATCATACCACCCTTACAAAAATTTCGTCCTCGAAATTTAAAGAATCAACAAGCTATAAAATAATAAGCGAAGAGTTATCATATCGAACACTAATACATGTGGATTTACTTAAATCGGTTAGACAAAATCTGAAGGTACTTATAAATATGTAAGAACCATGTACGAAAGATAGGTCTAATAAGTATAATGTAGGAACACTATAAGGGCAACTACAAGTATACGAGAATATAGGTAACAATAACGAACAAAATAATCAAGGCGGGTTCAATAAAATCGAGACTCAAATGGGTGCTCATATAAGTATATCAAAATAGAAAACAGAAATAATAAGTATAAGGCTCAACCACTTATAATAGTAAGCATAGGCACAATTCTTGAAAATAGAGTAACGACAATAAAGTAGTGAAAATTAGTCGGTAGGTTAAAACATTTTAGGACGATATATCGATCAGATAGTTTTAAAAATAACTTAGAAAACTCGTATCGTGAAAATAAGGAACATGGAACAAAATATGCGCGGTGTAAGGTTGCGCTACTGAAAATGAGAATACTAATAGTGTACTTAAAATACATAAAACAGAGTAATCAATAACACACACTCTTTGATAAATTTAAAATAATGAAAACTAAATTTTGAATAATAATGTCTCTAAATATATTTGGGGTAATAGAGAAATCACCAATATGAATAGGGCTAGCTAGGGTAGTGATTACAAGAAGGTGTGGCTCAATCGGAAGGTCGGAGTGTGGCGGTTTTAGGCTGAATGTTAAGGAGATTGGGATAAGGTCAGCACAGGAAGTAAGGATGAGCAATAAAGGAATACAAAAGGAAAAGTGTGGGGGAAACAACAGTCGGTACAACACACGAATCAAAATTTGAAGAGTTGGTGAACTCGGAAGTTTCACAGGAACTGTTCTCCTCCCAGAAGGATCCCAATCGAGGCACAGACGATGGATGAATGGTGGCTCATTCCAAGGATCAGGGTGCGGTACTTTCTAATCGAAACGAGGGTGAAAACAATACAATGAGTAGTGTAGACAGTCAGGGAATTCAGCAGAAGAATAAATGGATATGGGCAATAAACAAGTATCAAGCGAACCAATAATCCAAAAGGTTTACGAATTCAGAAGATTTATTTCATTCAAGAAAGTTTGAAACAAGGCATTCCCAAAGGCTAAAAGTGGCCCTAAACTATACACATTTTATTTGGCCAGAAAGACAACATCCAAAAGGAATTCCGTCAGTCGCGGTTGTGGAGGTTCAGTAGGTTGCGGTAGGCTCGCGCACTCAGGTAGGGGCGTCCATTTCCATATCGCCACTGGAAGTTCTTCAACAGCAGGGTCTTGATCTTCTGGTCCTTCTTCCTCGGATGGAGCTTCTTCATCGAGGTCCGATTCCATGTGATTCTCTTCTTCTGGATTTTCTTCCACGGGATTTTCCTCAACTGGATTTTCTTCTATCGGGTCCTCATTGGGATCTTCTTCTATCGGGTCTTCCTCTATAGGGTTCTCTTCGGGATCTCCTTCTTCTTCGTCAGAATCAGCTATCATGTCGAACTCTGGGGCGGCTGCTCCTTCGCCCTCTGGATCGTGGTTTCCGAAGTTGACTTGGGGACCGTTTATCTCATCATCAGAACTCGTCAGTGTGTGATCTAAGGAAACACATGACTGTGTATCCTCATCCAGATGCGGCGCAGCTCCAGGGTGGGCCATGGTCTGAAAGAAAAGTCATGATTAGACAGTGGAATACATCAAGGAAAAAAAACTCAAGGTACGAAGTATAGGAAAATATGCGGTTGCAGGAACTGAAAGATCAAGATTAAAATACTGTGATAATGAATAGAATTAGATAAAGAGAAAGCAAGAGAATGATACATATAATACGATTCAAATTTTATTGCATTCAGCCAAAAGTTCAACGAATACAGGATTTCAAACGGAAAGAAATATTCATAAAAAGATGACAACATTAATGCTGAAAGTAGATAACATGAAAAATCCTTCTTCGACTACTATAACGTTGCATTCCCGTCGCGTGAGTTGAATCCTGCGTTAGATCCGCCTTATCGTCGAAGTTCGAACCACGCGATAATCCTCACTTGGCAGAAGTGGAGAGTGTGGATGAGTCTCCTCCTTGTAGTTCCTTCCTTTCTGGGCAACCGTTGATGAGATGTTTGTTGGATCCGCATATTAGACATTTCCCTTGGGCGTGGCGACAATCCTTCTGAAGATGTCCTGGCCTCTTACAGTACCCACAACATGGGGTCTTCTGCTGCTTCTGTCGCGGGGAAACAAATTGGCGCTTCTTCATCTTTTCTTTTCCTCGTCTAACGGGGATCTCTTTATGATTGGAGACAGCCGTTGATGCCTGATTTATCTGTCTTCTCAGTCCTTCAGCCAACAAGTCGTTTGTTCGCTCCTGGGCTTCCTTTAGACCTTGCAGTACACTCAAAATCTCGATGGTCTGATTCTGGGGAGCGGATATGGATGAAGAGTCGTTGGAAGACATGATCCTGAACAATGAGGATGATATAAGTCACAAGATATACGAATCAAAATGTAATATGGATAGGACAAAGGTTCAAAAATATCAGAGGTGCTGAATTTATTATAAGTGGGGAATCAACTGTATGACTTTAAGTCACTTGATTAGAGTACGGTAGTGCAATTGCAAACCACGTGACCTTGCCAAGTCACCCGAAACCATAGCGAATGGATAGCTGAACACACGATGTGAATATGGATCAAGAATGACAAGTTTACAATCTAGACCGAGGGATATCTTAGATTGCCAAACAATACACGGAAAACTGCAATCCCAATCGAAGCAAAACCTGGCTCTGATACCAACTAAACCATGTCACGCCCCGCTTCCCAAAATACGGAATACAAGGGGTAGACAAGGCCAGCCATGCTCCTACGGTCAAGGAAATGTCCTGCCGTAGTCATACTTCGGCTTCTAGTTTTTCATGGTAAACAGTAAATGATGCGCAGGTAATGAGAAATGCAGTAACTGAAAGAAACAATGTAAAGACTGACCTGAAGTGGAACAAACGAATGTAACTCGGAAAGGCAAGTCAAGAAGTCTGTGATGCACGTCTAGTTCTGGTCCAGGGTAAATCTTCTCCTCACACTGAGCATGCATACTCAGGTCGTCAAAGCGACACAATAACGATATAATATGTATAAAATCAAGTGACAGTTCTAACAGTGATAATAGATATGTGAAGCAGTAAATCAATGACATCATGAATATGAATGTGCAGTAATCAATGCAGCGGAACAGTAAAGCAGTAGAACGATATGTCACGTATGTCAACACAGTATATAAGGAATATAAATGCCAGTATCCCTATCAGTCTCTAAGTCTCACGGTACAGGTCACTAAGCCTATCGTCAGTCCAAGTGTGAGAGTCAACCACTCGCGAGTGTCCTCCACCCAAGGGTAGAACCCAAGGGCAAGGGACCACGGGCCCAACATGTAACATGTATATCACGGTGTATATCATATACCCTGTAAATCTCCATATAACTCCCTAAATATATAAGCCGGCATAGGACTCCCGAGATTCTGTTGAATTCACACTTAAACTACCCCACACCCCGTGGTCTACATCAAACGCTAACCATAACCCTAAATACTAATCGATTCGTGACAAGTCTGCGCGAGAACTGGAGGCAGGACCTCCATCAAGCACGTCCCGACTAATATCTATGATAAATGGCAGTGTCGGATGCCTTATCTGTGACACCCGTGCCAGCGCTTCCATAAGTGTCCCATACCACTTATAGTCACACGTACACGCATCCCACAGACGTCGACAATGCAATAAAATAATAGGGTCACTGATTGTGTACAAGTACGTATCACTTTCACTTAATCACGGATATACGAACACTGACGTACTTGCCACAATCATCACTAAAATCTAACACTGGGTAACTGCACGATATCACTAGGTTATCACTGCAACGATATGGGTATGATATGATGCGTAAACAGTATATGAAGTATGATTAAAGTGTTATAAAGAACAGTATTATATCACTTGCATGATTTATCATGAAATGTACGTATATAGTTTAGCGAAACTATAAACAGGTAATAATTAGTATGTTCAGTTAGCTATCCATCTAATTTGGTTTCAAGCCAATCGGGTTCCAGGATCATTAATTATAACCATTTCATTTTAAGCGCTCGCGGCTGGAAATCCGGTTTCAGAATCAGAAGTCCGTTTCGCAACGCATTTTAATCCCAGTTGGGATCAGATTTTAGCAATGCTACAGTAGGATAAATTCTAGGGTTTTCAGTAAGGTTTTCAACGCAACAGACGGATCTTCGACCGCGTCTGTACGTCAGAAGATATACACTATTCAATGCCAATATGTCTGTTCTGATTCTGCTGGGACTGTTATGCGTCCCGATCTATTAAATTACAGATTAAATATCAAACGGTAACGAAACAGAATGAAACCAATTATTATGTCTAGATAACATATTTACCTATAATAATCAGTGGAGTTCCGCAATCTACGAGTTAAGGAGATCCTATGGTATCCAATACGGAACAGCAAGCAACGACTGGAGTCGCTCCGGACTGCAGTCCAGAGTCGCACTCCGATCCAAATATCGTCACAGTTTAAGTATAGGGATATCAGGAAACTAGAATAGGGTTAAATTTCGTCGAGTTGGCTTCGATTTGAACCCTCGAACGCACCATTCCAGTATGTATATGATTTATGGTGAATTTAACGGTTTTCAGGTACAATGAAATTACAGTTTTACGATTAAACTTGGGGGTAGTTGTTTTAGTCGTTAACGGTCATATTTTCCAGCGAAACTTGCACACGTTATCCATCCCTACAAGGGCCAATGCAATATATCCAGTTCCGTCAAATGTGATAATGATTTTCTAAGAGGACAAGCATCGAACAGTTTTGTTGCAATATTTAACATAAGGCAAAACATGGGATATATATACGATTTTAATTTGTAAACTAATAATAAATAGCATGTAGCAAGTGGAGACTTACCTGGAGGCGTCTAGGCGATGCACGGCAGTGGTAATGGCACGAACGCGACACACGCGCGGCACGGCAACGCCGATTCCGGCACGGCACCACAGTGACAAAAGTCTCAATCCTGGCTCGAGCTTGTAGGAGTTGGCTGTTGCGGGCTCGGGCAATGTCGTGCGGTGGTGTAGGTTGATAGAGGATGGAAAGACGATGAGATTTGGAGAGAGAGAGAAATGAGAGAGAGAGAGAGTGTAGACAGAGAGAGAGAGGCAGTGAGTGAGAGAGTTACAGAGGGAGAGAGAGGCAGTGAGTGAGAGAGTGTTGAGAGAGAGGGAGAGTTAGAGAGCTGAGAGAGAGAAGTGAGTGAGAAAGAGTTAGAGAGAGAGAGAGAGAGACAGTGAGAGAGGGAAAGGCAGAGTAACTGAGGGGAGAGAGAGGTTGTCGACGAGACGTGGTGGAGTGCTAGCCGACGTCGTGGGTGGTGTTGGGAAATTAGAGGGTAGTGAGGTTGGTGAAGCGGGGGGGAAAGGTGATGAAGTTAGGTTGGGGCGGCGACGATGATGATGATGACGACGACAACGATGGTGCGGGGGGTCGGCTCGGGTGTTCGGGGTGCAGGCGAAGGCGCTCGGGGAGGCAGTGGAGGAAGAGAGGAGGAGGAGGGAAGGAAGGGCTCGACGGTGGTGGCGGAGCTCGTCGGCGAGGGGTGTGAACTGGGAGTCTTCGAGAGAAGAGGAGTGTGGGTTCGAGGGTGGAGTCGGGATGGGAAGGAGAAAACACGCGCGTCGTGGGTGTAACGTCACGAGAGCGGGGACGACGGCGGAGGGAGCGGATCGCGACGAGGAGTAACGGCGCACGAGCACAGCGTGGGCGCGAGCGGAGGAAACGGGCGTGAACTGCGGCGAAGAGATGGGATCGCGCGTGAACAGGGGATGTTACCATTTGAGGAGAGGGAAGAAGGAAGGTTAAGGAATCGGGTCGGGTCGGGTGAAGAGCGGGCCGAAGGAGAACGGGCCGGGCTCGCAAGGGAAAAGAAAATCAATTCCCTAAAGAACGAAGTGGGCTGAGGCTGAAGTGGGCCGGGGAAATTCAAAAGAAAAGAAAAGAAACCGGGCCAGAGGACTAAAGAAAGAAAAGAAGTGGAAATAGGCTGGGGGAGTGGGCTGAAATAAATTAAAGGATTTAAAATAATGTAAAGGAGATGAGGGCCGGGGAATTAAGGGAATTTGGTGGAAAATGAGGAACTGGGCCGCAGGGAAAATTAAATAAAGAGGAAGGAAAAAGGCTGGGCTAATGGAGAAATTAGAGAAGAAAAAAAAAACAGTGGGCTTGAAGGAAAATTGGATGAGAGAAAGGAGTGGGCTCAGGCAATGGGTCGTAGGAAAACTGGGAAAAATAAACTGAAATGGGAACGGCTGCTGGGGAAAGATTGGGCTGGGAATAAATCAAATGAATAAATAAAAGGAATGCGAGATGGGTGAGGAAGTAGGAACTAAGGTTTGGGTTTTAGAATTTAAATAAAAGAAAATGGGCTGGAAAAATAAATTTAAATCTTTAAAGCAATGGGCTGAAAGAATAAAATATGGTTTGTGTTTGAGGTTATTTAAAAGAGATGATTTACTTGGTTTGGTGTTTAAAAGATTTTAGAAATAAGTAAATACTTATCAGTAAAATTTAAATAAATTTTATAAGTGAATTAGAAATGCAGTTATAGTGTATAGAAAGGGGCTGGGTATTACAGAACCTCTCTAGAGTCCGGGTACATGATGATCGCAGTGAAGGGATCTCAACACGGAGCTTATGAGGTGAAGGAACGGACTACAAAGGTTGTAATCCCAAACTCTTAGAAGTAAAGTTGTTTACTTGCTCTTTATTTCGCCTAATCTCTAGTTTAAGATCTTGCTTGGGTTGTTCGGCACTTGAAAATTTTGATTTTGGCATGGTTGATGTCTTGTAGAACCTTGTTCTTGTGCCTAATAACCCTACAGTGGTATCAGAGCCAAACTAGAGCATTAGGCGTCGTCTAGGAGAAGTTTAAAGTCCGATCGAACCCCGAAACCCCGATTTTAGCCCCTTCTCCGGAAAATTTTTCAAAAGTTGAAATTTTTCATATTAAAAATACTCAGAAAATCATGCAGGCAATTCTAAGAATTACTGTGAAGTACAAAGCCCTAACTCCCTCAAGAGACCGCGGAACCGCGGCCAAACCATGCGTTTGGGGGCGATTCCGCGGCCAACTTAGGGAGTCAGGGGCTAATGCTTCAGGGTATTATTCTTGGGTACTTTTTCATGCTTCTGGGAATTTTTAATTCTACTCAAGTATTGAGCTTTCTGGGAACTATTGGGAACTCGTTGATTCGATCGGAAAGTTTAAATTCGTTTTGTTTTCCGGGTAATTTAGAACGTGTTAAAAAGTTCGAACCGATATCAATAACTCATTTTTTCCCCTGTCGGAAAACTTTCAAGTGTTGGATTTTTTCCACGAGTTTGAAACTTTCGAAAAATCATGCAAGTGTATCTATGGACCCTCTAGAAGAACGTAACCTTAACTCGATTATGTGACCGTTAAAACTGCAACTGAACTCTAGGGTTTGTGGTAGTTTAGCGTTGCCACATGTGAGGCGTTGGTTTGACCCTTCTACAGCTAGTTCATTGGGGCTGTGACATGTTCTGGGATTTTTGAACTCCGCTCAAGTGTTGAGCTATTTGGGAAATCTTGGGTGTTTGTTTATTCGATCGGAAAGTTTAACATTGTCTATTCATCTGGAATGTGATACAATATTTGGAATCCACAAGTAGTTATGAGATAACTAATTTGAATGTTATAAATCTAGCAGTTTAGTCTCAGAAGATCGGTTGCCACGGGATTTTGATGCGATCAAAAGACCGTCGCAATCACGTAGCGTACGCGGATACTCGCCGGGTAAACTTAATAAATAGCCACGCCCCATAGCCCCGACCAAGTGACTGTAAGAGAACCCCGTCGCCAAAAGCATCCGTTCGGGTGCTCGCGGCATGTTTTCGACGAGCATTTGATCGGGATGTCGGGAATCTTGTTGAATTGCCCGACTAGACATTGAAAGGTGTTTTCGATAATAAGACTAAAATGCAGAGTTTATAAATGTTAGGCATGCGATGTCTAAGGAATTCATTTGGTTAGGCATGCGATGTCTAAGAAGGTTGCGGATTCCAACTGTTGTAGTTTTACACTTTCTTTTCTGCGACCGTAAGTATAATATGTGGTGTATCGCCGGTTTCGGTGCTATATGTCAACGACAACTGGGATACGCATATTTACTTATGTTGATGACATGTGATGTTATGTGTTGCTGTGATATGTTATATTGGATCGTCGTGTTTTGAATAGCCGGGGTTTTTTCATGTGAGATGAGAGTTTTTCATTTTCATTCATGTATAATTCATTGTATGTAATATTCTTTTATTGGGGCACTTCCGGGCTGAGGATGATGTCACCATTGTATATTATTTACTTTTCCGCATTAGGATAGACCCAAGGCGGGGAGCACAAGTAACCGGGTTCTAGGGTACAGTGGGAGACCATCTCGAGGAGTCGAGACCGGGTCTCCTAACTCTAGAACTGGCAGGATTGCTTGCCGCTCCGTAGGGATCTAGGGGTGTGGGATTGGCTACTCATCGCGACCGTGGAATCCGTGTTTTATACAGGCTCGTATTAAAACACGGACCTCCTAGTATATCCAATATTTCATATATGTTCTTCCGCTGCAATGTTCTGTGATGAGATCATATTACTGCCTGAGACGAATGTTTATATTATATATATGAGATATATATTATATATTGTTGATTTCGTTTCATATCTGTTGCTTATGAAGCATAATAAAATGGGACTTCATTAATGAGATTAATGAAACTAAAAGAAACCTAAAGATATTGTAGAAACTTGTTTAAAAAACTGGTAGCTCTAGTTCTTGCTTTGCATAGCGGTATTCCTTGTAGAATATCCAGCACCTTATTCGATAAGGAAAGAGCCGAGATCCACCGGGAGTGACCTCTTTAGCGAAACTAGCAGATGCTACACACTCAGTTTGTCTTTTGATTGCTTCTATAGTTTTTGCTTTGCATAGTGATATATGTGATATATCCCGCACCTTATTCAATAAGGAAAGAGCCGACGATCCCTTCACCGGGAGTGAGCTCTTTAGCAAAACTAGAAAAGCCTAAAAAACATTCCATTTAAAATCACTCGATTCTATAACGATATCAAGTTCATTACGCAAAGGGTTTTCTTAAAAACTTGTCGTAGCCCTCCGTCATTTCAGATAAGTACTAGTTAGTATTCGTGCTGCGTTTGTTGGCCTTTGTCAAGACGTAGTGTGCGGTAGCTGATTACTGCTTATCTGTATATAGCATATGATGCGATTGAGTTAGAGCAGTCGTGCGACCTTGTTGGCCTTTGTCAAAGGTCGTGCGGGTGGGTTTAATTCAATCAGGAAATGACGGGTTGAACTTGACTAGCATCCTATGATTTGTTGGCCTTTGTCAAGGCCATAGGAGGCTAGGAGTAAAATATTATCGAGAATTTTAAGTGTTGAAATTTGCAATGAGATTGCATACCTCCTATGAGATAGTTGGATCCCGATACCCACTGTGAGTAAGAGTTACTCCTGGGAGAGTTTTACACATTACAATTAGCCGATCAAGTAGGTGTCTAGAAAGGTGTTAACGGGGTTACGCCCCTGGGAAAACGAGGTTTATTTTAATTAGGTCCGTGCGAAAGCACAGGGAACCTCCCTCAAAGTACCGACACTAGCCTGGCTGAAAGATTGGCGAACTTGTAGAGTGTAATTAATCCCGGCTAGTCTTTCCTTTTAAGGTTTGGAGGAAGATTTGACTAAAACAGTGGGAGACATCCTGATCAGATATATTAATAACCAATCTAATCTTGCAAGAGCATACGCTGAGTGTTTTCTTCTCTCTCTCTCTAGGCAGTGACCTTGTCACGCCTTAATCAAGACAATAATACGGATGTATTGACCGAACCCGCTTGTTATACTGCGCTAGGGAACGTTGGTCCCACTCCAACTTATAATTGTTATAAGATAGAGCAAGAAATTGGGGATTACCAGAATTCCCGTGCCGCCCAAACGAAGAAAGTGCATGCTGATGCATCATCTTCGGGTGTGTTCATTACAGAGAACTGTTTCTCAGTATCCTTTACGTCCTGGGTATGAGATACCGGATCAGGATCCCATATATGTAATTTGTTACACGGGCTACAGATAGGTAGAGAACTGAGAACGGGTGATAAGTTTCATGAGATAGAAATGGTGCAAGTGTTGCAGCCAAGTCTGTTGACAGTTATCACCCTGTATTACCAAATACATTGATTCTGAACGCATGTTATTAGATACCGAACCTGATATACAATATCATACCAGTCTCTTTATTTATTAAAGAAGGATATAATTTTGTATTGTTGGATAATGTTTTGAACATTTCCTATATCAAGAGTTGATCGGTTCAGGCACGTTATCTAAAAGCATAGACGTTCTAAATCAAACTACAGTTCTTAACGTACAGAACACACATAAGCGGAAGAGTTCAGAAATGAATAAATCCTTCTTGAGGTATTGTAGACTAGGTCATGTCAATGTGACCCGACTAGCTGAAGTTACATTAAGATGCATATTTAAATCTGTTTAAATTTACATCTTGTGAGACTTGCCAGTCATGTCACAAAGATAAAATGATCTCAGCTCTGTTTATTGGAAACAGAGAAAGAGTTAGTGAACTCTTGGGATTGATACATGATGATGTATGTAAAGTCCCCTGTCTACACATGCCAGGACTGATTCTTTGTACTTCATTACATTCACTGATTATCTCTCAAGATTCGGACATATGTTCCTGTTGAAACACAAGTCTGAACCTTTTGAGAAATTCAATGAATATAAGTCAGAAATAGAGAACCAAAACAGGTATAACTATTATGTCCTTTGATGTGATCAGAAAGGAGAATACTCGAGCACGGAGATCCTGGACTATTCTAAAGGAGAATGTGATTCTCTCTCAGCATTACTCTTCCATATACACCACAACACGTCAGTGCATCGGAGCGGAGCAATCACACCCTATGTGATATGGTGTACTTTATGATGAGTACTACCGAGTTCCTATTTCCTTTTGGCTGTTATGCACTTGTGAAGCTGCATATCTATTGAATAGGGTTCCAATCAAATCAGATGCCTACCACTCCATATGTGATATGGTATAGGAAGAGCCCATCTCTTAAGGATATTAAGATTTGGGGTTATCCGGCCTATGTATAAAAAGCTAAATCCGGACAAGCTCGAGGCAAAGCCAGTTCTGTGGAAGTTTGTTGGATATCCCAAGCATTCGCAAGGGAATATCTTCTACCTAACCGAGGAACAAAAGGTGTTTTGTTTCTCAGCATGCCACCTTTGAGAAAGGGAATTTCTTGTGAAGAAATTAGTGGTCATGAGGTAGAACTGGAAGGACTTCCAGCTATACAAACTACAACAGATGATTTGGTAGAACCGAAGGATTCAATAGTAACCAACGAAGCTCAGCCTCTCCACCGATCTAGTAGGGTTCCTCACCCACCTGAGAGATACTTCGTTTTCTCTATGACAGTGGGAGCGAGGATTACATCATGAGATGATGACCCAACTAGTTTCGAGCAGGCCATCAGGAGTAAGGACTCTGTAAGAATGGCTGGATGCTAAGCGATCTGATATGGAATCCATATACACCAACAAAGTATGGACTTTGGTTGCTTTATCTGAATGGTTAAATCCCCATTAGGAGCAAGTATATCTTGAGAAGATTACTAGGTGTACATGGAAAAGTTGAGACTTTCAAAGCTATGCTTAAGTCCATCCAGATCCTATTTGTCACTGCTATATACCATGACTACGATTTCTGGCAGTTGGGTGTCATAACAGCTTTTCTAAATGATGATTTAGAAGAGAGCGTCTATAAGTACACAGCCAGAGGGTTTCGTAGACAGTGGGAGCAACAGAAACACGTGCAAGTTGTTTTATGCGATAAAGCAAGCATCGCGGAGTTGGAACGTCTGTTTTGATGTGGTAGTCAAAGAGTTTGACTGCATCAAAATAGTAGATGGACCTTGTATATACAAAAAGGTAGTAGAGAGTATGGTGATAATCCTCGTATTGTGCGTGGATAACATACTCTTGATAGGAAAGGAGTTTCCTATGCTACGCTCGGTCAATCTTCTCTTATCACATGGATTCTCCATATAGGATCAAAATGATACCTCCTAAATCCTAGGTTTTGGATCTATGAGATAGATCTAATTGGATGTTAGGATTCTCACTAGGTGTAGTGAGATAGTATCAATCGATCCTGGTGAGAATCACTGGAAAGGTTCCAGGGTGATAAGGATGACTGAATGTCAGTCACAGGCATTGTCTTTACCCTCAATGGAGGGACAGTATGTTGGAAGACTTTCAAGCTAGATACCGTGACTTACTAGACGATAAAGGCAAGATACATCGTTACCAAAGATGCTACCAAAGAGGAAGTCTGGATATATATAAGTGCATGAGATGAACTTCGTTCCTGCCATTGTGTGACAATGGAGTTGTGGCTTATGCTTAGGAACCCCTGTCCCATCAGAAATCCAGACATATTCTTAGGCAGTATCACCTGATCATGGAGATAGTTGATCTCTAGGGAGATCGAGGTTAGGAGAGTAGACACAGAGGACAACAGCGCGGATCCACTCACAAAGGCCTATTTCCCAGTAGAGACTTTTATGGGATGGTTGAGTATGAGATACTTTAACCACAGCTGATTGTTGGGTATGCGATACCACAACAGATGGCCCTAGTGCAAGTGGGAGATTGTTAGTTATATGTATGCCCTAGAGGCCATTACTGTACATACGATGTATATTGTAGTGGATGCTTGGACATATATAGGTAGGACTTTCTTGCTCGACATAATAGTATGCTATCTGGTTGCTCTTTATCTTAACATGTACTCTGATTGTCTCTATGTTACATGCTGATAAAGCCCTTAGGATGAGTACTTGACTACCAAGACTATGATGCAGATCATACTAGTGGGGACAGAGTAGTCGCTAAGTACATCCTTCAAATATTCCTAGTCGTAGGTGTATCGAGATAAGGCATCGATATATCAGAGTAGACTAGCGTATGCGCTTCTTGACCCATATGATGGGTGATGGATGATCCCATATCCATTGGTGTTTGACATCAGAGAAGGTATACGTGTGCTAAGTGGAGACTGGGTACACTGGACGGACTCGCCGAGAACTCCCAGATGGTATTATACCTCACGTCAGATGACAGTTCTCTGGTGACACTGGTACAGGTTAGTCTGTAGACCCGAGATAGTCATAGAGTCTTGTGTTTACGAATTAGTTGGCAACAAATAAGGGACCGTTAATAAATGTTAAGCGGGTGAAATGAGGCTATGGTTGGTGATGAATGCTAATCATAAGGCATCGTATGTCGAATGTTGGAATGCGTGTCAAGTTCATGTTGATATTCCAGCAGACATGGTGAAAGCCATCTTTTTGAACTCCAGCTAATTGGTCTGATTAATTGTTGAAATTGCTTTGATGTTATTATGTGGAATGGTGTTTTTTTTTTATCATATTGGACCATGAGTGTAGATTGATGTGTGTAACCGTAATTGGTAGCAGTAGGAGTCAGGACCAACATTCCTGTCTAGATATTTATTTAATTATTTTGCAATTTACACACTTACGGAACTAACATTTGATATTTTGCTTGCAGAAAAGTGGCTGTGATAAATTTAGATCCTGCAAATGATGCATTGCCGTATCCTTTTCCCAGCACATCTATTTACTGTTTCATAATTGAAACGATGTTTTTTTAAGAAACTATTTGTGGCTTTCCTTTACACCTAAGATAGATATGATTGTGCTGTGAATATCAAGGATCTTATAAAACTCGATGATGTGATGGCTGAGCATTCTCTTGGGCCGAATGGAGGTTAATTCTTATGATTGATCTTTCATTGACATCCTTGCACTGATGAAATTGATTTTCATTTGCCATAGACATGATTGTTTGTTTGATATGTTGAATTTGTTGCATATTTGGATCATGTACAATGTTTGCTTAACTTCTCGTTACATGTACCAACCAGGCCTAGTTTATTGCATGGATTACTT